>OX941088.1:57384126-62184126 GCA_954870635.1 Arctium minus | reverse complement strand
ATATAATTTTGATAAATTTGGCTCTGCAATCAGACCCATTCCTAACATTCGTGCAACCTTTGTTGAAACAAGTAGTTCTAAACCTTTTACAGACACCAAAGGTCGAGAAGAAATAGGGAAGGACAAGTCTTATGAAACTGATTCTCAAAATTCTTTTAAATCGGTTTGTTTTAAATACAGTGATTTGAACAAAAGCTATGAAACTCGAAAGATCGAATTAACTGAGTTTGATTCACTGTTTACCACATCTTCAAAAGAATCAGTCAGCAATGGCACGTTCCACCTGAGACTGCATGCAAATATGATGAGTATGAATCGGATGTTGATCCATCTACTATACCATCAGTCTCAAATCCCATTGCTTCTAAACCTTTACTTGTTGAAGAGGTTGCAGAAGAAACTGTCATCACGAATGAATCTTGTTCTAGAAATGATAAAATGGAGTTTATTGAAAACATGACCGAGGAAAGGTTTTCTGAAATGATGAATGACTCAGATTCTGATCCTATTTCTACTGCAAAGGAGTCAAATGCTGTGAGTGATCATACATCTAAATTGATGAAGCAAATTGATATGTTGCAATAGTCTCTTGATGAGGTTGAAGATGAAAACTTTGATCTCAAATTTAAACTTGAAAAATCTTTGAAAGAAAATCAAGAGCTTTGCACAGAGATCAATGATTTGAAAATTACTTTGTTTAAAAATGCTTCAAATGATAAACAGATGTTCAATGATCCAAGCTGGAAGGTAAGAACTAATCCAGAATTTGATGCTCCTGCAAAACCTTCAGTTGTTTACTTTGATTGTCCTGAATATCCACCTAGTATTTTTTAGAAGGGTGAGACTTCAAGTAACTCTAGAAAAGAACCACCCTCTAAAATAGAGACTAACAAGGTTCTTGTTTCTGTTTCAGATATAAAAGGAAATGGAGTTGGGAGGAGTAAGAAGAATAAAGGTACTAGTTTGAATAAAAATGATAGTTTGACTTCTAGTGAATCTTTTGTTACGAATAGTTGTATTTCAGACAGTGTTATTTTGAAAAGTAATTCTTTTGATGAACATGAATGTAAGATTTGTTCTAATAAATCTAAGTTTATGAATTTTGCTCAAAAGAATCTATATTGCAAACACTGCTGGGATAACTCATTCAAATACTACTCCACTCCTAAGTCTAAAAAGAGTAAAAGAAAAGCTAAACTGAACCTTAAGTCTAATTCTAATTCTAATTCTAATTCTTCCACATAACCCAAAGTGTTTCGAGCTAAGGTTGCCAATCCTAGTTCTAAAAAGAATTTTCAGGAATTAAATGTTAAAATGGTTTGGAAATGGGTTCCAAAACCCCGTTATGAATGGAGAGTTAAAGTTAAACCTGCTGATATTCCTGAATTGCGTAAAGCTAACCGCGAAGGACCCATCTTGATATGGGTACCTAAGCAAAACTAATTGTCTCTTTTGCAGGCCTGTCGATTGTGGGTGATAGATTCCGGATGTTCACGCCACATGACAGGATTCAAGCACCTCTTGCATAACTATGTGGAGGAGCCTGCCGGAGTAGTTCGTTTTGCAAACTCTGAAGTAGGACACGTCAAAGGATATGGAATGTTGGATGATGGAGTTGTGAAGATTCAAAGAGTGTTATATGTAGAAGGGCTTGATCATAATTTGTTCAGCACTAATCACTTATGTGACATGAAATATCAAGTCCGCTTCACAACAATTCATTGCTATCTTGAGGATCCCGATGGTTACGAAGTCTTCAAAGCTGAGCGTCATGGAAATCTATACTATGTAGATTTTCCTACACTGTCTGCCACACGTCCAGTATGTCTACTAGCCAAAGCTTCTAAAGCACAATCGTGGACGTGGCATCGCCGCTTGTCTCATCAGAATTTCCGATCCATAGCTAAGCTACAGAGGCAAGGTCTGGTCAAAGGTCTACCAGAAATGAGGTTTGAGAAAGACTCATTATGCTCTGCATGTGAGATGGGCAAAATGAAGCGAAGCTCATTCAAGTCCAAAACTGATTCATCGACCTCATCTGCATTGGAACTTCTTCATATGGACCTTTGTAGCCCAATGCGAACGACGTCTATCAAAGGCAAGAAGTACATTTTAGTAATGATAGATGACTATTCGAGATATACATAGCTCGAGTTTCTTCGCAACAAGTCAGATGCGCTAGAGTTGATCATCGCTTTGATCAAGCGCATTCAAGTACGTCTTCAATTGCCAGTCAGAACCATTCACAGCGATAACGGCACGGAGTTCAAGAATGACACTTTGCAGAGCTATCTTATCTCTGTGGGTATTTCACATAACTTCTCTGCAGCCTACACTCCACAGCAGAATGGCATTGTTGAACGAAAGAACCGCACTCTTGTTGAAGTAGCTCGTACTATGCTTGCATATTCTAATCTACCCATGTATCTTTGGGCTGAGGCAGTCGCAACAACATGTTTTACTCAGAATCGTACCATTGTGGTCAAGCGCTTTAATAAAACAGCATATGAGTTAATCAACAATCGTAAACCTAACAACAAATTCCTTCGTGTTTTTGGTTGCAGGTGTTACATTCTGCGAGAACGTCAAGGATTATCAAAATTAGATAAGAAAGCGGATGAAGGATATCTCGTTGGATACTCTCTGTCATCCAAACCTTATCGAATTTACATTATTCGAACCATGACGGTTTTTGAAAGCATGAATGTCTCCTTTGATGAGAACTCTACTCGGACTTCTGGACACAACAGTTCAGAACTCGGACTTAAGAACAAAGCTTCTATTCACCCCGGAATAGAACCAGTGTCTAAAGGATCTACTACTTCTAACTCTGACTCTACTTCATCTGAGTTAGATTTACTGTTTATTGATGCCTTCGATAATATTTGTGTAGATTTTGACAAAGGCATATCAACTACAACAACAAGCTCGGAGGTCCTTACTATTTCTGAAGACATGTCTGGACCGTCCGAAGATGTCACTGCATCTCTATCAGGTATAAGTAAACCGTTAGTTTTTGACTCTACTAATGTTGAATCTGTCTCTGCAGATAGTCCTTCTAGAAATGAAGTCATGAGTACTTCAGCTGCTACTCTAGATGCTTCAGAATCAGAAACACCAGTACAAGATGTCCCGAGTACATCTGTGGATCTACATGTTGTGCACGATGAAAACGATGCATCAAACACGCAACAAACAGTTGAATCCTTACCAAGCACACATCGTTGGACTAAGGATCATCCCCTGCATAACGTGATAGGTGACGTACAATCTGGTGTCACGACACGGTCTACATCAGCAAATTTTTGCATGTTTTCAAGCTTCCTTAGTTCCTTAGAACCAAAGAAAACATCAGAAGCTCTACGTGATCCCCTCTGGATTTCTGCTATGCAAGACGAGCTTATGCAATTTGAACGAAACAAGGTATGGCGCTTGATCCCACTACCTAAAAGTAAAACTGTTATTGGAATAAAGTGGGTATTCAGAAACAAGAAAGACGAGGTTGGAGTAGTTGTGAGAAACAAAGCTCGTTTGGTTGCAAAAGAGTACTATCAACAGGAGGGCATTGACTATGACGAAACTTTCGCCCCTATTGCAAGAATCGAAGCCATCAAAATCTTCTTGGCATATGCAGGTCACAAGAACTTTACAGTCTATCAAATAGACGTAAAGTCAGCTTTCCTCAATGGCGTTCTGCATGAGGAGGTCTACGTGGCACAACCTGAAGGTTTCGTTGATCCTCATCACCCTGATCATATCTACGTGCTAGACAAAGCATTGTATGGTCTTAAACAAGCACCAAGAGTCTGGTATGAAACTCTCACTAAATTTCTCTTAGCTTCTGGTTTGAAAAAAGGTACGGTTGATACTACCTTATTTCTTAAAAGGAAAGGTGAGGACTTGATTCTCATTCAGATTTATGTTGACGACATAATATTTGGGTCGACAAATCAGAAATTTTGCAAGAACTTTTCTAAAATCATGGAAACAAAGTTTGAAATGTCGATGATGGGTGAATTAAATTTTTTTCTTGGTTTACAAGTAAAGCAATTACCCGAAGGCATTTTCATTAATCAAGCTAAATATATAAAAGACATGTTAAGAAAGTTCAATATGTCAGATAGTTCAATCATGAAAACACCAATGGCTACTGGTACACTCTTAGATGCAGATCCCTCCGGGAAACCTGTTGATCAAAAGGTGTATCGTAGCATGATTGGTTATTTACTTTATCTGACTGCCAGTCGCTTAGATATAATGTTTGCCACATGTTTTTGTGCGAGATATCAGTCTAATCCTAAAGAGTCACATTATAATGTTGTTAAGCGAATCCTTAGATATCTTAAAGGCACTCCTAATTTAGGCCTTTAGTATCCAAAGGATTCTCGTTTTGAACTAACTGCCTTTACAGATGCTGATCATGCAGGATGTAAGCTAGACCGGAAAAGCACCTCTGGATCATGTCAATTTATAGGTGATAAACTTGTAAGTTGGACCTCAAAGAAACAAAACTGTGTTTCAACATCCACTGCCGAGGCTGAATATGTAGCTGCTGCTAGCTGATGTTCACAAGTCCTCTAGATGAAGACACATTTAAGGGACTTTGGGTATAACTATAAGCGCATCCCTATTTATTGTGATTCCAAGAGCGCAATCGCCATAACTGCTAACCCGGTTCAGAATTCGAAGACCAAGCATATAGATGTACGCTATCACTTCATTAAGGATCATGTAGAAAAAGGTGATATTGAAATGCACTTTGTTCAAACTGACTTCCAATTAGCTGATCTTTTCACCAAGTCGTTGGATGAAAATAGGTTCATGTTTCTAATCAACAAACTTGGTATGTTGAACATGTCTTCTTAACCTTACTCATGATTCGAGGGGGAGTATTATGAATCTTAATTTTGTGTTTTATTCTAAAATTGTTGCTAACAATAGAGGAATCATTTTCATAAATGATTACCATGATTTCTTCTATGTGCAGGTTTGTTCAAGTGACAATGGCTTCTAATCGCATCGGATTTGAACCCGCACTTCAGTGCTTTATTTTTTTCTGTTTTATATTATTCTAAAAAAAATATAAAATAAAAAAAAATTATATGTTTTGAGGGGGAGCTTAATTGTCAAAGAGCTTAATTGAAAAACTCCTTTAGAGCTTTATTTAGAGCTTAACTGTCAAACTCTTTTTTGTTTGAGGGGGAGAATTGCATTGTCAAACACACTTCTGTTTTGACTTCTCCAAAATTTTTTATTCTTCATGTTTGTATTCCTTTGTGCTTACATGTACAAAAGACTGTTGAACAACATGTTCTTTTAGGAAAATACATGGCATTTAGTGTGTGAGCTTAACAAAACTTCCATGGATTCATGATAACTAGTGTTTCCTACCCAGGAAGTATTCCCTGAGTGACTGAGAGGAGAGGGGTCAAAAGAATTGAGTGTTGGTGTGTGACGAGGTAAAATGGAAAAGAGAGATTGTTTAGAAGTGAGATCTAAATGATTAAAAGAAAGAGGGTGAGAGAACAGAGTAAAAGAATATTAAACTCTGCACTAAACTTCTTTCTGAGCCGGGCAGCCACATAATCTGATTGGTTCACATTCTTTGGTGACCATCATTGAAAAAGGCACCTAGCCCATGCCATCTCTTGTATTAAACCCCACTAGCTACTCATTCTTTTCTCAAAAAGAGAATGTTTCACATTTTCTTGGGAAGCAACACATACGCTATTGGTTCTTCATTTGGAAGATACTAATATTGAAAAAGAAGGAAAGTTGCCCCACCTTCGAACCCTTTCTCATGCACATTGAGTCTTTGTATAATTTGTTGTTGTCTCAACAAGTTTACATACTTTGAGCCTATAGTGAAAAGCAATCATCGGTGCTTAATTCTTTCATACACATGCACAAGCACACAGAAATTTGTTTTCTGTCAGAACATTCATAGATAACCATGTGTTATTCGATGATTGAATGGAAGTCCTGGGGAGCCAACATCAAAACCAACTCCTTATATAGTAACTTTGTGTTACTCAGTAACTTTGTGTTACTGACAGGCATTTTAACTGAGTCATTTGTTGATGCAGGGTTACACCTATTAAACTATTTGAATATGCAAATATTCGAATGGTTACTATTTCTTATTTGAATTTGTAAAGATTGAAATAATCACTCTTTCCTTTTGGGCAGCCTGCTCTTATTTCCATACAAGGATCGATACATGAAGACAGTGCTAAATTGATGACCATCCACAAAGGGGGAGATTGTTTTCATTTGTTTTGATGATGCTTATTCTCACCATTCATCAAAAAGGGGGGGGGGGAATACTCAACAAGGGAGAATACAAGAAGAATTTTTGAAGTTTTGAAGTAAAAATTGTTGAAGTTTTCAAAGATATCAAAGTGTCGGAACTTATTTGATCTATTAAAAGTCTGACTGAAGATGATCGTCAGAAGGACACTTCATTTGAAGATAGAGGGAGATGAAAGACTGTGTAAAGCTACAAGTTTTGAAGCTGTCAACGTCATATCTACTACAGTTTTCAAGAAAAGTAAAGACCCGAAGATTATTGCCAAAAAAAAATTTAATCTTGAATCCAAAGGGGGAGATTGTTGGATCATAAATTGTATTCAAGATTAAAGTTAAGGGTTTAAATTGCAATCATGTTAAAGTTAATTAGAGGGTTTGTTTTGTAATAAGTTAATAGTTATTAGTTGTTGGGCCCAAGCCCATTAGGCATTAGGCCCATATGGCTTAATGTATAAATAGTTTTTATTTATTAGGTTTTAGGAAGAACCTCTTATAATTCTCATAATCCGAATTATCAAAGAGAGGCCGTACGCATACTCTGTAATCTGTACGCATCAAGAGGTACCAAGAACACACAAGGTTTTCATTGTTTAATCAAGGGATCATGGTATGTTATTCTGATTTATTATCTCTTGATCTATATTATGGTGTGTTTTGTTATCAACTAGTAATCTGGGTTTAACAGAAGCATTCATTTGATTCTCACAAATCTAACTCAAAAGTTTCAAATGTTTGAGATCTGAGCAAGAAAAGGCTTGGAGTTAAATCTAAGTGGCAACCAAAACAGGAGATTGACGAGACTGCTAAATCTTTTTCTAGTGTTGATTGTAACAAGACTACGACTAGTAAAGATGTTTTGATTGCGAATGTTGCTATTTCTAAACCTAATCTTGTTGTTTCTAGCAAGAAATATTCTATGCAGCAATTATTCCAGTTACGTCTGTCTGCTAGAAAGTCTTCATCTTATGATAAACATGATTATGCTTCTTGTCAAGATTATGATAATTGGTTTGGCACATATCATGTACACTCTTATCATTCCAATTCTTCATTTGATTCTCAAAAGCAAAGAGGACCCAAATTTCAATGGGTACCAAAATCATGTGCTAACACAGTTGGACCCAAGTACAAATGGGTACCAAAGAAAAGGGAAGAATATGTGTTGCAGGCACCTTCTGTCAAAGGTAAGTAAGAGATCAGAGGCTTCTAAGTAAATCAGCTTAGGACCCGTACTTCAACGAAGTTTGACTTCTAAACACAACAGTTTAGGACTCGTACTTCAGTGATCAAAAGACCTTACTCCTGTGCTGATAAAAGATTGTACTCCAATACTCGAATGAGGAAATCAACCTTCAAGGGGGAGTACATATTTGTCTGAAATTTTATGCATATCTTTCTCACTGATAATTTTTCTGATGCATAATTTCAGGGGGAGTAAAAGGCTATGACTTCTGATTATTTCTGATCAGAACTCATACTTTCATTGTTTTACTGCTTTTTGTCTTTTTAATTCTTGTGAATCAAGTTGCTTTGACTATGACTTAAGAGTTTTTCAGTTTGAGAGATGCTTACAAGATCATATCTTTATGACTTTAAGCTTGACTTCATGAGATATAAGATTGCACTTAAAGGTATAATTCTTTATCTTAATCTCATATATGGTTGAAAGAAGGACAACTTTCAATCATTGAAAACATGTTCTCAAATGTTTAAATCACTTCCCGATTCTTCATCATATTTTATAATTTGGAAGTGTAATTTTCAATGTTTTCTTAATTCATTTTTGAGCTTTAACTGATATAGTTAAACCATTTTGAGCATCATATGCTTCATAGGAAAACATGGGATTTCATTGTGCTAGGATTTAACACAACTTCTACGGATACACGTTAACCAGTGTTTCCTACCCAAGAGGTTAATCCATAGTGATTGAGTGTGAGGAGTCGAAAAGAAATGAGTGTTGTATGTGTGATGAGGTATACAGAAAAAGAGAGTTTGGTTAGAGTGAGATAAATGTTTAAAAGAAAGAGGGTGTGAGAACAGAATTAAAAGAATATCAGAACTCTGCACCAACTTTTTCTGAGTCGGGCAGCCATAATTCTAATGTTTCACAACTCTTTGGTGATCATTATTGAAACAGGCAACTAGCCCATGCCAACTCTTGATCAAACCTCACCAGCTACTCATTTTCTTCTTAACAGGAAAGTGTTTCACATTTTCAAAGGGGAAGCATCACATTTACTATCTGATTTTCATTTGGAAAATCTGGATATTGAAAAGAAGGAAATTTGCCCCACCTTCGTACTTCAATCATGCACATTGAGTTTGTGTTTAACTTACTGTTGTCTCAGTGGTTTACACAATTTTGAGCCTATAATCAATCATCAGTGCTTAATTCTTTCTATCACATGCACGAACACACAAGGAATTTGTTTCTTTGTCATAACGTTCATAGAAATTGCCTTTGTGGTGTTTCGATGACTGAATGGAAGCCCTGGGGGAGTGAACATCAAAAAGCTCATTTCCAATGTGTACTCGTTACACACAGTGACTTAGTGTTACTGACAGGCATTTTAACTGATTCATTTGTTGATTCAGGTGTTACACGATTACTTTGTCTGGATTTGCAAAGATCTGGATTAATATCTTTTGGATTGATGAATCAGAGGCTCCGTATGAAAGACATTTCTTACTAAAAGTTTTGATGAAATCGTTGCTCTTTTCATAAAAAAGGGGGAGAAGAGCTAACCAAGAAATGGGAGAGATCAAAAGTTTAAAGAAATGTCCAAGATAAAATTCTTCAAAGACAAAGTATTCTGAAGATAAGCTGATTTGAGAGAAATTTTCTTTGAAGATATTTTGCTAAAGCAAATCTGAGCTAAAATTGGAGATTATTATATATTGAAGACAAAGAAGGAGATTGCATCTTCTGAGTTGAAAGAGAAGACTGAATTGCTAAATCTTTTTAGTAATGATTTTGATCCAAAGGGGGAGATTGTTAGATCTCAGATTTATTGGATTCAAGATCATCCAATCTGAAGATTGAAATCTGAAGCTAAAGCTGAAAAGTCACTCTTAATATTAGTCTAATGTTAGTTTGTAATAAAATGTCAAAGTTTGTTTTTAGTATTTTATTATTATTCCTAAATATCTATTTATTAGATATTTTAGGATATTTAGTTTTAGATATTATTATTAGATATTATGTTAGAAGTTATTAGGTAGAGATGAGATATTATCTCATAAGATTATTGTCAAGAACACTGTTCATTCTAGAGGGAAAAACAGAGAGAGCTTTAAAGAGATAATCGCAAACATCAATCTGTAATCCGTGGTTTGTATTCTAAAAGGTTGGTTAATCATATTTGTTTGTGATTGTGTTTGTTTGATAACAACTTGATCTTAAATCAGGGACCGATAATAGTACTTCAAAAGATGTCAAGTCTAAAGCAGGGATTGTGGTAGTCAAGGAAATGAAGCTGAAAAAGTTTGTCGACATCTGGTATCCTGTGTTTGTAGTTCAGAGGAGAAATATGAAAACTTATATTTTCAATGAAGTTGATTTCATCAATCTCAATTTTGATGATATTGAATGTATGTATCATGAGTTAAGAGGAATGGCCATCAGATTTCCAGATGTGGTCTATGCCTTGGATACAATCAAGAGGTTCATCAGGAGACATATATTTTACACTTATTGCTATGATTTCCAGCTTGGCATAGAGACAAATCAAAAGAGAGTAAATATGCTTACACCTGATATGACCCATCCTTTGCGTGAAGAAACTCTATTATACACTGTGATGAGAGAACCAGAGTTAGGGGTTGTGTATGAGAATGGAGATAAAGTTAAGAGATTCATGAGAGCCTAAAAAATTGCTAAATATTCTGATGGTACTCTGAAAATTGTTTTGAAAGAGCTCAAAACCAGATTTGATGAAAGTGAGAAAAAAATATTTGAAGAGAATGATCATATGCCATGGTCTGACAGAATCTTCACAGGTCATGTTATTCTTGCTATTCAAGACATGATTCATTTCAGAGAAGGAATCAGAAGGTTTGAATCATTTTTGGGCATCAGGAGAACATGTATGAGAAGGTGGACAAGATGAAGACATGCAAATTGATCCAAAAGGGGGGAGATTGTTAGATATGTGTTTGAATCAATTTGTCTTGTATGTTTGACTTTTTAGTTGTATTTGTTTGACATTGTGTTTTGTGTATTGTATGTGGTCAAGTCATGTTTGACCTATATAAATACTTTGTTTCCTTTGTATCTTTGTAAGTCACTTTCCATTCTAAGTCTTGTAACTCATTGTTAGATATATGACATCAAGTTACTTGTGACTACTTTCTCATTTTAGATTCTTGTTCTTTAATCTTTGATCTTTGATTGTTAATATGCTTGAATCTAGGATCACAAGCATTTTCCTTTTCAATATTTTTTATCTTCTATTGAACTCATGAGTTGTCTTTCTATTGTGAGGCTTTCTCTTTTTAACATGTTTATCTCAACCTCAAGACTAAAAACTTTTTCTACCAGCTGGTCTCTTTCAGAGAAAATCTTTGAGTTTAATCTTTTTTAGTCCGTCACATGTCTCTCCAACAATGTTTGGTCATGTTCTGAGATTATCAATCTCTCTTTGCATGCTCTCAAAATTCTAGATTTCTCTTCAAATTTCTTAAGTTTGATTTGAAGATTTGAAATCTCTTTCTTATTTAACTCAATTAATCCTGCAAAATTAATCTTAGAGTCAGAAATGCATTTTGAATATACAAATTTTTTCTCTAAAACAGAAGAATTTTCTTTCAATTTCTTAATTTTATCAAGAAGAGACAAATTCTGAATCTTTAATTTCTCATTTTCAGGTTCCAATGCAGGTATTTCGGGCATGTACGCTATTGCATAGTCTCTCTTTGTTAAAACCATATTTCCCTTCGCATAAGTATAAGGCATTTTGAAATCTGATAGAGTGATCGTCAAGAGAAAACTTCGATTAGAAGTTGAATTATGTGCACACTCTTAAGAAATATGAACAAAACGATTAAAATCAGAAATATTTTCAGAAAATTAAAATCTGAGAAACAAATTGAAAATTTTTCTTTCAAAAATTAATTCGGAAAAATCAGCGCGAAAAATTTGAATTGAAACCTTCAAACCATCAAAATTATGAAAAAGTATATCAGATATGCTCAGAAAGAAATAAAAATAGCCAAAAACGACACTAAAACGACTAATAATGAAAAGAGAAATTAAAAACAGGGACTAAACATGACACAAATGAAAAAATTAAAAAACCTACTAAAATTGAACAAAAATGACTAAAAAAGTAAGAAAAATACAAAAATAGGAACTAAAACCGACAAAATATGAAACTAACACGAAAAACGAGCACTAAAAATGAAAAATACTAAGACACGACAAAAAAACGAGAACTAAAAATGACAAAAACATAAAATTCTAAAGTCTATGGACTAAAAGTGTAAAAACTTAAGAGATGTAAACTACAAGGACTAAAAATGACAACTTCTAAAACGAAAACTAGAGGGACTAAATCTGCCAAAATCTAAAATTATAACTCAAAGGACTAAAATTGTAAAAACTTGAAAGTAAAAAACTATAGAGACTAAAAGTGACAGCTTCTGAAAGTTATAATTTGAGAGACCTAAACTGCCAAACCCCTAAACTAAAGTAGAGGGACTAAATCTATCAAATTCTAAAAGAACTTAACAGAACTAACAACACTAACAGAAATGGACCAAAAATGTAAGAAAATCTCACAAAATTAACAAAAGGGACCAAAACTGACAACTTTACAAACTACTTAACAAGACTAGCAATGAATTAACGGAAAAATGGACTAAAATATAAGAAATCTAACTAAACTAACTGAATTAGGACCAAAATGTCAAAAAATCTAACAGAATTAACGAGGTTCCGTTATTTTACTTTCCGACCAAAACTCTTCGTTTATGATCTCTTAAGCTCACTCAATCGATTAGAAGCTGAAACACGATCTCAAACTCTCGATATTTGAAACCGAAAATTTCCGAAAAACCGAATTTTTTTCGAAAACACCTCTCAAGCTTATGTTACATCGATCTATATGTTTCTTTAAGTTCCAAGGATTTATTGAAGCTTTTTGAACGATTAGAACCACAAGAAACCTTCCAAGTTCGAAACCGAAAAATTTCGGCAAGTTTCGATTTTCCGGCGAGTTTCCTTGAACTGTTAAAGACTGTAATAACCTGCAAAAATGATGGAAATCATTAAATCAACAAGATTACTAAGTAAAGGAATCGAAAACAACGGTTAACAGTCCGATTCCGACCAAACTCGGTTTTCCGGCAATGCTCCGGTGAAGCTCCAACGAGCTTTTAAACATCCATATCTCGTTGAATCCTGAACAAAATTTGATTCTGAAAGTTGGGATATGTTCTAAATCATCAAATAAAGAGATTAAACATAACTAGATTGATCGAAAAAAACATATATGAGGACCCACTTCGCCAAGTCTAAATCATTGTGTTATTGATTGATTCTTGATACATACACTTGTTATTGGGATTCACAATTGGTATCAGAGCGGAGAGACAAAGATTTTGATCCAAAAAGATATTTAATTTTTGATTCTTGTTCATCAACAACCGATCAAACAGTGCACTATTGTAAGGTTTTTAATTTTTAATTTTTTTGATTTTTGCTCAAATCATTGATCTCTAGTGTCTTCATTCTATTCCTTTAAGTCATTAATTGTGTTTGGTAAAGTTTTAGAGTCAAAATCGACGGTTTGAGCATCAATTTTAAAATATCGATTCTTGAGTATGTGTTCACTATTCTTCATAATTCTTGGTATTTTTCAATAAATTGAGTGTATTTCAGGTGAAAATCGATTTGGGATAGTTGGTTTTGGTATTTTCAATATTGTTTTCGATTTCTAGGAAGCTTAAGAAATCATCTGGGTTGATTATAGATCCGAGAAAATCGATCAGTCTTTTTCCTGGTAAGTTTCCTTGTAAATTCCTAATAACAAGTATATAATCAAAAACAATTAAGAACAATAAGCATTAATCATCAAACCTGGTCATATGATTAAACTTGAATCGCACAAAGTGTTGACAAAGTTTAGGTGCACAAAGAAAATGGAATAAAACACTCTTAGGGTTAAACCCTAATTACAAAAGACTTAAATGTTAATTAGAACGTTTTCATATTTAGTCCTTCAACTTCTATTCAACTTTAAATAACTTAACCCTAACAATCTCCCCCTTTGAATTTGTTGCCAGTTTGGAACATATCTTCTTTTGATAGCAAACAAAACTTCAAACCTTCATATCTCGTTTCGATATTCCATCATTTCCACAATAGTCTCTCGTGCTCTGACAATCAGATCTCCATCCCTTGCTTCAAGCATCTTTGAACCTTTATCATCCAATCCAATCTTGTTTTGTAGCTGATCTCTTAGAAGCATTAAAGTACCATCATAGTATCGAGCAATCTGACTGAACAGAAGAAAGCATTTTTCACCTTTGTCGTTCTTGTAAATCATTCCAAATTCGGGATTAACCAAAATAGTGTCGGCAAAGGCCTTTTCAATATTGGGGAAGACTTTGATCCGGTTTGAGCAAGTTGACTTTGGGTTGGTTACTCTCAATACCCATCTCGAGGTCTTCAACATAAGATAAAACTATAATGCGTTTCATGTACCTTTTGACAGCTTCCAGTGCAGATGTGACCGGTTGTGGTCTGATGGTCCTGGTCTTCAAATCTCTGAGAATAAGCACAAGATCTGGCAATTCAAGATTCTCAAAATCAGCTTCAGTGAAGATCCAATCATTTTCATCATCCCTAACAACTGTAAAAACTGTGTATAATACTTTGAGTAACTTTGTAGATGAAATATCTTTCATCTCTGAAATACGGTGTTTGGTTTTTACAAGATTGAATGGATGACACTTTGTCTTTCTCATATCGATATACTCAATCTGTCTAATCTGGTTTTTCATAAACTGGATGCCATAGAGTTTTACTGGTTCATACTGTCTGATCCAATGAAAAAATGAAAAAAACATTCTTCTTTCTGAATCTTCAAAATACGGTATGAAAACTCTGATTCTTTCTCATTTCAGCGGTTGATCGGGTTATGCTTAGACAGACTCGTTAGCTTTGTCTGTTGGAACTGTTGGAGAAGTCGTGTCGGATATTGGGGGCTCACAAAACTGAACATTGTGCTAAAAAGATAGTCAAAGTCTCCTTATTGTTGAAATTCATCATCGGCTTTAATCGTGACGAGTGCTCATTCAGTTCTAACTCTGTCTTGCAAGAGATCATGTTCGGATTCAATATCAATCGGCTCAAGAATAGATTTCCCTATCGTACCATCCTCGGCCATTTCTTTGTCAACACCCTTAGGCTTTTTAACCATTGGGTTGACATCATCAGGAATGCCAGTTTCTTCATCTGAAGAGTTGATGTCCATATCAACTATTTGCTGTTGATCGGAGCTTTGGACATTCTCGGCTATTTATGGTTGTTCCTAAGTACCTGTTTTTGCTGTATCGGTTTGTAGCTCTGTAGTCCTCTGTCTCTTCTCCCCATCATTATGATCTGGATCATCCGAATCGTCATGTTTGTGCTTTTTACCCTGGGCCTAACTTTTACATGTGTTCTCCAAAGTTGCAACTCATTCAGTAAGTGTATCGAGAGTTTGCTTCACAGATTGAAGAGTCTTAGTAATAGTGTCAAGCCTAGAGGTTACCTGGGGTCTGTAGATGGAACTGACTATGTAGAAACTAGTGGATCAAAATGAATCTATGATCTGAGTAAACCATCTAAGTCTGCTTCAGTTGAATCAGGTGGAGACTGAGAAATCAGTTTGACGAATAGCAGCGATTTGAGCTTATCAATTGACATATCTGATGGAGGAGGTGGTGGGGGTCGAATATGAACTTCTGGCTCTGGTTCGGTCATGACAGATTTCCCTTCAACAGACGTTTGACCGAGTCTACTTCCCTCCCATTTACGACATCATAGAGTCTTGAACAACCTTTAGGGTGTTGTTCAGAAATTCCTTGGAAACAAATTCCAGTAAACTAACACCTCAATCACTTAGATTTCTAGTTGAAGTAACGGTCGAATAGACTGTACTGCCTACGTTCACAACTGGCATGATGGTAGTTGTGGTAGGACTTCCACTCAAACCTTGTAACCCACCAGAAGGTAGAGAAACTATGAGTGTTCCGGTCGGGTCACTAAGACGTCCGACAGTAGCCGATAGAGGTAAAAGTGTCATAGGCAAAGAAGGTATAGCATCAAAGGTGTTAATCCCAGTTTATGCAGGATTATCAAGATTAACAATGGAACTCGATTTAAATCTCATATGTCATTGATATGATCTTCAAAGTTTACAATCACTCTATCTCTACTTTCTCACTCTAGAATATACAATATGATCTTCTCTAATAAGCACTCTCTATGTTCTACTACTTAAGAACAAAGACAAGGAAACTATTTATACTAACAACAAACAAGGAACAAAATAACAAGACTTGACATTAGATGACTTTGACTTTACACTTTGATAACTTTGACTTTGACTTGTAA
This sequence comes from Arctium minus, assembly GCA_954870635.1. NCBI lineage: Eukaryota > Viridiplantae > Streptophyta > Magnoliopsida > Asterales > Asteraceae > Arctium > Arctium minus. The sequence goes on along the minus strand of OX941088.1, from coordinate 62,168,213 downwards.
TCTTGAGGCTTTGACTTGGGCTTTTGACTTTCAATCTAGATGATATTGAAGACAACAATCTGTGCTCTAACATTCTCCCACTTTCGATTCAAGATCATCTTAAAAAAACAAATTCATCTTCAAAAACAAATTCTCCCCCTTTCAAGAACATTCTCCCCTTTGGGACAACAACTGATCTTCTTAGTCAATCAACATTCTCCCCTTATTAAGATGAAATATTGATAATCTCCACTTTTTGTGAACTTTAACATTCTCCCCAAAGACTTTGATAAACATCATCATCTATAGCAAATAAATTATCTTTAGTTGTAGCTCACTTTTCTCTTTCAAAACAATTTTCAAAAAGAATTTCTTGAACTTTCTTGAATTCTTGAAATTTCATGAACTTTATTCACAATTTCTTTCTCATTTCTTGATTATTTCCCATAGCTTCTTTTCCATTTCTTGACTTTCTCCCCTTTTTTGATGATGTAGAGCATAGAAATCATCAAAACTCTCTTCAAGAAATGTCATGTATCCAATCTCTGACCATGATCTTTCCATATTAACATCTGGACCATCCGTCAATTGATAATGTATTCATCCGAATCTTTTCAAATTCAGACAAATAAGAGTGAAAACCTGAATCGACAAATGAATCAGTTAAGATGCCTGTAAGCAACACAAAGCTACTTAGTACAACAAATGTACTGTACAAGGAGTTTATTGATGATCACTCCCCAGGTCTTCCATTCAATCATTGAATAACACAAGGTAATTCTATGAATGTTCTGACAGAAAAACGAATTTCCTATGTGTAGGTGCTCGTGTATGAAAGAATTTAAACATGAATGTTTTATAATAGGCTCAAAATGTGTAAACCATTGAGACAACAATAGTAATACACGGACTCAATTGTGCATGATCGAAGTTCAAAGGTGGGGCAGACTTCCTTCTGTTTCAATATCCACTTCTTCCAAATGAAGATGAGATAGCATATGTGTTGTGTCCCCAATGAAAGTAAAACATCTTCTTGTTGAGAAAAAGATGAGTAGTTGGTGGGGTATAAAGCAAGAGTTGGCATGGGATCACTGCCTATTTCAATGATGTTCACGAAAGAATTGTGAAACAATCAGTAATGTGGTTGCCCGACTTTGAAAAGATTTGGTGCAGAGTTTTTGATATGCTTTTGAACTCTGTTCTCGCACCTCTTTCTTTTAATCTTTTAAGTCCACTTCTAACCAAACTCTCTTTTCATTTTATCTCAACACACACCCACGCTCTTTGATTTTGACACCTCGCCTGTCGATCACTCGGGATAACTTCTTGGGTAGGAAACACTAGTTATCGTGAATCCATAGAAGTGCATTAAAGCTCACACAATTCCCATGTATTTTGTCCTAAAAGCAAAATGTTGCTCAATTGGTTTAACTTTTGCAGTTAAAGCACAACTATATGGAATACATGTTAGATAGATGTATGCTCAATAAGATAATCATGAAGATTTGAGCGTTTTAAACATGGAAGGTTTTCTCAAAAACAAGTAAACTGAAAGAATGAAATGAATACAAAAGACTTGTTTGAGAATCTGACAATGTATTGAAAAGGTCAAATATGAATGATTTATCAATAAAAGCTTAGGTCAAGAAAAATTGAATGTTGTCTATACGAATCAAATATAGACATTCTTGAAAGAAACGTTTTGAATGAAATAATGCTCAAATATCAATGAAGTACAAAACAGAGTTTATTACCACCGAAAATTGGTTTCATTATGAGACATGGTAATAAGAAAATCCATAAAAGTACTAAACCGGTGTGTATGAATACTTGACAATATATGGAAAATATAAAACACAAGTATTTATCTTTGAAAACACACGGTTAGTTAATCATAAAAGCATATAGAATGAGAACATTTAAAATCACACTTCTGTATTCATGAAATCTGTTGAAGAATCGAGAAGTGGTTTGAACATTTAAGAAACATGTTTTCATGTTTGAAAGTCGTCCATCCTTCAAACACTATGAGATTAAGATTAGAATATTCCTTACGCTCAGTATTAACCTCACAAATTCATCTCCAAACTCATGATAGACAAAAGTCGTCAAAGTACAAAAGTCTTAGTCAAAGAAAAACTTTGAAACACGAGTTCTAATTTGAATTAATCAGAAATCATTTACTCCCCCTGAAAATATGCATTCGCAATATTATCAGTAGAGGTAATATGTATACTCCCCCTTGAAGGTTGATCAATTGTTTTGAAGCATCGGAGTACACTTTCTTTTGATCGTTGAAGTATGAGTCCTAAACTATTGAGTTTAGAAGTCAAGCTTGATATTTGAAGCACGAGCCCTAGACTGCTTTGTCTAGAAGTCAAACTCCTTGACATTGAAGTCCGAGTCCTGAGCTGATTTACTCAGAAATCTATGTTCTTTTGGCTTTGGTACCTGCTGATATTTGGGTCCAGGTTTGTTAGTTGCAGTTTTGTTAGGAGTAATATAATAAGAACCATACCAGTAATTAGCAAAATCTTTACCAACAAAATCATTTGAGCCACAGTAAGAACGGTTAATTTTCCTTGTAGCTAACATGATTAATTGATTTATTGAATAAACAAGATCAGGTTTACCTTTATTCATAATGTTCTTCTTGGCATTAAGTGTATGCACAAATGATTTTTGATCATTCTTCTCATCAGAAGCGGCTTTCACTCTCCATGCTAACTTCTCACGGCCATTCCTTCTTCTAAATGACCTTGAACCATCAACATTCCTATCATAGAAAAGGTTAGTAGTACGAATCTGATCATTTGAATTAACTGACCTCTTTGTAGAAACAGTTGTATGAGGTGAACTTGATGTTGTTTCATCTTTAGGTGTTTGAATAATTGACTCTGGTGTCTTCTGCTCAGTCAAAACCACCTTAGAGACAATATCTTCAATTTCTGTTATCTTGGAAGAGAAACTGTTCCTTTCCATGATGAGCAGGTCAATCTTTTTCTGAAATTCAGATTTCGTGTTATGCTCTTTCATGGCCTTTGTTGGCAGTTCAAACAGTTTCCTTTTAAGATTCTTAATCTTAGTCTCAAAATCCTTCTCCGCATTCTTTCTTTGATCAGATATTTCTTTGAAAACTCCAACATTTTTCTGCTCAACTATCTTCTTTTCCTTTGCAAACTTGTCTCTTTCCATAATGATTACTTTCTCAAAATCTAACACTTGTTGAGAAAGTTTTGCACATTTCAGATCAACATCTTTCTTCTCTTCAAAAGTCTTTCTTGAGAATTCAGAAAATTTCTGTGCACACTTTTGCCTTTCATTTACAAATCCTTTCTTTTCTTTTGCAAATTCATCTCTTTATTTGGCAATCTTCTGTTCCAACTCAGAAACCTTCTTTCTCAGCTCTGCAATATCACTTTCTAAACCCTTTGGTGTCTCCTCATTCATCATGACAAAATCTTCTTCCTTGATTTTGACAATCTCAGCTTCCAAATCTGAAATCTTCATTTTTAATTCAATATTCTCAATTTCCAAACCTTGTACTATTTCCTCATTATTTTTTATAGCATTTGTCTTGTCTATCACAACCTGACCTTCTAATTCAGAGATTTTCCTTTTCAAATTAGTGTTTCACTTGCTAATTTTTGACTTATCTTCATTTCTCTTGTTATTATCTGTCTTTAACTCTGAAATCTTCTTCTTTTGATCAACATTTTCAGTCTCTAAGACTTTTACTTTCTCTTCAAATATCTTGATCTCATTTTTAACTTCTCTTCTCTCTCTTTCTTTTTATTTCCAACACGAATTAAGCTCTTGTTGAGTCGATCATTATCTTCTCTCAAGCTTTCGATGATACGTGTATGTGTTTTCTTTTGATCTTCATGTTCTGAAATCTTACGTTTCTGATCTTTCTTTTGACGTTGTTCAGAGGTATATTCCTCAACAAAGAAATAGTCATCCATTGTTCCTAATAACACTTGAACAAATAATCATTAACAAAAATCAGAAAATTATGATCACACTCAAAAATTCGCACGCCAAAGACAAAACAACCCAGCTTTTCGCACACTTAATGATGAGAATTCCTAGATTTCGCAGACCGTTGGATGCGAAATTCAACTTTTCGCACAAAGTAGGATGCGAATTTCAAGCTTTTCACATAGAGAAGGATGCAAATTCCTTCTTTTCGCACGTAACGTGTTGCGAATTCTTGACTTGTACTTTTCCAAACTTGAAGGTTTTCGCATGAATGAGAGATGCGTATTTCTGACTTAGCAAAATTCGGTCCTCTCAACTTCACGTATCAATGCGAAATCCACACTTAGAAAATTTTCAAATCTTCAGGATGCGAATTCCTCAAATTTCGCACACAAGGGGATGCGAATTCCAGATTTTCGCACACTGTACTATGCGAATTTCACCCTTGGTAAATACAACAAAATACTTTTCGTACACCACACTGTGCGAATTCCTGCTTTTCAAATGAAATGAGATGCGAATTCTTGACTTTTCGTATCACACTGTATGCTAGTTCTGTCCTTAAACTTTCAATCTTCAAGTGCCATGCGAGTTCTTCCTTTGATCATGCGAGTTCTTCACTTATCATGCGAAATCCTCAGATCTCGGCTCAAAACTTCAAAATTCATCCCAAATTCGAACTAATACTCCAAATTAAGCCTTGAGACTTCTGTAATTTGACCACAAACACAAATCGAACAGATTACAACCAATTAATTTCAATGAAAAACAATAATAAACTCATATCGATCAAGAATATAGTGCGATTGTGTTCGAATAAAACTCAAACAAAAATCCAAAAATCCACACAAACAACTGTGAATTGGATGAAGTAAATCAAATCAATCTTGTTCTATGTCACAAATCGATTACAACAAAAATCTTCAAAAAAAATCTTCAAATTTGATCTTGATTTTTGATTTTCGTCTGCTTTGATACCAATTGTTAATCCCAGTTTATGCAAGTTTATCAAGATTAACAATGGAACTCGATTTAAATCTCATATGTCATTGATATGATCTTCAAAGTTTACAATCACTCTCTCTACTTTCTCACTCTAGAATATACAATCTAATCTTATCTAATAAGCTCTCCATATGTTCTACTACTTTACAACAAAGACAAGGAAACTATTTATACTAACAACAAACACGAAACAAAATAACAATACTTGAACTCTCCAAGTAAGTGGAAGATAGATCATGAGGTTTATCCCCGTGTGCAAGTGAAATATGCATCTGTTGAGAGATGCCTGATTGCTAGATGGGGTGTGCACATGCGTCGCTAGGTCCACGGCGTCTTCTTCAATACCCGGTCCTAACACATAACACTAGGTAGCAGATGTGGCTACCTGCGTGACCATAGGTTGGGGAAGGCTATCTGGAGGTGGTTGCCTTATCACTCTTGTACGCTCATTATTTAATTTTAGTCTCCTTTCTCTCAACCTCACTACTTCGGTATTTTCAACTAGTTCTCCCTCCGCTCTTCTTATATCTCCAGTTGGGGCTTGAGGCGCGTAAGTGGGAGGGGTGAGTCAGTGACAGTCACTGGGGGCTGATGACCAATCCATGTCGGGATAAGACGGAACTGATCATCATGGTCATCGGAACTGTCAGGAGTGGAACTGTCACTTCCATCACCCTCGACATTCTCGGGAGTTGTCGCAACGTCACTCTCTGTTGCAGAATCAGAATAGGCACTTCTAACTTGCACATCATGGAGTGATGGGTCTATATTCTTTCAGGAATCCTGACTCGATGATGGTCTGGAGTCCAAGACATCGTCGACGCCAGCTCCCCTCACGATGTTATCTCTCTGCGCTCCCCGTCCAAAAGTCCCAACGTTTTGTACATTCGCTAGTCTAGCAGGGGGGACCTTCACGTCGCTCAGGTCGTGCTCCCTGAGTAGGTCCTGCTGGTGCTGGTAGGACCATGGGAGCCTCCATACCTATCTTATGCTTGTAATCTAATACACTTGGTGCCGTGAGACTCACATAAGCTAGCAGGCTGTCAGGAATGCACATATAGGTATACCCTCTATTTCAGCCTTGTTGGCTAAATAGTGCATTCGGTGTTCAGGCATACGGGATGCGAAGGGCGGCGAGGAATAAAACAATTACCTTGCATAACATTTTTGATGGCGATATGAAGGAATCTCATGAATGGAACGAAGTTGCTTCGTTTGGATGTGGACTTGTCTTGAACGTTTTAGAGCAACTCGGTCCAGAGAATTCCAGCGTAATCGACGTGTCGATGGTAGGCGATGCCATGAAAGATTCGGAGAAATTTTAGGCTGCACTAATTGATGCCCTTGGTTTTGGAAGACAAGCACCGATTTAGAATAGTGAAAAACATGTACCATAAGGGGGTGAGGTACTTCCTCTTGAATATAGACGCTCAATCTAGTGCAAAAAAATATCCTAATGCGGACATCAACACATACTTGAGATTTTGGCACGTCTGGATCATACGAGTCGCGACCTGGGAAGTTGGTGGCCGACTGGAGATCTAGAACCCGCTGAAATATATCTCTAGTAAGAATAAATAGGGTCGTGTCAAGAAAGCCTTCAAGACGACTTCCTTATACAAGATGGACGGAATTCCACACTTGGTGTAGGTAAATCATCAGCACATTTGGTGTCTCCGTAAGTGCAAATGGAAATGGATGACCGTCTAGTATCGCCACAATGATAGGATGGTGGCAGCTGAATGAATCAACATCGAGATGATAGTTGTTGGCAGTGATGGGTAAAATATCATTTGGATTAATGAGACGGGTATCCGAAACTGGGTCAATCTGATCATCTTTACTGGGTAAAGGTCTGGGTTCGTTTTGATTGTCGACGAACATCGTAAGGACCTGTAAACGTACAAACATTAGTGTTAATGCAACAATGAATACGAAATGGTATAACCGGGAAGGACACACCCTAGATTAGTAATACCCGGGAGTTGGGTGAGTCGGGAAGTAATCCACCAGGGAAGGGAGTCACCCAGAAGTCAGGACGATCCATGATCCTATGGACCCGGGAGGCAGGCCATTCGGGATTTGACCAACCGGGTGGCGGGTTTGTCAATCGGGAAATAAGCACCCGGGAGGCGAGTCGTTCGAGAAATAAGCACCCGGGTCGGGGGGTCGTTCGGCAGTTAAGAACCCGAGCAGCGGGCTTGGTAATTGGGAACATTTGCAGCCGGGAGGCAGCACATCCGGGAGGTCGGGAGCCGGGAACCCGGTTTTGCACAACCAGGAACCCGGTGTGGTCCGGGACCCAACAGTCGTGGCGTCGTGTTCGGTAAAAACTTCTCGGGAACTGTAATCGGAAGAATATGTAACCGAGAAAATCAATCAATCCGGAACCACAAGCGGGGAACCCTAGCGGGAACTCGGCGTCCGGGAAATGGCGAAGTCGGTTCGGAGACGGACGAATGTGGTTCGGGAACCGTTGTCCGAGGCGTAGGTATTCGGGAAACGAAGATTAATTGGGAAGCCGACCATAGTCGGGAAACTGACCCAAATCGTTATAGCGGTAAGGTTAGCAATCGAAAAAATGATCGCTTAATCGATCATGTAGACCGCCGAAATTGAAACCTATGATGATGTCGACCGATTCGACAGTAATGTAAATAAGTTCATAGTTGGAGAAAACTTGCCCGAATGAGATGATCGACGAAAAAAATGTGATTGGAGTTGATAGAGAGATCACAAAATTTAGAGAGAGTTTAGAGTGGATTAGGAGAGGGTTAAAGCGAATGAGAGCGGTTAAGGGGAAAAAAAAGGGTTTAAAGGTTTAAATAACCTCTGCCGCCCCTTAGGTATGGTGGTCTGGGTTTGGCGGTATGGGAACCAACTGACACCCATGTCGGCCTACTCGGGAACCAGATATGGCGATCCGGGTTCAGCGCGGGTTTGGGAACATTTCCACCCAGGAACTAGGGCACTATGTTTGGACATTTTTGCTCAGAATAAGGTCAAAAAAGTTGTGATCCCCATCAACTTGTGAATTCATTTAAAGGGTTAACAAATAACCTTCAAGCTCCCCCTTAGTCTATGCAACAAGTTAACAAGACCAAAAACAAACACTAAAACGAAAGCTTAAGTAAAAAACTGTGAGAAAACTATAATAAGAAAATAAACGCCAGTCCCCCTCAAACGATGTTTATGATTTAACTTACTGATAATCACATGCAAATGCTCCCCCTGAAAACATGTTAATTACGAAAGAACACACATGAAAAATTAAGCACAACGAAAAGAGTAAATAAAAGCGACGAAACACAAAGATAAGAGAGAAAACGTAAAAGGACACGAAAGAAATCTAAAATGAGAATACAAAAGTTAAGAAGTAATGAGTTCGATACAATGAGAATATATTAAATACGAGTGTTTCCTTGATCATCCGTAATGGAACTCTGGATAATAAAGGGTACAGACCATGTTTACTGTATAGAAATTGTATCGAACGCATGAGGCCATTTAAACTTTCAGGTTTAGCATACCCTACTTGGACACTAGGAAATAGAAACGTTTTTCGTGCAAGGGTTTGGTAAATAGGTCTGCTAACTGAAGGTCAATATTCACAAAGTAGAGTTCGATCGTACCTCATTCGACGTGATCTTTTATAAAATGATATCGAACATCTAAGTGTTTTGTTTTCGTGTGCTGGACAAGATGCTGTTGATGGAAATTGCGCTCTTCGAGTCACAATAGATGGGAATCTTGGAGTATGAAAACCATAGTCTTTGAGTTGAGTGCGCATCCAAATCACTTGCGAACAACAACTAGCGGCAGCGACGTACTCCGCTTCAACTAGCGAGGTGAACATGCAATTCTGTTTCTTTGACGACCAACTTATGAGTTTATCTCCACGGAACTGCACGTGACCTGTTGTACTCTCTTTGTCCAGCATGCATTTTGCATTCTCCTTTCTGAATCTTCCAAATACGGTAACAAAACTTTGATTCTTTATCATTTCAACGGTTGATCGGGTTCTGCTCTGACGGAATCATTAGCTTTGTCTGTTGGAACCGTTGGAGAAGTCGAGAACAAACAATCATTTGCAGACGCGGACTATTTGTGAACTGGAGTTGATGGATCACCAATGATCTGGTGAAGAAGATGGTCCTTCGTCAACCGATGTGAGTGTGAAAATGGTTGATATTTGTTCTGATCTGGAGCAGAGTCCACATAACTTCCTTACGGGATGTATTGAACGGATTCCAGAGTTGGCTGTGAACCTGAGGGAACTGACACAGGATTCACTGGGGGGTGCTTCTCCTTGTGATGGAGATGGTTGTACCGTTGTGGTAATTGACAATGATGTAGCAGTCTGGATGTCAGGTGACGTGGAATCAAAGGATTTTGTCAGTAGAGGAGGAAGTCCCTGTATCATCAGAACCATCACTAGAAGTGGAAATGTCTTGAACTTCTTAAGGAGTTCCAGGAGCCGAAGAGCTTTTAGTTGTAGTCGTTCCTTGAGAGGTAGAAGGTCCTGAAAAAAGAGACATCTTCTTCCACTCTTGCGTCTTCGACCCTGTTTGGAACAAAATATTTAGGCTTAGCGTATCCAAAATATTCATTATGAAAATACTGAAATAATAAATCCAAATCATTTGGGATAGAATTCGATGTAGAAGCATGACTCGGTGTGACCGATTTTCGTTCAGGTTCTGAACTGACTTGTTCAGAAGCTAATACCTCAATTAAAGTGGGTTCTGAAGTGAGGCGTTAAAAATCCAAATCAGCTAATTCATCAAAATAAACATTAACGCTTTCAGTAACAGATTTGGTTCGCTTGTTGTAAACTCGGTATGTGGCTTATTCTAAGGAGTAGCCGATGAATATGCCTTCATCTACTTTGGGATAAAACTTTCCGAGATCCTTTTTGACATTCACCCCAAAACACCTGCGTGTAAAGCATCAAAGAACTTGATGTGAGGGAAACGGTTGTTTATAATATCATATAAATTTTTCCCAAACCGCTTGTTGACGATAGACTGATTATGAGTGAAGCAGGCAGTGGCAACGACTTCGGCCCAAAGGTACAAGGAAAGCTTGGACGGAGTCAGCATAGTGCGAGCAACTTCGATTAGAGTTCGACTCTTTCTTTCTACTACTCCATTCTATTGAGGAGTGCGAGCTGCTGAGTATGTGTGGGCGATGTCGATAGAGTCTAGATATGAACCCAACACCTTGTTCGTGAACTCAGTGCCATTGTCCGTCCATATGGAATGTGTTGTCAACTGAAGGTTGACCTGAACATTCTTTAGAAATGAAACAATAAGCTCGAGGGTCTCGCCTTTGGTTCAAAGAAACTTGAACCATGTATATCGTGAGAAGTCATGAACCATGACAAGAACGTATTTGTTGCCGTTGATGCTCTGAATGCGCATTGGGCCACATAAATCTATATAGATCAACTCGAGAGATCTCGTCATGAATGGAACTGCCTTCATCTTATGTCATTCTTTTTTCATTTTCCCCATTTTGCAGGCCGTACATAGATGTTCCTTTTCGAACTTAATCTCTAACAATCCTTTGACTAACCCACCGACAACCAACTTGTTCATATTCTTGAAATTTAGGTGGGATAGTCGAGGATGCCATAACCAATTATGTTGCAATGATTCCTTTGACAGTAGACACATGACCTTTTCAGTCTTTACAAATTCCAAATTAATGGTGTACAAATTTGACCGTCGTGTCCCAGCTACTAAGTCTTTTCCTTCTTCAGTTCGGACACTGGATCGTCTGAATTTAAGTTGACTTGTCAAGATTCTTGTCACAGTATTGACAGATGCTAAACATATTTTTCCCTAATCCTTCCACATAGGAAACCTTCTTGATGGTGATATTCTCACACACAATGTCCCCATATCCCATAATCGGCGAAAAGTAATCGTTGCAGAAATGAACCGTCCCACAATATTTGTCAGTGAAGTTCGTAAGAAGCTCCTTTCTTCCAGTCATGTGTTTGGAGAAACCAGAATCTAAATACCACAAATGAATTTTCTCTGAGCCAACTTCAGAAGAATTTGATGCACGATCATCATTGTCTGAATTATAAGTCTCAGAATTGTCAGCCATGAAACAAAGATGAGCTTGAGCGTCATCTTCATCTTCATCTTCATCATCAGTAAGGGTCAACCAGTGATCATCCTCAGCCATAAGAGCTTATCCCGCTTCCTTATGCTTGGCGAGGAGCATCTTGTTCTTGTAATACTCGGAGTTTCTAACCACTAGTTTTCTGCATTCTCTGGCAAAGTGACCTGTCTTGCCACTATTGTAACATTTAACCGACTCATCACTCTCTTTTATCTCCAACTTTTCTTTACTTCGCCTCTTACCATCAAATATTTTCTTTCCTTCATACTTGTCCTTGTACTCAAACTGTTTTCCCCCAGACGCATACCTCTTATTGTTGGAAGTGGGCTTCTTGTAGAACTTTTTCTGAACAACCTTATTGAGTAGGGGTGGCAAAAAGTGACCCAACCCGCCAATCCAACCCGAATACAACCCAAAATTAGTTGGTTGGGTTGAGATTTTCAACCTATTAAAGTTAAATGGGTCAACCCGCCTAACCCATTTATGTAAATGGGTTGGGTTGAAATTTTCGACCTGTTTTCAACATGATTTCAACCCATTTATAACCTGTTCTCAACCCATTTGCAACATGTTTTCAACTCATTTATAATACAACATAATTTTATTTTATTTTTAATTATTTTTCATTATTAAATTATAATTAATATTATAATATCTATTTAACGATTAAAAAACTAAAAGAAAAAAATATGCTTCCTAAATCGGATTTGCCCTATCCTCCTCACATCATCAAACCAAATTCTTTCTTTCAGCCTTTTGTAGTTTTGTTTACGTCGCCTCCTCAAAACTGAAAACCCTAGTTCCAGTTCCACGGCGCCGACACCGACTTGAGGATTCCAGTTCCACGACGAGTTGTCGACGCCCTTCCACGACGGTCGCCTACCCTTCCATGACGACTTGAGACTTCCACAGTTCCATGGTAATACTCTATAATTAGTAATTTTGTTCACGTCGAATTTGTGGTTGTGGGAAACTTTGAACAATTTATTTGACTTTATGGTTGTGTTTAATTTAAACTTTGGACAATTTATTTACTTTGTGGTTGTGTGTCATGAAATTAAGTAGTTTAATCCTTTTTATTTAATTTTAAATTTTAAAATTAAATGGGTCAACCTAGGTTCAACCCATTTGTATAACGGGTTGGGTTGAGATAATCATAAACTGGTCAACCCGCTACCAACCCATCTATGTAACAGGTTGGGTTAAGTTGAAAATCTCAACCCATTTAATTAAACATGTTGGGCTAGGTTGAGATTTTCAACCCAATTAATAAATGGGTTGAACCTGAACCCAACCCAACCTGACCTATTGCCCCTACTAGTGAGTAACACTGGTTTGTTTGATGTCTTGTAGCTCAGGATCTACATCGCTGTCATTCTCTTCTTCTTTTGATTCACTAATATTCTCTATTTTCAATACCTAGACTTTCCGAGTGAAAACCATATAGCAATTGTGGTATATCCTCGTGAATATCTGAGACTATCACCTGTTCTGAGGTGGTAGAATGGTTGGTTGGGTTGTGTAACTGCGTTAGTGGTACTAACGTCTTGTTCAATACCAGAACTCAACACATGAGTTCCAGTAGCAGATGTGGCTGCCCTTTTGGATTTGTAGGTTAGGTTACACACTCTCTCACCATATTCTTCTTCGTTCCGTCCACTCAATCCCACATTTTCAACATTTTCAACTAAGTCTCCCTCAGAACTCGTTATCTCTCCAACCACTTCATGAATTGTGGTCTCAGCATCAATTTCAATAGCATCATTAAAAAATCCAAAATCATCATAATCATCATTATCAGCTTTAATGTTGTCATCATCAAAAACCTCACCAGCTCTTTCTTCACCTGAATCAGCTGTAGCAGATGGAATACTTTCATGATCAATACTTGCCGCTCGATCCAACTCAGTTTCAGAGTTTTGACCTTCCTCGATGTGCTCTTCCTGATGGCTCAATTGATGAATGATAGCCTGTGAATGTTGAGATGTGGAATCCACATGATGTGTGGCATGCGCCTGGGATCCCACAGCCTCAGGTCTAGAAGACTGACCCTTTCCTGTTTCCCTCTCAAAATTTTCTCTCTACACTCCCCGTTCAATTACCATCATGGTAGATTGAACCCTCAAGGACTCCACTCTCCTAGGGTTTGATCCTGGGGTAGGGGAAACTGGCTCGGGTCGTCCCATAGACTCTCTATACTCCCTAACACAATCGGAGTTCGGATCGGCGTAAGCAAGCAGAGCTTCTAGTATTGGCAAGGAAAAACTGAATGTTTGCTTCTGCTTTTTCAAGTACCTCATGACATATTCAGGTCCATCTTCATGGTTATTCCGCTAGGGAATATTTCTGTTTGATCTCAACATGCTTCTGATAATAAGCTGTAGAAATCTTTGGTAAGGAAAAAATATTGGCTTCTTTGTGGTCCTCTTTGCCATAACTCTCTCATATATTTCAGTCCAAAAGATGAAAGAATAATCCACGTACAGATCGTACACGATGGCATGCAACAACTTCAGAATATGCATGTTGGTGTTGTCAAATCCAAAATGTTTAGCTGTGAAGCACCAGTTGATCACAGAAAACATGGTGTACCAGAATGGTGGCAGATTGTTCTTCTTAAATTGGCTTATCCTGGTAAGCTCTCCAACATAGCCTAGAGCTCAGATTTCTTCAAAGACCTCAGTATCAGTGGGGTAGACATCAAAACTATTTCTCCCTTCTCTAGAACTGGCCTCTGGAAGATCTAGGATGAGTCTCTGTCTTTGGTAGTTCAGAACAGAAGTAAAGTGATCAGTCTGGATCAAGAACTGTTTTTGATTGTTTCTGTTCTCAAAAGTAATAGACCTCCATGCTTGTTGTAGATAGATCAAAGGCACTATAGCAGTGGCAGTCAAGGCATAGTATAATAGATGTCCTTTGACGATATCTAGCACCAATGGATCAATGTTGAGATGATTGAAATCAACATGATGGTTGTTAGGATACAACAACAAATAGTCATTCGGATGGATAAGTGCTAGATCAGGATTTTCACCAACTTGGGACTGGTAGTTTGATCTGGATGAGGACATAGGTGCATCCCTAGATATTTAGGGATAATTCTCAACCATTTGGACATTCTGGTTAACAGAATTGTCACTGGTCATCTTAGTACCTGAAAAGTTGAACAAATTTGGACAGATGTCCAATTTGTCAGTTAAATCTAAAAATGATTTTTCAGATTTTTTTTTGAAAATTTCCTAAGTCCAGAAGTCGCAGCAGAATAAAGGACTTGGAAAGAAGTCGCAGAGTGCTGAAAGATAGCACTTGTCACAAAAGCAATGAATTTGACCACTTATCGTTGGCCAAGTATTACGACAAGTATACTTAGAAAAATTATGCACAACACGAAGAATTCGCAAAACACATGAACTTGGTACTTGTCGTGAAATTCACTTAGCACACCAAGAAATCACAAGCTTCAACACATGAAGAACTTGCATGTTCATCACTTGTTAAAAATTTCTAAGTCCAGAAACGAATCACTTAAAAACTTTGATAAACCTCATTAATCTTTTTCAAACTTGTTCGAATATACATGTTAAGCAAGATTAGGAGCTTTAATTTCATTTATGTTCAACATTTAGGTCGATTAAAGTCAAAAATCAGTTTATAAGTCCTTTGAACAGTCCAAAAGTCCAAATCCAAACTTGGGCATCAAAGATTATGATGTTTGTCAGATTAAGGGCATATTAGTGATCGATTAACAATACCCAAAATTATTAACAAGTTTTTAACATGATTTGTCCAATAAATTTCAGTCCAAGAGTCCAAGAATCAAGTATCATGTTCAAAATTGGGTTCAAGAAGATGAACAGTTCTTAATCATCAAAACCGTAAAACAATCGATTTATAAGCTGGAATCAAGAAACAAATGAAAACAGAATACAAATATAAACAAATATACAAGAATCAAAACAAAAGAACCTACTCTAAATCGAAAATAAGCTTGAAATATAAGAAGACGTATACTGGAAACTCGAGAGCAAAAACTTCTAAGTGCAAAAGTCGTCAAGGTTTGAAAACAAGTGGGAAACTAAGAAACTTCGACGTGTATATATATATCTATACTACCTTATAATACATTCATACCAAAACTCTTAAAGACAAGTATTAAAGCAAGATGTACAACCTTTTTAAGCATGATTTTTAAAAAACTATGAATTACAAGTTTAAATGCATGGTGTACAATGTTCTTAAAGCATACATTTAAACATAATACTTTTAGCTCACACACCACCACCAAATTAGAAGGTTCAGAATTGCTTTCTTCTGTTAACTTTTCTACACCCCATTCCAAGCTTACTTCAAATTTTGAAAATCCTCCAGATTTTTTATGCCCTTATTTTGGAAGTCTCAAAGGGTTCCTTTTAAAAGACAAGACTTTTTTACAACACTTTTTTAGAACACAACAGTGGCTTTGGTAACTTGACAGACTTTTTTACAACACTTTTTTACAACACAGCAGTGGCTTTGGTAACTTCAGGGGGATCCTTTTGAAGAACAAGCTTTTCTTCATGCCCATTTTAATGTATACAACGGACAGCTATAACAAGTAGCTCTAAATAATCTGTTGCATATAATTCATTGTAAGAGGTTTTGTTTTCTCCATTCTCTATATCCCAACATCAGATTTAAGCTCCAAAGCTCACGAACTCCCAAAGCCTTCAACATCAGTGATAACCAATCAGTTGTAAGCACCAAAAGAAACCTACATCAGCATTGAAGCTACTTTGCACAGTAAGGTACAAAGCTCAAATTTGAATTTGCTCCAACTTCATATGGGTTTAGTAAACTAAATGGTCTGAGATTTTGATTTGTATTTATGCACCATATTTTATGTTATATGTAAAACTAATGGGTTCTTATCCGATCATGATTAACCTTAAACTCAAAATATCTTCAAAATCAAAGGGAACTAACTAAAACAAAAGAACAAAAATGACTTAACAAGGAGATCTTCTTGTTTGGTACGACTGTTCCAAAAAGTCTTTAACTAAATCACTTTTATCTTCACGAAATTGTAAAGCATATCTCCAAGAATAAAGAAAATGGCTATAAAAACATGCATACACGACAATGGTAGAAAAATAAAAATCAACATAAATTTTAGGCAAGAAAAAAATATAGGCTATCTATTATGTTAAGTTTGTAGTCACAATTGATATATCTAACTCAAATGATTTGAGAAAGGCCGCTGAGTAAGCATCGTAATAATACAACACCCATTCATATATTCATAAGCTACCTTTGAAATCATTGCACCCTAGATAGATTCTTCAAAAATCAAACGACACTAACAAAAATGGAAGAACAAAAACGACTAAAATCGTTGAGCTCCAAACAACAACACACAATATAAATCAACTTCAAAACAAATTATAATTGATTTGATGAACATTTAACCTAAAATCATAAAAAAACACAGATTTTTGAAGTTAAATACGAAAGAGATCAGAGTTTTGGTAAAGGTTTATCGGTCACTATTAATCTGAAACACGGACCAAAATGTTACTCATCACATCTCCGCTAATATCATGAATAGATTCGTCAAAAATAAAATAGTGATTCCAAAAATGGAAGAACAAAAGCCATGGGAATCGTCAAAGTAAGAAATGAAGAATTGTGAGAGGACCCAGTGTAGAAACCCTAAAACTCAATACTGGTGGCGACCTTCACTTATGGGTAAGTAGGCTATAAATGCTGGGAGGTCCATTGGGTTTGGTGATGAGAAATATTCCATTTTCTATCAATGCCCACGAGCAAACCTTTTATTTTGAATAAATGAGAAATGAGACTCCATTTTCTAACATGTATGTTTCACAATACAATATAGTATGTAAACATATTTAATTATATATCCATTATTTTTTTAAAGGAAGAAGAAGTACAATTATTTAATTACAAATTTGTCATTTTAAAGGAAAAACATATTTTGTTTTTTATATTTTCATGTCAAAAAATATATTTTTTTGTTGTATAAGTACAATTAATTAATTAATTATAAATTTGTCGTTTTTATTTAAAGAAGTCTTTGTTAAATAAATAAATTAAAAATTTATTAATGTATAGTTCATAAATTTGGTGTTTTTTTAGAAGGTGGTTGAAATTGATTTTTTTAATGGTGTTAATGAATCCATCAAAGCTGATATTTTTAGAGTTCTTTTTTTTAAGGTTGGAGATGATCTAACAAAGCAGATCTATTAAAAAAAACAAAAATTAAGAGGAAAAAAAATAACACAGTTGGCTAAATTAAGCCCAAGCCCACTTAAGTTTTGTTTTTTCCGTACCATGTAAATAGTTTTCAGTTTGGCTTAGCTTTTCTATGACAATCAATAAAGCTCAATGACAGACAATACCGAACATAGATGTTTATCTACCGAAATCAGTATTCCCGCACGACCAACTTTATGTGGCGTTGTCTAGAGGGATATCATGGGGCAACACAAAGGTATTAGTGAAGTCTGTGAAAAAATCAATCATGTTGGAGTCTACACATTAAACACTGTTTATAAAAAAGTTTTACGTCATGAATAAGATGCAACCAACTAATTATTATTACATATTTGGTATGATATGTTTCTATTTAAAATAATTTGTTTTTTTTTTCAGGACATGCTTACATATTGAAGTTTGACGCTTCTTATCATATTATGAATCTATGGATATGCATTTTTATATATGATTGTAATGTCTGTTTTGTTTAGTCGTGAATTTCAAAAAATTTAATGAGTTGTGACTATATGGATTTGGAAACTCGACATTCTAATGAATTTTTTCCTCGATATCTTGTCAATAAACCATATTTTACTAGAAGCGTACTCGCGCAATGCAACGAGATACATCACGATTTTAATTTTTTTTTTTTTTTTGTTTTTTCTTTTATTTTTATCTTATATATTTTAAATTCTTTATATTTAAATTAAGATGTTTATCTTGTTTTGATTATGTTTATCGGTTAGTTATGAATTCAAACATATAGCTTTAGAAATTTGTACGCATGCATCATAACCTGTAATCTTCAATTTTAATTAATGTGTATCAATAAACAGTATTTAATGCATAAAAGTTTGTTTTTAAGAGTTTATTCGGTAGTTTAATAAAAATGTAATTTATTTTAGGTTTAATAAAATATTTTTTTTATAAAATAAACATTAAATATTCTGTTAGATTTTCTTAATTATATATTTGATTTTTTTATATTTAAAAATTGATTTTTATCTTGTATTTAATTATGCAGGGAGTGATTTTAGGGAAGTTGAAGTGGTGAGTGATTTTAGGGGAGTTAAAGTTGTTAAAGATAAGGATTAAATAGGAAGAGATTTTAAGTTTTCATTATTTATTTAAGTTTTAAGTAATTAACACTAAATAGCGGTATTTAGCAGTTGGTTTTAAGAGTTTTTTTATAGATGTTTTATAGTACTAGAAGCGTACTCGCGCAATGCAGCGAGATATATCACGATTTTAATGTTTCATTTTATTTTTTTGTTGATTTACAGTACGATTTTGGATGGTTTTGAGAAAGTGAAAATGTTTTTTTTTATAAATTTTTTAATTTAGGCTTAATAATATAATGTTTTTTATATAAAAAAATTAATTATTTTGTTAGAATTCAATGATTATGTTATATATTTTAATGACATCTAGAAAAAATAACCAATTACATATTTAATAATATTATTAAAACAAAATTATAGTAATATAATATATTAATTAATAGTGATAAATGGAAATGTCTGGATAAAAGGAAGACTCTGCACATACCAAATTGGTGGTTGTTAGAAGCCTGATGTAGTAATATGTATCTTGTGCTTTGATACTTGTAAATTAAGAGATTTTTAAAATCTTGCATAAAATGATGGTAACTTGTGCCTAATAATTTGTATTCAAGAGTTTTTTATCCGTGCTTTATAATACTAGTGTTGGGCCCGTGCATTGCACGGGAGGATAAAATTTTTGTTGGAATATTGAACCGAGTTAAAATGAAACGTAATTTCTCTGTTAACAGTTAATGAAATACAATGTGAAAAACGAATGTATTTTCATAAGTGGTTAACTTGCATATATTCTTAATCATTTGTTGTTATGAGTTTGTGCAATAATATTGGTAATAGTTTTGTATTATATTATTTAAAACTCAAACGACATGTCTCACAACATATCACTATTATTGAAATAATTATAAATATGAACATACGTTTTTACAGATTTTGCAATTTTTCTGAAACCTCCTCGACAACACTTGACAATCACTTTGAACGTATAAATCTGTAGATTAATTAACAACATTCAACCCACATCAAATATGACAAAGAAAATAAATGATTTCTATCTTTTGTAACCGGCAACTCAACTGGTATAGTTCAAATTATCTGACTATTGACTTCAAGACCTCATAGTATTAGTCGATAAAAATAAAGATATGTATATATATTTTATTCCCCTACTTCGAAAATTATGATTGTGGGTTTTGAAAAATATAAACAAATCCTCAGTAAATAAAATAAAATATAAAAAAGTAGTTTTTCAAAGAAACAAAAATATAGTGGAATACATTTTGTTCAGTTGCAGGTTCCGCCATTGACACCCGACCGTTTGTCTTCTTCTTGTACTCGGATGATACATAGAGAAACTTATATATTTATAGTGAATATAAAGAATATTTTAAAATCTTTTATTTTCATTTTCGATTTTACATTTAAATGTAAATATATTAAAAATATGGAAGAATATTTTTATATCTACATCGTTTATATTTTATTTTCTTTGCACTTGGTTAATTTGGAAAGTATTGCGGAATATTTTTATTTTAAACAACACGATAATTTATTAGTGTATCTCGTTATTTTTTATTTTTAATTCATATCAACCTTCTTTTTTGTTCTTTTAATGCTCGTGAAAAAAATACGTGTAGATTTTATATTAGCAAAAAAAATACGTGTAGATTTTATATTATGCTAATATAAAATACGTGTAAATTTTATAAAATAAAATAGATTTTATATTAGCAAAAAAAATACGGAAGAAAAAAGAGTTTATATTACATTTCATTATGTAAAAAGATTTTATAAAATAAAATATGGAAAAAGATTTTATAAAATAAAATATAGAAAAATCATTATGAGATGTAATATAAAAAAAATACGGAAGAAAAAAGATTTTATATTACATCTCATTAATATAAATTTAAAAATAGATTATGCCAATATAAAATATATTTTATAAAATCCTCTACCAAAAAAAACAAATATTTATATTAATAAATGAGTATCTATTCCAGAAATAGATGATTATATGAGATACTGTGCTTGGAAAGGTTGTACCAAAGCATTAATAAATTGTAAATTAAGTAATTGACTTTAATTAGTTGTAACTTGTGCTTAAAATGTTGTAATTAAGAGTTTTTTATGTCGTTTTTAAAATATAGTATAGATATAGATAGTATAGATATTAGTAACCGTTTTGCAATTAAACCACACAAACCTATAAAAAACTGAGAGGGAAGAACAATAATACGAACAAAAAATATGAGTGACAAATGAGTTATTTGCTTCATAAATGTGATTTACCCGCGCTGCATCGCGCGGGTACACAGCTAGTATATATATATATATATATATATATATATATATATATATTGAGAATTAGAGTTGACACGTGGCACGAATCGATTGGACCTCCCACTTGTCGCAAACCAATGAAAGAAGAAACTTGTCGCAAAGGACGACAAGTCATGTGTGAACTTGTCGCAAGGCACAATTTGCGACAAGTGTGCCTATGGAAAGAAGTCGTAAACTGCCTTATACGAGTTCTAGATTGTCGCAAACCGAAGTATACGAGCTGATGACTTGTCGCAAGCTTTGGTTTGCGTCAAGTAACTTATCGCAAGCCATTGTTTGCGTCAAGTGTACTTGTTGCAATCCATTGCTTACGTCAAGTCACTACTCGCATGCAGTGTCTTGCGTCAAGTTACTTGTCACAACCTATGCTTTGCGTCAAGTGACTTGTCGTAGACCAATGTTTGCGTCAAGTAGACTTAGAAAATATTTGTAAAAACTTTCTAAAAATAGAAACTTTGTCTTTTAACTTTTGACTTTCCAAAAATAGCAATTTTGCACATTTTCACTTTAAAGCTCAAAATCATCATCTCTTACTTGAAAAAAATTCAGATTTCAAAATCATTTGAATACACATACACTGACACACTTACAGACGTTTATCTGATGATCCCCCTTGGAATGTGCATAATAATTAACTCCCCCTTCATATGTGCATTCAACTTTTAACAGTGAAGTATGAGTCCTGATCTGTTGTGATCAGAAGTCAATGTCCATTCTTCTTTGAAAACTCAAGAGTTTAATGAAACTGACTGAGTGCAAAACAGAATATAATCTTGGTCCTCATTGAACATGAGTCCACTTTTGTTAGATGTCCCAGACTTTAAAAAAATGTACAACATACAACCAAAAGCACTTACACATTAATAACACAAGAAACACACTCCCCCTCAACTCAAGATAGGAAACTATTATCATGCATTTAGATTTAACATTCCAAGTTTGCTGACTAAAAAATTGAATCTCTTTTCATCAAGAGGTTTCGTCAACAGTTCAGCAACCTCAAAATCAGGAGAAACAAAATGCATTTCAATAGTACATTTTTCAACGTGATCCTTTATAAAATGGTACCTTATATCAATATGTTTCGTTTTCGAATGTTGCACTGGATTAGCCGTAATTGCTATTTCACTTTTCGAATGGAAGTAGATGGGAACTTTGTTCAAATTGTATCTGTAGTCCTTGAGTTGAGTCTTCATCCATAACACTTGCGAACAACAACTGGCAGCCGCTACATATTCTGCTTTTACCATAGATGTTGAAACACAATTTTGTTTCTTCGAAGACCAACTTACTAACTTGTCTCCCAAAAACTGGCAGGCTCCTGACGTGTTTTTTTTGTCTAATTTGTTACCTACATGGTATTCATCTATGTAGGCTATTAGTTCATACTTAGAATCTTTCGGATACCAATGGCCCAAATTTGGTGTGCCTTTAAGGTACCGTAATATTCTTTTAACCGCAAGAAGATGGGATTCCTTTGGATTAGCTTGATATCGAGCGCAAAAACATGTAGCAAACATTATGTCAGGCCTAGTCGATGTCAAATATAGAAGATATCCGATCATGCTTCTGTATATCTTTTGGTCTACTGATTTTCCAGAGATATCAACATCCAACAGACTTCCAGATGACATGGGAGTTGAATCAGTCAAGTTAAATTTCTTAAGCATATCTTTTATGTACTTTGACTGGTTTATAAAAATCCCCCCAGGGGTTTGTTTTACTTGAAAGCCCAAGAAAAAGTTTAACTATCCCATCATTGACATCTGAAACCTACTCTTCATGATGTCTTGAAATTCATCACAAAGTTTATGATTCGTAGAACCAAAAATAATATCGTCTACATATATTTGCACTAAAATCAAATCCTCACCTTTTTTCTTCAAAAAAAAAAGTTGTATCGATAGCACCTTTGCGGAATCCAGATTCAGAAAGGTAAACCGTCAAGGTCACATACATTGACGCAGTGCTTGCTTCATTTCGTAGAGAGCTTTGTCAATCACGTACACGTGATATGATATTTTGGATCAGTGAAACCCTCTGGCTGACTTACATACACCTTTTCATGTAAAATAACGTTCAGAAACGTTGATTTATCGTCCATCTGGTATACTTTGATGTTCTTGTGAGCGGCATATGCAAGAAAAATCATGATGGTCTCAACCGGGCGACTGGTGCATAAGTCTCATTCTAGTCAATACCTTCTTGTTGGTTATAGCCTTTTTCAACCAATCTTGCCTTATTCCTGAAGATTATACTTGCCTCATCCTTCTAATTTCGGAAGACCCATTTAGTTCCAACAATTGTTTTATACCAATCTCCACACTTGGTTACATTTGAATTCATTTAGCTCGTCCTGCATGGCATTAATACAATCCGGATCTTTCAGTGCTTCGGACGGCTTTGTAGGTTCCATGATGCTTAGAAAATTTACGAACATGCTATATAATTAGCAGATGCAGATGCAGATCTGGTTGAAACTTTAGCATTTGGATCACCAATTATATTTTCTAGAGGATGTGCCTTGGTCCATCTATGTGTGCTCGGGAGATGTTCACCAAAATCACACATAAATATCACTTCTCGTATACTTGCGAGTTTTGTACTTAGCCAAATAATCCACAGAACACTTGTCGCAAAAGAAATCTTATCGCAGAACACTTGTCGCAAAGCAAAGGATGCGAGTTCTCAGAAGTCGCAGGCTTCGGTTTGCGAGTTCTGACTTATCGCAAATAGGCCTTTGCGAGTTATATACTTAGGAAAAATCCCAAAAATAGAAAAATCGTGAAAAAGGGTCCTTGCGAGTTCCACACTTAGCCAGAACAAAGAACAAAAAGAAATCGTAAGAAGCAGTCTGCGAGTTCTTCCAATCTGCGAGTTCTTTCAATCTGTGAGTTCTTCAGATGAATCTTGCGACAACCTCAGATCTTGCGAGTTCTTCACAGGAACTTGAAATTTTGGCCATTTCAACTTAAAAACCTCCAATCTTGATCTGATATCTTATAGGGTTTCTCGATTTACATACAGGAACAAATCTTTAACACAAAGTTTTATCAAACAACAACAAAATTTCACAATTTGATGAAGAAACAGTAACTTCGAATTATTACACCAAGAAATACCAAAAATTCAAAATTCACAATGATTTAGTGTGAATTTGAACTTGCAATTCAAACGAAAATTGTTCCAATTACATTCACGAACATCAACAACCCAATTTTGCACTTCAACTTCAACAGATTGAAGCTTTTTAAATCCAACAGTAACTTTTCCACAACGACTTGCGAGATCTTCAATTTCTAGTGAATTTTGCAACGAATTCGACCAAAAATGACATTCAATCCATGTCTGAATTCAATGGTTTGATCTGATACCAAATGTTAGTCCAGAATTCAAGCAAACATGATCAATTAAACACAATTACAATAAGCAAAATAGAGAGAATTTCTAGAGAGAGAAAGTATTATTGTTATCCCAGATAACAATGTAATTAAATGACACTTCCAATTTCAATCAATCTCACTTTTATTTCAATCACAGAATTAACATACAATTATGCTCTCAAACTTTCTCTCTCTAACTGTTGAACTCGTATGTCACAAAGATTGAAGCTACACACAAGACACAACTCAAAACCCTATTTATACAAAGACAGAATACACGCATACAACTAAAACGTGCAAACTATAAAAACACTCAAACTACAAAACTCTCACATCACTAGTTTTGACTTTTTACTACAAAGACATTGACTTTCACTTTGAAAGTTGACTTTGAGCTTTGACTTGGCCTGACTTTCAGCTTCAAACTTCATGATCTTGTATCCAACAAATATGTGCACTAACAATCTCCCCCTTTGGATTCAAGATCATTTCTAAAAGATTTTGCAATTCAATCTCCTCCTTTGATCAAACTTTAACAACTTTATTTCCCCCTTTGTAGATTTCTTATAATAAAGATCATCTCCAGAAAAAATAAGCATTAAAGTGCAATCTCTCGTTTTTATACCCAGAACAATCTCCCCAAGGTTATAAAACCACTTTCAGACATTGGAAAGAAATTATCTTCAGGTTTAGCTCGTGTTGCTTTAGCAAATTGTCTTCAAAGAAAATTTCAGTAAAATCAGCTCATTTTCAGAATTCTTTGAATTTGCTCTTTTAGCTTTCAACAATCTTTCTTCAAAAACAACTATCTTGACACAAATTTCTTCTTTCATTTCCAACTTTGTTTTATCAAACCAATAATTGTTGAACACTTCTCAAATATTTCTACATCGCTTCTCCCATGTATAACATTTCTTGATTCACTCTCCCCCTTTTTGATGAATGAAGCATGAAATCATCAAAACTCTTTACAAGAAATGTCATTGTCAATCTGATTTGACCACTAATCTTTTGAACACTGAGCCTCTGAGCATTTATCGATCCAAAAAGATATTCATCCGAATCTTTTCAAATTCAGAAAAATTATGAGTGTAACACCTAAATCAACAAATGAATCAGTTAAAAATGTCTGTCAGTAACACGAAGTCACTGTGTGTAATGAATACACATTGGAAAAGAGTTTTTGTGATGTTCAGTCCCCCAGGTCTTCCATTCAATCATCGAATAACACAAGGTTAAACTATGAACATTGTGACAAGAAAACGTATTCCTTGTGTGCTCGTGCATGTGTTTCAAAGAATTAAGTACAGATGATTGCTTTTATAAGGCTCAAAATTGTGTAAACCATTGAGACAACAACAGTTAAACACAGACTCGATTGTGCATGATTGAAGTGCGAAGGTGGGGCAAACTTCCTACTTTTTCAATATCCAGATTTTCCAAATGAAAACTAGATAGATTATGTGTTGCGTCCCCTTAAAATATGAAACATCTTCTTGTTGAGAAGAACATGAGTAGTTGGTGGAGTTTTTATCAAGCATGGGCTAGTTGCCTATTTCAATAATGTTCACAAAGAGTTGTGAAACACTAGTAATGTGGTTGCCCGACTCAGAAAAAGTTGGTGCAGAGTTTAATACACTTCTACTCTGATCTCTCACCCTCTTTCTTTTAATCAACGAGCTCACTTCTAACCAAACTCTCTTTTCAATTTTACCTCAACACACAACCCACACTCAGTTATTTTGACTCCTTACTCTTCGATCACTCAAGGATTAACTTCATGGGTAGGAAACACTGGTTAACGTGAATCCATAGAAGTTTTAGTTATGTCCTTACATAATGAACCCATGTAGTCCTATAAGAACTTGTTGCTCATAATGATTTAACTTTGTAGTTAAAGCACATATATATGAAATACAAGTCAGATGTATGTATGCTCAGAAATGTAATCTTGAAGATTTGAACATTTGAAACATTTAAGATATTTCAAAACAAGTATATTGAATGAATGAAATGAATACAAGAAACTTGTTTGAAAATATAACATTATATGAAAAAGAACAAAATCTCTAAATGATTGATCAATTAAAGCTTAGGTCAGCAAAAATTGGATATTTTCTATACGAACCAAAATATAGACAAGTCTTGAAAGAAACGCTTTGAAATGAAATCACGCTCAACACATTGAAGTTCAATCGGGGTGTATCACCATCGAAAAATTTGTTCAATTTGAGACATGGTGATAACATTTCCAACAAAAAGTTAAACCGGTGTGTGTGAATACTTGACAATATATGGAAAAGATAAAAAACAAGTATTTATCTTTGGAAACACACGGTTTATAATCATTTAAGCACAAGTAAAAAGAAAACACTTAAAATCACACTTCTATATTCATGAAATATTTTTAAGAATCAGAAGTGGTTTGAACATTTAAGAACATGTTTTCATATCTGAAACTCGTCCTTCTTTCAGACACGTATGAGATTAAAATTAGAAATAAACATTTTCGCTTAGTCTTAAATTTCATCAAGTCAGCTCAAAATCATATTAGATATGATCATTTAGGCTTCCTCTCAAATCTGCAAAAAGTCACAAAGACGTCAAAGTGCAAAGCTTTATTCACAAAATTTATTGAAAAGTAAATGACATAAAGCAGTAAAACTCTGAATGTACGAGTTCTGATCAGATATAAGCGGAAATCATATTCCATACTCCTTGTCTTCTAACTCCCCCTGCAAATATGCACCAACAAATTTAACAATGATAAACAGATGCAAATTTTATAAACTCCCCCTCAAATGAATGTAGATCATATAATCATCTTGTGACACTCCCCCTGAAATCATGAACATACTTTAAGTGCAGATATCTTTTCAGATTAAAAATAAAGAAATGAAGAAAAAATAACAATAACAAAAACTTTAGTAGGTAATCAGGGATTATGTCTTGAGATTTAGCATACCAAGTTTTGAAACGATAAAATTAAATATCTTGTCATCGAGAGGCTTGGTAAATAAACTTGCAAGTTGGTAATCAGTGTTTACAAAATAAAGTTCGATTGTACCTTTTTCGACATTATCTTTAATAAAATGATATCGGACATCTATGTGTTTAGTCTTCGTATGTTGAACAGGATTCACATATATGGCAATGGTGCTTTTAGAATCACAGTATATCGGGATCTTGTTGTATTGAAAGCCATAATCTCGGAGTTGTGTTATCATCCACAAGACTTGAGAGCAACAGCTCGCAGCAGGGACGTAGTCTAACTCAGCCGTTGATGTGGAAACACATAGTTGTTTATTTGAAGCCCAACTCACATGTTTATCACCCAGAAATTGTATGATCCCCGATGTACTTTTCCTATCCAACATACAACCTGCATGGTCTGCATCTGAATACGCTGTCTGTTCAAAACCTATATCTTTAGGATACCACAGACCAAGATCTGCAGTGCCCTTCAGATATCTAAATATCCTTTTGACCGCAGACAAATGGGATTCTTTTGGATTGGCCTTATATCGAGCACATAGACATGTAGAGAACATTATATCTGTCCTACTAGAAGTTAAATACATCAAAGAACCAATCATTCCTTTGTAGGTTCTATCATCGACAGCTTTTCCTGACGGAACAATGCCAATCTTAGTTCATGGTGCCATCGGGGTTCCAATAGGTGTACAATTTTCCATTTTAAATTTTCTAAGAAGATCGAAAATATACTTTGATTGATTAATAAAAATCCCCGTTGAAAATTGTTTGACTTGTAATCCAAGAAATAAATTCATCTCTCCCATCATACTCATCTGAAATCTAGACACCATGAGGTTTGAAAAATTCTTACAGTATTTTGGATTTGTTGAGCCAAATATGATGTCATCCACATATATCTGAATTAAAATAATATCGGCTTTTTCCTTTTTAATAAACAAAGTAGTACCGATTTTACCTTTGGAGAAGCCAGACTTGACTAAGAATTTAGATAGGAATTCATACCAGGCTCGAGGTGCTTGTTTTAGACCGTAAAGTGCTTTGTGGAGAATGTAGACATGATTCGGTTTCTCTTGATTGACAAAGGCTTCAGGCTGTGAGACGTAGACTTCCTCCTTTAGAATGTCGTTGAGATAGGCTGTCTTCACGTCCATTTGGTAGACGGTGAAATTTTTGTGGGCAACATATGCAAGAAACATTCTTATCACTTCAATGTGTGCCACTAGAGCGTAAGTCTCGTCGTAGTCAATACCTTCCTCTTGCCTATATCCCTTAGCAACAAGTCTTGCTTTATTTATTATCACAATACCATCTTTATCCTTTTTGTTCTTGAATACCCATTTTGTGTCGATTACGGATTTACCTTACGGTCTTGGCACAAGTCTCCAGACTTTTAACGCTTCAAACTGGTTCAGCTATTCTTGCATTGTAGTTACCCAATCCGAGTTAGATAGAGCTTCAGATACTCGTGTTGGCTCTATCTTACTTAGAAATGAGTCATGCATACACATGTTTAATGTAGCAGACCTAGTTTGCACTGGTTTTGATGGATCTCCAGTGATTTGACTTATTGGGTGCTCTTTGGTCCACTTGTGTTTGTGAGGGAGTGGATTTGATATAGATTGATCATGATTCTCATCTAAGTATCCACTGTTGGTCTCTTCTTGTTCAGGGAGGTATTCAGCTGAAGTAGTTGGTGCAGAAGTTTCAGTTGGGACAACAATTTCTGGCTGTTGAGAAGACGTCACAGTACAACCAACTGAATCAGCAACTTCTGTCTCGACATTTTCAGTTACAACTTCAACTGAAGGAGTAGTTGTTTGAATTGGAGTTTCTCTCTGAATCGGGGGAACTAATTCAGTAGATACATCCGAAGTAGTTGGATGATTAGTCATTGAATCTTCTGACCTGTCAACCACAACAGATTTAGGCAGTTTAGATCCAAGAAACTCATCATAAAAGAATTCAAACAATAAATCTAATTCAGATAAATGTGATGTAGAAGTTGAAGGTTTATCAGAATTAGTTTCTTTAACCACAGGTTCTGGACTAATTTGTCCAGAAGCTAACACTCCTGTAAGTACAGATTCTGAACTGCTATGTTCAGAAGCCAACTACTCATCAAATCTAACATTTACGCTCTTTCTTACAGTCTTTGATTTCTTCAGATAGACTTCGTCAACCTTTGATCCGAACTTGTTCAAGCTCTCTCTATCGTTCAGCACGAAACACCTTCATCCAAAAATATGGAAGTGTTTAATGCTAGGTGTACGATTATTTATCAAAACATAAGGTGTTTTACCAAACCGGCGATGTATTATGGAACGATTCTGCGTATAGCAGGCAGTCGAAACAACTTCACCCCATAGAAACAGAGGTAGATCGGATTGACTCAACATTGTTCGAGCGGCCTCGACTAGCGTTCGGTTACGTCTTTCAACTACTCCGTTCTGTTCGGGCGTTCTTGCAACAAAGAATTGATGTGTTATTCCGACTAATTCGAGATAATATTCTACAGTTTTGTTCTTAAACTCTGTGCCGTTGTCTGTACGAAGAAGCTTGACTTGCTTTTGCAGATTCACTTGGGTAGTCTTTAAGAAACTGATGATGACTTCGGGTGTCTCATCCTTTGATCTCAGAAATTTGACCCAAGTATACCGCGAATAATCATCCACAAAAACTAAGACATATTTCTTGCCGTTAATGCTTTGGGTACGCATAGGACTGCAGAGATCCATTTGCAATAGTTTAAGTGTAGAACTTGTACTTGGTTCAGGCTTCGGCTTGTGAGCAGCTCTCTTCATTTTACCTTTCTCGCAAGCTGCGCACAGATGTTCTTTCTCATATTTTAGCTCAGGAAGTCGTTTAACTAATTTGCCCGTGACTAGTTTGTTGATGTAACAAAAATTCAGGTGAGAAAGCTTTCGGTGCCATAACCAGCTTTTTTGCAGCGAGGCTTTTGACAGTAGAAAAACCTGATTGTCAGTCTGGAATTTTGACAAGTTAATCGTGTAGAGGTTAGACTTTCTCGTGCCGACCAAGAGTTCCTTACCATTTTCAGTACGCACAGAACATCGCTTGGCCTTGAAATTTACCTCCAAATCTTTGTCACAGAACTGGCCAATGTTAAACAGGTTATGTCCTAAACCTTCCTCGTAGCTCACCTTCGTAATCATCACGTTGTCTTGAATTACGTCACCATATCCCAAAATTGGTGAAAACTGATCATTGCCGAATCGTACATTCCAGCAAAATTTCTCTATATAATTAGACAATAAATCCTTTTGCCCGGTCATATGCTTGGAGCAACCAGAATCCAAGTACCACATATGACGGGTCTACATAAGACAAATCAGGGAATAACAACTTTAGGTACCCATTTAAAAGTGGGTCCTATCGGATTAGCACAAGATTTTGGAATCCATTTGTATATGGATCGTCTGAACTTTTGAAAAATCTTTGAAACATATGGCTTATAAAAATAGACATGATAAGTACCAAACCAATCATCAAAATATTGGTGAGAAACAAAATCAGTCCATCTATATGTAGAAGACTTAGTAGCAGACCGAGATAATTGGAGTAATTGCTTTATTGTATATTTCTTGTAAGAAGTTACAACGTTTTGTTTATTAGAAGCAACAGAACCAACTACATCAGAACTACTATCAGTCGATCTATTACAAGTATCAGGACATGATTCCGAACTCTCATCAATCTTCCGTTTTGGTCGCCATTATGTTCTTTTCCTTTTTCAGTTTAGATTGCAGGTCTTGAAGTTCGACCATTATGGCTTCCATTTTAGTTATAAAATCATTTTCAGAAAAGTTTAGTACCTCATCAGATGTCTCTTCCTCCGAATAATCATACTTCACAGTATTGCCCATCAGACACATATATGTTGTCTTTTCCTTTTCCCCTTCGTCGGAATGGTCCAGCCAGAACTCGTCTTCCGCCATTAGAGCTTTCCCCGCTTCCTTTTGCTTAGCAAGTATTGTATTTAGTAATCAGAAGTTCTAACAGTAGGCTTCCGACAGTCCTTGGCATAATGACCAACTTTCCCGCAATTATAGCACTTAATCAGTTCTTCACTCTTCTTCTCAGAACCATATTCATTCACAAACTTCTTTTTTTCTTCAGGATTTCTATCCACATATCTCTTTTCTTCAAATCTCTTTCCTTCAACTCTTTCTCGGTGTTCATGATTCTTTGACCCTGATGAGTACCTCTGAGAGTTTGAACCCGGTTTCTTGTAGAACTTCTTCTGAAAAGCACAGGTCAATAGAAACATGGCTTGCTTGAGGTTTTCTCCGTCGTCACTATCAGAATCAGAATCAACAGAATCATCTGAACTGGGAAGTACTATCTTCTTCTTCTTTTTCTTTTCTTTCTTCTCCTTCTCCTTCTGACCAGCTACCAAAGCAATCGGATCAGCAACTTTTTCAGTTTTCTTCTTCTCACTCCTTTTCTCTTCAACCTCCTCCTCGTTTTGTCTCAATGTCTCATAGACTTCATGGAGTGGTATGTCACGAAGATCCTTCATCTGCTTCATCCTACGAGTGTGCTTCTTCCACTCGGGCTGGAGAATACTGAGAAATTTGACATTGTTCTCGATTTGCTTCTTCTTGACTTTGTTCTTTGAAAGCTCATTCAGAAGAAGAAAAAATCTCTCGTATGTATCCTCCAGGCTCTCATTCTCTTTCGCCTTAAATTATTCGTAGCTGTTGATACAGTTTGCTACTTTCATCTGGTTGCCAACCTTTGAACTCATCATCATTTTCTGAAGTTGATCCCACATCTTTTTGGCATTTGCTTTATAGCTGTCAATCTTTACATAGATCTCATTTGGAATGCTCTGTAGGAGTATAGATCTTGCTTGCTTGTCTGCCTTGAGTCTGCTCTTTTCTTCCTTAGTATATTGTGAAGGTTCTTTCAGAACAATCTTTGTTCTCTGAGCTCTGTCAACATTCCTGTCTTCACTGTCCGATGACTCTTTATCAGGTATCTCCATGGTGGGTAGTACCATTGAATCTTCAGTAATGGATAAAAGAATGTTCTCTCCGTTTGTGTGCCGATCAATAAAATCTAGGAACTGATCATTCCATTGTTCATACTCCCCTTTAAACATAACTGGGGCTTGACATTTGTACCAATCGAGAGTGCATCTTTGGAAGTCATCTTGCTTTTACATTGCTTGCTATGATCGTCAAAATTCAGAAATAAAACTGGATCTACAAAAAACAAACTTTGTCAAATTTCCGAAAAATCAGAAAAATATTCTAAGTATAGAAAGCGCATAACAACGAAATAGAACACTTCGCGTAAAACACTGTATGCGCGTTTGAACTTCACGCACAAAATAGGCTGAGAGAACTCACTTCTCGCACACAGGGTTGTGCGAGTTTATGCTTCGCGCACAAGCAAGGATGCGAGAACTAGGGTTCGCGCAAGTAACCTTGTGCGAGTTTCAGGTTCTCGCAATATACTATGTGCAAGTTCTCTTCACTTCTCGCAGGGCTTGCGAGTTCAAGACTTAGAATATTTTTCAAAAATAAGAACGCACTAAATGCAAACGCGCAAAACCACTTCTCACAGAACACTTGCGAGTTTGGGACTTAAAAAATTTTGATAAAATAACTTTGCGCTAAACAGGAAAGCGCAAAACGAAAACTTCTCGCTGGGACTACTTTGCGCACGAAACTGATGATGAATAGTATCAACTCGCACCTAATGATGTGCGAGTTCCTGCTTCCCGCACAAACCTCTTTGCGAGTTCTTCACTTCAAACAAGTTTGTAGACCTTTGCGAGTTCTTGACTTTGCGTGTTCTTCGTTAGCGAGTTCTTGAGATCTTGCGTGTTCTTGACTTGTCGAACAAAAAATCGACCTTTCTCCCAGAAATCGATTCAAAACTTCACCAATTGACTTGAAATTTCGCAGGGTTTGTCTAAAACATATTTCAAGCAAATTACAACAAGTGAATTTTAAAAACAAACACTAAAATTACACTATTTGATCTATCACCGTTCGAACACAGACTCGAACAAAAATTCTAATAAAATCCAAAATTCACACTGAAAAGTTGTGAATTTGGCAAAGCAATTGAAATGTAATTTGTTCTAAACATCCAATCGAGTACAAACAAGTCAAACTCAGATAAAAAACATCATTAATTGGAAAAATTGATTCTGAACAGTGTTCTTGCGATTTCTTGAAATGTCGACCAAGATTCTTGAATTTGATCCAATTATTTCTGGATTCTTCTACTCTGATACCACATGTTAGGATAAAGCGCTTACCACTACGCCAAAAGCAATTCCTGATGGATAAGGCGCAACTTTATTTTCTTATAGCGTAGCAGCCAGCACTACGTTTCGATTTAGGAAGATGCTGGTCAATGACCCAACAATCCCCCCCCCCAGCATCTGCCAACACTAACAAGATCTTCGCTAGAAGTCAATGGCTGCACAGCATGCCTTTGGCATTTAAATGCACTCCATGGGATTCGAACCCGTGACTTGCTCTGATACCAATTGTTATCCCAGATAAGAATGTAATTAAGATGACACTTCCAATTTCAATCAATCTCACTTTTATTTCAATCACAGAATTAACATACAATTATGCTCTCAAACTTTCTCTCTCTAACTATTGAACTCGTATGTCACAATGATTGAAGCTACACGCAAGACACAACTCAAAACCCTATTTATACAAAGATAGAATACACGCATACAACTCAAACGTGCAAACTACAAAAACACCCAAACTACAAAACTCTCACATCACTAGCTTTGACTTTTTATTATAGAGACTTTGACTTTCACTTTGAGAGTTGACTTTGATCTTTGACTTGGCTTGACTTTCAGCTTCAGACTTCATGATCTTGTATCCAACAAATATGAGCACTAACAATTATGTCATATATCTCACAAGTGACATGAACACATTACAAGCTTGGATACAAAATACAAGGAATGAAAAGCTTATATATGGCTCAAACAAGCCTTGACCTCATATAAAGCAACATAATATAAAGTCAAACTAACATTACAAAATGATCTAAACTAAATGTCTTAACAAAAACTGTGTTTAAAACTAACCCTAAACCACTAATTTATAGTGTTTAGAAATTGGCTATGGGCCAAAAATACCAAATAAGATCAAAGCCCAAAAGATAGTTTAACAAAGCCAAAAATATAGTAATGAAAGCCCAAAACATTATCTAGTATCAATCCAAAGAAAATGGACAAATATTCGGTCCAATAAGGAAGCCCACGGTCCCAAATCACCAACCCAAATCCTCCATCATACTTCAGCTTGTTGTCGTAATCTGCAGTAATATATAAGATGTTCCATAAGTGGAAAGTTTTTACACATTTTAATTTGAATACTTCATGGATGTTCAAAACATATACAAACTCCATTAGACAAGTAAGTTAACTAAAAAGAGAACAAAACGACTCAAATGGATGCAAAACGAACATTCAATGTGTTCAAAATGTGAAGTAAATAGGGTTAACGTATTAACCTTATCTCATAGTGGTTGCTTGTCCTCAAGCAACAAAAATATAAGAAAAAGTCCCTAAAGAAGAAAATCAAAATAATTCAAACAAGGAAAAAATTAGAGCTAAAAATCATAATAACAAGGAATGCACAATCGAAATTTACACGTAGAAGGTTTTCAACCCCTAAGAAGTATGATGCACATAGTCATTCACATTCTGTCAATTTCAAATTAATTCTAATCATGTACCAAACCATCAGCTAGCCTATTATTTCCTTGTTTTAAAATCATCACTGCTATGGGTTGTGTATGAAGTGTATTTGGCTTTTTCACTCGTATGCATTCCTCTCATCTCATCTTTTCTTTCTCTATGGGTTATGGCACAAATTTTCTTCTATATTCTCTTATAGAGGTATGTGTTCGGCACTTTGGCCTCTTATGTGTGTGTTTGACGCTTTTAAATGCAAACAACAAGGGTCTTTTTGCTCTTAGAAGTGCATGTCTTTGAATTGCATATTTTTAAACTTTAAGCACTTGAGGCATGCTTATTTTTGAATTTTAAGCACTTGAAAGGGGTATGCATACATTGTGTTTGGTGTAGGGAATGTGTATAAGGCAGGTTTCCCTTTTGATATGGGAAGTGTATAAGGAAACTTCTCTCACACCCTAACTTATAATGTCCTCATTGAACAAGTTTGTAGTGAAATAAGTGTCTCAAAATGGCAAGGGCATGATTTTAACAATGAGGAGTAAAACAAGGAGTCCCAAGGCTAGTTCTAGTGATGCATATATGAAGCTTTAAGTGATCTCAACAAACTGTTTAGAGTATGTGGTCAAATCCAAGGTACATCAAGTTTCATAGTTGCAAAATTTTCTTGTGCACAAAAAATGGTGTATGACATGACCAATTGCTCAAAGTGTAAACAAACTGACTAAATCCTATCCTAAAAAGAAAAATAGCAAATACGAAACAATGAAGGGAGTTGTAAGTGATAGAACCTATCCGACTCATATTGAGTAGGTGAAGTGTTGACTTTCTTTCTGCCTCTAAGGATTGGGAAAAGAGGAAGATCTTCTAACAAATCTTCATCTTGTTGCCTCCATGCCTTTCTCATCACCTTGTCCCTAGCTTTCTCATATCCCATACAATCATCTCTCTTTCTCTCTTCTCATTCTCATTAACTCATCCTGCATTCTTTGTATCCGCCTCAAAATCTCTTTCTGAGCTTTCACCTGTGCTTTGACATGGGTTTTAAATTCTTTATGAAAGGATGTTGAAGTATTCAGAGAAATATCATCTTTAGTGGAGAAAGAACCAGGGGTCTTGGTTTGAGTAGCCTTGCAATGTCCTTCCTATCCATGAGCATCTTCTCCTTAGAGAAAGTTTCACTAGGGAGGTGTACCACATGGGAGGCTGCCATCAATTTACGGATGATAGCAAGATACAAGAGTGGAGAGGCCTTCAGGAATGCTGCAGCCTCAAGAAGATGAGTAGAGGGCTTCTTCTTGGGAAATTGCAGTAAGGCAAGGTGATTGTTGCCGGAGAACTGAACTGCAGAGAGTTCGAACTTGAGATTCTTTGATTTTATCAAAGTTGTTTGAGATGCCATTTCTGAAAGGATTTTAGAGAGAGAAAAATATGGAATGGTTTACCAGTTTCCCTTTTAAGAAAGAAACTTGTAAAGGGGGATTTCCAATATTTTATGATTAGAAAAAGAAGCAATAAGAATATGGTTAGTCTCCTTTTTAAGAAGGAAACATGAACAATCTGAAAAAAAACAGATTTATGCCTTAAAAAACAAAAGGTTTTTGAGTGAAAATCATGAAAGAAGTGATTTTGGAAAGAAAAACAATTTTTGATCTAGAAAAATAAGTTTTTAAGATCAAACAAAGGTTTTTAGAAAGAAATTAGAGAAGAAAAAGGAACCTGTGTGGTTGAAAGTTTGAAGAAACTTGCTTAGGTTCTTGATTTTTTAGAAAACCTTGATTGTCGAGAGTATTTTCTAGCTTAAAAAGTAATGCGCGCGTAAAAGGTAAAAAGATGAATGAGAGAGATTCATATATGAGAGAGAGAGAGAGAAGAGAGACAAGGAATGATGAACGGAAAAATGTGCTCATCATGGCACGGACACGTCCCTTGAATTTGATTGGTCAAGAAGTGTAACGGACGAACGTGTCAGAAGAAATGTGTGCCATGGATTGTTGGTACAAATGACGTCACACTAAAAAAATGTCTTTTCATTTTTAAGAATATCACTGATAGACAATCAGGGATAACTTTAATCTCGAAGAATCACTGATGATAAATATCAGTGATAAGTTTTATTTTCAAAAAGCTTTTAATCACTTGAAGAAAGTCTGTGATTAAATTTTGTTTTTAAAGAACATCTCGCTGAACAAGGTTCAGTGAGGAGAGATTAGAAGACATGCATGAATATTAGAGTAATTTTAATCAGAGAGAAAGGGACGAATATGATAGAGTTTTATTACTGACTTAATGATTGAACGCTTGTTAAATCCAGATAACTAGTTGATAGATTAACACACAATACAATACAGATCAAGAGATAAACATATCAGAATAACATACCACGATCCCTTGATTAATCAATGAAAACCTTGTGTGTTCTTGGTACCTTGATGCGTACGATTACAGAGAGAATGTACGGCCTCCTCTTAAATACTTAGAATTATGATAATAATGAGGATTAACCCTTAAACCTAATACCTAAAACCTATTTATACTTAGGCCGTATAGGAATAATGGGCTTGAGGCCCAATAACAAATAACTATAAACTAAATACAAATTAGACCCCCTAATTAACTTTAATCTTGAATACAATTTATGATTCAACAATCTCCCCCTTTGGATTCAAGATTAAATTTTTTTTGACTATAATCTTCGTGTCTTCACTTTTCTTGAAAACTTTAGATACAACCTTCATCTTCCTCTTTCTTTAACTTAAGTGTCCTTCTGACGATCATCCTCAATCAGACTTTTGATGAATCGAATAAGTTCAGACAATTTGACATCTTTGGATTCTTCAGTAATCTTCAGATTAAAAATTCTTGTATCTTCTGTCTCTTTATATTCTCCCCCTTTGTATATTCTCCCCCTTTTTGATTAGTGGTGAGAATCATCATCATCAAAACATAGCAAAAACAATCTTCCCCTTTTTGTATATTCATCAATTAAGCACTGTCTTCATGTATAGATCCCTGTGTGGAAATAAGAGCAGTCTCTCCAAATGGAGAAAGTGATTATTTCAATCTTTTCAGATTCAAATAAAATAAATGTGGTAACCATGAATCAACAAATGACTCAGTTAAAATGCCTGTCAGTAACACAAAGTTACTGAGTAACACAAAGTTACTATATAAGGAGCTGGTTTTGATGTTGGCTCCCCAGGACTTCCATTCAATCATCGAATAACACATAGTTATCTATGAACGTTCTGACAGAAAACAAATTTCTGTGTGTTCGTGCATGTGTATGAAAGAATTAAGCACAGATGATTGCTTTTCAATGTAGGCTCAAAATATGTAAACTTGTTGAGACAACAACAAATTATACAAAGACTCAATGTGCATGAGAAAGGGTTCGAAGGTGGGGCAACTTTCCTTCTTTTTCAAT
The DNA here is from genome assembly GCA_954870635.1 of Arctium minus. Classification (NCBI taxonomy): domain Eukaryota; kingdom Viridiplantae; phylum Streptophyta; class Magnoliopsida; order Asterales; family Asteraceae; genus Arctium; species Arctium minus. The sequence goes on along the minus strand of OX941088.1, from coordinate 62,129,936 downwards.
ATTAGTATCTTCCAAATGAAGAACCAATAGCATATGTGCTGCTTCCCCAGAAAATGTGAAACATTCTTTTTGAGAAAAGAATGAGTAGCTGGTGGGGTTGTCTGCAAGAGATGGCATGGGCTAGGTGCCTTTTTCAATGTCGTTCAAGAAGAAATGTGAAACAACAGATAATGTGGCTGCCCGTCTCAGAAAGAAGTTTGGTGCAGAGTTTAATATTCTTTTACTCTGTTCTCTCACCCTCTTTCTTTTAAACTGGTAAATCTCACTTCTAACCAATCTCTCTTTTCCATTTTACCTTTTCACACACCAACACTCAATTCTTTTGACCCCTCTCCCCTCAATCACTCAGGGAATACTTCCTGGGTAGGAAACACTGGTTATCGTGAATCCATGGAAGTTCTGTTAAACTCACACACTGAATCCCTTGTATTTTCCTAAAAGAACGTGTTGTTCAACAGTCGTTTGTACATGTAGGCACAAAGGAATACAAACATGAAGAATAAAATTTTGGAGAAGTCAAAACATAAGATGTTTGACAATGCAATTCTCCCCCTCAAACTAAAAAGAGTTTGACAATTAAGCTCTAAATTAAGCTCTAAAGGAGTTTTTCAATTAAGCTCTTTGACAATTAAGCTCCCCCTCAACTTAAGATTTTTTTTAAAGCAAATAAAGAGAACACAAAACACTGAAGTGCGGGTTCTAATCAGATGTGATTAGAAGCCATTGTCACTTGAACAAACCTGCACATAGAAGAAATCATGGTAATCATTTGTGAAAATGATTCCTCTATTGTTAGCAACAGTTGGAGAATAAATATAGAAAACACAACATTAAGAGTCAGAATACTCCCCCTCGAATCATGAGTAAGTTTAAAAAGACATGTTCAACATAGCAAGTTTGCTGATTAGAAACTGGAACCTCTTTTCATCCAACGACTTGGTAAAAAGATCAGCTAACTGGAAGTCAGTTTGAACAAAGTGCATTTCGATATCACCTTTTTCTATATGATCTTTGATGAAGTGATAGCGTACATCTATATGCTTGGTCTTCGAATGCTGAACCGGATTTGCAGTTATGGCGATTGTGCTATTGGAATCACAATAAATAGGGATGCGCTTGTAGTTGTACCCAAAGTCCCTTAACAGTGTCTTCATCCAGAGGACTTGTGAACAACAGCTAGCAGCAACTACATATTCAGCGTCAGTAGTGGATGTTGAAACACAGTTTTGTTTCTTTGAGGTCCAACTCACAAGTTTGTCACCTAAAAATTGACATGATCCAGAGGTGCTTTTCCGGTCTAGATTACATCCTGCATGATCAGCATCTGTAAAGGCAGTTAGATCAAAACGAGAATCCTTTGGATACCAAAGGCCTAAATTAGGAATGTCTTTGAGATATCTAAGGATTCGCTTAACAACATAAAAGTGTGATTCTTTAGGATTAGACTGATATCTCGCACAAAAACATGTGGCAAACATTCTATCTGGGCGACTGGCAGTCAGATAAAGTAAAGAACCAATCATGCTACCACACACCTTTTGATCAACAGGTTTACCAAAGGGATTTGTATCTAAGAGTGTACCAGTAGCCATTGGTGTTTTCATGACTGAGCTATTTGACATATTGAACTTTCTTAACATGTCTTTTATATATTTAGATTGATTAATGAAAATGCCTTCGGGTAATTGCTTTACTTTTAAACCAAGAAAGAAATTTAATTCACCCATCATTGACATTTCAAACTTTGTTTCCATGATTTTAGAAATGTTGTTGCAAAATTTCTGATTTGTCAACCCAAATATTATGTCGTCAACATAAATCTGAATGAGAATCAAGTCCGCACCTTGCCTTTTGAGAAATAAGGTGGTGTCAACCGTACCTTTCTTGAAACCAGAAGCTAGGAGAAATTTTGTTAGAGTTTCATACCAGGCTCTTGGTGCTTGTTTAAGCCCATACAGTGCTTTATCTAGCATGTAGACATGATCAGGGTGATGAGGATCAATGAAACCTTCAGGTTGTGCCACGTAGACCTCCTCATGCAGAACACCATTTTGGAAAGCTGACTTTACGTCCATTTGATAGACTGTAAAGTTTTTGTGCGCTGCATTTGCTAAGAAGATTCTGATGGCTTCGATCCTTGCGACAGGGGCGAATGTTTCATCATAGTCAATGCCCTCCTGTTGATAGTACCCTTTTGCAACCAATCGAGCTTTGTTTCTCACAACTACTCCAGCCTCGTCTTTCTTGTTTCTGAATACCCACTTTGTTCCAATAACAGTTTTACCTTTAGGTAGTGGGATGAAGCGCCAAACCTTGTTCCGTTCGAATTGCAGAAGCTCGTCTTGCATAGCTGAAATCCAGAAGGGATCACGTAGAGCTTCTAATGCTTTCTTTGGTTCTAAGGAACTAAGGAAGCTTGAAAACATGCAGAAATTTGTTGATGCAGACCGTGTCGTGACACCAGATTGTACGTCACCTATCATGTTATGCAGGGGATGATCCTTAGTCCAACGATGTGTGCTTGGTAAGGATTCAACTGTTTGTTACGTGTTTGATGCATTGTATTCATCATGCACGACAGGTAGATCCACAGATGTACTCAGGACATCTTGTACAGGAGTTTCTGATACTGAAGCTTCTGGACTAGCAGTTGAAGTACTCGTGACTTCATTTCCAGAAGAACTATCTGCAGAGACAGATTCAACATTAGTAGAGTCAGAAATGAACGGTTTAGATGTACCTGATGGAGATGCAGTTTCAGTGACTTCTTCGGACGGTCCAGACATGTCTTCAGAAATAGTAGGGACCTCCAAGCTTGTTATTGATGTAGATATGCCTTTGTCAAAATCTACACAAATATCATCGAAGGCATCAATAAACAACAAATCTAACTCAAATGAAGTAGAGTTAGAAGAAGTAGATTCTTTAGACACTGGTTCTATTCTGGAGTGAATAAAAGCTTTGTTCTTAAGTCTGAGTTCTGAATCGTTGTGTCCAGAAGTCCGTGTAGAATTCTCATCAAAGGAGACATTCATGCTTTCAACAATCGTCTTGGTTCGAATAATGTATATTCGATAAGCTTTGGATGTCAGCGAGTATCCGACGAGATATCCTTCATCCGCTTTCTTATCAAATTTTGATAAACCTTGACGCTCTCGTAGAATGTAACACCTACAACCAAAAACACGAAGGAATTTGATGTTTGGTTTACGATTGTTGATTAACTCATATGCAGTTTTGTCAAAACTTTTGACCACAATGGTACGATTCTGAGTGAAGCAAGCTGTTGCGACTGCCTCAGCCCAAAGATACATGGGTAGATCAGAATAAGCAAGCATAGTACGAGCAGCTTCAACAAGAGTGCGGTTCTTCCGTTCAACAATGCCATTCTACTGTGGAGTGTAGGCTGCGAAGAAGTTATGTGAGATTCCCACAGAGATAAGATAACGCTGCAAGGTGTCATTCTTGAACTCCGTGCCGTTGTTGCTGTGAATAGTTTGGACTGGCAATTGAAGATGTACTTGAATACACTTGATAAAGGCGATAATCAACTCTGGCGCATCTGACTTGTTCCGAAGAAAATCGAGCCATGTATACCTTGAATAGTCATCTATCATTACTAAAACATATTTCTTTCCGTTGATAGAAGCTGTTCGCATTGGGCCACAAAGGTCCATATGAAGAAGTTCCAGTGCAGATGAGGTCGATGATTCAGTTTTGGACTTGAATGAGCTTTGCTTCATTTTGCCCAACTCACATGCAGAACATAGTGAGTCTTTCTCAAACCTCATTTCTGGTAGACCTTTGACCAGACCTTGTCTTTGTAGCTTGGCTATGGATCTGAAATTCTGATGAGATAAGCGGCGATGCCACGTCCACGATTGTGCTTTAGATGCTTTGGCTAGTAGGTATACTGGACGTGTGGCAGACAGTGTCGGAAAGTCTACATAATATAGATTTCCATGGCGCTCAGCTTTGAAGACTTCGTAACTATCTGGATCCTCAAGATAGCAATGAGTTGTTGTGAAGCGAACTTGATATTTCATATCACAGAAGTGACTGGTACTAAACAGATTGTGATCAAGTCCTTCAACATATAGCACCTTTTGAATCTTCACAACTCCATTATCGAGCATTCCATATCCTCTGACGTGTCCTTCTAATTCAGAATTTGCAAAACGAACTGCTCCGACAGGCTCCTCCACATAGTTATGCAAGAGGTGCTTGAATCCTGTCATGTGGTGTGAACAACCGGAATCTATCACCCACAATCGACAGGCCTGCAAAAGAGACAATTAGTTTTGCTTAGGTACCCATATCAAGATAGGTCCTTCGCGGTTAGCTCCAAGCAATTCAGGAATATCAGTAGGTTTAACTTTCACTCTCCAGTCATAACGGGGTTTTGGAACCCATTTCCAAACCATATTAACATTTAATTCCTAAAAGTACTTTTTAGATCTAGGATTGGCAACCTTAGCCCGAAACACGTTAGGTTGTGTGGAAGAATTAGAATTAAGGTTCAGTTTAGCTTTTCTTTTACTCTTTTTGGACTTAGGAGTGGAATAGTATTTTAAAGAATTATCCCAGCAGTGTTTGCAACATAGATTCTTTCGAGCAAAAGTCATAAACTTAGATTTATCGGAACAAATCTTACATTCATGTCCATCAAAAGAATTACTTTTCAAAATAACACTCTCTGAAGTACAACTGTTTGTAACAGAAGTTTCACTAAAATTCAAACTATTCTTTTTATTCAAACTATCATCCTTATTCTTCTTACTCCTCCAACTCCATTTCCTTTTATATCTGAAACAGAAACAGGAATCTTGTTAGTCTCTATCTTAGAGGGTGGTTCTTTTCTAGAGTTACTTGAAGTCTCACCCTTCTCAAAAATACTAGGTGGATATTCAGGACAATAAGAGTAAACAACTGAAGGTTTTTGCAGGAGCATCAAATTTTGGATTAGTTCTTACCTTCCAGTTTGGATCATTGAACATCTATTTATCAGTCGAAGCATTCTTAAACAAAGTAATTTTCAAATCATTGATCTCTGTGCAAAGCTCTTGATTTTCTTTCAAAGATTTTTCAAGTTTAAATTTGAGATCAAAGTTTTCATCTTCAACCTCATCAAGAGACTGTTGCAACATATCAATTTTCTTTATCAATTCAGATGTATGATCACTCACAGAATTTGACTTCTTTGCAGTAGAAACAGGATCAGAGTCTGAAGCATTCATCATTTCAGAAAACCTTTCCTCGGTCATGTTTTCAATAAACTTTATTTTGTCATTTTTAGAACAAGATCCATTCGTGATGACAGTTTCTTCTTCAACCTCTTCAACAAGTAAAGGTTTAGAAGCAATGGGATTTGAGACTGATGGTATAGTTGATGGATCAACATCCGATTCATACTCATCGTATTTGCATGCAGTCTCAGGTGGAACCGTGTCATTGCTGACTGATTCTTTTGAAGATGTGGTAAACAGTGAATCAAACTCAGCCAATTCGATCTTTCGAGTGTCATAGCTTTTGTTCAAATCACTATATTTAAAACCAACTGATTTAAATTTTTTTTGAGAATCAGTGTCACAAGACTTGTTTTCTCCCATTTCTTCTTTACCTTTGTTCTCTGTAAAAGGTTTAGAAGTACTTGCTTCAACAAAGGTTGCACGAATGTTAGGAATGGGTATGATTGTGGATCCAAGTTTATCAAAATTATACAAGTGCTCCGGTGCCTTTTTCAAAACATCGTTCATTGGCAAACCCAATCCTAGTTTGAGATTATAAAACCTTTCATCTTGGAGTTTATTGGTTAACAGATTTAAAGTCTACTCAGTCTGACCTCGTTTCATGTTAATATCCTCCAATTGCTTAATCTTGGTATAAGCTTCATTTCTTTCTTGAAAACTGACTTCGAATTTGATTTTAAACTCACCCTTTTCAGCATTAAGATTTACAAGATCCTTTTCTAAGCCAGATATTTTTCTTTTTAAAGATTCCTTTTCGGCTTTTAAACCATCCTTTTCTTTTTCTTTTTCTTCCACAACAACTTTTAGCAAAGCGTTTTCATCACGAAAACTAAAAACTGATTGATGTGCAGAGCTAAGTTTACCTTTCAATAAAGGAAATTCATCTTTCATATTATGTATTTGGGCCATCAGAGATTCAATAAGTTCAGAATTATCACTTACCTCAGAGTTTGCATCTTCGAAATGTGCCTCAGAAGCTTCATCGTCACCATCCAGTTTTGCCATGTAGGAAACTTGGGTGAAATGCGCCTGCTCCTCGTCATCAGAACTTTGGAACAACCAGTTTTCCTCTTCATCCATAAGCACCTTTCCTTCTTCAGTTTTCTTGGCAATGAGTGACTTCCTTGCATAATATTCTGAGTTCTTTACCTTCTTGAACTTGCAGTCTCTGGAGAAGTGCCCAAATTTGCCACAGTTGTAGCATCTGCTCGGTTCATCCTTTCTTTCATCTTTCTTCTCCTCTCTCTTTTCTTCTCTTCTATCTTCCTTCCCGTCTTGTCTTATTTCCTCTCTCCTTCCATGCCTTGGTTTGTATCTTGCTTCAGACTTCTCTTTCTTGTATCCTTCGTACTTTGGCTTTGAATAGTACTTTTTCTTGCCAAAGCTCTTCTTGAATTGACAAGTTATCATGGTCAAGTTCTCAGAGAACCTTTGTATGTCATCATCAGAGTCAATCTCCAGTTCTTCATCACTTGAAGCAGAATCGGATTCAGTAACTTACGTAACAAGAGCTTTAGACACCTTTTTCTTTGACCTTGCAGCAGATATAGGAACTGAACTTGAACTCTTTCCTTTGCCAGCTATGAGAGCCACAGAGTCCTTCAGATTCTTGGACTCATTGTCGATAGATGTCACCTCTTCTTCATGCTGAGAAAGAGTAGAGAAAATGTCAGTTACGTTCTCTTGAGCCATGTTCTTTGACATCTGTAGGTTGATGGCAAAGTTCTTCCATTCAGGATTCAAGTTCTTGATGAACTTATAGTTTATCTCTGAAGCAAATTTAGAGATATTGTTCCTCCTCAGGTCATTCAGAATGATGTTGTATCTGTTATAGGTATCAAGCAGTGTCTCTCCTTCCCTTGCATGAAATCCCTCATAGGAATTAATGCACAGATTTTGCTTGGCCTGTATTGAAGCTTCACTTCCCTCAAATTGTCTTGCTAGTTCATCCTAGACTTCTTTAGCTGAATTTCGACTGTCTACCCGATTATAGATGTCATTTGGGATGGCCATCGTCAGGTAAATGAGAGCTTCTTCATCTATCTTGTACAGATCTTTCTCCTTTTCACTGAAGTACTGATACGGTTTAGGAACAAATTTGTCAGGGATTTCTGGAGAGGTTTCAGTTTCTGCTTGACCAGGTACTCTGATCATTGGATTTACTGGACCAGAGGTGATTGACTCCATGTATTCTCTGTTCTTGTGATTCAGAAACTGGATCATTCTCTTCTTCCATTGTTGATACTCATTTGCCATGAGGACAGGAGGTTTGGACTCAGAGCCCATTGAGAGAAGTTGGTTCGACATCTTTAGCTGTATGGTTAGAAATTATCTATACCAAGAAAATCAACTAGATGAGATCTTTAGATCAAGAATTAGATAAAAGCTACACTCAAAAATTTTCAGAAAAATAAATTTCCAAAAATAATCAAATGCAGATATCGCAAACAGTATAAAACACAAATAGATTCAACACAGTAAATGTGGCGCAAAAGTCAGATATATGCTAAGGACAGTGGCGCAAAAGGCGACTTTGCGCGAGAAGATGGTGGCGCAAGAAGAGTTTTGCGCAAGAGACAGGTCGCGCGAGATAGAGTTTTGCGCGAACAGTAGGTGGCGCAAAGAGAGATTTTGCGCGAGGTATGGGTCGCGCGAACTGAGTTTTGCGCGAGTAAGAGATGGCGCAAAAGTGATGTTTGCGCGATGAACGGATGGCGCAAACCTGAAGATTGCGCAAATAACTGATGGCGCAAAATAATCCAAGAATCGTGACCGGTGTCTTGCTTGACCGGACTTAAGTATCGACCGGTGTCTTACCTTGCGACCGGAGTCCTCGACCGGACTGGTGACTCGACCGGTGTTCTGTCGACCGGGGTGAAGTGACCGGTGTGGACCGAAGTTTCCCAACCGGAGTCCTGTCGACTGGTATAGAGAGTTGACCGGTGTATCGACCGGACTACACGACCGGTATCAACCGGTAAAGAGTTTTGCGACCGAAGTTCTTCCGGTGTGTGGTCCAAAGTTCTGCGACCGGTGTCTCTGACCGGTGTTTCGACCGGGACCAGACTGCTTGAATAACGACCGGTGTTCTTGACGAGTTCGACCCAGAACAAGATTATCAATCCGATAGACACATCAATCAATTATAACTTAGTGTCAAAACCATGCCATATGTTCACAAACACATATCGATCAAAACCCAAACTGAATTAATGGTTAAAAACAACTTTTTATCTCTCAATTTTGAAGAGCACAGTAGACGACAGGTATATGAACTTGTCGAACCCAATTTTCAAAAAATCATCAAAAATTCAATCAATTAACGCTTTAAAGTGCAATTAAAGTATCAGGTAACATTCAATAATATAAACCCAACCTAATCAGATCGATTTTAAGCATAAAAACACATTAATTCAAGAAATCAATTATCGCACAGTAAGGTGTCGATGAACAGTATAGTCCAAAAAAAAACTTGATTCTTTTGGCTCTGATACCACTTGTTAAACCCAGATAACTAGTTGATAGATTAACACACAACACAATACAGATCAAGAGATAAACAGATCAGAATAACATACCACGATCCTTGATTAATCAATGAAAACCTTGTGTGTTCTTGGTACCTTGATGCGTACGATTACAGAGAGAATGTACGGCCTCCTCTTAAATACTTAGAATTATGATAATAATGAGGATTAACCCTTAAACCTAATACCTAAAACCTATTTATACTTAGGCCGTATAGGCCTAATGGGCTTGAGGCCCAATAACAAATAACTATCAACTTTGGTTGTGTAAGTGGACACTAAGTTTTTCTTTTTACTTGTCCATCTTACCATCTTTCCACCAAGGAGCTGACAACCTCTTATGGTGCTTTTTCTATCCAATATGCAACCTGCAAAATCACTATCTGAATAGGCAGTTATATTCAACCTTGAGTGTTTGGGATACCAAAGACCTAGGTTAGGAGTTCCCTTTAGATATCTGAAAATTCTCTTTACAGCTATCAGATGAGATTCCTTCGGTTCTGATTGATATCGTGCACAAGGACAGGTAGAATACATGATATCGGGTCGGCTTGGTATAAGATACAGAAGTGAGCTTATCATTCCTCTATAGGCAGTGACATTAACTAGTTTTCAGAGGGATCCTTGTTTAATGTCAGCGGTGGTGTCATAGGATTTTTCATCGATAAGGTTTGAGTAAGGTCAAACTTTGTCAGCATGTCTACTTACCCTGATGAATAAACGTGCCTTTATCAGATTTCTTGATCTAAAGTCCAAGGAAGTAAGTTAGCTCCATCATACTCATTTTATATTCTTTTTCATTCTTTCAGCGAAACAAGTGCACAAAAATGGGTTAGTAGAACCAAATATGATGTCATCAACATATAATTGAACAAAAATAATATGACCTTTTATCTTTCTGAAAAATAGAGTGTTATCAATTTTACCATGCTCAAAATTTTTACCAATAAGGAAGGATGAAAAAGTATCATAGCAAGCACGAGGAGCTTGTTTTAACACAGAGAAAGTCTTATCCAACTTATATAGAAAGTGTGGATGTTTAGGGTCAGAGAACCCTGGGGGCTGTTCAACATAGACTTCATCAGTCAACTTTCCATTTAGGAATGTTTATTTAACATCCTTTTGATATACTATGAAGTCTTTGTGAACTGCATAGGCTAAGAATAACCGAATTTCTTCGAGCCTAGCCACAGGGGCAAAGGTTTCATCATTTTCTACGCCTTCCTATTGTCTGTATCCCTGAGCAACTAGCCTAGATTTGTTACGGGTTACAGTCCAATTTTCATCTAAATTGTTTCTATACACCTATTTGGTGCCTATAACGGTTTTGTCAGATGGTCGGGGAACGAGATTCCAAACTTTATTTCTTTCAAACTCAGTGAGGTCTTCTTGCATAGGAATGACCCAGTTTGGATCTCCGAGGGCATCATCGGTCTTCTTTGGCTCGAGAAGAGAGAGAAAGTTAACAAAAATATAGATGTTACCTGAGCTTCGTCGAGTCTGAATATCTGTATATGGATCACCAAGGATTTGATCAATAGGATGATTCTTGGTCCATCTCTGAGCGGAGGCGTGAGTATCCATTTCAGATATTGGATCAACAATGGGAATATTCACTGATGAAGAAGCTTCACCGTGAGGTTCATCAGCTATGAACTATTGAGGTTCATGTTGAACATCATTCTCTGAGAGATCTTCAGAGATGATAGGTGATTCATAGGTTGGAAGATCATATGGTGGTAAAGTGTTTAGGTAATTGTTGAAACCCATGAAGTGGATTCAGTATTAGGTGGTATAATGGTTGGATAATCATAAACATTTGGTGGATTGGCATGATGGTGTGTATTGAAAAGAGGTTCAGATTCTCCATAGTGCGAGAACATCCAGGTATTAAGTTCATCATTATCAGCGACATGTTTTGAGTTCGCTGATCTTAATTCATCAAAGGTGACATGGATGGTTTCTTGTACTGTTTGTTTTCTTTTGTTGAAGACCATGTAGGCTTTGGATATTGAGGAGTATCCCAGAAAGATTCCATCATCAGCCTTTTGATCAAATTTTCCAAGGGTATCTTTATTGTTTATAATAAAGCACTGACAACCAAAGATATGAAGAAAGATGACAGAAGGCTTTCTCCTATGGAAAAGTTCATAGGCAGTTTTGTTGAATCTTTTGACAATTAGCGACCTGTTTTGAGTAAAACAGGTCGTATTGACAACTTCTTCCCAAAATTGAGATGGAAGAGGAGAAACAATGAGCATTGATGTTAGTGCACAAATATGTTGGATACAAGATCATGAAAGTCAAAGTCAAAGCTCAAGTCAAACATTCAAGCAAAAGTCAAAGTCTTTGTAATAAGTCATTGTAAAAGTCAATTTGTTTTAGTTTTTGTCTTGTAATAGATGGTAGGTATAAATAGTTTCTTTTGTCTAGAAGTGTGCATATATTAGATAATCATAGGGTCTTGAGAGAATTCATTGTAGTGAGAGAAATATTTGAGAGTTGAGGGCATTTCTTGTAATCGTTTGAATTGAGAAATACATATGATATCTTGAATCGATCTCTTGTTCATCTTGATTGATTTGCACGTATTGTGGGACACACAATTGGTATCAGAGCAAGCAAGAATTCAGAAAAACAATCAAGAATATGAAAATTTGGCCGATTTTTAAAGAACATGCAAAATTCACTGATTCAAAATTGATTTTCTTATCTTGTGTTGTTTTTGGAGTTGTAATCACTGTTTTGTACTCGTTTTATTGTCTAGAACAAAGTTTGTATTGATTATATTGTCCAATTCACAACATATTTTGTGAATTTTGGATTGTTTGTTGTTCAAAAGTTTTCACGCACTGTTCTTGAGATCAATTTGTAATTTTTGTTGATTTGGTTGTAATCGATTTTTTGTAAAGTGTTCAGATTGTTGTCGAGGACAAATTGATAATGTTTCATGGACTGATTCTGAGGTTTGAATCGAATTTAGGTTGAAAATTGAGTTTTTGAGCCGACATCTGAAGAACACGCAAGATTCAAGTTTCGCGCAAAACTGAAGAACACGCAAAAAGTGAAGAAAACGAAAGTACTGTCAAGAACGCGCAAAGTGAATTTTTGATTTCGAATATTTTCGAAGGACAGAACGTGTAAAGTTCTGTTTGCACGAAATCAGAACGCGCACAAGCTTCTCTGCGAGTTCTTGCATCTTAGTCTTAGTGTTCCGCGAGTTCTTGATCTACGCGAAGTGTTTATGCGAGAAGTGATTTTTTGCGCGAAGTAAAAGTTTGAAATATATTCTAAGTATAGAACGTGCAACGTGATTACGCGAAGTGATCCTCAGAACGCACAAGTCTTTGCCTGCGCGAAGTGAGAACACGCATACCACGACCTGTGCGAACCTCAGAAGACGCATACCATAGCCTGCGCGAACTAAGAATGCACAAGCTTCTCTCTGCGCGAAACTAGAATGCACAAAGCATTTTCTGCACGAAGTTTCTGTTTCTTTGTTCTGCAAGTTCTGACACTTAGAACTTTTTATGAGTTTTTCAAGTGTTGACCAAGTTTGACTTTTCAAGTCAAGTTTATTTCTGAATTTTTGTTAACGATCTTTTGTGCAAGTTTTATCAAGGTTGATATCAAGATGTCATCAAAGGAAGAGATTGCTAAACTCAAGGCCAAGATTGTCTCTCTAGAAGAAAAGATTGTACAAATCAGAGAAAGTTATGGCAAAGCTCTTGCTGGAAAGGCAAATCAACTTGATTACTATAAAGACAAAGAAAATGACAGAGTTGTCTCTTTCAATAGACTTAGATAATGGTTTCACCTACATATTGAAGATCTGAAAAAGACAACCAGATCTAGTGAATATTCCAAATTTTTTGGTGCATATAAACAAAATATAAAAGAACTTCATAATGGAATTATTGAAGTTTTGAAAGGTGACAGACTTCAGAATTTAGAAGAACAGAATTCTGAGTTAATGAAGAAGATTTCAGAGATGGAGAAAGATATAAATTGCAAGAAGAATGAGGAGACAGAAAAGGGATTAGAAAGTGCTAATGTAGAGCTGAAAAAGAAGATTTCAGATTTGGATCAACAAATTGCTAAAGACAGAGTAAATTTTGAAAAGGAAAAGATGGGGTTCTTTCAGCGACTCCGTTTTACTGAGGAGTGCTCACAACTGAGAAATTGTGAGAAATTCACTTGTTCTCAAAGAAGTTTTCAAAGAACTGTTTTTGAATTTAGTTCCATGATCACTTCTTATTGAGCGAACAGTCAAGTTATTCAACACTTCCATCTTTCTAACAAAAGATAGAAGTTCATCTGGGGTGTCACTATTAGAGTGGAGAAACATTACCCAGGTATAGCGGCAGTATTCATATACTATGACAAGAGTATATTTCTTTCTAGCAATGGATTGAATATTTGATAGAGATAAACAAATCCATATGCATGAGTTGAAGAGGACTTGTCACTGATGAAACTTGCTTAGATTTGAAACTAGCTTTAGTTTGTTTTCCCTTTTCATAAGCTGAACAGAGAGATTCATTGGCATATGAATGTTGAGGTAGACCGGAGACTAGTTCCTTTGAGGATAGAGTGTTAAGTGTTTTGAAGTTGAGATAAGAGAGCCTCTTATGCCATAGCCAGTTGACATCTGATGAGGCCTGGGACATAAAACATATATTTTCAGTGGTTGCTGAGTCCATGTTTATTACATAAAATTTTTCCATACGATAAGTGCTGAGAGTAAGTTTTCAATTTTCGTCCATTACTGAACATGCTTTCTTGGAAAAGCATACTTCGAAGTCTTTATTACCTAGTTGACTAATGCTGAGGAGATTATGCTTCAGTCCATCTACATAAGAAACTCTTCAAAGGTAGTTGTACCATTGTTGAGTACACCAAACCCTCTAGTATAACCTTTTCCATTTCCACCAAAGGTCACTGAGGGACCTTTCTCTTCCTTGTATTCAGTCAGCAGGTCCTTTTTTCCAGTCATGTGTCAAGAGCATCCACTATCTAGATACTAGATACCCTTCGAGAATTGCAAACATAAGGAAGATCAAGTTCTGATTATTACCAATTTTTCAATGGGTCCCGGGGAGCTAGTGAAGATGGAAGGTTCAACAATATTCATAGCATCTGATGATTCAGAGTCAGTGGTAACCTTCAATTTAGTTAATTTCTTATCATTAGTGGCATTGTTCACCTTGGCAGATTTCTCAGCTTCGGTGACCTTCTTATCCTTGGAGGCATTCATCTTCACTTTAGCTAACTTTTAAGCTTTTGTGGCTTTAGGACATTCATTGGCAATATGGTCAGTAAGCAGGTGTAGCATTTTCTGTAGCTGAAAGTGGCTTTAAAACCAGAAGCATTAGAAACTTGAGATGAGTCGGGCCAGCTCCAAGAATGTCAATCTTCATCTTTAGAGTAGATCTCTGAATGTTACCAGTGATCTTAGATCCAAAGCCAGAAGGTTGACTAACTAAAGATTTAGAAGAGATCTTCTTCAGCTTTGCCACTTTTGTAGCCTTCATAGGATGGTAGGAAATGGATTCCCTTTATCAGTGAGTTTAGACTCAGGGATAAAATTAGAAGATGAGGAGCACTAAGAAGACAAAGTGTCTAGATTCATCCTTATCAGAATTATAACTGAGACCGGTTTTTTCATGAGCAGGGATTTGAGCACTTAAGATCTCAGTGACCTTAGTTGAGTATTTACACCATCCTTCAACTATAGCTTTTTCAGCTTTGAGAGCAGCGATGGCTTGTTCACGTTCAATGCTGATGATTTTGTTAAACTTTTCTCTAAGAGAGTTAGTTCTTTGATCTTTAAATGGAATTTTTCACGTTGTTCAGTTAAGTCTATATTTTTGTTTTCAGCTATAGTTTTACCATTTAGTGCATTGTATAAGTCAATCATCAGCATGTCAACTACGCGACGTTTCTCAACTTCAAAAAGAGAAGGACCAGTAGAGATTGATACATGAGAGGAGATAAAACTTGTGGATGATCCCGATGGTTCTTCCACTTCTTCTTTAATCTCATCTATGACACAAAGATTAGCGGCATGCTCTTCATCAGAAGTTGATTCTTCTTATTCAAGACAGTCGTGTTTTTCGGCGATTAGACCTTTACCTTTAAGCTTGAAGCTTTTCAGCTTCTGATATTTTTTCCTTCAATTTGAGGTATTTATCATCACTGGATCTTCTTGACGAAGAAGGCTTGAAGACTTCCTTTGACCAGCATTCGCTGGCAAAGTGGCCAACTTTCTCACAGTTGTACCAAGTAGCAGTTGCCTTATCAACAGGTGTTGATCCAGGCTTGTCTGATAAGGACAGAGGCTTATTTCTTTGTAAATTGCTCTTTCTTGAAAATCTCTTTAAAGAGTTTGTCAAGAGTGCCAAAGATTTATCAAACTCTAAAAGTTTAGTGTCTAATAGATCCTCTGAGTCATAATCTAACTAATGATAGTGAGAGTAGATTGCTGAGATGGGATAATCTCTTAAGAGAATAAAGCAATAGGAGTACTTTTGGAGTCTTTAAAGTATTTAACAAGATTCTTCTTTAATTGATTTGATTTCTCATAATTGTGCAAGATCCCATAAATAGTACTGAGAGAAAGATTATTTAAGTCTTTGGTCAGCTTGAGATAAATTGAATAATTGTCCCAGCTTTCAGGAAGACATTCTAATAATTTAGTAAGGACTTCAGAATTAGAATATGTCCTACCAAGAGTCCTTTTATCAATGATTAAACAGTTAAAGCATTGGGGAACATCAGATAAGGATTCATTCTTACCACAAATGAAACTTTCGTACTGTCTTACCAGGTTGATCTTTCGGGTTTCTTGGATTATAGTGGTACCTTCGTAATGAACACATATAGTGTCCTATGTTTCCTTAGAAGTTTTTAGATGCATGATGGAATGGAAAGCTTCATCAGGCAAAGCCATAGAGATAATGGTTTTAGCCTTTGCATCTAGTCCTACTTTCTTCTTGTCCTCATCGTTCCATTGTCTTATTTCTTTGGGAGCGTATATTTCAGGAACATCGACAATAGTTGATGTGGCAGGGATTGCAGCTATGATAAGAAATGGTTCATAGAATCATTCGATTTTTTCCAAGGGTCGATTTGCAAAAAATTCAGGTATAGTAGGATCTACACCTTCTAGAAATAGAATCATTCGATTTTTCCAAAGAGAAAAGTTTTCTCTGCTGAATCGAGGAGGTTTAGAGAGAGAACCATTATCATAATAGTTTGAACTTGTGTGTAGTGCCATTTTTAATAATTGCAAGGAAGAGAATAAAGCGAGATCTTGTTTATGAATTAAACAATCCTCTCTGATACCACTTGTTGGTCCAGAAGGTGCTAAAAAAGTTTGTAGAAAGGAGGAGGGTTGAATACAAACTTAAATTTTTATGGTTTAATAAATTGTTTATTGATAACTTAAACCACAATTTATAGTTTTTTGCGGAATAAGATTAAGTAAACCTAATCTAAACAAACTTAAGAAACACTAAGTAGGTTTCACTAGAACAAGAGAGAGAGGTTAAGGGAAGTATAAAAAGAAAGGGTTTCTATATGGTTCACTGAGAGATAGAGGATAGAAGGCAACACTTCAAAATGAAGTTTAACCTTTCTTATTATACCATATACATTAAATGCATGGCAGGGGTACTTTACACGTGTCACCATCTGGTTGGATGCATGCTTCTAAAGTTTTGAGACATCCTCCTAGCCATATGGTGAAAAGTGCAGTTATCAGAGTTGTTGTAAGATCTTGGACAAAAGTATGTCCATTCTGACAGATTATACTTCTTGTGCAAGGATAAGACAAAAGAACCTTGGAGCGTAAGCTTCATGCTCATCGATCGCTGAGGGGTTCTTTCTTCAGGGAATCTGAATGAAGGCTAGTTATCGTTGAAGCTTTTCTTCCAGTTCTTCGTGTGTGTGGAGTTGTCTTGGTTTCACTGATATCTGCATCAGATCATGCGTAGACTTGTCAATTGTTCATCAATTTTGTCTTCGATGTCAGCGATGAACGTCTTTGTCGCGAAACTTGTGTTCTGGGATTACATTTAACATAATACATTAGAAATCATCAGCGATATTGAACATGATCAGTATGTGATCGCTGATGGTGAAACACTAATACATACAAATATTAAATGTAATTTTCACAAATTATTTCAACGGGTCATTATCAAATCACGGAGAGAATTTGGATCAACAAAGCCATGACGTATCTCCAAAAGTGTGTCGTGGGATCTGTGACAATAATGGACAACATCGAAGCAATCCAAAACTTGCTCAAATCAGAGAGTTTAGAAGGATGTGAGATCAAACTTATTGGGGGCAGGAAAATTTTGATCAATTTCAATTCAAGAGAATCGATGTAAAATATAATTCAAAATAAGGTGCACGGGATTCACCATTGGGTAAGGGATTTGAGAAAACGATCGATCGGTTTCAGACAATCCAATAGACTGGTGTGGTTAAGAATTGAAGGAGTGTCACTACATATTTGGAAGGAGGAGATGTTCAAGGAAGTTCCTTGTAAGTAGGGAGAGGTCATGAAACTTAGAAATTGCAAGATGGAGGAAATTTCTAACCTTATGTGGGGAAAGGCTCTAATCTGTACCGGGTTGGTCTAAAAAGTTAGTAACATTACAAACATCAAAGTAGCTACCTTTAATTACGTAATCTGTTGTTCCAGTTTCAAGCTCTCAAAATACAGATTAATCAACACACAAATGAATCACAAGTCATATTCATTGATCTTCAAATCCGACAATAAGTACAATAAACTTTCTATCTCTAGAACAATATTTCCCTTAATCTATTTGTGTGTATGTCTCAACTCTTACATGCACAAGGATACAAAACCTATTTATTCCTCTAATTACAAGCTTACAATCTAACTACACTTTGACTATTACATTGACTTTTACCCTTTTTAACATTCTTTGGCTTTTACACTTTTAACATTCTTTGACTTTTACTTACAAAGACGTTACAAACAAATACAACTTTGGCCTTTTAATCTTGAATACAATATTTGACTCAACATTCTCCCCCTTTGTATTCAAGATTAAAAAAAATTGTGTGTTCTTAGTGTGCGAATTCCCTTACCAATCTGCAATTCGTATCTTTGTGTGTGCCTGCCAATCTAACAAAGGAACCTTGCTATTTATTCCTGGTCAACATGACCTATATCAAGTAAACCCTTAAAACACAATTACAATACACACCATACAATATCAAACTATTACAACTTTAGACCTTCTATTTAATCTTGAATACAATTCTAGTATAACAATCTCCCCCTTTGGATTCAAGATTAAAAAAATTAGACAATTATCTTGAGGTCTTCTTATCTTCAGAAATGATCTTCAACAAAAATCTTTTTCAGCTTTAAACCTTGAAAACTTTGACATCTTCAGCAAACTTTTTCACTTTGATCAAATTTCAATCTTTTCTTTTTCTTCACCAAAATTGCATATTCTTCAGAAAACTATTCTTTAAACTCAGACTTTGATACCTTGAACACTTGAAAGTAAATCTCTTCCTTTGGCTTTTTTAAACAGCTTTAACACTTTATTCACAATCATCGAAATCTTCAAAACTCTGACTTTGAAATTCTGAAATTCTCCCCGTTTTTTAATAATATCAACTTTGGTCTGACTTAAACTTTGACAAACTTCGACAAACTTCTCTCCAATTCTGGAAACTGACTTTGAAACCTTGATATATCTCCCCCTTTTTGATAAATTTTGAGAATCAGAATCATCAAAACTTTTTCAATGTCAGCTCTATCTTTGAATAGTCTCTCCCAAATCATCTGATAAGCACAGTCTTCATGAGTAATCTTCCCTTCTTGGTAAGATATAAACATTCTTCCCCAACATATGAACAAATCTGATAATGAGTCGTCAATTCATGAATGTATTTATTCGAATCTTTTCAAATTCAGACAAATTATGAGTTATAACCCTGAATCAACAAATGAAACAGTTAGGAATGTCTGTCAGTAGCACAAAGCCACTGTGTACAACTAATGTACAATTTAAGGAGCTTGAGATGATGTTCACTCCCCTGGACTTCCATCCAATCATCCAAAAACATAAGGTATTTTCTATAAATGTTCTGACAGAAAAACAAATTTTCTCTGTGCTCCTGCTTGTGTTATGAATGAATTAGCACAGTGATTGTTGTTAAGGCTCAAAGTTATGTAAACCACTGAGACAACATTGATTATACATAGACTCAATGTGCATGAGAAAGGGTCGAAGGTGGGGCAACTTTCCTTCTATTTCAATATCAGTATCTTCCGAGTGAAGAACCAATAGTGTATGTGCTGCTTCCCCATAAAATGTGAAACATTCTCTTTTTAAGAAAATAATGAGTAACTGGTGGGGTTTTATACAAGAGTTGGCATGGGCTAGTTTCTTTTTTCAATGAAGGTCACGAATAATTGTGAACCAACAATTTATGCGGCTGCCCGACTCAGAAAGAGTTTTGGTGTAGAGTTTTGATATTCTTTTAACTCTGATCTCACACCGTCTTTCTTTTTAACATTAAACTCACTTTTAACCAAACTCTCATTTCCATTTTACCTCTTCACACACCAACACTCTATTCTTTTGACCCCTCTCTCCTCAATCACTCATAGGATTACTTCCGGGGTAGGAAACATCGTAAATCCATGGAAGTCTTTTAAGCTCACACATTGAATCCTATGTATTGTCCTAAAAAAATGTATTGCCTCAATGATTTTATTGACATTTAAGCACAAGAAATCAAATGTCAGTATATGTATGCCCATAACAGATAAGAATAAAATTTGAGCATTTTAAGCATTTAAGATTTCTCAAAACTTTGAATGAATGAATAATCATGAAAGAATAGAAATGTTTTGAGAATCTGACAATGATTTAAATCAGATCAAAATTCATGAAAAAATAGAAATAAGGGATATCAAAGACGTAAAATGTTTATATGAACAAAATAAAAACATGTAAACAATGAAAGCACATGTATAGAAAGAAATGATGTCTGATTTCAATCAATTAAGAATATCAAACGGGAGTATTACCATCGAAAGATTAAACTTTTGAGACGTGGTAATGTCAAAGTCAAGAAATATACTGAACCGATGTGTGTATGAATACTTGACAGTATATAGACATGACAATTACGAAAGTATTTGTCATTGGAAACACACGGTCAGAAAAACATCAAAGTATCCATATGAAAATCGTTTCAAATCGCACTTCTCAATTCATGAAAACATTTTAAGAATGTGAAGTGGTTTGAACATTTAAGAAAAATGCATTTTCACAGGTGAAAGTTGTTCATCTTTCAACAAGTGTTAAAGATTAAGGTAAAAAAAATATACCTGTAAGCTCCCCCTAAAATGAATGTTCTATTTTAAGCTTCCTCAAAATCTGTAACAATTCAAAGTATTAGAAAAATATGACAATTAAAAGCTAATGAAGTTTTTATATTTCCTCCCCCTAAAAGATACAGCAATGAAATACACTAACTCCCCCTCAAATTAAAAAACTTCTTGAAAAGATGTTATCTATTAAGCATCCGTCAGAAGAAAAAATAATTTGAGTACGGGTTCTGAACTTAATTATTCAGAATCCATGATTACATATTCTCCGGTGAGAATAGTAATTTTCAGATTTACCAATGAAGAACGGGTCCTGATCTAATGTAATAAAAAACCATAGTCCTGAAACATTGAGGAACGGGTCTTGAACTGTCTTATCCAATAGCCATAGTTCTTTCTCTAAGGTACGAGTCCTAGACTGCTTTGTCTAGAAGTCAATGTTCTTTGAAGAACGAGTTCTGAACTGTTGTATTCAGAAGTCTTAGTTCTTTCTCCCCTTAGTCTATATTTGCCTGCAACACAGGTTTAGCTTTTGGTATCCACTGGTATTTGGATCCTGAATTATTAGTTGCAGTTCTAGTAGGAGAGATAAAGTAAGAAACATACCATCTATTTTCATAACTTTTGTTAACAAAATCATTTGAGCCGCAGTAGGAACAACTAATTTTCTTTTGTGCTAACCTGATCAATTAATTGATAGTGTAAACCAGATCAGGTTTCCCAAAAGTTTTACCTTTAGAAGCACTGTTCTTTTTAGCATTGTATACATGTTCAAATGATTTATGTTCCTTCTTCTCCTCTGAGGAACCTTTCACTATCCAAATCCATTTATCTTTGTCTTTTTCATCTTTTCTTCTCCAAAATATTTTCTTCTGAGACTTGTCCTTCTTGATGTTACCTGAACCATCAACATTTTTGTCATAGAAAAGATTAGAAGGACGAATTTGATCTTTAGATTTAGAAGTACGACTATCATCAGAATCAAATAAAGTATTATTAGAAACATTTGTAAAACGTGAACTTGAAGCTGTTTTGAAAGAGCATTATGAATCAGCTTTATCATCTCTTGCTGATTGGACAATTGATTCTGGAGTCTTTGACTCAGTCAACTTCACCTTGAATATGATCTCTTCAAGTTCCTTTATCTTTGAATACAAACTGTTTCTTTCCTTTTAGATCAGATCAAACTTCTTTTGCAGTTCAGACTTCGTCTTCTTTTCCTTCAGAATATTTGATGACAGCTCAGACAATTTCTTTGTAAGCTCTTCTATCTCAGTCTCAAACACTTTCCTTTCTTCTTCAAAGTCTTTCTTTACATTCTTTGTTTGTTCATTCTTCTTCTTTTCTTTCTCAAACTTGTTTCTCTCCATTATGATTACTTTCTCGAAGTCTAAAACTTGTTGAGAATGCTTTATGTATTTCAACTCCACTGATTTCTTCTCTTCAAAAGTTTTCTGGAAAATTCAGAAAACTTCTTAGCAAATTCTTTTCTTTCTTTTTCATTCTTCTTTTCATCTTGAGACATCTTTTCTTTCAGTTCGTTAATCTTCTTCTGAAGCTCAGCATTATCTTTTTCTACTTCCTTTCTTTTCTTCTCAATCTTCTTCATCTCATCTTGGGCTTTTACATTGTCTCAGTCTTGAGTTTCTTTTTCTTTCATCATATTAATCTCAACCTCAAGACTGAAAACTTTATCTTTCAAAGAATCTCTTTCAGCAAATATTTGAGAATTTATCTTTCTCAGCCCTTCAGATGTCTCATTAGAGATATTTGCTCTTCTTCTCAATTCATCAAGCTCTCTTTGCCTTTGTTCCTTCTTAGACCATGTAGTATTTTCATTTAGACCTTCAAACTTTTTCAGCTTTGTTTGCAGAATAGAAATCTCATTTTCCTTTGATTCAATTATTCCTGCAAAATCAATTTTAGAACTAGCTACACAGTCTGAGCATATAAAATATTTCTTTAAATCTTTATCATTTTTCAATCTATTAATTTGAGCAAGAAGAGATGAATTCTGAATCTTCAAATCCTTATTCTCTGCTTCAATATTTGGAATATCTGGCTTGTATGACAATAAAGAATCCTTGGTGATTAGTACTTTGTTTCCCTTCTCATCAATATAAGGCATCATGACAATCTGCACAACACAAAAATTAGCTAGTATTGATCTTTAATAAGAAAATCAGAAAAATCACTATTGGAAATACAGAAAAATCACTCAAAATGAATTACAAGTCAAGAATTCGTATGTAAGAATTCGTATGACACTCACAATAAGCACAATTCACATGCACTAATTTGTATAAGGAATACAATTCTTACAACACTCACATGCAAGGATTCACAAGTATAGAATTTGTAGACAAAATTCGCATAACACTCATACTCAAGAATTCGTATGAAACAATTTGCATAAAAGGATATAAAAAAGGATAAGAAATCTTAGTTTTTCGCATGAAGGCTTATGCAAATTCTTTGAAATTCATACGACACTTAGATGCGAATTCCTTAAAATTCGTATGTCTCTCAGATACGAATTCTTCTCAATTCGTACGTCTTTTGTGAATTCTACACTTCTGGAATATGCCCTTGTGCGAGTTCTTAACTTTTCGTACACACTCTTATACGAATTTTTCCCTTAAACAATTTTGTTCTCTGTGAGGTACGAATTCCTTCAGTCTGCAAATTCTACGTGCAAGTTCTTCATCATGTCTGCGAATTCTGTAAATCTCGAGTTAATTTTTACAAAATCGACTAATTTCCACTCAAATCTTGATGTTTGATTCTGAAACTTTGAACAATTTATCACTATAACATCGTGAACAACCCTATGTAAGGAATTTCTCTAAGAATAACTATTGAAGTAAGAATCGATTCATGGCAGTCCGCGAACAAAACCTTTCTTGGAAATAGAAATCTTGATCAAATTAGACAAATTTGTTGGTCCAATTTATTTCAAACCTGAACAAGAATTGTTCAGGGGTCTTGTGCGATCACTATATGAGCAAGATCAATCCCAAAACTTCATTGAATCACGAAATTCATTTTTTAGCAGAACCAATGTAACAGTGACTTTTCAAAGATAGAAATTCTATCTTTCTGATTAGTCTGATCTAGCTCTGATACCAATTGTGATCCCAAATACTAGCATATATTCAATACACAAATTAAGAACACAACTTTTATAGATCAAATCATATGATTACAGAATAGTCACATATCTAACACGTAGTCACAAGTCTCATGTATGTGTGTGTTCTCAGTGTGCGAATTCCCTTACCAATCTACAATTCGTATCTTTGTGTGTGCCTGCCAATCTAACAAAGGAACCTTGCTATATATACTTGGTCAACATGACCTATAGCAAGTCAACCCTTAAAACACCATTACAATACACACCATACACTATCAAACTATTACAACTTTAGACCCTCTATTGAATCATGAATACAATTCTAGTCTAACAATCTCCCCCTTTGGATTCAAGATTAAATTTTTTTTGACAATTATCTTCAGGTCTTCTTATCTTCAGAAATGATCTTCAGCAAAAATCTTTTTCAGCTTTAAACCTTGAAAACTTTGACATCTTCAGCAAACTTTGTCACTTTGATCAAATTTCAATCTTTTCTTTTTCTTCACCAAAATTGCATATTCTTCAGAAAACTATTATTTAAACTCAGACTTTGATACCTTGAACACTTGAAAGTAAATCTCTTCCTTTGGATTTTTTAAACAGCTTGAACACTTTCCTCACAATCATCGAAATCTTCAAAACTCTGACTTTGAAATTCTGAAATTCTCCCACTTTTTTAATAATATCAACTTTAGTCTGACTTGAACTTTGA
This sequence comes from Arctium minus, assembly GCA_954870635.1. NCBI lineage: Eukaryota > Viridiplantae > Streptophyta > Magnoliopsida > Asterales > Asteraceae > Arctium > Arctium minus. The sequence goes on along the minus strand of OX941088.1, from coordinate 62,105,917 downwards.
CAAACTTCGACAAAACTCTCTCCAATTCTGGAAACTGACTTTGAAACCTTGATATATCTCCCCCTTTTTAATGAATTTTGAGAATCAGAATCATCAAAACTTTTTCAATTTCAACTCTATCTTTGAATAGTCTCTCGCAAATCATCTGATGAGCATAGTCTTCATGAGTAACCTCTCCTTCTTGGTAAGATATAGACATTCTCCCCCAACATATGAACAGATCTGATAATGAGCCGTCAATTCATGAATGTATTTATCCGAATCTTTTCAAATTCAGAAAAATTATAAGTTGTAACCCTGAATGAACAAATGAAACAGTTAGAAATGACTGTCAGTAGCACAAAGCCACTGTGTACAACTAATGTACATTTATGCAGTTTGAGATGATGTTCACTCCCCAGGACTTCCATCCAATCATCGAAAAACACAAGGTATTTTCTATGAATGTTTTGACAGAAAAACAAATTTTCTCTGTGTTTGTGCTCGTGTTATGAAAGAATTAGCACAATGATTGCTATTAAGGCTCAAAATTATGTAAACCACTGAGACAACATGTTGGGAACTGAAAGAATAGCTTAAGTACAGTTAATGCTGCTAGAACAACTTGGTTACTACTTCTGAAGTTAATGCTGCTGATACAGGTTAATGCTGCTAATCAAGATTAATACTGCTAGATGAAGTTACTACTGCTAAGCAATTTTAGTACTGCTAGTAGTTAGTACTGCTGAACTTAATACTGCTCAAAGTATTAATGCTGCAGAAGACTTAATACTGCTTATGAGATGAAGACTTCATATAGCAAGGATGACAGCTGTTTTGATTAAAGATTATGGAAGACTTGGAGATAAAGATGGAAGATTATTCTGAAGATCTTTTATTATTTGTAATTATCTTTTATCTTCAGTATATGTATAGAATAGTTTTGTATCTTTAGAATAGAGAATTAATTCTGAGTTTTTGTTTTCATAGAGAGAATCAACCTCAAGGTTTATAATCCTAGTTCTAGAGAAGTAGAATTCGTATTGGTGAGCCTGTTCATCAATATTGAGGTTGAGTGTTGAATCTTGTAGCTTTACAATCTTTCAATAAAAGTTTACAAGTTGTTATTCTGATTCACTGTTTCATTGATCTTTGAATATTAAAGTGTTATTCCGCAAACTTCTTTAATATTGTTTCTGAGTGTTTATTTTTGTCAAGAATTCAGATCCTGACAAGTGGTATCAGAGCAAGTATTCTCGGAAATCTTATTCATCATGGAAAACACAGTTGAATGAAACAGTACTCTGGTCTCAAAGGTTCCAATGCTCAGATCTAATGAATTTGACATGTGGAAGATTAGAATAAAGCAATACATTCTCCTCACATATTACTCCATGTGGGATATCATTGAGAATGGCCCATCTGATGAAGGAAAGATTAGTGAAGATGGAAAAAGAACCCCACCAAAGACGGATGCAGAAAGAAAGATAAGGCAGATAGAGATGAAAGCCTTGAGCACACTGCTCTTGGCCATTCCCAATGAGTATCAACACCAATTCTGTAATTGCACTGATGCACAGATGCTTTGGAATGCTCTAGAAAAGAGATTCTCTGGTACTAAAAGTACCAAGAGAAATCAAAAGGCAATTTTGAAGCAACAGTATGAAAACTTTATGTCAACTAAGAATGAGTCAATGACTCAAACTTTTGACAGGTTTAACAAGCTGATTAGTGAACTAGCTACTATGGGAGTACAGATTGATCAAGATGATGTAAACAGAAAGTTCTTAAGGTCCCTGGGAGATGAATGGACCATGTACACTGTTTCATTCAGACAGAATGAACAATTGGAAGAAAAAGAACTTGATGATCTATACAATGACCTTAGAGTATTTGAAGCTGAGATGGAGGCAAAGAAGAAACCTTCTGGATATATTCATAATGCTGCACTCCTATCAGCATCAATTGATTCTACTGCTAACCCTAAATCAGTTAATGCTGCTAATGGAACAAATCAAGAAAAAGGCACTGAATATGTGTTTGAAACCTTTATTTCCAGCCATGGAAACTCCTCTTTAATCAATGATGATTTGGAACAACTTCATCCTGATGATCTTGAAGAGATGGATATTAAATGGCAGATGGCCATGCTTTCCATGAGGGTGAAGAAGTTCATCAAGAGAACTGGGAGGAACAACTTCTCCCAAAGAAGAGAAGATGGAGCAGGCTTTGATAAATCAAAGGTGGAGTGCTATAAATGTAATCTGAAGGGACACTTTGCCAGGGAATGCAGAAGTGGAGTGTCTCACAACAACAACCACCAACAAGCACAGTCTGGAAACCTCAACCGTAATAGAAACTCTGCTCAAGCCCTTGTTTCTCAACAAGGAATGGGGTTTGACTGGAGTGATCAAGCAGAAGAGGCTATCCAAAATCAAGTTCTTATGACAGAAGTATCTGATCTCCCAACTGAGGTAAGTTCTAATCTCTGTTCTAAAACTTGCATAAACACTGTTAAAAGGTACAGGGATCACAACCAGAAGATGAGTGATGACCTTAAGAGGTTAGCAAAAGATATAAAAGATTATGTGAGAATTGTTGAGAGGTTTGAGGAACAGATTAAAGGTTTTCAAGCCAATGAACTCCAACACTCATATGATACCAATTACTGGAAGTAGGAGAAAAAGGATCTAGAACTCCAACTGACCAAATCTAAAAAGGAGAGTGAAAAGTTGAGAGAGGAGCTAACCAATGTTAAGCTTGATGTGGAAAAGTTTTCCAATGCTTCTAAAGCAATGGACTCTTTACTACAAACTCAGATTCATGACAAATTGAGAAGAGGAATTGGGTACAATACCACACCAACACCATACAACAACAACTACATTCCTCGTACCTCAGATTTGCTAGAAACCAAAGATAGGAAGGACTTGCCTGAGGGAGCCACTGAGATAGATCCCTTAGATGAGGTAGTTGTTGAGGATAAGACTGAGAAAGAGGTTGGTAAGAGTAAGGAGAACAATGTGAGTGGTGAGATTCCCCTAGAGAATCACATCATTACCAATGAGGGGTGTGGAAAAATTTGGGTCAAATCAAAGAACATAGAGAAGACAGAGGGAAAGTCTGGTAAGGTCCATTACAAACAGACCACAGTTGTGAATCCAGTTCCTTGCAAACAGTGTGCATGCAAGAAATCTGAGCCCCTAAAACATGATAAAAAGAGGAGAAATCAAAGAAACTGGAATAATCAGTGGGCACAAAAACAAGGGGTTGATTTGAGTAAAATCAATAGACCAAAACCTTGTTTTATCTATGGCAAATTGAATCATCTTGCCAAATACTGTTATTTCAATCCTATAAACCAAAGGATGAATTTTCAAAGATCTATGCAAAAACCCTTGGGTTATAGGAAGAAGGAAAGGAACCATGTGGCTAAGAAATCTGTTAAATCTAAAAGCCACATGAAGAAAAAGACTGTTAAAGAAAGTGTCAATATGTGGGTTCCTAAAAGCACTAAAACTGTTAGTACTGCTACCCCAAATAGTACTGCTGACAATGATAGTGCTGCTAGAAGCAATACTACTGCTACCAATGTTAGTGCTGCCAAGAGTATTAGTACTGCTAAAACTAACATGGTTAGTACTTCCTCAAATGTTAATACTTCTAACTCTGTTAGTGCTTCTAACAAGGTTAGTACTGCTAAACCTGTTAGTGCTACTAACTTTGTTAGTACTTCTAAAGTTAGTACTGCTCCTAGTGTTTGTGTTGCTAGACCAATCATATTGACAAAGTACTCCAATAAAGAGTGCTCTGATTTCAAAAATCTCATCAAAAAGGAATGTAAATACTTTGATGAGAAAGGGAGACCCAAGACCACTTTGGCTTGGGTTCCCAATCAATACTAATTGTTTAATCTTATGTGCAGGGTAACCAGCAGCTCAAGGGGAAGAGCATCTGGCATGTTGATAGTGGTTGCTCTAGGCACATGACAGGGAACATGTCATGCCTCAAGAATTTCAAGAAAATTGATGGTGGGCATGTTGCCTTTGGTAATACTCTAGATGGAGGTAATATAAGTGGTAAGGGGGATGTAACCAAAGGTAAAATGACCTTTGAAGATGTATTCTATGTTGAGTAGTTAAGGTACAACCTGTTAAGTGTATCACAGGTTTGTGACAAACAACATAGTATATTATTTACTGATTCTGAATGCATTATCCTTGCTCCTGGATTCAAGGTAGTTGATGAAAAGATGATACTACTAAGAACTCCCAGAAAGGATAATGTATATTGCTTATATATGGAAAGTGTTTCAACTGATTCATCCCTAAACTGTCTTGTCTCAAAAGCTTCTTTGGATGAATCATCACTTTGGCACAGAAGGATGTGTCACATGAACTTTAAAACAATGAATAAACTTGTTAAAAACAACCTTGTAAGAGGTTTACCTTCCAAAGTCTTTTCATGTGATGATCATTATGTTGCCTGTCTTAAAGGCAAACAACACAAAAATTCTCATAAGTCCAAAGAGTTGAACATAATCTCTAATTCTCTTCAGTTGTTGCATATGGATCTGTTTGGTCCTACAAATGTTATGAGTATAGGTAAGGAATCATACTGCCTAGTTATTGTTGATGATTACTCTAGATTTACTTGGGTATATTTTCTAAGGACTAAGGATGAGATAAATGGACTGATCAAATCCTTTATTCTAAGAATTGAAAACCAAACAAATCAAAAGGTAAAAGTCATTAGGTCAGACAATGGTACTGAATTTAAAAATCATGACCTAAACACCTTTTGTGAGGAAAAAGGAATTGAGAGGCAATACAGTGCTCCTAGGACTCCACAACACAATGGTGTTGCTGAGAGAAGGAATAGGACACTGATTGAGGTTGCTAGATCTCTGTTAGCTGATTCCAAACTACCAATTACTTTCTGGGCTGAAGCAGTTAATACTACTTGCTATGTCCAAAACAGGGTTCTAGTAGTCAAGCCTAAAAACAAGACACCATATGAGCTTTTAAATAAAAGAAAACCATTTATTGGATTTTTCAAACCTTTTGGGTGTCCCTGTACCATTCTCAATACCAAAACTCACTTAGGAAAGTTTGATAGCAAGGCAGATGATGGTTTTCTTGTGGTTACTCATCTCAGAGTAAGGCTTATAGAGTTTTTAATTATTCTTCTAGAATAATTGAAGAAAGTGACAATGTCAAATGCAATGAGAACACACCATATCCTATTGGGTCTGGTCCTCAGTGGTTATTTGACATTGATTCACTAACTAACTCTTTGGGTTTCAGTAGTGATTATCATGCAGGTTCAGGAAGTGGAGGATCAGGGGATGAACAAGTACAAGTACAATACATTTTTCCTCAGTCTGTGATCTATCCCATACCTACAATAGAGCCTGTTGATGTCTGTGCAAAGGAAATTATGACTGAACTGATTCAGAGTGAAGAAGAAGGAAGAGATGAGGAGAATCAAGTGCATGAAGAGCAGAAGCAGCTGATGAGATCCCCTCAGCTGACTTAAATGATTCCAATCTTGATGTGGGAATCAATGAAGAACCTAGTCATCAGACTAGAACTCAAAAGAACCATCCTCCAGAGCTGGTCATAGGAGACATCTCTTCTCCTATGATAACAAGGAATCAAAGCAGACTTCAAGAGCTGCAGGATTAGCAACACACAGTACTCTCTTGCTTTCTATCTCAGATTGAGCCTAAGAAGGTCTATGATGCAATGAAAGATTCCAGTTGGATAGAAGCTATGCAAGAAGAATTACTGCAGTTCAAATTGCAAGAAGTTTGGGACTTGGTGGACCTTCCAAAAGGTCATAGAGCTATTGGCACCAAGTGGATTTTCAGGAATAAAAAGGATGAGAGAGGAATTGTGATCAGGAACAAAGCAAGGCTTGTGGCACGAGGGTACACTCAAGAAGAAGGCATAGACTATGAAGAAGTGTTTGCTCCAGTGGCAAGGGTAGAGGCAATTAGGCTATTTCTAGCCTATGCCTCATACATGAAGTTCAAGGTATACCAAATGGATGTGAAGAGTGCCTTTCTCTATGGTACAATTGATGAAGAAGTATATGTCTGTCAGCCCCCTGGATTTGAAAATCCATCATATCCAGACAGAGTATACAAACTGAAGAAAGCACTTTATGGTCTTCATCAAGCCCCAAGAGCATGGTATGATACACTGTCTATCTATCTCTTGGAGAATGGGTTTGAAAGACGAATAATTGACAAGACCCTCTTCATTAAAAGAAGAAAAAAGGACATCCTACTTGTTCAGATTTATGTGGATGATATCATCTTTGGATCCACAAAAGATCAGATGTGTAGAGACTTTGAAAAGTTGATGCACAAGAGCTTTAAAATGAGTTCAATGGGTAAACTTACCTTCTTCCTTGGGCTTCAAGTGAAACAGAAGAAATATGGGATCTTCATAAGCCAATCAAAATATGTGAAAGACATCCTGGATAAGTATGGTTTAACAGACTCAAAGCCAGAAAGCACACCTATGGAGACTCATAAAAAGATCTTTGCTGATCTTGAGGGGGAGGATGTTGATGTCCATCTATATAGATCAATGATTGGATCTCTCATGTATCTCACAGCCTCAAGACCAGACATCATGTTTCCAGTGTGTTTGTGTGCCAGATTCCAAGTCAAGCCAAAGCAATCACATCTTCAAGCTGTTAAAAGGATTTTCAGATACTTAAGAGGGCAACCTAGGTTAGGTCTTTGGTATCCTTATGAATCCAACTTTGACTTGATTGCTTATTCAGATAGTGACTTGGAGGTGCTAACATGGACAGAAAGTCTACTTCAGATGGATGTCAACTTTTGGGTGCAAAACTAGTATCTTGGCAGTGTAAGAAGCAAACCACAGTGTCCTTATCAACAACAGAAGCTGAGTATATTGCTGCTGCAATTTGCTGCCTTCAAGTTCTATGGATTCAGAATCAGATGCTGGACTATGGGGTAACCTTTCTTCACACTCCAATCTTCATTGATAATAGCAGTGCTATAAGCATTGTTAATAATCCAGTCAAGCACTCCAAAACAAAGCACATTGAGATCAGGTATCACTTTATTAGAGATTGTAATGAAAAGAAGCTAATTCAAGTTTCTAAAGTTCATACTGACAACCAGTTTGCTGATCTATTCACTAAAGCCTTTGATGTGGGTAGATTCACTTTCTTGGTCACAAGTGTAGGCATGATCAACTCTGAATGAGCTCATGTCTTAAAAAGTGTTTTCATACCTGTTATTGGTTTATTCTTTGGTGCTACTAACATCTTTCTCAGGAAGTTATTACCTTTCTCAGAGTACCTCAAGCTTCAAAAAGTGTAAGTATAGTTTATGTTGCCAGTGCAGTTTTAATACTGCCAGTGCACAGTTAATACTACTAGTTAGTTAATACTGCTAGTAGTTAATACTGCTCTCAGTTAATACTGCTAGTCAGTTAATACTGCTAGTGGTTAATACTGCTCTCAGTTAATACTGCTAGTTAGTTAATACTGCTAGTGGTTAATACTGCTTATGTCCCGAATCGTATAAATACCCTTTTTACCCGCCTAAAAGTTCATAACGACTCTTTGATTTCTATTCATCTGCTCTCTAACCATTTTTCTCTCAAAGCTCCTAGTAACGTTCAGGCAAGCACACTCAAGATCAATGGCATCCATGGCATTCATTGATGAGCACAACGAAATCGCTATGCTTCAAAATTCGAAGCAAGCTGCTGGATTCCACCAGATTGTGGACTTTCTCAATTCCAGCCACATTGCCCATGCTCTTACAGTGTCGCCAACAATCTACATAGAGCATCAAAGACAATTTTGGGCGAATGCCACTGTAGTCACAGAAAATGGTGTGCAGATAATCAAGACAAGGGTGTGTGACAAACCTTTGTCAGTTTCTGAAGAGGTGATTCGCATCTGTCTACGTCTAGACGATGCTGCAGGTATTACCTCTATTCCTAATGAGGACTTGTTCTCTAACCTTTCAAGAATGGGGTATGGAGGCCAATTGGGTGGTTTCAAATTCTCAAAAGCTAAATTTTATACCCAATGGCGTTTTCTTGTTCATACCCTGATGCATTGTATTTCCAAAAAGACTACTGGATGGAGTGAGTTCAACAGTACCATTGCTTATGCTTTGGTCTGCTTGGCCACTGCCAGAAAGTACAATTTTTCTAAAATGCTTTTCAATGATCTTGTATCAAACTTGGGAAGCAAAAAGAGTTTTTATATGTATCCAAAATTTGTACAGGTAGTTATAACCCATGAATTGACGGATATGCCTCACTTTTTATGAGGTATATGTACCCAAAATCCCCAAAGGTAAGGTATTTTCAAATATGAAGAGATCTCCATTGGACTTGGAAGGATTTGACACCCCATTGTTCTCTACAATGATGGTGGTGTCCCACAATGAAGAAGGTATGGCTTCAGGGTCAAGGCCCTCATTAGACCATCCCACTGAAAGCCTATCCCAACCTTCAATCACCATATCAATCCCTCAGTCCCTTGTTCAAAAACCAACTTCACCAATAACCAATACATACATCAGGAAAAAGGTAAAGAAGGCTCCTTCCCTTCTTGTACCTTCACCCACTGAGCCTTTAAGCCCTCTAATGGAAAATTCTCCATTAGAGAATATCTACAGGGAAACCACAGAGGTGTCTCCCAACCCCAAGGAGGTGCTCAATGAGGAGTTGAATGAGCATATAGGTGCAAAGGCTGCCACTACTCCTGCTAGCATAAAGGAGGTCAGTGGTAACATCAATAAGACCTTCCCCATGGCAACTTTGGGTGCGCAATCATCCAAAGGTCCCATGTGCCAAGAAACCATGGGGGTAGCAGGTGCTTCTTCTAGGCAGAAGACCTCTACTACAAAAAGATCCCATGATCCTTCAAAAGGGGGTCACACTCCTGGAGAAGGTGAGGACAGATATGACTATCTTGAATTGATGGAAACAATGGACAACATCAACATGGATGTAATCAAGCAGGGAAAAGACATAGAAGAGCTGAAACTAATAATTCTGTCTCAACAAGTACAAATTACCAACCTGAAGAAAATGGTGAAGAGATTGGTCTAGAAAAAGAAAAAGAAACAGTTTGTGCTCAGAAGAAGGAAACTAGTGGATGATGCTCCCAAAAAGGGGGAGTTAGAAGCTGATGTCAACATGGAAGATGATAAAGACAAGGGGGAGCAATTTGATTTTGAGGGGGAGCAAGCAGTGGAAACTGAAACCGAGTTTGTACAAGCAGCAGGAATATCAAGCATAGCAGCAGTAAAAGAGCAAGCAGTAGAAAAAGAATCAGTTTTTGTACAAGCAGCAGTAACAGTTAATACTGCTGAAACAAGTAAAGCAACAGAAACTGTTAATACTGCTGAATTGAATGAAGCAGCAGAAATAGTACAAGAGGTATTAACAGATCTTGAGATAGCAGAAACTTTGATAAAGGCTAAACATGATACTCTCAAGGTCACCTCGAAGGCCAAAGGAGTTATCATCAAAGAAAAAGGTGAAGTGATTAAGAAAGCAAGTATTGAGAAGGTGGTAAGCAGGGATAAAGGCAAAGCAAAGTTAGGGGAATCTGATCAACCAATTAAAAAGCAAAAGTTGGTTGAGTCAGATGAAGCTTTGGCTAGGAAGATTCAAGCTGATCTTGACCAAGAAGAATTAGCTCAAGTGGACAAAGATTTAGAGATGGCTAAGGATCTGGCTGCAGAGTTAAATGAAGCTTATCAACAAAGTTTGGCAACTGAAATAGCACAGAAGAAAGCTGCAACCCTGATGAAATTTGTGTTGGTTAAAATGGATGCTAAGAAGAGACAACCCTCAAAGACTTTCCTTGGTACTCAAGAGAGAAAGAAGATGATTACTTTTCTCAAAGGTGCTGTAGGAGTCAGAAAGGAGATGTTCTCAAAGATGTCTTTTGAACAGATTAAAGAGTTGTATGATTCAGAGATGCTAAAGCTTCAAGGGAATGAAAAAGCCAGAGTTGAAATGGAAAAGAGAATGAAAGAAAGTAATGATTTTCTGATAGAAAAACCTTTCCCTGATGAGCAAGAAACACCAAAGAAAGAAGCCACACTAGGTGAAAGTATGACGACTTTAAAAATAACTAAGATGATGGCAAGAAGAAAATCAACCAAGAAGCCTAGAGTGGATAAAGAAGAAGCTGAGAAGGTTGCTGAAGAAGAAGGGGCACCTAAGGCAATTCAACAGAAAGAACCATCAAGTACTGATGATGTGAATCTGTACATGGTAGTGATGGACAAAGTGCCTGAACCTATTACAGCTGAACCTGTTGGTGTTAAGCCTCCTGAGGTCATTCTCTGGGATACAATGAAGGTTGATGGCAAAGAGTATATCAGGCTCAAAAGAAAATATGAGAAGTATGAAGTGTATAATACTTGGGCCAAGATTGTCAGAACATGTTCCAGATCTGATCTAGAGGAGATGTTTGAAATAGGAATGAAGTTGTATGCTGATCAATTGAAAGCTTCAGAGATTTCAATCACAAAACTTGTGATGGAGTATCTTTGTATGTTGTTCAAGCCTGAAGAAGTGAAGGACATCATCAGAAATGTGTTTCACAAAGTCACCAACTGGACTCTATATGAAACTAGTGGAGTATAAGCTTTAACTATGGATTCAAATCACACAGAATACTTCCTAGTGGATAGAGTGTACAACCACAGTAGATTGAAGCTGCATACAATGTTGAAAAAGAAGCTTAGATGTGTTCCATATTCAGAAATGGCAAAGTACTTGATTCAGAGGATTATCAATCAGAGTTTGGGGTTGAATCCAAATACAGGTGTATGAGCTATGAAGTTTTGGGAGCATCTTAAAGACCATCTGAAGAACTTGACTTCTCTTCCTAAAAGTCAAGTTAGGGGGAGATTGTTGGGAACTGAAAGAATTGCTTAAGTACAGTTAATGCTGCTAGAACAACTTGGTTACTACTTCTGAAGTTAATGCTGCTGATACAGGTTAATGTTGCTAATCAAGATTAATACTGCTAGATGAAGTTACTACTGCTAAGCAATTTTAGTACTGCTAGTAGTTAGTACTGCTGAACTTAATACTGCTCAAAGTATTAATGCTGCAGAAGACTTAATACTGCTTATGAGATGAAGACTTCATATGGCAAGGATGACAACTGTTTTGATTAAAGATTATGGAAGACTTGGAGAGAAAGATGGAAGATTATTCTGAAGATCTTTTATTATTTGTAATTATCTTTTATCTTCAGTATATGTATAGAATAGTTTTGTATCTTTAGAATAGAGAATTAATTCTGAGTTTTTGTTTTCATAGAGAGAATCAACCTCAAGGTTTATAATCCTAGTTCTAGAGAAGTAGAATTCGTATTGGTGATCCTGTTCATCAATATTGAGGTTGAATGTTGAATCTTGTAGCTTTACAATCTTTCAATAAAAGTTTACAAGTTGTTATTCTGATTCACTGTTTCATTGATCTTTCAATATTAAAGTGTTATTCCGCAAACTTCTTTAATATTATTTCTGAGTGTTTATTCTTGTTAAGAATTCAGATCCTGACAAGTGGTATCAGAGAAAGTATTCTCGGAAATCTTATTCATCATGGAAAACACAGTTGAATCAAACAGTACTCTGGTCTCAAAGGTTCCAATGCTCAGATCTAATGAATTTGACATGTGGAAGATTAGAATCAAGCAATACATTCTCCTCACAGATTACTCCATGTGGGATATCATTGAGAATGGCCCATCTGATGCAGGAAAGATTGGTGAAGATGGAAAAAGAACCCCACCAAAGACGGATGCAGAAAGAAAGACAAGGCAGATAGAGATGAAAGCCTTGAGCACACTGCTCTTGGCCATTCCCAATGAGTATCAACACCAATTCTGTAATTGCACTGATGCACAAATGCTTTGGAATGCTCTAGAAAAGAGATTCTCTGGTACTAAAAGTACCAAGAGAAATCAAAAGGCAATTTTGAAGCAACAGTATGAAAACTTTATGTCAACTAAGAATGAGTCAATGACTCAAACTTTTGACAGGTTTAACAAGCTGATTGGTGAACTAGCTACTATGGGAGTACAGATTGATCAAGATGATGTAAACAGAAAGTTCTTAAGGTCCCTGGGAGATGAATGGACCATGTACACTGTTTCATTCAGACAGAATGAACAATTGGAAGAAAAAGAACTTGATGATCTATACAATGACCTTAGAGTATTTGAAGCTGAGGTGGAGGCAAAGAAGAAACCTTCTGGATATATTCATAATGCTGAACTCCTATCAGCATCAATTGATTCTACTGCTAACCCTGAATAAGTTAATGCTGCTAATGGAACAAATCAAGAAAAAGGCACTGAATATGTGTTTGAAGCCTTTCTTTCCAGCCATGGAAACTCCTCTTTAATCAATGATGATTTGGAACAACTTCATCCTGATGATCTTGAAGAGATGGATATTAAATGGCAGATGGCCATGATTTCCATGAGGGTGAAGAAGTTCATCAAGAGAACTGGGAGGAACAACTTCTCCCAAAGAAGAGAAGATGGAGCAGGCTTTGATAAATCAAAGGTGGAGTGCTATAAATGTCATCTGAAGGGACACTTTTCCAGGGAATGCAGAAGTGGAGTGTCTCACAACAACAACCACCAACAAGCACAGTCTGGAAACCTCAACCGTAACAGAAACTCTGCTCAAGCCCTTGTTTCTCAACAAGGAATGGGGTTTGACTGGAGTGATCAAGCAGAAGAGGCTATCCAAAATCAAGCTCTTATGGCAGAAGTATCTGATCTCCCAACTGAGGTAAGTTCTAATCTCTGTTCTAAAACTTGCATAGACACTGTTAAAAGGTACAGGGATCACAACCAGAAGATGAGTGATGACCTTAAGAGGTTAGCAAAAGATATAAAAGATTATGTGAGAATTGTTGAGAGGTTTGAGGAACAGATTAAAGGTTTTCAAGCCAATGAACTCCAACACTCATATGATACCAATTACTGGAAGTGGGAGAAAAAGGATCTAGAACTCCAACTGACCAAATCTAAAGAGGAGAGTGAAAAGTTGAGAGAGGAGCTAAACAAGGTTAAGCTTGATGTGGAAAAGTTTTCCAATGCTTCTAAAGCAATGGACTCTTTACTATAAACTCAGATTCATGACAAATTGAGAAGAGGAATTGGGTACAATACCACACCACCACCATACAACAACAACTACATTCCTCCTACCTCAGATTTGCTAGAAACCAAAGATAGGAAGGACTTGCCTGAGGGAGCCACTGAGATAGATCCCTTAGATGAGGTAGTTGTTGAGGATAAGACTGAGAAAGAGATTGGTAAGAGTAAGGAGAACAATGTGAGTGGTGAGATTCCCCTAGAGAATCACATCATTACCAATGAGGGGTGTGGAAAGATTTGGGTCAAATCAAAGGACATAGAGAAGACAGAGGGAAAGTCTGGTAAGGTCCATTACAAACAGACCATAATTGTGAATCCAGTTCCTTGCAAAAAGTGTGCATGCAAGAAATCTGAGCCCCTAAAACATGATAAAAATAGGAGAAATCAAAGAAACTGGAATAATCAGTGGGCACAAAAACAAGGGGTTGATTTGAGTAAAATCAATAGACCAAAACCTTGTTTTATCTGTGGCAAATTGAATCATCTTGCCGAATACTGTTATTTCAATCCTATAAACCAAAGGATGAATTTTCAAAGAGCTATGCAAAAACCCTTGGGTTATAGGAAGAAGGAAAGGAACCATGTGGCTAAGAAATCTGTTAAATCTAAAAGCCACATGAAGAAAAAGACTGTTAAAGAAAGTATCAATATGTGGATTCCTAAAAGCACTAAAATTGTTAGTACTGCTACCCCAAATAGTACTGCTGACAATGATAGTGCTGCTAGAAGCAATACTACTGCTACCAATGTTAGTGCTGCCAAGAGTATTAGTACTGCTAAAACTAACATGGTTAGTACTTCCTCAAATGTTAATACTGCTAACTCTGTTAGTGCTTCTAACAAGGTTAGTACTGCTAAACCTGTTAGTGCTACTAACTCTGTTAGTACTTCTAAAGTTAGTACTGCTCCTAGTGTTTGTGCTGCTAGACCAATCATATTGACAATGTACTCCAATAAAGAGTGCTCTGATTTCAAAAATCTCATCAAAAAGGAATGTAAATACTTTGATGAGAAAGGGAGACCCAAGACCACTTTGGCTTGGGTTCCCAATCAATACTAATTGTTTAATCTTATGTGCAGGGCAACCAACAGCTCAAAGGGAAGAGCATCTGGCATGTTGATAGTGGTTGCTCTAGGAACATGACAGGGAACATGTCATGCCTCAAGAATTTCAAGAAAATTGATGGTAGGCATGTTGCCTTTGGTAATACTCCAGATGGAGGTAAGATAAGTGGTAAGGGGGATGTAACCAAAGGTAAAATGACCTTTGAAGATTTATTCTATGTTGAGTAGTTAAGGTACAACCTGTTAAGTGTATCACAGGTTTGTGACAAACAACATAGTATATTATTTACTGATTCTGAATGCATTATCCTTGTTCCTGGATTCAAGGTAGTTGATGAAAAGATGATACTACTAAGAACTCCCAGAAAGGATAATGTATATTGCTTAGATATGGAAAGTGTTTCAACTGATTCATCCCTAAACTGTCTTGTTTCAAAAGCTTCTTTGAATGAATCATCACTTTGGCACAGAAGGATGTGTCACATGAACTTTAAAACAATGAATAAACTTGTTAAAAACAACCTTGTAAGAGGTTTACCTTCCACAGTCTTTTCATGTGATGATCATTGTGTTGCCTCTCTTAAAGGCAAACAACACAAAAATTCTCATAAGTCCAAAGAGTTGAACACAATCTCTAATTCTCTTCAGTTGTTGCATATGGATCTGTTTGGTCCTACAAATGTTATGAGTATAGGTAAGAAATCATACTGCCTAGTTATTGTTGATGATTACTCTAGATTTACTTGGGTATATTTTCTAAGGACTAAGGATGAGACAAATGGACTGATCAAATCCTTTATTCTAAGAATTGAAAACCAAACAAATCAAAAGGTAAAAGTCATTAGGTCAGACAATGGTACTGAATTTAAAAATCATGACCTAAACACCTTTTGTGAGGAAAAAGGAATTGAGAGGCAATACAGTGCTCCTAGGACTCCACAACAAAATGGTGTTGCTGAGAGAAGGAATATGACACTGATTGAGGCTGCTAGATCTCTGTTAGCTGATTCCAAACTACCAATTACTTTCTGGGCTGAAGCAGTTAATACTGCTTGCTATGTCCAAAACAGGGTTCTAGTAGTCAAGCCTAAAAACAAGACACCATATGAGCTTTTAAATAAAAGAAAACCATTTATTGGATTTTTCAAACCTTTTGGGTGTCCCTGTACCATTCTCAATACCAAAACTCACTTAGGAAAGTTTGATAGCAAGGCAGATGATGGTTTTCTTGTGGTTACTCATCTCAGAGTAAGGCTTACAGAGTTTTTAATTATTCTTCTAGAATAATTGAAGAAAGTGACAATGTCAAATGCAATGAGAACACACCAAATCCTATTGGGTCTGGTCCTCAGTGGTTATTTGACATTGATTCACTAACTAACTCTTTGGGTTTTAGTAGTGATTATCATGCAGGTTCAGGAAGTGGAGGATCAGGGGATGAACAAGTACAAGTACAAGACATTATTTCTCAGTCTGTGATCTTTCCCATACCTACAATAAATCCTGTTGATGTCTGTGCAAAGGAAATTATGACTGAACTGATTCAGAGTGAAGAAGAAGGAAGAGATGAGGAGAATCAAGTGCATGAAGAGCAGAAGCAGCTGATAAGATCCCCTCAGCTGACTTAAATGATTCCAATCTTGATGTGGGAATCAATGAAGAACCTAGTCAGCAGACTAGAACTCAAAAGAACCATCCTCCAGAGCTGGTCATAGGAGACATCTCTTCTCCTATGATAACAAGGAATCAAAGCAGACTTCAAGAGCTGCAGGATCAGCAACACACAATACTCTCTTGCTTTCTATCTCAGATTGAGCCTAAGAAGGTCTATGATGCAATGAAAGATTCCAGTTGGATAGAAGCTATGCAAGAAGAATTACTGCAGTTCAAATTGCAAGAAGTTTGGGACTTGGTGGACCTTCCAAAAGGTCATAAAGCTATTGGCACCAAGTGGATTTTCAGGAATAAAAAGGATGAGAGAGGAATTGTGATCAGGAACAAAGCAAGGCTTGTGGCACAAGGGTACACTCAAGAAGAAGGCATAGACTATGAAGAAGTGTTTGCTCCAGTGGCAAGGGTAGAGGCAATTAGGCTATTTCTAGCCTATGCCTCATACATAAAGTTCAAGGTATACCAAATGGATGTGAAGAGTGCCTTTCTCTATGGTACAATTGATGAAGAAGTATATGTCTGTCAGCCCCCTGGATTTGAAAATCCATCATATCCAGACAGAGTATACAAACTGAAGAAAACACTTTATGGTCTTCATCAAGCCCCAAGAGCATGGTATGATACACTGTCTATCTATCTCTTAGAGAATAGGTTTGAAAGAGGAATAATTGACAAGACCCTCTTCATTAAAAGAAGTAAGAAGGACATCCTACTTGTTCAGATTTATGTAGATGATATCATCTTTGGATCCACAAAAGATCGGATGTGTAGAGACTTTGAAAAGTGGATGCACAAGAGCTTTAAAATGAGCTCAATGGGTGAACTTACCTTCTTCCTTGGGCTTCAAGTGAAACAGAAGAAAGATGGGATCTTCATAAGCCAATCAAAATATGTGAAAGACATCCTGGATAAGTATGGTTTAACAGACTCAAAGCCAGCAAGCACACCTATGGAGACTCATAAAAAGATCACTGCTGATCTTGAGGGGGATGATGTTGATGTCCATCTATATAGATCAATGATTGGATCTATCATGTATCTCACAGCCTCAAGACCAGACATCATGTTTCCAGTGTGTTTGTGTGCCAGATTCCAAGTCAAGCCAAAGCAATCACATCTTCAAACTGTTAAAAGGATTTTCAGATACTTAAGAGGGCAACCTAGGTTAGGTCTTTGGTATCCTTATGAATCCAACTTTGACTTGATTGCTTATTCAGATAGTGACTTGGGAGGTGCTAACATGGACAGAAAGTCTACTTCAGGTGGATGTCAACTTTTGGGTGCAAGACTAGTATCTTGGCAGTGTAAGAAGCAAACCATAGTGTCCTTATTAACAACAGAAGCTGAGTATATTGCTGCTGCAAGTTGCTGCTCTCAGGTTCTATGGATTCAGAATCAGATGTTGGACTATGGGGTAACCTTTCTTCACACTCCAATCTTCATTGATAATAGTAGTGCTATAAGCATTGTTAACAATCCAGTCAAGCACTCCAAAACAAAGCACATTGAGATCAGTTATCACTTTATTAGAGATTGTAATGAAAAGAAGCTAATTCAAGTTGCTAAAGTTCATACTGACAACCAGTTTCCTGATCTATTCACTAAAGCCTTTGATGTGGGTAGATTCACTTTCTTGGTCACAAGTGTGGGCATGATCAACTCTGAATGAGCTCATGTCTTAAAAAGTGTTTTCATACCTGTTACTGGTTTATTCTTTGGTGCTACTAACATCTTTCTCAGGAAGTTATTACCTTGATCAAAGTACCTCAAGCTTCAAAAAGTGTAAGTATAGTTTATGCTTCCAGTGCAGTTTTAATACTACCAGTGCACAGTTAATACTGCTAGTTAGTTAATACTGCTAGTGGTTAATACTGCACTCAGTTAATACTACTAGTTAGTTAATACTGCTAGTGGTTAATACTGCTTATGTCCCAAATCGTATAAATACCCTTTTTGCCCGCCTAAAAGTTCATAACGACTCTTTGATTTCTATTCATCTGCTCTCTAACCCTTTTTCTCTCAAAGCTCCTAGTAACGTTCAGGCAAACATACTCAAGCTCAATGGCATCCATGACATTCATTGATGAGCACAACCAAATCGCTATGCTTCAAAAGCCGAAGCAAGCTGCTGGATTCCACCAGATTGTGGACTTTCTCAAGTCCAGCCACATTGCCCATGCTCTTACAGTGTCGCCAACAATCTACATAGAGCATCAAAGACAATTTTGGGCGAATGCCACTGTAGTCACAGAAAATGGTGTGCAGATAATCAAGACAAGGGTGTGTGACAAACCCTTGTCAGTTTCTGAAGAGGTGATTCGCATGTGTCTACGTCTAGACGATGCTGCAGGTATTACCTCTATTCCTAATGAGGACTTGTTCTCTAACCTTTCAAGAATGGGGTATGGAGGCCAATTGGGTGGTTTCAATTTCTCAAAAGCTAAATTTTATACCCAATGGCGTTTTCTTGTTCATACCCTGATGCATTGTATTTCCAAAAAGACTACTGGATGGAGTGAGTTCAGCAGTACCATTGCTTATGCTTTGGTCTGCTAGGCCACTGCCAGAAAGTACAATTTTTCTAAAATGATTTTCAATGATCTTGTATCAAACTTGGGAAGCAAAATGAGTTTTTATATGTATCCAAGATTTGTACAGGTAGTTATAACCCATGAATTGACGGATATGCCTCACTTTGATGAGGTATATGTACCCAAAATCCCCAAAGGTAAGGTCTTTTCAAATATAAAGAGATCTCCATTGGACTCGGAAGGAGTTGACACCCCATTCTTCTCTACAATGATGGTGGTGTCCCACAATGAAGAAGGTATGGCTTCAAGGTCAAGGCCCTCATTAGACCATCCCACTGAAAACCTATCCCAACCTTCAATCACGATATCAATCCCTCAGTCCCTTGTTCAAAAACCAACTTCACCAATAACCAATACATACATCAGGAAAAAGGTAAAGAAGGCTCCTTCCCTTCTTGTACCTTCACCCACTGAGCCTTTAAGCCCTCTAATGGAAAATTCTCCATTAGAGAATATCTACAAGGAAACCACAGGGGTGTCTCCCAACCCCAAGGAGGTGCTCAATGAGGAGTTGAATGAGCATATGGGTGCAAAGGTTGCCACTACTTCTGCTAGCACAAAGGAGGTCAGTGGTAACATCAATAAGACCTTCCCCATGGCAACTTTGGGTGCGCAATCATCCAAAGGTCCCAGGTGCCAAGAAACCATGGGGGTAGCAGGTGCTTCTGCTAGGCAGAAGACCTCTACTACAAAAAGATCCCATGATCTTTCAAAAGGGGGTCACACTCCTGGAGAAGGTGAGGACAAATATGACTATCTTGAATTGATGGAAACAATGGGCAACATCAACATGGATGTAATCAAGCAGGGAAAAGACATAGAAGAGCTGAAACTGATAATTCTGTCTCAAGAAGTACAGATTACCAACCTGAAGAAAATGGTGAAGAGATTGGTGCAGAAAAAGAAAAAGAAACAGTTTGTGCTCAGAAGAAGGAAACTAGTGGATGATGCTCCCAAAAAGGGGGAGTCAGAAGCTGATGTCAACATGGAAGATGATAAAGACAAGGGGGACCAATTTGATTTTGAGGGGGAGCAAGCAGTGGAAACTGAAACAGAGTTTGTACAAGCAGCAGAAATATCAAGCATAGCAGCAGTAAAAGAGCAAGTAGTAGAAAAAGAATCAGTTTTTGTACAAGCAGCAGTAACAGTTAATACTGCTGAAACAAGTAAAGCAGCAGAAACTGTTAATACTGCTGAATTGAATGAAGCAGCAGAAATAGTACAAGAGGTATTAACAGATCTTGAGATAGCAGAAACTTTGATAAAGGCTAAACATGATACTCTCAAGGTCACCTCAAAGGCCAAAGGAGTTATCATCAAAGAAAAAGGTGAAGTGATTAAGAAAGCAAGTATTGAGAAGGTGGTAAGCAGGGATAAACGCAAAGCAAAGTTAGTGGAATCTGATCAACCAATTAAAAAGCAAAAGTTGGTTGAGTCAGATTAAGCTTTGGCTAGGAAGATTCAAGCTGATCTTGACCAAGCAGAATTAGCTCAAGTGGACAAAGATGGAGAGATGGATAAGGATCTGGCTGCAGAGTTAAATGAAGTTTATCAACAATGTTTGGCAACTGAAATAGCATAGAAGAAAACTGCAACCCTGTAGAAATCTGTGTTGGTTAAAATGGCTGCTAAGAAGAGACAACCCTCAAAGACCTTCCTTGGTACTCAAGAGAGAAAGAAGATGATTACTTTTCTCAAAGGTGTTGTAGGAGTCAGAAAGGAGATGTTCTCAAAGATGTCTTTTGAACAGATTAAAGAGTTGTATGATTCAGAGATGCTAAAGCTTCAAGGGAATGAAAAATCCAGTGTTGAAATGGAAAAGAGAATGAAAGAAAGTAATGATTTTCTGATAGAAAAACCTTTCCCTTATGAGCAAGAAACACCAAAGAAAGAAGCCACACTAGGTGAAAGTCTGAGGACTTTAAAAAGAACTAAGATGATGGCAAAAAGAAAATCAACCAAGAAGCCTAGAGTGGATAAAGAAGAAGCTGAGAAGGTTGCTGAAGAAGATGGGGCACCTAAGGCAATTGAACAAAAAGAACCATCAAGTACTGATGATGTGAATCTGTACATGGTAGTGATGGACAAAGTGCCTGAACCTATTACAGCTGAACCTGTTGGTGTTAAGCCTCCTGAGGTCATTCTCTAGGATACAATGAAGGTTGATGGCAAAGAGTATATCAGGCTTAAAAGAAAAGATGAGAAGTATGAAGTGTATAATAGTTGGGCCAAGATTGTCAGAACATGTTCCAGATCTGATCTAGAGGAGATGTTTGAAATAGGAATGAAGTTGTATGCTGATCAATTGAAAGCTTCAGAGATTTCAATCACAAAACTTGTGATGGAGTATCTTTGTATGTTGTTCAAGCCTGAAGAAGTGAAGGACATCATCAGAAATGTGTTTCAAAAAGTCACCAACTGGACTCTATATGAAACTAGTGGAGTATATGCTTTAACTATGGATTCAAATCACACAGAATACTTCCTAGTGGATAGAGTGTACAACCACAGTAGATTGAAGCTGCATACAATGTTGAAAAAGAAGCTTAGATGTGTTCCAGATTCAGAAATGGCAAAGTACTTGATTCAGAGGATTATCAATCAGAGTTTGGGGTTGAATCCAAATACAGGTGTATGAGCTATGAAGTTTTGGGAGCATCATAAAGACCATCTGAAGAACTTGACTTCTCTTACTAAAAGAGAAGTCAAGTTAGGGGGAGATTGTTGGGAACTGAAAGAATTGCTTAAGTACAGTTAATGCTGCTAGAACAACTTGGTTACTACTTCTGAAGTTAATGCTGCTGATACAGGTTAATGCTGCTAATCAAGATTAATACTGCTAGATGAAGTTACTACTGCTAAGCAATTTTAGTACTGCTAGTAGTTAGTACTACTGAACTTAATACTGCTCAAAGTATTAATGCTGCAGAAGACTTAATACTGCTTATGAGATGAAGACTTCATATGGGAAGGATGACAGCTGTTTTGATTAAAGATTATGGAAGACTTGGAGATAAAGATGGAAGATTATTCTGAAGATCTTTTATTATTTGTAATTATCTTTTATCTTCAGTATATGTATAGAATAGTTTTGTATCTTTAGAATAGAGAATTAATTCTGAGTTTTTGTTTTCATAGAGAGAATCAACCTCAAGGTTTATAATCCTAGTTCTAGAGAAGTAGAATTCGTATTGGTGAGCCTGTTCATCAATATTGAGGTTGAGTGTTGAATCTTGTAGCTTTACAATCTTTCAATAAAAGTTTACAAGTTGTTATTCTGATTCACTGTTTCATTGATCTTTGAATATTAAAGTGTTATTCCGCAAACTTCTTTAATATTGTTTCTGAGTGTTTATTCTTGTTAAGAATTCAGATCCTGACACAACAATGATTATACATAGACTCAATGTGCATGATAAAGGGTCGAAGGTGGGCCAACTTTCCTTCTCTTTCAATATCAGTATCTTCCGAGTGAAGAACCAATAGCGTATGTGTTGCTTCCCCATAAAATGTGAAACGTTCTCTTTTTAAGAGAAGAATGAGTAGCTGGTGGGGTTTTATACAAGAGTTGGCATGGGCTAGTTGCCTTTTTCAATGAAGGTCATGAAGAATTGTGAACCAACAGTTTATGCGGTTGCCCGACTTAGAAAGAGTTTTGGTGCACAGTTTTGATATTCTTTTAACTCTGATCTTAGACCCTCTTTCTTTTTAACATTAAACTCACTTCTAACCAAACTCTCATTTCCATTTTACCTCTTCACACACCAACACTCTATTCTTTTGACCCCTCTCCCCTCAATCACTCGTAGGATTACTTCAGGGGTAGGAAACACAGGTTATCGTGAATCCATGAAGTCTTTTAAGCTCACACATTGAATCCCATGTATTGTCCTAAAAGAATGTATTGCCTCAATGATTTTCTTGACATTTAAGCGCTAATGATCCCTGCAAATCAGTTTCTTATCACAATAAACATATAATCACAACAAGAGATTAACCAAACCTGATTTGATTCACAATCAAATGATTACAAATCTCTCTTGAAGGATTTTCTCTCTCTAAGCTCTCTCTCTCTCTCTCTAGAATTGAGGATGACTGCTGATAATTCTATTTTTGCACACACCTTACACACACAACCCTAGTACCCTAAATAACCCATATACCTATTTAGGGAAAAACAAAATACACAAAAATAACTTTGACTTTTTATTACAAAATGACCTAGACTTTTATTGATGATCTTGAATCCAATAAATCTGTGATCTAACAATCTCCCCCTTTGGATCAAGATCATTACTAAAAATATTTAGCAATCCAATCTTCTCTTTAAGCTCAGAATAATGCAATCTCTCTCTTTTTCTTTAACACATCTTGTAATCTTCCCAAGAGACGTTGAAAAATTCTCTTTCAGATGATGGAAAGAAATTATCTCCAGATTCAGCTCAGAATGCTTTAGCAGAATATTTCTGACTTGGACATTTCTTTAAAATTGTATTCTCCCATTTCTTGGTTAATATTTCTTCTCCCCCTTTTTGATGAAAAGAGCAACGATTTGATCAAAACTTTTCTTCAAGAAGTGTATTTATATGTTCTGACCACTGATCTTTTCAAGAGCCTCTGATTTACCGTCAATCCGCCAAGATATTCATGTAGATCTTTTCAAATCTAGACAAATTATGAATATAACCCCTGAATCAACAAATGAATTAGTTAAAAATGTCTGTCAATAACACGAAGTCACTGTGTGTAACACATTGTAAAGGAGCTTTTATGATGTTCACTCCCCCAGGGATTCCATTCAATCACCGAAACACCAAAAAGGAAATTTCTATGAACGTTAAGACAAAGAAACAAATTCTTTGTGTGTTCGTGCAAGTGATAGAAAGAATTAAGCACGGATGATTGCTTATAAAGGCTCAACATTGTGTAAACCACTGAGACAACAGTAGATAAACACAGACTCAATGTGCATGATTGAAGTGCGAAGGTGGGGCAGACTTCCTTCTTTTCAATATCTAGATTTTCCAAGTGAAAATCAGATAGTAAATGTGTTGCTTCCCCTTTGAAAAATGAAACATTTTCATGTTAAGAAAAAAATGAGTGGTTGGTGGGGTTATAATCAAGAGGTGGCATGGGCTAGTTGCCTGTTTCAATAACGTTCACGAAGAATTGTGAAACATTAGTAATATGGCTGCCCGACTGAGAAAGTAGTTGGTGCAGAGTTTGATATTCTATTACTCTGATCTCTCACCCTCTTTCTTTTTAATCATTTGAGCTCACTGCTAACCAAACTCTCTTTTCCATTTTACCTCAACGCACAACCCACACTCATTTCCTTTCGACTCCTCACACTCAATCACTATGGATTAACTTCTTGGGTAGGAAACACTGGTAATCGTGAATCCATAGAAGTTCATTTAAGTCCTAGCACAAAGAAATCGCATGTTTTCCTAGAAAGCATGTGTTGCTCAGATGATTTAACTTTATCAGTTAAAGCACAAATATAAGTCAGATGTTTGTATGCTCAGAATATAATCATGAAGATTTGAGCATTTGAAACATTGAAGTATTTTCAAACAAGTAAATTGAATGAATGAACAAGAATGCAAGAGACTTGTTTGAAAATCTGACATTGTATGAAAATGATCAGTAAAGAATGATATAACAATCAAGGCTTATGGTCAACAAAAATGGATATTGTCTATATGAATCAAAATACATACATTCTTGAAATAAACGTTTCGAAATGAAAAATGACGCTCAAAATTCTTTGAAATACAAGCGGGGTGTATGACCATCGAAAAGTTGGTCAATATGAGACATGGTGATAACTTATTCAACAAAAGAATTAAACTGGTGTGTGTGAATACTTGAAAGTATATAGACAAGATAATACGCAAGTATTTATCTTTGGAAACACACGGTTTGTTAAACATGTAAGCACAAATAATATGAAAACATTTAAAATCACACTTCCAATTCATGAAATCTGTTGAAGAATCGGGAAGTGGTTTGAACATTTAAGAACAATGTTTTCTATGATTGAAAGTTGTCCTTCTTTCAACCATATAAGAGATGAAGATAAAGAAATATACCTTTTGCGTCCAGTCTTATATCTCATGAACTCAAGCTTAAAGTCATAAAGATATGATCTTGTAAGCATCTCTGAAACTGCAAAAGTCTTAAAGTCATGTCAAAGCAACTTTATTCAAAAGAATTTAAAAGACATAAAGCAGTAAAACAATTAAAGTACGAGTTCTGATCTGAAGTAATCAGAAGTCATTGCCTTACTCCTTTGACTTGAAAACCTCCCCCTAAAATCATGCATTAAAAAAATTGACAAATAAGTAAATGCAGAAATTTTATATGCTCCCCCTCAAAATAACATTGATCATCTATGAAGTACTTCTCACACTCCCCCTGAGATCATGAACAGACTCTTAAAGTGCATATATCTTTCAGAAAAAAATGATAAATAAATGATGAAAAATTTACAATGAGAAAACTTTAATAGGTAACCACTGATTATGTGTTAAGATTTAGCATACCAAGCCTAGAGACAAGAAAAGTGAATCTTTTTTCGTCTAAGGGTTTGGTAAACAAATCTGCAAGCTGATAATCATTTTTTACAAAGTAAAGTTCAATTGTTCCTTTCTCGACATTATCTTTTATAAAATGATACCGAGGAAATGTATATAACCCAACGTGCTCTTCCTGTCTAGCATGAAACCAGCATGATCTGCGTCTGAATATGATGTTAGTTCAAAGCTAGTATCTTTAGGATACCACAGACCAAGATCTGCAATCCCCTTCAGATACCTAAAAATACGTTTGACTGCAGACATATGGGATTCTTTAGGATTGGCCTGATATCTAGCACATAAGCATGTAGAAAACATTATATCCGACCTACTGGAAGTAAGATACAACAAGGAACCTATCATCCTTCTATAGGTCCTAACATCAACAGCTTTTCCCGAAGGATCAGTGTCAATCTTAGTACCAGGTGCCATCGGGGTACCAATCGGTTTACAGTTTTCCATTTTGAACCTCCGAAGAATATCAAGAATGTATTTAGATTGATTGATGAAAATCCCCATTGAAAATTGTTTGACTTGTAATCCGAGAAAGAAAGTCAACTCTCCCAACATACTCATGTGAAAACGTGACACCAAGAGGTTTGAAAATTTCTTACAGTATTTAGGATTTGTAGAGCCAAAAATAATATCATCCACATATATTTGAATAAGAATGATATCGGCTTTTTCCTTTTTAATGAGTAAAGTTGTATCGACCGTAGCTTTTGTAAAATCTGACTTGACCAAGAATTGAGATAAGACATCATACCAGGCGCGAGGAGCTTGTTTCAGTCCATAAAGTGCTTTGTCGAGAATGTATACATGATTCCGTTTCTCTTGATTAACAAAGCCTTCTGGCTGCGAGACGTAGACTTCCTCCTTGAGTATGCCATTCAGAAAGTTTGTCTTCACGTCCATTTGATAGACGGTGAAGTTCTTGTGGGCAGCGTACGCAAGAAACATGCGAATTGCTTCTATACGTGCCACTGGAGCATAAGTGTCGTCGTAATTTATTCCTTCCTCTTGTCTATATCCCTTGGCGACAAGTCTTGCTTTATTTCGGATAACGGTACCATCTTCATCTTTCTTGTTTTTGAAAACCCATTTTGTACCAATTATGGTTTTACCTTCAGGTTTGGGTACGAGTCTCCAGACTTTAAGTGCTTCGAATTGATTCAGCTCTTCTTGCATTGCAGTCACCCAATCTGAATCAGCAAGAGCCTCGGATACGCGAGTAGGTTCAATCTTGCTCAGAAAGGAGTCATGCATACATTGATTTAATGTTGCAGACCTAGTTTGCACCGGTTTTGACAGATCTCTAATGACTTGAGATACCGGGTGCTCTTTGGTCCACTTGTGTTCATGAGGGAGTGGATTAGATGCAGATTCATCATGATTATCATCTAAGAATCCATTGGTATCTTCTTCAGGTTGTTCAGAAGGAATGGGGGGTTCAGTTGAAGTAGTAGGTGCCGAAGTTTTAGTGGGTTCAGCGTGATCAGTCTGTTGATCAGTCCTTACAGTACACCCTACTGACTCAGCTACTTCGGTCTCTTCATTGTTGGTCACAACTTCAACTGTAAAAGTAGGTATTTGAACTTGAACTTCTTGCTGAATCGGGGAGTTGGATTCAGTAGAGATATTTGAAATGGTTGGATGAGTAGTCATTGAGTCTTCCATCCTGTCAACTACAACAGATTTAGTCACTTTTGAGCCAAGAAATTCATCATAAAATAGTTCAAATAGTAAATCTAAATCAGATAAGTGATTAGTAGACGATGATGCGCCATCTGATTTGTTCGCTTGAGATACAGGTTCTGGACTGATTTGCCCCGAAGCTAGTACTCCAGTTATTACGGGTTCTGAATTGACGTGTTCAGAAGCCATCTCTTCATCAAATGTAACATTTACGCTTTCGACCACAGTCTTTGACTTCTTCAAGTACACTCGATATGAAGCAGATGTAGAAGAATACCCGATAAAGATGCCCTCTTCCGCCTTAGCACTGAACTTATTCAGACTCTCTCTGTCATTTAGCATAAAACACATACACCCAAATATGTGAAAATACTTGATTGTTGGTGTTCGGTTGTTGATTAACGCATACGGAGTCTTTTGAAATCTGCGGTGTATCATGGACCGATTTTGAGTGTAACACGCAGTCGACACATCTTCGGCCCACAGAAATAGAGGTAAGTCGGATTGACTGAGCGTAGTACGAGCGGCCTCGACTAGTGTACGATTTTGCCTTTCGACTACTCCATTCTGTTCAGGCGTACGTGCAGCAGAGTATTGATGTGATATCCCGACCGATTCAAGATATTCTTCAACTATTTTATTTTTAAACTTTGTGTCGTTGTCAGTTCAGAGAAGCTTGACTGGTTTCTGCAGATTCACCTGGATCGTCTTTAGAAATGTAATGAGAACTTCCGGTGTCTCATCTTTTGACCGTAGAAATTTGACCTACGTGTATCGCGAATAATCGTCCACAATAACTAACACGTATTTCTTTCCGCCTAAGCTTTGCGTTCGCATAGGACCACAGAGATCCATATGCAACAACTCTAAAGGAGAGTTGGTACTCGGTTCAGGCTTCAGTTTGTGTAGAGCTCTCTTCATATTACCTTTTTCACATGTTGCACACAAGTGTTCTTTTACGTACTTGAGCTCAGAAAGTCCATTCACTAGCTTTCCACTGACCAGTTTATTGATGTAGCGAAAGTTCAGGTGAGAAAGTCGTCGATGCCATAGCCAGCTTTGTTGCATCGGTGCTTTTGAGAATAGACACACCTGATTGTCAGTCTGGACCTTTGACAAGTTGATGGTGTAGATGTTTGACTTGCGAGTGCCAACCAAGAGTTCTTTACCTTCTTCAGTGCGTACTGAACACCTCTTGGCCTTGAAATTTACCTCTAAATCTTTGTCACAGAACTGGCCAATACTAAAAAGGTTGTGTCCTAATCTTTCTACGTAACTCACCTTCTTAATCGTTACATTATCGTGAACCACATCACCATACCCCAGAATTGGTGAGAACTGGTCGTTACCAAATCAAACTGTTCCGCAATATTTCTCTGTATAGTTATACAACATACTTTTCTTCTCGGTCATATGCTTGGAACACCCGCTATCCAAGTACCACATATGATGGGTCTGCACAAGAGAAATCATGAAACAAGAGGTTTAGGTACCCATTTATAAATGGGACCTACAGCGTTAGCACATGATTTTGGCACCCATTTAAACTTGGGTCCGCTTTTCTTTTGAAACCCATTTGAAAAATTAGAACGATAAGAGTAAACATGATATGTGCCAAACCAGACATCAGAATATTTTCGAGAAGCATAATCATATCTATCATAATTTGAAAACTTTCTAGCAGACGGAGATAACTGGAATAATTGTTGTATGGAATATTTCTTGCGAGAATCGAAAAGTTTTGGTTTAGAAATAGCAACATTCACAATCAAATCATCTTTACTAGCTGTCTTCTTATTACAATCAAAACTAGAAAATGATTTAGCTTTCTCATCGATCTACTGTTTCGGTAGCCATTCCGACTTAACTCCAAGCTTTTTATTTCTCAAATCTGAAACATTTGAAACTTTAGAGTTAGAACGGTGAGAATCAAACAAATGCTTCTTCTTTGACTTACTAGTGTTGATCTGTTTCTGTGAATGACCAGATTTCTTCTTCTTACCTTTGGCAACTTTGGTTTTCACAGGAACTTATTTATCAACTTTCGTTGATGTTTCACCTTTTTTATACACACTTGGTAATCCAAAAGAATTAACAACAAAAGAAGAATGATCAGGAAGTTTAGCATTAAAATCAAATTGAGCAATACATTCATCTAAATCACCATCAGAGTTTAAGAAATCAAACTGTTGATCCAAACTCTCTCAGTGATTTGATAACGACCCTCTTCTATACTTAGTAAAAATTACGTTTTAATATGTATTAGTGTTTCACCATCAGCGATCAGACTGAGTCTGTTCAGTTATCGCTGATAGTCCTTCTTGTAAGCATTTCTATGTATTAGTGTTTCACTATCAGTGATTAGACTGAGTCTGTTTAGTTATCGCTGATAGTTGTTGATGTAAACATTTAACGTAATCCCTGAAGACAAGTTTCGCGTCAACAGATGTTCATAGCTGAATCGAAGACGAATCTGTTGAACAAAGACAAGAGTACTAGTAACTTGATGCGGATATCAGTGAAGCAAAGACGACTCTATTTATACGCGAAGAAACCTGAGGAAAAGCTTCAGCGATAGCTGAACCTTCTTATATCTCTGAGGGAAGAGATATTCAGTGATCGATGATCACTTAGCTTATGCCTCAAATCTCTTTTGTCTTTCCCTGCACAACCAGTACGATGTGTCAGAACGGACATACCTCTGCCATAATTCGTACAACAACTTTGTCAACTACACTGTTCATGATACGGCCGAAAGCATGTCTCCCAAAGTCAGACTCTCTCAGCCAATCAGTGAAGGACACGTGTAAATTGCCCTGCCATGCATTTAATGCATAGGGTATAAATAGAAATATTACCTCTTCATCTAAAGAGTGTTCTCACCTCTAGCCTTCATCTTTCTATCTTATAGAAACCTTTGTTTTCTATATTCTCCAATCCCCATTCTCTATATTCTTGTGCAACCATCTTAGTGTTTTCTTAAGTTTGTTTAGATTGAGTTCTACTTAATCTTATTCCGCAACAGACTTGTAAATTGTGTTTGATTTATCAATAAACAATTTATTAAACTTTAAATTATGTGTTTGTATTCAAACCCCCCCCCCTCTACAAACTTGTTAAGCACCTCCGTGACCAACAAGTGGTATCAGAGCAGACTGTTTAATCTGATAAACAAGATCTTGATTTATTCACTTCCTTGCTATTCTAAAATGGCACTTAACACAAACACAAACTACTATGATAATGGTTCACTTTCTAAACCTCCTCGATTTAGCAGAGATAACTTCTATCTCTGGAAGAATTGAATGATGCTATTTCTTGAAGGTGGAGATCCCACTATACTTGAGTACGTAGCAAATGGACCCTATGAACCTGTCCAAATCATAGCTGTCGTTCTAGCTACTGCCACCACTTCTTTTATTCCTGAACGCTATATTGCTAAGGAAATCAGACAATGGAGTGATGAAGACAAAAAGAAGGTTGGTATCGATGCAAGGGCAAAGACCATTATCTCTATGGCTCTGCCTGGTGAAGTTTTCCACTCCATCATGCATCTTAAAACTTGTAAAGAAATGTGGGAAACCATATGTGTTCAATATGAAGGCACCACTGAAATCCAAGAGACTCGAAAGATTAACTTGGTAAGACAGTATGAAAGTTTCATCGCTGGTAAGAATGAATCTCTCTCTGATGTTCATCAGCGGTTTAACTGCATAATCATTGATCTAAGAACTGTTGGTAGGACCTATTCTAATTCTGAGGTCCTAAAAAAATTCTTAGGAATGTCTTCCTGAATGCTGGGACAGTTACTCAATATGTCTCAAGCTCACAAAAGACTTAAATTCTCTTTCTCTCAGCACCTTGTATGAAATATTGCTCAACTATGAGCAATCAAACCTTTTGAAGAAGAAACTTATAAAAGATTCTAAAGACTACAAAAGAACTCATGTTGCTTTAGTATCTTCAGAGATAATTCCATCTCAGCGATCTACTCTCACCATCACTGAGTTAGATTCTAAATCTGAGGATCTATCAGACACTGATCTTTCAGAGTTTGATGAGTCCCTAGCACTCTTGACAAACTCTTTTAAGAGATTTGCAAGAAAGAGCAATTTCCGAAGAAATAAGCCTCTCTCCCTTACTAACAAGCCAAAATCAAGCCCTGTTGATAAGGCTACTGCTACTTGCTTTAACTGTGAAAAGATTGGACACTTTGCAAGTGAGTGCAGGTCGAATAAAGTCTTTAAACCTTCTACCTCTAGAAGATCCAGCAATGACAAATACCTTAAGCTGATGAAGAAATATCAAAAGTTGAAAAACTAAAAGCGAAAAGGTAAAGGTCTCATCGCTGAAGAACACGACTGGGCTGAATCTGAAGTGCTGGTTGAAGAAGAAGTCGCTAATCTCTGCCTCATGGCTGAGATTAAAGAAGAAGTGGAAGAACCAACTGAAACTTCTATGAGCTATATATCATCTCAGGTATCTATCTTTACTAATCCCTCTCTACCTGAATCAGAGTGAATTCGCGCAGTTGATGTGCTGACGATTGATCTTTACAATGCTCTAAACGGCAAATCTCTAGCTGAAAGCAAAAACAATGGTTTAACTGAACAGCTGGAAAAATTCCATGAAAAGATCAGAGAACTGACTCTTTTAGAGGAAAGTTTGAAAGATCAAGTTTTTGTAAATAAAATCATCAACATAGAACACGAACAAGCCATCGCTGCTTTAAAAGCAGAAAAAGCTACTGTTGAAAAATGGTGCAATTCCTCAACAAAGATCACTGAGATAATAAACGCTCAAGCTCCTGGCAGTGATAAAACCGGTCTTGGTTTTTGGAAACCACAGGATGAGCTTAAAGAAGACATTTCCATGCTTAAGTTTGGAACGTTTGTCACTTCTATCTCTGACACTTCTTATAATCAGTTTTATCCTTCTTCTTCTAATCCCATCCTTGAGGAAATATCCAAAGGATCTAAGTCTGCGGATAAAGGAAAATCCATTCTTCGTCCTCAGAAGGCTTCCAAGAAAGCAAAGCTAAAAGTTCCCTCTAAACCTTCAGCGAATCAATCTTCTAGCTCTGTGATAGAAATCTTTGATCTCTGTACTCCAAAGTTAAAGGTTGATCTTAAGCCTAAGAGATCTGAACAAATGAAAATTCCTCCCAGATCTCATGATAAAAGCATTCTTGGAGCTGGACCTGCTCAAAACCTTTTACTAATGGTCCCAAAACCAACATTCAAATATAGAAAATGCTATCACTGTGGATTTACTGACCATATTGCAAGCAAATGTCCAACTGCCACTAAAGCTGATAAATCAGCTAAAGTGAAGATGAATGCCTCCAAGGCTGAGAAGGTCACCAAAGCTGAAAAATCTACGAAGGTGAAGAATACCACTAAGGTTAAGAAATTAACCAAAGTAAAAATTACCACTGAAGCTGAATCTTCATCTGCTATGAAGATTTCTGAACCTTCCATCTCCACTAACCTTAGAGGACCCATTGAAAAGTGGGTACCAAACAAATCTTAATCTTCCTTATGTTTGCAGGGATCAAAGGGCCTCTCGTATCTCGATAATGAATGTTCTCGTCATATGACAGGACAAAAAGACCTGCTCACTGAATACAAGGAAGAGAAAGGTCCCTCTGTGGCCTTCGGTGGAAATGGAAAAGGATATACCCGAGGGTTTGGTGTCCTCAACAATGGGACAACTACCTTCAGAAGAGTCGCTTATGTAGATGGACTGAAGCACAACCTTCTGAGCATCAGTCAGCTATGTGATAAAGACTATGAAGTTCGCTTTTCCAAGAAAGCATGTTCAGTGATAAATGAGAAAGGGAAACTTGCTCTCAGTGGTTATCGTAAAGAAAATGTCTATGTAATAGATATGGACTCTACTACCACTGAAAACGTATGTTTTCTCTCTAAAGCCTCTTCTGATGTCAACTGGCTATGGCACAAAAGGCTCTCTCATCTAAATTTCAAAACCCTGAATTCTCTCTCTTCTAAGGAACTGGTTTCTGGTCTTCCTCAGCATTCATATGCTAAAGAATCTCTCTGTTCAGCATGTGAAAAAGGAAAACCGACAAAAGCTAGTTTCAAGTCTAAACAAGTTTCCTCAGTGACAAGTCCTCTTCAACTCTTGCATATGGATTTGTTTGGCCCTGTCAACATCCAATCAATAGCTGGAAAGAAATATACGCTTGTCATTGTAGATGAATACTCTCGCTACACCTGGGTTATCTTTCTTCGCTGCAAGAGTGATACTCCAGAAGAACTAATATCTTTTTTTTAAAAGATGGAAGTGCTGAATAATCTCACTGTTCGTTCAATAAGAAGTGATCATGGAACTGAGTTCAAAAATAGTTCTCTGAACAATTTCTTTGAGAACAAGAGAATTTCTCATAACTTCTCTTCAGTAAGAACACCTCAGCAAAACGGAGTCGCTGAAAGAAGAAATAGAACGATCATTAAAGTTGCTAGATCAATGCTCAGCGATTCTCACCTCCCTACTCAATTTTGGGCTGAAGCTGTAAACACTGCATGTTTTACTCAAAACAGATCGTTGATAGTAAAGCGATTTGGAAAGACAGCTTATGAACTTTTTCATGGAAGAAAGCCTTCTATCAGCTTTCTTCATATCTTTGGTTGTTAGTGCTTTATTTTAAACAACAAAGATCAGCTTGGATAGTTCGACCCAAAAGCTGATGATGGAATATTTCTAGGATATTCCTCCATCTCCCAAGCCTACAGAGTTTTCAACAAGAGAAGACAATCTATGGAAGAAACACTTCATGTCACTTTTGATGAAACTCGCTCAGCGAACTCTAAACCAATCGCTGACAATGAAGAGTTAAATGCTTGGATGTTTTCTCATTACAGAGAAACAGAACCTTTCTTCTCAAACCATCAGCATTCAGATCCTCCAGCTGCCGATGATGATCCAAACATCATACCTCCTAATGCTGAATCCAACTCATGGATCTCAACAGAGCCTCTAAACACCTTACTTCCATCAGATCCATATTCGTCTGAACACCTTTTAGAAAACAATGGTCTGTCTAACTCTCAACAGTTGATAGATGATGAGCCTCAAGCTTCTTCATCAGTGAACATTCCTATTGTTGATCCAACTTCTGAAATGAGCGATCATGCTCCTGCTCAGCGATAGACCAGAGATCACCCTATAGATCAAATTCTTGTTGATCCCGATACAGGTATTCGAACACGACGAAGTTCAGGTAATATTTGTCTCTTTATCAACTTTATTTCTTTAATAGAGCCAAAGACGGCTGATGATGCCCTCAGAGATCCAAACTAGGTCAGCGCTATGCAAGAAGAGTTGAATGAGTTCTCTCGCAACAAAGTTTGGAATCTCGTTCCTAGACCATCTGATAAAACTGTTATAGGCACCAAATGGGTGTTTAGAAACAAGTTAGATGAACATGGAACTGTAACCCGCAACAAGGCTCGACTTGTTGCTCAGGGATACAGACAAGAGGAAGGCATAGACTATGATGAAACCTTTGCCCCTGTAGCTAGGCTCGAAGCAATTCGACTATTCTTAGCTTATGCAGTTTACAAAGACTTCATTGTGTATCAAATGGATGTAAAATCAACATTCCTCAATGGAAAGCTGAATGAATAAGTCTATGTAGAACAACCTCCAGGGTTCTATGACCCTAAGTATCCAAATTATGTTTATAAATTGGATAAGGCTCTCTATGGTCTAAAACAAGCCCCTCATGCTTGGTATAACACTCTCTCATCTTTTCTTATCTCTGAAAATTTTGAACGTGGCAAAATTGACAATACATTATTTTTCATAAAGATAAAAGGTCATATTATTCTTGTACAAATATATGTCGATGACATCATATTTGGTTCTACTAACCCATCTCTATGTACTCGCTTCGCTGAAAGAATGAAGAAAGAATACAAAATGAGTATGATGGGTGAGTTGACATAATTTCTTGTCCTTCAGATTAAATAATCTGACAAAGGTACTTTTATCAGCTAAGGTAAGTATGTTAAAGACATGCTGAAGAAGTTTGATTTGACACAAACTTCAGCGATGAAGACTCCTATGGCACCTCCTCTGATAACAAAGATCCATCTGGAAAACCTGTTAATGTCACTGCCTATAGAGGAATGATAGGCTCCCTACTGTATCTTACAGCGAGCCGAACTGACATCATGTACTCTACTTGTTTATGTGTACGCTATCAGTCTGAACCCAAGGAATCCCATCTGATCGCTGTTAAGCGAATTTTCAGATATCTGAAAGGGACTCCTAACCTCGGTCTTTGGTATCCCAAAGAATCAGGGTTAGATCTAACTGGATATTCCGATAATGATTTTGCAGGTTATAAACTCGATAGAAAGAGCACAACTGGTGGATGTCAACTCCTAGGATGAAAGTTGGTAAGCTGGACAAGCAAAAAACAAAATTCAGTGTCCACTTCCACAGCTGAAGCTGAATATGTAGCCGCTGGAAGTTGTTGTGCTCAGGTCTTATGGATGAGAAATCAACTATTAGACTATGACCTTCAGCTATCAAAGATTCCAATCTATTGCGACAGCACTAGTGCTATCGCTATAGCACACAATCAAGTGCTACATTCAAAGACGAAACACATAGAGATCAGATACCATTTTATCAGAGATCATGTGATGAATGGTGATATTGAACTTCACTTTATCCCCACTGACTATCAGCTAGCTGATTTGTTTACCAAACCTCTTGATGAGAAAAGATTCAACTTTCTCATCAGTGAGCTTCGAATGCTGAATCTTGAAGAGTAACTCTTCATCATTCATGCATTACGTCAGTGATTATAAGTTCCACTTTATCACTCAATCTCTGAATAAATTTCTGAATCTCAGGTATGTTCTCTTACTCTCAATCACTGAATCTTCATTCAGTAAGACGTTTTAAAATAAAACTTTGATCACTGAAGTTTTCTTCAAATGATTAAAAGCCTTTTGATAAACAAAATCTATCACTGACATTACTCTTCAGTGATCTTTCTGAAATAAAAATCAATCTCTGAATTTTTATCAGAGATTCTTTCAAAGGAAAACCTATCTCTGACTTTTCTTCAGAGATAATTTCAAAAAGGACAAATGAAACGTTTTCTCTCTCCTCATGACGTCATTTGAACCGACAATCCACGACATGCCTTTTTCTGACACGTTCGTCCGTTGCTCTTCTCTCTCTCTCTCTATACGTATAAAAGGAATGTTTCTTTTCATTCTTATCTTTTACGCTTTCTGGAATTTTCTTTCAAGCAAGAACTCTCTCAAGCATTTGCAAGAACTTCTTTCAAAACACTTGCATCTTCTTCCTTAAGGATTAACAGGTTATTTTGATCATCTTTCTATTAAAATCTTGTTACTAAATCCTCTTTATGTTCCATCATTATGGATTTTTATAAGATTTCTATTCACTAAAATCATTCTTTTTTATTTTATTTTATTTTTTCAAAACCTCTGGTTTTCTTATTGTTCTTACTTCTTCAACTAAGAACACTGTTTTAATCTTCAAATATTTTGGTTTTTTCTACGTTTCTTTCTCCAAAAAGAAACTGGTAAAAACTTCTCTATTTTTAGACTCTAATACTTTCCTACTATTCTCATTTCTTTCCTTATTCAGAAATGGCACAGTCAACACTCATTGCCTCCAAGACAGTCAAGTTCGCTCTTACGGATTCTGAAATCCCCTAGAATAACCATCTTGGACATTTGGACTTCGACGGTATCAAATACCCACACCTCGTGGAAGCTTCTAGGTTCCTGAAGCAATCCTGTATTGCTTATGCCCTCACTGTTGATCCCAAACCATCCAAAACGCTTCTCCAACAGTTTTAGTTTACTACTGAAGAGACCTCTATCACCAACAAGAAAGGTGACCAGGTTCCTGCTATCTCTTTCAACACTGACTTAGGATCAGGCATGATGACAACTTTCAGCCTGAGGAAGGCACTCAGATTTCCTGAAAAACCCAGGAGTGGATTTGACGCTCTGACAACTGATGCTGAACTCATCCAGTTTCTGGATGATATGGAATATTGTTGGGACAACAATCCCCGCTCCACAATTCCCAACAAGAAGCCGACTCTCATCAAAAAGGAAAACATGCCTTCCCACCTGAATTTCATCTTTTCTCACTTCATTCAGTGTATGAGTGGGAAAAGTGGTTCACTTGATCAGGCAAGCAAGGTTCAACTCCAGATGGCTTACTCAGTCATCGCTGGAAAGAACTTCGACTTTGCCACTGCTATCTTTGACGATCTTAAGTCAAAGATAGAGAATACGAAGAGGGATCCCAATATCCCATATGTACGGTTTATCTGTACATATCTGAAGTTTCTCTACGCCAACTCTTGCCCAACTACTTCTGATGGCTCCTTCGCCAAAGTGGGTCAGCGTTCACTGGAGGTCAAAATGCTGGACAACGAGGTAAGTATCTCTACCCTACGCTCTCGTCTCTCTCTCCACACTTCTTCTACTTCAGCGGCCACGCAGGAGGTTCGTTCTTCTGCTAGCCCTTCCGCTAAAACCTCTTCTAAACGACCATCTACTAGTCTTTCTGGTACTTCAAAGAAGGCCAAATTGACTAAGGAGACCATTACCCCTAGTTCAATACCTGAGGTAGTTTCTCGACAAACTTCCTTGGATGATTTTATGGGTCTCTCCTCCACATCCTCAACTATACCATCATCAACCGTGCCAGCGATCTCGGTCGCTGTCACAACATCTGTGACACAACCACCCATCTCAGTACCAACTGAGGTATCTACCCAACTCCCAACTCCTTCTATCCCCGTCTCTAATCCCTCTATTTCTTTGGTCTCTGACCCTCCTTCTCTCGTACAGCAACCTCACGTTGCATTTTTAGGACCTGATGCTCAAACCTTTGAAAGAGTCATGCAATTTTTTAAGATGTTTGAACCATCAGGTATACCTAAACCCACCAATATAACTCCCATCTCTCCATATAAGCCAGTTACTCAGAAGCTAACTTTTCTTTCAGGTCCTAATATGGCGACTGTTGACTCTCATGTCAACAATTTAGGTATTAAGGTGGATTCTCTCACCACCTCCATCAACGAAACCACCAGCGCCGTCAATACCGTTGGTGAAGAGCTGAAGCAATTGACAGCTACCTGCTCCACCAAAGCTAAAGCCTCCCAAATCTCAGCTCTTCGAGGGGAGCTCTTCAAAGTAAAGGAGGATACTCAACTTCTTCAAGGACGCTTCGATTCTCTAAACAACAATGTCCAGGGGTTATCTACGAAGATCGATTTCTGCACAACTCTTCTACAGCAAGTCCTTGATAAGTTGAATGCACCAGCTCCGACTCCTTCTCCTTCCTTCACAGAGGCTGACCGCACCTCTCTGAACATAGCTGTTGAATTCATTCATCAAACTACTTCAGACATCCCTGTGATTGAAGGACGCTTAGAAAGTCTGGAGGCTGAAGTCCGCAAGTTGACCACTGCACAACCTTCCTCTCCACCTAAAGACCTCTCCCTCGCTGATAATGACAAAGAGGGGAAGAAAGTTGCTGAATAAAATAAGGAGGAAGTTGTTGCTGTGGTTCTCCCGGAAGATCCTCCCTCTCATGTTGAGGGGAGAAGGTTTCTAACAAAGCCCCTCCATCTTCTTTCGAAGGCTTAATAGAAGAAGAAGAAGAGGAGGAGGATGAAGAAGATGAAGATCTTGATCTTCATGATCAAGATCAAGATGAAGAGCAACATCCAGATGATGATGATGACGATGAAGAAGACCAATCTTTATGGTTTTCTGCAGCTGCCACATCATCAGTGCTAGTTTTGAAAGAAGATGTCACAGCAGGGGGGAGTAAAGAAACATCTTCAGGAGCCCCTTCCCAAAGCAGATCTAAGGGTGCTGCTGCTGAGGAAAGCCTGACTAACGTTTCACTATCTAAGAGAACTCTTCTCAGGTATGCCTCGCTCTTATCCCTGTATCTCTCTATAAACCCTCTATCTCTTTCTAGCCTTTATCTCTCTTCTTCCCAAACATACACTAACTCTTTTTTTATTCTCTATTTCTAACCAGACAGTTCTCTCCCCTGCTTAAGGGTAAGGAACTACAAATAATCCTAGCTTCTATAGCTGATGACTCAATAATCCCAATCTCCGTAAATGAGATTGATGAAGAAGAAGAAGCCCTGCACCATCCAGGAAGGCCCTTAAGACCATCTCACTGGTCAGAGGAAGAGATGAAGAAAAGAACAGAGATGATTTCCCATCTGGAGAGTCAACGGCTGAAGGTCCCTCTTCAAACAACTTCTACAGAACTAGAATTCCTGACTGAAGCTGAAATCGAAGAATCTGTCAGAGTTGAGAAACTGATAGCTGATTGTCAAAGAGATGCCTCTCTTTCTCTCAAGATTCAGTCCTCTCAAGTCAAAGATAAAAAGCTGAAAAAGAAACCAGTGGAAGTCCAGGTTGCTCTATTAAAGGAAATTGAAGAGGCACGCTC
Source organism: Arctium minus (assembly GCA_954870635.1). Classification (NCBI taxonomy): domain Eukaryota; kingdom Viridiplantae; phylum Streptophyta; class Magnoliopsida; order Asterales; family Asteraceae; genus Arctium; species Arctium minus. The sequence goes on along the minus strand of OX941088.1, from coordinate 62,066,614 downwards.
AAAAGAACTAGCGGTCAGCGATAACTCAGTCGAATTGTGCAAATATAAAGTCGACTATCGCTCTGACCCAATGAACATCGTAGTCATTGTCATCTCAGGGAGAAAGAAGAAGGACCGAACTTCTGTTACTATGGAGATAACCAGAGAAGATGGAAGCTGCAAGGCTATGTTCGTGTCAAAGATGGAAAGCTTCGGTTACATGGAATGGCTAGAGTTCAAAGATGCGCAGAAGAAATCCAAGTCAACCTACAGAGGCTATGTTGAAGGGATAAATGATGCTCTCATCAACAGAGTCGCTGCCATCCTATAGGTGTCATCTACTCTTCCTTCCAAGCCAAGGCAACTAAAAAGAAAGCCTGACTCCTCCTTATCTGAGAATGTCATTGCAATAAGAAACGACACCTCCATTATGTTCTCAAAAGAAACTCTGTTTGGTCCTCCTCCTAATCTCTCAGTTCTTGATCTATCCCTGCCCCATGGTGGTCCATATATTGCAGGGCATGCAATTAAAGATCCTTTTGGTATCTTGTTCAGAGATGATGAGGAACAGTTCAGATTCCAAAGAGTCTCTGAAATTCCTATCTGTCCCCTCAGCCATCTCAAGGATCTCTTATGCTTATGGTATGACTTCTCTCCTTCTGCTGAATCGATCAAGGCAATCATCAGTCAAGAATCTTCAGATCGAAGGCAAAGAGGAGAAGAAATACCTGACTATATGGTCAATCCTCCAAAATCTTCTTTAGATAGCTGATAGATTAGTTTTCTATTTCTTGTAATCTATTAGTTAAACTTACAGTAGTTAGTTCCTCACTTGTACTTGTAATTTTCATACCTTGTAATTCTATCTTTGAATTAATGAAAATTTCAATGAAGTACTTAACTCTATCAGTACTGTAAAACATCCCTCAAAATAGTAATTGGGACATGTATGTTATGAGTCCTGGTTATTCCATTATTTTAACTATAAAGTAGTTTTCTTCAGTTACTTTGTCATCATCAAATAGGGGGAGATTGTTGATCCAAACTCTCTCAGTGATTTGATAACGACCCTCTTCTATACTTAGTGAAAATTACGTTTTAATATGTATTAGTGTTTCACCATCAGCGATCAGACTGAGTCTGTTCAGTTATCGCTGATAGTCTTTCTTGTAAGCATTTCTATGTATTAGTGTTTCACTATCAGCGATTAGACTGAGTCTGTTTAGTTATCGCTGATAGTTGTTGATGTAAACATTTAACGTAATCCCTGAAGACAAGTTTCGTGTCAACAGATGTTCATAGGTGAATCGAAGATGAAGCTGCTGAACAAAGACAAGTCTACTAGTGACCTGACGCGGATATCAGTGAAGCAAAGACGACTCTATTCATACGCGAAGAAACCTGAGGAAAAGCTTCAGTGATAGCTGAACCTTCTTATATCTCTGAAGGAAGAGATATTCAGCGATCGATGATCACTTAGCTTATGCCTCAAGTCTCTTTTGTCTTTCCCTGCACAACCAGTACGATGTGTCAGAACGGACATACCTCTGCCACAACTCGTACAACAACTCTGTCAACTACACTGTTCATGATACGACCGAAAGCATGTCTCCCAAAGTCAGACTCTCTCAGCCAATCAATGAAGGACACGTGTAAAGTACCCTGGTATGCATTTAATGCATAGGGTATAAATAGAAAGATTACCTCTTCATCTGAAGAGTGTGCTCACCTCTCGCCTTCATCTTTCTATCTTATAGAAACTTTTGTTTTCTATATTCTCCAATCCCCATTCTCTATATTCTTGTGCAACCATCTTAGTGTTTTCTTAAGTTTGTTTAGATTGAGTTCTACTTAATCTTATTCCGCAACAGACTTGTAAATTGTGTTTGATTTATCAATAAACAATTTATTAAACTTTAAATTCTGTTTTTGTATTCAACCCCCCCCCCCTTCTACAAACTTGTTAAGCACATCCGGGACCAACACAAACCCTTCATCAAGTAAACCAGACATATTAGCGGATTTTGAAGCTTTGAAAGATTTAGAAAAATCAGAATATTTAAACACGGTAGAAAATACAGTTTGTTCTATGTCCATCAAGATCCTTTCTTCTGTGAGAGTATTCTCGAGTTCAGAAATTTTACTTTCCAACACGAGAAGAAGAACGTAAAACTTACCTTTGATGGGCTTAGCCTCCATTTCTTTTACAGAATAACTCTGAAAATAGTCATTTGAAAGAAATTTTGATTTATCATAACGATAACTATTATTCAACCTCTCATAACGAAATGGAAGTTGAATTTTAGATGTGTTCTTTCTTTTCTCGGTTTCCTTGGCTTCATCCTTTTCAGACAGTCTAGTCCAGAAAACTTGAAGTTCAGGGTATTGAGGTGCCAGTTTTTAAAATCCAAAATCATAAAGAGCAGGCATTTCAGATATACCTTTTTTGAGACATTGTGGATTCTGGTATCCGAGTCCCCAACCCTCTTTGTTTTCTTTGGGTTTGTTTAGATGAATGGTTTGTTCAGTTTGACCCAAAGTATATAATTTCTCTTCCAAAGCATTCACCTTCTCAATTAAAGATTTGTTTTCTTTTGAAAGCGAAGAATAGATTTTAGAAAGCTCTTTAAATTCAAACTCACACAGTCTATACTTTGAAACAGTTTCAGATAACTCTTTATGAATTATAGTCTTCTCTTTCGCGCTAGTGTCAATGTTTTTATGCAACGCTTCAATCATTACATTTTTCTCAGCAATATCATTGCTAAGTTTATGTATAGATTGATTTTTATCATTAATGACACATTTTTCACGCTTAAGTTTAGACTCTAATTCTTGAAGTTTAGTCATCATAGCGTGCATTTGATTCAAAAAATCCGATTCAGTCATATCACATACCTCTTCGTTATCCACTTCATCAGAATTAACTTCGTTTTCCATCTCCATCTGACCCATCAAGCACAAGTGTGTTGTCTCTTCCTTCTCTTCTTCCTCATTTTCCTGGTTTGAATGGTCGATCCAGAATTCATCTTCAACCATTAATGCCTTGCCAGCCTCCTGTTGCTTGGCTAAGAGCATCTTGTTCTTATAGTACTCGGAGTTTCGGACTTTGGGTTTTCGGCAATCCTTAGCAAAGTGTCCGGTTTGCCACAATTGTAGCACTTTGTATGTTCTGGTTGTTTAGTCTCTTTAGTTCTATACTTTCCTTGTGATCGTGGTTACTTGAACCAGATGAATACCTCTGACTGTTCGAGCTAGGCTTTTTGTAGAACTTTTTTGAAAAGCCTTGGTTAACATAAGCATAGCCTGCTTCAAGGTCTCACAGTTGTCAGAGTCAGAGTTATCCTCACTTTCAGCCTCTTCTGATTCAGAAACTATCATCTTTTTCTTTTTCTTGAGACTCACACTTTTCATCTTCACAACTAGAGCAACTTGATCAACAACTGTCTTCTCGATCTTTTTCTTTTCATCCTTGATCTCATCCACCTCCTCCTCATTTTGCCTTAAGGTTTCATAGACTTCATGGAGTGGAATTTCTTTCAGGTCTTTCATCTGCTTCATTTGTCTAGTGAACCTTTTCCATTCTGGTTGAAGGATATTGAGGAACTTCATATTAAGCTCAATTTGTGACTTCTTTACTTTGTTTTTGTTGAGTTCATTAAGTAAAGTCACAAATCTGTCATAAGTCGCCTCCAGAGATTCTCCATCATTGGCTTTAAATTCCTCATAGTTATTGAGGAAGTTGGATATTTTAAGTTGGTTCCCAACCTTTGATCCAAGCATCATCTTCTCCAGTTGATCCCACATTTGATTTCCTGTAGCATTGTAGCTATCAATTTTCCCATAAATCTCATTTGGGATGCCTTGAAGAATGAATGATTTTGCTAGTCTATCAGCTTTGGCTCTTTTCGTTTGCTCTTCTGTGAACTCTTCAGGTGGCACTGGCTACTCTCTTTCTACACCTTCAACAATATGGGTCTTCATTGGAATTGGCATCATTCCATCCTCCAAAGATTTCTTAATTAGACCACCCAGTTCGTGTCTTTCAATGAAGTCCATGAATTTGTCTTTCTATTGCTCATACTCTCCCTTGAAGAGTACTGGTGGCTTTACATCTGTTCCAATAGCGAGAGCTTCTCTTGATATCATCCTGATTTGAAAAATATCCAATAAGAAACTTGAAATTGATCGTTAGTCCAGATAAAATCAAAAGAATACTGAATAACATTGAGAATAAGATTCAGAGATGAATTTCTAAACACACCAAGCATAGAATTCGCAAGGTACAGGATAAGACCTAGAATTTCGCAATCAACAATGAGATAGTAATAAATTCGCAAGATGCTCAAAAACATACAGAATTCGCAAACTTAAAAAAAACACACAGAATTCGCAAAAACCTTTTCAGAATTCGTAACCAACACACTAGCGAATTCTCTACTTAGGAAAATTTTGAAACCACACAGAATTCGCAAATACTCAGAATTCGCAATACACACTGCGAATCCTTAGGATTTCGCAATGCTTACACCTGCGAAACCTTTAGTTTTTGCAAAACTCACACCTGCGAATCCTATCCTTAGAAATATTTTCGAAAACTTTGATACCTGCGAATTTCTTAAGATATAACGAAACCTGCGAATTCTAAGCACGAAAGACTTCTACGAATACTAAGGATTCTCAACAGAGAGGCCTGCGAATCTTAAAGAATTCACAAACAACAATCCTGCGAATTTTATACTTAACAAATTTCAAAAAAATAACACACAATGCGAAATCTAAATAAAAAGATCTGCGAATTCTTTTGAAGCTTTCTGCGAATCCTTCATCCTCTGCGAGTTCTTGACCACACTTGCGAGTTCTTCACTTATGCTTCGAAAATCGACTCTGAATCATCCAAAACCTATCTAGACTTCAATTTGCAATCCCAAACTTTGACAATAAGACCCCAATCACATCTAGAACAGATTACAATCAATTAATTTAAAAAACAAACACTCTAAGAATGATTCGATCAATGTAACAGTGCTCGTGTACTCGTGAAAACCAAAAACACCAAAATCATCACAAATCCTATCGATTATAGTGCAATACTCGAATAAATCAATATAACATCAATCTAATACTGATTTCGACCTCAAACCAAATGATTACTAAACAAATTTCACACAAAAACTCAAGAACAGATCTGGATATTTGATGAAACAGTATTCGAACAATATATCTTTTTGATTTCAATCTGGATAGGCTCTGATACCAATTGATGATCCCTGCAAATCGGTTTCTTATCACAATAAACAAATAATCACAACAAGAGATTAACCGAACCTGATTTCATTCACAATCAAATGATTACAAATCTCTCTTGAAGGATTTTCTCTCTCTAAGCTCTCTCTCTCTCTATCTAGAATTGAGGATGACGGCTGATAATCCTATTTTTGCACACACCTTACACACACAACCCTAGCACCCTAAATAACCCATATACATATTTAGGGAAAAACAAAATACACAAAAATAACTTTGACTTTTTATTACAAAATGACCTAGACTTTTATTGAGAATTGACTTTGCAGCATTGACTTCAGATTTCCGTCTTCAGTCTTGATGATCTTGAATCCAATAAATTTGTGATCTAACAAACGCAAGAAATCAAATGTCAGTATATGTATGCTCATAACAGATAAGAATAAAATTTGAGCATTTTAAGCATTTAAGATTTCTCAAAACTTTGAATGAATGAATAATCATGAAAGAATATAAATGTTTTGAGAATCTGACAATGATTTAAATCAGATCAAAATTCATGAAAAATTAGAAATAAGGGATATCAAAGACGTAAAATGTTTATATGAACAAAATACAAACATGTAAACAATGAAAGCACATGTATAGAAAGAAATGATGTCTGATCTCAATCAATTAAGAATATCAAACGGGAGTATTACCATCGAAATATTAAACTTTTGAGACGTGGTAATGTCAAAGTCAAGAAATGTACTGAACCGATGTGTGTATGAATACTTGACAGTATATAGACATGACAATTACGCAAGTATTTGTCATTGGAAACACACGGTCAGATAAACATCAAAGTATCCATATGAAAATCATTTAAAATCGCACTTGTCAATTCATGAAAACATTTTAAGAATGTGAAGTGGTTTGAACATTTAAGAAAAATCATTTTGACAGGTGAAAGTTGTTCATCTTTCAACAAGTGTTAAAGATTAAGGTAAAGAAAATATACCTGTAAGCTCCCCCTAAAATGAATGTTCTCTTTTAAGCTTCCTCAAAATCTGTAACAATTCAAAGTATTTGAAAAATATAACAATTAAAAGCTAATGAAGTTATTACATTTCCTCCCCCTAAAAGATATAGCAATGAAATACACTAACTCCCCCTCAAATGAAAAAACTTCTTGAAAAGATGTTATCTATTAAGCATCTGTCAGAAGAAAAAACAATTTGGGTACAGGTTCTGAACTTAATTATTCAGAAGCCATGATTACATATTCTCCAGTCAGAATAGTAATTTTCAGATTTACCAATTAAGAACGGGTCTTGATCTAATGTAATCAGATACCATAGTCCTGAAACATTGAGGAACGGGTCTTGAACTGTCTTATCCAATAGCCATAGTTCTTTCTCTGAGGTACGAGTCCTAGACTGCTTTGTCTAGAAGTCAATGTTCTTTGAAGAACGAGTTCTGAACTGTTGTATTCAGAAGTCTTAGTTCTTTCTCCCCTTAGTCTTTATTTGACTGCAACACAGGTTTAGCTTTTGGTATCCACTGGTATTTGGATCCTAAATTATTAGTTACAGTTCTAGTAGGAGAGATAAAGTTAGAACCATACCAATTATTTTCATAATTTTTTTAACAAAATCATTTGAGCCGCAGTAGGAACAACTAATTTTCTTTTGTGCTAACCTGATCAATTGATTGATAGTGTAAACCAGATCAGGTTTGCCAAAAGTTTTACCTTTAGAAGCACTGTTCCTTTTAGCATTGGATACATGTTCAAATGATTTTTGTTCTATCTTATCCTCTGAGGAACCTTTCACTATCCAAATCCATTTATTTTTGTCTTTTTTATCTTTTCTTCTCCAAAATCTTTTCTTCTGAGACTTGTCCTTCTTGATGTTACCTGAACCATCAACATTTTTGTCATAGAAAAGATTAGAAGGACGAATTTGATCTTTAGATTTAGAAGTATGACTATCATTAGAATCAAATAAAGGATTATTAGAAAAATTTGTAAAACGTGAACTTGAAAGAGCATTCTGAATTAGCTTGATCATCTCTTGGTGATTGGACAATTGATTCTGGAGTCCTTGACTCAGTCAGCTTCACCTTGAACATGATCTCTTAAATTTCCTTTATCTTTGAAGACAAATTGTTTCTTTCCTATGAGATCAGATCAAACTTCTTTTGCAGTTCAGACTTCGTCTTCTTTTCCTTCAGAATATTTGATGACAGCTCAGACAATTTCTTTGTAAGCTCTTCTATCTCAGTCTCAAACACTTTCCTTTCTTCTTCAAAGTCTTTCTTTACATTCTTTGTTTGTTCAATCTTCTTCTTTTCTTTCTCAAACTTGTCTCTCTCCATTATGATTACTTTCTCAAAGTCTGAAACTTGTTGAGAAAACTTTATGCATTTCAGCTCCGCTGATTTCTTCTCTTCAAAAGCTTTTCTAGAAAAATCAGAAAACTTCTTAGCAAATTCTTTTCATTCTTTTTCATTCTTCTTTTCATCTTGAGAAATCTTTTCTTTCAGTTCGTTAATCTTCTTCTAAAGCAATGTAACAGTGACTTTTCAAAGATAGAAATTCGATCTTTCTGATTAGTCTGATCTAGCTATGATACCAATTGTGATCCCAAATACTAGCATATATTCAATACACAGATTAAGAACACAACTTTTATAGATCAAATCATATGATTACAGAATAGTCACAGATCTAACACATAGTCACAAGTCTCACGTATGTGTGTGTTCTCAGTGTAAGAATTCCCTTACCAATCTGCAATTCGTAACTTTATGTGTGTCTGCCAATCTAACAAAGGAACCTTGCTATTTATACTTGGTCAACATGACCTATAGCAAGTCAACCCTTAAAACACAATTACAATACACTCCATACACTATCAAACTATTATAACTTTAGACCCTCTATTTAATCTTGAATATAATTCTAGTCTAACAAAATTGACACTAATCTTCAGGTCTTCTTTCAGTTGTAAAATCTTCAACTTTGCAGCTTTCTCAACTTGAAACATTCAGTAAATCTTCCTATTTGGAATTCTTTCTTATCAAATTTATTCCATCTTTCTTTACCACCTTTGACATTTGACTTTTCAAAAACTTGAACTCTTATTCAATCTCCCCTTTTGTTCATACATATACAACAACCTTTCATACTTTCCAATCTTTGAAAACATCTTGAAATTATCTGACTTTGCTTTGACATTGAACTTTGAGTTATCTTCCCCTTTTTATCAATGAATAGAAATCTGACTTTGAAATTCTTGAACTTTCTCCTCTTTATCACTTTCACTTGACTTTGCTTTCTTCTGAAATTGAACTTTGAATTATCTCCTCTTTTTTGATGAATTATGAGACATCACAATCATCCAAACTTTAGCAATATAAGCATCATCTTTGATAATATCTCCCCCATATATCAAGATAAGCATAGTCTTCATGACATAGAGACAATCTCCCCCAAAGTTAGAATCAACAATCTCCCCTTGAAAGAATATCTCCAACTCATCTGAATATGAACATGTAGCCGTCAATTCATAAATGTATTTATCCGAATCTTTTCAAATTCAGACAAATTAAGATTGGTAACCCTGAATGAACATATGATCAGTTAACATGTCTGTCAGTAGCACAATGCCACTGTGTACAACGAATGCACATTGGAAAGGAGCTTTTTGATGTTCACTCCTCAAGGCTTCCAATCAATCATTGAAAAACCACAAAGGAATTTTCTATGAATGTTAAGAAAAGAAAACATATTCTTTGTGTAAACCATTGAGACAAAAAAAGTATTACATGTCTCAAAGAGCATGAAATGAGGTTCGAAGGTGGGACAACTTTCTTTCTTTTTCAATATCAACATCTTCCAAATGAAGATCTGATAGATGATGTGCTGCTTCCCCTTTAAAAAAAATGAAACATCCTTTTGTTGAGAAAAAAGATGAGTAACTGGTGGGGTTTTAATGCAAGAGATGGCATGGGCTAGTTGCCTGTTTCAATGAAGTTCACGAAAGAATTGTGAAACAACAGATTATGTGGCTGCCTGTCTCAAAAAAAGTTGGCACAGAGTTTGATATTCTTTTACTTTGATCTCTCACCCTCTTTCTTTTTAATCATATGAGCTCGCTTCTAACCAAACTCTCTTTCACATTTTACTTCAGCACACACCCACTCTCTATTCTTTTGACCCCTCTACCCTCAATCACTCAGAATAACTTCTTGGGTAGGAAATACAGGTTAACATAAATCCATAAAAGTTCTGATAAGCTCACATATTGAACCCATGAATTTTGTCCTAAATAAAATGTGTTGCTCAATAGTTATCTTGACAGATAAGCACAAGATATCATTATCAGAAAATGTATGCTCATTAAAAGTATGAATGAAATTGAGCATTTAAGCATTGAAGATCTCTCAAAACAATGAAACTGAATGAATGAAGTGTAAACAAGTTAAGTGTTTTGAGAATCTGACAATGATTCGATCAGATTAAATATCATGATGAAAAATATTGGGATATCAAAGAATTTGAGAGTTGTTTATATGAACAAATATAAACATATGAACAATAAAAGCACAGTTATTCAGAAATGACGTCTGATACTCATACAACAATGAATTTCAAACGGGAGTATTACCATCGAAAGATTTACCTTTTTGAGACATGGTAATAACAAAGTCAATGAAAATTACTGAACCGATGTGTGTACGAATACTTGACAAGTACAAAGATAAGACAATACGCAAGTATTTGTCTTTTAGAAAAACACACGGTCAGTTAAACAATAAAGTACTGATATGAAAAACATTTAAAATCACACTTCTCAAATCATGAAAACATTTTAAGAATAAGAAGTGATTTGAACATTTAGGAAGTCGTTTTTCATACCCGAAATTCGTTCTTCTTTCAAAGTATGTAAGATGAAGAATCAGTAATACTTACATTTAGCATGGGATTCTCCATTCCGTTTGACAAAAACATCGGATATTCTCCTCCTTAATATCTGTAAAAAATCAAATCATTAGAAAAGACCAATATGAATATAACAATGAAATTTAGTTTTCTTTTCTGCCACTAAAAAATATGACAGTGAGAGTTTTAATAAACTCTCCCTTAAACAAATAACAAAACTTCCTGAATAAGATGAATCTTGTCAACTTCCATAAGGAAAAAAACATGGAAGTACGGGTTTTGAACTGAATTATTCATAAGCCATTGTCACATATTCTCCGGTGAGAATAGTAACTCCCCCTAAAAATAACAATCAATTTATCTTTTAATCTCCTCCTGAAAAATCAGAAAATGTATCATTAAAAATATAAAACATATAAGCTCACCCTTAACATTTGCATAATCCTAAATCAATAAACCGAATTCTGAATTACTAGGATTGAAAGTAAATTCAGAAGTCAAACTCCCCCTGAAAATTTGCATTTACAAATTTATCAGAAGTAATAAAATGTATACTCCCCCCTTGAAGATTGATCATCTCTTATGCCTCGGAGTACACCTCTTTTGATCTTTGAAGTGTGAGTTATAAACTGTTGTGTTCATAAGTCAAACATCTTTATCATTGAAGACCGGGTCTGAACTGAAGTATTCAAGAGCCATAGTTCTTACTCCCCCTAGACATTAGGTGCCTGCAACACAGATGGAGCTTTTGGTACCCACTGGTATTTGGGTCCTGATTTGTTAGTTGCAGTTCGATTAGGAGTAATGTAGTAAGAACCATACCAGTAATTCACATAATTTTTGCTAACAAAATCATTTGCACCACAATAAAAACAATCAATTTTCTTTTGTGCAGCTAACCTGATCAATTGATTGATAGTATAAACAAGATCAGGTTTGCCAAAAGATTTACCTTTCGGAACATTGTTCTTCTTTGCAATCGGTGTATGCACAAATGATTTCTGATCCTTCTTCTCATCTGAGGATTCTTTTCTTTTCCAAACCTACTTTTCTTTGCCATTTGTCATTTTAGATTTACCTGGAACAATTAAATAGAAGAAGAAGATGATGGCTTTCTAGACTGTCAAATAAAAGAAGTGGACGCAAGGTATTCGAGGGAAGTGAGGAAGACGAAGAGGAGTCGACCATTCCGTCTGAATGGTTAGAAGGAGAAGCCGAAAGCGACGAAGGGTGGATGGTTGAGGAAAGTGCTATTAATATGAGGGATCAAATGGTACTAGAAATATAGCAGGAAATAGAGAAAAGGGTCTGCGGAGAGGCGATGAACGATAGTGAAAAGGCTAAAGAAAATAAGGAAGAAACTCAATCAGAGAACGAAAGTCCGGTGACCAGAAGTAGAATGAAAATATCAGGCACCACCAAGGGAGTCAAAGAGTTGCAGGGGAAAGGAGACAAAAGCATTTTTTTGGTCTCTAATAATGAATCAGCCATTCCCGAGACACAACAGAATAAAGAAGCGGCTGCAACTTCAAAGTTGTCAAATGTAGGTGGAAGACATAAGAGGAAGATAGAGGGGAGGGGTTCAGGTGTTGGGCCTGATGATCTTAATGGAGGTGGGCCTAATGATTTGCATGAACTTGAAATGAGGGATGGTAATTTTAAAACCGGTCTTGTCTTTCACCATATAAAAGATAAGATCGATGGTTTTAGTAATGGTGGGCCTAGCAGACAAGGAGAAGACATATACGGTAACTTTAAAACTAGGCCCTTTTCTTATCTACAAAAGTGATAAGATAGAAAAAGCCCAAAATGGGCTAGAAGGAAAATTAAAAAAGAAGAATATTTGAGTGCTGGAGAAGAGTTCGATATCCAAACACAGAAAGCAAAAAACTCAAAGTCAGCTAGTGAGGATCGGTAAGATGGAAATAACACCTGGGGAAAAAAGCCAAAATATAGAAAATCGGATGGATGTATATTTGGGAGAGGAAGGGTAAGTTTCCACTTCATCAAATAGATGGCCAGGAATAGCAAACTAGGGAAAATAAATCAAAAGAGGGCATCAAAAATTAGAGGGTCGAAGAAGGCAGAGCACAAAAAATTAAGTGGTGATAGAGCATTGAATTCAATACAAGTTACAATTTTAAACGAATTGAAAAGCGGAGAGGAATCGGAGGAGCTAAAGAAATTCGGGAGCAAGATTGGGTTGAATTGGGATAATGGATCGGTTGATAGAGACGAAGGGGAGGAGGAATCCATAAATCAGTAATTTGGCGGTGTCGGGTAAGTTTCGTTTCAGTAATTGTATGTGATGAAGATTATTTAGCTAAATGTGAGAGGACTTGGAGTAATAAGAGAGAGTGGGTAAAAGAAATTTGTAAAAAAAAACAATCCCAATATAAGTGGTTTACAGGAAACAAAAACACAAAGACTATCAGTTAGGAAACAAAAACACAAAGACTATCAGTTCCGCATGTTGTAAGTATGTGGGGTAGAAATGATGTGGATTTTTCTCAAGTGGTAGCGTCAGGAAGATCAGGGGGATTGCTATTAATGTGGAATAGAAATATCTTTCAGTGTAAGTATGTGGTAGAAGAATAAAATTTTGTGGCCGCAGGAGTAAAAAAAAGGGTGGAAGTTTGGAACATATTGGACCGTCTTTGTGCAAAGGAAGAGGTAAGATGGGCGGTATTTGGAGACTTTAATGAAGTTCGGGGTGCGCATGAAATGTTGAACTCAGAAACAAACGTCAAAGGTACGGAGGAATTTAATGAGTTTGTTCGAAGAAACAATCTTATTGAAGTCCATTTGGGGGATCAGAAATTTACAAGAGTGAGTGATGATGGGAAAAAGTTTGGTAAATTGGATCGGTTCCTAATCACAAGTGAATTCGGAGAGGCTTGGAAAAACTTGGTATCGAAAGCATTGGTAAGGAAATGGTCGGACCACACCCGGATCATGCTTAGTAATGAGTGAGGGTTTTTGGACTTACTCCGTTTAAATTTTTTGACGCTTGGTTACATGAGGACGACATAGGAAGTGTGGTTAAAGAAGCGTGGGCTAAAGAAATAACTTCTTGGAAACCGGATCGTAGGTTCTAAGACAAATTCAAGAACGTTAAAAATGCATTAAGGGAGTGGTGCAAAGGTAAAGGGGGAGAGGTAGATAGAGATTTGGCGGTCAAGAAGGAAGAGGTGAAAAAATGGGAGGAATAAGTTGGGAAAAGAGCATTGGGGGATGACGATAGAAGGCGGTGGCTAGATGCTCGAAAGAAATGGTTAGAGTGGGAGGAAAAAAGTGTGGCGATGGCGAGTCAAAAGGCTAAGATCAAATGGGCTATGGAAGGGGATGAGAACTCCAAATTCTTCCATACGGTAACAAAAACTAGAGAAAGGAAAAATAAGATTCATGAACTAAGTATTGATGAGGTATGGACGGAGGACCCAAAAAAGATAAAGAAAATCACGTTCGATTTCTTTAAAGACAAATATGCTAGGAAAATTAACCATTATCCAAAATTGAAGGTGGATCGTAGGAAAAAAATGTACGGAGGAGGAAGCTACTTTGTTAGAAAGAAGGATATCGGAAAAGGAGGTATGGGACGCGGTTAAAGAATGTAGTAGCAACAAATCTCCAGGCCGGACAGTTTTACAATTGTTTTTGTTAAGAGATTCTGGGAAATATTAAAGGGGGGTCTAATGGCGATAATTGATTGGTTTTGGGAAGAGGAGAAAATTAGAGTAGGATGCAATGCTTCTTTTTTGACTCTTATACCAAAAAATCCAAATCCGATTGGTCTAAATGATTTTCGACCAATAAGTCTTATTGGAGTTCTCTACAAAGTCATCTATAAAATTTTGGCAGAAAAAATGAAGACGGTATTGGGGAAGGCTAATCAGTAAGGGGCAAAGCGCATTTTTACGTGGTAGGTCTATCTTGGATGGGGTCCTTATAGCAAACGAGACGGTGGGGTCTTGAGAAGAAACAAGAGGAAGGGTCTAATTTTTAAAGTAGACATTGAAAAGGCATATGACTTGGTGGAATGGGTGTTTCTTTTAGACGGATTGAAAGATATGGGGTTTGGGTTAAAATGGAGAAATTGGATAGAAGCATGTCTAAAATGGGCAAAAATTTTGGTATTGGTAAATGAGGCTTCTACAAAATAATTCCCTATTGAGAGGGGATTAAGGCAAGGGGATCCTGTTAAACCCAGATTAATCTAGTTGATAATTAAACACACCACACAATAAAGATCAAGAGATAAAAGATCAGAATAACATACCACAATCCCTTGATTAATCAATGAAAACCTTGTGTGTGTTCTTGATACCTTGAATACGATTACAGAGAATAATACGTATGGCTACTTTAATCTGTAATTATGATTATGAGGTATCCTTACCTAAAACCTAATTAATAATATCTATTTATATTTAGGCCTAATGCCTAATGGGCTTGGGCCCAACAACTAATAACTATTAACTTATTACAAATCAAACCCTCTAATTAACTTTAACATAATTGCAATTTAAACCCTTAACTTTAACTTTAATCTTGAATACAATTTATGATCCAACAATCTCCCCCTTTGGATTCAAGATTAAAAAAAAAATTGGCAATTATCTTCGGGTCTTTACTTTTCTTGAAAACTGTAGTAGATATGACGTTGACAGCTTCAAAACTTGTAGCTTTACACAATCTTCATCTTCCTCTATCTTCAAATGAAGTGTCCTTCTGACGATCATCTTCAGTCAGACTTTTATTATATCAAATAAGTTCCGACACTTTGACATCTTTGAAAACTTCAAAAACTTTTACTTCAAGACTTCAAAAGTTCTTGTATTCTCCCTTGTTGATTATTCTCCCCCTTTGTATATTCTCCCCCTTTTTAATGAGTGGTGAGAATCATCATCATCAAAATATATCAAAACAATCTCCCCCTTGTCATTATAGACTTCAATTTAGCAATGTCTTCATGTATAAATCCATGTGTGGAAATAAGAGCAGTCTCTCCAAATGGAGAAAGTGATTATTTCAATCTATGTAGATTCAAATAAAATATGGTAACCCTAAATCAACAAATGACTCAGTTAAAATGTCTGTCAGTGACACAAAGTCACTGAGTAACACAAAGTTACTATATAAGGAGTTGGTTTGATGTTGACTCCCCAGGACTTCCATTCAATTATCGAATAACACAAGGTTATCTATGAACGTTCTGACAGGAAACAAATTTCTGTGTGCATGTGCATGTGTATGAAAGAATTAAGCAAAGATGATTGCTTTTCAATGTAGGCTCAAAGTATGTAAACTTGTTGAGACAACAACAAATTATACAAAGACTCAATATGCATGAGAAAGGGTTCGAAGGTGGGGCAACTTTCCTTCTTCTTCAATATTAGTATCTTCCAAATGAAGAACCAATTGCGTATGTGTTGCTTCCCCAGAAAATGTGAAACATTCTCTTTTTGAGAAAAGAGTGAGTAGTTGGTTTTGTTGTATGCAAGAGATGGCATGGGCTAGATGCCTTTTTCAATATTGTTCACCAAAGATTGTGAAACAATAGATTATGTGGCTGCCCGGCTCAGAAAGAAGTTTGGTGCAGAGTCTGATATTCTTTTACTCTGTTCTCTCACCCTCTTTCTTTTAATTCTCACTTCTAACCAATCTCTCTTTTCCATTTTACCTCTTCACGCACCAACACTCAAATCTTTTGACCCCTCTCCCCTCAATCACTCAGGGAATACTTCCTGGGTAAGAAACACTGGTTATCGTGAATCCATGGAAGTTAAGTTAAGCTCATACACTGAATCCCTTATATTTTCCTAAAAGAACGTGTTGTTCAACAGCCTTTTGTACATGTAAGCACAAAGGAATAAACATGAAGAATAAAATTTTGGAGAAGTCAAAACATTTGTGTGTTTGACGATGCAATTCTCCCCCTCAAACTAAAGGTGGTTGGCAATTAAGCTCTTTGTCTATTAAGCTAAAAAAAACATTTAAAATCACACTTCACAATTCATGAAAATCTTTGAAGAATAGGAAGTGGTTTGAACATTTAAGAAACCATTTTTCACAAGTGAAAGTTGTTCATCTTTCAACAAGTGATAGAGTGTAAGGATTAGAAAGATATACCTGTAAATCAGAATCCTTAACTCCCCCTGAAATGAATATTTTCATGTAAGTGTTATTAACAAAAACTCAGATATCCTCCCCCTTGATACCTGTAAAAAGTCAATTTAATCAGAAAAAAAATATGACAATGATAGTAAAAATCATATTTATCTCCTCCTAAAAGATATAACAGTTAACTCCCCCTCAAATCAAAAACTTCTATAAAAGATTTCATCATTTAAGCATCCTATCAGAAGAAAACATTTGAGTACGGGTTTTGAACTGAAGTATTCAAAAGCCATGATTACTTATTCTCCGGTGAGAATAGTATCGCTCATTTTTACCAATGAAGATCGAATCCTAAGCTGTTATACTTAGAAGTCAATGTTTTGACAATGAGGCAAGAGTCCTGATCTGTAGTAATCAGAAGTCATTGTTCTTTCTCCCCTTAAACCTTGGGTGCCTGCAACACAGATTTAGCTTTTGGTACCCACTGGTAATTGGGTCCTAATGGGTTAGTTGCAGTTCTAGTGGGAGATATAAAGTAAGAACCATACCAGTTATTCACATAATCTTTTATTACAAAATCATTTGAGCCACAGTAGGAACAACTAATTTTCTTTTGTGCTAACCTGATCAATTGATTGATTGTGTAAACCAGATCAGGTTTGCCAAAAGTTTTACCTTTTGAGGCATAGTTCCATTTTGCATTTGATGTATGCACAAATGATTTGTCGGTGTTCTTCTCCTCTGGAGATCCTTTAACTCTCCAGATCCAATTTCCTCTATCTATCTCATCATCCCTTCTCCAGAATCTTTTCTTCCAAGACTTGTTCTTCTTGAAGTTACCTGGACCATCAACATCTTTGTCATAGAAAAGGTTAGAAGGACAAATCTGATCTTTATGTTCAGACGTATGATCATCAATTACATCTGTCAGGATCGAATTCTTAACAAGAATTAATTCTCAGAAACAATATCAAAGAAGTTTGCGGAATAACACTTTGATATTTAATCAAACAGAAAATAAACACAGAATATAATCAACAAACTGTAAACTTGTATTTAATGCTTTGAAGTTACAAGATTACTCACTCAACCTCAATATTGATGAACAGGCTCACCAATACGAATTCTACTTCTCTAGAATTAGGATCTATGCCTTGAGGTTGATTCTCTCTAAAAGAATGAAAACTGAAAATCCTTTTTTTTTTTTTATTCTAAGCTATACAATATATACTGAATACAAAGATAATTACAATAAATAAAATATCTTCAGTATATCTTCTATGTATATCTCTAAGCTTCCATGTATATCCTTTCATACGAATCTTCATCATATAAGCAGTATTAATCTTCAGCAGCATTAACTACTAAGCAGTACTAACCACTAGCAGTAGTAACACTCAGCAGTATTAACCTTTATGTCTTCTAGCAGTATTAACTCTGAATCAGCAGCATTAACCATACTTGATGAATTCTTCAGTTCCCAACAATCTCCCCCTAACTTGACTTTTAGGAAAAGAAGTCAAGTTCTTCAGATCTTCTTCAAGATGCTCCCAAAACTCTATTATGGTCTAAATTCCTGTGTTTGCATCCAATCCCAAACTCTGATTGATGGTTCTTTGAATCAAGTATTTAGCCATTTCTGAATCTGGAACACACCTTAACTTTTTCTTCAACATGGCATGTAGCTTCAATCTGCTATGATTATACACTCTATCCACTAGAAAGTATTCAGTGTGATTTAAATCCAAAGTCACTGTATATACTCCACTAATTTCATATAGAGTCCAACTGTTTAATGATTTGAAGACATCCTTGATCAAGTGCTTTACTTCTTCAGGTTTGAACATCATACACAGATACTCCATCACCAGTTTTGTAATTGAAATCCCTGGAGCTTTCAACTGATCTGCATACAACTTCATCCCTATATCAAACATTTCTTCAATATCAGACCTTGAGCATGTTCTGACAATTTTAGCCCAAGTACTGTAGACTTCATACTTTTCATCTTTTCTCTTCAGTCTGATATACTTCTTGCCATCTACTTCCAAAACATCCCAGTGAATGACTTCAGGAGGTTTAACTCCTACAGGTTCTGCTGCAATTGGTTCAGGCACTTTGTCCATCACAACCATGTACATCTTGATATCCTCAGTACTTGCAGGTTCTTTCATTGTAGATGACTCAGGTGCCTCTTCTTCTTCAGCAACCTTTTCAGCCTCTTCTTCCACTAATCTAGGCTTCTTTGTAGGCTTTCTCCTGGCAATCATCTTTGTTCTTTTTAAAGTCCTTAGACTTTCACCAATTGTTGTTTCCTTCTCTGGAGTTTCTTGCTGATCAGGGAATGGTTTTTGTAAGAAATCATTGCTTTCTTTCATTCTTTTCTCCATTTCAACCCTTACAAGATCATCCCCTTGAAGCTTTATCATCTCAGCATCATACATCTTCTTGAGCTTCTCAAAAGACATCTTTGAAAACATCTCTATCTTGACACCTACTGCACCCTTGAGGAAAGTAATCATTTTCTTTCTCTCTTGAGCACCCAGGTATGTCTTTGAAGGTTGTCTTTTCCTTTCAGCCATTTTGATCTTGGCAGGCTTCCTCAAAGATGTGGCTTTCTTCTTGGCTTGTTCTGTTGCTAAGCTTTGTTGATAGGCTTTGTTTAACTCTGCAGCCATTGCTTTAGCTATCTCTCTATCCTTTTGCACTTGCATGGTTTCTGCTTCTTCAAGTTCAGCCTGTATCTTCCTAGCTAAAGCTTCATCTGATTCAATCAGCTTCTGCTTTTTCATTGGTTTATCAGATTCAACTAGCTTTGCCTTACCTTTCTCTTTACCCATCACCTTCTCAATGCTAGAGTTCTTTGCTGCATCACCTCTTTCTTTTATGACAACTCCTTTGGCCTTTGAGGTGACCTTGGGAGTATCATGTTTGGCTTTGATGAGTGTTTCTGCAATCTCAAGCTCTGTAAGGACCTCTTTTACTGTTTCTGCTGCTTCTTTCAGCTCAGCAGTATTAACCATTTCTGCTGCTTTACTTGAACTGGCAGTATTAATGGTTTCTGCTGCTGGCTCTGTTTCTGCTGCTTGCTCATTCTCCCCCTCAACATCATGTTTTTCCTCTTGCTCCCCCTTAGCTTTGGCATCAGCTTCTGACTCCCCCTTTTTGGGAGCATCAGTCACTGGTTTCCTCCTTCTGAGCACAAATTGTTTCTTCTTCCTTTGCAGAATCAGTTTCCTTACCATTTGCTTCAATTTGATGATTTGTTCTTGTTGTGACAGTACTATGAGTTTAAGCTCTTCTATATCTTTGCCCTGTTTGAGTACATCCATGTTGATGTTGCCCATGGTTTCCATCAATTCATAATAGTTATATCTGTCCTCACCTTCTCCATAAGTGTTACCCTCTTTTGAAGGATCATTGGATCTTTTTGTAGTAGAAGTCTTCTGCCTAGCAGAAGCACTATCCACCCCCTTGGGTTCTTGGCACCTGGGACCTTTGGATGATTGCTCACCCAAAGTTGCCATGGGGGAGGTCTTATTGATGTTACCACTTTCCTCCTCTGTACTAGCAGGAGTAGTGGCAGCCTCATCACCCATATGCTCTACCTCCTCCTCAGAGAGCACCTCCTTTGGGTTGGGAGACACCCTTGTGGTTTCCCTTTGGATATTCTCTAGGGGAGAATTCTCCCTAAGAGGGCTTATAGGCTTAGTGGGTAATGGTACAAGAAGGGAAGGAGCCTTCTTTACCTGTTTTCTCTTGTAAGTTTGGGTGATGGGAGAGGTTGGTTTTTCAAGAAGGGACTGGGGAATTGATTTTGAGATGGAAGGTTGGGCTTGACTAGCAGTGGGTTGGTCTAATGGGGGCCTTGACCCTGCTGCCATACCTTCATTGGTTTGGGACACCACCATCATTGTAGAGAACAATGGGGTGTCAACTCCTTCAGAGTCCCCAGCAGATCTTCTCATATTTGAGAAAACCTTGCCTTTGGGGGGTTTAGGTACATATACCCCAACAGGTTGAGGTATATCCGTCAATTGATTAGTAATAACTTCTTGAACAAACCTGGGATACATAAAGAAGCTCTTTTTGTTTCCCATGTTTGAGACAAGATCATAGAAAATCATTTTAGAAAAATTGTACTTTCTGGCAGTGGCCAAGCACACCAAAGCATAAGCAATAGTGCTGCTGAACTCACTCCATCCAGTAGTCTTTTTGGATATACAATGCATAAGAGTATGGACAAAGAAACGCCATTGGGGTGAGAATTTTGCTTTAGAAAATTTCAAAACACCCAATGGGCCTCCATACCCCATTCTTGTAAGAGTTGTAAACAGTTCATCATTTGGGATAGAAGTTATACCAGAGGCATCGTCTAGACGTAGACTGATGCGAATAGCCTCTTCAGTAACTGTTAGTGATTGATCACAGATTCTTGTCTTGATCATTTGCACACCATTTTCCACAACAATGGTTGCATTAGCCCAGAACTGCCTTTGATGCTCAATGTAGATTGTAGGTGATACAATAAGAGCATGAGCAATGTGGCTTGTCTTGAGGAAATCCACAATCTGATGAAATCCTGAAGCTTGCTTTGGCTTTTGTAGCATCGCAATCTCATTATGCTCGTCGATGAAAGTCATGGATGCCATTGGTCTTAGTGAAAAGCTTGCCTGAAAACTTCGAACTTGGGAGAGAAAAGATTTTGAGCGCAAGAGAACAGTATGCAAAGAGTCGTTATGAACTTTTAGGCGGGCAAAAAGTATTTATAGTATTCGGAATATAAGCAGTATTAACCTAGAGCAGTATTAACTACTAGAAGTATTAACTGAAAGCAGTATTAACTACTAGCAGTATTAACTACTAGCAGTATTAACTGAAAGCAGTATTAACTACTAGCAGTATTAACCACTAGCAGTATTAACTACTAGCAGTATTAACTGAAAGCAGTATTAACTACTAGCAGTATTAACTGAAAGCAGTATTAACTACTAGCAGTATTAACCACTAGCAGTATTAACTACTAGCAGTATTAACTACTAGCAGTATTAACTACAAGCAGTATTAACTACTAGCAGTATTAACCACTAGCAGTATTAACTACACTTACTCCTTTTAACCTTGCTAAAAACTGAGTACTGCTATGCATATCCTGAAAAAGAAGATTAGTAACACCAAGAAAAAATATACAGGTATAAAACCACTTTTTGAGAAGAAGATTATTCAGAGTTTATCATTCCCACACTTGTTACCAAGAAAGTGAATCTACCCACATCAAAAGCTTTAGTGAATAGATCAGCAAACTGATTATCAGTGTGAACTTTGACAACTTGAATAAGTTTCTTTTCATTACAATCTCTTATAAAGTGATACCTGATTTCAATGTGCTTTGTCTTTGAGTGCTTGACTGGATTATTTACAATGCTAATAGCACTGCTGTTGTCAATAAAGATTGGAATGTGTAGAAAGGTTACCCCATAATCCAACATTTGATTCTGAATCCATAAGACTTGAGAACAGCAACTTGCAGCTGCTATGTACTCTGCCTCTGTTGTAGATGTGGATACTGTGGTTTGTTTCTTGCACTGCCATGAGACTAGTCTAGCACCCAAAAACTGACATCCTCCAGAAGTAGATTTTCTGTCCAAATTTGCCCCACCTAGATCACTGTCTGAGTATGCTATTAGGTCAAAAGGTGAGTTATGAGGATACCAAAGTCCCAATCTGGGTTGCCCTTTGAGATATCTGAAT
Source organism: Arctium minus (assembly GCA_954870635.1). Taxonomy (NCBI): domain Eukaryota; kingdom Viridiplantae; phylum Streptophyta; class Magnoliopsida; order Asterales; family Asteraceae; genus Arctium; species Arctium minus. The sequence goes on along the minus strand of OX941088.1, from coordinate 62,044,587 downwards.
ATCCTCTTAACAGCGTGAAAGTGAGATTGCTTTGGCCTAACTTGAAATCTTGCACATACACAGACTGGAAACATTATATCTGGCCTTGATGCTGTGAGATACATGAGAGAGCCAATCATGGATCTATAATGATGCACATCCATATCCTCCCCCTCAAGATCTGCTGTGATCTGCTTGTGTGTTTCCATAGGTGTGCTGGCAGGTTTTGATTCTGAGAAACCAAACTTGGTTAGAATATCCTGCACATACTTGGATTGACATATGAAAATGCCATCTGACTTCTGTTGAACTTGGAGTCCAAGGAAGAAAGTAAGTTCCCCCATGGAACTCATTTTGAACCTTTGATGCATTAAATCCTCAAACTCCTTGCACATGTTGTTTCTTGTAGAACCAAAAATAATGTCATCAACATATATTTGGACCAACAAGATATCATTCTTCTTTCTTTTGATAAATAGAGTCTTATCAATGACTCCTCTTTCAAAGTCATTTTCCAAGAGATAGGATGACAGAGTGTCATACCATGCTCTTGGGGCTTGATGTAGTCCATAAAGTGCTTTCTTTAATTTGTATACCCTGTCTGGATAGCTTGGGTTTTCAAACCCTGGTGGTTGACAGACATATACTTCTTCTTCAATTGATCCATAGAGAAAAGCACTTTTTACATCCATTTGGTAGACTTTGAAGTTCATGTAAGAAGCATAGGCTAGGAATAGTCTGATTGCTTCTATCCTAGCTACAGGTGCAAAAACTTCTTCATAATCTATACCCTCTTCTTGAGTATAGCCTTGAGCCACCAGCCTTGCTTTGTTTCTTATAACAATACCTCTTTCATCTCTCTTGTTTCTGAAGATCCATTTTGTGCCAATTGCTCTGTGACCTTTAGGAAGGTCTACTAGATCCCACACATCTTGGAGCTTGAACTGTAACAGTTCCTCTTGCATTGCTTCTATCCAGCTGGATTCTTTCATTGCATCATGTGCCTTTTTAGGCTCAAGCTGTGATAGAAAACAAGAAAGCATTGTATGCTGTTGATCTTGCATTTCCTGAAGTCTTCTTTGATGTCTAGTCATCATAGGAGAAGAGATATCTCCTATTATCAACTGTGGAGGATGATTCTTCTGAACTCTGGTGTTGTGACTAGGTTCTTCATTTAATCCAGCCTCAAGATTAGATTCATGCAACTCAACTGAAGTGTTTTCAGATGCCACTTCATTGTTTTCTTGAGTCTCCTCATCTCTAGTGCCTTCTTCACTCTGACTTGATTCAGAAAATGATTCCTTTTCACAGTCTTCAACTGAATTTACTTTTCCACTTATCTTACCACCAGTAAGATTGTCTCCAAATGCAACATGTCCTCCATTAATTTGCTTGAAATCCTAAAGGCATGACATGTTGCCAGTCATGTGCCTAGAGCAACCACTATCAACATGCCATATGCTCTTTCCCTTGAGCTGTTGGTTGCCCTGCACATTAAATAAATCAATTAGTATGATTGGGGACCCAAGCAAAAGTGGTCTTGGGTCTCCCTTTCTCATCAAAGTATTTACATTCCTTTTTAATGAGGTTTTTAAACTCAGAGCACTCTTTATTAGAGTACTTTGTCAATATGATTGACTTAGCAGAATCAACACTAGAAGCAGTACTAACCTTAGAAGTACTAACAGAGTTAGCAGTACTAACAGGTTTAGCAGTACTAACAGGTTTAGCAGTACTAACCTTGTTAGCAGCATTAACATTGTTAGCAGTAGTATTACTTCTAGCAGCACTATCATTGTCAGCAACACTATTTGTGGTAGCAGTACTAACAGTTTTAGTGCCTTTAGGAATCCACATATTGACACTTTCTTTAACAGATTTTTTCTTCATGTGGCTTTTAGTTTTAACAGTTTTCTTAGCCACATGGTTCTTTTCAATTTTCTTATAACCAAAGGGTTTTTGCATGGATCTTTGGAAATTCATCCTTTGTTTCATAGGATTGAAATAACAGAATTTTGCAAGATGATTCAATTTGCCACAGATAAAACAAGGTTTTGGTCTATTGATTTTACTCAGATCAACCCCTTGTTTTTGTGCCCACTGATTATTCCAGTTTCTTTGATTTCCCCTCTTTTTGTCCTGTTTTTGGGGCTCATTCTTCTTACATGCACACTGTTTGCAAGGACCTGGATTCACAACTGTGGTCTGTTTGTAATGGACCTTACCAGACTTTCCCTCTGTCTTCTCTATGTCCTTGGATTTGATCCAAGCCCTTCCACAATCATCATTGGTGATAATGTTATTCTCTAGAGGAATCTCACCACTCACCTTGTTCTCCTTACTCTTGCCAACCTCTTTCTCAGTCTTATCCTCAACAACTACCTCATCTAAGGGATCTATTTCAGTGGCTCCCTCAGGCAAGTCCTTCCTATCTTTGGTGTCTAACAGGTCTGAAGTAGGAGGAATGTAATTGTTGTTATATGGTGGAGGTGTTGCATTGTACCCAATTCCTCTTCTCAGCTTATCATGAATCTGATTTTGTAGTAAAGAGTCCATTGCTTTAGAAGCATTGGAAAACTTTTCTACATCTAGCTTAACCTTGGTTAACTCCTCTTTCAGTTTTTCACTCTCCTCTTTAGATTTGGTCAGTTTAAGTTCTAAATCCTTTTTCTCCCACTGCCAGTAATTGGTGTCATATGAGTGTTGTAGTTCATTGGCTTGAAAACCTTTGATCTGATCTTCAAATCTCTCTACAATCCTTACATAGTCTTTTATATCTTTTTCTAATCTCTTAAGGTCATCACTCATCTTCTGATTGTGATCCCTGTACCTTTTAACAGTGTCTATGCAAGTTTTAGAACAGAGATTAGAACTTACATCAGATGGGAGATCAGATACTTTAGCCATAAGAGCTTGATTCTGAATAGTTTCTTCTGCTTGATCACTCCAATCAAACCCCATTCCTTGTTGAGAAACAAGGGCTTGAGCAGAGTTTCTGTTGTTATTGAAGCTTCCAGATTGAGCTTGTTGATGGTTGTTGTTGTGAGACATTCCACTTCTGCATTCTCTAGCAAAATGTCCCTTCAGATGGCATTTGTAGCATTCTACCTTTGATTTATCAAACCCTGCTCCATCTTCTCTTCTTTGGGAGAAGTTGTTTCTTCCAGTCCTCTTTATAAACTTCTTAACCCTCATGGAGAGCATGGCCATCTGCCATTTAATATCCATCTCTTCCAGATCATCAGGATGGAGTTGTTCTAAGTCATCATTAATCAAAGAGGAATTTCCATGATTAGAAAGAAAAGCTTCAAACACAGAATCAGTGCCTTTATCTTGATTTGTTCCATTAGCAGCATTAACTGATTCAGGGTTAGCAGTAGAATCAATTGATGCTGATAGGAGTGCAGCATTATGAATATATCCAGAAGGCTTCTTCTTTGCCTCCACCTCAGCTTCAAATACTCTAAGATCATTGTACAGATCATCAAGTTCTTTTTCTTCCAACTGATCATTCTGTCTGAATGACACAGTGTACATGGTCCATTCATCTCCAAGGGACCTTAAGAACTTTCTGTTCACATCATCTTGATCAATCTGTACTCCCATAGTAGCTAGTTCACCAATTAGTTTATTAAACCTGTCAAAAGTTTGAGTCATGGACTCATTCTTAGTTGAGATGAAGTTTTCATACTGTTGCTTTAAGATTGCCTTTTGATTTCTCTTGGTACTTTTGGTACCTGAGAATCTCTTCTCTAGAGCATTCCAGAGCATCTGTGCATCAGTGCAATTGCAGAATTGGTGTTGATACTCATTTGGAATGGCCAAGAGCAGTGTGCTCAAGGCTTTCATCTCTGTCTGCCTTGTCTTCCTGTCTGCATCTGTCTTTGGAGGGGTTCTTTTGCCATCTTCACCAATCTTTCCTTCATCAGATGGGCCATTCTCAATGATGTCCCACATAGAGTAATCTGTGAGGAGAATATATTGCTTGATTCTGATCTTCCACATGTCAAATTCATTGGATCTAAGCATTGGAACTTTTGAGACCAAAGTACTGCTTGATTATGTAAGATTTTCCATGATGAATAACTGTTTCTGAGAGAGTTTAGCTCTGATACCACTTGTCAGGATCGAATTCTTAACAAGAATTAATTCTCAGAAACAATATCAAAGAAGTTTGCGGAATAACACTTTGATATTTAATCAAACAGAAAATAAACACAGAATATAATCAACAAACTGTAAACTTGTATTTAATGCTTTGAAGTTACAAGATTACTCACTCAACCTCAATATTGATGAACAGGCTCACCAATACGAATTCTACTTCTCTAGAATTAGGATCTATGCCTTGAGGTTGATTCTCTCTAAAAGAATGAAAACTGAAAATCCTTTTTTTTTTTTTTATTCTAAGCTATACAATATATACTGAATACAAAGATAATTACAATAAATAAAATATCTTCAGTATATCTTCTATGTATATCTCTAAGCTTCCATGTATATCCTTTCATACGAATCTTCATCATATAAGCAGTATTAATCTTCAGCAGCATTAACTACTAAGCAGTACTAACCACTAGCAGTAGTAACACTCAGCAGTATTAACCTTTATGTCTTCTAGCAGTATTAACTCTGAATCAGCAGCATTAACCATACTTGATGAATTCTTCAGTTCCCAACAACATCAAACAAAGGATTATTAGAAACATTAGTAAAACTTGAACTTGCTGCTGAATTGAATGAGCATTCGAATGCAGTTAGATCATCTCTCGGTGATTGAGCTATTGACTCTGGCATCTTGTGCTCAGTCAGCTTCACTTTGAATACGATCTCTTCAAGTTCCTTTATCTTTGACGACAAACTGTTTCTTTCCTTTGCAATCAGATCAAACTTCTTATGCAACTTAGATTTTGCATTCTTCTCCTTCAAGATGTTTGTTGACAACTCAGATAACTTTCTTGTCAGCTTAGCTATCTCAGTCTCTAAATCTTTCTTTTCTTTAGAAAAGTCTTTATTTACATCCTTCTGCACAGCTTTCTTCTTCTCATTCTCAACCTTGTCTCTCTCCAGAATGATAACTTTCTCAAAGTCTGAAACTTGTTGAGAAAGCTTAACACATTTAAGCTCTAACGATTTCTTCTCTTCAAAGGCTTTTCTGGAGAAATCAGAGAATTTCTTAGCAAATTCTTTTCTCTCTTTCTCAATCTTCAAGATCTCATCTTGGACTTTTGTGTTGTCTCTGTCTTGGGTTGCCTTTTCTTTCAGCATATTAATCTCAACCTCAAGACTAAAGACTTGATCTTTCAGTTTATCTCTTTCCGCGAAGACTTGAGAATTTGTCTTTCTAAGCCCTTCAGATGTTTCTCTAGCAATGTTTGCTCTCCTTCTAAGCTCATCAAGCTCTTTTTGCATTAACTCTTTCTTTGACCATGTAGAGCTTGAATTAAGACTTTCAGATCTTTTCAGCTTTGCTTGAAGATTTAAGATCTCTTTCTCTTTCGACTCAATAATTCCTGCATAATTAATTTTAGAATTATTAATGCATTCTGAGCAAACAAAATCTTTCTCTGAATCTTTTGAATTTTCTTTTAAAACATTGATCTGAGTAAGAAGAGATGAGTTCTGAATCTTTAAACCCTTGTTCTCAGCTTTAAGAGGTAATATCTCGGATTTGAGCTTTTCATTCTCTTTTTCATAATCAAAATCCATGCTTGTATATCTTGACAACTGTCCAGCAAGACGTTTAACATTTTCTTTTGCTTCAGAAAAAGTCATCTTGTCAAAATCATAGCTATAACCTTCAGACATCTTTAGTTGTATGGTTAGAAAGCAAACTTATCTGTACCAAGAGAATCAACTAGATGATATCGTTAGAATCAAGTATTGGATAAAAACTACACTAAAAAATTTTCAGAAAATTAAATTTCCCAAAAATAAATAAATGCAGTACTAGCACAGTATAATTCACAGATAAAATAATCAGAGAATCTGGCGCAAAAAGAACGGTTTGCCCGAGAGGCAGGTCGCGCAAAAAGAGGTTTGGCGTGACAAGTGGATGGTGCAAAGGAGAGGTTCGCGCGAGAGGTGGGTCGCACAAAGTGAGGTTTGCGCTAGCCGCGGGTGGCGCAAAACAGAGGTTCGCGTGAGAAGACAGTGGCGCAAAGTGAGGATTGCGCGAACAGTGGATGGCGCGAACGAGTGACCGGGGTCTTGCTTGACCGGGGTCTTGCTCGATCGGGGTCTTGCACGACCGGAGAGGTGTTTGACCGGAGGCTTCGACCGGTAATATGATGCAACCGGGACCGGATAGATGTGGACCAGTATTGGGAATTTGACCGATAATGTGCCTTGACCGGTAATGAGTCGACCGGACAGAGAGTCGACCGATATAGACTAATCTAATACGACCGGTATGATGCGACCTGAGAGGTTGACCGGTAAGGTGTTTTGACCGGTAAGATGTTGACCGGACAAATATATGGATCGGTATGTTGCTACGACCGAACTGCAGCGATCGGTATTGACCGGGATGCTGTGACCGTGATGGACTGTATGTTGACCGGGCGACCGGAGTGAACCGATGTCGACCGGGATTGTGCTGACCGGTGTGCTACTACGACCGGGACCGGACTCGATGAATGACAACCGATATGTTCTTAAAGCTTTTGACCCAGAACGACGATAGAAAACCCAAAAAACACAAAGAACATAGAAACTCAATTCAAAAAACGGACTATTGTACCTATAAACCAATATCGACCAATATCCAAATAGAATTAATGATCAAATAACAACCTTTATGCTTCAATTTCAACAACACAGATGTCGACAATTCTTGAACCCAGAAACCAAAAATCATCAAAAAGTTAATCAATTGATGAATTTAAATGCAATTAAACACTCAGATAACATTCAATAGCATAAAACTCACCTATTCAAATCAATTTCATGCATAAAAACTCATTAAATCAATTTCATAATCCAACAGATCCTTTAGCGCCTTTATTTTTTTTTTGGTCATTGCCAAAGGACTACATATCATGATGGGAGAAGCGGTGGAAAAATATTTGTTCAAAGGCATAAGAGTGGGAAAGAAGAGGTAGTGATTTCTCACCTTCAATATGAGAATGATGTTATATTCTTTGGAGAGTGGGATTCATCCAATATCATAAATCTTATGAAAATTTTGAAATGCTTTCATGCAGTCTCGGGGTTAAAGTTGAATCTAATTAAAAGTAAAATCTATGGTGTGGTGCACCAATTGAAGAAGTTCATTTATGGTCGAGTGGCTTGGGGTGTGGAAGTGGCACATTGCCTTTTACATATCTAGGGCTACCGGTGGGTTCGTCTATGAGAACGCTCTCGCATTGGACTTCGGTGATTGAAAAAATGAAGAATAAACTTGCGTCTTGGAAAACAAAAAGGATCTCGTTCGGAGGAAGATTGACGTTGGTGAAATCGGTTATTGGTAGTGTATATCTATAATTTTTTTCGATGTTTCGTACCCCGGTAGGTGTGTTAAATTTGCTAGAGAGGGTGAGATGTCATTTTTTTAGGGGGGGGGGATAAGTGGTGATGGTGACATTATAGGGAAAGGTCGGTGTAACACCCCAATGTTTTCGCCATATGAAATGTTACGTCTCCCAAAAATACATCATTAAATAACCCAAAAAATAAATAAATAATCCAAATATAAATCCCAAACGTTACAGCGAAAGTCTAAACGTCAAATAAACAACCATAAAAGTTAACTCGTCCCATACTGGGTAACTAAACCAACCCAAATGAAATAAATTACATCGAAACAAGTAAAGTATAGAATCCTAGGTGAGTCCCTTGCCTTTATTGACTCCAGAACCTCCTGCTCCTGAGATATATACTATAGTCAGCTAAATAGCTAAGAGAGTTCACAGTTTGTATGCAATCACACACCTTAACCATAGAAATGGCAAATAGATAGTGACATGCAACATATATGCCGCCCATTGAGATCTCCCAACTCCACTCCGTTAGGTAAGGACCTGCCATGTCACAGACATTCCCTGGGCATGTGGGTTCACAAAGAACTAACCGCCCATCTCGGGTCGTGCCTCCCCTAAATGTGACATATCGAGCCGATATCCCATACCCCGGTTAACGCACCATGTTAACCCCAAACCCAAACTATATGCATGCAATTTATGTTAACTGAATATAATAAAATTATCATGCTTGCACCATAAATATAAATTAAATGCACGTAAAACACCAATTATAAATAACGTGCAATTAACACCTCAACAAAACATAAATATAAAATATCACACCTCATACTTGTAAAAATAATTTATACGTATGTATACATCCCAGTGAAATATCGTGAAAGACTCACCTGATAATGCCAGTTCGTTAGAACTTCTCTACAAATAACAACCTACAATTATAGACGCAATAATACCCATTAACATCTATATTTTCTTCAAAAATCAACTTAAAAGTCAACTAACGATTAACCTCGGTCAACCCTTAATTATACTCCTAATTGTCCACTAAAATGTTATAATTAACCAACCCAAATTTGTTTGCGTCAAATCGTTAATGTCACGACATCTCGATGTCCCAATAATAAATTAAAATCCCTTAATAATTTGGAGTTACTCCTCTTATAATTAAATAATACTAACAAGAATATATATAATTAAATATATAGACTTTAATAATTTATTTAATTAATAAATCCTTACCAAAATTAAATTAATTAATTTCAACCAATTAATTAATTTACACCAAATCTCTTTGGACTTTTTAAAATCAAAGAAACCATTTTAAACCTATTTGACCCCTCCAAAGCCCACCAGGTCAGGCCCATAACTCCTAATCGGCGCAACAGCCACCTCCTGCCGAAAAGTCGCCGTAGGACGTCACCGGCTGTAACACCCCGGATTTCCGTTATGTAATCTTGTTATTCTTGCCTTTAAGTGTTGTCGTTAGCACCGTGTTTGGTTGGGAGTTTGAGTTTGGATTTTGGTGGTTTTGGACGAACCACAGTGAACCACGCGAGTTGCACCACGACTTGAAGTCGCGGCACAACCTGCGAAACCCCCTGTTTGTGTGGGTTTTGTGTTAGCGGGCGAGTTATGCCGCGAGTTGAGGTCGCGGCATAATCCGCGAGACTCCCTGGCCGACTTAGGTGGGTCTTCAACAAAATATCTCATTTGGGTTTCATATCTCTCAAATCTCAAACTCTCTCTTTTCTCTCTTTTCTCTCTTTTCTCGCTCTCTCTTTAAATCTCGTTGGTACCTCGTTATTTGCTAGTATTAAGTGCATCTAGCAAGAGTTCGGTATAGAAAGCTTCGTCTTCTCTCAGTGGTCGATATCTGGTTTTTCGGGTTTTATTCTAAAACCTATTTGGTGAGTTCCTACTACCCTTTTTCTAAACTTTATACATGTCAAAACTTACATTTTGAACTTCTATATATCTCCATGGTTTCAGATCTAAGTTTACTACATTTTGACATAACTTGAGTTTTGGGAGATTTTAGGGTTCCCGATCGTTTTCGACTAAAATGATGGGTTCCATCTTATTTGAAGTAAAATGATATTTTACTTGCACATTTATGTGGATTATTTGAAAGAATGTTTAAATTCATTTTGATGATTTTCATTCTTACTAGAAGTTAAACTTGAAAATGCATTTTGTTTATAAATGTTATTTTATGCCATATAACTATATATGGTTGGTCACATATGTTGTTGTGACGAGTTTGTACCATTACTAGTGGATCCCTAGGTATTGAGTCGACTTATATTTGGGATGTCTTTTCCGCTCTTTGTAAAAATGGATGTATATGATCCTCGAGGGCCATTTCGTACGGTTATGCAAGACCAGTTACTAGTCATGGATCATATTTTCCCTTATTTGTAGCTATGGATGCATATGTCGGTCCACAATACTATCAAGTTCTTATCGACACAACAACAATATGATTACCAACCTGTTTGATTAATAACAAACGATTACAGGATTGATGTTCGGTTTGAGCTCTCGATGTTTTCTCTCTTTTTCACCGTGAGTGTGTGTGTATTGTTATCTGATATTTTTCTCTCTTGCTTCTCAAACACACTACAACCAACTTGCAATATTAAACAAATAAACTAATATAATATCTAACTAATAATATCTAGATATTATCTAACTAACTAACTTAAACTTAATTACTTAAACACAATAAAATACAATAAAACTAACTTTGACTATTTTATTACAAACGACTTCAGACTTATATTTAAGAGTCGACTTTTCTGCATTAGCTTCAGATTGCGATCTTCAGATTGGATGATCTTGAATCCATTGGGACTGTGCTCTAACAATCTCCCCCTTTGGATCAAGATCATTCTAAAAAGATTTATCCAATAGATCTGTTTAATTCAATCTTCTATTACATCTCAGAAGATGCAATCTCCTTCTTTAGTATTCAGAATGTAATAATCTTCCCCTTTTGATGTAGATAAAATCTCTTTCAGATGTTGGGAAGAAATTATCTCTAGTTGTAGCTCAGATTGTTGTAGCAAAGTATCTTCAAAGAGAATATCTTGCAATTCAGCATGTCTTCAGAATACTTGCTCTAATCTTGTGTTGTTTCCCATTTCTTGTGTTGGCTCTTTAGCGCTTCTCCCCCTTTTTGATGAAAAAAAGGAACAATTTCATCAAAAATTCTGAGTAAGAAATGTCCGTCATTTGGATCCTCTGATCCGTCAATTCAAAAGATATTCATCCAGATCTTTGCAAATCCAGACAAAATAATCGTGTAACACCTGAATCAACAAATGAATCAGTTAAAAATGCCTGTCAGTAACACTAAGTAACTGTGTGTAACGAATACACAATGGAAAGGAGCTTTGTGATGTTCACTCCCCCAGGGCTTCCATTCCATCATCGAAACACCACAAAGGTAATTTCTATGAACGTTATGACAAAGAAACAAATTCCTTGTGTGTTCGTGCATGTGATAGAAAGAATTTAGCACGGATGATTGCTTATTAGGCTCAAAATTGTGTAAACCACTGAGACAACAGTAAGTTAAACACAGACTCAATGTGCATGATTGAAGTCCGAAGGTGGGGCAGACTTCCTTCTTTTCAATATCCAGATTTTCCAAATGAAAATCAAATAGCAAATGTCTGCTTCCCCTTTGAAAATGAAACAATTTCCTTTTAAGAAGAAAATGAGTAGTTGGTGGGGTTAATCAAGAGTTGGCATGGGCTAGTTGCATGTTTCAATAATGTTCACCAAAGAAATGTGAAACACTAGAAATGTGGTTGCCCGGCTCAGAAAGTAGTTGGTGCAGAGTTCTGATATTCTTTTAACTCTGTTCTCACACCCTCTTTCTTTTAAACATTAAGCTCACTCTAACCACACTCATTTCTTTTCACTTCTCACACACAATCACTTAAGGATTAACTTCGTGGGTAGAAATCACTGGTTAACGTGATTCCATTGAAGTTGTGTTAAGTCCTAGCACAATGAAATTATGTTTTCCTAGAAAGCATGTGATGCTCATATTTGGTTTAACTATTTCAATTAAAGCACAAATAGATCTTGAAAACATTTAAAGTCACACATCCAAATCATGAATTCGATTTGAGAATCGGGAAGTGGTTTGAACATTTAAGAACAATGTTTTCAATGAATGAAAGTTATCCTTCTTTCATCCATATATGAGATTAAGATAAAGGATTATACCTTTACGTGCGATCTTACATCTCATGAAGCTAAGCTTAAAGTCATAAAGATATGATCTTGTAAGCATCTCTCAAAAACTGCAAAAGTCTTATGTCATAGTCAAAGTAAATTTATTCACTTAAATTAAAATGACAAAAAGCAGAAAAACAATTAATGTACGAGTTCTGATCAGAAATAATCAGAAGTCATCACCTTTTTAATTTTACTCCCCCTGAAATTATGCATCAGAACATTGTCAGTGTTAAAGATATGCATAAAATTTCAGACAAATATGTACTCCCCCTTGAAGGTTGATTTCCTCATTTGAGTATCTGAGTACAATTTCTCATATCAGCACAGGATTAAGGTTTTTTGATCATTGAAGTGCGAGTCCTAAACTGTTGTGTTTAGAAGTCAAACATCGTTGAAGTACGGGTTCTAAGCTGATATACTTAGAAGCCATTTTCTCCTACTCCCCCTTGACAGTAGGTGCCTGCAATACAGAATCATCCCTTTTCTTTGGTATCCACTTCCATTTAGATCCAACTGTGTTAGTTGCAGTTCATATGGGGGTTACTGAGTAAGAACCATACCAGTAATGGTCACTCGTTTTATGAACAGGATCATGTGTACGACAATAAGAACAATAGAGTTTCTTACCTGACAAACTGATTAATTGATCTCTCGTGTAGACAAAATCAGGTTTACCTTTACGCGCATTGTTCTTCTTGGCATTCTGCGTATGTACACATGAGTTTTTTCATTTCAGCTCATCTTTCTTCTTTTCTTCAACTGGTTTCCTGTTCCATACCAGTTCAGCTTCTTTGTAGTTGCTTCTCCTTCTTTGATGTGTACCGGAACCATCTATATTTCTATCAAATAAAAGGTTAGAATTACGAATTTGATCAGAAGATTTAACTGACCTTTTTGAAGAAACAGGTTTGAATGTTGAACTTGCAGCTGACTTGAATGAGCATTCCGAATCAGCTGAATCATCTCTAGGTGAGTGGATAAATGACTCTGGAGTCTTGTGCTCTGTCACCACCACCATTGAAACAATCTTTTCAAGCTCGTTAATCTTTGAAGAATAACTGTTTCTTTCTTTGACAAGAAGGTCAACCTTCGTCTCAAGCTCACACTTCTTTTTCTTCTCTTTCTGTGCACTCTTAGAAAGTTCAGATAACTTTGCATTAAGCTTTCTAATTGCAGCTTCAAAGGTGCTTCTCTCTTCTTCAAATTCCTTCTTAGCACCCTTTCTTCCATCTGATATCTCTTTTAAGTATCCAACATTCTTCTGATCAAATGCCTTCTTCTCTTTGGCAAACTTATCTCTTTCTAAAATTATTACTTTCTCAAATTAGAAACTTATTGAGAAAGCTTTAAACATTTAAGCTCAATCACCTTCTTCTCCTCTATACCCTTCTTGGAAAGATCTGAGAACTTTTCAAACTCTGATATTTTCGTTTGAAGATTAGCATTTGTACTCTCCAAATCCTTAGATTTCTTCTCATTGCTCTCAACAAGATCTAGCTTCTGTATTTGAGCTTCCAAATCAGAAATCTGTCCTTTTAGCTCAGAGTTCTCAGCTTCCAATACCTTAACCTTTTCTATTGGAGACAATCTTGATTTACCTTCAAGTTGATCCCATAACTGTTTTGCTGTATTCCATTTCCTATTTATTTGAATAGAAATCTCTTCTGAACTTCCTTTCAATATAAGAATTTTGGCAAATTTATCAGCTTCATGTCTCCGTCTCTGCTCATCTGTGTATTCATTAAGGTATACTGGACCTTCTTTCATTTCCATATATCCATAAGATCCTCGATAAGAATTGAACTTTGTTGGAATTTTCATCATTCCTTCCTGCAAAGATAATCTGATATAAGTATTCAATTCATGTTTGTCAATAAAGTCTAAGAAATGGATTTTCCACTGCTCATATTTTCCTCTTTCTAAAACAGGAGGTTTCATATCAGTTCCAGATGATAAAAATTCTTTTGAAATAGTCATCTGGTCTAATTGATACTGGTCTTTCAGATCTGAAACCTTTTGAGACAGACTTTTCTCTCTTGGAGGAGCAAAGAAATCATCATGATCCATGATTCCTGTAACAAGAGAACTTGACAGATATGATCGTTAATCCAGATAAAAACAGATAAATACTGAAAATCTTAGAATGAAATTTAGAAAAATTTGATCACGAACAGAACTTTGTCCCCCTTCGCAGACTTAGCACGGGGGTCCCGCTAACCGGGGGTATGGGGGCAACACCCCTAGAGAAATTTTTTTTGACATGTAGAGGCCATATTACAGTTTGCAAAAACTTGTCTAAGTATGGAAAAGTGTGATGGAGTTTGCGCTAGATGTGGTTGGCGCAAAATAGGGATTTGCGTGAGATGAAGGTCGCGCGCTTTGAGTTTTGCGCGAGCAGTTGATGGCGCAAAATTTGAACTTTACGTTAGAAGATGCTGGCGCAAAAGTGACTTAGTGCGAACTGAAGGTTTGCACGAGAAGTGTTTGGCGTGAACTGAGGTTCGCGCAAGTTGAAGGTCGCGCGAGAATATTGCGTGAGCTGTTGTTGGCGCAAAAGAGACTATGAACTGGCGCGAGTTTGAGCTTTGCGCGAGTTCGTCCCTGTACTTCGAAAATCGATCTAAAAACCTATTTGTACTTCGATTAGCAGTTCTAAACTCTAACAAAAAGACCACCAACAGTTCTAGAACAAATTTCTAGCCTTTGATCTAACAAATAAACACTTTTAGAAGAGAAGATCGATGGAATAGTGTCGTTTTTTAACGTAAACTCAGACACAAAAATCCCAAAATTGAAACTCGATTTCAGTGTTATACTGAAATTAAACAATAACAACTCGATCAGCCACCCTAATCGATCACAACCTGATCGATTTCACACCCAAAAACACACTATAACTCGAAAATGATTTTGAAATGAAGAACACAGAGTCGATAGTTTTAAACTTGATTTTGATCTATTTTCAGGCTCTGATACCAATTGTCAGTCCACAATACTATCAAGTTCTTATCGACACAACAACAATATGATTACCAACCTGTTTGATTAATAACAAACGATTACAGGATTGATGTTCGGTTTGAGCTCTCGATGTTTTCTCTATTTTTCACCGTGAGTGTGTGTGTATTGTTATCTGATATTTTTCTCTCTTGCTTCTCAAACACACTACAACCAACTTGCAAAATTAAACAAATAAACTAATATAATATCTAACTAATAATATCTAGATATTATCTAACTAACTAACTTAAACTTAATTACTTAAACACAATAAAATACAATAAAACTAACTTTGACTATTTTATTACAAACGACTTCAGACTTATATTTAAGAGTCGAATTTTCTGCATTAGCTTCAGATTGCGATCTTCAGATTGGATGATCTTGAATACAATGAGACTGTGCTCTAAAAACATATGATTCTCGGGGGCAATTTGGTACGATTATGTGAGATCGGTTACTAGCTAAGGGTCATATGGTAGTCCTAGTGAACGAGTATGACTTGGTTTCCGCGAGGTCCCTCCCTCACATCGTAGTACGGACCTTTATAGTTCGTGGCCAAGGATTCCAAGTGTTTCGACTCATAACTCGGATTGTGACCTACTTTGTGTTACACTACAATCCTTGGTAAAAAAACTGGTTACCTTTGTCATCGTATGATGAGTTTACATTTAAAAGGCCCGGTTGTGGCAAAGGTTTCATTTGAAAATTAAACCTTATTGAAAAGATTTCCTTATGATACAATTGTTTACATCTCTTGAAATTTATAAATTGTATGTTCTCACTAGGCTTTAAGCCTAACACTTTTTCTCAAATGATGTGTATAACAGGTTCCCGTTAGTAGTGGGTTGCTAAGGGCTTGAGTGACGAGCTTGGTCTCGGGGATTTTGAGATGACTAGTATTGATGTTGGGAAATTGTTTAAGTCCCATTATTTTGGTGATATTGGATTAACAACCGATGTAATCTAGATAGGTTATGTATAGATTAGTTTGTTGTTGAGTTCAATATCAGTATTCTGGTTTGTAAAGGTTAAGTACATTTCCCCTTTTTGGGAGGTTTATACCAAGTGTTGATGCTTATTTGTCTAGTTCCCGCGTTTTAATTTCACACTGGATTTTAGGGTGTTACACCGGCGCCGGAGAACGTCGCTTTTCCGGTGAGTTCGTCAGTTTTCCGGTGAGCTCATTGTTTTGAACCGTGTGGCTTCGTTTCTCCTCCGTTTTCGATGATTCTTTTTCCTAAATTTTAGTTTTTCGATTCTTCATCTTTTAGAAACAATAATCGCATGAAAACTTCAAGTTTTGAGGAAGATACTTATGTTTAAAGTTCCGGTTTTTACCGAAAACGATAATTTCTACGTTTTGATCAATCTAACAACCTTTCGGTTATCCAATCGGCTCCAAAACGTATCTGGTTTATCTTTACCCATTCCTAACATCTCCATGTAGTTAGTTTCTAGCTCTATAGGGAATACATACCTTAACCCAACGGATCGCTATCGAAAATGAACCAACTTTGAATGCTTCAAGACTCCTCCTTGTGACACCGTTCGTCGATAATTCCAACGCCAACTCTCTCCAAAATGCCAACAACAAAAAACACAAAAAAAACTCCAACCGAACCCAAGTATATATAGTCGGATTTTTCCACTGGAATATGGAAGGAGGAATCGCCATTATAACAATTAATCCCTTCCCTATTTTATTTTTCAAGACTGACAAAACCGGCCCCTCGTCACTATTATTTCACGATTTGACCCCATATTTTGAATTGTTTCCTTAATATAAGTCAATTATTTTTAAATGATTATTCCTCCATTAATAACCACCAAAAATAAAAGATTCCTATATATTTCTTTTATTCTTATAAAATCCTCCAAAAATAACTCTCCATAAAATAAATAATTTTATTTTATTTTATTAATATTCCAGTTTTCCCAAAAAATTTGGGTGTTACAACTCTCCCCTTCGTAAAAAGAATTTCGTCCTCGAAATTACGTCTAGCTGAATTGGTGAGGATATTTGACCCTCATTTCCTCTTCCACTTCGTAAGTCATTTCCGCCCCATTGTGGAATTTCTACTTAACCAAGACTAAAGGTATAACCATATTTCTTAGTCTTTTGGTCTTACTGTCCAAGACTTCGATGGTATCTTCAACATAGGCTAGCTTGTTATTAATCTCGACATCCTCCAGATTCACAATAGTTGATTCGTCGGCCAAACACTTTCTCAAATTTGACACATGGAATGTGTCATGAATCCCACTTTGTTCCTCTGGTAATTTATAGCGATAGGCTACCGCCCCTACCCTCGCAAATACTTCGAAGGGTTCGATATGTCTTGGACTTAACTTACCCCTCTTCTCGAACCTCATGACTCCTTTCCATGGCGATATCTTCAATAACACCTTGTCGCCTACTTGGAACTCCTGAGGTTGGCATTTTCTATCCGCGTAACTCTTTTGCCTATCCTGTGCAGCCTTTAATCTATCTCTAATTTGCACAATATTGTCTGACGTTTTCTGAACTAACTCCGGACCAATTAGTTGTCTCTCTCAAATATCTACCCATCATACCGGTGTTCTGCATTTGCGGCCATATAATGCCTCGAATGGCGCCGCCTTGATACTAGAGTGGTAGTTGTTGTTGTAGGCAAACTCTATTAATGGAAGATGACTATTCCAGTTACCTCCAAAGTCAATCGTACATGAACGCAACATATCTTCCAACGTCTGAATTGTCCTCTCGCTTTGGCCATCAGTCGGAGGATGGTAGGTGGTGCTTAAATGTAACCGCGTCCCCATTTCCTGCTGGAAGCTTGTCCAAAATCGAGACATAAACCTAGTATCTCTATGGGTACCCCATGTCTTGTAACTATTTCATTGACATAAAGTTGTGCCAACCTTTCTAATGTGTATTTGTCGCCGATCGGCAAAAAGTGAGCGGATTTTGTCAATCGGTCGACGATCACCTAGAAGCATCATGCCCTTTCATTGTCCTTGGCAACTTCGTAACAAAGTCCATGGTGATCATATCCCATTTCCATACTGGGATCTCCAATTGTTGTAGCATTCCTGACGGTTTCTGATGATCCGTCTTCACTTGTAGGCAAGTCAAACACTTCTCTACATAGCTTTCTACAGCTTACTTCATACCAGACCACCAGTAGCTCTCTCTCAGATTCTTATACATTTTGTCGTTTCCTGGGTGCATCGTGTATTTGGACTTGTGGGCCTCGTCCATCACGATTTTCCATGAACCCCCCAAACTAGGAATCCATATCCGAGTTCCTAATCCATGCACCCCATCTGACCCTACGGTCAGGGTCATGATTTTCCCTACCATTCGTTCCCTCTTAATATTTTCTTCTAATATGGCTTCCTTCTGTATTTCCCGTATTTGATCTATCAAGTTCACCTTGATATTCATTTGCATAGCCCAAACTTTGATTTGTTCAAACCCTTCCCTCCTACATAATGCTTCGACGACTACGTTCGCCTTACCCGGATGGTAATGGATCTCAAGGTCATAGTCCTTGAGCAATTCCATCCACCTCCTTTGTCTCATGTTCAACTCCGTCTGGTCGAACAAGTATTTCAGACTTTTATGATCGGTATAAATCATACACTTGGTACCGTACAAATAGTGTCCATATCTTTAGCGCGAAAACTACCTCAACTAACTCCATGTCATGGGTAGGATACTTCTTCTCGTGCTCCTTTTACTGGCGTGAACCATATACAATAACTTTGCCTTGTTGCATCAACACACATACTAGTCCCATCTTCGACGCGTCACTATACACGATAAAATCTTCAGTTCCTTCTGGCAGGGATAACACTAGGGCACTACTAAGCCTCTCCTTAAGCGTCTGGAACGCTTCTTCTTGTATTTCTCCTCAATCGAACTTTATCGCTTTCTGTGTCAATTTCGTCAATGGCGTTGCTATATTGGAGAAGTCTTGGATGAACCTCCGATAATAGCCCGCTAAACCCAAGAAACTGCGAATCTCAGAGGCAGACTTAGGTGATTTCCAATTCATGACTGCCTCAGTTTTAGCTGGGTCTACTTTGTTGCTCTCCGCATTCACTACATGGCCTAGAAACTGAACTTCATGTATCCAGAATTCGCATTTAGAGAACTTTGCATAAAGTTGCTCCTTTTGCCAATAATTCCAGAATTGTTCTCAAATGTTGTTCGTGATTCTATTTGCTCCTTGAGTAGATAAGAATGTCGTCTATGAAGACTATAACAAACTTATCTAGGTAAGGCCCGCAGACTCGATTCATTAAATCCATGAATGTTGCAAGTCCATTCGTTAATCCGAATGGCATTACTACGAATTCAGAGTGTCCATATCGTGTCCTGAACGCGGTTTTTGGTATATCTTATTCTCTTACCCTCAACTGATGATACCCTAAACTCAAGTCGATCTTCGAGAAGTGGTTAGCCCCTTGCAGTTGATCGAAAAGATCGTCAATCCTTGGCAAAGGGTATCTATTCTTTATCGTGATCTTGTTGAGATCACTATAATCGATGCACATTCTCATTGTTCCATCCTTCTTTTTCACGAACATAATCGGTGCTCCCCAAGGTGATAAGCTTGGTTTGATAAAACCATTATCCAAGAGTTCCCGCAGTTGCTTCATCAACTCTTGCATCTCTGTTAGGGCCAACTGTATGGTGCCCTAGCGATTTGTGCCGCTCCCGGTACCAAATCAATCTTAAATTCTACCTGGCGTTTTGGTGGAATTCCTGGTAATTCCTCTGGGAACACCTAAGAGTACTCTCTCACCACTGATATATCATGTATCTTCTGCTTCTCTAGCTTTGCGTTGATTGTGTAAGCCAGGTATGTTGCACAACCTTTTCGTAGATATTTGTTTGCCTTAATCGCCGTGATCACTCCTATGTCAGTCTTCATTTGATCCCCATAAACATATATTGTTTCTCCTTCTAGGGGTCTGGATCTTAATCATCTTCTTGTTGCAAACAATTTGGTCATGGTTGTTCGACAACCAGTCATTCTTAATACTACGTCGAAACCACCCAATCCCATGGGCATAAGTCTTACAAGCAACTTCTTACCGTCTATATAGATCATGCATCCATCAATTACTTCCTCTACCTTAACTTGACCACCATCTGCAGTTTCTACCATGTAGCTCTTTTCTAGCCTATTGTCATCTCTATTCAAGTAGTGACGGAAAGAAGTAGAGACAAAACTACCATTCGCACCCGAATCAAATAATACATGTGCATAGACATCATTAATAGGGAACAAACCAGATACGACGTCTGGGGTTTCCCGTGCTTCTTCCAAGGTCATGTTGTATGCTCGTCTGCGCCCCTTTGTCGGCTCCTTCTTCTTTGCTAACTCTTTCCTTAATCCTTCTCTTAAAGCTCAGTTGTTGTTCCATGTGCCCTTCTGCAACTTGGGACATTCAAACCTCAGATATCCTGTAGCTCCATACTCAGAGCATGTCTTCTTCTAGGGACATTCCCTCACGGTGTGACCCGACTTCCCACAACGATAACAAGCCACACTCCCTGCTCTACACTCCCCTCCATGCTTCCTATTGTTCTTCTTACATGTAGGGATGGAGAATCCATCATTCTGGCTCTTAGTTGAAGTTGTGTTTCCTTCACCTTCTTTACCACCTTGTTCGATCCTTCCCACTTTCTCTTGAAGTCTCTCCTTTCTCCAGCTGCCTTCATATTATTCTCTTCGGCCATCGTTTCCATCTCTACCGCCTGAACGAACATGGTTGGCTTCATCATGTCCACGTATTGTTTTATCTCTATCCTTAGACCATCCTTAAATCGGTCTATCTTCCTTTGTTCGGTCGCCACTTGATAACTGGCGCATCTGGCCTTCTCCAGGAATTTATTTACGTACTCTTGAATTGATAGCGAACCTTGCTCCAGCCTCAAGAATTATGATTCCAACTTCTTCACCTTTGACTGCGTGCAGTACTTATCCTTCATCATACTCTTCATTTTCTCCCAAGTCAAGGTAGCAACACTTTCTTCTCCTTGGATCGCGCATTCAGTCTCCCACCAGTGGAGTGCCGAATCCAAGAGAGTAGTAGCAGCATAAGTCACTTTCTGCTCCTCCAAGCACTTGCATATTTTAAAATAGCTCTGGATTTTGGTTATCCAGTTCATTAGAACAACTGGGCCTTCTGTACCCCTGAATTCCTTTGGGCGAGTGTCGTTAAAGGTCATGAAGTTGCATGCTTTGTCCTTCTCTTGATACTCTCTCTTCTCACACGTTCCTCCATCACTAGTGGTTATTTTTCCCGTTTCTTCGATGAGTTAACCATGTCCCTAACCAATGCTTCCACCCTCTCAGTGGTCTGGGAATTGTTCACTAGTCTCTCCTTTTGAGTGTTGGCTTCTTGCTCCTCTTCTGGGTCCTTGAATCGGTCGCCTAACATCGATTTCAACATGTTTAGGAGAGTATTTTGGAGGACTTGAGTCATTCACTCCATCATCATCTCTTCCGTGAAAAGGTTTTCACCCCTCCCGACTCCTCGACCTCTCCCTTGGCTCCCTCTCGCTGTAGAACTCCTCACCTCTTACGGGGTAGAACTTGAACTTGCGGTTAAATTATTACCGCGTCTACGACCTCGTCCTTGAACCTCAGGTCGTGGAATCACATTAGACTGAATTCAACTCTCAAGTCAACTCTCAAGCTAAAGTCAAAGTCTTTGTAATAAAGAAAGTCAAAGTGTTTGTTTTGTCTTTGTTATGTGTTAGAGTATAAATAGTTGTTTTTGTTTGTAGACTTATTAGACTAAGAGAGACTAGAAGAAATATACACGTTTGTAGAGAAGGAAATACGGAGAGCATCACATTGTATTCAAAGTTGAGATTAATGGAAATCGTTTGAATTTGATTGTGTTAGATCATAAATATGTTGGATGCAAGATCATAGAAAGATCATAGAAGACTGGAGGTCAAAGTCAAAGAAAGTCAAAGCTCAAATGTCAACTCTCAAGCAAAGTCAAAGTCAAATGTAATAAGTCAAAGTCTTGTTTGTGTCTTGTTGTGTAAGCATGTGTAAATAGTTTAGTTTTTCTTTTTATAGACTTGTGGCTTGTGTAATACTTGGAACATCTATAACAGTTTGTATTCGCAGAGAGTTGGAGAGAGAAAGAGATTTCTAGAAAGAGAAAGCTTTGTACACGAAATCTTAAGTTAAAATACATAAACAGGTTGAATGATTAATCTTGTTGTTGTTATCTTGTTTGTTTGCTTGAATCGATAAGAACTTGAAACAGGGACTTTATCAAATGGTATCACAGCAAATCCGATTTGAAATCAAGAAAACACAGTTTGACACTGTTACATTGAGTTGCAGATTCAATTTTAGGTTTTTGTGTAAATTTCAGGTTGTAGTCGAGTTTATGAGATTCGTATAGTGTATTAGATTGATTCTGTATAGGATAATTCGAGTATTGCACGGTAATCTTTGTGAATTTGATGAGATCTTAGAGTTTTGTTTTCACGAGTTTATCGCACTGTATTTGCATCATATTGTAAAATGGAATGAATTTTCTTGTAATTCAGTATTAGGATTCGTTTCTAGTTGTGTTAGAGAGTATTGTGTCAAAATCTCAGATTGAAATTCATAGAATAGATAGGTTTTTGAGAATTTCAGAGGTTGTTTTTCACGAAGATCCCAAGAACTCACAGATATTCTGAAGAACTCGCAGAGTGTTCAAGGATTCGCAGAAAGATTAAAGAATTCGCAGAAATCTTGAAGATTTTGCAGGATTCACATTAGTTTTTGTATAATTGTTGTTTCTAAAAAAATCACAAGGGTAGAATTCGCAGAGGAGTCTTGCGAATTGTATAGAATTCGTATCAGTGTCTCTTGCGAATTGCTTAAGATTCGCATGTGAGAGTATTGAGAAACTTTCAGAATTCGTATACTTGTGATTTGCGAAAAATTTCATTAGAAAATTATCAAGTATAAAATTCGCAGGTGTATGTGTTGCGAATTGTACAGAATTCGCAAGTCAGTGTTTTACGAATTATTCAGGATTCATATTGGTCTAACTACGAAGTTCTAAGAATTCGCATAAGTTTTTTCGTGGAAAATATTAAGGACAGAATTCGCATATGTTCTTTGTGTGAAAAGTTTAGAATTCGTAGATTTGTGTATTGCGATATATTAAAGACTCTGACATCCTAGTTTGCGAATTCTGAGTCTTTTTGCTTGCGAATTCTTGATTTGTTAGTGCTTGCGATTTTTTGAAATTTGTTTCTTGCGAATTCTGAGGTTATCTTTGTGGCTTGCGAATTCCTTCCATCTTCTGTGTAACATGTGAATTCCAGACTTGTAGATTTTTGGAAATTTCATTTCTGATTTTCTTTCAAGTTTTCAGTATATTTTGTGATTTTAAATTGGACTAACGATCGTTTTCAAGTTTCTTATTGAATATTTATTTAAACAGGATGACTTCTAAAGATGCTCTTTCGATTGGTATGGATGTAAATCCCCCTGTTCTATTCAAAGGGGAATACGAACAGTGGAAAGACAGATTTCTCGACTTTGTTGACCGGCACGCGAACGGGGAAAATATTATGTTGTCAATTACTGAAGGTCCATAGAAGTTGTGTTATCTCACAGATCTATTGGATTCAAGATCATCCAATCTGAAGATCCAATCTGAAGCTAAAGCCGGAAAGTCGACTCTTAACATAAGTCTAATGTCGTTTGTAATAAAATATCAAAGTATTGTTTTTAGTATTTTATTAATATTCCTAAATATCTAGATATTATGTTTAGATATTATATTAGTTTATTTAGTTAGATATTAGTTTTAGTTTGCAAGTTGATGTAGTGTGTTAGGGAAAAAAAAGAAATCAAATCACACACACACACACTTTACTGTTCATCAGAGAGAAAAACGAGAGCTTCAAGAACAAACATCAATCCTGTAATCTTTGATTTATAATCTAAACAGGTTGGTAATCATATGTGTTATTGTTTTGATAAGAACTTGATATATTGTGGACCGACAATTGGTATCAAAGCTTAAAATAGATTATGTGTTCTTTATTTCAAAATCTTTTTCGAGTTTTAAAGTGTTTTAGGAGTTCAAATCAATCAGGTTGTGATCGATTTGTGGTCTAGATCGAGTTGGTGTTGTTCGATTTCAGTATAGAACTTCTATCGATTCAAATTTTGGGATTTTGTTGCAAAACAGTTCACGTCCTCATCTCACTGTTTCATCGATCAAAATCATCAAAAAGTGTTTGTTTGAGAAATCAAAGGCTAGCGATCTGTTCTAGAAGTGTTAGTGGTCAATCTGTCAAATTTTAGAACTGCTAATCGAAGTCTAGATAGGTTTTTAGTCGAATTTCGAAGTTGCAGGGACAAACTCGCACAAAAGTTCAAATTTGCGCCAGTTCATAGTCAGTTTTGCGCCATCAACGTCATGCGCAATACTTGACTTTTGCGCCATCAATGTCTCGCGCAAAAGTTCTTTCACGCGACCAACTGCTCACGCAAACTTTGTTTTGCGCCAACCATTACTCGCGCAAACCTCAATTCGCGCGACCTTCGCTAGCGTACGATCTCGCACAAATCTCAAGATCTCAAGCGGTCACTTTTGCGCCAACACCTCATAGCGCAAAATTCTGTTTCGCGCCACCTTCACTTCACGCAAAACACTTTTGCGCCAGCGTCTTCTAGCGCAAAGTGTTACTTCGTGCCACCTACACCTCGTGCAAACCTCTTTTGCGCCAGCTCCTTTTAGCGCAAACTTGTGCTTTTTGCGCCAATACAAGACTTAGTCTTTTTCAATATGACTTCAAGAGAAGCTCTAGCAATCGAAACTGACTCAAAGCCACCAGTACTCTTCAGGGGAGAGTATGAACAGTGGAAAGATCGGTTTGGGAGTATTCATCAGGAAATCAATAGAAGAGGGAGTTATGGCATCAGTTTATGAGACTCGTACGGAAGGAACTGTGGCAATAGAGTTTCAACTTAAGTTTGAGGAACTAGAAGGTGATAACCTTAAAAGAGCAAAAGGTGATAGATTAGCAAAGTCTTATATTCTTCAAGGCATTCCAAATGAAATATACATAAAGATAGACAACTATAAGGCCTCAGGCAAACAGATGTGGGATCAGCTAGAGAAGATGATGCTAGGTTCAAAGGTTGGGAACCAGCTCAAGATATCCAACTGCCTAAACAACTATGAAGAATTCAAAGGCAGAGTTGGAGAGTCTCTAGAAGTAACATACGACAGGTTTGTGACCTTGCTGAATGAATTAAGCAAGAACAAGGTCACTAAATCACAGATAGAGTTGAATGTCAAATTCCTCAACATTCTCCAGCCTGAATGGAAGAGGTTTGCCAGACAAATGAAGCAAATCAAGGATCTAAACGAGATTCCACTTCATGATGTGTATGAAACCCTCAAACAAAATGAAGAAGAGATGGATGAAATCTTGGATGAAAAGAAACAGGGTGAGAAGACAGTTGCTGACTCAGTTGCTCTTGTTGTGAAAAAGAAGAAAAAGAAGATGCTTATGTCTGAATCAGATGAGGTTGAAAATGAAGCGAACTCTCGGACGACTGTGAACAATTAAAGCAGACTATGCTTATGCTGACAAAGGCTTTTCAGAAGAAGTTCTACAAGAAGCCAAGTTCAAACAGTCAGAGGTATTCTTCTGGTCTAAGCAACTATTTTCACAAGGAGAGGGTTGAAGGAAAGAGATTTGAAGGAAAGAGAGTAGAGGAAAGGAATCTGGAAGAGAGAAGGTA
Source organism: Arctium minus (assembly GCA_954870635.1). Taxonomy (NCBI): domain Eukaryota; kingdom Viridiplantae; phylum Streptophyta; class Magnoliopsida; order Asterales; family Asteraceae; genus Arctium; species Arctium minus. Next base: position 62,019,086 of record OX941088.1, on the reverse strand, counting down.
TCAACCTGAAGGATCCAGTCACTCAGAACCTCCAACGTTCTACAACTGTGGCAAAATAGGTCACTTTGCCAGAGACTGCCGAAGACCCAAAGTCAGAAACTCAGACTACTACAAGAATAAAATGCTTCTATCCAAGAAACAGGAGGCTGGAAAGGCATTGATGGCAGAAGATGAGTACTGGCTTGATCAATCAGAAGATGAGAATGAAGAGAAGGATGAAACAGCTCACATGTGCTTAATGGGCAAGCAGGAATCAGAAGATGAAGCTGATTCTGATGATGAGGAAAATGAGGTATGTGATTTAACTCAATCAGATTTCTTAAATCAAATGCATTCCATGTTGACTAAACTCGAAGAGTTAGAGTCGAAGCTTAAGCAAGAAAAAGGTGTTATTAATGACAAAAACCAATCAATACAAAAACTTAGCAAGGATATTGTTGAAGAAAGTATTGATTGAGACAATGCATAAAAACTTTGATAACTGCGCTAAAGAAAAGACAATAATTCTCAAAGAAATAACTGAAACAAATTCTAAATTGAGAAAGAGTGAGTTTGATTTCAAAGAGCTTACGAAAATGTATTCTTCGTGTTCCAAAGAAAACGAATCTTTACTTGCAAAATTAAAAGCTTTGGAAGAGAAGTTATACAAAATGGGTCAAACTGAACAAACCATTCATCTTAAAAAACCCAAAAAGGAAATAGAGAGTTGGGGACTCGGATACGAGAATCCTCATTACCTTAAAAATGCTAAATCTGAAGTGCCTGCACTTTATGATTTTACATTTATGAAACTAGCTCGACGAATCCCTGAGCTTAAAGTTTTCTGGACTGGACTGTCTAAAGAGGATGAAGCCAAGGAATCTGAAAAACGAAATAATACATCTAATGTTCAACTTCCATTTCGTTATGCGAAGCTGAATAATAGTTATAATGATGATCCAATATATCAAAAGAAATCTTTCTTTCAAATGACTTCTTTCAGAGTTATTCTGTAAAAGAAATGGAGGTGAATCCTATTAAAGGTAAACTATATGTCCCTCCTCTCATTTTGGAAAGTAAAATTTCTGAACTTGAGACATCTTTAACAGATGAAAGACTTTTGATTCATATTGAACAAAAAGTTTTTTCAACTGTGCTTAAGAGTACTGTTCTTTCTAAATCATCAAAGGCTTCAAAATCTGATGACATATTTGGTTCAACTAATGAAGGGTATGATTTTCTAAACTATGACGGTGGTTTGGATGATTGTTTTGATCATTTTGATTTTCATGCCAAACTTCCTAACCATTCGTCTTTTATTGTAAATTCCTTTGGATCAACCGGTATGTCTGAAAAAGGTAAATCATCAACGAAAGTTGATGAATCAGCTTCTGTGAAAGCTAAGAATGCGAAAGGTTAGAAGAAATCTCAGCATTCACAAAAACCGATCACTACTGGTAACCCAAAGAAGATGCATTCAGTTGTTGCTCAAAAGTCTAACTCACAAGTTTCAAATGTTTTAGATCTGAGCAAGAAAGAGATAGGAGTTAAATCTCAATGGCAACCAAAACAGGAGATTGACAAGACTGATAAATCTTTTTGTAGTGTTGATTGTAATAAGGCTATGCCTACTAAAGATGTTTTGAATGCGAATATTGCTATTATTTTGAAACCAAAACTTGTCATTTATCGCAAGAAATATTCTATGAAGCAATTATTCGAGTTATCTTTATCTGCTAGAAAGTCTTCATAATATGATAAACATGTTTATGCTTCTTGTCAAGATTCTGATGTTTCGTATGGCACTTATCATGTTCACTCTTATAATTCATATTCTTCATTTGATTCTCAAAAACAAAAAAGACCCAAATTTCAATGGGTACCAAAAACATGTGCTAACACAGTTGGATCCAAATACAAATGGATACCAAAGAAAAGGGATAATTATGTGTTGCAGGCACCTACTGTCAAGAGGGAGTAGGAGAATAGAGGCTTCTAAGCAATTCAGTTTAGAACCCGTACTTCAAACGAAGTATGACTTCTAGACAAAACAGTCTAGGACTCATACCTCAACGAACAATGGCTCTTGAATACAACAGTTCAAGACCCGCACTTCAATGCTCAAAAGTCTTTACTCCAATTTTGTTTTATGGATATCTAAATCTCTTGTTTCGTAATTTCTCTTGTGCAGATCCGTCATATGTGGTACTTGGATAGCGGATGTTCCAAGCATATGACTGGACAGAAAGGGATGTTGACCAACTTTAAAGAGAAATAATGCAGAACAGTTAGATTCGGGAATGATCAGTTTTCACCAATACTGGGTTATGGTGATATGGTACATGACAAAGTCACGATCAAGAAGGTGAGCTATGTTGAAGGCTTAGGACAGAACCTGTTCAGTATAGGCCAGTTCTGTGACAAAGGCTTAGAGGTCAATTTCAAAGCCAAGAGGTGTTCTGTTCGCACTGAAAAAGGCAACGAACTCTTGGTTGGCACTCGAAAGTCCGACCTCTACACAATCAATTTGTCAAACTTCCAGACTGACAAGCAGGTTTGTCTACTCTCTAAAGCCTCGATGCAGCAAAGCTGGCTATGGCATCGACGACTCTCTTACCTCAACTTTAGGTACATCAACAAGCTGGTCAGTGGAAAGTTAGTAAAAGGACTTCCAGAGCTGAAGTATGAAAAAGAACACCTTTGTGCAGCGTGTGAAAAGGGAAAGATGAAGAGAGCTCCACATAAACCAAAGCCTGAACCGAGTACAAGCTCTCCGTTAGAGTTGTTGCATATGGACTTATGCGGTCCGTGCGAACGCAAAGCTTAGGCGGAAAGAAGTACATACTAGTTATCGTGGACGATTATTCGCGATACACTTGGGTCAAATTTCTACGTTCGAAAGATGAGACACCTGATGTTCGCATTACATTCCTAAAGACGACCCAGGTGAATCTGCAGAAACCAGTCAAGCTTCTCATAACTGAGAACGACACAGAGTTCAAGAACAAAAAGGTTGAAGAATATCTCGAATCTGTCGGGATTTCACATCAATACTCTACTGCTCGTACACCTCAACAGAATGGAGTGGTCGAAAGAAGAAATCATACGCTAGTCGAGGCTGCTCGTACTATGCTAAGTCAATCTGACTTACCTCTATTTCTGTGGGCTGAAGCTATATCGACTGCATGCTACACTCAGAATCGCTCCATGATACCCCGCAGATTCAAGAAGACTCCTTATGCGTTGATCAACAACCGAACACTGACAATCAAATATTTCTATATATTTGGGTGTAAGTGTTACGTTCTAAATGATAGAGAGAGTATGAACAAGTCCAGTGCCAAGGCGGACGAGGGCATCTTCATTGGTTATTCATCTACATCTACTGCATACCGTGTTTACTTGAAGAAGTCAAAGAATGTTGTCGAAAGCGTCAATGTTACGTTTGATGAAGAAATGGCTTCTGAACAACTCAGTTCAGAACCCATGATAACCGGAGTACTAGCTTCTGGGCAAATCAATCCAGAACCTGCGTCTCAAGCGAACAAATCAGATGAAACATCAACGTCTACTAATCATTTATCTGATTTAGATTTATTATTTGAACTGTTTTATGATGAATTTCTTGGATCTAATGTGAAGAAATCTGTTGTGGTTGACAGGATGGAAGACTCAACGACTACTCATCCAACCAGTTCAGATATCTCTAATGAATCCAACTCCTCGATTCAGCAAGAAATTCCAGTTCAAATGCGGAATCCAACAGTTGAAGTTGTGATCAATAATGAAGAGACAGAAGTTGCTGAACAAGCTGTACCTACTAAAACTTCTTCACCTACTACTTCAACTGCAATCACCATTCCTCCTGAACAACCTGAAGAAGGTACCAGTGGATTCTTAGATGATAATATTGATATATAATCATATAATCCACTCCCTCATGAACACAAATGGACCAAAGAGAACCCGATAAGCCAGATCATTGGCGATCCAACAAAACCAGTGCAAACTAGGTCAGCGTCAATGAATATGTGTATGCATGAATCCTTTCTGAGCAATATCGAGCCATCTCGCGTATCCGAGGCTCTTGCCGATTCAGACTGGGTGACTGCAATGCAAGAAGAGCTGAATTAGTTCGACGCACTTAAAGTCTGGAGACTCGTACCCAAACCTCAAGGTAAAACCATTATAGGTACGAAATGGGTTTTCAAGATCAAGAAAGATGAAGATGGTACCATTATCAGAAACAAAGCAAGACTTGTAGCCAAAGGATACATGCAAGAGGAAGGAATAGACTACGATGAGACTTATGCTCCTGTGGTGCGTTTATAGGCAATTCGAATGTTTTTGGCCTACGCAGCTCACAAGAACTTTACTGTCTTTCAAATGGACGTGAAGACCGCCTTTCTGAATGGCATTCTAAAGGAAGAAGTCTACGTCTCGCAGCCAGAAGGCTTTGTCAATCAAGAGAAACCGAATCATGTCCACATTCTCAACAAAGCACTCTATGGACTGAAACAAGCTCATCGCGCCTGGTATGATGTCCTATCTCAATTTTTAGTCAAGTCTGGTTTTTCAAAAGGTACGGTAGATACCACTTTGTTTATTAAAAAGGAAAAAGATGATATCATTCTTATTCAAATCTATGTCGATGATATTATTTTTGGCTCTACAAATCCTAAGTATTGTAAGAATTTTTCAAACCTTATGGTGTCAAGATTTCAGATGAATATGATGGGAGAGATGAATTTCTTTCTCGGATTACATGTCAAACAATTTTCATCGGGGGTTTTTATTAATCAATCAAAATACATTCTTGATATTCTTCGGAAGTTCAAAATGGAAAATTCTAAACCGATTAGTACCCCAATGGCACCATGTACTAAGATTGGCACCGATCCTTCTGGAAAGGCTGTTGATGTTAGGACTTACAGAGGGATGATAGGTTCTTTGATGTATCTTACTTCTAGTAGGCTAGATATAATGTTTTCAACATGCTTATGTGCTAGATATCAGGCCAATCCCAAAGAAATCCATTTGTCTGCAGTTAAGCGCATTTTTAGGTATCTGAAGGGGACTGCAGATCTTGGTCTGTGGTATCCTAAAGATACTAGCTTTGAACTAACAACATATACAGATGCAGATCATGTTGGTTGTATGCTAGACAGGAAGAGCACGTCAGGTCATATACAGTTCCTCGGTGATAAACTTGTAAGTTGGGCATCGAAGAAGTAACTTTGTGTTTCAACTTCAACGGCCGAAGCAGAATATGTAGTTGCTGCTAGCTGCTGTTCTCAGGTCTTATGGATGAGAACACAACTGCATGACTACGGTTTTCACTTCAACAAAATCCCGATCTATTGTGACTCAAAGAGCGCCATCGCGATAGCAGCGAATCCTGTTCAGCATACAAAGATGAAACACGTAGATGTCAGGTATCATTTTATCAAAGATAATGTCGAAAAAGGAACAATTGAACTTTTCTTTGTAAAAACTGATTATCAGCTTGCAGATTTGTTTGCCAAACCTTTAGATGAAAATAGGTTCAACTTTCTTGTCTCTAAGCTTGGTATGCTAAATCTTAAGACATAATCAGTAGTTACCTATCAAAGTTTTCTAATTGTATACTTTTTCATCATTTCTTCATTCTTATTTCTGAATGATATATGCACTTCAAATAGTCTGTTCATGATCCAAGCGGGAGTATGAGAAGAAATTGACAGATGGTCAATATTATTTTGATGCATAATTTTAGGGGGAGTTTTACAAATCAAAGGAGTTAGGATATGACTTCTGATTATTTCAGATCAGAACTCGTACTTTCATTGTTTTTCTGCTTTTTGTCATTTTAATTTAAGTGAATAAATTTGCTTTGACTATGACATAAGACTTTTGCAGTTTTTGAGAGATGCTTACATGTTCATATCTTTATGACTTTAAGCTTAGCTTTATGAGATGTAAGATCGCACGTAAAGGTATAATCCTTTATCTTAATCTCATATATGGTTGAAAGAAGGACAACTTTCAATCATAGAAAACATTGTTCTTAAATGTTCAAACCACTTCCTGAATCTCAAACCGATTTCATGAATTGGAAGTGTGACTTTAAATGTTTTCAAGATCTACATTGTGCTTTAACTGAAATAGTTAAACCAATCTGAGCATCACATGCTTTCTAGGAAAACATGATTTCATTGTGCTAGGACTTAACACAACTTCTATGGAATCACCTTAACCAGTGATTTCTACCCACGAAGTTAATCCATAGTGATTGAGTGTGAGAAATCGAAAAGAAATGAGTTTGGTTAGAGTGAGCTTAATGTTTAAAAGAAAGAGGGTGTGAGAACAGAGTTAAAAGAATATCAGAACTCTGCACCAACTACTTTCTGAGCCGGGCAGCCACATTTTCTAGTGTTTCACATTTCTTTGGTGAACATTATTGAAACAGGCAACTAGCCCATGCCAACTCTTGATTAACCTCACCAACTACTCATTTTCTTCTTAACAGGAAAGTGTTTCACATTTTCAAAGGGGACGCAGCACATTTACTATCTGATTTTCATTTGGAAAATCTGGATATTGAAAAGAAGAAAGTCTGCCCCACCTTCGCACTTCACTCATGCACATTGAGTCTGTGTTTAACTTACTGTTGTCTCAGTGGTTTACACAATTTTTAGCCAATAAGCAATCATCAAGTGCTTAATTCTTTCTATCACAAGCACGAACACACAAGGAATTTGTTTCTTTGTCATAACGTTTATAGAAATTACCTTTGTGGTGTTTCGATGATTGAATGGAAGCCCTGGGGGAGTAAACATCACAAAGCTCCTTTCCAATGTGTATTCGTTACACACAGTGACTTAGTGTTACTGACAAGCATTTTAACTGATTCATTTGTTGATTCAGGTGTTACACGCTTATTTTGTCTGGATTTGCAAAGATCTGGATGAATATCTTTTGAATTGACGGATCAGAAGCTCCTAATGAAAGACCTTTCTTGCTAAAAGTTTTGATGAAGTCGTTGCACTTTTCATCAAAAAGGGGGAGAAAGCTAATCAAGAAATGGAAGCTAAATCAAAATTTTAGAGAATTCTTCAAAGTATTCTAAAGACATGCTGATCTGAGAGAGATTTTCTTTGAAGATAATTAACCTGTAGATTATTACATATGGAAGACAGAGAAGGAGAATGCATCTTCTGAGCTGAAAAAGAAGACTAAATTGCTAAAATCTTTTTAGTAATGATCTTGATCCAAAGGGAGAGATTGTTAGCACACAGATCTATTGGATTCAAGATCATCCAATCTGAAGATCCAATCTGAAGCTAAAGCCGGAAAGTCGACTCTTAACATAAGTCTAATGTCGTTTGTAATAAAATATCAAAGTATTGTTTTTAGTATTTTATTATTATTCCTAAATATCTAGATATTATGTTTAGATATTATATTAGTTTATTTAGTTAGATATTAGTTTTAGTTTGCAAGTTGATGTAGTGTGTTATAGAAGAAAAAGAAATAAAATCACACACACACACACACACTTTACTGTTCATCAGAGAGAAAAACGAGAGCTTCAAGAACAAACATCAATCCTGTAATCTTTGATTTATAATCTAAAAGGTTGGTAATCATATGTATTATTGTTTTGATAAGAACTTGATATATTGTGGACCGACAATTATGTTGTCAATTACTGAAGGTCCTATGATTCCTCCTACTATAGAGATACTTGTTGTTGAATCTTCAGACAGTGAAGATGGAGATGAGGACAGGGTGAGAAAAACAAAGATTGTTGCTATGGATTTTGCTCAGTACACTGACGAACAGAAGAGCAGATTCAAAGATGATAAACAAGCTAGATCTCTTCTACTTCAGAGTATCGCTAAAGAGATCTATATTAAGATCGACAGCTACAAAGCGAATGCGAAAAAAATGTGGGATCAGTTACAGAAGATGATGATGGGCTCCAAAGTGGGAAATCAAATGAAAGTAGCTAACTGCATCAACAACTACGAGGAGTTTAAAGCCAAGGAAAATGAGAGCCTGGAGGAAACTTATGAGAGATTTGTGCTTCTTCTGAACGAGCTGTCAAAGAACAAAGTCAAGAAGAAGCAGATCGAGAATAATGTTAAGTTCCTCAGTATTCTGCAGCCCGAGTGGAAAAAGCACACTCGTAGAATGAAACAGATGAAGTATTTGAGTGACATTCCACTGCATGAGGTTTATGAGACACTAAGACAAAATGAAGAAGAGGTCGAAGAGAAAAGGGATGAGAAGAAAAAAACTGAGAAAGTGTCAGATCCCATTGCCTTAGTAGCTGGTGAGAAAGAGAAGGAAAAGAAAGAAAAGAAGAAAATGAAGAAGATAGTGATTCCCAGTTCTGATTCTGAGTCTGAATCTTGTAGTGACGACGGAGAGAACCTAAAGCAAGCTATGCTTTTATTAACCCGTGCATTTCAGAAGAAGTTCTACAAGAAACCGGGTTCTAATTCTCAAAGGTATTCCTCGTCTGGATCAAAAAACCATGAACAACGAGAAAGAGTTGAAGGAAAAAAGATTTGAGGAGAAAAGGTATGTGGAAAGAAAGCCGGAAGAAAGAAAGAAGTTTGTGAATGAAATGTTGGTGCTGAAAAGAAGACAAATGACCTGATAAAGTGCTACATTTGTGGTAAGGTCAGTCACTACGCAAAGGACTGTCCCAAGCCCAAAGTTCGAAATTCAGAATATTACAAGAACAAGATGCTCTTGGCCAAGCAACAAGAGGCTGGAAAGGCATTGATGGCTGAAGATGAGTTCTGGTTGGACTATTCAGATGAAGAATAAAGAGAGGAAACAGCACACATGTGCTTGATGGGCAACACTGTGAAATATGATGATTCTGATGAGGAGACAGCTGATGAGGTACTAAATCAATCTGAATCTGATTTTATGAGTAAAATGGAAGCTATAATGAACGAACTTCAAGACCTACAATAAAAACTGAAAAAGGAAAAGAACAGAGTTGTGAAGAAAAATCAAAAGATCTTTGAACTTAACAAGGAACTTATTGGGAACAAAGATCTAATTGATTCTCTAAACAAATCTGCTTCTGTTCTTAAACAAGAAAAAGATTGTTTTGAAAGTAAGATTTCTGATTTTGAATCTAAACTATCTAAGTCTGATTTAGAAAAGCATGATTGTGTTCTAAAAGCTCATTTTTTTGCAGGTAGAAAACAAGAACTTAGAAAAGAAGGTAAATGGTTTGGAAGCCAATCTTTATGCACGAGCCCAAACAGATCAAACTATTTTTCTAAATACACCCCATGAAGAGGCTGATTTTAAAGAGAAATGGGGACTCAGTTATGAAAACCCCCATTACTTAAAGAAAGCCATCAGAAAATAACTAGTATTGTATAATTTTGATTTTCTTTTTGCTGCTGGTAAATATCATCATTTAAAACCCAAATTTATTACCAAGTCATCTGACGAGGTTGAGGCAAAAGAGGATGAGAAAAGAAAGAATTTAAAGAAAATGCAACTACCATTCTGCTATCAAAAGCTGAATGATAGTTATCTTTCATAACAGCCAAAATGTCTTTCAAATGATTATTTTGCAAGCTATTCCGTTACTGAGTTGGAGGCAAAACCGGTAAAAGAAAAAATTTTGTTCCTCCACTTATCTTAGAAAGAAAAATAATTGAACTTGAAAATGTTTTATCTGATGAAAGAATCTTTGTTGACATTGAACAAAATGTATTTTCAATTGCTTTAAAGAACACTGTTTTCAAAATAAAATCTAATGAGTGTTCAACATCTTCTACTGTTTGAACATTATTCTTCCCTAATTTCTCTTATGCAGACCCGTCATATGTGGTACTTGGATAGCGGGTGTTCCAAGCAAAAGGATTTACTGTCTAATTAAACAAAGAAATTATGCGGGAATGTACGTTTTGGCAACGACCAGTTCTCACCGATTCTCGGCTACGGTGATGTGATACAAGATAATGTGACGATTACGAAGGTGAGTTACGTAGAAGGATTAGGGCATAACCTATTCAGTATTAGCCAGTTCTGCAACAAAGATCTAGAGGTAAATTTCAAGACCAAACGATGTTATGTGCGTACTGAAGATGGAAAGGAACTCTTGGTCGGAACGCGAAAGTCTAACCTCCACACCATTAATCTGTCAAAATTCAGACTGACAATCAGGTTTGTCTACTGTCAAAAGCCTCACTGCAACAGAGTTGGTTATGGCACCGAAGGCTTTCTCACCTGAATTTTTGCTACATTAATAAACTGGTCACGGGTAAGCTAGTCAAAGGACTTCATGAGCTGAAGTACGAGAAGGAATACCTATGCGCAACATGTAAGAAAGGAAAGATGAAGAGAGCTGCTTACAAGCCAAAGCCTGAACAAAGTACAAGTTCTCCACTGGAATTGCTTCACATGGATCTCTGTGGTTCAATGAGAACGCAAAGCATTAGCGGCAAGAAGTATGTATTAGTTATTGTGGACGATTATTCGAGATATACATGGGTCAAATTTCTGAGATCAAAGGATGAGACGCCCGATGTCATCATCAGTTTCTTAAAGACTACCCAAGTAAATCTACAAAAACCAGTCAAGCTTCTAAGAACAGACAATGGCACAAAGTTTAAAAACAAAATTGTTTTAAGATTATCTCGAATCGGTAGGGATAACACATCGATTCTCTGTTGCTAGAACGCCAGAACAGAATGGAGTAGTAGAAAGACGAAATCGAACGCTAGTCGAGGTCGTTCGTACTATGCTGAGTCAATCCGATCTACCTCTGTTTCTATGGGTAGAAGTTGTTTCAACTGCGTGCTATACACAGAATCGGTCCATAATACATCGTCGGTTTGGTAAAACACCTTATGCTTTAATAAACAATCGTACATCTAGCATTAAACACTTTCATGTTTTTGGATGCAGGTGCTTCGTATTGAATGATAGAGAGAACTTGAACAAATTTGGACCAAAGGCTGATGAAGGCATCTTCATTGGTTACTCTCAAACATCTGTTGCATACCGGGTGTACTTGAAGAAGTCCAAGACTGTGATAGAAAGCGTTAATGTTACATTTGACGAGGAGGTGGCTTCTGAACAAAGCAGTTCAGAACCCGTACTAACAGGAGTTTTAGCTTCTGAACAGATCAGGCCAGAACCTGTGGTTAAAGAGACTAATTTGGATAAAGCATCTACTTCTACATCTCACTTATCTGAATTAGATTTATTGTTTGAATTCTTTTATGATGAGTTTCTAGGACCTAAAGTGCTTAAATCTGTTATGGTTGACAGGTCAGAAGATTCAACGACTAATCATCCAACCACTTCGGATGTATCTACTGAACTAGTTCCCCCATTTCAGACAGAAAATCCAGTTCAAACAATTACTCCTTCAGTTGAAGTTGCACCTGAACATCATAAACCAGAAGTTACAATTTCAGGTGGCTGCACTGTGATGCATAATCCACAGACTGAACAAGTTGTTCCAACTGAAACTTTTGTACAAGAAATTTCAACTGCAACCCCACCAAATGATGAACAAGAAAAAGCTGAAAGTGGATATTTAGATGATAATCATGATCAATCTACATTGAATCCACTCCCTCACGAACACAAGTGGACCAAAGAGCACCCGATAAGCCAGATAATTGGTGATCCAAATTTACCATTGCAAACTAGGTCTGCTACTTTGAACATGTGTATGCATGACTCATTCTTGAGTAAGATAGAGCCTACTCGCATATCAGAATCTCTAGCTGACTCAAATTGGGTGACTGCAATGCAAGAGGAGCTGAACTAGTTCGAAGCTTTAAAAGTCTAGAGACTTGTACCAAGACCTGATGGTAAATCTGTAATTCGTACAAAGTGGGTATTCAAAAACAAGAAGGACGAAGATGGTATCATAATTAGAAACAAAGCATGACTTGTCACAAAATGCTACCGGTAAGAGGAAGGCATTGATTACGATGAGACTTACGCTCCAGTGGCACGCATTGAAGCAATCAGAATGTTTCTTGCGTATGTTGCTCATAAAAAGTTCATAGTCTACCAGATGGACGTGAAGACTGCCTTTCTAAATGGCATTCTTAAGGAGGAAGTCTATGTCTCACAACCTGAAGGCTTTGTGAATCCAGATAAACTGAATCATGTCTACATCTTGGATAAAGCACTTTACGGTCTTAAACAAGCGCCTCGAGCCTGGTACGAGGTATTATCAAAATTTATTGTCAAGTCGGGTTTCATAAAAGGTAAAATCGATACTACTTTGTTTATTAAAAAGGAAAAAGCCGATATCATTCTTATTCAAATATATGTGGATGACATCATATTTGGTTCAACAAATCCTAAATACTGTAAGAATTTTTCAAACATCATGGTGTCTAGATTTCAAATGAGTATGATGGGAGAGATTAACTTCTTTCTCGGATTACAAGTAAAGCAATTTTTAACGCGGATTTTTATAAACCAAGCTAAGTACATTTTTGATATTCTTCGGAAATTCAAAATGGAAACTTGTAAACCTATTGGAACCCCGATGGCACCGGGAACTAAGATCGGCATGGATCTTTTGGGAAAACCTGTTGATGTTAGAACTTATAGAGGGATGATCGGTTCTTTGATGTATTTAACTTCAAGTAGGCCAGACATTATGTTTTCTACATGCTTATGTGCTAGATATCAGGCTAATCCAAAAGAATCCCATATGTCTGTAGTTAAATGCATATTTAGATATCTGAAGGGGATTGCGGATCTTGGTCTGTGGTATCCTAAAGATACTAGTTTTAAACTAACGGCTTACTCAGATGCAGATCATACAGGTTGTATGTTTGATAAGAAGAGCACATCGGGTCATATACAGTTTCTTGGAGATAAACTCGTAAGTTGGGCATCAAAGAAACAACTGTGTGTTTCCACATCAACGACTGAGGCGGAGTACGTTGCTACTGCAAGCTGTTGCTTTCAAGTGTTGTGGATAAGGACTCAACTACGAGATTATGACTTCAAATTCGACAAGATTCCGATATATTGTGACTCGAAGAACGCCATTGCCATATAAGCAAATCATGTTCAGCATACAAAGACCAAACACATAGACGTACAATATCATTTTATCAAAGACAATGTCGAAAAAGGTACAATAGAACTTTATTTCGTAAACACTGATTATCAGCTTGCTGATTTGTTTACCAAGCCTCTCGATGAAAAGAGATTTAATTTTCTTATATCGAAACTTGGTATGCTAAATCTCAAAACATAATCTGTGATTACCTATTAAAGTTTTTCCTATTGTTATTTTTCTTCATTTCTTTATCTTTATTCTGAAAAGATATCTACACTGAAAGGTATTCGTGATTTCAGGGGGAGTGAGGGCTGATGAAAAGATGATTTATATCCATTTGAGGGGGAGTTCATATGTTTTTCATTGATAAATTTTTTTAATGCATAAATGCAGGGGGAGCACGAGTAAGAGTATAAGAGTAAGGAATATGACTTCTGATTATTTCAGATCAGAACTCGTACATTCAATGTTTTACTGCTTTATGTCTTTTATTTTTTCAATAATGTTGTGAATAAAACTTTGTACTTTGACGACTTTGTGACTGTTTGCAGACATGAGAGGAAGCTTAAATGATCATATGTATGACTTATAGCTTGACTTCATGAGATTTAAGACTGAGCAGAAAGGTTTATTTCTATTCTTAATCTCATATGTATCTGAAAGATGGACAACTATCAGATATGAAAACATGTTTTTAAATGTTCAAACCACTTCTGATTCCTAAATGATTTCATGAATATAGAAGTGTGATTTTAAATGTTTTCATTTTTATTTGTTCTCATATGTTTATAAACCGTGTGTTTTCAAAGATTAATACTTGCGTATTATCTTTTCCATATACTTTCAAGTATTCACACACATCGGTTTAATTTTTGTTGAATATGTTCTTACCATGTCTCTAAATTGAAACCTATTTTCGATGGTAAGACACCCCGATTGAATTTCAATGACTTTTGAGCGTTGATTTAATTTCTAAATGTTCTTTCAAGAATGTCTATATCTTGTTTTGTATAGACAAAATCCAATTTTTTCTGACCTACACTTTATTTGTTAAATCATTCAGATTATGATCCTTATCATACAATGTCAACTTTTCAAACAAGTTTCTTGTATTCATTTTATTCATTCAATATACTTGTTTTGAAAAGTTTTCAATGTTTAAAATGCTCAAATCTTCATGATTATATCAGTGAGCATACAGATATCTGACTTGTATTTCATATTTTGTGCTTCATTGCCAAGATAAACCAGTTGAGCAACATGTTCCATTAGGCCTATACATGGGTTCATTGTGTGAGATTTAACTAAAACTTCTATGGATTCACGTTAACCAGTGTTTCCTACCCAATAAGTTAATCCTTGAGTGATCGATGTCTGAGGAGTCAAATACTGAGTGTGGGTTGAGTGATGAGGTAAAATGAAAAAGAGTTTGGTTAGAAGCGAGCTCAATGATTAAAAGAAAGAGAGTGTGAGAACAGAGTAAAAAAATATCAAACTCTGCACCAACTTTTTCTGAGTCGGGCAGCCACATTACTAGTGTTTCACAATTCTTCGTGAACATTATTGAAACAGGCAACTAGCCCATGCCAACTCTTGATAAAAAACCCCACCAGCTACTCATTTTCTTCTTAAAAAGAAGATGTTTCATTTTTCAAGGGGATGCAGCACATATGTTATCTGGTTTTCATTTGGAAAATCTGGATATTGAAAAAGAAGGAAGTCTGGCCCACCTTCGCACTTCGATCATGCACAATTGAGTCTGTGTCTAACTGTTGTTGTCTCAATGGTTTACACAATTTTGAGTCTTATACAAGCAATCATCATGTGTTTATTCTTTCAAACACTTGCACGAACACACAAGGAATTTGTTTTCTTGTCATAAAGTTCATAGAAATATCTTTGTGGTGTTTCGATGATTGAATGGAAGATCTGGGGGAGTGAATGTCAAAAAGCTCCTTTCCAATGTGTATTCGTTACACACAGTGACTTCGTGTTACTGACAGGCATTCGAACTGATTCATTTGTTGATTCAGGGGTTACATTCTTATTTGTCTGGATTTGAAAAGATCTAGATAAATACATTGTTATGAATTGATGAAGCATCGAACGCTCTTGATAAGATCAGTGGTCAGAATAGATGAAGTGACATTTCTTGTTGAAAGTTTTGATGATCTCGATGCCGCAATCATCAAAAAGGGGGAGAAGATAAAGTTTAAGAAATGTCTAAATTCAAAAGTTGATTAGTTGTGTGAGAAGAGTTCAAGAAATGTTTAACTCATAAGTGTTATAGATGGGAAGAAGATCAAGAAAGTTATTGGAAAGTATTCAATAATTGTTGGTTTGAGAAAGATAATTGAAAGTTGGAATGGAGAGTTTCAAAGATTTCTGAAGATGAACTGAATTTACAGAAATTTTCTTTGAAGTTATGTTGCTAAAAGCATTCTGAGCAAATTCTGAAGATAATTTCTTTCTGGAGTCTGAAAGAGGTTTTTGTTAATCTTTGGGAGAGATTGTTATATGTTTGAAGACAGACTTTGAGAAGATTACAGATTTTTATAGATCAAAGAAAGGGGAGATTGTATTTCACAGCTGAGATGATCTGAATTGAAAGAAGTCTACAAAGGGGGGGAATGAATTGCAAAAATCTTTCTGAAGATGATCTTGAATCCAAAGGGGGAGATTGTTAGATCATAAATATGTTGGATGCAAGATCATAGAAGACTGGAGGTGAAAGTCAAAGAAATTCAAAGCTCAAATGTCAACTCTCAAGCAAAGTCAAAGTCAAATGTAATAAGTCAAAGTCTTGTTTGTGTCTTGTTGTGTAAGCGTGTGTAAATAGTTTAGTTTTTCTTTTTATAGACTTATGGCTTGTGTAATACTTGGATCATCTATAACAGTTTGTATTCGTAGAGAGTTAGACAGAGAAAGAGATTTCTAGAAAGAGAAAGCTTTGTACACGAAATCTTAAATTGAAATACATAAACAGGATGAGTGATTAATCTTGTTGTTGTAATCTTGTTTGTTTGTTTGAATCGATAAGAACTTGAAACAGGGACTTTATCATATTGTTTGTGTCATATTGATCTTATTGCACGTATTGTGGGACACACAATTGGTATCAGAGCAGAAGTTCAATAAAAATCAAGAAAATGTTTCAGTGTAATTGTATCTTTGACATATGATCAAATTTTGTATTTTTCAATGTAACTGTGAGATTAATTAAGTCTACTATGTTCGTATGATGTATTAGACAAATCCTCTATTGATTTGTATCGATCTTGCACTATAATTCTCTATTAATTTTGAGATTTTGTAAGTTTTTGAGTTCACGAGTTGTAAGCACTGTATTGAATCTGAATTGTTTGCTTAAGTGAATTTCTTTGAAATTCAGTGTTTGTAATAGGTTCTTTTATCGTTCTGGAACAATGTGGTGAAGTTTCGAATTCCTAATCGATGGATTGATGGGTTTTTGAGTAGATTAGAGTGTTTTTGAGTCGATATTTGAAGAACTCGCATGGGATACTAAAGAATTCACAAGATCCACAGAATCTGTATCAAGAACTCGCATAAAGAAAGGATTTCGCATAAAATTGTCTGAAACAAATTACAAGTACAAAATTCGCATAAGATTTTGTGTGAATTGATCAGGATCCGCATAACTCTCATATATGAAAAGTTGGTTGAAGGACAAATTTCGCAGAAAGCTTCATGCGAAAAATAAGGTTTTCGCATCAGAGTATCATACGAATTCCTTGAATTCGCATAAGTGTATATGCGAATTGCTCAGATTTCGCATGAAAAATTGGAAATTTTTCTAAGGCTAGAATTCGTATCGATACGAATTGCTCGAGGTTGAAATAGATTCTAAGTATAGAATTCGTATGTCCTTGTAGTGTGAAAAGCTCATGCGAAAAGTTGGAGTTCAAATTTTTCCAAGTCTATATTTCGCATATAGTAGTGTGCGAATTCTTAGAACTCGCATCTAGGCACTTGCAAATTGTTGGTGTGCGAATTCTGAAGTGTGCGAATTATTGGAGTTCTGTGACTTGTTTAGTCAAGAGTGGTGTGCGAATTCCATCCTTAGGAAATTTTTGGAAATTTTATTTCTGAAAAATTCTTTCTATGTTTTTCTATATATTGATTTCTTTTGAACTAACAATCATTTCAAGTTCTTATTGTACAGTATTTTTGTCAGGATGACTTCAAAGGATGCACTCTCTATCGGAACAGATGTTAAACCACCCGTTCTTTTCAAAAGCGAATACGAGCAGTGGAAAGACAGATACTTAGACTTCATAGACAGACATGCAAATGGTGATAACATCAAGTTGTCTATTGAAGAAGGTCCAATGATACCTTTAACTATGGAAATTCCCGATGATGAATCATCAGATAGTGAAGATAGGAATCAGGAAAGAGAACAAAAGACTAAGAGGGTTCCATTGGATATTTCTCATTATTCTGAAGAACAGAAAAAACAGATACAAGGTTGACAAGCAAGATAGATCTCTACTCCTTGAAAGCATACCAAATGAGATCAACATCAAAATAGACAGCTACAAGGCAACAGCTAAAAAGATGTGGGATCAATTACAGAAGATGATGATGGGATCCAGAGTTGGCAATCAGATAAAAGTGGCCAACTGCATCAAGAGCTATGAATAATTTAAAGCCAAGGAGAATGAAAGCCTGGAGGAAACTTATGAGAGATTTGTCTTGTTGTTGAATGAACTGGCTAAGAACAAAGTGAAGAAGTAGCAGATTGAAAACAACGTCAAGTTCTTAAGCATCCTTCAGCCAGAATGGAAGAAACATACTCGGAGGATGAAACAGATGAAGGATCTTAGTGACATTCCTTTACATGAAGTATACGAGACACTGAGACAGAATGAGGAGGAAGTTGAAGAGAAAAGAGGAGAAAAGAAAAAGAGTGAAAAGATGATAACTGACCCTGTAGCTCATGTAGTAGACAAGAAGAATGAAAAGGAAAAGAAGGATAAGAAGAAGAAGAAGAAGAAGAAGAAGAAAAAAAAAAGAAAGTTGTGATTTCTGAATCTGCTGATGTTGGTGGTGGTGTTTCTGATACTGACGATGGAGAAAATTTAAAGCAAGCTATGCTACTGCTGACCCGAGCATTCCAGAAGAAGTTCTACAAGAAGCCGAAATCTAATAGTCAGAGGTACTTGTCAGGGTCGAGAAATTTTAATCATAAGGAAAGGGTGTAAGGTAGAAGGTATGAGGAAAAGAAATTTGTGGAAAGGAAGCCGGAAGAAAAGAAAAGATATTTTAATGATTATGCAGAGAAGAAGTCTGAAGATCCGGTCAAATGCTATAATTGCGGCAATATTAGTCATTTTGCTAAATATTGTCGGAAGCCAAAAGTCCGCAATTCAGAATATTACAAGAACAAAATGCTTTTGGCCAAGCAGCAAGAAGCTGGCAAAGCATTAATGGCTAAAGATGAATATTGGCTAGATCATTCGGATGATGAAGATAAAGAAGAGACAACTCATATGTGCCTAATGGGAAAGGAAGTTACATATGATGAATCTGATGTTGAGACTTCCGATGAGGTTCAAAAATTTTCTGAAACTGATTTTCTAAAACAGATGGAAACCATGATGGTTGAGCTTCAAGACTTACAAGGTAAGCTTAAAAAGGAGAAAAGTAGAGTTGCAAAGAAGCGGCAAACAATTTTTGATCTCAACAAGGAAATTGTTGGGAACAAAAACTTGATTGATTCTTTAAACAAATCTACTACTGTTTTTGAAAAACAAAAAGCTAGTCTTGAAACTCAAATTTCTGAAACAGTTTCAAAGTTTAATACTTCTGAACGTGAGAAACAAGAGTTTGTTCTAAAAGTTCACAAATTGCAGGTTGATAATAAAAAATTGCAGAAAAAGGTTAATGGTTTGGAAGCAAAACTTTACACTCGAGGTCAAACAGATCAAACCATCTTTATAAACACACCAAAGAAAGAAGTTGAACTTAATGATAAGTGGGGTCTCAGTTACGATAACCCACATTATCTGAAGAAAGCTATTAGAAAGCAGTCAACTTTATACAATTTTGATTTTCTACAAGCGGCTGACAAACATCCTCATTTGAAACCCAAGTTTGTTACTAAATCATCTGATGAGATTGAGGCTAAGGAAGATGGGAATAGAAAGAACACAACTAAAATGAAACTACCATTCTGCTATAAAAAGCTGAATGATAGTTATCTGTCCGACCAACCAAAGTTTCTTTCGAATGATTATTTTGAAAGCTATTCTACTACGGAGTTGGAGGCAAAACCTGTTAAAGCTAAAATTTACGTTCCTCCACTCGTTTTAGAAAGCAAAATTACTGAGCTTGAAGACATTTTAGCTGATGAACGAATTTTGGTTGATCTTGAAAAGATTGTGTTTTCTACAGTTATAAAGAACATTGATTTTAAATCTGAAGTTTTCTTTACTCCTAAAACTTCAGCTTGTGCTAATATTTACAATCAAAAGATGTGTTCAAATTCTTCCAAGGCACCAATATTTGATGATGATGTTGATGACTTATTTGTAGATGATAATGATTTCTTAAATTCTGATGGGTGTGTTGATGAAAGTGTTGATATCTTTGATTTCAATGCAAAACTTCCACATCATTCTGAATTTATCACCAATTCTGATGTTTTACCTAGTGTGTTTGAGAAAGGTGAATCATCAACTAAGGTTAATAGATTAGTTCCTGTGAGTACTTATTATTCTAAAACTAAAAAGCAAAAGAAAAGGCGCTCATAGAAACAGACCAACATAGGTAAGCAAAAGAAAACACAAACTCAGAAATCCCATGTTCCTAACAGAACTAAATCTTTTGTTTCAGAATTGAGCAAGAAAAAGTCTGAAGTGAGATCTGAATGGCGACCTAAGAAGAAAGTTGAAGAGCCTACAAAATCATTTTCTGATTCTGAATGTAATAGGATTTCTGTTAGTGATACTGATTTAGTTGGTAATATTGATTCTTCTAAAACAAATATTGTAACTTCTTACAAGACTTACTCAATAAAGCAATTGTTCCAATTATCTCCGTTTACTACTCAGTTGTCTACACATGGTCGAAATGTTTTTGTGACTCAACAATATTATGATTGTTGGTTTGGAACTTATTATATACATCATTCTCATGTTTTTCAACATCAAAGAGGACCCAAATTCAAATGGGTGCCAAAATCTTGTGCTAACATGTAGGGACCCAGATATAAATAGGTACGTAAACCTACTGTTCCTTGATTTCTCCTGTGCAGACCCGTCATATGTGGTACTTGGATTTTGGTTGCTCCAAGAATATGACCGGGCAGAAAGATATTTTGTCAAATTATACAGAGAAATTCTATGGGAACGTTAGATTTGGGAATGACCATTTTTCACCGATACTTGGATATGGAGATGTTGTGCAAAAGAATGTAATGATTAAGAAGGTGAGCTACATTGAAGGATTAGGACACAACCTGTTCAGCATTGGTCGGTTCTATGACAAAGACTTAGAGGTGAATTTTAAGGCCAAGAGGTGTTGTTTTAGAACTGAAGACGGAAAAGAACTCTTGGTCGGGACATGAAAGTCAAACCTCTACACGATTAATCTGTCTAAAGTCAACACTGATAATGTTGTGTGTCTACTCACTAAAGCCTCTATGCAACAAAATTGGTTATGGCATAGACGGCTATCTCACCTCAACTTCAGATACATCAACAAATTGGTGACTGTTAACTTGGTGAAAGGACTTCCAGAGCTAAAATATGAAAAAGAACATCTATGTGCTGCGTGTGAGAAAGGCAAAATGAAGAGAGCTTTTCATAAGCCTAAGCCTAAACCGAGTACAAGTACTTCCTTAGAATTACTGCATATGGATCTTTATGGTCCAATGCGAACTCAAAGCATCAACGGTAAGAAATATGTTCTAGTGATTGTGGATGATTATTCAAGCTACACTTGGGTCAAGTTTCTGAGATCGAAAGATGATACGGCCGATGTCATCATCTCATTCTTAAAGACCATTCAAGTGAATTTGCAGAAGACAGTCAAGCTTCTCAGAACAGACAATGGCACAGAATTCAAGAACAAGATTATAGATGATTATCTCTAATCGGTCGGGATAACACACCAATTTTCTACTGCCAGAACACCAGAACAGAATGGAGTTGTAGAAAGGCGAAACAGAACTCTAGTTGAGGCTACTCGCATAATGCTAAGTCAATCTGATCTACCTTTATTTCTGTGGGATGAAGTTGTGTCAACTGCATGCTATATGCAAAATCGGTCCATAATTCATCGTCGGTTTGGTAAAACACCATATGCTTTGATTAACAACAGAATACCTAGTATTAAACATTTTCATATCATTGGATGCAGGTGTTTTGTGCTAAATGACAAGGAGAACTTGAACAAGTTCTGTCCGAAAGCTGATGAAGGCATTTTCATTGGATATTCTCAGACATCTGCAGCATATAGAGTCTATTTGATGAAGTGGAAGATTGTGGTGGAAAGCGTAAACGTAACATTCGATGAAGATATGGCTTCTGATCATAACAGTTCAAAACCCGTTATACTGGAATGTTAGCTTCTGGAAATATCAGTCCAGGACCTGCGTTTACTGTTTCTAATTCAGATAAACCATCAATGTCTATATATCACCTAACAGAATTATATTTATTGTTTGAATTTTTCTATGATGAGTTTCTTGGTACTAAATTGACTAAACCTGTTGTGATTGACAGATTTGAAGATTCAAACAATTATCATCCAATCACTTCAGATGTCTCAACTGAATCTGTTCCCCCGATTCAAGAAGAAACTCAAATTCAAACACCTACTGTAGTTCAAGTTGCTAATGAAACAGCTGAGCCAGAAGTTACACAATCAGTTGTATCCACGACAACGCCTATTCAACATACATCAAATGTCCAACCAACTGAATATTCTGCACTGATTGCTTCAACTGAACCCCTTACTAAAGAACAAGAAAAGAGTGGATACCTAGATGTTCAACATGATCAATCTACATATAATCCACTTCCTCGTGTATACAAGTGGACCAAAGAGCACCCGGTTCATTAAATCATTGGAGGTCCATCTAAACCGATGCAAACTAGGTCTGCTACAGCAAACGAATGTTTATTTGACTCATTCCTGAGCATAATAGAGCCAACAAAAGTTTCAAAAGCTCTTAGTGATCCAGATTGGGTTACAGCTATGCAAGAAGAGCTCAACCAATTCGAAGCATTAAAAGTATGGCGATTGGTGCCCCAACCTGAAGGGAAGACTATTATTGGCACCAAATGGGTATCCAAAAACAAGAAAGATGAAGATGGTGTTGTAATTCGAAACAAAGCACAACTTATTGACAAAGGATACAGACAAGAGGAAGGCATTGATTATGACGAGACGTATGCACCAGTTGCGCATATTGAGGCAACTATAATGTTTCTAGCCTACGCTGTACACAAGCACTTTACGGTCTATTAGATGGGTGTCAAGACAGCCTTTCTGAATGGATTGCTAAAAGAAGAGGTGTATGTTTCTCAACCAGAAGGATTCATAAGTCCAGATAAACCTGATCATGTCTATATTCTAGACAAAGCACTCTACGGACTCAAACAAGCTCCTTGAGCCTGGTATGATGTTGTATCCAAATTCCTGGTCAAGTCTGGCTTCTCAAAAGGTAAAATCGACACCACTTTATTCATTAAAAGGGAGAAAGCTGATATCATTTTAATTCAAATATATGTGGATGATATTATATTTGGTTCAACTAATCCGAAGTACTGTAAGAATTTTTCAAACCTCATGGTGTCACGTTCTCAGATGAGTATGATGGGAGAGATGAAATTTTTTCTCGGATTACAAGTCAAACAATTTTCTACGGGGATTTTTATAAATAAAGCGAAGTATATTGTTGACATTTTAAAGAAATTTAATATGTCAAATTGTACTCCAATTTCTACCCCGATGGCACCAGGAACTAAAATCGGAGTTGATCTTTCAGGAAAAGTTGTTGATGTTAGAACCTATAGAGGAATGATTGGTTCTTTAGTGTACTTGACATCTAGTCGTCCAGATATAATGTTCTCTACGTGTTTTTTTTGGTAACCGTGGGTTTCCGGGCCAGCTTACGTGCACCGACTAATCCCCGGGTGACCACGAATGGCCTGGAGTCATCACAGGTGAACCTCCATGGCCACAAGGGCTTTTGCAGCATCTGGATTTGAACCCTGGGTAGATGAGATCTTTCACTACATCCCCCAAAGGCTTTTGCCACAACCCAAGTGGTTTGTTCTCTACGTGTTTATGATCAAGATATCAAGCTTCACCCAAAGAATCCCATATGTCGGCTGTAAAGCGCATATTTAGATATCTGAATGGAACTGCAGACCTTGGTTTGTGGTATCCTAAAGATACAGGTTTTGAGCTAACAGCGTATTCAGACGCAGATCATGCAGGCTGTATGCTAGACGGGAAAAGCACATCGGGTCATATATAATTTCTTGGAGACAAGATCGTAAGTTGAGCATCAAAGAAACAACTTTGTGTTTCCACATCAACTACTGAAGCAGAGTACGCAGTTGCTGCCAGTTGCTGCTCTCAAGTGTTATGGATGAGAACACAGCTTCGAGACTATGGTTTCCAGTTCAACAAAATTCCGATATACTGTGATTCGAAGAGCGACATTGTAATATCAGCTAATCTTGTTCAGCACACTAAAACAAAACATATTGATGTAGGATATCATTTTATTAAAGATAATGTCGAAAAAGGTACAATCGAACTTTACTTTGTAAACACAGATTATCAACTTGCAGATTTGTTTACCAAGCCACTTGACGAAACGAGATTTAACTTTCTCATTTCGAAACTTGGCATGTTGAACCTCAAGACTTAATCTGTTGTTACCTAGTACACTTTAGTTTTGTTATTTTTCTTCATTTCTTTATTTTTTAATCTGAAAGATATCTACACTGAAAGGTTCTGTTCGTGTTTTCAGGGGGAGTGAAATAAAGCTTAATTGATCTACATTCTAGGGAGAGTTGTAGAGATTTACATATAATTGTCATTGACATATCATGTGATGTATATTTTCAGGGGGAGTAAGGACAATGACTTCTGAATACATCTGATCAGAACTCGTTCTTAACAAGTTTTACTGTTTTTATGTCTTTTAATTTTTCAATAAAGTTTGTGAATAAGACTTTGTACTTTGACGAATTTTTGACTGAATGCAGATTTTGAAGGGGAGCTTACATGATCATATCAATGATGACTTTTGAGCTGACTTTTTGAGATTCATGATGAGCGTAAGGTTTAACTATATTCTTAATCTCATACATGTTTGAAAGATGGACGACTTTCAGACATGAAAATATGTTCTTAAACGTTCAAACCACTTCTTATTCTCAAAATGATTTCATGAATTTAGAAATGTGATTTTAAATGTTTTCATTTTCATGAGCTTAATTGTTAAACAAACCGTGTGTTTCAAAAGATAAATACTTGTGTATTATCTTTTCCATATACTGTCAAGTATTCACATACACCAGTTTAGTATTTTTTTTGTTGATTTTATTATTACCATATCTCAAAATGAAACAATTTTCGATGGTAATAAACCCCGTTTGAAATTCATTGTTGGAGCGTTGATAAATTCAAAACGTTTCTTTCAAGAATGTCTATATTTGATTCGTATAGACAAATTCCAATTTTTCATGACCTAAGCTTTTAATGTTAAACCATTCATATTTGATCTTTTCATACATTGTCAGATTCTCAAACAAGTCTTTTGTACTCATTTCATTCATTTCATATACTTGTTATGAGAAAATCTTTCATGATTAAAATGCTCAAATCTTCATGATTATCTTAGTGAGAATACATATATCTAACATGTATTTATGTGCTTTAACTAAAAAGTTTAACCAATTGAGCAACATTTTTTAGGACAAAATACATGGGAATTGTGTGAGCTTAATTGAACTTCTATGGATTCACGTTAACCATTATTTCCTACCCAGGAAGTTATTCTTGAGTGATCGAGAGGTGAGGAACCAATATCTGAGTGTGGGTATGTGTTGAGATAAAATGAAAAGAGAGTTTGGTTAGAAGTGAGCTCAATGTTCAAAAGAAAGAGGGTAGAGATCAGGGTAAAAGAATATCAAACTCTGCACCAACTTTTTCTGAGCCAGGCAGCTAAATTGTTGTTGTTTATTGAAACAGGCAACTAGCCCATGCCAACTCTTGTTTTCACCCCACCAGCTACTCATTTCTTTCTTAATAAAGAGATGTTTCAATTTTCTTGGGGACGCAACACATAATCTATCTCGTCTTCATTCGGAAGATGTAGATATTGAAAAACAAGGAAGTCTGCCCCACCTTCGCACTTCGATCATGTATAATTGAGTCCGTGTATTACTATTATTGTCTCAATGGTTTACACATTTTGAGCCTATTAAAAGCAATCATCATGCATAATTTTTTCATACACAAGCACGTACACACAGGAAATTTGTTTTTCTGTCTAAACGTTCATAGTTTTACCTTGTGTTATTCGATGATTGAATGGAAGACCTGGGGAGTGAACATCAAAAAGCTCCTTTTCAATGTGTATTTGTTACACAATGTGGCTTCGTGCTACTAACAGACATTCTTAACTAATTCAGGGGTTACATTCTTATTTGTCTGAATTTGCAAAGATTCGGATGAATACATTATGAATTGACGGGTGATCAGAGGCTCATGTGACAAAGATCAATGGTTAGAAAAGATTCATGACATTTCTTGCTAAATTTTTAATGATTTCTCTGCTCTACATCATCAAAAAAGGGAGAAGTTAATTTCAAGTAATGTTGGTTGAATAAAAGATTGTAATAGTAACGGGAGAAGTTATTACAAGAAAAGATTTATTGTTAGAAAAGATCAAGAAATGGAAAGGAAATTAAGGGAGAAAGAATTTCCAGAAGTATGATTTGAAGAAAATTTTGTTACAAGAATTTGTCAAGAAATGCAAGTTGTGGGAAGATTGCACAGAATTGAAAGAGGAAGTTCAAAGAATTCATAATTGTGACATCCGTCAGAAATACCTTCCAAGTTAGTACTGAACTGAATGTAGTAATAAAAATGTGTTTCATGTTAGAAATATAATTTAGGTTATATCCCTAGAAAAAGTCTAGGAATAATACTTGGTATTCACTTAAATGAGTGAATTATCCACAAATATCGTGAAATGCCAATTTTTAACAATTTATATAAATAAGTACATTTTATATAATGCAGATATTTTTTATATACATATATATATATATATATACTTATAACCTTTAATAATAAGTAGGTTGTAAAATACAAGAATTATACAAATACACTTTCAAAAATTCAAATTTTATACAATAATACATTATACCCAATACAACACTCAACCCTCTCTCTCTTCCATAACCCCCCCCCCCTTCACCTCACTGTTTTCCCAAAAATAAATAAGACCTCTCACTTCTCATTTCCACACATTTCATAATTCACTCTCTCTCACTAACCTCTCTCTCTAAACTAAATCCTCTCTACTTCTCTCTACTTTCTCTTCATTCTCTCAAGAACATCATCCATCTTTCATCATCTTCATCAAGAATTTAAGGTATTCTTCTAAAACAAACCTACATCTTCTCTTCTTCTTACTTTCTTTTAGATGTTATTCTTCTTTTTTTTCATGTTGTTATTCTTTTTATTATCACCTATGAGTCTTAATGTTTGTAGATGTATATGTTTAAAAAGCGAATAACATCCATGATCAAACCAATGTTAAGATCAAAGAAGAATGTTGGGAACTGAAGAGTTCATCAAGTATGGTTAATGTTGCTGGTTCAAAATTACTACTGCTAGAAGACTTAAAGGTTAATACTGCTGAGTGTTACTACTGCTAGTATTATTAATACTGCTAGTCAAAGTTAGTGCTGCTTGAACAAAGTTAGTACTGCTTAGCTAGTTAGTACTGCTAGTGGTTAGTACTGCTTAGTAGTTAATGCTGCTAGAAGGAAGTTAATGCTGCTGAAGATTAATACTGCTTATATGATGAAGATTCGTATGAAAGGATATACATGGAAGCTTAGAGATATACATGGAAGATATACTGAAGATATTTTATTTATTGTAATTATCTTTGTATTCAGTATATATATTGTATAGTTTAGAATAATTAGTTAACTTCAGTTTTCATTCTTTTAGAGAAAAAATCAACCTCAAGGCATAGATCCTAATTCTAGAGAAGTAGAATTCGTATTGGTGAGCCTGTTCATCAATATTGAGGTTGACTGAGTAATCTTGTAACTTCAAAGCATTCAATACAAGTTTACAGTTTGTTAATTATATTCTGTTTTGATTTTCTGTTTGATTAAATATCAAAGTGTTATTCCGCAAACTTCTTTGATATTGTTTCTGATAATTAATTCTTGTTGAGAATTCGATCCTGACAAGTGGTATCAGAGCCTGATGTCTCAGAAACATCTATTCATCATGGAAAATCTTGCAGAATCAAGCAGTACTTTGGTCTCAAAGGTTCCAATGCTTAGACCCAATGAATTCGATATGTGGAAGATCAGAATCAAGCAGTACATACTCCTCACTGACTATTCTATGTGGGACATCATAGAGAATGGTCCTTCTGAAGCAGGAAAGATTGGTGCAGATGGAAAGAGAACTCCACCAAAAACTGATGCAGAAAGAAAGATCAGACAGACAGAGATGAAAGCCTTGAGCACCTTGCTCTTGGCTATTCCCAATGAATATCAACATCAGTTCTGTAACTGCACTGATGCAGAGATGCTCTGGAGAAGAGATTCTCTGGTACCAAAAGTACCAAGAGAAATCAGAAAGCCATTCTGAAGCAACAATATGAGAACTTTATGTCAACCAAGAATGAGTCCATGACTCAAACTTTTGACAGGTTCAACAAACTTATTGGTGAACTAGCTACAGTGGGAGTACAAATTGATCAAGATGATCTGAACAGAAAGTTTCTAAGGTCCTTGAGTGATGAATGGACCATGTATACTGTGTCTTTCAGACAGAATGATCAACTGGAAGAAAAGGAACTTGATGATCTTTATAATGATCTAAGAGTTTTTGAATCTGAGGTAGAGGCTAAAAAGAGGCCTTCTGGGTATGTTCACAATGCTGCACTCCTTTCAGCATCAACTGATTCTACTTCCAACCTTGAATCAGTTAGTACTGCCAATGGAACAAACCAAGAGAAAGGCACTGAAACTGTGTTTGAGGCCTTTCTGGCAAGTCATGGAAACTCTTCTCTCATTAATGATGACTTGGAACAACTCCATCCAGATGATCTTGAAGAGATGGATATTAAATGGCAGATGGCCATGCTCTCCATGAGAGTTAAAAAGTTCATCAAAAGAACTGGGAGGAACAACTTCTCCCAAAGAAGAGAAGATGGAGCAGGATTTGACAAGTCTAAGGTGGAATGTTACAAATGCCATCAAAAGGGACACTTTGCTAGAGAATGCAGAAGTGGAATGTCTCAGAATAACAACCACCAACAAGCTCAATCTGGAAGCTTCAACAGAAACTCTGCACAAGCCCTTGTCTCTCAACAAGGTATGGGGTTTGATTGGAGTGATCAAGCTGAAGAGGCCATTCAGAATCAAGCTCTAATGGCAGAGGTGTCTGGTCTCCCTATAGAGGTAACTTCCAATCTTTGCTCTCAAAATTGCATTAACACTGTTAAAAGGTATAGGGATCACAACCAGAACATGAGTGATGACATTAAGAGATTGGAAAAAGACATAAAAGATTATGTGAGGATTGTTGAGAGATTTGAAGAACAGATAAAGGGTTTTCAAGCTAATGAGCTTCAACATTCTTATGACACAAATTACTGGAAGTGGGAGAAGAATGACTTAGAGCTTCAACTTACCAGATCTAAAGAAGAGAGTGAAAAGCTAAGAGGAGAGCTAGCTAAAGTCAAACTTGATGTAGAAAAGTTTTCTAATGCTTCCAAAGCAATGGATTCTTTGTTACAAACTCAGATTCATGATAAACTGAGAAGAGGAATAGGGTACAATACCACACCACCACCCTATAACAACAACTATATCCCTCCTAGTTCAGAGTTGTTAGAAACAAAGGATAGGAAGGATCTACCTAAGGGAGCCACTGAGATAGATCCCTTAGATGAAGTGGTTGTTAAGGATAAAACTGAGAAAGAAGTTGTCAAGGATAAGGACAATACTGTGAGTGGTGAGATTCCTAAAGAAAACCACATAATCACCAATGAGGGATGTGGAAAGCACTGGATCAAGTCCAAAGAGATAGGAAAGACTGAGGGAAAGAACAAGAAGGTTCACTATAAGCAGACCACTGTTGTGAACCCTATTCCTTGCAAACAATGTGTATGCAATAAATCTGAGCCCCAAAAACATGATAAACCAAGGGGAAATCAGAGAAACTGGAACAATCATTGGGCACAAAAACAAGGGGTTGATCTAAAAAAAATTAAAAGACCAAAACCCTGTTTTATCTGTGGAAAGCTGAACCACATTGCCAAATACTGTTACTTTAATCCTATGAACCAAAGGATAAATTTTCAAAGACCTACTCAAAAATCCTTTGGTTATAGGAAGAAAGAAAAGAACCATGTGGCTAAGAAAGTTGTTAAATCTAAAAGCCACATGAAGAGACAGAATGTGGAAGATAATGTCAAGATGTGGATTCCAAAATGTACTAAAACTGTTAGTGCTGCTACTACAAATAGTGCTGCTGCTAGAAGCAATACTGCCAAACCTGTTAGTACTGCTAACTCTGTTAGTACTTCTAAAGATAGTGCTGCTGCTAGTATTAGTGCTGCTAACAGTATTAGTGCTGCTAATCCAATAATCTTGACAAAGTATTCAAATACTAAGTGTTCTGATTTTAAAAATCTTGTCAAGAAAGAATGCAAGTATTTTGATGAGAAAGGGGTACCCAAGACCACTTTGGCTTGGGTTCCTAATTCATACTAATTGATTTATCTAATGTGCAGGGTAACCAACAGCTCAAGGGAAAGAGCATTTGGCATGTTGATAGTGGTTGCTCTAGGCACATGACAGGCAACATGTCATGCCTTCAGGATTTCAAGCATATCAATGGAGGACATGTTGCATTTGGAGACAATCTTACTGGTGGTAAGATAAGTGGAAAAGGTAATGTCACCAAAGGTAAGATGACATTTGAGGATGTCTACTATGTTGATCAATTAAAGTACAACCTTTTAAGTGTATCACAGGTTTGTGACAAACAACATAGTATATTATTTACTAATACTGAGTGTATGATTCTTGCTCCAGGGTTCAAGGTAGTTGATGAAAGCATGATACTACTTAGAACTCCAAGAAAGGACAATGTTTACTGTCTTGATTTGGACAATGTTGATAGTGAGTCATCTCTAAATTGTCTTGTTTCAAAAGCTTCTGTAGATGAATCCTCCCTTTGGCACAGAAGGATGTGTCACATGAATTTCAAGACTATGAACAATCTTGTTAAAAATAACCTTGTAAGAGGTTTACCTTCAAAAGTCTTTTCATGTGATGATCATTGTGTTGCTTGTCTTAAAGACAAACAACACAAAACTTCTCATAAGACCAAAGAGTTAAATTATGTTTCTTCTTATCTCCAGTTACTGCATATGGATCTGTTTGGTCCTACAAATGTTATGAGTATAGGCAAGAAATCTTACTGCTTGGTTATTGTTGATGATTACTCCAGATTCACTTGGGTATCTTTTCTAAGGACTAAGGATGAAACAAGTGGTCTTATCAAATCCTTTATTCTAAGAATTGAAAACCAAACTAATCAAAGAGTAAAAGTCATTAGATCAGATAATGGAACTGAATTTAAAAATCTTGATCTAAACACCTTTTGTGAAGAAAAAGGTATTGAGAGGCAATATAGTGCTCCTAGGACTCCTCAACAGAATGGTGTTGCTGAAAGGAGAAATAGAACACTAATAGAGGCTGCTAGATCTCTGTTGGCTGATTCAAAATTGCCAATTACCTTCTGGGCTGAAGCAGTTAATACTGCTTGTTATGTCCAAAACAGAGTTCTAGTGGTCAAGCAAAAGAACAAGACCCCATATGAGCTTTTAAATAAAAGACAACCTTTTATTGGTTTCTTCAAACCTTTTGGGTGTCCTTGTACAATTCTAAATACCAAATCTCACTTAGGTAAGTTTGATAGCAAAGCAGATGATGGATTTCTTGTTGGATATTCATCTCAGAGTAAGGCCTACAGAGTTTTTAACTCTTCTTCTAGAATAATTGAAGAAAGTGACAATGTCAAATGCAATGAGAACACACCAAATCCTGTTGGGTCTGGACCTCAGTGGCTATTTGACATTGATTCACTAACTAACTCTTTTGGTTTCAGTAATGAGTATACAGGAACAGGAAGTGGAGGATCAGGGATCACACAAGTTCAAGAAAGTATATCTAAATCTGTGATTTTTCCCATACCCACAGTAAATTCTGTTGAAGACTGTGAAAAGGAATCATTTACTGGACCAAGTCAGAGTGAAGAAGACACTAGAGATGAGGAGACTCAAGAAAATAATGAAGTGGCATCTGAAAACACTTCAGTTGAGTTGCATGAATCTAATCTTGAGGCTGGACTGAATGAAGAACCTAGTCATAACACCAGAGTTCAAAAGAATCATCCTCCACAGTTGATAATAGGAGATATCTCTTCTCCTATGATGACTAGACATCAAAGCAGACTTCAGAAAATGCAAGATCAACAGCATACAGTGCTTTCTTGTTTTCTATCACAGCTTGAGCCTAAAAAGGCACATGATGCTATGAAAGAATCCAGCTGGATAGAAGCAATGCAAGAGGAACTGTTACAGTTCAAGCTACAAGATGTGTGGGATCTAGTAGACCTTCCTAAAGGTCACAGAGCGATTGGCACAAAGTGGATTTTCAGAAACAAGAGAGATGAAAGAGGTATTGTCATAAGGAACAAAGCAAGGCTGGTGGCTCAAGGCTATACTCAAGAAGAGGGTATAGATTATGAAGAAGTTTTTGCACCTGTGGCTAGGATAGAAGCAATCAGACTATTCCTAGCCTATGCTTCTTACATGAACTTCAAAGTCTATCAAATGGATGTAAAAAGTGCTTTTCTCTATGGATCAATTGAAGAAGAAGTATATGTCTGTCAACCACCAGGGTTTGAAAACCCAAGCTATCCAGACAGGGTATACAAATTAAAGAAAGCACTTTATGGACTACATCAAGCTCCAAGAGCATGGTATGACACTCTGTCATCCTATCTCTTGGAAAATGACTTTGAAAGAGGAGTCATTGATAAGACTCTATTTATCAAAAGAAAGAAGAAGGATATCTTGCTGGTCCAAATCTATGTTGATGACATTATCTTTGGATCTACAAGAAACAACATGTGCAAGGAGTTTGAGGATTTAATGCATCAAAGGTTCAAAATGAGTTCCATGGGGGAACTTACTTTCTTCCTTGGACTCCAAGTTCAACAGAAGTCAGATGGCATTTTCATATGTCAATCCAAGTATGTGCAGGATATTCTAACCAAGTTTGGTTTCTCAGAATCAAAACCTGCCAGCACACCTATGGAAACACACAAGCAGATCACAGCAGATCTTGAGGGGGAGGATATGGATGTGCATCATTATAGATCCATGATTGGCTCTCTCATGTATCTCACAACATCAAGGCCAGATATAATGTTTCCAGTCTGTGTATGTGCAAGATTTCAAGTTAGGCCAAAGCAATCTCACTTTCAAGCTGTTAAGAGGATATTCAGATATCTCAAAGGGCAACCCAGATTGGGACTTTGGTATCCTCATAACTCACCTTTTGACCTAATAGCATACTCAGACAGTGATCTAGGTGGGGCAAACTTGGACAGAAAATCTACTTCTGGAGGATGTCAGTTTTTGGGTGCTAGACTAGTCTCATGGCAGTGCAAGAAACAAACCACAGTATCCACATCTACAACAGAGGCAGAGTACATAGCAGCTGCAAGTTGCTGTTCTCAAGTCTTATGGATTCAGAATCAAATGTTGGATTATGGGGTAACCTTTCTACACACTCCAATCTTTATTGACAACAGCAGTGCTATTAGCATTGTGAATAATCCAGTCAAGCACTCAAAAACAAAGCACATTGAGATCAGGTATCACTTTATAAGAGATTGTAATGAAAAGAAACTTATTCAAGTTGTCAAAGTTCACACTGATAATCAGTTTGCTGATCTATTCACTAAAGCTTTTGATGTGGGTAGATTCACTTTCTTGGTAACAAGTGTGGGAATGATAAACTCTGAATAATCCCCTTCTCAAAAAGTGGTTTTATATCTGTATAGTATTCCTGGAGTTACTAATCTTCTGTTTCAGGATATGCATAGCAGTACTCAGTGTTTAGCAAGTTTAAAAGGAGTAAGTTAGTTAATACTGCTAGTAGTTAATACTGCTTTCAGTTCATACTGCTAGTGGTTAATACTGCTTTCAGTTAATACTGCTAGTGGTTAATACTGCTTTCAGTTAATACTGCTAGTGGTTAATACTGCTTTCAGTTAATACTGCTAGTGGTTAATACTGCTTTCAGTTAATACTGCTAGTGGTTAATACTGCTTTCAGTTAATACTGCTAGTAGTTAATACTGCTAGTAGTTAATACTGCTAGTTAGTTAATACTGCTAGTTAGTTAATACTGCTCGTTAGTTAATACTGCTAGCAGTTAATACTGCTAGTAGTTAATACTGCTCTAGGTTAATACTGTTTATATTCCGAATACTATAAATACTTTTTGCCCGCCTAAAAGTTCATAACGACTCTTTGCATACTGTTCTCTTGCGCTCAAAACCTTTTCTCTCTCAAGTTCGAAGTTTTCAGGCAAGCTTTTCACTAAGATCAATGGCATCCATGACTTTTATCGACGAGCACAACGAGATTGCGATGCTACAAAAGCCAAAGCAAGCCGCAGGATTTCATCAGATTGTGGATTTCCTCAAGACAAGCCACATTGCTCATGCTCTTACTGTATCCCCTACAATCTATATTGAGCATCAAAGGCAGTTCTGGGCTAATGCAACCATTGTTGTTGAGAATGGTGTGCAGATGATCAAGACAAGAATCTGTGATCAATCACTCACGGTTACTGAAGAGGTTATTCGCATCAGTCTACGTCTAGACGATGCCTCTGGTATAACCTCTATCCCAAATGATGAACTCTTTTCAAACCTTACAAGAATGGGGTATGGAGGCCCATTGGGAGTTTTCAAATTTTCTAAAGCAAAATTCTCACCCCAATGGCGTTTCTTTGTCCATACTCTTATGCATTGTATCTCCAAAAAGACTACTGGATGGAGTGAGTTCAGCAGCACTATTGCTTATGCTTTGGTGTGCTTGGCCACTGCCAGAAAGTATAATTTTTCTAAAATGATTTTCAGTGATCTTGTCTCAAACATGGGAAACAAAAAGAGCTTCTTTATGTATCCCAGGTTTGTTCAAGAAGTTATTACTCATGAATTGACGGATATACCTCAACCTGTTGGGGTATATGTACCTAAACCCCCCAAAGGCAAGGTTTTCTCAAATATGAGAAGATCTGCTGGGGACTCTGAAGGAGTTGACACCCCATTGTTCTCTACAATGATGGTGGTGTCCCAAACCAATGAAGGTATGGCAGCAGGGTCAAGGCCCCCATTAGACCAACCCACTGCTAGCCAATCCCAACCTTCCCTCTCAAAATCAATTCCCCAGTCCCTTCTTGAAAAACCAACCTCTTCCATCACCCAAACTTACAAGAGAAAACAGGTAAAGAAGGCTCCTTCCCTTCTTGTACCATTACCCACTAAGCCTATAAGCCCTCTAAGGGAGAATTCTCCCCTAGAGAATATCCAAAGGGAAACCACACGGGTGTCTCCCAACCCAAAGGAGGTGCTCTCTGAGGAGGAGGTAGAGCATATGGGTGATGAGGCTGCCACTACTCCTGCTAGTACAGAGGAGGAAAGTGGTAACATCAATAAGACCTCCCCCATGGCAACTTTGAATGAGCAATCATTTGAAGGTCCCTGGTGCCAAGAAACCACAGGGGTGGATAGTGCCTCTGCAAGGCAGAAGACTTCCACAAATAAAAGATCCAATGATCCTTCAAAGGAGGGTAACACTTCTGGAGAGGGTGAGGACAGATATACGTACGATGAATTGATGGAAACAATGGGGAACATCAATCAAGATGTTCTCAAACAAGGCAAAGAAATTGAAGAAATGAAGCTAGTAATTCTGTCACAACAAGAACAGATTGCTAAGCTGAAGAGGATGGTGGTTAGTCTGGTACAAAGGAAGAAGAGAAAGCAATTCCAATTAAGGAGAAGGACCACTGAGGATGATGCTCCCAAAAAGGGGGAGATCAACATGGAAGAAGCCACAAGAAAGGGGGAGCTTGATGGAGAGAAAGTTGATGTTGAGGGGGAGCAGCAAGCAGAAACAGTTACTACTGCTGACATTAATAAAGCAGCAGAAACTGTGAAAGAAGTGTTAACAGATCTTGAGATTGCAGAAACCTTACTAAAAGCCAAGAATGATACTCCCAAGGTCACTTCAAAGACCAAAGGTGTAATCATAAAAGAACAAGGTGAAGTGATCAAGAAAGATAACAGTAAGAAGGCAATGAACAAAGACAAAAGAAAAGCAAAGATGGTAGAAACTGATCAACCAATCAAAAAGCAAAGGTTGGTTGAATCAGATGAAGCCCTAGCTAAAAAGATGCAGGAGGATATTGAAAAAGAAGAAAGAGTTCAGATGGAAAAGGACAGGGAAATGGCAAAAGCTCCAGCTGCTGAACTAAATGAAGCTTATCAACAGAGTATGGCAACTGAAATTGCACAGAAGAAAGCTGCAAGTATGAAGAAATCTGTGGTGAAAACAGTTGCAAAGAAGAGAAGACCCTCAAAGACATTCCTAGGTACCCAAGAGAGAAACAAGATGATTATATTTCTCAAAGGTGCTGTAGGAGTCAAAAAGGAGATGTTCTCCAAAATGTCTTTTGAGAAGATCAAAGAGCTCTATGATTCAGAGATGTTAAAGCTTTAGGGAAGTGAAACTGCTAGGGTGGAGATGGAGAAGAGAATAAAAGAAAGTAATGACTTTGATTGTCAAAAGCCATTTCCAGATGAGCAAGAAACACCTCCTAAGAAAGAGTCCACCCTGGGAGAAAGTCTAAGGACTTTAAAGAGAACAAAAATGATGGCAAGGAGAAAGCCAATTAAAAAGCCTAGAGTGTCTGAAGAAAAGGCTGATAAGGTTGCTGAAGAAGAAGGGGCACCTGAGTCATCTAAACAGACAGAGCCATCTAACACTGATGATGTAAATTTGTATATGGTAGTGATGGACAAAGTGCCTGAACCAATTTCAGCAGAACCTGTAGGAGTTAAGCCTCCTGAGGTGATTCTCTGGGATACATTGACAGTGGATGGAAAGGAATACATAAGGCTGAAAAGAAAGGATGAAAAGTATGAAGTGTTTAACACATGGGCAAAAATTGTCAGAACATGCTCTAGATCAGATATTGAAGAGATGTTTGAGATAGGAATGAAGTTGTATGCAGATATTCTAAAGACTCCAGGGATTTCAATTACAAAACTGGTAATGGAGTATCTGTATATGATGTTCAAACCTGAAGAAGTAAAGCACTTGATCAAGGATGTCTTCAAATCAGTAAACAGTTGGACTCTATATGAAATTAGTGGAGTATATACAGTGACTTTGGATTTAAATCACACTGAATACTTCCTAGTGGATAGAGTGTATAATCATAGCAGATTGAAGCTACATGCCATGCTGAAGAAAAAGTTAAGGTGTGTTCCAGATTCAGAAATGGCTAAATACTTGATTCAAAGAACCATCAATCAGAGTTTGGGATTGGATGCAAACACTGGGATTTAGGCATTGATAGAGTTTTGGGAGCATCTTGAAGAAAATTTGAAGAACTTGACTTCTCTTCCTAAAAGTCAAGTTAGGGGGAGATTGTTGGGAACTGAAGAATTCATCAAGTATGGTTAATGCTGCTGGTTCAAAGTTACTACTGCTAGAAGACTTAAAGGTTAATACTGCTGAGTGTTACTACTGCTAGTATTATTAATACTGCTAGTCAAAGTTAGTGCTGCTTGAACAAAGTTAGTACTGCTTAGCTAGTTAGTACTGCTAGTGGTTAGTACTGCTTAGTAGTTAATGCTGCTAGAAGGAAGTTAATGCTGCTGAAGATTAATACTGCTTATATGATGAAGATTCGTATGAAAGGATATACATGGAAGCTTAGAGATATACATGGAAGATATACTGAAGATATTTTATTTATTGTAATTATCTTTGTATTCAGTATATATATTGTATAGTTTAGAATAATTAGTTAACTTCAGTTTTCATTCTTTTAGAGAAAAAATCAACCTCAAGGCATAGATCCTAATTCTAGAGAAGTAGAATTCGTATTGGTGAGCCTGTTCATCAATATTGAGGTTGAGTGAGTAATCTTGTAACTTCAAAGCATTCAATACAAGTTTACAGTTTGTTCTTCTTATTTACTGTGTTGATTTACTATTTCATTGAATATCAAAGTGTTATTCCGCAAACTTCTTTGATATTGTTTCTGAGAATTAATTCTTGTTGAGAATTCGATCCTGACATGCTAGTACAGAGGAGGAAAGTGGTAACATCAATAAGACCTCCCCCATGGCAACTTTGAATGAGCAATCATTTGAAGGTCCCTGGTCTTGAATACTCCCAAAAAAGGGGAGATCAACATGGAAGAAGCCACAAGAAAGGGGGAGCTTGATGGAGAGAAAATTGATGTTGAGGGGGAGCAGCAAGCAGAAACAGTTACTACTGCTGACATTAATAAAGCAGCAGAAACTGTGAAAGAAGTGTTAACAGATCTTGAGATTGCAGAAACCTTACTAAAAGCCAAGAATGATACTCCCAAGGTCACTTCAAAGACCAAAGGTGTAATCATAAAAGAACAAGGTGAAGTGATCAAGAAAGATAACAGTAAGAAGGCAATGAGCAAAGACAAAGGAAAAGCAAAGATGGTAGAATCTGATCAACCAATCAAAAAGCAAAGGTTGGTTGAATCAGATGAAGCCCTAGCTAAAAAGATGCAGGAGGATATTGAAAAAGAAGAAAGAGTTCAGATGGAAAAGGACAGGGAAATGGCAAAAGGCCTAGCTGCTGAACTGAATAAAGCTTATCAACAGAGTATGGCAACTGAAATTGCACAGAAGAAAGCTGCAAGTATGAAGAAATCTGTGGTGAAAACAGTTGCAAAGAAGAGAAGACCCTCAAAGACATTCCTAGGTACCCAAGAGAGAAACAAGATGATTATATTTCTCAAAGGTGCTGTAGGAGTCAAAAAGGAGATGTTCTCCAAAATGTCTTTTGAGAAGATCAAAAGAGCTCTATGATTCAGAGATGTTAAAGCTTCAGGGAAGTGAAACTGCTAGGGTGGAGATGGAGAAGAGAATAAAAGAAAGTAATGACTTTGATTGTCAAAAGCCATTTCCAGATGAGCAAGAAACACCTCCTAAGAAAGAGTCCACCCTGGGAGAAAGTCTAAGGACTTTAAAGAGAACAAAAATGATGGCAAGGAGAAAGCCAATTAAAAAGCCTAGAGTGTCTGAAGAAGAGGCTGATAAGGTTGCTGAAGAAGAAGGGGCACCTGAGTCATCTAAACAGACAGAGCCATCTAACACTGATGATGTAAATTTGTATATGGTAGTGATGGACAAAGTGCCTGAACCAATTTCAGCAGAACCTGTAGGAGTTAAGCCTCCTGAGGTGATTCTCTGGGATACATTGACAGTGGATGGAAAGGAATACATAAGGCTGAAAAGAAAGGATGAAAAGTATGAAGTGTTTAACACATGGGCAAAAATTGTCAGAACATGCTCTAGATCAGATATTGAAGAGATGTTTGAGATAGGAATGAAGTTGTATGCAGATATTCTAAAGACTCCAGGGATTTCAATTACAAAACTGGTAATGGAGTATCTGTATATGATGTTCAAACCTGAAGAAGTAAAGCACTTGATCAAGGATGTCTTCAAATCAGTAAACAGTTGGACTCTATATGAAATTAGTGGAGTATATACAGTGACTTTGGATTTAAATCACACTGAATACTTCCTAGTGGATAGAGTGTATAATCATAGCAGATTGAAGCTACATGCCATGCTGAAGAAAAAGTTAAGGTGTGTTCCAGATTCAGAAATGGCTAAATACTTGATTCAAAGAACCATCAATCAGAGTTTGAGATTGGATGCAAACACTGGGATTTAGGCATTGATAGAGTTTTGGGAGCATCTTGAAGAAAATTTGAAGAACTTGACTTCTCTTCCTAAAAGTCAAGTTAGGGGGAGATTGTTGGGAACTGAAGAATTCATCAAGTATGGTTAATGCTGTTGGTTCAAAGTTACTACTGCTAGAAGACTTAAAGGTTAATACTGCTGAGTGTTACTACTGCTAGTATTATTAATACTGCTAGTCAAAGTTAGTGCTGCTTGAACAAAGTTAGTACTGCTTAGCTAGTTAGTACTGCTAGTGGTTAGTACTGCTTAGTAGTTAATGCTGCTAGAAGGAAGTTAATGCTGCTGAAGATTAATACTGC
This sequence comes from Arctium minus, assembly GCA_954870635.1. NCBI lineage: Eukaryota > Viridiplantae > Streptophyta > Magnoliopsida > Asterales > Asteraceae > Arctium > Arctium minus. The sequence continues at coordinate 61,979,355 of OX941088.1, read as the reverse complement.
TTATATGATGAAGATTCGTATGAAAGGATATACATGGAAGCTTAGAGATATACATGGAAGATATACTGAAGATATTTTATTTATTGTAATTATCTTTGTATTCAGTATATATATTGTATAGTTTAGAATAATTAGTTAACTTCAGTTTTCATTCTTTTAGAGAAAAAATCAACCTCAAGGCATAGATCCTAATTCTAGAGAAGTAGAATTCGTATTGGTGAGCCTGTTCATCAATATTGAGGTTGAGTGAGTAATCTTGTAACTTCAAAGCATTCAATACAAGTTTACAGTTTGTTCTTCTTATTTACTGTCTTGATTTACTATTTCATTGAATATCAAAGTGTTATTCCACAAACTTCTTTGATATTGTTTCTGAGAATTAATTCTTGTTGAGAATTCGATCCTGACATGCTAGTACAGAGGAGGAAAGTGGTAACATCAATAAGACCTCCCCCATGGCAACTTTGAATGAGCAATCATTTGAAGGTCCCTGGTCTTGAATACTCCCAAAAAGGGGGAGATCAACATGGAAGAAGCCACAAGAAAGGGGGAGCTTGATGGAGAGAAAATTGATGTTGAGGGGGAGCAGCAAGCAGAAACAGTTACTACTGCTGACATTAATAAAGCAGCAGAAACTGTGAAAGAAGTGTTAACAGATCTTGAGATTGCAGAAACCTTACTAAAAGCCAAGAATGATACTCCCAAGGTCACTTCAAAGACCAAAGGTGTAATCATAAAAGAACAAGGTGAAGTGATCAAGAAAGATAACAGTAAGAAGGCAATGCACAAAGACAAAGGAAAAGCAAAGATGGTAGAATCTGATCAACCAATCAAAAAGCAAAGGTTGGTTGAATCAGATGAAGCCCTAGCTAAAAAGATGCAGGAGGATATTGAAAAAGAAGAAAGAGTTCAGATGGAAAAGGACAGGGAAATGGCAAAAGCCCTAGCTGCTGAACTGAATAAAGCTTATCAACAGAGTATGGCAACTGAAATTGCACAGAAGAAAGCTGCAAGTATGAAGAAATCTGTGGTGAAAACAGTTGCAAAGAAGAGAAGACCCTCAAAGACATTCCTAGGTACCCAAGAGAGAAACAAGATGATTATATTTCTCAAAGGTGTTGTAGGAGTCAAAAAGGAGATGTTCTCCAAAATGTCTTTTGAGAAGATCAAAGAGCTCTATGATTCAGAGATGTTAAAGCTTCAGGGAAGTGAAACTGCTAGGGTGGAGATGGAGAAGAGAATAAAAGAAAGTAATGACTTTGATTGTTAAAAGCCATTTCCAGATGAGCAAGAAACACCTCCTAAGAAAGAGTCCACCCTGGGAGAAAGTCTAAGGACTTTAAAGAGAACAAAAATGATGGCAAGGAGAAAGCCAATTAAAAAGCCTAGAGTGTCTGAAGAAGAGGCTGATAAGGTTGTTGAAGAAGAAGGGGCACCTGAGTCATCTAAACAGACAGAGCCATCTAACACTGATGATGTAAATTTGTATATGGTAGTGATGGACAAAGTGCCTGAACCAATTTCAGCAGAACCTGTAGGAGTTAAGCCTCCTGAGGTGATTCTCTGGGATACATTGACAGTGGATGGAAAGGAATACATAAGGCTGAAAAGAAAGGATGAAAAGTATGAAGTGTTTAACACATGGGCAAAAATTGTCAGAACATGCTCTAGATCAGATATTGAAGAGATGTTTGAGATAGGAATGAAGTTGTATGCAGATATTCTAAAGACTCCAGGGATTTCAATTACAAAACTGGTAATGGAGTATCTGTATATGATGTTCAAACCTGAAGAAGTAAAGCACTTGATCAAGGATGTCTTCAAATCAGTAAACAGTTGGACTCTATATGAAATTAGTGGAGTATATACAGTGACTTTGGATTTAAATCACACTGAATACTTCCTAGTGGATAGAGTGTATAATCATAGCAGATTGAAGCTACATGCCATGCTGAAGAAAAAGTTAAGGTGTGTTCCAGATTCAGAAATGGCTAAATACTTGATTCAAAGAACCATCAATCAGAGTTTGGGATTGGATGCAAACACTGGGATTTATGCATTGATAGAGTTTTGGGAGCATCTTGAAGAAAATTTGAAGAACTTGACTTCTCTTCCTAAAAGTCAAGTTAGGGGGAGATTGTTGGGAACTGAAGAATTCATCAAGTATGGTTAATGCTGCTGGTTCAAAGTTACTACTGCTAGAAGACTTAAAGGTTAATACTGCTGAGTGTTACTACTGCTAGTATTATTAATACTGCTAGTCAAAGTTAGTGCTGCTTGAACAAAGTTAGTACTGCTTAGCTAGTTAGTACTGCTAGTGGTTAGTACTGCTTAGTAGTTAATGCTGCTAGAAGGAAGTTAATGCTGCTGAAGATTAATACTGCTTATATGATGAAGATTCGTATGAAAGGATATACATGGAAGCTTAGAGATATACATGGAAGATATACTGAAGATATTTTATTTATTGTAATTATCTTTGTATTCAGTATATATATTCAATTTTCTTGAATACACCTAATGAAGAAGCTGATTTTAAAGAAAAATGGGGACTAGGTTATGATAATCCTCATTACCTAGAAAAAGCCATCAGAAAACAGCCAACTTTATATAATGTAAATTTTATGCATGCTGGTGCTAAATATCCTCATTTGAAACCCAAATTTGTCACCAAATCATCAAAGGAAGTTGAGGCAAAAGAAGATGAGAAAAGAATGAATTTAAAAAAAATGCAACTACCTTATGTTATGAAAGACTGAATGATAGTTATCTTTCTGAAACACCAAAATTTCTTTCAAATGATTACTTTGCTAGTTATTCTTCTACTGAGATGGAGGCAAAACCTGTTCAAGCTAAAATTTATGTTCCTCCACTCGTATTAGAAAGCAAAATAATTGAGCTAGAAAGCATTTTATCTGATGAAAGAATTTTGAGTGAATTACCACAAGATGTATTTTCTACTGTTTTAAAGAACACAGATTTTCATTTTGAATCTAAAATGTGTTCTCCATCTTCTAAAGCACCTCAAACATCTGAACCTGATTTTGATGATTTATTTGCGTCTGCAAATGATTTCTTAAATTCTGATGAAGGGTGTATTGATGAAATTGATATGTTTGACTTTAATGCTACACTTCCAAGTCATTCTACTTTTGTTATTAATGGAGAAGCTTTACCAAGTGTTTATGAAAAAGGTGAATCATCAACTAAGGTTGGTGAATCAGTTTCTGTGAATGCTGATTACTATGCTAAAGGTAAGAAACATAAGAAACAACTCTCACAAAAACGGAACAACACTGGTAAACACAAGAAAAGTCAATCTCAGAAATCTGATTTTCCTAATAAATCTAAATTCTTTGTTTCAGATTTAAGAAAGACACGGTCGGAAGAGAGAACTGAATGGCGACCTAAAAGGAAGACTGATGACAAGGCAGAGTCAATTCCTGATAATTCTTGTAATAGATCAAATAGTAGTTTGTCTGATGTAGTTGGTTCTATTGCTTCTATTAATAAAAACCTTGTAACTTCTTACAAGAGATATACCATAAAGCAATTGTTCCAATTATCTCCTACTACTACTAAATCTTATACTTATCAGTGGAATGATTTTGCTTATCATCATTATTCTAATGATTGGTTTGGGTCATATCATGTTTATTCCTCTAAACCAAATGTTTTTAAGAGTGTTCAAAAGAAAAGAGGATCCATATTCAAATGGATACCAAAATCTTGCGCTAATCCGTTAGGATCCGTTTTTAAATGGGTACCTAAAATTATTGTTCTCTGATTTCTCTTACAGACCCGTCATATGTGGTACTTGGATAGCGGCTGTTCTAATCATATGACCGGGCAAAAGGATTTATTGTCTAATTATACAGAGAAATTCAGCGGAAATGTTCGTTTTGGCAATGATCAATTTTCACCAATTCTTGGATATGGTGGCATCATTCAAGATAAGTTGACGATAACGAAGGTGATTTATGTAGAAGGATTAGGGCACTGTAATATCCGAATCCGAAATTTTTATTAATTTTGGAAGTTGGGTGAAAAGTTAAGCAAAACCCAAAGTTCAGGGGGTTAATTGAAACTTTGGTTATATAATTAACCTAAATCCTTAAAAGTGATTTTCATATCACAAAGTCTGATAAAAAGTTTGAGACCGACTTAAGAAAACAAGAACAAAGCGAAGACAGGGAGAAAGAACGAGGTTTTGAAGGATCGATCAGTTTTTGTCAAATAGAGGTATGATTCTAGCTTAATACTTCTATTTGCATGTTATAGTCGGTAAATAGCCTTGTTATTCAAGATTTTAACCGTATATATGATCGATTTAATGATTTGAGGTTTTCTGGGTTTGAGTCGCCGACTCTGTTTGAATATCGACCGGAACGAAGGTATCGACCGGACTAAGGTGACCGGTATGTTATGACCGGTATATTGTTGACCTCGTCGACCGGTATGTTGAGACCGACCGGTATCGTACTCGACCGGTATATCTCATCGACCGGTATATCTCGTCGACCGGTATTGTAGTCGACCGGTATTGTAGTCGACCGGTATTGTAGTTGACCGATATATGTATATATAGAGCGACCGGTAAGGTGCACCGGGGTGGGTCGACTGGAGGGATCTTGACCGGGTGCACAGTGTGTTGATTTATTTAGAGAAGGAAGGAATGTTAGTCACGAGTTAGCTTACCTTTGTATTTTGATACCATCGTAGGTGGTGTTAATCGTTAGAAGACATAGTTTAAGCAAGAAGAATCAGAGGTGAGTCTTTTAAACTAAATATTTTATGATTTTGACAGTTATTTGATAAATGTGGGTTTTATAAACTGCACGTTTATAGTATTGAAACTTATGCAGATTTATTGAAAAAGGTTGATTTAATCAGTTTGGCATGTTTATGCTATGTTTACATAAACTTGTTTTATATATAGTCAGGACTAAGTGTATGCATACATTTGAGTCAGAAGTCTGACCTAAGTCGGGAAGTGTGACCCGCCTACTCGTATCGGGGAGTGTAGCCCGTTTATGCCATTAGGGTGTGTCCCTAAAAGAAGGCAGTACGAGACAGACATACCGTCTTTGACGACAGTGTTGGTCAATAGCTTAAGGTACGCTTGCGAAACGTAAAGAGTGGTCAGTGATGACCAGTAGATTGAGTTATGCTTGCGAAGCATAAAGTATGTTTAAAGTTTGATTAAAAGAGCAAGTTATGTTTTTTTTTGAGATATAAAGCTTTGTTTAAATGTTTTAAATAATATTTGAACTGTTGCAGTAGTGCTTGGAAGGGATTCACTAGACCATTGGTCTAACCCTCGCTCTTTCAAAATTATAATTTTGTTTCAGGTTATCGCAAGATAGCAGGTACAGATAAGGGTAAGGAGAAGATGTGAGCTATTTTCCAGGAGCTAGAAGACTTCCTGAAATAGTTTATCTTTTTGACTCAGTTGTGTAATAGGTGATAGTTGTAAACCTTATACTCTGAAATGTAAGCTTGGGGCTGTTTTTAGAAAGAAATGTTATTTTGATGTATGTATAAAGTTCAGGTTGTTACAGGCACAACCTGTTTAGTATTGGCCAATTCTGCGACAAAGGATTAGCGGTAAATTTCAAAGCTAAGAGTTGCTCGGTGCGTACTGAAGACGGCAAAGAACTCTTAGTTGGCACTCGAAAGTCCAACCTCTACACCATCAATCTGTTAAAGGTCCAGACTGACATTCAGGTTTGCTTACTGACAAAAGCCTCGATGCAACAAAGTTGGCTTTGGCATCTACGGCTGTCACACCTGAATTTTCGTTATATCAACAAATTGGTCAAAGGCAGATTGGTGAAAGGTCTTCCTGATCTGAGATACGAAAAGGAACATCTATGTGTAGCGTGTGAAAAAGGGAAGATGAAGAGAGCTCCACATAAACCGAATCCTGAACCTAGGACCAGTTCTCCACTCGAATTGTTGCATATGGATCTTTGTGGTCCGATGCGAACGCAAAGCTTAGGCGGAAAGAAATATGTTATAGTTATCGTGGACGACTATTCGCGATACACGTGGGTCAAATTTCAACGATCAAAAGATGAGACGCCCGAAGTACTCATAACATTTCTGAAGACGACCCAGGTGAATCTGCAGAAACCAGTTAAGCTTCTCAGAACTGATAACGGCACAAAGTTCAAAAACAGAACTGTTGAAGAGTATCTCGAATCGGTCGGGATATCACATCAATACTCTGCTGCTCGTACGCCAGAACAGAATGGAGTAGTCGAAAGGCGAAATCAAACACTAGTCGAGGCCGCTCGCACTATGCTCAGCCAATTAGACTTGCCTCTGTTTCTGTGGGCAAAAGTTGTTTCGACTACGTGTTACACTCAAAACCGTTCCATGAAACACCGCAGATTTCAAAAGACTCCGTATGCTTTGATCGACAACCGAACACCAAACATCAAGTATTTTCATATATTTGGGTCTAAGTGTTTTGTGCTAAACGACAGAGAGAGTCTGAACAAGTTCAGTGCTAAGGCAGACGAGGGCATCTTTATTGGATATTCTTCTACATCTCTGCATATAGAGTGTACTTAAAGAAGTCGAAGACTGTTATCGAGATCATAAACGTCACATTTAATGAGGAGATGGCTTCTGAACAAGTCAGTACATAACCCATGATAACCGGAGTGCTAGCTTCTGGACAGATTAATCCAGAACCTGTTCCTACATTGAATAAATCAGATGTTGCATCATCGTCTACTACTCATTTATCTGATTTAGATCTTTTATTTGAACTGTTTTATGATGAATTTCTTGGATCTAACATGACTAAACCTGTTGTGGTTGACAGAATGGAAGATTCAACGACTAATCATCCAACCACATCAAATGTTTCCACTGAATCCGATTCCCCGATTCAGCAAGAAATTCCAGTTCATATGCCTACTGCGATAGTTGAAGTTGTACCTACTAACGAAGAGCCAGAGTTGCTGAATTAGTAGGGTGTACCGTAAGGATAGATCCATAGACTGAACACGTTGTACCTACTGCAACTTCTGCACCAATTATTTCAACTGAATCCCTCCCTCATACTGTACAAACTGAAGAAGCTGATAGTGGATTTTTAGATAACCGCCCTGATCAATCTTCATCTATTCCACTTCCTCATGAACATCGCTGGACCAAAGAGCACCCTCTTCACCAAATAATTGGAGATCTAAACAAAAAGGTTCAAACTAGGTCAGCAACTTTAAATCAATGTCTGCATGACTCATTCCTCAGCAAGATAGAGCCTACTCGAGTATCAGAAGCTCTAGAGAAGGAAAGAATGTTAGTCACGAGTTAGCTTACCTTTGTATTTTGATACCATCGTAGGTGGTGTTAATCGTTAGAAGACAGAGTTTAAGCAAGATGAATCGGAGGTGAGTCTTTTAAACTAAATCTTTTATGATTTTGACAGTTATTTGATAAATGTGGGTTTTATAAACTGCACGTTTATAGTATTGAAAGTTATACAGATTTATTGAAAAGGTTGATTTAATCAGTTTGGCATGTTTATGCTATGTTTATATAAACTTGTTTTATATATAGTCAGAACTAAGTATATGCATACATTTGAGTCAGAAGTCTGACCTAAGTCGGGAAGTGTGACCCTCCTGCTCGTATCGGGGAGTGTAGCCCGTTTATACCATTAGGGTGTGGCTCTAAAAGAAGGCAGTACGAGACAGACATACCGTTTTTTACGGCAGTGTTGGTCAGTAGCTTAAGGTACGCTTGCGAAGCGTAAAGAGTGGTCAGTGATGGACAGTAGATTGAGTTATGCTTGCGAAGCATAAAGTATGTTTAAAGTTTGATTAAAAGAGCAAGTTATGTTTTTTTTTAGATATAAAGCTTTGTTTAAATGTTATAAATAATATTTGAACTGTTGCAGTAGTGCTTGGAGGGGATTCACTAGACCATTGGTCTAACCCTCGCTTTTTCAAAATTATAATTTTGTTTCAGGTTATCGCAAGATAGCAGGTACAGATAAGGGTAAGGAGAAGATGTGAGCTATTTTCCAGGAGCTAGAAGACTTCCTGAAATAGTTTATCTTTTTGACTCAGTTGTGTAATAGGTGATAGTTGTAAACCTTATACTCTGAAATGTAAGCTTGGGGCTGTTTTTAGAAAGAAATTTTATTTTGATGTATGTATAAAGTTCAGGTTGTTACAATTGGTATCAGAGCATTAGTTTAAGGGATCTAGGTGACCAGATGGGCCTAGACTTAAACTGAGATAGTAGAAGCACAACTGAGAAGTAGGAAGACCGTAGGAAGATAACATTAAGGTAGTAAGGACTAGCATGTAAGGTAAATTTGGAATTTCATCTGGCCAGTGTAATTGTGAATTTACAAGTACATGTTTGTGCTTAACTTACCGTAATGTGTAGCATGTTAGATTGAATGTTTTATGTTTCTTCTTATCAGAATTATGTCTGAGCGAGTAACAAGGATTAGGTCTATGCTGAATCCTGAAATTGATCCAGTTAATGAAGTCGTTGCCGAAGAGCGAACGACTGTTGTCAACCCGACTGCTAATCGAGGAAAGAGTCGAGGTCGACCTAGAGGTAAGACGGTTCAGAAGGTGACTACTCAGGCAAGGGTTTCCACTGTGGGAACTCGAGGCGGGAAGACGACTAGTGGTATTCGTCGAGCTAGAAGTGTTGAAGTAAGATTTGAACAAGAAACTTCTCATCAGGAAAGTTTGGCTTCTATGAGGGGTCGAAAGCAGACAGGAAACCGTGGTGGAGGTCGAACTCAGGGTTTTTTTACCCAATAAACCTTCGCTACAGAAATGGGAAAATTACAGGAAACGTTGAACGCTTTATTGGCTCAGCGCACTAATGAGGTCTCGTCAAGCAAAGAAAAGAGTGAAGAAAGAGTAGGGACCGAGGTAGCGGAATCACCAGTAACTGTAGGGGGTAGCCACCCTCAGTCAAACCCCATTGTTACCACTAAAGCGGTAGTTGGGATAGGATGTAGTTTTAAGGAGTTTGCTGCTTGCAAGCCTCCTACTTACAAAGGCGAATGTGATCCAGTGATAGCGCTAAGATGGGTAAAAGGAATGGAGCTAGCATTTGATACTAGTAAGTATGCTGAGGAAGATAAAGTAGTTTATGCTTTGTCAATGTTGAAAGATGAAGCGGTAATGTGGTGGGATGTTGAAGCCGGAGGACAAAGTTCGGCAGTAGCCAAAGAAATGTCTTGGGGTGAGTTTGTGAAGAGATTTAAAGCACAGTTTTGCCCTCTGGCGGCAGTTAAAAAGTTGGAAGAAGAGTTTCTGAGTTTAGAACAAAAGGGGATGTTAGTTCGAGAATATACTACAAAGTTTATAGAGAAGTCTCGATTTTCAGAAATCTACGTACCTAATGAAGGAAGACGAGTAGAACGTTTCGTCTTCGGGCTGAGAAGTGATATTCGAGAATTTGTCTCGAACAAAGAACCGTCTACTTTTCAAGTGGTAGTAAATGCAGCTGAAATGAGAGAGAAGGAAAAGAATCGGCAAGTTACAGAAAGAAGTGGAGATAAAAGAAAATGGGGCGGAACAGTCCGTGACTCCAAACCGTTTAATTCTGCAAAGTCTGATCAACGATTTGTTAATAAGTTTGAAAGTAAGCTATGTAGCAAGTGTAACCGAAGACATAAAGGAGAATGTAAGATTGATCAAGAGGGTTGTTATAAATGTGGAAAGATAGGGCATATAGCTCGGGATTGCCAGGGTTCAAAATCTTGTTATCAGTGTGGATCTCCTGATCATATCAGGACTAATTGTCCACAATTGAAAAAGGGATCGGTCGGAGGATATGTAATTAAGGGAGGTGAGAAAAAGGTGGAGCCAGCTAAGGCGAGGGCTAGAGTTTTCAATATGTCAGCAGAAGAAGCGGCGGAGATACCGGATGTGGTGATAGGTACTTTCTTTATAGATTCAAATTTTGCAAAAGTGTTGTTTGATTCAGGAGCAAACCGTTCGTTTGTGTCTCCAAATTTCGTGCATAAATTGCATGAGAAACCCAAGAAGCTTAGGTATGAATTGAAAGTAGAAGTGGCCGATAATAGTCAAATCTTAGTGGAGGAGGTGTATGATGGGTGTAGTATTGTCATCGATGGGCAGTCATTTCCACTTCGACTGTACCCGATGGGTATGGGAGAATTTGATGTTATTGTGGGAATGGACTGGTTGGCGTCTAATAATGCTCATATAGTATGCAATAAGAAATTAAATTGTATAGCGCAGCCAGGTAAAGAAGAGATAGTAGTGTTTGGAGATCAGAGGGATAGAAAGTCGTGCTTGATTTCAATGATTAAGGCTAAGCGGTGTCTAGTAAAAGGGTGTGTAGGGTTTTTAGCTTATGTAATAGATGCTAAGAAGGAGAAAAAGGGAGTAGAGTCAGTTACGGTGGTAAGTGAATATCCAGAAGTATTTCCGGAAGATTTAACCACTCTGCCTCCTGATCGGCAAGTGGAATTTTGTATTGATTTAGTAACCGGAGCGGCACCAATTGCAAGAGCACCGTATAGACTGGCACCGGCAGAAATGAAAGAGATGATGACTCAATTGCAGGAGTTATTAGAAAAGGGGTTTATTCGTCCTAGTACCTCAACATGGGGAGCGTCGGTGTTGTTTGTTAAGAAGAAAGACGGGTCTATGAGAATGTGCATAGATTATCGTGAGCTCAATAAGGTGACTATCAAAAATAAGTATCCGCTTCCCAGAATTGACGATCTTTTTGATCAACTTCAAGGAGCGAGCTACTTTTCGAAAATAGATTTACGATCTGGGTATCACCAATTGAAGGTGAGGGAGGAGGATGTACCTAAGACTGCCTTCCGTACGAGGTACAGACACTATGAGTTTCTAGTTATGCCATTTGGTCTGACCAATGCTCCAGCAGTTTTTATGGACTTGATGAATAGAGTGTGTAGTCCATTTTTAGACAAGTATGTCATAGTCTTTATAGATGATATACTGATTTATTCTCGGTCCAAAGAAGATCATGAAACTCATTTGCGAGCAATTTTAGAATTGCTTAAAAGCGAGAAATTGTACACCAAGTTCTCAAAATGTGAATTTTGGCTGAAAGAAGTTCAGTTTCTAGGTCATGTGGTGTCGAAAGATGGGATTAAGGTTGATCCGGCTAAGATTGAAGCCATTAAAGGGTGGGAAGCACTGAAAACACCATCAGAAGTAAGGAGTTTTCTAGGATTGGTGGGTTATTATAGAAAGTTCATCCAGGACTTCTCGAGGATAGCCACGCCACTAACAGTGTTAACTAGAAAGAATGTCAAGTTTGTATGGTCGGAAGCTCAGAAAGAAGCGTTCAGTAAATTGAAAGAAAGTCTAAGTAGTGCTCCTGTCTTGTCTCTACCCAACGGAACGGAAGGATTCGTAATCTATAGCGATGCTTCAAAGTTGGGACTGGGATGTATGTTAATGCAAGAAGGCAAGGTGATTGCTTATGCATCTCGTCAGTTGAAAGAACATAAAAATAATTACCCAACGCATGATTTAGAGTTGGCAGCGGTAGTATTTGCTTTGAAAATTTGGAGGCATTATCTGTACGGGATCAAGTGTCAGATTTACACGGATCATAAGAGCCTTCAATATCTTTTCAATCAGAAGGAGCTTGATATGAGGCAGCTTAGGTGGATGGAGTTGTTAAGCGATTATGACTGTGATATTCTGTACCATCCAGGCAAGGCCAATGTGGTAGCGGATGCTCTAAGTCGTAAGGAGCATGGAGAAATAGCAAAGGTGGTGGCATATCGAGTTGATGTTGTTTCTAATTTCTTAGAAGAAGTTATAAGGTATCAAGAAGAAGCAGCATCAAAGGAAAACTGGAAAAGTGAAAGAATAGTTGGAATTGTTAACTTGTTAGTTGTTGACAATCGCGGAGTGAAGTGCTTCAATAAGAGAGTGTGGATTCCAAAAGTAGGAGAACTGCGGAAGAGAGTATTGGAAGAAGCTCATAAATCCCGTTACTCAGTACATCCGGGAACCAACAAAATGTATAGAGATCTGAAGCAAAGTTATTGGTGGCCAGGTTTAAAGAAAGATATTGCTCACTTTGTCGAGCGATGCCTAACATGTTTGAAAGTTAAAGCTGAGCATCAGATACCTTATGGGGAGCTTCAATCGTTAGAAATTCCAGTTTGGAAGTGGGACGAGATTACGATGGATCTTGTTATCAGGTTACCGCGATCACCTAAGGGGCATGATGCCATTTGGGTGATAGTGGATAGACTCACAAAGTCAGCTCACTCTCTACCAATTAAGGAGACGTACTCACTAGAGAAATTGGCTCGATTGTATATAGACGAGATAGTAACCAGACATGGAGTATCGTCGTCAATTGTGTCAGACAGGGATGCTCGTTTTACGTCAGCTTTTTGGAGAAGTTTGCAAAGGGAGTTACGCTCTCAACTTAAGCTGAGTACGGCCTATCTTCCACAAACTGATGGCCAGAGTGAGAGAACCATACAGACATTGGAAGATATGCTTCGTGCATGTGTTATTGATTTCAAAGGTTTGTGGGAAATTCATTTGCCGTTGATTGAATTTTCTTACAACAATAGTTATCATGCTAGCATACAAGCTAGCGGGTGAAAGACCTTTATGTTGGAATGAGGTGGGTGAAAGACAGCTAGCGGGACCAGAAATAGTACAGGTGACAGCTAATAAGGTCAACCAGATTCGAGAAATATTAAAGATTGCTCAAGAACGTCAGAAAATGTATGCAGATAAACGGAGGAAACCGATAGAGTTTCAGGTAGGAGACAAAGTAATGTTGAAAGTCTCGCCCTGGAAAGGGGTAGTCCGATTCGGAAAGAAAGGAAAATTAAGACCAAGGTTTGTTGGACCATTTATCATCACGGGACGTGTTGGTGAAGTGGCCTACGAACTGGATCTACCAGAAAGTTTGCGTGGGATTCATCCCACATTTCATGTGTCAAACTTGAAAAAGTGTTTGGCAGAAGCAGATGTAGTAGTTCCCTTAGAAGACATTCGGGTAGATGAAAAATTAATTTATATTGAGGATCCCATAAAAATTTTGGACCTCAAAGTAAATAAGTTGAGAAACAAGGAGATTCGATTAGTGAAAGTCCAGTGCAAATTTCACAAAGGACAAGAGTCAACTTGGGAAGTAGAGGCGGACATGAGATCTCAGTATCCCCATTTGTTTAGTGATGGAATTCCGGGGACGGAATTCTCTTAAGGGGGAGAGATTATAATATCCGAATCCGAAATTTTTATTAATTTTGGAAGTTGGGTGAAAAGTTAAGCGAGACCCAAAGTTCAGGGGGATAATTGAAACTTTGGTTATATAATTAACCTAAATCCTTAAAAGTGATTTTCATATCACAAAGTCTGATAAAAAGTTTGAGACCGACTTAAGAAAACAAGAACAAAGCGAAGACAGGGAGAAAGAACGAGGTTTTGAAGGATCGATCAGTTTTTGTCAAATAGAGGTATGATTCTAGCTTAATACTTCTATCTGCATGTTATAGTCGGTAAATAGCCTTGTTATTCAAGCTTTTAACTGTATATATGATCGATTTAATGATTTGAGGTTTTCTGGGTTTGAGTCGCCGACTCTGTTTGAATATCGACCGGAACGAAGGTATCGACCGGACTAAGGTGACCGGTATGTTATGACCGGTATATTGTTGACCTCGTCGACCGGTATGTTGAGACCGACCGGTATCGTACTCGACCGGTATATCTCATCGACCGGTATATCTCGTCGACCGGTATTGTAGTCGACCGGTATTGTAGTTGACCGATATATATATATATAGAGAGAGAGAGAGAGCGACCGGTAAGGTGCACCGAGGTGTGTCGACCGGAGGGGTCTTGACCGGGTGCACAGTGTGTTGATTTATTTAGAGAAGGAAGGAATGTTAGTCACGAGTTAGCTTACCTTTGTATTTTGATACCATGGTAGGTGGTGTTAATCGTTAGAAGACAGAGTTTAAGCAAGAAGAATCAGAGGTGAGTCTTTTAAACTAAATCTTTTATGATTTTGACAGTTATTTGATAAATGTGGGATTTATAAACTGCACGTTTATAGTATTGAAAGTTATGCAGATTTATTGAAAAAGGTTGATTTAATCAGTTTGGCATGTTTATGCTTTGTTTACATAAACTTGTTTTATATATAGTCAGGACTAAGTGTATGCATACATTTGAGTCAGAAGTCTGACCTAAGTTGGGAAGTGTGACCCGCCTGCTCGTATCGGGGAGTGTAGCCCGTTTATGCCATTAGGGTGTGTTCCTAAAAGAAGGCAGTACGAGACAGACATACCGTCTTTGACGGCAGTGTTGGTCAGTAGCTTAGGGTACGCTTGCGAAGCGTAAAGAGTGGTCAGTGATGACCAATAGATTGAGTTATGCTTGCGAAGCATAAAGTATGTTTAAAGTTTGATTAAAAGAGCAAGTTATGTTTTTTTTTAGATATAAAGCTTTGTTTAAATGTTTTAAATAATATTTGAACTGTTGCAGTAGTGCTTGGAGGGGATTCACTAGACCATTGGTCTAACCCTCGCTCTTTCAAAATTATAATTCTGTTTCAAGTTAGCGCAAGATAGCAGGTACAGATAAGGGTAAGGAGAAGATGTGATCTATTTTCCAGGAGCTAGAAGACTTCCTGAAATAGTTTATCTTTTTGACTCAGTTGTGTAATGGGTGATAGTTGTAAACCTTATACTCTGAAATGTAAGCTTGGGGCTGTTTTTAGAAAGAAATGTTATTTTGATGTATGTATAAAGTTCAGGTTGTTACAGGCACAACCTGTTTAGTATTGGCCAATTCTGCGACAAAGGATTAGAGGTAAATTTCAAAGCTAAGAGTTGCTCGGTGCGTACTGAAGACGGCAAAGAACTCTTAGTTGGCACTCGAAAGTCTAACCTCTACACCATCAATCTTTCAAAGGTCCAGACTGACATTCAGGTTTGCTTACTGACAAAAGCCTCGATGCAACAAACTTGGCTTTGGCATCTACGGCTGTCACACCTGAATTTTCGTTATATCAACAAATTGGTCAAAGGCAGATTGGTGAAAGGTCTTCCTGATCTGAGATACGAAAAGGAACATCTATGTGTAGCGTGTGAAAAAGGGAAGATGAAGAGAGCTCCACATAAACCGAATCCTGAAACTAGGACCAGTTCTCCAATCGAATTGTTGCATATGGATCTTTGTGGTCCGATGCGAACGCAAAGCTTAGGCGGAAAGAAATATGTTATAGTTATCGTGGATGACTATTCGCGATACACGTGGGTCAAATTTCAACGATCAAAAGATGAGACGCCCGAAGTACTCATAACATTTCTGAAGACGACCCAGAACAGAATGGAGTAGTCGAAAGGCGAAATCAAACACTAGTCGAGGCCGTTCGCACTATGCTCAGCCAATCAGACTTACCTCTGTTTCTGTGGGCAAAAGTTGTTTCGACTACGTGTTACACTCAAAACCGTTACATGAAACACCGCAGATTTCAAAAGACTCCGTATGTTTTGATCAACAACCGAACACCAAACATCAAGTATTTTCATATATTTGGGTCTAAGTGTTTTGTGCTAAACGACAGAGAGAGTCTGAACAAGTTCAGTGCTAAGGCAGACGAGGGCATCTTTATTGGATATTCTTCTACATCTCTGCATATAGAGTGTACTTAAAGAAGTCGAAGACTGTTATCGAGAGCATAAACGTCACATTTAATAAGGAGATGGCTTCTGAACAAGTCAGTTCAGAACCCATGATAACCGGAGTGCTAGCTTCTGGACAGATTAATCCAGAACCTGTTCCTACATTGAATAAATCAGATGTTGCATCATCGTCTACTACTCATTTATTTGAACTGTTTTATGATGAATTTCTTAGATCTAACATGACTAAACCTGTTGTGGTTGACAGGATGGAAGATTCAACGACTAATCATCCAACCACATCAAATGTTTCCACTGAATCCGATTCCCCGATTCAGCAAGAAATTCCAGTTCATATGCCTACTGCGATAGTTGAAGTTGTACCTACTAACGAAGAGCCAGAAGTTGCTGAATTAGTAGGATGTACCGTAAGGATAGATCAATAGACTGAACACGTTGTACCTACTGCAACTTCTGCACCAATTATT
Source organism: Arctium minus (assembly GCA_954870635.1). Lineage (NCBI taxonomy): Eukaryota > Viridiplantae > Streptophyta > Magnoliopsida > Asterales > Asteraceae > Arctium > Arctium minus. Next base: position 61,963,203 of record OX941088.1, on the reverse strand, counting down.
TCAACTGAATCCCTCCCTCATACTGTACAAACTGAAGAAGCTGATAGTGGATTTTTAGATGACCACCCTGATCAATCTTCATCTATTCCACTTCCTCATGAACATCGTTGGACCAAAGAGCACCCTCTTCACCAAATAATTGGAGATCTAAACAAACCGGTTCAAACTAGGTCAGCAACTTTAAATCAATGTTTGCATGACTCATTCCTCGGCAAGATAGAGCCTACTCGAGTATCAGAAGCTCTAACTGATTCAGATTGGGTGTCTGTTATGCAAGATGAGCTAAACCAGTTTGAAGCCTTGAAAGTATGGAGACTTGTACCGAGACCTGAAGGAAAATCCATCATTGGTACAAAATGGGTATTTAAAAACAAGAAGGATGAATATGTTATTGTCATTCGAAACAAAGCAAGACTTGTTGCCAAAGGTTACCGACAAGAGGAAGGCATAGATTACGACGAGACTTATGCTCCAGTGGCACGTATAGAAGCAATCCGCATGTTTCTAGCCTATGTTGCTCACAAAAACTTCACAGTCTATCAAATGGACGTGAAGACTGCCTTTCTGAACGGCATTCTTAAGAAGGAAATCTATGTCTCACAAACAGAAGGCTTTGTGAATCCAGATAAACCAGATTATGTCTACATCTTGGATAAGGCACTTTATGGGTTAAAACAAGCACCTCGAGCCTGGTATGAGGTATTATCAAAATTCTTGGTCAAGTCGGGTTAATCAAAAGGTGAAGTCGATACCACTTTATTCACTAAAAAGGAAAAAGCTGATATCATTCTTATTCAAATATATGTTGATGATATAATATTTGGCTCTACAAATCCTAAATACTGTAAGAACTTTTCAAATCTAATGGTGTCAAGATTTCAAATGAGTATGATGGGAGAGATGAACTTCTTTCTCGGATTACAAGTAAAACAGTTTTCAACGGGGATTTTTATAAACCAAGCAAAGTACATTTTTGATATTCTTCGAAAGTTCAAAATGGAAAATTGCAAATCAATTGGAACCCCAATGGCACCAATTACTAAGATTAACACTAATCCTTCGGGAAAAGCTGTTGATGTTAGGACTTATAGAGGAATGATAGGTTCTTTAATGTATCTTACTTCAAGTAGGCCAGATATTATGTTCTCAACATGTTTATGTGCAAGATATCAGGCTGCTCCTAAAGAATCCCATATATCTGTTGTCAAGCGCATATTTAGATATCTGAAGGGGACTGCAGATCTTGGTCTGTGGTATCCTAAAGATACTGGTTTTGAACTAACTGCTTATTCAGACGCAGATCATGCTGGATGTATGTTAGACTGGAAGAGCACACCGGGTCATATTCAATTCCTTGGAGACAAGCTCGTTAGTTGGGCGTCAAAGAAACAACTTTGTGTTTCCACTTCGACAGCTGAAGCAGAGTATGTAGTTGCTGCCAGTTGCTGCTCTCAGGTCTTGTGGATGAGGACACAGCTTCGAGACTATGGATTCAAGTTTGACAAAATACCGATTTATTGTGAATCGAAGAGCGCTATCGCAATATCAGCTAATCCTGTGCAGCATAATAAAACAAAGCACATTGATTTCAGGTATCATTTTATTAAAGATAACGTAGAAAAAGGTACAATAGAACTTTACTTTGTAAAAATTGATTATCAGCTTGCAGATTTGTTTACCAAACCTTTAGATGAAAAGTGATTCAATTTTCTTGTATCTAAGCTTGGTATGCTAAATCTCAAGGTCTAATCAGTGATTACTTATTAAAGTTTCTTTTATTGTAATTTTTCATCATTTCTTTATCATTAATTCTGAAAGGATATCTGCACTTTAACATTTTTGTTCATGATCTCAGGGGGAGTGAGACAAGATGTTAAGATGATCAACATTCTTTTGAGGGGGGGGGGTTATAGAATTTTAGTATTTACTTAACTGCCAAATTTTTGTGATGCATGATTTTAGGGGGAGTTTATGAGTACAACAAAAGGAGTAAGGAAATGATTTCTGATTACTTCATATCAGAACTCGTTCACTCAATGTTTTACTGCTTTCTGTTGTTTACTTTTCAATAAATTTGTGAATAAAGTTGCTTTGACATGACTTTGAGACTTTTGCAGATTGAGAGGATGCTTACAAGATCATATTCTTATGACTTTAAGCTTGATTTGATAAGATTTAAGACTGAACGATAAAGGTTAAATTTTTTATCTTAATCTCATATATGGTTGAAAGAAGGACAACTTTCAATCATAGAAAACATTTTCTTAAATGTTCAAACCACTTCCTGATTCTTAAAGAGATTTCATGAATTGGAAGTGTGATTTTAAATGTTTTCATTTTACATGTGGTTCAAAGATTAATAAACCGTGTGTTTCCAAAGATTAATACTTGCGTATTATCTTTTCTATATACTTTCAAGTATTCATACACATCGGTTTACTTTTTGTTGAATATGTTCTTACCATGTCTCATAATTTGTAACATATTTTTCGATGGTAAGACACCCCGCTTGCACTTCAATGAATTTTGAGCGTTAATTCATTTCGAAACGTTCTTTCAAGAATGTCTATATTTTGTTTCATATAGACGATGTCCATTATTCTTGACCATAAGCTTTGATTGCTATATCATTTGATTCTGATCATTTTCATACAATGTCAGATTTTTCAAACAAGTCTCTTGCATTCATGCTTATTATTTCAATATACTTGTTTGAAAATATCTTCAATGTTTCAAATGCTCATATCTTCATGATTATATTTTGAGCATATACACATCTGACTTGTATTTTAGCTTTAACTGTTCAAAATAAACCATTTTGAGCAACATATATTTCATAGGAAAATATGGGTTCTTTGTGCTAGGACTTAAATGAAAACTTCTATGGATTCACGTTAACCAGTGTCTCCTACCCAAGAAGTAAATCCATAGTGATTGAGTGTGAGGAGTCGAAAAAAAAGGAGTGTGGGTTGTGCGTTGAGGTAAAATGGAAAAGAGAGTTTGGTTAGATGTGAGCTTAATGATTAAAAGAAAGAGGGTGTGAGAACAGAGTAAAAGAATATCAAACTTTGCACCAACTACTTTTTGAGTCGGGCAGCCACATTACTAATGTTTCACAATTCTTTCGTAAACATTATTGAAACAGGCAACTACCCATGCCAACTCTTGATAAAAACCCCACCAGCCACTCATTTTCTTCTTAAAAAGAAAATGTTTCATATTTTTTCTGGGGACGCAGCACATTATATATCTGGTTTTTATTTGGAAAATCTGGATATTGAAAAAGAAGGAAGTCTGCCCTACCTTCGCACTTCAATCATGCGCATTGTCTCTGTGTTTATCTATTGTTGTCTAAGTGGTTTACACAATGTTAAGCCTTATAAAAGCAATCATCATATGCTTAATTCTTTCTACACTTGCACGAACACACAAGGAAGTTGTTTTCTTGTCATAACATTCATAGAAATTGCCTTTGTGGTGTTTCGATGATTGGATGGAAGCCCTGGGGGAGTGAACATCAAAAATCTCCTTTCCTATGTGTATCTGTTACACACAGTAACTTTGTGTTACTGACAGGCATATTAACTGATTCATTTGTTGATTCAGGTGTTACATTCCTAATTTGTCTGGATTTGAAAAGATCTGGATGAAACTTTATTTTGGATCGATGGTGAATCAGAGGCTTAATTCAAACGATCAGTGGTCAGAATTGTTACAGACATTTCATGGAGGAAGTTTTGATGTTATAGATGCTCTATTCATCAAAAAGGGGGAGATGAATTAAAGAAATGTTCGTGTCAGAAATTTCAAAGTTAGAGAATTGTTTGAAAATCAATGGATAATTGTGAAAGAAGGATGCAAAGTTAAAGATTTCTGAAAGATGTGCTGATTTCACTGAAATTTTCTTTGAAGATACTTTGCTAAAGCAATCCGAGCTAATTCTGAAGATAATTTCTTTCCGAAGTCTGAAAGAGTTGTGTGATAGTTTTGGGGAGATTGTTGAAGAACTTTTCTACTATATTTGGGGGAGATTGTTAATATCTTTCAAAGAGACAGACTTGGGAAGAATACAGTCAAAGAAAAGGGGAGATTACAATGTTTGTGCTTAAAGAAGAAATTTGTCACAAAAGGAAGAGATTGTCCAGATTGATCTAAAAGGGGAGATTGATTTGCTAAATATTTTTGAAGATGATCTTGAATCCAAAGGGGGAGATTGTTAGAGCAGAAATATGTTGGATACAAGATCATGAAGATCAGAGGTCAAAGTACAAGAAGTCAAAAGCTGGAAAGTCAACTTTCAGTGAAAGTCAAAGCCAAAGTGTAATAAAATGTCAAAGTCAATTTATTTGTTTGTTTGTTTTAGTTTTGTCTTGTTAGATTTGTAGGTATAAATAGTTTTTCTTTGTTTGTTAATAGACAGATGACTGGAGTAATTTTGTACGCTTATTCTGAGAAAGAGATTGTAGAGAGAGAAAGAGACGTTTAGAGAGAGAAAGTTGTAAACTGAGATTGTAATCATTTGAGTTGTGAATTGAATTGAAAACAGGTAGTTAATCATCTTGTTTGTATTATTAATTGTAATTAGAAACTTGAATCAGGGACACACAAGCAGCATGCATTAGTTTTCCTTGTCGTTATTTCCCCGTTTGTAAAACATTCAAGACAATTTGTATAACTTTTTAAATTTTATGTAATTTATATGGTGGGGGTTTTTTATTTACCTTATGCTATGAAACCCTTACATGTACATCCCGTGTTTCCGCTTTAGCGGGGTGTGACAACAATGTTCGCTGAAATTTGCTGAAACTTTCTTTGAAGTTGGTTTGCTGAAGTAAAGTGAGCTAAATCTGAAGATAATTTCTTTCTGAAATCTGAAAGAGGTTTTTACAACCTTTGGGGGAGATTGTTAAAGATTATTGAAGAGCATACTCACAGACTTTGGAAGAGATTTCAAAATGTTCTGAAGACAGTTCAAAGAAAACAAAGGGAGAGATGAATTTTAAAAAAAAAGCAAAATTCTTTGTTAGAGACTTGAAGAGAAATACAAGTTTATCCGAAAAATGGGAGATTAAATTGTTAAAGATTAATCAAATGGGGAGATTGTGCTTCATTGTTAAACTTCTTTTTGAAGATGATCTTGAATCCAAAGAGGGAGATTGTTAGTGCACAAATATGTTGGATACAAGATCATGAATATGACCAAGATGAAAGTCAAAGTCAAAGTCAAAAGCTCAAGTCAACTCTCAAGCTAAAGTCAAAGTCGTTGTAATAAAGAAAGCCAAAGTGTTAGTTTTGTCTTTGTAATGTGTTAGAGTATAAATAACTGTTTTTGTTTGTAGACTCATTAGACTAAGAGAGACTAGAAGAAATATATGCGTTTGTAGAGAGAGAAATAGGGAGAGCATCACATTGTATTCAAAGTTGAGATTAATGGAAATCGTTTGAATTTGATTGTTTGTGTCATCTTGATCTGATTGCACGAATTGTGGGACACACAGTTGTCAATACCCTCTCCAGGAATAGTAGTCCTCCTTGTTCCATGTGAAACCATAGTACTGCAATAATGATTTTTTACGTGGTTTGAAAAGAATCTATCATATAATGATACTAGTGTCAATTTAGACACCACATACATATATACAGGTCTATGATCCCAAACACCTCTCTAATGGTGACAATACTTATCTTACTAGACCATAGGACTCCGAGCCCACACCTCAGTAGAATTATCATAAGTCTATAACCCTCACCCTTAAGGATCACATGGTACTTACGTGCACATATTTTGTGCATTTTCTCTAGCACTTTGTAACCATATAAGTCCATTTTATATTAACCGGTACAGTTAAACACCTCTGGACTTAAACCATAAGTAGTTCATCACCTCATGAAGATTTTCTATAATGGATACTATGTCACATGTCGCTTTGAAGTCTAACTTAATAGCAAAATAAAGCAACTCCATAATAATTATATAATCATTCCTCCAGTACTAACTCATAGTACTTTTCCCTAGTTTATGTTTAGCTAATATAAGATCTTAACCTAATTCTCTTAAACTAAAGCTCTAATACCAACTTGTAACGCCCCAATTTTTGTTTTCGCCAAATGAAATGTTACGTCTCTCAAAAATACATCATTAAATAACCCAAAAAAATAAATACTCCAAATATAAATCCTAAACGTTACAGCGGAAGTCTAAACGTCAAATAAACAACCATAAAAGTTAACCCATCCCATAACGGGTAACTAAACCAACCGAAATGAAATAAATTACATCGAAACAAGTAAAGTATATAATCCTAGGCGAGTCCCTTGCCTTCATCGACTCCAGAACCTTCTGCTCCTGAGATGTATACTATAGTCAGCTAAATAGCTCAGTGAGTTCACGGTTTGAATGCAATCACACACCTTAACCATATAAATGCCAAATAGATAGTGACATGCAACATATATGCAGCCCATTAAGATCTCTCAACTCCACTCCGTTAGGTAGGGACCTTCCATGTCACAGGCATTCCCTAGGTATGTGGGTTCACAAAGAACTAACCGCTCATCCCGGGTCGTGCCTGTTAGATTGATATTGTACTCAAGATTAAAAGTGAGGGTCTATTCTGTAATAGTTTGATAGTTTAAGTGTTTGATTGTAAAGTCAACTTAAGTTGACTTAGTATAAATAGTTTTAGTTCCTTTGTAATCTGTAGATACGAACGCACATTTAGACTTCAAGAGATTTGGTAAGAACACACACAGTGAACGTGAGATTTGTGATTCCGCGTGAGATATGTGGCTAAATGTAATATCATGATTTGAATAATAAAATTGTGTTCACAATCTATGTTGTGTGATTAATTGCTAGTATAAATTGGGTCACAATTGGTATCAGAGCTTAGAAATCCATCGATTTGAGTTTTCAAAAAGTTCGAGTTCTGTAAAAGCTTTCTTGATCGATTTTTGCACAAAAAGTGAGTTTTTGTTGAAATTGGTGATTGTTTAGTGGTCGATTGATGATATAAATCAGTTCTGTTGGATTGAATTACAAAGAAAAACATTCTTTGATTGTGAATTTGAGATTTTTGTTGGTTTTTGGTCGAAAGAGTATCGAGTCACTGTTTGATTAATTTGATTGTGCAAATGTGTGAATTTGATCGTAATATTGTATAGGATTGTTCTTTGGACTAACGTGATTCATTCCGTGAAGTTGCAGATTTGAATTTGGAGTTTTGGATCGATTTCTGGACAAAAATCGATATTTTTGAACTTAGAAATCAAGAACTCGCAAGATCCAAAGGATTCGTATGAAGAACTCGCTAATTTGATAGATTTCGCAGGATAATTTTTTTTCTGAATTCGTTAAGTAAAGAATTCACATCAGTGCATCTAACGAATTGAAGAAGAATTCGCATAAATCCGTGATAAAATCGTATAAGTACAGAATTCGCATAACTCACTGTTACGAAAAGCATAAGAATTCGCATAAGTTTTTCTTTAAAAAAAGTTTTGTCAGGAATTCGTTTCTGTGTCTGTTACGAATTCTGAAGAATTCGCTTTTTTGTCTTAAGCGAAAAGTGGGATTTCGCACCACTCTATGTTACGAATTCTTAAGATTTCGCAATGATTTTTCAAAAATTCTTTCTAAGTCAATAATTCGTATAAGATGCGAAATGTTTGTGAAAATTGCAAAACTTTTCTAAGTAAAGGATTCGTGTCTCAGTAGCTTACGAATTTCCCTTACGAATTCTTGATTGTTTTGCGAATTGTGGTTTCAAAAGTTTTTTAGTATAGAATTCGTAGAAGAGAGAGTTACGAATTGTAAACTTTTCGCAGATAGTCATTTGCGAATTGATCAATGTTTGTTCTCTCTAGCTTGCGAATTTCTAAGCTTGTTTTGCGAATTTCATAAGGTTTACGAATTCTAGTACACTTTAAATTGCGAATTGTTCTTGATTTGAAGCTGCTTGCGAATTCTGAACTTGAAGTTTTTTAGAAATTTCATTTTCTGAATATTTTCAAGTTTTTTTCAAATTGTTGGGTTCAAAGATCATTACTAGCTTATAATTTTTTGTTGTTGTGTGCAGATAAATAAACTCTCTCATCATGTCTAAAGAAATACCTCAATGGGTTCTCAATCGAAACCTCCAGTTCTGTTTATCGGGGAATATTCACAGTGGAAGAGGAGAATGATTTAGTTCTTAAACCATAAGAACAGAGATTACATGAAATCTATTATTGATGGTCCAGTTCAGCCAGTAGTAACAGTACCTGGACAAGCAGCTACAGAGACTTCTCCTGAAATCCCAGTGAGATATGTGCCTAGACCGTATCAGTATTATAGTAAAAGAGAAAAGGAACTTCACAAGATAGATGAAGAGGCCTTGATATATCTTACCATGGCTATTCCAAATGACATCTACAATCGTGTAGATAGCAGGGAATCTGCTAAAGCCATGTGGGATGAATTGGAGAGACAATTCTAGGGTACTGAGAAATCCATTCAAGCCAAGCTGAACCAAAGCATTAATGCTTACGAAGGCTTTCATGCAAAAGAAGGAGGGACACTTCTGGATACTTACACAAGATTCAATGTTATCTTGAATGACTTGAGAAGGAATGGGATGAACAAGACCGTATCTGAGATAAACTACAAATTCATCAAGAATTTGAATCCTGAGTAGAAGAGTTGTGCAATAAATATTCAGATGACAAAGGACATGGCATTGGAAGATGTGAATGATATCTTCACAACATTTATCTCAACATGAAGATGAGGTAAAGCAGCTTAGTGAAGAAAAGAATATTGTCAAAGATTCACTTGCTTTGTTGTCTGAAAGAAAGAAAGGATCAAGTTCTAAATCCAGTTCCTCATCCAAGTACAAGTCAAGGAGATCCAGAGCTCTTCTAACAGAACTATCTGATTCTAGTTCTGCTGATTCTTCCTCTGAAGCTGAGAAACATTTTGATGAGGATGTTCAAAGATTTGCTGATAATCTTGCTCTTATCACAAAGCAGTTTCAGAAATGATTTGGCAAGAAAAGATATTCACAGTCAAAATATGAGGGATAGAAGAAAGACAGATCAGACAAGTAGAAGCCAAGGTTTGAGAAGAAGGATGGAAAGAGAGATGAAAAAAGAGTTGAGAAAAGAGAAGAAAAGAAGGAAGAGAATGTTGAGCCAAAGTACGACAGGTGTTACAATTGTGTTAAACCTGGCCATTTTTCAAAAGAATGCAAGTTCAAGAGGACAAAGAATTCAGAGTATTATGCAAAGAAGTCACTGATTGCAAAGAAGGTAGAAGATGGAAAAGAACTTATGGTTGAAGAAGAGAACTGGTTCTTCCAAAGCTCATATGAAGAATCAGCACATTTTACTCTAGTATGTTTGATGGCCAAGGTGAATGATGAAGCTGAAACATCTTCTGACCAGTCTGATTGTGATTCTGAGGTATGTACTCTTTCAAATTCTGAACTTGTTCAATCTTTGATGGCTCAGATTCAAAACATGGAAAAAGAGTTTGAAAATTTAAAAGTCAAACTTAACAATGAAAGACAATCAATGATGAATTTTCGTGATGAAAATGCATTATTGAAAGTTGTTGTTGAGGAAAAAGAATCTGAAAATGATGCTTTAAAGAAACAAAAAGAAGATTTGAAAATCAAAATTACTGAGCTTGAAAAAGATCTTGTTAATTTGAATTCTGAAAAAGGTGATTTTAAAATAAAGTTTGAAGCTTGTTTTCAGGAGTGAAATGAGGCATATTGCAAAATAAAACAGCTGGAGGACTTGAATTTTAAGAGAGGACAAACTGAGCAGACATTGAATTTATTAACAAATAAACTCCAAGATGTTCGTTTTTATAATGCTAAAACGGGATTAAGTTTTAAAGAAAATGATGTTTTGAAACGAGCACCAGAAAACTTGTATAATTTTGATAAACTGGGCTCAACACCTAAGAAAATCCCGAGCATTCATGATACTTTTGTTAAAGTTGAAACTCTAGTGTCTAACATTTCTTCTAAAGGAAAAGAAGTGATTGATGATGATACATCAAGATGTGCTGATTCAGTCTCGAGTTTTAAATCTGTTGGTTTTTCTTATAACGATTTGAACAAAAGTTATAAAACTAGAAAACCTGAATTTGTTGAATTTCAATCACTGTTTTCTACATGTACACCAACAGAATCAGCCAACACTGAAGGAGATGTTCCTGAAACTCAATGTCAGTATGATGATTATGATTCAGAAACTGATGTTGAGAATCAGGTTCCAATAACTGAATCAATCATTTATGATTCTCAAAAATAGATTAAGACTGATGAGTGCATAAATGTCATGAATCAAAGCATTAAAATTGATTTTTCAAATAAGATGACTGAGGAGATTTTTACAAATATGTTGAATGCTTCAGATCCTGTTCCGATCATAGAGAAGTTAGAATCAAACTCTGAGTTGCATCAAACATCTAATTTTGAAAAACAAGTTAAAGATCTTCAAAAGACTATTGAAGAGTTGCAAGATGAGAACAATGATCTCAGATTCAAACTTGACAAGTCTTTTGAAGAAAACAAAGAACTCTCTATAGAGTTGAGTGCTTTAAAAGTTGATTTGTTTAAACAAAGTTTGAATGAGAAAAAGATGTTTGATTCTAAGACATGGAATGTTCATTCCAACCCAGAGTTTGAGTCTGTTACTTCTAAAACCTCTGTTGTTTATATCAATACTCCTGAATATCCTCCAAGTATCTTTGAAAAAGGTGAAACTTCTGGCATTTTAAAGAAAAAATCATCTTCTAAGAAGAAAACTGACAAGGTTTCATTTCCTGTTTCAGATTTGAAAAAGCAAAGTGATAAAGGAGAATGGGTGAAAGAGAAGTCTGAAAATAAAGTTGTTGAAAATAAATGTAATGTCATTGATAGTGTTAGTTTGAAATGTACAAGTTCAAATGGTGTAAAATGTCAACAGTGTATGAATGTGTGTATTCATAGTGATAAATCAAAGCTTTTGACATTTGCTCGTATGAACTTTATTTGCAAACACTGTCATGACAACTCTTTCAAACTTCACACCATTCCTCCTAAATCTAAAGTTTCTGGAAAAGCATCTCGGGCTAAAACTGTTTTTAAATCCTCGAGACAACATGTGAAAGTCTTTCATGTTAAGAATGATTATCTTTCTAGAAAACAAAAGTTTGATGAGCTTAATGTAAAAATGGTTTGGAAATGGATACCTAAGCCTTGTTATGAATGGCAAATAAAGGCTAAGGTAGATGATTTGAGTAAATTGCAAAAGGCTAACCAAAAAGGACCCATCTGGATATGGGTACCTAAGAAGAAGTGATTTGTTCTTTTGCAGGCCTCACATCTATAGTGCATAGATTCAGGATGCTCGCGCCACATGACTGGATTTAAGCATCTTTTACACAACTATGTTGAGGAACCTACCGGAACAGTAAGTTTTGCAAACTTTGAGCTTACCGGTTTCATTAGAGGACATGGTTCATTGACAAACGGCACCATTACAATCAAGAAAGTATTGTTCTTAGATGGTCTTGATCATAATCTTTTCAGCACTAGTCAATTCTACAACAGTAAATTTCAAGTTCGGTTTACTAAAGATGGCTGTTTCATTGAGGATAAAGACGGTTGTGAGATTTTCAAAGCTGAGCGACAAGGAAATTTATATGTAGTGCATTTTCCAATACTTTCTGCAACTAGACCTATCTGTCTAATTGCTAAAGCCTCAAGAGCTGAAAGTTGGATTTGGCATCGGCGCCTGTCTCACCAGAATTTTCAAGCTATAAATCAATTGGCGAGACATGGAATAGTCAAAGGTCTTCCAGATATGAGGTTTGAAAAGAATTCACTTTGCCCCGCCTGTGAGACGGGAAAAATGAAACGAAGTTCACATAAAGCGAAGACAGAATTCTCTTGTTCATCACCTCTCGAGCTAATTCACATGGACCTTTGCGGCCCTATGAGAACTCAGTCAATCAATGGAAAGAAGTATATTTTAGTGATGATTGATGAGTATTCCAGATACACATGGTTGGAATTTCTGCGAACCAAATCAGATGCACCAGAGTTAATAATTGCTTTCAGCAAGAAGATCCAGGTTCGACTTCAGTTGCCGGTAAAGACCTTGAGAAGTGACAACGGCACAAAATTTAAGAATGAAACTCTTCAGAGTTATCTCGTATCTGTCGGGATCTCTCACAATTTTTCTGTTGCCTATACTCCACAACAGAACGGTGTCGTCGAAAGAAAAAATCGAACCCTGGTTGAAGCAGCAAAACTATGTTAGCATATTCTGGTCTTCCATTGTATCTGTGGGCTGAAGCCATCGCTACCGCATGTTTCACTCAAAACCGTACTATTGTGATTAAAAGACATAAAAAGACAGCATATGAGCTTATAAATAAGAGAAAACCAAATATTAAATTTCTTCGTGTTTTTGGTTGTAGGTGTTACATCCTCAATGATCGTGATAATCTTGGTAAATTCGACAAGAAGGCGGATGAAGGCTACTTTATCGGATATTCCTTGACTTCAAAAGCCTATCGGGTCTATAATAGAAGAACCAAGACTATCATGGAGAGCATGAATGTGTCTTTTAATGAATCATCCACATTGACTTCTGAACACTGCAGTTCAGAACTCAAGCTAAATAGAAGGTTTCTATTCAAGACGGAATAGAACCTGAATCGTCACAGACTAAGTCTTCTAACTCACACATTATAACATCTGGGTTAGATTTACTATTCTTTGATGCAGTTTTGGATATATGTGCAGATTTTGACAAATCAAACATATCCGCATCAAATTCAGAGGTTCAAGTTACAACTGAAGATATTTCAGGACCTTCTGAGATTGTCACTACATCAACCTCTTCAGGTACAACTACACCTGTTCTTTCTGATAATACTAATTTGAATTCTGCTTCTGCAGATACAGTTTCTGGAAAAGAAGTCCCGAGTACTTCTTCTGTTGTTCCAGAACTACATCAGTCAGAAACAATTGTACAAGATGTCCCAAGTACATCAGAGGTTGAGCCTGCCATATATGATGAATATGATGAAGATAACACGCAGATTTCTATTCAACCACTTCCAAGTACTACTAGATGGACACGAGATCATCCCCTACACAACATTATAGGTGATGTCCATAGTGGAGTGAAAATGCGGGCGGCATCTACAAATTTCTGTCTTTACTCGAGTTTCCTTAGTTCCCTTGAGCCGAAGAAAGCATCAGAAGCCTTGCGTGATCCTGATTGGATTTTGGCTATGGAATATGAGCTTCTACAATTTGAGCGGAACAAGGTCTGGCGACTTATCCCACTACCAGAAGGCAAATCTGTAATAGGAACAAAGTGGGTCTTCAAAAATAAGAGAGATGAAGCAGGAGTTGTGGTTCGAAATAAAGCTCGCCTGGTTACAAAAGGGTATTGTCAACAGGAGGGGATTGATTATGATGAGACGTTTGCTCCTGTTGCAAGGATTGAAGCTATTCGGATATTTCTTTCATACACAGCCCACAAGAATTTTACGGTATATCAGATGGACGTAAAATCTGCTTTCATGAATGGGATTCTGCATGAAGAAGTTTACGTTGCTCAACCCGAAGGCTTTGTTGATCCAAAACACTCAGACTACGTCTACGTACTAGACAAGGCTTTATATGGACTCAAACAGGCACCGAGAGCTTGGTACGAAACGCTAACCCAATTTCTACTTGCTTCCGGATTCAAGAAAGGTACTATCGATACTACTCTCTTTCTGAAGAAACAAGGTGAGGATATGATCCTAATTCAGATATATGTGGATGACATTATTTTCGGTTCTACAAATCCTAAATTTTGTAAAAAAAAATCAAAAATAATGAATCTCGATTTGAAATGTCGATGATGGGAGAACTGACTTTCTTTCTTGGTCTTCAAGTAAAGCAATTACCCGAAGGCATTTTCATTAATCAGTCAAAATATATCCGAGATATCCTGAAAAAGTTTAACATGTCTGACAGTTCAGTCATGAAAACACCAATGGCAATGGGTACACTATTAGATGTTGATTTATCTGGTAAATCAGTATATCAAAAGATGTATCGTAGCATGATTGGTTCATTACTGTACTTAACAGCGAGTAGACCGGATATTATGTTTGCCACATGTTTCTGTGCTAGGTATCAGGCTAACCCGAAGGAATCACACCTAGTCGTTGTGAAACGAATACTTAGTGTTAGTGTATTTTATTGTATCCAAGATTTAATGAGAAAAGTCAAAGTCTGTAAAGTCAACAGAGTCCACTTTAGTTATTTGAGAGTTTCTATAGCTTTAGTGTTTAGTGATGTGAGAGAAGTATTTTGCATATAAATAGTGCTTAGTGGTGTAAGTGTAAAAAACTTGATGTATAGTTATTGTCAAATCAATATACGACTTGTGATTGTTTCTCTCTCTACTCTCTCTCTAGAACTAATATTGTTAAATCTTGATTGAGATTGTGTTTGATTGAATTTGGGATTCTTACAGTTTCAATTGGTATCAGAGCTAAACCAAAATTATTCAGAGGAGATTACGTCACTTGGATTGATCGATATCTTGAAATTTCAAGAACACGCAGAACTTGTTATCAGTTTCACTGTTCAATCAAATTTTTCTTGATAAATCATTGTTAATGCAAGAAAATGGCACCCTAGTGTTCGTTTAGTGAATAAGAACGTTTCTTGTTTAGATTTGATCTTGAAATTTGCACCAAATCTAATTCAATTTTGAATTTTTGTGAAATTCGTTTTCTGAAAAAGTCGAACTGTTGTTGAATCAATTCATTGTGTTTTTTTGTTTTTAGCCTGAAATTCGTATTAGAAATGTGTTCTAAATGATTAATCGATCAACCCTGTATATTTTCAAGTTCTAATTGCAGGTATTAAAGATTTTGAATCAGATTCGTGAAAACAGATGAAGAACACGCAAGATCCAGACTTCTCGCAAGATTCAAAGTGAAGAACACGTACATCACTAAACACGCAAAGCAATGAAGAACACGCACGTAGGTATCTGCGCGAAGAGGAAACGCGCACGAGCCTATTTGCGCGAAGTGATGCTACAGTGATCTGTGAGTTCTTATGATTAGCGAGTTTGTATTTAGCGAGTTTACGTTTTGCGCGAAGTGATATTTCAAAATTATTCTAAGTATAGAACGCGCAAAGGAACCAAAACGCGCACGACAAACCTTGCGAGAAGTCAAAACGCGCACACTGTTGTTTGTGCGAACTGAGAAACACGCACGTAGTGTTCTACACGAAGAAGGACGCGCACATGCCTGTTAACGCGAAGTGAAGTGAACAGTGTTTTGCGAGTTTCTTTGTTGTGTGAGTTTCTGCCTTAGAAAAGTTTCTGATCTTTTCAAGTGTTTTTCAAGTTTGATTTTCACGT
Source organism: Arctium minus (assembly GCA_954870635.1). NCBI lineage: Eukaryota > Viridiplantae > Streptophyta > Magnoliopsida > Asterales > Asteraceae > Arctium > Arctium minus. The sequence continues at coordinate 61,947,780 of OX941088.1, read as the reverse complement.
CAATTTTTTTTCTGAATATTTTGGAAACTATCATTTCAAGCATACATTCAATATGTCAGGAAAAAAATTCTAGGGGCGCTGCCCCCAGACCCTGCAAGGGCATTGCCCCTTGACCCCACCTGCTAACCGGGTAGCGGGACCCCCGTGCTAAGTCTGCGGAGGGGGACATATTTCTTATAGTGATCAAAATTTTCTGATTTTTGACGATTTTTTCTGAAGTAATTTTTTTTCAGATATCAAGATGATACAATTTTATCAGGGAGACATTGTGCGATTATGTACATGCCTGAGATACCAGCAATAGAAGCTGAACGAGATAAACTTAAAAATTAGAATTCAGTACTTCTTAAACAGATTCGGGAGTTTAAATTTAAATTGTCAAATTCTGATAAAACTTCTAATTGTGCAAAATGTGCTAATTATGATAAATCTGATTTTGCAGGTATCATCAGTGCAAAAGAGAAAGAGATTAAAGAGAAAGAGAAAATGATTGCTTTAAAAGAAAATACTATTGTGACATGTGAGAAAGAGTTAAAGCTGAAAGAGAGAAAGATTGTGAATCTTCAAAGCCAACTGAAGACAACTGAACAAAAATATTCAGAATTGCAAGCTGAATCAGTTGAGCTTCAACACAAGTTTAAGGCTTTTGAAGACAAGATATCTGCATTGGAGTTAAAGAATGTTGAACTGAAGAAAAGCCTCCAAGCAGATAAAGTTAAAGTTGATTCAGATAAATCTTCTACTCAACAGCTGTCTGATCTTTCTAAGAAAACTTTACAAGAGAAAAAGGATCTTGAACTTAGATGTATTAAACTCTCTAAGCAAGTGTCTGAGTTTGAAAAGATTTTAATTACAGAAAGAGACACTTTTGCCAAAGAGAGAAAAGTTCTTGAAGACAAAACAGTTGAACTTCCCAAACAGATCTCTGCATTACAAGACTTACTTGGAAAAGAAAGGAAATGTTTTCAAGAAAAGAAAAAGTCTTTTGAGCATGAAAAGAAAATTGTTGAGAAGAGAAATGTTGGGATTTTCAAAGATATTTCTGAACAAAACAAGAACTTGGAAAAAGATTTTGAGCAAGAACGTCAAATCTTTGAATTAGAAATATCTAAGCTCACATCCAAGTTAACTGTTCTATCCTCAGACATTCTTAAAGAACAGATGGCTAAATGTGATTTGAAACAAAAGTTTGACACAATTATTGCTGAAAGAAACATTTTGACTGGAAAAATAAAGGATTTGAATGATGAAAATGTTGAATTGTCAGAAAAGATTTCAGCTGATGTGATTAATCAATCACCTTATGACAATTCAACCGAATCAGTTTGTTCTTTCAAAACTGCTTCAAGTTCCATTCATGAGAAAAATGTTTTAAAAAAGAAAAGGGTCAAACCAAACATTGTCAAATCAAATCAGATTCGACCATCTAATATGTTCTATGACAAGTTTGTTGATAGTCCATCGAACTTCTATGTAAAATCTCTTGGAAAGCATTCTAAGAAAGAATAGATGATTTGGAGAGTGATGAGTTCTTCTGATGAAGAGAAGATGAAGGACAAAGCATCTTCCTCCACATCCAAAGCCAAAAAGAACAGTGCACACAAAGGTAAATCTTTTGGTAATTCTGATATGTTTTATTCTACTAATCATTTGATCAAGATTGCTCAAAAGAAGATTTTTTGTTCTTACTGTGGAGCACATGACTTTGTAAGTAATAATTTTGTTAATTACTGGTATGGTTCTTATTATGTGACCCCCACAAGAACTGCAACTAACATATCAGGACCCAAATACCAGTGGGTACCAAAAGCTAAATCTGTGTTGCAGGCACCTAAAGTTTAAGGGGGAGCAAGAACAATGGTTTTTGAACAAAACAGTTCAAACCCCGGACTTCAATGTCAAGAACAATGGCTCTTGAATAACACAGTTCAAGACCCGTACTTCAATGTCAAGAATTGTGGCTTCTGATTATAACCGATCAGGACCCGTTCTTAAATTTTTAAGAACAAGGATATTATGCAAATATCCAGGGGGAGCTTATCAGAATATAAATCATTTTATCATGATTTGAGGGGGAGCTTAAAGGTAAGAATCTTCTGATCTTAATCTCTGATTGTTTGAAAGAAGAACAACTTTCGAACATGAAAAACTTTTTCTGAAATGTTCAAACCACTTATGATTCTTAAAAGATTTCATGAATAGAGAAGTGTGATTTTCAAATGTTTTTCATACTTGAGCTTTAATGTTTAACTGACCGTGTGTTTCTAAAGATTAATACTTGTGTATTATCTTGTCTATATACTGTCAAGTATTCACACACACCGGTTCAGTACTTTATAGTTGATTTTGTTATTACCATGTATCAAAAGATAAATCTTTCTATGGTAATACTCCCGTTTCCTATTCACTGTTGTTTGAATCAAACGTCATTTCATTATTATATGTGCTTTCATTGTTAACAATGTTTAAATATTGTTCATATAAACATACTACATCTTTGATTTCCCAAAATATTATTCTTCATGAATTTTGATCTGATCTTAATCATTGTCAGATTCTCAAAACATTTCTATTCTTTCATGATTATTCATTCATACAAAGTTTTGAGAAATCTTAAATGCTTAAAATGCTCAAATTTCATTCTTATCTTTATGAGCATACATACACTGACAAATGATTTCATGTGCATTAATATCAAGAAAATCATTGAGGCAATACATGCTTTTAGGAAAATACATGGGATTCAGTGTAAGAGCTTAATAGAACTTTCATAGATTCACGATAACCAGTGTTTCCTACCCAGGAAGTAATCCTTTGAGTGATTGAGGGGAGAGGGGTCAAAAGATTGAGAGTGGTGTGTGATGAGGTAAAATGGAAAAGAGAGATTGGTTAGAAGTGAGCTTAAATGTTTAAAAGGAAAGAGGGTGAGAGAACAGAGTAAAAGAATATAAACTCTGCACCAAACTTCTTTCTGAGTCGGGCAGCCACATTACTGTCGTTTCACATTTCTTCGTGAACGACATTGAAAAAGGCAATGAGCCCATGCCATCTCTTGCATATAACCCCACCAACTACTCATTCTTTTCTTAAAAAGAGAATGTTTCACATTTTCTGGGGAAGCAGCACATATGCTATTGGTTCTTCACTCGGAAGATATTGATATTGAAAAAGAAGGAAAGTTGCCCCACCTTCGACCCTTTCTCATGCACAATTGAGTCTATGTATAATCATTGATGTCTCAATGGTTTACATACTTTGAGCCTTATGAAACATAATCATTGTGCTTAATTCTTTCATACACAAGCACGAGCACACAGAAAATGTGTTTTTCTGTCAGAACATTCATAGAAAATATCTTGTGTTTTTCAATGATTGAATGGAAGTCCTGGGAGTCAACATCAAACCAACTCCTTTTTAGGTGACAAGTTGGTAAGTTGGACATCAAAGAAACAGATTTGTGTATCCACTTCTACCGTCGAGGCTGAATATGTAGCCGCTACGAGCTGTTGTTCACAAGTCCTTTGGATGCGGACACAACTAAAGGATTTTGGATATTCCTACCAACGAGTTCCTATCTATTGCGATTCAAAGAGCGCGATGGCTATAACAGCTAATCCAGTGCAACACTCACAAAACATATCGATGTGAGATATCATTTCATCAAGGATCGTATGGAGAAGGCCAATATAGAGATGCACTTCATGCAAACTGACTACCAGTTAGCTGATCTTTTCACCAAGCCGTTGGATAAAAAAGGTTTACCTGTCTAGTCAGGAAACTAGGTATGTTAAATGCCACTACATGATTCAAGGGGGAGTATATCTTGCTTTATGCTTTCATTGTTATGTCTTGGAAATTATGAACAGTGTCTATTTTCCATCATCTACTGACAAAGACGGAATCATTTTTCAAATGATTACAAAATCTTTTATTTTGCAGGTTATTTTTCATGTGGCAATGGATTCTGGTTACATCAGATCAGAACCCATGCTTCATTGGTCAAACTGATCATTACTATTCTCACCGGAGAATAAGTAATCATGGATTTTGAATACTTAAGTTCAAAACCTGTACTCAAATGTTTTCTTCTGAAGGATGCTAATTAGATAAAATCTTTTCTAGAAGTTCTTAATTTGAGGGGGAATTACAGAAATTAACTGCTATATCTTTTAGGGGGAGGAGATATAAATGATTTATACTATCATTGTCATATTTTTTTCTGATAAATTGACTTTTTACAGGTATCGAGGGGGAGGATATTTGAGGTTTTTGTCTAAGTGAGCTTACAGGTATATTTTCTTTACTTTAATCTTTAACACTTGTTGAAAGATGAACAGCTTTCACTTGTGAAAAATGGTTTCTTAATTGTTCAAACCACTTCGTGTTCTCAAATGTTTTATGAATTTCGAAGTGCGATTTTAAATGATTTTCATTGGATACTTTAATGCATATCTGACCGTGTGTTTTTAATGACAAATACTTGTGTAATTGTCATGTCTTTATACTTTGTCAAGTATTCATACACACATCGGTTCAATACATTTTTCTTGAACTTGTTATTACCATGTATCAAATGTTTAATCTTTCTATGGTAATAGTCCCGGTTGTATTCAATGTTGTTTGAATCAAACGTCATTTCTATACTGATATGTGCTTTAATTGTTAAAATGTTTATATATTGTTCATATAAACAATATTCGTCTTTGATTTCCCAAAGTATTATTCTTCATGAATTTTGATCTGATATTAATCATTGTCAGATTCTCAAAACATTTATATTCTTTCATGATTATTCATTTATACAAAGTTTTGAGAAATCTTAAATGCTTAAAATGCTCAAATTTCATTCTGATTTTTGGTGAGCATACAAATGCTGACAATTGATTTCTTGTGCTTAAATGTCAAGAAAATCATTGAAGCAATATATTATTTTAGGACAAATACATGGGATTCAATGTGTGAGCTTAAAAGAACTTCCATGGATTCACGATAACCAGTGTTTCCTACCCAGGAAGTATTCCCTGAGTGATTGAGGGGAGAGGGGTCAAAAAGATTGAGTGTTGGTGTGTGAAGAGGTAAAATAGAAATGAGAGATTGGTTAGATGTGAGCTTATATGATTAAAAGAAAGAGGGTGAGAGAACAGAGTAAAAGAATATAAACTCTGCACCAAACTTCTTTCTGAGTCGGGCAGCCACATAATCTGATTGGTTCACATTCTTTGGTGACCATCATTGAAAAAGGCAGTGAGCCCATGCCATTTCTTGTCTACAGCCCCACTAGTTACTCATTCTTTTCTCAAAAAGAGAATGTTTCACATTTTCTGGGGATGCAGCACATACGCTATTGGTTTTTCATTTGGAAGATACTGATATTGAAAAAGAAGGAAAGTTGCCCTACCTTCGACCCATCATCATGCACATTGAGTCTGTGTATAATCATTGTTGTCTCAGTGGTTTACATACTTTGAGCCTTATGAAACACAATCATTGTGCTTAATTCTTTCATAACACATGCACAAGCACACATAAAATTTGTTTTTTTGTCACAACATTCATAGAAAATACCTTGTGTTTTTCAATGATTGAATGGAAGTCCTGGGAGTGAACATCACTTCAAGCTCCTTAAATTGTACATTCGTTGTACACGGTGGCTTTGTGCTACTGACAGACATTCTTAACTGTTTCATTTGTTGATTCAGGGTTACCACTCTTAATTTGTTTGAATTTTAAAATATTCAGATGAATACATTCATGAATTGACTGCTCATTCAGATCAGATGAACGATTTTCTCTTATCATTCATTAGGGAGAGATTGCCAATTTTTCTATCAAAGGGGAGATTGATCATTTTGTCAAAAGGGAGAGATCATGAAGACTGTATTTATTTGTTCATTTGGGGGAGATGTTCCAAACACATATCTAAACTTGAAGAGTTTTAATGATTTTGATTCTCACAAATCATTAAAAGGGGGAGATAAATCAAAGTTGAAGTTCAGATAATTATAGATTGTATCAAGAAAAGGGGAAAGTTGAATTTCAAAGTCAAATGTCAAAATATGAAATGAAAGGGGGAGATGAATCAAAGCTTAAAGTCAAATGTTATATGGTTGATTGAGAAAGTGAAAGTAAAGATGAAGAATGTCAAAGTTTCAAAGTATGTTGGAAGTTTCAAAGTTTTGAAGAAAGTTAGAGATTGAAGAAAAGGTTGATCTTTCAGAAATTCTAAAAGCTAATCCAAAGGGGGAGATTCATTTAAAGTGCTTTCCAAGAGTTTCTACAAATCAAAGATTTCAAAGTTTAAAGCTGATAAAGATCATTTGCTGAAGATATTTGTGAAGATAAGAAGACCTGAAGATTATTGTCAAAAAAAATTTTAATCTTGAATCCAAAGGGGGAGATTGTTAGATTGATATTGTATTCAAGATTAAAAGTGAGGGTCTATTATGTAATAGTTTGGTAGTTTAAGTGTTTGATTGTAAAGTCAACTTAAGGTGACTTAGTATAAATAGTTTTAGTTCCTTTGTAATATGTAGATACGAACGCACATTTAGACTTCAAAAGATTTGGTAAGAACACACACAGTGAACGTGAGACTTGTGATTACGCGTGAGATCTGTGACTAAATGTAATATCATGATTTGATTAATAAACTTGTGTTCATAATCTGTGTTGTGTGATTAATTGCTAGTATAAATTGGGTCACAATGCCTCCCCTAAATGTGACATATCGAGCCGATATCTCATACCACGGTTAATGCACCATATTAACCCCAAACCCAAACCATATGCATGCAATTTATGTTAAATGAATATAACAAAATTATCATGCTTGCACCATAAATATAAATTAAATGCACGTAAAACACCAATTATAATAACGTGCAATTAACACCTCAACAAAACATACATATAAAATATCACACTTTATACATGTAAAAATAATTTATACGTATGTATACATCCCAGTGAAATCTCGTGAAAAACTCACATGATAATGCCGGTTCGTTAGAACTTCTCTCCAAATAACAACCTACAATTATAGACGTAATAATACCCATTAACGTCTATATTTTCTCCAAAAATCAACTTAAAAGTCAACTAACGATTAACCTCGGTCAACCCTTAATTATACTTCTAATTGTTCACTAAAATATTATAATTAACCAACCCAAATTTGTTTGCGTCAAATCGTTAACGTCACGACATCTCGATGTCCCAATAATAAATTAAAATTCCTTAATAATTTGGAGTTACTCCTCTTATAATTAAATAATACTAAAAAGAATATATATAATTAAATATATAGACTTTAGTAATTTATTTAATTAATAAATCCTTACCAAAATTAAATTAATTAATTTCAACCAATTAATTAATTTACACCAAATCTCTTTGGGCTTTTTAAAATAAAAGAAACCATTTTAAACCTATTTCGACCCCTCCAAAGCCCACCAGGCCAGGTCCATAACTCCTAATCGGCCCAATAGCCACCTCCTGCCGGAAAGTCGTCGGAGGACGTCGCCGGCACCGGTGAACGTCGCTTTTTCGGTGAGTTCGTCGGTTTTCCTGCGAGCTCATTGTTTCGGACCGTGTGGCTTCGTTTCTCATCCGTTTTTTACGATTCTTTTTCCTAAATTTTAGTTTTTCGATTCTTCATCTTTTAGAAACAAGAATTGCATGAAAACTTCGAGTTTTGAGGCAAATACTTATGTTTAAAGTTTCGGTTTTTACCGAAAACGATAATTTCTACATTTTAATCGATCTAACAACCTTTCGGTTATCCAATCGTCTCCAAAACGTATCTGGGTTTATCTTTACCCGTTCCTAACATCTCCATGTAGTTAGTTTCTAGTTCTATAGGGAATACATACCTTAACCCGGCGGATAGCTACCGAAAACGAACCAACTTTGAATGCTTCGAGACTCCTCCTCGTGACACCGTTTGTCGATAATTGCAACGCCAACTCTCCCCAAAATACCAACAACGAAAAACACAAAAAAAATCCAACCGACCTCATGTATATATAGTCGGATATTTCCACCGGAATATGGAAGGAGGAATCGCCATCATTATCATTAATCCCTTCCATATTTCATTTTCCAAGACAGGCAAAACCGGCCCCTCGTCACTATTATTTCACGATTTAAACCCAAAATTTGAATTGTTTCCTTAATATAATTCAATTATTTTTAAATGATTATTCCTCCATTAATAATCACCAAAAATAAAAGATTCCAAAATATTTCTTTTAATTTTATAAAATCCTCCAAAAATACAAACTCTCCATAAAATAAAAATACATTAATTTTATTTTATTAATATTCCAATTTTCCCAAAAGTTTTGGGTGCTACAGTTGGGCATGGGTAAAGTGGGAAAGGGTTTTGGGATCCTTTGAAAGGGGGGGGATTGGGAATGGTGGTTTAAAGGAGGCAAATTAGGGGTTGCTTGGCAAATGGTGGTGGAGGTTTCATAATGAAAAAGGGGGTTTTTGGGTAAAGATTATTAAGAGTATCTATGTGTGGGATGGGGTTTTATCCAGGGAGGGACAAGGGGATCAGAAGGGAACTCGATTTGGGCAAATATTATGATGGATGGGAAGGTGACTAATAACGAAGGGTTACTCTTCTCGGGGTCTTTTGGAAAAAAAATGGGTGACGGTTCGGATATACGGTTTTGGGAGGATAAATGGGCGGCAAATGAGAGCCCTAAAGATAGATTTAATAAGTTATACCATCTTGAAACGAATAAATAAGTGTTGGTAAGGAAAAAGGGTTACATCAAGGAGAACATTGGGAATGGAAATGGGGGTGGAGAAGGGAACCGAGGGGAAGGGAAATAGAGGAGTTAGAGGCTCTAAATAATGTGATTAGAGAATTTACACCTAAGAAAGGAAGTGAGGATGGGGCTCTATTGAGATTGGATACCCAAGGGGGATTTTCGGTAAAAAAAAAACTACGAGGTTTGATAAAGGAAAATTGAGTAGAGGTAGGAGGAAACGTTGAAAAAACTAAGTGGGTGAAATCAGTTATGAAGAAAATTTGTATTCTTTTGTGGCGAGCAAATCTTGGGAGAATTCCTACAAGATCGGTCTTGGACAAGATGGGTATTGAATTAGACTCCAGTCTTTGTCCAAGATGTGGAAAGGAGGTCGAAACAGTGGACCACACACTAGTCAATTGTGAAGAGGTAAAGATTATATGGAAACTTATAGGGCGATGGTGGAATCTAAATTTGGAGCCGGTGAGTACCTTGAATGAGCTTATGGGGTTTGGGGGGCTAATGGGAAATAATAAAAAAGGATCAAAGTGGTGGATAGCGGTGTTATGGAGTGTTATTTACCTTATTTGGGCAAATCAAAATAAAGTGATTTTTGAAAATGATTGTAGAGCGATAGAGGAGTTGTTGCTTGAGTTTCAATTAAAATCGTTCGAGTAGGTCTCTAGGAGGGACAGAGAGTTGGTTGTGGATTGGATATCGTGGATGTCGAACCCTAGCCTTCCTGAACTATGGGTTGGGGCAGGAAGAAGGCTGGAGGAGATATGACATAAAGGAATAGATGTTGTCTGAAGGTCTTAAAAGGAATGTTCAAGGTGCATCAAAGGGGGCATCGGCGAGGTGATAGACAGTGGATCGGCGCTGGACAGGGACGAGGTTTCTGCCTATCAGGGGCAGCGGCGTGGCAACAGAGAGCTGCTAGGTAGTGGATCGGCGCTAGGTAGGGGTAAGGTTCAAGAGAGGTCGACGAGGTCGTAATAGGAACTGACTAAGGGGGTCGTGTTGAGGTTTCTAGCGGGGCTGGATGGGTTTGCTTTGTAACACCCTCAAATCTGGAAATAACAACTAATTGAAAATTTTCTAAATACATCAATGAATGATTCATCTATAATCACAAATTAAGATTTAACCTCAATACACACATTCATTCTACACATATAGTCTAATATAAGGACGGGTGTTACTAAAACCCAATAATAGTCGCTATCTCCAACTGCAGAAGACTTCACCAAACTACTTACTCTCGTGTAAGTCTAATGCTCAACTCCTCAAAGCACTGCAAGAACCAAACCCCAACTGGAACTTAATGCACATGTCGATAAATAAAAAGGTTAGGCTTAACTCCTAGTGAGCTCAAGAGTTTTCATTAGAGGTAAATAAAGCATTAACCTTAAGAATGTTATTTAAAATCATGATTTCCAAAATGCAATACATTTGATTTGAAAGCAACCAAAAATGAAATACATTAAATCTCAAAACAATCACCTTTCATCATTCACCCTTTTCGTGATTAAAAATCATAAAACAAACGCCGCTTTAAATAAAGCCAAAACCCAAAGCGCACGTAAAACATAACTGACATTATAATGATCAAACACTGAAAACGTAGATAACTCCAATTTCCAAAACATCCCAATAACTCGAATGAGTTTCAATAACCAAAACCTTAAAACATAGATAAATAGCCATACTCAAACGTCTCTGAAAACATGGATTATAAAACTCCATAATCAAAACCACACCTATTGGTGATGGGGAAGACCTGATTACATTGTACGTGACGGAACACAAAAGTAGGTCACATAATTATGTAAGGAATCAAAACATGTGGGTTACACATAAAACACCCACCGAGCTCAACTCCTCTAAGTCTATCACTCGAGAACATCAAGTCAACTCCTCTGAGTCTATTCCTGAAAGTTCCAAAACAGGGGAACTTATGCAGAAAGGAATTACACCTTACTGCCCATGAGACGCTGCCTGACCGTATAGGTCCACACCTTACTTGTCATGGTGACCCGATGCCTATTACGTGCCAAATGGTGAACCAAATGCCCAAAACGGGGACATAGGAACATCGTGCCTATGGATCCATTGCACTAACTAAACCATTACATGGCTCAAAACGAATGAACTAATGCATTCAAAACATGTAATTATCAACTAAGATGCAGTAAATGAAAATCATAACCAAACGCTCAACATTTAGCTATTAAAGGCGGACAAGTGTCCTCAAAACCCAACAAAATCCAAACCGAGCCATAAGCTCAACAAATCCAAAGACCCAAAGTTGAAATTCATAAAATGAAATCAAACATAAACAACCCGTACTTATGTAAACCCATGCTCCAAAACATATAATTAACTCCAACGTAGTTTAGATTGGAACAAATCGTTTTCCAAGTGAGTTTATAACATTTATCCTTTCAAAACGTTCCATAACACAAAACCATGCATTTCTCCAAAACACAAAATGAAATACATTTATACTCAAAATCTACTTCCATAAAATAAATCATTAAGATACCAAAATATATGATTTATTTATCCAAAATGCCTAAAATCCCAAATGTGGGTATTTTACAAGTTTATAAAGTTAGACACTTCAAATAATCAAAATTCATCAAATAACTCAACAGTTAATAATTTCATGTAAAACATGTAAACACTTTAAAATAAGCATTTTGGCATGTACACCATTTTCACAAATCAACTTGAACTCACCTTGCTAGATTTAGGCTAAATCTAGGTTTTACCCCAACTTGAGCTTCCTTGAAAAAATCCAAATCCACATGCAAAATCCTTCCAAAACCTAGATCTACAAATTTCCAAACATAAATAATCATATCCAACCATTTAGAATTGATCCCCAAACATCTTATATCAAAATCTCCTTTTTTACCAAAACCCTAATTTCTATAGATGAGGAGAAGAGAGGATTACCTTAACCAAACTTGAATCCACCACCAACATACTTCTAGGGTCACCAAAATGACCTTAACTTTAACTCCTCAAAAGGAATGGAGAGGGTTTGGTGAAACCCTAAAACTTAAGGATTCTTGAAATGGAGAAGAAGGTGAAGAACTCAAGGTATAGCTTCCAAATCTCACCATTGATGAGGTCCAAACATGAGTAAGTAGGGGAGATTGACCAATAGATGTAACCAAAATCGATATTAGTGAGGGTTGGAGAGTTGGGAGAGTTTAGGGTGAAGAGAATGGGAGGTTATGAAAAAGATCTCCCAAAAATCGGGCTTAAAATCCTCTTGGAGCCTGTCGGCGACTTTGACAGGCGATAGTGACAAGGTCACTATCGCGGGGCATTATCGCCCGCTTGGTACCGCGGCCCCTCGACCCTGCTTGACATTGCCCCGGAGAGAGTGGCAGTGTCACAATCGCCGGGCATTGTCGTCCCACTTGTACCGTGGGTGTCCTTTTCCTGCGACAGTGCCCTGGCGAGAGTGACACTGTCACAATCGCCGGGCATAGTCGCCCCCCACGTACCGAGGCCTGACTTTTCGAGCGATTTCTCAAACGATGGCGATTCGATTCACGAGACAATCCAGAACCTTCACTAAAGACGATATCCATATTACTACTCAAGGGTTTAAGATGGGGGAAACCATTTTAATCACATACCGAAATTGCAGGTGTTACAATCCTCCAAACCTTAGAATGATTTCGTCCTCGAAATCTCATTCTCACACAAGGCATTCCATTACCACCCTCCACACTTATTGGGTTTCCTCGGTTCCCAAGGTATCAACATATCGCAGACCTCAACGTTGTCATTCTCCCAACCTTAGGTGACACGTACTACCTCAAGGATAGATTGTGATCTCAGCTTCTCACCGACCAATTCCCTCAGATCCAAATGTTACTGAACCCAAAACCAATGATCGACATCAACCCCAAGGAATTCTCAAAAACCTTAATGATCCAATCTTGGTATTGATAAGGTTGTCCTTCCAAGGGCGTGCCAATTCGCTTTCCGGGTAGCTGGTTAATGCAGATCCGACTATCACTCAACTCCGATCTACTCTCAAACCTCAAAACATCCCCTCAATAAGATCTTTATCACATCAAGAAAACCTATACATAGCAATACATAATTACCAACATCTAATCCTTCATTAAATTTCACCACCGAGAGGTTAACGTTTCCCATGACCTAACGGGAATGCTTCCAAACATTCCAAGATTCGTTGATTTCAAGAAAACAAGTCGACGCCTAAAACCAAAACGGTGATATCAAAAACATGGACGTCCCATCCAATATTCCATTCCAGAAGTATTTTCGCATTAAAGTTGATGCCTAACAGAGGACTAATATTCCCAATCTTACATCCCTAACACACGAACCACCATATTTCTTTTGTTCACAAAAACCAATTAAGACGGTACACCGTCGACATATAACTTGATGTCAAACAGACAAGCAACCCATCAAATCGAACCCAATCAGGCGCAGGTAATCACACAAAACTTCATCCCGAAGGTTTACCGAAGCATAAAGATCACCCCTTAATTAATTGGAAAAACATGAATCTATTACCTCCAATATTCGTGCATGCACATAATCAAAACTGAAACCCAACAATAAAGGATGACCACAAGTCGGATCTTCCGACGCGTCAAATCCCAAGGACTCCTCTAGTCCTTAATTACAACTCTTTCCTAGGTAGGTTATCTATAGCCCTAATGAGTTCAAGATTTTTCAACTGATATGCCAATTTGAAATTTTATAAAACTCTCAAATACAATGGTTTTATTATAATCAATTGTACGTATAAAATCCACTACCGTTTACTCGGTAGGTGTGTAAGGTGACAACAAACACCATACATATAAAACCATTTCAAAAATCCTTTAGCCCTTACTTACCCTAATAATGACAGTAACAGGGATATTCAACAAGTTTTTCAAATGGACCACTAGGGTCCTAGCTCGCATCAATATACTCCATAAATGGGGAAATAATTTTGCATACCAAAACAGTTTATAGCGAGACGATTAAACAAAACTCCCAAGAGACAAGTTATGTAATCGAGTTCCCAATTTCTCATTCGACTATATAAAGATATGGAATAAAATTCCCAACAAGATCCGCATGTTGAGTTCGCTTCTCAAAACTTAGCAACACACAATATGCATGCGATTGGTCAACATACAATAAATTTAAATCAATTTTCAAACTTTAGGTCGTACAATGAAATGATCTTGTCCGAAAATAGTGGCTACAATGACATGTATACCGATAACTCACTTAACGCATTGCGGAATTTATAACAGTAAAATCAACAACTGAAATACGTTCAAAGCGAAAGTTCAATACGAAACGACATAAATCTTTCATATGCTTACTCACACCAACAAATTTAAAACAACTCGAATATTATGTAGCATACAACGAATAACACTTGTATAAAACTCAAAAGAGAAATCACATAATATTGAAACTTCCCAAAATAACATATGGGATAACATCTATTAACAAAACTCTCAAAACGTCTCTTACGGTTGCGAAAATACCGGTGCAAAACTCGCATGAGACAAAATATTAAACGAAAATTCATAAGTTAACGTACACAATAATGCAAGTATATATACATCCCAAAATTTATCTACGCGACGCAAAATGTCGTAAGATAAGACACCATAAAACCCAACTGAATGTTCATAAAACTCATTAACTCTAAAATCAAGCGGTGTTAAAATTTCCATTTCCCAAAAAAAACGTATGATGACAATAAGTCTAAAAATGTCAAAATTCCAAAACCACTACATAAGATAAAGTGACCCTTCTTCGACAAAACTTTCATGAGACGCGACGCCCAATAAGCTCGTAAATTAACTTACACGCAAATAAAATTAAAACCCACGCAAATCAAAATACACTCGTGCGTAGTAAAGCGTCATAAAATAATATTTCATAAATTCAACACGACACGTACAGACTAAAATTCCCAAGAACATTTCGACTCAATAACATGGGAACAACTCTTCCTTTAAAACCTTAACATACGTGGAGGAGATCCAATGTCAAAGTCAAAAATTCCACAGTTATTTGCCCAATAACCCAAATAACATTAAAACACGGATATTACAATGTCCAAAAATAGCGTTAGACACGAAACGGGGATAAAGAGATTTTCAATAAAAATTGCAACCACGTGCAACAAAACAATTTTATGCATGTTTATGCTCACAGCTTAAAATCTGATGAGTGCTAAATGCTTTACCAAGGCTTCATAGTATGACTCACCTTACTCTTCGAAAACATGAGAAACGATTTATGCAATCTTATTTTAGAAATAAATTATGTGCATGACTTGGGTCGGCACTCAACATCACGAAATCCCATTCCTTGATTTTTCTGTCACACTATTGTCATCCGGATGATCAAACATCTTAAGGCAATCATCGGAGATTTCATCGGTACATCTTACAATTTCTCCTCGAATAAAGTCGATTCCAAAAGTCTACGGTTCTAACCCATCCATTCATTCCGACCCAAAACGGTCCAATTAATGTTATCACCATGCTTACTGTTATTTCAAGCGTTGAATACTTAAACCATCGACTCTTCCTAACGGTTACTTATTCATAAACTTCTTCACTACCCCAACGGTTATCGTACCAAGGAAGTTCAAGCATACTTATGTAACTCATAAGCTTACCATAACACTGGCCATGTGCTATTATGAACGTACTGTACATGATCATCCATGCCATTTTCGGCGTGATTCCCGTTCCTAGTGAATCTACTCACCTCGAATCATCAAATCTTAAAGTGCCTAATGGTGTGATCTCACATTCAAACGCTTAAATTACGCTAGTCTGAGTCTAGGCATTCCAAAATCAATACCTAAATCTCTCAAACTTAAGCTCTGATACCAACTTGTAACACCCTCAAATCTGGAAATAGCAACTAATTGAAAATTTTCTAAATACATCAATGAATGATTCATCTATAATCACAAATTAAGATTTAACCTCAATACACGCATTCATTCTACACATACAGTCTAATATAAGGACGAGTGTTACTAAAATCCAATAATAATCGCTATCTCCAACTGCAGAAGACTTCACCAAACTACTTACTCTCGTGTAAGTCTAATGCTCAACTCCTCAAAGCACTGCAAGAACCAAACCCTAACTGGAACCTGATGCACATGCCGATAAATAAAAAGGTTAGGCTTAACGCCTAGTGAGCTCAAGAGTTTTCATTAGAGGTAAATAAAGCATTAACCTTAAGAATGTTATTTAAAATCATGATTTCCAAAATGCAATACATTTGATTTGAAAGAAGCCAAAAATGAAATACATTAAATCTCAAAACATTCACCTTTCATCATTCACCCTTTTCGTGATTAAAAATCATAAAACAAACGCCGCTTTAAATAAAGCCAAAACCCAAAGCAAACGTAAAACATAACTGACATTATAATGATCAAACACTGAAAACGTAGATAACTCCAATTTCCAAAACATCCCAATAACTCGAATGAGTTTCAATAAACAAAACCTTAAAACATAGATACATACCCATACTCAAACGTCTCCGAAAACATGGATTATAAAACTCCATAACCAAAACCACACCTATTGGTGATGGGGAAGACCCGAATACATTGTACGTGACGGAACACAAAAGTAGGTCACATAATTATGTAAGAAATCAAAACATGTGGGTTACACATAAAACACCCACCGAGCTCAACTCCTCTGAGTCTATCATTCGAAAACATCAAGTCAACTCCTCTGAGTCTATTCCTGAAAGTTCCAAAACAGGGGAACTTATGCACAAGGGAATTACACCTTACTGTCCATGAGACGTTGCCCGACCGTATAGGTCCACACCTTACTTATCATGGTGACCCGATGCCTATTCCGTGCCAAATGGTGAACCAAATGCCCAAAACGAGGACATAGGAACACCGTGCCTATGGATCTATTGCACTAACTAAACCATTACATGACTCAAAACGAATGAACTAATGCATTCAAAACATGTAATGTGTGTCCCTGAAATCAAGATTCTAATTGCAATTCAATTAACAAAACAAGATTTAACAACTACCTGTTTTTGATTTCAACTTCAATTTCAAACAATTACAACTTTCTCTCTCTAAAATATCTCTCTCTTTACAAAACTCTCTCTGAATACGCTCAACTCAAATTCGTCATAAATCTATTGAAAATAAAATCTATTTATACCTAAGAACTAAAACAAGGAAACAAAACAATACAAATACAAAACATTGACTTTGACAATTTATTACACAAAGACTTTGACTTTCACTAAGAGTTGACTTTTCATCTTTGACTTCTTGAATCTTTGACATTCAGTAGTCTTGATCTTGTATCCAACAGATTTATGCTCTAACAATCTCCCCCTTTGGATTCAACATCAATTCCAAAAGAATTTGCATTTTAGTCTTCTCTTTACGCTTTGTCAGTACAAACTCCCATTTTCTTTATAACATCTTTATCTTCAAAAACTGTTTGTATTCTCCCAAAGTCTGTCTTCAAATGATATAACAATCTCCCTCAAATATGATAGAAATGATCTTCAAAAATCTCCCCAAAACTATCACAATACTCTTTCAGACTTCAGAAAGAAATTATCTTCGGAATTAGCACGGATTGCTTCACGGATTGCTTTAGCAAAATGTCTTCAAAGAAAATTTCTTCAAAATCAGCATATCTTCAGAAATCTTTGATCTTTGCATATAAATTCTTTCAACCTTTCGAACTTTGAACTTTTGAAAATTCTGACTTGGACATTTTTTTAAAAATCATCTCCCCCTTTTTGATGAATAGAGCATCTATAACATCAAAAATTTCTCCAAGAAATGTCTTTGACCATTCCGATCTTTTGAACTGAGCCTCTGATTCACTTGTCAATTCGAACAATGTATTCATCCAGATCTTTTCAAATCTAGACAAAATTAATCATGTAACACCTGAATCAACAAATGAATCAGTTAATATGTCTGTCAGTAACATAAAGTTATTGTGTGTAACGGATACACATAGGAAAGGAGCTTTTATGATGTTCACTCCCCCAGGGCTTCCATCCAATCATCGAAACACCACAAAGGCAATTTCTATGAATGTTATGACAAGAAAACAAATTCCTTGTGTGTTCGTGCTAGTGTAGAAAGAATTAAGCGCGTGATGATTGCTTTTAATAAGGCTCAACATTGTGTAAACCACTGAGACAACAGTAGATAAACACAGACTCAATGTGCATGATTGAAGTGCAAAGGTGGGGCAGACTTCCTTGTTTTTCAATATCCAGATTTTCCAAATGAAAACCAGATAGCATATGTGTTGCGTCCCCAGAAAAATATGAAACATTTTCTTTTTAAGAAGAAAATGAGTGGCTGGTGGGGTTTTTGTCAAGAGTTGGCATGGGCTAGTTGCCTATTTCAATAACATTCACCAAAAAATTGTGAAATGCTAGTAATGTGGCTGCCCGGCTCAGAAAGTAGTTGGTGCATAGTTTGATATTCTTTTACTCTGATCTCACACCCTCTTTCTTTTTAATCATTAAGCGCACATCTAACCAAACTCTCATTTCCATTTTACCTCAATGCACAACTCACACTCATTTCTTTTCGACTCCTCACACTCAATCACTATGGAGTAACTTCTTGGGTAGGAATCACTGGTTAACGTGAAACCATAGAAGTTCATTTAAATCCTAGCACAAATAACCCATAATGTCCTATGAAATCAAATTGTTGCTCAAAATGGTTTAAATGTATCAGTTAAAGCTCAAATACAAGTCAGATATGTATATGCTCAGAGATATAATCATGAAAATATGAGCATTTTTAAACATTGAAGTATTTTCAAACAAGTATAATGAATGAATGAATATAAATGCAAGAGACTTGTTTGAAAATCTGACATTGTATGAAAAATGATCAGATAAGAAATGATATAACAATTAAGGCTTGTGGTCAAGAATAATAGATATTGTCTATACCAACCAAGATATAGACATTCTTGAAATGACTTGTCGAAATGAAATGACGCTCAAAAAATTCATTGAAATACAAGCGGGGTGTCTTACCATCGAAAAATATGTTTCAAATTTGAGACATGGTAAGAACATTTTGAACAAAAATTCAAACCGATGTGTGTGAATACTTGAAAAATATATAGAAAAGACAATACGCAAGTATTTATCTTTGGAAACACACGGTTTGTAAACATGTAAGCACAAATAAAATGAAAACATTTAAAATCACACTTCCAATTCATGAAATCTGTTTAAGAATCGGGAAGTGGTTTGAACATTTAAGAATATGTTTTCTATGATTGAAAGTTTTCCTTCTTTCAACCATATATGAGATTAAGATAAGAAATTAACCTTTCTATGCAGTCTTAAATCTCATGAAGTCAGCTGAAGTCATAAAAATATGATCTTGAAAGCATCTCTCAAACTGCACAAGTCTCAAGGTCATGTCAAAACAACTTTATTCACAAAATTTATTGAAAATTAAAAGACATAAAGCAGTAAAACATTGAAAGTACGAGTTCTGATCTGAAATAATCAGAAATCATATCCTTACTCCTTTTGTTTTACTCGGATACTCCCCCTAAAATCATGTAGTACAAAAATTTGTCAGTTAAGTAAATACAAAATTTCTATAAGCTCCCCCTCAAATTGATGTTGATCATCTTAGAATCTTGTCTCACTCCCCCTGAGATCATGAACAACTCATTAAAGTGCAGATATCCTTTCAGAATTAATGAAAAAGAAATGATGAAAAACTACAATAAAAGAAACTTTAATAGGTAACTACTGATTAGATCTTGAGATTTAGCATACCAAGCTTAGACACAAGAAAATTGAATCTCTTTTCATCTAAAGCTTTAGTAAACAAATCGGCAAGTTGATAATCAGTCTTTACAAAGTAAAGTTCTATTGTACCTTTTTCTACATTATCTTTGATAAAATGATACCTGACATCAATGTGCTTTGTTTTAGTATGCTGCACAGGATTAGCTGATATGGCTATGGCGCTCTTCAAGTCACAATAAATCGGTATTTTGTCAAACTTGAATCTATAGTCTCGAAGCTATGTCTTCATCCACAATACTTGAGAGCAGAAACTGGCAGCAACTACATACTCTGCTTCTGCAGTCGAAGTGGAAACATAAAGTTGTTTCTTTGACGCGTAGCTAACGAGCTTGTCTCCAAGAAATTTAACATGACCCGACGTGCTCTTCCTGTCTAACATACATCCAGCATGATCTGGGTCTGAATAAGCAGTCAGTTCAAATCCAGTATCTTTAGGATACCACAGACCAAGATCTGTAGTCCCCTTCAGATATCTAAAGATCCGTTTGACAGCAGCCAAATGAGATTCTTTAGGATCAGCCTGATATCGTGCACACAAGCATGTTGAAAATATGATATCTGGCCTACTTGAAGTAAGATACATTAAAGAACCTATCATCCCTCTGTAAGTCCTAACATCAACACTTTTTCCCGAAGGATCAGTGCCAATCTTAGTACCTGGTGCCATTGGGGTTCCAATTGGTTTGCAATTTTCCATTTTGAATTTCCGAAGAATATCAAAAATGTACGTAGATTGATTAATGAAAATCCCCGTTGAAAATTGTTTTACTTGTAATCCGAGAAAGAAATTCATCTCTCCCATCATACTCATTTGAAAACTGGACACCATGAGGTTTGAAAATTTCTTACAGTATTTAGGATTTGTAGAGCCAAATATAATATCATCGACATATATCTGAATTAAAATGATATCGGCCTTTTCCTTTTTAATGAATAAAGTGGTATCGACTTTACCTTTTGAAAAACCTGACTTGACCAAGAATTTAGATAAGACATCATACCAGGCTCGAGGCGCTTGTTTTAACCCATAAAGTGCTTTATCCAAGATGTAGACATGATCAGGTTTATCTGGATTCACAAAGCCTTCTGGTTGCGAGACGTAGACTTCCTCCTTAAGAATGCCATTCAGAAAAGCAGTCTTCACATCCATTTGATAGATAGTGAAGTTTTTATGAGCAGCGTATGCTAGAAACATGTGGATTGCCTCTATACGCACTACTGGAGCATAAGTCTCGTCATAATTTATGCCTTCCTCTTGCCGGTAACCTTTGGCAACAAGTCTTGCTTTATTTCGAATGACAATACCATCTTCATCCTTTTTGTTCTTGAATACCCATTTGGTGCCTATCACGGTCTTTCCTTCTGGTTTTAGCACTAATCTCCAAACCTTCAGGGCTTCGAACTGATTTAACTCTTCTTGCATAGCAGACACCCAATCCGAATCAGCTAGAGCTTCTGAAACTCGAGTAGGCTCTATCTTGTTGAGGAATGAGTCATATAGACACTGGTTTAAAGTTACTGACCTAGTTTGCACCGGCTTATGTAGATCTCCAATGACTTGGCTTATTGGATGCTCTTTGGTCCACTTGTGTTCATGAGGGAGTGGATTAGATGCAAATTGATCATGATTGTCATCCAAATAGCCACTATCAGTTTCTTCTTGTACATCTCTTGTTGGAGGTACAGTCGAAGTAGTAGGTACAGAAGTTGTAGTTGGAACAGCAGATTCTAGCTATTGAGTAGACAATGTTGCACAACCAACTGATACAGATACTTCTGGTTCAGCAATGTCTTGCACAACTTCAACCGTAGGAGTAGCAATGTCTTGCACATCATCAGGTATTTGAACTGTAGGTGGTACCATAGGACCCTCCATGATTGACAGAAGAATGTTTTCTCCATTTGTGTGCCGGTCCACAAAGGCAAGGAATCGATCCTTCCATTGTTCGTACTCCTCTTTAAATAAAACGGGAGGCTTGACATCTGTGCCGATAGAAAGAGCGTCCTTTGAAGTCATCCTGTTTTTGAAAATATGCAATAAGAAACTTGAAATTGATCGTTAGAAAATCAGAAACTTTGATCACAATAAGAACTTTGTTCCCCCTCCGCAGAATTAGCACGGAGGTCCCGCTATTCTTTGGGGTCAAGGGGCAACGCCCTTGCGGGGTCTGGGGGCAGCGCCCCGAGAGAAAAAAATTTCACATTTAAAGGTCATATTACAGTTTTGAAAATTTTGACCAAAGAATAGAAACTCGCAGATCACTAAAAAAAACTGCTTGAAACTCGCAAACGCCTAAACTCGCAAATCACTGTTCAAAGAGAACTCGCAGGCTTAGGCGTGCGTGTTTGTGAAACTCGCAAGCAAAGGGTTGCGCGTTTTGACAAACTCGCAGACCGAAAGAATCGCTGAAACTCACAGATAGAGGCATGCGCGTTTCCTGAACTCGCAAATGCCTACTTGCGCGTTTTAACAAACTCACAGACTAAACTCGCAAAATGAAACTCGCAATGGTTGCGTGTTTCAATACTTAGAAAAATTTTCCCAATTTCCAAACTCGCAAGTGATTAAACTCGCAGATTGAAGACCAAACTCGCAAAAACTTGACTTCTTACACTGAAATCGATCGAAACCTTTGTCAATTGGCTCAAGACTCTGCAGGAATGCTCGATTATAATACTAGAACTGATTACAATGCAAGAATTTCAAAAACAAACACAAATTGATACAATTTGAATTGATTTATAGTGCTTAGAAAACTTCGAACAAAAAGTCTCTCTAAATCCAAAATTCAGCCTTAATCTGTGAGAAATAGCCTAAATGACCTGAACCAAACTTGTTCTAAACATCAATTCGAATCTATTATAACCAAAATTATGATCAAAACAATACTAAATCGAAAAATTCACACGTAACAGTCCATATGAACGAGTTCAACCGAATATGATTCAAAAATCGAAATTAGATCCTTGTTTCTGAATTCTGATCTGCTCTGATACCAATTGTGTGTCCCTGAAATCAAGATTCTAATTGCAATTCAATTAACAAAACAAGATTTAACAACTACCTGTTTTTTATTTCAACTTCAATTTCAAACAATTACAACTTTCTCTCTCTAAAATATCTTTCTCTCTTTACAAAACTCTCTCTGAATACGCTCAACTCAAATTCGTCATAAATCTATTGAAAAGAAAATCTATTTATACCTAACAACTAAAACAAGGAAACAAAACAATACAAATACAAAACATTGACTTTGACAATTTATTACACAAAGACTTTGACTTTCACTAAGAGTTGACTTTTCAGCTTTGACTTCTTGAATCTTTGACATTCAGTAGTCTTGATCTTGTATCCAACAGATTTATGCTCTAACATGTAATTCTTAACTAAGATGCAGTAAATACAAATCATAACCAAACGCTCAACATTGAGCTATTAAAGGCGGACAAGTGTCCTCAAAACCCAACAAAATCCAAACCGAGCCATAAGATCAACAAATCCAAAGATCCAACGTTGAAATTCATAAAATGAAATCAAACATAAACAACCTGTACTTATGTAAACCCATGTTCCAAAACATATAATTAACTCCAACGTAGTTTAGATTGGGACAAATCCCTTTCCAAGTGAGTTTATAACATTTATCCTTTCAAAACGTCCCATAACACAAAACCATGCATTTCTCCAAAACACAAAATGAAATAAATTTATACTCAAAATCTACTTCCATAAAATAAATCATTAAGATACCAAAATATATGATTTATTTATCCAAAATGCCCAAAATCCCAAATGTGGATATTTTACAAGTTTATAAAGTTAGACACTTCAAAATAATCAAAATTCATCAAATAACTCAACAGTTAATAATTTCATGTAAAACATGTAAACACTTTAAAATAAGCATTTTGGCATGTACACCATTTTCACAAATCAACTTGAACTCACCTTGCTAGATTTAGGCTAAATCTAGGTTTTACCCCAACTTGAGCTTCCTTGAAAAAATCCAAATCCACAAGCAAAATCCTTCCAAAACCTAGATCCACAAATTTCCAACCATAAATAATCATATCCAACCATTTAGAATTGATCCCCGAACAACTTATATCAAAATCTCCATTTTTAGCAAAACCCTAATTTCTATAGATGAGGAGAAGACAGGATTACCTTAACCAAACTTGAATCCACCACCAACATACTTCTAGGGTAACCAAAATGACCTTAACTTTAACTCCTCAAAAGGAATGGAGAGGGTTTGGTGAAACCCTACAACTTAAGGATTCTTGAAATGGAGAAGAAGGTGAAGAACTCAAGGTATAACTTCCAAATCTCACCATTGATGAGGTCCAAACATGAGTAAGTAGGGGAGATTGACCAATAGATGTAACCAAAATCGATATTAGTGAGGGTTGGAGAGTTGGGAGAGTTTAGGGTGAAGAGAATGGGAGGTTATGAAGAAGATCTCCCAAAAATAAGGCTTAAAAGCCTTTTGGAGCCCGTCGGGGACTTTGACAGGCGATAGTGACAATCGCGGGGCATTCTCGCCCACTTGGTACCACGACCCCTCGACCCTGCGCGACATTGCCCCAGCGAGAGTGACATTGTCACAATCGTCGGGCATTGTCGCCCTACTTGTACTGTGGGGTGTCCTTTTCCTGCGACAGTGCCCTGGCGAGAGTGACACTGTCACAATCGCCGGGCATAGTCGCCCCCCACGTACCGAGGCTTGACTTTTTGAGCGATTTCTCAAACGACGGCGATTCGATTCACGAGACACTCCAGAACCTTCACTAAAGACGATATCCATATTACTACTCAAGGGTTTAAGACGGGGGAAACCATTTTAATCACATACCGAAATTGCAAGTGTTACATGCTACTCGCAAACGGATTCAACCTTGTCGAATTTTCATGATTTTGATTAGTTTGGGTTATTTTGTTTACTTTGGTTTCGGCCGGGTTTCCCCATCTCGTGTATTGACTGTCGGTGTGTTTGTTGGTATTAATATAATTGTTTTGTTGTTGTTCAAAAAAACAATTTAGTCAACTAATAACGTAAAATTGGTCAGGCCGTTTGATCATCACAACAAAATTGAGTTTATAGGACGCCTAAAAGTCTAAGCATCATAATATGATACTTTATGAAGAAAAAACTTCCTATCAAAAAGTGTTACAGTAGGTTTATAGATACTTTGGCGTCTTACAAGTTTTTAGGGTGCTTTTAAAACAAAGTGTCGTATTAGTTACTCGTAACACTATTTGAAAAAATTACCTATAAAAAGATGGGTTTATGTGACATTATGAAAAAAAATATCCTATAAAATAGTTAATACGACAATTTATTCTAAAAACGCCCTAAAAATTTTGTTGAAACGGCCCAAAAGTGCCCTATAAATACTTTTCAATAGAACATTTTTTTTCCTTTGTTCCTATAAACTCAAGTGCTACAAAGTATCTTATTAGAACGTTTAGACATTTTTAGATGTTTTATAAACCCAATTTTGTTGTGGCGAATGATCAAAATTTGGGTGGTGATCACTTTTTTTTTTTGAAAGGGTATCCTAGGTTATGCCCTAGACTAATCCCTTGGCAAATTATGACCGTAAGACATCATCCTTGATAAACATCAGTGGCCACAATTGTTGTGTACGCCTGGATTCCAACCCTAGGCAGATGAGATATTCCACCACATCCCCCAGGACCTTAACCAATATGCCACAACCCTTGTGGTTGGTGATCACTTTTCTTCACTAATTTACATAAGTGACCAAATATGAAAATGGTTACTAATTAATGACAACTAGATTAGTCACTATCACTACAACAAAATTGGATTTATACGATGTCACCAACTTCTAAGGGGGTGTTTGGTTCATGGATTTTGAAGGAATTGGAAGGAATTGGAATGAATAATTCCTTTGACCAAATTCCAAAAACATATTGATCATGATGGAATCCTTTGAATTCCATTGAATTCTACAAATTAAGGAATTCATCATTCCTTGACCTAAGTGAAAGAATTGAATTCCATCCAATTCCTACCAACCAAATACATGGTCAAATTCCATCAACTTTCATTCCAATTTTTTCAAAGTCAAATTTCTTCGATGATTCCAATTCCATCAAATTTCATTCTGCGAACCAAACGCACCCTAAGTGTCTTAATAAATTCCTTTATAAGGATTAATTTATAAGACCAAAAATCAAACTATCTCATCTAAAGGCATAATAAGTTTATATGATGCTTTTGGCATCGTAACAAATTTTTTAGAATACATTTAATATAAAGCATCACATTAGCAATTTTATACGATAATTTGGAGAAAGTGTCCTATAAGCCCATCTTTTTATAGAACATTTATTTATATGACACTTTTTCGTATAATGTCCTATAATATAGCTAATACGACGTTTTTTTTATAAAAATGTCCTAAAAGAACTTGTTACGACGTTCAAAAGTGTTGTATAAACTTATTACAACACCTTTGGATAGAAAGTTTTGTTTTTCTGGTCCTCTGAATTAAGTCTTATAAAGCGGTCTGTTTGGACACTTAGAAATTTTTTACGTCCTATAACCCAAATTTATTGTAAGTGTATATGTTTGTGACGATTAATCTAGTCATTAATTATATTGTCTATCTTTGATAATAAACTTTGTTATAAATTACTTAATTTTGTTGTAACAAATTATTATAACATTGTTGTATATGAATGTACATTTATTCATGCTATAAACTTTAAGTCTAACTAATTACTTTATTAATACGCCCGTGAACACCTCATGACAGACCCATTTTATGCAGAGACACCAAAGAAATTAACTATTGGAATAGGTTTAATACATTCATGATAAAATAATCAGGTTTGTGTATTACATTAAAAATGATCATATGTCATAATATACTGTTTTATATGACTCAATAATGTGTGTTCTATGTAAAATTAAAGTGTTGCAATAAGTTTATATGATATTAGTACATTTTGACGTTTTAACAAGTTTTATAGAATTCTTTTATAATAAAAATGTTATATTAACTTTTGCATGAGACTTTCGAGATATATCTTATGAACATATTTTTATAGAGTGGTTTTCCAAATAAAGCAATATAAAAGAATTAATATATCTCTTTAATTATTCAAAAGTGTCTTAAAAACCTGTTAAAACACCCAAAAGTGTATTATAAACTTGTTGCGATATCTTTATATAGGACACACAATTATTTAACCGTATAAACTTAATTAATATAATACAGTATATTAAATGGCAAATTTTATGAAAATGTAATGTGCATTGATCTAATTCCTATTTTTGGTTAACCTACGTTCAAAAATTCTATTTTGATCCTTGAGATGTGATATTTCAAATATTTAAGTATCTCATTTACCCAATAAGTTGAAAATGGTTAATAGGATTACGTTATTAATGATGTTACATCGTAGAACCTTCTCCCCTTAAATTTCCTTTCACTACAGCACCAGTTTTTTTTGAACGGAAAGTTAACACACACACACGTTCCCGGGGTATCCGGGCTCCCACTTAAGGGTGCCACCCGACTAATCCCCGTCGACCACGACCCAGCCCAATTAAGGGTACTACTATATGGCATACCCATGATCATGGATGTCACAGGATGTTCACCGCGGGGTTCGAACATGAGTAGTCAGGGGTACCATCCACTAACCCCCAAGATGTTACCTTACTGGGCTACAACATGAAGGACACTACAACACCAGTTTCCTTGTAAAAAGAATTTGAGTTTAGCTCAGAGCTTCAAGCCTTTAAAGGTTGGTCTAGGTGGATGGATAGTGGCTCTTTTATTAGGTTTTTTTTTTTTAATTGGTGAATAAAAAGTTTTTAAATTTGAATATTTTATTTTCCATGTCTAACTCAAAATTAGATATTCCCTGTCATTTTGAATTTCCATTTCATCTTAACAAAAAGTTACATGTCATTTTAATAAAAAAAACTACAAGTTATTTTAATTAACTGATTAGTATAGGTTACACAATTACTATACTTAAACGTTTGATATTTTACATCATATGTATTAAAATGAAAATTTTAAAAGTACGTTACTAAAATAAAAATTATATTAAAGTACGTTATATTTTATGCATTTTATCCTATATTAAAACACCTAAAAACATTTTTTTACTTATACACCCAATTTTCTATCCAATATCTTGTTTTGTTACCTTTGTCAACTTAATTTGTTCATTTGGTTTTTAGTTAACGGATCTTCCTTGTTTGACAGTACTATTTTGTTTTAGGGTAATAGTACGCATGTAAGGTTAGACAGTGCAACTTTAATTATCATTGGATACTACGTACAACCTTCTATACTCACCTCGGTACTTCCAAAACATTGTTTAGTTTCACAATAGATAAATAGAGTTTATAAAACGTTAAAAATATCATAAATATCCTATAATTTTATAAAACTAAATTTGTCTTATGTAAAAATGTTACAATAAATTTATATAATATTTTTGGACATTTTAACAATTTTTTAGAACACTTTTAAAATTAATATTGTATTAGTTTTTTAATAAAACACTTAGGGAAAGTGTCTTATTAATATGTTTTATAAGACATTTTTCACATAATGTGATATAAATATATTAATATGACGTTATATTTTCTGAAATATCATTAATATTTGTTAAGACGTCCATAAAATGTCTTATAAAACTTATCATGACACTTTTACATATAAACTTATATGATGTAAAACTATATATTAAGACACTTTGCACATTTTTGATATGGTGCTGTAACTCAATTTTGTTGTAATCTCTTTCCTATAAATAAGAAACTTCACTCCTCATAAAATCATTCCATCAACAATGGCTGATCCAAAAGAGGGAGGAATCATCAACAAAGGACATGAAGAAGGTTTGAAAATGGCAGTGTCAATTCTCGAAGAGTTCGGACTCCCACTAGGCCTTCTACCCCTTGCTGACGTGATCGAAGTTGGTTTTGTGAAAACCACTGGGTACATGTGGATTCTGCAAAACAAGAAAGTCGAACACAACTTCAAGATCATCAAAAAGCTCGTAAGTTACGATACAGAAATAACAGGATTCGTGGAGAAGAACAGGATCAAAAAACTCAAAGGAGTGAAAGCCAAGGAGCTTATGTTGTGACCACCAGTTAACGATATCAGCGTTAATGACCCACCAAATGGGAAGATTCAATTCAAGAGTTTGGCTGGTATCACTAAGGTTTTTCCAGAAGAAGCATTTGCCGTCGACCAGTAATAAGGCCTCCAGCCAGCTGATAATTTGTTTTCTTCCAGACAGATGGTCGACCAAAATTTAATTTTAGCATTTTGTTGGTACTTAACTTCTTATTGGAAGTTCTACTTTAAATATGGAAGTCAAATAAAGTTCGAATTTTCATATGAATGTGCCACGCACTTTTCCACTCATTTTTTTATGTATACTAGGCATATACCCGCGCGATGCAGCGGAATGTAAGTAAATAACGAACAATTAATGTTACTTCCTTATAGAAATTTCATCAACAATCAACCATGACCTAAGAATTACAATTTATGAAACCCTAAATCCATAAAGATATTCAATAATTAGTTTATATTACAATTATTGACAAAAAAAACTATAATGATATAATTTATAATAAGAATGAAACATATTTTACGATTATGTATTTTTAATGTGCTAACGGTGGAAAAAAAAAATAAAACGTATGAATAGAAAACAAATTAGTTCGTAGATATTCATGATATTTAATAGTACGGTTAAATTAAAAAATATTCAATATTGGACTCGTTTTGAAGGTATTGACGAGACAATTATAATGATATAATTTGTAAAAAAAGAAACATATTTTTTCGTTGCATTTTTGTTCATATACGATTATTTGTGTTAATATGATAATGGTGTAAAATGAAAAATGAAAAAATAAGAGATATAAAATGAATTAAATAAGTAATTGTAAGGGTGGTAAATGTAACATTATAAGGGTGATAAGTGTTATTGTATAAAAGTTTAGGGAGATAAGTGTTATTGTACAAAAGTTTGCACAATAACCGTATTTTGTACAATAACCGTATTAGTTTTTTTATATAGTAGTAGAGATAGTACTATAGTAGAGATATATAATATTTAGAGTAAATTACGGAAATCGTCCCTACGGTTTGGTGGTTTTTACGGGTTTGGTGCCTAAACTTCATTTTTTAGGACATGGACTCGACGTATGTAATTTTGTAACATAATTGTCCCTCCCTCTAACGACCATCCAGTTCCCCCGTTATCCTTGAGTGCATTTTCGTCTTTTTTCTTTTTTTTGTCTTTACTCGAGAGATCAATTTCGTAATAATCACACAAACCACAGGGACCAAATCCGTAATTAAGTCTGAAAAATAAAATTTTTATTAAAATTTTTATACTTTAATTTTGTTAAATTAATTAATTATTATACTTTAATGTATATTACTTATAATATTTTAAGTTTAATTTTATTTAATATATTCTCTTTCACAAAAAAAAAAACTATATATTATCTCTCTCTCTCTCTAAACGTTAAATAAATGAAAAAACATAAAATCACGAAAAACATAATGAAAAAATATATCAATATGGATGTTAAATTAATGATTTTTTTTTTGTATCTTGCCTTAGTCGAATAAAAAATAGTGGGTAAGCTTTTTTTAATTTAAAAAATATTGTTGTAAATGTTCATTTAATCACATTCGTTGAATCAACTAATCTAATAGTTGACGAATATGGTTTTTCCTTGACCCTCCCCCCCCCCTCTCTCTCTCTCTCTCTCTATATATATATATATATATATATATATACATAGATAATTTTGAAAGAGAATATATTAATTAAAATTAAACTTAAAATATAGTAAGTAATATACATTAAAGTATAATAATTAATTAATTTAATAAACTTAAAGTATGAAAAAATTTATTAAAATTTTTATTTTTCATACTTAATTACGGATTTGGTCCCTGTGGTTTGTGTGATTATTACGAAATTGATCCCTTGAGTAAAGACAAAAAAGAAGAAAAAAGATGAAAATGCCCTCAAGGATAACGGAGAAACTGGATGGCCGTTAGAGGGAGGGAGCATTCTGTTACAAAATGACATACGTCGAGTCCATATCCATAATAAATGAAGTTTAGGGACCAAATCCGTAAAAACCACCAAATCACAGGGATGATTTCCGTAATTTACTCTAATATTTATATACGCCAAATAAACTCATACACCCTTCTCATATTTATTAAGAATTAAACCACGGGCGAAGCAAGGGATTTTACTAAGAAGGGTCCTCTAAATTTTAAAATTAAGGAACTCACTCACTACTAAATATCAGGTTTTCACCGGTGGAAAATTTGTACGAAATCCACCGGATATCTGCAGTAAAAGACAATTTTAGATGGATTTCAAGCGGGTTTCCCAACTAGAGAAAACCTCTCTGGAAAACACATTTTTCAGCGGAATCGGTGGTAGATGACCATTGTTAGTCAGATTTATGCAACCCCAAAAGGCTACAATAATTGAGAAACCATGCAAATATACATATTCTCCCAATATCGTATTAAAACAAGTAATAATGGTAAGAATACCAGATATCGATCCACATGGACAGAAAAATAAAGATTTTCGACAAGTCAAACATAAAGTAAGATTTTAGATGGTGATTTCGATGCAATATTTTTGAGAGTGAGTTAACCAACTACTAAGATGTGGCAATAATTAAAAGAAAGCAAGAGTGCAAGATCAAGTTGGCATTACAACATAACTTCAGGTTGCTGCTACAATAGCACTGTACAACACCACAAGGTTGAATGACCTTCTTTCGAAGTGCAGATTAAAATCTATGTTGGTAGTACCCGCATCGTGTCATTGATTAGTACAAAGCCAAACTTAGTATAGATCTTACCTTTCTTTAGTTTTGCAACCTATGAAGGTTGCTACAACTCTTTGTAGCCTCTATAACACTTTTGGTAAAATAGCATTTGTCAATTTGTCAAAGATTAGTAGATGAAACATTAATCCCAATAGTGAATAGTGAAGTAGATTGCTATAGCAAAAGCAATTATCCTTGAACAATTATCATAATCTTCCAACTTTCACTTACACCCAAGCTATGGTGTTTATCCCATCATTGCTGGAAAAAATAAAGACATGTATTTAAATGATGTAAAAGTAAAGTTGGATGAAATGTATATTTGCAATAAACATAAAGTGCATGATATGTAAAGTGCATGAAATGTAAAGGTTGCAAAAATGTAAACTTGCAGAAGTGTAAACGTGTTGGAATTATTGCCAGAAGTAAGAAGGTTGTTGCAACAACATACAACAATAACTGTGAGTCCAAGATCAATGAATCATAGAGAGAGAAAGTAGAGAGAGAGATTTGGAAGCGCAAAGTAATTGAATATTGAATGTGTGTGTGAAAGTCTCTTCCAAGGAAACAAGACCAAAGGGACTTAAATACCCTTGGTCAATACAACACATAATACGGCATTAGACACAGTATTTGACCAAAGTCTATAAATACAATTATTACTATAAAATCAGACTTAACAATCTCCCCCTTAGTAATCATTGGCGCTTTGGTCTTCAAAAATCATCTTCTAAATCAGCACTGACCATTAAAGCGACTTTATGAAGCTTTCTGACTTTTAAAAAAAATTTCTTCTCAGCATCTTTCAGTTTGATTTGTCTTTGCTGCCTTTGACAAGTCTGGACCAGATTGGAATAAACTTGAACGAACAGTTGATTCATCAGCTTATGCTCTAGACGACACACCTCTTTTGAAAGACCTTGAACGAACTGTGGTGGTCGGAGCAGGAACAGCAAAAGAAAAAGTTGAAGCTGAGAGAATAGAATCTTAGAGCGAATCTTGATCAGCAGATAAACTTTTGAGCTCTTTGTCTCTTTATCATCTCCTTGACATCTCTGATTTCTCCCCCTCATGACCTTGATGAACTGGTTCAACTAGGTCATGCAAATGTTGGAGACGAAACAGCTTAAGATCTGCAAAATCAAAGAAACAGAGAAAACAAGGGAGGTTTGCGCTTCACATTGGTTGCGCAAACTGAGGTTTGCGTTACACCAAGGTGGCGCAAAGTGAAGTTTGCGTTACACCAAGGTGGCGCAAAGCAGGGTTTGCGCGACCAACTGATGGCGCAAAGCTGACTTAAAATTAGAAAATTTTACCTTTTTAAGTTCTTTGACTCCTCCTACACAAATGCACTAGATATGACAATTCAAGTTAGCATTCATATAAAGAAAATCAGATACTCCCCCTCAAAAACAAATATGATCATTAAGAAAAATTCTCCTTTTTCACTCCCCCCTTGAATAATGCTCAAACCCATTTGAAATATATTTATGAGAACACAATGAATGTAAACATCAATATAGAAAGAAAAATATACTGAATATGTATTTTGAAACGACTAAATATATAAAAATTTAAACAGAAACAAATAAAATTCTACTTAGTAAAATATCACAATAAAATCCATCAAATGAAATCAAATGTATGTGTTTGGATACAGAAACAAGTTTTATTGCATATCAAGTTAAGACATGTTCAGTTTCAAAAACTTTCATCAATCTATTCAGTGTGCTCGTATGTGAACTTCGATTAGCTTCAAGAAAATGCAATTCTAAAAATATAATAGAGAACTTTGCATGTAATCACACTAAGCCATCAAAAATTCAGACTTTCATAAATTTACAGGTTTATTACAACTCAGAAATATATAACCAAGTATCATGAGATGTGTGCTCATTGGCATCTTTTTAGCATTGTGCACTATGGCATCTTTACATGAGTGTGCTCTTTGGCATCTTTTAAGCGTGTGCACTTTTGGCATCTTTTTAATCAAAAAGTTTATTAAGTAAAGAACATGTCGTAAACGTAACTTTCTATCTGACCCTATTGCAGGATATGGGTCAGCCACTCCCAGACCAGTTGGCCTTAGGGGACTAGGTGTCAAGCACCCCTTGGAACTTACTTTCCCGTATCAGAAAGGCTACATCGACACATCCTATACCCATTCATACCAGTATAACATGACTTTCGATCTGGTTCTATAGAAGGATTTTGGTTCGATCACTCCCAGATCAAATGACCTTAGGGGACCAGATGACAAGCATCCCACAGAACTTACTTTCCCAAACCAGAAAGGTCACAGGTACAAACTTTTAAACTTAGAGATTTCTAATTTATAAGAATTTAATAATCATCTCAACCACAAGGTTTTACGTCTAAGTGCTTAGCCCATATTTTCATTACAATCCGAAATTCCGACTTTTTAGGTTTTCTAAGCATTGTAAACTATAAATATTCCGAATCACACAACTGTAAAGCAATATCAAAAGCTACAAACATGTTGCTTGACTTTTCGACTTTTGTTAGAACTGAAATTTGAACATATAAAAACTTCAATATAAACAAATCAACTTGAAAATTTATCCTGGACACATATTTTATTCAAAAGGAAGAAAAATTGTAAAATTTTTACTTTATAAAATAAAATTTGTAAAGGTTTAAACTTTTAAAACAACATGCCGAAATTTTAAAATTAGAAATATTTGATCGGCAAGTTTATATTCAGTTGAAACAAAATATAATTCAATAATTTCATCTTTCACATTATAAAAATAATTTGTGTCTCAAATTAAAAAATAATTTGGGTTATACAAAATCAAGAAAAAAATGAACAAGCTCAGATTCTAGAAAAGAATAAAGAGAAAAACTGGAACACATCATTATCAGAGATAAAATGCAGCGGAATTAAAATTGATGTACTCACAGTATCTCATATAGTCAGAAGCTTAATTCTTTGAAGAACGGGTCCTAGACTGATTTGTCTAGAAGTCGTAGTCGTTGAAGCACAGGTTCTGAGCTGAAGTACTCAGAAGACAAATTCCCTTACTCCCCCTTAACATGTGAAGCCTGCAACTTTAAATCAAATAAAGATTTGCGTACCCACTTAAATTTGGGCCCGTGTTTGTTAGTTGCAGTTCGTATGGGGAAATACTTGTTATATTTGACAATATAAGCACATGAAATATTATCAGACATATAATCACAATCATCAGAAGAGAAAGCATAATCATCTGAACTAGAATCAGAAGACGAATATGAGACATTTTTGGAAATTTGAAACATTTGCTTTATAGAGTATTTTGAAACTTTATTACAATAAGCAAATGAATCACTTTTATAATGTTTGTCTACATATCGAACTCCATCAAACATAGAATCAGTAGATGTCCGCTTTGGTTTCCAGATCTGCCTTCTTGACTTGCTCAAAGTCCTATCTGTAAGAATTGAATCGGAAGAATTAGAACAGTCAGAAATAACTTTATCTTGTTTCTTCGACTTCTTTGACCGTCTTCTTTTACGCTTAGGTTTATAATATTGATCATTGAGCGTAAAAAAATCATCAAGAATTTTAGACTTAATATTTAAATCAGAAGAAATAAATTTATCTAAGCAACCAATCTAGTCAACTAATAAATCTGAATTTGCCTTGGAGTCTGAATTATTTGGAGAAAAGATTTTAAAAATTGAAACTTCCTTTTCGTTTTCCTTATAATCAGAAGAAAGTCTAGAAATAGAATCTGATTTTTGAGAAAATAATTTTTCTTCAAGACTAGACGTCATGAAAGAAAGAATAATATCAGATTCAATTTTCTTCAAAATATTTTGATCTTCTATCTTATCTTCAAGATCGATGATTTTGCCTTCTAAGACTAATGGATGAGTATATTTCTTCGAATCATAAATGATTGGAGAAATATTTTCCTTATCAGAATCAGGGGCATAAGAAGAAACAAAATCATCAGATACTGAAGGTTTGACAGGAGATATATCATTAAAAACTCTTCTTCCTCTCCTTGATTTTTCAGGAAAATATTTGACATTTTCAGAAGTGTAAACAAAAGGAATTTCATTTTTCTTGTTATTCATCATTTTCTCATTTTCGATTTCTAACACTTTCTTCTCATTCATCCAATCAATTTTAAATTGAGGAGCATATTGAGCAAGTGTTAGATAATCGTATTTATATAAAGTTGGGGATTTTTCAATCGCATTGTTTAAACAATGAGGATTTTCAAAACCAAGTCCCCACCTTTATTTTAAAGCTTCTTCACTCCGCGGTTTATTCATAAAAATTGTTTGTTCAGATTGGTTTCTTCGATAAAGTTTTTCTTCTAACTTATTTATTTTATCTGAAAATTCATCTTTTAAATTAGTCATAGCCGTCAAAGATTCAAGATAAGTCTTATTTGAATTTTCCAAATCATCCAATTTCTTTTGAAAGATGTCTTTTGTATTTTCTAAAATTGATTTTTTATCTTTCAAAGAAATTTTCAGTTTGTCAATAAAATCTGATTTTTCTGAATTTAAATTCTTTTCAGATAATAACTTTAAACGTAAATCAGATAAAGCAGTTATCATGATATTCAACTGAGAGGTAATAAAATTGTAATCAAATTCAGAATATACCTCATCTTCATCAGTTTCAGAATCGTCTGACTGATCAACTCCAACCAAACACATTTGAGCGATCTCGACGTTTGAAGCTTCATCGTCGGAATGATCCAGCCAGAATTCTTCTTCGGCTAGCAGAGCAGTTCCGTTCTCTCTCTTTTCAGCTAGCTCCATTTTCTTTCTATAATAAGCTGAGTCTCTAACCTTCTTTTCTTGACACTCCTTTGAGTAGTGGCCCGACTTTCCACAGTTATAACAGGCAGTAGATTTTGGCTCGGGCACTTTGACTGTTGAACCAGTAGTGAAGTGAGAAGAGTTGGAACACGTTCTTGGTTGGAACTTTTTCTGGTAATGCTGAGAGAGAAGGATCATAGCTTTCTGCAATGCCTCCCCATCGTCATCAGTTGACCCGTTGTAAGCGTTATCAGACAATGCTTGTTCAGTTAATTGCTTTGTGAGGAGAGCAACCGGGTCCACTAATTTCTTCTTTTTCTCAAGTTTTTTCTTTTTCTCTATCACCAAGCTCTCATCAGTTAGCAAGATCTTGAACATCTCTTGGATCGACATTGTGGAGATTCTGACATCATTCCTCAGTCTATGGCAAGATTTATTCCATTCAGGCTGCAATATGTTGAGGAACTTCAGATTTGTCTCAAGCTCAGTCTTTTCAACTTTAATTTTCCGAAGATCATTGATCACAGCACAGAATCGATCAAACACAACTTTCAGTGGTTCCCCATCCTTGGCTTTGAATTCTTCAAAGTTATTCATGTAGCGTGTATGCCTGAGTTGAGTTGCAACCGAAGAACCAAGCATAAACTTCTCAAGCTGTTGCCACATCAGATTAGGATGAGTTTTGAAACAATCAATCCTATTGTATACAGAATTTGTCAAGGCTAGCATCAGGTTTGCTTTAATATCACGATCAGCTTGATATGCAGACAATTCTTCATGTGTGTACTCTTTAGTAGGCTTATATAATCCAGAAGCCAATTTGGGTTTTTTGAACGGTCCTTCAGATAGAATGATCAACATGTCATTACCATTCTTTTGTCGTTCAATGAAGTTTAGGAACCGATCTTGCCACTGTGTAAATTCATTTTCATCTATCAATACAGGTGGACGATTTTCTGTACCCAAAGACATCATTAGATCACTTTTGTAGAACTGAGCTTGATAAGAAAATTTGTCAGAATCCATGGTAGATGTTCAAAAATATTCTAAGTCTGAGACTTGCGCAAAGTTGAGCTTTGCATGAGAAGGTTGTTACGCAAAGTAGACTTTGCGTGAGAAGGTTGAAACGCAAATGAGACTTTGCGTGAGCAGGCAGATACGCAAACCAACTTTGTGTGAGTAGCGGAATACGAGAACTGAGCTTTGCGTAACACAGAGGAAACGCAAACTGGACTTTGCGTTAGTAGAAGGATACGCAAAGTAGCTTTGCGTGAGTAGCTTGAAAAGCAAACTGGACTTTGCGTGAGTCACTTGTTGCGCAAACCTTGCTTTGCGTAATGAACTTGATACGCAAACCAACTTTGCGTGAGAGGCGAGAGACGCAAACTAGCCTTACTTGATCCACGGGAGACGTAAAGTTGCACTTTGCGTGATACACGAGAAACGCAAACTTTACTTTACGTGAGACTTGAACACTTTGCGTTATTTAGAGGAAACGCAAATCACTCTTTGCGTGAGTGAAGAGAAACGCAAGGTTTGAACTTTGCGTGCTATTGGTAACCTGAAACAAATGAACAAAATTAGTAGAACACGCAAAACCAACTATGAACTCGCGCAAAGTAGGAAGAACTTGCGCAAAGCTATATGAATCTCGCGCAAACTTTAGATCTTGCGCAAAGTTCACAAAATCAAGAAAAACTCCAAAAACTCGATTTCAATACAGATTTTGATGAAAATTTCTAATACTAACACGTTCGAAAACAACATTTCAACACTTTTCAAACAAATTTTTCGATTAAAATCCACAAAAAACACGATATCGAGAATGTAACAGTACTTAAGAACGGGTTTTCCAGAAAATCTTTAAAATTCAAAATCGAAGATCAAAACTTGATTTTCATGCAAAACTATATGAAAGAAAATATGTTCTCCTATCAAAAACGAGTTTACAGAAACAAATTACAACACAATTCGACCTAAAAACAGTCCGAATTTGATGAAAAATCAAGAAAACGAGATTTTCTTGAAAAATTCAAGAAAATCGATCAAATTTTCGATTAAATCAACAAATTCAGGAACAAAAAAAACAATCTCTCAATCCTCTCAAGATTCAGATGGCTCTAATACCAATTGTGAGTCCAAGATCAATGAATCATAGAGAGAGAAAGTAGAGAGAGAGAGCTTTGGAAGCGCAAAGTAATTGAATATTGAATGTGTGCGTGAAAGTCTCTTCCAAGGAAACAAGACCAAAGGGACTTAAATACCCTTGGTCAATACAACACAGAATACGACATTAGACACAGTATTTGACCAAGCCCTATAAATACAATGATTACTATAAAATCAGACTTAACAATAACCAAAAGATTAAGAACTTGAAATAAAAAAAAAACATTATAAAAAAGAGTTGGAGAGATCAAAGCTTAGAGAAGCTTGATCTCCCTCTGTGATTAAACTTACTACATCCATTTTATTTATAATAAGTGGAGGACTAAAGGATAAATAAAAATACAAAGTAGCATATTGTCCAAGGGTTAATACCCAATAAGAATGTCAACTTCTAAACTACTAGCTAAGTACATATGTAAGCATTTTCATAAAGAGAATCAACTCCCCTAAAAAACCTACTGATTACTTCTTCCAAAAGTTGCTCCATTCAAAAGTTGAGCGCCAAAAATTATCTTCAAGGTTGAACATGAATTCGGCCAACTTATGTTGTTCTGGCAATACATGTTGCAACAACCTACTGTAGCCATATTTTTGTTAACATTTGATCCACAATAAGCCAGAATATAACCAATTTCTACAACCTAGCTCCAACAATCTTAAACCATATAATAAGAACAAAATGACTTAATATGTGATTGGGGTGAAAAAAATAAGATAAATAAAATCCCTAAAACGTACTAAAAGTGTGTATGAATATGCATGTAAAACTCATCATTATTGGTACAAGTTGTTAAAGCTCCTCTTGCTACATCATCGAGCATTTGCATAGCACCAGTCGTTAATACATTGTAAATTTTTCTAGCTGCATATAATAAGGAATGCTATGGTGAGTGCATTTTTTCAATAACTCTTTAGACCTTTCCCATGAATTAGGCAGTGTTTCATTGTCCATTTATTTGAAAAAAAATTATCTCATTTATGGACTTAACGTTCCTGATAGGAGGAAAATACTTTTTCAAAAATTTCTCTACAAGCTCATTCCAATATATGATGGAACCTGCTTATAAAGAGTTAAACCAATACTGTGCTTGATCCCTTACAGAAAATGTAAAAATCTTCAACCGTAACGCATCATTAGAAACTCCAGGGATTTTAAAATAATAGATTATTTCCATGAAATATTTTAAGTACAAATGAGGGTCTTCAGGTGGCAAACCACTGAATTGACCATTAATCTGCAGCATCTAAAGCACGACATGCTTGAACTTAAAGTGAGTTGCCTCAATGTATGGTCTTAGTATCCCTGAATTTAATTGACTAAAATCAGGAATAACATAGTCCAATATTCCTCTATCCCAAAAATCAACAATAGTTATGATGTTCTCCATAAAAGTAATAGGAGGTAGAAAAATCAAACTTTAAAAATGACTAAAAAAATCCTTAGCTTTGGCCATCCCCGGAAACAACGGAAAAAAAAACATGTTAGTCAGATTTATGAAACCCCAAAAGGCTACAATAAATGAGAAACCACACAAGTATACATGTTCTCCTAATATCATCTTAAAACAAGTAATAGTGGTAAGAATACTAGATATCGATCCATAGGGACAGTAAAGTAAAGATTTTTGACAAGTCAAACTTAAAGTAAGATTTCAGATGGTGATTTCGAAGAAATATTTGTGAGAGTGAGTTAACCAACTACTGAGATGTGTCAATAATCAAAAGAAAGCAACCGTGCAAAATCAAGTTGGAATTTCAGCGTGTGAGTGCGGTAGAACATTGCTAGAACATAACTTAACAACAACTCTCTACAACTACGGTATTGAATGTCCTTCTTTTAAAGTGCAGATTAGAATCCATGCTGGCTGTACCCTCATCGTATCAATGATGAGAATAAATCCAAGCTTAGTACATATCTTACCTTTCTTTCCATATAGTTTTGCAACCTATGAAGATTGCTACATCTCTTTATAGCCTCTATAACACTTTTGGTTAAACATTTATGTTCTTTTAATTTTAAGTCCAACTCATCTAAGTAAATTAATATATGTCAATTTGTCAAAGATTACTAGATGAAACATTAATCTCAATAGTGAATGGTGAAGTAGATTGCTATGGCAAAAGCAATCTTCCAACTTTCACTTACACCCAAGCTAAGGTGTTAAGCCCATCATTGCTGGAAAGAGTAAAGACATGTATTTAAATGACGTAAAATTAAAACACAAGAAAAGTAAAGTTACGTGAAATGTAAATTTGCAAGAAATGTAAATTTGCAAGAAACGTAAAATGCATGATATATAATGTGCATGAAATGTAAAGGTTGCAGAAGTGTAAAAGTGCTGGAAAATGTGAAGTGAGCAAAGTGAAAGTGTGTTGGAAATGGTAAACTTGTTGTGGGGAGTAAGAAGGTTGTTGCAGCAACATATAGCAGTAACCAAAAGATTAAGAACTTAAAATTAATATTACAACATTATAAAAAAGAGTTATAGAGATAAAACCTTAGAGAAGCTCGATCTCCCTTTATGATTAAAACTACTACATACATCTTATTTATATACTAAAGTGGAGGACTAAAGGATAAATAAAAGTACAAGCGAACATATTGTCCAAGGGTTAATACCCAATACAATGTTAACCCGTAAACTAGTAATGAAGTACATATGTAAGGCATCTTCATCAATGGAATTAATTCTCTAAAATGTCTACTGATTACTTCTTCCAAAAGATGATCCATTCAAAAGTTGAGCGCCATAGATTATCTTCAAGGTTGATCATGAATTTGGCCAGCTTTTGTTGTTGTGGCAATACATGCTGCAACAACCTACTACAACAACATTATTCTTAACATTTTATCTACAATAAGCCAGAATATAACTAATTTTTACAATCTAGCTCCAAACAATCTTAAACCATAAAATAAGAACAAAATGACTCAATATGTCATTGGGAAGACAAAAATAAGATAATATAGAATCCTAAAAACGTACTAAAATTGGGTATGCATATATAAATATCAACCATCATCGGCTGATCCGCCCGCTAGAAATATGACACTAATTTTTTTTCTAATCTTCTTTAGTTTGGCCGACTTGATTAATTAGCTTAATTGTTTAATTAAATCATTGACGGATTAGTGGTGGATTTGGACGCTAGCGAATTATATTATACTAATATAATATGTATTGAATTAAGTTAATAAACGACACGAGGTTCCAAATCACCGGCGGAGTAATACGCCACTAAACCATCAGTGACTTAATCCGCCAAGAAAATTAAATAATTAATTTTTTTAATAAAATCACCAACGGATTTTCACTTACTAATCCACCAGTAAATGCCCAGTTCTAGAAAAAAATATTTTCTTTTTTTTATTATTTAAAATCTTAGTATCATGTAAATATTAAAATACTGCTAAAATGCAGACGGCAAAAGCGTAGAACCAAATATCATACATTAAAAATAAATATGATTGTTAAGGGCGGAAAAAAATATAACTGGTTTAGGCGGAAAAAATATAAATTGTTTGGTTCGTAGAAAAACAGTTAATATACAACTAAATAATTAAAATTGTCGTGACAACGGTGGCGGTGGTAACGACAGGAACCGTTCCTGCAATTGGCACAACCTCTTGATCATCTCCATCATCTCTTCATGTTTCTTGTACCTCATCTCGTCTCGCATCCTCATCTCTTGAACTTTGGCTCTCTAATTCTTGAATTTAGAAATACAAGAACACGTAAACATTAGAACCGTTAATAGGTATTATAAATGAGAAAGATAACATCAAAGAAAAATTGGTACACACCCGACCATCATAAGACAATGCAACACTCGGGTTTCCATATACATTGCTCATGACCCAGTCAAGACCTAGTTAGGATCCTGATATTATCCAAAGCCGAATAGTCGGTCTTTCTTGCTTCCACCAACCGCCTGCTGCCATAGATCTGTATCAAATATGAGGGATAGACATTGGGATCCTCACCGTACTTTTGGGTGAAATTAGTTTGATAGTCACTCTATGGTTTAAAAAAATACTACAAGTGAATTTTGACAACATAACAGTTGTAAATCGGATGTTTCTAACGTAAACAATTCTAACGTTTGACCTACAATTGTCAACCCAAACTATATATATATATATATATGTGTGTGTGTGTGTGTGTGTGTTTCTAACGTAAACAATCCTAACGTTTTCCTACAAATGTCAACCCAAACTCTCTCTCTCTCTCTCTCTCTCTCTATATATATATATATATATATATATATATATATATATATAAAGAGGGGGAGAGAGAAAGAGAGAGGGAGGTAAACCAAAAAAAAGGTTGTAAACCTTGTAAACCAATGAAATTTGATCCTAACCGTACATCATCCCTCTTTTTAAGGAGTATTTTCATTTTTTATTTTTTAAAAATGTAACCGCCTCCATCCTAACCGTTGAGTGGCTTTTCCTATTCCCTTCCCTCCTATTGAACATGAGATTGTAAAACTTTCTGGATCTATCAACTTAGGAGGTATGTTGCAGGACAAAAAAACACTACAACCTTCAGTTAGAGTCTCATACTCAGTCAACTTTTTCTTTTTACTCAAAATGTCTTTTAAAAACTTTGCATAACTTGGATTTTGTTCAAAGGCTTCCACCTAAGGTATGTTTATATGCATCTATTTAAAAACATCCAAAAACTTTTTAAAATATAACTCCTCCCTTTGATTCCTTAATCTCTGGGGATAAGGAATATAGGGAGGGACTAGAGTAGGAGGTATAGTCTTTTGAAGAGTAGGTGCAGGAAGTTGTTGCAAAACTGGTTCTCTATTAGTGGATGGTGTGATCTTAACTGGTTCTAAAGGCTTGGTGTAACAAGGAACTTTGGGATTGTCACCAGATTGTGACACATCCACAACAGTTCTTTCCTTAGCCTTCTGAAATTCCTTGGGTTCATTTGGAAACAAAGTTGGAAAGTCTGACCTCTTTGGAATGGTTGTTGTGTCAATGGGCCCAACTTTGCTTTTTGGCCCAGTGGTATCACATGATTGTTCTAAAGGTACTACAAAAGAAGTTGATTCATTGAGATTATTTTCAGGTTCTGCTTTGTTTGGTTTTTCTAACTCTCTTAGTGTGTTTTCTGGTAAATTTATTCCACTCCTCAAAGTTACAACCTTAACATGCTCTTTTTCGGACCTCTGAGGTATCTCAGTGTCACTGGGTAGAGAACCTGTTGGCCTTTTCCTAATCTCCAAATCCATTTGACCAATATGTGCCTCATGATTCTTAATTGAATCTTGAGTTTGGGTCATAATCCATTTCATCATACCTTTTAAAGAAGTAGATGATTCAACATGACGGTTGGGTTTATGTTGGAAAAAAGATTGGTGATTTTGAAAATTCGCCTGTTGGCTATTTTTAGAGTTGTGGTGTGACTGTGGATGAAAATGGAACTGTCCTTGTGATTGAAAATTGGACTGCCTGTGTTGTTGTGACTGATGGTTTGATTGCCCTTGATTGGCAGTTAGATTTTTAAGTAAGGAAGTCATGTTAGCAAGTCTTGCACATATGTGACTTAGGTAGTAGTATAAACCTTATACCTTTATCTGTTTTTAACACTTTAGGCATAGGTGAAGCTAGACCCACCACTCTTACTCTTCAACTAGCAGATAAGTCCATAACCTACCCCAAAAGAAAGATTGAGGATGTCTTAGTTGAGGTTGATAAGTTCATTTTTCCAGCAAATTTTATCATTTTAGACTTTGAAGCTGATAAAGATGTCCCCATCATTTTTGACAGACCTTTCCTAGCAACTGGTAGAACTCTGATAGATGTCCAACAGGGAGAACTAACCATGAGAGTCCAAGATCAAGAGTGACTTTCAATGTGTTTAATTCCCTTAAATATCCTGAAGAGAAAGAAGAGTGTTCTACATTAACCTTAATTGAATCATGGTGTCAAGAAAAAAGTTTAGGGAACATCTTGGTAATAGTCGAGTTTGATAATGATAAGGATGAATCAGATTTTGAGGATTTAGAAGAACATCATGAAACTGTTGCTTTTGAGATTTTAGAATTGGAGGATAGGAAAACCCTTGTTCCTTCCTTAGAATGTGCTCCAAACTTAGAGTTAAACAACTTCCCTCACATCTAAAGTATGGCATTTTA
Source organism: Arctium minus (assembly GCA_954870635.1). Lineage (NCBI taxonomy): Eukaryota > Viridiplantae > Streptophyta > Magnoliopsida > Asterales > Asteraceae > Arctium > Arctium minus. Next base: position 61,903,121 of record OX941088.1, on the reverse strand, counting down.
GGAGATCCAGGGAAGTTGCCAGTCATTATTTCATCATCATTAGAATTCGACCAAGAGGAAAAGTTGGTCAACATGTTGAAGCTATACACAAAAGCCATATGATGGACCATTGTTGATCTGAAGGGCATATGCCCTACCATTTTTCAACATAAGATCATTTTGGAAGATAAAGATTTAACCTCTGTTGAGCCTCAAAGAAGACTCAATCCTGTGATGAAAGAGGTTGTCAAAAAGAAAATATTAAAATGGCTTGATGTTGGCATAATCTATCCTATTGCAAGTAGTACCAGTGTCAGTCCTATACAATGTGTACCTAAGAAGGTAGGAGTCAATGTGGTAACTAATGAGAAGAATGAACTTATACCTACCAGGATAGTTTCAGGTTGTAGGATATGCATAGACTATAGGAGGCTTAACAAAGCTACGTAAAAATACCATTTCCCATTACCCATCATTGACCAGATGCTAGATAGATTAGCAGGGAGAGAGTTTTATTGTTTCTTAGATGGTTACTCTGGTGACAACAAAATTGCCATTGCACCGGATGACCAAAAAAAGACCACTCTTACCTGTCCATATGGAACTTTTGTCTTTAGAAGGATGCCTTTTGGTCTTTGTAATTCCCCTGCCACTTTCCAAAGATATATGATGTCCATTTTTTTTGTGACATGTTGGAACACTCCATGCAAAATTTCATTGATGATTTTTCTATATATGAACATCATATGATCCGTGTTTACAAAACCTTGAAAAAAATTCTTCAAAGATGTGAAGAAACGAATTTGGTTTTAAACTAGGAAAAATGTCACTTTATGGTTAAAGAGGGCATAGTGCTAGGGCATCTCGTTTCCAAAAGAGGCGTTGAAGTTGATAAGCCAAAGTTGGAAGTAATTGAAAATTTACCTGAACCAACAATAGTAAAAGGAATCAAAAGTTTTCTAGGATATGCAGGTTTTTACGGAAGGTACATCAAAGATTTTTCAAAAATTTCAAAGCCTCTCTTTATGCTACTACAACAGGACCATGTCTTTAATTTTAATAGAGATTGTAGAAATGCTTTTCAACTTTTGAAAAAGGCATTGGTCACTGCCCCTGTAGTAGTTACACCTAATTGGTCTCTGTTAGGACTGAAAGTCTTAGTGCGTGGAACGTTCTATAAAGTATTTATAGAGTTTATTTGTTAATTATTTATCGCGTTGTAAAAGCCTTATTTTAATATTGGGCTTTGTTTTTCTTGTTGGGCCTTAGGCCTTTAGGGTTTTAACCTTAGTATTTATTGTTTGTTTTCTAATCATTAGGTCAAGAGTTAGAAAAAGAGAAAACAGTATTGTGTGCTTATCAGGTTTAGAGAGAGAGTTTGTTTTTCAATCCTATGTTTGTAACTCTCTCAATCATTCAATAAAAGTTTAATCTTTCAATTATTCGTTGTTACTTGAGCAATCTGGGATTCACAATTGGTATCAAAGCAAAGAGACGAAGATTTGATTCGAAAAAGGTAATTTTTTTTTCTTTTCTCTTCTCTGTGTTCAATCGACTTCTAATATTGATTTATGGGTTTATTGATTTTCGCTAAATCGTTGAGTCTAGTTGTTCCCAATCTAATTAGTTGTGTTAGATTAAAGGTTTGGTAAAGTTTCATCTTCCAATTCGTAAGATTGAAGTAGAATTTTGGATTTTAAAGATCCAAAATTTTTAGACTGTGTTCTTGAGTTTTATTGAAAAATCATTGTTTTTGGTTGAAAATAAGTGAAAAAGAGTGTTAAAATTCTAGATTTAATCGATATATATTGCTAAAGTTCATTAGCGTTCGATTAAAAGTTTTAATTTTGTGTTTGGAGTCGATAAGGTTCTATTTTTTTGTGTTGTGCGCCGCCAAGCACTCTCCCAAGCCCTCTCCTCCCAAGCCATCTCCTCCCAAGCCCTCTCCTCCCAAGCCCTCTCCTCACCAAGCCCTCTCCCCGCAAAGCCCTCTCCCGCGAAGCCCTCTTCCCGCGAAACCCTCTCCTCGCGAAGTCTCTACACCTCTTCCCACGAAAACCTCTTCCCACGAAGCCCTCTTCCCGCGAAGCCCTCTCCCCACGAAGCCCTCTCCCGCGAAGCCCTCTCCCGCTAAGCCCTCTCCCGCGAAGCCCTCTCCTGCGAAGCCCTCTCCCGCGAACCCCTCTCCTGCGAACCCCTCTCCCCCTCTCCCCCGGACCCCTCTCCCCGCGAAGCCCTCTCCCCGCGAAGCCCTCTCCCAGCGAAGCCCTCTCCCGCGAAGCCCTCTCTCACGAAGCCCTTTCCCGCGAATCCCTCTCCCGCGAAGCCCTCTCCCGCGAAGCCCTCTTCCCGCGAAGCCCTCTCCCTGCGAAGCCCTCCCCACTAAAACCCGGCTCCCACCCAGACTGTTTTCTGTTGTATTTTTAAATTTTTTTTCTTCAATAGAGGTTATTTGTCCTTATCTTAGAGTGTTATTCGTTCCTCTACACATTTCTTGAATCAAATCGCGATCGTCTTACGATCATCTTGTTCAAGTAACAATGTCTTATTCTGATTATCAACAAGAAATTTCTGATCTCAAATCCAAGATTGTAGTTCTTGAGGCCAGATTAGAAAACAATTACAAATTGCTTGTGCAAGTTAATAGTGAAAATGCTGATAATCTGAGTTGGGCACAAAGTTTAAAAAGAGAAAAAGAAAAACTTGCTGAAGAAAAGGCTGTTTTGATGAAGCAATTTTCAGAACTCTCGAAAAAGTTTGAAAAATCAGAGAATTTTGAAGCCCAAGAAGAGAAGGCTATGGAACTTGAAGAGAAACTGAAAGCTGTGGAGAGTGAAAATCTTGATCTCAAGAATAGACTTTCTATTTTTGAACAAGAAAAAGTAGACTTTTCAAAGGAAAAGAAAAATTTTGAGAGAAAGAATCTCGTTTACCTTATCTATTTCCGCAACAAATTGTAAATTGTGTTTTTGATTTTCTCATTAACCAATAAACAAATTTTAAAAGTATAAAACTTGTGTTTGTATTCAACCTCCCCCCCCTCTCTACAAACTTAACCCTTGTAAAACCTCCTGTAGGACCAACACTGTCGATGCACCTGAATTGACTCCACCGTCCACTCAAACCATCTCCTCCATCCCGCCTGTACTATAGATCATCTTCTTCCTCTTGTTGCGCCCATCAATTGATTTAGAGTTTCGTGTGGACAGAAGTATCATAAGTCAATTTAGGGTTTCGTTTGTTGAAATCCATTTAGGGTTTTGATAATTGTGTTACCAATTAACTAAAGAACAAATTCGTTCTCGTTTTCAATTAATCAAGAAAGTCAAAAATAAATATTTCTTTTCAGATTAATTGGTACAAAATTGTTTTCAAATTTTGTTTTTTTAACTTTCATTTGAAAGGGAATATTAAAGAAAATAAAAATAAAAATAAGAAAAGGGAAGTAAATGTTTTATTAAAAGTTAAATAAAGGGTTGAAATTAACAAAATACCCCTGAATGACCAAGTTGTTGTAAAAACACAACAGGATCCGGTTAAATTCTAAACAAAAAAGTCAAAGATTGTTAAAAACATATAATAACTTAATAGACAAACATGTAATTTAACAATTTTCAACAAGTCAGGTTCTAAAATTAATGAATTCCAAGCTTATCATGTTGCTTCAACGATTTTGGAAAGGGAAATTGGCTGAAATAGCCATATTACAAAGACAATTGCATTTCCTAGTCATTTCTTTCCCCGATTGATCAAAATAGACCTAGGTCCGCAATGGCGGACCTACAGGTCCACTACCATGCAGAAAAAAATATAAAAAAAGGTGGGTGGGTCTTAAATAAAACAATTAATAAACTGAATAAATTAAATAAAGCAATTAAATAAAGTCATTGCGGACCTAGGTCTATTTTGGTCAATCAGGGAGAGAAGTAACTAGGAAATGCAATTGCCTTTGTAACATGACTATTTCAACCCATTTCCCCTTTGGAAAGGAGAAGTAAATAATAAATTCCAAATTCCAGGTTTAACAACTTTGATGATCTAATGAAAGGATGAGTGAGACAAAATAAGTAGGCATGGGCATCCATCCTCGTACAATAATAAATAATTAAAGAATGGAAAACGGATTGATGAGTTGAATCGATGATGATGATGATGATGATGATGACCTCCCATACCCCTTTTTTCTTCTCCTTATTCTTCTATATATAGAATTACAAACCATACATACAAATGGCATCCTCTCTTCCTTACACAACCCCTAATCTTCGAAGAACCGCTAATTTATACACCAATTCGAATCCGAATTCTTCTTCGTCCTCCTCTTGGCCGTCTTTCCAGGGATTTTCCAACTGTTTTGGTAACTTCCTATCCTCTTTTCTTTCTTGTTTCTCCTGCCTAGTAAATAGAATCAATTCAATGGATTTATTCTTTTTTACGTTTCTTTTCCTACTTTTATTAATCAAGAGGAAAGACGTTGCAAACTTTTTGCTGCAAATTATCAATGGTATTTCATGGAATCTTCGATTCGTTTTTCACATTTTTGTAGATAGGTTTTGTGGGAATATGGTACCAGAACTTTGATTCATATTTTGCCTGAACAGTTTCCGTTTGATTGTATAAATGCTATGTTTCCTCTTTTTGTCTACAAAACGGAAAGCATCACAACTTCTATGAGTGATGGACCATTTTCTGGTTTATTAACAAGAGGACAAAGATGGCCTTGATTAGCTCCTCTTGTATTTGTGCTCTGTAATTGATGGCGCATTCATTTACTAGATACTTTATGTATAATTCATGAGCAAAGTGGAGTGCACGAAAGAAACTGATGTGTAAAGATGTAATCTACTGTATTTTTAACTCTGACTCATGCAACTCTCCCTCTTTTATTCCTTCTTTACTTACAATCTTGTACTAGATTTGTTACGCGTTTAGCAGGATCAAGTTTTATGGCCTTAAGCTTGCTTATTTTCTGAGCTTATTACATTGTCATCTAGCTTATATTAACCAGGTTTTACCAAACATGATTAGTTTATCGTCTAACAACTAGCTTATTAGCTACTTTGCCATACATGGCGACAGACTTCCAACCTTCATTTGATCTGCATGAGGGTGCTTTGGTTGTGTTTCCTATACTCTAATTTCTTGTTTTACATTTGAGGGTTTTGTAAAATTCTTCAGGCATAAACAGCATCTGGAAACATCATATCCTTAGAGCTCAAGCTATGACAATAAGTAAGGGGAATATTGCATCTCCAAGGTGTACCAATGGCGTAAAAGATGAACCAGATCATCTTCTTGTCCTTGTTCATGGAATCTATGCAAGGTATTTTTGCATTATGAGATTATGGTTCATAATGACTGAATATTGAAACAGTCTGCTGTCGAATTTGGAGAAGAGTCCACTTTGGATTAGAATGAATGGTGAATTAAAAGAGACGAAGTGGATATGTATGTGGATTCAAAATTAGAGTGTTTCCTAGTTGTTTTTGCTTTTAATACAGAGGGATACTGTCGGCTGCACTCTAAGCAACAAATTTAAGGTCTTCATATCTTCAAATTGCTTCTATTGGAACTCCCTTGTTTGATATCAATGACCAAGGTGGTAGTGATAGCTTCAATAAATATCTCCGTTCTACCCTTTGGGCTATAAAATGAAAAAGAACAGGGGTACAGGGTTACAACAGCTGGTTTTTCATATTGTGAAAGGGTTCAACTTTGAGGTTGTTCAAGAGTTGCATGAACATTCACAGAGTTGTGACAGCTTCAAATAGGTCAAATATCAATTCTCTTTCTTGTAGAATATAGAAGGTCAAAGTTTCATTTGCGAAGCAAGTTTCCAAGCAACCATGGTTGAGCAAAAGCAGCTTTCTGGTGTGATATCTCTTAGGTTTAAAGGCTTTGGTGTAGAGTACAGAGTATCATCATGTTCACAAGCTCCTATATCATATATAGTTTATGTTCAATTCTTTATGGGGACTCATATATATATATATATATATAATATATATATATATATAGGGTCAGGTTCAGGGGAAAACCTCTAAAAAACGGAAAACTGAGGAACACCCTGGTAGCCCTTCATCCTGACGGTATGCACTTGTGCATACAAGTAATTAATAATATGCACACGTGCATATGCACAAAGGCATAATACGCATGCGAGCATAAAAACCAAAAAACAACTTAATAACCTGTATGCACAAGTGCATACCGTCCAGATCAAAGGCTACCAGGGTGTTCCTCAGTTTTAAATTTTTTTGAGGTTTTCCCTTAAACCTCCCTCTCTCTCTCTATATATATATATATACATATAGTATATATATATATATATAGAGAGAGAGAGAGAGAGAGAGATGGAGGATCATGCGAGAAGTCGGTCAACTTGCGAGAAGTGCTAGAAGGGCCCAATCAAATCAAGAGTAAAATCACATGTGATGCAACACCTCCAAAAGGACGTGGGCTACTTGGTGAACACGACCGTGAAAACTCGCTATTTGCCTTTCCATTCTATCCAACGATGGAACAAAAAAATGATAAATTAGGTATAGGAAGAAGCCCTATCAAATAAAGATTTAGGAAGAAGCCCTATCAAATAAAGATTTTTTCTTTCAACCGGACAAAACCACGAAATAACCCCACGTGCGGTGCTATGGCTGGTCAACACGACGTGTTTGTATCACATGTGAATTTGCTCTAGAATCACATATGAGTTGGCCTTTCTCTCACTTTTTGCAAGTTGACCACCTTCTTGTTTGAACCCACCCCTATATATACATAGGGTCTGGTTTAAAATTAGAACCCTAAATATTTTGAGGACCGAGGAACCAACTATTCGTAAATTATTCATTATGAATAACATGATAAATATTCCTGACGAATATCTTGAATAATGAAAATCATGATATTCATGAATATTTTGGGTTATTCATCATGAATAATGGAAATCATGATATTTATGAATATTTTAGGTTATTCATCATGAATAACTCATTAAATCGTTGGTTCTCAAAATATTTACGGTTCTCATTATATATATATATATATAGGGGGCAGGTTCAATTGAGAACTGTAAATATATGAATGACACTTAACTACATCGGACCCAATGGGGCATTAGAGCTAGCCAATAGATAGGTTACCAAAAAACTTATCTATTCAGTAATACCTCAAAACAATCGTCAGCATGCTCAATCTCAAGGTTTAATGTATGCCCAATACCTCTATAGGTTGGTTATTGTTATATTCTATGGCTGCACTGTAGTCGCTCTATGTTTCATATAGATGTATATCTGCTAGTGATCTGATTCAAATATACAAATCGTGTCTAAACTTCTAGTTCTAGTTGAGATGCTATGATGTTTGATTGAGTCGTCTTTGATTCATGTAAATTACTATCTAGATTCCGCACCTGCTTAATTTAGCTAATACCTGTGAGCATCTTATGTGGACTGGGGTTCTAATTCCTAATTCTTGGAGTATGAAGGCTCACCAATTTATTGAATATATGAATTGGTTGTTACCAACTTCCAACTTTCAAGACAATATCATAGTTTAACAGTCTTCACACTTGTATTTCTCATCTTACCATTTATAAGCACAATATGCACTTGGTGATGCACCTCTTAAATCCATATATAAGTGGGCCTCACACATGATGGGTTGTGCTGAATTTTGGGGGTTTGGGTCTTCCATCTGATTCGAGCTTTTAGACAAGTTACTAGCCCTGAAATGGTATTAGAGCTCTAGTTTTCTGAAGTTACATGTTCAAGTTTAGGCATGCATTTGTTACCATGCTTTATTTTTGAGGTTAAGCTGTGAGAAGGGTTGGCTACCTAGCCTGCTAATTTCACGATCACAAATTCATGATCTCTAGCCTTCTGACGTTTATTTGTGCGTGAACTAGTTAGTGAAATTGAGCTTTAAGATAAATTTGACTAACATTGTTGATTGTACGAGGGCTCCAATTTGGAGTCTTTGTAGTTGTCTATGTTACTCTCTTTTTGTTGTTAATGCAGCATAACTTTGCATCTTGCCTTAGCAGTAGGATGGTGGGAATCTACATAGGAGGTCTCGGGTTCAAACCCAGGCATCACCACTTATTGTTGACTTGCAATGATATACCACTGCCGTGATGGCTGGGAACGGTTTGGTGGGGGCGCTCCAGAGGGTGGCGTATACCCTCTTTTTATGAATTTTCATGTTCAAGCGTAGGTTTTCTGTGTTGTGATGGAGATTGTTGAACTTGCTATTTTAGTTCTCTAAGTACCTTTTTTTGTATCTGCTGGTGGCTTAACAAGATAACCAAACCAAACTGATCCGGTATATCCCACTCAAAAGTACGGTGGGGGGGATTCTTTACCAAAGTGATGGCTTAACAATATAGATTATCTAATCTAGAAGAACTTAATGCACGGATGAAAGAAGAGAAAAAGATGGAAACAACAAAGTTTGAACAATATGAAGTGTTTGATTTGGTACATAGCCTTTCGGGAAAAGTTTAGAAATGCTTTAAATTTCACTTGTTTGTACAATTTTAGCTGTTTGGTGGAGTGCTGGTCTTAATTAACTTCAGTTGTCATGGTCCAGGGGTTGGTTATAGCTACTTCAGTTGCACATTTTGATGGTAGTTTACTTCTTAAATATCATTTACTTTTCATCAACCATATTCTCCATTGCTAGTGCTTTCATCAACTAAATCCGGTGCTTTTCTCCTCCAGTATTCTTCTTAGTTCACTATGCAACCAAGTCGTCTAACCAACAACGCTCATTTCTGAACGTTTCTCATCATAAACTAGTTTCTTCCATATTATGCTTGCTTTTGGTTATATCTATAATTTAAAATTGAAATGTACAGTGCTCTAAAATGTGCAGCCCCAGTGACTGGAGATACGTAGAAGCAGAGCTAAAACGACGTTTAGGGAGACACTTTTTGATATATGGTATGACTTCCTCACTTTATCATTATCTCGTCTTGTTCATCTATTGTCACCGCTTGTTTCCTTTTTTTTTACTTTTCAATCGATTTCCTTCTGGTCTTTTGAACAGCAACAGATAATGATAATTATCATTTTCTAAGTTTGTCGTGATTGCTATCTTGGAAATATGAAATTAAGACAGCTGAGAGTTTGACTTTAATTGACATTTATCTTCTCGTGTTTACCTTAAATCTGAGATAGTAATGTTGGTTTGTTGTTGCTAAACACATAGTCGACCTTGCTAAGTGCTATAGAATCAACTGTTTATTTACTGATATGTGATAGCAAGCTTATGTTTATCTTCTATCAAGATTTCTATCCCATTCCTTGGTAGTTTGATTTTTTAACGTGTAATCACATGTCTGCAGCAAGTTCATCTAACACGTACTCTAAAACCTTTGCTGGAATTGATGGGGCAGGAAAACGTTTAGCGGATGAAGTGAGTATCCAATGTATATATTTGATGTCATGAGTTTAGTGCTTTATCTAGCATACTCATAAAGAGTAACAGTCTCAGGAAATAGTTACATTTATCCAAATACATCAGTTTATAACTGTAAAAGTGTACTAATGGTACCCTCTTTAGGGTTTAATGAGATTAGTCGAGGTGCGCGCAAGACGGCAAGAACACCCACGTTTAAAAACAAGTTTTTTTATAGGGAGAGTGTGTGTGTGTGCAAAGAGAAAAACTCGTGTATGGTTGTCATTTCCATGACATTTTGTAGTTTCATTTCTTATCATAGATATAGATAATGATAATTACAAAAAAGAATTTGGTTCTTTTTACAAACATGATGTTCATAAATCTGCGAGTCTCGAAATTCATTTCGGACAATTCAACCATTGGTAAAGCAATGCTGTGTCATCGTCTGAAAAGTAGAATTCCACTTAAGCATCCAAGTCAGCTTTCTGTTACTCTTTTTAACAAAAGCTGTCAGTAGTCAAATGATTGCAAAAGTGGTGATGGAAGAATCAAATGACCATATAATGCTACGTTTAAAACGAACACACCTTAATGCATTTTGGACCTTGTTTCAACAGGTCACGCAAATTGTGAAGAGTACAGAGAGCCTTAAGAGTATATCATTTTTAGCCCATTCACTTGGTGGTTTGATTGCAAGATATGCAGTTGGTGTTCTTTATACCAGTAATGCCTCAAGTATAGATAAGGCTGATTGTAGAACAGATTCTACATTGAATGCTTCATGTAATGGAATGATCGCTGGATTGGAGGCAATCAATTTTATAACCTTGGCAACACCACATTTGGGAGTTAGAGGGAACAAGCAGGTTTGGTTTTCTTTATAGATGTTACTTTTATACGATCATATTATATTTTTGATAAAGGGTTTTTCATACACGGTATCTTTTGACATACATGTCTTTGCTAACTTAAAAGAGTTCGTTGAGAAAGAAAACTCTTTCATATTTGTTTGCCATTTTGTGAAGCTGGAATGTGTCTTATCTAAAAAATTGCTAGCAGAGATAATAGTTTGCATTTGTATTGTTGGAGTCCCACATCAGCTAGACATAAACCATTTTTTCTCAATATATGTTGGGACCTCGCTCCTATGAAGGGCTCTTTTGAAAAGTACATCTAATAGGGTTCCACTTCCACATATCTCATATGGCATTAGAGCCAAGGTCTACCAACTCTAATAGTGTCAGTTTTGTTTGGTTTTTATGTTGGAACCTCGATTCTCTTCTCAAGGGCTCTTTTGGAGAGTAACTAATAGGGTTCCATGTATTCTCACATCATATCAGAGCCAAGGTCCACCACTCTAGGAGCTCTACACTCTAGGACAATATATGCCCATCTGGCCTCGTTGGTGGGGACGTGTTGGTGTCCCACTTCGGCTAGATTTTGACCATTGTTCTTTGCATTTGTTCTACCAGTTGGGGTAGAGGTCATGTCTGCTTACATCACACCTTCACAAACCCTACTTGGAGTGGTATTTACCATGTAAATTTGGCTTGGTTTTTATGTTGGAACCTCGATTCTCTCCTCAAGGACTTTTTTGGAAAGTAACTAATAGGGTTCCACATATTCTTACATGGTATCAGAGCCAAGGTCCACCACTCTAGGACTCCACACTCGGGGGCAATCTGTGCGCGTCTAGCCTCCATTGGAGGGGGCGTGTTGGAGTCCCATATCGGCTAGACATTGACCATTTCTTCTCAATATATGATTCAGAGAGTTAATTTAAAATTTATGATTCAGCTTCCATTTCTTCTGGGTGTTCCCATCTTAGAGAAAATTGCTGCCCCAATTGCTCCCATCTTTGTTGGACGAACTGGTAGTCAGCTGTTCCTCACAGATGGTAAGCCCAACAAACCACCTCTGCTTTTGAGAATGACAACAGATTGTGAAGAGGGAAATTTTTTGTGAGTAACAGAGTTTGATAAATCTTGAAGTTGAAATTTCCCATGTGAAAAGTTTATTCTAATCATTCTTTTTGTTGCAGATCTGCCCTTGGTGCATTTAAATACCGTATTTTGTATGCCAATGCCTCCTATGACCGTATCCTGCCATGTTACTCTTCATCCTTTCCTTTTCACTTCTTTTCTAAATTAAACCAATTATCGTTGCTACTTAACATTTACTAGATTTGGTTGGTCGGCGGACATCTTCAATCAGAAGGGAGTCTGAGCTCGTTAAGGTAATTTTGCTGCTAGAATTTTTTACTGCATTGCATACAATCATCGCACATGTGTACACATATTTGAGTTGCACATGTACGCATGTATGTTTTTAACTCCAATTGCTATCAGTTTGCATCATTTCAGTTCAAGGTTAAACAATAATTATAAAGACGACACATTTGGGGATGCATAATGTACTACACCCAATCAAAACCAAACGTACCCAATATAATCCACTAGAAAGTGGGGTCCGGGGAGGGTAACATGTATTGCAGACGTTTCCTCTTCCCAGGAGTAGAGAGGGTGGAAATTAAAACACAAGAAGATATCAGAATTACTGAATTACACATCAAATCTTTTGGCCAAGCTTACATCCTGTTTACATGAACATGATCCAACTTTTCTTTTTCTTTTTCCAAGTTAGATGATAAAAACAACTGTCTATCTTTTCATCAAATTGTTGCTACTTTTGATTTTGGTTTACAAGGTTTCCTTGTTCTGTCTTTGTTGAACAGTATCTTAGAAAACCAAACGAAACCAAAAGAACCCAGTAAATATGGCACGAAGTAGTTTTTAGAGCTTATAGCTTTGATAAGACAGAATCAGTTTTGGTTGGTGTTTTCCTGTAGATTTTCATCTTTTTGAGCCATTTCACTCGAGTTGTTATGCCTGAACTCAGTTAGTGCGAATCTTCCAAGGATTTCTTGTTTTGAATAAGATATCACTATTGCTAATGGGTCAATTTCTTTTTTTGTAATTTAGTGGTGTATTCGAGACGAGCGGAGCCCAAGCATGCATGGCTTGAAGCTCGGCTCATGAGAGAATAGGTAGGCTCACTGAGCATTCCCAAAAAGAAAGTTATCCTTCACACACTTTGGTGAAAATTGCTTGAGGTCAGGGGTGGATTTACCTATAATCTAGGGGGTCCCCCATGCTACCACTCAACTGTTAGTGGAAGAAAATTTACAACTCTAGGGTTAAATTTAATTTTATAATTAATCGTAATTTAATTGTATATTACTGTAATCATTTTGTGCCATGAAAAAGAATCCAGCATCCGCCTCTGCTTGAGGTTGGCTCATAATGTCAATTGAGTTGGCTTCGGTTGTCTCGTTTATCTTTTAGATGAGCCTACTCGGCTATTCATCATGTCTACACCCTTATTGTAATCAACATCATAGATCATTGGACTTACATTTGGTACCTAAAATTTGCAGCCCCCTTTTGAATCATTGGATGGCTATAAACATGTTGTAGATGTGGAGATATGCCCTCCGGTATTATCCACAGGCTCCAAGTTTCCTCCCGAAGCAGCTAGAGCAAAAGAAGCGGCCCAAAATGTGCCTAATACTCAAAATACCGCCGAGTATCATGAAATCATGGAAGGTAAAAACAACTTCTAAATAAAACTGAACCAAACTAAACACATTCTGTATATCCAACTCCAAGGTAAGGTAGGTAAGATATTTGCACATCTTACCTTTGTCCCAAGAGATTTAAGGGGTTTGTTTACTAAACACTCTGCCTTTTACCGGGTAACTAAACACTTACCGCCTCTTACCGGGTAAGAGACACTTAGGGGCCGTTTACTAAACGCTTACCGGGTAAGCGCTTATTTATTTGGTGTCACTTACCTTACTGGGTGAGCATGGCAAGGACTAAGAAAGTTGTTATCTGTGCAGTTAATTGCGTGCTATTGCGGTGCTATAGCCCCCTATAGCGATAGCGGTTAGCGGTGGTACACAAAATAGTGGTGCATAAATAGCAGTAGGCAAATAGCGGCCACAATTACCGCTAAGCACCACATTTTGAACCCTAAACAGCGGTCGCAAATTTGAGAATTTTCTTATGGCATTGTTTTCGACCTTCTTTTTTAAATTTAAATGGGTTTTATTTTGGGTGGGCTTCTGTTTTGTGTGACCTGCAACAAAAGCAACGATTATCAATCCCACGGTGCCACAATCTAAAACTTTGGTCATCGATTCCAAAGTCCAAAACAATTACATAGTCCTATTTGATTCCTGCTCGATTCCCAGTCCTGTTCGATTGTGCTTTTATCAATTCCTTCTACTGTTCTTCGATTTCTTCTACTTTTGAACACTACTATCAGGTAACTGTTTCTGACTTTTTGTTTCAGTCCCTAATTGTTGTAATTTCGGACTTCGGAATTGGGCGCCACTTTTCTGGATGGTTTCTGTTTTAGTCCCTAATTCAGTTCCTAATGGTTTCTGAATTTGTTGTTTAACCATTTAAGTGTAGCTTGGTTATTATTTTGTTGCTTGTGCATTAAGTATTTATTTTTATAGGCATACAATATATTAAGTTAAACACACACACACACACACATATATATACATATATATATATATGTATATATGTATATAGGGGTTGTTTCATTTGCAACCCTTAAAAAGGTTGCAACTCTTGCAACCCACATCTTAACCGTAGGATTCATGATCGGCGGTTACAATAGATATGGGGCCCAATATTTTTAATTAAAAAAAAAGAAAAATAAAAATGAAATAACCGTCGATCATGAATCCAACGGTTAAGATGTGGGTTGCAAAGGTTGCAACCTTTTTCAGGGTTGCAAAATATCCTTCCACTATGTATATATCTATATATATATATATAGGGTCAGGTTTCAGGGGAAAACCTCAAAAAACACCGTGATAGCCATTCATTTGGACGGTATGCACTTGTTCATACAACGAATTTGTAACATCCAGACGTGCATATGCACACGTGCATAGACGTGCATATGCACACATGCATAGAAACCAAAAAACAACTTAAGTTACTTATATGCACAAGTGCATCTCCATGGTGTTCCACAGTTTTCCATTTTTTGAGGTTTTCCCTTGAACCTCCCTCCCTTTCTCTCTCTCTCTCTCTCTCTATATATATATATATATATATATATATATATATATATAGGGGTAGTTTCATTTGCTAACCACCCTAATTTTACAAACGGTGCAAACCGTCGATTTCATTGGTCAAGTTAATGAAATTGTTTAATTTGATGAAATTGTTTCATATATTGGTGTTTTTTTAATGTAAAAATGAAAGTTTCATCAGAATGAGAAAATACATGAAACAATTTCATCAAAGTAAACAATTTCATGAACAAATTTTATTAACTTAACCAATGAAATCGACGGTTTGCACTGTTTGCAAAATTAGGGTGGTTTGCATTTAAGGAAAATCAAATACAAACCGTGTATTTGTTGCACCCCTTACAAACCAATCTCAACCCTTGATATTATGGACAGTTTCCATATATGCTATTCACAATTTCATATATGCATATGGACAAAAAATATATAGTTGCATATGAAGAAATTGCATTTTCACATATGCAATTCCATAAATGGGAATAGCATATGTGGATAATGTTTATAATCGTAAGTTCAAAAATGTGAATAATGCATGTATGAAACCTTTGAAGATATATATATCAAGGGTTGAGATTGGTTTATAAGGGGTGCAACATATGCATGGTTTGTATTTTAAGGGGCCTCTATATATATATATATATTCATATTTATTTTATGAACCTAAGTTTTTACTGCTTTACCACCGCAATAACCGCAATTTCAAATCATGGTCCCGACCACGATTTCTGTAATCGACCGCGTTAACTGCTTAGATTGTTATACCCCGGGTCAAATAGTCAGATATGATAGGCTATGGTACAAGTGACCATAGCATTAGTACAACTAGTTGAAGCATGGGATCTAAGTCACTGAGTATTATTTAGTATAAAAATAGACAGGGTATTGGGGTTGGGGAAGGCATCGATTAGTTTAGTGTGTGTTTTAGGCGAGACCCTTGGGAGACATTAGGCAGTCCCGAAGTGCTGGAAATCAATTTTTTATAGTTAATACAATCAGATATCCAATTCAATTGTTATCGATTCGGTTTGTATCAAATGGTCGGTAAGAGGCATAGCAAGGGCCGAGAATCGTACCTAGTAAGTGAGGGAGATGACTTAGCGCTTATGGGTAAAATACGCTTATCAACAATCCATATTGATGGCCAAGAATGTTTTCCGATAAGGTATGCAAGGGTGGTGAGTTTTTCTTGTAATCACATACCCTGTAAGCGTTTGGTAAACAATTCCTTACCCGGTCAAAGATGATGGTTTTACAATTTTAGAAACAATCTTATCGTGGTATTTTGCTAATGAAAAGTTTTAGTGGTAAAGTAAGGGTGGTAGGTTTTACCTGGTTAGCGCTTACCAGATATGGGATGCTTATACTATGCTATTTTGATGACCGATAATCTTACCCGGTAAGGCAAGTGAAGGTGGTTATTTTTACCTAAACGACCCCTAAGTGGTTGTTTCGAGATAAATTTCTTTTTCTGCTTTTTAAAATTGTCTGGGCATGACTAAAACACAATGACGCCTTTGTTATAGAGGAAATGATTCGCGGGTTACAACAATTGGGATGGAAAAAAGTCGATGTCAGTTTCCACACCTCATTTTGGCCCTTCTTCGCTCACAACAACATCCATGTACGGATTCTTGTTGAATTTGTTCTTGTCTTTCTTTGTTTACGTCTTTCTTTGCAAAAGCATGAGTTTTGATTGATGTTTTTCGTTTGTAATGTGGAATTTGCAGGTGAAAGATGAATGGTTCCATAAAGCTGGAGCTGGAGTAGTTGCTCATGTGGCTGATAGCATTAAGCAGCAAGAAAAGCAACATCAATCTTCTTCATTCATCTCTGCCAATTTGTAGCTATGGAAGTGTATGTGAATGTTTGAAACATACTATTCATGTGATACATATTACAATGTATATGTACACGTGTATCCACCTTTTCTTCTCTTTCACACTTTTCGTAACCTCGGTCCTCACGTAAACAATCCTCTACCATTTGAGGTAGCGCTGAAATCTGTGTATATTTTTAGGGTGTTAACAATTCATGCTCGACCTCGTTTATCTCGAGTTCGAATCGATTTCGAACACAATAAAGCTTATTTAACTTAACGAGTCGAGCTTCATAACACTAATGTTCGACTTGATTCGTTTAAAAGCTTGATTAAAATTTTGAGTCAAACATATTTATCTGTTCTTAAATCATATAATCAAAACATAAAAAATTACGAGTTCACATCAATAAACAAGTTGATTGATCTTGAAATCGAGCCCCTAAACGTACTCGAAATATGGTTGTTTCAAATCATCTTCCGAATATGTGTTCATTTTGAATAGCACTTCCCACAATATGTTTCCTTTTAGAGTTCATAAAAGCTCAACGAAATATCAATAATCAAGTATTTAGAACTATTTTTTTAAATAAAAAAACATTCAACTTTCTCAAGTTTCTAATTATTTTTTGGAATAAATAAACTATTGAACTTTTAAAAAATTGGTTACATACATCTTTTTAACATAAAAAAAGCTACCTGTAACCCGTTAGAAATGTTCTATAATGGAAAAAAAACTTACATCAATTTTACCGTTTCCAAGCCTTATGTCATTTAATATATTAAAAAACTTAAATTCGTTGGTGATTCATAGGTGATTACCCAAGTATTAGCCGGGTGATATATGAAAAAATAAAAGAAATAATCAATCCAGCGGTGGTCGTTCGACGATTAGTAACAGATCACCGATACAGTTAAAAAATTCATCAATTTGTGGTCGTTCGACGATTAGTAACAGATCACCGATACAGTTAAAAAATTCATCAATTTGTACACATACATGTATACATACACAAATTCATACTATATACATACAACTAAACAAACAATGCGTACGCTATATACATACACACATTATTACTAAATGGAAGCTTTTACTTTCCCTAGGAAATCTGTCGCTAAAAGAGATGATTCGTCATAAAACCATCATAAAAGTTGGTGGGTAAATTGTTGGCGGGAAATTCAAACATATTACCTATGGATTTTGTGGGTGATCCGTGGGTGATCACTAGAACCATAGTGTTTTGTGGGTGATCCGTCGATAATCACAGACGAGAATTTTTCTAGGCGATTTTTGTGGGTAAAAGTTATTTGTTTTATAGTGTATATACTATATATACTATTTACATACTTACATTTAGATACATGCAAACAATACAACACTTACTTATCAATATACCCTATCAAAGACCACTGCAAAGCTATAGGAACCTATTAACACCTGTAACACTATATATGCATAAATTTGGACTTACCCATGCAGAGTCATCTTCATACGAGAATAATAACAAAATAAAAAGAATAAGAAAATGGTCGAATCACATGTGATTTCACACTAAAATCACTTGTAAAATCACATGTGATTCACGCGACTTTAGCCTCTGTGTGTCCTAGAATCAAGATTCCTATTGCAATTATTCAAACAAACAATTATGATCAATTACCTGTTTATTTCAATTTCAATTTGCAAACGATTACAAACTCTCTCTCTCTAGAATTCTGTTTCACTCTCTAAAACTCTCTCTACGTATTCAAACTCCTTCTCTAGTCATCTATCTATTAAACAGCAAAACAAATGTATTTATACCCACTACTAAAACAACAAGGAAACAAAACAAACAAGTAGACTTTGACTTTATTACAAAATGACTTTGACTTTTAATGAGAGTTGGCTTTCTCAGCTTTGACTTCTTGTACTTTGACCTTCAGTCTTCATGATCTTGTATCCAACAAATTTATGCTCTAACAATCTCCCCCTTTGGATTCAAGATCATCACAAAAAGATTTAGCAAAACAATCTCCCCTTTAAGCTCAATCTGATTGTAATCTTCCTCTTTTGGTTGATCTTTAACTTTAATCTCCTCAAAGTTTATCTTCAAGAAATACCAACAATCTTCAATAATCTCTTCAGAATGATCACAAGACTTTTTCAGACTTCGGAAAGAAATTATCTTCAGATTTAACTCAACTTGCTTCAGCAAATAATCTTCAAAGAAAATTTCTTTCTTATATCTGAAACAGAAGATTTAGATTTATTATGTAACACCCCGAATTTCGTTTGGCCGTTTTGCGAAGATGTTTAGAGTAAAGGAGGTTTCTGTGCTGTTCTGCAGGGCGCACGACTCCTTCAGAGAAAACGCACGGGTCATGCGTATGAAACAGCGACGAGGCAGTGGGCTTGCGCACGTGCCGTGCGCATTTCCTTCTTTGAGGGCGCACGACTGTCAGGCTGCTTTTTGGAGTTGCCTTAAATATCTCTTTTGTGAGATATTTCTTAAAATATCTCAATTTTTCAGATCTCTTTCTCTCTTTTCTCTTTCTTTCTTCTTCGATCTTCGAGTTTCGTTTTGTTGCTAGTTTGCGGTGTTTCTAGCAAGGGGTCGGTGTTTTAAGCTTCACCTCTTCGTCGTGATCGATATATGGTTTTCCGGGTTTTATTCTAAAACCTACTAGTGAGTTCCTACTACCTTTCTAAAACTTTATACATGTCAAAATGGTTGCAGTTTGAACTCCTATATATCCCCATGGTTACAGATTTAAGATTTCTACATATTTGATATAAGTTGAGTTTTGGGAGATTTTAGGGTTTCGATCATTTTATGATGGATTCTATCTCATTTGAAGTAAAATATGTTTTACTTGCACATTATGTTGGATATGTGAAAGAAAGTTTATGAACTCATTTTAATGATTTTCATTCTTACCAAAAGTTGAACTGGATATAACATTTTGTTTATGAAAATGTTTTTATACCATATGATTATTTATGGTTGGTCACATATGTTGTTGTGACGAGTCTGTACCATTACTAGCGGATCCCTAGGTTTTGAGTCGACTGATATTATTTGGTGGTTACCAAGTAAAGAAAATATAGAGCTACATTTGCATTAAATTGTGAGGCTCTGGCCGTTAACAAATAAGAACTACATGTGCATTAAATTGTGAGGTTCTGGCCGTTAACAACTTACTGTTAGGATGTCATATACCCCTTCTTTTTGTAGCTAGATGCACTTGATCTTCAGGGGCCTTTGGTACGGTTATGTGAGGCCTGTTACTAGCCATGGGTCAAATGTAGTCTAGTGAACGAGTATGACTGGTTCCTTGGGGGCCTCCCTCACATCGTAGTACGGATCGAAGCGTTCGTGGCCATGGTTCCAGTATTTAGCTCATAACTTGGATTGGTGGTCTACTTTGTGTTACACCACAATCCTTGGTAAAATGGTTCTTTTGTCATCGTATGATGAGTTTTGGACCGAAAAAGCCCGGTTGTGGCGAAATGTTATCTTTTATAAATTAAACCTTTATGAAAAGATTTCCTTATGATACTGATGTTTATATTTCGGGAAGTTTATAAAAGAACTACTTGTGCATTAAATTGTGAGGTTCTGGAAAGAAGGTTTGTGGTCTCATTTTAATGGATTTCATTCTTATCAACAGTTAACTTGGAAAAGTTTATTTGAAAAGATTCCATTTGATACAAAAGTTTATATCTCTTGAAATTTATAAACTGTATGTTCTCACTAGGCTTTAAGCCTAACACTTTTTCTCAAATGATGTGTATAACAGGTTTCCCTTAGCGGTGGGTTGCCAGGGTTTTGAGAGACGGGTTTGGTCTCGAGGCATTTTGAGATGACTAGTATTGTAACTGGGCAATTGTTAAGTCCCATTCTTTTGGTGAATTATGGATTGTCGACTGATGTAATCTTGATAGAGGTGTCTAGATTAGTTTGTTGATGAATCCTATATCTGTGCAGGTTTTGTAAAGTCTTAAGGACTGATTCCCCTTTTTAGGGAGGTTTATATCAATACAAGTGTCATGTTGCCATAATTCCAGGTTTTAAATTTACTCTGATTTTTTAGAGTGTTACATATTAGGAAAGTCAGATTTTTGAAATTGATTTTTCTTGTGTTTACCAGTGTTGTTCTGTTTCTGTGAGCGCTGTTTCTTATGTTTATTACCCATTGCATAGTAATCAACATTCACAAAAACTGATTCACCAACCTTAGTTGATGATTCACCTTTTTCATGAACACTTGGTAAAGCTTGTCCATTTATCACAAAAGTAGAATGATTTGGAAGTGGAGCATTAAAGTCAAACATATCAATTTCTTTTATACATCCTTCATCAGAATTTAGAAAATCATTTGCAGATTCAAATAGATCATCAAAATCAGTCTCAGAAGTTTGAGGTACTTTTGAAGATGTAGAACACACTTTAGATTTGCAAATAAAATATGTGTTCTTTAATACTGTAGAAAATACATTTTGTGTTAGATCACTCAAAATTCTTTCATCAGATAAAATATTTTCCAACTCAATTATTTTGCTCTCTAAGACGAATGGAGGTACATAAATTTTGGCTTGAACAGATTTTGCCTCCATCTCAGTAAAAGAATAACTAGCAAAATAATCAGTTGAAAGAAATTTTGGTGTTTTATAAAGATAACTATCATTCAGTCTTTCATAACAGAATGGTAGTTTCATTTTCTTCAAATTCATTATTTTCTCATCTTTTTTTTCCTCAACTTCTTTTGATGATTTGGTGATAAATTTGGGTTTCAAATGAGGATGTTCATCAGCAACATACATATAATTTGCATTATATAGACCTGGCTATTTTCTGATAGCTTTTTCTAAGTAATGAGGATTATCAAACCCTAATCCCCATTTTTCTTTAAAATCAGCTTCTTCATTAGGTGTATTCAAGAAAATCGTTTGATCTGTTTGGCCTCAAATATATAGTTTTGCTTCCAGACCATTTACCTTATTCTCTAAAGTCTTGTTCTCAACCTGCAGTTTAAACGATTTTAGAACACATTCTTGTTTTTCAGAATCAGACTTAAACAATTGTTTTTGCAATTCAGAAATCTTACATTCAAAACAATCTTTTTCATTTTTAAAAACATAATCATATTTGCGTAGAGAATCAATTAAATCTTTGTTCTCAATAACTGATTTATTAAGTTCAAAGATTTGTTGATTTCTTCTAGCAACTCTATCTTTTTCCTTTTTCAGTTTGGATTGAAGGTCTTGAAGTTCGACCATCATGGCTTCCATTTTGGTCATGAAATCTTTTTCAGTTAAGTTCATTAACCTCATCAGCAGTCTCATCATCAGAATCATCATTTTTCTCTTCTTTTCCCATCAAGCATAAATGAGCAGTCTCTTCTTGTTCTTTTTCCTCATCAGAATGATCCAACCAGTATTCATCTTCAGCCATTAATGCCCTGCCAACTTCTTGTTGCTTGGCCAGGAGCAATTTGTTCTGATAATACTCTGAGTTGCGAACCTTTGGCTTCCGACATTCTTTTGCGTAATGTCCGAACTTGCCACAGTTGTAGCATTTGATCAGATCATTAGTTGGCTTGTCAGTACTGGTGTAATCATTCACAAACTTTCTCTTTTCTTCTGGCTTACTCTCAACAAATTTATTTTCTTCCACTCTTTTTCTGTGCTCATGGTTCTTTGAGATTGATGAAGAGTATCTCTGAGAATTAGAACCCGGTTTCTTGTAAAACTTTTTCTGGAACGCTCGGGTCAATAACAACATTGCCTGTTTAAGTTTATCTCCATCATCTCCATCAGATTCAGACTCTGATTCAGAACTGGAAATCACTATCTTCTTCTTCTTCTTCTCTTTCTCTCCAGCCACCAATGCTATAGGATCAACAGTTTTCTCAACTTTCTTTTTCTCAGCTCTTTTCTCTTCTACCTCTTCTTCATTCTGTCGCAGAGTCTCGTAGACTTCATGTAGAGGTATTTCGCTCAAATCCTTCATTTGTTTCATCCTCCGAGTGTGTTCTTTCCATTCGGGTAGCAATATGCTGAGAAACTTCACATTGTTCTCAATCTGTTGCTTGTTGACCTTGTTCTTGGAAAGCTCATTCAGAAGCAACACAAACCTCTCATAGGTCTCCTCCAAGCTTTCATTTTCTTTTGCTCTAAATTCTTCGTAGCTGTTTATGCAGTTAGCTACCTTCATTTGGTTTCCAACTCTAGAACCCAACATCATTTTTCTTAACTGATCCCACATTGATTTGGCAGTTTCATTGTAGCTATCCATTTTCACATATATCTCATTAGTCATACTTTGTAAAAGAAAAGATCTGGCTTGTTTATCAGCATCAAATCATTTCTTCTGTTCATCAGAAAAATTAGCATACTTTTTATCAACTCTTCTTGTTCTTGGAGCTCCATCTGAATCATTACCATTAGCAGGAATCTCCTTAGTAGGTTTCTTCATTGGGCCTTCTGTGATAGATGTCAGAATGTTCTCTCCATTTGATTGTCTATCAACAAAGTCCAAAAATCTATCTCTCCATTGTTCATATTCCCCTTTGAACAATACTAGAGGCTTGACATCAGTTCTAATCGAGAGAGCGTCTCTTGAAGTCATTCTGTTTGAAAAAAATATGCAATAAGAAACTTGAAATTGACCGTTAGTCCAAATGAAATCACAAAGATAAACAAAAAAATTTGACTAAGTAATAAAACTCACAAAACACTATAGAAGCTTGAAACTCGCAAGTCATTATTTACTGAAAAACTTGCAGGCTTAAGCTTGCGTGTTTGTGAAACTCGCATGCAAAGGTTTGCGTGTTTTGGCAAACTCGCAGATCGCTGAAACTCGCAAATGCCTAAACTCGCAAGTGACTGTTCATAAAGAAACTCGCAGATAGATGTGTGCACGTTCCCTGAACTCGCAAAGCACTACTTGCGCGTTTGAACAAACTCGCAAATCGAACTAACTCGTAGATCACTATTCCTCAGAAACTCGCAAACTTAGACTTGCGCGTTTTGAGAACTAGCTAAGTTCCACTTGCGCGTTTCAACACTTACAAACTTTTTCTAAAATTTGAAACTCGCAGACTGAAGAGCTAAACTCGCAGACTTCGATCTGCGCATTTCTAGAACTTGCAGATAACCCTCTGTGCGTTTTGTCCAAAAATCAATACTTCGACTTGCGCATTCTTCCAGATGAAGTTTGCGCGTTTCACAAATCTTGCGCGTTTCTTGAAGAACTTGCGCGTTTGATGAATCTTGCGTGTTCTTCAGTCTGTCGAACAAAAACTTGATTTTTCCATCTGATTTCGATCAAACCTTTGTCAATTAGCTCAAGACTTTGCAGGAATGCTTGATTACAATACTAGAACTGATTACAATGCAAGAATTTCAAAAACAAACACAAACTAATACAATTTGAATCGAACATAGTGCGTGAAACTCGTGACTCAAAAACTCAACAAAACTCGGAAATTTGTGAAAATTACAGTGTAATTCGTGAAATTTCCTATAAAAAAATCATTCTAGTACACTTATCGAACACTAACAAACCAATTACAACTCAAAAAACTGACTCAAACTCAAAAACGAATTCAAGATTCAATGTAAAGTGTCGACACAAACTTTTCTTGAAATGATTTCAATCTGGATCTGCTCTGATACCAATTGTGTGTCCTAGAATCAAGATTCCTTTTGCAATTATTCAAACAAACAATTATGATCAATTACCTGTTTATTTCAATTTCAATTTGCAAACGATTACAAACTTTTTCTCTCTCTAGAATTTTGTTTCTCTCTCTAAAACTCTCTCTACGTATTCAAACTCCTTCTCTAGTCATCTATCTATTAAACAACAAAACAAATGTATTTATACCCACTACTAAAACAACAAGGAAACAAAACAAAACAAGTAGACTTTGACTTTATTACAAAATGACTTTGACTTTTAATGAGAGTTGACTTTCTCAGCTTTGACTTCTTGTACTTTGACCTTCAGTCTTCATGATCTTGTATCCAACAGATTTATACTCTAACAGCCTCCACCTGAGGTCGCGAGCCATGTTGCTGGTACACCCTTGCGTTGACCGAGAGTGTAAAATACATATGATTTTGCATGTGATTTGACTGTTTCCTTATTTTTTTATTTTGTTACTATTCTCGTTTAAACCTCCCTCTATACACACACACACACACACATACACACACACACACAGACACATATATATATATATATAGGCGAAGGATAGTCTGAGAAGTTGAGGTTAACGTGAGAAGTGGATCTGAACCGTTGATCACTTTTAATCTCATGCCCTCCCATGAATTGCGCCTTAGAAGAGAATTGAGTCGGTGCATCTCGGTCCATCTTATTTCGGTGCATCTCATCCTAATGTGCGTCCATTTCTCATCCAACGATTGATAACCATTTCTCATGCTTCTCAAGTTAACCTCAACTTCTTACCGGAACTCAACCCTGTATAGATATGTACACACACATAAATAGATCGATACATATGTACATACATAGTTATCCATATATATATATACACAAACATATATACATGCATGCATACATACACATATAGAAACATACATACATGCATATACATAGGAAAACATACTACATACATACACATAAAGAAACATACATATACATATAAAAAATATAGGAAAATTAATTAGAATGCCCGTATTTCAATCTCGTATTACCTAAATGCCAAAAATCTCGATGGTTTTGCCGAAATACCCAATTTGGCCGGGATCCATGGCCGGGATTCGACCCATCCCGGGGTTACCAAAAAAGCCGGAGTTACCCCGGGATTTCACTATTCATCCCGGGGTTAGGCCGGGTATCCCGGGGTTTGGGGCCGGGATCAATACGATGGACTTACGATTAACAAATGAACGGTGAGATCGATAGATAAATTAGGTTAAAATGTTACCCCATCCCTTATAAATTGAATGGTCCCCATTTGAAACCCCACCACAACCTCTTCTATTCTAACTCTCTCATATATCTCGTGTATACCACGCTCGGATTTCGACTCGATTCGTTAGTGTTTTAGCAAAGTCGGATATGTCTCGTTTAGTTAGTACGGTACGTTTTCTTTTAACCCCATTGTAGTTTTATATTTTATAAAATATTTGTTGTATGTTTTTTTTAGACTATGTGTTTGATTTAAAAATATTGCGTTTATTTTAGAGATTATGTGTTACGTTTACGTTGATAATATGTTAGAGTATTGCGTGTTTTTTAGAGATTGCGTTAATTTTACAGTGTTGCGTTAATTTTAGAGATTACTTTGATAATATGTTAGAGGATTACGTTTTTTTAGAGTGTTGTGTTTTTTTTGAAAATATTTTAGAGATTGCGTTAATTTTAGAGTGTGGCGTTAATTTTAGAGTGTTAGATATTGCGTTGAAAATATGTTAGAGTATTACGTTTTTTTTTAGAGTGTTGTGTTTTATTTTGAAAATATTTTAGAGATTGTGTGTTTTTTTAGAGAATGCGTTAATTTTAGATTGTTGCGTTAATTTTAGATTGTTGCGTTAATTTTAAAGATTGCGTTAATTTGGAAAATATTTTAGAGATTATATGTTAATTTTAGAGGTTTGCGTTTACGTTGATAATATGTTGTAGTATTAAGTTAATTTTTTAGTGTTGCGTTTTTTTTGGAAAATATTTTAGAGATTGCGTTAATTATAGAGATTGCGTTAATTTTAGAATATATGTCATATTACAACTTAGGTCCCTTAACTTTGCCATATTACAACTTAGGTCCCTTAATGTATACTTGTACTGTGATTGTATGGTGCGGGTTGGTAGGGTGGTATATTGGTCTCCGGGTTTGGAAGGGAAGGAGGCATATCAAAATAATCGTTTAACTCACCAAGTGATTTATTGTTAGGGGTATATGTTTCTTCTTCTTCGTCCTCATCAGTATCGGTATCTGATCTATCCAGATTAGATATACCCCGCTGTGAAAATATGGGTTTCATCATGAGCAACTCCAGCAAACCACCTTTCTTGGTCGTCTTCTTCTTCTTCTTCTTCTTCTTCTTCTTCTTCTTCTTCTTCTTCTTCTTCTTCTTCTTCTTGTTCTTCTTCTTCTGGTTGCGTCTCCGGAACAACATCGGGATAAGAGTCCTTAGGATGATATGCATGATCAGAATAAAGTGTGGTGTCGTAGGATGCCTGAAATTGAGAATCAGGCTCCAGTTGACTACCACTGACATGGATTTCGTCATCACCTCCGTCATCATCTTCGTCATCACCTCCGTCGCACATCAATGTTGCATCATACACAAAACGTTCTAGAGGTATTTCTGAATCGACCGCAATTTGCATAAAACCAAGGATTAGTTCATCGTTGGTTAGCTCCACTATTGAGCGATCTTCACATTTGAACACCAACTTGCAAGTAGCAGAATCTTCTATTCCACATTTTCCCATGGCGTAATCAAGAAACCTCTTATATGAAATGATTACTGGAATATGTACACCACACCTTGTGTAGCCAATATAATCCCACTCATTGTTGTTTTGCACCCATTGACCATCGTAACATAAATAGAGCCTAGCTTTTACAACAGGTGAACTCATTTTTTCAGTAGTATGAAAAATAAAGCAATTCAAATGATGAAAAAGAGAGCAAGAAAGAACAATGGAATGAATGGATGAATGAATTTGCCTTGCATCCTACTGATCTTTATAGACAAAATTAAATGGAGAAGATGAATGTGAACCACAAATTCAAAGACAATAGTACAATTATTGTATGACAATCAGACCAAAGTGTGGAAAAAAAACAGTGGAATCAGGCAAAAAAAAAAAAACGTGAAAAAAGCTTTGAAATCACATAAAATCATAGACCCAAACCCTAATTTCTCAAACCCTAATAATGGTACACAACAATCCCGACCCTCAACCCCGGGAATACCCTCCAATCCCGGCCTAACCTCGGGATGAATAGTGAAATCCCGGGGTAACTCCAACGTTTTCCTAACCCTGGGATGGGTTGAATCCCGACCCTATATCCCGACCAAATTGGGTTATTCGGCAAACCAAAAGAGATTTTGAGTATTTAGGTAATACAAGATTGAAATACAGACATTTTAATTAATTTTCCAAAAATATATGGCCTTCGATGATCTATTGGTGAATAAGGATTACCACATGGTAATCAATAACTTCGGTGATCACTTTGTATTTCACCGATGGACCAACAAAATTGTTAAAATTGTTAGTTTTTCCATTTTGAAATGATATTTCTTTTAATACTTTGAATAAGGTTTATGTTTGTAAGTTTTTTCAATTTGAAAAAAATAAAATTAAAAGTCAACACTATAAAACAGGGGGCCATTTCCGGCGGAAAAATCCGCTAGAAACTGTGGTTTTCGGCGGATTTCCAGCGTATTTTTCAGTCGGAAAAAAGGCGCCGAAAACAAGTATTTCCGGCGGCACTTTCGGCGGATCAAGAATTTCCAGTGGATAGATCTGCCGGAAAGATTTTTCAATTTTTTACTCGAATTAATTATGTGTCTAATTAACATAATTAATCCAGCGAATTTACGGCAGAAAAATAAGCCGGAATATTAATTAAAGATCTTAAATTTTTATTTAATAAAAAAATAAGATTTTCGGCGAATGTTTCCGATGGATGAGTCCACCGGAAATGCTATTTCTTTATTTTTTTAAATATTTATTTATTTATTTTCGGCGAAAATCCATCGAAAATCCGCCAAAAGTTTGGAAAACCGAAATCTGGAAAAACCTGTTTTTTCATTTTAAAACCTGCTAAAAGTTGCTAAAACTGTATAAAGTGCTAAAAACTGTAAAAAAACATAAAATACAATTAAATTGTCATAAACTAATGTCCTAATGCCCAATACATTGTTTCAGGTGGAAATACCAAACAATTGTTTAAAATATTGTTCCAAACATCAACAACACAATTCATTGAGTTTAAAAACTACAAACGACTCATCACATATATGGCGGCGGTGGTGGCTAGGACTGATTGAGACACCTTACCAATTCACACATCTCATCGTATTGGGCAGCACCTCTCGCTTCTTCCGCCCAATGTGCCTCTTCCTCCGCGTGACGTATCTCATCCCGCTCCCTCAACTCTTGAACTTGGGACCTTAGATCCTCAAGTTCCTATAAAAAAATGTTAGAATATTTAACACGAATTATAAATGAAATTGATAAACCTCATTTAATGAAATATGGTACGCACCTGTCGGGAAGAAGAAGAAGAAGCACCATCCTGTGAGGTTGTCTTAGTCAAGATCGAATTGGGATCCGTGTGGTACCCGAACCCAAACATACGACCTTTCTTCGATCCCCCAACAACCTCCTGCCACAACTCGGTATCAACTAGCAGATACTGGCTAGGGTCATCGCCGTACTTCTGGGTAGGCATGTTGAATACTCACCATGTGTTTTTTATAAAATACTGCAAGTCAATTTCGATAGCATAACAACTGTAAATGTGACGTACCCAACTAAGTTAAACAATCCTAATGTTTGCCCAACAAATGGCAACCCAAACTATATATATATATATGTGTGTGTGTGTGTATATATATATATATATATAATATATATATATACACACTAAGATAGAATTGTTATCCAATTATAACGTTTAAAGTTAAACACAAACTATCTAGATAAAATAGAGTCTTACAGTATAAAATCCTAATGTTTGCCCAACAAATGGCAACCCAAACTAGATATATAAAGTTTAAAGGTAAACACGGAATATATATATATATATATATAGTCTAATGTCTTGTGCAAAATACTTACTGCAACCCGACTACACCTCTATGTCACATAATCCCCGGTGGATGAAGACGAGGTATCCGGACCCGACCACCTCTTCTTGTAGGTATGATCGAAGAGCTCCAAACCCGATGGTGGCACGCCTCCTTTTGCTTTGGTCTGGAAAGGGCAAATAATAAAAACATGAAACATGTGTTAATTATAACATATTAAAGATCAAACTACTAAAGCAATGGTTAATTATAACATTTGAAGGTCCTAACAAACGAGCAGATGTCTTTCCGAATGAGATCGATCCATTCATGTGCTTGGATATTTCGTCATCCACCGGCGTCATCTGGTTCACACGCGACACCACATAAACCTTCTTCCAATGATCGTTGTTCCATCCATCGATCATCGTGATCCAGTTTGGCGGGGAGACCCAATCGGGAGGGAATGACTTCAACAAGTTCATATCTCGGGCGGGGTCATTCTCATATAGGGCCTCCCAAAACGTACGGAAAACTTGGCAGCTCTACTCCGGGTGGAACTTAGAGTTGTATGCTTTCCCACACTTTCTCTCCCAGATATCTCGCATTCAGGCGTCTAAAGAAGCATCCCACGTGTAGTGGCCTTGTACATACAAGTTTAGTTATTCTTAAGTTGGAAATAAAACTACCAAAGATATAATTATTTAAATATACAATATGAACCTGAAAAACACTCCCGCATCCTGTTCCTCACGTCCAGAGGGAAGTGGGACCAAGTACGCCATGCGCCAGTCAAGAAGGTCCGATTTATCTTCGTGGCGGTGAGGATCGCGTCAGAACAATTCCATCTTCATAAGGAATTGAATTAATATCCATACAAATAACAATTCATTTTATCAACAAGTTAATAGAAATGAATTTACTCATTCGAACGAACATCACGAGGTGCTAGTTGCCTCCTCTGTGTCGGGAGATGCTCCGGAGCAGCGATGCCATAGTAGACATTATCAGACTCCTCATCGTCTGGTTGTGCCGAAACGCTACTAGAGGCTCCTCCTGTAGCTCGGCTAGGAGTACCTCGTCCGGAACCAGACCCAGGCATACGCGACATTGTCTACAAAAGCAACGTTAGAAAGCATACAACAATTATTCAATTATACAACATATAGGCTATTTGAAAGCCAAACCATGCGTATAGAACAAACATGGTTAGGTTTGTGCGCATAAAGGCCCTAAGTGCACCTATTAGGCTATTTGAAACAAAAACCATGCATATAAAACAAACAGGTTTGGGTTTGTGCACATAAAGGCCCTAAGTGCACCTATTAGGCTATTTGGAACCCAAACCATGCATATAGAACAAATAGGGTTGGGTTTGTGCACATAAAGGCCCTAAGTGCACCTATTAGGCAATTTGAAAGTCAAGCCATGCATATAGAACAAATAGGGTTGGGTTTGTGCACATAAAGACCCTAAGTGCACCTATTAGGCTATTTGAAACCCAAACCATGCATATTGAACAAATAGGGTTGAGTTTGTGCGCATAAAGGGCCCAAGTGCACCTATTAGGCTATTTGAACCTAAACCATGGATATAGAACAAATAGGGTTGGGTTTATGCACATAAAGACCCTAAGTGCACCTATTAGGCTATTTGAAAGCTAAACCATGCATATAGAACATATAAGGTTGGGTTTGTGCACATAAAGACCCTAAGTGCACCTATTAGGCTATTTGAAACCCAAACCATGCATATAGAACAAATAGGGTTGAGTTTGTGCGCATAAAGGGCCCAAGTGCACCTATTAGGCTATTTGAAACCCAAACCATGCGTATAGAACAAATAGGGTTGGGGTTGTGCGCATAAAGGCCATTATGGTCATTATTATATTATTATTATATTATCTATTAAATCCCATTATGGTCATTTAAATCCCAACACGGTCCATTAAAGCTCAAAGCGGTTCATGAAGTTCAAAATGATTCATTAGAGCCTAATAAGATCCATTAAACCCGAACATGTCCATTAAAGTCGAACATAAACCATCGAAGCCCAAAATGGATCCCTTAAAACTCAAATGGATCAATCAAAGCCCAAACGATCCATTAAAGGCCAAATGGATCCCTTAAAGCCTAAATGGACCCTTAATACCAAAATGGATCCATTAAAGCCTAAATGGACCCATTAAAGCCCAAGTGGATTCCTTAAAGCCCAAATGGATCCATTAAAGCCCAAAGAGATCCCTTAAAGCCCAAATGGATCCATTAAAGCCCTAGTGGATCCATTAAAGCCCAATGGATCCCTTAAAGCCTAAATGGATCCCTTAAAGCCTAAATGGATCCATTAAAGCCGAAATTGGTTCATTAAAGCCCAAGTGGATTCATTAAAGCCCAAGTGTATCCATTACATCGCAAGTGGAACAATTAAAGCCCAAATAGATCCATTAAAGCCCAAGTGGATCCATTAAATCCCAAGTGGATCCATTAAAGCCCAACAGAACCATTAAAGCCCATGTGGGTCCATTAAAGCCCAACCGATCCATAAACACCATGCAGATCTATTAAAGCCCATTGTGGATCCATTAAAGTCCAACTGGATACATTAAAGTCCAAATGAGTCCATTAAAGCCCAATTAGATTCATTAAATCCCAAATGATCCATAAACACCCATGTGGATCTATTAAAGCCCAAGTGGATCTATTAAAACCCTACTAGATCAATTAAAGCCCCAAATGGGTCAATTAAAGCCCAAGTGGATCTATTAAAGCTCAAAGGGATCCATGTTAGACCACAGTCTCATTGGATTCAAGATCATTCAATCTGAAGATCCAATATGAAGCTAAAGCCGGAAAGTCGACTCTCGATATTAAAGTCTAATGTCGTTTGTAATAAAATAGTTAAAGTTATTTGTTATTGTATTTTATTGTTTTTAGTTAATTTAGTTAGTTAATATCTAAGTTAGTTAGATATTAGTTAGTTATATAATATCTTATATGTTAGATATTATTTAGTTTAATAGTTTAATATTGCAAGTTGATTAGGAAGTGTGTCTTAGAAGCTAGATATCATATCTGATATCTTAACAACTCTCTAACACAATCAGATCACTTTTATCACACACACTTAAGGTGTAAAACTAGAGAGAACACACAAGAGTTTCAAAGATCAAACCTTGTAACCATTGTTATTAATCAATACAGGTTGGTAATCGTTAATGTGTTGTTTGATATAAAACTTGATATAGTATTGTGGACCCACAATTGGTATCAGAGCCTGATTTTTAGATTCAAATCAAGTTTTTCAAAAACGACTCTGTGTTCTTATACAGAAAAATCATTTTCGAAATTTAGTGTGTTTTAGGTGTGGAAATCGATCAGGTTGTGATCGATTAGGGTGCTAGATCTAGTTGTGAGTGATTGATTTCAGTATAGAGTTGAAATCGAGTACCATTTTGTGATTTTAGTGATAAAACAATCGATTTCTTAAAGTCACTGTACCATCGATTTTCTTTTCGAAAAAGTGATTTTTATCGAGATCAAGTGGTCACAATCTGTTCTAGAAATGTTTTTAGTCATATTGGTAGAGTTTGGTACTGCTAATCGACGTAGATACAGGTTTTCAGTTGATTTTCGAAGTACAAGACGAACTTTCGCAAACACAGGGAAGGACTCACGCAAACTTCATTTTGCGTGACATACTTTGCGCAACCCTCGTATCACGCAAAGTCTACTTTGCGCAACCAATTGAACACGCAAAGTCTACTTTACGCAACCTACGTAAAACACAAAGTCTACTTTGCGCAACACTCTACTCACGTAAATCCCACTTTGCGCAACTCAAAGCTCACGTGAACCTCAGTTCTCGCAACAACAAGCAAACGCAAACCTCAATTCTCGCTACCAACACATCATGCAAACCTCAGTTCACGTGATCAACTCCTCACGAAAAGCACAACTCTACTTCGTGCGATCAACTTGAAACGCAAACCTCAGTTTGCACAACCCTATAGTCACGCAAACCTCAGTTTGCGCAACCTTTTAGTCACGCAAACCTCAGTTTACGCAACCCACTCTTCACGCAAACCTCATTTGCGCCACCTTCTAAAAACGCAAAGTTTTCCAGACTTCAATCTTTTTATTCAGAATGACATCTAGAGAAGCCCTTGCAATTGGAACTGACACCAAGCCACCAGTTCTCTTCAAAGGAGAATACGAACAGTGGAAAGATCGGTTCCTGAACTTTGTTGACAGACATGAGTTAGATGATTTCATCCGGAAATCGATAGAAGAAGGGGTTATGAAACCAGTTATGATGACTCGTTTGGTTGGAACTGTGCCAATACAGATTGAACTTAAGTATCGTGAGCTCGAAGATGATAACCTAAAGAGATCAAAAGGTGATAAATTAGCAAAGTCATACATTCTACAAGAAATTCCAAACGAAATCTATGTAAAGATTGACAGCTATAAGGCCTCGGGCAAAGAAATGTGGGATCAACTAGAGAAGATGATGCTGGGTTCAAAGGTTGGGAATCAGCTCAAACTTTCCAACTGCCTAAACAATTATGAAGAATTTAAAGGCAGAAGTGGAGAGTCTTTAGAAGGAACTTATGACAGATTCATGACCTTGCTAAACGAACTAAGCAAGAACAAGGTCACCAAATCACAAATCGAGCTAAACGTCAAATTCCTCAGTATTCTACAGCCGGAATGGAAGAGATTTTCCAGACAGATGAAGCAGATCAAGGATCTGAATGAGATTCCACTTCATGAGGTGTATGAAACCCTTAAACAAAATGAAGAAGAGGTGGATGAAATTCTAGATGAAAAGAGGCAGAAAGTAAAGACAGTTGAAGACACAGTTGCTCTGGTTGTCAAGAAGAAGAAGAACAAGACAATTGTGTATGAATGAGAAGAAAATGAAGCTGATGCCATCTCTGACTCAGATGAAAATGAACAACTGAAGCAAGCAATGCTTCTGCTGACAAATGCTTTTCAGAAAAAGTTCTACACGAAGCCAAGTTCAAACAGTCAGAGGTATTCTTCTGGTCCTAACAACTATGCTCATAAGGAAAGGGTTGAAGGAAGTAGATATGAAGGAAAAAAGTTTGAAGGGAAGAGAATAGAAGAGAGGAAACCGGAAGAGAGAAAGTTTAAAGCTGAAGGTTCCAGTCAGTCAGAACCACAAATGTGCTACAACTGTGGCAAAACATGTCACTTTCCTAGAGACTGCCGCAGACCCAAAGTCAGAAACTCCGATTACTACAAGAACAAGATGCTTCTTGCAAAGCAACAGGAGGGGAGTAAGGCACTGATGGCAGATGATGAGTACTGGCTTGATCATTCAGACGAGGAAGAAGAGGATGAAGAGAGAGATGAAGCAGTCAACATGAGCTTGATGGGAAAGCAGGAATCAGACGCTGAAGCAGATTCAGGAGAAGATGAGAAAGATGAGGTATGTGATTTATCTTATTCAGATTTCATAAATAAAATGCATGCCATAAATTTAAAACAACAAGAGTTAGAGTCGAAACTTAAGCGGGAAAATGGTGTTATTATTGACAAAAACCAATCGATACAGAAACTTAGCGACGAAATTGCTGAGAAGAAAGTATTGGTTGAGGTTTTACATAAAAATAATGACACCAGCGCAAAGGAAAAGACAATAATTCTTAAAGAGAATTCTGAACTCAAGTCTAAACTGAGAAAAAGTGAGCTTGATTTATATGAGCTTACGAAAATGCATTCTTCATGTACTGAAGAAAACAAAACTTTAATTGCAAAATTAAAAGGTTTGGAAGAGAAGTTATACAAATTGGGTCAAACTGAACAAACTATTCATCTGAACAAACCCAAAGAGGAAATAGAAAAATGGGGAATCGGTTATAAGAATCCTCAATGGCTTCAAAAAGGAATATCTGAAGTGCCCGCACTTTATGATCTTCTTTCTTTGAAATTAGTTCGAAGAATCCCTGAGCTTAAAGTTTTCTGGACTAAACTATCTGAAAAGGATGAAGCCAACGAAACTGAAAAACGTTTGAAATCATCTAAAGTTCACCATCCATTTTATTATGTGAAAGTGAATAATAGTTATAATGATAATCCAATATATCAAAAGAAGAAATCTCTTTCAAATGACTTCTTTCAAAGTTATTCTGAAAAAGAAATGGAGGCGAAGCCTATTCAAGGTAAACTATATGTCCCTCCTCTCGTTTTAGAAAGTAAAATTTCTGAACTCGAGAATTCTTTAACAGATGAAAGACTTTTGATGAATATTGAACAAAATTTTTTTTCAACTATGTTCAAAAATTCTGTTCTTACTAAGGCTTCAAACTCTGAGGATATGTTTGGTTCATCAAATAAAGGGTTTGATTTTCTGAACTCTGACGGTGGTTTAGATGATTGTTTTAATCAATTTGACTTTAATGCAAAACTTCCTAACCATTCATCCTTCGTTAAGAAATCTTTGGAAAAAACCAGTATGCCTGTTAACAGTGCAAAATCAACGAAAGTTGATAATGCAGTCTCTGTGAAAGCTAAAAATGTTAAAGGTAAGATTATATCTAAGCATTCACAGAAACCGAACACTACTGGTAATCCGAAGAAGAAGAATTCGTTTGTTGCTCAGAAGTCTAACTCACGAGTTTCACATGTTTCAGATCTGAGCAAGCAAAGGCCAGAAGTTAAATCTCAGTGGCAACCGAAACAGAAGCTTGACAAGACCGTTAAATTGTTTTGTAGTGTTAATTGTAGTAAGACTTCGCCTAGTAAAGATTTCGTAATTGCTGATGTTGCTATTTTGAACTCAAAACTTGCTGTTTCTCGTAAACAATATACAATGAAGCAATTATTTCAGTTATCTTTTTCTGCTAGAAAGTCTTCTATTTATGATAAACATGTTTCTACTTCTTGTCAAGATTCTGAGATTTGGTTTGGCAATAATCATGTGCACTCATATCATTCATATCATTCATCTGATTCATTTGATTTTCAAAAGAAAAAAGGACCCAATTTCAAATGGGTACCAAAATCTTATGCTAACACAGTAGGACCCAAATTCCAGTGGGTACCTAAGGCTAAATTTGTGTTGCAGGCACACAAAGTTTAAGAGAGCTTTTGGATATGACTTCTAGACAAAACAGTCTAGGACTCGTTCCTCAACGAAATTAGGTTCTTGAATACAACAGTTCAAGACCCGCACTTCAAAGATAAAACAATGGTTTTTGAACACGTCTGTTCAGAACCCGTGCTTAAGAGAAATTATGGCTTTTGAACACATCAGTTCAAGACCCGCTCTTCAATACTCAAAGAGTTTATTCCAATGTTGTCATATGAATATCTAAATTCATTATTTCTCTTGTGCAGATCCGTCATTTATGGTACTTGAATAGCGGATGTTCCAAGCATATGACTGGACAAAAAGAGATGCTGTCCAATTTTAAAGATAAATATTGCGGAACAGTTAAATTCGGCAACGACCAACAATGACCAATAATGGTTTATGGTGATATGGTACACAACAATGTCACGATCATGAAGGTGAGCTATGTTGAAGGCTTAAGACACAACTTGTTCAGTATAAGCCAGTTCTGTGACAAAGACTTAGAGGTCAACTTCAAAGCCAAGACGTGTTCAGTTCGCACTGAAGAAGGCGAGGAACTCTTGGTCGGTACTCGAGAATCAGACCTCTACACAATCAATTTGTCAAATGTCCAGACTGATAAGCAGGTTTGTCTACTAACGAAAGCCTCGATGCAACAAAGTTGGCTATGGCATCGAAGACTCTCTCACCTCAACTTCAGGTACATCAACAATCTGGTCAGTGGAAAGCTCGTCAAAGGACTTCCAGAGCTCAAGTATGAAAGAGAACATCTTTGTGCAACATGTGAAAAAGGAAAAATGAAGAGGGCTCCACATAAACCAAAGCCTGAACCGAGTACAAGCGCTTCGTTAAAGTTATTGCATATGGACTTATGCGGTTCGATGCGAACTCAGAGTCTAGGCGGAAAGTAGTACATACTCGTTATCGTGGACGATTACTCGCGATACAGATGGGTCAAGTTTCTACGCTCAAAGGATGAGACACCAGATGTTCTCATCACATTCCTGAAGACGACCCAGGTGAATCTGCAGAAACCGGTCAAACTTCTAAGAACAAACAGCGACACAGAGTTCAAAAACAAGAAGGTTGAAGAATATCTCGAATCTGTCGGGATTTCACATCAATACTCTGCTGCTCGAACGCCTCAACAAAATGGAGTGGTCGAAAGAAGAAATCGTACACTAGTCGAGGCTACTCGTACTATGCTAAGTCAATCAGACTTACCTCTATTTCTGTAGGCTGAAGCTGTATCGACTGTGTGCTACACACAGAATCGTTCCATGATACATCGCAGATTCAAGAAGACTCCTTATGCGTTAATCAACAACCGAACACCGACAATCAAATATTTCCATATATTTGGGTGTAAGTGTTTCGTTCTAAACGATAGAGAGAATCTCAACAAGTTCAGTGCCAAGGCGTACGAAGGCATCTTCATTGGTTATTCCTCTACATCAACTGCATATCGTGTTTATCTGAAAAACTCAAAGACGGTTATAGAAAGCATCAACGTCATGTTTGATGAAGAGATGGCTTCCGAACAACACAGTTCAGAACCCGTGATAACCGGAGTACTAGCTTCTGGGCAAATCAGTCCAGAACCTGCGACTCAACAGAACAAATCAGATGAAGCATCAACGGTAACTAATCATATATCTGATTTAGACTTATTATTTGAATTGTTTTATGATGAATTTCTTGGATCTAATATAAAGAAATCTGTTGTGGTTGACAGGATGTTCTGTATAGATCCATCTACAGCCAGACCAAGCTGTACCTGCTGAGCCTTCTGCACCTATCACTACAACTGCAATCATCATTCCTCCTGAACAAGCTGAAGAAGGTACAAGTGGATTTATAGATGATACAATTGACATACATTCATATAATCCACTACCTCATGAACATAAATGGACCAAAGAGCATCCGATAAGCCAGATCATTGGCGATCCATCAAAACCGTTGCAAACTAGGTCAGCATCAATAAATATGTGCATGCATGACTCATTTCTGAGCAAGTTCGAGCCAACTCGCGTATCAGAGGCACTTGCTGATCCAGAATGGGTGATCTCAATGGAAGAAGAGCTGAATCAGTTCAATGCACTTCAAGTCTGGAGACTCGTACCAAAACCTCAAGGTAAAACCATTATAGATACGAAGTGGGTTTTCAAGATCAAAAAGGCCAAATGTGGTACCGTTATCCGAAACAAGGCAAGACTAGTAGCCAAAGGATACAGACAAGAGGAAGAAATCGACTATGACGAGACATATGCTCCTGTGGCGCGATTAGAGGCAATTAGAATGTTTCTAGCTTACGCAACCCACAAGAACTTCACGGTCTTTCAAATGGACGTGAATACTGCCTTTCTGAATGACATTCTGAAGGAGGAAGTCTACGTCTCTCAGCCAGAAGGTTTTGTCAATCAAGAGAATCCGAATCACGTCTACATTCTCGACAAAGCACTCTACGGTCTGAAACAAGCTCCTCGAGCCTGGTATGATGTCCTTTCCAAATTTCTAGTCAAGTCTGGTTTTTCAAAAGGAACGGTGGATACCACTTTGTTTATCAAAAAGGCAAAAGCCGATATCATTTTAATTCAAATCTATGTAGATGATATTATTTTTGGCTCTACAAATCCTAAGTACTGTAAGAATTTTTCAAACCTGATGGTGTCTAGATTTCAGATGAATTTGATGGGAGAGATGAATTTCTTTCTCGGTTTACAAGTCAAACAATTTTCATCGGGTATTTTTATCAATCAATCAAAATACATTATGGATATTCTTCGGAAGTTCAAAATGGAAAATTCAAAACCGATTGGTACCCCAATGGCACCAGGTACTAAGATTGGCACCGATTCTTCGGGTAAGGCTGTTGATGTTAGGACTTATCGAGGGATGATAGGTTCTTTAATGTATCTTACTTCTAGTAGGCAGATATAATGTTTTCAACATGCTTATGTGCAAGATATCAGGAAAATCCTAAAGAAATCCATATGTCTGCTGTGAAGCGCATATTTAGGTATCTAAAGGGCACTGCAGATCTTGGTCTGTGGTATCCTAAAGATACTAGTTTTGAACTAACAGCGTATACAGATGCAGATCATGCAGGTTGTATGTTATACAGGAAGAGCACGTCAGGACATGTACAGTTCCTCGGTGATAAGCTCGTAAGTTGGGCATCGAAGAAGCAACTTTGTGTTTCAACTTCCACGACCGAAGCAGAATATGTAGCTGCTGTTCTCAGGTCTTATGGATGAGAACTCAATTGCGCGACTACGGTTTCCACTTCAACAAAATCCCGATATACTGTGACTCCAAGAGCGCCATCGCAATAACAGCGAATCCTGTTCAACACACAAAGACCAAACACATAATGACAATCCAAGATCACAAGATCTGTAGAGAGAGAATCTAGAGAGAGAAAGTGTGCGCTCAAATGTAACAGTATATTGAATTCAAAAATGTGTAAGTTTTTTTTTTCAAGCAAACAAGCCAAGGGGACTTAAATACCTCAAGGCACTTACAAGACAGAAAAGAACAATAAGCACTGACAGATAAAGGAAATAAAAACAATGATTACTATAAAATCAGATCTAACAATCTCCCCCTTAGTAATCATTGGCGCTGAGGTCTTAAAAAAAAATAATCTTCAAAAACAGCATTGACCATCTAGGCGACTTTGAAGGATCATTGACGTTCTTCTCATTGACGTAGTCTGTTCAGCCCAACTAACACTTCCAATCGTCGCAGAGTTGAACGGAGATTCAGTCTATCTTGAATAGTGACCAAAGTTCTACGGATCAGATGAATTTCATCATTTTCAAAAAGATATGACTCTCTTCTTGTTTCCAAAAACTTTCTTCTAGCCTCTTGTAGACGATGCTCCAACTGAAGTTTGATCACCTTTAGAGTTCCATCAGAGTAATATCCAATCTCATCAAATCGTAGAAAGCATTTTTCACTTGAGCTGTTGTTATATACTACTCCGTATGGATCTTCGAAAATGGTGAATAATGGATAAGACTCTAGATTCTGCAAACTCCGGTTGGGCCTTTCAAGATTAACCACAGGCTGAAAGCTTTCGACGGCCATCTGGAAGTCAAAAACACGATAAAATCGGATCTGTCGTCGAATGAATCGTTTAATAACAAAAAGAGTTTGAGAAACATCCTGAGTTCGGTGATAAAGATTCCTGAAGTGATCATATAAGAATTCAACATCATCAATTGAAAGATCAGTTAAATCAGCCTCTGAAAAGTTGTACCGCTTGCAGTCTCTTCTTTCTACTTCAAGGTCTGGATACCAGATGTTCACAAACTTATTAAATGCGACACTGAGAACTCGAACTATTAGATGAGGAGAAGCAACGGTGTTATTCTTTTTGCGCTGGCACTTGATAAACGCTAAGTATTCATGCTGATAAGCTTCTGATTCTTTCTCTACTCCAAGTATGGCATATATATTGATTGTCCTTCTTCTAGAAACAAAGATGTTGCTTTGGATATCTTCAAGAAAAGCTGTTCTGAGTCTAGAAGCCATATATCTCTGCTATAGATTTCTCTGCTTTTGCTGCCTAGTTAAAGCTTCTCCTTCTTCTAGAAGAGATGGAGGAATTACCGGTTCGGAAGAAGGAATATCTGCTTGAGCTCTAGATGACTGACCAACTTCAAATGCACTTGACAGAATATTGGTTGTCGGAGCAGAACTAGTTATTGGAGTAGATGAAGGTTGATCAACTTCTGGAATCTCACCTTGACTCGGAAGATCACCATATAGCAATTCAGCCTCTTTTGTATCTGATGCATCCATGAAAACAGTATCATCCTCTGTATCAGATAAGATGATGATATTGTTGCAATCTTCTTCTTTAACTTGAGCAACTTTCTCAAATCAAACTTCTTCATCATCATCTGAAGTTATCTCTATGAAGTTCGCAAAGAAAGATCTCATGTCATTTGCTGCTTCCGACTCTTCAACTTCATGAGCTCTACCTGAGACATCTGGATCCACATAAACTACAATTTGCATATTATTAATATTTGCTTCAGACATATTAAATTCATTATGCAAAGCAGTTACATCAGCATTGTCAACCATGACATTCACTAAATCTTGGATACTGCAATCTTGAACTGTATCAGCAGTCTTTTCTCTATCTCCAGCCACTTCTTTTTGAACAACTTCTCGTGCTTCAGAAGACCCTTCTGTTCTTTGTCTCTTTGCCATCTCCCCCTCATGGCCTTGATGATCGGGATCATCTTGGTCATGTCGGCGTTTAAGAGACGGGCCAGCCTCAGTCCTGCATGATTGCTCTAGATGATCAATCTTGTTAGATAGATCGGAGAAAGCTTGTGACATAAAAGAACGAAGATCAGATAAACTGGATCTAACTTCTGATCTGAATTCCTGAAATTCATGAGATAAAGCATTAATGCGATCAGAATCGGAAGAGGAAGAAATTGGAGGCGGCGTTGGCTGGAAGTTCCTCAGCAGAGAGATCAAATCTTGATCTTGATGTTTTAGCGGAGACATAGATAGAAGACGCGCATAAAGAAGATCAGATAGCTCAGAAATCGGAGAATCATGAATAGAAGCCCTGGAAATACCCGCAGATTGAGTGAATATTGACGGAAAAGGAAGAGATACAATCGGTGATGTAGATGAAGACACCGCAGAAGAAGGTTCCCGAAGAATCACCCCTGAAGGACGGCGGAAAAGAATCTCAGGAGGAATAACCGAAGTATCTATCTCTGGCATTTTCCCTTTGAAAAACGATTTCAGCTTGTTAATATGTTCTTCCTTTTGAGCATCCACCCTTTCTGAGAACTGACGAATTATCTCATTCAGAGTTGTAAATTTCTCCGAAGAGACACGTGCCGGAACCATAGAAAGCTCAACAGCAGAAACAGTGGTAGCAGTAACATCAACAATAAAAGAAGCAGGAGCTTGACTCTGTGTTTGAGTGGAGGTTTGAGCAAATGAGATATCCAGTTCATCAACGTTTAGACGGGAAGTAGAGGGATCAATAGATACCGATTCATCTTCTGAAACATCTTTTGGGACAACAACCACTTCCTGTGTTCTTATTTTCCGTTCATACACATTCATGTTGGGTTGATCGGCATCATCATCACCATCGTCTGAATCACTTGTTGTATTTTCACCATCATCAGAAAGATCAGCATTTGTCTCATCATCATTAGCAACTCCAGATTCATCAGGATTAACATCTTCTCTAACATCAGCAGTAACAGTAGTGGCTTCAGCTTCAATAGCAGCAATGACAAATTCCACGTGATGAGTAGCAACGTCTTGTGGTGCTGCAGAAAAATCAACATTTGTCTCTAGTGTAGTTGCAACGGCAGTAACTATTTCCTGAGTAGTTGCTTCAACTTGCTCTTCATGAGTAGTACCAGCTGGAGTGCCATGAGAAGGTTCTTCCTGTTCAGCCTCTACAAATTCATTTTCTAAACAATAACCGATGACACTGTAATTGGTCATGTCAGCATAATTGGCAATAAGACCATAAGGAATGGTCATAGAAAAAGTGAAGGACTTCTTCTGTTTCTGAAGATAAAGCATCTCGGAATCCTGAACTTGCGGCCAAGATAATCTTCGTGGAATGGCCGGATTGCTTCGAAACATGCTTCTAATAATCAGCTTGAGAAACCTGATAAAAGGAATGAACTTTCGTCGCTTGTTGGTTAACTTGTCTTGCACTACTTCAGAAAGCTCGGTCCAGAAAATAATCGTATAGTCGACATGCAGGTCATAGACTACTGCATGGAACAGTCGAAGATAGTGAAGACTAGAACTATCCGTGCCGATATGTTTAGAAGTTAAGCACCTGTTGATGACAGAAAATAAAGAATACCAGACAGGAGGAAGATTAGACTTGTCAAAGTCTACAACCTTTTTCAGTGAACCAACATAGCCTAGTCGTTTGATGCCCTCAAAAACTTCCTCTTCGGATGGAAAGTTATCATACGTTGTCCTTCCAGGTCTAGAAGTAGGCTCAGGAAGCTCAAGAATCAACCGTAAATGCTTGTAAGAAAGATATGAATCAAATTGATCAATTTTGAGATCAAATCGATGAGGACGTGCCAGTTCGTTCTTAGTGATGGTGTGCCAGACTTGCTGAACGTAGACTTCCGGAACATCAGCAACTGAACAGAGAGCTTGAGAGAGCGGATGTCCACGAAGAATGGAGCGTATGACAGGATGAATCTTGATGCGATCAAAGTCAACAAAGTAGTTGTTAGGCTTATAAGGCATGTACATGATGTTAGGGAACACATTATTTGGAGTTCGCCTAGATATAGAAAGATCAGCCCCAACAGACGGAACAGACGGCATAGGTGTATCATGAGATGCCTGATCAGCCGGATCCTCAAGAACGACATTCTCGTCTTGAATCATTGGATCAGTATTTGTTCGAGAAGACATGATAACTTGTAACACAAAAACAAAACAAAGTTAAACATCCAACAGAAAACACAAAAAATATTCCAAGTATGGTTTGCGGGTCCTTAAGGGAACGCAAAGGAAGAAATGTGTGTCCTGAAGGGAACTCATAGGAAGGAATGCGTGTC
Source organism: Arctium minus (assembly GCA_954870635.1). NCBI lineage: Eukaryota > Viridiplantae > Streptophyta > Magnoliopsida > Asterales > Asteraceae > Arctium > Arctium minus. Next base: position 61,859,346 of record OX941088.1, on the reverse strand, counting down.
CTTAATGGAACGCAAAGCATACTTTGAAACATCGAAACACACAATGAGTTTGCGTGTCACTAAGGAGACGCAAGATAGACTTTGCGTGTTCTTAGTGAGACGTAAACTACACAAAGAAAACGAAACAAACAAACTAGAAGAATGCGGGTCACGGGTGAAACGCATAGTTCACTATGCGGGTCTAAAGGGACACGTAAAGCGCACTTTGCGTTTCTTGTTAGAAACGCACAGTATACTTTACGGGTCTAGCAAGACACGCAAAGAACACTTTGCGGTTCTAACAGGACACGCAAAGTAGCCTTTGCGGGTCTCAAAGACTTGAACAAAAACCCTAGAACTCGTTTGTTCGAACCCGAAAACCACAAAACTATAAATCTAAGCATAAAACAACGAAATTAAACCAAAACAAAACATACCTGATTGTCGATTATAAGATCTAAACAAATCCCAATACGCAAATCGATCAAAATCAACTCGAATATGAGTTTTTAGAGATCGAAGAATAGTGAAAAATCGCAATTCAGATAAAACACACAATAAGAGACCAAGAATGAAATCAAAACAAAGTAATGGAACACTAATCAAACTACAAACATAGAACGAAAAACAAAAACATACCTGAAATTCCAAAGTCACAATCTTAAATGAATCAGATGAGAATGCAAGAAGAAAACACAGAGAGAATGGAGGGAAGATGAATAGTCAAACAAGTTCAAAGGGAATAAAAAAAAAAAATCTTAGAAAATTAAAAAAAAACAAAATTACCTATGAGAAAATTAACTATGAGAAAATTACCTGATAAGCCCCCATTACTCCCCCTACACAAATGCACAAAATTTATCAAATTAGTTTAGCATTTGCATAGTAATTTCAGAAATACCTACCTTATGAATTTCTGATTAGCACAAGAAGTAAATAATCAGCAACATTCACTCCTCCTCAAAAACAGAATATTAGCAGATATAGAACCCAAATATACACTCCCTCTCCAAAAATGCACAGACCATATGACAAAAACGCAGATAGCAAACATAAAGACATCAATATGAAAGATGATCTTATGGAATATAAATTTTGTAACAACTGAATATATAAAATTTTAAACACTAAACAAATTAAAGTCTACTCAGTAAAATTTCTCAGATTTATCAATCAGTTGAAATCAAACATGAGTTGTTGGATACAGAAACAAGTTTCATTGCATATCAAGTTAAGACATGTTCAGCTTCAAACACATGCAGGTATATATTCAGTGTGCTCGCATGCGATCTTGGATTAGCTTCAAGAAAAATGCAATTCTAAACATAAAATGGAGAAATTTGCATTTACATACACTAAGACATCAAGAATTAAGATTTTCACAAAGTTACAGATTTATCGCAGCTCAAAATATATCACCAAGTATCAAGAGATGTGTGCTCATTGGCATCTTTTAGTAGTGTGCTCATTGGCATCTTCACATGAGTGTGCTCTTTGGCATCTTTTAAGCGTTGTGCACTTTGGCATCTTTTAATCAAAGAGTTTATTAAGTAAAGAACATGCCGTAAACGTAACTTTCTATCTGACCCTATTGCAGGATTTGGGTTAGCCGCTCCCAGACCAGTTGGCCTTAGGGGACTAGGTGTCAAGCACCCCTTGGAACTTACTCTCCCAGATCAGAAAGGCTACATCGACATATCCTAAACCCATTCATACCAGTAAAACATGACTTTCGATCTGGTTCTATAGAAGGATTTCTGTTCGATCACTCCCAGATCAATTGACCTTAGGGGACCAGATGTCGAGCATCCCTCGGAACTTACTTTCCCAAACCAGAAAGGTCACAGGTACAAACTTTTAAACTCAAGGATTTCTGTATTTTTAATGCTTAAAAATAAAATCATCTCAATAACTCAGATCTATATCGAATAGCTTAGCCCATATTTTCATTACGATCTACAATTCTGATCACTTAGGATGTTCATGCAAAGTAAACCATAAATATGCCGACATACATATCTTTAAAGCAGTATCTAAAGCGTCAAGCATGATGCTGACTTTTTGATGTTTGTAAGATTTGAAAATTGAACATATAAAACTTTAATATAAACAAAGCGACTTGTAAAAGATCCTAGAAACACATTCTATTCAAAAGAAAGAAAATCTGAAAGATTTTACTTTATAGAGTAAAATTTGTAAAGATTTAAACTTTTAAGTTCAACATGCCGATTTTGGAAAGCAAAAAGTTAAAACGTTTTTCATCCAAAGCTTTTGTAAATATATCAGCAATTTGATATTCAGTTGGAACAAAATATAACTCAATAGAACCTTCTTCCACGTGATGCTTTATAAAATGATATCGTATGTCTATGTGCTTGGTCTTAGTGTGCTGGACAGGATTGACCGATATCGCAATCGCGGACTTGCTGTCACAATATATTGGCACCGTCTTGTATAGCATTCCGTAATCACGAAGTTGCGTTTTCATCTACAGCACTTGAGCACAACAACTAGCTGCAGCGACGTATTCAGCTTCGGCTGTTGATATTGACACGCAGTTTTGCTTTTTCGACGCCCAGCTTATCAGTCTGTCACCTAGAAACTGGAGATGACCAGAAGTACTTTTCCTGTCCATTTGATTACCACCATAATCTACATCAGAATAAGCAATCAAACTATAATCAGAACTTTTAGGATACCATAATCCTAAATAAGGAGTTCCTTTGATATATCTGAATATGCGCTTGACTGCTAGTAGATGCGATTCCTTAGGATTTGCTTGAAATCGGGCACAAAGGCATGTGGAGAACATGATATCTGGTCTACTTGCTGTCAGATACATTAGCCATCCGATCATCCCCCGATATGTCTTGACATCGACAACTTTTCCATCTGGATCAAGTCCGATCTTAGTTCCATGAGCCATGGGCGTGCCAATCGAAGATGATTTGTCCAAATTGAATTTCTTCAAAAGGTCAAATATGTACTTCGACTGGTTGATAAAAATACCATCTAGAAGCTGCTTTACTTGTAAGCCGAGGAAGAAGTTGATTTCTCCCATCATGCTCATTTGAAACCTGGAGGTCATTAGATCAGAAAACCAAGTACATAGAGATTGATTAGTAGCACCAAATATTATGTCATGTACATAAATTTGAACTAAGCAGATATCCAAGTTAGAACGATATATAAACAAGGTGGTGTCGATGGTTCCTTTGGTGAAGCCGGATTTGAGCAGAAAGGCAGACAGCTCATCGTACCATGCTCGAGGTGCTTGTTTCAACCCGTATAAAGCTTTATCGAGGAAATATACGTAATCGGGATGATCTTTGTCTACAAACCCCTCTGGTTGAGATACATATACTTCTTCTTTAAGTTTACCATTGAGGAAGGCAGTCTTGACATCCATTTGATATACGGTGAAGTTTCGATAAGCCACGAACGCGAGAAACATCCCGATAGCTTCTAATCTAGCAACCGGTGCAAAGGTTTCATCGTAGTCAATCCCTTCTTGCTGTCGATATCCTTTGGCTACCAATCTGGCTTTGTTGCGAACAACGATACCATCTTTGTCCTTTTTGTTTTTGAATATCCACTTGGTTCCTATGATGCTTTTACCCATTGGCCGTGGAACAAGTCTCCAAACTTTTAGCGCGTCAAACTGATTGAGCTCCTCTTGCATTACTAAAATCCAGTCTGGGTCTTCCAACGCTTCAGATACTTTGGTAGGTTCAATCTTGCTTAGGAAGCAAGTGTACAAACATTCGTTGGAAGAAGCAGTTCTAGAGCGAGTAGAAACACTTGCTTGAGGATCCCCAATAATTTGATGGATTGGATGAGATCTTGTCCATTTTGTTGTATGAGGGAGAGAATCAATAACTTCTTGAACCACTTCTAATTGTTGAGGAGGATCTTCAGATGGAATAATGTCATAAGATGACACATATATGGTTTCAACTGGAGGAGGAGGTATTTCCATGACATCAGATTCAGGCTCTTGTTGACCAGACGTAGCTTGTACTTATTATTGAACATTTTCTTCTGGAACAGCTTTATCTTCTACAGACTCCTCATGAACAGGTTCAGCAATTTCTGGTTCATGTATGAATTGATCCGGATGATGTTCAGAAGGTATGTCTTGAATTTCAGGAGGTACTGAAGCAGCATCAGGTTCAGAGGTTGATGCAGTGGAAGTAGGATTAGATGCACTCACAGATTCCTGATTCAAGACATTTGACACATTATCAGTGTTTGGTTTAGGAACATCATCATAAAAATTTTCAAACAGAAAATCAAGATCAAAAAGATTAGACAGAGAAGTAGAAGGATCCTGATTTGTCGACTGAAGTGCAGGTTCTGAACGAATTTGTTCAGAAGCTGAGTTTCCAGTAATAGCAGGTTCTGAACTGTGTTGTCCAGAAGCCAAGTCGGCAGCTTCATCAAATTTGATATTCACTGACTCTATCACTTTTCTTGCAGAGAGAAGAAAGACTCTGTAAGCAGCAGAGTTAGAAGAATAGCCCAGAAATACGCATTCATCTGCCTTTGGACTAAATTTGTTCAGATTATCTCTGTCATTCAAAACATAGCATTTAAACCCGAAAGACTTGAAATATTTGATGTTGGGTTTGATACCGTTCATCAATTCATATGGAGTCTTGTTGAACCGGCGGTGTACAATTGATCTGTTTTGAGTATGACAGGCAATTGATATGGCTTCGGCCCAGTGGGACAAAGGAAGACCTGAATAAGCAAGCATAGATCTAGCAGCTTCCACAAGCGTTCTGTTTCGTCTTTCAACAACCCCATTCTGTTGCGGTGTTCTTGCAGCAGAAAACTGTTGTTGTATACCTTGATCATCATAGAATGCTTGAAGAGTTGAATTCTTGAATTCTGTGCCATTATCTGATCTTACAACTTTGACATGCTTTTGCTTATTTGTCTGAATGGTTTTGATGAGGTTGATGAGAATTTCGGGTGTCTCGTATTTAGATTTGAGAAATTTCACCCATGTATATATGGAGTAATCATCAACAACAACCAAAACATATTTCTTCTTACCAATACTCTTTGTCTTCATTGGTCCGCACAAATCAACGTGAATTAGATCTAGGATGTCCGCAGTGCAATGTTCAGGCTTAGGCTTATGAGATGCTTTCTTCATCTTTCCTTTCTCGCAGTCCTGACAGAGATGGTCTTTCTGGAAACGGAGGATTGGAAGACCTCTCACGGAATCATTCTTGACCAAGCGATCCATATATTTGAAATTGAGATGAGCTAGTCGTCGGTGCCACATCCAGCTTTCATGAATAGAGGCTTTTGATAGAAGACAAATATCTGATGGAACCTTTACTTCGGAAAGATTAATGGTATAAATATTTGATCGTCTCTTTCCAACAAGTAAGTCCATGCCGCTATTATTCTTTACAACAACTCTTTTAGACTTGAAACTAACTTCAAGATCTTTATCGCAAAACTTTCCGATGCTGAATAGATTGTGACTTAAACCTTCGACATAGCTTACTCTTTTGACAGTTATATTACCTTGAACAAAATCACCATAACCAAGAATGGGAGCCGTCTCGCAGTTTCCAAATTTGACACGACCGCAACATTTTTCTTTAAAATTTGAAAGCAGAGATTTGTTGCCAGTCATGTGTTTGGAACACCCCGAATCCAGATACCATAATTGATTTAGCTGCACAATCAAAAATTACTCAGATTTAGGTACCCATATGAATATGGGTCCCTTCTTGTTAGTCCTTTCCTTTTTCTTTTTCAAAAATTTATTTTTCCAAAACATCTGAGACTGGTCAAATAAAGCATGAACATCATCGCATATTAAGAAAGAAACACAATCATCAGAATCAGAATTAGAGAGACAATATGAGATATTTTTTGAAATTTGAAACATTTGCTCTACAGAATATTTTGTAGTTTTATTACAAAAGGCAAATGAGTTTTGTTTACAAAGAAGATCTACACATTTATCCTCTACAGATACAAATTCTTCAGATCTCTGTTTCTTTAGCCAAACAGACTTCACAGACTTCTTCAAAGGCCTATCTGAAATAGAGGAATTAGAAAAGTTAGTATTTTCAGAAATATCAAACTCTTTCTTCTTTTTCTTCTTTGACCTTCTTCTTTTACGCTTTGTTTTATAGAAATAATCATTTAACGTAAAAGTGTCATCAACAATTTCAGATATAATATTTGACTTAGAAGAGGAAGATTTATCAATAAAACCAAACTGATCAGTTAATTTATTTGGATAAACCTAAGAGCAAGAAACATCAGATGAACACAAATTGATGGAAGATTTGAGAAGACCAAAATTATTTTCTTTAAAACTCGATGTCATAAAAGAAAAAATAACATCGTTTTCAATTTTTCTCAAAATCTCTTGTTCTTCCATTTGTTCTTCTAGATCAAAGATTTGGCATTCTAATACTAATGGAGGTATATATCTCTTAGTATCATAAGGTACTGGAGATATATTGTCCTTATTAGGATTAGCTGCATTTAAATCAAAGAAGTCATTAGATATAGAAGATTTAGTAGAAGAAACAATGTTTAACTTTTGTCTTCTCTTCTTTTCTTTTTCAGGAAAATATTTTGCATTTTCTTGAGTGTAAACAAAAGGATCTTCCATTCTCTTGTTGTTTATCCGTTTTTTATCTTCCTCAATTGTAGTTTCTTTAGCACTTGTCCAAAGAGGTTTGTATTGAGAACCATATTGTGAAAGACCAAGACAGTCGTGATCATAAAAATTGGAAATCTCAAATTTAGCTTTCTTTAAAAACTGAGGATTTTTAACTCCAAGACCCCAATTTTCTTTTAACGACTCATAGCTCCTTGCTTTATGCATATGAATTGTTTGTTCAGTTTGTTTTTGTTTATATAACTTTTCTTCTAATTCAATTATTTTATCCGAAAACTCTTGATTTAAAATTGACAATTCAGACAAAGAATCATGAGAAGTCTGATTTTCAATTTCTAAATCTTCTATTCTTTCTTGAAATTTCTCATTTGTAAATTTTAAAATAGCTTTTTCATCTCTCAGAGAAATCTTCAATTTTTCAATTTGAACAGACTTTTCTTGATTTTCACGTTTTTTCGGATAGAAGCTTTGAACGAAAGTCATGTAAAGCATTTGTAATGACATTCATTTGCGATGAAATGAAATTAAAATCAAACTCAGATGGTACCTCAGATTCACCGGTTGAAGTCTCCTCATCCTCATCATCACTGTTGTTGTCTCCAATAAAACACATAGCAGCAGTCTCTACATTATCAGCTTCGTTGTCTGAGTGATCCAACCAGTATTCCTCCTCGGCCAGCAGAATTGTTCCACTTGCTTTCTTCTCAGCCAAAGCTAATTTCTTCTTATAGAAATCAACATCTTTCACAATCTTCGTTCTGCACTCCTTTGAAATATGCCCGGGTTTGCCATAGTTGTAGCAAGTCACATCCTTCTTATCTTCTTTCTTTGGTTCAACTGCTGTAGCAGGCTCATATTTGGGAAAGAAAGCCTTTCATGTAGTATCGGGTTCTACCTTCTTTGATCCAGATGAGAAACAAAGATAGTTTGAACCTGACCGTTTCTGATATTTCTTTTGATAGTCCTGACTTAGAAGAATCATGGCTTTTTCCAATGCTTCGCCATCGTCATCTGTTGACCCGTCGTAAGTAGACTTAGTCAAGGCTTGCTCAGCCATTTGGCTAGCTAAAAGAGAGATTGGATCCACAGTCTTTGGCTTCTGCTTATCCAGCTTAGCTTTCTTCTTCAGAACCATGGCTTCATCAGACATCAGAATTTCAAACATTTCCTGAATGGGCATTTTGGAAATTCTGGGATCATTCCTCATCCGATGACAGGATTTTTCCCATTCAGGTTTGAGTGCATTGAGGAACTTCAGATTTGTCTCCAGCACATTCTTTGTTACCTTGATCTTATACAGATCATTAATAACAATCCAAAACCTGTCGAAGACACTTTTCAGACTTTCCCCATCCTTAGCCTTGAACTCTTCAAAGTTGTTCATGTATCTTGTCTGACGAAGTTGGGTAGACATTGCAGTACCAAGCATAATTTTCTCCAGTTGTGTCCACATCAGCATAGGATTATGTTTGAAACAATCGATTCTATTATAGATGGAATTTGGTAGAGCAAGAATCAAATTCGACTTGGCTTGATTGTCAGCTTGGTATCTTAAAAGTTCATCAGCCTCATATTCTCTCAGGGCCTTTTCTACAGTAGTGGCTGGAGTGTTTCCAATAGCTGGTATCACTTTCATTAGCCTGACCATGGGACCTTCAGTCAAAGCTTTCATCATATTTTCCCCATTTGATTGCCTTTCGATGAAATTAATAAACCGGTCCTGCCATTGTTCAAATTTGTTCTCATTTATCAGAACAGGTGGACGAGTATCAGACCCCAACGACATCATGAGGTCATTCTTGTAAAGTTGAGCTTGTAGAGACATTTTTGATGAAATCTGGTATTAAAAAAAATAACCAAGTCTTGAAGACCCGCAAACCCAAGGTTTACGTTTCTGGATTGAATCACAGAAGAAACTTTTTGGGTCCTTGTAGACATGCAAACAAGGACTTCTCGGGTGATAGGAGGAGCGCACACTGACTTTTACGAGTGACTTGAGATACGCAAATAAGGACTATGCGTGTTCTGAGAAATACGCACTTGATGCTTTGCGGGTTCAGTAAGACACGCACTTGATGCTTTGCGGGTCCAGAAAGAAATGCACTTAATGCAATGCGTGTTCAGAGAGACACGCAAGATATGCTACGTGTGTTCAACGGGGCACACACTTGATGTTATACGTGTGCAGAATGACACGCACTTGAAGTTTTACGAATTCAGTAGGACACGCACTTGGTGATCTGCGTGTGTCGACACATACGCAAGAGAGTTTTGCGTTTCCAAGAGAGAACCGATAACCTGAGAAAAACACTAACACCCAAAAGTTGGTTACACAATGAATATATGATAGAGGCGCATACTAATAAGATGAACACACACGATTTCATGAAACACACGCAAAGAATATGAATAACCCGCATACTTCTTCGCATACTTCAAAACCTATGAATAACATGCAAACTATAATAACAACCCGTACTACATATGAATAACATACAAAGTAAGATGAATGACCCGCAAGATATCATGAACATACGCAAACTAACACTCGAAGATAAATCTGCAATATCAATCATAACAATGAAATTAAACCCAAACAAACTGCACACAATTGATCGAAAACAAGTTTTTAATACAATCCTATTGACAATTTCGATCAAAACACTCCAAATCTCAAAAAAATCAAAAAGAACAGAACACAGAACTCGACTTTTTCAGAAAATACTCAAACTCAAAATCAAAGCACCAAATCACGTTTTTTATGCAAAACAACAAGAATCAAACTCGATCGACTATCTAAAATGAATCTAATAACATCAAATTCATAGCAATTCGATCACTAAATTGACTGAAATTGATGAAAATCCAGAAAACGAGATTTTTCTTGAAAAACAAAAAAACATCAATCAAATTTTCGAATTAACCACACAAATCAGGAACAAAAATACACTAATCTCAATCCTCTCAAGATCTTGAAGGCTCTGATACCAATTGACAATCCAAGATCACAAGATCTGTAGAGAGAGAATCTAGAGAGAGAAAGTGTGCGCTCAAATGTAACAGTATATTGAATTCAAAAATGTGTAAGTTTTTTTTTTCAAGCAAACAAGCCAAGGGGACTTAAATACCTCAAGGCACTTACAAGACAGAAAAGAACAATAAGCACTGACAGATAAAGGAAATAAAAACAATGATTACTATAAAATCAGATCTAACACATAGACGTCAGGTATCATTTTATTAAAGATCATGTTGAAAAAGGAACAATTGAACTTTTCTTTGTAAAAACTGATTATCAGCTTGCCGATTTGTTTACCAAACCTTTAGACGAAAAGAGGTTTAACTTTCTTGTCTCTAAGCTTGGTATGCTAAATCTAAAGATTTAATCAGTAGTTACCTATCAAAGTTTTCTAATTGTATACTTTTTCATCTTTCTTCATTCTTATTTCTAATTGATATCTGCACTTCTATGTACTGTTCATGATCCAAGGGGGAGTATGAGAAGAAATTGACAAGTGGTCAATCTTATTTTGAGGGGGAGCTCATAAGATTTCTGCATTTACCTTCTATGTCAAATTTTTGTAATGCAGGATTTTAGGGGGAGCTCTTCAAGTCAAAGGAGTTTGGATATGACTTCTGATTATTTCTGATCAGAACTCGTACTTTAACAGTTTTACTGCTTTTTGTCTTTTCAATTTAAGTGAATAGATTTTACTTTGACTTGACATAAGACTTTTGCAGAATTTTTGAGAGATGCTTAAAAGATCATATGTTTATGACTTTAAGCTTAGCTTCATGAGATGTAAGATCTCACGTAAAGGTACAATCCTTTATCTTAATCTCATAAATGGTTGAAAGAAGGATAACTTTCAATCATTTGAAATCATGTTCTTAAATGTTCAAATCACTTCCCGATTTTTCATCAGATTTTATATTTTGGGAGTGTACTTTAAATGTTTTACATGAGCTTACATGATAAGCTAAACCAGATTGAGCAACATATTCTTTATAGGATATACGGGATCAGTGTGTTAGGACTTACAAGAAACTTCTATGGAATCACGTTAACCAGTGATTTCTACCCAATAAGTTAATCCATAGTGATTGAGTGTGAGAAGTCGAAAAGAAATGAGTGTGATTAGATTGAGCAAAATGTTTAAAAGAAATAGCGTGTGAGAACAGAGTTAAAAGAATATCACAACTCTGCACCAACTTTTTCTAAGCCAGGCAACCACATTACTAGTGTTTCACAACTCTTTGGTGAACATTATTGAAACAGGCACCTAACCAATGCCAATTCTTGATCAAACCTCACCAACTACTCATTTTCTTCTTAACAAGAAAGTGTTTCACTTTTTCAAAGGGGATGCAGCACATTTGCTATCTGATTTTCATTTGGAAAATCTGGATATTGAAAAGAAGGAAGTCTGCCCCACCTTCGCACTTCAATCATGCACAATTGAGTCTGTGTTTAACTTACTGTTGTCTCAGTGGTTTACACAAATTTTGAGCCTATAAGCAATCATCAAGTGCTTAAATTCTTTCAACACAAGCACGAACACACAAGGAATTTGTTTCTTTGTCATAACGTTTATAGAAATTACCTTTGTGGTGTTTCGATGATTAAATGGAAGCCCTGGAGGAGTTAACATCAAACAACTCCTTTACAATGTGTATTCGTTACACACACAGTGACTTAGTGTTACTGACAGGCATGTTAACTGATTCATTAGTTGATTCAGGTGTTATACGACTATTTTGTCTGGATTTAAAAAGATCTGGATAAATATCTTTTGAATTGACGGATCAGAGGCTCCAAATGATTGACATTTCTTACTTAAAGTTTTGATAAAGTCGTTGCACTTTTCATCAAAAAGGGGGAGAATCTAAAGCTTGAAGAAATGTCCATTACATCACAAGATGAAAGAAGAGAAAAGCTAACAAAGAAATGCGAGATCAAAGTATTCTGAAGACATGTTGATTTCAGATAAATTTTCTTTGAAGATACTTTGCTAAAGCATTCTGAGCTAGAGATAGAGATTGCATCTTCTGAGCTGAACAAGAAGACTGAACTGCTATAGTAATGATCTTGATCCAAAGGGGGAGATTGTTAGACCACAGTCTCATTGGATTCAAGATCATTCAATCTGAAGATCCAATCTGAAGCTAAAGCCGGAAAGTCGACTCTCGAAATTAAAGTCTAATGTCGTTTGTAATAAAATAGTTAAAGTTATTTGTTATTGTATTTTATTGTTATTAGTTAATTTAGTTAGTTAATATCTAAGTTAGTTAGATATTAGTTAGTTATATAATATCTTATATGTTAGATATTATTTAGTTTAATAGTTTAATATTGCAAGTTGATTAGGAAGTGTGTCTTAGAAGCTAGATATCATATCTGATATCTCAACAACTCTCTAACACAATCAGATCACTTTTATCACACACACTTAAGGTGTAAAACTAGAGAGAACTCACAAGAGCTTCAAAGATCAAACCTTGTAACCATTGTTATTAATCAATACAGGTTGGTAATCGTTAATGTGTTGTTTGATATAAAACTTGATATAGTATTGTGGACCCACAATCCATTACAACGCAAGTGGAACTATGAAAGCCAAAATGAATCCATTAAAGCCTAAATGGAGCCATTAATGCCCAACAAGAACCATTAAAGCCCATGTGGGTCCATTAAAGCCAAAATTGATCCATTAAAGCCCATGTGTATCCATTAATGCCCAAGTGGATCCATTAAAGCCCAACTAATCCATAAACACCCATGTGGATCCATTAAAGCCTAAGTGGATTAATTAAAGCCCAAATTGGTCCATTAAAGCCCAAGTGGATCCATTAAAGCCCAAGTGTATCCATTACATTGCAAGTAGAACAATTAAAGCCCAAATAGATCCATTAAAGCCCAAGTGGATCCATTAAAGCCCAACTGTTAGCTCCATTCATTGTAAAGAAGTATTGAAGAATAGGCTAAGTGTAGGATTCTTAGAAGACATCTGCCAAATCACCAAGATTCACCACAAAAGTGCCGAGCTGATAAGCTCTGTCAACCATCCACTCGAGAAGGCCTTAACTTGAAGTTGTTGCTCTAACCACAGAGCTTCTGTGACCCTTCACAGAGCCTCTGTGGTGGCTAAGCTCTGAAGATGGAAGACTTGTAAATTTCATGGAGAATACAAGATCACATGCAGATCACGTAACCCCTGCTGTACAAAGATCCTCAAGATCAATATTACACACCCACGATGGTTTTACTTTCGAGGTGGCATTCGTTATATGGAATGTCAGCCCTTGTCTTGTACTATTGTGTGCTCTCCCCTTGTATATGAAGGGAGCACCTCCTGATTTCATAGTATGCGAGCACACACAATTCACCACGCCTTATCTAGAAATTGAATATCAGTTGAGTGCATTTTACACACACTACTCTGTGTTCCTGGTGTAATATTGGCAAGTTAATGATGTACATGTTTTAGTGACTAATTCTTATTTGTTCTTAGATATCTTTGTTACTTGTTTGTGCGTCCACTACCAAACCAAACCATTCATCTACATATAAATCGCTTCCACGTACTTATCTCTGTTTGTGTAGTTGTTTTGGTTTAATCATTGTTAGAACTTAAAACTGGGATCAACACCAATAGAACCATTAAAGCCCATGTGGGTCCACTAAAGCCTAACCGATCCATAAACACCCATGCGGATCTATTAAAGCCCATTGTGGATCCATTAAAGTCCAACTGGATCCATTAAAGTCCAAATGAGTCCATTAAAGCCCAACTGGATCCATTAAAGCCCCAAATGAGTTCGTTAAAGCCCAAATGATCCATAAACACCCATGTGGATCTATTAAAACCCAACTAGATCCATTAAAGCCCTAAATGGGTCCATTAAAGCCCAAGTGGATCTATTAAAGCCCAAGTGGATCCATTACAGCGCAAGTGGAACCATTAAAGCCCAAATGAATCCATTAAAGCCCAAGTGTTTCCATTAAAGCCCAAGTGGATCCATTAAAGCCCAACATGAACCATTAAAGTCCAAATGGATCCATTAAAGCCCAATGGGTCTATTAATGCCCAAGTGGATCCATTAAAGCCCAACCGATCCATAAACACCCATGTGGATCCATTAAAGCACAAGTGGATTAATTAAAGCCCAACCGATCCATTAAAGCCAAATTGGATCCTTTAAGGCCCAAATGGATCCATTAAAGCCCAAATGGATCCCTTAAAGCTGATTAGATCTATTAAAGCCCAACTGGATCCATTAAAGCCCAATTGGATCCCTTAAAGCCGATTATCGAATTACCCGAACAATTCGCCTTCACTGAATCCACATTAAACACTACATTCCCACTGTTATTATATTCATTGTAATACTTGAGTAAACCATCAACTTCTTCACGTAAAGCGTCAATGCGAGCCTCTCTTTTTTCTAAACTCATCACTAACTCAACTCTTTTTCTTTAACCATATCAAAGATCGATTCCACTAATTTCGATAAAGGAAGACTACTCTCTTCCAATAAACACACAATCATCAAATTACCCGAACAATTCTACTTCACTGAATCCAATTAAACACTACATTCCCATTGTTATTATATACTACTTGTAATACTTGATTAAACCATCTACTTCTTCACTAAAGCGTCAACGCAGGTCTCTCTTTCTTCTAAACTCATCACTAATTCAACTGTCTTTTAAACGCAGGTCTCTCTTTAACCCTATCAAAGATCGATTCCACCAATTTCGATAAAGGAAGGCTACTCTCTTCCAATAGACACGCAATCATCGAATTATCCGAACAATTCGTCTTCACTGAATTATTATACTCCTTGTAAATTTTTTTATTTTATTTCTTTAAAATTTTCATTTAAAAAAAAATAAAAATCCACCGGAAATTCTTAAATTTTCCGGCATATTTTTTATTTCTTTTAAAAAAAATTTAATTTCTTTTGGAGAAAAAGGAAAAAAAAATTCTAACATTTTCCGGCGGATTTTTTTAAAAATAAAAATCCGCCGAAAATTCTTAATTTTTTCCGGCGGATTTCCGACGGATTTTCGATGGATTTTTTATTTTTTTTTTAATTTTTTCGGAGAAAAAGAAAAAAATTAATTAAACATTTTCCGGTGGATTTCTGGCAAAATTTTTTATTTTTTATGTAAAAAAAATATAAAAATCCGCCGAAAGTTCTTAATTTTTTCCGTCGGATTTCCGGAGGATTTTTTTTATATTTTCTAATTTTTTTTCGGAGAAAAAGAAAAAAAATAATTAAACAATTTTCGGCGGAGTTTAATTAATTAATTTAATTAACTAAAATCTAAAATCCGCCGGAGATGTTTAATTAATTTTCTCTTATATGAAATAATGAAAAAAAAAAATGTTCCGTCGGAAATCCCCCGGAAAATCTTAAGATTAAAAAAAATAATAAAAAATTTCCGACGGATTTCCGGCGAAAGTCAACGAGGTTTGATTCGTTTGACTTTCGTTGGAAATCCGCCAGAAATCCGTTTGAAATTTTCCGTCGGATTTGCCTCTTTGTCTAGTAGTGTAAGACCCTCCATGATCTATGGTGATTACTGAAGGATCACTTGAGGTTATTTATTTATTTTACATTTCCATTCATTTAAACACGAATTATAAAATAAGAAAAGTTAAAAAACCATCGGTGATCCATTGGTGATTACCGAAAGATTTTAAATATTTTAGTTTTCTCTTTTTATTCAATCTTTCTGTTGGTGATTTTAGTGAAATCATCGGTTCATTTTATGTAATTGGGTTCAGAAGATAATAATGAGGTTGATAGCTAAGCTATAACATGAGCTAGGAGGTGTGGAGTGCACAGTCGTGTAAGCTAACTAGAACCCGGGATCGTTGGATGGTTATGTTTGGCGAGTTACTAAGTGGAAAAAGGTTGAGCACGACCCATGCGTTTTTCCTGTTATAAACGGCACGACCCGTGCGTTTTTGGCACGACCCGTGCATTTTTGTCCCTAAAATGAGCACGGGCCGTGCGTTTGTCGACAGAAGGTTTTGCACGACCCGTGCGATTTTCTTCTTGAAATTGGCATGGGTCGTGCGTGGTCGTCAGAAGGTTTTGCATGACCCATGCGGTTTTCTTCTTGCAATTGGCACGGGTCGTGCATTTTCATCAGTTTTGTAACTGATAGAAATTCTTGTAACCGCCAACATTAATGTCCAACAATCAATCTCATTTAATGAAAAATTATTATCATTAATAATATAGGATGGGTTACGATTCTCTTGGTGTTTAAATATGATCGATTTATGCCATAATCGATACCGGTGAATTTGAGATTATCCTCAAGTGAATTTCGTGATACCCAGGCATAATAGGGTCGAAATATCACTTAAGGAAAGCGAGCTCTCATGCGATCTCACATTCTTATCCAAGTCGATCACTCTCTCATCCTTCTCTCCATAGATCTCTGTGCCCCACTCCCCAACAATCTTAAGTGATATTTCTCATCGTGTGAGAGATAGCGAGTGATCAGTCCGTGAGAGATATGACGACCAAGTTCACCAAGCTTGAAAAATTTGAAGGTGTCGACTTTCGAAGATGGCAGAAGAAGATGCATTTCCTGTTGACGACATTGAAGGTAGTGTACGTGCTAAGCACTCCTAGGCCGGAGGTGATGGAAGACGCGACGTTGGAGATGACCCGACGTCGCGGGAAATGGGAGAACGATGACTACATCTGTCGTGGCCACATTTTGAACGGTATGTGTGACTCCCTCTTTGACATTTATCAAAATGTTGAATCCGCTAAAGAGCTATAGGACTCTCTTGAGTCCAAATACATGGCGGAGGATGCTTCTAGTAATGAGTTCCTCGTGAGTAATTTTAATAATTACCAAATGGTGGACTCAAGGCCTGTGATGGAGCAATATAATAAGTTCTTACGCATTTTAGGCCAATATGCTCAACATAATATGAAGATTGACGAATCCATCTCCGTATCAAGCATAATTGATAAATTGCCTCCCTCTTGGAAAGATTTCAAACATATGTTGAAACACAAGAAGGAAGAGTTGTCTCTTGTACAACTCGGTAGTCACTTGCGCATAGAGGAATCTCTTAGGGCGCAAGAGACTGAGAAACCTAAGATAAAATAGGTTTCTGTCCCTTCGGTGAACATGGTGGAAGACGGAAAATCCAACAATTTCAAGGGAAAACGCAAGTTCAATGAAGCCAATAAAGGGCCCAACAAAAAGGTTAAATTAACCTGTTGGACCTGTGGGATGACCGACCATCTCAAGCGGGATTGCCGGGTTGTCAAGACCAAGAATGGAACAAGCACAAGTGGTGGTGGGCAAGGATCCAGGATCAACACCCACGGCAAGGTCAGTTTATTGACTTTGGTTTTAATTCAAATTTGAATTATGTACCATTAATATCCGAATAAATTTACGTGCAGGATGATGATGATGCTTGGTGGATTGACACGGGTGCCTCGAGTCATGTGTGCAAGGATCGACATTGGTTCACTTCCTTGGAACCGGTTGAAGATGGATCCGTGCTACACATGGGGAACGAGTCAAATGCTCCCATTCTTGGATGTGATTTAGTTAGGCTAGAGTTTAGTTCTAGCAAAATTATTGAACTTTTAGAGTTTTGTTTGTACCACAAATTCGAAAGAATTTGGTTTCCAGTAGTGTCTTGAATAAGTTAGGATATAAGCAAGTTTTTGAGTCCGGCAAGTTTACCTTGTCAAAAGGTGGCTCTTTTGTAGGATTTAGTTATTTGAATAATAATATGTTTATGTTAAGTTTGAATAAAATTAAGTTTGATTCAAATTCTGTTTATATTGCAAATGAGAATTGTGTTGATTCTATTTTATGGCTTGCAAGGCTTGGTCATGTTAATTTTAAAAGAATGGTTGAAATGTCAAAAGACGGTCTTATTCCGGTTTTTGACGTTAAAACCGAAAAATGAAAAACTTGCATGTTGACAAAGATCACTAGACAACCTTTTCCTAATGTGAGAAGGGATTCGTCGGTGCTTGAATTAATTCATAGTGATCTTTGTGATTTGCATTCAACTCCGTCTTTTGGTAATAAAAAGTATGTCATTACTTTTATTGACGACGCTTCACGGTTTTGTTATATTTATTTGTTACACTAAGAAGACGAAGCGTTGGATAAATTTAAAATTTATAAAACGGAGGTTGAATTGCAAATGAACGGTTTTATTAAATATTTACGCAACGATCGTGGTGGGGAATATTACGACCCCATGTTTTTCCAATCCCTAGGAATCATTCATGAGACCACGACGCCTTATACACCACAACAAAATGGTGTGGCGGAACGGAAAAATAGAGTTATCAAAGAAATGGTGAACTCTATGTTATCCTACTCGGGATTGAGTGATGGATTTTGGGGTGAAGCCATGTTAACGGCTTGTTATTTATTGAATCGAGTTCCCAATAAAAAGGAACAAGATTACCCCATATGAACTTTGGTTCAAGAAAAGGCTTAACTTGAGTTATATTTGAGTTTGGGGTTGTCGGGCGGTTGTTCGACTACCCAAACCCAAAAGGAAATCTTTGGGTGAGAAATGCATCGATTGCATCTTTGTTGGATATGCTGAGCATTCCAAGGCCTATAGGTTCTATGTTATTGAACCTAATGATTCTATAGTGATTCACACCGTTATAGAATCGAGAGATGCATTATTTGATGAGACTAGATTCTCTTCAATACCTAGGCCGAAGGACCTTGTTCCAAGTACTAGTGTAACTAGTGAGGTTGAAGAACAAACAATTGTTCTAACCAAATCTCCGATGCTTCGAAGGAACAAAAGAGGAAGGATCGAAAAATCCTTTGGTCTCGATTTCCAAGTGTACTTGGTAGAGGGATCAAGAGATGAGATTGGGTCACAATTCTCTTACTGTTATAGTATTAAGGAAGATCCAAAATCATTTGATGAGGCTATGAAGTCTCAAGATATTGCTTTCTGGAAAGACGCAATAAATGATGAGATGGATTCCATCAAGGGAATAATACTTGGGTATTATCGGACTTGCCACCAGGTTGTAAACCGTTGGGATGCAAGTGGATCTTCAAAAGGAAGATGAAAGACGATGGATCAATCGACAAGTTCAAAGCTCGATTAGTAATCCAAGGCTTTAGGAAACGGGAAGGCATCGATTATTTTGATACCTATGCCCCGGTTGCAAGGATCTCCACGATTAGATTGTTAATAGCCTTAGGAGCTATCCACAATTTAATGATTCACCAAATGGATGTCAAAACGGCATTCTTGAATGGTGACTTGGAGGAAGAAGTTTACATGAAACTACCAGAAGGTTTTATTATGCCCGGGATGGAGCATAAGGTGTGTAAACTTGTAAAATTATTGTATGGGCTTAAACAAGCACCCAAACAATGGAATAAAAATTTGATGAGGTTATCTTGTCCAACAGTTTCATGTTAAACCAAGCGGACAAGTGTCTATATAGCAAATTTTACACATTCGGTATCGGAGTAATCATTTGCTTATACGTTGATGACATGTTGATCTTTGGCACCGAGCAAAATCAAGTCGATAAAACCAAAGAGTTTTTGTCATCAAGTTTCTCCATGAAAGATATGGGAGAGGCGGAGGTGATCCTTGGAACAAGGATCAAGCGTGAGAACAAAGGGATTGTAATTATGCAATGTCATTACATTGAGAAAGTATTAAAGAAATTTAATTGCTTTGATTGTTCTCAAGTGAGTACTCCATTTTATCCGAATGTGAAGCTTATGCCGAATTCGGGTGAAGCGGTGTCACAACTCGAGTACTCAAAGGCTATTGGATGCTTGATGTATGCCATGACAAGCACTAGGCCGGATATCGCTTTTGCCGTAGACAAGTTGAGTAGGTATACTATCAATCCTAGTATACATCATTGGAAAGCGATAAGACAAGTATTTAAATACTTGAAGAAAACCATTGATTATGGTTTGTCATATGTCGGGTTTCCTTCAGTATTAGAGGGATATTCGGATGCAAGTTAGATTACCAACTTAGAAGATCACTCTTCTACGAGTGGTTGGGTATACTTTCTTGGGGGAGGTGCCATCTCTAGGCTTCCAAGAAGCAAACTTGCATCACGAGTTCGACTATGGATTCGGAATTTATGGCATTAGCCACTGCCGGTAAAGAGGCGGAGTGGCTAAGGAATTTAATCAATGAAATTTCATTATGGCCGAAACCAATATCACCCATTTCTATCCGTTGTGATAGTGCATCTACTTTGGCTAAAGCTTATAGTCAAGTATATAATGGCAAGTCTAGACACTTAGGTGTTAGACATAGCATGATTCGTTAGATAATCACGAATGGGGTGATTTTGGTTGAATTTGTTCGGTCGCAACAAAATCTAGCGGACCACTTGACGAAGGGGTTAGCTAAGGACTTGGTTCACAAGTCGGTGATAGGGATGGGATTAAAGTCCATTTAAATCTCTAATGGTGAGATACCTAATTCCCTTCTAATACAACGTTAGAAGTTGAATTCAATGGGAAAGCTCAGCTCACTCTAAGGGATTGGAGCACAAGATAATCATCCCAAGGTATGTGCTCGGTACTGCAAGTGAAGGAGGTAATTGTTCTTTTGTAAAAGTGAATGTGCATGTGCATGATGAAAGGAACTACCTATATGAGTGTGAAGTGTGGCCGCTTCAAGAAGCTTGGACTTGGCTTTGATGCACTCACGAATGGATAAGGACACATGGCCTGTATAGAGTCAAGTTTAAACTTTAGAGAACCTTTAAATTCATGTGTATGTTATTTTCTGGTACTCAAATGGGTTGAAGAGTTCAATCCATAGGACAACCGGATTCTCGAGTATTTGAAATGTGTAATGTACTAAGATGGAAATTCAATCTTCTAGATATTTTCATTTATGCATGAGTTTGTTTCCTATATTAACTGTTGTTTGTGAACCAATGATTGCACTAAAATGGGGGAGGAATGTTGATGATTTTAGTGAAATCATCGGTTCATTTTATGTAATTGGGTTAACAAGATAATAATGGGGTTGATAGCTAAGCTATAACATGAGCTAGGAGGTGTGGAGTGCACACTCGTGTAAGATAACTAGAACCCGGGATCGTTGGATGGTTATGTTTGGCGAGTTACTAAGTGGAAAAAGGCTGAGCACGACTCGTGCGTTTTTCCTGTTATAAACGGCACGACCTGTGCGTTTGTCGACATAAGGTTTTGCACGACCCGTGCGATTTTCTTCTTGAAATTGGCATGGGCCGTGCGTGGTCGTCAGAAGGTTTTGCACGACCCGTGCGGTTTTCTTCTTGCAATTGGCACGGGTCGTGCGTTTTCATCAGTTTTGTAACTGATAGAAATTTTTGTAAACGCCAACATTAATGTCCAGCAATCAATCTCATTTGATGAGAAATTATTATCATTAATAATATAGGATCGGTTACGATTCTCTTGGTGTTTAAATATGATCGATTTCTGCCAGAATCGATACCGGTGAACTTGAGATTATCCTCGAGTGAATTTCGTGATACCCAGGCAGAATAGGGTCAAAATATCACTTAAGGAAAGCGAGCTCTCACGCGATATCACATTCTTATCTAAGTCAATCACTCTCTCATCCTTCTCTCCATTGATCTCTGTGCCCCACTCCCCAATACTTCCGATATCTATGAGTGATCCTTCATTGGATACTGACCATTTGGTAATCACCGATGGATAACCGACAATATTTTTCATTTATTTAGATGTCGTTTCTTTGAACCTTCCATAAAATTTAACATCACCATATGGAAATTTTTTCTTTCGGCAATCCGTCAATGATCCGTCACAAATTACCGAAAGAAATTGGCCTTTGGTAATTTTTATTGGTGAAAGTCACTGGTCTAGTAGTGTACCAATTCGAAACTGAACCTACATGTCAGTTTGTGTTTTAACTAACATACCAAGCATGTAAGCATACTATTTTCATGTGTAACATATATCAAAATAATTTACCATGCTAAAACAGTTTGAAAATATGAATAACATAGAAAATCATTTTGAAAACATGTCAGACTTTATCTCGTTGTGTAAGGGTCCGTTTACCAAACGTTTACCCGGGTAAGCACTTATCAAGTCATATTACCTTATTGATGAATATGGCAATGACCAAGAATATTACCCGGTAAGAGCTAAGACAAGGACCAAGAGTCTTACCCTGGTAAGTGATGGCGAAGGCTCTTACCACGGTTAGCGCTTACCGGGAAAATTGTTGCATACAATACCGTTTTGGTGGACTAAAATCTTACCCGGTAAGTAAGTCATAGTGTTAAATTTTACCGGTAAGCGCTTATCGGGAAAATTGTTGCATACGATACGGTTTTGGTGGACTAAAATCTTCTCTGCTAAGTAAGTGATAGTGTTAAATTTTATTGGTAAGCGCTTATACGGGTAAGCGTTTGGTAAACAACCCCTAAGTTACACGAAGACTCACATAGATGGATAGACCTCTCAGTCTTCTTTCTTGTATTATCTATAGACTTTCTTAGATGTTCATGGCAAATAACTATTAACATTAATTTCATCCTAAAATTGCTAAACACATATCCTAACATGTTACAAGGTCAAGTGAACTGGAACTAAATTTTTTATCCACATTAAACACGTTACAAAATCTTTAAGATTTTCATACTTTTTGAATATATTTTTTAAACAATAAACTTGTTAAACTATTTTGCAATTCTAAAGAAATAATAATGAATACAGTGGATATTATAAACAAAATTATTATTTTTTTTCTAAAAATCAATACACTGTTTTATCTCACATCAAACCAAATTAAAAAATTTACGATTTTGACCTACTTATAACCAAAATCAAGTTATGGTCCTCTGTAACACCCGTGATTTTGAGAGGATCCGGCAAAGTATGGATTGTTCGTAACCGTTTCATGTGAAAGTGGTGGTTTTATGGTTGAAATCACCTAGGGTAGTTTGAGGACCGAGAGTTATCAACAAAATAAATTTTTTGGGCGAATTAGGGTCGCATGGGACCTGGCCTACGACCTTGATCACAGTTGTGTGTCCCAATACGCAACCATTCAATCAAGCAATCACATAAACAATATAATAAATCAAACCTGATATTGATATTCAATGAAATCAAAGGATTACAATGTTGAAATCGAAATCCTCTCTTTCTCTCTTTCTTGTTCACGGCGCCACACCACCACCACGACTAATTCTCTCTCTATGATAATATTGCAATTAAGAACCTTAAACCCTAATTAACTCTAAAACAAACTATTTATACTTAGCCCATATAGCCTAATGGGCTTGCAAGGCTTAGGCCCAACTACAAACTAAACTTATTTAACTAAATAAAAGACTAATAAATAAAATACGTAAAAATACTTTTGACTAATTATTACAAAAGGACCCTAGACTATTTGTTGAGACGACTTTATTAGCTTTAACTTCAGATTTCCATCTTCAGATAATTATGATCTTGAATCCAATAAATATGTGCTTTAACAATCTCCCCCTTTGGATCAAGATCATTCTTTAAGCTCAGAAAATGTAATCTTCCTTTTTGTCTTCAGAATGTAGCAATCTCCCCAATCGATGAGACTATCTTTTGGAAAGAAATTTTCTCCAGTTTCAGCTCGGAATACTTCAGCAAATCATCTTCAAATTTCTTCAAAGCAGCAAAACTTCATAATATCTTCAGAAATTCTTTCAAAAACTTTTGATCTCCGCATTTCTTGATTGACGATTCTCCCCCTTTTTGATGAAAAGAGCAAAGAGTTCATCAAAACGTGTCTTCAAGAAAATTCTTCCACCACCGATCTTGCAAACAGAACCACTGATTATCCGTCAATTCATTAAGATGTTCATCCAGATCTTTGCAAATCTAGACAATTTAGAAAATGAAGTGTAACACCTGAATCAACAAATGAATCAGTTAAAATTGCCTGTCAGTAACACAAAGTCACTGTGTGTAACGAATACACAATATAAAGGAGCTTTTATGATGTTCACTCCCCCAGGGCTTCCATTCAATCATCGAAAAACTACAAAGGTAATTTCTATGAACGTTATGACAAAGAAACAAATTCTTTGTGTGTTCGTGCAAGTGATAGAATAAAATAAAGCATATGATGTTTGCTTATAAGGCTCAAAAAGTGTAAACCACTGAGACACAGACGCAATGTGCATGAATGAAGTGTGAAGGTGGGGCAGACTTCCTTCTGTTCAATATCCAGATTTTCCAAATGAAAATCAGATAGCATATGTGTTGCGTCCCCTTTGAAAAATGAAACATTTTCTTGTTGAGAAGAAAATGAGTGGCTGGTGGGGTAATGTCAAGAGTTGGCATGGGCTAGTTGCCTGTTTCAATAATGTTCACCAAAGAAATGTGAAGCATTAGAAATGTGGTTGCCCGGCTCAGAAAGTAGTTGGTGCAGAGTTTGATATTCTTTTACTCTGATCTCTCACCCTCTTTCTTTTAATCTTTTAGCTCACAGCTAACTGAACTCTCTTTTAATATTGTCCCTCATCACACATCCCACACTCATTTCTTGTTGGACTCCTCACATTTCACTACAGGATTAACTTCTTGGGTAGGAAACACTGGTTAACGTGAATCCATAGAAGTTCACTTAAGTCCTAGCACACTGATCCCATGTTTTCCTATGACGCATAAGATGCTCAGGTGATTTAACTTTATCAGTTAAGGCTCAATGATGAAGCAGAAAACATTTAAAATCACACTTCCAAATCAAGAAATCTTTTTGAGAATTGGGAAGTGGTTTGAACAATTAAGAACATGTTTTCTTCTGATTGAAAGTTGTCCTTCTTTCAACCATGGAGGAGATGAATATTAAGAATTATACCTTTTGAGTACAGTCTTACATCTCACGAAGTCAAGCTTAAAGTCATATAGATATGATCTTTGAAGCATCTCTCAACCTACAAAAGTCTAAAAGTCTAGTCAAAGTAACTTTATTCACTGAAATTGAAATGACATAAAGCAGTAAAACAATTGATGTACGAGTTCTGATCAGAAATAATCAGAAGTCATCGCCATACTCCTTTGACTTGATCGCTCCCCCTAAATTTATGCACTACTAACACATTGATCAGAAAGTACAATGCATTCATAATTGCTCCCCCTCAAACTAACATTGATCATCTATAAGATACTGTTCACACTACCCCTGAGATCATGAACAAACTATTAAAGAGCAGGTATCATGCGGAAATAAGAATAAAGAAATGATAAAGAAATACAATAAGAAACTTTAATAAGTAACCACCGATTAGGTCTTAAGATTTAGCATACCAAGTCTTGAGACAAGAAAATTAAATCTCTTTTCGCCTAAAGGTTTGGTAAACAAATCTGCAAGCTGATAATCGGTTTTTACAAAGTAAATTTCAATTGTTCCCTTTTCTACATTATCTTTTATAAAATGATACCTCACATCTATGTGTTTGGTCTTAGTATGCTGAACAGGGTTAGCGGAAATCGCAATAGCGCTTTTCGAATCACAATAGATCGGGATTCTATTGAAATAAAATCCATAGTCTCGCAGTTGTGTTCTAATCCACAAGACCTGAGAACAGCAGCTAGCAGCAGCTACATATTCCGCTTCGGCCGTTGATGTGGAGACACATAATTGCTTCTTCGAAGCCCAACTGACGAGTTTATCTCCGAGGAATTGTATATGACCCGAGGTGCTTTTCCTGTCTAACATGCAACCAGCATGATCTGCGTCTGAATAAGATGTTAGTTCAAAGCTTGTATCCTTAGGATACCACAGACCAAGATCTACAGTCCCCTTCAGATACCTGAAAATCCGCTTTACAGCAGACAAATGGGATTCTTTAGGATTGGCCTGATATCTAGCACATAAGCATGTAGAAAACATTATATCCGGCCTACTTGAAGTGAGATACATTAAGGAACCTATCATCCCTCTATAAGTCCTAACATCAACAGCCTTTCCCGAAAGATCGGTGCCAATCTTAGTACCAGGTGCCATTGGGGTACCAATCGGTTTACAATCTTCCATTTTGAACTTCCGAAGAATATCCAGAATGTATTTAGATTGATTGATAAAGATCCCCGTTGAAAATTGTTTGACTTGCAATCCGAGAAAGAAATTCATCTCTCCCATCATGCTCATTTGAAAACGAGACACCATGAGGTTTGCAAAGTTCCTACAGTACTTAGGATTTGTAGAACCAAAAATAATATCATCCACATATATTTGAATAAGAATGATATCGCCTTTATCCTTTTTAATAAAAAGAGTGGTATCAACCGTACCTTTTGTGAAACCCGACTTAACCAAGAATTGAGATAGGATATCATACCAGGCGCGAGGAGCTTGTTTCAGTCCATAAAGAGCTTTATCCAAGATGTAGACATGGTTCGTCTTATCTGGATTTACAAACCCTTCTGCCTTTCGACGACGCCGTTCTGTTGAGGTGTGCGAGCAGCAGAGTACTGATGTGATATCCCGACTGATTCGAGATATTCTTCGACTGTCTTGTTCTTGAACTCTGTGTCGTTGTCAGTCTTGAGAATCTTGAATTGTTTTTGCAGATTGACTTGA
Source organism: Arctium minus (assembly GCA_954870635.1). Taxonomy (NCBI): domain Eukaryota; kingdom Viridiplantae; phylum Streptophyta; class Magnoliopsida; order Asterales; family Asteraceae; genus Arctium; species Arctium minus. Next base: position 61,833,084 of record OX941088.1, on the reverse strand, counting down.
GTTGTCTTTAGAAACGAAATGAGAACATCGGGAGTCTCATCTTTAGACCGTAGAAACTTAACCCAAGTGTATCGCGTATAGTCATCCACAATAACCAACACATACTTCTTTCCTCCTAAGCTTTGCGTTCGCATAGGACCGCATAGATCCATATGCAACAACTCTAATGGAGAGTTGGTACTAGGTTCAGGCTTTGGTTTGTGTGGGGTTCTCTTCATTTTTCCTTTTTCACATGCTGCACATAGATGTTCTTTCTCATACTTCAGCTCTGGAAGACCTTTCACTAGCTTACCACTGACCAGCTTGTTGATGTACCGAAAGTTGAGGTGAGAAAGCCGTCGATGCCATAACCAGCTTTGTTGCATCGAGGCCTTTGATAGTAGGAAGACCTGATTGTCAGCCTGGACCTTTGACAAATTGATGGTGTAGAGGTTTGACTTGCGAGATCCGACCAGGAGTTCTTTTCCTTCTTCAGTGCGTATTAAACATGTCTTGGCCTTGAAATTAACCTCTAAATCTTTGTCGCAGAACTGGCCAATGCTGAATAGGTTGTGCCCTAAGCCTTCAACGTAACTCACCTTCTTTATCGTAAGATTTTCATGTACAACATCACCATATCCCAGAATAGGTGAAAACTGATTATTTCCGAAACGAACTGTGCCGCAGTATTTGTCCTTATAATTAGACAACATACTCTTCTGCCCGGTCATATGTTTGGAACACCCACTATCCAAATACCACATATGACGGGTCTGCACAACACAAATCAAGAAAGAAGAGGTTTAGGAACCCATTTAAAAATGGGACCTCCACTGTTAGTACTTGATTTTGGCACCCATTTAAATTTGGGTCCGCTTTTTCTTTGAAAACCAGAAGCATGATAAGACGTATGATAATGATAAGATGAAACATTATATGAACCATACCAAACATCAGAATATCTACGAGAAGCATAATCACATTCACCATAATTTAAAAACTTTTTAGTACTAGATGGAGCTAACTGAAATAATTGCTTTATAGAATATTTCTTGCGAGAATCAACAAGATTATTTTTAAAAGTAGCAACATTCACACTCAAATCATCTTTACTAGAAGTCTTTTTATTCAAAATAAAATTAGAACTAGATTTAGCTTTCTCGTCTATCTTCTGTTTCGGTATCCATGCAGTCTTAACTCCAACCCTTTGCTTTCTCAAATCTGAAACATGTGAAACTTTAGAGTTAGAATGATGAGAATTAAGAGAATGCTTCTTCTTTGGCTTACCAGTGGGGATCGGTTTCTGTGAAAGATAAGATATTTGTTTCTTACCTTTTGCTTTCTTTGATTTCACAGATGCTGATTTATCAACTTTCGTTGATGTTTCACCTTTGTCAAAAACACTGGGTAATCCAAAGGAACTAATAACACAAGATGAATGATCAGGAAGTTTAGAGGAAAAATCAAACTGAGAAACACACTTATTTAAAACACCTTCAGAGTTTAAAAAATTAAGCTCATTATCAAGTGAACCAGATCTGTCATCCGAATTTAAAGCTTTGGAGAGTTTAGGAAAATTAGAATTTTTGAACACTGTTGAAAATACAGTTTGTTCTAAGTCCATCAAAATTCTTTCATCTGTAAGAGTATTCTCAAGTTCAGAAATTTTACTTTCCAAAACTAGGGGAGGGACGTAAAGCTTACCTTCAATGGGTTTAGCCTCCAACTCTTTAACAGAATAACTTTCAAAATAATCATTTGAAAGAAATTTTGATTTATTAGAACGATAACTGTTATTCAACTTCTCATAGCGAAATGGAAGTTGAACTTTAGTTGTGTTCTTTCTTTTATCATATTCCTTGGCTTTTTCTTTTTCCGACAGACTAGTCCAAAAGGGTTTGAGTTCTTGATGTTGAGGAGCCAACAACATAAACCCAAAGTCATAAAGTGCAGGCACTTCAGATATACCCTTTTTGAGATGATGTGGGTTCTTGTAACCAAGTCCCCAAGTATCAGGTTTCTCTTTAGGTTTGTTCAAATGAATAATAGTGTGTTCAGTTTGACCCAAAGAGTGTAATTTTTCTTCCAAAGCATTCACCTTTTCTATTAAAGATTTATTCTCTTTTGAAGTAGAAAAGTACCTTTTAGCAATCTCTCTAGATTTAAACTCACATTCTTTAAACTTTGAATCAGTTTCAGATAACTCTTTATGAATTATAGTCTTTTCTTTAGCGCTGGTGTCTATATTTTTGTGCAAAGTTTCAATTAATACATTTTTCTCAGCAATATCATTACTAAGTTTATGTATAGATTGATTTTTCTCATTTATGACATCTCTTTCACGCTTCAGTTTTGACTCTAATTCTTGGAGTTTAGACATCATGGCATTCATGTGGTTCAATAAATCAAATTCAGTAAAGTTACATACCTCATCAGTATCTCCATCATCCGAAACAGCTTCAGCTTCTGACTGGTTCTTCCCCAGCAAGCACAGATGTGTTGTCTCATCCTTCTCTCCTTCTTCGGATTCTTCATCCGAGTGGTCGAGCCAGTATTCATCCTCGGCCATTAATGCTTTTCCAGCCTCTTGTTGCTTGGCTAGAAGCATTTTATTCTTGTAATAGTCTGAGTTTCGGACTTTTGATTTGTGGCAGTCCTTGGCAAAATGACCGAGTCTACCACAGTTGTAGCACTTAATCGGTTCTTCTTTCTTGGTCTCTTCAGCTCCATCCTTCTTCATTTCTTCTGATCTCCTGTCTTCAACTTTCTCTTTATGCTTGTAGTTGTTCGGACCAGACGAGTATCGCTGACTATTGGAGTTTGGCTTTTTATAGAACTTCTTTTGAAAAGCCTTGGTTAACATGAGCATGGTTTCCATCAGTTTTTCACAATCGTCAGTTTCAGACTTTTCCTCACAATCAGCTTCTTCCGAATCAGAATCTATCACCTTCTTCTTCTTTGACTTCTTAACCACAAGAGCAACTGGATCAGCAACAACTTTGTCAGCCTTTTTCATCTCAGCCTTGATCTCTTCTACTTCTTCCTCATTCTGTCTGAGGATTTCATAGACTTCATGAAGAGGAATGTCATGCAGATCCTTCAACTGCCTCATCTGACGGGTGAACCTCTTCCACTCAGGCTGAAGATTGCTGAGGAATTTCACATTCAGCTCCACATGAGATTTGCTGATCTTGTTCTTGCTGAGCTCGTTCAGCAATGTAACAAATCTGTCATACGTGTCTTCGAGTGACTCTCCAGCTTTGGCTTTGAACTCTTCATAATTATTCAAGCAGGTAGATACTTTGAGCTGGTTGCCGACTTTAGATCCGATCATCATCTTCTCCAATTGATCCCACATTTGCTTACCGGTAGCGTTATAGCTGTCAATCTTGACATATATTTCATTCGGTATGCCTTGGAGAATAAATGATCTTGCCAGCTTGTCACCCTTGTGTCTCTTCAGCTGATCTTCCGAATATTCACCAATCGGTAATTTGTACTCTGTCTCTTCTTCTTGACCATTTTCTCCAGCTACAGTGAGAACCTTGGTCGGAGGTGTCATGATCCCGTCTTTCAGAGATTTTCTGATTTCATCTCCCAAATCATGTCGATCAATGAAATCCAAAAATCTGTCCTTCCATTGCTCGTACTCCCCCTTGAAGAGTACTGGTGGCTTCACATCTGTTCCAATAGCAAGAGCTTCCCGAGACATCTTTACTTATATGATTAGAAATCAAACTTATCTGATATTGAACAATCAACTGGATGAGATCGTTAGAAGTCAAGATAAAATCACACAATACTGAAAAACTTAGAAAGAAATTAAAAAAAAAAAAAAACAGATCACGAACAGAACATTGTCCCCCTTCGCAGACTTAGAACAGAACATCTAAAATTTGACATTTAGATGCCCTATTACAGTTTAAAAAAAAAATCGACCGGGGATGTGCTTCGACCGGAGACTTGTAAAGACCGGTCGAGAGTTCGACCGGGAACTTGTTCGACCGGGGAAGTGCAAAGACCGATATTGCCTTCGACCGGGAACTTGTAAAGTCCGGTCGAGGATTTGACCGATAGAATGGTAAGACCGGATGGTTGGTAAGACCGGATATTGGTAAGACCGGATGTTTGGTAAGACCGGATATTGGTAAGACCGGATGTTGGTAAGACCGGATGTTGGTAAGACCGGATATTGGTAAGACCGGATGTTTGGTAAGACCGGATATTGGTAAGACCGGATGTTGGTAAGTGTTGATCCAAACTCTCTCAGTGATTTGATAACGACCCTCTTTTACTTAGTGAAAATTACGTTATTATATGTATTAAGTGTTTCATCATCAGCGATCAGACTGAGTCTGTTCAGTTATCGCTGATGACCATTCTGTAAACATTTAATATGTATGTGTTTCACTTTCAGCGATCAAACTGAGTCTGTTCAGTTATCACTGATAGTTTCCTATGTAACACAGTTAACGTAATCCCTGAAGACAAGTCTCGCGTCAACATAGTTCATAGCTGAATCGAAGACGAAGCCACTGAACAATAGATAAGTCTACTAGTGACCTGATGCGGATATCAGCGAAGACCAGACAAATCTACTTACGCGAAGAAGCCTGAGGAAAAGCTTCAGCGATAGCTGAACTTCTTTATCTCTGGAAGAAGAGATACTCAGCGATCAACGATCACAAAGCTTATGCCTCAAGTTTTCTTTTGTCTTACCTTGCACAACCAGTACGATGTGTCAGAACGGACAAGTCTCTGCCACAAATCGTACACCAACTCTGTCAACTACACTGTTCATAAAGTGGCCAAAAGCATGTCTCCAAAAGTGAGACTACCAAAGCCAATCTATGAATGCCACGTGTAAAGTACCCTGCCATGCATTTAATGCATAGGGTATAAATAGGAAGCTCACTCCTTCATCTGAAGGTGTGCTCAATCCTTGAACTCCAAAATAGAAACCCTTGTTTTCTATCTCTCTAAAAATCCCCCATTCTCTGAATTTCTTGTGCAACCATCTTAGTGTTTCTTAAGTTTGTTTAGATTGAGTCTGTCTTAATCTTATTCCGCAACAAACTTGTAAATTGTATTTTGATTTATCAATAAACAATTTATTAAACTTTAATTTCTGTGTTTGTATTCAACCCCCCCCCCCTTCTACAAACTTGTTAAGCACCTTCGGGACCAACAAGTGGTATCAGAGCAGTTTGTTTAATCTAATAAACAAGATCTTGCTGTATACTCTTCCTTGCTATTCTAAAATGGCACTAAACACAAACACAAACTACTATGATAATGGTTCACTTTCTAAACCTCCTCGATTTAGCAGAGATAACTTTTCTCTATGGAAAAATCGAATGATGCTATTTCTTGAAGGTGCGGATCCTACTATACCTGAATATATAGAAAACGGACCCTATGAACCTGTTAGAATTATAGCTGCGGTTCCCGCTACTGCCACCACTGAAGCTGTCCCTGAACGATATGTCGTTAAGGAAATAAGACAGTGGAGTGATGAAGATAAAAAGAAGGTAGGCATAGATGCAAGAGCAAAGATCATTATATCAATGGCTCTGCCTGATGAAGTTTTCCATTCCATCATGCATCTAAAAACTTCTAAAGAAATGTGGGAAACCATATGTGTTCAATATGAGGGCACCACTGAAATCCAAGAGACCCGAAAGATTAACTTGGTAAGACAGTATGAAAGTTTTATCGCTGGTAAGAATGAATCTCTTTCTGACATTCATCAGCGGTTTAACTGCCTGATCATTGACTTAAGAACTGTTGGAAGGACCTATTCTAATTCTGAGGTCCTAACAAAATTCTTGGAAAGTCTTCCTGAAAGCTGGGATAGTTATTCAATATGTCTTAAGCTGACAAAGGACTTACATACTCTCTCTCTAAGCACTCTGTATGGAATATTGCTCAACTATGAGCAATCTAATCTCCTGAAGAAGAATCTTGTAAAAGATTCTAAAGACTCCAAAAGCACTGCTGTTGCTTTAGTCTCATCAGAGATAATTCCATCCCAGCGATCTACTCTCACCATCACTGAGTTAGATTCTGAATCTGAGGATTTATCAGACCCTGATCTTTCAGAGTTTAATGAGTCCTTAGCACTCTTGACAAACTCTTTTAAGAGATTTGCAAGAAAGAGTAACTTCCGAAGAAGTAAACCTCTCTCTCTTACTGAAAAGCCAAAATCAACTCCGGTTGATAAGGCTACAGCCACTTGCTATAACTGCGAAAAAATTGGACATTTTGCTAGTGAGTGCAGGTCTAAAAAGGTCTTCAAACCTTCTACCTCAAGAAGATCCAGTGATGACAAATACCATAAGCTGAAAAACAAATATCAAAAGCTGAAAAGCTATCAGCAAAAAGGTAAAGGTCTCATCGCTGAAGAACATGACTGGGCTGAATCAGAAGAATCATCTTCTGATGAAGAAGAAGTCGCTAATCTTTGCCTCATGGCTGAGATTAAAGAAGAAGTAGAAGAACCATCTGAACCTTCTATGAGCTACATATAATCTCAGGTATCTATCTCAACAAAATCCCTCTCTACCTGAAGCTGAGAGAAGTCGCGCTGTTGATGTGCTGACGATTGACCTTTATAATGCTCTAAACGACAAAACTCAAGCTGAAAATAAAAATGTTTATTTAACACAAGAGCTAGAGAAATGTCATGAAAAGATCAGTGAACTAAATCTTTTAGAAGAAAAGCTAAAAGATCAAGTCATTATAAATGAAATCATCAGCATTGAACGCGAACAAGCCATCGCTGCTCTAAAAGCAGAAAAGGCTCATGTTGAAAAATGGTGCAAATCATCAACAAAGATCTCTGAGATAATAAATGCTCAAACTCCTGAAAGTAATAAAACTGGTCTTGGTTTTTGGACACCACAGGATGATCCTAAAGAAGAAAGTTCCTCACTTAAGTTTGGAACTTTTGTCACATCTTTCTTTGACACTTCTTATAATCAATTCTATCCTTGTTCTTCTTCTAATCCCATCCCTGAGGAGATATCTGCAAAATCTAAGCCTGCAGATAAAGGAAAGTCTATTCTCTCTCAGAAGGCTTCCAAGAAAACCAAACTGAAAGTTCCCTCCAAACCTTCAGTGGATAAACCTTTTAGCTCAGTGACAGAAATCTTTGATATCTGTCCTCCAAAGCTGAAGGTTGATCTAAAGCCCGTGAAATCTGAAGAAATAAAAATTCCTCCCAGATCTCGTGCTAAAGGCATTCTTGGAGCTGGACCTGCTCATCTTAAGTTTTCAAAACCTTTTGGTTATAAATCCACCATCAGATATAGAAAATGTTATCACTGTGGATTCACTGACCATATTGCGAGCAAGTGTCCAAATACCACCGAAGCTGATAAAACAGCCAAAGTGAAGAAAAATGCCTCTAAGGCAAATAAAGTCACCAAAGTGAAAAATACCACTAAGGTTAAGAAATTAACCAAAGTGAAGATTACCACTGAAGCTGAATCTTCCTTATCCACTAACTCTGAAGGACCCATTGAAAAGTGGGTACCAAACAAAGCTTAATCTTCCTTATGTATGCAGGGATCAAAGGGCATCTGGTATCTCGATAGCGGATGTTCTCGTCATATGACTGGACAAAGAGACCTGCTCACTGAATACAAGGAAGAGAAAGGTCCCTCTGTGACCTTTGGTGGAAATGGAAAAGGATTTACCCGAGGGTTTGGTGTCCTCAGCAATGGGACAACTACCTTTCGAAGAGTCGCTTATGTAGATGGACTGAAGCACAATCTTCTAAGCATCAGTCAGCTATGTGACAAAGACTACGAAGTTCGCTTTTCTAAGAAAGCATGTTCAGTGGTAGATGAAAAAGGAAAACTTGCTCTCAGTGGTTATAGAAGAGAAAATGTCTATGTAATAGATATGGACTCTACTATCACTGATAACTTATGTTTTCTCTGTAAGGCCTCTTCTGATGTCAACTGGCTATGGCATAAAAGGCTCTCTCATCTAAACTTCAAAACCCTGAATTCTCTCTCATCTAAGGAACTGGTTTCTGGTCTTCCTCAGCACTCATATGCTAAAGAATCTCTCTGCTCAGCATGTGAAAAAGGAAAACAAACAAGAGCTAGTTTCAAGTCGAAACAAGTTTCCTCAGTAACAAGTCCTCTTCAGCTCTTGCATATGGATCTATTTGGCCCTGTCAATATCCAATCAATAGCTGGAAAGAAATATACGCTTGTCATTGTAGATGAATATTCTCGCTACACCTGGGTTATTTTTCTTCGCTGTAAGAATGATACTCCAGAAGAACTAATATCTTTTGTCAAAAAGATGGAAGTGCTGAATAATCTTACTGTTCGATCAATAAGAAGTGATCATGGAACTGAATTCAAAAATAGTTCCCTGAACAATTTCTTTGAGAACAAGGGAATCTCTCACAACTTCTCTTCAGTAAGAACACCTCAGCAAAATGGAGTCGCTGAAAGAAGAAATAGAACGATCATAGAAGCTGCTAGATCAATGCTCAGCGATTCTCACCTCCCTACTCAATTTTGGGCAGAAGCTGTAAACACTGCATGTTTTACTCAAAACAGATCGCTGATAATAAAGCGATTTGGGAAGACAGCTTATGAACTCTTTCTTGGAAGGAAGCCTTCTATCAGATTTCTTCATATCTTTGGTTGTCAGTGCTTTATCTTAAACAACAAAGATCAACTTGGAAAGTTCGACCCAAAAGCCGATGATGGAATATTTTTAGGATATTCCTCCATCTCAAAAGCCTACAGAGTTTTCAACAAAAGAAGACAAACCGTAGAAGAAACCATTCATGTCACGTTTGATGAAACGCGCTCAGCGAACTCTAAACCAATCGCTGACAATGAAGAACTGAATACTTGGATGATCTCTCACTATAAAGGAACTGAACCTTTCTTCTCAAACCAACAGCACACTGAAACTCCAGCTGCTGATGAAGAACCAAGTATCATACCTCCCACCGCTGAATCCAACTCATGGATTTCAGCTGAACCTCTAAACACACTTCTACCATCAAATCCATCTACGTCTGAAAACCCTTCTGAAAGTATTGGTGTATCTAATGTTCAACAATTACTAGCTGATGAACCTCAAGCATCTTCATCAGTGACTGCTCCTATTGTTGATCCTATCGCTGAAATAAGCAATCTTGCTCCTGCTCAGCGATGGACCAGAGATCACCCCATAGATCAAATTCTTGGTAATCCAGATGCAGGTATTCAGACACGACGAAGCTCAGGTAATATCTGTCTCTTTGTAAACTTTCTCTCCTTAATAGAACCAAAGAAGACTGATGATGCCCTCAGAGATCCAAACTGGGTCAGCGCTATGCAAGAAGAGCTGACTGAATTCTCTCGAAACAAATTTTGGAATCTCGTTCCTAGACCATCTGATAAAACTGTAATAGGCACCAAATGGGTGTTTAGAAACAAGTTAGATGAACATGGAATTGTAACCCGCAACAAGGCTCGACTTGTTGCTCAGGGATACAGACAAGAGGAAGGCATAGACTATGATGAAACCTTTGCCCCTGTGGCCAGGCTCGAAGCAATTCGACTATTCTTAGCTTATGCAGTCTATAAAGACTTCATCGTTTATCAAATGGACGTAAAATCAGCTTTTCTGAATGGAAAACTGAATGAAGAAGTTTATGTAGAACAACCACCAGGGTTCTATGACCCTAAGCATCCAAATTATGTTTATAAATTGGATAAGGCTCTCTATGGTTTAAAACAAGCCCCTCGTGCTTGGTATGACACTCTCTCATCTTTTCTTATCTCTGAAAATTTTGAACGTGGCAAGATTGATAATACGTTATTTTTCAGGAAGATAAAAGGTCATATAATTCTTGTACAAATATATGTCGATGACATAATATTTGGTTCTACTAACCCATCTCTATGTACTCGCTTCGCTGAAAGAATGAAGAAAGAATATAAAATGAGTATGATGGGTGAGCTGACATATTTTCTTGGTCTTCAGATTAAACAATCTGACAAAGGTACTTTTATCTGCCAAGGTAAGTATGTTAAAGACATGCTGAAGAAGTTTGATTTAACACAAACTTCAGCGATGAAAACTCCTATGGCACCACCACTGACACTTAACAAGGATCCATCTGGAAAACCTGTTAATGTCACTGCCTATAGAGGAATGACAGGCTCATTGCTGTATCTTACAGCAAGCCGACCTGACATCATGTACTCTACTTGTTTATGTGCACGCTATCAATCTGAACCCAAGGAATCCCATCTGATCGCTGTAAAGCGAATTTTCAGATATCTGAAAGGAACTCCTAACCTCGGTCTTTGGTATCCCAAAGACTCAGGGTTCGATCTAACTGGTTATTCTGATAGTGATTTTGCAGGCTGTAAACTTGACAGAAAAAGTACCACTGGTGGATGTCAACTCTTGGGAGGAAAGCTGGTAAGCTGGACAAGCAAGAAGCAAAATTCTGTGTCCACTTCCACAGCTGAAGCTGAATACGTAGCCGCTGGAAGCTGTTGTTCACAAATCCTATGGATGAGAAATCAACTATTAGATTATGACCTTCAGCTGTCAAAGATTCCTATCTATTGCGACAGCACTAGTGCTATCGCTATAGCAAATAATCCAGTGCTACATTCAAAGACAAAACACATAGAGATCAGATATCACTTTATCAGAGATCATGTGATGAATGGTGATATTGAACTTCACTTTATCCCTATTGACTTTCAGCTTGCTGATATATTCACCAAACCTCTTGATGAGACAAGGTTCAACTTTCTCATCAGTGAGCTTGGAATGCTGAACCTCGAAGAATAATTCTTCAGCGTTCATGTATTGTGTCAGTAATCAAAAGTTCCCCTCATCATTCTCTCTGATAAACATTCTGACTCTCAGGTATGTTCTCTCTCCCTCAAAGATGTTTTTCTTCAAAATATAAACTTTAATCACTGAACTTTCTTCAAGTGATTAAAAGTTTTTTTTAAAAATATATTAATCACTGATATTTCCAGTCAGTGATCTTTTAAAAGGAAAATCTATCCCTATCTTTACAATCAGGGATACTTTTAAAAAGGAAAATCTATCGCTGACTTTTCTTCAGTGATCATTTCAACGGACAAATGAACAGTCTCTCTCCTCTATGACGTCATTTGAACCGACAATCCACGACATGCCTTTTCTGACACGTTCGTCCGTTGCCCTCCTATCCAATCAACTTCGTGGAACGTGTCAATGTCATGATGATTTCTTTTCCCGCTTCATTCTCTCTCTTATCTCTCTTCTCTCTCTTCGTATAAAAGGAATTCTTCTCTCCTTTATACGGTTTACGCTTTCAAAACTTTCAAAGCAAGAAACATTCTCTCAAGAACACTCAAGCAAGTAAACCCAGAATATTGAATCTGCAACTCTTTTTCTTCAAGATACACAGGTTTATTTCATGTTTATATGCTTTGTTCATATGCTTTTTATTCTTTTAAAATCCTACTCGCTTTCTATGGATTTTATAAAACGTTTTGTTGTAAAAACTAAAGATCATTCCTTCTGATTTTATGTTTTTAAATAAAAACTTTTTGGTTTTAAAAGTGTTCTTCATTCTTTCTACCCAGAACACTATTTTTCTCCTAAAAATAACTTGATAATTTTCCAGTTTCCCTTCCTCTATGGAAACTGGTAATCATATTATTTTTAATCTAAATCATTTCTTCTATTATGCCTCTTTCCATAACAGAAATGACACAGTCTTCAATCGTTGCTTCCAAGCATGTACGATTCGCTCTCACTGAAGTTGAGATTACTAAATGTAATCATTTGGCCAGACTCGACTTCAAAGCTGACAAATACCCACATCTGGTGGAAGCTGCTGAATTCCTCAAGCAGTCATGCATAGCTTACGCGATCACTGTGGATCCTAAGCCCTCCAAGACTCTACTTCAGCAGTTCTGGTTCACTGCTGATGCAACTGAACTTACCAACAGGAAAGGCGAACGAGTCCCTGCTATCTCGTTCAGCACGGAATTAGGGCCAGGGAGCATGACCGCTCTTAGCCTCAGGAAATCTTTAAGATTCCCTGACAAACCAAAGAGTGGATTCGACGCACTCCCCACTGATGATGAGCTGATATCCTTCCTGGACGCAATGGGCTATTGTTGGGAAAACAAACCAAGATCTTCTATTCCTAACAAGAAGCTCACCAAGATTCTTAAAGCTCAGATGCCATCACAACTGAACTTTATCTTCTCGCACATAATTCAGTGCATGAGTGGGAAGAGTGGTTCGCTGGATCAAGCCAGCAAAACACAACTGCAGATGGCATACTCCGTTATCGCTGGTCAAAACTTTGACTACGCCACAGCCATCTTTGAAGATCTGAGGTCGAGATTAGAGAAGCCTGAACGAGATCCCAAGATCTCATATGTACGTTTCATATGTACGTATATCAAGTTCCTCTATCCCAACACCTATCCCACCAAAGATGATGGCACCTTTGCCAGGGTTGGTCAACGATCACTAGAGGTCAAGCCACTCGCCGACGAGGTAAGTATCTCTCTCCTTCGCTCTCGTATCTCTCTCCATTCTTCTTCATCTTCAGCGACCACGCAGACGGTTCCTTCGTCTGCTATCCCTGTCGCTACCACTACTTCTAAAAGACCATCATCTAGTCCGATTGGTCCTTCCAAAAAGGCCAAAAAGACTAAGGAAAGTACACCTTCTAGTACTATACCTGAGGGAGCTTCTCAACAAGCTACCTTAGATGCTTTTGTGGGTCTTTCCTCCACAACTTCAGCAGTCACTCATACTGCCGTGTCAGCGATCTCACTCGCTGTCACATCATCAGTAACCCCACCTACTATCTCATTCCCTGAGATTAACCCCATCCCTACTTCTATCCCCAAAACTCTTCCCTTCTCTCCTCATTTGGTCTCTGAACCTGCCACCTCTTCTTTCCCTATAGGACCTGAGCATCAAACTTTTGAGGAATCTATGCAGTTCTACAAAATGTTTGATACATCAGGTACACCTATACTCCTAAACACTTCTCTCCCACCCTCTCCAAATAAGCCCATATCTGAACTAACATTATTTTCAGGTCCTAGCTTGGCGACTGTTGACACGCATGTCAACAGTCTAGGAGAAAAGGTGGATGCTCTCACCAACACCATCAATGAAACCACCAACGCCGTAAATCAGGCTGGTGAGGAGCTGAAGAAGTTGACCGCCACTTGCTCATCTAAAGCTGAGAACTCTCAACTTTCAGCTCTTGAAGAACAAGTCGTCCAACTCAGAGAGTCCTCTCGACTCTTTCAAGGACGATTTGAGTCTCTTACAGCTGAAGTTCAGGGTCTCTCTTCCAAGGTTGACCTCTGCACGTCCCTTCTTCAGCAAGTTCTACAGAAAGTGAATGAACCAGCTCCAGCGCTGCCTCCCTCCTTCACTGAAGATGATCGTACCAACCTCAACATCGCTGTGGAATTCATTCATGATGCCACATGCGACATACCTGCGGTTGAAGACCGAGTTAAGCGTCTGGAGGCTGACGTTCAAGTGCTAAAAGCTTCAACAGCAACTCCAGTAGCTGAACAATCCCCTACCGCTGATAATGACAAAGTGGGGGAGAAAACCGAAGAAACCTCTATTGCTGCTGGGGAAGCTAAGGAACCTCCCTCTCAATCTGAGGGGGAGAAGGCAAAAGAATCCTCATCGATTCACTCCATTCTCTTTGAAGAGGATGAGGAAGAAGATGATGAAAAGGAAGATGATCTAGATCTTGTTGATCAAGAAAAGGATCAGCCCTCCGATGACGACGACGACGATGAAGACCAATCTATGTGGTTCTCTAAGCCGAACGTCGTATCAGGGACAACTTCGCAAGAGGTTGCAAAACAGGGGTGAGAGGTGATACATCTTCAAGTGTTCCTTCGCAAAGCAAAGACAAGCAACCAATCGCTGAAGAATGCTTGAGGACTGGATCACAATCTGAGGGGGAGCATCCTTCTCAGGTATGTCTTTCAATTGTACCACTTTTCTACTCTTTCCAAACCCCTATGTCTTTCTAGCCTTTATCTCTCTCGTTCTAAAAATACACTTATCCCTTCTTTCCTTCTTTTTCTAACCAGACAGTTCTCACCCCTGCTTAAGGGTTCTGAACTACAAATAATACCAGCGGCTATCGCTGAAGAAATAATCCCAATCTCTATCGCTGAGATTGATGAAGAAGAAGAAGATTCCCTGGTCCATCCAGGAAGGCCCTCTCGACCATCTCATTGGTCAGAGGAAGTGGTGAAGAAAAGAGTTGAAATGATCGCTCAACTAGAAAGTCAACGGCTGAAAATCCCTCTTCAAATATCCACAGAGCTCGACTTCCTTACTGAAGCTGAAAGAGAAGAATCTGCCAAAGCTGAGAAGCTGATCGCTGAATGCAAACGAGATGCCCAACTCGCTTTAAAGATTCAATCCTCTCAAGTTAGGGACAAAAAGCTAAAAAGCAAACCTGTGGAAGTTCAAGCAGCACTACTGAAAGAAATTGAAGAGGAACGCTTCAAAGAACAAGAGATCAACGATAAGTCTATCGAATGGTGCAAACAAAAGATGGATTATCGTTCTGATCTTCTTCCAATATCAGCCGTGACTATCTCTGGTCGCAAGAAGAAAGATCAACTCTCAGTGACCATGGAGATTACCAGAGAGGATGGAACCCAAAAAGCTATGTACGTATCAAAACTTGAAAGCTTCGGATTTACGGAATGGTTAGAGTTCTGGGATGCGCTGAAGAAATCCAAATCTACATACAGAGGCTACGTTGAAGGACTCCTTGAAGCCCTCATAAATAGAGTCGTTTCTGTACTAAAGCTGCCATCTCCTCTTCCTCCCAAATCTTTGAAACTCAAGAGAAAAATTGGGTCCTCCTCCTCTGAAGATGTCGCCATCATCAGGAATCAAACTTCTATCAAATTTTCAAGAGATGCACTGTTTGGTCCTCCTCCTGATCTTTCAGTTCTGGACTTATCTCTGCCTCCTGGTGGTCCCTTCCAAGCTGGTTAAGTAATCGACAAGCCTTATGGAATATTCTTCAGAGATGATGATGAGGAACTCAGATTTCAAAGAATCTCTGAGATTCCTATCTGTCCTCTGAATCATCTCAAGGATCTCTTATGCTTATGGTGTGACTTCTTCCCTGCTGCTGAAAAAATTAAAAAGATTATCAGTCAAGAATCTTTGGAACGAAGACAGAAAGGAGAAGAAATACCTGAGTATATGATCAATCCTCCCAAATCTTCTTATAGCTGATAGATTAGTTTTCTTATCTGTAATCTGTTAGTTATACTTACAGTAGTTAGTTAGTCACTTGTACTTATGATTTTCATATCTTGTAATTCTATCCCTGAATTAAATGAAAATTGCAGTGATGTACTTAACCCTATCAGTACTGTAAAAGATCCCTCAAAATAGTAATTGGGACACGCATTCTATGAGTCCTTTTTATTCCTATATTTTGAATTAAAAAGTAATTTTCTTTTGTTACTTTGTCATTATCAAATAGGGGGAGATTGTTGATCCAAACTCTCTCAGTGATTTGATAACGACCCTCTTTTACTTAGTGAAAATTACGTTATTATATGTATTAAGTGTTTCATCATCAGCGATCAGACTGAGTCTGTTCAGTTATCGCTGATGACCATTCTGTAAACATTTAATATGTATGTGTTTCACTTTCAGCGATCAAACTGAGTCTGTTCAGTTATCACTGATAGTTTCCTATGTAACACAGTTAACGTAATCCCTGAAGACAAGTCTCGCGTCAACATAGTTCATAGCTGAATCGAAGACGAAGCCACTGAACAATAGATAAGTCTACTAGTGACCTGATGCGGATATCAGCGAAGACCAGACAAATCTACTTACGCGAAGAAGCCTGAGGAAAAGCTTCAGCGATAGCTGAACTTCTTTATCTCTGGAAGAAGAGATACTCAGCGATCAACGATCACAAAGCTTATGCCTCAAGTTTTCTTTTGTCTTACCTTGCACAACCAGTACGATGTGTCAGAACGGACAAGTCTCTGCCACAAATCGTACACCAACTCTGTCAACTACACTGTTCATAAAGTGGCCAAAAGCATGTCTCCAAAAGTGAGACTACCAAAGCCAATCTATGAATGCCACGTGTAAAGTACCCTGCCATGCATTTAATGCATAGGGTATAAATAGGAAGCTCACTCCTTCATCTGAAGGTGTGCCCAATCCTTGAACTCCAAAATAGAAACCCTTGTTTTCTATCTCTCTAAAAATCCCCCATTCTCTGAATTTCTTGTGCAACCATCTTAGTGTTTCTTAAGTTTGTTTAGATTGAGTCTGTCTTAATCTTATTCCGCAACAAACTTGTAAATTGTACTTTGATTTATCAATAAACAATTTATTAAACTTTAATTTCTGTGTTTGTATTCAACCCCCCCCTTCTACAAACTTGTTAAGCACCTTCGGGACCAACAGTAAGACCGGAGTGGACAGTGAGTGTCCCGGTCGAATGCTATAGACCGATAAAGGTATTCGACCGGAAGTGGACTTAGACCGATAGAAACAAAGACCTATATGTTCGACCGGAGTGTTCTTGACACAGTATCGACCCAGAAACTCAAATAATCAGCCCAGAAACAGATCAAAACATAAAATTAAACTCCCAAACTTTGCAAAAACGATCGATTACACGATTAGAACTGATTGCTACCAATTAATTTCAGTAAAAACCACTTTATGAAAGAATCGATTGAACACACAGTGCCGTCTCCAAACCGAACCCAGAAAACCAAATTCAACAAATTGATAATCAGAAACAATGCAATTATCAAATCAAACAATACCCAATCACTTTAATATGAAAAACAAATACAATCAAATTAATATCCACTTGAATGAACAATCACACAATAAAAAACATGAATCTTTGACAGAAAATTAGAACCGAACAAAAACTTATTCAATCCAATCTGTACTGTGCTATGATACCAATTGTGTGTCCCAATACGCAATCATTCAATCAAGCAATCACATAAACAATATAATAAATCAAACCTGATATTGATATTCAATGAAATCAAAGGATTACAATGTTGAAATCGAAATCCTCTCTTTCTCTCTTTCTTGTTCACGGCGCCACACCACCACCACGACTAATTCTCTCTCTATGATAATATTGCAATTAAGAACCTTAAACCCTAATTAACTCTAAAACAAACTATTTATACTTAGCCCATATAGCCTAATGGGCTTGCAAGGCTTAGGCCCAACTACAAACTAAACTTATTTAACTAAATAAAAGACTAATAAATAAAATACGTAAAAATACTTTTGACTAATTATTACAAAAGGACCCTAGACTATTTGTTGAGACGACTTTATTAGCTTTAACTTCAGATTTCCATCTTCAGATAATTATGATCTTGAATCCAATAAATATGTGCTTTAACAACAGTTGCGGTCATCTATGTATCTGATGGGCTCGATAATGGTGTGCGTAACTTGGTCTACAACCTCAAGTCGTGGCAAGGTCACATAGACGAGCAACGTCCCAAGGTCCTTGGCATGGGCTACCTGGACAGCGACTTAGGGCATGGCCAAGGTCGTCTAGAGGGTGGTGGACGTCTTTAAGCCGTGTTGGCTAGTGTTTTCCCATTTATTTCCCTCTCCATTTCTTTCTTCCTTGGGGCGATTTTTGGTAGCTAACAACCTAAAAATCTAAATCGAGACTCGGTAAAGATTACAATCGGGTGTCACTACGATCACTAAAAGAATTCTATCCAATGAGTAGTCATATAACTCCAAAAGTAGTATTTCCAAAAATGCCTCTATCGACAATCATTGCTCCACATAAAGTCAACAATACTTCTTGCGATGACGGGAAAGACCCAATTTCCATTGATCGCGGTGGTATACAAAAGTAGGCCACAAATCTATGTTATAGAGCTTCTACTATGGAACACTGTCATCGAGTTCAACCACCCATGGTCTATAGCTCGAGTCTCTCAATGAACTACGATATGTTCATTCACTGGAATTAAACCATTACGGGTCACACGGTCATCGAGTTCAACCACCCATGGTCTATAGTTCGAGTCCCCCGGTGATTCAATACCCGTATCTAGCTATGTCATGGAAACAACTATTTCATGAAAACTCATAAATCGACTCCTGTGCCTATGGATCCATTGCGTTACATCCTAATACTCAAAAGTATTCTAGATGTGTTAATCAATATAAAACACATACACTTTTACGCACATCAAGTGCCAAAAAGGGAGAAATCCCCATTTTATCAACAAACCCGAAATATTCTCAAATTCAATACTGTAGGTTCCTAAAAGGTTTAATGTTCCAAAACCATTGTTCACAAGAATGGCTACATCATAAGCAAATAAATAAAGGGGTTTATGGATCTCCAATGGCATGAAACCATTCATAAATAAAAACATGACATGTGAGTTCTAAATACTTCATAATTTAAACAAGATGGTCCATATCTCGTTTCCGCGGTAAACAAATCATTTAGTGAACGAAATGGTGAAATCCCTAAATTTCCCAAAAATTAACTAAATGGTCAAAAATCATCAAAAAGAGAAAATGCACCAAAAAACATTCATATACCAAAGATTTACTTTTATAACATGATCAAAACACCCAAAATTGATCAAAATCCATACATATGTGAAATACATCAAGTGGAATGTTTAATAGACTAAAATATAAAAGATCTATTCTTAGCGTCGGTTCAAAGATTGTCTAAATGTAAAGTCTGAGTGAAGGATCAGACTTAAGCTTAGAGATCTGAAGCAAAGGCTCAGAGATCTGAAGCAAAGGCTCAGAGATCTAGCCATGAAAGCTTAAAGATTTGGATGTGAGGGGTCAAATACCTGGAAGGAAGTCTAAGATCTCTATTCATACTTAGTGCTTATAACATGGTTATTATGATCTTTTTTAAAGGGAACACTAGCATAATAGAACTTGTGGCTTGTTCTCAGTTGTTCGTATTTCACAGTGTAACACCCGCAATTTTCGGTAAGTAAAGGTCACCCGGACATTTTTGAAACTTGTAAATGGTGGGATTTTTGTTGGGAAAACATTATTTAAAGTCCCTTGAAGTATTGGGAGTGTTGGCGTTGAAAAAGTCGAGTTTCGGAGCTTGGTACGGGCACGACTACAATGCCCGGTGACTATGATAGTGTCAAGTCGCACCTGGCAATGCGGGTTTTAGCTCCTTTCTTCATTTCTTCACTTCCACTTCATCCCAAACACTCTCTAGAACTAACCTAAATCAAATATGTCGATTTTGGGTCATCCTTGGCTCAAATACTTGGATATTATGGAGGTAAAACATCATCAAGTGGTAGAACTGGAAGCTATGATCAAGAGTTCACCATCTCCATCTTCATCTTTAACCTCAAGCTCCATTTTCGGGTTTTCTAGGTTTCCACCAAAACCTAAGTGGTAAGTTTATCCTCTCTATTTTTAAACCTTATTAGGTGATATAAATGCTTCATTGATGATTCCCTAGTGTTTGGTTTCTCTAATTTCGGTTTGGAAGATTTTGGAGGATTTAGGTCGAAATTAGGGTTTTGGCCAAAATGGAGATTTTGATGTAAAATGATCGAGGAATTATTCTAAAAGGCTGAATAAATATATTTATGGTTGAAATTTGTGGATCTAGGTTTTGGAAGGATTTTGCTCATGGATTTAGATTTCTTCAAGAAAACTCAAGTTGGGGTAAAATCTAGATTTATCTTAAATATAGCAAGGTGAGTTCAAGTTGATTTGTGAAAACGGTGTACATGCCAAAATGTTTATTTTATAGTGTTTATATGTTTTTGCATGAAATCATTAACTGTTGAGTTTTTGGTGAATCTTGATTATTTGAAGTGTTCAATTTTATAAACATTGTTAAACACCCACTTTGGGATTTTTGAACATCTTGGTAAATAAATCATGTGGATATGTTTCCTTGATGATTTTACATATCTAAATAGAGTTCATTTGATGTAAGTGTCATCATTTGTGTATTTGATCTTGTAAACCATTTGGAAAATGCGTATTATTGTGTTATGAGGCATTTTGGAAATATAAGGGTATGAGTTCATTTGGAAAATGGTTTGCCACAACCAATGATGAATTTGGAGTTAATCATACTTTTGGTCGTTGTGTTTGCATAACCCATTGTGGAGTTTTGTTAGAACTGAAAGTCCTATGTGTTGAAAGTGGAATAAAGTATTTATAAGGGTGCATAATGTAATTCTTTAATAGTTGATTAATTAGATGGGCCCAAGACCATAAGCCCATTAGGCCTGTAAGCCTAAGTATATAAAGGTTATTTTAGTTTCAATAGAAAGTTTAAGTCTCATTATTCATAATTCTCTAGTCAATAGGTTTACATTTACTGATCAAATATTCTCTCTGTAAACCTAAACCCTTTCTTGAATATTAATCATATGGCTAGAGGTTGTGGCAATATTATTGTTCTTCATTGTTGATTATTGTTCGTGATTGCACTGTACTGGGATCTACAATTGGTATCAGAGCAAAGAGACTAAAGGTTTGATCCAGAAAAAGGTTTGTCTAAAAACCCTATTCGATTATCTGCTTAATCTGTTAAGTTCTTGGTTGATCTGTGTCGATTAATAGTTTTATCAATTGATAGCTGTTTATGTGGTTTATCGATCAATTTTTTATTTGAAAAAATCAGATTCGGTCTATTATTTTTTCTGGAAAAAGTGAGTATCGATCTGTGTTTGTGCTTGGTATTCTTATCGGTCGTTTGAGTATCTGAAATCTTAGTTGTTTGTCGGTAATTGTGTGTCCAGTGATAATCGATTTTGTAATTTTTCGATCTGTTCGATTTCAATTTTATGGGTTTGATTTCGGTCGAATTCCAGATTCATCGTGTTCTTCGGTGGTATTCTTCGAGTTTATCGGACTTATCTGTTTATCGGTGTTTGTGTTTATCGGTCTATCTCTTATTTTGTTTTTATCTGTTATTAGACCGATAGGTTATTTGATCGATAGATAACCTTCGACCATGACTTTGTCACTACCGGTCTTTGATTCGACCGGGTCTTTGCCAATACCGGTCTTTTATTCGACCGGCACATCACTTCGATCGGTACCCTGATTACCGGTCTTTGTCCTTTGACCGATATATTGTCACTTCCGGTCCTTTGGTTCAACCGGATTTGTTTTGACCGATAATAAGATTAGACCGGTACATTGTTGATACCGGTCCTTTGGTTCGACCGATACTTTGTCAATACCGGTCCTTTGCTTGACCGGTACACTGTCGTTATCGGTCCTTTGCTTGACCAGTACCTTACAAACAAGGGTTCCTATCCAATCTAAAAGAGTTACACCTCAAAGGCCTACGCCCTCTATTGCCTACTCACTAGAGACCCAGACAGTCAACAGTTATAAAACATCACATGCCTCCCAGAACAGACAGACTTACATGCCTATGGATCCATCGCAACACAGTCTAACATTACACGACTCCAATTGAATGACCAAAGCACCCAAAACATGTACTCTCAAATGACACGTAATAAACGCCATCATAGTCAAAACTTGTAGATCCTAGTAAAGTGCAATCACGAACAATAATCAACAATGAAGAACAATAATATTGCCACAACCTCTAGCCATATGATTAATATTCAAGAAAGGGTTTAGGTTTACAGAGAGAATATCTGATCAGTAAATGTAAACCTATTAACTAGAGAATTATGAATAATGAGACTTAAACTTTCTATTGAAACTAAAATAGCCTTTATATACTTAGGCTTACAGGCCTAATGGGCTTATGGGCTTGGGCCCATCTAATTAATCAACTATTAAAGAATTACATTATGCACCCTTATAAATACTTTATTCCACCTTCAACACATAGGACTTTCAGTCCTAACAATCTCCCCCTAAAGTTGAATAAAACATTTAACAACTTGAAAAACTTCAGGCCTTGATCTTCTTTCCCTCTTGAATCTTTGAAGAACTTTGGTGTTGCATGTCTTCATGTCTTTCAACTCTCCCCCTTGAATAAAGCTCTTGGTCTTCATAATATCAACTTTGTAACTAGATTCAATGTACAGTAACATCGACTGAATGCACTATCACGCAACTTTTAACTGTAAAAACTCAATCACATCGGATAAGCACACAAGAAAGATAATGTGAGAGTTACGTGACTTTCCACGGTGCATCTTCAGTTTAAAACAAATAATCTGTCTTTGAACCGCGAGTTGAATAGATTTGTTTTCTTCTCAAGAACTTGTTTCAATCAGCGCATAGTAGGAACGATAAACAAACTTGTAGCAGACACCACATGATACGGGAAAGAATCAATACAATCTTTGAAATCTTCATCTTTGAAAATTGAAACAACAACTTCATCTCTTTGATCTCTAAACTGTCTTTAGAAATAACTTTCTTTCTTTCTTTAAAACTTTGAAATTGAACTTTGAAAAATTTCTCCCCCTTTTTGATGATTGTGAGCATCAAGATCATCAAAACTCTTCAATTTCAACACATTCTTTGACCTTCCCTTGATAATATGACAATCTCTTCCCTGTGATCTGAGTATCCTTCAATTCATGAAATGTATATATCCGAATCTTTTCAAATTCAGATATAATAGGAATTGAAAACCTGAATCAACAAATGATATAGTTAGTATGCCTGTAAGTAGCACAGAGCCACTTTGTACAACATATGTATGTTGGAAAGGAGATTTTGTGATGTTCACTCCCCCAGGGATTCCATTCAATCATCGAAAAACCACAAAGGAATTTTCTAAGAATGTTATGACAAGAAAACTCATTCCTTGTGTGTACGTGCAAGTGTAGAATGATTGAAGCTACTTAGCTATATCAGGCTCAAATTGTGTAAACTGTTGAGACAGCAACATATATTACATGGACTCAATGTGCATGAAAAAGGTGCGAAGGTGGGGCAACTTTCCTTCTTTTCCAATACCTAAATCTTCCGATTGAAGACTAGATAACATATGTGTTGCGTCCCCAAAGAAAATGAAACATTTCTTTGATAAGAAAGAAACGAGTGGTTGGTGGGGTAATTGCAAGAGTTGGCATGGGCTCACTGCCTGTTTCAATGATGGTCACCAAAGAATGTGAACCAATCAGTAGATGTGGCTGCCTGGCTCAGAAAGTGTTTGGTGCAGAGTTTTCATATTCTTTTAACTCTGTTCTCACACCCTCTTTCTTTTTAACATTAAAGCTCACTTCTAACCAAACTCTCCTTTTCATTTTTCCGCTCAGCACAATGAGAAAAACTCAACCGGATGAGTTATCTCCCCCACTCTTTGATTTAAGACCCCTTACCCCTCAATCACTCAAGGATAACTTCCTGGGTAGGAAACACTGGTTAACGTGAATCCATGGAAGTTCTGTTTAAGTTCTCTCACAAGTCCCATGTAAGTCCTATAAAGAATGGTTTGCTCAACAGTTTAACTTGAACAGTTAAGCACAAAATGTATGATAACACTGTAAAAAATGTATGCTCATAAGATTTGAGCAATTGAACTTTGAAGATTTCTCAAAACAAAGATATTGAATGAAAGAAATGAAATCAAAAGAGTTGTTTTGAGAATCTGACAATGTATCAATCAGATCAAATAAACTGGTTAGGGTATCAAAGAATTAGATATTATGTTTATATAAACAAATATAAACAATTTAGCAATGAAAGCACAAATTTAGAATAATGATAGATGCTCAACAACATTGAATATCAAACGGGGTTATTACCATCGAAAAATTGTTTTGCTATGAGACATGGTAATAACAAATACAAATGAAGTACTGAACCTGTGTGTGTGAATACGTTACAGTATAAGGATAAGATAATACACAATTATTGATCTTTAGCAACACACATTCAGTTAAACATTAATGCGCAAAAAATGAAAAACATTTAAATTCACACTTCTAGATTCATGAAACCTTTTGAAAATCAGAAGTGGTTTGAACATTTCAGAAACTGTTTTTCATGCTGGAAAGTTGTTCGTCTTCCAAACAGGCAGAGATCTAGAGTTAGAAGATACTTACTTTTAACCTCCCCCTCAAATCATGATAGAATGATATAGATCAGATACGCTCCCCCTGGATATTTGCACAATATCCAAGTCTGAACGTTGAAGAACGGGTCCTGATCTGTCATGTGATCAGAAGCCAAACTTCGTTGAAGTCCGGGTTCTAAGATGATTTACTTAGAAGCCATCGTTCTTCTACTCCCCCTTGACAGTAGGTGCCTGCAACAAATAATCAGTTTTCAGCTTTGGTAGCCACTGGTATTTGGGTCCTCGAATGTTAGTTGCAGTTCTTGTGGGGGAAATAGAATAAGAACCATACCAGAAATGATCACTAGTTTTGTGAATGTGATCATGTGTACGACAATAAGAACAGTGGTATTTATTACCTGACAACTTGAGTAATTGATCTCTTGAGTAGATGTGATCAGGTTTACCTTTACTCGCATTGTTCTTCTTTGCATTAAATGCATGTACACACGATTCTCTTTCTTTCAGCTCATCTTTAACTGGTTTCTTCTTCCAGACCAGTTCCTCTTCTTTGTATCTCCTTCTTCTAGGATGTGTACCTGAACCATCTATATTGCTATCATAGAAAATGTTAGTTTTACGAATCCGATCAAACGATTTAACTGACCTTTGTGGAGAGACCGATTTCTGATTTGAACTTGATGCAGTCTGTTCAAGCACTTTAATCGTCGAAGCAAAGTTGTCTCTTTCTTTAACAAGCAGATCAATCTTCTTCGTGAACTCATACTTCGTTTTCTGCTTTTTCTGCACACTTTCAGATAGTTCAGATAACTTCTTAGTAAGCTTTTTGATCTCAGCCTCAAACTTACTTCTCTCTTCTTCAAATCCCTTTTCAACATTGTTTCTTTGGCCGGGTATTTATTTGAAGAAACCAACATTCTTTTGTTCAATGGCCTTCTTCTCTGTTGCAAACTTCTCTCTTTCAAGAATGATTACTTTCTAAAAATCAGAAATTTGCTGAGAAAGTTTTATACATTTCAGCTCAACTTCTTTCTTCTCATCAGCACATTTTCTCGAAAAATCTGAGAACTTCTTTGCAAAAGATTTCTCAAACTCGGATTTATCTTTAGCATGCTTTTGCTCTAAATCAGATATTTGCTTTTGAAGCTCAGCATTTGTATCTTTCAGATGCTCAATCTGCTCCTCAGAACTTTCAACAGATGCTGCTTGTTGGATTTGGACAATTTGAACTTCCAGATCAGAAATCCGTCTTTTGATTGAGGGGTGAGGGGTCTTAAATCAAAGAGTGGGGGAGATAACTCATCCGGTTGAGTTTTTCTCATTGTGCTGAGCGGAAAAATGAAAAGGAGAGTTTGGTTAGAAGTGAGCTTTAATGTTAAAAAGAAAGAGGGTGTGAGAACAGAGTTAAAAGAATATGAAAACTCTGCACCAAACACTTTCTAAGTCGGGCAGCCACATCTACTGATTGGTTCACATTCTTTGGTGACCATCATTGAAACAGGCAGTGAGCCCATGCCAACTCTTGCAATTACCCCACCAACCACTCGTTTCTTTCTTAACAAAGAAATGTTTCATTTTCTTTGGGGACGCAACACATATGCTATCTAGTCTTCAATCGGAAGATTTAGATATTGAAAAAGAAGGAAAGTTGCCCTACCTTCGCACCTTTTTCATGCACATTGAGTCCATGTAATATCTGTTGCTGTCTCAACAGTTTACACAATTTGAGCCTGATATAGCTAAGTAGCTTCAATCATTCTACACTTGCACGTACACACAAGGAATGAGTTTTCTTGTCATAACATTCATAGAAAATTCCTTTGTGGTTTTTCGATGATTGAATGGAAGCCCTGGGGGAGTGAACATCACAAAATCTCCTTTCCAACGTACATATGTTGTACAAAGTGGCTCCGTGCTACTTACAGGCATACTAACTATATCATTTGTTGATTCAGGTTTGCAATTCCTATTATATCTGAATTTGAAAAGATTCGGATATATACATTTCATGAATTGACGGATACTCAGATCACAGGGCGGAGATTGTCATATTATCAAGGGAAGGTCAAAGAATGTGTTGAAATTGAAAAGTTTTGATGATCTTGATGCTCACAATCATCAAAAAGGGGGAGAAATTTTTCAAAGTTCAATTTTAAAGTTTTAAAGAAAGAAAGAAAGTTATTTCTAAAGACAGTTTAGAGATCAAAGAGATGAAGTTGTTGTTTCAATTTTCAAAGATGAAGATTTCAAAGATTGTATTGATTCTTTCCTGTATCATGTGGTGTCTGCTACAAGTTTGTTTATCGTTCCTACTATGCGCTAATTGAAACAAGTTCTTGAGAAGAAAACAAATCTATTCAACTCGCGGTTCAAAGACAGATTCTTTGTTTTAAACTGAAGATGCACCGTGGAAAGTCACGTAACTCTCACATTATCTTTCTTGTGTGCTTATCCGATGTGATTGAGTTTTTACAGTTAAAAGCTGCGTGATAGTGCATTCAGTCGATGTTACTGTACATTGAATCTGGTTACAAAGTTGATATTATGAATACCAAGAGCTTTATTCAAGGGGGAGCGTTGAAAGACATGAAGACATGCAACACCAAAGTTCTTCAAAGATTCAAGAGGGAAATAAGATCAAGGCCTGAAGTTTTTCAAGTTGTTAAATGTTTTATTCAACTTTAGGGGGAGATTGTTAGGACTGAAAGTCCTATATGTTGAAAGTGGAATAAAGTATTTATAAGGGTGCATAATGTAATTCTTTAATAGTTGATTAATTAGATGGGCCCAAGCCCATAAGGCCATTAGGCCTGTAAGCCTAAGTATATAAAGGCTATTTTAGTTTCAATAGAAAGTTTAAGTCTCATTATTCATAATTCTCTAGTCAATAGGTTTACATTTACTGATCATATATTCTCTCTGTAAACCTAAACCCTTTCTTGAATATTAATCATATGGCTAGAGGTTGTGGCAATATTATTGTTCTTCATTGTTGATTATTGTTCGTGATTGCACTGTACTAGGATCTATAAGTTTTGACTATGATGGCATTTATTACGTGTCATTTGAGAGTACATGTTTTGGGTGCTTTGGTCATTCAATTGGAGTCGTGTAATGTTAGACTGTGTTGCGATGGATCCATAGGCATGTAAGTATGTCTGTTCTGGGAGGCATGTGATGTTTTATAACTGTTGACCGTCTGGGTCTCTAGTGAGTAGGTAATAGAGGGCGTAGGCCTTTGAGGTGTAACTCTTCTAGATTGGATAGGCACCCTTGTCTGTAAGACCTTGAGGTGTAACTCGACGGAGTAAGCACTAGAGGCATAAATAGTTTGAGGATTGTGATGTCTGTTATGGCATGAGAACTAGAATCGGGATAGGTGGTGAAATCCAATAACATCACGGGTGGTAAAACAGTTTGGTTTGGATAACGTTTATATTGGTGTCTCATTCGTTTAAAATGCATATTATTGGAAAATGAGACGTTTTCATAAATGAAACATATCATTTTGAAAGATTATGATTTCAATTGCACTCTTCCTTTTTAACGATATATTTATAAATGTTGAAAACTCTTGAGCTCACTAGGCGTTAAGCCTAACCTTTTTATTTGTCGGCATGTGCATCAGGTTCCAGTTGGGGGTTTGGTTCTAGCAGTGCAACAAGAAGATGAGCAGTAGATTTACACGAGGGTAAGTAGTTTGGTGGAGTCTTCCGCACTTAGAGATAGTGATTGTTACTTGGTTTTAGTAACACCCGTACCTATTATAGATCGTGTTTAAGAATTGAAATATGTTTATTGAAGTTAAATATTAAATTTTTGTTGTAGATGTTTCCATTATCGATTATTTTGAAAATTTTATATTAGTTGCTATTTCCAGATTTGAGGGTGTTACACACAGTCATATGACTTTAAAGTTTCCTTTGTTGTATAAATAGTTTTCTAGAGTGTTTTTTAGAGTAATCTTTACACATTGTAATCTTTGACAGTTATTTAGTTGCAATATTTCTCTCTCTCTATTCTCTCTGTATTCCTGTGATCGTCAATACATATGACATTTAAATTCCTATCTGTCTCTACTTTGTGATTGTGTTCTTGATATTTTACTTAAGATCTGTTTGAGAACTATCAATTGGTATCAGAGAAGATAATTGAAATTTGGAAGGATTCTTCATGATAAAGTTCAAGATCCGATTATGTTTGTTGAAATTCCCATTTCTTGAATCCTCGATTTGTTCAAATATTGATCTTACTTGATCAATTTACTGCAATTTCCTTTTGATCTATTTCTTGATCGATTCTTGATCAATTTCCTTGTAAATTTCAAATAAATTTCAAGTTCAGTTAGATCGATATATCTGATCTTATAGTAATGTCTAAAGAATACATAAGCATTGGTTCTGAAACCAAGCCACCAGCCTTATTCTTCGGAGAGTATCATCAAACGATTTGGATGATCCAATTTCTAGACAACATTTATAAGGATTTGATGAAATCCATTAATAAAGGGACTTTTAAAGTTTTTATTGAAATACCTGCAGTGCCAGAAACTCCTGACACACCTGTTATTCCTTCTTCTACAATAAACAAACATAAGAAGACATATAATGTTGAGGAGAGGAAGAGAGAAAATATTGATAAAAGGGCAATGACTCTGCTGGCCATGGCTTTGCCAAATGAGATCTTCAATAGAGTAGATAGTTTGAAGTGGAAGCCCACATGCAAGGTGATTAGAAGATACTACATAACAAGTTAAACTCATTTATAGGTGCATATAAAGGTTTTAAGGCCAGAGAGTCTGAATTGTTCTGTGATACTTACATAAGATTTAATGATGTGCTTAACGATTTAAGGAGAAATGGGGTTCATAAGAGTAATTCAAATTTCAATATCAAATTTCTCAAAAACCTTAGACCAGAGTGGGATAGCTTAGAAAATCTTCAGATGAACAAGAACTTAACCAAGAAAGGTATTCATAATATCTTTGGATTTCTAAATTAACATGAACACAAAGTCAGAGAAAGAATGGTAGAGAAGAAAAAGGTCTCTGATTCTCTGGCTTTAATCTTTGAGAGGAAATTTAAAGCTAGTTCCAAGTACTAACGTCCTCTTCTGCCAAAATCATTGAAGTGCCAGAATACATCTGATTCTAATATTGAGAATGTTGATTCAAAATTTAAATCAAAAAGATGGCTGAAATCTAGCAATGATGACTAGAGCATTTAACAAGAGTTTTGGCAAAAATTATAACTCTAAGAAACCCAAATCTGATTATTACAACAAGTGTAACAGTGACATAAAGTTTAAATCTGAATCAAAGGATAGTGTAAAGAAGAAGAAAAAAGAAGAGATAGTAAAAGAAAAAGAGGTGCCAAGGTGTTACAATTATACTTGGACACTTTGCTAGAGAATGTAGATTCAAGAAGATTAAGAACTCAAATTAATATTCAAGGAAGATATATACAGATGGCTAAGAAAAAGGAACAGGGCGAAAGTATGATGGCTGAGCAGGAGAACTGGTTAGAGCAATCATCATCTTCAAATGAAGAAACTGAACATTTCTCTAACTACTGTTTAATGGGTTCCTTGGACAAGAATGTATACAAATATGGATCTTCTCATTCTGGCCGATCAAACTCTAAGGCTGAATCTGAGGTACATCATTCTCTTGATATTAATCTTAGAGTTCATATTGAATCCATGAATGCTGAATTTATTGACATCAAGAAAAGATTGAAACGTGAAAAAATCTTAGTCAATAAAATCAGAGAAGAAAAAGAGATTTTCAAAGATAAAAGGATTCGGTGAAAGAGAGAGGAGATTTTGAAAAAGATGAATATGAATTAACTGAAAAGATATTAGTCTTAGAACATATTTTTGAGAAGGTTGGATATGAAAATAAAGAACTAATCAAAACTGAATTTCATTCAAAATAAAAGATTGATCTATAGATAAAGATCAAACAACTTTAAGACATATTTTAAAAGAGGACAAATGAATAAGCTCTAAATTTATTGACTAGCAATCCTAAAGATACTGTTAGGACCATAAATGTCCTACTTAGTTGAAAGTTATATAAAGATTCTTATAATTATTAAAGCGTTGTAAAAGCCTTTATAATGTTAATGATCTTAATTGTGTTAATGGGCTTGGGCCTTTCAAATGTAATAGTTCCAGGTATTTAAAGGTTATTTTGTGAGGGAATTAGGTTAGCCGTTTCATAAGAATGATTGTTAGCGCTTCATAGAACTTAGAGAGAGTGTGTTCTCCATTTATATGTGTAACTCACTATAATCATTCGATACAAGTTAATCATTCAATACAGATTAATCCATTCATTACATTGTTACTTGAGCAAATGTCAGGATCGAATTCTCAACAAGAATAAAGTCTCAGAAACAATATCAAAGAAGTTGCGGAATAACACTTTGATATTCAATATAACAGTAATCAAACAGTATATGATTAACAACTTGTAAACTTGTATTCAATGATCAAATCACAAGATTACACACTCAACCTCAATCTTGAAGAACAACCTCTTTCAAGACGAATTCTACTTCTCTAGAATTAGGATCTATACCTTGAGGTTGATTCTCTCTAGAATAAAAAACTTAGAATCAATTATATTCTTCTTTTTAAAACTATTCTGTCAAATCTATACATATACTGAACAAAAAGATAATTACAAAAAATAGAATATCTTCAGTATATCTTTGTTTATCTTTAACCACGATCTCTTCATCATTATCTTCACATTATCTTAGAAGCAGCATTAACTGAGTCTTGGCAGCATTGACTACTAAGCAGCACTAACCACTAGCAGTACTAACTAGCTAAGCAGTACTAAATTTGTTCAAGCAGCACTAACTTTGACTAGCAGTATTAATTCTACTAGCAGTAGTAATACTCAGCAGTATTAACTTTGAAGACCTCTGGCAGTAGTAATTCTGAACTAGCAGCATTAAAGACTTGTTCACATCTTCAGTTCCCAACAATCTCCCCCTAACTTGACTTTTAGAAAGAGAAGTCAAGTTCTTCAAATGCTTCCAAAATCTTCATTGATCTACTCCAATGTTAGGATCCAGTCCCATACTCTGATTTATAGTTCTCTGAATTAAGTACTTTGCCATTTCTGAATTTGGTGCACAACCCAACTTTTTATTTAACATGGCATGAAGCTTTAGATTTGTATGGTTGTATACCCTATCTACCAAGTAATACTCCATGTGAAAAGTATCCAATGCCAGTTCGTAGACTCCACTCCTTTCATATAGAGTCCATCCTCTAACAACTTTAAATACATCTTTTATCAAATGCTTTACTGCTTCTGGTTTGAACAACATGCACAAATATTCCATAACTAACTTCACAATTGGTAACCCTGGAGCTGTCAACTGATCTGCATGAACTTTCATCCCCACTTCAAACATTTCTTCCAAATCAGATCTTGAGCACTCTCTGAAAATTTTGTTCCAGGTGCTGTAGACTTCATACTTCTCATCTTTTCTTTTCAATCTAATGTATTCTTTGCCATCTACATCCATAGTGTCCCAGTGGATAACTTCAGGAGGTTTGAATCCAACAGGTTCAGCTGAAATAGGCTTTGGAATTTTATCCATTACCACCATGTACATGTTTACATCTGAACTCTGTGATACTTCCTGAGTTTCAGCCTCATTCTTAGGCGCCTCTTCTTCTTCAGCAACCTTTTGCTCTTCTTCTACTCTAGGCTTCTTTACAATCTTCTTTCTTTTAGCCATCATTTTAGTTCTCTTCAGAGTCTTTTGAACTTGCCCTAAAGTAGCTTCCTTCTTCTTTTCTTCCTTTTGCTCTGCCTTTTCTTTGGTAGGAGTTCCCTCTTCACTTTCAGGGAATGGTTGATTCATATTCACATCATGTCTCTCCTTGGCCTTCTTTTCAAACTCCACTCTATCCTTTTCATTACTCTTCAGCTTCCCCATTTCTTTCTCATAGAGATCCCTGATTTGATCAAAAGTCATCTTCACAAACATTTCTTTCTTTACCCCAATTGCACTCCTCAGGAAAGTTATCATTTTGTTTCTTTCCTGAGTGGCAAGGTAAGTTTGTGAAGATCTTTTCTTCTTAGCACTTGTTCTGGCCATCATAGCCTTTCTCAAGCTCATTACTCTTTGCTTTGCCTTTTCTGTTTCTAGCCCTTTCTGGAATGCTTCATTTAACTCATTTGCAAGTGCTCTGGCCATCTCTCTGTCTTTTTCAACCTGCTCCTTTTCTGCTTGATCTAACTCTTCTTGTACTTTCTTTGCTAATGCTTCATCTGACTCAATCATCTTTTGCTTTTTAAATGGTTGATCAGATTCTATCATCTTTGCTTTTCCCTTTTTCCTTGCATCTGCAGCCATTTCTTTCTTCTCTATTTTCTTTGCTCCCCCTTCATTTATGACCACTCCCTTTGCTTTGGGAGTGTCATTCTTTGCTTTGATGAGCATTTCAGCTACTTCAATTTCTGTTGGTGTTAACTCTGTTACTGCTGCTTGTGAAGTTTCAGCAGCACTAACAGTTTCTGCTGCTTGTTTTGGCTCAGCAGTAGTAACCATTTCTGCTTCTTTAGTTGTAACTGCTGCTGGTGAAGTTTCAGCAGATTTCTTTTCTTCAACAAACTCCCCCTCAAACTGTTGATCTATCTGTTCTGAGCTAGAATTATCCCCTTTTTTGGAAGCATCTTTATTATTTGACCTCTTCTTCAAAACAAATTGCTTTCTCCTCTTCTTATGCACCAACCTTGTCACCATTTTCTTCAATTTGGCAATCTGTATTTGTTGGGACAAGATTACCAATTTCATTTCCTCTATCTCTTTGCCTTGTTTAATAACATCCAGGTTGATGTTACCCATTGTTTCCATCAATTCATCATAGTCATATCTGTCCTCACCTTCTCCAGAAGTCTTACCCTCTTTTGAAGGATCATAGGATCTTTTTGTAGTGGAAGTCTTCTGCCTAGCAGAAGCACCAACTACCCCCTTGGTTTCTTGGCACCGGGGACCTTTGAATGATTGCTCATTCAAAGTTGCCATGGGGGAGGTCTTATTTATGTTACCACTGTCCTCCTCTGTGTTAGCAGGAGTAGTGGCAGTCTGCTCACCCATATGCTCAACCTCGTCCTCAGAGAGCACCTCCTTGGGGTTGGGAGACACCCTTGTGGTTTCCCTGTAAATATTCTCTAAGGGAGAATCCTCCCTTAGAGGGATTAAAGGCTTAGGGGTTGATGGTACAAGAAGGGAAGGAGCCTTCTTTACCTGTTTCCTTTTGTATGTTTGGGTGATTGGTGAAGTTGGTTTATCAAGAAGAGAATGGGGAATTGATTTAGAGTGGGTAGGTTGGGATTGGCTAGCAGTGGGTTGGTCTAATGGGGGCCTTGACCCTGCTGCCATACCTTCATCAGTGTAGGACACCACCATCATTGTAGAGAACAATGGGGTGTCAACTCCTTCCGAGTCCAGAGGGGATCTTTTCATGTTTGAAAAGACCTTACCTTTGGGAATTTTTGGTACATATACCCCATCAAAATGAGGTATATCCATCAATTCATGGGTAATAATTTCTTGGACAAACCTGGGGTACATATAGAAACTCTTTTTACTTCCCAGGTTTGAGACAAGATCATTAAAAATCATTTGGGAAAAATTATACTTTCTGGCAGTGGCTAAGCATACCAAAGCATAAGCAATGGTGCTACTGAACTCACTCCATCCAGTAGTCTTTTTAGAGATACAATGCATAAGGATATGGACAAAGAAACGCCATTGAGGTGAAAATTTTGCTTTTGAGAACTTGAACACACCCAATGGGCCTCCATACCCCATTTTTGTAAGAGTAGAAAACAGTTCATCATTAGAGATAGAAGTTATACCAGAGGCATCATCTAGATGTAGACTGATGCGAAGTACCTCTTCAGTAACTGTCAAGGGTTTGTCACACACCCTTGTTTTGATCATTTGCACACCATTCTCAGTAACAATGGTGGCATTTGCCCAGAATTGCCTCTGATGCTCTATGAAGATGGTAGGAGATATAGTGAGAGCATGGGCAATGTGGTTGGACTTCAGAAAGTCGACTATCTGGTGAAAACCTTCAGCTTGTTTTGGCTTTTGGAGCATCGCGATTTCATTGTGCTCGTCAATGAATGCCATGGATGCCATTGACCTTGAAGGTTCTTGCTTGAAAACTTGGAACTCGAGAGAGAAAGGGTTTAGAGCACAAGTGAACAGTATGCAAAGAGTCGTTATGAACTTTTAGGCGGGCAAAGGGTATTTATAGTATTCGGGACATAAGCAGTATTAACCTAGAGCATTATTAACTGAAAGCAGTATTAACTGAAAGCAGTATTAACTGAAAGCAGTATTAACCACTAGCAGTATTAACTGAAAGCAGTATTAACTGAAAGCAGTATTAACCACTAGCAGTATTAACTGAAAGCAGTATTAACTGAAAGCAGTATTAACCACTAGCAGTATTAACCACTAGCAGTATTAACTGAAAGCAATATTAACTGAAAGCAGTATTAATTGAAAGCAGTATTAACCACTAACAGTATTAACCACTAGTAGTATTAACTGAAAGCAGTATTAACCACTAGCAGTATTAACTAAAAGTAGTATTAACCACTAGCAGTATTAACTAAAAGCAGTATTAACCACTAGCAGTATTAACTGAAAGCAGTATTAACCACTAGCAGTATTAACTACTTAGCAGTATTAACTGTGCACTGGCAGTATTCAAAATGCACTGGAAGTATTAACAATGCACTGGCAGTATTAACAATGCACTGGCAGTATTAACAATGCACTGGCAGTATTAACAATGCACTTTTAAGCTTTGTGAAGGACTGAGTACTGCTATACTTTTCCTGAAAAAGAAGATTAGGACCACCAAGAATAAACAATATACAGGTATTGAACCACTTTTTAAGTAGGAGCTTATTCAGAGTTGATCATTCCCACACTTGTTACCAAGAAAGTGAATCTACCCACATCAAATGCTTTGGTGAATAGATCAGCAAACTGGTTGTCAGTATGAACCTTTACAACTTGAATAAGTTTCTTTTCATTACAATCTCTTATGAAGTGATACCTGATCTCAATGTGCTTTGTCTTTGAGTGCTTGACAGGATTATTCACAATGCTAATAGCACTGCTATTATCAATAAAAATTGGAGTGTGTAGAAAGGTTACCCCATAGTCCAGCATTTGATTCTGAATCCATAAGACTTGAGAACAGCAACTTGCAGCTGCTATGTACTGTGCTTCTGTTGTAGATGTGGACACTGTGGTTTGTTTCTTGCACTGCCATGACACTAGTCTTGCACCCAAAAACTGACATCCTCCAGAAGTAGATTTCCTGTCCAAGTTTGCTCCACCTAGATCACTGTCTGAGTATGCAAGTAGGTCAAATGATGAGTCATGAGGATACCAAAGTCCCAATCTGGGTTGCCCTTTGAGATATCTGAATATCCTCTTAACAGCTTGATAGTGAGATTGCTTTGGCCTAACTTGGAATCTTGCACATACACAGACTGGAAACATTATATCTGGCCTAGATGCTGTAAGATACATGAGAGAGCCAATCATGGATCTATAGTGATGAACATCCATATCCTCCCCCTCAAGATCTGCTGTTATCTGCTTGTGTGTCTCCATAGGTGTGCTGGCAGGTTTTGAATCTGAGAAACCAAACTTGGTTAGAATGTCTTGCACATACTTGGACTGGCAGATAACTATTCCATCTGACTTCTGTTGAACTTAGAGGCCAAGGAAGAAAGTAAGTTTCCCCATGGAACTAATTTTGAACCTTTGATGCATTAGTTCCTCAAACTCCTTGCACATGTTGTCTCTTGTAGATCCAAAGATGATATCATCTACATAGATTTGGACCAGCAAGATATCCTTCTTCTTTCTCTTGATAAATAGAGTCTTATCAATGACTCCTCTTTCAAATCCATTTTCCAAGAGATAGGATGACAGAGTGTCATACCATGCTCTTGGAGCTTGATGCAGTCCATAAAGTACTTTCTTCAATTTGTATACCCTGTCTGGATAGCTTGGGTTTTCAAACCCTGGTAGTTGACAGACATATACTTCTTCTTCAATTGAGCCATAAAGAAATTCACTTTTCACATCCATTTGATAGACTTTGAATTTCATATAAGAAGCATAAGCCAGGAA
Organism: Arctium minus; assembly: GCA_954870635.1. Lineage (NCBI taxonomy): Eukaryota > Viridiplantae > Streptophyta > Magnoliopsida > Asterales > Asteraceae > Arctium > Arctium minus. The sequence goes on along the minus strand of OX941088.1, from coordinate 61,796,829 downwards.
TAATCTAATTGCTTCTATCCTGGCCACAGGTGCAAATACTTCATCATAGTCTATTCCCTCTTCTTGTGTATACCCTTGAGCCACCAGCCTTGCTTTATTCCTTATCACTATACCTCTTTCATCTCTCTTATTCCTGAAGACCCATTTTGTTCCTATTGCTCTTTGGCCTTTAGGAAGGTCTACCAGATCCCAAACATCTTGCAGCTTGAATTGTAGTAGCTCTTATTGCATTGCTTCTATCCAACTGGACTCTTTCATAGCATCATGTGCCTTCTTAGGCTCAAGCTGGGATAAAAAGCAAGAAAGCACTGTATGTTGTTGGTCTTGCATTTCTTGCAGCCTGCTTTGATTTCTAGTCATCATAGGAGAGGATATATCTCCTATTACCAGTTGTGGAGGATGATTCTTTTGAATTCTGGTGTGATGATTAGGTTCTTCATTAAGTCCCACCTCTAGATTGGAGTCATTCAACTCAACTGGGGTGTTTTCAGCAGCTACTTCTGATTCTTTATTGTCTTGAGTCTCCTCATATCTACTTTCTTCTTCACTCTGACTTGGTCCAGTAGATGGTTCCTTTTCACAGTCTTCAACAGGATCCACTGTGGGTATGGGAAAGATCACAGATTTAGACATACTGTCTTGGACTTGGGTAGTTCTTGATTCTCCACTCCCTGAACCTGCATAATCATCACTACTGAAACCAAAAGAGTTAGTTAGTGAATCAATGTCAAATAGCCACTGAGGACCAGACCCAATTGGATTTGGTGTGTTCTCATTGCATTTGACATTGTCACTTTCTTTAATTATTCTAGAAGAAGAGTTAAAGACTCTGTAAGCCTTACTCTGAGATGAGTAACCAACAAGAAATCCATCATCTGCTTTGCTATCAAACTTACCTAAGTGAGATTGGGTATTGAGAATAGTACAAGGACACCCAAAAGGTTTGAAAAATCCAATAAATGGTTTTCTTTTATTTAAAAGCTCATATGGGGTCTTGTTCTTTGGCTTGACCACTAGAACTCTGTTTTGGACATAACAGGCAGTATTAACTGCTTCAGCCCAGAAGGTAATTGGCAGTTTTGAATCAGCCAACAGAGATCTAGCAGCCTCTATTAGTGTCCTATTTCTCCTCTCAACAACTCCATTCTGTTGAGGAGTCCTAGGGGCACTATATTGTCTCTCAATGCCTTTCTCTTCACAAAAGGTGTTTAGATCAAGATTTTTAAATCCAGTCCCATTATCTGATTTAATGACTTTTACTTTTTGATTAGTTTGGTTTTCAATTCTTAGAATAAAGGATTTGATCAGTCCACTTGTCTCATCCTTAGTCCTTAGAAAATATACCCAGGTAAATCTAGAGTAATCATCAACAATAACTAAGCAGTAAGATTTCTTGCCTATACTCATGACATTTGTAGGACCAAACAGATCCATATGCAATAACTGGAGACAAGAAGAAATTGTATTTAACTCTTTGGTCTTATGAGAAGTTTTGTGCTGTTTGCCTTTAAGACAAGCAACACAATGATCATCACATGAAAAGAATTTTGATGGTAAACCTCTTACAAGGTTGTTTTTAACAAGTTTGTTCATAGTCTTGTAGTTCATGTGACACATCCTTCTGTGCCAAAGAGAGGATTCATCCACAAAAGCTTTTGAAACAAGACAGTTCAGGGATGAATCACTATCAACATTGTCCATATCTAGACAATAAACATTGTCCTTTCTTGGAGTTCTAAGTAGTATCATGCTTTCATCAACTACTTTGAACCCTGGAGCAAGGATCATACACTCTGTATTTGTAAATAATATGCTATGTTGTTTGTCACAAACCTGTGATACACTTAACAGGTTGTACTTCAACTGATCAACATAGTAGACATCCTCAAATGTCATCTTACCTTTTGTAACATTACCTTTTCCACTTATTTTACCTCCAGTAAGATTATCTCCAAATGCAACATGTCCTCCATTGATATGCTTGAAATCCTGAAGGCATGACATGTTGCCTGTCATGTGCCTAGAGCAACCAATATCAACATGCCAAATGCTCTTTCCCTTGAGCTGTTGGTTGCCCTCTGTTGGGAGATCAGACACCTCTGCCATTAGAGCTTGGTTCTGGATGGCCTCTTCAGCTTGATCACTCCAATCAAACCCCATGCCTTATTGAGAGACAAGGGCTTGTGCAAAGTTTTTGTTATTATTGAAGCTTCCAGATTGAGCTTGTTGGTGGTTATTATTTTGAGGCATTCCACTTCTGCATTCTCTAGCAAAGTGTCCCTTCTGATGGCATTTATAGCATTCCACCTTTGACTTGTCAAAACCTGCTCCATCTTCTCTTCTTTGAGAGAAGTTGTTCCTCCCAGTTCTTTTGATGAACTTTTTAACTCTCATAGAGAGCATGGCCATCTGCCATTTAATGTCCATCTCTTCAAGATCATCTGGATGGAGTTGTTCCAAGTCATCATTAATAAGAGAAGAGTTTCCATGATTGGACATAAAGGCTTCAAATACAGTTTCAGTGCCTTTCACTTGATTTGCTCCATTGGCAGCACTAACTGATTCAGGATTTGAAGTAGAATCATTTGATGCTGAAAGGAGTGCAGCATTGTGAACATACCCAGAAGGCCTCTTCTTAGCCTCTACCTCAGATTCAAAAACTCTTAGATCATTATATAGATCATCAAGTTCCTTTTCTTCCAGTTGATCATTCTGTCTGAAAGACACAGTATACATGGTCCATTCATCACTCAGGGACCTTAGAAACTTTCTGTTCAGATCATCTTGATCAATTTGTACTCCCACTGTAGCAAGTTCACCAATAAGCTTGTTGAACCTGTCAAAAGTTTGAGTCATGGACTCATTCTTGGTTGACATAAAGTTCTCATATTGTTGCTTCAGAATGGCTTTCTGATTTCTCTTGGTACTTTTGGTACCTGAGAATCTCTTCTCTAGAGCATTCCAGAGCATCTCTGCATCAGTGCAGTTGCAGAACTGATGTTGATATTCATTGGGGATAGCCAAAAGCAAAGTGCTCAAGGCTTTCATCTCTGTCTGTCTAGTCTTTCTTTCAGCATCAGTTTTTGGTGGAGTTCTCTTTCCATCTGCACCAATCTTTCCTGCTTCAGAAGGACCATTCTCTATGATATCCCACATAGAATAGTCAGTGAGGAGTATGTACTCCTTGATTATGATCTTCCACATATCGAATTCATTGGGTCTAAGCATTGGAACCTTTGAGACCAGAGTACTGTTTGATTCTGCAAAGTTTTCCATGATGAATGAATAGATGTTTCTGAGAGAACAGGCTCTGATACCACTTGTCAGGATCGAATTCTCAACAAGAATAAAGTCTCAGAAACATTATCAAAGAAGTTGCGGAATAACACTTTGATATTCAATATAACAGTAATCAAACAGTATATGATTAACAACTTGTAAACTTGTATTCAATGATCAAATCACAAGATTACACACTCAACCTCAATCTTGAAGAACAACCTCTTTCAAGACGAATTCTACTTCTCTAGAATTAGGATCTATACCTTGAGGTTGATTCTCTCTAGAATAAAAAACTTAGAATCAATTATATTCTTCTTTTTAAAACTATTCTGTCAAATCTATACATATACTGAACAAAAAGATAATTACAAAAAATAGAATATCTTCAGTATATCTTTGTTTATCTTTAACCACGATCTCTTCATCATTATCTTCACATTATCTTAGAAGCAACATTAACTGAGTCTTGGCAACATTGACTACTAAACAGCACTAACCACTAGCAGTACTAACTAGCTAAGCAATACTAACTTTGTTCAAGCAGCACTAATTTTGACTAGCAGTATTAATTCTACTAGCAGTAGTAATACTCAGCAGTATTAACTTTGAAGACCTCTGGCAGTAGTAATTCTGAACTAGCAGCATTAAAGACTTGTTCACATCTTCAGTTCCCAACAACAAACTAGGATTCACATATACCAGATTCTATAATCCAAAGATGGGATTAGGTCTGAATGATAATCCTGTATTGAAGATTGTCCCTTCAAATTTATATGATTTTTCAAAATTGGGCATGTTTCAATCTAAAATATAATTTTCAAATTCAAAACATATCAATGAAAATCTGATTGAAAGGAATCTATTGATAATTTTTTTTGTTAAGTATGAGTCTACAAAATCTAAGTGTGAATGCAAAGGAAATGAGATAGTTGTGAAGATATTATGTTTGATTGTTGTGATAAAACGTCTGATGATACTACTATGACTTGTGAATGTAGAGATCAACCAAGATATAATAATCTGGCTTTTAATTATTCAAAGTTAAATTAAAGTTACAAAATAGAAAGCCATTTTATTCATATAAAGATTATGATCTTACTTTTCCATATGTTAAATCTGAAAACAAGTCTGAAGAAGTAAAGATCAGTAAATATGATACTAAGTGTTTCTAACTCTAATTCTATAAGTCAGAAATCTGGATCTAGTATTCAGATATCTGGGTCCAAAGATGAAGACTCTGACTCTACTGATCAGAAATATGAATATACATCAACTAACTTTAATTTTGAAGTTCAGATTTATGATGATAAGAATGTTCTAAATCTACTTCGAAAGATGTTAAGAATCAAGAATCTACTGAATTGTCAAATTTCATCAATAATATGTCTGAAAGTTTATTTGATAAATTGATGAATCAAACATATTATGATTTTGATACTATAAATCCCAGATTAACAACAGTTCAAGATATTTAATCCACTAATGTACAACAAAAGATGAAAGATTAGAATGAACCTCGATATATTATTCATGATCTTCAATTACAATAGATTTGATAACACACTAGTCATCCTCATATATGAGATCTAACATTAAGCTCTCTGACATGAAGATGTTTCTCACTCTAAGCTCTCTCTCTCTCTCTCTCTCTCTCTATATATATATATATATATATATATATATATATATATATATATTGTGTGTGCTCACTCTCAAATAATCTGTACTACACTTTATATAGTAGCACAATACAATGGTAAGCCCAAGCCCATTAAGCTAAACCGAAGCCCAATTACAAATTACAAAGACTATTAGAATGACTTTATAAAACATTCAATACTTTGGACATTCTGGCCCCTAACATTCTCACCCTAAAATTTTATAAAGTAATCACCATATTTAGCTCTAACTCATCTCCCCCTTGATTGCTTTGGAAAACATTAGTGTTGTTCTTCTTCAAGACAATCCAAGCTCTCCTTTGAATAGAACTCTTACTCTTCATAGTTTCAACTTTAAAATTAGATTCAATATGCAATATCCCCGAATGAATGCACTAAAAGCAACATTCTAATGTATAAACTCAACACATCCGATAAGCTCAGAAGAAAGATAATGTGCGAGTTACGTGACATTACAAAGTGCAACTTTAGTTTATAACAAAGAATCTGTCTTTGAACCCGAAGTTGAATAAGCATTCAACTTAAGAATTTATTCCTATGTTATCTTAGGATGAAGCAACTTATAGAAAATACCACTTGGAAAGGGTTAGGAGAAATTGTTGGGTTACGGGATCTCAAGCACAACGAAAAATAAAACCGTAACCCTCCAAGGACCCATACGAACCAGAATAAGTCGTGTGTTTCAAAATTATACCTCACAGTTAACGAGACTTTTAATCATAACAAAAAAGAAAGGTTGATGCCTCCACGGTATCTACGCGAACAATCCGAATCCTTTGCCTTCTCGTGATGCTAGTCACGGTTTCAAAAACTTAGAAAGAAAAGGGAGCAATAGTTGTAGGTGATTTTAGAGAGAATTGCAAGACCAAAAAAATTACATATAATGTCATACATTATTGTTATCCCATATTTGTCTAGTTGATTAATAATCACAGAAACACAATAATAATCAAGAGATAATAAGATCAACAAAACATACCAATCCCTTGAATAAACGAATAAACCTTGAGTGTTCTGGATACCCTTGAATACAGAGAAAACGTACGGCTACTATTTAGAAAATTATCAGAGTTAAACCTAAAACTAAACTAAACTAAACTTTAAATACCTAGGCTAAAAGGCCTAATGGGCTTATGGGCTTGATAGACTTAAGGCCCATTTACAAATAACTATTAACATATTACACTTTAAACCATCTAATCTTTAACTATCAAACAAATATGGTTTAGACCCTCTAATTTAACTTTAATCTTGAATACAATTATTTGATACAACAATCTCCCCCTTTGGATTCAAGATTAAAAATTTTTTGCAATTGTCTTCGGGTCTTCACTTGTCTTCACTTTTCTTCAGATATGTCGTTGATAGCTTCAAAATTTCAGCAATCTTCAGATTATATTCTCCTTCTTTGATAATTCTCCCTTTTTGTATCTTCTCCCCCTTTTTGATGAGTGGTGAGAATCATCATCATCAAAACTTTGCACAACAATCTCCCCCTTTTCAAGACAATACCCCCCATTATGTATGATCACGTAAGCGCAGTCTTCATGTACCGAGCCCTGTATGGAAATAAGAGCAGTCTTCCCAGATGGAAAGAGTGATTATTTCAATCTTTTCAGATAAAAATAGTCAATTTTAACCGTTTAAATCTTTGTAAATTCAAACAGTTTAAGAGTTGTAACCCTGAATCAACAAATGACTCAGTTAGAATGTCTGTCAGTAACACAAAGTTACTGAGTAACACAAAGTTACTATATAAGGAGCTGGTTTTGATGTTGGCTCCCCAGGTCTTCCATTCAATCATCGAATAACACATGGTTATCTATGAACGTTCTGACAGAAAAAAAAATTCTGTGTGTTCGTGCATGTGTATGAAAGAATTAAGCATAGATGATTGCTTTTCATTTTAGGCTCAAAATATGTAAACTTGTTGAGACAACAACAAATTATACAAAGACTCAATGTGCATGAGAAAGGGTTCGAAGGTGGGGCAACTTTCCTTGTTTTTCAATATTAGTATCTTCCAAATGAAGAACCAATAGCATATGTGCTGCTTCCCCAGAAAATGTGAAACATTCTCTTTTTGAGAAAAGAATGAGTAGCTGGTGGGGTTAATGCAAGAGATGGCATGGGCTAGTTGCCTTTTTCAATGATGGTCACCAAAGAATGTAAACCAATCAGATTATGTGGCTGCCCGACTCAGAAAGAAGTTTGGTGCAGAGTTTAATATTCTTTTACTCTGTTCTCTCACCCTCTTTCTTTGAATGCTCACGTCTAACCAATCCCTCTTTTTCATTTTACCTCTTCACACACCATCACTCAATTCTTTTGACCCTTCTCCCCTCAATCACTCAGGGAATACTTCCTGGGTAGGAAACACTAGTTATCGTGAATCCATGGAAGTTCTGTTAAGTTCTCACACTGAATCCCATGTATTTTCCTAATAGAACATGTTGTTGAACAGTATTTTGTACATGTAAGCACAAATACCACTTGTTACATGAAAAATAAGACTTTCGGAGATGTCAAAACAGTTATGTTTGACGATGCAATTCTCCCCCTCAAACTAAAAGAGTTTGACAATTAAGCTCATATCATTTTATCATGAAGAATAAGATTTTGGAGAATCAAAAATGAATGTTGTTTATATGAACAATATATAAACATATTTTCAATGAAAGCACATGAAATGACGTTTGATTCAATCAAAGTGAATACAAAGAACGTGAGTATTACCATAGAAAGATTTAACTTTTGATACATGGTAATAACAAAGGCAAATAGAATGTTCTGAACCGTTATGTGTATGAATACTTGACAAAGTATATTGACAAGATAAAACGCAAGTATTTATCTTTAAAAACACACGGCCAGATAAGCATTTAAGTATCCAAAAATCTGTTAAAATCACAGATAGTCTCCCCCTTAACTGATAATATATTTTTTTTAAGATCAAGCAGGAAAAATAAAGCACTGAAGTGCGGGTCCTAATCTGATGTGATTAGAAGCCATAGTCACTTGAACAAACCTGCATAAATGAAAGAAATAATGGTAATCATTTGTGAAAATTATTCCTCTTTCGTTAGCAACAGTTGAAGAATAAAAATGAACACAAAGTCAAGACTGAGAATACTCCCCCTTGAATCATGAGTAAGGTTTAAGACATGTTCAACATACCAAGTTTGCTGATTAGAAAATAGAATCGTTTTTCATCCAATGGCTTGGTGAAAAGATCAGCTAACTGGAAGTCAGTTTGAACAAAGTGCATTTCAATATTACCTTTTTCTACATGATCCTTGATGAAATGATAGCGTACATCGATATGCTTGGTCTTCGAATGCTGTATCGGGTTAGCAGTTATAGATATGGCACTCTTGGAATCACAATAAATAGGAACACGCTTGTAGTTGTATCCAAAGTCCCTTAACTGTGTCGTCATCCAGAGGACTTGAGAACAACAGCTAGCAGCAGCTACATACTCAGCCTCGGCAGTGGATGTTGAAACACAGTTTTGTTTCTTTGAAGTCCAACTCACAAGTTTGTCACCTATAAATTGACATGATCCAGAGGTGCTCTTCCGATCTAGCTTACATCCTGCATGATCAGCATCTGTAAAGGCAATTAGTTCAAAACGAGAATCCTTTGGATACCAAAGGCCTAGATTAGGAGAACCTTTGAGATATCTAAGGATTCGCTTAACAGCAGTTAAGTGTGACTCTTTAGGATTAGACTGATATCTCCCACAAAAACATGTGGCAAACATTATATCCGGGAGACTAGCAGTTAGATAAAGTAAAGATCCAATCATGCTACGATACACCTTTTGATCAACAGGTTTCCCGGAGGGATCTGCGTCTAAGAGTGTACCAGTAGCCATTGGTGTTTTCATGACTGAACTATCTGTCATATTGAACTTTTTCAAAATATATTTGATGTATTTAGCTTGATTAATAAATATGCCTTCGGGTAATTGCTTTACTTGTAATCCAAGAAAGAAATTTAATTCACCCATCATCGACATCTCAAACTTTGTTTCCATTATTTTTGAAAAGTTCTTACAAAATTTCTGATTTGTCGACCCAAAAATTATGTGGTCAACATAAATCTGAATGAGAATCAAGTCCTCACCTTGCCTTTTGAGAAATAAGATAGTATCGACTGTACCTTTCTTGAAATCAGAAGCAAGTAGAAATTTACTGAGAGTTTCATACCAGGCTCGCGGTGCTTGTTTAAGAACATACAGTGCTTTGTCTAAAACATAAACATGATCAGGGTGATGAGGATCAACGAAACCTTCAGGTTGAGCCACGTAGACCTCCTTATGCAGAATGCCGTTCAGGAAAGCTGACTTTACATCCATTTGATAGACTGTAAAGTTTTTGTGCGCTGCATAGGCTAGGAAGATTCTGATATCTTCGATCCTTGCAACCGGGGCGAATGTTTTGTCATAGTCAATGCCCTCTAGTTGACAGTACCCTTTTGCGACCAAACGAGCTTTGTTTCTCACTACTACTCCGGCTTCGTCTTTCTTATTTCTGAAAACCCACTTTGTTCCTATAACAGATTTACCTTTAGGTAGTGGGATCAAGCGCCATACCTTGTTCCTTTCGAATTGTAGAAGCTCATCTTGCATAGCAGAAATCCAGAATGGATCACGTAGAGCTTCAGCCGCTTTCTTTGGCTCTAAGGAACTAAGGAAGCTTGAAAACATGCAGAAGTTAGCTGTTGCTGACCGTGTTGTGACACCAGACTGTACGTCACCTATCACGTTTTCCCGGGGATGATCCTTAGTCCAACGATGTGTGCTTGGTAAGGATTCAACTTGTTGTTGCGTATTGGACGCATCATTTTCATCGTGCACAGCAGGCAGCTTCATAGATGTACTCGGGACATCGTGTATTGGTGTTTCTGATACTGAGGGTTCTGGACTAGCAGTTGAAGTACTCAGGACTTCATTTCCATACGAACTATCTGTAGAGACAGATTCAGCATTAGTAGAGTCAGAAACAAATGGTTGAGTTGTACCTGATGAAGATGAAGTTTCAGTGACTTCTTCTTCGGATGATCCAGATATGTCTTCAGATATAGTAGGGACCTCCGAGCCTGTACCACTTATGATCGATGTTGATATGCCTTTTTCAAAATCTGCACATATATCATCAAAGGCATCAATAAACAATAAATCTAACTCAGATGAAGTAGAGTTAGAGTTAGAAGAAATAGATCCTTTAGATGTTGGTTCTATTCTAGAGTGAATAGAAGCTTTGTCCTTAATTACGAGTTCTGAACTGTTGTGTCCAGAAGTCCTTGTAGAATTTTAATCAAAGGAGACATTCATGCTCTCAACAACTGTCTTAGTTCGAATAATGTAAATTCGATAAGCTTTGGATGTCAGAGAGTATCCAACGAGATATCCTTCATCTGCTTTCTTATCAAAATTTGATAATCCTTGACGCTCTTTAAGAATGTAACACCTGCAACCGAAAACACGAAGGAATTTGATGTTAGGTGTACGATTGTTGATTAACTCATATGCTGTTTTATTAAATCGCTTGACCACAATGGTACGGTTCTGAGTAAAACATGCTGTAGCGACTGCCTCAGCCCAAAGGTACATGGGTAGATTCGAGTAAGCAAGCATAGTACGAGTTGCTTCAACAAGCGTGCGATTCTTCCGTTCAACAATGTCGTTCTGCTGTGGAGTGTAGGCTGTGGAGAAGTTGTGTGAAATCCCCACAGAAGTAAGATAACTCTTCAGGGTGTCATTCTTGAACTCCGTGCCATTATCGCTGTAAATGGTTCGAACTGGCAGTTGAAGACGTACTTGGATGCGCTTGATAAAAGCGATGATCAATTCTGGCGCATCTGACTTGTTGCGAAGGAACTCGAGCCATGTATACCTTGAGTAGTCATCTATCATTACCAACACGTATTTCTTTCCGTTGATAGATGCGGTTCGCATTGGGCCACAAAGGTCCATATGATGGAGTTCCAGTGCAGATGAGGTAGATGATTCAGATTTGGACTTGAATGAGCTACGCTTCATTTTGCCCAACTCACATGAGGAACAAAGTGAGTCTTTTTTGAACCTCATTTCTGGTAGACCTTTGACCAGACCTTGTCTTTGTAGCTTCGCTATAGATCGGAAATTCTGATGAGACAAGCGTCGATGCCACGTCCACGATTGTGCTTTAGAAGCTTTGGCTAGTAAACATACTGGACGTGTAGGAAAATCTACATAGTATAGATTTCCATGGCGCTCAGCTTTGAATACTTCGTAGCCATCGTGATCTTCTAGATAGCATTGAGTGGTGGTGAAGCGTACTTGATATTTCATGTCACAGAAGTGACTGGTACTGAACAGATTGTGATCAAGTCCTTCAACATATAGCACTTTTTGAATCTTCACAACACCGTTGTCGAGCATTCCATATCCTCTGACGTGTCCTTCGGCTTCAGAATTGGCAAATCTAACTTCTCCGGCAGGCTCCTCCACATAGTTATGCAAGAGGTGCTTGAATCCTGTCATGTGGCGTGAACATTCGGAATCTATTACCCACAATCAACAGGCCTGCACAAGAGACAATTAGTTTTGCTTAGGCACCCATATCAGGATGGGTCCTTCGCGGTTGGCATCAAGCAACTCAGGAATATCATCTGGTTTGACTTTAACTCTCCATTCATATCTGGGTTTTGGAACCCATTTCCAAACTGTTTTGACATTTAATTCCTGAAAGTGCTTTTTAGATGAAGGATTGGCAACCTTAGCTCGATACACTTTGGGTTGTGTAGAAGAATTAGAATTAGACTTAGGGTTTACTTTAGCTTTTCTTTTGCTCTTTTTGGACTTTGGAGGGGAGTAGTATTTGAAAGAATTATCCCAGCAGTGTTTACAATATAGATTCTTTCGAGCAAAATTCATAAACTTAGATTTATCGGAACAAATCATACATTTATGTCCAGCAAAAGAATTACTTTTCAAAATAATACTGTTTGTAGTACAACTGCTAGAATTCAAACTATTATTATTATTCAAACTAAGATCTTTATTCTTCTTACTTCTCCCAACCCCATTTCCTTTTATATCTGAAACAGAAACAGGAACCTCGTTAGTCTCATGCTTGGAAGGTGATTCTTTTCTTGAATTACTTGAAGTTTCACCCTTCTCAAAGATGCTAGGTGGATATTCAAGACAATCAGAGTAAATAACTGAAGGTTTTGTAGGAGCATCAAATTCTGGATTTGTTCTTACCTTCCAGCTTGGATCATTGAACATCTGTTTATCATTTGAAGCATTTTTAAACAGAGTAATTTTCAAATCATTGATTTCTGTGCAAAGCTCTTGATTTTCTTTCAAAGATTTTTCCAGTTTAAACTTGAGATCAAAGTTTTCATCTTCAATCTCATCAAGAGACTGTTGCAACAGATCAATTTGCTTCATCAATTCAGATGTATGATCATTCACAGAATTTGACTCCTTTTGAATAGAAACAGGGTCAGAGTCTGAAGCATTCATCATTTCGAAAAATAATTCTTCAGTCATGGACTCAATAGACTCTGTTTTATCATTTTTCAAACAAGATTCATTCGTGTTTACAATGTCTTCTTCAACCTCTTCAACAAGCAAAGGTTTAGGAGTAATGGGATTTGAGACTGATAGTATAGTAGATGGATCAACATCCGATTCATACTTATCGTATTTGCATTCAGTCTCAGATGGAACAGTGTCATTGTTGACTGATTCTATAGAATAAGTGGTAAACAATGATTCAAACTCAGTGAATTCAATATTTCGAGTTGCATAGCTTTTTTTCAAATCATTGTATTTAAAACCAACTGATTTAAAAACATTTTGAGAATCAGTGTCACAAGACTTGTTTTCTCCCATTTCTTCTTGACCTTTGGTCTCAGTAAAAGGTTTAGAAGCACTAGCTTCAACAAAAGTAGCACGAATGTTTGGAATGGGTCTGATTGCGGAGCCAAATTTATCAAAGTTATATAAATGCTCCGGTGCCTTTTTCAAAACATCATTAGTTGGCACACTCAAACCTGGTTTCAGTTTATAAAACCTTTCATCCTGGAGTTTATTGGTCAATAGATTTAGCGTCTGCTTAGTCTGACCTCGTTTCATGTTAATATCCTCCAATTGCTTAATCTTTGTATAAGCTTCATTTCTTTCTTGAAAACAAACTTCAAATTTAATTTTGAACTCGCCTTTTTCAGTATTGAGATTCACTAGATCCTTTTCTAAAACAAATATTTTACTTTTTAAAGTTTCCTTTCCAGCTTTTAAACCATCTTTTTCTTTTTCTTTTTCTTCCACAACAACTTTCAGCAAAGCGTTTTCATCACGAAAACTCAATACTGATTGATGTGCGGAGCTAAGCTTGCCTTTCAATAAAGAAAATTCATTTTTCATGCTATGTATTTGGGCCATAAGAGATTCAATAAGCTCAGAATTATCACTTACCTCAGAGTTTGCATCTTCCGAATGTGCCTCAGAATCTTCATCGTCACCATCCAGCTTGGCCATGTAGGAAACTTGGGTGAATTGTGCCTGCTCCTCGTCATCAGAACTTTGGAACAACCAATTTTCTTCTTCAGCCATAAGCACCTTTCCTTCTTCGGCTTTCTTGGCGATTAGTGACTTTCGTGCATAGTAGTCTGAGTTCTTGACCTTCTTGAATCTGCAATCTCTAGAGAAGTGCCCAAATTTGCCGCAATTGTAGCATCTTCCTGGATCATCAGCTCCGTCTTCTTTCTTTCCCTCTCTCTTATCTTCTCTTCTTTCTTCCTTCCTGTCTTCTCGTCTTTCCTCTCTCCTTTCATGCCTTGGCTGGTACCTCATCTCGGACTTCTCTTTTTGTGCCCTTCGTACTTTGGCTTTGAGTAGAACTTTTTCTTGCCAAAGGTCTTCTTGAATCTTCTAGTAATAAGAGCCAAGTCCTCGGATAACTTCTGAATATCTGGATCAGAATCAATCTCCAGTTCTTCATCACTTGAAGCAGAGTCAGAATCAGTAACTTCGGTAACTAAAGCTTTAGACACCTTTTTCTTTGACCTTGCAGAGGATACAGAACCTTTGCCGGCTATGAGAGCCACCGAATCCTTTAGTTTATTTGACTCATCATTGATGGTTCTCACTTCGTCCTCGTGCTGAGAAAGAGTAGAGAAGATATCAGTGACGTTCTCTTGAGCCATGTTCTTTGACATCTGAAGGTTGATGGCAAAGTTCTTCCATTCAGGATTTAAGTTCTTGATGAACTTATAATTTATCTCCGAAGAAGACTTAGAGATGTTGTTCCTCCGCAAGTCATTGAGAATGATGTTATATCTGTTGTAGGTCCCTAACAGCGTCTCTCCTTCTTTTGCGTGAAATCCCTCGTATGCATTTATGCATAGATCCTGCTTAGCTTGGATGGAGGCTTCACTTCCTTCAAACTGTCTTGACAGTTCATCCCAGATTTCTTTTGCTGAGTTCCGACTGTCTACACGGTTGTAGATGTCACTTGGGATTGCCATGGTCAGATAGATAAGAGCCTCTTCATCGGTCTTGTACTGTTCTTTCTGCTTTTCAGTAAAGAACTGATAAGGTTTCGGAACATATCTGTTAGGGATTTCTGGTGAGGTCTCTGTTTCAGCTTGACCAGGTATTCTGACCATTGGATTTACCGGACCATTAATAATTGACTCCATATAGTCTTTGTTCTTGTGATTTAGAAACTGGACCATTCTCTTCTTCCATTGCTGATATTCATCAGCCATAAGAACAGGCGGTTTGGACTGAGAGCCCATCGAGAGAAGCTGGTTCGACATCTTAGCTGTACGGTTAGTAATTAAACTTATCTGTATCAAGACAACCAACTAGATGAGATCGTTAGAATCAAGATAAAAACCACACTAAAAAATTTTAGAAAAATAAATTTCCAAAAAATAATTAAGTGCAGAATTTGCACAATATAAAACACAAAGAAATAATACTGAAGAATGAAATTAGGAAAATTTTGATCAAGCACAAAATTTTTGACATTTAGATGCCCTATTACAGTTTGCAAAAAATCGACCGGGGATGTGCTTCGACAGGTATTGAGTCGACCGGAGACTTGTAAAGATCGGTAGAGAGTTCAACCGGTAACTTGTAAAGACCGGTAGAGAGTTCGACCGGGAACTTGTAAAGACCGGTATATCGTTCGACCGGTAAGTTGCTTTGACCGGTGCAAAGGTATGTACCGATAAACTATGTTCGACCGGTATAATGGTATGACCGGTAAAGCTAAGGACCGATAGTGATATTTGACCGATAAAGGGTAAAGAGCGATAAAATACCTTCGACCGATAATGATTATTCGATCGATATAGCTTAGACCGATAGATTGTTCGACCGGTGTGTTCTTAATTCAACCCAGAAACTCGAATAAACAGTCCAGAAAAATCAATCCAGAAACACACAAAACACAGAAATTGAATGCGAAAATTATACTTTTGTAACCCAAAACAAGTACCAAGCAGAATGCAATCAAAATCAAAGGCTAAATCCAACATTCATGAATCAATTTTGTGAACACAGCCTTCGACAGTTTATGAACATAGAAACCATAAATCATCAAAAAATCAATTAATTGGTGAGTTTAAATGCAATTAACCAATCAGTTAGTGTTCAATAACGTAAAACACACCTAGTCAGATCAATCTTAAACATAAACGCACATGAAATCAGATGAACAGTAAAAAAAAAAATTCGATGAACAGTGGTCGATGAATAGTGTCGATGAATAGTAAATTAAAAAAATTTGATTCTTTTGGCTCTGATACCACTTGTTATCCCAGATTTATCTAGTTGATTAATAATAACAGAAACACAATAATAATCAAGAGATAATAAGATCAACAAAACATACCAATCCCTTGAATAAACGAATAAACCTTGAGTGTTCTGGATACCCTTGAATACAGAGAAAACGTACGGCTACTATTTAGAAAATTATCAGAGTTAAACCTAAAACTAAACTAAACA
Organism: Arctium minus; assembly: GCA_954870635.1. Classification (NCBI taxonomy): domain Eukaryota; kingdom Viridiplantae; phylum Streptophyta; class Magnoliopsida; order Asterales; family Asteraceae; genus Arctium; species Arctium minus. Next base: position 61,780,854 of record OX941088.1, on the reverse strand, counting down.
AAACTTTAAATACCTAGGCTAAAAGGCCTAATGGGCTTATGGGCTTGATAGACTTAAGGCCCATTTACAAATAACTATTAACATATTACACTTTAAACCCTCTATTCTTTAACTATCAAACAAATACGGTTTAGACCCTCTAATTTAACTTTAATCTTGAATACAATTATTTGATCCAACAATTATATATGGTGATAGAAGTATGGCCTAAAAGATCACCATCATCTCCACACCTTACTTGAGTGTAAGAGTGGTCATGCACCATCACTTTGTTACATACCATACCTAGTCAACTTTATTTATGTCCAACATAAATAATATCTAGTTTTATTTAATCAGATTAAATCAACAAAAATCAGATATAATAATTAAACGCTTTAATTATTAAAACTCCTTATTCGAATATGTTCAATACGTGTAACCCAATGGGTTTTCGACATGTTGGTAATAAATATAAATATTGTATTTATAGTTATAAACAATGAGCGACATCTAGCAATACATCATCATCACCCAAATGACGAGAAATGGTGATACAACAAATTGTCGGTTTGTAGTCAATTTTAGTTTACATATTTAATTCTTTTGTTCTTAATGTCCAGATTGAACAAGAGACAATGAATGTGTCATTCTCGTTATGTCCAATCTCTAGTTTCTTGATTCCCTAATATACTAATAAAAACAGAAATTGATATCTCATATAATTTATCTGGGTATGCATGCATTTCCTTAGTATATATTTATCAAAGGGCCTAGAAACATCACTCCCGTCATAAAGGAGGGACAAATCTTATCTCGATATATGCTAGTGCTACCATGTGATTTATAACATACCCAACAATAATTCTGTCACCCAGTTACGGAATGATTATAACAAATGTCAAAATATATTACTCACACATAACAAACTCCATATTTCTCAAGTCAAAGAATTACATGTACATTGACCACATGAGAAATACTTATGACACTCACATGACATCCAATGAAGTGTTCTCATAGAGAGTCACGTTTGATACACAAAATCTCCATTTTGTACCCATATGCAGATTCAATATCTCTATATGAATCCCTACATATGCTAGTCATTATCATATTACTTCCACCTTAAAACCCAAAATAATATTTAACTAGGGACATTTAGAATACATTATTCTAAGGTTATTTATTATGAATAATTAAAAACACAGAATATAACATAGACATAATAAATTGGGCAATGCCTTTTATTTATTAATTTCATGAAACAAAACTCAAAATTACAATCATTGTATAATTAACTTTTGGGCATTCATTAACATAAACGACATATGATATTGTTCAGCAACTGTAGAAAGGACTACATTTTGTATTCAAGATTATAGAGTTTGGAAGGATAATTCTGCAAAATACGTTGTATAAACAGTTTTAGTTGCTTTGTATCTTGTGTGTGAGAGCTCATTTGTCAACTTCTACAGAGAGAGAAATATAGAGAGAGACTTGAGAGCATTTATTGTATAACTGTCTCTCAGTTGAAATCTACTTGTGATTTCATGTTTCGATTCTTAATACACTACCAAACAGGGGGCCATTTCCGGCGGAAAAATATGCCAAAAATCGGCTGGAAACAGTCATTTTCGGCGGATTTCAGGCCGATTTGCCGACCGGGAAAAAAGGCGCCGCAACCGAGGATTTACGGTGGCCCTTTTGGCGGATAAAAAATTTTCGGTGGATATATCCGCCGAAAATCCGCCGGAATGATTTTTCAATATTTGACCCGAATTAATTAATTGTCTAATCAAAAAAATTAATCCAACGAACTTCCAGCGAATTTCCGGCGGACAAATCTGCCGGAAAATTTATTTAAATGGTTAAAATAAATTTTTTTATTTATTAAAAAGAATATGATTTTCGGCAATATTTTCGGCGGATAAATCCGTAAGAAATGCTATTTTCATTTATTTATTTATTTATAGATAAAATATCCGGTGGAACAACCTCGCCGGCCAGTCGACCGACCGACCCTCTTCTCCGGTTAAGCTACCCCCTCCCTCCCCTTTCTTCTTCACCCTCACAAACCACAATAAATTGATGATGGTTTTCTTCTGGTTACACACATAACAATTTCTTTTAACTTTATATCCGCAATCATAAACCAATTTCACAATCAAAACTTATCATTTATTTAACTTCAAATATCCATGGATGTAACACAGGTTGAATCATAATAAAAAATAATTAGTACTTTGTTGCCTTAGCCCCACAACCACCACCGACGCCGCCATTCAAGAAACTAATCTCCTTTACTTGTCCCCTATGGTGAAAAACTCAGATCCGAGTAAACCTTTGTTATTCTTGTTAGCAACGACGTCGATGATGACCATGTTCATCATCATCATCTTTATTCTCATGACTTGTCCCACCGCAACATAGATCCTGACAATGTCCATGTTCATCCTCATCATCATCCTGAAAAAAAATTCCATGAAAACACACTAAAATCAGAAAACAATAAAATCCAAAAACTTATTCAACGACCATTAAAGTGATTTGAAACAAACCATGAGAATATACCATCTGGATACATCACTCCCCGTAATGGGGAATACTCACTCCCGACTCAGGATCCACGACATCCGTCGTCGTCATCCCCACGGTTCTAACTCCTTGCCTCACTTTTTAATCGAGCTCTCTCTGTGGGTTACACGGTCGTTGCAGATGGATTTGTATAGAGAAATAGAAGATCAGAACTCGTACTTTAATTGTTTTACTGCTTTATGTCTTTTATTTTTGAATAAATTTTGTGAATAAAATTTGCTTTGACATGACTTTGAGACTTGTGCAGAATGAGAGAAGCTATCAAGATCATATCTTTATGACTTCAGCTGACTTCATGAGATTTAAGACAAAGCGAAAAGGTTAATTTCTTATCTTAATCTCATATATGGTTGAAAGAAGGACAACTTTCAATCATATAGAAAACATGTTCTTAAATGTTCAAACCACTTCCCGATTCTTAAACAGATTACATGAATTGGAAGTGTGATTTTAAATGTTTTCAAACTTTACTTGTGATTATATGATTACAAACCGTGTGTTTCCAAAGATAAATACTTGTGTATTATCTTTTCTATATACTTTCAAGTATTCACACACATCGGTTTGACTTTTTGTTCAAACATGTTCTTACCATGTCTCATATTGAAACATGTTTTCGATGGTAAGACACCCCGATTGTATCCAAAGAATTTTGAGCGTATTTTCATTTCGAAGCATTCATCTCAAGACTTGTCTATATCTTGGTTCGTATAAACACATATCATTTTATTGTTGATCATAAGCTTTAACTGATATATCATTTCATTTCTGATCATTTTCATACAATGTCAGATTTTCAAACAAGTCTTTTGCATTCATATCTATTCATTCAATATACTTGTTTGAAAATACTTTATTGTCTAAAAATGCTCATATCTTTATGATTATATCTCTGAGCATATTCACATCTGACATATGTATATGAGCTTTTTCTGATAAAGTTAAATCATCTGAGCAACACATGCTTTCTAGGACAATATGGGTTTTGTGTGCAAGGAATTAACTGAACTTCTATGGAATCACGTTAACCAGTGATTTCTTCCCAAGAAGTTAATCCATATTGATTGTGTGTGAGGAGTCGAAAAGAAATGAGTGTGGGTTATTCGTTGAGGTAAAATGGAAATGAGAGTTCGGTTAGATGTGAGCTTAATGATTAAAAGAAAGAGGGTGTGAGATCAGAGTAAAAGAATATCAAACTCTGCAGCAACTACTTTCTGAGTCGGGCAACCACATTACTAATGTTTCACAATTCTTTGGTGAACATTATTGAAACAGGCAACTAGCCCATGCCAACTCTTGACTAATACCCCACCATCTACTCATTTTCTTCTAAAAAAGAAAGTGTTTCATATTTCAAAGGGGACGCAACACATTTGCTATCTGATTTTCATTTGGAAAATCTGGATATTGAAAAAGAAGGAAGTTTTCCCCACCTTCGCATTTCAATCATGCACTTAGAGTCTGTGTTTATCTACTGTTGTCTTAGTGGTTTACACCATGTTGAGCCTTTATAAAAGCAACTATTCGTGCTTAATTCTTTCTACACTTGCACGAGCACACAAGGAATTTGTTTTCTTGTCATAACATTCATAGAAATTGCCTTTGTGGTGTTTCGATGATTGGATGGAAGCCCTAGGGGAGTGAACATTATAAAGCTCCTTTACAATGTGTATCCGTTACACACAGTAACTTAGTGTTACTGACAGACATACTAACTGATTCATTTGTTGATTCAGGTGTTACATTCCTATTTTGTCTAGATTTGAAAAGATCTGGATGAATACATTGTTCGAATTGCCAAAGATTCAGAGGCCCGTACACAGATCAGTGGTCAGACTGGATACAAATATTTCTTACTGAAAGTTTTGATGATATCGATGCTCAAATCATCAAAAAGGGGGAGATGGTATCAAGAAATGTTAAAGTTTTGGAGTTTTGGGAGATGTTTTACAGAAATGTCCAAGTCAGAAAAATTCAAAGTAAAGTTTTGAAGAAGATCAAAGAATTTCTGAAGATGTGCTGATTTTGAGGAAATTTTCTTTGAAGATTATTTTGCTAAAGCAATCCGAGCTGAATCTGATGATAATTTATTTCCGAAGTCTGAAAGAGTATTGTGATAATTCTGAAGAGATTGTTGAAGATCTTGTTTATCATATTTGGGGGGATTGTTATATTCTTTGAAGACAGACTTGGAAGATTACAATGATAAAAGGAGAGATTGCATCTGACAGAGCTTAAAATAGAAGACTGAATTGCTAGATCTTTCAATAGTGATCTTGAATCCAAAGGGGGAGATTGTTAGAGCATGAAATATGTTGGATACAAGATCAAGAACACAAAAGTCAAAGTTCAAGGAGTCAAAGATGAGAAAGTCAACTCTCATCAAAGTCAAAGTCTATTTGTAATAAAAAAGTCAAAGTTTCCTTGTATTTGTATTTTTGTATTTCCTTGTATTTTTGTTCTTAGTATAAATAGTTTAGGTTAGTTGTTTTTGTTATGGTGAGTCTTGAAGTTAGTTTTTCTAGAGAGAGAGATCGTATTCAGACAGAGAGAATTGTAGAGAGAGAAAGAGAGTTCTAGAGAGAGAATTTTGTAATCGTTTGAAATTGTGATTTGAAATCAAACAGGTAATTGAAACATATTGTTTGTTTGATTGTTTGTTTGTTTGTGATTAGGAAGTAGAAACAGGACACACAGAAGAGGAAGGTGAGGGTGATGGAGGTTGTGTTCGATGGAGAAATAGAAGAGGAAAGTAAATTAGGGTTTGGGGAAAGTGAAGAGTATTAAGGGGGTTTCAACTTTCAAGAAATTTAGGTTTTTGGGTTTAATAGAAAAAAAGGGGTTTCAAAAAAGGGTTAAAACCAGTGGGGATCGAAAAAGGGGGGGGGGGTTAATTCAGTTTCAAATATTTTAGGGTTTCAAAAAAATTTAAAGTTAAAACCTATAAGTTTTTGGGAAGTTTAAGTTACTCTTGTTTAATAATATTGAATAAGCTTTAAGTTTTTGCTATAAAAAATAAATAAACTATTCATGAGTTTAATGCAATGCGATACATTTTGATTTTTTTTTTAATTTTTGTCTCATGTCTATATTATTGTCATAATGCATTTTGATTGATTGATAAAAACACCCAATGAAAATTGTTTGACTTGTAATCCGAGAAAGAAATTCATCTCTCTCATCATATTCATCTGAAATTTGGACACCATAAGGTTTGAAAAATTATTATAGTACTTAGGATTTGTAGAGCCAAAAATAATATCATCTACATAGATTTGAATTAAAATGATATTGGCTTTTTCCTTTTTGATAAACAAAGTGGTATCCACCGTACCTTTTGAAAAACCAGACTTGACTAAAAATTGTGAAAGGACATCATACCAGGCGCGAGGAGCTTGTTTCAGACCGTAGAGTGCTTTGTCGAGAATGTAGACGTGATTCGTCTTCTCTTGATTGACAAAACCTTCTGGCTGAGAGATGTAGACTTCCTCCTTTAGAATGCCATTCAGAAAGGCAGTCTTCACGTCCATTTGAAAGACCGTGAAGTTCTTGTGGGCTGTATAGGCTAGAAACATTCAAATTGCCTCTAATCGCGCCACAGGAGCATAAGTCTCGTCATAGTCGATTCCTTCCTCTTGTCCGTATCCTTTGGCTACAAGTCTCGCCTTGTTTCAGATAACGGTACCATCTTCGTCTTTCTTGATCTTGAAAACCCATTTCGTACCTATAATGATTTTAACTTGAGGTTTGGGTACGAGTCTCCAGACTTTAAGTGCGTCGAACTGATTCAGCTCTTCTTGCATTGAGATCACCCATTCTGGATCAGCAAGTGCCTCTGATACGCGAGTTGGATCAAACTTGCTCAGAAAGGAGTCATGCATACACATTTTCATTGACGCTGACCTAGTTTGCACCGGTTTCGTTGGATCGCCAAAGATCTGGCTTGTCGGGTGCTCTTTGGTCCATTTGTGTTCATGAGGCAGTGGATTATATGAATGTATGTTAATTGTATCATCTATAAATCCACTTGTACCTTCTTCAGTTTGTTCAGGAGGAATGATGATTGTACTTGAAGTGGTAGGTTCAGAAGTCTCAGCAGGTACAGCTTGGTCCGACTGTAGATGGATCTGTACAGAACATCCTACTGTTTCAGCTACTTCTGTCTCTTCATTACATGTCACTTCTTCAACTTTTGGAGTCGACATTTGAACTAGAATTTCTTGTTGAATCGGGGTGTTCGATTCAATAGGAATATCTGAACTGGTTGGATGAGTAGTCGTTAAGTCTTCTATCCTATCAACCACAACAGATTTCTTTACATTAGATCCAAGAAATTCATCATAAAACAATTCAAATAATAAGTCTAAATCAGATATATGATTAGTTGACGTTGATGCTTCATCTGATTTATTCTGTTGAGACGCAGGTTCTGGACTGAGTTGCCTAGAAGCTAGTACTCCGGTTATAACGGGTTCTGAACTGTGTTGTTCGAAAGCTATTTCTTCATCAAACGTGACGTTGATTCTTTCTATAACCGTCTTTGACTTCTTCAGATAGACACGGTAGGCAGTTGATGTAGAGGAATAACCAATGAAGATGCCTTTGTCCGCCTTGGCACTGAACTTGTTGAGACTCTCTCTATCGTTTAGAACGAAACCATTACACCCAAATGTATGGAAATATTTGATTGTCGGTGTTCGGTTGTTGATCAATGCATAAGGATTCCTCTTGAATCTGCGGTGTATCATGGATCGATTCTGTGTGTAGGACGCAGTTGATACAACTTCAGCCCACAGAAATAAAGGTAAGTCTGATTGACTTAGCATAGTTCGAGCAACCTCGACTAGCGTACGATTTCTTCTTTCGACCACTCCATTTTGTTAAGGCGTTCGAGCAGCAGAGTATTGATGTGATATCCCGACAGATTCAAGATATTCTTCAACCTTTTTGTTTTTAAACTCTGTGCCGTTGTCTGTTCTTAGAAGCTTGACCAGTTTCTGCAGATTCACCTGGGTCGTCTTTAGGAAAGTAATGAGAACATCTGGTGTCTCATCTTTTGAATGTAGAAACTTGACCCATGTGTATCGTGAGTAATCGTCCACGATAACGAGTATGTACTTCTTTCCGCCTAGACTCTGAGTTCGCATTGGACCGCATAAGTCCATATGTAATAACTCTAACGGAGCGCTTATACTCGGTTCAGGCTTTGGTTTATGTGGATCCCTCTTCATCTTTCCCTTTTCACATGCTTCACAAAGATGTTCTCTTTCATATTTGAGCTCTGGAAGTCCTTTGACTAGTTTTCCACTGACCAGATTGTTGATGTACCTAAAGTTCAGGTGAGAAAGCCGTCGATGCCATAACCAACTTTGTTGCATCGAAGCTTTCGATAGTAGACAAACCTGCTTGTCAGTCTGGACATTTGACAAATTGATTGTGTAGAGGTCTGATTCTCGAGTACCGACCAAGAGTTCCTCGCCTTCTTTAGTGCGAACTGAACACCTCTTGGCTTTGAAGTTGACCTCTAAGTCTTTGTCACAAAACTGGCCTATATTGAACAAGTTGTGTCTTAAGCCTTCAACATAGCTCACCTTCTTGATCGTGACAATGTTGTGTACCATATCACCATAACCCATTATTGGTGAATGCTGGTCGTTGTCGAATCTAACTGTTCCGCAATATTTATCTGTAAAATTGGACAACATCTCTTTTTGTCCAGTCATATGCTTGGAACATCCGCTATCCAAGTACCATAAATGACGGATCTGCGTAAGAGAAATAACGAAACAAGAGATTTAGCTATTCATTTGACAACATTTGGAATTAAAACTTTTGTGTAGTGAAGAGCGGGTCTTGAACTGATGTGTTCAAAAGCCATAATTTCTCTTAATCACGGGTTCTGAACAGACATGTTCAGAAACCATTTCAGATTTCTCCTTCTTAAACGTTGGGTGCCTGCAACACAGATTTAGCTTTTGGTACCCACTTGAAATTGGGTCCAACTATGTTAGCACTAGATTTTGGTACCCATTTGAAATTGGGTCCTCTTTTCTTTTGAAAATCAAATGAATCAGATGAATGATATGAAGGCACATGATAATTTCCAAACCAAACCTCAGAATCTTGACAAGAAGTAGAAACATGTTTATCATAAAAAGAAGACTTTCTAGCAGATTTAGATAACTGGAATAGTTGCGTAAAAGAGTATTTCAAAATAGTAGCAACATTCGCTTTCAAAACATCTTTACTAGGTAAACTCTTATTACAATTAACACTACAAAACGATTTATCAGCCTTGTCAAGCTTTTGTTTCGATTTCCATTGAGATTTAACTTCTGGCTTTCGCTTGCTCAGATCTAAAACATTTGAAACTCGTGAGTTAGACTTCTGAGCAACAAACGAATGCTTCTTCTTAGAATTACCAGTAGTGTTCGGTTTCTATGAATGCTTAGATATAATCTTACCTTTAGCACTCTTAGCTTTCACAGAGACTGATTTATCAACTTTCGTTGATTTTGTACTGTTAACAGGCATACTGGTTTTTCCCAAAGATTGCACAAGAAAAGATGAATGGTTAGGAAGTTTTGCATTAAAATCAAATTGTTCAAAACAACCATCTGAACCACTATCAGAGTTAAGAAAATCAAACCCTCCGTTTGATAAACCAAACATGTCATCAGATTTAGAAGCCTTTGAAATAACAACATTTTTCAGCACAGTTGAAAAAACTTTTTGTTCAATCTCAATCAAAAGTCTTTCATCTGTTAAAGAGTTCTTGAGTTCGGAAATTTTACTTTCCAAAACAAGAGGAGGGACTTAAAGTTTACCTTTAACAGGCTTTGCCTCCATTTCTTTGACAGAATAACTTTGAAAGAAATCATTTGAAAGAGATTTCTTTTGATTAATTGGATCATCATAACTATTATTCAACTTCGCATAATAAAATGGAAGTTAAACATTAGTTGTTTTCGTTCGTTTTTCCATTTCTTTGGCTTCATCCTCTTTTGATAGTCCAGTCCAGAAAACTTTAAGTTCAGGGCATCGACGAGAGAGTCTTAAGAACGTAAAATCATAAAGTGCAGGCACTTCAGATATACTGTTTTTAAGATAATGAGGATTCTCATAATCGATTCCCCAGTTTTCTTTATTCTCTTTCGGTTTGTTTAGATGAATGGTCTGCTTACTTTGACCTAATGAGTATAACTTCTTTTCCAAAGCATCTAATTTTGAAATTAAAGTTTTGTTTTCTTCAGTACATGAAGAATGCATTTTAGTAAGCTCTCTGAAATCAGACTCACTCTTTCGCAGTTTAGACTTGATTTCAGAATTCTCTTTAAGAATTATTGTCTTTTCTTTGGCGTTGGTGTCATTGTTTCTATGTAAAACCTCAATCAATACTTCTCTCTCAGCAATTTCATTGCTAAGTTTCTGTATCGATTGGTTTTTGTCAGTTATAACACCATTTTCTCGCTTAAGCTTCGACTCTAACTCTTGTTGTTTTAAATTCATGGCATGCATTTTATTTATGAAATCTGAATAAGATAAATCACATACCTCATCTTCTTCATCATTTGAATCAGCTTCAGCTTCTGATTCCCGCTTTCCCATCAAGCACATATTGGCTGACTCATCCTTCTCTTCATCATCTTCTTCCTGATCTGAATGATCAAGCCAATATTCATCCTCTGCCATCAGTGCCTTACCCGCCTCCTGTTGCTTTGCAAGAAGGATCTTGTTCTTGTAATAATCGGAGTTTCTGACTTTGGGTCTTCGGCAGTCTCTGGCAAAGTGACCTGTTTTGCCATAGTTGTAGCACGTTGGTGGTTTTGACTGACTGGATCCTTCAGCTTTAATTCTTCTCTCTTCCCGTTTCTTCTCCTCTATTCTTTTATCTTCAAACTTCTATCCTTCAAATCGATTTCCTTCAACCCTTTCCTTATGAGCATAGTTGTTAGGACCAGAATAATACATCTGACTGTTTGAACTTGGCTTCTTGTAGAACTTCTTCTGAAAGGCCTTTGTCAGCATGAGCATAGCCTACTTCAGTGTTTCACAGTCATCCGAGTCAGAGTTTGCATCAGCTTCATTTTCTTCTGATTCATACACAATCGTCTTGTTCTTCTTCTTTTTGACAACAAGAGCAACTGTGTCTTCAACTGTCTTCACTTTCTGCCTCTTCTCATCTAGAATTTCATCTACCTCTTCTTCATTTTGTTTGAGGGTTTCATACACCTCATGAAGTGGAATCTCATTCAGATCCTTGATCTGCTTCATCTGCCTGGCAAATCTTTTCCATTCTGGCTGTAGAATACTTAGAAATTTGACATTCAGCTCGATTTGAGATTTGGTGACCTTGTTCTTGCTTAGTTCGTTTAGCAAGGTCACAAATCTGTCATAAGTTCCTTCTAGAGACTCTCCAGTTCTGCCTTTAAATTCTTCATAATTTTTTAGGCAGTTGGAAATTTTGAGTTGGTTCCCAACTTTTGAACCCAACATCATCTTCTCTAGCTGATCCCACATCTCCTTGCCCGAGGCTTTATAGATGTCAATCTTTACATAGATTTCGTTTGGAATTCCTTGTAGAATGTATGACTTTGATAATCTATCACCTTTTTCTCTCTTTAGATTATCATCATCGAGCTCATGATACTTAAGATCATACTCTGTTGGCACAGTTCCAACCATACGAGTCATCGTAACTGGTTTCATAATCCCTTCTTCTATCGATTTCCTGATGAATTCACGCAACTCATGTCTTTCGATAAAGTTCAGGAACCGATCTTTCCACTGTTCGTATTCTCTTCTAAAGAGAACTGGTGGCTTGGTGTCAGTTCCGATTGCAAGGGCTTCTCTAGATGTCATTCTGATTTAAGAATGAACAAGTCTGGCAAACTTTGCGCTTTGATAAGGTGGCGCAAATGAGGTTTGGGCTAGAGGTGGTTGGCGCAAAGGATGGTTTGCGCGATGAGAGACTGGCGCACAATAGGTTTGCGTGAAGTATGGGTCGCGCAGACTAAAGTTTGCGTTTAGAGTTGATCGCGCGAATTGAAGTTTGCGCGAGATGTACGTAGCGCTAAGTAAGGTTTGCGTTTCAAGGAGTTGACGCAAATGAGACTTGTGCTTTTCGTGAAGAGTTGATCGCGCGAACTGAGGTTTGCGTGATCCGTTGGTCGCGAGAGTTGAGGTTTGCGCTACAAGAGGGTCGCGCAAAGTGAAGTTGTTTCGAGGTTTTCGCCAAGTGTTGGTGGCACAAAGTGGGGTTTGCGCTATAAGTTGGTCGCACAAATCAGACTTTGCGTGAGCTTTGAGTTGCGCAAATTGAGACTTATGAACTAGCGCAAGACTAGACTTTGCGTGAGTTCGTCCTGTTCTTCGATAAATCGATCTGATTTCGATAAATCGACCTGCTTTTCCAAGATTAGCATTCCCAAATGGTAACAAATTGACCACTAACAGTTATAGATCAGATTTCAAGCACTTGATCGCAATAAACACCATTTTTTTAAATTTAAGACGATGGAACAGTGCTCTTTTTGAAGTCGAACACAGACAACAAAATCACCAAATTGGAACTCGATTTAAGCTCTCTACTGAAATTAATCACTCACAACTCGATCTAGCACACTTATCGATCACAACCTGATCGATTTCAACACCTAAAACACACTTATACTCGAAAATGATTTTTGAAAAATAAGAACACAGAGTCAAGTTTGAAAAACTTGATTTGAATCTAAAATCAGGCTCTGATACCAATTGTCGGTTCACAATACTATATCAAGTTCTTACAAAAACAACAACAACAAGATTACCAACCTGTATGATTAATAACAAACGATTACAATGGTTTGGTGTTCGGTTTTAGCTCTGATGTGTTCTCTGTTTTTCACCTCTAGTGTGTGTGTAAAAGTTATCTGATATGTTGAACAACTCTAGCTTCTCTAACACACTACCAAACTAATATCTAAACTTAGATATTAAACTAAAACTAATATCTAGATATTATCTAGATATTATCTAACATCTAATTTCTAACATAATAACTAACTAACTAAATAAACTAATATCTAACATAACTAGATATTTAAACTAATTACTAGAATTACAATAGACAATAATTTACTTCGACATTTATTACAAACGACATTAGACTTTGTATCGAGAGTCGACTTTCCGACATGAGCTTCAAATTGGATGATCTTGGATCCAATGAGACTGTGGTCTAACAATCATGTTGATCTAAACTCTTTCATTAATTTGATGATGATCCTTTCTATACTTAGTGAAAAAAATTTAAAATGTATATGTATTAGTGTTTCACCATCAGAGATTAGACTGAGTCTGTTCAATTATCGCTGAGTGGTTTTCTATGTAATCAGTTTATGTAATCCTTGAAGACAAGCCTCATGCTCAAGAAGATCATCGTGGGCATCGAAGACTAAGCTGATGATGAAGACAAGTCTACTAATGATTTGAAGCGGCATTCAGTGAAACCAAGACAAGTCTATAACGCGTGACAAATCAAGATCAAGCTTCAGCTATTGCCACTCTGCATCAGTGATTCCTGATCATTGGTCATCAACTATAGTTGATCATGAAGCTTGTTTATCAATATTTGTCTGTCTTATCCTCTGCACAAAAAGTACAAAGGTACAAATTAAACATGCTTTTGTCTATAATCATACAACCACCACTTTCCACTACATTTCATCATAGTCTATGGCTTTCACTTGTCTGTATCATTGAACAACAAATCTAGCCTTGTTACGGGTTATAGTGCCTTGTTCATCCAATTTGTTTCAACACACCCATTTGGTGCCTATAACAGCCTTCTTGGATAGATGAGGGATAAGATTCCAAACTTTGTTTCTTTCAAACTCGGTCAACTCTTCTTGCATAGCGCTAACCCAGTTTGGATCCATGATGGCAACACTAGTTTTCTTGGGTTCCAAGAATGAAATGAAGTTTACAAAGATACATATATTACCTAAACCATGTCGGGTTTGAATACCTATGTTTGGATCACCGATGATTTGTTCAGTAGGGTGATTCTTTGTCCATCTTTGAGTGGGTAACGGAGGATTCAATTTTAGTCAACAATTGGAGGCTAAGGAACTGAGGTTTAAATTTTGGCAATGGATTAATTATTAATCAATCTAATCTCTAGAGAAGATTCAGACAGTGGTTCAATGATTGAAGGTGATTCAACATTTAAAGGATCAATATTCGATGAATCAGAGGGTGGCACTGTGTGGAGAGGAATAACAAAGATCCATGAAGAGGATTCAACTCTACTGTCTTGCATCCCAGGAATGATGTTCGGATCATCATCGGTATTATGTTTTTCAACATGGGGATGATTTAGGTTCTCCAAAGTGATAAATCATCCATTGGTTTAGTTCTTCATTATCGAGAATAGGCTTTGTGTTAGCTGAACGAGATTCATCAAAAGTTACATGATGTGATTCTTCAATAATTTGTCTATTTTGTTGAATACTCTATATGATTTTGATATAGAATAATTATCCAAGGAAGATACCGTCGTCAACTTTTGGATCGAATTTTCCAGGATTATCGCCATTTTTAAGACTATAACATTTACAACCAAAGATATGAAGAAAAATGAGATTGGGATTTCTTCCATGAAAAGTTTGTAAGATGTCTTATTGAATCACTTGACAATCAGTGAGTGGTTCTGAGTGAAACATGAAGTGTTGACACATTCTATGTAAAATTGAGTAGGAAGATGAGTTCCGTTGAGCATTGAGGGAGCAACTTAAATGATGGTTTGATTTCTGTGTTCAACGACACCATTATGTTGTTAAGTCCTTACAACTTTGAATTTATGAGAAATTCCCTTGCTTTCAAAGAAGCTATCAAGAGTACTATTTTTGAATGTTTTTCCAGTATCAAGTCCAATCAATACAAACACAGATCAAGTATCTAAATCACATGTCATTGAATATTGAATGATTTACAATAAGATTTCTCTCTAAGCTCTATGTCTTTCTCTCTCTAGTCATATACCTATTATAACACAATGACCTCACTCTCTGATGTTACACACAACTACTAAATCCTTACAAGGTATTTATATGAAGTCAACCATGTTGAACTTTACAACACTTTACATGAATTACACGAATGACCTCTTAAATGTTGAATACAACATTTAAGCTCAACAATCTCCCCTTTTGGATTCAAGAATTTAAAAAAATGGACAACAATATTAAGTTCTTTAATGCTTTTTAGCTCTTTTGATCTTGAAAAAATCTTCATCTTTGAATCTTTTATAGCTTGGAAACATAAACTTTGAATTCTCTCCCTATGACTTTAGCTTTGAAAAACATCTTCACTTCCTTTACTTCAAAACAACTGTATACTATGCATCTCTTTTTGTCTTTCAAACACAATCTCCCCTAGGTTATTTTCTTCAAAAACAATTATTTCTTTCATTGATTTGAACTCAATCTTTCTTCAGAATCATCAAAAGTAACTCCTCTTTGTATATTTCTCCGACTTGGAAGATCCAGACTATCTCCCAAAATGCTTGACTTTAGATTATCTACACTTTTCCTTTGAATATAAACTTGATATAAACTTCTGACTTGAAACACTCAAAACATCTCCAAGATTCCTCGATTTTGACTTTAACTTCAGTTATATCTCCCCCTTTTTGATGAATTGTGAGCATCAAAATCATCAAAACTCTTGGCAAAATCAGCATAGTCTTTGAAAAGTATTCTCCCTGTTGGTGCCCAGTTTGGCTCAAACAATGATATACACCAATACAATACAAAACAGAATAGAGTGTGGAAGCATTTTAATGCATGTTAATGGTTTGTTTGGTAAGAGTGACATAATGCGTTCATTAACTTGCCAAAATTCACCAACACATAATTATGTGTGTAAAATGCTCTCAACAGATATCTCTCTAAAAACAATCTTGGATGTAATTTGTGTGCGTGCCCTTAGAATTCAGGAGGTGCTCCCTACATATACAGATCAAGGAGCACACATTCGTACAAGACAAAGGATGCCATTCTATAAAAGGAAGGACACCTGGAAAGTAGAACATCATGTGTGTACTATTTGATATGCAGGATCTTCATACAGCAGGGGGGCACGTGGGATGCACATGGTCTTGTTTCTTCAGGGTTCGCATAATTCTTTCATCTTCTAGAGGTAACCACCATAGAGGCTCTGTGAAGGGTCATAGAGGCTCTGCGGTCTAATGTTGATCTTCAGGTTGAGCTCTTGTAAGGAAGGTGGTCGACAGAGGTTCTAACCATATAATTCTGTTGATTCTTGGTTTAGGCACATGTCTTCTGTGATTCCTATTATTAGCCTATTTTTCAATATTTCTATACATCACATATGGAGCTAACACTGAAGGATCTCTACCCTAAGGAGTCAGATTGCCAACTCTCCAAGGTAGGCTCCAGGGTTCTTGACCTCATCCATGCTATAAATGAGGTATATCTTCTTACTCTACGCTCCCTCCTCTCTCCACCTTCATCGGCTTCAGCATCTACGTCAATGGTTCCCTCCTCGGCTATCCCCGCTGCTACCACCACTCCTTCAAAACGCAAATCAACAGCTTCTCATGGCTTCTCTAAGAAGGCCAAGAAAGTTGCAGAGCTCTCCTCTTAACAAACGTCAACAGTGTTGGTGTCTCAACAGACCACTCTGGACGATTTTGTGGGCCTCTCTTCCACAATTGTCTCCTCAACCATTTCAGTGGGTCTCACCACTAAATCAATTCTGGTGTCAACCCTATACTCTCATTTCCTTCAAGCACTGTTTAGGTAATTTCCAAAATCATTCGTACTCTTCCTTCACTCTCATCCCTTCATTCTTCTACTTCTTTAGTCTCTAACATTTCTTTATTACAGTAGCCAATTTTTACAACTGCATCAATAGAACCTGATGGCCTCCCTCTCAGAGGTTCTCATCAAACAAATATGTTTGAAAAATACATGGCATTTTTCAACATGTTTGATACATCAAGTATTCCTCAAGCCCTATACACTTTTCCCAACCTACTAAATTGGCCTGAGCCATCCTTTGCTCAAACACTAACCTTTTTTATAGGTCCTAGTTTGGCCACTGTGGATTCCTCTCTCAACAAGGTAATCCAGCAGGTGAACTCACTCTCCACCTCCATCGACACCAACACATTAGCAGTTAACACTGCTGGTGAGGAGCTGAAGAACCTGTCCTCTACCGTTGTAGCTAAAGCTGACGCTTCTTAGCTCAACTCTCTACAAGAGGAAGTCAAAATGTTGAAGACCGACGTGGCCGCAAATTCTACACAGCTTCAATTCCTCAATGGCCACGTCGACAGGATCACTAGAGAGGTGAAAACTCTCAGTGGAAAGATAGACACCTCCAATCAGTTGCTCGCTGAAATTTTGGCAAAAGTGAGAGAACCAACTCTAGTTCCAGAGCCTTCCTTCATCGACATTGAAAGGTTGTCCCTGACCTTAGCTGCCGATTTTATCTTCGGGGCAACCTCTCTCATTCCGGACCTTGAAGAATGGATGAAAGGACTAGAGGTTGATGCCCACAATCCACTATTATTGATCCTGCTGTTGCCAGTGTTGTTGTTGCTGCCTCCCCTGATGATGAAAAAGAGGGGAGAAGGACATTAATGAAGAAAATGAAGCGATCGCCACAGAGGTAAATGTGGAAGAACCTCCCTCTCATGTTGAGGGGGAGGAGACAGCTGATACATCAACTGAAGAGCAAGCACCTCCTTCTTCCTCTCCAGTGCTCGTGGATGAAAATGAAGAAGAATAGGAGAATGATCTTGAAGATCAAGAATTCAAGGTATTGGTCCTGAAGGTGCTAAACAAGTTTGTAGAGGGGAGGTTTAATACAAACACAAAATTTTAATTTAATAAATTGTTTATTGATGAATCAAAACATAATTTACAGTTTGTTGTGAAACAAGATTAAGTAGAACCTAATCTAAACAAACTTAAGAAACACACAGATGATTGCACTAAGAGCTAGAGATATGAGGTTGAGAGGATACATAAATCAAGGGTCTCTATCTTTGGTTCACTAAGAGAAAGGGATAGAAGGTTAACACTTTAGAGCGAGTCTCAACCTTTCTATTTATACCCTATGCATTAAATGCATGGCAGGATACTTTACACGTGTCATCTTTTGGTTGGTTGCATGCCTTTGACTTTTGAAGACATACTTTTAGCCGCATGATGAACAATGTAGTCTTCGGAGTTGTTGTACGATTTGTGCAAGGATAAGACAAAAGAAACTTGCAGAGGAAGCTTTGTGATCATCAATCACTGAATATATCTTCCTTCAGGGAGATTAAAGGAAGCTCAGCGATCGCTGAAGCTTTTCTTCAAAGTTCTTTGCGTTTTGTAGACTTGCCTTAGTTTCACTGATGTCCGCATCAAATCATGAGTAAACTTGTCGTTTGTTCTGCAGCTTTATCTTCAATTTAGCGGTGAACATCTTTGACGCGAAACTTGTCTTCAGGGATTAAATCTAACTGAATACGTTAGAAACTATCAGCGAGGCTAAACAGGCTCAGTAGGTTGTCGCTAATGGTGAAACACTAATACATACAGATGTTAAACATAATTTTCACTAATTATATTTAAGGGTCATGTTCAAATCACTAAGAGAGTTTGGATCAACAATCTCCCCCTATTTGATGATAACAAAGCAATAGAAGAAATTTACTTTAATTCAAAATATAAGGATAGCCAGGACTCATAACATACATGTCCCAATTACTATTTTGAGGGATCTTTTACAATACTGATGATGTGAAGTACTTCACTGAAATTTTCATTGATTCGTAAATAGAGTTTACAAAAGGGAATGTGGAAATTTACAAGCACAAGTAAAGTCCTACACTACTGTAAGCCTAAATAATAGATTACAAGTGAAGAGGGTAACCTATCAAATAAGATGGTTCTTCCTTAACAGGGAATTCTTCTACTACTATCATATGATCAGATACCTCTTCTCCTCTTTGTCTTCAATCAACTGCTTCTTTTCGAATAAGAGTCTTGATGAGGGTCCCGGATGTTGAATCATCGCACAATATGTAAAGAAGATCTTTCAGGTGTCCAAGAGGGCAGATGGGAAATTCTGAAGCCCTTTAAAACCTGATGTTTTCCCTGTCATCATAGAAGAAGATACCAAGTGGCTCATTTATCACTTTCCCAGGTCTGAGAGATCTACCATGGGGAAGCGATATGTCGAGAGATGAGAGATCGGGAGAGAATCCAACCACTGCTTCCCTGGAGAATTTGATGCTGGTCTCATTTCTGATTACTGCATCATTTTTAAAAGATGATGCATTTTTCCGTCTAGTTGTCCTTCGTCTTTTTGGAAGATCTGAGGGCATATTTAATCTGGCAGTGACCCTGCTGTTGAGAGCTTCAAGCAAACTTTCAACATGGCCTCTGAATTTAGACTTTGATTTCTTCAGTGCTTCCTTAAACTCTAGTCATTAATAGAAGCCGAAGGTCTCAAGTTTTGACAGGTACATAGTCTTTGAGCTTCCATCATCTCTGAAAATCTCCATAGTGATAGTGAGTTGGTTCTTCTTGCTCTTCCCTGAGATTGTTACGGCTGATATTTTTTCTTGGTCAGATCGATGATCAAGGTTTTGTCTGCACCAAGCCAGATTTTGATCACTGACATCTTTGTCTTTTCTGTTCTTCTTCTCTATATCCTTTAAAAGAGCATCTTGACTTTCACCGGATTCTTTTGCAGCTATTTGTCTTTGACCATGATTGATTTTACCTTGAGGGATAGAGTAGCATCCTCTTGGCATTCAACAATTAGACGTTCCGCACTGATTGACTCTTCTATTTCTTTCGGTGTTAGAAAAGGTAGCTCTTCAGTAGAGGATATAGAGGGGAGCTTCAGTCGTCGACTCTCCAGATGAGAGATCATCTTTGAACGTCTTTGAATTTCATCCTCTAACCTTATGAGTAGTCTAAAGGATCTTGTTGGGTGGCTCAGTGACTCTTCTTCCTCATCTTTTTCATCAGTCTCTGACATAGAATGGGATTATTTGTTCATCAGTTAGAGTAGTTGGGATTATTTGCAGAGTAGCTCCCTTAAGCAGGGGAGAGAACTGTCTGAGCAAAAGAGAAAGAGTTAGTGTTTATTTTGAGGAAGAAGAGAGATAACGGCTAGAAAGACATGGGTGAAAGGTGGGAAAAGAAAGAGATGGGAACAATGAGGAGACATACCTGAGAAGGTAGCTCTCCCTCATATGCTAACAGTAACTCAGATTCCCTTAAACAGTAATCCCCTTTTGTTTGTTGGGGGAGGAGGTATTCGAAGGCTTGTCATTTCTCCCCCCTGCTTCATTTATTACTATGTCTTTCATTGTTGGGGCTAAAGCAATGACTTAAGCAGGGATGAACCATAAGGACGGATCCCCATCATCATCATCATCAGGGTTGGTATCCTTGGAACCTTGATCTTGTAGATCAATTTTCTCTTCATCCTCCTCTTCCTTTTCTTCTTCATTTTCTTCCTCCATGAGCATTGGAGAAGAGGAAGGAGGTGCATGATCTATAGTGGAATCTTCAACTGTCTTCTCCCCCTCAACATGAGGAGGAATTTCTTCCGTAACAACTTCTATGTTGATCGTTGCATTTTCATCTTCAAGGTCCATCTCCTCCTCTTTGTCATCATCAACGGAGGAGGTATTCAAAGCGACAACAGAGTTTTCAGTATTGGTTGTTCGGGCATCATCCTCCAACTCCTTGAGGCGGTCTTCGATCTCTGGAATCAGAGAGGTTTCCATGATGACAAAATCTACAGTGAGCGTCAAGGACAACAAGTCGTCATCAGTGAATGGAGGTTCAGGTATTGGAGCTGGTTCCTTCATTTTGGCTAGAATCTTAGCTAGCAGCTGATTTGTAAAATCTAGCTTCCCACTGAGAGTTCTTACCTCTATAGTGAGTTGGTCTATGTGGTCGTTGATAGATTGTAGCTGTGCAGAATTGGCGGCCACGTTAGTCTTTAGAGACTTCAGTTCTTCCTCTAATGTTGAAAGCTGGGAAGCTTCAGCTTTGGTGGTGATGGCAGAGGAGAGACTCTTCAATTCCTCACCAGCATTGTTAACTGCTGATGTGTTGGTGTTGAGAGAAGTGGAGAGAGAGAGAGTCCACTTGCTCGATCACCTTATTGAGGAGGCATCCACCATTGCCAAACTAGGAGCTATAAAATAAGTTAGTTGTTGAGCAAAGGAGGGCTCACGCTTATTTAGTAGGGTGGGAGAAGTGTTTGGGGATTGAGAAATACTTGATGTATCATAAAAATTAAAAAAATTCATGTCCTTTTCAAAGGAAGAAGAGGGAAAAGATCTTTAATGAAAACCTTCGAGAGGGACGCCATCTGGTCCTAGAGGTGCAGCTTGAAAAGCTAGCTGCTGTAAATGTGAAGAGTTAGAGACCAAAGAAGGAGAAGAGGGGAGGATTTAGATTGAAAGAAGAGGACTAGTGAGTTTAGTAATTACCTCTGCAATGCATGAAGGCACTGAGAGAATGGGGGTCAAAACCAGTATTGAATCAGTGGTGAGAGCCACCAAAGTAGTTGAGGGTACAGTTGTGGAAGTGCGATTCACGAAACCATCCAGAGTGGTCTGTTGAGAAATGACCCCAGTTGTTGGTTACTAAGAGGCATGATCGTTAGTCTTCCTGGTCTTTTTGGAAGAACCAGGGAGAGCTCCAGACTTGCGTTTATTGGAGGTGGTAGTAGTAGCGGGGATAGCCAAGGAAAGAACCGTCGATGTAGTTGTAGAAGTTGAAGAATTTGGGGAGAGAAGAGAGCGTAAAGTGAGAAGACTTACCACCTTGGAAGCAGGGATGACATCGAGAACCTTAGAGCTAACTTTGGAGAGAGTGTAGTCCAACTCTTTTGGGTAAAGGTCCTTGGAATTTTGAGTTCCCTCTCAGTCTTCTCGACCTTGGAGGGTAGGTCGTCGAAGATGATGGTGGCATAGTCGATATGTCTTCCAGTGACCACTGAGTATCCCATCCGCAGCTGCACTTTGCTGTCTTGATCCAACGAACCCATCTTCCCAGTCTTACATTGTACGATGTAGGTGAAGACGTAGTTACACTCAGAAGGCATCTTTGCCTTCAAGACATCGATGAGCTTTTCATCAGGTATGTTGGTGTAAGGCTTGAAATCCCATTGATATCCCTTCATGTCTAGAAACCTGATAAGCTCTTCGTCAGTGGGAAGAGCTTCAAAACCTTCATCGCCCTTGGAAGGGAAACGCATAACTG
This sequence comes from Arctium minus, assembly GCA_954870635.1. NCBI lineage: Eukaryota > Viridiplantae > Streptophyta > Magnoliopsida > Asterales > Asteraceae > Arctium > Arctium minus. The sequence goes on along the minus strand of OX941088.1, from coordinate 61,758,979 downwards.
TGCACTTTAATAATAGGGTGGTAGCAGTGAAGGCAGCAACGCCATGTTGAGTTTGGAAGGAGATGGCAGCCACCTTGTTTCCCTGCCTGGTAGTCACTTGGCTTTTCTCAGTAGTGTAGCAGAACTGCTGGAGGAGAACCTTGGAGGTAGGAGGAGCAAACTTCAGTGCGTAAGCGATGGAGGAGCCTTTTAGAAAGTCAGCGGCATACTGAAGGTGCGGGGAAGGTTTCTTGTCTGAGAAATCCACCATTGCCAAGTAGTTGTTTGGGGTTAGTTGTGAGGCAGCAATGTCGAACATGACAATTTTTGACTTGATGAGTGAAGTTTGGGAGGCCATTGCTGAAATGGTAGAGAATAGGAGAATGTCGAGTTTTTAGTAACATAATGTTACTAAAAGAAATTTACCAATTTCCTTTTTAAGAAGGAAACATGTAAAAGAATTTTTAGGAATTAAGAAAAAAATGTTCAGTTTCCTTTTTAAGGTGACATGAACAATTTAAAAAACCACAAGGTTTTGGAATAAAAAATCATGAAGAAAAGATGATTTTAATGATTAAAAACAGTGCCTAATCCAAAAAAACACACAAGTTTTAGGATAAAAAAATGTTTTTGATGTAAAAGAAAGAAGAACAAGAACCTGTTACTTGAAGATTTGAAGATTCGAAAGTGAGTTTTTAAGTTATTGGTTTGCTTGAATGCCTTGAGTAATTTTTCCTTAAGAGAGAGAGAGTATGAGAGCATAAAAGGTAAAATTATAAAATGGCAAAGTTTTTATATGTGAGAGTGAGGAGAGAGAAAGAATTTAGAGCAGGAAAAGGTGCTCATCATGACACGGACACGTCCCACGAATTTGATTGGTCAAGAAGTGCAACGGACGAACGTGTCAAAAAAAGGCATGCCATGGATTGTCGATTCGTATGATGTCACAAGAGAAAGAATGTCGTTTCACTTTTTAGAGTATCTCTGATAGAAAAGCAGGGATAAGTCTTTCCTTTTAAAAGAATCACCGATGAGAAATATTAGTGATAAAATTTATTTTCAAAATGCTTTTAACCACTTGAAGAAGATCAGTGATCATTTGTTAATTTTTGAAAACCATCTCGCTAAATAAATTCAGTGAGATGAGAAAAGAGATGAGAGTACATACCTGAAGGTCAAATATATTTTGTTCACGGATTATGGGATGAATAGGATTGAATTTTATTCCTGACTTGATGCATGAAAGTTGAAGAGTTTAGTCTTCAAGGTTCAACATTCCAAGCTCGCTGATGAGAAAGTTAAATCTTGTCTCATCAAGAGGTTTGGTGAAAAGATCAGCGAGCTGATAGTCAGTAGGGATAAAATGAAGTTCGATGTCCCCATTCATCATATGATATCTGATAAAATGATATCTAATTTCAATGTGTTTTGACTTTGAGTGTAGTACTGGATTGTTTGTTATAGTGATGGCACTAGTGCTATCGCAATAGATTGGAATTTTAGATAGCTGCAGGTCATAGTCTAGTAGCTAATTTCTCATCCATAAGACCCGAGCACAACAACTTCTGACAGCTACATACTCACCTTCAGCTGTGGAAATGGACACATAGTTTTGCTTTTTGTTTGTCCAGCTTACTAGCTTTCACCTAGGAGTTGACATGATTCAGTTTCTTCTTTCTGTGACTCTATTTTGGTGAGGAGTTCTCACAGATGAGAAGTTATGAGAAATTCTCTTGTTTTAAAAGAATTTATCCACGGAACTATTTTTGAATTCAATTTCATGGTCACTTATTGAACGAACAATTAAGTTATCCAGCACTTCCATCTTTCTTACAAAAGATATAAGTTATTCTGGGGTATCACTCTTAGATCAGAGGAATATCACCCAGGGGTAGTGAGAGAAATCATCTATTATGACAAGAGAGTATTACTTTCCAGCTATGGATTAAATGTTGACAGGGCCAAACAAATCCATGTGCTAGAGTTGAAGATGACTTGTTACTGATGAAACTTGCTTAGATTTGAAACTAGCTTTAGTCTATTTTTCTTTTTCACATGCTGAACAGAGAGATTTCATGTCATATGAATGCTAAGGTAGACCGAAGACTAGTTCTTTTGAATAGAGAGTGTTCAGTGTTTTGTAGTTAAGATGAAAGAGTATCTTATGCCATAGGCAGTTGACATCTGATGAGGCTTTGGACAAGAAACATACATTCTCAGTGTTTATGGAGTCCATGTTTATTACATAAACATTTTCCATACGATAACCACTGAGAGCGAGTTTTCTGTTTTTATCCATCACTGAACATACTTTCTTAGTAAAGCATACTTCAAAGTCTTTATCACATAGCTGACTGATTCTTAGAAGATTGTGCTTCAGTCCGTCCACGTAAGCGACTCTTCGGAAGGTAGTTGTACCGTTGTTGAGTACACTAAACCCTCTGGTATAACCTTTTCCGTTTCCACCAAAGGTCACTGAGGGACCTTTCTTTTCCTTATATTCAGTGAGCAGGTCATTTTGGCCAGTCATCTGTCGAGATCATCCACTATCGAGATACCAGATATCCTTCGATCCCTGCACACATAAGGAAGATTAAGTTTTGATTGGTACCCACTTCTCAATGGGTCCAGTAGGGTTAGTGGAGATGGTAGGTTCAACAATCTTCTTGGCGATTGTAGATTTAGCGTTAGTGGTAACTTTCACTTCAGTTAATTTCATAACCTTAGTGGTATTTTTCACCTTGGCAGATTTTTCAGCCTTGGTGACCTTCTTAGCCTTGGGGCATTCATCTTCACTTTGGATATCTTTTCAGCCTTAGTGGCAGTTGTACATTTACTGGCAATATGGTCAGTAAGTCCACTGTGAAAGCACTTTCTATAGCTGAAAGTGGTTTTAACACCAGGATCATTAGAAAACTTGAGATGAGTCAGGCCAGCTCTAAGAATGCCCTTAACATTAGTTCTCAGAGGAACTTTCAGTTCTTCTGATTTCTTAGGCTTGATGTAAATCTTTAGTTTTGGAGTAGATCTCTAAATAATAGAGGTGTTGGATCCAAAACTAGAAGCTTAACTCGCTGGAGGTTTAGAAACAACCTTCTTTAGCTTTGCTATTTTAGTAGCCCTCTGAGGATGATGGGAAATGGATTTTCCCTTGTCAGCGAGTTTATGTCTCTTTGATAAATCCTTAGGGATAGAATTGGAAGAAGAGGAACATTGAGATGAAGAAGTGTCAAAGATAGAAGAGACAAACATTCCAAACTTAAGCATGGAACAATCTTTGCTAGATTTATCCTTATCAAATTTATAACCAAGACCGGTTTTATCATGAGCAAGGATTTGAGCACTTACTATCTCAGCGACCTTAGTTGTGGATTTACACCATCTTTCAATTGTTGCCTTCTCAGCTTTTAGAGCAGCGATGGCTTGTTCGCGTTCAATGTTGATGATTTCATTAACGATGAATTGATCTTTTAAACTTTCCTCTAAAAGAGTTAGTTCCTTGATCCTTAAATGACATTTTTCTAGTTGTTCAGTTAAGTTAATATTTTTGTTTTTAGCTAAATTTTTGCCATTCAGTGCATTGTATAAGTCAATCGTTAGTACGTCAACAACACGACATCTCTCAGCTTCAGGAAGAGAGGGGTTAGTAGAGATTGATACCTGAGAGAAGATAAAGGAAGTGGTTGATCCTGATGGTTCTTCCACTTCTTTTTTAATCTCATCCATGAGGCAAAGATTAGCAAGTTCCTCTTTATCATAACTTGATTCTATTGATTCAGCCCAATCATGTTCTTCAGCGATAAGACCCTTACCTTTTCGCTTGTAGCTTTTTAGCTTATCATACTTTTCTTTTAGTTTAAGGTATTTGTTATCAGTGGTTTTCTTAGATGAAGAAGGTTTGAAAATTTTCTTTAACCTGCATTCGCTGGCAAAAATGGCCAATTTTCTCGCAGTTGAAACAGGTAGCAGTTTCCTGATCAACAAGAGTTGATCTAGGCTTGTCAGGAAGGGAGAGAGGCTTATTTATTCTGAAATTGCTCTTTCATTCAAATCTCTTAAAAGAGTTTGTCAAGAGTGCTAAAGATTCATCAATCTCTGAAAGGTTAGCGTCTGATAGAGTCTCTGAGTCAGAATCTAACTCAATGATAGTGAGAGTAGATCACTGAGATGGGATGATCTTTGAAGAAACTAAAGCAATAGGAGTGCTTTTAGAGTCCTTTGAATATTTAACAGGATTCTTCTTCAGTAGATTTGATTGCTCATAATTGAGCAAGATCCCATATAGAGTACTAAGAAAGAGATGATTTAAGTCTGTGGTCAGCTTGAGACACATTGAATAGTTGCCCCAACTTTCAGGAAGACAATCCAAGAATTTAGCTAGGAGCTCAGAATTAAAATAAGTCCTACCAACAGTCCTTAGATTAATGATTACGCAGTTAAATCTCTGGTGAACATCAGATAGGGACACATTCTTACCACAAATGAAACTTTCATATTTTTTTACCAACTTGATCTTTCGAGTTTCTTGAATTTCAGTGGTACCTTCATACTGAACACATATGGTATCCCAAATTTCCTTAGAAGTTTTAGGATGCATGATGGAATGGAAGGCTTCATCAGGAAAGGCCATAGAGATAATGATTTTTGCCTTTGCAACTAAACCAACTTTCTTTTTATCTTTATCACTCCACTTCCTTATTTCTTTAGGAGTATATCTTTCAGGAACAGTGGGTGTGGTTGCAATGGTAGGGACTGCGACTATGATAACAAATGGATCATAGGATCCTTTTGTTACATACTCAGGTATAGTAGGATCTACACCTTCTAGAAATAGCATCATTCAATTCTTCTAGACAACAAAGTTGTCTCTGCTAAATCGAGGAGGTTTTCATAGTGATCCAATATCATAATAATTAGAGTTTGTGTTTAGTGCCATTTTTGAGAATAGCAAGGAAGAGAATAAAGTAAGATCTTGTTTATGAGATTAAACAATCTGCTCTGATACCACTTGTTGGTCCCGAAGGTGCTAAACAAGTTTGTAGAAGGGGGAGGGGGGTTGAATACTAATAGAAAATTTCAGTAAAGTAAATTGTTTATTGATGAATCAAAACATAATTTACTGTTTGTTGCAGAACAAGGTTAAGTAGAACCTAATCTAAACAAACTTAAGAAACACACAAATGATTGCACTAAGAACTAGAGATATGAGGTTGAGAGGATATAGAAATAAATGGTTTCTATCTTTGGTTCACTAAGAGAAAGGGATAGAAGATTAACACTTTAGAGAGAGTCTCAACCTTTCTATTTATACCCTATGCATTAAATGCATGGCAGGATACTTTACACATGTCATCTTTTGGTTGGTTGCATGCCTCTAACTTTTGGAGACATACTTTTAGCTGGATGATGAACAGTGTAGTCTTCAGAGTTGTTGTACGATTTGGCGTAGAGGTATGTCTCTTCTAACAGTTGTACTTCATGTGCAAGGATAAAAAAAAGAAACTTGAAGAGGAAACTTTGTGATCATCAATCGCTGAATATCTCTTCTTTCAAGGAGTTTAAGGAAGCTTAGCGATCACTGAAGCTTTTCTTCAAAGTTCTTCGCGTTTTGTAGACTTGCCTTAGTTTCACTGATGTCCGCATCAGATCATGAGTAGACTTGTCGTTTTTTCAGTAACTTTATTGTCGATTCAGCGGTGAACATCTTTGTCGCGAAACTTGTCTTCCAGGATTACATCTAACAGAATACATTAGAAACTATCAGCGAGACTGAACAAGCTCAGTAGGTTGTCGCTGATGGTGAAACACTAATACATACAGATGTGAATCATATTTTTCACTAAGTATATTTAAGGGTCATCATCAAGTCACTAAGAGATTCTGGATCAACACAAGGATGACATCGCTGATGACGATGATGACGAGGAGGATCCATCTCTATGGTTCACCCCTGCGTCATTCAGCGCTCCAACTCCAGCGATGAAGGGTGTCATAATAAACGAAGCAGGGGTGATACAAGATAAGCCTTCAGATTCCTCCACCCACGGCAAGGAAAAGGGGATTGCTGCCAAAGGGAATCTGAAACTGATGTCAACATCTAAGGGGGAGCTACCTTCTCAGGTATGTCTTTCTATCATTCCCAGCTCCTTCTTTTCTCACCTTAAACTTATCCCTCATTTATAAGCCTTTATCTCTATCCTTCTATATACATACACTAACCTACCTATTCTTTTTCCCCAGACAGTTCTCTCCCCTGCTTAAGGGAGCTTCTCAGCAAATAATCCCAGCTACCCCATATGATGATCTAATAATCCCAGTCTCTGTCAGAGAGATCTATGAAGATGAAGATGAAGAGGAAGAGTTCCTGAGCCATCTAAGAAGACCCTATCGACTTCTCCAGAGTTCATAGGATGAAATAAAAAGGCGTTTAGAGATGATCTCTCATCTAGAGAGTAACGCTGAAGATCCCTCCTCAATCCTCCACTGAAGAGTTTGTCTTCCTTTCACCAGCAGAAATAGAAGAGTCAATCATATTTGAACGTTTAATTGCTGAATGCCAAGAGGATGCTACTCTATCCCTCAAGGTACAATCAACCCTGGTTAAAGACAAAAGGCTGAAAAATAACCTAATGAAAGTTCAAGCAACACTTCTGAAGGAAATCGAGGAGGAGAATAGAAAAGCAAAGGAAGTCAGCGATAGCGAACTTGTTTGGTGCAGAAAGAAGCATCTTTGTTAATGTCCCAATTCAAGTTCTAATTGCTAATACAATCAAGATGACAACAAATCGTAATCACATGTCATTGATTTAGAAACCACAGATTACAATCCCACTCTCTTACTACTTTCTCTCACTAGAAGATATACAATGACCTCTTCTGTGTTTAGCTCCACACGCTCACAACTCACTTACAACTAATTTCCCCCTTTACAAAGACAAGGAACAAAACTACTTATACTAGCTATAAAATACAAGGAAATAAAACACAAACTTTGACTTTGACATTTATTACAAAGACTTTGATATTCTTGTTTGAGAGTTGACTTTGAGCTTTGACTTGCTTTACTTTGATCTTCAAAACTTCATGATCTTGCATCCAACAAATATGTGCTCTAACATTCTCCCCCTTTGGATCAAGATCATCTCTAAAAGATTTTGCAATTCAATCTTTCTTTCGTTGCATTGAAGATCTTTAAGAATGCATCTTCCCTTTAAGCTCAATCTGTACAATCTCCTCCTTTGATCAATTTTATATCCTCCTTTGTAGAATATTAGCAAAATAAACATTGAAGCTCAGTCTCCTCTTTATGCACAAAACATTCTTCCCTTTCTTTGATAAAACTGTCTTCAAAATTAGTAACATTATCCCCAAAGATTGTAAAACCTCTTTCAGACATAGCTCTGATTGCTTCAGCAAATTATCTCCAAATAAAATTTCAGAAAATTCTGCTCGTCTTCAAAATTCTTTGAATTTTTTCTGTTGAACAAACTTCAACAATCTATCTTTAACATTTTTCTTTCACAATCAATTCTTGAACATTTCTTCCATCTCTAACATTTCTTGAATGCTTCTCCCACTTTTTGATGATTGGAGCATGAAATCATCGAAACTTTTTACGAGAAATGTCTTTGAGGTAATCTGACCACTGATCTTTCATACTGAGCCTCTGACCATCTATTGATCCAAAAAGATATTCATCCAAATCTTTGCAAATTCAGACAAATTATGAGTGTAACACCTAAATCAACAAATGAATAAGTAATAATGCCTGTCAGTAACACGAAGTTACTGTGTGTAATGAATACACATTGAAAAGGAGCTTTTTTGATGTTCACTCCCCCAGGTCTTCCATTCAATCATCGAAACACCACAAAGGAATTTATATGAACGTTATGACAAGAAAACATATTCCTTCGGTGTTTGTGCAAGTGTTTGAAAAAATTAAGCACAAATGATTGCTTTTTATATAGGCTCAAAATTGTGTAAACCATTGAGACAACAAAAGTTAAATACATACTCTATTGTGCATGATCGAAGTGCGAAGGTAGGGAAGACTTCCTTCTTTTTCAATATCCAGATTTTCCAAATGAAAACCAGATGGAGTATGTGTTGCGTTCCCTTGAAATATTGAAACATTTTCTTTTTGAGAAGAAAATGAGTAGCTGGTGGGGTTTTTATCAAGAGTTGGCATGGGCTAGTTGCCTGTTTCAATAATGTTCAGACAAAATTGTGAAATACTAGCAATGTGGTTGCCCGACTCAGAAAAAGTTGGTGCAGAGTTTGATATTCTTTTACTCTGTTCTCACACCCTCTTTCTTTTTAATCATTAAGCCCACTTCTAACCAAACTCTCCTTTTCATTTTACCTCATCGCACAACCCACACTTAGTATTTGACTCCTCACACATTCGATCACTCAAGGATTAACTTATTGGGTAGGATACACTGGTTAACGTGAATCCATAAAAGTTTCAATTAATCTCACACAATGAACCCATGTAATCATATAAAAAAACATGTTGCTCAATTGGTTTAACTTTGCAATTAAAGCACAGCAATATACAAGTCAGATGTCTGTATGCTCATAGATATAATCATGAAGATTTGAGCATTTTAAATATTGAAGACTTTTCAAACAAGATAATTGAATAAATGAAATGAATACAATAAACTTGTATGAAAATATGACATTGTATGATAAAGATCACAATCTGAATGATTTAGCAATTTAAGGCTTAGATCAGCAAAAATTGGATATTGTCTATACGAAACAAAATACCGACATTCTAGAAAGAAACGTTTCAAAATGAAATCATGCTCAAAATTTGAATATCGAACGGGGTGTAACACCATTGAAAAATTTGTTCAATTTGAGACATGGTGATAACATATTCCAAAAAAAATAGTAAACCGGTGTGTATGAATACTTAACAGTATTTGGAAAAGACAATACACAAGTATTTATCTTTGGAAACACACGGTTTATTAATCAATTAAGCACAAATAAAAATGAAAATATTTAAAACCACACTTCTATATTCATGAAATCGTTTAAGAATCAGAAGTGGTTTGAACATTTAAGAACATGTTTTCATATCTGAAAGTTGTCCTTATTTCAGACATGTATGAGATTAAAATTAGAAATTAACCTTTCCGCTCAGTCTTAAATCTCATCAAGTCTGCTCTAAGTCATAAAAGATATGATCGTGTAAGCTCTCTCTCAATTATCCAAAAGTCGCAAAGTCGTCAAAGCACAAAGCATTATTCACAAAATTTATTGAAAATAAATGACAGAAAGCAGTAAAACTTTGAATGTACGAGTTCTGATCAGATGTAATCAGAAGTCATATATTCCCTCTGAAATTATGCATCATGAAATATGTCAGTGAAAAACATGATAGAGATCAGATACAACTCCCTCTGAAGTGTAGATCAACATATCTTGCGAATGCATATTTTCAGTAAAAATATGTACTCCCCCTTGAAGGTTGATTTCCTCATTTGAATATCGGAATACAATCTCTTATCAGCATGGAAGCATCATCTCTTTTGTTCATTGAAGAGCGAGTCCTAAATTATTGTGTTTAGAAGTCAAACTCCTTATCATTGAGGTACGGGTCCTGAACTGTAGTATTCAGAAGTCTTGGTTCTCTTACTCCCCCTTGACTTGAGGTGCCTGCAACACAGATTCATCATTTGGCTTTGCTACCAACTGGTATTTGGGTCCATGTTTGTGAGTTGCAGTTCTATTGGGAGTAATTGAGAAAGAACCATACCAGTAATGATCATTAGTTTTATGAATAAAATCATAAGTACGACAGTAAGAACAATACTTCTTTTTAGACAACCTGATTAATTGATCTCTCGAGTAAGCAAGATGTCAGGATCGAATTCTCAACAAGAATTAATTCTCAGAAACAATATCAAAGAAGTTTGCGAAATAACACTTTGATATTTAATCAAACAGAATATAATCAACAAACTGTAAACTTGTATTGAATGCTTTGAAGTTACAAGATTACACACTCAACCTCAATATTGATGAACAGGCTCACCAATACGAATTCTAATTCTCTAGAATTAGGATCTATGCCTTGAGGTTGATTTTCTCTCTAAAAGATTGAATTACCAAAATTCTCTTCTATCTATTCTATACATTCTATACATATACTAGTCAAAAGATAATTACAATAATTAAACAAATCTTCAGTATATCTTCCATGTATATCTCAAAGCTTCCATAATCTTCAGATTATCCAGCTGTCATTCTTTCCATCCGAATCTCTTAAGCAGCACTAACCATGATCAACAGCATTAACTTCTTCTAGCAGCATTAACTACTAAGCAGCACTAACTACTAGCAGTACTAACTAGCTAAGCAGTACTAACTTTGTTCAAGCAGCACTAACTTTGACTAGCAGTATTAATAGTACTAGCAGTAGTAACACTCAGCAGTATTAACCTTTAAGTCTTCTAGCAGTATTAACTCTGAACCAGCAGCATTAACCATACTTGAGTTTTTCTTCAGTTCCCAACAATCTCCCCCTAACTTGACTTTTAGGAAGAGAAGTCAAGTTCTTCAGATGCTCCCAAAATCTTCATTGATCTACTCCAATATTCGGATCCAGTCCCATACTCTGATTGATAGTCCTCTGAATTAGATACTTGGCCATTTCTGAATTTGGTGCACAACCCAACTTTTTATTCAACATGGCATGAAGCTTAAGATTTGTATGCTTGTAGACCCTATCCACCAAGTAGTACTCCATGTGGAAAGTATCCAATGCTAGTTCATAGACTCCACTCCTTTCATAGAGAGTCCATCCTCTAACAGTTTTGAACACATCTCTGATTAAGTGCTTCACTACTTCTGGATTAAATAACATACACAAGTATTCCATGACCAACTTCACTATAGGTAACCCTGGAGCTTTCAACTAATCTGCATAAATTTTCATCCCCACTTCAAACATTTCTTCCAAATCAGATGTTGAACACTCTCTGACAATTTTGTTCCAGGTGTTGTATACTTCATACTTCTCATCATTTCTTTTCAATATGATGTATTCTTTGCCATCCACCTCCATAATATCCCAATGGATAACTTCAGGAGGTTTAAATCCAACAGGTTCAACTGAAATAGGCTTTGGAATTTTATCCATTACCACCATGTACATGTTTACATCTGAACTCTGTGGTATTTCTTCCTGAGTTTTAGCTTCATTCTGAGGTGCCTCTTCTTCTTCAGTAACCTTTTGCTCTTCTTCTACTCTAGGCTTCTTTACACTTTTCTTTCTTTTAGCCATCATTTTGGTTCTTTTCAGAGTCTTTTGAACCTGCACTAAAGTAGCTTCCTTCTTCTTTTCTTCCTTGTTCTCTGCCCTTTCTTTGATAGGAGTTCCCTCTTCACTTTCAGGGAATGGTTGATGTATATTCACATCATGTCTCTCCTTTGCCTTCTTTTCAAACTCCACTCTATCCTTTTCATTATTTTTCAGCTTCCCCATTTCTTTCTCATAAAGATCCCTGATTTGATCAAAAGTCATCTTCACAAACATTTCTTTCTTTACCCCAATTGCACTCCTCAAGAAAGTTATCATTTTGTTTCTTTCCTGAGTGGCAAGGTAAGTTTGTGACGGTCTTCTTTTCTTTGCACTTGATTTGACTAACATGGCCTTTCTCAAGCTTATTTCCCTTTGCTTAGCTTTCTCTGTTTCAAGCCCTTTCTGATAAGCTTCATTTAATTCAGCAGCTAGAGCCTTTGCCATCTCCCTGTCTTTTTCAACCTGAACTCTTTCTTCTTTTTCAATATCCTCCTGCATCTTCCGGGCTAGAGCTTCATCTGATTCAACCAACCTTTGCTTCTTGACTGGTTGATCAGATTCCACCATCTTTGCTTTTCCTTTGTCTTTGTTCATTGGCTTCTTACTGTTATCTTTCTTGCTCACTTCTCTTTTTTCTCCCCCTTCATTTATGACCACTCCCTTTGTTTTGGGAGTGTCATTCTTTGCTTTGATGAGCATTTCAGCTACTTCAATTTCTGTTGGAGATAACTCTGTTACTACTGCTTGTGAAGTTTCAGCAGCATTAACAGTTTCTGCTTCTAACTCCCCATCATGCTCCCCCTCAACTTGTTCTTTTTCCTCATTCAGGTTTACTTCAGCCTCTGACTCCCCCTTTTTGAGAGCATCAGACACTGGTTCCCTTCTCCTTAGCACAAATTGTTTCCTTTTCTTCTTTTGAATCAGCCTTGTCAACATCTTCTTTAGTTTTGCAATCTGGACTTGTTGTGACAGGATCACCAGCTTCATCTCCTCTATTTCTTTTCCTTGTTTCAGAACATCTATGTTGATGTTACCCATTGTCTCCATCAATTCATCATAGTTATATCTGTCCTCACCTTCTCCAGGAGTGTTACCCCCTATTGAAGGATCATGGGATCTTTTATTAGTGGAAGTCTTCTGCCTAGCAGAAGCACTGTCCACCCCTGTGGTTTCTTGGCACCAGGGACCTTCAAATGATTGCTCATTCAAAGTTGTCATGGGGGAGGTCTTATTGATGTTACCACTTTCCTCCTCTGTGCTAGCAGGAGTAGTGGCAGCCTCATCACCCATATGCTCTACCTCCTCCTCAGAGAGCACCTCCTTTGGGTTGGGAGACACCCTTGTGGTTTCCCTTTGGATATTCTCTAGGGGAGAATTCTCCCTTAGAGGGCTTAAAGGCTGAGTGGGTAATGGTACAATGAGGGAAAGAGCCTTCTTTACCTGTTTCCTCTTGTAAGTTTGGGTGATAGGAGAGGTTGGTTTTTCAAGAAGGGACTGGGGAATTGATTTTGAGAGGGAAGGTTGGGCTTGGCTAGCAGTGGGTTGGTCTAATGGGGGCCTTGACCCTGCTGCCATACCTTCATTGGTTTGGGACACCACCATCATTGTAGAGAACAATGGGGTGTCAACTCCTTCAGAGTCCCCAGCAGATCTTCTCATATTTGAGAAAACCTTGCCTTTGGGGGGTTTAGGTACATATACCCCAACAGGTTGAGATAGATCCGTCAATTCATGAGTAATAACTTCTTGAACAAACCTGGGATACATAAAGAAGCTCTTTTTGTTTCCCATGTTTGAGACAAGATCACTGAAAATAATTTTAGAAAATTATACTTTCTGGCAGTGGCCAAGCACACCAAAGCATAAGCAATAGTGCTGTTGAACTCACTCCATCCAGTAGTCTTTTTGGAGATACAATGCATAAGAGTATGGACAAAGAAACGCCATTGGGGTGAAAATTTTGCTTTAGAGAATTTGAAAACTCCCAATGGGCCTCCATACCCCATTCTTGTAAGATTTGAAAACAGTTCATCGTTTGGGATAGAGGTTATACCAGAGGCATCGTCTAGACGTAGACTGATGCGAATAACCTCTTCAGTAACCGTCAGTGATTGATCACAGATTCTTGTCTTGATCATCTGCACACCATTCTCAACAACAATGGTTGCATTAGCCCAGAACTGCCTTTGATGCTCGATATAGATTGTAGGGGATACAATAAGAGCATGAGCAATGTGGCTTGACTTGAGGAAATCCACAATCTGATGAAATCCTGCAGCTTGCTTTGGTTTTTGTAGCATCGCAATCTCATTGTGCTCGTCAATGAAAGTCATTGATGCCATTGATCTTAGTGAAAAGCTTTCCTGAAGACTTCGAACTTGAGAGAGAAAAGGTTTAGAGCACAAGAGAACAGTATGCAAAGAGTCGTTATGAACTTTTAGGCGGGCAAAGAGTATTTATAGTATTCGGAACATAAGCAGTATTAACCTAGAGCAGTATTAACTACTAGCAGTATTAACTAACTAGCAGTATTAACTACGAGCAGTATTAACTAACTAGCAGTATTAACTGAAAGCAGTATTAACTACTAGCAGTATTAACTACTAGCAGTATTAACTGAAAGCAGTATTAACTACTAGCAGTATTAACTGAAAGCAGTATTAACTACTAGCAGTATTAACTGAAAGCAGTATTAACTACTAGCAGTATTAATAGTACTAGCAGTATTAACTACTAGCAATATTAACTGAAAGCAGTATTAACTACTAGCAGTATTAACTGAAAGCAGTATTAACCACTAGCAGTATTAACCACTGAAAGCAGTATTAACTGAAAGCAGTATTAACTACTAGCAGTATTAACTGAAATACTCCTTTTAAACTTGCTAAACACTGAGTACTGCTATGCATATCCTGAAAAAGAAGATTAGTAACTCCAAGAATAATATACAGGTATAAAGCCACTTTTTGAGAAGGGGATTATTCAGAGTTGATCATTCCCACACTTGTTACCAAGAAAGTGAATCTACCCACATCAAAAGCTTTAGTGAATAGATCAGCAAACTGATTATCAGTGTGAACTTTGACAACTTGAATAAGTTTCTTTTCATTACAATCTCTTATAAAGTGATACCTGATCTCAATGTGCTTTGTTTTTGAGTGCTTGACAGGATTATTCACAATGCTAATAGCACTGCTGTTGTCAATAAAGATTGGAGTGTGTAGAAAGGTTACCCCATAATCCAACATTTGATTCTGAATCCATAAGACTTGAGAACAGCAACTTGCAGCTGCTATGTACTCTGCCTCTGTTATAGATGTGGATACTGTGGTTTGTTTCTTGCACTGCCATGAGACTAGTCTAGCACCCAAAAACTAACATCCTCCAGAAATAGATTTTCTGTCCAAGTTTGCCCCACCTAGATCACTGTCTGAGTATGCTATTAGGTCAAAGGGTGAGTCATGAGGATACCAAAGTCCCAATCTGGGTTGCCCTTTGAGATATCTGAATATCCTCTTAACAGCTTGAAAGTGAGATTGCTTTGTCCTAACTTGGAATCTTGCACATACACAGACTGGAAACATTATATCTGGCCTTGATGCTGTGAGATACATGAGAGAGCCAATCATGGATCTATAATGATGCACATCCATATCCTCCCCCTCAAGATCTGTTGTGATCTGCTTGTGTGTTTCCATAGGTGTGCTGGCAGGTTTTGATTCTGAGAAACCAAACTTGGTTAGAATATCCTGCACATACTTGGATTGACAGATGAAAATGCCATCTGACTTCTGTTGAACTTGGAGTCCAAGGAAGAAAGTAAGTTCCCCCATGGAACTCATTTTGAACCTTTGATGCATTAAATCCTCAAACTCTTTGCAAATGTTGTTTCTTGTAGATCCAAAGATAATGTCATCAACATAGATTTGGACCAGCAAGATATCCTTCTTCTTTCTCTTGATAAATAGAGTCTTATCAATGACTCCTCTTTCAAAGTCATTTTCCAAGAGATAGGATGACAGAGTGTCATACCATGCTCTTGGAGCTTGATGTAGTCCATAAAGTGCTTTCTTTAATTTGTATACCCTGCCTGGATAGCTTGGGTTTTCAAACCCTGGTGGTTGACAGACATATACTTCTTCTTCAATTGACCCATAGAGAAAAGCACTTTTTACATCCATTTGATAGACTTTGAAATTCATGTAAGAAGCATAGGCTAGAAATAGTCTGATTGCTTCTATTCTAGCCACAGGTGCAAAAACTTCTTCATAATCTATACCCTCTTCTTGAGTATATCCTTGAGCCACCAGCCTTGCTTTGTTCCTTATGACAATACCTCTTTCATCTCTCTTGTTTCTGAAAATCCACTTTGTGCCAATTGCTCTGTGACCTTTAGGAAGGTCTACTAGATCCCATACATCTTGTAGCTTGAACTGTAACAGTTCCTCTTGCATTGCTTCTATCCAGCTAGATTCTTTCATAGCATCATGTGCCTTTTTAGGCTCAAGCTGTGATAGAAAACAAGAAAGCACTGTATGCTGTTGATCTTGCATTTCCTGAAGCCTGCTTTGATGTCTAGTCATCATAGGAGAAGAGATATCTCCAATTACCAGCTGTGGAGGATGATTCTTTTGAACTCCGGTGTTATGACTAGGTTCTCCATTTAGTCCAGCCTCAAGATTGGATTCATGCAACTCAACTGAAGTGTTTTCAGATGCCACTTCATTATTTTCTTGAGTCTCCTCATCTCTAGTTTCTTCTTCACTCTGACTTGGTCCAGTAAATGATTCCTTTTCACAGTCTTCAACAGAATTTACTGTGGGTATGGGAAAAATCACAGATTTAGATATACTTTCTTGAACTTGTGTGATTCCTGATCCTCCACTTCCTGTTCCTGTATACTCATTACTGAAACCAAAAGAGTTAGTTAGTGAATCAATGTCAAATAGCCACTGAGGTCCAGACCCAACAGGATTTGGTGTGTTCTCATTGCATTTGACATTGTCACTTTCTTCAATTATTCTAGAAGAAGAGTTAAATACTCTGTATGCCTTACTCTGAGATGAATATCCAACAAGAAATCCATCATCTGCTTTTCTATCAAACTTACCTAAGTGATATTTGGTATTGAGAATCGTACAAGGACACCCAAAAGGTTTGAAGAAACCAATGAAGGGTTTTCTATGATTTAAAAGCTCATATGGGGTCTTGTTCTTTTGCTTGACCACTAGAACTCTGTTTTGGACATAACAAGCAGTATTAACTGCTTCAGCCCAGAAGGTAATTGGCAATTTTGAATCAGCCAACAGAGAACTAGCAGCCTCTATTAGTGTTCTATTTCTCCTTTCAGCAACACCATTCTGTTGAGGAGTCCTAGGAGCACTATATTGCTTCTCAATACCTTTTTCGTCACAAAAGGTGTTTAGATCATGATTTTTAAACTCAGTTCCATTATCTGATCTAATGAATTTTACTCTTTGATTAGTTTGGTTTTCAATTCTTAGAATAAAGGATTTGATAAGACCACTTGTTTCATCCTTAGTCCTTAGAAAATATACCCAAGTAAATCTGGAGTAATCATCAACAATAACCAAGCAGTAAGATTTCTTGCCTATACTCATAACATTTGTAGGACCAAACAGATCCATATGCAGTAACTGGAGACAAGAAGAAACAAAATTTAACTCTTTGGTCTTATGAGAAGTTTTGTGCTGTTTGCCTTTAAGACAAGCAACACAATGATCATCACATGAAAAGACTTTTGAAGGTAAACCTCTTACAAGATTGTTTTTAACAAGATTGTTCATAGTCTTGAAATTCATGTGACACATCCTTCTGTGCCAAAGAGAAGATTCATCTACAGAAGCTTTTGAAACAAAACAATTCAGAGATGAATCACTATCAACATTGTCCATATCAAGACAGTAAATATTGTCCTTTCTTGGAGTTCTAAGTAGTATCATGCTTTCATCAACTACCTTGAACCCTGGAGCAAGAATCATACACTCAGTATTAGTAAATAATATACTATGTTGTTTGTCACAAACCTGTGATACACTTAACAGGTTGTACTTTAATTGATCAACATAGTAGACATCCTCAAATGTCATCTTACCTTTGGTGACATTACCTTTTCCACTTATCTTACCACCAGTAAGATTATCTCCAAATGCAACATGTCCTCCATTGATATGCTTGAAGTCCTGAAGGCATGACATGTTGCCTGTCATATGCCTAGAGCAACCACTATCAACATGCCAAATGCTTTTTCCCTTGAGCTGTTGGTTGCCCTGCACATTAAATAAATCAATTAGTATGAATTAGAAACCCAAGCCAAAGTTGTCTTGGGTACCCCTTTCTCATCAAAATACTTGCATTCTTTCTTGACAAGATTTTTGAACTTTAACTCCTCATTCTTGGAGTACTTTGTTACAATAATAGGCTTGGAAATATTTTTGCTAGAATCAGTACTGGTTTTAGAAGTACTAACTGCCTTGGCAGCACTTGCATGCTTAGCAGTACTAACCTTGTTAGCAGTAGTAACTGTGTTAGCAGCAGTAACTGTATTGGCAGTATTAACCTTTGAAGAGGTATTAACAGTATTAGCAGCATTAATATTTTCAGCAGTACTAACACTGTTAGCACCAGTAACTGTGTTAGCAATACTAATATTGTTAGCAGTACTAACACTGTTAGTACTTCTAGGTACCCACATTTTGACACTTTCTTTTAAAATCTTTTTCTTTAAAGTGCCTTTACTTTCCACAGATTTCTTTATCACATGTTTCTTTCCAGCCTTCCTATAACCAACAGGTTTTTGCACAAATCTTTGAAAGTTCATCTGTTGATTAATAGGGTTAAAGTAACAATACTTAGCCAAATGATTCAACTTGCCACATATAAAACAAGGTTTTGATCTATTGATTTTATTCAGATCAACTCCTTGTTTCTGAGCCCATTGATTATTCCAGTTTCTTTGATTTCCTCTTTTTAAACCAGAGTTTAGGCTCTTGGCTTTATTGCAATCACACTGTTTACAAGATCCAGGATTCACAACTGTGGTTTGTTTGTAATGGACCTTGTTATCATTTCCTTTAGTCTTCTCTATCTCCTTGGACTTGACCCAGATTTTCCCACATCCCTCATTGGTGATAATATTGTTTTCTAATGGTATCTTTTTACTCACATTATTATCTCTGTTCTCACTGGCTCCTTTCTCAGTCAAATCCTTAACTACTACCTCATCCAAAGGATCTATCTTAAAAGCTTCTTCAGACAAGTCCTTTTTCTCCTTAGTTTCTAACAAGTCTGATGTAGGAGAAATATAGTTGTTATTGTAAGGAGGGGGTGTATTTTTGTATCCAATACCAGGCTTCATCTTATCATGTATCTGAGCCTTTAGAAGAGAGTCCATTGCTTTTGAAGCATAAGAAAACTTGTCTATGTCAAGCTTAACTTTTGACAGTTCCTCTTTCAGTCTATCATTCTCTTCTAAGGACTTAGACAGTTTGGTTTCTAACTCATTCTTTTCCCACTTCCAATAGTTTGTGTCATAAGAGTGTTGAAGTTCATTAGCTTGAAAGCCTTTGATTTGCTCTTCGAATCTCTCTACTATCAACACATAATCTCTTCTGTCCTTTTCTAATCTTTTGAGGTCATCACACATACTTTGATTGTGATCCCTGTATCTTGTAACAGTGTCAATGCAAGATTTAGTGCAAAGATTAGAACTTAGCTCAGTAGGGAGATCAGACACTTCTGCCATAAGAGCTTGGTTCTGAATGGCTTCCTCAGCTTGATCACTCCAGTCAAATCCCATTCCTTGTTGAGAAACAAGGGCTTGAGCAGGATTCTTGTTCAGATTGTATCCTCCATTCTGAGCTTGTTGATGGTTGTTGTTTGGAACAACACTCCTGCATTCTCTAGCAAAGTGTCCTTTCTTGTGACACTTAAAACATTCCACCTTGGTTTTGTCAAAACCAGCTCCATCTTCTCTTCTTTGAGAGAAGTTATTTCTTCCAGTTCTTTAAATGAACTTTTTCACCCTCATGGATAACATGGCCATCTGCCATTTAATATCCATCTCCTCCAGATCATCAGGGTGAATTTGATTAAGATCATCATTAATCAGAGAATTGCTGCTATGACTGGACAAAAAGGCTTCAAAGATAGTTTCAGTTCCTTTTTCTGAACTTACTCCACTGGCAGTACTAACTGCTTCAGGGTTGGCAGTAGTATCAGTGGATGCTGAAAGAAGTGCAACATTGTGAATATAACCAGAGGGCTTCTTCTTGGTTTCTACCTCAGTTTCAAAAACTCTTAAATCATTGTATAGATCATCAAGTTCTTTCTCTTCCAGATTGTCACTCTGTCTATATGAGGCAGTGTACATAGTCCATTCATCCCCAAGAGATCTGAGGAACTTTCTGTTGATATCATCTTGTTCCATCTTCACCCCTACAGTAGCCAGTTCACCTATGATTTTATTGAACCTATCAAAAGTTTGAGTCATAGACTCATTCTTTGTGGAAGTGAAGTTCTCATACTGCTGCTTTAGAACATCTCTTTGATTTCTTTTGATGCTCTTAGTTACAGCAAATCTTTTCTCTAGAGCATTCCAGAGAATCTGAGCATCAGTGCAGTTGCAAAATTGATGCTGATATTCATTGGGAATGGACAAGAGCAGAGTGCTCAAGGCCTTCATCTCTGTCTGTCTGATCTTCCTCTCACCATCTGTCTTTGGTGGAGGTCTTTTCCCATCTGGTCCTATCCTTCCAGCTTCAGAAGGACCATTCTCAATGATATCCCACATTGAGTAGTCAGTGAGAAGAATATATTGTCTGATTCTGATCTTCCACATGTCAAACTCACTTGGTTTGAGCATTGGAACCTTAGAAACCAAAGTACTGCTTGATTCTGTAAGATTTTCCATGATGAATAACTGTTTCTGAGAGAGTTAGGCTTTGATACCACTTGTCAGGATCGAATTCTCAACAAGAATTAATTCTCAGAAATAATATCAAAGAAGTTTGCGAAATAACACTTTGATATTTAATCAAACAGAAAATCAAAACAGAATATAATCAACAAACTGTAAACTTGTATTGAATGCTTTGAAGTTACAAGATTACACACTCAACCTCAATATTGATGAACAGGCTCACCAATACGAATTCTACTTCTGTAGAATTAGGATCTATGCCTTGAGGTTGATTTTCTCTCTAAAAGAATGAATTACCAAAATTCTCTTCTATCTATTCTATACATTCTATACATATACTAGTCAAAAGATAATTACAATAATTAAATAAATCTTCAGTATATCTTCCATGTATATCTCAAAGCTTCCATAATCTTCAGATTATCCAGCTGTCATTCTTTCCATCCGAATCTCTTAAGCAGCACTAACCATGATCAGCAGCATTAACTTCTTCTAGCAGCATTAACTACTAAGCAGCACTAACTACTAGCAGTACTAACTAGCTAAGCAGTACTAACTTTGTTCAAGCAGCACTAACTTTGACTAGCAGTATTAATAGTACTAGCAGTAGTAACACTCAGCAGTATTAACCTTTAAGTCTTCTAGCAGTATTAACTCTGAACCAGCAGCATTAACCATAGTTGAGTTTTTCGTCAGTTCCCAACACAAGAATAGGTTTACCTTTTCACACATTGTTCTTCTTGGCATTATATCCATGTACAAATGATTTGTTTCCTTTCTTCTCATCCTTCTTCTCATCATTCTTTTCATCATCTACTGGTTTCACTTTCCAGACCAGTTTCTCTTCTTCATATCTCCTTCTTCTTTTTCTTCTTCTGTATGTATCTGAACCATCTACATTTTTATCAAAGAAAATGTTAGTAGTACGAATCTGATCATATGAATTGACTGACCTTTTTGAAGAAGCAGTTCTTTGATGCGAGCTTGAGGTTGTCTTTTTAGAGTCAGCTGAATCATTTCTATGTCTGTGGATTTTTGACTCTGGAGTCGTTTGCTCAGTCACCACCACCTTGGAAACAATATCTTCAAGATCTTTTATCTTTGAAGATAGATTGTTCTTTTCTTTGATGTGCAGGTCAATCTCTTTCATGAATTCAGACTTCGCTTTCTGATCTTTCAATGCACAAGCTGATAGTTCAGATAACTTTTCAGTAAGCTACTTAATCTCAGATTCAAAAATATTTCGTTCTTCTTCAAAATCCTTTTTAGCATTCGTTCTCTGACCGGATATCTCTTTGAAGATTCCAACATTCTTCTATTCTATGGTCTTCTTCTCCTTCTCAAACTTGTCTCTTTCCATGATGATGACTTTCTCAAAAATCAGAAATTTGTTGAGAAAGCTTAGAACATTTAAGCTCAACCGCTTTCTTCTTTTCAAAACTCTTCCTTGAAAACTCTGAAAACTTCTTTGCAAAGGCTTTCTTTTCTTTTTCAAAATCATCTCTGTCTTTGATTATCTTTTGTTCCAAATCTAATATTTTCTTTTGAAGCTCAGCATTTGAAATTTCCAAACTCTTTTCCTTCTCCTCATTCTTATCAATAGAATCTGCTTGCTGGATTTGGACAATCTGATTTTCCAAGTCAGAAATCTTTCTTTTCAGCTAAGTGTTCTCAGCTTCGAACTCAGTACCTTTTCATTATTCAGCCCATAAGTCTGTTTCAGAAAATCTTCATTTTTACCCTTAAAACACTGACTTCTTCTCTCAGTATCCGTTTTTCCTCATGATACCTCTTAGACCTCTTTGAGTAGTAGTCAACTGAGGAAGCGAGATTTTTGTTCTCTATTCTGAGCTTGGCAATCTTTTTTTCTTCATTAGAAAAACTCATCTTGATTTACACTGTGTAGGAATGATCGTCAGAAATTCAGAAAAGCGATCGATGGTCACAAAGCTTATGCTCCAAGTTTCTTTTGTCTTATCCTTGCACAAAAAGTACAATTTTCAGAAGAGACATATCGTTGCTACAAATCGTACAACAACTCTGAAGACTATACTGTATAAGACTATACAATATCAAGTCCAATCAATACAAACGCAGATCAAGTATCTAAATCATATGTCATTGAATACTAGAAGCGTACTCGTGCAGTATAGCGAGATACATCACGATTTTAATGTTTACTTTTTTTTGTCGATTTACAATACTATTTTGGATGGTTTTGAGAGAGTGATAATGTTTTTTTATAATATAATGCTTTTTATATAAAAAATAAGTATTTTGTTAGTATTCAATGATTATCATATATATTTTAAATTCTTTATATTTAAATTGATATGTTTATTCTGTTTTGATAATGCTTATTAGTTAGTTATGAATTGAAACATATAGCTTTAGAAATTTGTAGTCATGCGTCATGACTTGTAATCTTGAATTTTAAGTAAAGTATATCAATAACAATACTTAATGCATAAAAACTTGTTTTTAAGAGTTTCTTCGATAGTTTAATAATATATAATTTATTTTAAGTTTAATAATATAATGTTTATTTTATAAAATAAACTTTAAATATTCTGTTAGATTTTCTTAATTACACTTTAGATTTTTATATTTAAAATTTGATTTTTATCCTATATTTAATTATGCAGGGAGTGATTTTAGGGGAGTTAAAGTGGTTAGAGATAAAGACTAAAAGTTAATAAATAGCATTAGCTGGAACGTAGTGCCTGGGAGCCTACGATATGATCACTGATTCTGAATAAGTCTTATATGAACTGGTTTTATTGCATTATTGCACTATCAGACATTTCCTCACTAAACCGTATGGTCTAACTCATCATTTTGTTTTCAAAAATATGCATTTTAGGGCAGCCTCATTTAGAAGGTAAAGGTAAAGGGAAAATATGAGATTACTCGCTTGGATGTTTATATGTGAAGTCAATCGAAGATTAATGGGAAGTCTGCTTTTGATCTTCATGAAATGTGAACTGTTTGTATGTGAACTCTGGTAGCAAAAAGTTTCTTGTAGTTTTCAAACTATTGTATAGTTTTGTGTAAAGAGACCCAATGTGTTTTACAAAGATGGTGGGTTATATTTAAATTATGTGTTATTTGCTATTTGGATCTACGAGTTGTTACACCAATATAACCCATAAAGCACAATAAAACCAAATAAAGCCCAATAGATCCATTAAAGCCCGGTGAAACCATATAAAACCCAATAAAACCGATTAAAGCCCAATAAAACCATTAAAGCCCCATAAAACTGAATAAAGCCCAGTAGATCTATTAAATCCAGTGAAAACCTTTAATGGCCGATAAAACCGATTATAGCTCAATAAAACTTATTAAAGTCCACTAAGATTCATTAAGGCCTAATAAGACCCTTTATGATCCTTGGTGACTAATTACATGTTTGTATGTTAGTGTGTATTGCCTATATGCTTGTAGTGTCTATTAGGTGTTAGATATAGGGAATTTGAAAGAAACAAAATGATCAATTTTAGACTAAAATGAGGACGTGATTAAATCACTATCCTTAAGGAATATTAGCCCCCACTAAGTCGTTGATGGATCTAGGCTAACTCCTCCCAGGCCCTCCTCGATTCTAAGAACAGTAGGAAACGATCCTACATGTTCTTCTCATGATCAGGATTATTGCGTTTGTGAAGGAGAGTGAAAACAAAAGAAAAGATTATTTCTTTGAAGGAAACTATTGTATATATATAGCAGAAAAATGAAAATGTGCAACCTTTCATGAAGAGGTGCAACCTTTCTTGAAGAGGTGCAACCTTTCATGAAAAGGTGTAATGATTCGATTTCCCTCCAAAAATAACCAAATTAACTAACTAACGGAGTTAACGAAAATATTTATGGACCATTAATTATAAGGATCAAAATTCACTCTTCCTATGTGGGACAACAACAAGTGATAAATACTATATGTTCCAACAACCCCACACTTAGGATTTATCACAAGCATCTGACCTTCAAGCTTAAATCAAGGTAGCTTTCGCTTTGAACCTTGATATAGTGTATACCTCTCAAGAAGCCCAACAGAATCATAGGCGGCTTTAAGCATTTGAGCCATGATTCCATACGTCAGACTCGGAGAGATTACACACATGATCAGTCATACCATGTTCATGAATAAGGGAGCACTATTATGGCCATGCGCTCGTCCCAGTTTCATAGACACCTATAGAAGCAAAATATTTGCCTAAGCTAGAGCGGCACCACTCTTTGTGTCTACATAGGTGAAGTCCCTTTAATAACCAAAGGAATACTACATTAAGAGTAAAAAACTCACCCTCAAATAATTACTCATTAGTTTAGTAAACTAATGTCCAAGTTGGTGATCGATAACTTGTTTTTACCACATTGAACCTATAAGTAGATTTTAGTCTAAGTATAGATTGGGTTTATGTTATTGCCAACTTCAATCAATGGGTTTCAAACCCATATCTCTTGTAGTTCCATAAATCAAGTCTCTAGGAAGACCTTTTGTAAACGGATCCGCTAAATTTCTACAAGAGCATACATAAACAATAGTAATAATTCCATAAGAAATTAGTTGTTTCACATAAGCATGCCTATGGCTAATATGCCTAGATTTACCATTGTAGATATTATTGTTGGGTCTGAAATGAGCTAAGTCTGGATAGTGCTGCTAAGTATTGAAGATTACTACTACTGAAGACTTTAGTACTGCTACTTGAAGATTACTACTGCTAGAAGTATTACTACTGCTTAAAGGATTACTACTGCTAGTGGTTAGTACTGCTTTAAGAGTTAATACTGGAAGCATGGTTAGTATTGCTATTGATTAGAAGATGCTGCTGAAGATTAATGCTGCTTATGATGATAAAGATGGATTGGTTGCTTAAAGCGAAAGACAAGGAGATTGAAGATAATTATGGACTAGATGCTGAAGATCAACTTTAATTTAATAATTATCTTGTAATCTGTTTTGTATAAATAGTATTAGTTTATTGATGAAAGTAGCTAGAGAATACGCATTGTTTTGTTCTAGAGAGAATTAGCCTCAAGATTCTTAGAAATCCTTTCTTTAGAGAAGTATTGAACGTCTGTTGAGCCTGTTCAACAGATTGAGGCTTTGGTTGTAATCATTAAGTTAATTCAATATAACTTGTGATTTGATCTCATATATTGTTTCATTGATTTACTGTTAAAGTGTTTTTCCGCAACTTCTTTAACATAGTTTCTGAGTGTTTAGTTTAAATTCTTGTTTAGAATTTCGATCCTGACAAGTGGTATCAAAGCTAAAGGAACTCAGAAATCAATAATCATCATGGACGGATCACATTACAGTGTTCTTGTTTCAAAGGTTCCCATGCTCAAACCTAATGAGTTTGACATGTGGAAAATCAGGATCAGGCAGTATATCATTCTTACAGATTACTCAATGTGGGATATCATTGAGAATGGTCCCTCCAATGTAGGAGAGATTGGAGCAGATGGCAAGAGACCTCCACCAAAGACTGATGGAGAAAGAAAATGAGGCAGATTGAGATGAAAGCCTTGAGCACTCTGCTCTTGGCAATTCCAAATGAATATCAACATCAGTTTTGCAACTGTGCTGATGCCAAAATCCTGTGGAATGCTTTGGAAAAGAGGTTTTCAGGCACCAAATGCACTAAGAGAAATTAGAAAGCAATTCTCAAGCAACAATATGAAAATTTTATGTCTACAAAGAATGAGTCTATGACTCAAACCTTTGATAGGTTCAACAAGTTGATTGGAGAATTGGCCACTGTTGGTGTCAAGATGGACCAGGATGATGTCAACAGAAAGTTTCTAAGATCTCTTGGTGAAGAATGGGTAATGTATACTGTATCATTCAGACAGAATGATAATCTGGAGAAAAAGGAACTAGATGATCTCTACAATGATCTCAGGATGTTTTAAGTAGTAGTTGAATCTAAGAAGAAGCCATATGGATACTCTCACAATGCTGCTTTTCTATCATCTACTACTGATTCTTCTGCTAATACTGAATCAGTTAGTGCTGCTCATGGCTCAAAACAGGATGGATCCAATGATTCTGTTTTGGAAGATTTCCTTGTTAGCCATGCTAAATCTACTCTTATTAATGATGATCTGGAGCAGATCAATGTTGATGACCTTGAAGAGATGGATATCAAGTGGCAAATGGCAATGCTCACCATGAGAATCAAAAGATTCATTAAAAGAACAGGAAGAAACAACTTTGCCATGAGAAGAGAAGATGGTACTGGATTTGACAAATCCAAGGTGGAATTCTACAAGTGTCATAATCTGGGACACTTTGCAAGAGAATGCAGAGGCGGAATTTCTCAACAACATGGAAGCAACAATCAACAATCAAAGTCCACCAACTACAACAACAACTGTAACCCATCTCAAGCACTTGTCTCACAAGATGGAATGGGATTTGATTGGAGTGATCAAGCAGATGAGGCAATCCAGAATCAAGCATTGATGGCTGAAGTTTCAAAGTCTTCAAGCACTGCAATCCCCACAGAGGTATAATCTAAATTATGCTCTAAAGCTTGTCTTGAAACTGTTAAAAAGTACAGGGATCACAATCAGAGCATGTGTGATGGTCTTAAATGGTTGGAGCAACACAGGAGAGAGTCTAATTTGATCATTGTGAATTTTGAAGAACAAATTAAGGCATATCAGGATAATGAACTTCAACATTCATATGATCAAAACTATTAGAAGTGGGAGAAGAAGGAGTTAGAGATTAAGCTAGAGAAAGCTAGAGAAGAATGTGAGAAAGTCAGAAGTGAATTTGAGAAGGCCAAATTAGACATTGAGAAATTTTCCAATGCCTCTAAAGCAATGGACACTTTACTCAAATATCAAGTTCATGACTGTTAGTGCATTGAAAGTTTGGAAAGTAAATGTATTATAAAGTGTAATTGTGTAGAGCTTAAAGTGTAAGGGCTTGTGCTTATATGTTGTAGAAAATGTGGTAGGTAGGATTAGTGTCTCTATAAATTGATGGTTAAGGCCTTGTAATCTTTTCATAATTGCAATTTACAAAATGTAGTCTTCTAAGAATTCTTTCTCTCATTAGTGTAGTTTTCCATTTCTAATAAATGTTCAATAAATCCTAATCGTATCTCATCCTACCTAATCAATTACAAAAGCTTGAATGTCCAGATCTAGGGTCCTACAATTGAATAGTGCAGAATCCGGAAAGAATAATGCTAGAACAACAAAATCGAGAAAGAATAGAGCTTATTACAAAATCTCGCCGGAAAAACGCAACTCGCCGGAAAACCTTCTGTTTCGCCCGATTTTTTCTGTAGAATAGATCCAGATCTGTTTAATTCGTTATTTTGATCATATTGCAAGCAAATGGCGAAGGTTTCAGCAAGCGATTGAGAGTTTTTGAGTTGTTGATAAAAAAATGAATAGTAAGTGGGTTTTTTATTGGAAGAGATGATGAATAGTGATTTAACGGACATCTGTTAGTCCAGTTAAGTTTTTATAACATTTTTGGTCCAAAAGTCATTATTTTGGCCAAAAATTGTTTCTCAATCCCTACCGAGTGGTGCATGATCATTTGTTCCCTCTTCGAGCGACAAGTTTACGACTCTCAAACGGAAATTCCTATTCGATTCGCGTTTTAACGACGAATTCGTGGTTAAAAACTAAGTTTTGCACTCGGTTGTCATGTCATAATCCACGTATATCATTCTTGTGGGCGTTAAGGAATGTGTTGGGTTTACAAAAGTCAAAGCTGTCTTGGTGCACTTAGTCGAGCTTATAGACTACCTGGAATTCGGTTTTAAAATCGAAACCGCAAGAGTGAGAGCAACAACAAAGGGGGAGCCGAGCCTTTGATTGTCAAAGTTGCGCCAAAGTTCGTCAAGTAAATCAAGGGGGAGAGAATTTAAAGCTTCAAGAAGGATGATTTACTTTCACAAACTTTAGGGGGAGAATGTTAGTGCATTGAAAGTTTGGAAAGTAAATGTATTATAAAGTGTAATTGTGTAGAGCTTAAAGTGTAAGGGCTTGTGCTTATATGTTGTAGAAAATGTGGTAGGTAGGATTAGTGTCTCTATAAATAGATGATTAAGGCCTTGTAATCTTTTCATAATTGCAATTTACAAAATGTAGTCTTCTAAGAATTCTCTCTCTCATTAGTGTAGTTTTCCATTTCTAATAAATGTTCAATAAATCCTAATCCTATCTCATCCTACCTAATCAATTACAAAAGCTTGAATGTCCAGATCTAGGGTCCTACAATGACAAACTGAAGAGAGGTATAGGATATAATAACACCGCTCCACCTTACAACAACAACTATATTCCACTCACTTTAGACCTCTTAGAAAGGCAAGATAAGAATGACTTACCTACACGAGCCACAGAGGTAGATCCACTAGACACTGTAGTGGTTGAGGCAGAATCTGAAGAAGAGAACAATGAGGATAAGAATAAGGAAGACCAGAAAGAAATTCCCCTAGAAAACCATATTCTTACAAATGAGAGGGGAGGTAAACCATTTGTCAAGAGTGAGAAACAAGAGAAGTTTAAGATTGGGGAAGAGACTGTTAAGAGTGAGAAAGCTGAGACCTCCAAGAAAGGGAAGGAGAAGGTACAGGGAGATCACTATATACAAACTACTGTTGTAAATCCCTGTACTTGTCAACAGAAAAAGCCCCATCAACATGATAAAATAAGGGGAAATCAGAGAAACAGAAATAACCAGTGGGCTCAAAAACAGGGAATTGATCTAAGCAAAATCAATAGACCAAAGCCTTGTTTTATTTGTGGCAAGTTGAATCGTTTAGCCAAGCACTGTTATTTCAATCCTGTTAACCAAAGAATTACTTTTCAAAGACAAACACAAAATTCAGTTGGTTATAGGAAGCAATCAAGAAATCACATGGCTGCTAATATGAGAACAGTACCAATGAAAACTGGGACTGCAAAATCTTATATTCAGAATAAGTTTGCTAAAACAAAAGAAGATATTCCAAGCAAATCAAGGAGTAACACAAAGAATAGGAAATCAAACAAATGTGTCTTAATTTGGGTCCCAAAAGAAACTAAACCTGTTAGTACTGCTACCTCAAATAGTACTGCTAACAGAAATAGTGTTGCTGATAGCAATACTACTGCTGACCAAGTTAGTATTGTTAATAAAGTTAGTACTGCTGACCAAGTTAGTACTGCTAATGAGGATAGTACTGCTAACAACGTTAGTGCTGCTGACCAAGTTAATACTGCTAACAAGGATTTTACTGCTATCAGTGTTAATACTGACAGAGCTATAATTAAGTCAAAGTATTCCAGCCATGAGATTCCTGACTCTGATCATCTCATCAAGACTAAGCTTAATGAATATGAGCATGTTGATGAGAAAGGGCAACCCAAGACCACTTTGGCTTGGGTTCCCTCAAGAAACTAACTGTTTTATCTTATGTGCAGGGTAACCAACAACTCAAGGGGAAGATCATTTGGCATGTAGATAGTGGTTGCTCTAGGCACATGATAGGTAACATGTCCTGCCTTCAAAATTTCAAAAGGTTTGATGGAGGACGTGTTGCTTTTGGTGACAATCCAGCAGGAGGTAAGATAAGTGGTAAAGGTATGGTTTCAAAAGGTAAGATGACTTTTGAAGATGTTTACTATGTTGAGCAATTGAGATACAACCTGTTAAGTGTATCACTGGCTTGTGACAAGAAACATAGTATATTATTTAGTGATACTGAATGTATTATCCTTGCTCCAGGATTCAAAGTAGTTGATGAAAATATGATACTACTTAGAACTCCTAGAAAGGATAATGTTTATTGTTTGGACTTATAGAATGTTTCATCTGATTCATCATTAAACTGTTTGTTTTCAAAAGCTTCTTTAGATGAATCTTCACTTTGGCACAAAAGGATGTGTCACATGAATTTTAAAACTATGAACAATCTTGTGAAAAACAACCTTGTGAGAGGTTTGCCTCAAAAAGTTTTTTCATGTGATGATCATTGCGTTGCATGTCTTAAAGGCAAGCAGCACAAAACTTCTCATAAGTCCAAAGAAATAAACACAATCTCATCACCCCTTCAGTTATTGCATATGGATCTCTTTGGTCCTACAAATGTGATGCGTATTGGTAAGAAATCATATTGCTTAGTCATTGTAGATGACTTCTCTAGATTTACTTGGGTATTTTTTTCTGAGGACTAAGGTGAGACAAGTGGACTGATCAAATCCTTTGTCCTTAGGATTGAAAACCAAACAAATCTAAGGGTTAAAGTCATCAGATCTGATAATGGAACTGAGTTTAAAAACAATGACTTAAACAGCTTTTGTGAGACTAAAGGTATTGAGAGACAATTCAGTGCTCCTAGGACTTCTCAACAAAATGGTGTTGCTGAGAGGAGAAACAGGACATTGATTGAGGCTGCTAGATCTCTGTTGGCAGATTCAAAATTACCCATTACTTTTTGGGAAGAAGCAGTTAATACTGCATGTTATGTCCAAAACAGAGTTCTAGTAGTCAAATTCCAAGGTAAGACACCTTATGAACTTTTCAAAAAGAAGAAACCTTTTATTGGATTTTTCAAACCCTTTGGGTGTCCTTGCACAATTCTCAACACCAAATCTCACTTAGGCAAGTTTGAAAGCAAAGCTGAGGATGGATTTCCTGTTGGATACTCCTCTTAAAGTAAGGCATACAGAGTATTCAACAGCTCTTCCAGGATTATAGAGGAAAGTGACAATGTCAAATGCAATGAGAACACACCAAATCAAATTAGTACAGGTCCTGACTGGCTGTTTGACATTGATTCACTAACTAACTCTTTGGGTTTTAGTGATGAGCAAATTACAGAAACAAGCTCAGAAAAGTTACCAGAACAGAGACAAGAGTTTGTGCTGTTCCCTACACCTACAGTTGATCCTGCTGAATTCTATCAACAAGAAAAGAAAGATGATTCAGAAACAAAGGATTCTGAACCAGAACAGGATGCAACAAGATAAGAAAGATGATTCATCCTTCAGGTTCAGGAACTGCAGGTCCTAAAATGCCCAAATTGTCAGAAGATGATACTGATGAAGAAAACTCTTCAGTATTTGGTGGGAACATTCCTGAAAAGAATGACTCTAATCTTGATGCAAATCTTAATGAGGAGGCTGCCCATCAAACAAGAACTCAGAAGAATCATCCTCCTCAGTTGGTGATTGGTGATATGAATTCTCCCAGGATCACAAGGCATCAAAGTAAGTTAGGAGGATTGAAAGACTTGCAGTCAGGTTTTTTATCTTGTTTTGTATCTCAGATTAAACCCAAGAAGGCCTATGATGCAATGAAAGAACCAAGCTGGATAGAAGCAATGCAAGAGGAGCTGCTGCAGTTTGAGCTGCAAAATGTGTGGGATCTAGTTGACCTTCCACAAGGACAAAGGGCAATTGGAACTAAATGGGTTTTTAGGAATAAGAAAGATGAGAGAGGTATAGTGATAAAGAATAAGGCCAGGCTTGTGGCACAAGGGTATACACAAGAAGAGGGGATAGATTATGAAGAAGTGTTTGCACCAGTAGCCAGAATTGAGGCAATTAGGTTATTTCTAGCCTATGCTTCTTTCATGCAGTTCAGAGTATTTCAAATGGATGTTAAGAGTGCATTCCTATATGGGAAAATTGATGAAGAAGTGTATGTTTGTCAGCCTCCAGGGTTTGAGAATCCTAACTTTTCTGACAAAGTATACAAATTAAAGAAGGCACTCTATGGGCTACATCAAGCACCAAGAGCATGGTATGACACTCTGTCTACCTATATCCTGGAAAATGAATTTAAAAGGGGAATCATTAACAAGACCCTTTTCATTAAAAGGAAGAAGAAGGACATCCTTCTTGTTCAAATCTATGTGGATGATATCATCTTTGGATCCACAAAAGATTATATGTGCAAGGAGTTTGAGGAGCTGATGCACAAAAGATTCAAGATGAGCTCTATGGGTGAACTCACATTCTTCCTTGGGCTACAGGTTAAACAGAAGAAAGATGGCATTTTAATAAGTCAATCCAAGTATGTGCAGGATATACTTACAAAGTTTGGATTTTCAGATTCAAAGCCTGCAAGCACACCTATGGAAACACACAAACAGATCACTACAAATCTTGAGGGGGAGGATGTGGATGTTCATCATTATAGATCTATGATAGGCTCCCTCATGTATCTAACAGCTTCATGACCAGATATTATGTTTGTTGTATATGTGTGTGCAAGATTTCAAGTGAGGCCTAAGCAGTATCAATTTCAAGCAGTCAAAAGGATATTCAGATACCTCAAAGGACAACCTTGGTTGGGTCTTTGGTATCCTCATGACTCACCATTTGATCTAATTGCATATTCAGATAGTGATTTGGGTGGTGCAAACTTGGATAGAAAGTCTACATCAGGAGGATGTCAGTTTTTGGGTGCAAGACTAGTTTCATGGCAGTGTAAAAAGCAAACCACAGTGTCCACCTCTACAACAGAAGCAGAGTATATAGTTGCTGCAAGCTGCTGCTCACAGCTGCTATGGATTCAGAATCAGATGTTGGACTATGCTATTACTTTTCTTCACACTCACATCTTCATTGATAACAATAGTTCTATAAGCATTGTTAATAATCCAGTGAAGCATTCAAAAACCAAGCATATAGAAATTAGGTACCATTTTATTAGAGATTGCAATGAAAAGAAGTTGATTTAGGTTTTGAAGGTACACACTACTAACCAATTTGCTGATCTATTCACCAAAGCTTTTGATGTGGGTAGATTCACATTCTTGGTCACAAGTGTAGGCATGATAAACACTGAATAAGCCTCTTTTGATTTTCTTTATGTACCATTTATGTATAGCTTCTTTCATGCTTACTTACACATATTGTATTGTGCATGGTGCTGCTAACTATTTGTGTCTAAGTGTTTCAGATTACCTTGCTGATTAGAAATTTGGTACTTCTGGTTAAGTCAATACCGCTGTCCTATTAATCCTGCTGACAATTCAAATATGGTTAAGTATGGTTACTACTGCTAGGTAGTTTATACTACCATTGCAAAGTTACTACTGCTTTCCTTATTTCTACTGCCAGACAGTGTTAATACTGCTAGTCTGTGTTAATATTGCTAGTATGTGTTAAAGATGTTGGTATGTGTTACTACTGCTAGGGTACTTAGTACTGCTTTTAACTGAAACCCTCCACCTATAAATACCCTCTCTGACCGCCAAAATCCAAACGGCTCTTTGAATTTCTAGCGAGTTTTCATTCTCTCTCTCTCTCTCTCTCATTCTTGTTTCCCAGTGCGTAAACCCTAGTGTTGATTCGAACCCAAGAACGATGGCAGGACTGGATTTTGTTGACGATCACAATGAGCTTGCAATGCTACAAAAACCCAATCAAGCTGAGGGTTTTCATGACATTGTGGATTTCTTAAAATCCACACACATCGCATATGCACTAATTGTTAATCCTACCATCTATGTGGATCATATGCGACAGTTCTGGGCCAATGCCTCCATTCAGACTGTTAATGGAAATCAGGTCATCCAATCAAGGGTCTGTGATAAATCTATCACAATCACAGAAGGTTGCATTCGCACTCATCTACGTCTAGATGATGCCTCAGGTATTACTTCTCTTTCAAAGGAAGATCTCTTCCAAGAAATTGGTAGAATGGGGTATGAAGGTCCTACTGAGGTTTATAAGTTCTTCAAGAGCAAATTTTCAACTCAGTGGAGATTCTTTGTTCATACTCTTCAGCATTGTATTTCTCACAAAACAATTGAACGGAGTGAGTTTAGCAGTACAATAGCTTATGCTCTGGTATGCCTAGCTACCTCCATAAAGTTTAATTTCTCTCAAATGATTCTGAATGATTTGTTGTCAAACCTGGATACCAAAACCAAAAGATTTTATATGTATCCAAGGTTTGTACAAGAAGTACTAAACCAAGAATTGACGGATTTACCCTCTTTTGAAGAGGTGTATGTACCTAAACCTTCCAAAGGGAAGGTGTTCTCCAACATGAAAGGCCTAGTAAGGACTTTTCTGGAAATGACACACCATTGTTCTCTACAATGATGGGTGTGTCTCATTCCCATGGTGAGGCATCAGGGTCACAACCCACATCTGACCAACCCACTGATAACCTACCCACACCACTAATTTCAAATGATCCTCCTCAGATCCCTGTTGTGAAGCCAATTTCCCCCATCACTCAAACATATGTAAGGAAAAAGGTACAGAAGGTTCCTTCCCTTCCTGTATCTTCACCCCAAAAGCATGCAAGCCCTCTGATGGAGCATTATCCATTAGAGAATATCCAAAGGGAATCCACAGGGGTGTCTCCCAACCCCAAGAAGGTTCTCTCTAAGGAGAAGGATGAGCATGTGGGCAGTAAGGCTCACACTACTGATTCTGCACAAGGTGTGGATTAGGACAGTGTGAACATCACTAAGACCTTCCCCATGGCAACTTTGGATGAGAAATCATCTAAGGGTCCCAGGTGCCAAGAAACTAAGGGGGTAGAAGGTGCTTCTGCTAGGCAGAAGGTCTCTACTAAAAGATCCAAGGATCCTTCAAGGGTGGTCAACACACCTAAAGAAGGTGAGGACAGATATAACTATGATGAATTGATGGAAACCATTGGAAATGTCAATTTGGATGTCATAAATCAGGGTAAGGAGATAAAGGAGATGAAATAGGTGATTATTTCTCAACAGGAGCATATAGCCAAACTAAAGAAGATGGTGCTTAACTTGGTGCACAAAAAGAGGAGAAAGCAATTCATCTTAAAGAAAAGGAAAAGTACACATGATGCTTCCAAAAAGGGGGAGAATCCAGAAGCTGAATTTGAGAAGGAAAGGCCTGTTGGCATGGAATTTCAGTTTGAGGGGGAGGAAGTAGAAACAATGAAGGCAACATAAATTGTAGAAGTAGCAGTAACTACTAAGCCAGAAGTAGAAACTGCAAAAGAAGTAGAAACTGCCAAAGCAGTAGAAACAAAAAAGGTAGCAGCAGAAACTAAAATGACTATAGAAGAAATAGAGATTGCAGAAACGTGGGTGAAGGCAAAGAATGACACTCCTAAGGCCACTCAAAAGACTAAGGGAGTGCTGATCAAAGAAGGAGAATCAGAGAAGAAAAAGACAAAGGTCAGTGTGTCAGATGCAAAGAAGAAAGGGAAAGAGAAGATGGTTGAGCCTGAGAAACCAGTGAATGAGCTAAATGTACAATTTGAAAACGAACTTGAAAAGGAGAAAGAAATCCAAAAAGCCAAAGACAGAAAGTTTGCATTAGAGTTGGCAAAAAGGCTCAATGAAGAATATCAGAAGAGCTTGAAAACTGTTGTGAAGAGGGTTACTATGAAAGCTTCAAAGAAAAGACAACCTTCAAAGACCTTTCTGGCTACTCAAGAAAGAAGAAAGATGATCAACTTCTTGAAAGGATCTATTGGAGTTCCTGAAAGAATGTTTACAAAAATGTCCTTCAGCAGAATAGAAGACTTGTACAAGAAGGAGATGACCAAGCTTCAAGGTGACTTTAGTCAAAGGGTTGAATTTGAAAGGATAATGAAAGAAAGACATGATCTGAACATTCAACAGCCTTTCCTTGACAGTGAAGAAGGCACTCCTACAGAAGAAAAAATTGAAGTAAAGAAGAAAGAGACTTTAGCTCAAAAGATGGAGCTATTAAAAGAATGAAGTCAATTGCTCCTAAGAAAAAGGCAAAGAGGCCAAGAACATAGGAAGGTGAGAAAGAGTAGGAAAGTAAAAGAATGGAAGCTGAATCAAGAGCAGAGCATGTTGAAACTCCTGTAGAGCAAGTTGAAACTCAAGAGAAGGGTCAAGAGCAAACAAGTCAACAATCTTTAGAACAACCAAGACAATCTGATGAGAAGCTTGAGTTGTATATGACAGTGACAGATGAAGAACTAGTTAAAGCTGATGCTATCTCAGTGGAAGCTCCAGAAATCATCCATTGGGATACTTTGTTGGATAAAAGAACAGAGTACTTCAGACTCAAGAGAATGGGTGACAAATATGAGGTTTACTCAACTTGGGGAAAGATCATCAGAAGTTGTACCAGGGTTGATTTGGAGGAGATGTATAAGGTTGGTCTGAACTTATATGGTGACTTACTGAAAGGAGCAGAGATGAGCCTAACAAAGATGGCTATGGAATATTTGTGCATGATGTTTAACCCTGTTAAGGTTGAATATCTTATCAAAGATGTGCATCATGAAAATGGATTTAAAAGTATTGATAACTGGATGTTTTTTGAAAGATCTGGAGTCTATGTCAAAACCATTGACAAAAGCTTCCATGAATACAACTTGGTTGATAAGGTGTATGACTACATCACAGTAAAGTTGCAGAGGATGCTGAAAGCAAAGTTGGTCTGCCCTAAAGGTTCAGAAATGGCAAGAATTGTGATAAGAAGAACCATCAATCAAAGTTTAGGTTTGGATCCTAATATGGGAAATTGAGCAGTTATTTTGAAAGCATCATGAAGACCGTATACTGTAGAACTTAACTTCTTGAATTTAAAAGTTAAGTTAGGGGGAGATTGTTAGGTCTGAAATGAGCTAAGTCTGGATAGTGATGCTAAGTATTGAATATTACTATTGCTGAAGACTTTAGTACTGCTACTTGAAGATTACTACTGCTAGAAGTATTACTACTACTTGAAGGATTACTACTGCTAGTGGTTAGTACTGCTTGAAGAGTTAATACTGCAAGTTGGAAGTTACTACTGCAAGCATGGTTAGTACTGCTATTGATTAGAAGATGCTGCTGAAGATTAATGCTGCTTATGATGATAAAGATGGATTGGTTGCTTAAAGCGAAAGACAAGGAGATTGAAGATAATTATGGACTGGATGCTGAAGATCAACTTTAATTTAATAATTATCTTGTAATCTGTTTTGTATAAATAGTATTAGTTTATTGATGAAAGTAGCTAGAGAATACGCATTGTTTTGTTCTAGAGAGAATTAGCCTCAAGATTCTTAGAAATCCTTTCTTTAGAGAAGTATTGAACGTCTGTTGAGCCTGTTCAACAGATTGAGGCTTTGGTTGTAATCATTAAGTTAATTCAATATAACTTGTGATTTGATCTCATATACTGTTTCATTGATTTACTGTTAAAGTGTTTTTCCGCAACTTCTTTAACATAGTTTCTGAGTGTTTAGTTTAAATTCTTGTTTAGAATTTCGATCCTGACAAGTGGTATCAAAGCTAAAGGAACTCATAAATCAATAATCATCATGGATGGATCACATTACAGTGTTCTTGTTTCAAAGGTTCCCATGCTCAAACCTAATGAGTTTGACATGTGGAAAATCAGGATCAGGCAGTATATCATTCTTACAGATTACTCCATGTGGAATATCATTGAGAATGGTCCCTCCAATGTATGAGAGATTGGAGCAGATGGCAAGAGACCTCCACCAAAGACTGATGGAGAAAGAAAAATGAGGAAGATTGAGATGAAAGCCTTGAGCACTCTGCTCTTGGCAATTCCTAATTAATATCAACATCAGGTTTGCAACTGTGCTGATGCCAAAATCCTGTGGAATGCTTTGGAGAAGAGGTTTTCAGGCACCAAAAGCACTAAGAGAAATCAGAAAGCAATTCTCAAGCAACAATATGAAAATTTTATGTCTACAAAGAATGAGTCTATGACTCAAACCTTTGATAGGTTCAACAAGTTGATTGGAGAATTGGCCACTGTTGGTGTCAAGATGGACCAGGATGATGTCAACAGAAAGTTTCTAAGATCTCTTGGTGAAGAATGGGTAATGTATACTGTATCATTCAGACAAAATGATAATCTGGAGAAAAAGGAACTAGATGATCTCTACAATGATCTCAGGGTGTTTGAAGCAGAAGTTGAATCTAAGAAGAAGCCATCTGGATACTTTCACAATGCTGCTCTTCTATCATCTACTACTGATTCTTCTGTTAATACTGAATCAGTTAGTGTTGCTCATGGCTCAAAACAGGATGGATCCAATGATTTTGTTTTGGAAGCTTTCCATGCTAGCCATGCTAAATCTACTCTTATTAATGATGATATGTGGCAGATCAATGTTGATGACCTTGAAGAGATGGATATCAAGTGGCAAATGGCAATGCTCACCATGAGAATCAAAAGATTCATTAAAAGAACAGGAAGAAACAACTTTTCCATAAGAAGAGAAGATGGTACTGGATTTGACAAATCCAAGGTGGAATGCTACAAGTGTCATAATCTGGAACACTTTGCAAGAGAATGCAGAGGAGGAATTTCTCAACAACATAGAAACAACAATCAACAATAAAAGTCCACCAACTACAACAACAACTGGAACCCATCTCAAGCACTTGTCTCACAAGATGGAATGGGATTTGATTGGAGTGATCAAGCAGATGAGGCAATCCAGAATCAAGCATTGATGGCTGAGGTTTCAGAGTCTTCAAACACTGCAATCCCTACAGAGGTAAAATCTAAATTATGCTCTAAAGCCTGTCTTGAAGCTGTTAAAAAGTACAGGGATCACAATCAGAGCATGTGTGATGATCTTAAAAGGTTGGAGCAACACAGGAGAGAGTCTAATTTGATCATTGTGAATTTTGAAGAACAAATTAAGGCATATCAGGATAATGAACTTCAACATTCATATGATCAAAACTATTGAAAGTGGGAGAAGAAGGAGTTAGATATTAAGCTAGAGAAGGCTAGAGAAGAATGTGAGAAAGTCAGAAGTGAATTTGAGAAGGCCAAATTAGACATTGAGAAATTTTCCAATGCCTCTAAAGTAATAGACACTTTACTCTAATCTCAAGTTCATGACAAACTGAAGAGAGGTATAGGATATAATAACACCCCTCCACCTTACAACAACAACTATATTCCACCTACTTCAGACCTCTTAAAAAGGCAAGATAAGAATGACTTACATGCAGGAGCCACAGAGGTAGATCCACTAGACACTGTAGTGGTTGAGGCATAATCTGAAGAAGAGAACAATGAGGATAAGAATAAGGAAGACAAGAAAGAAATTCCCCTAGAAAACCATATTCTTACAAATGAGAGGGGAGGTAAACCATTTGTCAAGAATGAGAAAGAAGAGAAGTTTAAGATTGGGGAAGAGACTATTAAGAGTGAGAAAGCTGAGACCTCCCGGAAAGGGAAGGAGAAGGTACAGGGAGATCACTATATGCAAACTACTGTTGTAAATCCCTGTACTTGTCAACAGAAAAAGCCCCATCAACATGATAAAATAAGGGGAAATCAGAGAAACAGAAATAACCAGTGGGCTCAAAAATAGGTAATTGATCTAAATAAAATCAATAGACCAAAACCTTGTTTTATTTGTGGCAAGTTGAATCGTTTAGCCAAGCACTGTTATTTCAATCCTGTTAAC
The DNA here is from genome assembly GCA_954870635.1 of Arctium minus. NCBI lineage: Eukaryota > Viridiplantae > Streptophyta > Magnoliopsida > Asterales > Asteraceae > Arctium > Arctium minus. The sequence continues at coordinate 61,719,322 of OX941088.1, read as the reverse complement.
CAAAGAATTACTTTTCAAAGACAAACACAAAATTCAGTTGGTTATGGGAAGCAATCAAGAAATCAAATGGCTGCTAATATGAGAACCGTACCAATGAAAACTGGGACTGCAAAATCTTATAGTCAGAATAAGTTTGCTAAAACAAAAGAAGATATTCCAAGCAAATCAAGGAGTAACACAAAGAATAGGAAAGCAAACAAATGTGTCTTAATTTGGGTCCCAAAAGAAACTAAACCTGTTAGTACTGCTACCTCAAATAGTACTGCTAACAGAAATAGTGCTGCTGATAGCAATAGTACTGCTGACCAAGTTAGTACTGTTAATAAAGTTAGTACTGCTGACGAAGTTAGTACTGCTAATGCGGATAGTACTGCTAACAAAGTTAGTGCTGCTGACCAAGTTAATAGTGCTAACAAGGATAGTACTGCTATCAGTGTTAATACTGACAGGCCTATGTTAGGTCTGATTTTATAATAATCATTGTATTTATAGAGCTTGGTCAAATACTGTGTTTAGTGCTTATTCAGTGTTGTATGGCCAAGGGTATTTAAGTCCCTTTGGTCTTTGTCTTTGTAAGTTTTGACACGCTCATTAATCTGATTTTACACTTTGCGCTCTAAGTCTCTCTCTCTCTACTTTCTCTCTCTAAAGAATCAGTGTTCTTGGACTCTCAATTGGTATCAGAGCCAACTGAATCTTGAGAGAATTGAGAGATTGTTTTTCTAAATCTAAATTTGTGATTGAAATCGAAAATTTGATCGATTATCTTGAATTTTTCAAGAAAATATCGTTTTCTTGATTTCTCATAAAATTTGGATCTGTTTGTGATCGAATTTGGTTGTTTTTGGTCTCATTAGATTCGTTTTTAATAATCGATCACATTTGTTTCAGGTTGTTTTTCAAGAAAAACAGTATTCGATCATCGATTTTGAGTTTTAAAAGTTTTCTGGAAAAACGAGTTTGGTTACTGTTCTATCGTCGAAATCTCGTTTTTATGGTTTTTAATCGAAATTTTTGGTTGATTTGAGTTGAAAAAGTGTTTTCGATCTTATTTGTAAAAGGAAATTTCATAAAATTCAGTGTTGAAATCGATTCTTTAGAAGTTTTTGTGTTTTGCGTTCGGTTTGTTCAAGATCTAAACTTTGCGTTTCATTCATAGTCTTTGCGCGTTATTCATAATACTTTGTGTATCAAGTTCAACCCGCAAAGTGAAGTTTGCGTTTCCCTCTACAAACGCAAAGTTTGATTTGCGTTTCTGCCTTCGATCGAAAAAGGACAAGTTCGCGTTTCAAGTCACACCCGCAAAGTTTACTTTGCGTTTCCCTCTTCACACGCAAAGCTAACTTTGGGCTTCCTCCTACACCCGCAAAGTCACACTTTGCGTTTCTCAAAGAAAACGCAAAGTTCACTTTGCGTCTCTCTAAGCAAACGCAAACCTCTAGTTTGCGCGTCTCACTTCAATCGAAAAGCTTCTCTTTCCGAGTCTGGAATTTTTTTTTTAGTGTGTCATCTTTATTTTTTTAAAACTTTGTGTCATAACAAGTGTTTTTCAAATTTTCAATTTTTAATATTTTTTGAATTTTTTCAATTCAATCTGATTTTTGATTTTCTGGTACATCAGCAATGGATTCTGCCAAGTTTGCTCTCCAAGCAAGATTCTACTCAAATGATCTGATGATGCAATTGGGAACTAATACTCGTCCACCAGTCTTAATCAACGAAGATGAGTTTACACAGTGGCAAGATAGGTTCATAAATTTCATTGAGCGTCAGACAAATGGAGAAAATATGATGAAGTCGTTTACTGAAGGACCATTCATCAGACCGAAAAATGATATTCCTTTGACTGATGATGAAATCAAACGTGAAAAAGCCGATAGAGAAGCAAAGTCCAATTTGATTCTAGCTCTGCCTAACTCAATCTACAATCAAATTGATTGTTTCAAACATAATCCAAATATGATGTGGACTCAGTTAGAAAAGATCATGCTTGGATCATCAGTTGCTACTCAAATACGCCAGACTCGCTTCATGAATAACTTTGAGGAATTTAAGGCAAAGGACAATGAATCTCTGAAGGTGACTTTTGACCGGTTTTGCACTGTGATTAATGATCTCAGAAAGATTAAAGTAGAAAAGACTGCTCTTGAGACAAATCTGAAATTCCTTAATGCTCTTCAGTCTGAGTGGAATAAATCATGCCACAGATTAAGGAATGATGTCAGAATCTCCACAATGCAGATTCAAGAACTTTACGAGATTCTGATGACTGATGAAAGTTTGGTGGTAGAGAAAAAGGCCAAGATGGATAAAAAGAAGAAAACAGTAGATCTGGTTGCTCTCATCACGAAGCAATTGACTGAACAAGCGTTGTCTGATAACGCTTACACCGGGTCAACTGAAGATGATGGTGAGGCTTTACAGAAAGCGATGATCCTTCTCTCTCAGCATTACCAGAGAAAATTCCAAGAAAAGTCGGGTTCCAAATCTTCTCGCTTCACTTCCGGTCCTAAAGTGAAAGTTCCCGAGCTAAAGAATGATGCTTGCTACAACTGCGGAAAGCCGGGTCACATGTCAAAGGAGTGTAGAGCATAAGTGGTTAGGGATTCGGCATACTACAGAAAGAAAGTGGAATTAGCATAAAAGAGAGAGAACGGAACTGCTTTGCTGGCCGAGGAGGAATTCTGGCTGGATTATTCCGATGATGAAGCATCAAACGTCGAGATCGCTCAGATGTGCTTAATCGGTGATGATCAGTCAGACAATTCTGAAAAAGATGAGGATGAGGTATATTCTGAATTTGACTATAATTTCATTACCTCTCAGATGAATATCATGATAAATGCTTTGTCTGATTTGCTTTCAAAGATTTTATCTGAAAAGAATTTAAATTCTGAAAAGTCAGATTTGATTGACAAACTGAAAATTTCTTTGAAAGATGAAAAATCCATTTTAGAAAATACTAAAGACATCTTTCAAAAGAAATTGGATGATTTGGAAAATTCAAATAAGACTTATCTTGAATCTTTGACGGCTATGACTAATTTAAAAAATGAATTTTCAGATAAAACAAAAAAGTTAGAAGAAAAGATTTATCGAAGAGACCAATCTGAACAAACAATTTTTATGAACACGCCAAGGATTGAAGAGGCTTTAAAACAGAGATGGGGTCTTGTTAGAGCATAAATCTGTTGGATACAAGATCAAAAAGACTGAAGGTCAAAGTTCAAGAAGACAAAGCTGAGAAAGTCAAATCTCATTAATGTCAAAGTCTTTTGTAATAAAAGTCAATGTATTTTGTATTTGTGTTTTCCTTGTATTTGTTGTAAGTATAAATAGTTTTCTTTCCTTTGTAATTAGTAGAGAACTTAATTGAAGCATTTTTCAGTTGTAATTTTAGAGAGAGAAATATCAGAGAGAAAGAGAGTTCGTTAGAGAAAGATTGTAGAGAGAGAATTTTGTATTCTTTGAGATTGAAAGTGAAATCAAACAGGTATTTGATTCGTATTTTTATCTTGTTTGATTAATCTTGTTTAGAAACTAGAATCTGGGAATAACAATTGGTATCAGAACAGATCCAAATCGAAAAATCAAGAAATACGAATGTTCGTACTGTGTTCTTCAAGTCCACATCGATTATGAGTTTTAGTGATTTTTTGGAGTTGTAATCGATTAGGTTTTATTAGGAAAGTGAAATCGATTGAGTTTGTATAGAAAGATTTGACAATTGCACTGTAATCAATTCGAATTTTCGAATTTTTGTGATTTTTGTGTTCACGAGTTATTGACACTGTGTCTGCATCAAATTTTTAATTTTTGTGTATTTGATCGAAATTTTGTGTTAATTTTGTGTTTTAGATGTTTAGACGAGTGAATTGTTGAAGTTTAGTGTTGAAATTTTAGGTTTAAATGAGTGTTTGGGGAATTTAATCGATTTTCAAGGTTTGCGGGTGTTCTTCAAAGTTTGCGTTTCATTCAACAAGGTTTGTGTTTGATTCATCGAGGTTTGCGTTTCATTCATCAAGAAGTGAAGGTTTGCATTTCTTTTGAGAAACGAGAGGCTAAAGTTTGTGTTTCCCTTGAGAAACGAGAAGTGGGTTTTGCGGGCTTAATGACAAACGCAAAGTAGACGGATTTGAGCTCAGAGACGAGTAGTGGTTTGCGTTTGTTTCTAGACACGCAAAGTATATCTTGCGTTTGCAACGTGAAATACAAAGTTTATCATTTGAGCCTGAGTCATGACACACAAAGTCTGATTTGCGTATGCTTCTCGACACGCAAAGTATATATTGTATAAGTAAAGTGAAACGTAAAGTAAAGCAAAGTGAGGTTTGCGTTCTATATGAGAAACGCAAAGTGTGATTTGCGTTCCCTGTGTGACACGCAAAGTTGAAGTTTGCGATTGCTGTGTGAAGCGCAAAGCGTGAAAAAACTTAGAATATTTTTTTCTGAGAAACTTTCAAAATTGTAATATGCCCTTTAATAGTGAAATTTTTTTCTCTAGGGGCGTTGCCCCTTGACCCTACCCGCTAACCGGGTAGCGGGACCCCCATGCTAAGTCTGCGATGGGGGACATATTTCTGGTTGTGATCAAAATTTCTGATTTTATATTTCAAGTTTTATGTATTTTCTAGTTTGTTTCATTTGGACTAACGATCAGTTTCTAGTTTCTTATTGTATATATTTTTGAAACAGGTTTAAACAAGATGACTTCCAAAGATGCACTTTCAATTGGCACCGATGTAAAGCCTCCTGTTCTATTCAAAGGAGACTACGAGCAATGGAAGGATATATTTCTGGATTTCGTGGATCGGCATTCAAATGGAGAGAATATTCTTCTGTCTATCACCGAAGGTCCTATGGCACCAATAACAGTTCAAATACCTGATGTTGATTCTTCTGATAGTGAAGATGGTACTGAGGAAAGAGATCAAAAGATGAAAACAGTGATAGTGGATATTTCTCAGTTTTCTGAAGAACAGAAAAACCGATACAAAGCAGATAAACAAGCAAGATCCTTACTTCTTCAGAGCATTCCGAATGAGATCTATATCAAGATTGATAGTTACAAAGCAAATGCCAAGAAGATGTGGGATCAATTACAAAAGATGATGATGGGATCCAAGGTCGGAAATCAGATGAAAGTGGCTAATTGCATCAATAGCTACGAGGAATTCAAAGCTAAAGAGAACGAGAGCCTGGAAGATACCTATGAATGGTTTGTTTTGCTTCTAAATGAGTTTACAAAGAACAAAGTGAAAAAGAAGCAGCTGGAAAACAATGTCAAATTCTTAAGTATCCTACGACCTGAATGGAAGAAGCATACACGTAGGATGAAGGATTTAAATGAAATTCCGTTACATGAGGTGTTTGAGACCTTGAGGCAGAATGAAGAAGAAGTGGAAGAGAAAAGAGCTGAGAAGAAGAAGGCAGAAAATATTCCTGATCCTATTGCACTTGTAGCCGGAGAGAAGAAGAAAGAAAAGAAAGAGAAGAAGAATAAGAAGAAATTTCTTACAAGTTCTGAGTCAGAATCTGTAACAGATAGTGATGATGGAGAAAGTCTGAAACAATCCATGATATTACTGACCCGTGCCTTTCAAAAGAAATTTTATAAGTAGCCGGGATCAAATTCTCAAAGATATTCTTCATCGAGTTCTAAGAACCATGAGCACCGAGAGAGAGTGGAAGGAAAGAGATACGAAGAGAACAGATATGTTGAGAAGAAACCTGATGAAAGGAAGAAGTTCGTGAATGACTACACTGTTGCTGAAAAGCCAGCAGATGATTCAGTCAAATGCTACAACTGTGGCAAAATGGGTCATTTTGCAAAAGATTGTAGAAAGCCAAAAGTTCGTAATTCTCAGTACTATCAGAACAAGTTGCTATTGCCAAAACAACAAGAAGCGGGTGTAGCTTTAATGGCTGAGGACAAACTTTGGCTCGATCATTCCGAAGGTGAAGATGAAAAGAAAGAAGAAACAACTCATCTTTGTCTCATGGGAAAAGAAGTAAAGAATGAAGATTCTGATGATGACACATCTGATGAGGTATTAAACTTAACTCCGAAAGATTTCATTACCAAAATGGAAACCATGGTGATTGAGCTTCAAGAATTACAAACTAAACTGAAAAAGGAAAAAGAAAGAGTTGCTAACAGGAACAAGAAGATCTTTGAGCTTAATACGTCTGTTATTTCAAACAAAGATCTGATTGATTCTTTACGTAAGTCTACTTCTGATTCTAAATCTCAAGTAGATTGTTTTGAAAAGAAGATTTCTGAGTTTGAAGTTAAAGTTTCTAAATATGAGTTTGAGAAGAAAGAATCTGCACTAACTTTTCATAAACTGCAGGTTGAAAACAAGCATTTGAATAAGAAGGTAAATGGTCTGGAAGCAAAACTTTATGCGAGAGGTCAAACATATCAAACCATTTTTCTCAATGCACCAAATGAAGAAGCTGTTGTTAAAGAGAAATGGGGACTTGGTTATGAAAACCCCCATTATCTTAAGAAAGCCATCAGAGAACAACCAGCACTTTATAACTATAATTTTCTTGCTTGTGCTGGTAAACATACTCATTTAAAACCCAAATTTGTTACCAATTTGTCAGAAGAAGTTGAGGCCAAAGAAACTGAAAATAGAAAGAATAAAAAGAAAATGCAACTATCATTTAACTATGTAAAGTTAAATGATAGTTATCTTTCAGAAACACCAAAAGTTCTTTCAAACGACTATTTTGTTAGTTATTCTGCTTCTGAGATGAAGGCAAAATTTGCAATTGCAAAGGTTTATGTTCCTACATCTATTCTTGAAAATAAATAGTCGAGCTTGAAAATGTTTTATCTGATGAAAAACTTTTGGCTGATATTCAACAAAGTGTATTTTCTACAGTTATAAAGAACACTTTTTTCAATCTAAATCTACAAAGTGTTCTAAAGTTTCTAAGGCACCTCAATCTTCATCTGATAATTTTGATGACTTATTTGAGTCTGCAAATGATTTTCTAAATTCTGATGATGGGTGCATGGAAGAATTTGATATGTTTGATGTCAACTCTACACTTCCTGATCATTCTACTTGTCTTCAAAATGAAAAGGTGTTACCAAGTGTTTCTAAAACTGCTAAATCATCAAATAAAATTGGTGAATCAGTTTTTGTAACTGCTAATTACTATGCTCATGGTAAGAAACATAAGAAACATCGATTACAGAAACAGAAATACACTGGTACACGAAAATATACTCAGTCTCGAAAATCTGCTTTTCCTAATAAATCTAATTCTTGTGTTTCAGATTTAAAGAAGAAAAAGTTGAAAGTTCAATCCGAATGGAGACCAAAACGAAAGGAGGATAAGATAGTCAGATCAGTTTCTGATAATTCTTTTACCAGATCAGTTAGTAGTGATATTGATGTAATTGATCAATTTGCTTCAAATAAACAAAACCTTGTAACTTTTTACAAGAAATATTCAATAAAGCAATTGATACAATTATCTCCTATTCCTACTACATTTTATTCTAATTATCGGAGAACTGATTTTGCTTATTCTCATAATTCTTCTGATTGGTATGGATCTTATCATGTTAATACTTCGAGATCAAATGTTTTTCAAAGAAAAGGAGGATCCATATTTAAATGGATACCAAAATCTTGTGCTAATCTGTTAGGGCCCGTTTTTAAATGGGTACCTAAATCTATTGTTGCCTGATTTCTCTTGCAGACCCGGCATATGTGGTACTTGGACAGTGGATGTTCCAAGCATTTGACTGGGCAAAAAGCTTTATTGTCTAACTATACAGAGAAATTCAGTGCAATTGCCATATCTGCTAATCCTGTCCAACATACAAAAACCAAACACATTGATGTCAGGTATCATTTTATAAAAGATAATGTTGAAAAAGGAACAATTTAACTTTACTTTGTAAAAACAGATTATCATCTTGCAGATTTATTTACCAAACCCTTAGATGAAAAGAGATTTAATTTTCTTGTCTCTAAGCTTGGTATGTTAAATCTTAAGACATAATCGGTTGTTACCTACTAAAGTTACGAATTATTAGTTTTCATCATTTTCTTTATCTTTATGTCTAAAGGATATCTGCACTTTAATTGTTTGCTCATGATCTCAGGGGGAGTAAGAGAAGATTTTAGATGATCTACATTATTTTGAGGGGGAGCATAACTAATTTCTGCATTTTATTTAACTGACAAAATTTTGTGATGCATGATTTTAGGGGAAGCTTATAATATCAAAAGGAGTAAGACTATGATTTCTGATTATTTCTGATCAGAACTCGTTCTTTAATTGTTTTACTGTTTTATGTCTTTTATTTTAGAATAAATCTTTGTGAATAAATTTTTGACTAGACTTTGAGACTTATGCAGGATGAGAGAAGCTGACACGATCATATCTAAATGACTACAGCTTGACTTTCTAAGAATTAAGATTGAGCGAAAAGGTAAATTTCTTATCTTAATCTCAAATGTATCTGAAAGAAGGACAACTTTCATATATAGAAAACATGTTCTTAAATGTTCAAACCACTTCCCGATTTTTAAATAGATTTTATAATTTGGAAGTGTGATTTTAAATGTTTTCATTGTTATTTTGTGCTTACATGTTTACAAACCGTGTGTTTCCAAAGATAAATACTTGCGTATTGTCTTTTCTATATACTTTCAAGTATTCACACACACCGGTTTGAATTTTTGTTCAAAATGTTCTTACCATGTCTCTAAATTGAAACAATTTTTCTTCGATGGTAAGATACTCCGTTTGTATTTCAAATAATTTTTAGCGATATTTCATTTCGAAACGTCATTTCAAGAATGTCTGTATTTTGATTCATATAGACAATATCCAATATTCTTGACCATAAGCCTTAATTGATATATCATTCATTTCTGATCATTTTCATACAATGTCAGATTTTCAAACAAGTCTTTTGCATTCATATTCATTCATTCAATATACTTGTTTGAAAATACTTCAATGTTTTTAAAATGCTCATATCTTCATGATTATATTCTGAGCATATATTCATCTGACATTTGTATTTGAGCTTTAACTGATAAAGCTAAATCATCTGAGCAACACATGCTTTCATTGGATATATGTGTTTTTTTGTGCTAGGACTTCAATGAACTTCTATGATATCACGTTAACCAGTGATTTCTACCCAAGAAGTTATCCCTTAGAGGTTGAGTGTGAGGAGTCTAAAAGAAATGAGTGTGGGATGTGTGTTGAGGTAAAATGGAAATGAGAGTTTGGTTAGATGTGAGTTTAATGATTAAAAGAAAGAAGGTGTGAGATAAGAGTAAAAGAATATCAAACTCTGCACCAACTACTTTCTGAGTCGGGCAACCACATTACTAATGATTCATAATTATTTCGTGAACATTATTGAAACAGGCAACTAGCCCATACCAACTCTTGCTAAAATCCCACCAGCCACTCATTTTCTTCTCAAAAAGAAAATGTTTCACATTTTAAAGGGGACGCAGCACATAATCTATCTGATTTTCATTTGGAAAATCTGGATATTGAAAAAGAAGGAAGTCTGCCCCACCTTCGCACTTTAATCATGCACATTGAGTCTGTGTTTATCTACTGTTGTCTCAGTGGTTTACACAATTTTGAGCCTTAATAAAGCAATCATTCGTGCTAATTAATTCTTTCTACACATGCACGAACACACAAGGAATTTGTTTTCTTGTCATAACATTCATAGAAATTGCCTTTGTGGTATTTCGATGATTGGATGGAAGCCCTGGGGGAGTGAACATCAAAAAGCTCCTTTATATTGTGTATTCGTTACACAGTGACTTCGTGTTACTGACAGGCATTTTAACTGATTCATCTGTTGATTCAGGAGTTACCTGTTCTTATTTTGTCTGGATTTGCAAAGATCTAGATGAATACTTGGTTATGGATCACAGAATCAGAGGCTCAGTTTGACATATCAGATTGGTCAAAGACATTTCTTGGAGAAAGTTTTGATGATATTGATGCTCAAAACATCAAAAAGGGGGAGATGATATCAAGAAATGCTAAAGTTTTGAAGTTTGGAAGAGATGGTATCAAGAAATCATAAAGTTTTGAGAGATGATTTTCAGAAATGTCCAAGTCAGAAAAGTTCAAAGTAAAGGTTTGAAGAAGATCAAAGAATTTATGAAGATTTTGAGGAAATTTTCTTTGAAGATTATTTGCTAAAGCAATTCGAGCTGATTCTGAAGATAATTTCTTTCCAAAATCTGAAAGTATGTTGTGAAAGTTTTGGGGAAATTGTTAATCATTTGAAGACAGTTTTGGAAAGAATATCATCAAAGAAAAAGGGAAGTTTGTACTGACAGAGTTTAAAGTGAAGACTGAATTATTAGATATTTCAACAGTGATCTTGAATCCAAAGGGGGAGATTGTTAGAGCATAAATCTGTTGGATACAAGATCAAGAAGACTGAAGGTCAAAGTTCAAGAAGTCAAAGCTGAGAAAGTCAAATCTCATTAAAGTCAAAGTCTTTTGTAATAAAAGTCAATGTATTTTGTATTTGTGTTTTCCTTGTATTTGTTGTAAGTATAAATAGTTTTCTTTCCTTTGTAATTAGTAGAGAACTTAATTGAAGCATTTTTCAGTTGTAATTTTAGAGAGAGAAATATCAGAGAGAAAGAGAGTTCGTTAGAGAAAGATTGTAGAGATTGAAAGTGAAATCAAACAGGTATTTGATTCGTATTTGTATCTTGTTTGATTAATCTTGTTTAGAAACTAGAATCTGGGAATAACAGATCTTGGTTTTGAAAATCCTCATTGTTTAAACAATGCGATTGAAAAATCCCCAACTTTATATAATTACGATTATCTGACTCTTGCTCATTACGCTCCTCAATTTAAAATTGATTGGATGAATGAGAAGCAAGTGTTATAAATCGAAAATGAGAAAAGAATAAATAACAAGAAAAATAAAATTCCTTTTGATTGTACGTCTGAAAATGCCAAATATTTTCCTGAAAAATCAAGAAGAGGTAGAAGAGTTTTAAATGATATATCTCCTATCAAATCTTCAATGTCTGATGATTTTGCTCCTTATGCACCTGATTCTGATAAAGGAAATATTTCTCCAATCATTTATGATTCGAAGAAAATATACTCCTCCATTAGTATTAGAAGGAAAAATCATCGATCTTGAAGACAAGATAGAAGATCAAAATATTTTGAAGAAAATTGAATCTGATATTATTCTTTCTTTCATGACGTCTAGTCTTGAAGAAAAATTATTTTCTCAAAAATCAGATTTTATTTCTAACCTTTTTCTGATTCTAAGGAAAACAAAAAGGAAGTTTCAAATTTTAAAAACCTTTCTCAAAATTCTTCAGATTCCGAGGCTAATTCAGATTTATTAGTTGATCAGATTGGTTGCTTAGATAAATTTAGTTCTTCTGATTTAAATATTTCGTCTAAAATTTTTGATGATTCTTTTATGCTCAATGATCAATATTATAAACCTAAGCGTAAAAGAAGACGGTCAAAGAAGTCAAAGAAACGAGATACAGTTCTTACTGACAATTCTAATTCTTTCGATTCTATTCATATAGATAGGACTTTGAGCAGTCGATCAAAGATGCAAATCTGGAGAATGAAGCGGACATCTGATGAACATATTTTTGATGAGGATAAATGTGTAGACAAACTTTATAACAGTGATTCATTTGCTAAATGTAATAAAATTTCCAAATACTCTATAAAGCAAATGATTCGAATTTCAAAACATGTCTCATGTTCTTCCTCCGATTCTAGTTCTGATGATTATGCTTTCTCTTCTGATAGTTGTGATTATTTCTCTGATCATATTCCTCGTGTTTTAAATGTCAATTCTGCTTATTCTTTCCCCATAAGAACTGCAATTAACAAACACGGGCCCAAATTTAAGTGGGTACCCAAATCTCAATCTGACTTAAAGTTGCAGGAATCACATGTTAAGGGGGAGTAAGAGAATATTGTCTTCTGAGTACTTCAGCTCAGGACCCGTACTTCATAGACTACGACTTCTAAACAAATCAGTTTAGGACTCGTTCTTCAATGATTTAAGCTTCTAACTAAATGAGATACTGTGAGTACATTAATTTTATTTCCGCTGCATATATTTCTGTATATGATGTTATTCTAGTTTTTCTCAATGTTTCAAGAATCTGAGTTTGTTTATCTATCTCATGAATTTGTATTACCCAAAACTTTATTTTAATATGAGACACAAATTTATTTTCTTCAATGTAAAAGATGAAATAGTTGAATTTTATTTTGTTCCAACTAAATATTTATTAAAAGTTTAAATCTTTACAAATTTTAGTCTATAAAGTAAAGTTTTACATTTTTTTTTCTTTCTTTTGAATAAAATATGTGTCTAGGATAAATTTTTAAGTTCTTATGTTTATACTAAAGTTTTTATATGGTCAAATTTCAAGTCTTACAAAAGTCGAAAAGTCAACAACATGTTTGAAACTTTTATTACTGCTTTAAAGTTGTGTGATTCGGAATATTTATAGTTTACAATGCTTGGAAAATTCTAAAAAGTCAAAATTTTGATTATAATGAAAATATGGGCTAAGTACTTTTATGTAAAACTGAGTGATTGAGATGATTATTAAATTCTTAAAAATCAGAAATCTCTGAGTTTAAAAGTTTGTACCTGTGACCTTTCTGGTTTGGGAAAGTAAGTTCCTCGGGATGCTTGTCATCTGGTCCCCTAAGGTCAATTGGTCTGGGAGTGATTGAACAGAAATTCTTCAATAGAATCAGATCGAAAGTCATGTTCTACTGGTATGAATGGGTTTAGGATATGTCGATTGTCAGGATTGAATTCTCAACAAGAATTATGAATATTCAGAAACAATATCAAAGAAGTTGCGGAATAACACTTTGATATTCAATAAAACAGTAAACAAACAGTATATGATAAACACTTTGCAAACTTGTATTAAAATCACAAGATTACACACTCAACCTCAATCTTGAAGAACAAGCTCTTTCAAGACGAATTCTACTTCTCTAGAATTAGGAACTATGCCTTGAGGTTGATTCTCTAAAAAAAAAACTTTAGAATTAAATCTGTAAATCTATTACTAAACTATTCTGTCAAATCTATACATATACTGAACAAAAAGATAATTACAAATAAATAAAATATCTTCAGTATATCTTCCATGAATATCTTCAGAATATCCTTGTTTATCTTTAATCACGATCTCTTCATCATTATCTTCACATTACCTTATAAGCAGCATTAAGTCTTTACAGCATTGACTACTAAGCAGCACTAACCACTAGCAGTACTAACTAGCTAAGCAGTACTAACTTTGTTCAAGCAGCACTAACTTTGACTAGCAGTATTAATTCTACTAGCAGTAGTAATACTCAGCAGTATTAACTTTGAAGTCCTCTGGCAGTAGTAATTCTGAACTAGCAGCATTAAAGACTTGTTCACATCTTCAGTTCCCAACAATCTCCCCCTAACTTGACTTTTAGAAAGAGAAGTCAAGTTCTTCAAATGCTTCCAAAATCTTCATTGATCTACTCCAAGGTTAGGATCCAGTCCCATGCTCTGATTAATAGTTCTTTGAATTAAGTACTTTGCCATTTCTGAATTTGGTGCACAACTCAACTAATGTATTATTTGCCATCCACCTTCATAGTATCCCAGAGGATAACTTCAGGAGGTTTGAATCCAACAGGTTCAGCTGAAATAGGCTTTGGAATTTTATCCATTACCACCATGTACATGTTTACATCTGACTCTGTGGTACTTCTTCCTGAGATTCAACTTTCTTTTCTTCTTCAACTCTAGACTTCTTGTCAACTTTCTTTCTGTTGGCCATCATCTTAGTTCTCTTCAGTATCCTTTGCCCTTGTCCTATAGTAGCTTCCTTCTTCTTTTCTTCCTTTTTCCTATCTTCTGATCTAGAGCCTTTAGAAGCAATAGACTTAACTCTTTTGATCTTCTTGATCTTCTGAGCTAGAGTCTCTTCTTCCTTAATCTCTGCCTTTTTCTTTGTTGGAGTTCCCTCTTCACTTTCAGGGAAGGGTTTATTGATATTCACATCATGCCTCTCCTTAGCTTTCTTTTCAAACTCCACTCTGTCCTTTTCATTATTCTTCAGTTTTCCCATTTCTTTCTCATATAGTCCCTTGACTTGATCAAAAGTCATCTTTATGAACATTTCTTTCTTCACACCAATTGCACTCCTCAAGAAAGTTATCATCTTATTCCTTTCCTGAGTTGCAAGGTAAGTTTGTGAAGGTCTTCTCTTCTTTGCACTTGATCTGGCCATCATAGCCTTTCTCAAGCTTATTGCTCTTTGCTTCGCTTTCTCTGTTTCCAACCCTTTCTGAAATGCTTCATTTAGTTCATTGGCTAGTGCTCTTGCTATCTCTCTGTCTTTCTCAACCTGCTCTTTCTCTGCTTGATCTAACTCTTCTTGCAGTTTCTTGGCTAATGCTTCATCTGATTCAATCATCTTTTGCTTTTTAGTTGGTTGATCAGTTTCTATCATCTTTTCTTTCCCTTTTCTTTTTACATCTGCAGCCATGTCTTTCTTTTCTGATTTCTTTGCTCCCCCTTCATTTATGACCACTCCCTTTGCTTTGGGAGTGTCATTCTTTGCTTTTACCAGCATCTCTGCTACTTCAACCTCTTCAGATGTTAACCCTGTTACTGCTGCTTGTGTAGTTTCAGCAGCACTAACAGTTTCTGCTGCTTGTTTTGGATTAGCAGTAGTAACAGTTTCTGCTGCTGGGGTTTTTACATCTGCAGCCATGTCTTTCTTTTCTGATTTCTTTGCTCCCCCTTCATTTATGACCACTCCCTTTGCTTTGGGAGTGTCATTCTTTGCTTTTACCAGCATCTCTGCTACTTCAACCTCTTCAAATGTTAACCCTGTTACTGCTGCTTGTGTAGTTTCAGCAGCACTAACAGTTTCTGCTGCTTGTTTTGGATTAGCAGTAGTAACAGTTTCTGCTGCTGGGGTTGTTACTGCTGCTGGTGTTGTTTTTGCTGCTGCCTTTTCTTCAACAAATTCATTCCTTTCTTCAACAAACTCAGCCCTTTCTTCAACAAACTCCCCCTCAATCTCTTGATCTATCTGTTCTGAGCTTGAATTCTCCCCCTTTTTGGAAGCATTTTCCTCCTTCTTTTTGTTTGCCCCATTTCTCCTCCTTAGAACAAACTGCTTTCTCCTTTTCTTGGCAATGTGTTTTCCTACCAATTGTTTGAGTTTGGAAATCTGCTCTTGTTGGGAGATGACCACTTGCTGCAATTCTTTAATTTCCTTTCCTTGATTAACCACATCAATATTGATGTTGGCTAATGCTTCAATCAATTCCCAGTAAGTATATCTATCCTCACCTTCTTTAGATGTTTTACCTACCCTTGAAGGATCCTTGGAATGTTTTGCCATCAATTCATCAGTTTCAGCTCTGTCCTCACCCTTTTTGGATATATTGCTCATCCTTGAGGGATCCTTGGATCTTTTAGTAGTGGCCTTCTGCCTAGCAGAAGCACCAACTACCCCCTTGGTTTCTTGGCACCGGGGTCCTTTGGTTGATTTCTCACCCAAAGTTGCCATGGGGAAGGTCTTAGAGATGTTACCACTGACCTTCTCTGTGTTAGCAGAAGTAGTGGCAGCCTTCTCACCCATATGCTCTTCCTCCTTCTCAGAGAGCACCTCCTTGGGGTTGGGAGACACCCTAGTGGATTCCCTTTGGATATTCTCTACTGGAGAATGCTCCAATAGAGGGCTTTGAGGCTCTTGGTTAATAGTAGGTACACCAAGGGAAGAAGCCTTGTGTACCTTTCTCTTGACATAGGTCTTGGATATTATGGGAGTGGGTTTAGCAGCAAAGGACTGAGGGAAAATTTGAGAGAGAGAAGGTTGGTATTGGCTAGCAGTGGGTTGGTCTAATGGGGGCCTTGACCCTGCTGCCATACCTTCATCAGTTTGGGACACCACCATCATTGTGGAGAACAATGGGGTGTCAACTCCTTCCGAGTCCAGAGGGGATCTTTTCATGTTTGAAAAGACCTTACCTTTGGGAATTTTTGGTACATATACCCCATCAAAGTGAGGTATATCCGTCAATTCATGGTTAATAATTTCTTGGACAAACCTGGGGTATATATAAAATCTCTTCTTACTTCCCAGGTTTGAGACAAGATCATTAAAAATCATTTGTGAAAAATTATACTTTCTGGCAGTGGCTAAGCATACCAAAGCATAAGCAATGGTGCTACTGAACTCACTCCATCCAGTAGTCTTTTTGGATATACAGTCCATGAGGATATGGACAAAGAAACGCCATTGGGGTGAAAATTTGGCTTTTGAGAACTTGAACACCCCCAATGGGCCTCCATACCCCATTCTTGTAAGAGAAGAAAACAGTTCATCATTAGAGATTGAAGATATACCAGAGGCATCGTCTAGACGTAGACTGATGTGAAGTACCTTTTCAGTAACTGTCAAGGGTTTGTCACACACCCTTGTTTTGATCATTTGCGCACCATTCTCAGTAACAATGGTGGCATTTGCCCAGAATTGCCTCTGATGCTCTATGAAGATGGTAGGAGATAGAGTGAGGGCATGGGCAATATGGCTTGACTTCAGAAAGTCGACTATCTGGTGAAAACCTTCAGCTTGTTTTGCCTTTTGGAGCATCGCGATTTCATTGTGCTCGGCTATGAACGCCATGGATGCCATTGACCTTGAAGGTTCTTGCCTGAAAACTTTGAACTTGAGAGAGAAAGGGTTTAGAGCGCAAGTGAACAGTATGCAAAGAGTCGTTATGAGCTTTTAGGCGGGCAAAGAGTATTTATAGTATTCGGGACATAAGCAGTATTAACCGAAAGCAGTATTAACTACTAGCAGTATTAACTGAAAGCAGTATTAACCACTAGCAGTATTAACTGAAAGCAGTATTAACTGAAAGCAGTATTAACTACTAGCAGTATTAACTGAAAGCAATATTAACTGAAAGCAGTATTAACTACTAGCAGTATTAACTGAAAGCAGTATTAACCACTAGCAGTATTAACTGAAAGAAGTATTAACTGAAAGCAGTATTAACTACTAGCAGTATTAACTGAAAGCAGTATTAACTGAAAGAAGTATTAACTACTAGCAGTATTAATAATACACTGGCAGTATTAATAATGCACTGGCAGTATTAATAATGCACTGGCAGTATTAATAATACTTACTCTTTTCAACTTATGATGAACTGAGGACTGCTATGAAGTCCCTGAAAAGAAAGATTAGGACCACCAAGAATACATAATATACAGGTATTGCACCACTTTTTGAGAAGGAGTTTATTCAGAGTTGATCATTCCCACACTTGTTACCAAGAAAGTGAATCTACCCACATCAAAGGCTTTGGTGAATAGATCAGCAAACTGGTTGTCGGTATGAACGTTTACGACTTGAATAAGTTTCTTTTCATTACAGTCTCTTATGAAGTGATATCTGATTTCAATATGCTTTGTTTTTTAGTGCTTGACTGGATTATTCACAATGCTAATAGCACTGCTGTTATCAATAAAAATTGGAGTGTGTAGAAAGGTTACCCCATAGTCCAGCATTTGATTTTGAATCCATAAAACTTGAGAACAGCAACTTGCAGCTGCTATGTACTCTGCCTCTGTTGTAGATGTGGACACTGTGGTTTGTTTCTTGCACTGCCAAGACACTAGTCTTGCACCCAAAAACTGACATCCTCCAGAAGTAGATTTTATGTCCAAGTTTGCTCCACCTAGATCACTATCTGAGTATGCAAGTAGGTCAAAGGATGAGTCATGAGGATACTAAAGTCCCAATCTGGGTTGCCCTTTGAGATATCTGAATATCCTCTTTACAACTTGATAGTGAGATTGCTTTGGCCTAACTTGAAATCTTGCACATACACAGACTCGAAAACATTATATCTGGCCTAGAGGCTGTAAGATACATGAGAGAGCCAATCATGGATCTATAATGATGAACATCCATATCCTCCCCCTCAAGATCTGCTGTTATCTGCTTGTGTGTCTCCATAGGTGTGCTTGCAGGTTTTGAATTTGAGAAACCAAACTTGGTTAGAATGTACTGCACATACTTGGACTGACAGATAAAGATTCCATCTGACTTCTGTTGAACTTGGAGTCCAAGGAAAAAGTTAAGTTCCCCCATGGAACTCATTTTGAACCTTTGATGCATTAGTTCCTCAAACTCCTTGCACATGTTGTCTCTTGTGGATCCAAAAATGATATCATCAACATAGATTTGGACCAGCAATATATCCTTCTTCTTTCTTTTGATAAATAGAGTCTTATCAATGACTCCTCTTTCAAAACCATTTTCCAAGAGATAGGATGACAGAGTGTCATACCATGCTCTTGGAGCTTGATGCAATCCATAAAGTGCTTTCTTCAATTTGTATACCCTGTCTGGATAGCTTGGGTTTTCAAACCCTGGTGGTTGACAGACATATACTTCTTCTTCAATTGAGCCATAAAGAAATGCACTTTTCACATCCATTTGATAGACTTTGAATTTCATATAAGAAGCATAAGCCAGGAATAATCTAATTGCTTCTATCCTGGCCACAGGTGCAAATACTTCATCATAGTCTATTCCCTCTTCTTGTGTATACCCTTGAGCCACCAACCTTGCTTTATTCCTTATCACAATACCTCTTTCATCTCTCTTATTTCTGAAGACCCATTTTGTTCCTATTGCTCTTTGGCCTTTAGGAAGGTCTACCAGATCCCAAACATCTTGCAGCTTGAATTGCAGTAGCTCTTCTTGCATTGCTTCTATCCAACTGGATTCTTTCATAGCATCATGTGCCTTCTTAGGCTCAAGCTGGGATAAAAAGCAAGAAAGCACTGTATGCTGTTGATCTTGCAATTCTTGCAGCCTGCTTTGATTTCTAGTCATCATAGGAGAGGATATATCTCCTATTACCAGTTGTGGAGGATGATTCTTTTGAATTATGGTGTGATGATTAGATTCTTCATTAAGTCCCACCTCTAGATTGGAGTCATTCAACTCAACTGAGGTGTTTTCAGCAGCTACTTCTGATTCTTTATTGTCTTGAGTCTCCTCATCTCTACTTTCTTCTTCACTCTGACTTGGTTCAGTAGATGGTTCCTTTTCACAGTCTTCAACAGGATCCACTGTGGATATGGGAAAGATCACAGATTGAGATAAGCTGTCTTGAACTTGTGTAGTTCCTGATCCTCCACTCCCTAAACCTGCATAATCATCACTAATGACACCAAAAGAGTTAGTTAGTGAATCAATGTCAAATAGCCACTGAGGACCAGACCCAATTGGATTTGTTGTGTTCTCATTGCATTTGACATTGTCACTTTCTTCAATTATTCTAGAAGAAGAGTTAAAAACTCTGTAAGCCTTACTCTGAGATGAGTAACCAACAAGAAATCCATCATCTGCTTTGCTATCAAACTTACCTAAGTGAGATTTGGTTTTGAGAATAGTACAAGGACACCCAAAAGGTTTGAAAAATCCAATAAATGGTTTTCTTTTATTTAAAAGCTCATATGGAGTCTTGTTCTTTGGCTTGACTACTAGAACTCTGTTTTGGACATAACAAGCAGTATTAACTGCTTCAGCCCAGAAGGTAATTGGCAATTTTGAATCAGCCAACAGAGATCTAGCAGCCTCTATTAGTGTCCTATTTCTCCTCTCAGCAACTCCATTCTGTTGAGGAGTCCTAGGGGCACTATATTGTCTCTCAATGCCTTTCTCTTCACAAAAGGTGTTTAGATCAAGATTTTTAAATTCAGTCCCATTATCTGATCTAATGACTTTTACTTTTTGATTAGTTTGGTTTTCAATTCTTAGGATAAAGGATTTGATCTGTCCACTTGTCTCATCCTTAGTCCTTAGAAAATATACCCAAGTAAATCTGGAGTAATCATCAACAATAACCAAGCAGTAAGATTTCTTGCCTATACTCATAACATTTGTAGGACCAAACAGATCCATATGCAGTAATTTGAGACAAGAAGAAATAGAATTTAACTCTTTGGTCTTATGAGAAGTTTTGTGCTGTTTGCCTTTAAGACAAGCAACACAATGATCATCACATGAAAAGACTTTTGATGGTAAACCTCTTACAAGGTTGTTTTTAACAAATTTGTTCATAGTCTTGAAATTCATGTGACACATCCTTCTGTGCCAAAGAGAGGATTCATCCACAGAAGCTTTTGAAACAAGACAGTTCAGGGATGAATCACTATCAACATTGTCCATATCTAGACAATAAACATTGTCCTTTCTTGGAGTTCTAAGTAGTATCATGCTTTCATCAACTACCTTGAACCCTGGAGCAAGGATCATACACTCTGTGTTTGTAAATAATATGCTATGTTGTTTGTCACAAACCTGTGATACACTTAACAGGTTGTACTTTAATTGATCAACATAGTAGACATCCTCAAATGTCATCTTACCTTTTGTGACATTTCCTTTGCCACTTATTTTACCACCAGTAAGATTATTTCCAAAAGCAACATGTCCTCCATTGATATGCTTGAAATCCTGAAGGCATGACATGTTGCCTGTCATGTGCCTAGAGCAACCACTATCAACATGCCAAATGCTCTTTCCCTTGAGCTGTTGGAAATCAGTTAGTTTGAATTAGGAACCCAAGCCAAAGTGGTATTGGGTATCCCTTTCTCATCAAAATACTTGCATTCTTTCTTGACAAGATTTTGAAACTTTAACTCCTCATTTCTGGAGTACTTTGTCACAATGATAGGCTTGGAAACACATTTGCTAGAAGTAGTACTGGTTTTAGAAGTACTAACTGCATTAGCAGTGTTTGCATGCTTAGCAGTACTAACCTTATTAGAAGTAGTAACTGTTTTAGCAGCATTAAGTGTGTTAGCAGTATTTATCTTTGAAGAAGTACTAACAGTATTAGCAGCATTAAAACTTTCAGCAGTACTAACACTGATAGCAGCAGTAATGCTTCTAGCAGCACTATCTCTGTCAGCAGCACTAACAGTTTTAGTGCTTCTAGGCACCCACATTTTAATACTTTCATTCAAAATCTTTTTCTTCATGGGGCCTTTATTTTCAACAGATTTCTTCACCACATGTTTCTTTCCAGCCTTCCTATAACCAACAGGTTTTTGCACAAATCTTTGAAAGTTCATCTGTTGGTTAATAGGGTTAAAGTAACAGTACTTAGCCAAATGGTTTAACTTTCCACATATGAAACAAGGCTTTGGTCTATTAATTTTACTCAAATCAATGCCTTGTTTTTGTGCCCATTGGTTGTTCCAGTTTCTCTGGTTTCCCCTTGGTTTATCATGTTTTTGGGGCTTAAATTTATTGCATGCACACTGTTTGCAAGGGATAGGGTTCACAACAGTGGTCTGCTTATAGTGAACCTTCTTGTTCTCTTCCTCAGTCTTCTCTATTTCTTTGGACTTGATCCAATGCTTTCCACATCCCTCATTGGTGATTATATGGTTTTCTATAGGAATCTCACCACTCACAGTGTTGTCTTTTTCCTTGACACCTTCTCTCTCAGTTTTATCCTTAACAACTACTTCATCTAAGGGATCTATCTCAGTGGCTCCCTTAGGTAGGTCCTTCCTATCCTTTGTTTCAAACAAATCTGAACTAGGAGGGATGTAGTTGTTGTTATAGGGTGGTGGAGTGGTATTGTACCCTATTCCTCTTCTAAGTTTGTCATGGATTTGAGTTTGGAGCAAAGAGTCCATTGCTTTAGAAGCATTGGAAAATTTCTCAATATCCAGCTTGGCTTTCTCAAACTCTCTTTTTATCTTCTCATTCTCCTCTTTGGATCTGGTCAGTTGGAGTTCTAAGTCAATCTTCTCCCACTTCCAGTAGTTTGTGTCATAAGAGTGTTGAAGCTCATTGGCTTGAAAACCCTTAATCTGCTCTTCAAATCTCTCAACTATCCTGACATAATCTTTTATGTCCTTTTCCAATCTCTTAAGGTTATCACTCATGTTCTGATTGTGATCCCTATACCTCTTAACAGTGTTAATGCAATTTTGAGAACAAAGATTGGAAGTTACCTCTGTTGGGAGATCAGACACCTCTGCCATTAGAGCTTGGTTCTGAATGGCCTCTTTAGCTTGATCACTCTAATCAAACCCCATGCCTTGTTGAGAGACAAGGGCTTGTGCAGAGTTTCTGTTATTATTGAAGCTTCCAGATTGAGCTTGTTGGTGGTTATTATTTTGAGGCATTCCACTTCTGCATTCTCTAGCAAAGTGTCCCTTCTGATGGCATTTATAGCATTCCACCTTTGACTTGTCAAAACCTGCTCCATCTTCTCTTCTTTGTGAGAAGTTGTTCCTTCCAGTTCTTTTGATGAACTTCTTAACTCTCATAGAGAGCATGGCCATCTGCAATTTAATGTCCATCTCTTCAAGATCATCTGGATGGAGTTGTTCCAAGTCATCATTAATGAGGGAAGAGTTTCCATGACTTGCTAGAAAGGCTTCAAATACAGTTTCAGTGCCTTTCTCTTGAGGTGCTCCATTGGCAGCACTAACTGATTCAGGGATGAAAGTAGAATCTGTTGATGCTGAAAGGAGTGCAGCATTGTGAACATACCCAGAAGGCCTCTTCTTAGCCTCTACCTCAGTTTCAAAAACTCTTAGATCATTATACAGATCATCAAGTTCCTTTTCTTCCAGTTGATCATTCTGTCTGAAAGACACAGTATACATAGTCCATTCATCACTCAGGGACCTTAGAAACTTTCTGTTCAGATCATCTTGATCAATTTGTACTCCCACTGTAGCAAGTTCACCAATGAGTTTATTAAACCTGTCAAAAGTTTGAGTCATGGACTCATTCTTGGTTGACATAAAGTTCTCATATTGTTGCTTCAGAATGGCTTTTTGATTTCTCTTGGTACTTTTGGTACCTGAGAATCTTTTCTCTAGAGCATTCCAGAGCATCTCTGCATCAGTGTAGTTGCAGAACTGATGTTGGTATTCATTGGGGATAGCCAAGAGCAAAGTGCTCAAGGCTTTCATCTCTGTCTGTCTAGTCTTTCTTTCAGCATCAGTTTTTGGTGGAGTTCTCTTTCCATCTGCACCAATTTTTCCTGCTTCAGAAGGGTCATTCTCAATGATGTCCCACATAGAATAGTCAGTGAGGAGTATGTACTGCTTGATT
The DNA here is from genome assembly GCA_954870635.1 of Arctium minus. Taxonomy (NCBI): domain Eukaryota; kingdom Viridiplantae; phylum Streptophyta; class Magnoliopsida; order Asterales; family Asteraceae; genus Arctium; species Arctium minus. The sequence continues at coordinate 61,696,106 of OX941088.1, read as the reverse complement.
CTGATCTTCCACATATCGAATTCATTGGGTCTGAGCATTGGAACCTTTGAGACTAGAGTACTGTTTGATTCTGCAAAGTTTTCCATGATGAATGAATAGATGTTTCTGAGAGAACGGGCTCTGATACCACTTGTCAGGATCGAATTCTCAACAAGAATTATGAATATTCAGAAACAATATCAAAGAAGTTGCGGAATATCATTTTGATATTCAATAAAACAGTAAACAAACAGTATATGATAAACACTTTGCAAACTTGTATTAAAATCACAAGATTACACACTCAACCTCAATTTTGAAGAACAAGCTCTTTCAAGAGGAATTCTACTTCTCTAGAATTAGGAACTATGCCTTGAGGTTGATTCTCTAAAAAAAAAACTTTAGAATTAAATCTGTAAATCTATTACTAAACTATTCTGTCAAATCTATACATATATTGAACAAAAAGATAATTACAAATAAATAAAATATCTTCAGTATATCTTCCATGAATATCTTCAGAATATCCTTGTTTATCTTTAATCACGATCTCTTCATCATTATCTTCACATTACCTTATAAGCAGCATTAAGTCTTTACAGCATTGACTACTAAGCAACACTAACCACTAGCAGTACTAACTAGCTAAGCAGTACTAACTTTGTTCAAGCAGCACTAACTTTGACTAGCAGTATTAATTCTACTAGCAGTAGTAATACTCAGCAGTATTAACTTTGAAGTCCTCTGGCAGTATTAATTCTGAACTAGCAGCATTAAAGACTTGTTCACATCTTCAGTTCCCAACATCGATGTAGCCTTTCTGATCTGGGAGAGTAAGTTCCAAGGGGTGCTTGACACCTAGTCCCCTAAGGCCAACTGGTCTGGGAGCGGCTGACCCAAATCCTGCAATAGGGTCAGATAGAAAGTTACGTTTACGGCATGTTCTTTACTTAATAAACTTTTTGATCAAAAGATGCCAAAGTGCACAAGCTTAAAAGATGCCAAAGAGCACACTCATGTTAAGATGCCAATGTGCACACTGATAAAAGATGCCAATGAGCACACATCTCATGATACTTGGTGATATGTTTGAGTTGCGATAAACCTATAAATTTGTGAAAATCTTAATTTTTGATGGCTTAGTGTGAGTATATGCAAAGTTCTCTATAATATTTTTAGAATTGAATTTTCTTGAAGATAATCGAAGATTCGCATGTGAGCACACTGAATAGATTGATGGAAGTTTTTGAAACTGAACATGTTTTAACTTGATATGCAATGAAACTTGTTCTTGTATCCAACAACATATGTTTGATTTCAAATGATTGATAAATCTGTGATATTTTACTAAGTAGATTTTAATTTGTTTAGTGTTTAAAATTTTATATGTTTAGTCGTTTCAAAATTTACATTCAGTATATTTTTCTTTCTACATTAATTTTAGATCATTGTGTTCTCATAAATATATTTTAATGGGTTAATGCATTATTCAAGGGCGAGTGAACAAAGAAATTATTTTTCAAAGATTATATCTGTTTTTGAGGGGGAGTATCTGATTTTCTCTATAAGAATGTTAATTTGAATTGTCACATCTAGTGCATTTGTGTAGGGGGAGTCAAAGGGTTTCAAAGGTAAACTTTTTCTAAATCAGATTTGCGCTTCCAGCATGACCCGCAAACTTCGTTTTGCGCTTCCTTTGTGAAACGCAAACCTTGTTTTACGTTTCCTTCTTGAATCGCAAACTTTGCTTTGCGCACCCTTCATGAAACGCACTCTTGGTTTGCGCGTCCAACATGAAGCGCAAACCTCCCTGTTTTCTCTGTTTCTTTGATTTCCAGATCTTAAGTCGTCTCGTCTCCAACATTTGCATGACCTAGTTGATCCAGTTCATCAAGGTCATGAGGGGAAGAAATCAGACAAGTCAAGGAGATGTTAAAGACACAAAGACCTCAAATGTTATCTGCTGATCAAGATTCGCTCAAAGATTCTATTCTCTCAGCTACAACTGATTCTTTTGCTGTTCCTGCTCCGAACACCACATTTCATTCAAGATCATTCAAAAGAGGTGTATCGTCTAGAGCTCAAGCAGCAAAGAAAACTTCATCTGAAAGATGCTGAGAAGAAATTTTTTCTTAAAAGTCAGAATGCTTCACAAAGTCGCTTTATTGGTCAGTGCTGATTTAGAAGATGATTTTTTGAAGACCAAAGCGCCAATGATTACTAAGGGGGAAATTGTTAGGTCTGATTTTATAGTAATCATTGTATTTATAGAGCTGGTCAAATACTGTGTTTAGTGCTTATTCAGTGTTGTATGGACCAAGGGTATTTAAGTCCCTTTGGTCTTTGTCTTTGTAAGTTTTGACACGCTCATTAATCTGATTTTACACTTTCTCTCTGCTTTTGTGAGACTAAAGGTATTGAGAGACAATTCAGTGCTCCTAGGACTTCTCAACAAAATGGTGTTGCTGAGAGGAGAAACAGGACATTGATTGAGGCTGCTAGATCTCTGTTGGCAGATTCAAAATTACCCATTACTTTTTGGGCAGAAGCAGTTAATACTGCATGTTATGTCCAAAACAGAGTTCTAGTAGTCAAATTCCAAGGTAAGACACCTTATGAACTTTTCAAAAAGAAGAAACCTTTTATTGGATTTTTCAAACCTTTTGGGTGTCCTTGCACAATTCTCAACACCAAATCTCACTTAGGCAAGTTTGAAAGCAAAGCTGAGGATGGATTTCTTGTTGGATACTCCTCTCAAAGTAAGGCATACAAAGTATTCAACAGCTCTTCCAGGATTATAGAGGAAAGTGACAATGTCAAATGCAATGAGAACACACCAAATCAAATTGGTACAGGTCCTGACTGGCTATTTGGCATTGATTCACTAACTAACTCTTTGGGTTTTAGTGATGAGCAAATTACAGGAACAAGCTCAGAAAAGTTACCATAACAGAGACAAGAGTTTGTGTTGTTTCCTACACCTACAGTTGATCCTACTGAATTCTGTCAACAAGAAATGAAAGATGATTCTGAAAAGAGGATTCTGAACCAGAACAGAAGGCAGCTGATAAGAGTGATAAATAGGACAAAGGTGATAAAGAGGATGTTCATCCTTCAGGTTCAGGAACTGCAGGTCCTGAAATGCCCAAATTGTCAGAAGATGATACTGATGAAGAAAACTCTTCAGTATTTGGTGGGAACATTCCTGAAAAGAATGACTCTAATCTTGATGCAAATCTTATTGAGGAGGCTGCCCAACAAACAAGAACTCAGAAGAATCATCCTCCTCAGTTGGTGATTGGTGATATCAATTCTCCCAGGATCACAAGGCATCAAAGTAAGTTAGGAGGATTGAAAGACTTGCAGTCAGGTTTGTTATCTTGTTTTCTATCTCAGATTAAACCCAAGAAGGCCTATGATGCAATGAAAGAACCAAGCTGGATAGAAGCAATATAAGAGGAGCTGTTGCAGTTTGAGCTGCAAAATGTGTGGGATCTAGTTGACCTTCCACAAGGTTTGTACAAGAAGTACTAAACCAGTAATTGACGGATTTACCCTCTTTTGAAGAGGTGTATGCCTAGTAAGGACTTTTCTGGGAAAGACACACCATTGTTCTTTACAATGATGGGTGTGTCTTATTCCCATGGTGAGGCATCAGGGTCACAACCCACATCTGACCAACCCACTGATGACCTACCCACACCACTCATTTCAAATGATCCTCCTCAGATCCCTGTTGTGAAGCCAATTTCCCCCATCACTCAAACATATGTAAGGAAAAAGGTACAGAAGGTTCCTTCCCTTCCTGTATCTTCACCCCAAAAGCATGCAAGCCCTTTGATGGAGAATTGTCCATTAGAGAATATCCAAAGGGAATCCACAGGGGTGTCTCCCAACCCCAAGAAGGTGCTCTTTAAGGAGAAGGATGAGCATGTGGGCAGTAAGGCTCACACTACTGATTCTGCACAAGGTGTGGATCAGGACAGTGTAAACATCACTAAGACCTTCCCCACGACAACTTTGGATGAGAAATCATCTAAGGGTCCCATGTGCCAAGAAACCAAGGGGGTAGAAGGTGCTTCTGCTAGGCAGAAGGTCTCTACTAAAAGATCCAATGATCCTTCAAGGGTGGTCAACACACCTAAAGGAGGTGAGGACAGATATAACTATGATGAATTGATGGAAACCATTGGAAATGTCAATCTGGATGTCATCAATCAGGGTGAAGAGATAAAGGAGATGAAACAGGTGATTATTTCTCAACAGGAGCAGATAGCCAAACTAAAGAAGATGGTGCTTAACTTGGTGCATAAAAAGGGGAGAAAGCAATTCATCTTAAAGAAAAGGAGAAGTACACATGATGCTTCCAAAAATGGGGAGAATCCAGAAGCTGAATTTGAGAAGGAAAGCCCTGTTGGCATGGAATTTCAGTTTGAGGGGGAGGAAGCAGAAACAGTGAAGGCAGCAGAAACTGTAGAAGCAGCAGTAACTACTAAGCCAGAAGTAGAAACAGTAAAAGAAGTAGAAAGTGCCAAAGTAGTAGAAACAAAAAAGGCAGCAACAGAAACTGAAATGACTATAGAAGAAATAGAGATTGCAGAAACTTTGGTGAAGGCAAAGAATGACACTCCTAAGGCCACTCAAAAGACTAAGGGAGTGATGATCAAAGAAGGAGAATTAGAGAAGAAAAAGACAAAGTTAAGTGTGTCAGATGGAAAGAAGAAAGGGAAAGAGAAGATGGTTGAGCCTGAGAAACCAGTGAAGAAGCAGAAGCAAATTGACTTAGATGCAGAGTTGGCAAAGGAGCTAAATGTACAATTTGAAAAGGAACTTGAAAAGGAGAAAGAAATCCAAAAAGCCAAAGACAGAAAGATGTGCATCATGAAAGTGGATTTAAAAGTATTGATAACTGGATGTTTTTTGAAAGATCTAGAGTCTATGTCATAACCATTGACAAAAGCTTCCATGAATACTACTTGGTTGATAAGGTGTATGACCACAGCACAGTAAAGTTGCAGAGGATGCTGAAAGCAAAGTTGGTCTGCCCTAAAGGTTCAGAAATGGCAAGAATTGTGATCAGAAGAACCATCAATCAAAGTTTAGGTTTGGATCCTAATCTGGGAAATTGAGTAGTTATTTTGAAAGCATCATGAAGACCGTATTCTGAAGAACTTAACTTCATGAATTGAAAAGTTAAGTTAGGGGGAGATTGTTGGGTCTGAAATGAGCTAAGTCTGGATAGTGCTGCTAAGTATTGAAGATTACTACTGCTGAAGACTTTAGTACTGCTACTTGAAGATTACTACTGCTAGAAGTATTACTACTGCTTGAAGGATTACTACTGCTAGTGGTTAGTACTGCTTGAAGAGTTAATACTGCAAGTTGGAAGTTACTACTGCAAGCATGGTTAGTACTTCTATTGATTAGAAGATGCTGCTGAAGATTAATGCTGCTTATGATGATAAAGATGGATTGGTTCCTTAAAGCGAAAGACAAGGAGATTGAAGATAATTATGGACTGGATGCTGAAGATCAACTTTAATTTAATAATTATCTTGTAATATGTTTTGTATAAATAGTATTAGTTTATTGATGAAAGTAGCTAGACAATATGCATTATTTTGTTCTAGAGAGAATTAGCCTCAAGATTCTTAGAAATCCTTTCTTTAGAGAAGTATTGAACGTCTATTGAGCCTGTTCAACAGATTGAGGCTTTGGTTGTAATCATTAAGTTAATTCAATATAATTTGTGATTTGATCTCATATACTGTTTCATTGATTTACTGTTAAAGTGTTTTTCCACAACTTCTTTAACGTAGTTTCTGAGTGTTTAGTTTAAATTCTTGTTTAGAATTTCGATCCTGACAATTATTATATGCCCTAGCTAAAGTAGTCTCACTGTCATAGTTTAAGGAGATGGCTGGCATTGGTTGTGGCCACAACTCTATATCTAAAAGCATATTTCTTAGCCATTCTGCTTCCTTACATGCGGCAGCCAAGGCCATAAATTCAGCCTCCATGGTGGAATGAGTAGTACATGTTTGTTTCTTTGAAGCCCAAGAAACAGCACCCCCACCTAGGGTAAAAATCCATCCAGTTGTGGATTTGTTATCACTTCCACCAGTAATCCAACTAGCATCCGAGTAACCTTCAAGTACTTCTGGAAAACCTCCATAATGTAAACCAAGATTTCTGGTTCTTTTTAGATATCCTAGAACCCGACCAATAGTCTTCCAATGGTCTTTATTCGGATTGCTAGTAAACCTCGAAAGTTTACAAACTGCAAATGCAATGTCCGGTCTTGTGCAATGTGTAGCATACATAAGGCAACCAATGGCACTTGCATACTCAAGTTGAGAAATATCTCTACCACTATTCTCACTTAACTTACATGATGTTTCATACGGGGTATTTGCCTCCTTAAATTTCTAAGTGTTGAAACTTCTCAAGTATTTTATCAATATAATGACACTGATTTAACATATAACCCCTACTATGCCTTTGCACTTTAATGCCCAATATAGTATCTACTTCATTCAAATCCTTCATTTGAAAATATGAACATAGAAACTTCTTAGTTTCAATTATACCTTGCATATTGGTTCCAACTATAAGTATATCATCCACATAAAGGCATAATATAACACCATATTCTTGAGTAAACTTAGAATAAATGCATCTATCCGTTGAATTGTGAGAAAATCCATTTGAAAGTATAGCAACATCAAATTTCTCATGCCATTTCTTAGGTGCCTGTTTCAAAACATACAAGGATCTTTTAAGTTTACATACTTTATTTTCGTTTTCGGGCAATACAAATCCCTCAGGCTGTCTCATGTAAACTTCCTCATCTAACTCCCCATTTAAAAATGCCGTTTTTACATCCATTTGATGTATGGGTAAATGTTAGTGTATTTTATTGTATCCAAGATTTAATGTGAAAAGTCAAAGTCTGTATGGTCAAAGTTTGTAAAGTCAATGTTATATAAGTCTTTGAGAGAAGTCTTGTTTAGAGAGTTTAAGCTTGTGAGAGAAGTGTGCGACCTATAAATAGTGATATGTGTTGTGAGTGTTTGTAAGAATCTTGAAGCATTGTGATTGTCAGATATCAATATACATACGACTGATTTTCTCTCTACTCTCTATAGACTTCATTCTTAATTGTCAAATCTTGAATATTTGTGCTTTAACCTGGGATCATACATTTTCAATTGGTATCAGAGTTGAACCCAATCTAATTCAGAAGATTTGGATCATCATATTGAATCGATTTCTTGAAAAATCAAAAACTCGCAGAACGTGTTTGTTTGTTTGTTGTTTTTAGATTGTTATTTGTACTAGAAAAGTGTTCCAGTTGATAAATCGATCATTCCTGTCAATTTTAAAGTTCAAATTTCAGGTATTAAGGATATTGGATCGATTTTTGAAACTCAGATGCAAGAACACGCTAGATCTGAGATTCGCGCTAATCAAGAACACACACGACGATCTTTGAGATTTTGATGTTGGTTCGCGCATAAAGCTCTTGCGAGAAGTGAGATACGCGCACAAGTCACTTGCGAGAAAGGGAATGAACAGTGATTTGCTAGTTTTATAGTCGTGCGAGTTTGAGTTTAGCGAGTTCTTCATGTCTTGAAAATTTCTAAGTATGGAACGTGCAAGGATTTTTTGACGTGCGAGTTTGCATTCGTTTGCGAGAAGTTCAGAGTTGGAAATTATTCTAAGTCCAATTCGTGTACGAAGCACTTTGCGAGAAGCTACTTCGCGCACAACACATCTAGCGAGTTTCTCAATTCGCACACCAAGTGTTATGCGAGTTTGTCTTTCGCGCACATAACGTTTAGCGAGAAGTAGTGTGAATAGTGCTTTGAGAGTTTTTGTATTCTGCGAGTTCTAGTGTCTACGAGTTCTGGACTTGTAATTTTTTTTTCTGAGATTTTCAGTCAACTTTTCTGAATTGTTTGGGGAACGATCATTTTTCAAGCATACATTCAATAAGCGAAGAAAAAGTTGTCAGGGACATATTTCTCATAGTGATCAAAATTTTCTGATTTTTGACGATCTTTTTGAAGTAATTGTTTTTTCAGATATCAAGATGTCTACTATTTTGTCAGGGAGAGACTGTGCGATTATGTACATGCCTGAGATATCAGCAATAGAAGCTGAACGAGATAAACTGAAAAATCAGAATTCAGTACTTCTTAAACAGATTCAGGAGCTTAAATTTAAATTGTCAAATTCTGATAAAACTTCTGATTGTGCAAAATCTGCTAATTATGCTAAATCTGATTTTGCAGGTATCATCAGTGCAAAAGAGAGAGATTAAAGAGAAAGAGAAAATGATTGCTTTAAAAGAGAATACTATTGTGACGTGTGAGAAAGAGTTAAAGCTGAAAGAGAGAAAGATTGTGAATCTTCAAAGCCAACTGAAGACAACTGAACAGAGATCATTAGCACTGCAAGGTGAATCAGTTGAACTTCAACAGAAGTTTAAGACTTTTGAAGACAAGATATCTGCGTTGGAGTTAAAGAATGATGAACTGAAGAAAAGCCTCCAAGCAGATAAAGTTAAAGTTGATTCAGAGAAATCTTCTACTAAAAAATAATATGATCTTTCAAAGAAAGCTATCCAAGAGAAAAAGGATCTTGAGCTTAGATGTATTAAACTCTTGAAGCAAGTGTCAGAGTTTGAAAAAAATTTAATTACAGAAAGAGACACTTTTGCCAAAGAGAGAAAAGTTCTTGAAGACAAAACTGTTGAATTTCCCAAACAGATCTCTATTTTACAAGACTTGCTTGAGAAAGAACGAAAAGCTTTTCGAGAAAAGAATAAGGTGTCGTTTGTTTTTTAAGAGGTCTAAAGTCTTAATTTAGTTATGATTAATAAGAGGTGGTGTGTAAAAAGATCTGAACGATTCAGACTTAAGAGCTATTAAGAGGTTTTAAAAAAAAAAAAAAACCTAAGTCTTTTGAGATTGAAAAGAAGAAATCTGAAAAGAGAAATGTTGGGTGCTTCAATGAAATTTCTAAAAAGACCAAGAACTTAGAAAAAGATTTTGAACAAGAACGTCAAATCTTTGAATCTGAAATATCTAAGCTCACATCCAAAGTTTCTGTTCTATCCTCAGACATTCTTAAAGAACATATGGCTAAATCTTATTTGAAACAGAAGTTTGATACACTCATTGCTGAAAGAAACATTTTATCCGAAAAGATAAAGAACTTGGAAGCTGTAAACATTGATTTGTTAGATAAAGTTTCATCTGATGTGATTGATCAATCACCTGTTGATAACTCAACAGAATCAGTCTATTCTTTCAAAACAGCTTCAAGTTCTATTCATGAAAATGTTTTCAAAAAGAAAAGTGTCAAACCAAAAAATGTCAAATCAAATCAGATCCAACCATCTAATCTATTTTATGATAAGTCTGTTGATAGTCCAGCGAGCTTCTATGTAAAATCTTTTGGAAAGCATTCTCAGAAGGAACAGATGATTTGGAGAGTGAAGAGTTGATCTGATGAAGAGAAGAAGAAGGACAAAGCATCTACCTCCACATCCAAAGCCAAAAAGAACAGTGCGCATAAAGGTAAATCTTTTGGTAATTCTGATATGTTTTATTCTACTAATCATTTGATCAGGATTGCTCAGAAGAAAATTTGTTGTTCTTACTGTGGAGCAAATGACTTTATAAGTCATAATTTTGTCAATTACTGGTATGGTTCTTATTATGTAACCCCCACAAGAACTGCAACTAATAGTTCAGGACCCAAATAACAGTGGGTACCAAAAGCTAAATCTGTGTTGAAGGCACCCAAGGTTTAAGGGGGAGAAAGAACATAGATTTCTGAGTAAATCAACTTAGAACTCGGACTTCAAAGTCAAGACAAAGGCTTTTGAACAAAACTGTTCAAAACCCGCACCTCAATGTCAAGAGTGTGGTTTCTGATTACAACAGATCAGGACCCGTTCTTAAATGTTTAAAATGAGGATATTATGCAAATATCCAGGGGGAGCTTATCAGAATATAAATCATTCTATCATGATTCGAGGGGGAGCTTAAAGGTAAATATCTTCTGATCTAGATCTCTGATTGTTTGAAAGAAGAACAACTTTTAAGCATGAAAAATGTTTTCTTAAATGTTCAAACCACTTCTGGTTCTCAAAAGAATTCATGAATTTAGAAGTGTGATTTTAAATGTTTTTCATTACTGAGCGTTAAAGTTTAACTAACCGTGTGTTTCCAAAGATAAATACTTGTGTATTATCTTGTCCATATACTGTCAAGTATTCACAAACACCGGTTCAGTACTTTATTTAAATTTGTTATTACCATGTATCAAAAGTTTAATCTTTTTATGGTAATACTCTCGTTTGATATTCATTGTTGTTTGAATCATACATCATTTCATCATTACATGTGCTTTCATTGTTAATATGTTTATATATTGTTCATATAAACATCTTACGTCTTTGATATCCCAAAATATTATTCTTCATGAATTTTGATCTGATCTTAATCTTTGTCAGATTCTCAAAACATTTTTATTCTTTCATGATTATTCACTCATACAAAGTTTTGAGAAATCTTAAATGCTTAATATGCTCAAATTTCATTCTTATCTTTAATGAGCATACATATACTAGCAAATGATTTCGTGTGCTTAAATGTCAAGATAATCATTGAACAACATATTCTTTTAGGACAAAATATATGGGATTCAATGTGTGAGCTTAAGTGACTTCCATGGATTCACGATAACCAGTGTTTCCTGCCCCGGAAGTAATCCTTTGAGTGATTGAGGGGTCAAAAGATTGAGAGTGGTGTGTGAAGAGGTAAAATGGAAATGAGAGCTTGGTTAGAAGCGAGCTTTAATGTTTAAAAGAATGAGGGCGAGAGATCAGAGTAAAAGAATATCAGACTCTGCACCAAACTTCTTTCTGAGCCGGGCACCCGCATAAACTGTTGTTTCACAATTCTTCGTGAACGACATTGAAAAAGGCACATAGCCCATGCCATCTCTTGCAAACACCCCACCAGCTACTCATTCTTTTCTCAAAAAGAGAATGTTTCACATTTTCTGGGGAAGCAGCACATAAGCTATTGGTTCTTCACTCGAAAGATACTGATATTGAAAAAGAAGGAAAGTTTCCCCACCTTCGACCCTGTATCATGCACATTTGAGTCTATGTATAATCATTGTTGTCTCAATGGTTTACATACTTTGAGCCTTATGAAACACAATCATTGTGATAGTTCTTTCATAACACAAGCACGAGCACACAGAAAATGTGTTTTTCTGTCAGAACATTCATAGAAAATACCTTGTATTTTTAAATGATTGAATGGAAGTCCTGGGGAGTGAACGTCATCTCAAGCTCCTTCCATTGTACATTCGTTGTACACAGTAACTTTGTGTTACTGATAGGAATTCCTAACTGTTTCATTTGTTGATTCAGGGTTACAACTCATAATTTGCCTGAATTTGAAAAGATTCGGATAAATATATTCATGAATTGATGGCTCATTATCAGATCAGTTGGGGGGAAATGTTCATATTTTACCAGAAGAGATCATGAAGACTATTCTACATTGTTTAAATTGGGGTAGAAGTTTCAAAGACTGAGCTAAAATTGAAATGAGTTTTGATGATTCTGATTCTCACAATTCATCAAAAAGGGGGAGAAATTTACAAAGTTCAATTTCAAAGTAAAAAAAGACTTGTAAAAAAAGTCTGGATTTCAAAGACATTCTGAAGAAAGTTAAGATGTTTCAAGAAAGTTTGTTTTCTGAAGAAAGTCCAGAGATCACAGAAATGAAGATACAAGATCAAAGATTCCTCAAAGTTGTTTTAAAGTTCAAAGATGAAGATTTCAAAGAAGTTTCAAAGTTGTCTTAAAAATTAAGATTCAAAGGAATTTCAAGAATTCGGATTCATGTTCAAGACATGTTGACTTTTCAAAGATACTAAATGTGAATGACTTTTCAAGATTCTTCAAAGCATCAGAGACTAAAGACTGTCAGAGCTACAAAGTTCAAAGTTGTCAAAGTCAAAGTTTGAAGAATCAAAGTACTGAAAACGATTGTCAAATTTTTATTAAATCTTGAATACAAAGGTGGAGATTGTTAATGTATTTTATTGTATCCAAGATTTAATGAGAAAAATCAAAGCCTGTAAAGTCAACAGAGTCAACTTTAGTGTTGTAAGAGTTTAAGCTTGTGAGTGTTTGTATGGATTGTAAGCTTGTGAGAGTTTTAGTAGTGAATATAAATAGATTAGTGTCTTGAGAGTTGTAAGAAGTTTAGCATTGTAACTTTTACATCTTCAATACATACGACTTGGAAATTCTTTCTCTACTTTCTCCCTAGAACATATAATTGTCAAATCTTGAATTGTGCTTGATTGAATTTGGGATTCTAACATTTTCCGTAAATTGTGTGTAGATGCTAAAGCAAAGAGTATTCTAATTGACGTAATTCTAGCTACTGGGGCATATGTATCAAAGTAATCCACTCCTTGTCTTTGACTAAAACCCTGTATCACCAATCTAGCTTTGAAGGTTTGAACTGAGCCATCTGTATTCAATTTAACTCTACAGACCCATTTGCACCTAATAGCCTTGGATCCAGGAGGCAATTCTGTGATTTCCCAAGTATTATTAGATACAAGGGAATCCATTTCGTCATTAATTGTCTCCTTCCAAAAAGAAACATTCCTAGAGGTAACAACTTCTTGATAAGTCCTTGGGGCATCTTCTACATGAAGAAGAATAGGTATTTTATTCAATACTTTATTATTCCTATCTCCTTCAACTAGAAATATAATGGCTTGAGAGTTAATAAAGTCTAGACATAGATTTTTATCTTTTCTGGCTCTTTCACTTCTTCTAGGTTGAACAGAAGTCTCAGGCATTTGTCTTTTATTACTAGTGCCAATGTCTGTAAAGTGAGTACCTTGTGGCATATCAGAAGTGACTAGATCCATGTTTGTTGAATCATGTCGAAATTTGTTCTCAAAAAATTCAACATCCCTTGATTCAACTATAACATTTGTATCTAAATCCAAAAGGCGATATGCCTTTGAATTTTCTGCATATCACACGAATACGCTCTTCAAGGCTTTGGGTCCAAGTTTGGACATTTTAGGCAAAGGAACCTTATAGTAAGCCAAACATCCCCAAATCTTGAAATTGCTTATATTTGGTTTTCTACCTTTCCAGATTTCATAAGGAGCTACTTTGAGTTTCTTTGAGATTACTCTATTGCTTACATGATAAGCCGTGAGTAATGCTTCACCCCACAAATTGTTTGGTAAATTTGCATTTACTAACATAGCATTAAGCATGTTTTGCAAAACCCCATTCTTCCTTTCCGCTACACCATTCTGTTGTGGTGTATATGGAGCCGTCATTTGATGAATCAAACCATTACTTTCACAAAAATAAGAAAATTCCGTGGGAAAATACTCTCCACCTCTATCACTTCCGTGAGATGATATGCAAGAATCAGTGTCAAAGTCTGCGTTAGGGTGCTGGACCGAAAGCATTGCATTTCATTCATGCTCTTTCCGCTTTCAATAACGGTGTTCTCTCGTCGGTTCTTCATGGTTTCAAGATACATATGTGACACATTGTTTGTCACTCCCTTCTCTATTATTCAAATTCCGTGGGAAAATTCCGTACGTCTGTGTTTTAGAAATCCAACGCAACTGGAATCATGAAATTTGGATCGATAATGAGAGATATGATCAAAATGCTACAACTGTGCAAATCTGACAGCAACTTTCTGTTTTGGTATCAACTATGGACGAAATCTGAACCTTTTGCTGCCAAATTTGAACAAAACAGCAGCAAATACTGAATATTTTGCTGTAAATTGAACATAAGCAACAACATCATCATGCATGACAGCCCTTGATCACAACACAACACATCAAACACAACAGCGATTTTCTGTTTTTCAGCTCTGCAGAGCATCTCTGGACAGCTTCTAATCGCAAATCATTCTGTTCCAAAATTTGAAATTTGCACATGAACCAATTGATATCCTGTATCAGATCTGGACTTTTGTTTTGATCCGTTGCTGCACAGACTCACGAGCAATCCCGATACAGCAACATCAAAATTTCTGCACTTTTTGACGGCACCTCTACAGGTAACAAACTCTAGAGATCGAACTCTGGATAGCATACTATCAAGCTCTGGACGAATCTCTGATTGAGTTTTGCACAGCTCTGAACATCTTGACAGAGGCTCTGCATAGATCTGCAGAGGCTCTATCATTAAACTATGTGACAACTTTCTCTTTGGATCTCCAAACAGGTTGAATTTAGGCAATTCAATTACAAGTTGCATGCTCCATCAAGAAGAAATTCTTTCTTTATGTTTGGGGATGTGTGGACATAATTGCCAAACACACGAACTACTTCATAGGGTATGGAAACATCTTCTGACGTGGAGTTTTTTAGACTTTGGCCACCCATATTACTTGTCCTTTGTTCATTATAACAATCATATCCGCAGCGAATATTGCCCGAATGTTATGGGTACAAAGAGTGCACGTTTTCTGATCCATAAGAGGGCTAAGGATAGCATTTGATAAATCTGGAAACACTCTTATTGTACAACCATAATTTCAATCATTAATTCTTGAAACAAAATCGTATAACTCTTGATACACAGGACTGCTGAATTAACTTTGGATTGAATTCCAGAAACACTTTTAAATTGTTGTTGCACAAAACCAACATGGACAGCAGCATCGACAGTAACATGGATTATCCGAACAGAATTCAGCTTGAACCCTGGATTAATACGTTTTTGTTGCACTTCGAATACACATTGTGAATAAATACGCAAGTTGTCAACATTCTAAAATGATCGTACACAAACTCTGTGGTTTTATCAAACATTCTACACATATCTGAAGTTACTGTTCCAAAATTATGATTTCATTACCTAAAATCTGGATGCACAGATTCATCTTGAAAGACTTTCAAGATCAGATGAACAACAACAAATATTTCCAAATATTGTCTATGGACTTGTGAACCTTCAAACTCTATCCACAGTCATTCGAATCTACTAGTATGCTCTAGACATGAGAATATTTTATTTGACCAATTATATTTATCCATTGCTTTTACTGCTCTTTTACAGCCTGTGCAACATTAGCAGCTTGATCACAATTTCATTTCAATTTTGGCTTTGAGAAACACAAATTGATACCATATTCAATAACAAATAAGGGCTGATTTGAGCATTGGCTAATCCAAAACAGATCCAAAATCTTATAAACCAAAATCTGAGCAAAAAGATAGTCCAATCTCGGATTTAATTAAAGCCAGATCAAGGATCAACAGCCTTGAATCCAAGATGCCATAAAATTGCTATGGACTAAAGCACACACAAGGATGGGATCATAGATTAACCATCTACTTAGTGCTATCAAATATTAGACCAATAAATGAGAAAGGATCAAGAACACACACATGTAATAAAACTGGTCAGATTTAAACAAAATGAAATTAAATCTTCACATAGGCATTTCATCAAACATGTGGTGTGTAGAAACAGATTTTGTGTAAAATCAAACAAATAGTCTATCAAAGATCATCCAAATCTCATCTATATCAAATAATGGATTTTCAATAAGCACAAAAACAGTGAAAAAAATCAAAGAATGATATTTGTCTCAAGGCTCATGTGATTTAACCAATCAAAGCACCAAAACAACAACATAATCATTCAATCTTCAATTGTTGCCATAGATGACCGAAATGAAGAAGAGTTTCTTCATTTGGCTCTGATACCAATTGTTAGATCCCATTTCAAGCAACAAAAGAAGAACTCCATATAAAAGAACATATAAGATAGAAATGAAGAACAATATTCATCAAAATCACATCTCATATGCTTAGATTGATTAACAATGGAGGGGATATTGGAAGAACATCACACTAGGAATTTAAACGACTCTCATGAGATTCACCTGATCTGTGTGTGTGAAAAGTGTTCTCTCCAAAAACCTAATGAACAAAAGAGCCATAGGAACCTTTATATAAGGCCCATTTACAATGAAAAGGCTCAAGCCTATACAACTAATTAAAAAGCCCAAAATAAAATTTCTTTATAAAACATTCAACTAAATTGGGGGCTAATTTAAGCTAACAATTCTTGCAGAATTTCTTCACATGACCTTTTTCACCACACTTATAACAAGTGATTTCGGATAAAGGCCTCTTGCCTTTCTTTTGAGTGTTTGTATAAGAGGATGAATCTGCCTTCCTTTTCTTGCCTCGATTCTTTCCAGATTCAACATAGTTGAATTTAGAAGTAGATGCACCATCCAAATTTTTTTCACGAATACGAGTTTCCTCTTCAATTTGTAAATGTTTTTGAATTTGATCTAAAGTGAAATCTTTGGAAGTGTGCATCAACTTTTTTTCTATAAATCCTCCATGATGGGGGCAATTTAGTAATGATAGCCCCAATCACCAATTTATCAGGAATTACAATGTTGATATTCTTGAACTTTGAGACAAGAATTAGAAATTTGTGGACTTGATCCATAATAGAAACATTATCTTTCATAGAAAATTTAAAAAATTTAAAAGTAATGAACTTATCTGTTCCTTCCTTTTCAGCGTTGTACTTTTCCTCCAAAGCGTTCCAGATTTCCTTTGCAGAAGTCATCGGTGTGTAGAGATCGTACAAGCGTTCAGTGAGGGTACTCAGAATGTATCCTCTACATAGCATGTCATCGTGTTCCCTTTGTCTTTGTTCCTCTTCATTAAACACAATAATTTGTGGTGTCTCCAGTGTGTAATAAACTTTAGCAGCAGTTAATAGAAACTTCATTTTCTCCTTCCAATGAGTGAAGTTCATTCCATCCATGCTGTCAAGTTTTAGGGAATCTTGACAGACCATCCTTAGCATCGTAGTTGAAGCATCCATGATAATATTCCTTAAGTTTGTTAGATATAGGGAATTTCACAAAAACAAAATGATCAATTTTAGACTAAAACGAGGACGTGATTAAATCACTATCCTTAAGGAATATTAACCACCACTAAGTCGTTGATGGATCTAGGCTAACTCCTCCCAGGACCTCCTCGATTCTAAAAACAGTAGGCAACGATCCTACATGTTCTTCTCATGATCATGATTATTGTGTTTGTGAAGGAGAGTGAAAACAAAAGAAAAGATTATTTCTTTGAAGGAAACTATTGTATATATAGCAGAAAAATGAAAAGGTGCAACCTTTCATGAAGAGGTGCAACCTTTCTTGAAGAGGTGCAACCTTTCATGAAAAGGTGCAATGATTCGATTTCCCTCCAAAAATAACCGAATTAACTAACTAATGGAGTTAACGAAAATATTAACGGACCGTTAATTATAAGGACCAAAATTCACTCTTCCTATGTGGGACAACAACATGTGATAAATACTATATGTTCCAACATTGGGCTCGATGAGACCACTAAGACCGACTATTGCTTAATAAGACCTACTAAAATCCATTATAGCCCAATAAGACACTTTATGATTTAATAAGGCCCAATAACACCAATTCTGACTTATTAGCTATTTGTATGCAGTTACCAAACAACACACACACACTCATTATCTATACATTCACATACACCCATGCATATAAACATATATACAACACATATACATATGCATATAAACATACATACAACACATATACATATGCATATAAACATATATACAACACATATGCACATGTATACAACAATATATACGTAGATCCAATCACGGTTAGCAAGCAAAACACATACACATTATGTATGTATATATATATATATATATATATATAACACGGACCAACGGATACATATAACACATATACAAACACATGTGTACACATAACACACACAAATGAGAACATGAAAAATAAATAAATTTGTCGCTAATCCAGCGACGGATGGACCACAAACCCCATTTTGTCGCGAATTATCGATGGATCAGTGACGAAATGGTTTTGTGGTCTATCTGTTGCTAATCCCTCGCTAATAAGCAATGGATTTAGGTTGTCGCTAAATCCATCGCTCAATTTTCTAGTAGTGTATTAAATACACTTGTACACAAACTTTAAAAACTTGAACATTTAATATTTTTAATAAAAAACTTATCAAATGTTTGAATTACCCCTCAACTAATGAGGTATTTGTTAAGAAATTAGGGTAAAAGATTTTTTTCGGAGGCAAATGTAAATGGTAAGTACAATTTTTAGACTTTCTAAAGCATTGGAACGATTTTCATATTTTCGATGTAACCATATAAATGAATAATGAACTTTACTCTTAAAATAATAAACAATATCTATAATTCACATATAGACATGCATATAAACATATACACAAAACATATATACATATAAACAAGTATACGGCAATATACACAAAGATTCAATCGCGGTTAGCAACCAACACACATCATCCACATCATGTATACATATATATAACACAGAGCAACAGATACATATAACACATACACATGTACAATAACACATATAAATAAGAAAACAAGAAAATCAAATAAATTTGTCGCTAATCTAGCGACAGATAAACCACAAACCCCATTCTGTCTTAGCGAGGGATTAATGACAAAATGGCTTTGTGGTCTATCTGTCGCTAATCTCTCGCTACTTAGCAACGGATTGGGGCCGTCGCTAAAATCCGTCACTAATGCCCCTTTTTCTAGTAATGTATTAAATACACTTGCACACAAACTTTAAAAACTTGAACATTCAATAGTTTTAATAAAAAAAACTTGTCAAATATCTGAATTACCCTTCAATTGACGAGGCCCTTTTTGAGGGAGTTAGGGCAAAAGACCCTTTTAGAGGCAAATGTAAACAGTAAGTACGATTTCTAGACTTACTAAAGGATAGGAACAATTTTCATATTTTCAATGTAACCATATAAACGAATAATGAAATTTACTCTTAAAATAATAAACATTATCTATAATTCCCATATACACATGCATATAAACATACACACAACACATATAAACATGTATACAACAATATATACATAGATCCAACTGCGGTTAGCAACCAACACACATACACATCGTGTATACATATATATAACACTTACGAACGGATACATATAACACAAACACATGTGTACACATAACACAGACAAATAAGAAAACAATAAAATAAATAAATTTGTCGCTAATTACCGAAAGAGTAGAGATGAATAGACCACAATCCCAATCCATCGCTAATCCCCCGCTAATTAGCAACGAATAGACAACAAACCCCATTATGTCACTAATTAGTGAGGAATTAGCAACAAAATGGTTTTGTGGTCTATCTGTCACGAATCTCTCGGTAATTAGCAACGGATTTGGTTTGTCGCTAAATTCGTCGCTAATGCCCCTTTTTTAGTAGTGTACTAAATACACTTGTACACTAACATTAAAAACTTGAACATTTAATTTTTTAATAAAAGAAACTTGTCAAATGACCGAAATTACCCATTAACTGACGAGGTCTTTGTTAAGAGATTTAGGGCAAAAGACCTTTTTCAGAGACGATATAAACAGTAAGTATGATTTTTAGACTTAGGAAAGCATAGGAACAGTTTTCATATTTTCGATATAATCATATATACCAAAAATGATGTTTACTCTTAAAATAATAAATAACATCAACCACATATTTAAAAACAATTATATTAATGAGTTCTTTTGTCAATAAAAGCAAACTCTAACCACATAAATTATTAAACTATAATAATCATGACATCAATTAGGCAAAAAGTTGATTACTAGCAACTCTAATCGGTCAAATACAAAACAGACATCATTTCTATATTAAATACACTTGGACACAAACTTTAAAAACTTGAACATTCAATATTTTTAATAAAAAACTTGTCAAATGTACGAATTACCCCTCAACTATAGGGAGTTAGGGCAAAAGACCCTTTTGAAGGCAAATGGAAATAGTAAGTCCGATTTTTAGACTTACTAAAGGATAGGAACAATTTTCATATTTTCAATGTAACAATGAAGTTTACACTTAAAATAATAAACATCATCTATGATTCACATATACACATACATATAAACATATACACAACACATAAAAACATGTATACAACAATATATACATAGATCCAACTGTGATAGCAACCAACACACATACACATCATGTATACATATATATAAGACGTACCAACGGATACATTTAACACATACACACATAACACATACAAATGAGAAAACAATAAAATAAATAAATTTGTTGCTAATTAGCGAAAGATTAGCGATGAATAGACGAAAAACCCAATATGTCGCTAATCCCTCGATAATGAGCGACGGATAGACAACAAACCCCATTATATCGCTAATTAGCGAGGAATTAGCAACGAAATGGTTTATGGTCTATCTGTCACTAATCTCTTGCTAATTAGCAACGATTTAGTCCGTCGCTAATGCCCCTGTTTTAGTATTGTATTAAATACACTTGGATACAAACTTTAAAAACTTGTACATTCAATTTTTTTAATAAAAGAAACTTGTCAAATGACTGAACTACCCGTTAACTGGCGAGGTCTTTGTTAAGAGAGTTCGGGCAAAAGTTTTTTTTCAGCGACAAATATAAACATTAAGTATGATTTTTAGACTTACTAAAGCATTGGAGTAGTTTTCATATTTTCGATATAACCATATATATAAACCAAAAATGAAGTTTACACTTAAAATACTAAATAACATCAACCACATGTTTAAAAACAATATATTAGTATGTCGCTATTACTAATGAGTTGTTTTGTCAATAAAAGCAAACTTTGGTCACATAAATAACTAAACTATAATAATCATGACACCAGTTAGGTAAAAAGTTGATTACCAGCAACTCTAATCGGTCTCATACGAACCTGCCTCCAAAGACACCATTATGATGGAGGTATTTCTATATTAAATACACTTGGACATAAACTTTAAAAACTTGAACATTCAATATTATTAATAAAAAACTTTTCAAATGTCCGAATTACCCATCAACTAACCAGGCCTTTGTGAATTGGAGGCAAATGTGAACAGTAAGTATGATTTTTAGACTTACTAAAGGATAGGAATAATTTTCATATTTTCGATGTAACCATATAAACGAATAATAAAGTTTACTGTTAAAATAATAAACATTATCTATAATTCACATACACACATGCATATGAACATATACACAACACATATAAACATGTATACAACATACACAGATCCAACTGCGATATAAATAAATATTTAAAAAACAAAGTTAAACATAAACGATAACCACAAAATGTTCTTCACCAATTTATTCCCAATTCATTGAAAGAATTGAATATCACTCGAGTTTTGCTCACTTGGACAACATAAAACTTTGTACCTATGTTAATAGAAATTTAAAAATTAATTTTACTTTACCATAATGAACGATTAATACTACCATTTATCAAATTAAACTTTAAACAAATTTATATTTTTTAATATTCTAAAATATTAAATTTTGTGATGCTTAACATTTAAGTCAAAGAAATTTCTTTCACTGACATTTAACACAATGACTCTATAAAAGCATCTCCAACAACTTTTTCAAAATGGAGAAAATGGAGATTTTAGGCATTTTTGTGCTCCAACAGATTTTCCAAATATTTCTCCAAAATGGAGAAAGTAGGAGAGAGGGTGTAATTTTCTCCAAATATGGAGAACTCTCCAAAATCTCCAAAAATGATTACCATGAGAGATAAATTATTTTTTTATTATACTTTACCAATAAATTTTTTTCAAATGAGATGGGTATGAGAGATAAATAATATTTTAATAGATTTATAAAATATTTTAATATTATAAGTAATAATTTCATCTCCAAAATGGAAAATCTGTTGGAGATGGATGTAAATTTTTATGTAGAATTTGACTTTTAATTCTCCATTTTGGAGAAATTTTAAAGATGCTGTTGGAGATGCTCTACGTATTTAAT
Source organism: Arctium minus (assembly GCA_954870635.1). NCBI lineage: Eukaryota > Viridiplantae > Streptophyta > Magnoliopsida > Asterales > Asteraceae > Arctium > Arctium minus. The sequence goes on along the minus strand of OX941088.1, from coordinate 61,674,120 downwards.
TCAACGAGTTTTTTTTTAAGTATTATCTTGAAACGTGAGAAGTACTAAAAACAAAATAATAGAATATGTCAAATCAAGTTTTGTAACTTTTAAGCCAACACATGTTTAAAAGTTTTATACATATATATTTAAAACTTTTTAACTCTAAAATGATAATGTAAAATTTCTATTAACGTAGGTTAAAATTTTACATTGTCCAAGTGAGCAAACCTCGAGTGATGTTCAATTCTTTCAATGAATTGGGAATAGATTGGTAATGAACATATTTCTGTTATTGTTTATGCCTAATTTTGTTTTGAATATTTACATCGTATAATTAGAAATTTATTTATTTTTTAAGATCATCCATTAAAATACAATTTCTAACACAATTTCTTAAATGTTATATCAACTTTAGAAATTATATACAAATTACCTTTGACTACATTGATTTCTAACCATATTTTGTAAACGAGATAAATATGCACATGATCTTCCTTCACCCTTCGGTAACACATAAATCACTGAACCCCCCCCCCCCCCCCCCACCCAATCCCCAGCTGCAACTTTTCTCCTATATTCACTCTCATTCTCTACCTCTCTTTTTATGTCTTAACAATAAAATTAGGAATTTAAACAAACACACATATCGTCGTTATCTTTCACATGTGTGGGCATAACTTCTATGTTTATGGTGGAGGAGAAGCTTGCCAAGCTCCACAGTTGCAATCGAAGATCACCTTCGCCAATAGGTTTTTGGTGGGAGAGGGAAAGGGGGGCATCGGGGATGACACTACTACAAAAATGAGGTTACCGATGGATTACCAACGGATTTCTCCGTCGGTGAAAGTCATTTATTTTGTAGTGTGAAAAGGGGTTAAACCCACCTGTTTTGTGGTTGTGTGTGTTAATGTGTGTGAGTGAGTGTGTGATGTTGGTGAGAAGGGAGAGGTCGTCGATGATACCAAAAAATTGAGAATTTCATTATCCTCCCCCCCCCCCCCTCTCTCTTTCTCTCTCTCTATATATATATGTGTGTGTCTGTGTGTGGAAGGGTTCAAACGAGAACACTTTCATTTTAGAAAATGCAAGAACACAGTTTATAATAGTCAATCACATGTGATAGTATATTATATCACATATGATAGTAAATTAGAGACGGGGACGACCTTTGGCGTGACCTAGGTTGAGTGCCAAGTCTCCTACACACCACTAGGCCCCCTCACGTGTATTATCATGTGTGATAAAGGTGATCTCGATGTGTTACTATAATCGCTCATATATGATACTAAATTAGAGACCCAAACGACCTTTGGCAAGACCTATGTCGCGTGCCAAGTCTTCTGCACACCACCAGGACCCCTTAAGATGTATTATCACATGTGAAAAAAGCGTTCTCGCGTTTTCACAAAGTTGAGGTGTTCTCATGTTCAAACAAGAACAATACATATTTAAAAGAACACGAGAACTAACAAAATCATTAATGATTTTACATTAACACACGAAAAAAGGACTTCGGCCACGACTTCAGGTCCGCATGGCTTTTTTCCACGCTAATGTAAAATCACTAATGATTTTGTTAGTTCTCGTGTTCTTTTAAATAGTTATTGTTATCGTTTGATCCTCCCTCCCCCCCCCCCCCCCCACCTCTCTCTCTCTCTATATATATATATTAAGATTCAGATGTAAATTTTATACTAATTTAGAATCTCATCATAAGTTGTAAGTTGATTCACGTATTTTTTTTAATTACTTTAATTTTACATTTCAATAATTATTTAAATTTACATTATCATCTTAATTGATAAATTAATTGGTATTAAATTATATTAATAATATATAACCAGTGTTCAAAACGGCGCACCATGACGGTTGTCATGACGCGATATGGCGCAAGACGCGTTTCCAGCGTTACGAAATAACCCATAGCGTTTTTGTAATGCGTGGCAGGGCACCATGGCGTGCCGCAACGTGCGGTTTTTGTAAGACTTTTTATCAAAAAAAAAAAAATTTGTTTTTTTTCTTATTTTATTATATTTTTGTGTTACAATTTTAACTTTAAATTTTACACTTTTATAAATTTATCTAATCACATCACTCCCAGTTTCACAAAATCGTAAACGTTATCGACTCATGATTAAAACCGAAGTTGTATAACTACCTTTCTAAGTTCTATTTTAAATATTTAATCAACTGTTACAAGAAAAAGCGAATAGAACAACAACATAATAAAGAGAGAAAAAATCTGTAATTCTCATTAATCATAAACCCTTTATATAGAGATGAGTTGCAAGTAGATAACTACGAGATATTTTAGTTCTAATCAATCTCTGATACATTTATCTTTGTCTCTATCTCTACCGCCATATCCTTTAGACGATGACGCACTTATCCTACAACACTCCCCCTTTGTGCCGAGTCAAAGTAGTGGTGGTGCACAATTGTTGTCTCGTTAAAACCTTACGCCAAAACAAAAACCCAGTGGGATAAAAATAGGACGAAGGCAAGTGTACAACGCACCAGTTTCTTTGCAATACATAGACTTTTCCTTCAATCTAGTTTTCTCTTAGATTCGTACATTAATCACAAGAGTTAGGAAAGCATGATGTATATAAACAGTTGCCTCACTAAAACCTTATACTAAGGAACAAAACTCAATGGAAAAAATAAAATCATGGTTGAAGGAAAGAGCACAACATACCAATATCATATATATAGTAGACTCCCCCTTTAGTCTACTACTCCCCCTAATTCGTGCATTAATCAAGGGAGTTTGGAAAACATTTACATTTACTTTCTACATGTTTCCCAGGATATGGGTTCAGGTAATGATTTGGTAAAATGTGTCATGTTCTTCTGACAACTTACTTGATTCAATTGAATCTCGAGGAGAGTTTTCTTATTGCTGATTGTATAAGACTCAAGCAACATATGCTTTGGGTTACCACCCTTGATGTATCTTAAATTCATTTATTCGATACATGATGCATTATTTCCATATATGCAAGTAGGATACTAGTTGAACCCAAAATTACTAGGTCCTCTAATATATGTAATGATAGTCCTTAATCATATACATTATTTAATTATCTCATGGAGAGTAATATTCTTGGATTAGTTCAAGGAGGTAGTTACAAGAGTTTTCTTAGCTTACTTCCAAGCAATCGGCATGTTCCCTGTGGTAATTCCTTATCGATTTTGGGAACAACCTTTGTGTGGGTCTGGTAGATACCTAATACCAGCAAAGACATACCAATACATTCTTTGATGTTTTCTATAAGAGCTAGTACATTTTTGCTGCTTACATTCTAAGTAGGTATTGAATTTCCATTATCAATCTCATTTTTATTCTACAGGGAAAGTATAAGATCATGTCAATGGTTACAAAAGATTAACTTAATATCATTCTAATGACGTTGCATTGGCGCTGCGCTAAATCTAGCTAACAAGTTCATTGAGAAATAGAATATATGATCAAGTGTATTGTGCTAAGTACAATATGTGCATGTTGTATGTAACACCATAAGTTTTAAGACAATTTAAAATTTTGAAAATTCGGCAATATGACATTTGTATTTGGAGTAAACCACCCGAAATGGGTAAATATAGAATAGCGTTTACAAAACCTGTGGATGAATAATAAAATTGACAACAAACTAATCTAAACCATTTACATCTAGATTACATTGGTTGTCAACCCAATTCCCAAAATAATAATAATAAGATTCTTTGTACGCTTTGACTCCATAAAACTATAATCTCAAAAATGCCTCAAAGTCGATGCTCATCACTCAACCCTTTGGTGCCCCGCCACTAAGGGAACCTGTTACACACGTCATTTAAGAAAAAGTGCTAGGCTTTAAGCCTAGTGAGAACATACAGTTTATATAAACAATTTAGAAATAATTTAAATTGCAACAATGGATAATCTTTCCAAAGAGAGGAATTTATAATAGAAGTAATTATCACATAAAGACCTTATGGTCCAAAATGCATCTTGCGATGACGGGGGAGACCCGATTTTCCAAAGATTGTGGCAGAACATAAAAGTAGGCCACTTTCCAAGTTTTGAGCTCTCCATACTAGGATCAATGCCACGAGCTCGCCGACTCGTACTCAGATGTGGGGGAGGGTACCCAATGATCCTAATCATGCCCATTCTCTAGGATTTACATTTACGACCTACGACTAGGGTCCAATGTCTCAACTAGCTACAAACGAGATTTAGCCCAAAGAATTAAAGTCGACTTCCTATACCTATGGATCCAGTAGTATTAGTCTAGATTTGTCACAATTTCATTTGTGACCAACTATAATCAAACATATAGTTCATGTGAACAATCCCAAAAAGATTTTGTTTACTTTCTCCATGATGGATTTTTTCCATCTTTTACCATCGTCATAATATTCACCATTGAAATCATTCAACCACCCATAAGATTTCATTTTTCCCCATCAACATTTTTATTCAAGAAATACCAAGGTATATGAAAATCATAAATAGAGCTAAAAGAATTTATGTAGATATTTAATCATAGAAGTGTAGAAAACATCACATTAATAGCTCCAACATAAGATTCACAATCATACTTTCAAAACAGCGAGAAAACCCTAAAAATCTCCAAAAATGCAAAGTTAGGTCAAAATAGATTTCAACAAAGAAATATAAATTAGGAGATGATTAGAAGTCTAAAAGTGTTAGTTTGACATGTATAGAGTTTTAGAAAACAGGGATGAACTCACAATATGGGTTTTATCAAAACCCTAGCAAAACTCTAGAATGGAGAGGATGATTCTATCATTTGAGGGAGAGAAATATTCACAAGGAAAGCTTATATCCACCTAGACATTCACCATAAATGAAGTATGAATGAGGTTTTTGAGAGAATTAAAGATGAGAGATGATGAATGGTGTTTCCTTACTCAAAAACTGCAGAGAAAACGAGCTCCCCACTTCCCAAACTATAAGCCAAATGACCTAATTTATGGAGTTGAGATATATATAGCTGGTGGGGCTTGGCGACTATGCCCCAGCGACAATGACAATGTCAATGTCACTGGGCAATGTCGCACTAGCCACACACCCTTCTGTTTGATTTGTGTGATTGTGACTCGGCGACAGTGACCGTGTCACAGTAGCTCGTCATAGTCGCCCAACTCCTCCTGGACCCCGAAACTTGGTGTTTTTCACATGAAAGGCACCCGACTTACCTTGGGGTCCAAGTTAAGACTTTTGTAAGCGATAAAATCTAGATAAGAACATTAAGGGAATGCTCGAGACTCTTACCGAAATTCCTGGTGTTACAATCCTCCCCTTCTTGGAAATGATTTTTCCCTCGAAATCCGAGCTATTCGAACAAGTGAGGATATCTCTGCTTCATGTCCTCCTCGGCTTCTCACATCACGTTGGCCTCACGGTGATGTTTCCATTGCACTTTGACCATCGTGACCTCTTTGCGACGTAATTTCTTGGATTTCTTTTCGAGAATAGCGTCAGGTTCTTCCACGCATCGGTTACCCTCGTCCACTCAGATCTCAGAAAGAGGGATGACACTTTCCTCTTCCTCCAAACACTTCCGAAGGTAACAAATATGGAATATGTTGTGGATCCCTTTCATCTCCGATGGAAGTTTCAACTGGTAGGCCTGCAAGCCCACACGTTTAAGCACCGTGAATGGTCCAAGGAAACGGGGACTCAACCTCCCGTGCTTTTCGAACTGGATAATGCCCTTCCATGGAGACACCTTTAACATCACACGGTCGCCTACTTGGAACTCCATCGGCCTCCTCTTCTTATCAGCATGGCTCTTTTGCCGATCTTGAGCCGCCTTCAACCTTTCCCGAATGCTCTTAACTTTATCGTCCGTCTCTTGCACAATTTCGGGTCCGACAAATTGCTTCTCTCCCGCTTCAATCCAACACATGGGATTTCTGAACTTCTGCCCATACAAGGCCTCAAACGGTGCCATTCCGATACTCGAGTGGTAGCTATTATTGTAAGAAAACTCCACCAAAGGTAGGTGAGAGTCCCAACTACCCCCGAAGTCGATAACGCAAGACCTTAACATGTCTTCGAGTGTTTGTATCATTTTTTCGCTTTGACCGTCAGTTTGTGGATGGTAAGTCGTACTCAACTTCACTCGCGTTCCAAGCTCTTTCTGCAAGTTATCCCAAAAATTCGAAGTGAACCGACAATCTCGATCCGACACAATAGACATGGGCACCCCGTGTCTCAAAACCACTTCATCGATGTAGAGGTTTTCCAGCTTGTCCATCAGTAGCGTCTAGCACATGGCCAAGAAGTGAGCGCTCTTAGTCAACCTATCAACTATTACCCAAATGGTGTCGTGACCTCAAAGAGTTTTGGGAAACTTGGTCAAGACGTCCATGGTAATATGCTCCCACTTCCACTCGGGGATCTCCAAGGATTAAAGACTCCCATACGGTCGTTGGTGTTCGACTTTCACTTGTAAGCACGTCACACAACACTCCACGTAATGTACCACATCAAGTTTCATTACCCACCACCAATAATGTAGCTTCAAGTCTCTGTACATCTTTGTACTCCCCGGATGAATGGAATATTTGGACTTATGGTAATCCTCGAGAAGAAGTTATCGATTGCCTCCAACCTTGGGTACCCATACGCGGCCGTTGAATAATTTCACTCCACGGCTATCTTCTGCTAAAAGAAAATGTTGCTTTGCCATAACTTCTTCTTTAAGATTCTCCTCCAATAAGGCTTCTACTCAACGCATCGACCACCACATTTGCCTTACGGGGGTGGTAAAGCAATTCTCAATCATAATCTTAAAGTAATTCGAGCCACCTTCTTTCCCTCATGTTAAACTCTTTTTGATCAAATACGTATTTCAAAATCTTATAATCCGTGTAGAGCGTACATTTCGTGCTGTAGAGGTAGTATCGCCATAGCTTCAAGGCGAACACCACCGTCGCTAACTCCAAATCATGGGTAGGATAGTTCTTCTCATGAATATTGAGTTGTCTTGAGGTGTAGGCGATTACTTTGCATCAACACGCAACCCAATCCCATCTTTGAAGCATCGCTATAGACCACGAAGTCCTCCGATCCTTCGGGTAGCGACAAAATTAGAGTTTCACACAATTTCTTTTGTAACGTTTGCAACACCTTCTATTGTGCTTCGGTCCAAACAAACTTGACATTCTTCCGAGTCAAGGCCGTCAAGGAATAAGTGATTTTTGAGAAGTCTTGAATAAACCTCCAGTAATAACTCACCAAACCCAAGAAGCTTCGGATCTCGGATGGACTCTTGGGAGGTTCCCAATTCATCATGGCTTCAATTTTGGAGGGGTCCACCTTCACTCCGTCTCGAGTGACAATGTGACCCAAGAATTGAACCTCTTTAAGCCAAAAGTTGCACTTGGAAAATTTGGCGTACAACTTCTCCTTCCTCAACACCTATAGGACTTCACGGAGGTGTTGCTCATGTTCCGACTCACTCTTGGAATATACGAGTATGTCATCAATAAATACAATGACCGACTTGTCAAGGAATGGTCGGCACACCCAAGGCGACAAGGTTGGTCTTATAAAACCCTTCTCTAGAAGCTCTTGGAGATGAGCCATCATTTCTAGCATCTCCGATGGAGCCAACCGGTAAGGGCTCGAGCAATCGGAGCCGCTCCCTGATAGGGTTAGTTTATTAACCCTATTATGTCACTTTTTAGTAGATTTTACACTTGTTTTATTTGCCCAATTTGTCCCTTTGTGTCTCTTTTTAGTGTTATTTAGGCTTTTTAGTAGTCCCTTAGGTTTATATTTATTTATGCTGCTTTTATCTTAATATTAGGTCTAATTTAGTCTTTTATATTAATATTTGTAGATGATGGAAATACCCTGCAGCTTCCTGGAGGAGTTAGTTGAATGCTGATTTCAAAGCTTTAGGAGTGCTGGAGGATTAACAGATGGAGTGCTATATTTTTGGGCCGCGGCTGATGATTGGGCCGAAGACATATGATAACCGGGCCAAGCCCATGTGCTTGAAAACTGAATTTTTGGATATTACTAGGGGCTTGCCATTTGGTTATTATCTTTTGTGTAATTTTAATTACTTTGGACCCAAGTATGCTTTTAGTATAAATATGTTTGCCTTGTTATGGCTTAAGAGAGGTTTGATTTACCTCACTTCACTTTGTGGTAGATAATACTAGATTCCATCTAGTATTGGGTTGTTGTTAGGCCGTGGTTATGATTAATCTCATTAGTGATTTAATATATAAGTATTTTGTAAATTATTGGGAATTCTCTTGTCTTTGGTTACTAAAATTATTTTCAAAATTTGTGTTGTGAAACCTATTTCCATCCGTGGTGCTCTCTTGTTCTTTCAGGTTTTCAAGTTAGTTTTCTCAATTCTCGATTACTCATTTAGTTACAATCTCAAGCTTTTACTCTCTTTTCTCTAACCAACATTCTTCTAAAGTTCAAAAGTGTTCCCAAGTTACTACAATCTGTTTTCTACAAGTTCCAAGGCAAGAAATCACTTTTTGTGACATTACTTGGGCTGCAAGTTTCGTAGCTTGAAGCCCAAGTTACTGCAGCAGTCCTGCAATATTTTTCTGAATTTTCTTACTTCCATTTTTTGCTTTGATCTTTACTTCTCTGCACTTTATATTTCTACAATTTACTTTCCAGGAATTTACTTTACTGCAATTTACATTTCCAGCAATTTACTTTTCAAGTCATTTACATTTCCAACAATTTACTTTACTGCAATTTACATTTCCAGCAGTTTACTTTCAAGTCATTTACATTTCCATCAATTTACTTTTCAGTTATTTACTTTCCAGCACTTTACTTTTCACTACTTTCAATTCCTTCAATTTACATTTCAAGCTAGCATGTGCTATACTCTTTTGCTTGGGATGTAAGGCAGAGTTAAGACCAGAATAAGTATGAAAGTAAAGAGGTGTATCAAATATAACACAATTATTTACTATTTATCTCAGGTGACTAATGTTTCATCGAAGATTACATTTAAATTAATTGACAACTAGGTTTATGTATGAAAATGCATTAACTTTCAGAGTTAAGATAAATATAAAAATCTGAGATAATATTAGAAGGCTACAAATAGCTATAGCATCTGACAAATGCTATACTTATATGATGTAGGATGGTAACACTGTGTCGTGCTAGGATTCATGAGGTTTGACAAATGATATCGTACCGATAGCACATCAACCTGTGTGTACTCCTAGGAGGCCATCTGACCCGATAATTGATATTGTAACAATCCTATAGAATTACCCTGTAGGATTGTCTAGGTGTTATAACATGTTTTTATTGAATTATTTACTTTGCGTCTTAACAAACCTTTGCATCCTAAGCTTTTCTCTAAATCTGATTAACAACTCACAATTCAAACCCATCATAAAAGATTTCCTCGAATTTGCCATCTGAAATTGGTTTTTACAAATTGGACTTTTTGAAAGAGCTTTCGCCAACCTTCCCTGTGGGATCATGCTGGTCCCTAAGGTGCTTAACAAGTTTAATAAATTGTTTATTGATAAATCAAACACAATTTACAAGTCTGTTGCAGAATAGGATTAAGTAAGATTCAATCTAAACAAACTTTAGAAAACACTAAGATGGTTGCACAAGAATTTCAGAGAATGGGGAATTTAGAATATAGAAAAAAAAGGTTTCTATTTGGGGTTCAAGGATTGAGCACACCCTCAGATTGAGGGGTGAACTTCCTATTTATACCCTATACATTAAATGCATGGCAGGGCACTTTACACGTGGCGTTCACTGATTGGCTTTGGAAGTCTGACTTTGGGAGACATGCTTTCGGCCGGATTATGAACAGTGTAGTTGACAAAGTTGTTGTACGAATTATGGTAGAGGCATGTCCTGTCTGACACATCATACTGAGTTGTGCAAGGTAAGACAAATAGAAACTTGAGGTATAAGCTTTGTGATCATTCAATCGCTGAATATCTCTTTCTTCAGAGATATCAATAGTTTAGCGATCTCTGAAGCTTTCCTCATGTTCCTTCGCGTATAAGTAGAGTTGTCTTTGCTTCACTGATATCCACATCAGGTCACTAGTAGACTTCTCTTTGTTCAGCAGCTTCGTCTTCGATTCAGCTATGAACATCTGTTGACGCGAGACTTGTCTTCAGGGATTACGTTACTGTTTACATCAGAACTATCAGCGATACTGAACAGAATCAGTTTGATCACTGATAGTGAAACACTAATACATACTAAATGTTTATAAGAAGACTATCAGCGATAACTGATCAGACTCAGTCTGATCACTGATGGTGAAACACTAATACATATTAAACGTAATTTTCACTAAGTACAGAAAAGGGTCGTTATCAAATCACTGAGAGAGTTTGGATGAACAATCTCCCCCTATTTGATAATGACAAAGTAACTAAAGAAAATTACTTTATAATTCAAAATGATGGAATAATCAGGACTCATAACATACATGTCCCAATTACTATTTTGAGGGATCTTTTACAGCACTGATAGAGTTAAGTACTTCACTGAAATTCTCATTAATCCAAGAAAAGAATTACAAGGTATGATAATTACAAGTACAAGTGATGTACTAACTACTGTAAGTTAAACTAATAGATTACAAGAAAGAAAACTAATCTATCAGCTATCTAAAGAGGGTTTAGGAGGATTGATCAAATACTCAGGTATTTCTTCTCCTTTTTTCCTTCGCTCTAAAGATTCTTTGCAGATGATCGCTATGATTGGCTCAGCAGCAGGAGAGAGAGTACACCATAGGCACATGAGATCCTTGAGAAGAGCGAGGGGACAGATAGGGATTTCAGAGACTCTTTGAAATCTTAGCTGTTCCTCGTCATCTCTGAAGAAGATTCCAAAAGGTTCTTCAAGAACTTGTCCCGCAACATATGGTCCGCCAGGAGGCAGAGATAGATCCAGAACTGAAAGATCAGGAGGAGGACCGAACAGAGCTTCTCTTGAAAATTTGATGGAGGATTCATTTCTGATCACTGCGACATTATCAGATAAGGAGGAGATAGGCTTTCTCTTGATTTGCTTGGACTTTGGAGGAAGAGTAGATGGCACCTTTAGTATAGCAGCGACTCTGTTGATGAGGGCATTATTCAGCCTTTCAACATAGCCTCTGTATGTTGACTTTGATTTCTTCAGCGCATCTTTGAACTCAAGCCACTCCATGTAGCCGAAGTCTTACAGCTTTGAAATGAACATAGCCTTGCAGCTTCCATCCTCTCTGGTAATCTCCATGGTGACAGAAAGTTTATCCTTCTTCTTTCTCCCAGAGATAGCAACAGCTACGATCTTCATTGGGTCAGAGCGATAGTCAATTTTGTGCTTGCACAAATCGACTGTATTATCGTTGACCGCTTTTTCTTTGGAGCGTTCCTCTTCAATCTCTTTCAAAAGAGCTTCCTGGACTTCCACTGGTTTGCTTTTCAGCTTCTTGTCTTTGACTTGAGAGGACTGAATTTTGAGAGCCAGAGAGGCATCTCTTTGACAGTCAGCAATCAGCTTCACAGCCTTGACGGATTCTTCGATTTCAGCTTCAGTCAGGAACTCTATATCCGTTGATTGAGAGGGGATCTTTCGACTCTGACAAGTGAGATGGTCTAGATGGCCTTCCATGATGTTGCAGGGACTCTTCTTCTTCTTCTTCCTCTTCATCAATCTCTCTTACAGAGATTGGGATTGTTTGGTCATCAGCTTCAGCAGCTGGGATTATTTGGAGCTCTTTACCCTTAAGCAGGGGAGAGAACTGTCTGGTCAGAAAATGAAAAAGGTTAGTTTATTTTTATGGAAGAAGAGAGATAAAGGCTAGAAAGAAACAGGGGTGGGATTTTTATAGAAGGATAAGGGAACGAGGGAAAGGCATACCTGAGAAGGATTCTCCTCAGATAGTGAAGTCTTCTTCAGGCTTCCCTCAGCAGTAGCACCTCTGCTTTGGGAAGGGGTTCTCAAAGAAGTTTCATGGCTCCCTCCTGCTTTGATAACTTCTTTCGAAGTTATCGCTGATGAAGTGACGGCTGAAGAACACCATAGCGATGGATCTTCTTCATCGTCATCATTATCATCTTGATGAGGTTCTTCCTCTTGATCTTCAAGATCAAGGGCTTCATTTTCATCGTCCTATTCTTCTTCATCATCGATTAAATCTTCGAGAGAAGGAGGGGCTTTTTCAGCAGCTATCTCCCCTCAACCTGAGAGGGAGTTTCCTTCTGTTGGACCTCAACAACGACTTCAAACTCCGTATTTTCTTCAGCTCCCTTCTCCCCCTCTTTGTCATTATCATTGGGGGAGAGATCTTTGGAAGGAGATGAAGCTTTTGCAGCGGCCAACACCTGAACTTCAGCCTCCAAACAGTCCAGACGGTTTTCAAACGCAGGAAGATCTGACATAGCCTGATGAATGAACTCCACGACAATGTTCAGCGATGTACGATCGTTCTCTGTGAATGAGGGAGTAGGAGTCAGAGCTGGTGCCTTCAGGTGAGTCAGGATTTGCTGAAGAAGAACTTCACAGGAATCAACCTTTGTAGCCAGGGCTGCAAACTGTTGCTGTGAGTCTTCCCTGACTTTGACAATCGCTTCTTGGATAGTAGCGATTTGAGAAACGTCAACTTTGGAGGTGCAGTTGGTTGTCCTAGTCTTCAGTGCTTCACCAGCTGATTGAACATCATTGGTGGTGTTGTTGAGAGAGGCAGTCAAAGATTCCACCTTTGCACTCAAACTGTTGACATTGTTGTCAACAGTAGCCAAACTAGGACCTGAAATATAAGTTAGTTTTTGAGAAACAGGCTTATATGGTGAGTTGGGAGAAGTGTTTAAGGTTATAGGGATACCTGAATTATCAAACATTTTGTAGAATTGTAAAGATTCCTCAAAAGATTGATGTTCAGGTCCTATGGGTCCAAATTGTGGTTGAGTAGAAATAGATGGAGGGTTAGAGATCAAAGAAATAGAAGTACTAGAGATGGGGATATAAGATGTAGGGATAGGGGTAGTTACCTCATGTTGTTGTTGAACTGGGATCGTAGGTTGCATCACTGTTGTTGTGACAGCGACCGAGATCGCTGGCACGGTTGAAGTGGGTATCGCTGAGGATGTGGAGGAGACCACACGAATGCATCCAAGGAAGTTTGTTGATAAACATCCTTAGGTAAAAAGCTAGAGGTAGCTTTCTCCTTGGTCACCTTGGCCTTCTTCGAAGGACTAAGAGAGCCAGTTGATGGTCGTTTGGAAGGGGTAGCGGCAGGGATAGCAGAAGAAGGAACCTCCTGCGTGGCCGCTGAAGAAGAAGAAGTGAAGAGAGAGAGTCGGGAGCAAAGTTCAGAGATACTTACCTCGTTGGGGAGTGGCTTGACCTCCAGGGAGCGCTGACCCACTTTTGGAAAAGATGCATCCGAGTTAGTGGGGTAAGTAGCAGGGTAGAGGAACTTCAGGTACGCGCAGATGAAGCGTACGTAGGGGACCTTGGGATCCCTCTCGGTCTTCTCTATCTTTGACTTTAGATTGTCAAAGATAGTTGTTGCGTAGTCGAAGTTTCTTCCAGCGATCACTGAGTAAGCCATCTGGACCTGAATCTTGCTGGCTTGGTCCAGTGACCCACTTTTCCCACTCATACACTAAATGAAGTGTGAGAAGATGTAGTTAAGCTGAGAAGGCATCAGTACCTTCTTCACAAGAGTCAGCTTCTTGTTTGGAATCGTTGTCCTTGGCTTGGGTTCCCAAGAGTATTCCATTGCATCCAAGAATTGGATGAGTTCAGCATCAGTTGGCAAAGCATCGAATCCATTCCTGGGTTTGTCAAGAAAACACAGAGCTTTCCTCAGCCCTAAGGCAGTCATCATCCCTGATCCAAGTTCAGTGCTGAAGGAGATAGCAGGAACCTGTTCACCCTTTTTGTTGGTGATAGAGGTTTCTTCAGCGGTAAACCAGAATTGTTGGAGTAGAGCTTTGGAAGGAGTGGGATCTACAGTGATAGCGTAAGCAATGAAGGATTGCTTTAGAAACTTTGCGACTTCTTTCAGATGTGGGTATTTGACACCATCAAAGTCAAGGCGAGCAAGATGATTGTTTTTGGGAAGCTCCGAGTCAGAGATGGCGAACTTGACGTTCTTAGAGGCGACAAGTGGAGATTGAGACATTGTGAGAGTGAACAGATAGAAGAATAGAAGAAAGGTTTTAGTCTAAAAAATAAAGAAGATTTGCCCAGTTACTATTTTGGGAAAGAAACATAGAAAAATCAACAATTTTGAAGATTAAAAAGGTATTCTTAATATAAGATACAAGAACAGTAAGAAAAACCAAAGATTTTGAATGAAGAAAAATCAAAATAAAATGGTTTTTAAAGAATAAAATCAAATATGAAAATGATTTTATGTGATAAGAATCTTATAAACCCATAAAATGGAGTTTTATGTAAAAAGATTTAAGATAAGAATAAGAAAAAGATCAAGAATAACCTGTTGATCTTTGAAGAGGATGATGCAAATGCTTGAGAATGCTAGAATGTTTGAGAGAGAATTCTTGCTTAGAAAGTATTTCCAGAAAGCGTAAAATGATAAGAATGGAAAAACATTCCTTTTATACGTGAGAGAGAGAGAGTGTGTGTGAGAGGCGGGAAAACAAATGCTCATCATGACATGGACACGTTCCACGAAGTTGATTGGATGGAAGGGCAACGGACGAACGTGTCAGAAAAAGGCATGTCGTGGATTATCGGTTCAAATGACGTCATAGAAGAGAGAGACTGTTCATTTGTCCGTTTTGAAATTATCGCTGAAGAAAAGTCAGCGATAGATTTTCTTTTTGAAAGTATCCCTGATGGTAAAGATAGGGATAGATTTTTTTTTAAGAAAGATCACTGACTAGAATTATCAGTGATGGATGTATTTTTCAAAAAGCTTTTAATCATTTGAAGAAAGTTCAGTGATTAAAGTTTATATTTTGAAAACCATTTTTACTGAATGAAGATTCAGTTGAAGGGATTGAGAGAACATACTTGAGAGTTAGAATGTTTATCAGAAAGAAATGATAAAAAGGGGAACTTATGATTACTGACACAATGCATGAACGCTTAAGAATTATTCTTCGAAATTCAGCATTCCAAGCTCACTGATGAGAAAGTTGAACCTTGTCTCATCGAGAGGTTTGGTGAATAAATCAGCAAGCTGAAAGTCAGTAGGGATAAAATGAAGTTCAATATCACCGTTCATCACATGATCTCTGCTAAAGTGATATCTGATCTCTATGTGTTTTGTCTTTGAATGTAGCACTGGATTATTTGCTATAGCGATAGCACTAGTGCTGTCGCAATAGATTGGAATCTTTGATAGCTGAAGGTCATAGTCTAATAGTTGATTTCTCATCCATAAGATTTGAGAACAACATCTTCCAGCGGCTACGTATTCAGCTTCAGCTGTGGAAGTGGACACTGAATTTTGCTTTTTGCTTGTCCAACTTACCATCTTTCCTCCTAGGAGTTGACATCCACCAGTGGTACTCTTTCTGTCAAGTTTACAACCTGCAAAATCACTATCAGAATAACAGTTAGATCGAACCCTGAGTATTTGGGATACCAAAGAACGAGGTTAGGAGTTCCTTTCAGATATCTGAATATGCGCTTAACAGCGATCAGATGGGATTCCTTGGGTTCAGATTGGTAGCGTGCACATAAACAAGTGGAGTACATGATGTCAGGTTGGCTCGCCGTAAGATACAGCAGGGAGCCTATCATTCCTCTATAGTCAGTGACATTAACAGGTTTTCCAGAAGGATCTTTGTTAAGTGTCAGAGGAGGTGCCATAGGAGTTTTCATTGTTGAAGTTTGTGTTAGATCAAACTTCTTCAGCATATCTTTAACATACTTACCTTGGCTTATAAAAGTACCTTTGTCAGATTGTTTAATCTGAAGACCAAGAAAATATGTCAGCTCACCTATCATACTCATTTTGTATTCTTTCTTCATTCTTTCAGCGAAGCGAGTACATAGAGATGGGTTAGTAGAACCAAATATTATGTCATCGACATATATTTGTACAAGAATTATATGACCTTTTATTTTTCTAAAAAATAACGTATTATCAATCTTGCCACGTTCAAAATTTTCAGAGCTAAGAAAAGATGAGAGAGTGTCATACCAAGCACGACGGGCTTGTTTTAGACCATAGAGAGCCTTATCCAATTTATAAACATAATTTGGATAATTAGGGTCATAGAACCCGGGAGGTTGTTCTACATAGACTTCTTCATTCAGCTTTCCATTTAGGAACGCTGATTTTACATCCATTTGATACACAATGAAGTCATTGTAAACTGCATAAGCTAAGAATAGTCGAATTGCTTCGAACCTAGCCACAGGGTCAAAAGTTTCATCATAGTCTATGCCTTCCTCTTGTCTGTATCCCTGAGCAACAAGTCGAGCCTTGTTGCGGGTTACAGTTCCATGTTCATCTAACTTGTTTCTAAACACACATTTGGTGCCTATAACAGTTTTATCAGATGGTCTAGGAACGAGATTCCAAACTTTGTTGCGAGAGACCTCAGTCAGCTCTTCTTGCATAGCTTGTCAGGATCGAATTCTTAACAAGAATTAATACTCAGAAACTAAGATCAAAGAAGTTGCGGAAAAACACTTTGATATTTAATAAAACAGTAATCAAACACAGTATATAATGATCAAACAGTAAACTTGTATTGACTGCTTAAAGTTACAATATTACACTCTCAACCTCAATATTGATGAACAGACTCACCAATACGAATTCTACTTCTCTAGAATTAGGATCTATGCCTTGAGGTCGATTTCTCTCTTGAAAAACAATTATCAAAAGTTATTTCTATCTATTCTACACATTCTATACATATACTGATAAAAAGATAATTACAAAGAATAAACAAATCTTCAGTATATCTTCCATGTATATCTTCTAAGTATATCTTCAGTATATCCAGCTGTAGTACTTTCCATCCGTATCTCTTTAGCAGCACTAATAATGCTCAGCAACATTAACTTCATCTAGCAGCATTAACTGCAAGCAGTATTAACTACTAGCAGTACTAACTAGCTAAGCAGTACTAACTTTGTTCAAGCAGTACTAACTTTAACTAGCAGTATTAATTCTACTAGCAGTAGTAACACTTAGCAGTATTAATCTTCAACTTGTTCTGGCAGTAGTAACTACACTTGTACTAGCAGTAGTAACTACACTTAGTAAAATCTTTAGTTCCCAACAATCTCCCCCTAACTTGACTTTTAGAAGAGAAGTCAAGTTCTTCAGATATTCTTCAAGATGCTTTCAACACCTTACATTTAGTTGCCCAAATTTGGATCTAGGCCCAGACTTTGATTGATAGTTCTTCTCACCACAATTCTGGCCATTTCTGAATCCTTAGTACATACTAACTTAGCTTTCAGCATCCCTTCAAGTTTCTGCTTGCTATGATCATATATTTTGTCAACTAGGTAGTACTCATGATAACATTTATCAATTGTAATCATGTACACACCACAGTTTTCAAAGAGTATCCAATGATCAATCTTTTTGAACACATACTCATGATGAAGATCTTTAATCCTATGCACCACCTTCTCTGGATCAAACATCATACATAAGTATTCCATTGCCACTTTGAGAAGATTCTCTTCAGTACCTTTCAACACAGGTTCATAAAGTTTCATCCCAACTTTATATAGTTCTTCCATATCAGCTCTTGAACAACTTCTAATGACTTTCCCCCATGTTGAATAAGCTTCAAATGAACCATCAGCTCTCTTGATTCTGAAGAAATTCTTTCCATTGTCTCTCAAAATATCCCAGAAGATGATCTCTGGAGCTTGCATAGAGATTGGAACAGCCTGTACAGGTTTTACTATAGTCATATACAACCCCACATGCTCATCTGATTGCTCTTTGGACTGTTCTGAGTTCTGCACAGGTTCTGCTGAAGGTGTGACTGAAGATTCTGCTTTAGTTTCTGCTCTTTCTTCCACTCTTGGCCTTTTAGACTGCTTTTTGGAAGCAATTGTCTTCATCCTCTTTGCATATTTGATTTCTATACCAGCATTCTCTTGTTTTTCCTTCATTTCTTCAGCATTATCCTTTGAAGGTGTGGTCTCCTCAGGGAATGGTTGTTGAATATTTAGATCATACCTCTCCTTCATTCTTCTTTCAGCCTCTTCCCTTTGAGATGAGTCCCCTTGGAGTTTAGCCATTTCTTTCTTGTACAATTCCTCAACCTGACTGTATGCCATATTGGTAAACATCTCCCCCTTAACACCAATTGCACCTTTCAGGAAGTTTATCATCTTTCTTCTTTCCTGATTGGCCAAAAATGTCTTGGAGGGTTGTCTTTTCTGCTTTTGTTTCTGAATTGGCATCTTCTTAACCTGGATTTTCTTGACCTGAGTTGCTGTCTGAGCTGCTTCTTTCAAACTCTTTTGGTATTCTGCATTTAACTTCTTGGCCATTATCCTTGCAAGTTCTCTATCAGTTTCTGTTTGACATTGCTCCTCTTTTTCCATTTGCTCTTGAATCTGCTTTGCCATCTCCTCATCCATTTCAATTTGACTCTTTTTCTTGGCAGGCAGTTCAGCTTCAACCATTTTCTCCTTTCCTTTTCCTTTTGTCTCCTTTGCCTTTTCTGTTGCCTTTTGTTGAACTTTTCCTTCATTGATGACTACTCCCTTGGCCTTTTGAGTAGCCTCAGGAGTGTCATTCTTTGCTTTGACTAGTGTTTCTACAATCTCCATTTCTTCAACAGAAAGCCCTGTTACTGCTGCTTCTGTTACTGTTGCTTCAGCAGTATTAACAGTTTCTGCTGCTTCAGTTTCTGTTTCCATCTCTTTCTCTGTCTCCCCCTCAACTTCAGCTTTCTTTTCAACCGTTTCCCCTTCATGCTTCTCCCCCTTGTTGAAAGAATCTTGAAATTTGTCCCTCTTTTTGAGTACAAACTGTTTCCTTCTTTTCTTTTGAACCAGCCTGGTCACCATCTTCTTTAATTTTTCAATCTGGACTTGTTGTGACAGGATCACCAGCTTCATCTCCTCTATTTCTTTTCCTTGTTTCATAACATCTAGGTTGATGTTACCCATTGTCTCCATCAATTCATCATAGTTATATCTGTCCTCACCTTCTCCAGGAGTGTTACCCCCTATTGAAGGATCATTGGATCTTTTAGTAGTGGAAGTCTTCTGCCTAGCAGAAGCACTATCCACCCCTGTGGTTTCTTGGCACCAGGGACCTTCAAATGATTGCTCATTCAAAGTTGCCATGGGGGAGGTCTTATTGATGTTACCACTTTCCTCCTCTGTGTTAGCAGGAGTAGTGGCAGCCTCATCTCCCATATGCTCTACCTCCTCCTCAGAGAGCACCTCCTTTGGGTTGGGAGACACCCTTGTGGTTTCCCTTTGGATATTCTCTAGGGGAGAATTCTCCCTTAGAGGGCTTAAAGGCTTAGTGGGTGATGGTACAAGAAGGGAAGGAGCCTTCTTTACCTGTTTTCTTTGATAAGTTTGGGTAATAGGAGAGGTTGGTTTTGTAAGAATGGACTGGGGAATTGTTTTTGAGTGAGAAGGTTGGGCTTGGCTAGCAGTGGGATGGTCTAATGAGGGCCTTGACCCTGCTGCCATACCTTCAGTGGTTTGGGACACCACCATCATTGTAGAGAACAATGGGGTGTCAACTCCTTCCGAGTCCCCAGCAGATCTTCTCATATTTGAGAAAACCTTGCCTTTTGGGGGTTTAGGTACATATACCCCAACAGGTTGAGGTATATCCGTCAATTCATGGTTAATTACTTCCTGAACAAATCTGGGATACATAAAGAAACTCTTTTTGTTTCCCATATTTGATACAAGATCATTGAAAATCATCTTTGAGAAATTGTACCTTCTGGATGTAGCCAAGCATACCAAAGCATATGCAATTGGACTGCTGAACTCACTCCATCCAGTGGTCTTTTTGGAGATACAATGCATTAGGGTATGAACAAGAAAACGCCATTGGGGTGAAAATTTTGCTTTTGAGAATTTGAAAACACCCAATGGGCCTCCATACCCCATTCTAGTAAGATTAGAAAACAGTTCATCATTAGAGATAGACATTATACCAGCGGCATCGTCTAGACGTAGACTGATGCGAATGACTTCTTCAGTAACTGTAAGTGAGTGATCACAGATTCTTGTCTTGATCATTTGCACACCATTTTCCACAACAATGGTTGCATTAGCCCAGAACTGCCTTTGGTGCTCAATGTAGATTGTAGGTGATACAGTAAGAGCATGAGCAATGTGGCTCGACTTCAGAAAGTCGACTATCTGATGAAAACCTTCAGCTTGTTTTGGCTTTTGTAGCATCGCAATCTCGTTGTGCTCGTCGATGAATGTCATGGATGCCATTGATCTTAGTGAAAACTTGCCTGAAAACTTCGAACTTGAGAGATAAAAGGTTTTGAGCGCAAGAGAACAGTATGCAGAGAGTCGTTATGAGCTTTTAGGCGGGCAAAAGGTATTTATAGTATTCGGAATATAAGCAGTATTAACCTAGAGCAGTATTAACCGCGAGCAGTATTAACTGAACTAGCAGTATTAACTACTAGCAGTATTAACTAACTAGCAGTATTAACTGCGAGCAGTATTAACTGAACTAGCAGTATTAACTGAACTAGCAGTATTAACCACTAGCAGTATTAACTACTAGCAGTATTAACTGAAAGCAGTATTAACCACTAGCAGTATTAACTACTAGCAGTATTAACTACTAGCAGTATTAACTGAAAGCAGTATTAACCACTAGCAGTATTAACTACTATCAGTATTAACTACTCTTACACTTTTTGACACCATCCCTTTTCTCTTACTTTTTACTACTTTGTTCATCCCCTGATCCTTTTCTTCTTGATCCTTCATGATCATTACTCCCTCTGGAGTATTTCTAACTTCAACCTTCTGCTGGATTAAAAGTAACATGTCCTTCATCAAATTTTTTTTTTTTTTTTTTTAAAGAATTTGAAGGCAGTCCATGTTCCTTGTTATGTGCCAAGAGCAACCATTTTCTTCATTCTGAATGCTCTTCCTCTTGAGCTTTTGATTGCCCTGCACACTTGATAAATCAGTTAGTCTTGGATGGAACCCAAGCCAAAGTGGTCTTGGGTTGACCTTTCTCATTAATATAATCTGTCAGTTTGGTCTGAATGAGTTGTTTAGGAATCTCATGGCTGGAATACTTTGTCAAGATTATAGGCTTTGCAACATTAATACTAGTAGAAGCACTATCCTTGTTAGCACTAGTATTGGTTGCAGCAACACTATTTCTGTTAGCAGTACTATCTGGGATAGCAGTACTAACAGGTTTCTTTACAATTGGAACCCAAACTTGAACAAAGTTGCTTGCTTTCTTTGTCTTTGAATTACTCCTTGGCTTATTTGGAGTAATTTTCTTTGGTTTAGCAAACTTGTTATGAGCATGTGATCTTATAGGTGCTCTGTTCTCAGCCATTTGATTCCTTCTCTGACTCCTATAACCAAAAGAGTTTTGTGGTTTTCTTTGAAAAGTGACTCTTTGGTTGATAGGGTTGAAATAACAGTGTTTGGCAAGATGATTCAATTTGCCACAGATAAAACAAGGTTTTGGTCTATTGATTTTACTCAAATCAACTCCTTGTTTTTGTGCCCACTGATTATTCCAGTTTCTCTGATTTCCCCTTGGTTTATCATGTTTTTGGGGCTCAGATTTATTGCAAGAACACTGTTTACAAGGGACAGGATTCACAACTGTGGTTTGCTTATAATGGACCCTCTCAGACTTTCCCTCAGTCTTTTCTATGTCCTTAGACTTGATCCAAGCCTTTCCACATCCCTCATTGGTGATAATGTTATTTTCTAGAGGAATCTCACCACTCACAGTGTTCTCATTACTCTTTTCACTAGAGTTCTCTACTTCAGAGTCTGTTTCAACCACCACTTTGTCTAAAGGATCTACCTTAGTGGCTCCAACAGGCAATTCCTTCCTATCCTTGGTCTCTAGTAAGTTTGATATAGGAGGAATGTAATTGTTGTTGTATGGTGGTGGTGTGGTGTTATAGCCTATTCCTCTTCTAAGTTTGTCATGGATTTGAGTTTGGAGCAAAGAGTCCATTGCTTTAGAAGCATTGGAAAATTTCTCAATATCCAGCTTGGCTTTCTCAAACTCACTCTTTATCTTCTCATTCTCCTCTTTAGACTTTTTCAGCTTAATTTCATACTGATCTTTCTCCCACTTCCAGTAGTTTGTGTCATAGGAATGTTGAAGCTCATTGGCTTGAAAACTCTTAATCTGCTCTTCAAACCTCTCAACAATCCTAACATAGTCTTTTATATCTTTTTCTAATCTCTTAAGGTCATCACTCATCTTCTGATTGTGATCCCTGTACCTTTTAACAGTTTCAATACAGGGTTTAGAACAAAGATTAGATGTTACCTCTGTTGGAATTTCTGAGCTTGAAGACTCTGAACCTTTAGCCATGATGATTGTGATTTTGAGTGTAGGTTTCTGAGAATACTAGCTCTGATACCACTTGTCAGGATCGAATTCTTAACAAGAATTAATACTCAGAAACTAAGATCAAAGAAGTTGCGGAAAAACACTTTGATATTTAATAAAACAGTAATCAAACACAGTATATAATGATCAAACAGTAAACTTGTATTGACTGCTTAAAGTTACAATATTACACTCTCAACCTCAATATTGATGAACAGACTCACCAATACGAATTCTACTTCTCTAGAATTAGGATCTATGCCTTGAGGTCGATTTTTCTCTTGAAAAACAATTATCAAAAGTTATTTCTATCTATTCTACACATTCTATACATATACTGATAAAAAGATAATTACAAAGAATAAACAAATCTTCAGTATATCTTCCATGTATATCTTCTAAGTATATCTTCAGTATATCCAGCTGTAGTACTTTCCATCCGTATCTCTTTAGCAGCACTAATAATGCTCAGCAGCATTAACTTCATCTAGCAGCATTAACTGCAAGCAGTATTAACTACTAGCAGTACTAACTAGCTAAGCAGTACTAACTTTGTTCAAGCAGTACTAACTTTAACTAGCAGTATTAATTCTACTAGCAGTAGTAACACTTAGCAGTATTAATCTTCAACTTGTTCTGGCAGTAGTAACTACACTTGTACTAGCAGTAGTAACTACACTTAGTAAAATCTTTAGTTCCCAACAATAGCGCTGACCCAGTTTGGATCTCTGAGGGCATCATCAGTCTTCTTTGGTTCTATTAAAGAGAGAAAGTTGACAAAGAGACAGATATTACCTAAGCTTCGTCATGTCTGAATACCTGCATCTGGATCACCAAGAATTTGATCTATTGGATGATCACTGGTCCATCGCTGAGCAGGAGCATGATCGCTCAACTTAGAGGTTGGATCAACAATTGGGATGTTTACTGATGAAGACGTTTGAGGTTCATCAGCAATTAACTGTTGAGTAGTGGACAAACTGTTGTTATCAGAGAGGTTTTCAGACAGAGGTAGATCTGATGGTAGTAAGGTGTTTAGAGGTTCAGCTGAAACCCATGAGTTCGATTCAGCGTTAGGATATATGATGTTTGGATCATCATCATCAGTAGGTGGATCTGTGTGCTGATGGTTTGAGAAGAAGGGTTCAGTTTCTTTGTAGTGAGAAAACATCCAAGCATTTAATTCTTCATTGTCAGCGATTGGTTTGGAGTTCGCTGAGCGAGTTTCATCAAAAGTGACATGAATTGTTTCTTCCACATATTGTCTTCGTTTGTTGAAAACTCTGTAGGATTTTGAGATGGAGGAATATCCTAGAAATATTCCATCATCAGCTTTTGGGTCGAACTTTCCAAGCTGATCTTTGTTGTTTAAGATAAAGCACTGACAACCAAAGATATGAAGAAAGCTGATAGAAGGCTTCCTTCTATGAAAAAATTCATAAGTTGTCTTTCCAAATCGCTTTACTATCAACGATCTGTTTTGAGTAAAAAATGCAGTGTTTACAGCTTCTGTCCAAAATTGAGTAGGGAGATGAGAATCGCTGAGCATTGATCTAGCATCTTCAATGATAGTTTTGTTTCTTCTTTCAGCGACGCCGTTTTGCTGAGGTGTTCTTACTGAGGAAAAGTTATGAGAAATTCCTTTATTCTCAAAGAAATTATTCAGGGAACTGTTTTTGAATTCAATTCCATGATCACTTCTTATTGAACGAACAGTAAGATTATTCAGCACTTTCATCTTTTTAACAAAGGATATTAGTTCTTCTGGAGTATCACTCTTACAGCGAAGAAAGATAACCCAGGTATAGCGAGAGAATTCATCTACAATGACAAGCGTATATTTCTTTCCAGCTATTGATTGGATATTGACAGGGCCAAACAGATCCATATGTAAGAGCTGAAGAGGACTTGTCACTGAAGAGACTTGTTTAGACTTGAAACTAGCTTTTGTTTGTTTTCCTTTTTCACATGCTGAGCAGAGAGATTCTTTAGCATATGAGTGCTGAAGAAGACCAGAAACCAGTTCCTTAGAAGAGAGAGAATTCAAGGTTTTGAAGTTTAGATGAGAGAGCCTTTTGTGCCATAGCCAGTTGACATCAGAAGAGGCCTTAGAGAGAAAACATAAGTTTTCAGTGGTAGTAGAGTCCATATCTATTACATAGACATTTTCTCTGCGATAACCACTGAGAGCAAGTTTTCCTTTCTCATCCACCACTGAACATGCTTTCTTAGAAAAGCGAACTTCGTAGTCTTTGTCAGACTGCTGACTGATGCTTAGAAGGTTGTGCTTCAGTCCATCTACATAAGTGACTCTTCGAAAGGTAGTTGTCCCATTGATGAGGACACCAAACGCTCGGGTATATCCTTTTCCATTTCCACCGAAGGTCACAGAGGGACCTTTCTATTCCTTGTATTCAGTGAGCATGTCTTTTTGTCCAGTCATATGACAAGAACATCCACTATCGAGATACCAGATGCCCTTTGATCCCTGCATACATAAGGAAAATTAAGGGTTGTTTGGTACCCACTTTTCAATGGGTCCTTTAGAGTTAGTGGATGTGGAAGATTCAACAGTCTTCACAGCAGATGAAGATTCAGCTTCAGTGGTGATCTTCACTTTGGTTAATTTCTTAACCTTAGTGGTATTCTTCACCTTGGTTGATTTTTCAACTTTGGTGACCTTCTCAGCCTTAGAGGCATTTATCTTTACTTTAGCTGTTTTATCAGCTTTGGTAGCAGTCGGACATTTGCTTGCAAAATGGTCAGTAAAACCACAATGATAACATTTTATGTATTTGAAAGTGGTTTTAGGACCAGAAGTAGAAGGTTTTGCAAGTTTAAGATGAGCAGGTCCAGGTCCAACAAGACTTTTCTCATGAGATCTGGGAGGAATTTTCATTTCTTCAGATTTCATGGGTCTAAGATCAATCTTTAGCTTTGGAGGACAGAGATCGAAGATTTCTATCATAGAGCTAGAGGATTGATTCACTGAAGGTTTTGAAGGAACTTTCAGTTTTGCTTTCTTGGTAGCCTTATGAGGACGAAGAATGGATTTTTCTTTATCCGCAGACTTAGTGTCTTTGGATTTTTCCTCAGGGATAGAACTAGAAGAAGAAGGATAAAATTGATCATAAGAAGTGTCAGAGATACGAGTGACAAACGTTCCAAACTTAAGCATGGAATTTTCTTCTTTAGGCTCATCTTGTTGTGTCCAAAAGCCAATACCAGTTTTATCACTTTCAGGAGTTTGAGAATTTATTATCTCTGAGATCTTTGTTGATGATTTGCACCATTTTTCAACATGAGCTTTTTCTGCTTTTAGAGCAGCGATGGCTTGTTCGCATTCAACGCTGATGATTTCATTTATAATGACTTGATCTTTCAACTTTTCTTCTAAAAGATTTAGTTCTCTGATCTTTTCATGACATTTCTCAAGCTCTTGAGTTAAATGAACATTTTTATTCTCAGCTTGAGTTTTGTCGTTTAGAGCATTATAAAGGTCAATCGTCAGCACATCAACATCGCGACTTTTCTCAGCTTCAGGCAGAGAGGGATTTGTAGAGATAGATACCTGAGATTATATGTAGCTCATAGAAGGTTCAGATGGTTCTTCCACTTCTTCTTTAATCTCGGCCATGAGGCAGAGATTAGCGACTTCTTCTTCATCAGAACTTGATTCTTCTGATTCAGCCAAGTCGTGTTCTTCAGCGATGATACCTTTACCTTTTCGCTTGTAGCTTTTCAGATTTTGATATTTGTTCTTCAGCTTTAGGTATTTGGCATCACTAGATCTTCTTGAGGTAGAAGGCTTGAAGACCTTTTTAGACCTGCACTCACTAGCAAAGTGTCCAATCTTTTCACAGTTATAGCAAGTGGCAGTAGCCTTATCAACAGGAGTTGATTTTGGCTTTTCAGTAAGAGAGAGAGGCTTATTTCTTCGGAAATTGCTCTTTCTTGCAAATCTCTTAAAAGAGTTTGTCAAGAGTGCTAAGGACTCATCGAACTCTGAAAGATCAGGGTCTGATAGATCCTCAGATTCAGAATCTAACTCAGTGATGGTGAGAGTAGATCGCTGAGATGGAATTATCTCTGAAGAGACTAAAGCAACAGGAGTGCTTTTGGAGTCTTTAGAATCTTTTACAAGATTCTTTTTCAGGAGATTCGATTGCTCATAATTGAGCAATATTCCATACAAAGTGCTTAGAGAGAGAGAATTTAAGTCTTTTGTCAACTTAAGACATATTGAATAACTGTCCCAGCTTTCAGGAAGACATTCTAAGAATTTTGTTAAGACCTCAGAATTAGAATAGGTCCTACCAACAGTTCTTAGATCAATGATTAAGCAGTTAAACCGCTGATGAACGTCAGAAAGAGATTCATTCTTACCAGCAATGAAACTTTCATACTGTCTTACCAAGTAAATCTTTTGAGTCTCTTGGATTTCAGTGGTGCCTTCATATTGAACACATATGGTTTCCCACATTTCTTTAGAAGTTTTCAGATGCATGATGGAATGGAAAACTTCATCAGGCAGAGCCATTGAGATAATGGTCTTTGCTCTTGCATCTATGCCTACCTTCTTTTTGTCTTCATCACTCCACTGTCTTATTTCCTTAACGACATAGCGTTCAGGGACAACTTCAGTGGTGGTAGTAGTGGGAACTGCAACTATAATTCTAACAGGTTCATAGGGTCCATTTTCTATATATTCAGGTATAGTAGGATCAGCACCTTCAAGAAATAGCATCATTCGATTTTTCCGTAGATAAAAGTTATCTCTGCTAAATCGAGGAGGTTTAGAAAGTGAACCATTATCATAGTAGTTTGTGTTTGTGTTAAGTGTCATTTAGAATATCAAAGAAGAGAATAAAGCAAGATCTTGTTTATTAGATTAAACAAACTGCTCTGATACCACTTGTTGGTCCCTAAGGTGCTTAACAAGTTTGTAGAAGGGGGGGGGGGTGAATACAAATACAAAATTTAAAATTTAATAAATTGTTTATTGATAAATCAAACACAATTTACAAGTCTGTTGTGGAATAAGATTAAGTAAGACTCAATCTAAACAAACTTAAGAAAATACTAAGATGGTTGCACAAGAATTTCAGAGAATGGGGGATTTAGAATATAGAACACAAAGGTTTCTATTTGGGGTTCAAGGATTGAGCACACCCTAAGATGGAGTGGTGAACTTCCTATTTATACCCTATGCATTAAATGCATGGCAGGGCACTTTACACGTGGCATTCACTGATTGGCTTTGGAAGTCTGACTTTGGGAGACATGCTTTCGGCCGGATTATGAACAGTGTAGTTGACAAAGTTGTTGTACGAATTATGGTAGAGGCATGTCCTGTCTGACACATCATACTGAGTTGTGCAAGGTAAGACAAATAGAAACTTGAGGTATAAGCTTTGTGATCGATTCAGCTATGAACATCTGTTGACGCGAGACTTGTCTTCAGGGATTACGTTACTGTTTACATCAGAACTATCAGCGATACTGAACAGAATCAGTTTGATCACTGATAGTGAAACACTAATACATACTAAATGTTTATAAGAAGACTATCAGCGATAACTGAACAGACTCAGTCTGATCGCTGATGGTGAAACACTAATACATATTAAACGTAATTTTCACTAAGTACAGAAAAGGGTCGTTATCAAATCACTGAGAGAGTTTTGATCAACAGATAAATACTTGGTACTTATACCATTATTACTTGTTACGAGACGATAGTAGTTCAAGGTTTATACTTGCGCTGAGTTCTATTTTAAGTGACTCTCATTTACATAACCAAACAAGTTTTTGGCGCCGCTGCCAGGGAAGCACGCTGAAAGATTTTTCATTTTAAAGTAAAATTTTTAAAAACTAATTTTTCTACCATCTTTTTGAAACTAGTTCATGCCATGATTGCCACACGGGGGTAATTTTTTCCAATTCGATCTTGACATAGAAAAAACGTTTTGACAAAGAAGAAGAGCGCAAAGAGCTGCTTTAGCTTTTACCTCTCCAGAAATGGCTAATCGTGAAAATGTGTTTGCCGAAGAAGAAATGCACCCCGAACCTATTCCTAGGAACAACAATGAAAGTCCTAGGGTAATTCCTAGGAATGACATTTTTGAACCTAGGAATGAAAATAATAATGATGAACCACCAATAAATCACATTTTTAGGCTTGCAAATTCCAAAAATGGTGGAATTATGGATTATGCTATCCCTATTTTAAACCAACTGCATACAAGGATTCTTAAACCAACTATTAATACTGCTCATTTTGAACTCAAACCTATAAAGTTTCAGATGTTGCAAACCAATGGCTAGTTCACTGGTATGCCATCTGAAGATCCTCATGCACACTTCAAATCTTTCATGGAGATCACAGTCTCATTTCTTATCTCTGGAGTATCTGAGGATGCTCTAAGCCTAAAACTTTTTCCAATTTCACTAAGGGATAGAGCAAAATCCTGGTATACTTCTTTAAAACCAGACTCTGTGATTTCATGGAACAATATGGCAGAAAATTTTTTAAAAAAATATTTTCCACCCACGAGGAATGCTAAGTTCAGAAATCAAATTTTTACTTTTAAACAAATGGACGATGAGGCAGTTCCTGATGCATGGGAAAGGTACAAAGAGCTACTGAGAAAATTCCCTCACCATGGCATTCCCTACTGCATACAGCTAGAGACGTTTTACAATGGTTTAAACACCACTGCCAAACAAATGCTTGATGCTACTGCAGGAGGAGCTTTCACAGCTAGTACCTATAATGAAGGTTATGACATAGTTGAAAAGATCTCTAACAACAATGGACATTGGTTTGACCAGCAGTCAGTTGCACCTAGAAAAACAGCAGGAGTACATGACATAGATGCATATAAAGAATTAATTTCACAAATTGCCCATATGGCATCTTTACTTAGAAACTTGACTAATCCATCTGTGCAGTCTAATGCTGTTACTTCTACTGTCAATTATGTGCAGTGTACTTACTATGGTGATGACCATACATTTGACCATTGTCTAGGAAATCCTGAACAAGTCAGTTATGTCAATAACAACAAGAGTGGACCTTTTTCTCAAACATATAATTCTGAATGGTGAAAACATCCCAATTTCTCCTGGAACAGTCATACTCTTAACCCACCACTACCAAGGCTGCAAGGCCAATTAAATTTTCACTCACATGGGCAACAAAATCATCACCCACAGTCACACAAATAGATCTCAAAACAACCAACACACTATTTCCCATGCTCAACATCATCAATCTTCTTTCCAAAACAAGACCAATCAGAATACTGACTCATCTACTTCTTTGGAAGCAATGATGAAAGGGTTTATAACCCAAACTCAGGTTTCTATCAAGAATCTTGAGACTCAGATGGGGCAAATGGCTTTGGAAATGAGAAAAAGATCAGCAGGCACTCTTCCAAGTGATACTGAGATACCTCACAGAGATGGAAAGGAGCATGTAAAGGTTATGACCTTATGAAGTGGAAAGAACTTAGAACGTACCCAAAGAGAACCAAACAAAGCAGAGCCTGAAAAGAAAAAATAAGACCAGATTCTGCTACTATATTACCTATGAATCAATCATGTAGTACTAGTGAGCCCAAGCCCATAGCTAATCCCATTAGTAGCCCAACTATTCCTAAGAGATTTGATTTTTCTAAAACACTGTTCCCTGATAGACCTGAACTAGTCCAAAAGCCCAAGGAGAGTATTGTAATTGATGTGTCACACTCTGGTGGCAGTCCTACAGTACCATCTCAAACTAGTCCTATAGTACTCTGTAAGACTAGAAAAGAACCTGACTTA
This sequence comes from Arctium minus, assembly GCA_954870635.1. Lineage (NCBI taxonomy): Eukaryota > Viridiplantae > Streptophyta > Magnoliopsida > Asterales > Asteraceae > Arctium > Arctium minus. The sequence continues at coordinate 61,643,764 of OX941088.1, read as the reverse complement.
GAAACCATTTTGCAACCTGTCCAGAAACCTATCCACGCACCTACTCTTCCTAAGACTCCACCCTCTGCTTCAGTTGGTCCTTACATTCCTTATCCCCAAAGGTTAAGAAATCAAAAGGAAGAACTTCAATTTAAAAAATTTCTTGATGTTTTTAGACAGCTACACATAAACATACCTCTGGTTGAAGCCATTGAGCAGATGCAAAGTTATGCAAAATTTTTGAAAGACATTCTGAGCAAAAAGAAAAAACTGACTGAATATGAGACTGTAGCTCTGATAGAAGGATATAATGTTATCCAGTAAAATCCCTTCAAAACTGAAAGACCCTGGAAGCTTTACAATCCCATGTTCCATAGGAGGAAAAGAAATAGGAAAAGCCTTATGTGACTTAGGTGCTAGTATTAAACTCATGCCTCTCTCTGTTTTCAGTACTCTAGGCATAGGTGAAGCTAGTCCCACAACAGTTACCCTCCAATTAGCTGATAAGTCCATAGCGTGCCCAAAAGGTAAAATTGAGGATGTCCTGGTCCAAGTTAATAAGTTTATATTCCCTGCTGAATTTATCATCTTAGACTTTGAAGCTGACAAGAATGTTCCCATCATTCTAGGCAGACCTTTCCTAGCTACTGGAAGAACCTTGATAGACGTCCAAAAGGGAGAATTGACCATGAGAGTCCAAGACCAGCATGTGATATTTAATGTATTTGATTCCCTTAGGTACCCTGAAGAAAAAGAAGAGTGTTCTACCTTAACTTTGATTGAGACCTGGTGTCAAGAAAAAAATTTGGGGAGGATCCTTGGGATAGTTAAATCTGATAGTGATGAAGAAGAAAAAGATTATGATGACCTAGATATACCATTTGAGACTGTTTCTTTTGAAGTATTAGAAAATAAGGATAGGAAAACTCTTGTTCCCTCCTTAGAAGTTGCACCAGACTTAGATTTGAAACAACTACCCTCACACCTGAAGAATGCCTTTTTAGGAGAACTAGGGAAGCTGTCTGTCATTATTTCATCCACATTAGAAGTTGATTAAGAAGAAAAGTTGGTCAATATGCTAAAACTTCATACCAAAGCCATAGGATGGACCATTGCTGACCTAAAGGGCATAAGCCCTACCATTTGTCAACACAAGATTACCTTGGAAGACAAAAATTTCACCTCAGTAGATCCTCAAAGGAGATTTAATCCTGTGATGAAAGAGGTAGTTAAAAAGGAAAATTTGAAATGGCTTGATGAAGGTATAATCTATCTTATTGCAAGTAGTACATGTTTCAGTCCTGTACAGTGTGTACCCAAAAAGAATGGAGTTATTGTAGTACCAAATGAGAAAAATAAACTTATACCCACTAGGATAGTATCTGGTTGGAGGATTTGTATGGAATATAGGAGGCTTAACAAGGCCACTCAGAAAGAGCATTTTCCCTTACCCTTTGTAGACCAAATGCTAGATAGATTAGTTGGGAAAGAGTTCTATTGTTTCTTAGATGGATACTCTGGATAAAATCAGATTGCTATTGCACCTGATGACCAGGAAAAGACCACCTTCACATGTCCTTATGGGACTTTTTCTTTTAGAATAATGCCTTTTGGATTATGTAATACTCCTGCCACTTTCCAAAGATGTATGATGTCTATTTTCTCTGATATGTTAGAAAACTCCATGGAATATTTCATGGATGATTTTTCAGTTTATGGAAGTTTATGTTTACAAAACCTGGAAAAGAGTCTTAAAAGATGTGAAGAAACTGACTTGGTTTTAAACTGGGAAAAATGTCATTTTATGGTTAATGAAGGCATAGTGTTAGGACATCTCATATCCAAAAGAGGCATAGAGGTTGATAAAGCAAAGTTGGAAGTAATTGGAAAATTACCTGAACCAACAACTGTCAAAGGGATCAGAAGTTTTTTGGGACATGCAGGTTTTTACAGAAGATTCATAAAGGATTTTTCCAAAACTTCAAAACGTGTCTGTTTATTGTTACAACATGACCAAATGTTTGATTTTAATGAAGACTGTAGAAAGGCTTTTAACACTTTGAAAGAAGCACTGGTCACTGCTCCTATAGTAACAACACCTGACTGGTCCAACCCTTTGAAATAATGTGTGATGCTAGTGACTGGGTAGTAGGAGCAGTATTAGGTCAAAAGAAAAATAAATATTCCACTCTGTGTATTATGCTAGTAAAACTTTAAATGAAGCCCAAATCAATTACACCACTACTAAAAAGGAATAATTAGTAGTGGTTTTTTCTTTTGAAAAATTCAGATCATACTCGATGGGTGCCAAAGTGATTGTTCATACTGATCATGCTGCTATCAATTATCGCATTGCTAAAAAAGATGCAAAACCTAGGTTGATAAGGTAGGTCTTTCTTTTACAAGAGTTTGATTTGGAAATCATTGACAGAAAGGTTGTGGATAATCAAATGGTTGATCATTTGTCAAGGATGGAAAAACATGATAAACCTGTGTATGAGGGTGAGATCTGTGAAGTATTTCCAGATGAAAGAATTTTGGTGTTAGTGTATTAAATTGTATACAAGATTTAATTGAGAAAGCCTTGTAAAAAGCCTTGTATTTGAGAAGTCAATGAATGTCAAAATGTAGAAAGTCAACATTAGTTTTAGAGGGTTTTAAGTACTTGAGTTGTAGAAGTACTTGAGAGTTTGTTCAAGTACTTCAGAGTTTTAGTTGGACTATTTGAGTGTTTTAGCATGAGGTATAAATACCTTGTTTTAGTGTTGTGAGTGTGTAGGAACCTTCATTGTAATACTTGTGATTGTAAAGAATACGACTATTGGACTTTCTCTCTCTACTCTCTCTCTCTACAATAAACACTGTTAGATCTTGAGTGAGATAGTTTGATTGCTTGATTTTGAACTGGGATTACATTATCAATTGGTATCAGAGCACACCAAACAAATTCAGAAGGATCAAATCATCAGATTGAATCAAATTTGAGAAATTTTGATTTTACGAACTCTTTTTCTTAAAATCCACTGTTTGATCAAGTTTTTCTTCATTTGTTGAAATTCGTGTGTAAAACTGTAATAGTTGTGATCGATTAGTGTTAGAAAACACTTTGTATTCACACACAAACACGAATTAATCATTAGATTGAAGTAATTTTTGATTTTCTTGATTTTTTTTGTTTCACGAACTCAGAATCTGTATTTCGATCAATTGCACTAAAATTTCATGTTTTTAGCTATTTTGGATTGACAGAAAAATGTTCAAATATGCATTTCGAGTATACTAGTGAAATTTCAAGAATTATTTTGCAGGATTGAATCGATTTGGATCGATTTCGTGGTCATATCTGTCAAAACGCGCAAGAAAACCCAAGAATGCGCAAGATCCGTAGAACGCGCAAGGTTCAAGTGAAGAACACACAAGGGTCTTCTGCGAGTTCATCATCAAACGCGCAAGTCAAGGGATTTGATTTTTGGCCTGAACGCGCTAAGTGAGGCGTACGAGTTTGAGAAACGCGCAAAACAAGGCTTGCGAGTTCTGTGGTGAACAGGTGTTTGCGAGTTTCATCATCATGCGAGTTTATTGATTAGCGAGTTCTCAAAACACGCAAAAAGAAGTCTGCGAGTTCTCGAAACGCGCACACAGTGGCCTGCGAGTTTTTCAAACGCGCACATAACGTCTAGCGCATTCCACAGTGAATAGTGGTTTGCGTGTTTAGTGCCTAGCGAGTTTATACTTTTGCGCTACCAATGGTCTGCGAGTTCTAGTTTCGCGCTACCAACTACTATCGTGTTTCTCTGTGAATAGTGACTAGCGAGTTTTGTGTTTAGCGAGTTTCAGTGTCTTGCGAGTTTTTAAAGATATAATTTTTCTTTGAAGTTAAATTTTTTTTGGTGATTCAAGTTTGACTTTTTAGTCAACATTTCTGATTTGTTTGGGAACAATCTTTTCATATCAATCTCATTTTTCTTCAAGATGCCAAAGACAGATGAGAGAGGAAATACAATACTGTCAGCAAGAGACATGGCAGTATTATACATGCCTGAGATACCTGTTCTAGAAGCAGAAAGAGACAAACTGAAAAATCATAATTCAAAGCTTCAAAAGCAGATTCAGGAGTTGAAATTAAATTTGTCAAATTTTGATAAAACTCCTGTTTGTGCAAAATGTACTCATTTTGCTAAATCTGATTATGCAGGTATCATCAGCGCAAGAGAGAAGGAAATTAGAGAAAAAAAGATAAAAATTAAAGATGGAGAGAAAATGATTGAAATAAAAGAATATGCCATTCACTCTCTTGAGAGAGCAATTAAAGTCAAAGAGACTGTAATTACAAATCTTCAAAGCCAACTGAAGATGACAGAACAAAAATCATCAGAATTGCAGGATGAATCAGTCAAGCTTCAATTCAAGTTTAAGGCTTTTGAAGAACAGATATCTGCTCTGGAGAAGAAGAATGCAGAACTGAAAACAAGCCTCCAAGCAGAAAAAGAAAAATCAAATGTGAAGATATCTTCTACTCAACAGTCATCTGAAATTTCTAAGAAAACTCTACAAGAGAAAAAGGATTTGGAGCTGAGATGCATTAAAATTTCCAAGCAAGTGTCTGATTTTGAAAAGATTCTAATTACTGAAAGAGACACATTTGTTAAGGAAAGAAAAGTTATTGAAAACAAAAAAACTGAACTTCCCACACAGATTTCTACTTTACAAGACTTTCTTGAAAAAGAAAGACAGATTTTCAAAGAAAAGAAGCAGTCTTAAGAGCTTGAAAAGAGAAATGCTGAAAAGAGAAATACTGGGATTTTCAAAGATATATCAGAAAAGAACAAGAACTTGGAAAAAGATTTTGAGCTTGAACGTTCACATTTTGAATCTGAGATATTGAAGTTCCAATCCAAAATAACTGCTCTATCATCAGATTATCAAAAACAACAGAAGGCCAGACCTGATTTGAAACAGAAAATTGACACACAAACTTCTGAAAGAGACATTTTAGCTGCAAAGATAAAGGACTTAGAAGCTGCAAACAATGAAATGTCAGAAAAGATTACAGCTGATGTGATTGATCAATCACCTGTTGATAACTCAACAAAATCAGTCTGTTGTTTCAAAACAGCTTCAAGTTCTATTCATGATCAAAATGTTTTCAAAAAGAACAGTGTCGAACCTAAAATTGTCAAATCAAGTCAGATTAGACCATCAAATCTATTTTATGACAAATTTGTTGATGGACCAGCGACCTTCTGTTGGGTATTGAAGAATTGTTCAAGTATGGTTAATGCTGCTAGCACAACATGGTTACTACTTCTGAGAAAAGTTACTACTGCTGAGAGAGATTAATACTGCTTGAAGAAGTTACTACTGCTAAGCAAAGTTAGTACTGCTGAACTTAATACTGCTCAGAGTGTTAATGCTGCTGTGTATTAATATTGCTCATGAAGATAGTGCTGCTTATGAGATGAAGACTTCGTATGGCAATGAAGACAACTGTATTGATTGAAGATATTCATGGAAAGCTTGAAGATAACTTTGGAAGAATATACTGAAGATCTTTTATATTTTGTAATTATCTTTTATCTTTAGTATATGTATAGAATTAGTCTGAATTGTTTTCATAGACAATATTCTGAGTTTTTGTTTCCATAGAGAGAATTAACCTCAAGGTTTATAATCCTAGTTCTAGAGAAGTAGAATTCGTATTGGTGAGACTGGTCATCAATATTGAGGTTTTGTTTGAAAACTTGTAGCTTTAATCTTTCAATAAAGTTTACAAGATTGTGATTTCTGATTCACTGTTTCATTGATTGTTGAATATTAAAGTGTTATTCCGCAACTCTTTTAATATTGTTTCTGAGTTCATTATTCTTGTTAAGAATTAGATCCTGACAAGTGGTATCAGAGCCCAGTATTCTCAGAAACCTTCAATCATCATGGACGGTTCAAGTGATAGTGTTCTGGTCTCAAAGGTTCTAATGCTCAGATCTAATGAGTTTGACATGTGGAAGATTAGGATCAGGCAATACATCCTTCTCACAGATTACTCTATGTGGGACATCATTGAGAATGACCCATCTAATGAAGGAAAGATTGGAGTAGATGGAAAAAGAATCCCACCAAAGACAGATGGAGAGAGGAAGATAAGGCAGATAGAGATGAAAGCCTTGAGCACACTACTCTTGGCTATTCCTTATGGGTATCAACATCAATTCTGCAACTGCACTGATGCACAGATGCTTTAGAATGCTCTAGAGAAGAGATTTTCTGGTACCAAAAGTACCAAGAGAAATCAGAAGGCTATATTGAAGCAACTGTATGAAAACTTCATGTCAACTAAGAATGAGTCCATGACTCAAACTTTTGACAGGTTTAACAAGCTGATTGGTGAACTAGCTACTGTTGGAGTGCAGATTGATCAAGATGATGTAAACAGAAAGTTCTTAAGGTCCCTTGGAGATGAATGGACCTTGTATATTGTCTCTTTCAGACAGGATGACAAGCTGGAGGACAAAGAACTAGAAGATCTCTATAATGACTTAAGGGTGTTTGAGGTTGAAGTTGAAGCCAAGAAAAGACCATCTGGATACACTCATAATGCTGCTCTTTTATCATCTTCTTCTTCTATGGTTTCTGCTGCTAATGCAGAATCAGTTAGTACTGCTTATGTATCTAAGCATGATGTATCTAATGACTCTGTATTAGAAGCTTTTCTTGCTAGTCATGCAAATTCTGGTTTAAATATTGATGATCTTGAACAAATTAATGCAGATGACCTTGAGGAGATGGATATAAAGTGGCAGATGGCCATGCTAACTATGAGGGTCAAGAGATTCATAAAGAGGACTGGCAGGAACAAGTTTTCTCAGAGGAGAGAAGATGGTGTTGGGTTTGATAAGTCAAAGGTGGAGTGCTACAAGTGTCACAAAATGGGACATTTTGCAAGAGAATGCAGAGGAGGAATTCCTCAACAACATGGCAGTAACCATCAGCAAGCACATTCCTCAAGCTTCCAAAACAGTAGAAACCCCACTTAAGCTCTTGTTTCTAAGAAGGAATAGGATTTGATTGGAGTGATCAAGCAGAAGAAGCTGTTCAGAATCAAGCCCTGATGGCAGAAGTCTCAGAATCTTCCAGCACAGATATTCCAACTGAGGTAAAAACTAAACTGTGCACTAAAGATTGTCTTCAGACTGTACAAAAGTAAAGGGATTATAACCAAAGCATGTGTGACGACCTTAAAAGGTTATAAAGAGATATAAGAGAGTATAAAGTGATTGTTGAGAAGTTTGAAGATCAAATCAAGGCTTACAAGACCAATGAACTTCAGCACATGTATGACACAAATTACTGGAAGTGGGAGAAAAATCAATTAGAGATTCAAATAGAAAAGTCTAAAGAGGAGTGTGAGAAGATAAAGAGTGAGTATGAGAAAGCTAAGCTTGACATTGAGAAGTTCTCTTATGCTTCCAAAGCAATGGACCCTTTGCTTAAAGCTCAAGTTCATGATAAGATCAAGAGTGGTATAGGATACAATGCAACACCTCCACCTTATAAAAATAATTACATCCCTCCCTCCTCAGATCTCTTAGAGAACCAAAATAAGGAGGACTTACCTATAGGAGCAACAAAAGTAGATCCTATAGATAGTGTGGTGGTTGAAGAAGAGAATGAGGAAGAGAAGTCTGAGAGTAAGAATGCAGAAGAGATTCCTGTAGAAAATCATATTCTTACCAATGAAATGGGGGGTAAACCATTCATCAAGAGTGAAAAGGTGGAGAGCTCAAAGAGAAAAAAGGGTAAGGTACAGAGAGTCCACTATATGCAGACCACAGTTGTGAATCCCTGTACATGTAAACAGTCTCAGCCCCAAAAACATGATAAAACAAGGGGTAATCAAAGAAACTGGAATAATCAGTGGGCACAAAAATAAGGGGTTGATTTGAGTGAAATCAATAGACCAAAACCCTGCTTTATTTGTGGAAAGCTTAACCATATTGCCAAATACTGTTATTTCAATCCTATGAACCAGAGGATAAATTTTCAAAGACATACACAAAACCCTGTTGGTTATAGGAATCAAAGAAGGAATCATATGGCTGAAAATGTAAAAAGAGCACCTTTAAAATCTCATGCTCAAAACAAGTTTGCAAAATCTAAGAAAAATACTCCAACTAAGCCAAGGAGTAACTTAATGAAAAAGAAATCAAACAACTTTGTCCAAGTATGGGTTCCAAAAATAAAGAAATCTGTTAGTACTGCTATTTCAAATAGTACTGCTGACAGAAATAATGTTGTTGCAAGCAATACTACTGCTAACAATGTTAGTACTGCTAATCCAATTAGTACTGCTAATGAAGTTAGTACTGCTAACAAAATTAGTACTGCTAATCCAATTAGTACTGCTAATAATGTTAGTACTGCTAACAAAGTTAGTACTGCCAATCAAGTTAGTACTGCTTCCAGTAACAGACCCATAATTTTGACAAAGTATTCAAGCCATAAGATTCCCTAGTCTGAAAAGCTCATCAAATCTGATTGTGAATATGTTGATGAGAATGGGAAACCCAAGACCACTTTGGCCTGGGTTCCTACTAAAAACTAACTGTTATACTTTATGTGCAGGGCAACCAACAGCTGAAAGGGAAGAGCATTTGGCATGTTGATAGTGGTTGCTCTAGGCATATGACAGGCAACAAGTCCTGCCTACAAAACTTTAAAAGAATTGATGGAGGACATGTTGCATTTGTGATAATCCATCTGGAGGAAAGATTAGTGGAAAAGGTAATGTATCAAAGGGTAAGATGACATTTGAGGATGTCTACTATGTTGAGCAATTGAGATACAACCTGTTAAGTGTATCACAGGTTTGTGACAAGAAACATAGTATATTGTTTACTGATACTGAATGTATTATCCTTGCTAAAGGGTTCAAGGTAGTTGATGAAAGTATGATACTACTGAGAACTCCAAGAAAGGATAATGTTTATTGCTTGGATTTAGAGAATGTATCTAATGATTCATCATTTAATTGTCTATTTTCAAAAGCTTCTGTTGATGAATCATCTCTTTGGCACAGAAGGATGTGTCACATGAACTTTAAAACAATGAATAATCTTGTGAAAAACAACCTTGTAAGAGGTTTACCACAAAAGGTATTTTCATGTGATGATCATTGTGTTGCATGTCTTAAAGGCAAACAACACAAATCTTCTCATAAGTCCAAAGAGATAAATACAATCTCTACACCTCTCCAATTATTGCATATGGATCTGTTTGGTCCTACAAATGTGATGAGTATTGGAAAGAAGTCTTACTGCTTAGTTATTGTTGATGATTTCTCTAGATTCACTTGGGTCTATTTTCTGAGGACAAAGGATGAGACAAGTGGACTGATCAAATCCTTTATTATCAGAGTTGAAAACCAAACAAATCAAAGAGTTAAAATCATCAGGTCTGATAATGGAACTGAATTTAAAAACAATGACCTAAACAACTTTGTTCAGAAGCTACCTCTTCATAAAATGTAACATTAAAGATTTCAATTACTGTCTTGGACTTCTTTAAGTACACCCGGTAGGCAACAAATGTTTGAGAATATCCAATGAAGATGCCTTCATTAGCCTTTTGTCCGAACTTGTTCAAGCTCTCTCTGTCATTCAGTACGAAACACCTACATCCAAAGATATGGAAGTATTTAATGTTAGGTGTATGATTATTAATCAAAGCATAAGGAGTTTTACCAAACTGGTGATGTATTATGGAACGATTCTGTGTGTAGCACGCAGTCGATACAACTTCGGCCCATAGAAACAGAGGTAGATCCGATTGACTAAGCATAGTTCGAGGGGCCTCGACTAGCGTTCGGTTTCGTCGTTCTACTACTCCGTTCTGTTCTGGCGTTCCGGTAGCAGAGAATTGATGTGTTATCCCGACCGATTCGAGATAGTCTTCTACAGATTTGTTCTTAAACTCTGTGCCATTATCTGTATGAAGAATCTTGACTGGCTTTTGCAGATTCACTTGGGTTATCTTTAAAAAACTGATGATGAGTTCGGGCGTCTCATCTTTTGATCTCAGAAATTTGACCCAAGTATATCGCGAATAATCGTCCACAATAACTCAGACATATTTCTTGTCGTTAATGCTTTGTGTACGCATAGGACCGCCGAGATCCATATGCAACAGTTCAAGTGGAGAACTTGTACTTTGTTCAGGCTTTGGCTTGTGAGCAACTCTCTTCGTCTTACCTTTCTCGCATGCTGCGCACAGATGTTCTTTCTCGTATTTTAGCTCAGGAAGTCCTTTGACTAGCTTACTCGTTACCATTTGTTTATATAACGAAAATTCAGGTGAGAAAGCCTTTGGTGCCATAACCAGCTTTGTTGCAGCGAGGCTTTTGACAGTAGAAAAATCTGATTATCAGTCTGGACTTTTGACAAGTTAATCGTGTAGAGGATAGACTTACGCGTGCCGACCAAGAGTTCATTACCATCTTCAGTACGTACAAAACATCTCTTGGCCTTAAAATTTACCTCTAAATCTTTGTCGCAGAACTGTCCAATGTTGAACAGGTTATGTCCTAATCCTTCCACGTAACTCACCTTCGTAATCATCACGTTGTCATTAATCACATCACCGTAGCCCAAAATCGGTGAAAACTAATCGTTGCCAAATCTCACATTCCCGCAAAATTTCTTTGTATAATTAGACAATAAACCCTTTTGCCCGGTTATATGCTTGGAGCAACCAGAATCCAAGTACCACATATGACGGGTCTGCATAAGAGAAATCAGGGAATAACAACTTTAGGTACCCATTTAAAAGTGGGTCCAATCGGATTAGCACAAGGTTTTGGCTTCCATTTATATATGGATCCTCTGAACTTTTGAAAAATCTTTGAAACATTTGATTTATAAGAATAAACATGATAAGTACCAAACCAATCATTAGAATATCGGTGAGAAACAAAATCATTCCGTCTATAAGTAGATGACTTAGTAGCAGACCGAGATAATTGGAGTAATTGCTTTATTGTATATCTCTTGTAAGAAGTTACAAGGTTTTGTTTATTTGAAGCAACATTACCTATTACAGCAAAATTACTACCAGTAGATCTATTACAATCCATATCAGTATATGATTCTGAACTCTCGTCAATCTTCTGTTTTGGTCGCCTTTCAGTTCGACCTTCCGATCTTTCCTTTTTCACATCTGAAACACACGATTTAAATCTGTTAGGAAAATTAGATTTCTGAGTTTTACTTTTCTTAACATTACCAGTGTTGATTCATTTCTGTGAGAGTCATTTCCTTTGCTTCTTACCTTTCTCATAGTAATCAGTACTTACAGAAACTGATTCACCAACCTTAGTCGATGATTCACCAACTTCATCTACACTTGGTAAAGCTTCAGAGTTAATGACAAAAGTAGAATGATCTGGAAGTTTAGGATTAAAGTCAAACATATCAATTTCATCAACACACCCATCATCAGAATTTAAAAAATCATTTGCAGACGCAAATAAGTCATTAAAATCAGGTTCAGAGGTATGAGGTGCCTTAGATGAGTTAGAACACTTTTGAGATTCATCTTTGAAAACAGTGTTCTTCAATACAGTAGAAAACACATTTTGTTCTAAATCAACCAAGATTCTTTCATCAGATAAAGCATTTTCAAGTTCAATTATTTTGCTTTCTAATACAAGTGGAGGAATGTAAATTTTAGCTTTAATCGGTTTTGCCTCCATCTCTATAGTAGAATAGCTAGCAAAATAATCATTTGAAAGAAATTTTGATTTTTCTAAAAGATAACTATCATTCAGCTTTTGATAGCAAAACGGTAGTTGCATTTTCTTTAAATTCTTTCTTTTCTCATCTTCTTTTGGCCTCAACCTCATCCGATGATTTGGTAACAAATTTGGGTTTCAAATGAGGATATTTAGCAGCAGCAAGAAGAAAATCAAAATAATATAAATCTGGCTGTTTTCTAATGGCTTTCTTTAAGTAATGGGGGTTATCGTAACCGAGGCCCCACTTCTCTTTCACATCAGCATCCTCATTTGGTGTGTTTAGGAAAATAGTATGATCTGTTTGTCCTCGTGCATACAGTTTGACTTCCAAACCTTTTACCTTTTTCTCTAAATTCTTGTTCTCAACCTGCAGTTTATAAGCTTTTAGTACACATTCTTGTTTGTCTAAATCAGACTTTGAAAGCTTAGAAACAAATTCAGAAATCTTATTTTCAAAACAATCTTTTTATATTTTAAACTCAGAAGCATATTTGTTTAGAGAATCAATCAGATCTTTGTTCCCAACAAGTTCCTTTTTAAGATCAAAGATATTTTGACTTTTCTTTGCAACTCTGTTCTTCTCCTTCTTCAGTTTAGATTGAAGATCTTGAAGTTCGATCATCATGGCTTCCATTTTGGTTAAGAAATCATATTTATACATGTTTAGTACCTCATTGGATGTCTCTTCATCGGATTCATCATCTTTCACCTCTCTGCCCATCAAGCACATGTGTGTTGTTTCTTCCTTTTCCTCTTCGTCAGAATGGTCCATCCAGAACTCGTCCTCAGCCATTAATGCCTTTCCCGTTTCTTTTTGTTTTGCAAGCAACATCTTCTCCTTGTAGTAGTCTGAATTCCTGACAATAGGATTTCTGCAGTCCTTGGCGTAGTGACCAATCTTGTTAATGTACTGTATTTAGAAAGTTTTGTAAAGTCATCCTTAGTGCAATAGGCTTTGTCATTAGCATAATGGGTTGGGCTAAAATGTGTAACATGGGTGATTGGGGTATAAATAGGAGGTGTTTGTAGTTTGTTTGTAACTTTCATTTCACAATGTAGACATTAAAGCTTGTAAGTGTTTCTAGAGAGAGAAACTCTTTCTCTCTCTAGATTGTGAATAATACAATCATTTCCTTCCCAATCTACTTTTTTTCAATCTTTTTATCATTGATTAATTGTGAATTCATGACCTAACATGTGGTATCAGAGCCTAATCGAAGAAATCATTCATCGAAACGATCGAATTCGCAATTTTTCGATGGAACGGTGACTTGGTCTCATGAACAGTAACTGGTGATTTCAAATTCTTCTTTTTGGAGCTTAATTGATCAAGAGTTGATGATAGATTGATTATGTCATTAGAGTCGAATTAGTTGTAATCAATCACATTGTGTAATTTCAATTAGTTTAGAAGAATTGTTCGATTTTGAGATTTTTTTTGTTCGAAATATTTATTCTGTGTTGTGATTGAATTCTAGTATCTAGATGTTTTTAGACAAGATCATCAACTACAAAGTTGTTTAGAAGTGTATTTCAAATAAGCTCACAAAGTTTCATCTCAAAATTCGAAGAAATGTGAAAGATTTGGTGTTTTTCAGATTTGAGACTCGACTTCACGTTAGATTTGTGAAACGCGCAAGTTCATCGAAGAACGCGCAAGATTCATCTGAAAAACGCGCAAGCTGAAGAACACGCAAGGATAGAGAGAAACGTGCAAATGTCGTCTGCGAGTTTTGATATTGTCAAATTCTTCTAAGTCCTAAAACGCGCAAGATGAAGTGTGCGAGTTTAGAAAATGCGTAAGACGAAGCTTGCGAGTTTGAGTAAACACGCAAGATGAAGCGTGCGATTTTGGAAAACTTGCAAGACGAAGCTTGCGAGTTTGGGCGATTAACTTCCTTCAGTCTGCGAGTTCCATGCTTAGCGAGTTTTGATACTGTCAAAATTTTTCTAAGGCATAAAACGCGCATGTCAAGGCCTGTGAGTTTCAAGAACACGCACATCATGTTTAGCGCGAAAGAACGTGAATAGTTCTTTGCGAGTTTATTGTTCTGTGAGTTTCCTTGTTCTGTGAGTTCTGAGTTTTTGCGACAAGTTGCCTTGTCAGATTTAACTGTCAGATTTTTCCTCAGATAAATCTTCTACCCTGCCTAGTAGTGTTTGCTACAAGTTGCATCCTCCGACAAGCATACCAGATTAAGTTCTTAAGCTGAATTCCTATTCAACTCGCGGTCAAAGACAGATTTGATGTTATATACTGAAGATGCACTCTGGTTGTCATGTCATAATCCACACATATCATTCTTGTGGGCGTTAAGAAATGTGTTGGGTTTACTAAAGTTAAAAGTTGTCTTTATGTGTACTCAGTCGAGGTTACTTGTCAGGATCGAATTCTTAACAAGAATTAATACTCAGAAACTAATATCAAAGAAGTTGCGGAAAAACACTTTGATATTTAATAAAACAGTAATCGAACACAGTATATAATGATCAACCAGTAAACTTGTATTGAATGCTTAAAGCTACAAGGTTACACACTCAACCTCAATATTGATGAACAGGCTCACCAATACGAATTCTACTTCTCTAGAATTAGGATCTATGCCTTGAGGTTGATTTCTCTCTCGAAAACAAAACAATTATTATTGGTCCTTCTTATCTATTCTAAACAATCTATACATATACTAATAAAAAGATAATTACAAAGAATAAACAAATCTTCAGTATATCTTCCATGTATATCTTCTAAGTATATCTTCAGTATATCCAGCTGTATTACTTTCCATCCGGATCTCTTTAGCAGCACTAATAATGCTCAGCAGCATTAACTTCATATAGCAGCATTAACTGCAAGCAGTACTAACCACTAGCAGTACTAACTAGCTAAGCAGTACTAACTTTGTTCAAGCAGTACTAACTTTGACTAGCAGTGTTAATTAACACTAGCAGTATTTAATCTTCAACTTGTTCTGGCAGTAGTAACTACATTTGTACTAGCAGTAGTAACTACACTTAGTAAAATCTTCAGTTCCCAACAATCTCCCCCTAACTTGACTTTTAGAAGAGAAGTCAAGTTCTTCAGATATTCTTCCAGATGCTCTTGTTAATGCTCCCAAAACTTCCAAGATCACGCTGCTAAGTCTGGATTCAGTCCCAAACTCTGATTGATTATCCTCTGAATGAGATACTTGGCCATTTCTGAATTTGGTGCACAACCCAACTTCTTCTTTAGCATTGCATGAACCTTCAGTCTGGTGTGATTATATACTCTATCCACTAGGAAGTATTCTGTGTGATTTCTATCCAAAGTCACTGCATATACTCCACTAGTTTCATATAGAGTCCAACTTGTGACTTCTTTAAACACACTCTTGATGACCTGGTTCACTTCTTCAGGTTTGAACATCATGCATAGATACTCCATCACCAGTTTTGTAAGAGAAATTCCTGGAGTATTCAGATGGTCTGCATACAGCTTAATTCCTATGTCAAACATCTCTTCTATATCAGATCTAGAGCATGTTCTGACAATCTTGATCCAAGTATTGAATATTTCATACTTATCACCCTTCCTCTTTAGTCTGATGTAGTCTTTTCCATCCATTTTCAGTACATCCCAGTGAATGATCTCTGGTGGCTTAACTCCAACAGGTTCTGCAGAAATTGGTTCAGGCACTTTGTCCATCACTACCATATATAAGCTTACATCATCTTTGATTGATGACCCTTGCTGGCTTGATGACTCAGGTGCCACTTCTTCTTCAGCAACATTTTGTTCTTCTTCTATTCTAGACTTCTTATCTTTCTTTCTTTTGGCCATCATCTTGGTTCTTTTCAAAGTCTTTTGAACCTGTACTAGAGTAGCTTCCTTCTTCTTTTCTTCCTTTTCTCTTTCCATTTCTTTTATAGGAGTTCCCTCTTCACTTTCAGGGAATGGTTGATTCATATCTATATCATGTCTCTCCTTTGCCTTCTTTTCAAACTCCACTCTATCCTTTTCATTGCTCTTCAGCTTCTCCATTTCTTTCTCATATAGATCCTTGATTTGATCAAAATTCATCTTCACAAACATTTCTTTCTTTACCCCAATTGCACTTTTCAAGAAAGTTATCATTTTGTTTCTTTCCTGAGTGGCAAGGTAAGTTTGTGAAGGTCTTCTCTTCTTTGCACTTGATCTGGCCATCATAGCCTTTCTCAAGGTTATTGCTCTTTGCTTGGCTTTCTCTGTTTCCAACCCTTTCTGGAATGCTTCATTTAACTCATTTGCTAGTGCTCTGGCCATTTCTCTGTCTTTTTCAACCTGTTCCTTTTCTGCTAGATCTAACTCTTCTTGCACTTTCTTTGCTAATGCTTCATCTGACTCAATCATCTTTTGCTTTTTAGATGGTTGATCAGATTCTATCATCTTTTCTTTCCCTTTTCTTTTTATATCTGCAGCCATGTCTTTCTTTTCTGATTTCATGTCTCTCCCTTCATTTATGACCACTCCCTTTGCTTTGGGAGTGTCATTCTTAGCTTTGATTAGCACTTCAGCTACTTCAATTTCTGTTGGTGTTAACTCTGTTACTGCTGCTTGTGAGGTTTCAGCAGCATTAACAGTTTCTGCTTCCTTCTCCCCCTCAACTTCTACTCTTTCTTTATCAATCTCTCCTTCTTTTGATGCTTCTTCCATGCTGATCTCCCCCTTTTTGGGAGCATCAGTCTCTGGTTTCCTCCTTCTGAGCACAAATTGTTTCTTCTTCTTTTGCAAAATCAGTTTCCTTACCATTTGCTTCAACTTGATGATTTGTTCTTGTTGTGACAGTACTATGAGTTTTAGCTCTTCTATGTCTTTGCCCTGTTTGAGTACATCCATGTTGATGTTGCCCATTGCCTCCATCAATTCATCATAGTTATATCTGTCCTCACCTTCTCCAGGAGTGTTACCCCCTATTGAAGGATCATTGGATCTTTTAGTAGTGGAAGTCTTCTGCCTAGCAGAAGCACTATCCACCCCTGTGGTTTCTTGGCACCAGGGACCTTCAAATGATTGCTCATTCAAAGTTGCCATGGGGGAGGTCTTATTGATGTTACCACTTTCCTCCTCTGTGTTTGCAGGAGTAGTGGCAGCCTCATCTCCCATATGCTCTACCTCCTCCTCAGAGAGCACCTCCTTTGGGTTGGGAGACACCCTTGTGGTTTCCCTTTGGATATTCTCTAGGGGAGAATTCTCCCTTAGAGGGCTTAAAGGTTGTGTGGGTGATGGTACAAGAAGGGAAGGAGCCTTCTTTACCTGTTTTCTTTGATAAGTTTGGGTAATTGGAGAGGTTGGTTTTGTAAGAATGGACTGGGGAATTGTTTTTGAGTGAGAAGGTTGGGCTTGGCTAGCAGTGGGATGGTCTAATGAGGGCCTTGACCCTGCTGCCATACCTTCAGTGTTTTGGGACACCACCATCATTGTAGAGAACAATGGTGTGTCAACTCCTTCCGAGTCCCCAGCAGATCTTCTCATATTTGAGAAAACCTTGCCTTTTGGGGGTTTAGGTACATATACCCCAACAGGTTGAGGTATATCCGTCAATTCATGGTTAATTACTTCCTGAACAAATCTGGGATACATAAAGAAACTCTTTTTGTTTCCCATATTTGATACAAGATCACTGAAAATCATCTTTGAGAAATTGTACCTTCTGGATGTAGCCAAGCATACCAAAGCATATGCAATTGGACTGCTGAACTCACTCCATCCAGTGGTCTTTTTGGAGATGCAATGCATCAGGGTATGAACAAGAAAACGCCATTGGGGTGAAAACTTTGCTTTTGAGAATTTGAAAACACCCAATTGGCCTCCATACCCCATTCTAGTAAGATTAGAAAACAGTTCATCATTAGAGATAGACATTATACCAGAGGCATCGTCTAGACGTAGACTGATGCGAATGACTTCTTCAGTAACTGTAAGTGAGTGATCACAGATTCTTGTCTTGATCATTTGCACCCCATTTTCCACAACAATGGTTGCATTAGCCCAGAACTGCCTTTGGTGCTCAATGTAGATTGTAGGTGATACAGTAAGAGCATGAGCAATGTGGCTCGACTTCAGAAAGTCGACTATCTGATGAAAACCTTCAGCTTGTTTTGGCTTTTGTAGCATCGCAATCTCGTTGTGCTCGTCGATGAATGTCATGGATGCCATTGATATTAGTGAAAACTTGCCTGAAAACTTCGAACTTGAGAGAGAAAAGGTTTTGAGCGCAAGAGAACAGTATGCAAAGAGTCGTTATGAACTTTTAGGCGGGCAAAAGGTTATTATAGTATTCGGAATATAAGCAGTATTAACCTAGAGCAGTATTAACTGAACTAGCAGTATTAACTGAACTAGCAGTATTAACTACTAGCAGTATTAACCACTAGCAGTATTAACCACTAGCAGTATTAACGACTAGCAGTATTAACTGAACTAGCAGTATTAACTGAACTAGCAGTATTAACTAAACTAGCAGTATTAACCACTAGCAGTATTAACCACTAGCAGTATTAACCACTAGCAGTATTAACCACTAGCAGTATTAACCACTAGCAGTATTAACCACTAGCAGTATTAACCACTAGCAGTATTAACCACTAGCAGTATTAACCACTAGCAGTATTAACTACTAGCAGTATTAACTACTAGCAGTATTAACTAGTCTTACTTCTTTTTAAACTTGTTAAATACTGAGTACTGCTATGTATATCCTGAAAAGAAGATTAGTAACACCAAGAATAACAATATACAGGTATAAACTCACTTTTTGAGAAGAAGTTTATTCAAAGTTTATCATTCCCACACTTGTTACCAAGAAAGTGAATCTACCCACATCAAAAGCTTTAGTGAATAGATCAGCAAACTGATTATCAGTGTGAACTTTGACAACTTGAATAAGTTTCTTTTCATTACAATCTCTTATAAAGTGATACCTGATTTCAATGTGCTTTGTCTTTGAGTGCTTGACTGGATTATTTACAATGCTAATAGCACTGCTGTTGTCAATAAAGATTGGAGTATGTAGAAAGGTTACCCCATAATCCAGCATTTGATTCTGAATCCATAAGACTTGAGAACAGCAACTTGCAGCTGCTATGTACTCTGCCTCTGTTGTAGATGTGGATACTGTGGTTTGTTTCTTGCACTGCCATGAGACTAGTCTAGCACCCAAAAACTGACATCCTCCAGAA
The DNA here is from genome assembly GCA_954870635.1 of Arctium minus. Lineage (NCBI taxonomy): Eukaryota > Viridiplantae > Streptophyta > Magnoliopsida > Asterales > Asteraceae > Arctium > Arctium minus. The sequence goes on along the minus strand of OX941088.1, from coordinate 61,624,803 downwards.
GTAGATTTTCTGTCCAAGTTTGCCCCACCTAGATCACTGTCTGAGTATGCTATTAGGTCAAAAGGTGAGTTATGAGGATACCAAAGTCCCAATCTGGGTTGCCCTTTGAGATATCTGAATATCCTCTTAACAGCTTGAAAGTGAGATTGCTTTGGCCTAACTTGAAATCTTGCACATACACAGACTGGAAACATAATATCTGGCCTTGATGCTGTGAGATACATGAGAGAGCCAATCATGGATCTATAAAGATGCACATCCATATCCTCCCCCTCAAGATCTGCTGTGATCTGCTTGTGTGTTTCCATAGGTGTGCTGGCAGGTTTTGATTCTGAGAAACCAAACTTGGTTAGAATATCCTGCACATACTTGGATTGACATATAAAAATGCCATCTGACTTCTGTTGAACTTGGAGTCCAAGGAAGAAAGTAAGTTCCCCCATGGAACTCATTTTGAACCTTTGATGCATTAAATCCTCAAACTCCTTGCACATATTGTTTCTTGTAGAACCAAAAATAATGTCATCAACATATAATTGGACCAGCAAGATATCCTTCTTCTTTCTTTTGATAAATAGAGTCTTGTCAATGACTCCTCTTTCAAAGTCATTTTCCAAGAGATAGGATGACAGAGTGTCATACCATGCTCTTGGGGCTTGATGTAGTCCATAAAGTGCTTTCTTTAATTTGTATACTCTGTCTGGATAGCTTGGGTTTTCAAACCCTGGTGGTTGACAGACATATACTTCTTCTTCAATTGACCCATAGAGAAAAGCACTTTTTACATCCATTTGGTAGACTTTGAAATTCATGTAAGAAGCATAGGCTAGGAATAGTCTGATTGCTTCTATCCTAGCTACAGGTGCAAAAACTTCTTCATAATCTATGCCCTCTTCTTGAGTGTAGCCTTGAGCTACCAGCCTTGCTTTGTTTCTTATAACAATACCTCTTTCATCTCTCTTGTTTCTGAAGATCCATTTTGTGCCAATTGCTCTGTGACCTTTAGGAAGGTCTACTAGATCCCACACATCTTGTAGCTTGAACTGTAACAGTTCTTCTTGCATTGCTTCTATCCAGCTAGATTCTTTCATAGCATCATGTGCCTTTTTCGGCTCAAGCTGGGATAGAAAACATGAGAGCACTGTATGCTGTTGATCTTGCACTTCCTGAAGCCTGCTTTGATGTCTGGTCATCATGGGAGAAGAGACATCACCTATTATCAACTGTGGAGGATGATTCTTTTGAACTCTTGTGTTATGACTAGGTTCTACATTCAGTCCAGCCTCTAGATTAGAGTCATGCAATTCAACTGAAGTGTCTTCAGATGTCACTTCTGATTCTTGAGTCTCCTCATCTCTAGTGTCTTCTTCACTCTGACTTGGTTCAGTAAATGATTCCTTTTCACAGTCTTCATTTACTGTGGGTATGGGAAAAATCACAGATTTAGATATACTTTCTTGAACTTGTGTGATCTCTGATTCTCCACCATCTGTTTCTGTATATTCATTACTAAAACCAAAAGAGTTAGTTAGTGAATCAATGTCAAATAGCCATTGAGGTCCAGACCCAACAGGATTTGGTGTGTTCTCATTGCATTTGACATTGTCACTTTCTTCAATTATTCTAGAAGAAGAGTTAAAAACTCTGTAGGCCTTACTCTGAGATGAGTATCCAACAAGAATTCCATCATCTGCTTTGCTATCAAACTTACCTAAGTGAGATTTGGTATTTAGAATTGTACACGGACACCCAAAAGATTTGAAGAAACCAATAAAAGGTTTTCTTTGATTTAAAAGCTCATATGGGGTCTTGTTCTTTTGCTTGACCACTAGAACTCTGTTTTGGACATAACAAGCAGTATTAACTGCTTCAGCCCAGAATGTAATTGGCAATTTTGAATCAGCCAATAGAGATCTAGCAGCCTCTATTAGTGTCCTATTTCTCCTTTCAGCAACACCATTCTGTTGAGGAGTTCTAGGAGCACTATATTGTCTCTCAATACCTTTTCCTTCACAAAAAGAGTTTAAATCATGATTTTTAAATTCAGTTCCATTATCTGATCTAATGACTTTTACTCTTTGATTAGTTTGGTTTTCAATTCTTAGAATAAAGGATTTGATAAGATCACTTGTTTCATCCTTAGTCCTTAGAAAATATACCCAAGTAAACCTGGAGTAATCATCAACAATAACCAAGCAGTAGGATTTCTTGCCTAAACTCATAACATTTGTAGGACCAAACAGATCCATATGCAATAACTGGAGACAAGAAGAAACAGAATTTAACTCTTTGGTCATATGAGAAGTTTTGTGTTGTTTGCCTTTGAGACAAGCAACACAATGATCATCACATGAAAAGACTTTTGAAGGTAAACCTCTTACAAGGGAGGATTCATCTATAGAAGGGAGGATTCATCTATAGAAGCTTTTGAAACAAGACAATTTAAAGATGAATCACTATCAACAATGTCCAAATCAAGACAGTAAACATTGTCCTTCCTTGGAGTTCTAAGTAGTATCATGCTTTCATCAACTACCTTGAACCCTCGAGCAAGAATCATACACTCAGTATTAGTAAATAATATACTATGTTGTTTGTCACAAACCTGTGATACACTTAACAGGTTGTACTTTAATTGATCAACATAGTAGACATCCTCAAACGTCATCTTACCTTTGGTGACATTACCTTTTCCACTTATCTTACCACCAGTAAGATTGTCTCCAAATGCAACATGTCCTCCATTAATTTGCTTGAAATCCTGAAGGCATGACATGTTGCCAGTCATGTGCCTAGAGCAACCACTGTCAACATGCCATATGCTCTTTCCCTTGAGCTGTTGGTTGCCCTGCACATTTAATAAATCAATTAGTATGATTGGGGACCCAAGCCAAAGTGATCTTGGGTCTGCCTTTCTCATCAAAGTATTTACATTCCTTTTTAATGAGGTTTTTAAACTCAGAGCACTCTTTATTAGAGTACTTTGTCAATATGATTGGCTTAGCAGAATCAATATTGGAAGCAGTACTAATCTTAGAAGTACTAACAGTGTTAGCAGTACTAACAGGTGGAGCAGTACTAACAGGTTTAGCAGTACTAACCTTGTTAGCAGCATTAACATTGTTAGCAGTAGTATTGCTTCTAGCAGCACTATCATTGTCAGCAGCACTATTTGTGGTAGCAGTACTAACAGTTTTAGTGCTTTTAGGAATCCACATATTGACACTTTCTTTAACAGAATACTTTTTCTTCATGTGGCTTTTAGTTTTAACATTTTTCTTAGCCACATGGTTCTTTTCAATTTTCTTATAACCAAAGGGTTTTTGCATGGATCTTTGGAAATTCATTCTTTGGTTCATAGGATTGAAATAACAGAATTTTGCAAGATGATTCAATTTGCCACAGATAAAGCAAGGTTTTGGTCTATTGATTTTACTCAGATCAACTCCTTGTTTATGTGCCCATTGATTATTCCAGTTTCTTTGATTTCCCCTCTTTTTGTCCTGTTTTTGGGGTTCATTCTTCTTACAAGTACACTGTTTGCAAGGACCTGGATTCACAACTGTGGTCTGTTTATAATGGACCTTATCAGACTTTTCCTCTGTCTTCTCTATGTTCTTGGATTTGATCCAAACCCTTCCACAATCCTCATTGGTGATAATGTTGTTTTCTATAGAAATCTCACCACTCACCTTGTTCTTTTTACTCTTGCCAACCTCTTTCTCAGTCTTATCCTCAACAATTACCTCATCTAAGGGATCTATTTCAGTGGCTCTCTCAGGCAAGTCCTTCCTATCTTTGGTGTCTAACAGGTCTGAAGTAGGAGGAATGTAATTGTTGTTATATGGTGGAGGTGTGGCATTATACCCAATTCCTCTTCTTAATTTATCATGAATCTGATTTTGCAGTAAGGAGTCCATTGCTTTAGAAGCATTGGAAAACTTTTCTACATCAAGCTTAACCTTGGTTAACTCCTCTTTCAGTTTTTCACTTTCCTCTTTAGATTTGGTCAGTTTAAGTTCTAAATCCTTTTTCTCCCACTGCCAGTAATTGGTGTCATATGAGTGTTGTAGTTCATTGGCTTGAAAACCTTTGATTTGATCTTCAAACCTCTCTACTATCCTCACATAGTCTTTTATATCCTTTTCTAGTCTCTTCAGGTCATCACTCATCTTCTGATTGTGATCCCTGTACCTTTTAACAGTGTCTATGCAAGTTTTAGAGCAGAGATTAGAACTTACCTCAGTTGGGAGATCAGATACTTTAGCCATAAGAGCTTGATTCTGAATAGCTTCTTCTGCTTGATCACTCCAATCAAACCCCATTCCTTGTTGAGAAACAAGGGCTTGAGCAGAGTTTCTATTGTTATTGAAGCTTCCAGATTGAGCTTGTTGATGGTTGTTGTTGTGAGACATTCCACTTCTGCATTCTCTAGCAAAATGTCCCTTAAGATGACATTTGTAGCATTCTACCTTTGATTTATCAAACCCTGCTCCATCTTCTCTTCTTTGTGAGAAGTTGTTTCTTCTAGTCCTCTTTATAAACTTCTTAACCCTCATGGAGAGCATGGCCATCTGCCATTTAATATCCATCTCTTCCAGATCATCAGGATGAAGTTGTTCTAAGTCATCATTGATCAAAGAAGAATTTCCATGATTAGAAAGAAGAGCTTCAAATGCATAATCAGTGCCTTTATCTAGATTTGATCCATTAGTAGCATTAACTGATTCAGAATTAGCAGTAGAATCAATTGATGCTGATAAGAGTGCAGCATTATGAACATATCCAGAAGGCTTCTTCTTTGCCTCCACCTCAGCTTCAAAAACTCTAAGATCATTGTACAGATCATCAAGTTCTTTGTCTTCCAACTGATCATTCTGTCTGAATGACACAGTGTACATGGTCCATTCATCTCCAAGGGACCTTAAGAACTTTCTGTTCACATCATCTTGATCAATCTGTACTCCCATAGTAGCTAGTTCACCAATTAGTTTATTAAACCTGTCAAAAGTTTGAGTCATGGACTCATTCTTAGTTGAGATGAAGTTTTCATACTGTTGTTTTAAGATTGCCTTTTGATTTCTCTTGGTACTTTTAGTACCTGAGAATCTCTTCTCTAGAGCATTCCAGAGCATCTGTGCATCAGTACAGTTGCAGAATTGGTGTTGATACTCATTTGGAATGGCCAAGAGCAGTGTGCTCAAGGCTTTCATCTCTGTCTGTCTTGATTTCCGGTCTGTATCAGTCTTTGGAGGAGTTCTTTTGCCATCTTCACCAATCTTTCCTCCATCAGATGGGCCATTCTCAATGATATCCCACATAGAGTAATCTGTGAGGAGAATATATTGCTTGATTCTGATTTTCCACATGTCAAATTCATTGGATCTGAGCATTGGAACTTTTGAGACCAAAGTACTGCTTGATTCTGTAAGATTTTCCATGATGAATAACTGTTTCTGAGAGAATTTAGCTCTGATACCACTTGTCAGGATCGAATTCTTAACAAGAATTAATACTCGGAAACTAATATCAAAGAAGTTGCGGAAAAACACTTTGATATTTAATAAAACAGTAATCGAACACAGTATATAATGATCAACCAGTAAACTTGTATTGAATGCTTAAAGCTACAAGGTTACACACTCAACCTCAATATTGATGAACAGGCTCACCAATACGAATTCTACTTCTCTAGAATTAGGATCTATGCCTTGAGGTTGATTTCTCTCTCGAAAACAAAACAATTATTATTGGTCCTTCTTATCTATTCTAAACAATCTATACATATACTAATAAAAAGATAATTACAAAGAATAAACAAATCTTCAGTATATCTTCCATGTATATCTTCTAAGTATATCTTCAGTATATCCAGCTGTATTACTTTCCATCCGGATCTCTTTAGCAGCACTAATAATGCTCAGCAGCATTAACTTCATATAGCAGCATTAACTGCAAGCAGTACTAACCACTAGCAGTACTAACTAGCTAAGCAGTACTAACTTTGTTCAAGCAGTACTAACTTTGACTAGCAGTGTTAATTAACACTAGCAGTAGTAACACTCAGCAGTATTTAATCTTCAACTTGTTCTGGCAGTAGTAACTACATTTGTACTAGCAGTAGTAACTACACTTAGTAAAATCTTCAGTTCCCAACATTACTGTCCACATCAGATCTGATATTTTAGTTGATACTCCAAGAATAAGAGCTACTTTCAAGGGGGAGCTGGAGCTGTTTGAAGTTTAAGCAACGCTAAAGTTTTTAAAAGAAATCAAGGGGGAGAAGAGCTGAAGCTGATAAGGGATGATTCCTTTACAAAACTTTAGGGGGAGAATGTTAATGTACTGTATTTAGAAAGTTTTGTAAAGTCATCCTTAGTGCAATAGGCTTTGTCATTAGCATAATGGGTTGGGCTAAAATGTGTAACATGGGTGATTGGGGTATAAATAGGAGGTGTTTGTAGTTTGTTTGTAACTTTCATTTCACAATGTAGAAATTAAAGCTTGTAAGTGTTTCTAGAGAGAGAAACTCTTTTTCTCTCTAGATTGTGAATAATACAATCATTTCCTTCCTAATCCACTCTTTGTTCAATCTTTTTATCATTGATTAATTGTGAATTCATGACCTAACAAATCTTACCGCAGTTGTAGCACTTAACCATTTCATCTGTCTTCTTCTCACTTCCATAGTCATTCACATACTTCTTTTTCTCTTTCGGCTTTCTTTCTCCAAATCTCTTCTCCTCAAATTTCCTTCCTTCCACTCTTTCCCTGTGTTCGTGATTCTTTGATCCAGAAGAAGAATATCTCTGTGAGTTTGACCCTGGTTTCTTGTAAAATTTCTTCTGAAAGGCACGGGTCAATAGCAACATAGCTTGCTTGAGATTCTCTCCGTCATCAGAATCAAAATTTGAATCAGTAGAATCATCTGAACTTGGGAGAACTATTTTCTTCTTCTTCTTTTGATCAGTTACTAAAGCAATGGGATATGTAAACTTCTCAGCTTTCTTTTTCTTCTCACTCTTTTTCTCTTCAACTTCTTCCTCATTCTGACGCAAAGTTTCATAAACCTCATGAAGTGGGATATCACTCAGGTCTTTCATCTGCTTCATTCTCCTGGTGTGTTTCTTCCATTCGGGCTGGAGAATGCTGAGGAATTTGACGTTGTTTTCAATTTTCTTCTTCCTCACTTTATTCTTTGAAAGCTCATTCAGAAGTAGCACAAATCTTTCATATGTATCTTCAAGACTCTCATTTTCTTTCGCCTTGAATTCCTCATAGAAATTTATGCAGTTCGCTACTTTCATTTGATTCCCGACCTTCGATCCCATCATCATTTTTTGAAGTTGAACCCACATTGACTTGGCAGTAGCGTTGTAGCTGTCAATCTTGATATAGATCTCGTTCGGAATGCTCTGTAAGAGTTGAGATCTGTCTTGTTTTCCAGCTTTGTACCTGCTCTTTTGCTCATCAGTAAACTGAGATATGACTTTAGGAACAATCTTTGTCCTCTGAACTCTATCCTCACCTCCATCATCATATGATTCATTATTCTCATCAGGAATTTCAATAGTGGGAATTTTCATAGGACATTTTGTGATTGATAGTAGAATGTTGTCTCCGTTTGCATGTCTGTCTACGAAATCAAGGAACCTGTCCTTCCATTGTTCGTACTCCCCTTTGAACAAAATAGGAGGCTTGACATCTGTACCGATCGAGAGAGCATCCTTTGAAGTCATCTTTGATCTACACTGCTTGTTATGATCGTCAAAATTCAGAAATAAAACTAGATCTACAAAAATCAAACTTAGTCAAATTTCAGAAAAAATCAGAAAAAAATTTCTAAGTATAAAACACGTATACCAAAGAAAGATAAACACTTCGCGCATAAAACAAGCTAGAGAACTCACTTCTCGCACACAAGGTTGTGCGAGTTTGTGCTTCGTGCACAATGAAAGATGCGTGAAAACAGGTTCGCACACTATGCCTTGTGCGAGTTTTAGGTTCTCGCACAGAACTATGTGCGATTTCTATCACTTCTCGCAAAGGGTAGCGAGTTCAAGACATAGAATATTTTTCAAAATAAGAACGCGCTAAATGCAAACGCACAAGAACACTTCTCGCAGACCTCTTGCGAGTTTTAGACTTAGAAAATTTTTGACAAAAATACTTCTCGATAAATGGAAACGTGCAAAACAAATCACTTCTCGCAGGTTACTCTTCGTGCACAACTCTTCGAGTGAACAGTAAGAACTCGCACAATGCCTCTTGCGAGTTCCTACTTCTCGCACAACACTGCGTGCGAGTTCTTCATATTTTTAGGAAATTATCCTTGTTCGATTTTCTTCAACCTTGCGTGTTTTACCCTTTGCGAGTTCTTGAGATGCGAGTTCTTCCTCTGCGTGTTCTTCAGATCTTGCGAGTTCTTCAGATCTTGCGAGTTCTTGACTTGTAATTCAAAAACTCGAACTTTTACACCGAAATAAATTCACCACTTCTTCAACTGGCTTGAAACTTTGTAGGAATTCTCGGGGACTGATTTTGAACAGAATACTATCAAATGATTACAATAAAAAACACTAAAAGTACGGAATCGATCTAGAATAGTCTTTTACGAATCAAACTTGAACAATCAAATCATGAAAATTCAAAATTCATTCTAAACATATGTGAATTAGTCTATGAGAATCAAACCAAACTTGTTCTATTTTCAATAACGAACACGATAATGCCTAGAACAGATTCAAAAACACTCTAAATTTCAAAAACAGATCTGATCAGGCCAATTTAGGAGTTCGTCCAAGAATCTTCGATTTAGATCCAAAAATTCTGAATTTCGTATGCTCTAATACCAATTGTTATCCCAGATAACAATGTTAAAATCAATATGACAATCAATTTCAATTAAGATCAACTTGTATTTCACAATCACAGTATGTATACAACTTTCTCTCTCTAGCACTTATGCGTACAATTAATCTGAATGGTACTTGTCGCACAACAAGGTGTCATATCCCAATTTATACACAAGGGACAAAACACGCACAACACGACAAACACGTAGACTACAAAACTCTCACACAACTATAGTTTGACTTTGACATTTATTACAATATACTTTGACATTCTGCTTGAGAGTTGACTTTCAGCTTTGACATGGCTTGGCTTTAACCTTTAGTCTTCATGATCTTGTATCCAACAAATATGTGCACTAACATAGATGATCTAAGCTTCCATTTGTGTTGGTCCCGAATGTTCTTAACAAGTTTGTAAAAGGGGGGGGGGGTTGAATACAAACACATAATTTAAAGTTTAATAAATTGTTTATTGATAAATCAAACACAATTTACAAGTCTGTTGCGGAATAAGATGAAGTAAAACTCAATCTAAACAAACATAAGAAAACACTAAGATGGTTGCACAAGAATATAGAGAATGGGGGATTTGAGAAGTATAGAAAACAAGGGTTTCTATATTTTAGAAAGATGAAGGCTTGAGGTGCGCACTTTCCAGATGGAGATGCAATCTTTCTATTTATACCCTATGCATTAAATGCATGGAAGGTTACTTTACACGTGTCCTTCATTGATTGGTAGAAACAGTCTGACTTTGGGAGACATGCTTTCGGTCGTATCATGAACAATGTAGTCGATAGAGTTGTTGTACGAATTGTGATAGAGGTATGTCCTTTCTGACACATCGTACTGGGTGTGCAAGGACAGATAAAAGAGACTTGAGGCATAAGCTAAGTGATCATCGATTGCTGAATATCTCTTCCTTCAGAGATACAAAGAAGTTCAGCTATCGCTGAAGCTTTTCCTCAGGTTTCTTCGCGTATGAGTAGAGTCGTCTTTGCTTCACTGATATCCGCATCAGGTCATTAGTAGACTTGTCTTTGTTCAGCAGCTTCGTCTTCGATTCACTGATATCCGCATCAGGTCATTAGTAGAGTCGTCTGTTGACGCGAAACTTGTCTTCAGGGATTACGTTTACATTAGAAATCATCAGCGATAACTGAACAGACTCAGTCTGGTCGCTGATAGTGAAACACTAATACATATGAATGTTTACAGGAAAGATCATCAGTGATAACTGAACATACTCGGTCTGATCGCTGATGGTGAAACACTAATACATATTTATAAACATAATTTTCACTAAGTAGAATAGGGTCGTTGTCAAATCACTGAGAGAGTTTGGATCAACAATCTCCCCCTATTTGATAATGACAAAGTAACGGTAGAAAATTACTTTATAATTCAAAATGAGGAATAATCAGGACTCATAACATACATGTCCCAATTACTGTTTTGAGGGATCTTTTACAGTACTGATAGGGTTAAGTATTTCACTGAAATTTTCATTAATTCAAAGATAGAATTACAAGATATGAAAATTACAAGTACAAGTGAGGAACTAACTACTGTAAGTTTAACTAATAGATTACAAGAAGAAACTAATCCATCAGCTATCTAAATAAGACTGTAGAACCTTGATCATATAGTTAGATAATTCTTCTCCTTTTTGCTTTCTTTCTGATGCTTCTTGATGAATGATTGTCTTGATAGATTCAGCTAATGGAGAGAAGTCGCACCATAGACATAAAAGATCTTTGAGATGGTTAAAGGGGCAGATGGGAATCTCAGAACCTCTTTGAAATCTGAGAACCCCTTCATCATCTCTGAAAAAGATTCCATGAGGATTGTTTATTACTTGCCCAGGTAGATATGGACCACCAGGAGGCAGAGATAGATCCAAAACTGAGAGATCAGGAGGAGAACCAAACAAATCTTCTTTTGAGAATTTGATGGAGGTGTCGTTTCTGATGGCAACGACATTCTCAGATGAGGAGGAGACATGCTTTCTTTTGAGTTTCCTTGGCTTAGAAGGAAGAAAGATGGTACCTTTAACACAGGAGTGACCCTGTTGATGAGGGCTTCTAGGATGCCTTCGACATAGCCTCTGTAGGTTGATTTGGATTTCTTTAGTGCATCTTTGAACTCTAGCCATTCCATGTAGCCAAAACTTTCAAGCTTTGAAACAAACATAGCGTTTGAGCTTCCATCCCCTCTGGTTATATCCATTATTACAGAAGTTCGGTCCTTCTTCTTTCTTCTAGAGATGACAACAACTGTTATCTTTAATGGGTCAGAGCGATAGTCCACTTTATGCTTACACCATTCGACAGAGTTATCGCTGACCGTTTGTTCTTTTGAGCGCTCCTCTTCAATTTATTTTAGTAGAGCAACTTGAAGTTTCACTGGATTCTTCTTTAGCTTCTTGTCTCTGACTTGAGAAGACTGAACCTTCAGAGCTAGAGAAGCATCACTTTGACATTCGGCGATCAATTTCTCAGCCCTGACAGATTCTTCAATTTCAGCTTCAGTTATGAAGTTTAGCTCTGTAGATAGATTTTGAAGAGGGATCTTTAGCCGTTGACTCTCTAGATCAGAGATCATCTCTTTTCTTCTATTTAGCTCTTCCTCTGACCAATGAGATGGTCTAGAGGGCTTTCCTGGATGGTGCAGGGCTTCTTCCTCTTCTTCTTGATCATCAATCTCATTTAAGGAGATTGAGATTATTGATTCATCAGCTATGGAATCTAGGATTATTTGAAGTTCCTTTTCCTTAAGCAGTGGTGAGAACTGTCTGGTCAGAAATAGATAAAAAGAGTTAGTGTTTGTTGGTAAGAAGAAAGATAAAGGCTAGAAAGAAACATAGGTTGAGAATTTATAGAATGATATAGGGATAAGTGAGAGGCATACCTGAGAAGGATTCTCCCCCTCAGATAGTGAAACATTTGTCAGGATTCCCTCAGCAGCTGCACCCTTTGGTTTGCTTTGGGAAGGGGTTCCTGAAGAAGTTTCATTTCTCCCCCCTACTGTGACAACTTCTTTCGAAGCAATCACTGATGATGCGTTCGCTGTAGAAAACCATAGAGACTGGTCTTCTTCATCGTCGTTATCATCATCTTGATGTTGCTCTTTATCTTGATCCTGAAGATCAAGTTCTTGTTCATCATCATCATCCTCTTCCTCTTCCTCTTCCACAAGAGCAACGATAGAAGTAGAGGGAAGAGTTTTGTCAGCAACCTTCTCCCCCTCAACCTGAGAGGGAGGTTCTTCCGTCTGAACTTTAGCAGTAGCAGCATCCTCCTCAAGATTTTCTTCAGTACGCTCTTTCTCCCCCTCTTTCAGTGATAAAAGGAGCACCTTTTGAAGTTTCCAGAGACCGGACTTCAGCCTCCAGTCGCTCAAGACGTCCTTCAATGACGGGAATATCTGAAGTAGCCTGATGAATAAATTCTACGACTATGTTCAGAGATGTCTGATCATTTTCAGTGAAGGAAGGTTTTGGCGACAGAGCTGGTGCATTCAGCTTTAGAAGCACCTGTTGAAGCATGGAGGTGCAGGAATCAACCTTCAGTGATAGATCCCGAAAGTCATCTTTCAGGGTGTTCCGCGTTCCCTGAATGAGAGTGACCTGTTGTTGAGTCTTGATTAGGTCATCCTTGACGGTGAAGATGTCTGCCTGAACATTCATTAACTGAGAAGAATCAACTTTGGAAGAGGAGGCATCAGGCAACCTCTTGAGTGCCTCACCAGCGAGATTAACAACGCCAGTGGATTCGTGGACAGAGGTGGTGAGAGTCTCTACCTTCTCAGCGAGTTTGTTAACGTTAGCGTCAACAGTGGCCAAAGTAGGACCTGCAAATGAAGTTAGCATATGAGCACAATGATGATCAGGCTTATATGGAGAGATGGGAGTAGTGTTTGGGTTAATAGGAGTACCTGAGCTTTCAAACATTTTGTAGAAATGCATAGATTCTTCAAAATTTTGATTGGCAGGTCCTATTGGTGCAAACTGAGGTTGCGTAGAAATAGATGGAGGGTTAGAGACCAATGAAATAGAGGGATGAGTAATGGGGATAAAAGTTGTTGGGATTTGGGTGGTTACCTCAGTTTGTTGTGGAACTTAGATGGTTGGTGGCGTAACTGATATTGTGGAAGCGACCGAGATCGCTGGCACGGTTGATGTGATGACAGCTGAAGATGCGGAGGAGAGGCCCACAAAAGCATCTAAAGTAGATTTTTGAGAACCTACTTCAGGAATTGAACCACTGAGGGGAATCTCTTTAGTCCGTTTGGCCTTCTTTAAAGAACTAAGCTGACTTTCTGATGGTCTTTTGAGAGAGGTTGTAGCGGTAGGGTTAGCTGGAGAAGGAACCTCCGGTGTGGTTGCTGAAGAAGAAGAAGAGTGGAGAGAGAGACGAGTGGTAAAGTTGAGATACTTACCTCGTTGGCGACCGACTTGACCTCCAACGATCGCTGACCCACTTTTGCTAAAGAACCATCTTGAGTAGTGGGGTAAGTGTCAGGGTAGAGAAACTTCAGGTATGCACAGATGAACCGTACATAGGGAATCTTGGGATCCCTCTCCGTCTTCTCTATCTTTGACTTGAAATCGTCAAAGATAGCAGTAGCGTAGTTAAAGTTCTTGCCAGCGATCACAGAGTAAGCTATTTGGAGTTGAACTTTGCTCGCCTGATCCAGTGAGCCACTCTTCCCACTCATACATTGAATGATGTGTGAGAAGATGTAGTTCAGTTGAGAAGGCATGTTTTTCTTCTTAATGATGGTCAGGCGCTTGTTGGGGATGGTTGAGCGAGGCTTGTTGTCCCAGCAGTATTCCATATCATCCAGAAACTGGATAAGTTCAGCATCAGTGGGGAGGACATTGAATCCACCCTTGGGTTTGTCAGGGAATCAGAGTGACTTCCTCAGACTGTATGCAATCATCATGCCCGGTCCTAACTCAGTGCGGAAGGATAGACCAGGAACCAGTTCACCTTTCTTGTTGGTGATGGTGGTTTCGTCAGCAGTGAACCAAAACTGTTGTAGAAGTGTTTTGGATGGTGTAGGTTCCACAGTGATCGCGTAAGCAATACACGACTGCTTCAGGAACTGATCTGCTTCCACCAAGTGTGGGTAATTGACAGCATCGAAGTCCAAGCGTGCAAGGTGATTGTTCTTGGGAATTTCAGATTCAGTGAGAGAGAACTTGACGGTCTTGGATGCAATGAGAGCTGATTGTGCCATTTCTGAATATGGAAAGAATCATAATAGAGGGAAAGGTTTAGAGTACAAAAATAAATAAAATTTTTACCAGTTTCTATTTGGAGAAAGAAACATAGAAAAACAAAATATTTTTAGATTAAAACTGTGTTCTTTGTTGAAGAAGAAAGAACAATAAGAAAACCAAAGGTTTGAATCAATAAAATAAAAAAAATGATTTTAATGTTGAGAAATCTTGTAAAAACCGATAATGATGGATCATATATAGGATTTTGTAACAAAATTTAAGAAGAAAAGATGAACAAAGTAACCTGTTGATCTTGAAGGAAGATGATGCAAATGCTTGAAGGAGTTGTTTGCTTGAAATGCCTTGAGAGAGAATTCTTGCTTGAAAAGATTTCCAGAAAGCGTTAAAAGATAAGAATGAAAATGCATTCCTTTTATACGTGTAGAGAGAGAGAGAGAGAGAGAGGCGAGAAAACAAATGCTCATCATGACATGCACACGTTTTACGAAGTTGATTGGATAGAAGGGCAACGGACGATCGTGTAAGAAAAAGGCACGTCGTGGATTGTCGGTTCAAATGACGTCATAAGAGAGAGAAAAACGTTTCATTTGTCCTTTTTGAAATTATCTCTGAAGAAAAGTCAGAGATAGGTTTTCATTTTGAAAGAATCTCTGATAAACTTCAGAGATTGATTTGTCTTTTCAAAAGGATCACTGAAGAGAAATGTCAGTGATTGATTTATCAAAAAGCTTTTAATCATTTGAAGAACTATCAGTCATTAAAGTTTTTATTTTTGAAAAACGTCTTACTGAAATAATATTTGAGAGTGAGAGAACAATACCTGAGAGTCAGAAATTTATTCAGAGATTAAGTGATAAAGGGGAACTTAGAAATACTGACATAATGCGGGAAAGATGAAGAGTTACTCTTCAAGATTCAGCATTCCAAGCTCACTAATGAGAAAGTTAAACCTTGTCTCATCAAGAGGTTTGGTAAACAAATCAGCTAGCTGATAATCAGTGGGGATAAAGTGAAGTTCAATATCACCATTCATCACATGATCTCTGATAAAACGATAAGCACTGGATTATTTGCTATAGTGATAGCACCAGTACTGTCACAATATATTGGAATTTTTGACAGCTGAAGGTCATAGTCTAATAGTTGATTTCTCATCCATAAGACCTGAGCACAACAACTTCCAGCGGGTACATATTCAGCTTCAACTGTGGAAGTGGACACTGAATTTTGCTTTTTGCTTGTCCAACTTACAAGCTTTCCTCCTAGGAGTTGACATCCACCAGTAGTACTTTTTCTATCGAGTTTACAACCTGCAAAATCACTATCAGAATATCCAATTAGATCGAACCCTAAGTCTTTGGGATACCAAAGACCGAGGTTAGGAGTTCCTTTCAGATATCTGAAGATTCTCTTTACAGCGATCAAATGGGATTCCTTGGGTTCAGATTGGTAGCGTGCACATAAACAAGTGGAGTACATGATGTCAGGTTGGCTCGCCGTAAGATACAGCAGGGAGCCTATCATTCCTCTATAGTCAGTGACATTAACAGGTTTTCCAGAAGGATCTTTGTTAAGTGTCAGAGGAGGTGCCATAGGAGTTTTCATTGTTGAAGTTTGTGTTAGATCAAACTTCTTCAGCATATCTTTAACATACTTACCTTGGCTTATAAAAGTACCTTTGTCAGATTGTTTAATCTGAAGACCAAGAAAATATGTCAGCTCACCTATCATACTCATTTTGTATTCTTTCTTCATTCTTTCAGCGAAGCGAGTACATAGAGATGGGTTAGTAGAACCAAATATTATGTCATCGACATATATTTGTACAAGAATTATATGACCTTTTATTTTTCTAAAAAATAACGTATTATCAATCTTGCCACGTTCAAAATTTTCAGAGCTAAGAAAAGATGAGAGAGTGTCATACCAAGCACGAGGGGCTTGTTTTAGACCATAGAGAGCCTTATCTAATTTATAAACATAATTTGGATGCTTAGGGTCATAGAACCCTAGAGGTTGTTCTTCATAGACTTCCTCATTCAACTTTCCATTTAGGAACATTGATTTTACATCCATTTGATATACAATGAAGTCTTTGTAAACTGCATAAGCTAAGAATAGTCGAATTGCTTCGAGCCTAGCCACAGGGGTAAAGGTTTCATCATAGTCTATGCCTTCCTCTTGTCTGTATCCCTGAGCAACAAGTCTAGCCTTGTTACGGGTTACAGTTCCATGTTCATCTAACTTGTTTCTAAACACCCATTTGGTGCATATAACAGTTTTATCAGATGGTCTAGAAACGAGATTCCAAACTTTGTTACGAGTAAACTCAGTCAGCTCTTCTTGCATAGCGCTGACCCAGTTTGGATCTCTGAAGGCATCATCAGTCTTCTTTGGATCTATTAAAGAAATAATGTTGACAAAGAGGAAGATATTACCTGAACTTCGTCGTGTCTGAATACCTGCATCGGGATCACCAAGAATTTGATCTATGGGGTGATCTTTGGTCCATCGCTGAGCAAGAGCATGATCGCTCATTTCAGAGGTTGGAACAACAATAGGAATGTTCACTGATGAAGAAGCCTGAGGTTCATCAGCTAATAATTGTTGAGTGTCAGATAGACCATTGCTTTCTGAGAGGTTTTCAGACGAAGATGGATCTGATGGAAGAAGTGTGTTTAGAGGCTCAGCTGAAACACATGAGTTGGATTCATCGATAGGAGGTATGATGTTTGGATCATCATCAGCAGCTGGAGGATCTGTGTGCTGATGGTTTGAGAAGAAATTTTTTGTTTCTTTGTAATGAGAAACCATTCAAGCATTTAACTCTTCATTGTCAACGATTGGTTTAGAGTTCGCTGGGTGAGTTTCATCAAAAGTGACATGAATTGTTTCTTACACAGATTGTCTTCTTTTGTTGAAAACTCTGTAGGCTTTGGAGATAGAGGAATATCCAAGAAATATTCCATCATCCGCTTTTGGATCGAACTTTCCAAGTTGATCTTTGTTGTTTAAGATAAAGCACTGACAACCAAAGGTACTGACAACCAAAGATATGAAGAAAACTGATAGATGGTTTTCTTCCATGAAAAAGTTCATAAGCTGTCTTTCCAAATCTCTTTACTATCAATGACATGTTTTGAGTAAAACATGCAGTGTTTACAGCTTCAGCCCAAAATTGAGTAGGGAGGTGAGAATCGTTGTGCATTGACCTAGCAGCTTCAATGATCATTCTATTTCTTCTTTCAGCGACTCCGTTTTACTGAGGCGTTCTAACTAAAGAGAAGTTGTGAGAAATTCCCTTGTTCTCAAAAAAATTGTTCAGAGAATTGTTTTTGAATTCAGTTCTTCTGGAGTATCACTCTTGCAGTGAAGAAAGATAACCCAGGTGTAGTGAAAGTATTCATCTACAATGACAAGTGTATATTTCTTTCCATATATTGATTGGATGTTGACAGGGCCAAACACATCCATATGCAAGAGTTGAAGAGGACTTGTCACTGAGGAAACTTGTTTAGACTTGAAACTAGCCTTTGTCTGTTTTCCTTTTTTCACATGTTGAGCAGAGAGATTCTTTAGCATATGAGTGCTGAGGAAGACCAGAAACCAGTTCCTTACATGAGAGAGAATTCAGGGTTTTGAAGTTTAGATGAGAGAGACTTTTATGCCATAGCCAGTTGACATCAGTAGAGGCTTTAGATAGAAAACATACATTTTCAGTAGAAGTAGAGTCCATATCTATTACATAGACATTTTCTTTACGATAACCACTGAGAGCAAGTTTTCTTTTCTCATTTACCACTGAACATGCTTTCTTGGTAAAGTGAACTTCATAGTCTTTGTCACATAGCTGACTGATGCTCAAAATATTGTGCTTCAGTCCATCTACATAAGCGACTCTTCTGAAGGTAGTTGTCTCATTGTTGAGGACAACAAACCCTCGGGTATATCCTTTTCCATTTCCACCAAAGGTCATAGAGGGACCTTTCTCTTCCTTGTATTTAATGAGCAGCTTTTTGTCCTGTCATATGACGAGAGCATCCACTATCAAGATACCAGATGCCCTTTGATCCCTGCAAACATAAGGAAGATTAAGTTTTGATTGGTACCTACTTTTCAATGGGTCATTTTGGGTTAGTGGAGATGGAAGGTTCAACAATCTTCACAACAGATGAAGATTCAGCTTCAGTGGTAACCTTCACTTTGGTTAATTTCTTAACCTTAGTGGTATTCTTCACCTTGATCGATTTTTCAGCTTTGGTGACCTTCTCAGCCTTGGAGGCATTCATCTTCACTTTAGCTGTTTTATCAGCTTTAGTGGCAGTTGGACATTTGCTTGCAATATGGTCAGTAAATCCACAATGATATCATTTTCTATATTTGAATGTGGTTTTGGGACCATGAGTAGAAGATTTTGAGAATTTAAGATAAGCAGGTCCAGCTCCAAGAATGCCTTTAGCATGAGATCTGGGAGGAATTTTAATTTCTTCAGATTTCGTAGGCTTAAGATCAATCTTTAGCTTTGGAGGACAGAGATCAAAGATTTCTATCACAGAGCTGGAAGATTGATTCACTGAAGTTTTAGAGGGAACTTCTAGCTTTGCTTTCTTGTATTCCTTATGAGGATGAAAAATGGATTTTCCTTTAGCTGAAGGCTTAGAGCCTTTAGATATTTCCTCAGGGATGGGATTAGAAGATGATGAAGAAGAGTACTGAGTAAAAGAAGTCTCAGGGATAGAAGAGAGGAACATTTCAAACTTAAGAGTGGAGCTGTCTTCTTTAGGTTCATCCTGTGGTTTCCAAAAACCAAGACCAGTTTTATCACTGACAGGGATCTGAGTACTTAAAATCTCAGTAATCTTTGTTGAGGTTTATACCATCCTTCAACAGTAGCCTTCTATGTTTTTATAGAAGCGATGGCTTGTTCACGTTCAATGCTGATGATTTCATTAACAATGACTTGATTTTTCAAACTTTCCTCTAAAAGAGTCAGTTCTCTGATCTTTTCATGACATTTCTCTAGTTGTTCAGTTAAATCAACATTTTTGTTCTCAGGTAGAGTTTTTCCCTTTAGAGCATTGTATAGATCAATCGTCAGCACATCAACAGCGCGACTTCTCTCTGCTTCAGGTAGAGAGGGATTAGTAGAGATAGATACCTGAGATGATATATAGCTCATAGAAGTTTCAGTTGGTTCTTCCACTTCTTCTTTAATCTCAGCCATGAGGCAGAGATTAGCGACTTCTTCTTCATCAGAACTCGATTCTTCTGATTCAGCCCAGTCATGTTCTTCAGCGATGAGACCTTTACCTTTTCATTTGTAGTTTTTCAACTTTTGATATTTTTCTTTCAGTTTAAGGTATTTTTCATCGCTGGATCTTCTCGAGGTAGAAGGTTTGAAGGATTTCTTCGACCTACACTCACTTGCAAAGTGTCCAATCTTTTCACAATTAAAGCAAGTAGCAGTAGCCTTATCAACAGGGGTTGATGTTGGGAACTGAAGAATTCACCAAGTATGGTTAATGCTGCCAGTACAAGATTACTACTGCCAGAGGACTTCAATAGTTAATACTGCTGAGTATTACTACTGCTAGTAGAATTAATACTGCTAGTCAAAGTTAGTGCTGCTTGAACAAAGTTAGTACTGCTTAGCTAGTTAGTGCTGCTAGTGGTTAGTGCTGCTTAGTAGTTAATACTGCCAAGCCGATTAGTGCTTCTTATAAGATGAAGATTTGAATTAGAAGAATGACAGCTGGATATTCTGAAGATATTCATGGAAGATATACTGAAGATATTCTATTTATTGTAATTATCTTTTTGTTCAGTATATATATAGTTTTGACAGTATAGTTTTAATATAGATTTAAAAATATATGTTTATGTTCTAGAGAGAATCAACCTCAAGGTATAGATCCTAATTCTAGAGAAGTAGAATTCGTCTTCAAAGAGTCTGTTCTTCAAGATTGAGGTTGAGTGTGTAATCTTGTGATTTGATCATTGAATACAAGTTTACAAGTTGTTAATCATATACTGTTTGTTTACTGTTATATTGAATATCAAAGTGTTATTCCGCAACTTCTTTGATATTGTTTCTGAGACTTTATTCTTGTTAAGAATTCGATCCTGACAAGTGGTATCAGAGCTAGTATTCTCAGAAACATTCATTCAACATCAATCATCATGGCTAAAGAATCAGAATCGACAAGCACTGCCATTCCCACTGAGGTAACATCTAATCTTTTCTCTAAATCCTGTATTGAAACTGTTCAAAGGTACAGGGATCACAATCAGGGTATGTGTGATGATCTTAAAAGATTAGAGAGAGATATAAAAGACTATGTAAGAATCGTTGAGAGCTTTGAGGAACAGATTAAAGTTTTCCAAGCCAATGAACTTCAACATTCTTATGATACAAATTACTGGAAGTGGGAGAAGAATGACTTACAACTCCAGCTGAAAAAGTCTAAAGAGGAGAATGAAAAGATAAAGAGTGAGTTTGAGAAAGCTAAGCTAGATATTGAAAAAATTTCCAATGCTTCTAAAGCAATGGACTCCTTGCTCCAAACTCAAATCCATGACAAACTCAGAAGGGGAATAGGCTATAACACCACACCACCACCATACAACAACAACTACATTCCTCCTATATCAGACTTACTAGAGACCAAGGATAGGAAGGAATTGCCTGTTGGAGCCACTAAGGTAGATCCTTTAGACAAAGTGGTGGTTGAAACAGACTCTGAAGAAAAGAACTCTAGTGAAAAGAGTAAGGAGAACACTGGGAGTGATGAGATTCCTCTAGAAAATCATATTATCACCAATGAGGGATGTGGAAAGACATGGGTCAAATCTAAGGACATAGAGAAGACTGAGGGAAAGTCTGAGAAGGTCCATTATAAGCAAACCACAGTTGTGAATCTTGTCCCTTGCAAACAGTGTGCTTGCAATAAATCTGAGTCCCAAAAACATGATAAACCAAGGGGAAATCAGAGAAATTGGAATAACCAGTGGGCACAAAAACAAGGGGTTGATCTGAGTAAAATCAATAGATCAAAACCATGTTTTATTTGTGGAAAGCTGAATCACCTTGCCAAATACTGTTATTTTAATCCCATTAACCAAAGAGTCACTTTTCAAAGACAACCACAAAACTCTTTTGGTTATAGGAATCAGAGAAGGAATCATATGGCTGAGAACAGAGCACCTATAAGATCACATGCTCAGAACAAGTTTGCTAAACCAAAGAAAAATACTCCAAAAAAGCCAAGGAGTAATTTAAAGACAAAGAAAGCAAACAACTTTGTTCAAGTTTGGGTTCCAATTGTAAAGAAACCTGTTAGTACTGCTATCCCAGATAGTACTGCTAACAGAAATAGTGCTGCTGCAACCAATACTACTGCTAACAAGGACAGTGCTTCTACTAGTATTAATGTTGCAAAGCCTATAATCTTGACAAAGTATTCCAGCCATGAGATTCCTAAACAACTCATCCAGACCAAACTGACAGATTATATAAATGAGAAAGGACAACCCAAGACCACTTTGGCTTGGGTTCCATCCAAGACTAACTGATTTATCAAGTGTGCAGGGCAACCAAAAGATCAAGAGGAAGAGCATTTGGAATGCAGATAGTGGTTGCTCTTGGCACACAACAGGTAACATGGACTGCCTTCAAATTCTTCAAAAGATTTGATGGAGGACATGCTGCATTTGATTCAGAGGGAAGTAATAATAAATGCTCAGGGCATGAGTTAAAAGATAAGTTGCCCTTGGAAGATTTCATTGAGCATGATACTACTAACCTGTGTGTTTAAGTGTTTCAGGTTGAAGTTAGTAATACTTCAGAGGAAGTAATGATCATGAAGGATCAAGAAGAAAAGGATCAGGGGATGAACAAAGCAATAAAAAGTATGAGTAAAAGGATGGTGTCAAAAAGTGTAAGTATAGTAAATGCTGCCAGTGCAGTTTTAATACTGCCAGTGCATTTTTAATACTGCCAGTACAGTTTTAATACTGCCAGTGCATTTTTAATACTGCCAGTGCATTTTTAATACTGCTCTCAGTTAATACTGCTAGTTAGTTAATACTGCTAGTAGTTAATACTGCTAGTTAGTTAATACTGCTAGTGGTTAATACTGCTCTCAGTTAATACTGCTAGTTAGTTAATACTGCTAGTGGTTAATACTGCTGTTAGTTACTACTGCTCTAGGTTAATACTGCTTATATCCCGAATACTATAAATACCCTTTGCCCGCCTAAAAGTTCATAACGACTCTTTGCATACTGTTCACTTGCGCTCTAAACCCTTTCTCTCTCAAGTTCAAAGTTTTCAGGCAAGAAACTTCAAGATCAATGGCATCATGGAATTTATAGACGAGCACAATGAAATCGCGATGCTACAAAAGCCCAAACAGGCCGCTGGTTTCCACCAGATTGTGGATTTCCTCAAGACAATCCATATTGCCCATGCTCTCACTGTGTCGCCATCCATCTATATCGAGCATCAAAGGCAATTTTGGGCAAATGCCACCATTGTTACTGAGAATGGTGTGCAAATGATCAAGACAAGGGTGTGTGACAAACCCTTGACAGTTACTGAAGAGGTAATTCGCATCAGTCTACGTCTAGACGATGCCTCTGGTATAACTTATATCTCTAATGATGATCTGTTTTCTACTCTTACAAGAATGGGGTATGGAGGCCCATTGGGTGTGTTCAAGTTCTCAAAAGCAAAATTTTCATCTCAATGGCGTTTCTTTGTCCATACCCTTATGCATTGTATCTCTAAAAAGACTACTGGATTGAGTGAGTTCAGTAGCAACATTGCTTATGCTTTGGTGTGCTTGGCCACTGCCAGAAAGTATAATTTTTCTAAAATGATTTTCAGTGATCTTGTTTCAAACCTAGGAAGCAAAAAGAGCTTTTATATGTACCCCAGGTTTGTCCAAGAAGTTATCACCCACGAATTAACGGATATGCCTCATTTTGATGGGGTATATGTACCTAAACCCCCTAAAGGCAAGGTTTTCTCAAATATGAGAAGATCTGTTGGGGACTCGGAAGGAGTTGACATCCCATTGTTCTCTACAATGATGGTGGTGTCCCACACTGATGAAGGTATGGCAGCAGGGTCAAGGCCCCCATTAGACCATCCCACTGCTAGCCAATCCCAACCTTCCCACTCTAAATCTATTCCCCAGTCTCTTCTTGATAAACCAACTTCACCAATCACCCAAACATACAAAAGGAAACAGGCAAAGAAGGCTCCTTCCCTTCTTGTACCTTCACCCTCTAAGCCTTTAAGCCCTCTAAGGGAGGATTCTCCCTTAGAGAATATCTTCAGGGAAACCACAGGGGTGTCTCCCAACCCCAAGGAGGTGCTCTCTGAGGAGGAGGATGAGCATATGGGTGAGCAGGCTGCCACTACTTCTGCTAGCACAGAGAAGGACAGTGGTAACATAAATAAGACCTCCCCCATGGCAACTTTGAATGAGCAATCATTCAAAGGTCCCAGGTGCCAAGAAACCAAGGGGTGGATAGTGCTTCTGCTAGGCAGAAGACTTCCACTACTAAAAGATCCCATGATCCTTCAATAGAGGGTAACACTTCTGGAGAAGGTGAGGACAGATATAACTACTATGAATTGATGGAAACAATGGGCAACATCAACCAAGATGTTCTTAAACAAGGGAAAGAAATAGAAGAAATGAAGCTGGTAATTTTGTCCCAACAAGTGCAAATTACCAAACTCAAGAAGCTGGTGAAGAGGTTGGTACTTAAAAAGAAAAAGAAGCAATTTGTGCTGAAGAAGAGGGCAAATGTTCAAGATACTTTCAACAAGGGGGAGAAGCCAGAGGGAGAAACAGAGAAAGAAAGCTTAGCTGTAAAGGAAGTTGAAGTTGAGGGGGAGACAAAGGAAGTTGAAGTTGAGGGGGAGACAAAACATGGAACAACAGCAGAAACTGTTAATGCTGCTACAACAGAAGAAACAGTTAATGCTGCTAAACTACAAGAAGCAGCAGAAACAGAAGCAGAAGAAACAGGGCTCTCTTTAGAGGAAATGGAGATAGCAGAAACTTTGGTTAAAGCCAAAAATGATACTCCTAAGGCTACTCAAAAGGCCAAGGGAGTAGTCATCAATGAAGGAGGGATCTTAAAGAAGGAAAAAGAGAAGGAAATCTTGAAGAATATAAAGGGAAAAGGAAAGGAAAAGATGGTTGAAGAAGCTGAACTGCCTGCAAAGAAGAAGACTCAGATTGAAATAGATGAGGCAATAGCAAAGAAGCTTCAAGATCAATTGGAAAAGGAGGAGCAGATTCAAACAGAAATAGATAGAGAACTGGCAAAGATCATGGCCAGAAAGTTGAATGCAGAATATCAGAAAAGCATAAAAGAAGCAGCTCAAGCCAAGAAACTTCAAGTAAAAAAGATGCCAATTCAAAAACAGAAAAGACAACCTTCCAAAACATTTTTGGCCAACCAGGAAAGAAGAAAGATGATAAATTTCCTGAAAGGTGCAATTGGTGTTAAGGGGGAGATGTTCACCAACATGGCATACACTCAGGTTGAAGTGTTGTACCAGAAAGAGAGGTCTAAGCTTCAAGGGGATTCAGTTCAAAGGGAAGAGGCTGAGAGAAGAATGAAGGAAAGGCATGATCTGAATATTCAGAAACCATTTCCTGAGGAGACCACACCTTCAAAAGATAAAGCTGAAGAAATGAAGGAAGAACATGAGGGTGTTGGTGTAGAAGCTAAATCTGGGAAGAGGGTTAAGACAATTACTTCCAAAAAGCAGTCTAAAAGGCCTAGAGTGGAAGAAACAGCAGAATATGCAGCAGAGCCTTCAGATGTACCTTTAGCAGAATTGAAAGCAGTATTAATAGTACTAGCAGTAGTAACACTCAGCAGTATTAACCTTTAAGTCTTCTAGCAGTAGTAACTTTGAACCAGCAGCATTAACCATACTTAATGAATTCTTCAGTTCCCAACAATCTCCCCCTAACTTGACTTTTAGGAAGAGAAGTCAAGTTCTTCAGAATTAATCTTCAAGATGCTCCCAAAATTCTATTATGGCCTAAATTCCAGTGTTTGCATCCAATCCCAAACTCTGATTGATGGTTCTTTGAATCAAGTATTTAGCCATTTCTGAATCTGGAACACACCTTAACTTTTTCTTCAGCATGGCATGTAGCTTCAATCTGCTATGATTGTACACTCTATCCACTAGGAAGTATTCAGTGTGATTTAAATCCAAAGTCACTGTATATACTCCACTACTTTCATATAGAGTCCAACTGTTGACCGACTTGAATACATCCTTGATCATATGCTTTACTTCTTCAGGTTTGAACATCATACACAGATACTCCATTACCAGTTTTGTAATTGAAATTCCTGGAGCCTTTAGAATATCTGCATACAACTTCATTCCTATCTCAAACATCTCTTCAAGATCTGATCTAGAGCATGTTCTGACAATTTTTGCCCATGTGTTGAACACTTCATATTTTTCATCCTTTCTTTTCAGCCTTATGTATTCCTTTCCATCCACTGTCAATGTATCCCAGAGAATGACCTCAGGAGGCTTAACTCCTACAGGTTCTGCTGAAATTGGTTCAGGCACTTTGTCCATCACTACCATATACAAATTTACATCATCAGTATTAGATAGCTCTGTCTGTTTAGATGACTCAGGTGCCCCTTCTTCTTCAGCAACCTTATCAGTCTCTTCTTCAGATACACTAGGCCTTTTGATTGGCTTTCTCCTTGCCATCATTTTTGTTCTCTTTAAAGTCCTTAGACTTTCTCCCAGGGTGGACTCTTTCTTAGGAGGTGTTTCTTGCTCATCTGGAAATGGCTTTTGACAATCAAAGTCATTACTTTCTTTTATTCTCTTCTCCATCTCCACCCTAGCAGTTTCACTTCCCTGAAGCTTTAACATCTCTGAATCATAGAGATCTTTGATCTTCTCAAAAGACATTTTGGAGAACATCTCCTTTTTGACTCCTACAGCACCTTTGAGAAATATAATCGTCTTGTTTCTCTCTTGGGTACCTAGGAATGTCTTTGAGGGTCTTCTCTTCTTTGCAACTGTTTTAACCACAGATTTCTTCATACTTGCAGCTTTCTTCTGTGCAATTTCAGTTGCCATACTCTGTTGATAAGCTTCATTCAGTTCAGCAGCTAGAGCTTTTGCCATTTCCCTGTCCTTTTCCATCTGAACTCTTTCTTCTTTTTCAATATCCTCCTGCATCTTTTTAGCTAGGGCTTCATCTGATTCAACCAACCTTTGCTTTTTGATTGGTTGATCAGATTCCACCATCTTTGCTTTTCCTTTGTCTTTGCTCATTGCCTTCTTACTGTTATCTTTCTTGATCACTTCACCTTGTTCTTTTATGATTACACCTTTGGTCTTTGAAGTGACCTTGGGAGTATCATTCTTGGCTTTTAGTAAGGTTTCTGCAATCTCAAGATCTGTTAACACTTCTTTCACAGTTTCTGCTGCTTTATTAATGTCAGCAGTAGTAACTGTTTCTTCTTGCTGCTCCCCCTGAACATCAACTTTCTCTCCATCAAGCTCCCCCTTTCTTGTGGCTTCTTCCATGTTGATCTCCCCCTTTTTGGGAGCATCATCCTCAGTTGGCCTTCTCTTTAATTGGAATTGCTTTCTCTTCTTCCTTTGTACCAGACTAACCACCATCCTCTTCAGCTTAGCAATTTGTTCTTGTTGTGACAGAATTACTAGCTTCATTTCTTCAATTTCTTTGCCTTGTTTGAGAACATCTTGATTGATGTTCCCCATTGTTTCCATCAATTCATCGTACGTATATTTGTCGTCACCCTCTCCAGAAGTGTTACCCTCCTTTGAAGGATCATTGGATCTTTTATTTGTGGAAGTCTTCTGCCTTGTAGAGGCACTATCCACCCCTGTGGTTTCTTGGCACCAAGGACCTTCAAATGATTGCTCATTCAAAGTTGCCATGGGGGAGGTCTTATTGATGTTACCACTTTCCTCCTCTGTACTAGCAGGAGTAGTGGCAGCCTCATCACCCATATGCTCTACCTCCTCCTCAGAGAGCACCTCCTTTGGGTTGGGAGACACCCGTGTGGTTTCCCTTTGGATATTCTCTAGGGGAGTATTCTCCCTTAGAGGGCTTATAGGCTTAGTGGGTAATGGTACAAGAAGGGAAGGAGCCTTCTTTACCTGTTTCCTTTTGTAAGTTTGTGTGATTGGAGAGGTTGGTTTTTCAAGAAGGGACTGGGGAATAGATTTTGAGTGGGAAGGTTGGGCTTGGCTAGCAGTGGGTTGGTCTAATGGGGGCCTTGACCCTGCTGCCATACCTTCATTGGTTTGGGACACCACCATCATTGTAGAGAACAATGGGGTGTCAACTCCTTCAGAGTCCCCAGCAGATCTTCTCATATTTGAGAAAACCTTGCCTTTGGGGGGTTTAGGTACA
The DNA here is from genome assembly GCA_954870635.1 of Arctium minus. Taxonomy (NCBI): domain Eukaryota; kingdom Viridiplantae; phylum Streptophyta; class Magnoliopsida; order Asterales; family Asteraceae; genus Arctium; species Arctium minus. Next base: position 61,597,240 of record OX941088.1, on the reverse strand, counting down.
TATACCCCAACAGGTTGAGGTATATCCGTCAATTCATGAGTAATGACTTCTTGAACAAACCTGGGATACATAAAGAAGCTCTTTTTGTTTCCCATGTTTGAGACAAGATCACTGAAAATCATTTTAGAAAAATTATACTTTCTGGCAGTGGCCAAGCACACCAAAGCATAAGCAATAGTGCTGCTGAACTCACTCCATCCAGTAGTCTTTTTGGAGATACAGTGCATAAGAGTATGGACAAAGAAACGCCATTGGGGTGAAAATTTTGCTTTAGAGAATTTGAAAACCCCCAATGGGCCTCCATACCCCATTCTTGTAAGATTTGAAAACAGTTCATCATTTGGGATAGAGGTTATACCAGAGGCATCGTCTAGACGTAGACTGATGCGAATAACCTCTTCAGTAACCGTGAGTGATTGATCACAGATTCTTGTCTTGATCATCTGCACACCATTCTCAACAACAATGGTTGCATTAGCCCAGAACTGCCTTTGATGCTCAATATAGATTGTAGGGGATACAAGAAGAGCATGAGCGATGTGGCTTGTCTTGAGGAAATCCACAATCTGATGAAATTCTGAAGCTTGCTTTGGCTTTTGTAGCATCGCAATCTCGTTGTGCTCGTCGATGAAAGTCATGGATGCCATTGATCTTAGTGAAAAGCTTGCCTGAAAACTTCGAACTTGAGAGAGAAAAGGTTTTGAGCGCAAGAGAACAGTATGCAAAGAGTCGTTATGAACTTTTAGGCGGGCAAAAAGTATTTATAGTATTCGGAATATAAGCAGTATTAACCTAGAGCAGCACTAACTGCTAGCAGTATTAACTAACTAGCAGTATTTACTACGAGCAGTAGTAACTAACTAGCAGTATTAACTGAAAGCAGTATTAACCACTAGCAGTATTAACTGAAAGCAGTATTAACCACTAGCAGTATTAACTGAAAGCAGTATTAACCACTAGCAGTATTCACTGGAAGCAGTATTAACCACTAGCAGTATTAACTGAAAGCAGTATTAACCACTAGCAGTATTAACTGAAAGCAGTATTAACCACTAGCAGTATTAACTGAAAGCAGTATTAACCACTAGCAGTATTAACTGAAAGCAGTATTAACCACTAGCAGTATTAACCACTAGCAGTATTCACTGAAAGCAGTATTAACCACTAGCAGTATTAACTGAAAGCAGTATTAACCACTAGCAGTATTAACTGAAAGCAGTATTAACCACTAGCAGTATTAACTGAAAGCAGTATTAACCACTAGCAGTATTAACTGAAATACTCCTTTTAAACTTGCTAAACACTGAGTACTGCTATGCATATCCTGAAAAAGAAGATTAGTAACTCCAAGAATAATATACAGGTATAAAGCCACTTTTTGAGAAGGGGATTATTCAGTGTTGATCATTCCCACACTTGTTACCAAAAAGTGAATCTACCCACATGAAAAGCTTTAGTGAATAAATCAGCAAACTGATTATCAGTGTGAACTTTGACAACTTGAATAAGTTTCTTTTCATTACAATCTCTTATAAAGTGATACCTGATCTCAATGTGCTTTGTTTTTGAGTGCTTGACAGGATTATTCACAATGCTAATAGCACTGCTGTTGTCAATAAAGATTGGTGTGTGTAGAAAGGTTACCCCATAATCCAACATTTGATTCTGAATCCATAAGACTTGAGAACAGCAACTTGCAGCTGCTATGTACTCTGCCTCTGTTGTAGATGTGGATATTGTGGTTTGTTTCTTACACTGCCATGAGACTAGTCTAGCACCCAAAAACTGACATCCTCCAGAAGTGGATTTTCTGTCCAAGTTTGCCCCACCTAGATCACTGTCTGAGTATGCTATTAGGTCAAAAGGTGAGTTATGAGGATACCAAAGTCCCAATCTGGGTTGCCCTTTGAGATATCTGAATATCCTCTTAACAGCTTGAAAGTGAGATAGCTTTGGCCTAACTTGAAATCTTGCACATACACAGACTGGAAACATTATATCTGGCCTTGATGCTGTGAGATACATGAGAGAGCCAATCATGGATCTATAATGATGCACATCCATATCCTCCCCCTCAAGATCTGCGGTGATCTGCTTGTGTGTTTCCATAGGTGTGCTGGCAGGTTTTGATTCTGAGAAATCAAACTTGGTTAGAATATCCTGTACATACTTGGATTGACATATGAAAATGCCATCTGACTTCTGTTGAACTTGGAGTCCAAGGAAGAAAGTAAGTTCCCCCATGGAACTCATTTTGAACCTTTGATGCATTAAATCCTCAAACTCCTTGCACATGTTGTTTCTTGTAGATCCAAAGATAATGTCATCAACATAGATTTGGACCAGCAAAATATCCTTCTTCTTTCTTTTGATAAATAGAGTCTTATCAATGACTCCTCTTTCAAAGTCATTTTCCAAGAGATAGGATGACAGAGTGTCATACCATGCTCTTGGGGCTTGATGTAGTCCATAAAGTGCTTTCTTTAATTTGTATACCCTGTCTGGATAGCTTGGGTTTTCAAACCCTGGTGGTTGACAGACATATACTTCTTCTTCAATTGATCCATAAAGAAAAGCACTTTTTACATCCATTTGATAGACTTTGAAGTTCATGTAAGAAGCATAGGCTAGGAATAATCTAATTGCTTCTATCCTAGCCACAGGTGCAAAAACTTCTTCATAATCTATACCCTCTTGTTGAGTATATCCCTGAGCCACCAGCCTTGCTTTGTTCCTTATGACAATACCTCTTTCATCTCTCTTGTTTCTGAAAATCCACTTTGTGCCAATCGCTCTGTGACCTTTAGGAAGGTCTACTAGATCCCATACATCTTGTATCTTGAACTGTAACAGTTCCTCTTGCATTGCTTCTATACAGCTGGATTCTTTCATAGCATCATGTGCCTTTTTAGGCTCAAGCTGTGATAGAAAACAAGAAAGCACTGTATGCTGTTGATCTTGCATTTCCTGAAGCCTGCTTTGATGTCTAGTCATCATAGGAGAAGAGATATCTCCTATTATCAACTGTGGAGGATGATTCTTTTGAACTCTGGTGTTATGACTAGGTTCTTCATTCAGTCCAGCCTCAAGATTAGATTCATGCAGCTCAACTGAAGTGTTTTCAGATGCCACTTCATTATTTTCTTGAGTCTCCTCATCTCTAGTGTCTTCTTCACTCTGACTTGGTTCAGTAATTGATTCCTTTTCACAGTCTTCACCAGAATTTACTGTGGGTATGGGAAAAATCACAGATTTAGATATACTTTCTTGAACTTGTGTGATCCCTAATCCTCCACTTCCTGTTCCTGTATACTCATTACTGAAACTAAAAGAGTTAGTTAGTGAATCAATGTCAAATAGCCACTGAGGTCCAGACCCAACAGGATTTGGTGTGTTCTCATTGCATTTGACATTGTCACTTTCTTCAATTATTCTAGAAGAAGAGTTAAATACTCTGTAGGCCTTACTCTGAGATGAATATCCAACAAGAAATCCATCATCTGCTTTGCTATCAAACTTACCTAAGTGAGATTTGGTATTTAGAATTGTACAAGGACACCCAAAAGGTTTGAAAAAACCAATAAAAGGTTTTCTTTTATTTAAAAGCTCATATGGGGTCTTGTTCTTTTTCTTGACCACTAGAACTCTGTTTTGGACATAACAAGCAATATTAACTGCTTCAGCCCAGAAGGTAATTGGCAATTTTGAATCAGCCAACAGAGATCTAGCAGCCTCTATTAGTGTTCTATTCCTCCTTTCAGCAACACCATTCTGTTGAGGAGTCCTAGGAGCACTATATTGCCTCTCAATACCTTTTTCTTCACAAAAGGTGTTTAGATCATCATTTTTAAACTCAGTTCCATTATCTGATCTCATGACTTTTACTCTTTGATTAGTTTGGTTTTCAATTCTTAGAATAAAGGATTTGATAAGACCACTTGTTTCATCCTTAGTCCTTAGAAAATATACCCAAGTAAATCTGGAGTAATCATCAACAATAACCAAGCAATAAGATTTCTTGCCTATACTCATAACATTTGTAGGACCAAACAGATCCATATGCAGTAACTGGAGACAAGAAGAAACAGAATTTAACTCTTTGGTCTTATGAGAAGTTTTGTGTTGTTTGCCTTTAAGACAAGCAACACAATGATCATCACATGAAAAGACTTTTGAAGGTAACCCTCTTACAAGGTTATTTTTAACAAGATTGTTCATAGTCTTGAAATTCATGTGACACATCCTTCTGTGCCATAGAGAGGATTCATCTACAGAAGCTTTTGAAACAAGACAATTTAGAGATGAATCACTATCAACATTGTCCATATCAAGACAGTAAACATTGTCCTTTCTTGGAGTTCTAAGTAGTATCATGCTTTCATCAACTACCTTGAACCCTGAAGCAAGAATCATACACTCAGTATTAGTAAATAATATACTGTGTTGTTTGTCACAAACCTGTGATACACTTAACAGGTTGTACTTTAATTGATCAACATAGTAGACATCCTCAAATGTCATCTTACCTTTGGTGACATTACCTTTTCCACTTATCTTACCACCAGTAAGATTGTCTCCAAATGCAACATGTCCTCCATTGATATGCTTGAAATCCTGAAGGCATGACATGTTGCCTGTCATGTGCCTAGAGCAACCACTATCAACATGCCAAATGCTCTTTCCCTTGAGCTGTTGGTTGCCCTGCACATTGGATAAATCAATTAGTATGAATTAGGAACCCAAGCCAAAGTGGTCTTGGGTACCCCTTTCTCATCAAAATATTTGCATTCTTTCTTGACAAGATTTTTGAACTTTAACTCCTCATTCTTGGAGTACTTTGTTACAATAATAGGCTTGGAACTATGTTTGCTAGAATCAGTACTAGTTTTAGAAGTACTAACTGCCTTGGCAGCACTTGCATGCTTAGCAGCACTAACCTTGTTAGAAGTAGTAACTGTGTTAGCAGCAGTAACTGTGTTGGCAGTATAAACCTTTGAAGAGGTATTAACAGTATTAGCAGCATTAATATTTTCAGCAGTACTAACACTGTTAGCAGTAGTAATTGTGTTAGCAGTACTAATATTGTTAGCAGTACTAACACTGTTAGTACTTCTAGGTACCCACATTTTGATACTTTCTTTTAAAATCTTTTTCTTTAAAGTGCCTTTACTTTCAACAGATTTCTTTATCACATGTTTCTTTCCAGCCTTCCTATAACCAACAGGTTTTTGCACAAATCTTTTAAAGTTCATCTGTTGGTTAATTGGGTTGAAGTAACAATACTTAGCCAAATGATTCAACTTGCCACATATAAAACAAGGTTTTGGTCTATTGATTTTATTCAGATCAACTCCTTGTTTCTGAGCCCATTGATTATTCCAGTTTCTTTGATTTCCTCTTTTTAAACCAGAATTTAGGCTCTTGAATTTATTGCAATCACACTGTTTACAAGATCCAGGATTCACAACTGTGGTTTGTTTGTAATGTACCTTGTTATCATTTCCGTTAGTCTTCTCTATCTCCTTGGACTTGACCCAGATTTTCCCACATCCCTCATTGGTGATAATATTGTTTTCTAATGGTATCTTTTTACTCACATTATTATCCCTGTTCTCACTGGCTCCTTTTTCAGTCAAATCCTTAACTACTACCTCATCCAAAGGATCTATCTTAAAAACTTCTTCAGACAAGTCCTTTTTCTCCTTAGTTTCTAACAAGTCTGATGTAGGAGAAATATAGTTGTTATTGTAAGGAGGGGGTGTATTGTTGTATCCAATACCAGGCTTCATCTTATCATGTATCTGAGCCTTTAGAAGAGAGTCCATTGCTTTTGAAGCATAGGAAAACTTGTCTATGTCAAGCTTAACTTTTGACAGTTCCTCTTTCAGTCTATCATTCTCTTCTAAGGACTTAGACAGTTTGGTTTCTAACTCATTCTTTTCCCACTTCCAATAGTTTGTGTCATAAGAGTGTTGAAGTTCATTAGCTTGAAAGCCTTTGATTTGCTCTTCAAATCTCTCTACTATTAACACATAATCTCTTCAGTCTTTTTCTAATCTTTTGAGGTCATCACACATACTTTTATTGTGATCCCTGTATCTTGTAACAGTGTCAATGCAAGATTTAGTGCAAAGATTAGAACTTACCTCAGTAGGGAGATCAGACACTTCTGCCATAAGAGCTTGGTTCTGAATGGCTTCCTCAGCTTGATCACTCCAGTCAAATCCCATTCCTTGTTGAGAAACAAGGGCTTGAGCAGGATTCTTGTTCTGATTGTATCCTCCATTCTGAGCTTGTTGGTGGTTATTGTTTGGAACAACACTCCTGCATTCTCTAGCAAAGTGTCCTTTCTTGTGACACTTATAACATTCAACCTTGGTTTTGTCAAAACCAGCTCCATCTTCTCTTCTTTGAGAGAAGTTATTTCTTCCAGTTCTTTTAATGAACTTTTTCACCCTCATGGATAACATGGCCATCTGCCATTTAATATCCATCTCCTCCAGATCATCAGGGTGAATTTGATCAAGATCATCATTAATCAGAGAATTGCTGCTATGACTGGACAAAAAGGCTTCAAATATAGTTTCAGTGCCTTTTTCTGAACTTACTCCACTTGCAGTACTTACTGTTTCAGGGTTGGCAGTAGTATCAGTGGATGCTGAAAGAAGTGCAGCATTGTGAATATAACCAGAGGGCTTCTTCTTGGTTTCTACCTCAGTTTCAAAAACTCTTAGATCATTGTATAGATCATCAAGTTCTTTCTCTTCCAGATTGTCACTCTGTCTATATGAGACAGTGTACATAGTCCATTCATCCCCAAGAGATCTGAGAAACTTTCTGTTGATATCATCTTGTTCCATCTTCACCCCTACAGTAGCCAGTTCACCTATGAGTTTATTGAACCTATCAAAAGTTTGAGTCATAGACTCATTCTTTGTGGAAGTGAAGTTCTCATACTGCTGCTTTAGAACATCTCTTTGATTTCTTTTGATGCTCTTAGTTCCAGCAAATCTTTTCTCTAGAGCATTCCAGAGAATCTGAGCATCAGTGCAGTTGCAAAATTGATGCTGATATTCATTGGGAATGGCCAAGAGCAGAGTGATCAAGGCCTTCATCTCTGTCTGTCTGATCTTCCTCTCACCATCTGTCTTTGGTGGAGGTCTTTTCCCATCTGGTCCTATCCTTCCAGCTTCAGAAGGACCATTCTCAATGATATCCCACATTGAGTAGTCAGTGAGAAGAATATATTGTCTGATTCTGATCTTCCACATGTCAAACTCACTTGGTTTGAGCATTGGAACCTTAGAAACCAAAGTACTGCTTGATTCTGTAAGATTTTCCATGATGAATAACTGTTTCTGAGAGAGTTAGGCTCTGATACCACTTGTCAGGATCGAATTCTCAACAAGAATTAATTCTCAGAAACAATATCAAAGAAGTTTGCGGAATAACACTTTGATATTTAATCAAACAGAAAATCAAAACAGAATATAATCAACAAACTGTAAACTTGTATTGAATGCTTTGAAGTTATAAGATTACTCACTCAACCTCAATATTGATGAACAGGCTCACCAATACGAATTCTACTTCTCTAGAATTAGGATCTATGCCTTGAGGTTGATTTTCTCTCTAAAAGAATGAAAAACAAAAGTTAACCCATTATTCTAAACTATACAATATATATACTGAATACAAAGATAATTACAATAAATAAAATATCTTCAGTATATCTTCCATGTATATCTCTAAGCTTCCATAATCTTCAGATTATTCAGCTGTCATTCTTTCCATCCGAATCTCTTTAGCAGCACTAACCATGATCAGCAGCATTAACTTCTTCTAGCAGCATTAACTACTAGCAGTACTAACTACTAGCAGTACTAACTAGCTAAGCAGTACTAACTTTGTTCAAGCAGCACTAACTATGACTAGCAGTATTAATAGTACTAGCAGTAGTAACACTCAGCAGTATTAACCTTTAAGTCTTCTAGCAGTAGTAACTTTGAACCAGCAGCATTAACCATACTTAATGAATTCTTCAGTTCCCAACAAGAATCAGTATAAATTCCAGAACAGTTCAATAAGCAAACTGATGAGGGTATGGATCTCTACATGACAATAGTAGAACCTTTGAAGGCTGTTCCAATCTCTATACAAGCTCCAGAGATCATTTTCTGGGACATTCTAAGAGATAGTGGAAAGAATTTCTTCAGAATCAAGAGAGCTGATGGTTCATTTGAAGCATATTCAACATGGGGGAGAGTTATCAGAAGTTGTTCAAGAGCTGATATAGAAGAATTGTACAAAGTGGGGATGAAACTCTATGAGCCTGTGTTGAAAGGTACTGAAGAAAATCTTCTTAAGGTAACAATGGAATACTTGTGTATGATGTTTGATCTAGAAAGAGTGGCTTATAGGATTAAAGATCATAATCATGAGTTTATATTCAAGAAGATTGATAAATGGATACTATTTGAAAACTGTGGAGTATACATGATTACTATTGACAACTGTTATCATGAATATTACCTGGTGGACAAAATCTATGAGCATAGCAAGGAGAAGCTAGAAGGGATGCTTAAAGCTACACTGGTATGCACAAAGGATTCAGAGATGGCTAAAATTGTGGTAAGAAGAACTGTAAATCAAAGTCTGGGGCTAGATCCAAATTTGGGAAACTGAACCTGAGGTGTTGAAAGCATCTTGAAGATCAGATCTGAAGAACTTGACTTCTCTTCCTAAAAGTCAAGTTAGGGGGAGATTGTTGGGAACTGAAGAATTTACCAAGTATGGTTAATGCTGCCAGTACAAGATTACTACTGCCAGAGGACTTCAATAGTTAATACTGCTGAGTATTACTACTGCTAGTAGAATTAATACTGCTAGTCAAAGTTAGTGCTGCTTGAACAAAGTTAGTACTGCTTAGCTAGTTAGTGCTGCTAGTGGTTAGTGCTGCTTAGTAGTTAATACTGCCAAGCCGATTAGTGCTGCTTATAAGATGAAGATTTGAATTAGAAGAATGACAGCTGGATATTCTGAAGATATTCATGGAAGATATACTGAAGATATTCTATTTATTGTAATTATCTTTTTGTTCAGTATATATATAGTTTTGACAGTATAGTTTTAATATAGATTTAAAAATATATGTTTATGTTCTAGAGAGAATCAACCTCAAGGTATAGATCCTAATTCTAGAGAAGTAGAATTCGTCTTGAAAGAGTCTGTTCTTCAAGATTGAGATTGAGTGTGTAATCTTGTGATTTGATCATTGAATACAAGTTTATAAGTTGTTAATCATATACTGTTTGTTTACTGTTATATTGAATATCAAAGTGTTATGCAACTTCTTTGATTTTGGCTTGTCAGTAAGAAAGAGAGACTTATTTCTTCGGAAATTGCTCTTTGTTGCAAATCTCTTAAAAGAGTTTGTTAAGAGTGCTAAGGACTCATCAAACTCTGAAAGATCAGTGTCTGATAGTTCCTCAGATTCAGAATCTAACTCAGTGATAGTGTGTTAGAGCACAGAATTGTTGGATTCAAGATCATAAAGATTGAAGACAAAAGTTCAATAAGTCAAAGTTGGAAAAGTCAACTCTCATTAAAGTCAAAGTCTATTTGTAATAAAAGTCAAAGTCAACATTTGTATTTTGTTTTCTTGTATTTTAGTTGGAGGTATAAATACCTTGTTTCCTTTGTTAGTAAGCATGTATGTCATTTTGTAACAATTCAGATTAGAGAGCGAATTAGAGAAGAGCATCATTCATATTATTCTAGAGTGAGAAAGTTGTGAGATTTGTAATATTTGAGATTGAAATCAATGACATATGACTACAATTCATCATCTTGATTCTGTTTTAGCATGTAGAACTTGAATATTGGGAATAACAATTGGTATCAGAGCAGATCCAAAAGTGAAATCAATTCAAGAAAATGTTCAACACTGTGTTCTTGAATATCCAGATCGATTTCTGAGTTTTTGTACAATTTTTGAGTTGTAAACGATTAGAATTTGTATCTTGAGTGAATTAGATCGAGTCTGTATGGTTAAATTTCAGAATTGCACTGTAATTTTCTTAAATTTGTGGATTTTGTTGAGTTTTTGTTTCACGACTTCAACACACTGTATTTGAATCAATTTGTATCTTTTTGTGTTGTAGATCGAATTTAGGTGTTAGTAATGGGTTCTCGATGATTAGGTGAGTACATCCTTAAAGTTTGGTGCTGAAATTCAAAGTTTAGATTGAATTTTTGGGAATCAGATGAAGAACACGCAAGGAATCTGAAGAACGCGCTAGATCCGTAAAACACGCAAGTTCTTTGATAGAACGCGCAAGCTGAAGAATTTCATTTTTGGCCAAAACGCGCAAGGCGTTATTAACGAGTTCTTAAAACGCGCAAGGTGTTATCTGGGAGTTTTGAAAGTTGGGAAAAATTTCTATGTACTAAAATACGCACGTAGTGATTAGCGAGTTCTATAAATGCGCTAGTCTAAGTGTGCGAGTTTCATCAGGAACAGGGTTCTGCGAGTTCATACATCGTAAGAGTTTGAAAAACTCAGAAAATTGTCTAAGTGTTGGAACGCGCAAGCCATGGTTAGCGAGTTTGCTCAAACGCGCAAGTAGTGCCTAGCGAGTTTTGGGAACGCACACGTCTCTATTAGCGCGTTTCAACGTGAATACTTTCTTGCGTGTTTAGGCAGTAGCGAGTTCAAAGAGAATAGTCACTTGCGAGTTTCAACATTCAGCGAGTTTCGGCGACTTGCGAGTTTCAACAATCTGCGAGTTTCAATGTTCTGCGAGTTTTGAGCTTCTGCGAGTTCCACAGTGATTTGCGAGTTTTCATACTTATAATTTTTTTGTCTGAGAAATTTTCAAAACTGTAATATGGCCTTTATTTGTGAAAAAAAATTCTCTAGGGGCGCTGCCCCTCGACCCCGTGCTAAGTCTGCGGAGGGTGACATAGTTATGTTTGTGATCAAAATTTCTGAATTTTTATTTCAAGTTTTTCTGTATTCTTGAGATTTCATTTGGATTAACGATCTAGTTCAAGTTCTTTTTGTAACAGGTCTTCAAGATGGGATATTTTTCTGATGATGATGAAAAGAAGATTGCCAAGCTCAAATTAGAGAATACAAATCTTGCTTCCTCAGTTGATTACTACACCAAGAGGTCAAAGAAATATTCTGATGAAAGGAAGCTACTGAGAGAAGAAGTCAGTGCGTTAAAGAAAATAAATGAAGATCTTCTGAAACAGACTTCTGGGCTTAATGAAGAAAAGGTCTTGTTTTTGGAAGCTGAAAACACTAAGTTTAAGAACAAGATTTCTGAATTAACCAGGTGTGCTAATGAAAAGAAGATCTTTGAATTAGAACTGTAAATTGTTGAAAAAAGATCAGTTTTTGAGAAAGAAAAGAAAGAGTTTGCTAAGAAATTCTCCGAGTTTTCCAGAAAATGTGCTGACGAAAAGAAGGCAGTTGAGCTGAAATGTTTAAAGCTTTCTCAACAGATTTCTGAGTTTGAGAAAGTAATTATTCTGGAAAGAGAAAAGTTTACAAAGGAAAGAAAGACCATAGAACAGAAGAATGTTGGATTTTTTAAAGAGATATCTGATGGACAAAAGAATGCTGAAAAAGTCTTTGAAGAAGAAAGAATTATATTTGAGAAAGATATAAAGAAGCTGACTGCAAAGCTATCTGAAAGTGCACTGAAAGATCAGAAAGCGAAGTCTGAGTTTAAGAGAGAGATTGACCTACTTGTCAAAGAAAGAGACAGTTATTCGTCAAAGGTTAAAGAGCTTGAAAAGATTGTTTCCAAGGTGGTGGTGACTGAGCAAACGACTCTAGAGTAAAAAATCCACACACCTAGAAATAGTTCAGTTGGTTCTAACAAGCCAGCCTCAAGCTCACATTTGAAAACTCTTTCTTCAAGAAGGTCAGTTAATTCATTTGATCAGCTTTGTACTACTAACATTTTCTATGATCAAAATGTAGATGGTTCAAATACACAAAGAAGAAGGAGAAGAAGAAGATATGAAGAAGAAAAGCTGGTATGGAGAGTAAAATTAGTTGAAGATAATAAGAATGATGAGGAAAAGAAAGAAAAGAAAGGAAAGAAGGAAGAGAAGACAAGTAACAAATCATGTGTACATGCATCAACAGTCAAGAAGAACAAAGTGCTAAAAGGTAAACCTGATCTTGCTTATTCGAGAGATCAATTGATCAGGTTATCTAAAAAGAGGTATTGTTCTTATTGTCGTACTTATGATTTCGTTCATAAAGCTAGTGATCATTTCTGGTATGGTTCTTATTCAGTTACTCCCATAAGAACTGCAACTAACACACATGGACCCAAATACCAGTGGGTACCAAAACCAAAGAATGATTTTGTGTTGCAGGCATCTACTGTCAAGGGGGAGTAAGAGAACCAAGGCTTCTGAATAAATCAGTTCAGGACCCGTACTTCAACGGAGTTTGACTTCTAAACATAACAGTTTAGGACTCATACTTCAAAGATGAAAAAGAGATGTTACTCCCGGGATGATAAGAGAGTGTACTCAGATACTCAGAAGAGGAAATCAACCTTAAAGGGGGAGTACATAAATTTTTCTGGAAATATGTATTCGGAAGATATGATGAACTACACTTCAGAAGGAGTTGTAGATCTCTATCATGTGCTTTTAATGACAAATTTCAGATGCATATTTTCAGGGGGAGTATGAATTATGATTTTTGATTACTTCAGATCAGAACTCGTACTTTAATCGTTTTACTGCTTTATGTCATTTACATTTGAATAAAATTTGTGAATAAAAGTTGCTTTGACTAGACTTTGAGACTTGTGCAGAATGAGAGAAGCTATCAAGATCATATCTTCATCACTTCAGCTGATTACATGAGATCTAAGATTGCACTGAAAGGTTAAATTTCTTATCTTAATCTCATATATGGTTGAAAGAAGGACAACTTTAAATCGCAGAAAACATATTCTTAAATGTTCAAACCACTTTCCGATTCTTAAACAGATTTCATAAATTGGAAGTGTGATTTTAAATGTTTTAATTTTTATTTTGAGCTTCAATGATTAATAAACCGTGTGTTTCCAAAGATAAATACTTGCGTATTGTCTTTTCTACATACTTTCAAGTATTCACACACATCGGTTTCATTTTTTTTTTTTTATCAAATAGTTCTTACCATGTCTCATATTGTAACCAATTTTTTCGATGGTAAGACAATCCGCTTGTACTTTAATGAATTTTGAGCGTTAATTCATTTCGAAATGTTTTTTCAAGAATGTCTATATTTTGTTTCGTATAGACACCTATCTTTTATTCCTGACCATTAGCCTTAATTGCTATATCATTTCATTTCTGATCATTTTTCGTACGATGTCAGATTTTCGAACAAGTCTTTTGCATTCATGTTCATTCATTCAATATACTTGTTTGAAAATACTTCAATGTTTAAAAATGCTCATATTTTTATGATTATATCTCTATGCATATTCATATCTGACATTTGTATATGAGCTTTAACTGATAAAGTTAAATCATTATGAGCAACACGTTCTTTTAGGATCAAACATGGGTTCTTTGTGCTAGGAATTAACTGAACTTATATGGAATCACGTTAACCAGTGATTTCTACCCAAGAAGTTGATCATTAGAGATTGAGTGTGAGGAGTCTAAAAGAAATGAGTGTGGGTTGTGTGTTGAGGTAAAATGGAAAAGAGAGTTTGGTTAGATGTGAGATTAATGATTAAAAAGAAAGAGGGTGAGAGAATAGAGTAAAAGAATATCAAACTCTACACCAACTACTTTCTGAGTCGGGCAGCCATATTACTAGCGTTTCACAATTCTTTGGTGAACGTTATTGAAACAGGCAACTAGCCCATGCCAACTCTTACCTAAACCCCACCAGCTACTCATTTTCTTCTCAAAAAGAAAATGTTTCACATTTTTCAAGGGGATGAAGCACATAATCTATCTGGTTTTCATTTGGAAAATCTGGATATTGAAAAAGAAGGAAGTCTGCCCCACCTTCACACTTCAATCATGCACATTGAGTCTGTGTTTATCTACTGTTGTCTCAGTGGTTTACACTATGTTGAGCCTTAAAAAGCAATTATTCGTGCTTAATTCTTTCTACACATGCACGAACACAAAAGAATTTGTTTCTTTGTCATAACATTCATAGAAATTGCCTTCGTGGTGTTTCGATGATTGGATGGAAGCCCTGGGGCAGTGATCATAACAAAACCTCCTTTACAATGTGTATTCGTTACACACAGTGACTTCGTGTTACTGACAGACATTTTAACTGATTCATTTGTTGATTCAGGTGTTACACATTCTAATTTGTCTGTATTTGAAAAGATCTAGATGAATATCTTGGAGGATTGATGGTGAATCAGAGGCTCTTAACAGATCAAAATGGTCAAAGACATTTCTTGTAAGAAAAGTTTTGATGATCAGATGCTCTATTCATCAAAAAGGGAGAGAAGATATCAAGAAATGTGTGATTCAAAGCATTATTGAAGTTGTGAAAGAAAGTTGTTAAAGAAAGTTTGCTGAAAGAATTAAAAGATTTCAGAATTATTGAAGATAAGTTTGTTCAAGGTTGATAAGAGAAAGTTCAAAGAATCTCGAAAGCAAGCAGATTTTGGAGAAATTTTATTTGAAGAAAGTTGGATAGAACATTCAGAGCTGAAAATGAAGATAATTTCTTTCAATGTCTGAAAGAGTGTTTATCAAAGAAAGGGGAGAACGCCAATGTTCATACGAATAGGGGGAGAATGTTGATTTCTTGAGAAGATTTGTTTTTACATCAAAGGGGGAGATTCAAATTGATCTTAAGAGATAAGATTGAATTTCTAAATCTTTTTAGTTATGATCTTGATCCAAAGGGGGAGATTGTTAGAGCACAGAATTGTTGGATTCAAGATCATAAAGATTGAAGACAAAAGTTCAATAAGTCAAAGCTGGAAAAGTCAACTCTCATTAAAGTCAAAGTCTATTTGTAATAAAAGTCAAAGTCAACATTTGTATTTTGTTTTCTTGTATTTTAGTTGGAGGTATAAATACCTTGTTTCCTTTGTTAGTAAGCATGTATGTCATTTTGTAACAATTCAGATTAGAGAGCGAATTAGAGAAGAGCATCATTCATATTATTCTAGAGTGAGAAAGTAGTGAGAGAAAGTTGTGAGATTTGTAATATTTGAGATTGAAATCAATGACATATGACTACAATTCATCATCTTGATTCTGTTTTAGCAAGTAGAACTTGAATATTGGGAATAACATAGTGAGAGTAGATCGCTGAGATGGAATTATCTCTGAAGAGACTAAAGAAACAGGAGTGCTTTTGGAGTCTTTAGAATCTTTTACAAGATTCTTTTTCAGAAGGTTTGATTGCTCATAGTTGAGCAATATTCCATACACGGTGCTGAGAGAAAGAGAAATTATGTCTTTTGTCAGCTTAAGACATATTGAATAATCGTCCCAGCTTTCAGGAAGACATTCTAAGAATTTGGTTAGGATCTCGGAATTAGAATAGGTCCTACCAACAGTTCTTAGATCAATGATTAAGCAGTTAAACCTCTGGTGAACATCAGATAGAGATTCGTTCTTAACAGCGATAAAATTTTCGTACTGTCTTACCAAGTTAATCTTTCGAGTCTCTTGGATTTCAGTGGTGCCTTCATATTGAACATATATAGTGTCCCACATTTTTTTGGAGGTTTTAAGATGCATGATGGAATGGAAAGCTTCATCAGGCAGAGCCATAGAGATAATGGTTTTTGCCTTTGCATCTCTACCAACCTTCTTTTTGTCTTCATCACTCCATTGTCTCATTTCCTTAACGACATAGCGTTCAGGGACAGCAGAAGTGGTGGTAGTAGCTGGAACGACAGCTATGATTTGTACAGGTTCATAGGGTCCATTTGCTACGTACTCAGGTATAGTGGGATCTACACCTTCAAGAAATAGTATCATTCGATTCTTCCTGAGAGAAAAGTTATCTCTGCTAAATCGAGGAGGTTTAGAAAGTGAAACATTATCATAGTAGTTTGTGTTAAGTGCCATTTTAGAATATCAAGGAAGAGAATAAAGAAATATCTTGTTTATTAGATTAAACAGTCTGCTCTGATACCACTTGTTGGTCCCGAAGGTGCTTAACAAGTTTGTAAAGGGGGGGGGGGGGGGGGGGGTTGAATACAAACACATAATTTAAAGTTTAATAAATTGTTTATTGATAAATCAAACACAATTTACAAGTCTGTTGCATAATAAGATTATGTAAAACTCAATCTAAACAAACTTAAGAAAACACTAAGATGGTTGCACAAGAATATAGAGAATGGGGGATTTGAGAAGTATAGAAAACAAGGGTTTCTATATTTTATAAAGATGAAGGCTTGAGGTGCGCACTTTCCAGATGGAGATGCAATCTTTCTATTTATACCTTATGCATTAAATGCATGGCAGGGCACTTTACACGTGTCCTTCATTGATTGGTAGAAACAGTCTGACTTTGGGAGACATGCTTTCGGCCATATCATGAACAGTGTAGTCGACAGAGTTGTTGTACGAATTGTGACAGAGGTATGTCCTTTCTGACACATCGTATTGGGTGTACAGGAAAGACAAAAGAGACTTGAGGCATAAGCTAAGTGATCATCGATCGCTGACTATCTCTTCCTTCAGATATACAAAGAAGTTCAGCTATTGCTGAAGCTTTTCCTCATGTTTCTTTGCGTATGAGTAGAGTCGTCTTTGCTTCACTGATATCCGCATCAGGTCATTAGTAGACTTGTCTTTGTTCAACAGCTTCGTCTTCGATTCATCTATGAACATCTGTTGAAGAGAAACTTGTCTTCAGGGATTACGTTTACATCAGAAATCATCAGCGATAACTGAACAGACTCAGTCTGATCGCTGATAGTGAAACACTAATACATATGAATTTTTACAGGAAACATCATCAGTGATAATTGAACATACTCAGTTTGATCACTGATGGTGAAACACTAATACATATTAATAAACGTAATTTTCACTAAGTAGAATAGGGTCGTTATCAAATCACTGAGAGAGTTTGGATCAACAATTTCTAAACAAGCTTTTCATTCACCGCATGTTCATAGGAAAAATCTTTTTGAAGTCATAGCCACAATAATCTTATGCATGACCATTTAAGCAAAGAACCATCATTTTTGGACTTTCCAACAGGTTACTAACCTGCTAGGTTTAGTCATCATTGGGCTACATTTCTTTGGGTTTTCATTCAAAATCATTTAAGCCCATTTGTTCTTTTAGACAATGAGGACATTGTCACTATAAAGTTTGGGGAGGGTCAATGTCTTGAAAAGTATACTTCTCACCCCATTGTTGATTCCAAAAAATGCTTTACCCTTTGTACTTAACAGTAGGGTTATGCAAAATGTCCAAAAAGAAAATTTTCAAAGAGCAAAAGCTTTATTTTCTTTGCATACAAATGTGCCAAAGGCATCAAGGGTCAAAAGAGACCAAAGTGTCCACCTTAGACCTCAATATGAAACGAATGGTAGTAAAATTGTATCATTAAGTGAAAAGTGAGTTTGAGTAAAAAGGCATTGCATTTCAAAAGAAAGAAAAATCCAAATGCATTCCAAATTTCAAAATTTTTGAATGTCATGATGATTTTGGTTAGCACAAGGTGAACCTAGGATAACTTACTACGGTGTGTTTTGAACTTAAATGATAATTCTAGGTTTATGAAGGGCTATGAGTCTCATTTTGGTGTTATGAGCAACTCTCTAAAAACTTCAAGCTTGTGTGCATACTGTTCTTAACTTAGGCATTTTATTTCCAATTGTTTTTTCTTTGATTCTTAGGAAATTTGAGTCTTTATTTTGTCTTTTTAGTTGCTTGGGGACAAGCAACGATTTATGTTTGGGTATGTGATAGGCTTAGTTTATTAACCCTATTATGTCACTTTTTAGTAGATTTTACACTTGTTTTATTTGCCCAATTTGTCCCTTTGTGTCTCTTTTTAGTGTTATTTAGGCTATTTAGTAGTCCCTTAGGTTTATATTTATTTATGCTGCTTTTATCTTAATATTAGGTCTAATTTAGTCTTTTATATAAATATTTGTAGATGATGGAAATACCCTGCAGCTTCCTGGAGAAGTTAGTTGAATGATGATTTCAAAGTTGTAGGACGACTGGAGGATTATGGACTGCTATATTTTTGGGCCACAGTTGATGATTGGGCCGAAGACATGTGATAACCGGGCCAAGCCCATGTGCTTGAAAACTGAATTTTTGGAAATTACTAGGGGCTTGCCTTTTGGTTATTATCTTTTGTGTAAGTTTAATTACTTTGGACCCAAGTATGCTTTTAGTATAAATATGTATGCCTTGTTATGGCTTAAGAGAGGTTCGATTTACCTTCAATTCACTTTGTGGTAGATAATACTAGATTCCATCTAGTATTGGGTTGTGGTTAGGTCGTGGTTGTGATTAATCTCATTAGTGATTTAATATATAAGTATTTTGGAAATAATTGGGAATTCTCTTGTCTTCGGTTACTAAAATTATTTTCAAAAGTTGTGTTGTAAAACCTATTTCCATCCGTGGTGCTTTCTTGTTCTTTCAAGCTTTCAAGTTAGTTTTCTCAATTCTCGGTTACTCATTTTGTTACAATCTCAAGTTCAAAAGTGTTCCCCAAGTTACTACAATCTGTTTTCTAGAAGTTCCAAGGCAAGAAATCACTTTTAGTGACATTACTTAGGTTGCAAGTTTCGTAGCTTGAAGCCGAAGTTATTGCAGCAGTCCTGCAGTATTTTTCTGAATTTTCTTACTTCCATTTTCTGGTTTCATCTTTAGTTCTCTGCACTTTATATTTCTACAATTTACTTTCCAGCAATTTACTTTTCAAGTCATTTACATTTCCAACAATTTACTTTACTGCAATTTACATATCCAGCAACTTACTTTCAAGTCATTTACATTTCCAACAATTTACTTTTCAGTTATTTACTTTCCAGCACTTTACTTTTCAGTACTTTCAATTCCCGCAATTTACATTTCAAGCTAGCATGAGCTAAACTCTTTAGCTTGGGATGTAAGGCAGAGTTAAGACCAGAATAAGTATGAAAGTAAAGAGGTGTATCAAATATAACACAATTATTTACTATTTATCTCAGGTGACTAATGTTTCATCGAAGATTACATTTAAATTAATTGACAACTAGTTTTATGTATGAAAATGCATTAACTTTCAGAGTTAAGATAAATATAAAAATATGAGATAATATGAGAAGGCTACAAATAGCTATAGCATCTGACAAATGCTATACTCATATGATGTAGGACGGTAACACTGTGTCGTGCTAGGATTCACAAGGTCTGACAAATGATATCGTATCGATAGCACATCAGCCTGTGTGTACTTCTGCGAGGCAATCTGACTCGATAATTGATACTGTGACAATCCTGTAGGATTACCCTATATGATTGTCTAGGTGTTATAACATATTTTTATTGAATTATTTACTTTGCGTCTTAACAAACCTTTCCATCCTAAGCTTTTCTCTAAATCTGATTTACAACTCACAATTCAAACCCCTCAAAAAAGCTTTCCTCGAATTCGCCATCTGAAATTGGTTTTTATAAATTGGACTTTTTGAAAGAGCTTTCGCCAACCTTCCCTGTGGGATTGATACTTGGTACTTATACCATTATTACTAGTTACGAGACGATAGTAGTTCAAGGTGTATATTTGCACTGAGTTCTATTTTAAGTGACTCTCATTTACATAACCAAACACTCCCGGTACAAGATCTATTCGAAACTCTACTTGACAATCGGGTGGTAAACCCGGAAAGTCGTCCGGAAAGACGTCGGGAAACTCGCGCACCGCCTTTACATCTTCAAGTTTCTTCTTCTCCGGCATGGTATCGATTACGTATGCTAGGAAGGATGAAAATCCCTTCACCAAGCATTTTCGTGCTTTAGCCAAGGTGATAACCGCTACATCACCCTTCCTCCTTTCGCCATATGCTACTACCATTTCACCATCTGATATAGGGAGTCGAATCAGTTTCTTGGAACACAGGATCTCAGCATGATTGTCCACCAACCAATCCATACCGACCACTACGTCGAAACCTCCAATAGCCCTAGGCATCAGGTTAATTGAGAATTTCTTCCCTTCGATGTCAATCGAGTAATCCTTGAAAACATCGTGGATCACTACTTGACTACAATTTGCTATCTCTACCACTAAAGCATCAACTAAGCAACTTGTGGGCATGGCAAGCTTTTGGCAAAAAGAATCAGACACGAAAGAGAAACTAGCACCAGAATCAAATAACACACGAGTAGGTACGGAGTTTAGGAGAAACGTACCCGATACCACATCGGTGGATGCCTTGGCCTCATCGAACGTCATTTGGAAAGCTCGGCCAGGAACTTTGGGAGGGTTCTCTTTCTTCTCCGGGGCACTCCCCGTCTTCCACTTCGGACAATCTTTTCGGAAATGTCCCGGCATCTTGCATTCAAAACAGACCACTCCCTTGATCGGTCAATACCGAGTAGTATGATCTTGTTTCCCATACTTGGCACAAGAAGTGGGATTGGAGTTACAATTACCATGGTACTTGCTTCGGCATCTAGGGCACCACCGCGCCTCTTGGAGGTTATCAAAGCTTCTTCCCCCGTTGAAAGGTCTCGACCTCTTGGGAGGTCCGGAGTTGCTTTCCCACTTCCTCTTGTTTCCCACTACTACGACTTTCTCCACTTTGTACCTAGCATAGACATCCTCCATTATTTTGGCCTTTTCAATGGCCTCACAAAGAGAGGTGGGCTTGGCGTTGCGATCCATGGACATCATGTCCACCGGCAACCCTTTCAGATAAACCTTCACTTTTTCATTCTCAGTTGGGGCACATGCCCCACCAGATCAAGTTTCTCAACAAACTTCCTCGAGTAATCCCTCACAGACAGGTTTCCCTTCTTGAGGGCTCGAAACTCATCAACAATCCGGTCCATCTCCCTCTCATTGCAGTACTCCTTCAAAATTTTCTTCTTGAATCCAGTCCAAGTCAGTTGGGCCAAAATAGTAGGGGAGAGGGTGGACTTGGTGACATTCTACCATGTGAGTGTCGTATCTCGCAGCATTTGGGAACCTAATTTCACCTTCTAATCCTCCCCGCACTCAGATGAGTGGAAGGCCTGCTCAATCCCATGAATCCACTTCGTACAAGCAACTGGGTCTTCAGAACTGGAAAACTACGGTGGCTTACAGCATAGAAAGGACTTGTATGAGCAATCTCTCTTGTGTTGCATCACATCAACAGTTATTGGTTCCCCAATTTGGTTCACATGACCCGTACCACCGGACTCAATCACTTTAATATTCTCCGCAACCGTCTCATTTCTCCGGTTGCTCACATCCCGATCCTCGATCACCTTCAGGAGGAAATCTTGCTGTTTGGCCATGGCTTCATTCATCATCAACATCATGTTGGCCATCATCTCGGATCGGGGAGTTACATCCCGAATAACCGGATTGGACGAAGCCAGGTCCACCCATGGAATGATCTCTGGCCCTCCACCTAGCAATGGTTGGGCATATGGTAGCCTCCACCCTCTCCAGTTGATCAGTCGTTCAAGCGGTCGCCTCCCCACCATCCACACGTGTATGCGGTCTACCGCGCGTACTAACCATCCTTAATCTGCCACACACGCACGAGAAGGGAGATAAGAATAGGTTATACGAATTAAACACAAGGAAACGTACTAATACACTCATTAATCATCGTAACTATAGTACATCAAGCATGCTCACGTAGCAATATATTCATAACAACATTAGCTAAGTGAAATTATGAACATATTTTACACAAGAAGTCTCGTTACCGTCGTTATAATTTTCAATTAGTGCACTTACGTCGACTTCTAAGACCGTGCTATCTTAGAAATTCTACCCAAACTCACCAATCATCACTTAACATACTCAGTCTAAGTCTAGACATCTTACATTCATGCCTAGTTCACTTAAACTAGAGCTCTGATACCAACTTGTAACACCCTAAATTTTAAGACAATTTACAATTTTGAAAATTCGGCAATATGACGCTTGTATTTGGAGTAAACCACCCGAAATGGGTAAATATAGAATATCGTTTACCAAACCTGTGGATGAATAATAAAATTGACAACAAACTAATATAAACCATTTACATCTAGATTACATTGGTTGTCAACCCAATTTCCAAAATAATTATAATAAGATTGTTTGTACGCTTTGACTCCATAAAACTATCATCTCAAAAATGCCTCATAGTCGATGCTCATCACTTAACCCTTCGGTGCCCCGCCACTAAGGGAACCTATTATACACGTCATTTAAGAAAAAGTATTAGGCTTAAAGCCTAGTGAGAACATACAGTTTATATAAACAATTTAGAAATAATTTAAATTGCAACAATGGATAACCTTTCCAAAGAGAGGAATTTATAATAGAAGTAATTATCACATAAATACCTTACGGTCCAAAATGCATCTTGCGATGACGGGGGAGACCCGATTTTCCAAATATTGTGGCGGAACACAAAATTAGTAGGCCACTTTCCAAGTTTTGAGCTCCCCATACTAGGATCAAGGCCACGAGCTCACCGACTCGTACTTAGATGTGGGGGAGGGCACCCAATGAACCTAATCATGCTCATTCGCTAGAATTTACATTTATGTCCCACGACTAGTATCCGTTCGCACATAACCGTACCAAATTGCCACCCTAGGGTCCAATGTCTCAACTAGCTAAAAACAGGATTTAACCCAAAGAATTAAAGTCGACTCCCAATACCTATGGATCCAGTAGTATTAGTCTAGACTTGTCACAATTTCATTTGTGACCAACTATAATCAAACATATAGTTCATGAGAACAATCCCAAAAATATTTTGTTTACTTTCTCCATAATAGATTTTTTCCAACTTTTACCATCGTCATAATATTCACCATTGAAATCATTCAATCACCCATAGAATTTCATTTTTCCCCATCAACACTTTTATTCAAGAAATACCAAGGTATATGAAAATCATAAATAGAGCTAAAAGCATTTATGTAGATATTTAATCATAGAAGTGTAGAACACATCACATTTATAGCTCCAACATAAGATTCACAATCACACTTTCAAAATAGCGAGAAAACCTTAATAATATCCAAAAATGCAAAGTTAGGTCAAAATAGATTTCAACAAAGAAATATAAATAATGAGATGATTAGAAGTCTAAAAGTGTTAGTTTGAAATGTATAAAGTTTTTTAAAACAAGGATGAACTCATAATATGGGTTTTATCAAAACCCTAGCAAAACTCTAGAATGGAGAAGATGATTCTAGCACTTGAGGGAGAGAAATCTTCACAAGGAAAACTTATATCCACCTAGACAATAACCATAAATGAAGTATGAATGAGGTTGTTGAGAGAATTAAAGGCGAGAGATGATGGATGGTGTTTCCTTACTCAAAAAATACAGAGAAAACGAGTTTCCCACTTCCCAAACTATAAGCCAAATGACCTAATTTTTGGAGTTGAGATTTATATAGCTGGAGGGGTTTGGCAACTATGCCCCAACGACAATGACAGTGTCAAAGTCGTTGGGCAATGTCGCACCAGCCACACACCCTTCTGTTTGATTTGTGCGATTGTGACACAGCGACAGTGACCATGTCACAGTTGCCCGTCATAGTCGCCCAACTCCTCCCGGACCCCGAAACTTGGTGTTTTTCACACGAAAGGCACCCGACTTACCTTGGGGTCCAAGTTAAGACTTTTTTAAGTGATAAAATCTAGATAAGAACATTAAGGGAATGCTCAAGACTCTTACCAAAATTCCGGGTGTTACATTGTACTTGTATAGGGAATTCCAGTTCCCAACACTTTTTCATCATAATCCTTTAGACGAAATGGATAATTTCTTATATCCAACACTTTGACCTATCGATCATAGGAGTGCTAACCGGATGCACTTTTTCCATATTAAGTTGCCTCGTTATTTTCTAGACATATGCGATCGGTGAATTAATATTTCACAAACTCGGTGTTTAAGCTCAAATAGCTAGACAAAACCAAGTTTTCCCAAAAAATTTCATCTCAAATTTAGATTTCAAGTAGCTTGTTCACTTTTTTCATCAAGAGTTCCTATTATGTTCATAACATCGACATATAAGGCTGCTTTGAAAAATTGGAACTTGTTTTCCTAAAATAAATACGCAGGGGCATAGTTCATCGTTCTTATATATCCTTTCCCAATCAAGTATTCACTTACGCGGGTTTACCACATCCGCATAAATTGCTTTTGTTAAGTCAGATTTTATAGTAATCATTGTATTTATAATCTTGTAGCTAATACTGTGTTCTAAGAGCTTTTATATCTTGTATTGGCCAAGGGTATTTAAGTCTCTTGTGGCCTTTGTGTTTGTATCAGACATTAGCGCATTGTTGATAATACACATTCTTTGTATAATACACTTTCTCTCTCTACTTTCTCTCACATAGATTAGATCGATCTTGGAATTACAATTGGTATTAGAGCCTAATCTTTTCTGAGAGGATTGAGAGAAAACAAGATTTTTTTTTTCTGAATTTGAGTTTAAATCAGACAATTTGATTGATTTTCTTGATTTTTTTTCAAGAAAATCTCATTTTTTGATTTTTCATCAAATTCAGATTGAATTTTGATTGTTTTTTCTTGAGAATTGGTTCATTGGATCCGGTTTCAGTAGCAGAACATCTTTGATTTACATCGATTCTCAAGAAAATCGGTTTTTGGAGGTCAATTTCAAAGTTTACGAGATATTAGTTTGTTCGATGTCAGGCAACTGTTCGTTTATCGAATTCTTCATTTTTACGATTTATGTATTAGTTATTTGGGCCTAAAGCCCATAAGCCCATTATCTTGTAAAGCCTAAGTATATAAAGGCGGTATTAGTTTCATTATCAGTTTAGTCTCATTATTCATAATCGTCTAGTCAATAGGTTTACATTTACTGATCAGATATTCTCTCTGTAAACCTAAACCTTTTCATTGAATATTAATCATATGACTAGAGGTTGTGGCTATATTATTGTTCTTCATTGATATAATTGTTCGTGATTGCACTGTACTGGGATCTACAATTGGTATCAGAGCAAAGAGACTGAAGGTTTGATCCAAAAAGGTTTGTCTAAAACCCTTTAATCGATTATCGTGTTTATTGTGTTTATATGCTATAATTGATTTTTGGATTGTTATCTGCTTATCGGTAGTTTTTCTGTTTTTGCTGAAAATTCGATTTTTTCTGGGTATAAGTTATGTCGATTTTTTTTCTGGAAATCGAGGATTCGCTAGATTCTGTTTTTCTTGAAAAATCAATTTTTATCGGTCTGTTTTCTAGGTTGTTTATGATTAGTGATTTATCGATCTGAGTGTTCTAGGTTGTTAATCGACCTGCTTAATTGATTGAGTTTTCTTGGTTGCTCGATTTCTGGGTGGTTTGATTTTTCTAGGTCGATCGTTCGTCAAGTTCATCGATTTTATCGGTCATTAATCTTATCTGGTATTTTTCTGTGTTTATCTGTTCGATATCGACCGATACCTTGCTGCGACCGGCACTTTGACCGGTTCATTATACGACCGGTGTTACCAGGTCGACCGATACCTAGTCGATCGGTACTCTATTTGACCGATACCACCGACCGACCGACTGACCTTTGTTTGACCGGTACATTGTTTTCCGGCATATTGATTGACCGATACTCTTTGTGGTTGACCGATACCTTGTCCGACCGATACCATGTTCGATCGATATATTGTTCGACCGGTACTTTGCTGATCGGTATATTTGTCTTGACCGATACTCTCTGTGGACCGGTACCCTGTTGACCGATACCCTTTGTTGACCGGACCTCTATTCGACCGGGTCCTTGCTCGACCAGGTCCTTACTCGACCGGGTCCTTGCTCGACCGGGTCCTTGTCCTATTTATTATATATATTGTTTTGGATCATCCTGCTTGTCTCACGATCGTTACGGTGCAAGATTAAAGTCTAAACCGGTTCAAGTTTCATCTTCAAAAGCTTGATTTAGATAAGTCAAGATGGGATATTATGCTGAAGTTCAAAAGCTCAAATTAGAGAACAAAAATCTTGAATTATCTGTTGCTTTCTACTTGAAGAGATCAGAACAATATTATGATAAAAACAACATTCTGAAAGAAGAAGCTAGTGCATTAAAGACAATTAATGAAGATTTTCTGAAAAAGACTTCTGGGCAGAATAATGAGAAAATACTGAGTTTGGAAACTGAGAACATAGAGTTGACAAGAAAAATCTTTAACTTGGAAGATCAGATTATCCAAATCCAGAAAGCATCCATTGAAAGTTATGAGGCAAAGATTAAGAGTCTGAAGGATGCTAATACTGATCTTCAAAAGAAAATATCTGATTTGGAGCAAAAGCATGCTAAAGATAAATCCGAATTTGAGAAATCTTTTGCAAAGAAGTTCTCATATTTTTCAAGAAAATGTGCTGATGAGAAGAAAGCAATTGAGCTGAAATGTATCAAGCTCTCTCAGAAAGTTTCTGATTTTCAGAAAGTAATAATATTGGAAAGAGAAAAGTTTGCCACAGAGAAGAAGGCCATTGAACAAAAGAATGTGGGATTCTTCAAAGAAATATCCGGCAAGAGAAACGATGCTGAGAAGGGAGTTGAAGAAGAAAGAAGCATATTTGAGGCTGAGATAAAAAAGCTTACCGAGAAGCTATCTGAAAGTGTGCTGAAAGAGAAGAAAACGAAGTCCGAATGCGAGAAGAAGATTGACTTTCTTGTCAAAGAGAGAGACAGATTTGCTTCAAAGATTAAAGAGCACAACATCAAGTTCAACTCAGAAAACTGTTTCTTCCAAGCGGTCAGTTACATCTTTTGATCAGATTCGTAGTACTAACATTTTCTATGATAGAAATATAGATGGTTCAGGTGCACATCGACGAAGAAGGAGTTACAAGGAAGAGAAACTGGTCTGGAAGAAGACTACAGTTGAAGATAAGAAGAAAAAAGGGACGAAAGATGAGCTGAAAGGTAAGAAATCATGTGTACATACACACAAAGCCAAAAGGAACAATGTGCATAATGGTAAACCTGATCATATCTACCCGAGAGGTCAATCAATCAGGTTCTCAGGAAAGAAATACTATTGTTCTTACTGCCGTACACATGATCCTATTCACAAGACTAGTGATCATTTATGGTATGGTTCTTATTCCATTACTCCCATTCGAACTGCAACTAACAATCATGGACCCAAATACCAGTGGGTACCAAAGCCTAAAATTGATTCTGTGTTGCAGGCTCCTACTTTCAAGGGGGAGTAGAAGAACAAAGGCTTCTAAGTAAACCAGCTTCGAACCCGTACTTCAACGGAGTTTGACTTCTAGACAAAACAGTCTAGGACTCGTTCCTCAAAGAACTATGACATGGTCGTCAATGTTCAGTTATAGAGTATGTCGTGTGTGGTAAATTGTCGACCTGTTCATGTGTTAAGGGGGAGCACTATCGTCAGATGTTTGGTAAGGTTCTATAGTCCTCCGTTTGAGGGGGAGCAGGTAAGTTTTCTTGTTTTCCGTTTCTTGCCTGCTATCGTCAAGGGGGAGCGCATTTTTTGAACGAGTTTTTTAATTTGAGGGGGAGCCGGATTGAGTTTCTATTCCAGTCCTTTGTGTTACTTTGTTTTCCTTAGGTTTGTTTTGTTTAATTTCCTTATTTTTATTTCTTTTTCCAAAAAAAAAATCGATTTTTTTTTTGTGTTTGGAACGACCCATATTCGACCCGACCAAAGTCGGTACCCGGCACCCGCCCTGACCCGAACCGGATCGGAGCCGCCCTAAACCACGCCCAAGGGTTTTAAAACCCCGGGCTCTCCGTATCTTTCACTCTATGTTTCTCTCTTCTGCTCAATCTCTCTTTCTCGACCTAAATCAATCCTCACTCGAGTTCTTCATCCCTATCTCTCTCTCTCTCTCTCTCTCGCTCGGTCTCCCTCTCCATTTCTACTCCATCGACCGACAACAGGTTAGTCTTCTCTCTTCTCTCTATCGGTCTGTCTCCCGGCGATCGATCGACCTCCGGTCGATATTTTCTTGATTTTATCGATAGAGGGGTTTTATCGATATGTTTTGGTTGATGCTTTCTTGATTTTACCTTAGTCTTATCATCGATTGAGTTGGGTACCGATTCTTAAACATTAGTTCTCGATCTGTGTTGATGTAACATCCCAGTCCACCGTGCATGATATTGTCCGCTTTACGAATACCCTCTGCATAAGCATGCCGGCACCGCTCACGGTTTTGTTCCGGCCCACACAGGCATACGCGGGACGCACCCAGACCGCACCCTGTGACAGGCAAAAGGCCTCATACAAGGAAGGTATCCATCCACCCTTATAAGGAGGACTTTGTTCTACTTCCTAGCCGATATGGGATATCACAATCCACCCACCTATTGGGATCAGCGTCCTCGCTGACACATCGACCCAGTGACTGGCTCTGATACCATTCTGTAACATCCCAGTCCACCGTACATGATATTGTCCGCTTTACGAATACCCTCTACATAAGCATGCCGGCACCGTTCACGGTTTTATTCCTGCCCGCACAGGCATACGCGGGACGCACCCAGACCGCACCTGTGACAGGCAAAAAGCCTCATACAAGGAAGGTATCCATCCACCCTTATAAGGAGGACTTTGTTCTCTTTCCTAGACGATGTGGGATCTCACAGTTGATGTTCAGTTTGTGTCGATTTAGACCCCGGTCGACCGGGATGCTACCGGTCGACCAGGATGCTACCGGTCGACTAGGATAACACCGGTCGATTTGTTTTGTCACAGGTCGGTCTGGGTTTTACTTATTTAGGTTGGTTGATAGCTTTTCCACTTTACACAAACGTATACGTTTAATCCCCTAAATCGTCAATATAGGTTTTCTTTAGTTTGGGTTGGCTATCGTTTTATTGAATCTGGGTTATGATTGGTTTAGTGTAAGTCGAGAATCGTTTTCGAGAGTGAATTTGGTTTTTGTTGGGTTGTCACCGGTCGACGTTGGTCGATACCGGTCCATGGGGACACCGGTCGGTCGTTTAGACCCCGGTCAATAAGGACCCCGGTCGCTCTATTTCGATACCGGTCGACCGAGCTAACACCGGTCGATTGGTTGATACCGGTCGACATGGTGCATACCGGTCGGTGCTTATACCGGTCGGTGCTTATACCGGTCGGTGCTTATACCGGTCGGTGCATCTACCGGTCGATGTCTATCCCGGTCGTTCCTTTTCCCGGTCGGTACCCATACCGGTCGTCGCTTGATACCGGTCGTTGCACCATAACGGTCGATGCTCAATACCGGTCCATTGGTGTCCGTGTTTGCATTCTGTTTGTTTGGGGAGTTAGAATTATTTACATGTGCTTGTGAATTGTGAGTTATTTTTTGATGAGAGTGACAGTTGGATTTCAGAAACCTTAAATGGTTGCATTTTTCTTGGTTATGACCCTGATTCACGAATTAGGGTTTTTAGTGCTCAATGAATTGGAGTTTGAATTGGTTGTGGTTTAAATCATTGACCATCTAACTCCAACGAAATCTTGTTTTCAATGTACCTACGGACTAACTGTTCTATCTATCTTAACAGGTATAATGGCTCAAAATATTGATCCTATAGTTGATGCCGAACTAACTCTTGAGGATCAGTTCCTTCCACTCACACCCAACAACTTCCATCTCGACATCACCCAACCTGCAATCCAATATCAGGTGATGATCAAGATCCTCTGTGGGAATCCTCTCTCATATGCACTCACGGAGACATCTGAAGTCCCAATGATATACCTGCAACAGTTATGGCGTTCACTAACTCCTCTAGAGGCCGACGATGGCTTCCAGTTGGAGGGTCGGATTGATCACACGCCTATGCTACTCACCCACGATCTTTTCCGCCAGTTTCTCCATCTGTCGACCGCCACTGCATTTCCAGGGAGAGACAGTTATGACCCAATCGTATCGGATGCAATTCTCTGCTCCGACATCCAGTCCCTGGGTTACGGCTCGATGCTACGTCTACCTTCCGGGTTCAACAGGAAGAATCTCACAACGATTTGGTACACGCTCTTCACGTACCTAAATCGGTGCCTTTCGGCTATCACGAAAGACATCGACCAATCGAGTATCAACATTCTACGCCTATTCCACGCTGTGGCGTTCCACCTCCATGCTGACTACGCCGACTTCCTTTGGTACGAGCTCGTTCAAAAAGTACGAGAAAACGCGACGAAAAGACGGAACTTCATTCCGTTCTTGCGATTTCTCCATCTTATCATCCGCAGCTTCATGGTTCTTTATCCTACCATTGCGCGCCGATCTTCGCACCCGAAATGTCCACAAAACCAGACGCACAAGATCCCGACTCGTCCTGATCCATAAGGTCTTGTCGCAAGACTTATTCCAGACGGGTTACTGGCCTACGCTAGTCCTACGGCGCTGAGTCTGATAGATTATAGGCGCACACACAACCTACAAGCTCCTATGGTCCATCCAGAACCGGAAGGACCTCCCCAGGGAGCGAGACCCGAGCGGCGTGAGGGTCCACGTATGAGAGGCGGTAGCGTCCGGAGCGCTGGGGCTCCCGGACAGAGTGTGCGTAGAGAGAACATTGTGAGGGGAACTAGAGTGGGCAGTGTCATTCGACAAAGCCAGGCCAGTACTTCTCGATGATCACCTACACCTTCACCGACAGCCACTCAAATGGTGGAAGAGGACACAGCTACTGATAATTGCACATGTTCAGTCCTCTTCTGCCACCGAATCTGAGGAAACGACAGATCAATACGGCACTAAGTCGGAAACCGCCACCGAAGCATCGGCATCAAGTGATGAGTCTTCTGACTCTGATGGTGATGATGATGAGCCCTCACCTGGAGAGACAAGGAGAGCGGAGGGAGTTATAGAAGAAAAAGATATTGTGAGCATAGAGAGGGAAAGAAAGAGCAAATTTAATACTGAGCGTACACGAGTGATGGCGCAACCTTCAACGGTTGACCTCCACCAGCCTACATCTAGCCAGGTAGCCACATCTGCTACCCAGTCTCATGTGTTGAGACAGGGTATTGAAGGAGTCTTCGTGGACCTAGCGACGCAACTGCACACCCCCCCGAGCCACTCCACCGTCTCTCAACAGATGGTGGTTTCAGTTTCTCACAGGGAATGAGCACAAACGCTACCGGTCTCTCACTTGGAGAGTTCCGGTATTGAAACAAGAGAACAGCAACCCCCGTTCTCGACTTCTTTAGGTGCACAAAGTCTAGAGCCATTTGATGTTATATCTCCTATTCCTAGGACACGGGCTCATTCTCGGCTACTGCCGGAGGCCTTAGTGGCCCGGCCGAAACACCTATAGTAATTCCGACTTCGGTTGGTTTACGAGGATTGGGTGAAAGTCCTACCACAGCTATCATCACGCCAGCTGTGAACGTAGGCGGTTCGACTTTTACAGTCGTAACCACAACTGGAAGTCTAATTGACCCAAGAGTTACTCACCCAGAGTTCGTCTCAAGGGAATTTATGGACGGCGCCCTAAAGACCGTCCACACCATCATGCGATCCGATTTGAGGGAAGAGGTAGATGCGTTGAAAAGACTTATCAAAGGCAATGGTCCTGGGACTGAGCCTGAACCACTACCTCATACACCACAACCCTCTATTGCTGCTGCCGACATGTCTATCGATGACCTGAAATCCGTCCTCCTTGCCAAATTACTTGCCCAATCTCAGACATAACCTACCCAAGACGCCGATCTACTTTCCTTATTTCGTGCTCAAACATCTACACCTACCCCACCAACTCAACCCACTGTATCTCTAGAAGCCTTCCAGCACCAACAAGCCCTCCTTCAGTCTTTACAGCAAACCGTAGTTGTATTGACTGAACGACTATCATCCGTGGAAGACACCTGCCGGAACCAGGTAGAGATGCTCAAGCGCCGACATGATGACCAGGATGATCCTGATCACCATGAGGGGGATAAGCGCCAACGACTATCCGATCCAGAGACACAGTCATTGGGTACAGTGCTGGTGGAAACGGAAAGGGGTTCGGGTTCCGGAACTCAAGCACAAGGGCAAGAACAGGTTCAGGAACTGGTTATGGATCAGGTTTTATACGACATTCCAACGGTTGAAAAGCCTGATGAACAATATGAAGGTTCACCGATAGATCCAGAAACTTAGGCTTTGATCGTCGATCCATATGCAGTTTCAGACCCGACAGAAGAACAGGCCAACACGGAAAGAGCACTGGTAGTCCTTCAAGTTGAGATTGATGAGCTTATCAATTCTGAAGATTATCAGCCAGTCATACAGACTTCTGTTGAGGTTCCGCTTTTAACTTACTTAGCTGCAGATCACCCTGATCTTCCTCAGCCAGATATTCCTGTTAGATCTCCTCCTGCATCACCAGTTTTCGGAACAGATAGTACTCCGCCAGCTAAGCCATCCAAGTGGGAAAGAGTGAGAATTAAAGTTCCATTTCTGGAAGAAAGCCAGAAGAAGATCTTTGCCCATTGGATTCGTGAATATGATGAAGTCGTGCTTCATGATCTACAGTCGATGAAAAGCAAGGAAAAGCAGCGTGAGATAATATTTGTGTATAACTACTTCAAAGACAGGTACATAAAGTCAAAGCTCCAAATTACATCTGTCGATCAGGTTCATGCTTGTTTCTTCATGGGCGTAAAGTATTCATACTTTCTGGTAACCCGAGAAGATGGCGAGAAGTGGAATTTTTCTGAAGCTGATTTTCCACGTCTTGAACCACAAGATCTGCTATTTTTGCTTAGAGACTTTAAGACCAGAACTATCAGACCAGGGGAAGTTACAAATGCACTCGAAACTGTCAAGAGATACATGAAGTGTGCAATGAAGCTTGCCTCGGTAGAAGACTTTCAGATTGGGTTAGAAAGCAACCAACCGAAGATAAATATTCTTAAACCTGATCTGAGTATTCCTTCTGATGCCCAGAATGTACCAGCCTTCACAATTCTTAAGTTTCCAGAATTCGGCATGACTTACGTGAACAACAAAGGTAATATGCGTTTTATCCGATTCAGTCAGATTGCTAGATTCTGCGATGGTACTTTGATGCTGCTTAAAGACAAGTTGAAGTGTGATGTTGATCAAGATGAAAAAGGGGTTCAACCATTGGATCCGAAATACAAGGAACTTGTTCTTCAAGTACTAGGTGTTATCATTGATCGGTTGGAGTACAGAACTCAAATGCGATATTTCGAGATCAGTTTTGGGTTTCGAAAGACATATGTTCCAAACTGGCGTGACTTCGAACTTTTATTTAAAGGGGGAGATTGTTAGGGTTTTTTATATGTTAAATAGAAGTTCAGGGTGAATTATTGTAATTATTCTATAGTTTTATTAGTTATTTGGTCCTAAAGCCCATAAGCCCATTATCTTGTAAAGCCTAAGTATATAAAGGCGGTATTAGTTTCATTATCAGTTTAGTTTCATTATTCATAATCCTCTAGTCAATAGGTTTACATTTACTGATCAGTTATTCTCTCTGTAAACCTAAACCTTTTCATTGAATATTAATCATATGACTAGAGGTTGTGGCTATATTATTGTTCTTCTTTGATATAACTGTTCGTGATTGCACTGTACTGGGATCTACATAATTAGTTGTAAATTTTGATTAGAAAAGTGTAATCGATCATATCTGAGTAGTTAAAAATCATTAGATTTGTGTTTATAATCGAATTAGAAGTTGTCTTGAATTTTCGCCAGATCTCTATTTTGCGCCAGATCATCGATTTTTGTGCCAGTTCTTCAAGGTTTTCGCAAACATCAATCAGTTCATCAGGGGTTAAGTTTCTAGAGCAAAAGTCAGAATTTTGCCACCTTGAGTAGCGCAAATCTCAACTTTGCGCCGGATTCTTCTTCAGTTTTTCGCCAAGTTCAGGATTGTTTTCACCTTCAGTCTTCTCGCGAAAAGTCTATTTTTCGCCATCAGTTCTTCGCGCAAAGACTTCTTTGCGCCACCTACACCTCGTGCAAATCTCTAGTTTGCGCCACCTATTTCTCGTGCAAAACCAGCTTGCGTCAGTCTCTCTGCTTCCAGACTTAGCATGGATATTTCAAAATTTCCTCTTCAACCTCAGATTTACAAGAACGACATCATGATGTCGTTGGGAACGGACACTCGTCCTCCGGTTTTGGCCAACGAGAATGAGTTCCCTCAATGGCAAGATCGGTTCATTAATTTCATCGAGCATCAAGCAAACGGAGAAAACACGATGAAGTCACTCACTCAAGGACCTTTCGAAAAGCCTTTCAAAGAGATTCCCGTGACTGCAACTACACCGGCTGCTATAATTTTGAAGCCTACCAACGAGTACACAGCCGAAGAGACTTTGCGATATAAGGCCGATCGTGAGATAAAGTCTAATCTGATCCTAGCCTTGCCAAATTCTATCCACAACCAGATTGACTGTTACAAGAACAATCCAATGCTGATGTGCACTCAGTTAGAGAAGATTATGCTTGGATCAGCGGTTGCAACACAACTCCGGAAAATGCGCTACATGAACAACTTTGAGGAGTTCAAAGCCAAGGATTGTGAGTCTCTGAAGACTGTCTTCGATAGGTTCTGGGAAGTACTGAAAGATCTGCACAAGTTCAAAGTGACCAAGACTGAGTTAGAGGCTAATTTGAAGTTTCTCAACGCTCTTCAACCGAAATGGAATAAATCATGCCACCGATTGATAAATGATGTTCGAGTCTCTACCATGAAAATCCAAGAGATTTATGAGATTTTGATGACAGATGAGAGCATCGTCAAGGAGAAGAAAGCCAAGCTTGATAAGAAGAACAAGCCGAAGACAGTGGACCCGATTGCAATCCTCACGAGCCAATTGGCTGAACAAGCATTGTCTGAGAATGCTTATGACGGGGCCATTAATGACGATGGCGAGGCGCTAGAGAAAGCGATGATTCTTCTCTCTCAGAACTACAACAAAAAGTTCCAGCATTGTTCGGGTTCCAACAACCTTCGCTTCACTTCAGTGTCTAAAAAGTACGAGCCTGCTAGAGTGCCCGAGCCTAAGAAAGCTAATGCGTGCTTCAACTGTGGAAAGTCGGGTCACATCGCAAAGGAGTGTCGAGTAAAGGTGGTTCGGGATTTGGCATATTACCGGAAGAAGATGGAACTAGCCAAAAAGAGAGAGAACGGAATTGTTCTGCTAGCTGAAGAAGAGCACTGCCTATATCACTCCGATAATGAAGCAGAAAGTGAGGAAACTGCCGCCATGTGCTTTATCGGAGATGATGACAGTGACAATGAGGATGAGGATACCTCTACTGACGATTCTGAGGTACCTTCAGATTTTGATTACAAATTTATTTCATCACAAATGAACGTCATTATCACTGCCTTACATGACTTACGTTCAAAGTTTTTATCTGAAAAGCATATTAATCAAGAAAAGTCTATCTTGATTGAAAAAATGAAAATTTCTTTGAAAGATGAAAATTTTATTTTGACAGATACAAAAGAAATTGGATGACTTAGAAATTTCAAATCAGACATTAGCGCATTCTTGATAATACACATTCTTTGTATAATACACTTTCTCTCTCTACTTTCTCTCACATAGAGTAGATCGATCTTGGAATTACAATGATCTTAGAAATTTCAAAAGAAATTGGATGACTTAGAAATTTTAAATCAGACTTATCTTGATTCTTTGACGGATATGACCAAATTAAACCAAAAATTTTCGGATAAAATAAATGTGTTGGAAGAAAAATTATATCGACGGGATCAAACTGAACAAACCGTTTATTTGAAAAAAACCACGGAGTTATAAGTCTATAAAGGAAAGATGGGGACTTGGTTTTGAAAATCCACATTGTTTAGACAATGCTAAAACAAAAACACCCACTTTATATGAATTTGATTATCTAAATCTTGCAAAATATGCTCCTCAATTCAAAATTGATTGGATGAATGAAAAGCAAGTTTTAGAAATTGAAAATGAGAAAAGAATGAACAACACAAAAATGGAACTTCCATTTGTTTACACTCGCAAAAATGCCAAATATTTTCCCGAAAAACTGAAGAAGGGCAGAAAATCTAGAAACAGTTTAAATGACAAATCTTTCATTAAATCTTCATTGTCTAACGATTATTTTGATATATATGCAATTAACACTGATAAGAAAAATATATCTCCAGTTTCTTATGATTCTAAGAGATATATTCCTCCATTAGTGTTAGAAGGCAAAATCGTTGATCTTGAAGATAAAATGGAAGAACAAAATCTTGCAAAAGAATTTGAAAAATATTTAATTTTTTCTTTCATGTGTGTCCACTTTAATCGTTGAAACAGTTCTAATCAAGTAATAACAAACACAACAATGGATTTACCAACCTGTTTGATTAATAACAAAGATTACAATGGTTGATGTTTGTTCGGTTTGAAGTTCTCAACTTTTTCTCTCTGATTTACACCGTGAGTGTGTGTGTTGTGTGTGATCTGATATTATGTCTTGCTTCTCAAACACACTTCCTACATAATATCTAAAGAAGATATTATATCTAAACTAAGTAATATCTAACTAATATCTAATAACTTATATATTTAGAAACAATAATAAAATACTAAAAACTAAACTTTGACATTTTATTACAAACGACATTAGACTTATATTAAGAGTCGAATTTTTGGCTTTAGCTTCAGATTGCGATCTTCAGATTGGATGATCTTGAATCCAATAGATCTGTGCGCTAACAATCTCCCCCTTTGGATCAAGATCATTACTAAAAAGATTTTAGCAATCCAGTCTTCTTTTTCAGCTCAGAAGATGCAATCTCCTTCTCTGTCTTCCATATGTAATAATCTCCAGGTTTTAGCTCAGAATGCTTTAGCAAAGTATCTTCAAAGAAAATTTCTCTAAACTTAGAAAGTCTTTAGAATACTTTGATCTCTCGCATTTCTTGGTTAGCTCTTCTCTTTTTCAATCTTGTAATGTAATGGACATTTCTCCCCCTTTTTGATGAATAGAGAAACGATTTCATCAAAACTCTGAGTAAGAAATGTCTTTCATTTGGAGCCTCTGATCCGTCAATTCAAAAATATATTCATCCAGATCTTTGCAAATCCAGACAAAATAAACGTGTAACACCTGAATCAACAAATGAATCAATTAATATGACTGTCAGTAACACTAAGTCACTGTGTGTAACGAATACACAATGGAAAGGAGCTTTGTGATGTTCACTCCCCCAGAGCTTCCATTCAATCATCGAAACACCACAAAGGTAAATTCTATGAATGTTATGACAAAGAAACAAATTCCTTGTGTGTTCGTGCATGTGATAGAAAGAATTAAGCACGGATGATTGCTTATAGGCTCAAAATTGTGTAAACCACTGAGACAACAGTAAGTTAAACACAGACTCAATGTGCATGAGTGAAGTACGAAGGTGGGTCAGACTTCCTTCTTTTCAATATCCAGATTTTCCAAATGAAAATCAGATAGCAAATGTGTTGCTTCCCCTTTGAAAATGAAACACTTTCTTTTTAAGAAGAAAATGAGTAGTTGGTGAGGTTTGATCAAGAGTTGGCATGGGCTAGTTGCCTGTTTCAATAATGTTCACCAAAAAGTTATGAAACACTAGAATTGTGGCAGCCCGGCTCAGAAAGTAGTTGGTGCAGAGTTCAGATATTCTTTTAACTCTGTTCTCACACCCTCTTTCTTTTAAACATTTAGTTTACTCTAACCAAACTCTCTTTTGAATTATACCTCGTCACACATCCCACACTCATTTCTTTTGACTTCTCACACTCAATCACTAAGGATTAACTTCTTGGGTAGAAATCACTGGTTAACGTGATTCCATTGAAATTCAAGTAAGTCCTAGCACAATGAAATCTTGTTTTCCTAGAAAGCATATAATGCTCATTTTGGTTTAACTATTTCAGTTAAAGCACAATGTAGATCTTGAAAACATTTAAAATCACACTTCCAATTCATGTAATCGGTTTGAGATTCAGGAAGTGGTTTGAACTTTTAAGAACAATGTTTTCTATGATTGAAAGTTGTCCTTCTTTCAACCGTTTATGAGATTAAGATAAAGGATTATACATTTACGTGCGATCTAACATCTCATGAAGCTAAGCTTAAAGTCATAAAGATATGATCTTGTAAGCATCTCTCAAAAACTGCAAAAGTCTTATGTCATAGTTAAAGCAAATTTATTCACTTAAATTAAAATGACAAAAAGCAGAAAAACAATGAAAGTACGAGTTCTGATCAGAAATAATCAGAAGTCATCACCTTTTTACTCCCCCTGAAATTATGCAATTGAAAATATGTCAGTTAAAAAAATATGCATTAAAATTTCAGA
This sequence comes from Arctium minus, assembly GCA_954870635.1. Classification (NCBI taxonomy): domain Eukaryota; kingdom Viridiplantae; phylum Streptophyta; class Magnoliopsida; order Asterales; family Asteraceae; genus Arctium; species Arctium minus. Next base: position 61,558,737 of record OX941088.1, on the reverse strand, counting down.
CAAATATGTACTCCCCCTTGATGGTTGATTTCCTCATTCGAGTATTGGAGTACAATCTCTTATCAGCACAGGAGTAAGGTATTTTGATCACTGAAGTGCGAGTTCTAAACTGTTGTGTTTAGAAGTCAAACTTCGTTGAAGTACGGGTTCTGAAATGATGTGTTCAAAAGCCTATTTGACATTGATGTCTGGGTCTTGAGTTGATTTACTCAACAACCATCGTTCTCCTACTCCCCCTTGACAGTAGGTGCCTGCAACACAGAATTGTCCCTTTTCTTTGGTACCCACTGGTATTTGGGTCCATGAGTGTTATTTGCAGTTCTTATGGGGGTAACTGAGTAAGAACCATACCAGTAATGGTCACTCGTTTTATAAACAGGATCATGTGTACGACAATAAGAACAATAGAATTTCTTACCTGACAAACTGATTAATTTATCTCTCGTGTAGACAAAATCAGGTTTACCTTTAGGCGCATTGTTCTTCTTGGCATTCTATGTATGTACACATGAGTTTTTACATTTCAACTCATCTTTCTTCTTTTCTTCAATTGTTTTCTTGTTCCAGACCAGTTCAGCTTCTTTGTAGCTGCTTCTCCTTCTTTGATGTGTACCTGAACCATCTGTATTTCTATCAAAGAAAAGGTTAGAATTACGAATTAGATTAGAAGATTTAACTGACCTTTTTGAAGAAACAGATTTGAATGTTGAACTTGCAGCTGACTTGAATGAGCATTCTGAATCAGCTGAATCATCTCTAGGTGAGTGGACAATTGACTCTGGAGTCTTGCGCTCAATCACCACCACCATTGAAATAATCTTTTCAAGCTCGTTAACCTTTGAAGAATAAACGTTTTTTTCTTTGACAAGAAGGTCAATCTTCGTCTCAAGCTCACACTTCATTTTCTTCTCTTTCTGTGCATTCTTAGAAAGTTCAGATAGCTTTGCATTAAGCTTTCTAATTGCAGCTTCAAAGGTGCTTCTCTCTTTTTCAAATTCCTTCTTTGCACCCTTTCTTCCATCTGATATTTCTTTTAAGAATCCAACATTCTTATGATCAAATGCCTTCTTCTCCTTGGCAAACTGATCTCTTTCCAAAATGATTACTTTCTCAAAGTTACTAACTTGTTGAGAAAGATTTATACTTTTAAGCTCAATCACCTTCTTCTCCTCAATACTATTCTTTTGAAGCTCAGCATTAGCATCCTCCAGATACTTAATCTTCTCCTTGCTCCCAACAAGATCTAGCTTCTGGATTTTAGCTTCCAAATCAGAAATTTGTCCTTTTAATTCAGAGTTCTCAGCTTCCAAAACCTTAACCTTTTCTATTGGAGACAATCTTGTTTTACCTTCAAGCTAATCCCATAACTGTTTTGCTGTAGCCCATTTGCTATTTATTTGAATAGAAATCTCTTCTGAATTTCCTTTCAAAATAAGAATTTTGGCAAATTTATCAGCTTCATGTCTCCGTCTCTGCTCATCTGTGTATTCATTAAGTTATATTGGAACCTCTTTCATTTCCATAAATCCATAAGCTCCTCGACAAGAATTGAACTTGGTTGGAATTTTCATCATTCCTTCCTGCAAAGATAATCTGATATAAGTATTCAATTCATGTTTGTCAATAAGGTCTAAGAAATGGATTTTCCACTACTTATATTTTCCTCTGACTAAAACAGGAGGTTTCATATCAGTTCCAGATGATAAAAAATCTTTTGAAATAGACATCTGGTCTAGTTGATACTGGTCTTTAAGATCTGAAACTTTCTGTGACAGACTTTTCTCTTTAGGTGGAGCAAAGAAATCATCAAGATCCATGATTCCTGTAATAAAAGAACTTGACAGGTATGATCGTTAATCCAAATAAAATCAGAAAAAATTCAGAAATAAAATTTCCAAATTTAACCAAGTATTGTACTAACGTAAAAGAACAAATTTGCGCTACTTGAAGGTGGCGCAAAAGTCAACTTTGCGTGATAAGAAGCTGGCGCAAAAGAGTTTTTTTTTGCGCAAGAAGCGGGTCGCGCGAACTTGAAGGTTTGCGCGAGACGTGTATGGCGCAAAGCAAACTTTGCGTGAGAAGTTAATGGCGTGAAATAGAGGTTTACGCAAAAGATGGTTTGCGCTACAAGGAGTTGGCGCAAATATCAACTTTGTGTTAGGAGGTGTTGGCGCAAAAGTGACTTCTGGCAATGTTTGGGTTCTGAGTTTTGTGCGAGATGTAGGTGGCGTAATATGAGTGTTGCGCGAGTCGAAGGTTGTGCGAAAGAACTTTTGCGCGAGATGTTGATGGCGCAAAAGCGAACTTTGCGCTAAAAGTTGTTGGCGCAAAGTGGAGATGTGCTCATTCGGTGTGTGAATGGCGCAAATGAAGGTTTGCGCGAGTCAAAGCTGGCGCAAAAGAAGTTTTGCGCGAACAGTGTGTGGCGCAAAAGAAGAGTTTGCGCGAACAGAATGTGGCGCAAGACTCTCTATGAACTGGCGCAAACTTTCACTTCTCGCGAGTTCGTCCCTGCAGCTTTGAAATTCGACTAAAAACTACAATAAACCTATCTAGACTTCGATTTAGCAGTCCTAAATTTGACAAATCGACCACTAACAGTTTTAGATCAGATTACAAGCCTTTGATTTACAAAATAGTCACTTTTTGAGAATTTGATCGATGGAACAGTGAGATAAACACCTGAACTGTTTTGCAACAAAATCCCAAAATTTGAATCGATAGAAGTTCTATACTGAAATTAAACAACACCCAAATGATCTAGACCACAAATCGATCACAACCTGATCGATTTCAACTCCTATAACACTCTAAAACTCAAAAAAGATTTTGAAATGAAGAACACAGAGTCGTTCTTTTTAAAAACTTGATTTGAAACTGATTTCAGGCTCTGATACCAATTGTGTGTCCACTTTAATCGTTGAACCAGTTCTAATCAAGTAATAACAAACACAACAATGGATTTACCAACCTGTTTGATTAATAACAAATATTACAATGGTTGATGTTTGTTCGGTTTGAAGCTCTCGACTTTTTCTCTCTGATTTACACCGTGAGTGTGTGTGTTGTGTGTGATCTGATATTATGTCTTGCTTCTCAAACACACTTCCTACATAATATCTAAAGAAAGATATTATATCTAAACTAAGTAATATCTAACTAATATCTAATAACTTAGATATTTAGAAACAATAATAAAATACTAAAAACTAAACTTTGATATTTTATTACAAAGGACATTAGACTTATATTAAGAGTTGACTTTCCGGCTTAGCTTCAGATTGCGATCTTCAGATTGGATGATCTTGAATCCAATAGATCTGTGCACTAACATTTCATGACATCAAGTCTTGAAGAAAAATTAATTTCTCAAAAACAAGATTTAATTAAAGATTTGGTGTCTGGATTTTCATCAGCTTTTGAGGAAAACAAAGCGGAAGTTCAAATCAGTGATAGTCTGCGCCAACCACTGGTAGAGCAAACTGGCAGTTTGCGCCACCAGTGGGTCGCGCAAACTTTATTCAGACTTGTTTTTTTTTCTGACTCCACGGCAAATTCAGGTTTATTGTTTGATCAGTTGGGCTTCTTAGGTAAAATTGTTTCTTCACGTTCAAATCTTAAATCGTAATTTCTTGATGAATCTTTTACGCTAAATGATGAGTATTATAAACCAAAGCGTAAAAGATTAAGGTCAATGAAGTCAAAGAAGCAAGCTAATGTCATTTCTGAAAATTTTAATTATTTTGATTCTAATGTTTCAGATAGGACTTTAAGGACTTCTACAAGGCAGATATGAAGGGTCAAGCAGAAATATGATGAATCTGCGACTGTTGAGGATCGATATGTAGACAAAATTTGTAGTAGTGATTCATTTGTTGTTTGTAATAAAATTTTTACATATTCAATAAATCAAATGATTCAAATTGCAAAAGATGTCTCATATTATTCCTCTGGCTCTAGTTCAGATGATTATGTTTCGTCCTCTACTGATGATTATGTTCATTCCTCTGATAATTTTACTCATGTTTTGTTTGTCAAATCTAACAACTTTTCTCGTTCTAGAAATGCAACTAACAAACCTGGATCCAAATTTCAGTGGATTCCAAAAGCTAAATCTGTGTTGCAGGCATCCAAAACTTAAAGGGAAATTATAACATCGACTTCTAAACATATCTGTTTAGGACTCGTTCTTCAAATGTTAATGACTTCTGAGTAAAGCAGCTCAAGACTCGCCCTTCAATGTGTTTAGCTTCTGGACATATGAGAAACTGTGAGCGCATCTACTTCAAATTCCACTGCACCTATCTCTGATAGTGATGTTGTTCCAATTACATCAAGCTATTCAAGAATCTGAGCTAGTTCGACCAACACCTGAATACGTGCAAACAAAACACATTGATATGAGGTACCACTTCATTAAACATCATGTGGAAGAAGGTACTATTGAATTATATTTCTGCTTTCAAAACTCGGCATGTTGAATTTAAAAGTTTAAACCTACACAAATTTTATTCTATAAAGTAAAATTTTTACAAATCTTCTTTCTTTTGAATAAAATGTGTGTCTAGGATAAATTTTCAAGTTGCTTTGTTTATATCTAAGTTTTATATGTTCAACTTTCAAGTCTTACAAAAATCGAAAGGTCAACTGTTGGATCAAATAATTGTATTCAAGATTAAAGTTAATAAGGAGGTCTAAATTGTAAGAGTATTTAATACTCTAAGGCATATTTGAGTTTATTTAATAGTTAGTTTGTTGGTGGGCCTCAAGCCCATTAGGCATTAGGCCCATATGGCTTAATGTATAAATAGATTTTATTAATTAGGTTTTAGAAGAGAGATACCAATAATTATAATTAGAGATTAATAGTTGTAGCCGTATTCTCTCTCTAATCGTACGCACAAGAGGTATCAAGAACACACACAAGGTTTAACTGTTTATTCAAGGGATTGTGGTATGTTATTCTGATTTATTCATCTCTTTATTTATATTGTGTTGTGTGTTTAATTATCAACTACTTATCTGGGTATAACAAGTGGTATCAGAGCCAAAAGAATCAAGTTTTTTTTGGATTTTACTATTCATCGATCTTACTGTGTTCATCGATATTCAACTGGGTGATAATTGATTTCTTGAATTAATGTGTTTTTATGCTTGAAATCGATCTGATTAGATGTGTTTTCTAGTATTGAATGTTATCTGATAGTTTAATTGCGTTTTAATTCACTAATCGTTTGGATTTTTGATGATTTGTGAAATCTGGGTTCGATGAGTTCATGAAACTGTCGATACTGTGTTCTTCAAATTGAATGCTTAAAAGTTGATGTTAATCATTAAGTTTGTTCGGGTATTGATCGATACATGCTAATGGATATAAAAGTTTGGTTTTTGCATTGATTTTAAGTGTTTAGAGTGCTTTCTAGATTGAAATTCGAACTCTGGATCGAACTCCGGTCGTTATTCAAGTTGTTTGGTCCCGGTCAGTACCCCAGTCGACCGCATAACACCGGTCGACATACCGGTCGAGTAAACTCCAGTCAATACACCACCCCGGTCAACTCTCGATACCGGTCGCCCTGACAACACGCGGTCCATACCGGTCGTTACCTTGGTCCGGTCGCGCCATACCGATCACGGACTTCGGTCGAAATACCGGTCGACACAATACCGGTCCAAGAAGGACACCGGTCGAAGGGTCCGGTCAAGCAATACACCGGTCGTAGCAAGACACCGGTCGTGATATTTCTTTTGCGCCACCTATATTCGCGAAATTCTCCTTTTTGCGCCATTGCCTGGTCGCGTAAACTTTTCTTGCGCCACCCACTATTCGCGCAAAACTCTTTCGCGCGACCTGTCTCTAGCACAAAACCATTCTTCGCGCAAACCTCACTTTTGCGCCACCTTCTAGTCGCGCAAAATCTATCTCTCGCGACCCACATCTCGCGCATTCCTCATATTCTCGCTAGCTTCAGTTAGCGCAAAACTCAGTTTTCGCGCCAACTTCTCATCGCGAGTTGTCTTTTGCGTAAATTTTTTCTTAGCGGGACCCCCATGCTAAGTCTGCGGAGGGGGACAAAGTTCTGTTCGTGATCAAAATTTTCTTATTTTCAGTATTACTCTGTATTTAATTGATTTTACCTATTGTTTATGAATTCTGCATTTGATCATTTTTGGAAATTTATTTTTCTGAAAAAATTTTAGTGTAGTTTTTATCCAATTCTTGATTCTAAGATCTTACAAGTTGATTTAAGTGGTACAGATATCATCATGCCTTACATAGACGAGAAGGGAATTACGGTGCTAACCAAGAGAGATTGTGCTTTAGCATATATGCCAGAGATTCCAGCATTAGAAGCTGAGAATAAAGATCTGAAAATTCTGAATTCGTCTCTTCTAGAACAGATTGGCAGATTGAAAAATGATAATAATTTAAAGAAAGATTTTGTTTGCTCAGAATGCATTATTAATTCTAAAATTAATTATGCAGGAATTATTGAGTCGAAAGAGAAAGATATCTTAAATCTTCAAGCAAAGCTGAAAAGATCTGAAAGTCTTAATTCAAGCTCTACATGGTCAAAGAAGGAGTTAATGCAAAAAGAGCTTGATGAGCTTAGAAGGAGAGCAAATATTGCTAGAGAAACATATGAAGGGCTTAGAAAGACAAATTCTCAAGTCTTTGCGGAAAGAGATAAACTGAAAGATAAAGTCTTCAGTCTTGAGGTTGAAATTGATATGCTGAGAGAAAAGGCAACCCAAGACAAAGACAATACAAAAGTCCAAGATGAAATGTTGAAGATTGAGAAAAAAGAAAAGAATTTGCTAAGAAATTCTCTGATTTCTCCAGAAAAGCCTTTGAAGAGAAGAAATCTTTAGAGCTTAAATGTGTTAAGCTTTCTCAACAAGTTTCAGACTTTGAGAAGGTTATCATTCTTGAGAGAGAAAAGGTTGAGAAAGAGAAAAAGATATCTGAGCAGAAGAAAGCAAATATAGACTTTTCTGAAGAAAAGAAAGTATTTGAAACTGAGATAGCTAAGCTGACAAGAAGGCTATCTGAGCTATCAACAATCATTCTGAAGGAAAAGAAGACGAATTCAGAATTGCAAAAGAAGTTTGATCTGATTGAAAAGGAAAGAAACAGTTTGTCTTCAAAGATAAAGGAACTTGAAGAGATCGTATTCAAGGTGAAGCTAACTGAGCACAAGACGCCAGAGTCAATAGCTCAATCACCGAGAGATGATCAAACTGATTCAGATTGTTCACTAAAAAAGGCTTCGAGTTCACATTTTTCAAATGTTTTCTATAATCCTTTCTGTGATTTAGATTATGGTCTTACTTCTAAATCTACTGATCAAATTCGTCCTTCTAACCTTTTCTTTAATAAAAATGTTGATGGTTCAGGTAACTTAAAGAAGACTAAGTCTCGAAAGAAAAGCTTATGGAGAAGGGATGATGAGAAAGATAGAGGAAATTGGATCTGGAAAGTTAAAGGATCTTCAGAGGAAAAGAAGACCGACAAATCATTTGTGCATACATCAAATTCTAAATGGAACTATGCTTCACAAGGTAAAACTTTTGGCAAACCTGATCTGGTTTACACTATCAATCAACTGATCAGGTTAGCACAAAAGAAAATTAGTTGTTCCTACTGTGGCTCAAATGATTTTGTAAGCAAAGAGTATGTGAATAACTGGTATGGTTCTTATTTTATATCTCCCACTAGAACTGCAACTAACCCATTAGGACCCAATTACCAGTGGGTACCAAGAGCTAAATCTGTGTTGCAGACACCCAAGGTTTAAGGGGGAGAAAGAACAATGACTTCTGATTACTACAAATCAGGACTCTTGCCTCATTGTCAACAAGATGACTTCTAAGTACAACAACTTAGGACTCGGACTTCAATGTCAAAGAGTTTGATTTCTGAATTTACGTTAATCCTAGTAATTCAAAACTCGGTTTCATGATTAAGGATTATGCACGTATTAAGGGGGGGCTTATATGCTTTAAATATTTCTACTAATATATTTTTTTTATTTAACTGACTTTTATAAGGTATCAAGGGGGAGGATATCTGAGTTTTGTCAAAGAAAACATAAATGAAAATATTCATTTTAGGGGGAGTTAATAAGGATTCTGATTTACAGGTATATCTTTCTAATCCTTACACTCTATCACTTGTTGAAAGATGAACAACTTTCACTTGTGAAAAATGGTTTCTTAAATGTTCAAACCACTTCCTATTCTTCAAAGATTTTCATGAATTATGAAGTGTGATTTTAAATGATTTTTGGGAGCTTAAATGAAAAATAGCTTAATCGCCAATCTTTTTAGTTTGAGGGAGAGAATTGTATTGTCAAAACACTTATGTTTTTTACTTCTCCAAAGTTTTATTCTTCTTGTTTGTATTCCTTTGTGCTTTCATGTACAAAAGACTGTTGAACAACACGTTATTTTAGGAAAATACAAGGGATTCAGTGTGTGAGCTTAACAGAACTTCCATGGATTCATGATAACCAGTGTTTTTACTTACAAAACTTCTTGATTAAAAGATGCTAATGTGCACAAATTTAAAAGATGCCAAAGAGCACAATAATGTGAAGATGCCAATGTGCACAAGGTTAAAAGATGCCAATGAGCACACATCTCATGATACTTGGTGATATTTTTAAGTTACGATAAACCTATAAATTTGTGAAAGTCTTAATTCTTGACAGCTTAGTGTGAGTAAAGGCAAAGTACTCTATTATATTTTTAGAATTACATTTACTTGAAGCTAATCAAAGTTCACATGCTAGCACACTGAATAGGTTGATGAAAGTGTTTGAAAATGAACATGTATTAACTTAAAATGCAATGAAACTTGTATATGCATCCAAAAAAAAACACACTTGATTTCAATTGATTGATGAATCTGTGATATTTGACTGAATAGAATTTAATTTGCATGGTGTTTAAAAATTTTATATATTTAGTTGTTTCAAAATACATATTCAGTATATTTTTCTTTCTACGATTGATGTTTCGATACTTGTGTTCTCATATCTGTTTAAGTGGGTATGTGCATATTTCGAGGGGGAGTGAATAAGAAGAAAATTCTGAAAGAACATCTGATCATATCTCATTTCGAGGGGGGGTAAATAAAGTGAATACAGTGGACAGTGCATTTGTGTAGGGGGAGTAAAAGAGCTCAACAGGTGAATCTTTTCAAGTCTCAAGTCAGATTTGCACCTCCTATAGATTTCTTGCTAGCTTCTTTGACTCAGTCTTGCAGATCTGAAGTTGTCTCTTCTCAAGTGTAGACATGACCAAGATGATTAAAATCATCAAGGTCATGAGGGGGAGAAGTTAAATAGACAAAGAGTTCAAAGTTTATCTTCTCAAGATTCTATTTCTTCAGCTATACTAGTCCTTTTGTTGTTCCAGCTCCGACCACCACAGCTCCTTCGAGTACATTTGAAAGAGGTGCGTCGTCTAGAGCACAAGCTGATGATCCTGTTCCTGAACCAATTGTTCCTCCAAGCTTATTACAAACTGGTCCAGTCTTGTCAAGGCAGCAAAGACAACATAGACTGAAAGATGCTGAGAAGATTTTTTTTTAGTCAAGAAGCTACGCTAAGACGCTTAGAAGGTCTGTTTTGAGTTCGAAGATGGGTGTAACAGCCTACATTGAAGACCAGAGCGCTAATAATTACTAAGGGGGAGATTGTTAAGTCAGATTTTATAGTAATCATTGTATTTATAATCTTGTAGCTAATACTGTGTTCTGAGAGCTTTTATATCTTGTATTGACCAAGGGTATTTAAGTCCCTTGTGGCCTTTGTGTTTGTATCAGACATTAGCGCATTCTTGATAATACACATTCTTTGTATAATACACTTTCTCTCTCTACTTTCTCTCACTTAGATTAGATCGATCTTGGAATTACAGCTATAAAGTGAGTGTTTCAATTTTATTGGAAACGCATTTCATGGTTTAGAATTACTTGATTTTGGTAATATAATATCATCAAACACTTTTATATATCTCTAAATCTAGATCCCCATAGAGATATGTGGTAACCACATTCATGAGCTACATTTCCAGTCATTCGGAAACTACTAGGCTAATTAATTAGCAGAACGTTATAACGTCCATCACGGGAGAGTAAGTCTTCTCGTGGTCAATCGAGGGCGTTGTGAGAAACCTTGTGCCAAAGGTGATCCTAATACATTATGGTTTAATTATTCTCATTACACTTTTATGAAAAATGATTTCTCTACGTCTTACAGACTTTACACTTGGTGTGTTAGCACTACCAAACCAAATACCTGTTGATTTGTCAAATAATACAATTCTTCTTGATTGCTTCTTTTCATGTAGGCCAATTTGCTCTTTGTTGAAATTCTTCAACTGAGTATGGTTCGATGTCAATGTGCCCTATCATCTCATGAGCAATAGTATATACAAATATACCATCATTGAGTATGTATGATATGTTATCGACTCATATGCACTCTCTTAATTTATTTTAGATCTCTTTGATCTCTGGAATCAATATTAACTTTGGAGCGTCCTCCAGTGATGATTCATAGACATAGTTATTATCGGAGACAGTCTCATGAGAGGTTTATGTATTGATGATAAAATAGTTGTGCCTTACTTTTCTCTTCCTTTAGATGAGTATTTATCGAACCAAATAGTTTTCCCCATTTCCTTTTGGGAGTTATGACCTCAACCATACCTCCACCATGTGTGATTGCAACGCACTTTCCAACAACGTTGTGCCTTGTTTGGGGACTTTTGACCTTGTGAGCTTATTTGCAGCTCGTATATGTGATATTGTCACTTTTAGACTAACATTAAACGTTTCAGGTATCGAGTCTGATTCGTTTGACTTCAACATTGCGTTGTGAAGTTTTGGGGATGAAAATGAGACAGAGTGGGAATATCCAATGACACTTCTTGTCGTTCCCATGGAAAATCCTTTTTCCTATCTCCCCCTAACAACGGGAATACTGTCTCATGAAAGTGACAACCTGCAAATCTAGAGGTAAAGAGATCACCCGTCAAGGATTCAAATTAGCGGATAATTGTTGGAGATTCATATGCAACAAATATATACTTAATCATTTTAAAGACCTATTTTGGTACGTTGTGGGGGCTCAATTAGCACATATACTACACAACCAAACATATGTAAATGTAAAATATCAGCCTTATATCCAGTTACCAACTGGTACACATGAGACTGGTTAGCTAGTAATAGTTCTCAAAATGAAGAAGTACAGTTGCATATAGTATTGCATAACCCCAGACACATGTAGGTAAATTGGTGCGCATAACTAATGTCTTGGCTACCATTTATATTCTTTTGATGAAAACTTATATGAGACCATTTCAGATATACATATGGGGTATAGGAAACTGTACATTGATCCCAATACATATGCAATAATCATCAAATCCTTATGGTGTTAATTATCCAGCATTCCAAGTCATATAGACTTGGTGAGATAATCAGCGTTGGTGAGCCCTTAAACGTATAGTACGTTAGTAGTGTAACATTTCATGTGGACAATAATACGACATGCGTTCATCGTGTCGAAACCAGAACTATAAAGTACTTTAATGGTTCGCATTCTCGACGTTTATGTCTATAAATATCACCTTGTATATGTTGTAAGAATGAAATATTTTTGTATTATGTTCTTAGCTTTAGGATAGTCTCGTTCCTGTCTTTGCTAAGGATCAGGGTATACAAAAGTTTTAGGTATTCAAGAGGGCATATTATGATAATTTTGTTTCTTCTTATGCTGTAGAAGTCAACATTTACAATTTGCCTCATTTTGCCTTTCACTCGAAAGAGAATATGTCTATGTGTATTTTGCAATACACGGATCACTATGTCATGACCATGGTGTCTCATGTGGTCATGTCGAAAGATATATGTGTCATTGTCCAAAAATTCTTTATTGGTGACAAAATATGATTTAATGACCTAGATAATCCACTAATTTGACACGCTAATTTCTCTAATATATGTTCCTTTCATATCATTAGAGTTGATGTACATATGCTCATTTCCATTCTTATAATATGATTTTCAGTTGATACTAATATCTTAACAAGGTTTCATTAATATAGTGCTTAAGTGACTGATCTTCTGTCATTAAGCAACAAGTGACAATGCATCGTCTAAGTATTTGGTTGGAGGACTTAAAAATAATTAATTCAATGAATAATAATCTATTTCTTTTATAAGATGTCATTAAAACAATCAAGTTCTCCTCGATACATTCCTACACGGAACGAAGAACATTAAGAGATTTGTTTTTGTTTTTTGATGTATTTCTTTACATGTATAATGGTTATAAACTCGAGTGTATATTTTGCAGAAGCAATTAATTTGATAGTTATAACTCATTCAAATAAACTTATACTCAACCAATCTTAGATATGATATAGTTTATTTTTCTACTTGTTCCCCCCTTTTTAAAAAGGAATGATAATTAATGTATCTCTTCATTGACTATATGTTATCAACTTGGTAGTAGTTGTATCTCTGCTATAAGGATTGGAAAATCCTTCCCAACAATTGCCATGACTCTTACACTTTCCACCGTTCGTCCACATGGTACATAGATGCCATGTGTGAGAATTTATTAACTTCCTATTTTTTGGAGTTATTTCCATTTCACTATTAACCTCGACAATTTTCTTTGTCCCAACATGTCTATCGTTGTTATTCGAAAGAACCTTGTTATATCTCTCAACCATTTACAGTAGGTTGATGAATTTGTCTAAAGGTTATATTATGACTTATATTGGTTCATTAATATTTACTGATATATGAAAAGTGGAATGATGTTATGAATCATGTCGTCTTCTGTGAATTCCTTGCCAATAAGATAAAGATGCCTTTTGAGACACAACATTTCTTTGTTGAAATCAGTTAGCCATATGTAATAAATGGACTTTATTCCACTATAAGATTAGTCCGGGAAGTACTTATTCATGAATATTCCCAATTTTCCGTTTTAGGCCCGCTGTTCTTTTGGGTCTCCAGTATATGGTTGTCTCTATGAAAGCTATGACTGATATGCATCACAAAAACTTATAGGTATTTGCTTGTACCTTTTCAGGAGGTTGGTTTTTAAGGCGTTGATAGGTTTTTGATATTTTCTTGTACCTTTCTAAAGGAGATTTGTATACTCATTTATGGTACTCAGGTTCTTTTGAGTTTACGATGTTGATTTCAGGATAAGTTGTTTCAACCATTTACGTATATAAGAGATAATATATGATTTTATGTTTGATAAGAAAATGGATTATTGTTATAATTATTATTTTTATGTATGAAATTTCATTATCATAACAATTTTGGATTTTTGTATGCTTATATTTTGTTGATAATACTTTATCAATATTTTAATTTGCGAAAAGTAACCACTCAATCTATTGGATTTCCATGTAGTAGGGAATCACATGGATTTCACAAGTCCATACAAACCTTAAGGCTATTTATACCCGTTTGAGAAAAGCCTTTCGATATCTTTCGATTTATTTAATTTGTACATTTTGACATGAGGTCAAAAAATAAAATCAAATTCAGAAAAATTATTATAATATCAGCATTATGGAGCTTTTGGCACGATGCCAAAAAATATATGGGGTTGAAAGTGTAACTTCTAAATATGAATTAAGGTTGAAAATAATTGGTAGGAACCCATAATCAAGATAAACATTTGAATAGTATTTTTACATTTTAATGTTATTTTTGGAGTTTTTAGAAAAACACCAAAGGTTATGGGCGTTAGAAGTTTAACTTTCAAAAATTAATTATAAGATTATGAATTATAATGAAGATAAACATTTAAATATTAACATAACCAAATAATAAACAAATAAATAATTAATCAATTAATATTGTAAACTAATTGGATAAACATCTAATTAAGCATACCAATATTAAGATGAACATTTAAATTAACCATCTAAATATATGAATATTGTAATATAATTTGATAAACATTAATAAATAATAATAATAATAGTTCTAAACGATAAATATTTTCATATCCATAGTTAAACGGTAATTGATCTAAATAAAATAATAATAACGTAATTAAATTAACCAATTAAAAATGTCAAAATTATAACTAACTGAGGATGATTAAATAAAGGACGATATGCTTAAAATAATAAAAGTTGTATTGACACAATTAAAATAAATAAGATGAAACACATATAAAAATAATTAATAGTTTAAGAGTGAATTGTGGATTTGGTTCTTGTGTTTTAATAATTTTTTTGACTAGAGTCCCTATGGTATGTTTATTGTGGATTTGGTCCTTATGATATTCAATTTGTCTTAGTCATTGTCCCTCTGATTAACACTTTCGTTAACTCTGTTAAATCAAAGACTATTTTAGCCATTTGGCCTAGATTTTGTCTTTTTCCTATAAAAAAAGTAAAAACAATATTTTCATACACACACATATGTATATAGATATACACATATAACGATATCAAAATAAATAAAATAAAATATTGTTGTGTTATTTGATTTGTTTAAATATTTTTAAAAATTAATTATATTATCTACGATTTTATTTTGTTTGTTTTAATGTAATGGTGGAAAAAGATATTATTTATTGCTTTAATGTTATTAAAATTTTAATTTAAACAAATCAAGTCATTACACTATATTTTATTTTATTTAGAGCGAATAAAATAAAACATGGTTTTATGATTTAATTTATTTAAATTTTAAAAAATTAATTATGTTAAGAACTATTTAATTTTATTGTTCCTTTTTTTATCATTGCAAAAAACAAACTTATTATCGAGATTTTTACCATTAGAATCATTGAAAACCACTAAGAAATGAACTTTAATTTTGTCATCCAAAAATTAGGGGTTCCGGTTTTCATATTGCTTTTATTCAAAAACTCAAAATTAACTATTTAGATTTTGATATAATTATTACAATTTAATATAATTAATTTTTAAAAAAATTAAACAAATCAAATAATACATTATTATTTTATCTTATTTATTTTGATATCGTCATATGTGTGTATATATATATATGTTACGTGTGTGTATAAAAATATTGTTTTTACTTATTTTATAGGAAAAAGACAAAAGTTAGACAAAATGGCTAAAATGATCCTTGATTTAACAGAATTAACGGAGGTGTTAGTCAGAGGGACCATGACCAAGACAAATTGAATACCAAAAGAACTAAATCCACAATAAACTTACTATAAGGACCCTAGTCAAAACAATTATCAAAACACAGAACCAAATCCACAATTCACTCTATTTTTTATATGTCCATAAACCATTCAATTTTATGTTCTAGTATTTAATTCAATAGTTATCCAATAGCATAACCCTGAAATTTTTTATTTTGTTTTTTTATTGGATATTACTGTAGTTACATATTCTATAAATACCACTAATATTATAGTTGTGATCAAAATTTAAGTCTTTATTGCATCAATTCCCATTCTGAAAAATGACCAAAGTTGAAGCTAATGCTGCAATTCAAGCAAACACCAAAACAACCGTACAATTGGTGCGTCCTTTGGCCAACTTCCCTCCTTCAATGTGGGGTGATCGCTTCCTATCATTCTCTCTTAACAACTCGGTAAAAGTTCCCACTGATTACCATCTCAAAATGTGCAATCACACTTACAAAAATAGGTTGTTGTAGCATGTTTTTATCAATATAATATTCTTGTTTTTTCGTTCAGGAATTGGAAGCATATGTTAAAGCCATTGAGGAGTCTAAGGAAGATTTAAGAAGACTGATAATCAACCATACTATTGATTCAAATGCAAAACTGAGTTTGATTTACTCTTTATATCGTCTTGGTTTGACATATCTTTTCAGGGAAGAGGTTGATGGCCAACTTGATAAACTTTTCAATGAGCTTGACATAAAAGATTATAATGAAATTGATTTATATACAGTTTCCATTCATTTTCAAGTTTTCAGAACCCATGGTTATAAATTGTCTTGTGGTAAGCCATCCATGATTTCAAACAAGTCTATTTAATACTCCATGATAAATTTATTTTACGTAACACAAATGATTTATTACTTATCATTACATAGATGTGTTTAACAAGTTCAAGGATTGGGACTTGGGTGTATTTAAGGAAGACATTACAACTGATGCGAGGGGTTTGCTAGGCTTCTACGAGTCTACACATTTGAGAACAAGATCAGAATATATATTAGATGAAGCATTTACATTCACAGAGGCTAAACTGAATAGTTTAAAAAAAACTCTCAAAGGAAATCTTTCAAGGCAAGTGAAACATGCTTTGAGTAGACCCTTTCATCGTGGCATGCCAATGGTAGAGGCAAGGTTATATTTGCTCAACTATGAAGAAGAATGCTCATCGTTTGACTTGTTACTAAAGCTTGCAAAGGTGCACTTCAACTACTTGCAACTACTACAAAAGGAAGAACTTCGCGTCGTTTCGCAGTAAGTAATCCTCAAATCAAACAAACATCTATGTTCCGCATATGAGTCGTTGCTAAAGCTTGCGATGGTGCACTTCTAGCAAAGACTATGAAGGACTATATATAAAATGCAACAAAATCATCTTATATGAATATGTCAATGACTAGGAAATTAAGAGGAGTCCTCATTTATTGACTTAAATTTATCAATTTACAAAAAAAGTATTAAAAAATGTTTAATTGATTATAATAGTGAAATACTTAACAGATTTCTACTTTCCTACTAGGTGGTGGGAGGACATGAACTTCCATGTAACAACTCCTTATGTAAGAGACAGGGTGCCCGAGCTTTACATATGGATATTGGGATTATTCTTGGAGCCCTCTTACTCTCAAGCCCGAATCATAACTACAAAAATCGTATCTTTTATATGTGTATTAGATGACACATGTGATGCCTATGCTACAATAGAGGAGTTTCGCCTTCTAACACATGCGATTAATAGGTACCCGCTACTTTTTTATCACTTTTAATATCATACTTGTGCATCAACTTGAGGTATTGTGTAAATCTTAAGGTTTTAAACCTTATGGTGGTCTATCCTTACATATAAACATTTTAGTTTTTGCTTAAATGATCTAGTGTTAACACTTAACAACATATATTTTTTTAGGTGGGAAATTAGTGCTATGGAGCAACTTCCGGAATACATTAAACCATTCTATAAAATTATAATTGAGGAGTATGCCCGACTTGAAGAACAACTAGCTAAAGAAGGAAGAGAAAACTTGGTTTACACTTCCAAACAAGCAGTATGATACAATTAAAATTCATGTTTCACTACACATTTTTGCATATATATATATATATATATATACACATATATGTGTGTGTGTGTGTGTGCCCACTTATGTTTTTATTTGTTCTTAATATCTCTCATGAAACTAGTTTCAAGAACTAGCTAGAGCCTATCTTGAGGAGGCAGAATGGAGACATATTCGAGAGATGCCATCATTTGAAGATTATATGAAAATTGGATTAACAACATCTACCCATGACCTTCTCTCAAAATCTGCCTTGATTGGTATGGGCAAGATTGTCAGCGAACAAGCTTTGGCTTGGTACACAAGTCATCCCAATATTATTACAGCTTTAGAGTTAATCGGAAGACTCAAAGATGATGTAGTGTCTTTTGAGGTACTAATTCACCTTGTTAATATTCTAATTTTTTTATATAATTAGAGAAATCTCAATTATTAATTAATATGTGGGATATGTAGTTTGAGCGTGAAAGAGGAATCTCTATCACAAGCATAGAGACATATATCAATACTTTTGGGGTTTCAGAAAAGGTAGCTGTTGACGAGGTGAAGAAAATGGTTGAAGATGCATGGAAATACATAAATGATGGATGTCTAAAGCTAAGGGAAGTCCCAATGGATCTACTTGCTACAATTGTTAATCTTGCACGAATGTCAGATGTGGCATATAAGTACAATGATGGGTTTAGTTTTCCAAAAACTTTTAAAAAGTATATTACACTCTTATTTATTACTCCGGTCCCCATGTAATATAATTAATTAGGTACTGTTGTTTTCCTTCTTTCTTATAAAACACTTATGTAATGGTGAATAACAATATCCAGTATGGGTATAGATTTAGGATGTTATGTCTAGCATTATCTTCTTTATGAATAAAAAGATTAATTATATATATATATATGTTTGTTATGGGGCATGTTAATATATTTATACATAAGATATAACGAAGGAAAATTGGTGCATATGAAAGAATTATGTGAAAGATTATTGAACCAATACCATATAAATCGTCTACGAATGTGTTTTTGTTAGTGAATGTCCAAAAATCAATCATATTATCATTATCATTGTAATTTTGATTTAGTTTTAATGAAATTAATAAATAAATAAAAAAACATCACCCATTTTATTATGTTTATATTATATTTTGTGTTTTAATCTATACTATATTATAAAGATGGCATAAAAACTCTTAAAAACAAGTTTTAAAGCTTAATGTACCGTTATTTAATGCTAATTACTTAAAAAACAATCATTAAAGCTGTATATACTACATCTAATGCTATTTATTAATTTTCAATCATTATCTCTAACCATTTTAACTCTCTTAAAATCATTTCTCACTTTAACTCCCCTAAAATAACTCTCAGCATAATTAAATATAGAATAAAAATCAAATTTTAAATATAAAAATATAAAATATAATTAAAAAAATCTAACAGAATATTTTATAAAAAAAATAAATTATTAAACCAAAATAAATTACATTATATTATTAAGTCTAAATTAAACAAATTTATATAAAAAAATCATTATCGCTCCCTCACAACCAACCAAAATCGTAATGTAAATCGACAAAAAATATAAAATAAAATGAAACATAAAATCGTGATGTATCTAGCGGCATTGCGCGAGTACACTTCTAGTTATTCATAATAAATAACCTTAAAATAATGTATTCTAAATATCCCGAGTTAAATATTATTTCGGGTTTGAAATTGAAGTAATATGATAATGAATAGCATATGTAGGAATTCATATAAAGAATTGAATTTACATATGGGGACAAAATGGAGATTTTGTGTATCGAGAGCACTGCATTGGTTGTCATGTGAGTGTCATAAGTGTTTCTCATGTGATCAAGGTACGTGTAATTCTTTGACTTGAGAACATGGAGTTTGTTATGTGTGAGTGATGTATTTTGACATTTATTGTAATCATTCCGTAACTGAGTGACAAAATGATAGTTGGGTATGTTTTAAATCACATGGAAGAAATAGCATGTATCGAGATAAGATTTGTCCCTCCTTTATGACGGGAGTAATGTATCTGGCCCTTAATTAATATATAGTAAGAAAATGTATGTATGCTCAGATAATTGATATGAGATATCATGATTTTGTTTTATCAGTATATTAGGGAATCAGGGTTATGTTTGGCAAACTAGCTGATAAATTACCTGATGACTTGATATGCTGCTGATGACTGATAAAGTAGCTTTGTAGGGTGTTAAAAGTCTGCGGTATTAATATGTATCTTGTGCTTTGATACATGTAAATTAAGAGATTTTTAAAATTTTGCATAAAATGATTCTAACTTGTGCCTAATAATTTGTATTTAAGAGTTTTTTATCAGTGCTTTATAATATAGTATAAATATAGATAATATGTTAACTAATACAAACAAGATAGTAAAAAAAAATTAAATAGTATAATATCTCTACTACTATGTTAAAATTCTAAAACAGTTAGACGGTTTTTGAAAGCCAATTCTTCCGCTCGACGTTCTCCTCCACGTCTCCTCTCAATCACTCCCGACTCCAAACCTACTCCCCCTAATCTCTCCTTTAACCCATGCTCATAGATGGAGCGAAATCTATGACGATCAAATGTCGATTCTCAATCCGAATGAAATACGAATGATTCTTCTTTCTCTCCGTTTTTTGCCCTCCTCCTCCATCGATCTCCCTACTCTGATCAAAGCCCTGTTAAATCATCATTGTGCTTTTCGTGCTTATCGTAAGCTTGTTATGGTATTCTTTTCGTTCTCCATCAATCGAATTGTTGCATATTTGATTTGTTTATGAACATATTCTGATGA
The DNA here is from genome assembly GCA_954870635.1 of Arctium minus. NCBI lineage: Eukaryota > Viridiplantae > Streptophyta > Magnoliopsida > Asterales > Asteraceae > Arctium > Arctium minus. The sequence continues at coordinate 61,538,636 of OX941088.1, read as the reverse complement.
TGAAATTGGATTTGGGTAGGTAACGTACACCAATGGCATCCTGATAAATGGATGAAGAATCCTTCGCTTTCATGTGTTACAGTGTGCTAAGAAGTAGTTCATATCTTCAATAGGTAAGTGACTCTTCTCTTATAGCTGATTTTAGTTGCGATTGCTGTAAAAAGTAAAAAATTTAACAAATCATAGAAGTAGGGTTTTGTTTTTTGACAGAAGGATATAGAAAAAGAGGGTTGTGGTTAAGGAGCATTGCTTATTCAGATGATATTTGATCAGAAACTTATAGGTATCAACTCTTCTCACCCCGTTGTCTGTCACATCCCCTGATATCTCTGACTCACTTTTATCCATCCAATACATCATCCATCCCTAATCTAAGGGATGGAAATAATTCTATTAAACAAACCATAGAAATAAAAACATTTGAAGTAACAAAACATTAATGCTCTTGTCGCTTTTTAATTTGGAATTTGGAAAATGTTGATTCAAACTCTCTCAGTGATTTGATAACGACCCTCTTCTATACTTAGTGAAAATTACGTTTTAATATGTATTAGTGTTTCAACATCAGCGATCAGACTGAGTCTGTTCAGTTATAGCTGATAATCTTTCTTGTAAACATTTATATGTATTAGTGTTTCACTATTAGCAATCAGACTGAGTCTGTTCAGTTATCGCTGATAGTTTCTGATGTAAACAGTTAACGTAATCCCTGAAAACAAGTTTTGCATCAACAGATGTTTATAGCTGAATCGAAGACGAATCTGCTGAACAAAGACAAGTCTACTAGTGACCTGATGTCGATATCTGTGAAGCAAAGACAACTCTACTCATACGCGAAGAAACCTGAGGAAAAGCTTCAGTGATAGCTGAACTTCTTTATATCTCTGAAGGAAGATATATTCAGCGATCGATGATCACTTAGCTTACGCCTCAAGTCTCTTTTGTCTTACCTTGCACAACCAGTATGATGTGTCAGAACGGACATACCTCTGCCACAAATTCGTACAATAACTCTGTCAACTACACTCTTCATGATACGACCGAAATCATGTCTCCCAAAGTCAGACTCCCAAAGCCAATCACTGAATGACACGTGTAAAGTACCCTGCCATGCATTTAATGCATAGGGTATAAATAGAAAGATTACCTCTCCATCTGAGAGTGTGCTCAACCCTTGAACCTTCATCTTTCTAACATATAGAAACCCTTGTTTTATATACCTCTCAAATCCCCATTCCTTATATTCTTGTGCAACCATCTTAGTGTTTCTTAAGTTTGTTTAGATTGAGTCTTACTTAATCTTATTCCACAACAGACTTATAAATTGTATTTGATTTTTCAAAAAACAATTTATTAAACTTTAAATTATGTGTTTGTATTCAACCCCCCCCCCCCTTCTACAAACTTGTTAAGCACCTCCGGGACCAACAAGTGGTATCAGAGCAGACTGTTTAATCTGATAAACAAGATCTTGCTTTATTCTCTTCCTTGCTATTCCAAAATGGAACTTAAAACAAACACAAACTACTATGATAATGGTTCACTTTCTAAACCACCTCGATTCAGCAGAGATAACTTTTCTCTCTATAAGAATCGAATGATGCTATTTCTTGAAAGTGCAGATCCCACAATACCTGAATACATAGCAAATGGACCCTATGAACCCATCCAAATCATAGCTGCCATTCCAGCTACTGCCATCTCTCCTTTCATTCCTGAACGCTATGTTGTTAAGGAAATCAAAGAATGGAGTGATGAAGACAAAAAGAAGGTTGGTATCGATGCAAGGGCAAAGACCATTATCTCTATGGCTCTGCCTGATGAAGTTTTCCATTCCATCATGCATCTTAAAAATTCTAAAGAAATGTGGGAAACCATATGTGTTCAATATGAAGGCACCACTGAAATCCAAGAGACTCGAAAGATTAACTTGGTATGACAGTATGAAAGTTTTATCGCTGGTAAGAATGAATCTCTCTCTGATGTTCATCAACGGTTTAACTGCTTAATCATTGATCTAAGAACCGTTGGTAGGACCTATTCTAATTATGAGGTCCTAACAAAATTCTTAGAATGTCTTCCTGAATGCTGGGACAGTTATTCAATATGTCTCAAGCTGACAAAAGACTTAAATTCTCTTTCTCTCAGCACATTGTATGGAATATTGTTCAACTATGAGCAATCAAATCTATTGAAGAAGAATCTTATAAAAGATTCTAAGGACTACAAGAGTACTCCTGTTGCTTTAGTCTCTTTAGAGATAATTCCATCTCAGTGATCTACTCTTACTATCACTTAGTTAGATTCTGATTCTGAGGATCTATCATACACTGATCTTTCAGAGTTTGATGAATCCTTAGCACTCTTGACAAGTTCTTTCAAGAGATTTGCAAGAAAGAGCAATTTCAAAAGAAATAAGCCTCTCTCCCTCACTGATAAGCCAAAATCAACCCCTGTTGATAAGGCTACTGCTACTTGCTTTAACTGTGAAAAGATTGGACACTTTGCAAGTGAGTGCAGGTCAAAGAAAGTCTTCAAACCCCTCTCTACCTGAAGAAGAGAGAAGTCGCGCTGTTGATGTATTGACGATTGACCTATACAATGCTTTAAACGGCAAAACTCTAACTGAGAACAAGAACGTTGATTTAACTGAATAGCTAGAAAAATGTCATGAAAAGATCAGAGAACTGACTCTTTTAGAGGAAAGTTTAAAAGATCAAGTCATTGTTAACGAAATCATCAGTATTGAACGCTAACAAGCCATCGCTGCTCTAAAAGCAGAAAAGGCTACGGCTGAAAAATAGTGCAAATCCTCAACAAAGATCACTGAGATAATAAATGCTCAAGCTACTGATAGTGATAAAACTGGTCTTGGTTTTTGGAAACCACAGGATGATCCTAAAGAGGACAATTCCATGCTTAAGTTTGGAACGTTTATCTCTTCCATCTCTAACACTTCCTATAATCAGTTTTATCCTTCTTCTTCTTCTAAAACCATCCCTGAGGAAATATCTAAAGACTCTAAGTCTGCAGATAAAGGAAAATATATTATTTATCCTCAGAAGGCTTCCAAGAAAACAAAGCTGAAGGTTCCTTCTAAACCTTCAGTAAAACAATCTTCTAGCTCTGTGATAGAAATCTTTGATCGCTGTCCTCCAAAGCTAAGATTGATCTTAAGCCTATGAGATCTGAAGAAATGAAAGTTCCTCCCAGATCATATGCTAAAAGCATTCTTGGAGCTGACCCTGTTCATCTTAAATTCTCAAAACCTTTCAATTCTGGTCCTAAAACCACTTTCAAATATAGAAAATGCTATCACTGTGGATTTACTAACCATATTGCAAGCAAATGTCCAACTACCACTAAAGCTGATAAATTAGCTAAAGTGAAGATGAATGCCTCCAAGGCTGAGAAGGTCATCAAAGCTGAAAAATCAACCAAGGTGAAGAATACCACTAAGGTTAAGAAATTAACCAAAGTGAAGATTACCACTGAAGCTGAATCTTCATCTGCTGTGAAGATTGCTGAACCTTCCATCTCCACTAACGCCAAAGAACCCATTGAAAAGTGGGTACCAAACAAAGCTTAATCTTCCTTATGTTTGCAGGGATCAAAGGGCATCTGGTATCTCGATAGTGGATGTTCTCGTCATATGACTGGACAAAAAGACCTGCTCACTGAATACAAGGAAGAGAAAGGTCCCTCTGTGACCTTTGGTGGAAATGGAAAAGGATATACCCGAGGGTTTGGTGTCCTCAGCAATGGGACAACTACCTTTAGAAGAGTCGCGTATGTAGATGGACTGAAGCACAATCTTCTGAGCATCAGTCAGCTATGTGACAAAGACTATGAAGTTCGCTTTACCAAGAAAGCATGTTTAGCGGTAAATGAGAAAGGAAAACTTGCTCTCAATGGTTATCGTAAAGAAAATGTCTATGTAATTGATATGGACTCTACTACCACTGAAAACGTATGTTTTCTTTCTAAAGCCTCTTCTGATGTCAACTGGCTATGGCACAAAAGGCTCTCTCATCTAAACTTCAAAACCCTGAATTCTCTCTCATCTAAGGAACTGGTTTCTGGTCTTCCTCAGGACTCATATGCTAAAGAATCTCTCTGCTCAGCATGTGAAAAAGGAAAACAGACAAAAGCTAGTTTCAAGTCTAAACAAGTTTCCTTAGTGACAAGTCCTCTTCAAATCTTGCATATGGATTTGTTTGGCCCTGTCAACATCCAATCAATATCTGGAAAGAAATATACACTTGTCATTGTAGATGAATACTCTCGCTATACCTGGGTTATCTTTCTTCGCTGCAAGAGTGATACTCCAAAAGAACTAATATCTTTTGTTAAAAAGATGGAAGTGTTGAACAATCTTACTGTTCGTTCAATAAGAAGTGATCATGGAAATGAATTCAAAAATAGTTCTCTGAACAATTTCTTTGAGAACAAGGGAATTTCTCATAACTTCTCTTCAGTAAGAACACCTCAGCAAAACGGAGTCGCTGAAAGAAGAAACAAAACGATCATTGAAGCTGCTAGATCAATGCTCAGCGATTCTCACCTCCCTACTCAATTTTGGGCTGAAGCTGTAAACACTGCATGTTTTACTCAAAAAAGATTGCTAATAGTAAAGCGATTTGGAAAGACAACTTATGAACTTTTTCATGGAAGAAATCCATCTATCAGCTTTCTTCACATCTTTGGTTGTCAGTGCTTTATTTTAAACAATAAAGATCAGCCTGGAAAGTTCGACCCAAAAGCGGATGATGGAATATTTCTTGGATATTCCTCTATCTCCAAAGCCTATTGAGTTTTCAACAAAAGACGAAAATCTGTGGAAGAAACAATTCATGTCACCTTTGATGAAACTCGCTCAGCGAACTCTAAACCAATTGCTGACAATGAAGAGTTAAATGCTTGGATGTTTTCTCACTACAGAGAAACCGAACCCTTCTTCTCAAATCATCAGCACACAAATCCTCCTACTGCTGATAATGATCCAAACATCATACTTCCTAACGCTGAATCCAACTCATGGGTTTCAGCTGAGCCTCTAAACACACTGCCTCCATTAGATCTATCTTCGTCTGAAATCAACTCAGAAAACAATGGTTTGTCTAATACTCAACAGCTAATAGCTGATGAACGTCAAGCTTCTTCATCAGTGAACATTCCCATTGTTGATCCAACCTCTGAAATGAGCGATTATGCTCCTGCTCAGCGATGGACCAGAGATCACCCCATAGATCAAATTCTTGGTGATCCCGATGCAGATATTCAGACACGACGAAGTTCAGGTAATATCTGCCTCTTTGTAAACTTAATTTCTTTAATAGAGCCAAAGAAGACTAATGATGCCCTTAGAGATCCAAACTGGGTCAGCGCTATGCAAGAAGAGCTGATTGAGTTCACTCGTAACAAAGTTTGGAATCTCGTTTCTAGACCATCTGATAAAACTGTTATAGGCACCAAATGGGTGTTTAGAAACAAGTTAGATGTACATGGAACTGTAACCCGTAACAAGGCTCGACTTGTTGCTCAGGGAGACAGACAAGAGGAAGGCATAGACTATGATGAAACCTTTCCCCCTGTGGCTAGGCTCGAAGAAATTCGATTATTCTTAGCCTATGCAGTCTATAAAGACTTCATTGTGTATCAAATGGATGTAAAATCAACGTTCCTAAATGGGAAGCTGAATGAAGAAGTCTATGTAGAATAACCTCCAGGATTTATGACCCTAAGCATCCAAATTATGTTTATAAATTGGATAAGGCTCTCTATGGTCTAAAACAAGTCCCTCGTGCTTGGTATGATACTCTCTCATCTTTTCTTATCTCTTAAAATTTTGAACGTGGCAAAATTGATAAAACATTATTTTTCAGGAAGATAAAAGGTCATATTATTCTTGTACAAATATATGTCGATGACATCATATTTGGTTCTACTAACCCATCTCTATGTACTCGCTTCGCTGAAAGAATGAAGAAAGAATACAAAATGAGTATGATGGGTGAGCTAACGTACTTTCTTGGTCTTCAGATTAAACAATCTGACAAAGGTACTTTTATCAGCCAAGGTAAGTATGTTAAAGATATGCTGAAGAGTTTTATTTGACACAAACTTCAGCGATGAAGACTCTTATGGCACCTCCTCTGAAACTTAACAAAGATCCATCTGGAAAACCTGTTAATGTCACTGCCCATAGAGGAATGATAGCCTCCTTGTTGTATCTTACAGCGAGCCGACCTGACATCATGTACTCCACTTGTTTATGTGCACGCTATCAATCAGAACCCAAGGAATCTCATATGATCGTTGTTAAGCGAATTTTCAGATATCTAAAAGAGACTCCTAACCTCGGTCTTTGGTATCCCAAAGACTCAGGGTTCGATCTAACTGTATATTCCGATAGTGATTTTGCAGGTTGTAAACTCGATAAAAAGAGCACTACTGGTGGATGTCAACTCCTAGGAGGAAAGATGGTAAGCTGGACAAGCAAAAAGCAAAATTAAGTGTCCACTTCCACAGCTGAAGCTGAATACGTAGCCGCTGGAAGTTTTTGTGCTCAAGTCTTATGGATGAGAAATCAACTATTAGACTATGACCTTCAGCTATCAAAAATTCCAATCTATTGCGACAACACTAGTGCTATCGCTATAGCAAATAATCCAGTGCTACATTCAAAGACGAAACACATAGAGATCAGATATCACTTTATTAGAGATCATGAGATGAATGGTGATATTGAACTTCACTTTGTATCCACTGACTATCAGCTTGCTGATTTATTCCCCAAACCTCTTGATGAGACAAGGTTCAACTTTCTCATCAGTGAGCTTGGAATGTTGAATCTGGAAGAATAAATCTTCATCGTTCATGCATTATGTCAGTGATTCTAAGTTCTCTTTCATCACTTAATCTCTGAATAAATGTCTGACTCTCAGGTATGCTCTCTTACTCTCAATCACGGAATCTTCATTCAGTTGGATGTTTTTCAAAATGTAAACTTTGATCACTGATTTTTTTTCAAATGATTAAAAGCTTTTTGTTAAACAAAATCTATCATTGACATTTCTCTTTAGTGATCCTTCTGAAATGAAAAACCAATCTCTGAATTTTTATCATGATACTTTCAAAAAGAAAATCTATCTCTGACTTTCCTTCAGTGATACAATTTTGAAAAGGACAAATGAACCGTTTTTCTCTCTCCTGTGACGTCATTTGAACCGACAGTCTATGACATGCCTTTTTCTGACACGTTCGTCCATTGCCCTTCTATCCAATCAACTCCTTCAAACGTGTCCATGTCATGATGAGCATTTGTTTTCCCGCCTCATTCTCTCTCACAATCTCTAACGTATAAAAAGAATGTTTTTTTCATTCTTATCGTCTTACGCTTTCTGGAAATATTTTCAAGCAAGAATCTCTCTCAAGCATTTGCAAACAATTCTTTCAAACTTTGCATCTTCTTCCTTAAGGATCAACAGGTTATTTTGATATTCTTTGTCTTAAATCTTGTTACTAAATCTTATCTATGTTCTATCATTATGGGGTTTCACAATATTTTTGTTCACTAAAATCATGTTTTTTTGTGATTTTATTCATTCAAAACCTCTGGTTTTCTCATTGTTCTTCATTCTTCGACTAAGAACACTGTTTTCCAATCTTCAAATATTCTGGTTTTTCTGTGTTTCTTTCTCCAAATAGAAACTGGTAAAATCTTATTTATTTTGAGACTCTAATCCTTTCATTATATTCTCATTCTTTCCATATTCAGAAATGGCACAATCATCTTTTATTGCTTCCAAGATAGTCAAATTCACTCTCACTGACTCTGAAATCCCCAAGAACAACCATCTTGGACGTTTGGACTTCGATGGTGTCAAATACCCACACCTAGTGGAAGCTGCTAAGTTCTTGAAGCAATCTTGCATTTCTTACGCCCTCACTGTGGATCCTAAGCCATCCAAAACACTTCTCCAACAGTTTTGGTTCACAGCTGAAGAAACCACCATTCCTAACAAGAAAGGTGAATTGTTTCCTGCTCTATCTTTCCACACTGACTTAGGACCAGGCATGATGACTGCATTCAACTTGAGGAAGGCACTCCGATTCCCTAACAAACCAAAGAGTGGATTTGTTGCTCCTCCAACTGATGCTGAACTCATCCAACTTCTGGATGCTATGGAATATTGTTGGAACAACAAGCCCCGAACAACCATCCCCAACAAGCGGCTGACTCTCATCAAGAAGGCAAACATTCCTTCTCAACTGAGTTTCATATTTTCTCACTTCATTCAATGCATGAGTGGGAAAAGTGGTTCACTTGATCAGGCAAGGAAGGTTCAAGTCCAAATCGCTTACTCGGTCATCGCTGGAAAGAATTTTGATTATGCCACTTCTATCTTTGACGATCTCAGGTCAAAGATAGAGAAGACGGAGAGGGATCCCAAGATCCCATATGTACGGTTTATCTGTGCATATATGAAGTTTCTCTACCCTGATTCTTACCCCACTACTTCTGATGGCTCCTTCGCCAAAGTGGGTCATCGTTCATTAGAGGTCAAACCGTTCGACAACGAGGTAAGTATCTCTACTTTACGCTCTCGCCTCTCTCTCCACATTTCTTCTACTTCAGCGGCCACGCAGGAGGTTCTTTCTTCTGCTAGCCCTGCCGCTAAAACCGCTTCAAAGCGACCATCAGCTAGTCTTTCTGGTCCTTCGAAAAAGCCCAAATTGACTAAGGAGACAATCACCACTAGCTCAAGGCCTGAGGTTGTTTCTCGACAAACTTCCTTGGATGATTTCGTGGGTCTCTCCTCCACATCCTCAGCTATCACATTATCAACCATGCCAGCGATCTTGGTCGTTGTCACAACATCAGTGACGCCACCAACAATCCCAGTTCAACAAGCAACTGAGGTAACTACTCAACTCCCAACTTCTTCTATCCCCATCTCTCATCCCTCTATTTCTTTGGTCTCTAACCCTCCATCCATTTCTACGCAACCACAATTTGCACCAATAGGACCTGACAATCAAACTTTTGAAGAATCTATGCAATTCTACAAACTGTTTGATAACTCAGGTACTCCTATAACCCTAAACACTACTCCCAACTCTCCATATAAGCCTGTTTCTCAGAAACTAACTTTTCTGTCAGGTCCTAATATGGCAACTGTTGACTCTCATGTCAACAGTCTGGGTGTCAAGGTGGAATCCTTGATTTCCTCCGTCAACGAAACCACCAGCGCTGTGAATAATGCTGATGAAGAGCTGAAGAAACTCACAGCTGTTTGTTCGTCCAAAGCTGAAGCCTCCCAGATCACAACTCTTCAGGGAGAGCTTGTCAAAGTAAAGAAGGATTCTCAACTCCTTCAGGGACGTGTCGATACTCTCAGCAATGATGTCTAGGGGTTATCTGCAAAGATAGATTCCTTCACCTCACTCCTTCAACAGGTCCTTGAGAAGCTGAATGCACCAGCTCCGACTACCACCCCTTCTTTCACAGAGGATGATCGCACTTCTCTGAATGTCGCTGTTGAATTCATTCATCATGCCACTTCAGACATCCCTGTGATTGAAGTACGCCTGGAAAGTCTGGAGGTTGAATTCCGTAAGTTGACCGCCGCACAACCTTCCTCTCAAGCTGAAAACCTCTCCCTTGGTGTTAGACTATAAGTTTTGAGTCCATTAGATAAGTTTACTTTACCTTTGTAAATGTTGACTTTGTATGAGGTCAAGGCTTGTTTGACCCATATATAAGTCTTTGTTTCTTTGCTTCTTTGTAAGTAATCTTTCAGTATTGTATTCATTCTCTCTGTAAGCATATGACTTAGATAAATGACAAACACATTTTCTCTCTCATCTTTGATTCTTGATTGATATATTTTGTGCATGATTAATTGTGATTGATTGATTGATTTCTGGGATCACAATTGGTATCAGAGCTTAATCAGAAACAACAGTAAAGTTTTGAAGCACATAATTGAAGAATCTTGATCAAAGTTTCTATATACGGAAAGTTACTGTTCCATCAAAGTCGGATTTGTGAATTCAATGGAGATCTCAATGAGAATTGGGTATCATAGTGTTCGTAGAACATCATAGATCATTTCTCATTTTGATTGTTTCTAAATTGGACCAACAGATTGTTGAATTTTTGACAAATTTTCCAATTTTGAAAACTTTCTGTCTCATACTGACCAAAGATCGAATTTCATTTCATTTGGAGTTTATATGAAAATTCATTCAAGAGGGTTGTTCACAATGTACTAGAGATCAATCGTTCAAAGTTCCAGAAGCAAACAACTTCATTTGAGTGGATTTTGGATTGAAAATTGAAAAATGAGGCTAAGATCTACAGAATTCGCAATCATCATGAAGAACTCGGAACAAGAACTCGCTAAGTGAAAGAATTCGCTGAATTTCAGGTTTTATTGAAGAATTCACATTCGTGAAGGAAGAAATTGGCTAAGTGAAGAATTCGCAAGTGATCTATACGAAAAGTAAGGAATTCGCAACTGTGAGAGACACGAATTCTGAAGAATTCGCATCTGTGTCTATTACGAATTCAAGGAACTCGCACAATCCATCTTACGAATTCTTATATCCTTTTCTATATCCTTTAACAAATTCTTATCTTGCGAATTTTGTTTCAATTGTATTACGAATTCTTGCATTGCGAATTGTATTGTGTGAGTATATTACGAATTCTTGTCTTCAAATTCATTTTAATTGATTTTCAGTGTTTTTCACTTTGAATTTTACTGTTTTTCTGACAAAAGATCATTTCAAGCATAATTGTTCATAGATTTTTTAATCATGCCTTATACTGATGAGAAAGGTAATCTTCGTCTTACTAACAGGGAATGTGCATTGTCATACATGCCAGAGATTCCAAAGATTGAAGTTGAGAATGAGAAGCTCAAAAGTCAAAATTCAAAGCTCAGAACAGATATAGATACACTAAATGTCAAACTGAGAAAAGCTGAATCACAAGTATCAACTTATGAGTCAAAAGGAAAAGAATGGATCAAGAAAGTTGATGAAAGATTCAAGAAAGAAAAAGTTGAACTGGAGAAAACTTTTAATCTGAAATTATCTGAACTTTCAAGGAAAGCTGAATATGAGGAGAAAGAGTTAGAAATCAGATGTGCAAAACTTTCAAAACAATTTACTGATTTTGAAAAGATTGTTATTACTGAAAGAGATTTCTTTGACAAAGAAAGAAATAATTCTGAAAAGAAAAATACTTTATTGTTGAAAGAATTTCTGATAAAAATCAGAACTTGGAGAAAGATTTTGAAAATGAAAGAAAACATTTTGAATCTGTGATTTATGAACTTTCTGACATATTAGCTGTTTTGTCATCAGATATACAAAAGGGACAGAAGACTAAGTCTGAAATACAAAGCAAACTTGACAAGATTTGCAATGAAAAATCGAAGTTGAATGACAAGATCAGTCAACTTGAGAAAGTTAATGCTGATTTATCTGACAAGTTAGCATCTGAAACACCTGTATTATCTTCTTATGATGGTGATGCAAGTGAGTCAGTGTGTTCATTTCAATCAGTAGATAGGTTGTATCAGAAAATGGTTTTCAGGAAACAAAATGTTATATCTGAAATTTTGAAACCAAATCAGATTAAACCTTCTAGTCTATTTTATGTCAAATATGTTGATAGATATGCTTATGGATTAAATGCTTTCAAGAAAGAAAAGATGATTTGAGTTGTTAAAGGTTCTCCTGAATCAGTCAAGTATCAGAAATTATCTGCAGAAGCTGAATTGAAGAAAAAGAACAAAGAACATAAAAGTAAATCTTTTGCACCTGATGCAATCAAGTCAAATCAACATCTTATCAGGTTAGCAAAAAGAAAACTTTGTTGTTCAGATTTTTGCAGTAATAATTTTGTTCATAAAGCTCATATTTAGAATAAGTATTTTTCAAGGAAGAAGTTTTATGATACTACTTATCACAGAGGTGGAAATTATTCACTGAATATTCCACATACTAACCAGACTGGACCCAAACTCATCTGTGTACCAAAACCTATTCAACCTGTGATGCAGGAAACTCCAGTCAAGAAGGAGTAAGCAGGAAAATGGCTTCTAAACATAGCAGTTTAGGACCCAATCTTCAATGTTCAAGATCATGACTTCTAGACACAGCAGTCTAGGACTCAAATTTCAATGTCAAGATACTGATGTTCTTGATTGGCAAATCATATCAGGAAGTTTAAATATTAAATGTCATATTTTGTATTATAAGAAATTAAAATGGTTGAGAAGAATTTGTATTCTTAATTGTTAAAATTTTATCTGAATGTAGATATGAACGGGGAGCATATTTGTATATCTGATCAAAAGATCCATATAATGTCAAGGGGGAGCTCAGTAGAAAAATCAGACAAACCAACATATGAAAAGATATGGAGCAGAGGAAACAGACATTAAGTCAAGGGGGAGCTGTTTGGTAAAATCTGAAAGGGTTGTAAGTGTGCTGAGTGTGTCAAAATATTTTGTGAAACAGTTTCCAAAACTTAGCAAGTTTCCTCATTTAGAATGTTTTTGAAAAACCTGGAAATTTGTCTAAGTCAAGAATTCGCATACCTCATACATGCGAAATCTGAGGAATTCGCAGTTGTGAGAGATACGAATTCTTGAGAATTCCCAGATATGAGTGTCACGAATTCTAACAATTCACATTAGTGCTTCTTGCGAAATGTGAAGAATTCTCAACCTTCATCTTTACGAATTCTTAAATGTTTTTGCACAAGAATTCGCAGACTTGTTCTTTGCGAATTCTCACACACTTTGTCTCAATTTTTCAAGAGACAATTCGCTTCAGTGTCTTTAGCGAAAAGTTGGTGGTCCAATTAAATCGTGTCATGTGTCCTATCATTCTTGAGTATAAATAAGATGTCCTTCTAAGAATTCATCACTTTTCACATTCCAATCAACTTACGAATTTTCAGAGCACAAAACCCTCGATTGTGAACTTCCATTGTTCATCTGTTTCTCTTTGATTTTCTTGATCTCGTTGATCAAAAGGTGCTTTATTGTTTGATTATCGTATATTTGTTCATGTTGTATCGATTTTGTTGGTTGAATTTATGCAGGAAAACCCTAATCTGGACTTAGGATTTGTTTTGAAGATTCGAACGAACTGTTCATATCAAGAACTCGTGAACTCATACTTTAAATCTTTAAATTTTTAATCTTGTTTCTTGTTTAAGTATAAATTCGTTTCAAAAAAATTGATCGTTTTGATTCTTTTCTCACTAAAGAAAGGCGGAGGTTTGTTCTAAGCCTTCCATCAGAAAATGCAAGAGAAGGGAGAAATTTTTATGATGAGCTTCCATCTGATTCTGAAGTACTCCGAGGCATCAGAGATATGGGGTATGTAGGTGAACTTGTTCAAGTCAGGCAGTTTAAGAAGAACAACCTACCTCCATTCTACTACACGTTGTTCTCTGTGATCAACCGATGCCTTACAACAAAGAATTTTGGTTCGTATAATGCCAGCAGTCACATTTTGAAGTTGTTCTACTCAGTTGTCCATGATCTTCACATAGATTATGCTGAAATCTTTTGGACTGAACTTATATGAAAAGGTAGTTGCCAAGAAGACTGCTAAAGCTCCAAAGTATATTCCTTATCAGAGATTCATGACGTTGATTGTCCGCAGTATGTTAAGATGCAACAGGAACATACCCACAAGGATTAATTATACAAGTGCTCCAGTGAGTTAGATGCGGTATTTGATGAAGCAAAAGCAGGAAGTTTCATTCAGTATGCCTGTGCCTGAAGCACTTCTTGATTATGCAGATCCACAGGGAGAGAGTGTAACAAATTATAGAGAGTCTATGGAAAGATCAGAACCGGTCATTCCTAATCCAGGCGAAACCCATAGGAGAGTGGAGTCGGTGAGGATTTCTGAAACCGAGGGGATTCAGAAAAGGGGAGAGAAGAGGAAAAATTCAGAGAGGGGTTCTGGTAGGGGTCAGAGACCAAAGCTTGAGGTATCATGGTCACGGGTTGTTATCCCACGTTTAGTGTCACCTCCTGTCAATGAAAGTCATGGCTCTGAATGTGAGTTGGATCTTGCACATACTAAACATGCTTAGGATGATAATGAATCAAGTGATATACCATCTGCTACAAGTCAAAGGGATGATGATGATGATGATAATGATTTTCTTTTTGGTGATGACTCAGCTGATGGTGATTGTTAATCATAAAATCCCAAAACAATCAAGCAATTCTCATAATATGATCAAGAACTAGAGAGAGAAACTAGAGAGAGAAAGTAGATCTTGAATCCATTAGTCACAAGTATGAATATTACAATAACAAGCTTACAACTCTACTTACAAGATTCTTCCAAAGCCACAGGGCTAAAAGCCTATTTATACCACAAGATTAACTAAGACTTAACCACTAAGGAAACTAAACAAGCTTTGACAAGTCTATTACAAAGACAATGTTGACTTTTACATCTTTGACTTTCCTATTAAATCTTGGATACAATATTTAGACTTAACAATCTCCCCCTTTGTATTCAAGATTTAATAAAAATTTGATACAGATCTTCAGCTCTTGATTCTTCAGCTTTTGTGTCTTTAACTTTGAACTTTGAAGCTTTCACAGTGTTTACTCTTTCAGCCTTTTGAAGAATCTTGAAAAGTCTTTTTCCCGTTGAAGCTTTGAAAGTCAACATGTCTTGAACGCGAAACAGAATTCTTGAAAATCCTTTGAAACAATGAAATTTCTTTGAGAATCTTTGACAACTTTGAAACAACAGATCTTCGAACAATGAAACAACTTTGAAAACTTTATCTCTGAAATTTCTTTCATCTCTGAGCAAAATTGTATCTTCATCACTTTGATCTCTGGACTGTCTTCAGAAAACAATCTTTCACAAATCATATTGATTTATCTTTGAACAAACTTTCTTCAGAGTCTTTTGTCTTTGAATAAGTGGAAGCAATTTTCATTTTGACAACTCTTCATAGCATTGAAATTGATCTTTGGAAAATTCTCCCCCTTTTTGATGATTGAGAGCATCCTGATCATCAAAATTTCATCAATTTCAGCACAGACTTTGATCACCCCTTTGTATTCAAATAACAATCTCCCCTTTGACAGTTGGCGCGCTTTGATCTGAGAGGCGTCAATTCATGAAAGATATATATCCGAATCTTTTCAAATTCAGACATAATGAACAGTGTAACCCTGATTCAACAGATGAAACAGTTAGCATGCCTGTAAGTAGCACGGAGCCACTTTGTACTACGGATGTACATTGGAAAGGAGCTTTTGTGATGATCACTCCTCCAGGGCTTGCATTCAATCATCGAAAAACCACAAAGGAATTTTCTATGAATGTTATGACAAGAAAACATATTTCTTGTGTGCTCGTGCAAGTGTAGAATGATTGAAGCTACTTAGAATTTTTCAGGCTCAAATTGTGTAAACTGTTGAGACAACAACAAATATTACACGGACTCAATGTGCATGAAAGATATGCGAAGGTGGGGCAACTTTCCTTCTTTTTCAATATCTAAATCTTCCAAGTGAAGACTAGATAGCATATATGTTGCGTCCCCAAAGAAAAATGAAACATTTCTTTGTTAAGAAAGAAATGAGTGGTTGGTGGGGTAATAGCAAGAGTTGGCATGGGCTCACTGCCTTTTTCAATGATGGTCACCAAAGAATGTGAACCAATCAGTAGATGTGGCTGCCCGGCTCAGAAAGTGGTTGGTGCAGAGTTCTGATATTCTTTTAACTCTGATCTCACACCCTCTTTCTTTTTAACATTTAAAGCTCACTTTTAACCAAACTCTCATTTCCATTTTTCCGCTCCACACAATGAGAATAACTCAACCGGATGAGTTATCTCCCCCACTCTTTGATTTAGACCCCTCACCCCTCAATTACTCAAGGATAACTTCCGGGGTAGGAAACACTGGTTAACGTGAATCCATGGATGTTCTGTTTAAGCTCAGACACAAATCCCATGTAAATCCTATAAAGAATAGTTGCTCAACAGTTTAACTGAACAGTTAAGTACAAAGTGTATGATATCATTGTCAAAATGTATGCTCATTTAAAATTATGAATGAAATTTGAGCATTTGAACGTTGAAGATTTCTCAAAACAAAGATATTGAATGAATGAAATGAAATCAAGAGAATTGTTTTGAGAATCTGACAATGTATCAATCAGATCAAATCAAATGGTTAGGGTATCAAAGAATTGTATATTTTGTTTATATGAACGAATATAAACAATTTTGCAATGAAAGCGCAAGATTAGAAAAAGATGATTGATGCTCAACAACAATGAGTTTCAAACGGGGGTATTACCATCGAAAAAATTGGTTCGAATTTGAGACATGGTAATAACAATTTCAAATAAAATACTGAACCGATGTCTGTGAATACTTGACAGTATATGGACAAGATAATACACAAGTATTTATCTTTGGAAACACACGGTCAGTTAAACATTAAGCTCAAAATTTGAAAAACATTTAAAAGCACACTTCTAAATTCATAAAATCTTTTGAGAATAAGAAGTGGTTTGAACATTTAAGAAACGATTTTTCATGTTTGAAAGTTGTTCTTCTTTCAAACAATCAGAGATCTAGGATCAGCAGATATTTACCTTTTCAGCTCCCCCTCAAATCATGATATAATGATTTAGGTCTTTTGAGCTCCCCCTGGATATTAGCATAATATCCTTCTTTGATCATTGAAAAATGGGTCCTGATCTATCATGTGATCAGAAGCCACTTTATTCACATTATTTATTCAAAAATAAAATGACAGAAAGCAGTAAAACAGTTTATAGTATGAGTTCTGATCTGTAGTAATCAGAAGTCATCACCTTTACTCCCCCTAAAATTAGGCATCTGAAATATGTCAGTTAAAACAGGATAGAGATCAGACACTCCCTTTTGAATTGTAGACCATCATATCAGAAAAATCTATCAGTGAAAAAGTACAAGATAGAGATCAGATCAATTCTCTTGGGATGTAGACCGTCATATCCATCGGATGCAAAAATACAGGAGTAAGGTCTTTTGATCGCTGAGATCCAAGTCCTAAACTGTTGTGTTTAGAAGTCAAACTCCTTTGAAGAACGGGTCCTAAGCTGTGTACTTAGAAGCCATAATCTTGACATTGAGGTGCGGGTTTTGAACTGTTGTGTTCAAAAGCCATTGTTCTCTTACTCCCCCTTGACTTGAGGTGCCTGCAACACAGAATCAGTTTTCGGCTTTGGTACCCACTGGTATTTGGGTCCAGAAAAGTTAGTTGCAGTTCGTGTGGGGGTAATCAAGTAAGAACCATACCATAAATGATCACTCTTTTTATGAATATGATCATGTGTACAGTAATAAGAACAATAATATTTATTACCTGAAAACCTGAGTAACTAATCTTTTGAGTATATATGGTCAGGTTTACCTTTATGCTCTTTGTTCTTCTTTGCTTTATGAACATGTACACATGATGTCTTTCCTTTCAGCTCATTTGACATCTCATCTTTAACTGGTTTCTTCTGCCAGACCAGTTTCTCTTTCGTGTAACTTCTTCTTCTTGGAGATGTACCTGAACCATCTACATATCCATCATAGAAAATGTTAGTTCGACGAATCTGATCAAAATATTTAACTGACCTTTGTGAAGAGACAGATTTCTGATTTGATCTTGAGACAGACTTCTCAAGCTCTTTGATCTTTGAAGCAAAATTGTCTCTTTCTTTCACAAGCTGGTCAATCTTCTTCGAGAATTCAGACTTCGTTTTCTGCTCTTTCAGTGCATTAGCAGATAGTTCAGATAACTTTTAAGTCAGCCTTTTGATTTCAGTCTCAAAGATTGATCGTTCTTCTTCAAACTCTTTCTCTGAATCATTTTTCTGGCCGGATAGTTCCTTAAAGAATCCCACATTCTTTTGTTCTATGGCCTTCTTTTCTTGAGCAAACTTCTCTCTTTCCAAAATAAGTACTTTCTCAAAATCGGAAATTTGTTGAGAAAGTTTTATGCATTTAAGCTCAACTGACTTCTTCTCTTCAAAACACTTTTTAGAGAAATCTGAAAACTTCTTTGAAAATTTTTTCATTTCATTTTCAAAAATAGTTTTATTTTCAGCATTCTCTAATAACAAGGCAGATATCCTCTTTTGAAGATCAACATTTGAACTTTTCAAGGCAGATATATTATCTTCGAAATCCTTCAACTTGTTTTGAAGCTCAACTGATTCTGCTTGTAGCTCAGGTGATTTTTGTTCAGTAATCTTTAGTTGGCTTTGAAGATTTATAATCTCTCTTTCTTTCTCTTTTATCTTATTCTCCTTTTCATAGACGATACCTGAAAATTTAGAAATATTATTAGTACACTTTATACATTCAGGAGTTTTAACACTATTGAACAATTTAAGTTGCAACTCCTGAATCTTTTTGAGATATTCTGAATTTTTAATTTTCAGATCATTTAGTTCAGCTTCAATATCAGATATGTCAGACTTGTACAAAATCGACATTTTGAATAAGAAAACAACTTGATAAGAATGATCGTTCCAAACTGTATATCAGAAAATCAAAAATCAGATTAAATTGAAATCCAGCACAAAATTTTAAAATTTGAACAACACTTGATATGGCGCAAAGTCGAGCTTTGCGTGATCTATGTATAGCGCAAACCAAACTTCTCTTGATCAGCGTGAGACGCAAAGTAGGTTCTCGTGACCCGTGGAAGACGCAAGGTAGGTTTGCGTGAGGCACAAGTGGCGCAAACTTGGTTTGCGTGACCCACTGAAGACGCAAAGTGGGATTTGCGTGAGTGCCTTGAAGCGCAAAGTGCAATTCTCGTGATCCGTGTATGGAGCAAAGTAAGTTTGCGTGAGCCTGTGCTTTGCGTGAACAGCTAGATACGTAAATGAAGCTTTGCGTGATAAGTGCAAGACGCAATTATAGCTTTGCGTGAGTCGAAGGACACGCAAACTTTGCTTTGCGTGATAAACTTCAAACGCAAACTAAAATTCTCAAAGTCCGAAAAAGCTCGCGCAAACTTCTATGAACTCGCGCAAATCGTATGAACTCGTGCAAACCGTGGATCTAGCGCAAACTTGTAAATGATTTGTACATTTCGATCCAAATCAATTCAAATCTGCAAAATTGATCTCAAGAACTTATCAGAATCATCGAAAAACACTATGAAACACAAATTTACAAACAAATTTCGATCAAAAACAACAATTCACACATTTTCATTCAAGAATAGTGTTCGAACTCGAGTTTCAAGAAAAATTCAAAAATCGAAAATTGAGATCGAATTAGTTAGAATCACAAGATGTAATCAATACAAGAATCAATCCTAAACACAAATCGAATCCAAAGAATCCATTTTATTGCACTAAAAATGATTTTTCACACAAAATTCGGATGAACAGTGAAAAACACGAGTTCTTGAAAAAATTTCAGAAAATCAAATTATTGAACTCAAAACTCCAGATTTCAATTCAAATCTTTGATCAAATCATTTCTGATAATGTTTGGTTCAACTTTGATACCAATTGTTAATCATAATATCCCAAAACAATCAAGCAATTCTCATAATATGATCAAGAACTAGAGAGAGAAAGTAGATCTTGAATCCATTAGTCACAAGTCTGAATATTACAATAACAAGCTTACAACTCTAGTTACAAGAATCTTCCAAAGCCACAAGGCTAAAAGCCTATTTATACCACAATATTAACTAAGACTTAACCACTAAGGAAACTAAACAAGCTTTGACAAGTCTATTACAAAGACAATGTTGACTTTTACATCTTTGACTTTCCTATTAAATCTTGGATACAATATTTAGACTTAACAATGATAATAAAGATAACGTTGATGATGATGCTACTCATGGTGATGATGCTACTAATGTTGTTCTTGCTGAAACATCAAAGACTGTTGATCCTGAGGTTGTTGAAGTTGATGATGATGATGATGAGTTTGTTGAAACTCAAGCTGATCTACTTGCTGATGTAGAGTCTCTTGAACCATTTCATGGTACTGCAACCATGCAAGTGGAAGAACAACGTCAAGTTGATTATATTCTTAATGCAGTTGTTGGAGAAATAAGGGGAAGTGAGGGAGTTATAGTTGAAATTGTTGAGAAAGTGAGTGAAAGGAAAGAAAAAGAACATGGTGAGAGTGAGCGAGTGTATATCCGAACCTACCTATCCAGAAGGACAACCACATCATGTGCTCTATCGCATGTGTTGCCTACAGATGCACAAGACATAAGTAGTGCACTTATGCATTCGCACACCCAGGCCATCCACTCTATTTCTTCTCAACAAGAAATCGTTTCAAGTTCTCACAGGGATATAGCACAAAATCTACCGGTTTCTCATTCGGAGATTCAAGGTATTGAAACTAGAGAACAATTGCCCCCATTCTCAACTTCTTTCTATTCACAATCGAGTCTAGTGCCACTTGAGTTACCTATTGTTATTCCTAGGACACATTTTCTTTCTGCTACCATCGGAAGTCCTAGTGACCCGATCGGAACAACCGTAGTTGTAGATCCCAGATACAGTGCAATCACGAGATAATTAATGAAGAACAATAATAATTGAGCCACAACTTCTAGTCATATGATTAATACTCAATAAAGGTTTAGGTTTACAGAGAGAATTTTTGATAAGCAAATGTAAACCTATTGACTAGAATGATTTCGACTAAACTATCTCTAACCTAAAACTAGGTTTAGAAAAACTATAAATATGGACGCATAAGGCCTAATGGGCCTAAAGCCCATTTACAATAACTTTTAACATATTACAATTTAAACTCTTATAAATGCGTTATACAACTTTCAACGCACTAGGAATTTCAGTCCTAACAATCTCCCCCTAAAGTTGAGCAAGGCATTTTTCATCTTGAAATCTTCAGGCTTGATCTTCTTTCCCTCTTGAATCTTTGAAGAATTTTGGTGTTGCATGTTTTCATGTCTTTCCAAACTCCCCTTGAATAAAGCTCTTGATCTTCATAGTTTCAACTTTGTAACCAGATTCAATGTACAATAGCCTTGACTGAACGCACTATTAAGCAACTTTCAACTGTAGAAACTCAACACATCGGATCAGCACACAAGAAAGATAATGTGCGAGTTACAAGACATTCCTCAGTGCAACTTCAGTTTAAAACAAAGAATCTGTCTTTGAACCGCGAGTTGAATATGTTTTCAGCTTCAGAACTTGTTTCAATCAGCTCGTAGGAGGAACAAACTTGTAGCAGACACCATGATAATCCCAAAATCACCAAATCATAGAGAGAGAAAGTAGAGAGAGAAAGTAAGAATGCGCCAAAAGTAATCTGTATTAAAATGCGCTCCAAAGTTACAAACACAAAGCACCAAGGGGACTTAAATACCCCAAGGCCTAAACCAATACAGATAAGAAAACAAAACACAGTATTAGACCAAGCCTATAAATACAATGATTACTATAAAATCAGACTTAACAATCTCCCCCTTAGTAATCATTGGCGCTGTGATCTTCAAAATTAATCTTCTAAATAAACACGGACCATCTAAGTGACTTAGCGAAGTTTCTTTCTTGGCAAAAAAAGTTTCTTCTTAGCATCTTTCAAACAATGTTGCCTTTGTTGTCTTCACAAGACCGGACCAGTAGATAATAAACATGAAAGAACATTTGGTTCATCAGCTTGTGCTCTAGACGACACACCTCTTTCAAATATACTTGAATGAACTGTGGTGGTCGGAGCAAGAACAACAAAAATACAAGTATAGTTGAAGAAATAGAATCTTGAGCGAATTTTGATCAACAGATAAACGTTTGAACTCTTTGTCTCTTTAAATTCTTCTTAACTTATCCCCCTCATGACCTTGATGATCTGGATCAACTTGGTCATGCAAATGTTGGAGATAAGACAACTTAAGATCTGCAAAATCAGATTTAAGGAGAAAGAGAGAAGATTTGCGCTACACGTTGGTGGTGCAAAGATTGTTTTGCGCTAGATGAAGGTGGCACAAAGTTAGTTTTGCGCTACCAACTGTTGGCGCAAAGCTGACTTAAACTCAGAAAAATTTTACCTGATAAGCTCTTTGACTCCCCCTACACAAATGCACTAAATATGACAATTCAAGTTAGCATTCATATAGAGAATCAGATACTCCCCCTCGAAAACAGATATGATCTTTCAGAAAATTCTCCTTATTCACTCCCCCTTGACTAATGCACAGACCCATTTAAAACAGATATATGAGGACACAAGAATTGAAACATCAAAGTAGAAAGAAAAATATACTGAATATGTATTTTGAAACAACTAAATATATAAAATTTTAAACACTAAACAAATTAAATTCTACTCATTAAAATATCACAGATTTATCCAACAAATGAAATCAAATATATGTTGTTGGATACAAATACAAGTTTCATTGCATATCAAGTTAAAAACATGTTCAGTTTCAAAAACTTTCATCAATCTATTCAGTGTGCTAGCATGCGAACTTGAATTAGCTTCAAGAAAATGAAATTATAAAAATATTATAGAAAACTTTGCATGTACTCACACTAATCCATCACGAATTAAGACTTTCACAAATTTATAGGTTTATTGCAACTCAGAAAAATCACCAAGTATCATGAGATGTGTGCTCATTGACATCTTTTAGCATTGTGCACATTGGCATCTTCACATGAGTGTGCTCTTTGGCATCTTTTAAGCTTGTGCACTTTGGCATCTTTTTAATCAAAAAGTTTGGTAAGTAAAGAACATGCCTAAACGTAACTTTCTATCTGACCCTATTGCAGGATTTAGGTCAGCCGCTCCCAGACCGGTTGGCCATAGGGGACTAGGTGTCAAGCATCCCTTGGAAGTTACTCTCCCATATCAGAAAGGCTACATCGACACATCCTAAACCCATTCATACCAGTAGAACATGACTTTCGATCTGGTTCTATAGAAGGATTTGGGTTCGATCACTCCCAGATCAATTGACCTTAGGGGACCAGATGACAAACATCCCACTGAACTTACTTTCCCAAACCAGAAAGGTCACAGGTACAAACTTTTAAACTTAGAGATTTCTGTATTATATATATATAATTTTCATCTCAATCACTCAGTTTTACATCTAAGTGCTTAGCCCATATTTTCATTACAATCCATAATTCAGACTTTTTAGGATTTCCAAGCATTGTAAACTATAAATATTCCGAATCACATATCTTTAAAGCAGAATGCAAAAGTTTCAAACATGTTGCTCACTTTTCGACTTTTAAAAGACTTGAAAGTTTAACATATAAAACTTTAATATTAACAAAGCAACTTGAAAATTTATCCTAGACACACATTTTATTCAAAAGAAAGAAAAACTGTAAAACTTTTACTTTATAGAATAAAATTTATAAAGATTTAAAATTTTAAATTCAATATGCCAAGTTTGAAAAATTTTAAGACAAATGTAAAGAATTCGGCAAATTGATATTTAGTTGGAACAAAATAAAATTCAATAAAACCTTCTTTCACATAATGTGTAATAAATTTGTGTCTCATATAAAAAAAATTGGGTTGTATAAATTCAGGTTTTGGATGAACTTGCTCAGATTCTTTGAAAACTATTTGAGAAAAAACTGGAACAACATCATTGACAGAGATAAATGCAGCGGAATTAAGTAGATGTACTCACAGTTTCTCATTAGTCCAGAAGCTATATACATTGAAGAAAGAGTCCTAAACTGACATGTTTAGAAGTCATAGTCCATTGAAATACGGGTTCTGAGCTGATGTACTTAGAAGCCATCTTTCTCTTACTCCCCCTTGACAGTATATGCCTGCAACTTAGAATCAGTCTGTGATTTTGGTACCCACTTGTATTTGTGTCCATGAAAGTTAGTTGCAGTTCGTGTGGGGAAAAAATTGTTATATTTAACATGAAAATCACGAGAAAAATTATCAGAATAATGAGCATAAGAATCAGTAGAAGAGAAAGCATAATCATCTAAACTAGAATCAGAAGAAGAATATGAGACATCTTTTGAAATTTGAATCATTTGCTTTATTGAGTATTTTGAAATTTTATTACAAGAAGCAAATGAATCACTTTTATAGTGTTTGTCTACATATCTATCCTCATCAGTCGTAGAATCATCTGATGTCCGCTTGACTCTCCATATCTTCTTTGAATGTGTGCTCAAAGTCCTATTTGAAAATTTTGAATCAGAAGAATTAGAATTTTCAGAAATAACAGTATCTTGTTTCTTAGACTTCTTTGACCTTCTTCTTTTACGCTTTGGTTTATAATAATCATCATTTAGCGTAAAAGATTCATCAAGAATTTTCGATTTAATATTTGAATCAGAAGAAGCAATTTTACCTAAGAGACCCAACTGATCAACCAATAAATCTGAACGTACCTCGGAGTCAGAAAAATTTTGAGAAAAGATTTCAGATTTTAAAAATTCCTTTTTGTTTACTTGAAAATCAGAAGAAATGCCAGAAATGGAGTCTTGATTTTGAGAAAATAATTTTTCTTCAAGACTTGATGTCATAAAAGAAAGAAATACATCTGATTCAATTTCTTTTTGAATATTTTGATCTTCCATTTTATCTTCAAGGTCAATAATTTTGCCTTCTATTACTAATGGAGGAGTATATCTCTTAGAATCATAAAACATTGGAGAGATATTTTCCTTATCAGATTTAGTGGCATATATATCAACATAATCATGAGACACTGAAGACTTAATTGGAGATATTTCATTTAAACTTTTTCTGCCTTTCTTTGATTTGTCAGGAAAATATTTGCCATTTTCGCTTGTATAAACAAAAGAAATTTCCTTTTTCTTATTATTCATCTTTTTCTCATTTTCGATTTCTAACACTTGTTTTTCATTCATCCAATCAATTTTAAATTGGGGTGCATATTTAGCAAGAGTTAGATAATCATATTTATATAAAGTAGGGGATTTTTCTATCGCATTGTTTAAACAATGTGGATTTTCAAAACCAAGTCCCCAATTTTCTTTTATAGACTCATAACTCCGTGGTTTGTTCAAATAAATAGTTTGTTCAGATTGATTCATTCAATATAATTTTTCTTCCAACTCATTTATTTTATCTGAAAAATTATCTTTTAATTTGGTCATTTCAGTCAAAGAATCAAGATAAGTCATGTTTGATTTTTCTAAATCATCTAATTTCTTTTGAAAGACATCTTTTGTATGAGTCAAAATAGATTTTTCATCTTTCAAAGAAATTTGTAATTTATCAATCAAATTTGACTTTACTGAATTTATATGTTTTTCAGATAATAACTTCAAGCGTAAATCATGTAAAGGAGTTATAATAATGTTCATCTGTGAAGAAATGAAAGTGAAATCAGAAACAGAAAGTACCTCATCTTCATCAGTGGAATCTTCATCATCAGCATCACTCTGATCATCTTCGATGAAACACATATGAGCGGTCTCCACATTATCAGCTTCATCATCGGAGTGATGTAGCCAAAATTCTTCTTCAACAAGTAGAGCGGTTCCATTCTCTCTCTTTTCGGCCAGTTCCAATTTCTTTCGATAATATGCCGAATCCCGAACCTTCTTCACTCGACACTCTTTAGCAATGTGACCCGGCTTTCCACAGTTGAAGCATGCATCATGTTTCTTAGCCTCGGGCACTTGAACATTAGACCCAGAAGTGAAGCGAATAGTGTTGGAACTCGAACAAGGTTGGAACTTCTTCTGATAGTGTTGAGAGAGAAGGATCATAGCTTTCTGAAGTGCCTCGCCATCATCATCAATTGCACTATCATAAGCATTTTCGGATAATGCTTGTTCAGACATTTTGCTTGTGAGGAGTGCAACTCTGTCCACTGTCTTCTTGTTTTCTTTGTCAAGTTTGGCTTTCTTCTCTGTGACTATGCACTCATCTGTCAGTAGAATTTCGTACATCTCTTGGATTTTCATGGTAGATATTCTGACATAATTCCTCAATCTGTGGCAAGATTTATTCCATTCTGGTTGCAAAGCATTGAGGAACTTCAGATTTGTCTCTAGCTCAGTCTTTTCCACTTTAATTTTCCTCAGATCATTTATTACCGCACAGAATCTATCATAAACAAATTTCAGTGACTCCCCATCCTTGGCTTTGAATTCTTCAAAGTTGTTCATGTAGCGTGTATGCGTAAGTTGAGTTGCAACTGAAGACCCAAGCATAATCTTCTCTAGTTGTGCCCACATTAGCTTAGGAATGTTTTTGAAGCAATCAATCCTATTGTAGATAGAATTTGGCAAAGCTATCATCAAATTAGCCTTTACATCACGATCAGCTTGATATTGCACCAACTCATCGGGTGTATATTCTTTGGTAGGCTTTAATAATCCAGAGGCCAGAGTGGGTTGAAGAAAAGATCCTTCAGATAGAATCTCCATCATGTCATCTCCGTTCTTTTGACGTTCGATGAAATTCAGAAACCGATCTTGCCACTGAGTAAATTCATTTTCATTAACTAGAACCGGAGGACGAGTTTCTGTGCCCAAACACATCATGAGATCGCTTTTGTAGAACTGAGCTTGAAACGCAAATTTTTCAGAATCCATAGATGACAAATTACAGAAAATGCCAAGTCTGGAAGCACAGAGAATCTGGCGCAAACTATGATTCGCGCTAACAGTGGATGACGCAAATTGGGTTTTGCGCGAGCACTGACTGACGCAAACTGAGAATTGAGCGAACTGAGGATGGCGAGAACTTCCACTTTGCGTTAGAAGATGGAGACGCACAACTTGAGTTTGCGTGATGTACTGATGACGCAAAATAGATTTTGCGTGAGAAGATGTTGACGAGAACTTTCCTAAGAGGTGATGCAAAATATATTTGCGCGACCTGTTTGTGGTGCAATTATGACTTGCGCGATACGTTCTTGGAGCAAACTTTACTTGCGCGAGCTGTTGTTAGCGAGAACCACTCTTTGCGTGTAAAGAAGGTGACACAAAAGTAATTTTGTGTGATACACAAGTGACGCAGACTTTACTTTGCGTGATGAATTGAAGACGAAAAGTTGAACTTCTCGTGAAGAAAACCTGAAGAACTCAATACTTGATGAACTGGAAGAACTCGCGCAAAAACTGAAGAAATGGCGCAAAAGTTAGATCTGGCGCAAAACCGTAGAAAATCAAAAATCGATTATAACCATGAAATTGATAAAACCTTTTCACACAGAAGTGTTCGAAAATTGTTTTCTAGATACTTTCAAACAATCAAATCGATCAAAAACCACAAAATCGATAATTCGTAATAAGAACAGTACGAATATTGAGTTTTCCAGAAAATCTAAATTTCTCAAAATTGAACTTCAAATCGTGAATTTCTTGCAAAAAGATGTGAATTAAAAGTGTTCCACTATCAAAAACGAATCCAACGAATCAATTTACAACAAAATTCAATCAGAAAACAGACCAAATTTGATGAAAAATCAAAAAACGAGACTTTCTTAAAAAAATCAAGAAAATCGATCAAATTTTCTAATTTAACTACAAATTCAGAATCAAAAACAAGATACTCTTAATTCTCTCAGATTCAGAATGGCTCTGATACCAATTGATAATCCCAAAATCACCAAATCTTAGAGAGAGAAAGTAGAGAGAGAAAGTAAGAATGTGCCAAAAGTAATATGTATTCAAATGAGCTCCAAAGTTACAAACACAAAGCACCAAGGGGACTTAAATACCCCAAGGCCTAAGCCAATACAGATAAGCAAACAAAACACAATATTAGACCAAGCCTATAAATACAATGATTACTATAAAATCAGACTTAACACACCACATGATACAGGATAAAAGAAATGGAATCTTCGAATCTAATGGATTTTCAACCTCAGATTTAAGAAAATTCTGTTACTCCCCCTCAGATTTTGCTAACTCCCCCTCAACATGATAATATGTGTCTTTGAATTGTATGTCGTTCTCCCCCTCATGATTATTTGGAGAATCCTGAGCATCATGTATCTTCAAAGACTAACCGGATGAGTAGCAAAATATTAGATAAAGCGATTAGTAACCAAGGGTAACAGCTAACACAGAAACACAATAGTAACTGTTATCACAACAATTTAGGTAATTGTGTGGCCTATTTTCAGAGTTGGCATCGATTAGGCTCAAAGATTGATTCAACCTGGGACGCACGTTAGAAATCAATAGACTCAGTGAGATGAATATGAAGTTCGGAGAGCGGAGCTGATGTCTTCCTCTTTCAATATCTAAGACCTCCGAGTGAAGAATAGATAGATTATGTGCTAAATCTTCGTGCATATATGAAACAAATATCTTTTGAGAGATACTTGAGTGGTTGGGTGGGGTGACACGAGTTATCGACACTGGGTCCATGTCTGTTTCAATATCCATCTCTAAAGAACGAGAATGAATAGATTATGTGGTAACCCGAATAACTGACTCGGTTTGGTAAGGACCAATAATTCTTTTAAGTCCTGTCACATCCTCACCTTTTTTTTAATCACTCCGAACTCATCTATCAATCTAGACCCCTCACTGATATCTATGAATTGGATGTGTTTCTTGGGTAGGTCCTTCCGGTTCTGGATTGACCATAGAAACTTTATGAGCCCTAACACTCCTTTAACTCACCAAGATAGAACATTGAAGTAAAATTTCTGATTTGAGAGAATCAGAAGTCAAAAGCATTTAAGAACGAGTCCTGAACTGAAGTGTTCAGAAGTCGATATGAAAAATAAGCAATATGATACTCCCCCTCAAAAGTGGCATAACCTTTGAATGTAGTCATGTGACGTGAATAATCTGAATTAAATCACACATGACATTCCTGCAAAACAGATTAGGAAGATTTTGGCTTTGGTATCCATGCTGTGATGGATCCTTGATGGTTAGATGCCTTGGCTATAAAGCTATTAAAATGAGGATTGGGGATGCTATAAGTACCATACCATCTATTAACGTACCTTGGATGCACAAAGTCACTATTTCCACTGTGAGTGCAACAGATCATTTGCCGACGCAGACTGATCAACTTTCCTATATGTTAAACCCAATATTCTAGTTCTTGGACTTAGGAGTGGAGTAGTATTTGAAAGAATTATCCCAACAGTGTTTCCAATATAGATTCTTTCGAGCAAAATTCATAAACTTAGATTTATCGGAACAAATCTTACATTCATGTCCATCAAAAGAATTACTTTTCAAAATAACACTGTCTGAAATACAACTGTTTGTAACACAAGATTCACTAGAAATCAAACTATCATTTTTATTCAAACTAGTAACTTTATCCTTCTTACTCCTCCCAACTCCATTTTCTTTTATATCTGAAACAGAAACAGGAACCTTGTTAGTCTCTATCTTAGAGGGTGATTCTTTTCTAGAGTTACTTGAAGTTTCACCCTTCTCAAAAATACTAGGTGGATATTAAGGACAATCAGAATAAACAACTTAAGGTTTTGCAGGAGCATCAAATTCTGGATTAGTTCTTACCTTCCAGCTTAGATCATTGAACATCTGTTTATCATTTGAAGCATTCTTAAACAAAGTAATTATCAAATCATTGATCTCTGTGCAAAGCTCTTGATTTTCTTTCAAAGATTGTTCAAGTTTAAATTTGAGATCAAAGTTTTCATCTTCAACCTCATCAAGAGACTGTTGCAACATGTCAATTTGCTTCATCAATTCAGATGTATGATCACTCACAGAATTTCACTCCTTTGCAGTAGAAACAGGATCAGAATCTGAAGCATTCATCATTTAAAAAAACCTTTCCTCGGTCATGTTTTCAATAAACTCCATTTTATCATTTTTAGA
Organism: Arctium minus; assembly: GCA_954870635.1. Taxonomy (NCBI): domain Eukaryota; kingdom Viridiplantae; phylum Streptophyta; class Magnoliopsida; order Asterales; family Asteraceae; genus Arctium; species Arctium minus. The sequence continues at coordinate 61,508,766 of OX941088.1, read as the reverse complement.
ACAAGATCCATTCGTGATGACAGTTTCTTCTTCAACCTCTTCAACAAGTAAAGGTTTAGAAGCAATGGGATTTGAGACTGATGGTATAGTTGATGGATCAACATCCGATTCATACTCATCATATTTGCATGCAGTCTTAGGTGGAACCGTGTCATTGCTGACTGATTCTTTTGAAGATGTGGTAAACAGTGAATCAAACTCAGTTAATTCGATCTTTCGAATTTCATAGCTTTTGTTCAAATCACTGTACTTAAAACCAACTGATTTAAAAGGTTTGTCCTTCCCCATTTCTTCTCGACCTTTGGTCTCTGTAAAAGGTTTAGAAGTACTTGCTTCAACAAAGGTTGCACGAATGTTAGGAATGGGTCTGATTGTGGAGCCAAGTTTATCAAAATTATACAAGTGCTCCGGTGCCTTTTTCAAAACATCGTTAATTGGCAGACCCAAACCAGGTTTAAGTTTAAAAAACCTTTCATCTTGGAGTTTATTGGTCAACAGATTTAATGTCTGCTCAGTCTAAACTCGTTTCATGTTAATATCCTCCAATTGCTTGATTTTGGTGAAAGTTTCATTTCTTTCTTGAAAACAAACTTCAAATTTAATTTTATACTCACCCTTTTCAGCATTGAGATTTACAAGATCCTTTTCTAAACCAGATATTTTTCTTTTTAAAGATTCATTTTCAGCTTTTAAACCATCCTTTTCTTTTTCTTTTTCTTCCACAACAACTTTTAGCAAAGCGTTTTCATCACGAAAACTCAAAACTGATTGATGTGTGCAGCTAAGTTTACCTTTCAATAAAGCAAATTCATCTTTCATATTATGTATTTGGGCCATTAGAGATTCAATAAGGTCAGAATTACCACTTACCTCAGAGTTCCCATCTTCGAAATGTGCCTCAGAATCTTCATCGTCACCATCCAGTCTTTCCATGTAGGAAACTTGGGTGAAGTGTGCCAGCTCCCCGTCATCAGAACTTTGGAACAACCAGTTTTCTTCTTCAACCATCAGCACTTTTCCTTCTTCAGCTTTCTTGGCAATGAGTGAATTCCTTGCATAATATTCTGAGTTCTTTACCTTCTTGAATTTGCAGTCTCTAGAGAAGTGCCCAAATTTGCCACAGTTGTAGCATCTTCCTGGTTCATCCTTTCTCTCTTCTTTCTTCTCCTCTCTCTTTTCTTCTCTTATGTCATCTTTCCTTTCTTCTCGTCTTTCCTCTCTTCTTCCATTCCTTGGCTTGTATCGCATTTCAGACTTCTCTTTCTTGTATCCATCATACTTTGGCTTTGAGTAGTATTTCTTTTTGCCAAAGTTCTTCTTGAATCGTCGAGTAATTAGAGCCAAGTCCTCAGAGAACTTCTGTATATCCGTATCAGAATCAATCTCCAGTTCTTCATCACTTGAATCAGATTCGGACTCAGTAACCTCAATAACCAGAGCTTTAGACACCTTTTTCTTTGACCTTGCAGAGGATATAGGAACTTATTAGGTCTGATTTTATAGTAATCATTGTATTTATAGGGCTTGGTCATACACTGTGTCTATTGTCTATCTGTGTTGTATTTGACCAAGGGTATTTAAGTCCCTTTGGTCTTGGTTTGTTGTAAGAACTTTACGCTCACATTAATCTGATTACACACTTTGCGCTCCAAGTCTCTCTCTCTCTACTTTCTCTCTCTAAGAATCAGTGATCTTGGACTCTCAATTGGTATCAGAGACATCTGAATCTTGAGAGGATTGAGAGATTGATTTTTGTTATTGAATTTGTGATTGAAATCGAAAATTTGATCGATTTTCTTGAATTTTTTCAAGAAAATCTCGTTTTCTTGATTTCTCATCAAATTTGGATGTCTTTTTGATTGAATTGTGTTGATTTTGGAATTATTAGCTTCGTTTTTGTTATTCGATCATAAGTATTTCATATCATTTTGCATAAAAACCATGTTTTGATCATTAATTTTGTGATTTTGTGATTTTCTGGAAACTCGAGTTCACGTACTGTTACATTCACGATTTTGAGTTTTGGTGTTTTTTAATCAAAATTGTTAGTTGAAAGTTGTTATAAAGTTGTTTTCGATAATCAGTGTGTGTTTTTCTTGATTTCATTTGATCTTGCGAGTTCTTTTTGATTTATAGTGGTTTGCGCAACATTCATGTAGGTTTGCGCATGTTCATGCTGATTTGCGCAAGATTCATATCACTTTGCGCAAGATATTTGTGTTCTAATCCGTGTGTTAGTGATTTTCAGGTTTTCGCATTGGACTAATTACGCAAAGCATAGTTTGTGTATCAAGTGACATCCGAGAATCAAAGTTTGCGTATCAGGCTACATACGCAAAGATCATTTTGCGCATCAAGTGGGATCCGAAAAGTTCCTTTTGCGCAACTGTCTTGATCCGAAAAGCCTGGTTTGCGTATCTGTCTACATGCGAAAAGCTACTTTGCGTATCTCATTACATAAGCAAGACTCTACTTTGCGCATCTCTTTTCATACGCAAAGCCTAGTTTGCGCATCCTTCTTGTTCCGAAAGGCTTGGTTCTCGTATCCATACGCAAAGCTCAGTTTGCGCAACCTTCTGCTCTCATTTAAAAAAAAAAGAAAGTCTGGAACTTTTTTCCTGAAGATTGTCAGCTATGGATTCTACACAGTTTGCTTATCAAGCTCAGTTCTACAAAAATGACATTATGATGTCATTGGGTACAGAAAATCGGCCACCGATACTAATTGATGAAAATGAATTTACTCAGTGGCAAGATCGGTTCCTGAATTTCATTGAACGACAAAAGAATGGAAATGACATGATGACAATTTTATCTGAAGGACCGTTCGACAGACCCAAATTGGCTTCTGGATCATACAAGCCTACTAAAGAGTATACACATGAAGAGTTATCTGCTTATCAAGCTGATCGGGATATTAAAGCAAATCTAATGCTGGCCTTGCCAAACTCTGTATATAACAGGATTGATTGTTTCAAAACTCATCCTAATCTGATGTGGCAACAACTTGAGAAAATTATGCTTAGTTCTTCAGTAGCTACTCAACTCAGGCATACGCGCTACATGAATAATTTTGAGGAATTCAAAGCCAAGGACGGGGAGCCACTAAAGACTGTGTTTGATCGTTTCTATGCCGTGATCAATGATCTTCGAAAGATAAAGGTTGAAAAGACTGAGCTTGAGATAAATCTAAAGTTCCTCAACACATTGCAACCAGAATGGAATAAATCATGCCACAGATTGAGGAACGATATCAGAATCTCCACTATGCAAATCCAAGAATTATACGAGATTCTGATGACTGATGAGAGCCTGGTGATAGAGAAGAAGGCAAAACTTGAGAAAAAGAAGAAGTCAGTAGACCCGGTTGCACTCCTCACAAAGCAATTATCTGAACAAGCGTTGTCTGATAACGCTTACAACGGGTCAACTGAAGATGATGGTGAGTCTTTGCAGAAAGATATGATCCTTCTCTCTCAGCATTACCAGAAAAAGTTCCAACCACGGACGGGTTCCAACTCTTCTCCCTTCACTTCCGGTTCTACAGTCAAAGTGCCCGAGCCAAAGTCTACTGCATGTTATAACTGTGGAAAGTCGGGCCACTATTCAAAGGACTGTCGAGCAAAGAAAGTTAGGGACTCAGCTTACTACCGGAAGAAAATGGAATTGGCTGAAAAGAGAGAGAACGGAACTGCTTTGCTGGTGGAAGAAGAATTCTGGCTGGATCATTCTGATGACGAAGCTTCTAATGTAGAGATCGCTCAGATGTGCTTGGTTGGAGATGACCAGTCAGACGATTTTGATTCTGATGAAGATGAGGTATATTCTGGATTTGATTACCATTTTTTTACCTCTCAGTTGAATACCATGATAACTGCTTTATCTGATTTACGTTTAAAGTTATTATCTGAAAAGAATTTAAATTCAGAAAAGTCAGATTTGATTGACAAACTGAAAATTTTTTGAAAGATGAAAAATCAATTTTAGAAAATACTAAAGACATCTTTCAAAAGAAATTGGATGATTTGGAAATTTCAAATAAGACTTATCTTGAGTCTTTGACTAAAATGACTTCTTTAAAAGATGAATTTTCAGATAAAATAAATAAGTTAGCAGAAAAGCTTTATCGAAGAAACCAATCTGAACAAACAATTTTTATGAATAAACCGCGGAGTGAAGAAGCTTTAAAACAAAAGTGGGGACTTGGTTTTGAAAATCCTCATTGTTTAAACAATGCGATTGAAAAATCCCCAACTTTATATAAATATGATTATCTGACTCTTGCTCAGTATGCTCCTTAATTTAAAATTGATTGGATGAATGAGAAGCAAGTGTTAGAAATCGAAAATGAGAAAAGGATAAATAACAAGAAAAATGAAATTCCTTTTGTTTATACTTATGAAAATGCAAAATATTTTCCTGAAAAATCAAGAAGAGGTCGAAAAGGCTTAATTGATATATCTCCCGTCAAATCTTCAGTGTCTGATGATTTTGTTCCTTCTTATGCTCCTGATTCTGATAGGGAAAATATTTCTCCAATCTTTTATGATTCGAAGAAATATACTACTTCGTTAGTTTTAGAAGGCAAAATCATCAATCTTGAAGATAAGATAGAAGATCAAAATATTTTGAAGAACATTGAATCTGATATTATTCTTTCTTTCATGACGTCTAGTCTTGAAGAAAAATTATTTTCTCAAAAATCAGATTCTATTTCTAGCCTTTCTTCTGATTCTAAGGAAAACGAAATGGAAGTTTCAAATTTTAAAATCTTTTCTCCAAATAATTCAGACTCCAAGGCAAATTCAGATTTATTAGTTGATCAGATTGGTTGCTTAGATAAATTTATTTTTTCTGATTTAAATATTAAGTCTAAAAGCCTTGATGATTCTTTTACGATCAATGATCAATATTATAAACCTAAGCGTAAAAGAAGACGGTCAAAGAAGTCGAAGAAACAAGATAAAGTTATTTCTGAGTGTTCTAATTCTTCCGATTCAATTCTTACAGATAGGACTTTGAGCCGGTCAAAGAAGCAGATCTGGAGAATGAAGCGGACATCTACTGATTCTATGATTGATGAGGATTTATATGTAGACACATATTATAAAAGTGATTCATTTGCTTCTTGTAATAATATTTCTAAATACTCTATTAAGCAAATGATTCAGATTTCCACAAATGTCTCATATTCGTCTTCTGATTCTAGTTCAGATGATTATGCTTTATCTTCTGATGATTGTGCATATTATTCTGATTATCTTTCTCGTGCTTCTAGTTTCAATTCTTTCAATTCTTTCCCTATAAGAACTGCAACTAACAAACATGGGCCCAAATTTAAGTGGGTACCCAAATCTTTATCTGATTCAAAGTTGCAGGCATCACATGTTAAGGGGGAGTAATAGAACGTTGGCTTCTGAGTATTTCAGCTCAGGACCCGTACTTCATAGACTACGACTTCTAAACAAATCAGTTTAGAACTCGTTCTTCATTGGTTTAAGCTTCTGACTAAATGAGATACTGTGAGTACATCAATTTTATTTCTGCTGCATTTTATCTCTAATTATGATGTGTTCCAGTTTTTCTCATTTTTTTTTCAAAAATCTGAGCTTGTTCATTTCTTAATTTTGTTTAACCCAATTTTTTTTAATTTGAGACACAATTTATTTTTATAATGTGAAAGATGAAATAATTGATTTTTATTTTGTTCCAACTAAATATCAATTTGCTGAATTTTTTACATTTTATCATTAATGAAAATTTTCAATATCAGCATATTGAGTTTAAAAGTTTAAATCTTTACAAATTTTATTCTATAAAGTAAAGTTTTACATTTTTTCTTTCTTTTGAATAAAATATGTGTCTAGGATAAATTTTCAAGTTCTTTTGTTTATATTAAAGTTTTTATATGATCAAATTTCAAGTCTTACAAAAGTCGAAAAGTCAGCAACATGTTTGAAAGTTTTATTACTGCTTTAAAGTTGTGTGATTCGGAATATTTATAGTTTACAATGTTTGGAAAATTCTAAAAAGTCAAAATTTTGATTGTAATGAAAATATGGGCTAAGTACTTTTATGTAAAACTGAGTGATTGAGATGATTATTAACTTCTTAAAATTCAGAAATCTCTAAGTTTAAAAGTTTGTACCTGTGGCCTTTCTGGTTTGGGAAAGTAAGTTCTTCAGGATGCTTGTCATCTGGTCCCCTAAGGTCATTTGATCTGGGAGTGATCGAACCCAAATCCTTCAATAGAATCAGATCGAAAGTCATGTTCTACTGGTATGAATGGGTTTAGGATATGTCGATGTAGCCTTTCTGATCTGGGAGAGTAAGTTCCAAGGGGTGCTTGACACCTAGTCCTCTAAGGCCAACTGGTCTGGGAGCGGCTGACCCAAATCCTGCAATAGGGTCAGATAGAAAGTTACGTTTACGGCATATTCTTTACTTAATAAACTTTTTGATCAAAAGATGCCAAAGTGCACAATATTAAAAGATGCCAAAGAGCACACTCATGTTAAGATGCCAATGAGCACACTGCTAAAAAGATGCCAACGAGCACACATCTCATTATACTTGGTGATATGTTTAAGTTGTGATAAACCTATAAATTTGTGATAAACTTAATTTTTGATGGATTAGTGTGAGTACATGCAAAGTTCTCTATTATATTTTTAGAATTGCATTTTCTTGAAGCTAATCGAAGATTCGCATTTGAGCACACTGAATAGATTGCTGGAAGTTTTTGAAACTGAACATGTTTTAACTTGATATGCAATAAAACTTGTTCTTGTATCCAACAACACACACTTGATTTCAACTGATTGATAAATCTGTGATATTTTACTGAGTAGACTTTAATTTGTTTAGTGTTTAAAAATTTTATATGTTTAGTCGTTTCAAAATTTACATTCAGTATATTTTTCTTTCTACATTAATATTTGATCATTGTGTTCTCATAAATATATTTTAATGGGTTTATGCATTATTCAAGGGGGAGTGAACAAAGATAATATTTTTCAAAGATTATATCTGTTTTTGAGGGGGAGTATCTGATTCTTTATATAAATGCTAACTTGAATTGTCAAATTTAGTGCATTTATGTAGGGGGAGTGAAAGAGCTAATCAGGTAAAAAATTTCGGACTCCAAGTCAGATTTGCGCAATCAGTTGGACGCGCAAACCTCACTTTGCATATCTATCATGACGCGCAAACCTCACTTTGCGCATCTAGCGTGACGCGCGAACCTCACTTCGCGCATCTAGCGTGACGCGCAAACCTCAGTTTGCATATCCAACGTGATGCGCAAACCTTCCCTGTTTTCTCTGTTTGTTTGTGTTAGGTATGATTTTATAGTAATCATTGTATTTATAGGGCTTGGTCAAATACTGTGTTTAGGTGCATATCTGTGTTGTATCTGACCAAGGGTATTTAAGTCCCTTTGGTCTTGTTCCTTGTAAGAAACACACGCACATCAATACAGTTTACACACTTTGCGCTCCATTGTCTCTCTCTCTCTACTTTCTCTCTATAGGATTCTTAAGATCTTGGATTAACAATTGGTATCAGAGCCAACTGAATCTTGAGAGGATTGAGAGATTGCATTTCCTAATCTGAATTTGTGATTGAAATTGAAAATTTGATCGATTTTCTTGAATTTTTCAAGAAAATATCGTTTTCTTGATTTCTCATAAAATTGGGATCTGTTTGTGATCGAATTTGATTGTTTTTGGGCTCATTAGTCTCGTTTTTGATAATCGATCATGTTTGCTTTATATTGTTTTGCATAAAAATCAAGTTTAGATCATCAATTTTGAGTTTAAAAGTTTTTCTGGAAAAACACGAGTTTGGTACTGTTTCATTCTAGATTTTTAGTTTTTGTTGATTTTAATCGATATTGTTGATCAAAAGTTGTTAGAAAGGTGTTTTCGATATTCAGTATGTGTTTTTTCATGTAAATTTCTTGTTTTTTCTTTTGATCTTGCGCATTATATTTGATTTTCTGTGGTTTGCGCTTCATTCATGTGGTTTGCGAGTCATTCATATTACTTTGCGCGTCATTCATTGTTACTTTGCGTTTCATTCATTTAGTTGAATTGCATGTGCTACTAATCTTGATCTTGTTTTTCAGGTTTTCGGTTCTCTTTGGAAACGCAAAGCTACTTTGCGTATCAAGTTCAACCCGCAAAGTGAAGTTTGCATTTCCCTCTACAAACGCAAAGTTTGATTTGCGTTTCTGCCTTCAACCGAAAAGGCCAAGTTCGCGTTTCAAGTCACAACCGCAAAGTCACACGCGCAAAGTTCTTGTTTGCGTTTCACGTTCAACACGCAAAGCTCTAGTTTGCGTTTCTGCCTACATACGCAAAGCCTTCTTTGCCCTTAAATCTACATCCGCAAACCTTCTCTTTGTGCGTCTCCTTGACTTAGTTTAAAAAAAAAAAGTGTGTCATCTTTATTTTTTTTAAACTTTGTGTCATAACAAGTGTTTTTCAAATTTTCAATTTTTAATATTTTTCGAATTTTTTCAATTCAATCTGATTTTTGATTTTCTGGTACATCAACAATAGATTCTGCCAAGTTTGCTTTCCAAGCTAGGTTCTACTCAAATGATCTGATGATGCAATTGGGAACAGATACTCGTCCTCCAGTCTTAATCAAGGAAGATGAGTTTACACAGTGGCAAGATAGGTTCATAAATTTCATTGAGCGTCAGAGTAACAGAGAAAATATGATGAAATCTTTTTCAGAAGGACCTTTTGTCAAGCCAAAAGGTGACATTCCTTTGACTGTTGATGAAATCAAACGCGAAAAAGCCGATAGAGAAGCAAAGTCCAATTTGATGCTAGCTCTGCCTAACACGATCTACAATCGAATTGATTGTTTCAAACAAAATCCAAATATGATGTGGACTCAGTTAGAAAAGATCATGCTTGGGTCATCCGTTGCAACTCAAATTCGCCAGACACACTTCATGAATAACTTTGAGGAATTTATGGCAAAGGACAATGAATATCTAAAGGTGACTTTTGACCGGTTTTGCACTGTGATTAATGATCTAAGAAAGATTAAAGTGGAAAAGACTGCTCTTGAGACGAATCTGAAATTTCTTAATGTTCTTCAGACTGAGTGGAATAAAACTTGTCACAGACTGAGGAACGATGTCAGAATTTCATCTATGCAGATCCAGGAATTGTATGAAATTATGATGACTGATGAGATCTTGGTGTTAGAGAAAAAGGCCAAGATGGATAAAAAGAAGAAAACAGTAGATCCGGTTGCTCTCCTCACGAAGCAATTATCTGAACAAGCGTTGTCTGAAAATGCTTACACCGGGTCAACTGAAGATGATGGCGAGGCTTTACAGAAAGCTATGATCCTTCTTTCTCAGCACTATTAGAAAAAGCTCCAACCGAGATCTGGTTCCAACTCTTCACGCTTCACTTCTGCTTCTACAGTGAAAGTGCCCGAGCCTAAGAATACTTCTTGTTATAACTGTGGAAAGCCAGACCACTACTCAAAGGAGTGTCGAGCAAAGAAAGTTAGGGACTCAGCTTACTACCGCAAGAAAATGGAACTAGCAGAAAAGAGAGAGAACGGAACTGCTTTGCTGGCCGAGGAAGAATTCTGGCTGGATTATTCCGATGACGAAGCTGGAAATGTAGAGATCGCTCAGATGTGCTTGGTCGGAGTTGATCAGTCAGACGATTCTGATTCTGATGTTGATGAGGTATATTCTGAATTTGATTTTAATTTCATTTCTTCTCAGATGAATATTATCATTACTGCTTTATCTGATCTACGTTCAAAACTCTTATCTGAAAAGAATTTAAATTCCGAAAAGTCAGATTTGATTGATAAATTGAAAATTTCTTTGAAAGATGAAAAATCTATTTTAGAAAATACTAAAGACATCTTTCAAAAGAAATTGGATGATTCGGAAAATTCAAATAAGACTTATCTTGAATCTTTGACGGCTATGACTAATTTAAAAGATGAATTTTCAGATAAAATAAATAAGTTAGAAGAAAAACTTTATCGAAGAGACCAATCTGAACAAACAATTTATATGAACAAACCGAGGAGTGAAGAGGCTTTAAAACAAAGATGGGGACTTGGTTTTGACAATCCTCATTGTTTAAACAAAGTGATAGACGAAGTTCCCACCTTATATAAATATGACTATCTAACTCTTGCACATTATGCTCCTCAGTTCAAATTTCATTGGACTAGTGAAAAGGAAGTGTTAGATCTTGAAAATGAGAAAAGGATAAATAACAAGAAAAATGAAATTCCTTTTGTTTATACGTCTGAAAATGCAAAATATTTTCCTGAAAAATAAAGAAGAGGAAGAAAAGTTTTAAATGATATCTTCTATCAAATCTTCAATATCTGATGATTTTATTGCTCCTTATGCACCTGATTCTGATAAGGAAAATATTTCTCCAATCATTTATGATTCGAAGAAATATACTCCTCCGTTAATATTAGAAGGAAAAATCATAGATCTTGAAGATCAGATAGAAGATCAAAATATTTTGAAGAAAATTGAATTTGATATTTTTCTTTCTTTCATGACGTCAAGTCTTGAAGAAAAATTATTTTCTCAAAAATCGAATTCTATTTCTAGCATATCTTCTGATTTTAAGGAAAATAAAAAGGAAGTTTCAAATTTTAAAATTTTTTCTCAAAATAATTCAGATTCCGAGGCTAATTCAGAGTTATTAGTTGATCAGATTGGTTGCTTGGATAAATTTATTTCTTCTGATTTAAATATTTCGTCTAAAGTTCTTGATGATTCTTTTACGCTCAATGATCAATATTATAAACCTAAGCGTAAAAGAAGACGGTCAAAGAAGTCGAAGAAACAAGATAAAGTTATTTCTGACTGTTCTAATTCTTCTGATATAATTCTTACAGATAGGGCTTTGAGTGCTCGATCAAAGAAGCAGACCTGGAAAGCGAAGCTGAAATCTATTGATTCTATGTTTGATGGAGATGTATATGTAGACAAATTTTATTATAGTGATTCATTTGCTGTTTGTAATAGAGTTTCAAAATACTCTATAAAGCAAATGTTTCAAATTTCCAAAAATGTCTCATATTCGTCTTCTGATTCTAGTTCAGATGATCATGCTTTATCTTCTGATAGTTGTGATTATTTCTGATCATATTCCTAGTGCTTTAAATGTCAATTCTGCTTATTATTTCCCCATACGAACTGCAACTAACAAACATGGGCCCAAATAAAAGTGGGTACCCAAATCTTTATCTGATTCAAAGTTGCAGGCATCACATGTTTAGGGGGAGTAAGAGAAAATTGGCTTCTGAGTACTTCAGCTCAGGACCCGTACTTCATAGACATCGACTTCTAAACACAACAGTTTAGAACTCATTCTTCAATGATTAAGCTTCTGACTTAATGAGATACTGTGAGTACATCAATTTTAATTCCGCTGCATTTATCTCTGATAATGATGGTATTCCAATTTTTCTCAATATTTCAAGAATCTGAGCTTGTTTATCTAACTCATGAATTTGTATTACCCAAAATTTTCTTCTAATATGAGACACAAATTTATTTTCTTCTATGTAAAAGATGTAATAGTTGAATTTTATTTTGTTCCAACTAAATATTAATTAAAAGTTTAAATCTTTACAAATTTTATTCTATAAAGTAAAGTTTTACATTTTTTCTTTCCTTTGAATAAAATATGTGTCTAGGATAAATTTTCAAGTTCTTTTGTTTATATTAAAGTTTTTATATGATCAAATTTCAAGTCTTACAAAAGTCGAAAAGTCAGCAACATGTTTGAAACTTTTATTACTGCTTTAAAGTTGTGTGATTCGGAATATTTATAGTTTACAATGCTTGGAAAATTCTAAAAAGTCAAAATTTTGATTGTAATGAAAATATGGGCTAAGTACTTTTATGAAAAACTGAGTGATTGAGATGATTATTAAATTCTTAAAATTCAGAAATCTCTAAGTTTAAAAGTTTGTACCTGTGACCTTTCTGGTTTGGGAAAGTAAGTTCCTCGGTATGCTTATCATCTGGTCCCCTAAGGTCATTTGGTCTGGGAGTGATCAAACATAAATCCTTCTATAGAATCAGATCGAAAGTCATGTTTTACTGGTATGAATGGGTTTAGGATATGTCGATGTAGCCTTTCTGATCTGGGAGAGTAAGTTCCAAGGGGTGCTTGACACCTAGTCCCCTAAGGCCATCTGGTCTGGGAGTGGCTGACCCAAATCCTACAATAGGGTCAGATAGAAAGTTACGTTTACGACATGTTCTTTACTTAATAAACTTTTTGATCAAAAGATGCCAAAGTGCACGCACTTAAAAGATGCCAAAGAGCACACTCATGTTATGATGCCAATGTGCACAATGCTAAAAGATGCCAATGAGAACATATCTCATGATACTTGGTGAAATATTTGAGTTGCGATAAATCTGTAAATTTGTGAAAATCTTAATTTTTGATGGCTTAGTGTAAGTACATGCAAAGTTCTCTATAATATTTTTAGAATTGCATTTTCTTGAAGCTAATCGAAGATTCGCATGTGAGCACACTGAATAGATTGCTGGAAGTTTTTGAAACTGAACATGTCTTAACTTGATATGCAATGAAACTTGTTCTTGTATCCTACAACATATGTTTGATTTCAAATGATTGATAAATTTGTAAAATTTTACTCTGTAGAATTTTAATTTGTTTAGTGTTTAAAATTTTAGATGTTTAGTCGTTTCAAAATTTACATTCAGTATATTTTTCTTTCTACATTAATATCTAATCATTGTGTTCTCATAAATATATTTTAATGGGTTTAAGCATTATTCAAGGGGGAGTGAATAAAGAGAATGTTTTTCAAAGATTATATCTGTTTTTGAGGGGGAGTATCTGATTTTCCCTTATGAATGCTAACTAAAATTGTCATATCTAGTGCATTTGTGTAGGGGGAGTCAAAGAGCTTAAAAAGGTAAATTTTTCTGAGTTTGTCAGCTTTGCGCATTCCGTTGGTAACGCAAACCTTGTTTTGCGCACCATTCATGAAACGCAAACCTTATTTTGCGCTCCCTTCATGAAACGCAAACCTTGGTTTGCGCATCCAACATGAAGCGCAAATCCTTCCCTGTTTTTCTCTGTTTCTTTGATTTTGCAGATTTTACACACTCTCGTCTCCAACATTTGCATGACCAAGTTGATCAAGATCATCAAGGTCACGAGGGGAGAAGTCAAGGAGAAGTTAAAGAGACAAAGAGCTCAAAAGTTTATCTGCTGATCAAGATTCGCTCAAAGATTCTATTCTCTCAGCTACAAATGATTCTTTTGCTGTTCCTGCTCCGAACACCACAATTCATTCAAGATCATTCAAAAGAGGTGTATCGTCTAGAACTTAAGACAGTAAAGACAACTTTATCTGAAATATGCTGAGATGAAATTTTTTCTTAAAAGTCAGAAAGCTTCACAAAGTCGCTTTTATGGTCCGTGCTGATTTAGAAGATCATTTTTGAAGACCAAAGTGCCAATGATTACTAAGGGGGAGATTGTTAGGTCTGATTTTATTGTAATCATTGTATTTATAGGGCTTGGTCAAATACTGTGTTTAGGTGCATATCTGTGTTGTATCTAACCAAGGGTATTTAAGTCCCTTTGGTCTTGTTCCTTGTAAGAAACACACGCACATCAATACAATTTACACAATTTGCGCTCCATTGTCTCTCTCTCTACTTTCTCTCTCTAGGATTCTTAAGATCTTGGATTAACACTTTGATTTTGCAGATCTTAAGCTGTCTCGTCTCCAACATTTGCATGACCAAGTTGATCCTAATAATCAAGGTCATGAGGGGGAGAATTAAGAGATGTTAAGGAGATGATAAAGAGACAAAGAGCACAAACGTTTATCTGCTGATCAAGATTCGCTCAAAGATTCTATTCTCTCAGCTACAACTAAACTCTTTCCTTTGCCAGCTATGAGAGCCACAGATTCCTTCAGATTATTGGACTCATTATTAATAGATCTCACCTCATCCTCATGCTGAGAAAGAGTAGAGAAGATATCAGTGACGTTTTCTTGAGCCATGTTCTTTGACATCTGGAGGTTGATGGCAAAGTTCTTCCACTCAGGATTCAGGTTCTTGATGAACTTGTAATTTATCTCAGAAGCGGATTTAGAGATGTTGTTCCTCCGCAAGTCATTTAGAATGATGTTATATCTGTTGTAGGTATCTAGCAGCGACACTCCTTCTCTTGCATGAAATCCCTCATAGGCATTAATGCACAGATTCTCATTTGCCTGAATTGAAGCTTCACTTCCCTCAAATTGTCTTGCTAGCTCATCCCAGATTTCTTTAGCTGAATCTCGACTGTCTACCCGATTGTAGATGTCATTTGGGATGGCCATTGTCAGATAAATGAGAGCTTCTTCATCTATCTTGTATAGATCTTTTTCTTTATGAGTGAAGAACTCATACGATCTAGGAACAAGTTTGTGAGGGATTTCCGGAGAGGTGTCTGTTGCAGCTTGACCCTGTACTCTGATCATTGGATTTACTGGACCAGTAGTGATTGAATTCATGTATTCTCAGTTCTTGTGATTCAAAAACTGGATCATTCCCTTCTTCCATTACTGATACTCATTATCCATGAGGACAGGAGGTTTGGACTGAGAGCCCATTGAGAGAAGCTGGTTCGACATCTTAGCTGTATGGTTAGAAATCAAACTTATCTGTACGAAGAGAATCAACTAGATGAGATCGTTAGAATCAAGTATAGGATAAAAACAACACTAAAATTTTTTCAGAAAAATAAATTTCCAAAAATAATTAAATGTAGTACTCGCACAGTATAATACACAGATAAATTAACCACAAAAAATGTGGTGCACAACTGAGGTAAGGCAGTGGCGCAAAACGACGGTTTGCGCTAATGGCAGGTTGCGCGAAATAAAGTTTCACGCGAATAGTGGATGGTGCAAAGCTGAGGTATGCACGAGTAACGGGTCGCGCGAAGAGTGTTTTGCGCGAACAGTAGGTTGCACAAGAAAAGGCGTAAGAAAAGTTTCGCGCGAGATGCGGGTCGCGCAAAAAGGAGTTTTACGCGAATAGTGAGTAGCGCGAAGTAGAGAATTGCGCGAATACCTGTTGGCGCAAAAGAAATATCACGACCGGTGTCTTGCTACGACCGGTGTCCACCTTCGACCGGTGTTCCGTCGACCGGATCAAACAGATATGGACCTGAGTCCTCGACCGGACTTGGTACCGACCGGGGTGATATATCGACCGGGGTATTGACCGGTATCTTGCCGACCGGAGTGTTCGACCGGTATAGACCGTGTGTTGTCTGGGCGACCGGTATAGAGAGTTGACCGGGGAGGTGTATTGACCGGAGTTTACTCGACCGGTATTATACGGTCGACCGGGGTACTGACCGGGACCGGACAGCTTGAATAACGACCAGAGTTCGATCCAGAGTTCGAATTTCAATCCAGAAAGCACTTTAAACACTTAAAATCAATGCAAAATCCATACTTTTATATCCATTAGCATGTATCGATCAATACCCGAACAAACTTAGTGATTAAAATCAACTTTTAAGCATTCAATTTGAAGAACACAGTATTGACAGTTTCATGAACTCATCGAACCCAAATTTCACAAATTATCAAAAATCCAAATGATTAGTGAATTAAAGCGCAATTAAACTATCAGATAACATTCAATACTGTAAAACTCATCTAATCAGATCGATTTCAAGCATAAAAACACATTAATTCAAGAAATCAATTATCACCCAGTTGAATATCGATGAACACAGTAAGATCGATGAATAGTAAAGTCCAAAAAAAAACTTGATTCTTTTGGCTCTGATACCACTTGTTAAACCTAGTATTCTAGTTGATAATTAAACACACAACACAATATAAAACAAGAGATAAAAGATCAGAATAACATACCACAATCCCTTGAATAAACAGTTAAACCTTGTGTGTGTTCTTGATACCTCTTGTGCGTACGATTACAGAGAGAATACGGCTACAAATATTAATCTCTAATTATGATTATTGGTATCAACTCTAAAACCGAATTAATAAAATCTATTTATACATTAAGCCGTATGGGCCTAAATCCTAATGGGCTTGAGGCCCACCAACAAACTAACTATTATATAAACTCAAATACCCCCTAGAGTATTAAATACTCTTACAATTTAGACCCCCTTATTAACTTTAATCTTGAATACAATTATTTGATCCAACACTATAGAATAGACATAAATAGGTGAATCAGTCTTGGAAATAAATGACTTTGTATCAACAACAGGAGAATCATGAGACTTGTTTCCATTATTACTTTCTGTAGTCGATTTCTTTCTCCAAACCATCTTGACTTTTTGAAACACTCGATTATTTGAATCATCAACAAGAGAATTATAGATAAGATTTGAAGGACGAATCCGATCTTTTCAAAAATTCATTTGATTTGACAAACTTTTTCGAAGAATTAGATGTAGAAGATGAACTTGAAGAATAAGGAGACTGAACAACTGTATCGGGACTGGCTTTTTCAGATAAATCGACTTTAAGATTTATTTCTTCAAGTTTCTTGACTTTTGCAGATAAAACATTTCTTTCTTCGAGAATCAAGTCAAATTGTTTTTGTAAATCGGATTTTACCTTCTGTTCTTTCAAAATCTCTGTTGTTAATTCAGATAATTTCATTGAAAGCTTATGAATCTCCATTTCGGAAATCTTTCATTCAGTTTCAAAATCCTTTTCTATATTGTTGCGTTTATCAGATATCTATTTAAAAACCGCAACATTCTTCTGTTCAAGCATTTTCTTTTCACTCTCAAAAACTTTTCGTTCTTTCTCAAAAGAATCTCTCTCAATTATCAAAACGTTTTCAAAATTAGAAATCTGTTTTGAAAGTTTCGCATTTTGAAGCTTAAAAACTTTTCTTTCATCAAAAACATTCTTTGAAAGATCAAGAATCTTTCTTTCAATATTCTTCCTTTCATTTGAGAAATGGACTTTTTCTTGTTCAAAAACAACAAGTTTTTTCTTCAGATCCAGGTTTTCATTCTCAATATCTTTACGTTTCTCTTCCAGTTCCAGTGTCTTCTCTTCTCGTGCTTCAAAATCTGCAACTTTTCGTTCGAGTTCAGATATTTTCTTTGAAGCTTCAGCACTTGTTGGATCACTTTTCTTTATATCAACTTCTCTTTCAAGATCTGATATTCTCCTTTTCAGCTCAAAGTTTTTATTTTTGAAAGATTTTTTTCTCAAATATAGTCGACAATGAATTAGCCTCCGCCTTCAGTTTTGAAACCTCAAGATCGTCATTAGTTTCCTTCAGAATGCGAATTTTCTCTTCCAAATCTCTAATGATTTTCATCATATCTCCTTTTGAAGTATCAAGATGAATCAAATGAGTCATTGTTACCTGTAATGCATAAAGTCCAGAGACTGAACTTGACAAGAGATGAAACTTTAAAGTGCAAGGACCAAAAGTGACAACGAGTGAAACTTGAAAGTTTATGGGTCACAAATGACAAACGACCGAAACTTTCAAGTACGGGGGCTAAAAGTGACACAAAGTGAAACTTAAAGCTAGAGGGACTAAAAATGATAGAAAGTTAAAACTTCTAACGGACTTAACTGGACACTAACGAAAATGGACTAAAATTGAACTAAAACTTAACTAAACTAACAAACTAACGGAACTAACGGAGAAAGGACCAAAAAGTAATGAATTAACCGTCACTTCGAAACGGAAACTTAACGAAATTACTATTCATCGTCTTCTCCGATGAGACGCACCTGCAAAACTTCGAAACGATTAGAAATAATCAATGCAAAACGATTGTTAAAGCTCCCTGATCAGTCCTTAACAGATTAAAATTCAACCGGTCAACCCACGATCAACCGAAAACTTTTCGAAAAACGATCGACAACTCAAAAACTCAGTATGGGTTAAAACTTTTCGATCAAAAATGACCGTTTATATTCCCTTAAGGTCCCTCAACTGATTAAAACCCGAAACAATCTCTCAAACTCTCGAACGAAGCAACCGAAAATTTTTCGGAAACCGAACGAGAATTTAAAAACTTGATATGGGTGAAAAGTTTACGATCAAAATCGATCGTTTAAGCTCAAACCTTGAAACTGGTTAGGAACGAGAAGGATCGGGAGAGAAAAGAGTCGAAGCTCATTTGATCTTCATTTAAAGAAAGAGGAAGATGAAGACTATGTAAAGCTACAAGCTTTGAAGCTGTCAACATCATATCAGATACAGTTTTCAAAAAGACCCGAAGACTATTGCCAATTTTTTTTAATCTTGAATCCAAAGGGGGAGATTGTTGGATCATAAATTGTATTCAATATTAAATTAAATAAGGGGTCTAGTTTGTAATAGTGTTTAATACCTTAGGGGTATTTTAGCAAATAGTTAATATTAATTAGGTCATGTTGACCTAGGTATAAAAGGTTTTATTTTTCTAGAATTAGGTTAATAACAATAGGGAACAATACGTAGATTGAAGAGGATCCGTATTTTCTCTGTATTGTACACGCACAAGGTACCAAGAACACACACACGTATTCATCTGATTAATCAAGAGATCTGTGATATGTTGATTTGATTTATTTATCTCTTGTTCTTTAATGTGTTGTGTTAATTTATCAACTATAATATGGGTTTAACCGTAGTATCTTCCCAATCTGGAATACAAGGATCGGTTGGAAGTCATATCATCGCCACGTCTTTGCCACTGATGAACACATGCCATGCAATTGATTCGTCAGTTGTCATGAAAACGGTTAATCTAAGTGAAACCGGAGTTATTCACCCTGACTTTGTGTCAAAGGAATTATTCGACGGCGCCTTAAAGGCTGTTGAAAGCAGAATCATGGAGAAGGTGGAGAGAGGTTAGAGATTTGAAAAGGATGTTGAAAGGAAAGCAACCAGTAGTTGAGACTGAACCTGAAATTCAAAGTCAGAAAATGCCTTGCACTGAACCTGCTGATTTATCCGTTGATGAGCTGAAATCCTTATTGTTAGCCAAATTATTATCTCAAGCTATGGATTCTCAGCAAGATGCAGATCTTATTTCTCTTCTGCAATTCCACCATCAGAATCAATCGCAACAATCTGTAAACCCAACAGATTTGGTTAGTGCCACAGAGTTTCGTTCTTTCAAAACTGATGTTTTGTTTGCTCTATCTGATCTTAAACAGGTAGTTCAAACTTCTTGTAAAGCCCAGGCAGCTGTTTCAACAAAAGAGCATGATCATGATCCTGATAATGATCATGAGGGGGAGATAAGAGAGAAACAGGCTACAGGAAGCTCTGGAGGTGAGATGTTTGTGGAAAATAGAGCTGAATCTAATGTGGGTGGTGATGGAGAAGCTGATGAAATTGAAAAGCTAAGGCAAAACCAGTTGCAATTAGTGTTGTATGTGAAGGAAAGTGTTGAACCAAGGGTTGAAAAGCCTAAGGTTGCAACAATGCAGGAGATAATGGAGTTCACAGGTGTGTCTCAACCTGTTATCATTGTTCTATATAATGATTCTCTTGATCAAGTGCATGCTAAGTATGATTTGTATTGGAGGATGAAAGAGGAGGACCAGAAAGATATTTGCATTGATTTAGATTCAGATGACAATGAAGGAGAAAGCATTTATGATATTGTCAATAGATCTGAAGATATTCCAGTCAATGAAGCAAGCGTTCTGGATGATCTTTTTGAAGAAAGAGACTCTGATGCTCTTAATGTCATGTGTGAGCAGAGTACTCCAGAAGGACTTCATCTGAGTCTTATGCATGAGAAGATGCCAGAGCGTTTAGTTGGACAGTACATTCCATCATTTCATGAGTTGTCTTCTATTCCCATTGTATCCGAAACTTCTGAGGCTGAACATAATGTCAATATGGAAACTGGTACAGATGCAAGTGTTCAAGTTGAAGAGGAGTTGCCATACCAGAAAAATCCTGATAGTCCCTTAGTTCAAAAAGAGTTTGAAAGAGAGCCTCCGATTGTTCCAAAGTTCCCAGCAGAGAAAGAAACTTCTGGTGATAAAGCTGAAAGTTCTACTCCTTACACTGGATTTGATGAAGAAGGTATGTCCATGAAAGAGATCAAAAGGATTAGAAGAATGTTGCGTGTGCCACATTTAGAAGAAGGAGTGAAAATCTTTGTTAGTTACATCAGAAAGCTTGATGAAGCTCAACTTTTGGGTATTCAAGATAAGTCTCCTGAATATCAGAAAGATTATATTCGAATGTTGCAAGTTATGAATAGAACAAGAAAATATGTCAAGATCATATATGAAATTATTGAGGTTGTCAAAGTTACTATGATGAAATTCGGAAAAATCTGCTATCCTCGGTTTACTGTGCAAAGAAAGAATTTGCAGTTCTATGAGTTCAGTGAAGCTGACTTTGCTAATTTTTATTTCAGTGATATTGAGTTCATTTATCATGATTTCAGAAACCGAACCATCAGACATCAGAGATTGTTTTTGGTCTTGATACAATTAAGAGATTCATTCGGAAACATATCTATCACACTTATCTTCTTGATTTTCAGTTAGGCATTGAGACAAATCAGAACAGAGTTAATATTCTGAAGCGTGACTTTACACATCCTTTGCTAGAAGAGACACCTCTCTACACAGTGCTGAGGCAACCAGAACATGGTGTTGTGTATGAGAATGATTTCAAGAAGGAGAAGAGATTTATGAGAGATGCTGAAATTCATAAATTATCTGATGGTACTCTGGAAGATGTGTTGCAAAAGTTGAAAGAATTGCATGAGGAAAGTGAAAAGAAGAGACTAGCTGAAAATGATCATTGGCGTCGGATGGACAGAATTTGGACTGAGAAAGTGATAGATGTTATTAAGGACAGATTGAGATTCAGGAATGCTATAAGAAGGTTTGAAGGATATCTTGGGATGAGGAAAACAAGCATGAGGAGGTGGACTGGTTCAAGGAAATCTAATTGATCAAAAAGGGGGAGATTGTTAGACTATAAGTTTTGAGTCAATTAGATAAGTTTACTTTAACTTTGTAAATGTTGACTTTGTATGAGGTCAAGGCTTGTTTGACCCATATATAAGTCTTTGTTTCTTTGCTTCTTTGTAAGTAATCTTTCAGTATTGTATTCATTCTCTCTGTAAGCATATGACTTAGATAAATAACAAACACATTTTCTCTCTCATCTTTGATTCTTGATTGATATATTTTGTGCATGATTAATTGTGATTGCTTTATTTCTGGGATCACACTTGGTGATAATGACAAAGAGGGGGAGAAGAATGTTGAAGAAAATACAGAAGAAGCAGTTGCTGAGGTTCACTCGAAAGAACCTCCCTCTCATGTTGAGGGGGAGAAGGTTGCTGATAAAGCTCCTTCTTTCGAAGTCTTAGTAGAAGAAGAAGAAGAGGAGGATGAGGAGGATGAAGATGAAGATCTTGATCTTCAAGGTCAAGATGAAGAGCAACACCCATAAGATGATGATGATGACGAGGAAGAAGACCAATCTTTATGGTTTTCTGCAGCTGCCACATCATCAGTGATAGCTTCGAAAGAAGTTGTCACAACAGGGGGGAGTAATGAAACATATTCAGGAGCCCCTTCCCAAAGAAGATCTAAGGATGCAGCTGCTGAGGGAAACCTGAATATAGTTTCACTATCTGCGGAGAATCCTTCTTTGGTATGCCTTTCACTTGTTCCCATATCTTTCTATAAAACCCTGTCTCTTTCTAGCCTTTATCTTTCTTCTTCCCAAACAAACACTAACTTCTTTTTATCTATTTCTGACCAGACAGTTCTCTCCGCTGCTTAAGGGTAAGGAACTACAAATAATCCCAGCTGCCATAGCTGATGAACCAATAATCCCAATCTCCTTAAATGAGATTGATGAAGAAGATGAAGAAGAAGAAGCCCTGCACCATCCAGGAAGACCCTCTAGACCATCTCACTGGTCAGAGGAAGAGATGAAGAGAAGAACATAGATGATCTCTCACCTTGAGAGTCAACGGCTGAAGGTCCCTCTTCAAACAACATCTACAGAACTAGAGTTCCTGACTGAAGCTGAAATCAAAGAATCTGTCAGAGCTGAGAAGCTGATAGCTGATTGTCAAAGAGATGCCTCTCTTGCTCTCAAGATTCAGTCCTCTCAAGTCAAAGAAAAAAGCTGTAAAAGAAACCAGTGGAAGTCCAGGCTGCTCTATTAAAGGAAATTGAAGAGGAGCACTCAAAAGAACAAGTGGTCAGCGATAACACAGTCGAATGGTGCAAACATAAAGTCAACTATTGCTCTGACCCAATGAAGATCTTAGCCGTTGTTATCTCTGGGAGAAAGAAGAAGGATTGAACTTCTGTAACTATGGAGATAACCAGAGAGGATGGAAGCTCAAAGGCTATGTTCGTTTCAAAGCTTGAAACCTTCAGCTACATGGAATGGCTAGAGTTCAAAGATGCGCTGAAGAAATCCAAATCAACCAGCAGAGGCTATGTCGAAGGAATCTTAGAAGCCCTCATCAACAGAGTCACTATTGTGTTAAAAGTACCATCTGCTCTTCCTACCAAGCCAAGGCAACTCAAAAGAATGCCTGTCTCCTCCTTATCTAAAAATGTCCTTGCCATCAGAAAATGACACCTCCATCAAGTTCTCAAAAGAAGCCTGGTTTGGTCCTTCTCCTGATCTCTCAGTTCTAGATCTATCCCTACCCCCTGGTGGACCTTATCTTGCAGGGCAAGTACTCAAAGAGCCTTTTGGAATCTTCTTCAGAGATGATGAGGAACAACTCAGATTCCAAAGAGTCTCTGAAATTCCTATCTGTCCCCTCAGCTATCTCAAGGATCTACTATGCTTATGGTGTGACTACTCTTCTTTAGCTGAACCGATCAAGGAAATCATTAGTCAAGAATCTTTTGATCGAAGGCAAAGGGAGAAGAAGTACCTGATTACATGGTTAATCCTCTA
This sequence comes from Arctium minus, assembly GCA_954870635.1. Taxonomy (NCBI): domain Eukaryota; kingdom Viridiplantae; phylum Streptophyta; class Magnoliopsida; order Asterales; family Asteraceae; genus Arctium; species Arctium minus. The sequence continues at coordinate 61,485,776 of OX941088.1, read as the reverse complement.
TAGTCTTCTTTAGATAGCTGATAGATTAGTTTTCTATTTCTTGTAATCTAGTAGTTAAACTTACAGTAGTTAGTTCCTCACTTGTACTTGTAATTTTCATACCTTCTAATTCTATCTTTGAATTAATGAAAATTTCAGTGAAGTACTTAATTCTATCAATACTGTAAAAGATCCCTCAAAATAGTAATTGGGACATGTATGTTACGAGTCCTGATTATTCCTTATTTTGAACTATAAAGTAATTTTTCTTCAGTTACTTTGTCATTATCAAATAGGGGCAGATTGTTGATCCAAACTCTCTCAGTGATTTGATAACGACCCTCTTCTATACTTAGTGAAAATTACGTTTTAATATGTATTAGTGTTTCACCATTAGCGATCAGACCGAGTCGGTTCAGTTATCGCTGATAATCTTTCTTGTAAACATTTATATGTATTAGTGTTTCACTATCAGCAATCAGACCGAGTCTGTTCAGTTATCGCTGATAGTTTCTGATGTAAACAGTTAACGTAATCCCCGAAGACAAGTTTCGCGTCAACAGATGTTCATAGCTGAATCGAAGACGAAGCTGCTGAACAAAGACAAGTCTACTAGTGACCTGATGCGGATATCAGGGAAGCAAGGACAACTCTACTCATACGCGAAGAAACCAAAGGAAAAGCTTCAGCGATAGCTGAACTTCTTTATATCTCAGAAGGAAGAGATATTCAACGATCGATAATAACTTAACTTACGTCTCAAGTCTCTTTTGTCTTACCTTGCACAACGAGTACAATGTGTCAGAACGGAGATACCTCTGCCACAAATTCGTACAACAACTCTGTCAACTACACTGTTCATGATACGGCCGAAAGCATGTCTCCCAAAGTCAGACTCCCAAAGCCAATCACTGAATGACACGTGTAAAGTACGCTGCCATGCATTTAATGCATAGGGTATAAATAGAAAGATTGCCTCTCCATCTGAGAGTGTGCTCAACCCTTGAACCTTCATCTTTCTAACATATAGAAACCCTTGTTTTCTATACCTCTCAAATCCCCATTCTCTATATTCTTGTGCAACCATCTTAGTGTTTCTTAAGTTTATTGAGATTGAGTCTTACTTAATCTTATTTCGCAACAAGACATGTAAATTGTCTTTGATTTTTCAATAAACAATTTATTAAACTTTAAATTCTGTGTTTGTATTCAACCCCCCTTCTACAAACTTGTTAAGCACCTCCGGGACCAACAAAAAATATTGATTAAATTTTCAAAGCCAAAACTGGACTTATACAACATTAAAACTCGATCAAAAGCTGGACTTATATGTGAAATATCTAAATGTTTCTTTATATAAAAAGATTAAAGCACATGAAATGTGTGTCATTGCTAAAACTTGCCGTATTGCAGGCAAGACCAATTTAAACAATCAGCTGCAGGTAGAGCTGCAAGAGCTCATATGCAGGCAACTGTGAAACAGGCTTCTAATATTGACAAAGACGAACCAACTCTGAAGGTATAATTGATTTTCCAAGCCGCTTTCCTGTATGGCATCATGTGCATTCAGTAAATTAGGTCCTGTCTCCTATATGATAATAAGATCAATAGGTTCCCCCTTGCCTTTTCTGAAAAGTCAACTAGTTGTGAGAGTTTATAATTGTAGCCACACATGTCTTGTTACTGAATCCATTTAGCCAAGACCTGGATCCTTTTTACTGTTGCAAATCTGATCACTGAGATTATTTATTTTGTGGGTGTTGTGGCCAGATGGGAAGACGATTAGCTTTTGGAAACCTAGCAACCGCAATTAAGTATATTTGTAAGTGGGCATGTTGCTTTTAAGTAATCTATTTCTTAGTTATCTTTTTTGATCCTGAATACTCTTAACAAAATGGTAGATTTCTGCTTTCCAAAGTTCTAAAGAAGAGATGCATTTTGACTTCTATTTCAAGATATGATACTTTAATGATGCAAAATTGAATACAAAATTTCTAATGCCCCCTGAATCTAAAAAATAGAAGCAATTTTTGACTAATAAATGGGGTTTGACAATTAGTATAGATCTAAAACCGTTCAAAATATGAAGTTATTGATAGAATAGATGAATCTTATGACCAAAACCAAGTCTATTAGTATTCAATAAGGATTGATGATGTGCAAAAAATGAGATACATTTCCTTTGTTTGGGACGTCCCATAAGGACATCATTGCATTTATTTAAACCCAAGAGTATTCGTTATAAACATCACTAATCTGTTCATTTAACTAAACATTCAAAACCCGTTTTGATTTTGAAGTTCAAAATTTACTCATTTGAATTACAAAAAATCAAAATGTGTCATTTTTTTGGACCGATGCAGTAAATAACAAATTGGTGGCGCTGACCCTTAAGGGCAGCGAACCTCATTTTTATTGAGAAACAGGAAACCATCAAGACGTGTTCACATTATGATGAATATAGACGGTACATTCATGATGAATGTTGTACAAATACAATGTCCATATACATGATGAATATGAATATGGATACGTGACACACCCTCGATGGTTGCCGGTTTTCAATGAAAATGGGGTTGAACTCCCTCTTGACCGATATAATCCAACTGTTATGTAAAGGCTCTTCAATTAACTTTCAATTGCTTAATGGTTGTCTTAATATTAATGGCATACATACTTATTAATAATTGACAGCTAAAATTTATCAACTTTCCACCCGAAGAAATGCAGTGCTTGTATAAGGGAATCATCATCAAGAAGTGCAAAGATACAATTATTGAAGAACAACTGTTTATTGTGAAAGTTGTCTCTGAAAATAATTATGTGCAGAAAAAGGTAATGAATATTGTGTAAAGTTTATTTCTGGCTCCTTCTGCTTATATTTAACTGTGTACATAAGCATGCAAGGAATTATAGCTTTTCTACATGAATCTGCACTCAAAACGTGCAACAAGATGCATTTTATTGCTTGAACAAGACCCACTGCGAACCCGTTTCCAACTTATTGTGGTCGTCACTCCTCAAACGGGGAGAAACTCAGGCAACAGTTTTCACGCTTTAACAGGTAATAAGGAAACAGTGTATTGGTTTACTAATTTTAGGAAGAAGCAACTAACGCAGTTGATATGTAGGAGTTAATCGATTTCAAGTGCATTTCAAAGTTTTTTGGTACAAACAACAATCTTCATATCAGAGTTTCGAAGCTTGAATGTCACTTCGAAAGGCATGTTATCTACTTGGATGATTGCCCTGGTATGCAGATATTTTTTTTTCAATGTGGTTAATTGTTTATCTAATTACTTTAGATATGTTGGAGCTTGTATATAGTTTCTGTTGGGTCATTGACCAACATCTTCCTAAATCGAAACGTGGCGCTGGCTGCTACGCTATAAGGAAATAAAGTTGCGCCTTATCCATCAACAATTGCTTTTGGCGTAGTGGTAAGCGCTTGATCCTAACATGTGGTATCAGAGCAGGTCACGGGTTTGAATCCCATGGAGTGCATTTAAATGCCAAAGGCATGTTGTGCAGCCATTGACTTCTAGCGAAGATCTTGTTAGTGCTGGCAGATGCTGGGGGGGGGGATTGTTGGGTCATTGACCAACATCTTCCTAAATCGAAACGTGGCGCTGGCTGCTACGCTATAAGGAAATAAAGTTGCGCCTTCTCCATCAGCAATTGCTTTTGGCGTAGTGGTAAGCGCTTGATCCTAACAATTTCAAACTGGTTTTGGAGGTTTTGAAGTTATAACAAGTCAGAAGCTAAATATATAAAGTTGATTCTTTCTATAAACTCCCTAATTACCACTCTTCTTTTTGGTCAATCAGAGTCCCATGACAACACAATGCTTGACAACAATGTTTAAATCTTCGGGGGTGTGATGGTAAACTCATAGAGGAAGCTCCAAATATCTCAAACCACGGGCTTTTTTTCATCAAACGACTAATGAAAAGGTTCCAACTCTTACCAAATGCGAACGTCAAAGACTTGGTGACTGATTATTTATTTTAAAGCTCCACTTGATGTTTAATTTTAAAAAAAGTTCGGATGTGCAGCTTTGAAGGGTAAATTTTACATTTTTACCAATGAAACTATAGCATAAATAAAACATTATTTGCATGTATAAGCCAATATATAATTGAAGTACGCTTTTTTTTTAAATTGTGTTTGGTCTTACTTTCGAAATTGAGGAAATAGTTTGGCCATAGAACGAGTGTTTGATAAAATAGGGTGGCAAGTCTTGGTTTAAAACTTAATTATTTTTTCTAAATTATATTTATGCAGGTCTTAGATTCAAAATTGATCTTTGTCGGTTCTTGAGAATGATGACATGTTGAGAATAGTGTGATTTACTCATTGATAGAAGAAATTGATTGCAAATAAATCGATTAAGAAAACTTGAAGTGCGGTAGACTAGGGTTCGATTTCAAAAGAAATAAAAAATCATTTGAAATGAAATCGATTTGGGTGTCCATGAAACAGAATATGGGCTAAAGGCGTCTGTCTCAATGTTTGATTTGCATATTATCTCCTTTATGCAATGATTCTCCTTCCCAAATCACATCAACTTCTTTTTTTCAATTCGAGTTTCTAATTTTAGTATTGTTTTGATATGATTTAAACATGTTCTTTTTATATATGACCTCAATCCATTTTTTTCTTACGATCTTCTTATGTAGGTTATTTGGTCATAGATTTTCAGAATTGGAAGTTATTTTATTCCAATGGATGGCAAGCTTCTCAAAGCTTTGGAGAAATAAGGTGGACTTAATGAAAAGGTAGAGAAAATTATTATATTTATAAAAAGAGTTGTTGGTATATATTCCGGCTTTCCTCTATTTCTTCTTGATTTTGCAATACAATTACTTATCATGGGATCTGTTTGTGCGTATTGTTTGTGGTGCATCTTCGTGGGTTGTTGTCTTATTTGCTAATAAAAATTGTTTTTAGGTGAATTTAAGAGTACCCATTTGGGATATGTTCAATAGATTTCTTGTATTTTGTTTTTTAAATTATGTTCTTGACGATTATGTGTTTTGATTTCTTGAAGGGAAATCCAGTAGACTCACGAATGAGAGTTGCCTCTAAAAAGAGGGGTATTGATATGACATCGATATCAAGGCCAACAAGGCCTTCTGATTTCAAAGAATTTGATCTCATTCTTACCATGGACAAGAAAAACAAAGGTGATAATTATAACCATAATGAGTAGATTACTTCCTAATAATCCCATTAGTTACCTGTGTCTCGTCACACCTGATTACTTCCTTGATTACACGTGTTACCGTAACAAGGCTAGGTGCTTTCACATTGTGACAAGAGTCATTCCCACCATCTCTTCAACATATCTTCTTTTCTCTCTACAAAACACACACACAGTGGGTGGACGAAGCTTTTATCTGGTGTTCTTATGGAAGGAAGGAAGAGAAGGAAGCTCCAATTGTAAGTTCTCTGCAACAATTTCAACTGAATTTCAACTGGTTTTTGCAATTTTATTGTTGGGTTTTTGAGAAATTTGATTTCTAGGGTTTATAGATATGAGATATGTGTTTAATTTTACAATTCAACTACAATTTCTGTTTAATTCAAGTGAATCTGTGCCGAATCAACTTTGATTTTGAGGATTTGGACATATGTGTTGAATCTTTATTCTCACTTCCATGTCGATTTTTTTCTCTTTGTAAACTTGTAATTTCGGGTTATGTTATTGTTCCAGTTTTTGTAGTTTCAATTTATATTAAGAAAAATTAAACCCCTTTTAACATTATTGTAATAGATTCAGTTTTTTTAGCATATACTATGAATGGCATAGGCATGTTTTCGGGTTGATAGGCCATTTAATCTGCAGATTGGAAAGTTTAATTTGGGATTCTTGTGGTATGTGCAGGGGATTTTGGATAATCTGTAAGTCGTTGGCTATGTAACACCCTGAAAATAGGGATAACAAAAACTTTCCAAAAGAGGAGAAGTGGTATATAGATTGCCATAGCAAGAGCCTCCCCAAAAGGGGAATAGTGCAATAAACCTGTTTAATCACAAATGTAATTTAACGGATAAATAAACAACAACCAACTAATCTAATTTCTACATCTAGAAAACAGATTACAAAAAGGGTGTCATCTATAAATCTAAGGCTTCTCAAAAATCATCCAAGTGTCGTATCCCCAAGTTCTCGCCCAAAGCATATAAACTTGCCTAGGAGCAGCACCGCTAACACCTGAGATACACATCGACACCAACACAAGTGTTAGGCCAAAAAGCCTAGTGAGTTGAACAAGTAAAAACATGCCAGAAACATTTATAGTTCTTATCAGCAGTTAAACAGTTAATCACGTAAATGTGGAGTCAACGGGAGAGACCCATATCTCCAATCCGGTTCACCCAAAGAGGCAATGCACCCTGAAGCCACTTTCACTGGCAACCCAATGGCCCGACACGCACCGGGGACTACCGCTTAGGAAATTCCCCGACGACGGAGGTCTAGGTACATAGGAGACTACCGCCTTAAGAAGTTCTCAAAATGTCACCCACCTACATACCTATAGTGAATCACAGACTTGGTTCGTCCACATAATGCATTTAGGAGGTCTCAAGATGTGTTTCAATCCGTCACATTTCGGATATCCACCAAGAACACATTATCACCATCCTAATCATGTAAGTCCAACACATGACACAATATCCATCCAAACACTTCATGAGAATATAATGTCGCCAAAAAGGCATTCTAAGAAAGAATCATCAACATACCAAAATGTATACATGTAGAACATGGTAACTTTCATATACATAAATCCATGGGTAAAAACCCCCAAATACTTGAAACATTAAATATGAACATTTGGGAGATGCATTAATATCAATAAGTACAAGATAATGATGTGTATCTAGTTTTAACAAAGGTTAGTAAACTCACAATCTAGGTTTTGTACCCAAAACCTAGAAAAGATGGAAACCCTAGATTTGAGGAGATGAGACTTGAAGTGGAGAGGAGTAGCTTGATGAGAATCTTCACTAGATAAGCTTGGATGAAGCTTAATGATCAATAAATGACCCTAACAACCCAAACCTTAGGAAATAAATGAAGTAGGTGATGAAACCCTAAAAATCGCCTCCAAGAAGAGTTCTCCCGTTTTTTGTAAAGTGAATGAGGGAAATGAGGTATTAATTCCTATAAAATAGCAGACTGGACCACGTGGGCACTATCGCGAGTCACAATCGCGAGGCTTTCCCCGCTCTCGGTACAACTTTGGCGATAGTGCCTTCGGCGATAGTGCCAAGGCACTATCGCGTGGCACAATCGCTGGCATCCCCAGCTTACGGTACCTTTTCGGCGATAGTACCCTCCGCGATAGTGCCAAGGGCATAATCGCGGGGCACTCAAAACAGTCCAAAAACTTAACCGAAAACGATAACGAGCACCAGGTTTGAACGATTAACGAAGGTAACTTAATTATGACATTTAGGCATAATAATGATCATAAAATGTACACAAATACACCTATTCTCATATAGCGAAATAAATGCATTTAAGAAGATGAGATACTTACCTTGCGAATTTCCGGGTGTTATAGGCTATGTGCTGGTGATCGTTTGTTACTCACCCTAGGTACTCACCCATTTTACCCAACGGGTTCATATATTGTCATTATGTACACATATGCTCACACCAATTATTAGAAAGTTTAGCAAGTTCTTTTAACAACCATAATACAAAAATGTCAAATTTATTTTCAACCCACATACTTCACGAAGCCGCAACTTCTACTTCAGGTTGGCATCCCATTATTGTTCTCATAACATCCAAGTGCCTGCTTCAAGTATCGTTAAGATTCTATAAACCACATTAAGGTGCCCTTGCCATGGTGCATGCATACATTGATTATTTGAATATATGATGTTTATTATTAATGTTTATGAAGAGATTTTGGGCATTGCGATAAGCTGAATGATTGAATTCTTCTTTCAATGTAAGCTATATAATGCTATATCTGTAAGTAGTTTTTATGCTTATTCTTCACATTTTCATGATAGATATTGCCACCGGTTGTTGCACCCACAAAAGTAATCATGGAAATGTCGGTTACCATGTATGACTGACATGAGTTCTTTCCGAATGGTAAAACTGATTATTCGAATCTTCCTTCAGAGTACCTATTAAATTAGAATCGGACTTCTTTTGAGTATTCACAGTTTTAACTTTTTTAAGTTGGAATGGCTGCAAATGTGAAAGAGTTTGTGCTAACAAGTTGTGATGGTCAAGAGGTAAAATACATATATCTTAACTCCAAGTTCACGCATTTATTTTTTGCATCTTACCCTTCAATTATTAGCCATCATTTCATATTTTACTAGGTTACTACTATGATCAGAATGTCACAAGCACGGTACACATGAACCAACCCGGCTGACCATCGGTGCACCTGAATCCCCTTATTGAGATTTGCATCGAGCATTGAAAGAACACGATGAACACATATTTCAAGTCATCAAAATCCACTAAAGTGGTCATTGAGGAAATATCACCAAAGCTTAGGAGATGTAACTCAAAAGTATGTATGGGTTATTGTCAAATAATAGTACTTTTACAATGGATTGACAAATAAAGTGCCAAGTCGCCAAGTATCCAGTGAAATGGGTGAAGATAATGAGGTAAGAAAGCAAGAAACTTGGGCGTTGAGGAATGGGACATGAAAGCAGTGGTTAATGAGGTTATTCAATTCAGTGAGGATGTTCAAGTGCAATTAGTGATCAAATGGAAGCAGAAGTATGTGATCAAGTAGCCATTGAGGGTGTTCAAAGGCAATTAATGGAAGTAGAAGTTAGATGATCAAGTAGTCACTAAAGAGGCAGTAAAAGAATGAATTTTTATCACGTGGCTATGTCATGGGGACTCTTAAAAGGAACCTTCTAATACAAATGTTAGGGCCATGGACCCAAACCGTGATGAAAATACAAACAATATAGTTACCGATGTACTTTTGAAATTGTTTGATTCTATTGATGGATGTCTTGATAGCCAAAATAAAATAAAGAGCAAAGAAATTCAATTATCTTTCTACATAACAACCGGTCAAAAAACAAAAGAAAGAACCTTTTATCATACTTGAACACATAGCTTTTTAAGACGCACCACCCAGCTGGGACGATGGCTCCGACCTATGTCGTGGTGGTTGGGATGGTATCACATGCACCAACGATCGAGTGACCTCAATGTAAACTCTACATTTTCACCTTCAAGTGATATTTCTTGTGAAATCTCATCGTAAAAGATCTACTTGGATTGTACGCCGTCCTGAATTCTTTCTGATCTTAAAATGTTGTTTATGGAGGAATAATAAAGGATACGATATGCTTATATGTATACCCGACCACGTGGCTTTCAAGATATAAAATTTACTTGAAACAACCCCATAATTTAGAGTATTATGAACATTCTACAAATATTTACGGTATAAAACCACATATATCGAAAAAAATTAATATCGAAAAGGAAGGAAATAGTACAAAAAATGAAACATAATTGTCTTCTCGAGTTTTTGATTTCGATTTCAAGATGTGTCGCGCCGCATCGCGCTCGGGTGCATCACTAGTGTTGATTGAAAGAATTTAAAATTATTATTATATATACACTATAAATTTTGAATTTGTTAAAACAAATTTTAGAAAAAAATCTAATTAACTCATATTGAATTTGTTCAAAAATAAAAGTAATTGTAACTAAAATATATTGACTAATATATATATATATATATAATTGATTTGACTAACAATAATTCTAAATAATTAAAAATCAATATCAATGTATAATTAAAATTCAATTAATAATACAGTTAATATTAGTAATAATTAATTTTTAATAATTAAAACTTATTTATAAATAGTATTTAATAAATAATAAGTAATATTGATAAGGGTATAATTGGAAAAAGTCACAAAAAACTCCTCATAAGCTACTCCAGAGTAACTTATCAATAAGCTAGCTTGTAAGCTAGCTTATGTTCATCGAAACATGTACTCAAAAAATAAGTTAGTTTATATGTTAGCTTATTTTTGCCAAACGATGCCCAAGAAACCAGGATTAACGAGAATGACACATTCCATGTCTCGTATTCAATCTGGACATCAAGTACAAAAGATTAAATGTGTAAACTAAAATCGATAACAAACCGATAACTTGTTGTATCACCAATACTTGTCATATGGGTGACGATAACGTATTGCTAGATACCACTCATCATCTATAACTATAAATACGATATTTATATTTATTACTAAGTTGTCGAGAACCAATTGGGTCATACGTTTTGAACATATCCGAATAAGGACTTTCAATAATAAAAATGTTTAATATTATATCTGATTTGTATTGATTTAATCTGATTAAATAAAAAATCAGATATTATTTTTATTAGAGATAACATAAGTTGACTAGGTATGATTTTATAAGAGAGTGATGGTATATGACCACTCTTACACTCAAGTAAGGTGTGGAGATGGTGATGATTTTATGCCATACTTCCATCACCATATAAAATGTATGACATTTTGCAAGAGTTCAGTCTTGCACTTTTCTCTCAAAAATCACCTGTAACCATATGCTCCATTTTCTTTCTAAGTTTAAAACCGTGACTAGCATCACGAGAAGGCAAATGACTCCGAATGTTCGTGTAGATACTGGGGAGGCATCAAACTTTGTTTGTTGTTGTGATTCAAAGTGTCTCTAACCGTAAGGTATAATTTCGACTGATTTATTCCGGTTCGTATTGGTTCTAGGTGGGTTATGATTTTATTTTCCGTTGTGCTTGAGATCCATAACCCAACAGTGGAATCAGAGCTATGTACGAACATCTAGATCGGTTTTTGTGACATGCATGCTATATTAAATATTGTTTTGTTGCTATATGTTTTTTGTTTCATAAATGTTTTGGTTTTTTCGTCCAAGAAATATTTTGAATCTCGAAAAACTTAAAACATGAAAAATGTGGATATTTCTTTTAGCTTTACACATGTTTTTGAATCACATCATTTCGACTTCGTATGAATGTTTTATGAATTATATACGACAATGTCGCATTGCTGTTCGAAAAATCGAACCCACTACGGGTTTGACTTGGATTTCGACCCTGTTAAGACACAGTCTCATTGGATTCAAGATCATCCAATCTGAAGATCGCAATCTGAAGCTAAAGCCGAAACGTCGACTCTCAATATTAAAGTCTATGTCGTTTGTAATAAATGTCAATGTAATTGTTGTTTATTATATTAGTTAACTTAGTTAGTTATTATCTAAGTTAGATATTAATTAGTTATATAATATCTACTTATTTGATATTATTTAGTTTTATTGTTTTATATTACAACTTGTTGTTGCAAGTTGTAGGAAGTGTGTTCAACACACTAGATTAGATATTAGGTGATACCTCTAACTCTCTCTAAGATCAGATATTATCAAATCACACAAAAACACACACTTAAAGGTGTATTAGAGAGAAAAACATAGAACACAAATCCAAGCTTTAATCGATCAACCTTGTAACTCATTTGTTATAATCAATACAAGTTGGTAATCATATTGTGTTGTTATTCTATAAAACTTGATAGTATTGTTGGACCGACAATTGGTATCAGAGCCTGATTAAGATCAAAACAAGTTTTTCAGAAAACGACTCTGTGTTCTTCAAGAAAATTTGATTTCGAGTTTTAAAATGTTATAGGTGTTAAAATCGATCAAGTTGTGATCGATATTCATGCTAGATAGAGTTGTGAGTGTTTGATTTCACTTTTAAGCTTTTAACGAGTTCCATTTTGTGGATTTTGTGAGAAATCAGTCGAGAACAAAAAGTCATTGTGCTATTAAATTTTTCTTCAAAAAGTATGTTTTTATTGATATCGAGTGCTTACATTCAGTTCTAGAAGTGTTTCTAGACATAAGGGTAGTGTTTGGTATTGCTAATCGTTACAGGAACAGGTTTTAGACAAATTTTCGAAGTTCAGGACGAACAAGCGCAAACCAGAAAAGGAACAAACGCAAAGTCCAAACTTTGCGCATCTCGCCTGAAACAGAAAGCTTACTTTGCGATTCTCAAAGGAAACGCAAACCTTACTTTGCGCTTCTCAAAGCATACGCAAACCCCACTTTGCGCTTCTCAAACAACACGCAAAGCACACTTCTCAGCATCAAAGAGCAATCGCAAACCAAGATCTTCACTTCTCGGATCAAGCAAGAAACGCAAACCTCAGATCACGTGTTCATCTCTTCAAAAGATTAAAGTCTACTTTGCGCTCCCAACTTGAAACGCAAACCTTAACTTTGCGCTTCCAACATAAATCGCAAACTCAACTTCGCGCTTCTCTCTTGAAACGCAAAACTCAACATTGCACGTCCCATTAGAAACGCAAACCTCACTTTGCGCGTCCCGTTTGAAACACAAACCTCCATTTGCGCACCTCATTTGAAATGAAAACCTTCTCAAACACAAAGCTTCAATTCCATACTTAGGATTTTCTTCAGAATGACATCCAGAGAAGCCCTTGCAAAAGGAACTGACACCAAGCCACCAGTTCTCTTTAAAGGAGAATACGAACAGTGGAAGGATCGGTTTCTGAACTTCATTGACAGACATGAGGTGGGTGAATTCATCAGGAAACCTATAGAAGAAGGGGTTATGAAACCAGTCACAACGACTCGCTTGGTTGGAAATGTGCCAACTGAAGTTGAACTTAAGTTTCATGAGCTAGGAGATGATAACCTCAGAAGAGCTAAAGGCGATAGATTAGCTAAGTCATACATCTTACAAGGAATTCCAAATGAAATATATGTAAAGATTGACAGCTACAAGGCCACCGACAAAGAAATGTGGGATCAGCTCGAAAAGATGATGCTGGGTTCAAAAGTTGGAAATCAGCTGAAAATCTCCAACTGCCTAAATAATTATGAAGAATTTAGAGGCAGGGTGGGAGAATCTTTAGAAGAAATCTATGACAGGTTTGTGACTTTGCTGAAAGAACTTAGCAAGAACAAAGTCCACAAATCTCAAACTGAGCTGAACGTCAAATTCCTGAGTATTCTTCAACTGGAATGGAAAAGATTTGCTAGGCAGATGAAGCAGATTAAAGACTTGAATGAGATTCCGCTTCACGAGGTGTATGAAACCCTCCGACAGAATGAAGAAAAGGTGGATGAACTTCTAGATGAGAAGAGGCAAAAAGGAAAGACAGTTGAAGACACAGTCGCTCTTGTAGTCAGGAAGAAGAAGAACAAGACGATTGTGTACGAATCAGAAGAAGATGAAGCTTATGCAAACTCTGACACAGATGAAAATGATCAGCTAAAGCAAGCAATGATGATGCTGACAAATGCTTTTCAGAAAAGGTTCTACAAAAAGCCAACATCAAACAGTCAGAGGTACTTTTCTGGTCCGAACAACTACATCCACAAGGAAAGGGTTGAAGGAAGTAGATATGAAAGAAAGAGGTTTGAGGGAAAGAGACAAGAGGAGAGGAAACCTGAAGAGAGAAGACATCAAGCTGAAGGGAAGAGAATAGAGGAGAGGAAACCGGAAGAGAGAATGTTCAAAGTTGAAGGATCAAGTCAGCCAGAACCACCAACGTGCTACAACTGTGGCAAAACAGGTCACTTTGCCAAGGACTGCCGCAAATCAAAGGTCAGAAACTCCGATTACTACAAGAACAAGATGCTTCTTGCAAAGCAACAGGAGGCTGGCAAGGCATTGATGGTTGAGGATGAATACTGGCTCGATCACTCAGATGAGGAAGAAGAGGATGAAGAGAAAGATGAAGCCGTCAACATGTGCTTGATGGGCCAGATAGAATCAGATGTTGAAGCTGATTCAGACAATGAAGAAGAAGAGGTATGTAATTTATCTGATTTAGATTTCATGAACAAAATGCATACCATGAGTTTAAAACAAAAAGAGTTAGAATTTAATCTTGAGCAAGAAAATGGTGTCATAACAGACAAAAACCAATTGATACAGAAACTTAGCAATGAAATTGCTGAGAAGAAAGTATTAATTGAGGTTTTACATAAAGATAATGACACCAACGCTAAGGAAAAGACAATAATTCTTAAAGAGAATTCTGATCTTAAGTCTAAACTGCTAAAAGGTGAGATTGATTTATATGAGCTTACAAATTTGCATGCTTCTTGTACCAAAGAAAACTTTTCTTTACTTGGAAAATTAAAAAGTTTGTAAGAGAAGTTATATAAAATGGGTCAAACTGAACAGACTATTTTTCTGAACAAACCCAAAGAGGAAATAGAGAGATGGGGAATCGGTTATAAGAATCCTCACTGTCTACAAAAGGGGATGTCTGAAGTGCCAGGACTTTATGATCATCTTTCAATGCAATTAGCTCGCAGAATCCCTGAATTTAAAACTTTCTGGACTAAACTGTCAAAAGAGGATGAAGCCAACGAAACGGAAAAACGGTTGAAATCAGCAAAAGTTTATCTTCCATTTAATTATGCGAAGACGAATAATAGTTATAATGAAAATCCAATTTATCAAAAGAAGAAAACTCTTTCAAGTGATTTCTTTCCAAGTTACTCTGAAAAGGAAATGGAGGCGAAGCCTATTCAAGGTAAACTATATGTCCCTCCTCTCGTTTTAGAAAGTAAAATTTCTGAACTCAATAATTCTTTATCAGATGAAAGACTTTTGATAAATATTGAACAAAAGGTTTTTTCAACTGTGTTAAAAAATGTTATAATTTCTAAGGCTTCAAACCCTAAGGACATGTCTGGTCTAGCAAATAAAGGATTTGATTTTCTGTACTCTAACGGTGGTTTAGATGATTGTTCTGAATAATTTGACTTTAATGCAAAACTTCCTAACCATTCATCTTGTGTTAAGAAATCTTTGAGAAAAACCAGTATGCCTATGAACAGTGCAAAATCAATGCAGGTTGATACTTCAATCTCTGTGAAAGCTAAAAATGCTAAAGGTAAGAATATATCTCAGCATTCACAGAAACCGAACACTACTGGTAATCCGAAAAAGAAGCAATCGCTTGTTGCTCAAAGGTCTAACTCACCAGTTTCACATGTTTCAGATCTGAGCAAGCAAAGGCCAGAAGTAAATTCTGAATGGCAACCCAAACGGAAGCTTGACAAGACCGTTTTATCATTTAGTAGTGTTAATTGTAATAAGACTTCGCTTAGTAAAGATGTCCTAATTGCTGATATTGCTGTTTTGAACTCAAAACTTGTTGTTTCTCGTAAACAATATACAATGAGGCAATTATTTCAGTTATCTTTATCTATAGAAAGTCTTCTATTTATGATAAACATGTTTCTATCTCTTGTCAAAATTCTGAAGATTGGTTTGACAATTACCATGTGCATTCATCTCATCCTAATTCTTCACATACATTTCAAAAGAAAAGAGGACCCAGTTTGAAATGGGTGCCAAAATCTTGTGCTAACACAGCAGGACCCAAATTCCAGTGGGTACCTAAGGCTAAATCTGTGTTGCAGGCACACAAGCTTAAAGAAAATCGACTTCTGATTATGTACAGATCAGGACTCGTTCTTCCATATCAAAATAGGTTTTTGGATAATGCAGTTCAAAACCCGAACATCAAAGTCAAAAATAGGCTTTTGAACAAATCAGTTCAAGACACGCACTTCGATAAACAAAGTGAAAATTCCAATGTTGTCGTATATAAATCTAAGTTTATTATTTCTCTTATGCAGACTAGTCATACATGGTTCTTGGACAACGGATGTTCCAAGCACATGACAGGGCAAAAAGAGATACTGTCCAATTTTAAAGACAAATACTGCGTAAGAGTCAAATTCGACAACGACTAGTTTTCTCCAATCATGGGATACGATGATGTACATCATGAAAATGTCACTATCAAGAAGGTGATCTATGTAGAAGGATTACGACACAACTTGTTCAGTATAGGCCATTTCTGTGACAAAGGCTTAGAGGTCAACTTCAAAGCCAAGAGATGTTCAGTTCGCAATGAAGAAGGCGAGGAGCTCTTGGTCGGTACTCGAGAATCAGACCTCTACACAATCAATCTCTCAAATGTCCAGACTGACAAGCAAGTTTGTCTACTGACGAAAGCCTCGATGCAACAAAGTTGGTTATGGCATCGAAGGCTCTCTCACCTCAACTTCAGGTACATCAACAATCTGGTCAGTGGAAAGCTCGACAAAGGACTTCCAGAGCTCAAATATAAAAGAGAACATCTTTGTGCAGCTTGTGAAAAGGGCAAGATGAAGAGGGCATCTCATAAACCAAATCCTGAACCAAGTACAAATGCTCCATTAGAGTTATTGCATATGGACTTATGCGGTCCGATGCGAACTCAAAGTCTAGGCAGAAAGAAGTACATACTCGTGATCGTGGACGATTACTCGCGATACACATGGGTCAAGTTTCTACGTTTAAAGGATGAGACACCTGATATTCTCATCACTTTCCTAAAGACGACCCAGGTGAATCTGCAGAAACCGGTCAAGTTTCTACGAACAGACAATGGCACAGAGTTCAAGAACAACAAAGTTGAAGAATATCTCGAATCTGTCGGGATTTCACATCAATACTCTGCTGCTCGAACGCCACAACAAAATGGAGTGGTTGAAAGAAGAAATCGAACGCTAGTCCAGGATGCTCATACTATGCTGAGTCACTCAGACTGTTAGCTCCACTCACATTGTATAGAAGTATTGAAAAATAGGCTAAGTATGGGAATCGTAGAAGTCTGCCGCTGAACACTCAAGTACACCACAGAAGGTGCAAATCTCAGAGGTTGCTACACAGAAGATCTACCCGAAGTCAAACCTTATGATGATACTCAGATCACAGAGCCTCTGTGATCACTCACAGAGCCTCTTAGAAGGCTAACCTCTGGAGATCAATGTTGAAGCTTTTCTAAGGGTTCAAGACAAGACCACGTGCCAAGCACGTGAGACCTGCTGTACGAAGATCCAAATGATCAAGTAATGGGCGTCCCACGATGTTTACTTTACAGGTGACATTCCATTTATGGAATGTCAGTTTTTGTCTTGTACTAAGGGAGCATCCTTCTGCTATATTAAGGAGCACCACCTTAGAGCTCAATGTACGAGAGAGCACACACAAAAAATAGTAGTCTGTATAATCCTTGAGCATTTTTGCACACACCAGTGCATGTTCTTGGTGTTCTTTAGTAATCAATGAAACAGTTCTTTGAGTAACTTTCTTGTAAAACTTTACTTCCTGTTCATTAGTTACTTGTGTGTTTACTACCTTGTATGTTCAATCTTTTCTACACATATTAAACGCTTCCGCACTCTACTTCATTAATCAGTGTGTAGTAAAAGGTTAAATCAAGTTAAAAAACATCATAACTGGGATCAACAATTGGTATCAGAGCAAACTTTGATTTTCAATATCAAAGGATCCTGTTCTATACTTGTTTCCAGTACTCAAGGTAGTAGTTTGAGTCTGTTCTTCGTTCCAAACTCCATTCAAAGTCACACTCTGTTTTTCTGAAGCTATATCAGCCTGTTTGGAATAGTAACAGGTACAAGTGTGTTCTTCATTCAAAGACAGATTCAAAGCTAGTTGGTTGATCATCTGCTCTTACCAATTCATATTCTCATCATTTCAAAAACCTTTACTGTTATACTCTTTCTGATTCGTGCCATACCCTGTTCTCCTCTCTAAACTAAAATGGCAAACACTGTCAACTACTTCAGTGCTGGATCTCAGTCCAAACCTCCCACTGTTCTAAGAGATGAATATCCTCAGTGGAAGATCAGGATGGTACGCTTCCTTGAAGGTGTGGATCCTGGTCTGGTTGAATTTCTTCACAATCCTCCTTTCATCCCAATGACAACTATTCCTCGTGTTCCTGCCACTGCCAATACTCCTGAAATTCCTGAATATCAACACCCCAAACCTGTGCTTGAATGGAGTGAAGAAGAAAAGGCACAACATGAGCTTGGAAAGAAAGCCAAAAGACTAATCATAATGGCTATCCCAAATGATATCTTTCAATCTCTTGACTCATGTGAAACTTCAAAGGACCTATGGTTAGAGCTAGAGAAACAACTTGAGGGTGGTGCCAAAACCCTCAAGAACAACAGAGCTTTATGCATAAATGAGTATTTTGCATTCAAAGCTCTGCCGAGTGAATCCATTCAAAGCACTTACAACAGATACAACTCTTTGATAAACAAGTGTAAGAGGTATGAGATCCACAGAACCTCCGAAGAAAACAATGTCAGATTTCTACAGAGCCTGAATGATGAATGGCTTCATCTAACCATGTCCATGCAAGCCACATTGGATCTTGATGTTTGGTCCATATCTGATCTCTTTGGAACACTGATTAGCCAAGAGAGAGAATTTCCAAACTATCAACCTCTGTCGGAGGTCCTCTGGCTCTTGTGGGAAGTGCCTCAGAAGGCAAAGATAAGGGAAAGAAGGATAAGGCAGCTGAAGAGGCACAGAAGAAGAAGAAGAAGAAGGTACTTGTGGCACATAGTGAAAGTGAAGAAGATTATGAGGAGGAAATTGACATGGATGCTCTGGCCAAAACACTTGCACTAATGACCCGACAGTTCAATCGTGGTCTCAAGAAGAAGCCGGAGTACAGAGAAAGAGAAGAAATAGATGACAGAAGCAGAGGATATGGTGAGGCAAAAAGAAAGGAGTGGTCTGAAGAACCAAGGCAAGAAGAAAGGAGTGGACAGAAGTCAGACGGCAGAGCTGGTGACAAATTCCCGAAGCAAACTGAAGGCTGCTTCAAATGCGGGAAACCAGGTCACTATGCAGCAGAGTGCAGGTCCTCTGCCAACACAGGGAAACCCACAAGTGACGCTGCCTTCTATAAAAAGAAAGCAGAGTACTACACTCAGAAATCCCTAATGGCAGAACAAGACAACCTTGTAACCGATGAATCATCTGATGAAGAAAACAACGCACTCTTCTGTGGAATGGCAGAAGTCCACTCTTCTGACAACGAGAGTGAGGTATCCACTTCTAACTCTTGCAACTCAGACTTTGAAAACAAACTTCTTGAAATACAAAATGATCTTCTAGCTTATAAAAACACATGCTCAGATCTTGAGAAATAGCTTGCCTTCTTTGAAAGAGAAACTAGGCTTCTCACAGAGGAGAAGGATAAGCATTACCTTGAAAACAAAACTCTTACCTCTGAGTATATTTTAACAAAAAAGGGTCTCAAGGATAAAATCACAAATCTCGACAAAGCTTTGAAAGAAAAGGTCAAAGAGCTAAAGAAATGTGAGAGTGATCGTTTAAATGCCATTTCTTTGAAAAACTTTTTTCAAAAAGAAAGAGAAGTTCTTCATCAAGATCTGTTTGACAGAGAACTCCAAATTAAGAGGTATCAGGATGCTCAAAAGGTTCAAGAAAAGGTTAACACCCAGATTTTCAGAAGAGGATTAGGGTTCGAGGATATTGACCCTTACACAGGAAACAAACGAAGCAAATCTTTATCAAACATCTTCTGCCCTGGACAATTTTTAAAACCAAGTTTTCCAAACCTTTTATCCACATTTAAGGGACGCAGGATCTCTGAAGGACCACATCTGAGGAAACCTCTACAGATGGCATGAAAACAATGATTTACCATTTGCACCTTCATCAAAAAGAAAATCTATACCAAAGAAATATATGTCTCAAAGACAGATAGGGGTCTTCAGATTTGGTCACCCAGAAACGCAAACTCAAATGGCTTTTTGTGCATGATGATTCCTGAAAAGGAACTGTCCTCTGAAGCACCATAGTTCATTCCAGCCTCTATGGAAGAAAAACTATTCAAAAGGTTTTTGGAAAGCGACTTGAGAAGAACTTATGAAAATCATTTTCTCAACCATCCTGATTTAACCTCTGAAATAAGAGAAATCTTTGAGGAAGATCTACAAAACTGTCTTAATGTTCCTATGGTCATTCCTTGTATATCAAAAATTCTAAATACTGCAGAGGACACCAATGAACAAAGCAAGGAACTTACAGGAGGTCAGGCTCTCACTCACCGAGACTTTCTTGATTCAGACTCTGAGTCAGAATCAGAGTCCTCTGTCAACAATAGGACAAGTTCTGTGGAACTTGAAATACTTCCCTGTGGTCCAGAGAAAAGTAAACTTACCTCTGGTATTCTTAATAGAACAGTTCTTCCCAAAAGGAAAACCACAGGTGTACCTATAGGTCCTGATTTCCTGGACATGTGCTTACAAGCAAAGACTTCTCTTGAGCTTGAAAAATCTAAAAAGAACAAGATCCCTCATGCTTCAATAGCCCCAAGACCATTAAAACCTTTTCAAGATAAATTCACTTGGCAGCAGAAGGATAAATGGCCTAAAATTGATAAACTTGATGCTTCTGTTGTAGTGAAAGCAAGGAAAGAAGATCAAGGGAGAGTACAACCAAAGAGCCACTCAAGAAGAGTTTTTGAAAAAACTCAACCTAGATTAGACAAAGCTTTCTGTAAAGAGAAACCCAAATCTAAAATGGGTTGTAGTCAAATTTGCTCTGTACCCTCCTTTGACAAATTTAATGAAATTTTCAAGAAGTTTGCCTCAAATGTTCCTTATTGTAAATGTTTTGATCTAATGCATGCTTTGAATCAACATTTCTCGAGGCCCTCCTATCTTATATCTCACCCCAAACCCAAGAATGCAAAATTCAAGGGTGAGAAAAGACAATCTGGTACCTCTGCAAATGAGGATAAATCCAAAACCAAAGGTGTTAAGGCATCTTCACAGCCTCCTAAAAAAAATGGACCCATTTGGAAATGGGTACCTAAATCTCACTAATCTGTCCACAGAAGAAACAGCATGTGCCTATCTGGTACCTATACTCATGGTGCTCAAGACACATGACTGGCGACAGAGGGTTGCTTTCCTCCTACAAAGAAAAACATGGAGGAGGATCTGTGACTTTTGGAGATAACAAAAAGGGACAAATAAAAGGCTATGGAGTCATTGCCAAAGGAGACATCGATGTCAACAGAGTTGCCTATGTGGATGGCCTCAAGCACAACCTTCTGAGTGTAAGTCAACTCTGTGACAATGGACTCGATGTGATGTTCAAAAGACAGTACTGTTCTCTGTTGAAGGAAGATACAACCACAGAGCTTCTGCGAGCCAAAAGACGAGGTGATTTATACCTCATGGACTTTAAATCAACTAACAGAGAAGAAAAGCTCTGCTTAGTCTCAAGTAAGAATGAAGAAGCTTGGCTCTGGCACAACAGGTTATGTCATCTAAACTTTCACAAACTTAATAAACTTGTGAAACTAGAACTAGTAAGTGGTCTACCATGTATTAGATTCGACAAGGATCATCTATGCTCAACTTGTGAGATGGGCAAACTCAAAAGGGCTGCCCATAAAACTAAGTCTGACATATCTTGCACTAGACCTCTGCAGATGCTTCATGTTGACCTCTGTGGTCCTATTTCTGTGCAAAGTCTTAGTGGCAAGAAGTACATCCTTGTACTCATAAAAGAATTCTCTAGATATACTTGGGTTGAATTCGTTCGAAAGAAATCAGATGTTCCTGAAGTACTAATCAATCTTATCAAGAGAATACAAGTTCTTTATGACTACAGGGTACAGAGAATCCGAAGTGACAATGGGACAGAGTTTAAGAATTCAACCATTGAATCTTATCTTTCGACAGAAGGCATATCACAGAACATCTCTGCTGCAAGGACTCCACAACAAAACGTTGTTGTTGAACGAAAGAACAGAACACTAGTGGAAGCCGCAAGAACTATGCTCACAGCTTCAGGGCTCTCTATTTCTTTCTGGGCAGAAGCCATTTCAACCACATGCTTCACCCATAATCGATCCTTGATCGTGAGGAGACATGCAAAGACACCATATCACTTACTACACCAGAGGAAGCCAAACATTAAGAACTTCCATGTCTTTGGCTGCAGATGCTTTGTACTGAATGACAGAGACCAGATAAGGAAATTTAGTCCCAAAGCCGATGAAGCCAAATTTGTTGGCTATTCATCAAACTCCAAGGCATACAGAATCTATGTACTCAAATCCAAGCATATACTCGAAAGTATTAATGTTTCATTTGATGATTCTTTTCAGGTGACTTCTGAGCAAATCAGCTCAGGACTCAAACTTCAGGATGAAGATTCTGGTGGCTCATCAGGAACAAATGATCTTCATCATCTATCTGAAGAGATGTTCAATGATGATGAACCCTCTGAAGGTGACCGCAGAGCCTCTGAAGCCGAACCCTCTGAGGACCAAACAGGTACTTCTCTAACTGGTCCTAGAAATGCTTCACCCTCTTCCAGTGATGCTGCAGGTGCAACCATCGAGGGGGATCACTCAGAGGACAATACAAATCAAGGCCCCAAGCTAAATCAAGATCATGGTCATCTTCAAAATCTCTCTGAAGGGTCAACACCAAATCAAGGCTCCGCAGAACTCTCTACCTCAACTCATGATGAGCAACCAAGTCCTGTGGCAAGTACAAATGATCAAATTCTCTCAATATAAAATGATCTACATCAAGACGAACGTGCTTTTGAACTAACCATAGAAGTTTCCAATGATCACCTGCCCCGCATGACAAAATGGACCAAGAGTCACCCACAGAGCCAAATCATTGGTGACGCCTCTGACAAGGTCCAAACTCGATCGAGTACTGCAAATTTTTGTTACTATACAAATTTTGTGAGTATCATCGAACCCAAAAAGATATCTGAAGCCCTTGAAGACCCAAACTGGGTAGAATCTATGCAAGATGAGCTTCTGCAGTTTGAAAGAAACGAATTATAGACCCTAGTGCCTCTACCGAAAGGCAAAACCGCAATAGGGACCAAATGGGTCTTCAGGAACAAAAAGGATGAAGACGGTATGGTGATCAGAAACAAAGCAAGACTGGTGGCCAAGGGATACTGTCAAGAAGAAGGCATTGACTATGAAGAAACCTTTGCCCCTGTGGCACGACTCGAAGCAATAAGAATCTTTCTTGCCTTCGCATCCCACAAAGGTTTCAAAGTATATCAAATGGATGTCACGTCAGCCTTTCTGAATGGGTAGATTCAAGAAGAAGTATATGTCCAACAACCACCAGGGTTTGAGAACTCTAAGTACCCAAATCACGTCTAATTTCTGGACAAGGCTCTGTATGGACTAAAACAAGCCCCCAGAGCATGGTACGATAGACTTTCAAACTTCCTCCTTGCAAACGGTTTCGAAAGAAGTACTACTGATACGACTTTATTCTATAAGAAGAGAAAAGGTGAGATTCTGCTTGTATAAATTTATGTTGATGACATTATTTTTGGGTCTACAAATTATTTATATTGCAAAAAGTTTGAGTCATTGATGAAAAGTGAGTTTGAGATGAGCATGATGGGGGAACTCACATTCTTCTTAGGATTGCAAGTCAAACAAACCAGAAAAGGTATTTTCATAAACCAATCAAAATATGTCTCTGACATACTTGAAAAATACAAGATCTCTGACTCTTCACCAATGAAAACTCCTATGGTCACTGGATCCAAGCTCCAGAGGGCAAATCGGTGGAGTGTAAACTCTACAGAGGAATGATAGGATCTCTGCTGTACTTAACCGCGAGTAGACCTGATATAATGTTTGCCACATGTCTATGTGCAAGATTTCAAGCTAACCCCAAAGAATCTCATCTTCATGATGTCAAGAGGATCTTCAGATACCTAAAAGGGACCAAAAATCTTGGTCTCTGGTATCCGGACAACTCTGGCTTTGATCTCATGGCTTATACAGATTTAGATTACGGAGGATACAAGCTCGACAGGAAGAGTACCTATGGGAGTTGCCAATTCCTAGGAGGGAAACTGGTAAGTTGGACTTGCAAGAAACAGAACTGTGTTTCGACCTCTACGGCAGAAGCAGAATATGTTGCTACTGCAAGTTGTTGTTCACAAGTTCTGTGGATGAGGACCCAACTTAGAGACTATGGATTTGATATCGAAAAAATCCCCATCCTCTGTGACTCCAAAAGTGCCATTGCGATCTCTGCCAATCCTGTGCAACACTCTAAGACCAAACATATCGATATCAGGTATCACTTTTCTGAAACATCCTGTGGAGCATGGGACAATAGAGATGTACTTTGTGCCCACAGACCATCAACTTGCGGACCTTTTCACGAAGGCATTGGATGAGAAAAGATTCACTTTTCTAGTTGGCATGATTGGTATGCTCAACATGAGTTGACCACAGAGCCTCTATACCCCTGCACAGAGCCTCTGTTGTACATATTTGTATGTAACTTTTTCCTTGTCTGTAAATAATCTCTTCGCCTTTCTTTATTATATTATTTTCTGCGAATCTATGTCGTGTGCCAATCTTATCATTATATGATCCAAGCATAGTTGAAGGGGGAGCAGACCGAACCATCAAAGACCAATCGTGACTAGTCAAGGGGGAGCACGACAGTTCTGCCCAACAGACTACAAAGTGAGGTTAGTCCATTTGAACCAAGGGTCAAAACTATTTCTCGAGCGCTATGCCCTCAGAACGATCCCACTTTGTACTAAATTTTCTGTCGAAACTTTGAAATGATCAAATCTTTGAAAATCTTTCCTAAAAAGGAAATTTTTGGTCTCAGAACCTCTGAGGTCGACCACAGAGCCTTTGTGATCTATCACAGAGTCTCTGCACCTCTAAACTGAGGGTGCTTGACCAAATACACTTTAAAAGGAACTCGATCATTTCATCGCACTTTTCTCCCTCTTAAAAAGCTCTTCTGATAACAACCTTGCATACGACCTCAGAAGTCTCTTACCCACAGAGCTTCTGTCATTTCCATCACTTGAGAAATTCAGGTCATGTGCTGCGGGTTATTTTTTGAAACTCACTGTCACGTGAGAATAGAAAATGCCAGGCGCGTGAGAATAGTGTGGCACACGTCCTAGATCGTGCACCGCCATCATCTGACGTGGCAATATTTGATTGGTTCGTAACCTGTACCGTCGTTTTTTTGAAACGGCTTCTTATCCGTTACCACTCATTACGGATTTGAAAATTTTATCCTTTACCGCTCATTCTTTTTACCCTCTCTCTTCATATATAAACCCCTCTCATGCCCTAAATTTCTGTTTACCTGCTATTTTCTCTCCTTCAAGAATCCCTTTGCAAAGAATTCTCGTTCTCCATTTCTTTCCATGGCATCTCATTCTGCTTCTCCCAAGAACTCCAAGGGATCTTCTGCATCAAACCACTCGATGCATTCTGAAGCTAAAAAGGACGATTCCCATTCTGTTGAATAAGAACATGTCCTAACAAGCAGAATGCTCTCCTTCACACACCATGACTATTACTCCAGGCAACTGAACCTCAAGCCTAACAATCACTATGTTGTCTTGGAACCCAAGGGATATCCTGAGGAAGCTGCTCTATTAATTCAAATCCTAAAGAACCACATTCTCACAAAAGCCCTAACTCTTAAAAGAACCCATATTCCTGAAACTTACATTCAACAATTCTGGTTGAGTGCTAAGCATGAGAAACTGGACCGTTATGGCTACTGTGTCATGGGATATGCCACCCATCCCTTCACTACTCAAATTCTGGACATTAGAATAAACCGTAGAAGGGTTGCAGAGGTATTCGAGCTTCCCACCAAGACCCAGCTAAATCTAAAAAGATACTCTGACGATCCCTCTGATGATGAGATTCTGGAGTTCCTTAGGTTCATAGGGTACGCTGCACCAATTTCCAAAAGGACCGACTTCAGACGCCATAACCTTCCACCTCTGTGGAACGTTCTCTTCTCTATCCTAAATCGCTGCTTGACTTGCAAGGTAGGTAGTCCTGACCAATCTAGCCAAACCATACTTACAATAATGTATGGTATGTACTACGATTTGCCTCTGGACTATGCAACTCTAATATTCATGGAAATCAGAAACGCGGTCATAGCCAAGCTAGAGGACCAAGCTCGAGGCACAGAGCCCAAAAATCTCGT
Organism: Arctium minus; assembly: GCA_954870635.1. Classification (NCBI taxonomy): domain Eukaryota; kingdom Viridiplantae; phylum Streptophyta; class Magnoliopsida; order Asterales; family Asteraceae; genus Arctium; species Arctium minus. Next base: position 61,459,816 of record OX941088.1, on the reverse strand, counting down.
TTTCAACAGGTTTTTTGCACTTCTGCTAAGAGATGCTCTGATAGGAGAAGGGAAGTTACCCACAGAGGATAAGATGATCAAGGTCTATGACATGAAGTTGCACAAGCCCACAGTTCTCAAATCTGGGTATCCGGGTGCAAGACCTCTGCCAGCTCGAATTTTGGCCTACCTGAACAGTGCAGATGGGGTGAGAACTTACATTCGTGGGCACAAGACTCCTGCACCGAGTCCTGCAACCCCCCCCCCCCCCACGTGTAGGATTCCAAGTGGGTTAGATAGCGGTTTACCTTAGGACAGAGATAGGTGAGGGAGCTGATGTTAGAACAGAGGAGGGTGAAGAAGCTGAAGTGCAGAAAGAAGTTGTAGTTGAGAAACGGGAAAAGAAGCTTAAAAACAAAAGAACTCCCAAAAAGAGAGTCGCAGAAGAAGAGGCTCCAAAATCCCCAACAGAGGTTGCCAAGCCAAAGAAGAAGGCTAAGAAATTGACCAAGGCAACAACCTCTAAACCTGTACCCTCTCCAGCCGTGAGTGAACCTGCAGAGTCCGAACAACCTCTGCAGAAGAGAAGAAGAAAAGTCCAATTGATTGAAAGCTCTGAGGAAAGGCCATCCAACCCTCTCTGAGTCACAATTAGGGGAATTCACAGATTTTACAGTGACAGACGTTATGGGACTGTCAAGCTCTGACGATGAGGGTATAAGAATTACGGAGGAGATAGGAGAAAAAGATCCCCTTGGCACACCACCAAAACCAATTCCCAGTGTAACCCACACTTCTACCCCTGCAGTTCTAGTGCAGAGGGGTATTGAAACAGGACCGCACAATCTGAACCCAGCCTAAGCCATCCGGGCAGAGGATATTCCTTCATCCTCTGTACCACCATCCGGGGAAACCAAAACCACCTCACCCTCTCAAAAAGGGTGAGAGTGTTGCTCTGCGTGTCCATTTGCCCCAAGACACATCTCTTCCACACACAGAGGTATTCGTTACCTCTGTCACACACAAGAGTGACACCCAAACCACCTCAGAGTTGGTGGTGAAAGCACACGATGATTCTGTGGCTCTAGAACAAACACAGGATCCTTTCAACATAAGTCTTAAGGGAGTCTCTGAACCCTCCCCCAAAGAACGTGTTGACAGAACTTCCATAGGTGCTTCCTCTGTGGAACATTGAGGATTGGAAGGAAATCCTCCAGAGCTCATCATAAAAACAAGCTCTGAAGGTGCCAAAGACTCGTTGGCCAAATCTAGAACATGTGTTGTTCCAGAGGCTACCTCTGACACCTTTGTCACAAAGGGCGAGTTTAAAGCCTTTGCTGACATGGTGCTCACAAAACTTGACGAGTTGCAAAGCTCTATCTCCAGAGAGTCCTAAGCTAACTCTCAAATCCTTGCAGAGGCCCTAAAAGCCAATACTGAAGCTCTGCAAGCCCTCAATACAAACTGCGCAAAAAGGGCTGATCTTCAAGCTTGTGGACAAGCCATCATTGCACACTCCAATCAGATTCAAATTCTAGGGGATCTTTGCACAGAAGAGTTCCCAAAATATGCTACGCAAGGAGTTCAGACTGGAGTGAAAGAAATGGGCCAGCTCAGAGAGGAAATAAAGGACATAACTCGCAGTGTTATGGTCCCCTTTCACACACAGGCATCAACCTCTGCCCCAGACCCCTCTGCGTTTGCAACAAAAGCTGACTTGGAAGCCATGGGAAATTAGTTTCTGCAAAACCAAAACCTCCTTCGATCCAACTTCAATGACCAAGGAAAGAAGGTGACAGCAGACTTGAAGAAAACCGTAGCCACATTTCGGTTCAAGTCTGATGTGGAAATCAACGCCCTATCATTGGCTGCAGAGGACGCCCTACAGAAGATCAACAAACACGCTGATGAACACCTCTGCAAGAGGAAGAAGCGAAAGGCCCCTGCCACTTGCCAAGAGGAGGCCTCACAGAAGAGGGCTCACCATGATGATCAGGACCCAGATGCCTCTGGCCCTGGTCATCATGAGGAGGAGAAGGCCTTAACACCAAAAGCTCCTGTCATCTCTTCCACTCCTCTTCAAGCCCTACCCTTACAAAGACCATCTTCAGAGGCACACAAAACACAAAATCTCATGCCCAGAGCCTCTGAGGACCCAATACCGTCTTCTCCAATCGTCCAAGGAACAACCTCTGCAGGATCTCAGAAAGGGAAGGTTAGCGTGGGCTCTGAACAGATCGCAGAAGGACTCGCAAAGTTTGTAGAACCCTCAAGTTCTGAACTCATGCCTACTGCACCCACACCAGCTGTACAGTTTCAAAGCCTTGATCCAGTAAACGCTGCAGATACGTCAGAGACCTCTCCACGGAAGAAAGATCAAAACATATCTAAACCTGACAAGAAAAATCCCTCAGAAAAGTCCTCAGAGCAGAAACATCAAGAGGACAGAGTCAAAGAGATAGTTCAATCGATGGACGCCATGAGAGTTCCAATCCCAAGGCCTCCACCGAAAGAACTTAAATTGCAAGAGAACATTCATACCTATCTTTACAGCGCAGAGCCCGAAGCTGTCTTCTTAGCACCAAATCTGCATCCCTTAATCAAAGAAGACATCAGAAGACGCTTCAAGCAAACTGCACTAGAAAGTGATGAAGTGTTTTCCACAGAAGATATCAAAACCGTGATGAGGATCTCTCTGCACTCCTTCGCCAACAAGTCAATCATGTATGCAAAATACTTAGTTGAGAGAAAAGATGGGAAGCAATACACGTTCACAGATGAAGACTTGAAGAACCTCTGTGCCTACGATCTTCCTCAACTACATGCCTTCACAGAGCAAAGACTTGAAAAGCGTAAGGAGTACATGATAGCGAATGGCAGGATCAAAGAGGTGATGCGCGAACATGTAAAATATCACAGCAAAATGGACTTCGAGGTAGCTCTACAACTCGGAGTCGAGAAGATGTCGATCAGCAAACCTCATGACCAATTCCCCGGAATCGAGAACGTTTCTTCCAACTCCTTAATCACAGAGCCTGAGTTCGGATTCATCTATAGAGACGATGATGGGCTTAAAAAGATGTATCGGCCAAATCAAAGTCACAAGTATTCAAACAATACTCTGCAGAAGATAAAGAATACGATTCTGAGGAAGAAAGGCTCTGAGATTGTGCAAGCGGGACCTGCAGAGACAATGATCGGACAGATTGATGCACAACTGAAGTACAGGGAACTCATTCTATCGATGAGAAAAACTCTAGCTGAAAGCTTTACCAACCCGATAAATGATTTTCCTCAATGACTTCTGTAATCTTTTGTTGTTCATTCATGTATTTCGATGCTTAATGTAATTGCCTTTTGGCATTTTTCTTTTACGAATGAATATAACTTTTCAGAGGTTGAGTTCATTTCACCTCTTTTGCTTCTAGCTTAGCCATCGCTCTAAATTCCAAATTTTTATTTTTTAATACTTAGGGGGAGATTGTTAGCTCCACTCACGTTGTACAGAAGTATTGAAAAATAGGCTAAGTATGGGAATCGCAGAAGTCTGCCGCTGAACACTAAAGTAGACCACAGAAGGTGCAAAGCTCAGAGGTTGCTCTGCAGAAGATCTACCCGAAGTCAAACCTGATGATGATACTCAGATCACAAAGCCTCTGTGATCACTCACAAAGCCTCTTAGAAGGCTAACCGCTGGAGATCAATGTTGAAGCTTTTCTAAGAGTTTAAGACAAGACCACGTGCCAAGCACGTGAGACCTGCTGTACGAAGATCCACATGATCAAGTAATGGGCGTCCCACGATGTTTACTTTACAGGAGGCATTCCGTTTATGGAATGTCAGTTTTTGTCTTGTACTAAGGGGTGCATCCTTCTACTATATTAAGGAGCACCACCTTAGAGCTCAATGTACGAGAGAGCACACACAAAAAATAGTAGTCTGTATAATCCTTGAGCATTTTTGCACACACCAGTGCATGTTTTTGGTGTTCTTGAGTAATCAATGAAACAGTTCTTTGAGTAACTTTCTTGTAAAACTTTACTTCCTGTTCATTAGTTACTTGTGTGTTTACTACCTTGTATGTTCAATCTTTTCTATACATCTTAAACGCTTCCGCACTCTACTTCATTAATCAGTGTGTAGTAAACGGTTAAATCAAGTTAAAGAACATCATAACTGGGATCAACACAGACTTACCTCTATTTTTGTGGGCAGAAGCTGTTTCGACCGCGTGCTCACACAGAATCTTTCCATGGTACATCGAAGATTCAAGAAGACTCCTTATGCGTTAATCAACAACCGAACACTGACAATCAAATACTTCCATATATTTGGGTGTAAGTGTTTCGTTCTAAACGATAGGGAGAGTCTAAATAAGTTCAGTGCTAAGGCGGACGAAGGCATCTTCATTGGTTATTCCTCGACATCAACTGTATTCCGTGTTTATCTGAAGAAGTCAAAAACGGTGATTGAAAGCATCAACATCACGTTTGATGAATAAATGGCTTCCGAACAACACAGTTTAGAACCTGCTATAACAGGAATACTAGCTTCTGGGCAACTCAGTCCACGACCTACGTCTCAACAGAATAAACCAGATGAATCATCAACTTCTACTAACCATTTATCTGATTTAGATTTATTATTTGAATTGTTTTATGATGAATTTCTTGGATCTAATGTAAAGAAATATGTTGTGGTTGACAGGATGGAAGACTTAACGACTACTCATCCAACCAGTTCAGATGTTCCTATTCAGTCCAACGCCCCGATTCAACAAGAAGTTCCAATTCAAATGCCGACTCCAACAGTTGAAGAAGTGACAAATGATAAAGAGACAGAAGTAGCTGAAACAGTAGGAGTTTCTATTCAGATCAATCTACAGCCAGAACAAGTTGTTCCTGCTGAGCCTTCTGAACCCACCCCTTCAACAGAGATCATAAATCCTCCTGAATAAACAGAAGAAGGTACAAGTGGATTTGTAGATGATACAACTGACATACAATCATCTAATCCACTACCTCAGGAACATAAATGAACCAAAGAGCACCCGCTAAGCCAAATTATTGGCGATCCATCAAAACTGGTGCAAACTAGGTCAACATCAATGAACATGTGCATGCATGACTCCTTTCTGAGCAAGTTCGAGACAACACGTGTATCAGAGGCACTTGCTGATCCAGAATGGGTGATCTCAATGCAAGAAGAGCTGAATCAGTTCGATTCACTTCAAGTCTGGAGACTCATACCAAAGCCTAAAGGTAAAACAATCATAGGTACAAAATGGGTTTTCAAGATAAAGAAAGACGAAGATGGTACCGTTATCCGAAACAAGGCAAGACTAGTAGCCAAAGGATATAGACAAGAGGAAGGAATTGACTATGATGAAACATATGCTCCTGTGGTGCGATTAAGGGCAATCAGAATGTTTCTAGCCTACGCAGCCCACAAGAACTTCACGGTCTTTCAAATGGACGTGAAGACAACATTCCTAAATGGAATTCTGAAGGAGGAAGTCTACGTATCTCAGCCAGAGGGTTTTGTCAATCAAGAGAAGCCGAATCACGTTTACATTCTCGACAAAGCACTCTACGGTTTGAAACAAGCACCTCGAGCCTGGTATGATGTCCTTTCCAATTTTCTAGTTAAGTATGGGTTTTCAAAAGGTACGGTGGATACCACTTTGTTTATCAAAAAGGAAAAAGGCGATATCATTTTAATTCAAATCTATGTAGATGATATTATCTTTGGTTCTACAAATCCGAAGTACTGTAAGAATTTTGCAAACCTTAAGGTGTCTAGATTTTAGATGAATTTGATGGGAGAGATGAATTTCTTTCTCGGTTTACAAGTAAAACAATTTTCATCGGGTATTTTTATCAATCAATCAAAATACATTAGGGATATTCTTCGGAAGTTCCAAATGGAAAATTCAAAACCGATTGGTACCCCAATGGCACCAGGTACTAAGATTGGCACCGATCCTTCGGGAAAGGCTGTTGATGTTAGGACTTGTCAAGGGATGATAGGTTCTTTAATGTATCTTACTTCTAGTAGGACAGATATAATGTTTTCAACATGCTTATGTGCAAGATATCAGGCCAATCCTAAAGAAATCCATATGTGTGCTGTGAAGCACATATTTAGGTATCTAAAGGGCACAACAGATCTTGGTCTGTGGCATCCTAAAGATACTAGTTTTGAACTAACAGCCTACACAGATGCAGATCATGCAGGTTGTATGTTAGACAGGAAGAGCACGTCGGGACATGTACAGTTCCTCGGTGACAAGCTAGTCAGTTGGGCATCGAATAAGCAACTTTGTGTTTCAATGTCAACGGCCAAAGCAGAATATGTACCTGCTGCTAGCTGCTGTTCTCAGGTCTTATGGATGCGAACTCAATTACGCGACTACGGTTTCCACTTCAACAAGATCCCGATACTGTGACTCCAAGAGCGCCATCGCAATATCAGCGAATCCTGTTCAACACACCAAGACTAAGAACATAGATGTCAGGTATAACTTAATTAAAGATCATGTTGAAAAAGGAACAATTGAACTTTTCTTTGTAAAAACTGATTATCAACTTGCCAATTTGTTCACCAAACCCTTAGATGAAAAGAGGTTCAACTTTCTTATCTCTAAGCTTGGTATACTAAATATTAAGATTTAATAAGTAGTTACCTATAAAAGTTTTCTAAATTGTATACTTTTTCATCATTTCTTCATTCTTAACTCTGAATGATATCTGCACTTCTACATTCTGTTCATGATCCAAGGGGGAGAATGAGAAGAAATTCACAACTGGTCAATATTATTTCGAGGGGGAGCTCATAAAATTTGTGGATGTACCTTTTAATGTCAGATTTTTTTTGTAATGCAAGATTTTAGGGGGAGCTCTTCAAGTCAAAAGGGGAGTACGGATATGACTTCTGATTATTTCTGATCAAAACTCGTACTTTAAAAAGTTTTACTGCTTTTTGTCTTTTCATTTTAAGTGAATAATTTTTACTTTGACTTGACATAAGACTTTTGCAGAATTTTTGAGAGATGTTTACAAGTTCATATGTTTATGACTTTAAGCCTAGCTTCATGAGATGGAAGATCAAACGTAAAGGTATAATTCTATATCTTCATCTCATATATGGTTGAAAGAAGGACAACTTTCAATCATAGAAAACATTGTTCTTAAATGTTCAAACCACTTCCCGATTTTTCAACATATTTTATATTTTGGGAGTGTATTTTAAATGTTTTCATGATCTAAATTATGCTTTAACTGAAATAGTTAAACCAATCTGAGCATCACGTGCATCATAGGAAAACAAAGAATCATTGTGCTAGGAATTAACACAACTTCTATGGAATCACATTAACCAGTGATTTCTACCCATGAAGTTAATCCTTAGTGATTGAGTGTGCAAAGCGAAAAGAAAAGAGTGTGATTAGAGAAAGCTAAATGTTTAAAAGAAAGAGTGTGTGAGAACAGTGTTAAAAGAATATCACAACTCTGCACCAACTTTTTCTGAGCCGGGCAGCCACAATTCTAATGTTTCACAATTCTTTGGTGATCATTATTGAAACAGGCAACTATCCCATGCCAACTCTTGATCAAACCCCACTATCTACTCATTTTCTTCTCAACAAGAAAGTGTTTCACATTTTCTAAGGGGATGCAACACATTTTCTATCTGATTTTCATTCGGAAAATCTGGATATTAAAAAGAAGGAAGTCTGCCCCACCTTCGCACTTCAATCATGCACATTGAGTCTGTGTTTAACTTACTATTGTCGCAGTGGTTTACATAATTTTGAGCCAAATAAGCAATCATCAAGTGCTTAATTCTTTTTAAAACAAGCACGAACACACAAGGAATTAGTTTCTTTGTCATAACGTTTATAGAAATTACCTTTGTGGTGTTTCGATGATTAAATGGAAGCCCTGGGGAGTCAACATCAAACAGCTCCTTTCCAATGTGTATTTGTTACATACAGTGACTTAGTGTTACTGACAGGCATGTTAACTGATTCATTAGTTGATTCAGGTGTTACACGACCATTTTGTCTGGATTTGAAAAGATCTGGATGAATATCTTTAGAATTGACGAATCAGGGGCTCTAGCCGCAAGATTGACATTTCTTACATCTAATTTTGATGAATTCGTTGCACTTAACATCAAAAAGGGGGAGAATGACTACACAAGAAATGGCAAACATCACATGTTTCAAGAATCACGTCAAAGACTGAATTCTTCTAATGAAAATAGATTGAAGACATGCTGATTTAAGAGCTAGAGAAAGAGATTGCATCTTCCGAGCTGAACAAGAAGACTGAATTGCTAAAATCATTTTCGTAATGATCTTGATCCGAAGGGGGAGATTGTTAAGACACAGTCTCATTGGATTCAAGATCATCCGATCTGAAGATCGCAATCTGAAGCTAAAGCCGAAACGTCGACTCTCAATATTAAAGTCTATGTCATTTGTAATAAATGTCAATGTAATTGTTTGTTTATTATATTAGTTAACTTAGTTAGTTATTATCTAAGTTAGATATTAGTTAGTTATATAATATCTACTTATTAGATATTATTAAGTTTTATTGTTTTATATTACAACTTGTTGTTGCAAGTTGTAGGAAGTGTGTTCAACACACTAGATTAGATATTAGGTGATATCTCTAACTCTCTCTAAGATCAGATATTATCAAATCACACAAAAACACACACTTAAAGGTGTATTAGAGAGAAAAACAGAGAACACAAATCCAAGCTTTAATCGATCAACCTTGTAACTCATTTGTTATAATCAATACAGGTTGGTAATCATATTGTGTTGTTATTCTATAAAACTTGATAGTATTGTTGGAATGACAGACCCATAAGGGTTCTAGATCTTTGAAATCCTATAAAATAAAAGATGTATATCTTTTTGTTATTTTTCCAAAGAACTTTGAATCATTTTTCTTCGATATCGTATGAATTTGGTATTATTTTTATACGGTGGTGTTGAATATCGATTATATGTTTCAATGTGATTGAATATGTATAATGTGATTTGCTTCGTGAATGGTTATAGCCCTTAGTCATGGATGTATCATATTTGATAAATACGATTTGCACGTCTTGCCTTTCTCTATATATCTCTTTGTATATTTTCCTCTCATCCAACTTCCTTGAATGTAACTCGAGGTTTTTTTTTAAATGTAAAATATTTTTGTATAAAAAAACATGAGATGGAGGAGTTATGAAGTGATGAAGATGAGAAGACTTAAAGCCATATGATTTTATTTTATGTAATGATATTCATACTTGACTCTATGAACATCGGATTGGGGGGGGGGGTATAGCCATTTCTATAACACCCTGAATTTTGGGGTTGGGTAAAAAGTTGACCTTTACCCAAAGTTCAAGGGGGTAATTTGTATCTTGGGCTATATAAATAGAAATCAAATCTGAGATATTTTCTAATATCTCATTTTGATCTGAATCGTGTTTGAGAAGCCAGAGAGAAAGAGAAGAGTAGGAGAAAGCAGTGTTAAGAGGTTGATCGTTTCGGGCAAATCAAGGTACGAATCTAGCTTAATGCTTTGATCTGAATGCTTTTAGCCGTGTAGAATCTCGTTGTGAAGGTTTTAAACCGTTCCATTTTGAGATCTGAGTATTTCTCATTTTGGATCTGGGTTATGCGTCGATTGTTCTTGATGAACAACACGACCGGACTTGTTAGGACCGATAGGTATTCGACCGGAAGAGCATTCGACCGGAGGGTTGTGTTCGACTGGAAGAGCATTCGACCGGTGGGTTGTGTTCAACCCGAAGAACATTCGACCGGTAGGTTGTGTTCGACCGGGAGAGCATTTGACCGGTAGGTTGTGTTCGACCGGTAGTCCTTTGACCGGTATTTGCCTTTCGACCGAGAGTCTTTCGACCGGTGTTGTCTTTCGACCGGTATTTGCCTTCGACCGGATTAGGCTCTGTTAGTTGTTAGCATCTGTTATTTTGAGTTCTAAGTCAGGTAGCGGAAGAGTTATCTGTGTTTCGACTTACCGATTCTTTCGGTGTTGTCATAGGTAGCGCTCGTTAAGAAGAAGGAAACAGAGGTGAGTTCCTACTAACTTTTCTAAATTGTTATATATGTCAAAGATTGTGTTTTTAACTCCTACATATCTCTATGTTTTCGGATTGTCCGTTTATTACAATTTGATGTAACTTGGGGTTTTGAGATATGTTAGGGTTCCCGAAACGCTTTTGACTAAAATGAGGGATTTCATCTTGTTGAAGTAAAATAATGTTTTACTTGCCCAATATGAGGCTTATTTAAAAGAATGATATAAACTGGTTTTATGATTACCTTTCTTACCAGCAGTTGGTCTGGAAAATGGCATTTTGAAATATAAATGTGTTGGAAGCTATTTATCTAGCTTTGTTGGTCACACGAAATATTGTGACAATTCAAGACTATACTAGTGGATCCCTAGGTATCGAGTCGACTTATGGCTGGGAAGGATATGCCCCTTCCGTTGTAGTTAGTTACATTTGATCCTCGGGGGCAACTTAGGTATGGTTATGTGAGACCGGATCCTAGCCATGGGTCAAATGTAGTCTAATGAACGAGTATGACATGGTTCCTTGGGGGCCCTCCCTCACATCGTAGTACGGACCGAAGAGTTCGTGGCCATGGTTCCATGTATTTAGCTCATAACTCGGGTTTGTGGCTTACTTTGTGTTCCACTATAATCCTTGGTAAATCGGGTAATCCCCGTAATCCGAAGATGTGTTTTGGACCGGTTATCCGTACTTTATCAAAGAACTGTTAAACCTTTGGAAAGATTTACTTTGATGTTATTGCTTATATCTCTTGAGGTTTATGAACTGTATGTTCTCACCAGGCTTTAAGTCTGACACTTTTTCTCAAATGATATGTATAACAGGTTTCCCTTAGCGGTGGGATGCACTGGTTTTTTGAGAGACGAGCTAGGTCTCGGGGCATTTTGAGATGACTAAAGTGTTGATAGTTGGGCATTGTTAAGTCCCATTCTTTTGATGAATTTTGGATTGTCAACTGATGTAATCTAGATAGTTTGTTTAGATTAGTCTGTTGATGAATTCTAAATCCGTACAGGTTTTGTAAAGTCTTCAGGACAGATACACCTTTTGAGAAGTTTATAGAAATGTTGATGTCATGTTGCCAGTCTTTCCAGGTTTTAATTTACTCCGATTTTTTTTAGGGTGTTACAAGTTGTTATCAGAGCTCTAGTTTAAGCGAACTAGGCATGAATGTAAGATGTCTAGACTTAGACTGAGTATACTAAGAATTGATCCGCGAGATTTGGGTAGAACTTCTAAGTTGGGTTAGTCTTACAGTCGACGGAAAGTACGTTTATCAGGCGTTGTAGTGGTGGTGACAAGAACCGTTATGTGTTATATGTTCATAATTTCACTTAGCTAATGTTATTATGAGGATATTGTACGTAAGAGTGCTTGAATTGCTATTAATATGACAATTGGTAATGTGGTAGTACGTTTTCCTTTCGAGTTTTCCTACCTCTTTCTTATCTCTTTCTCTGCTCGGTGTAGCAGTTCAGTATGGTAGGTACGCGCGGAAGACCGCGTACGCGTGTTGATGGTCTAGAAGCGACAGCCTCTACAGCGGGTCAGCCGGAAGGAGTTGAGGTTGTTGTACGACCACCTGTTCAGCCAAGGCTAGGTGGGGGGCCAGAGATCATTCCACGAGTAGACCTGGCTTCATCCCACCCAGTCATCGGGGATGCTAATCCCCAGTCCGAGTTGTTGGCCAGCGTGATGTTGGCAATGAGGGAAGAGATGGCAAAGCAGCAAGAGTTTCTGCTGAAAGTAATGGAGGACCGCGACGTGAACAATCGGAGAAGTGAGACGGTTGTGGAGAACGTCGTAGCGGGTTTTGGAGGCGATGGTACGGGGGTCAGGGCTGAAGAGCGCAGGATTGTTGGTGCTCTGGGAAATAGGAAAAGTTGTTCCTAGAAGTCCTTTCTGGGCTGCGGACCGCCAGAGTTCTTTGGTTCTGATGACCCGGCCGTGTGTGTAAAGTGGATCCGAGCGGTTGAGCAAGCTTTTGGCTCTTCCGAGTGCGTAGATTATCAAAGAGTGCAGTTCGGTACCCAACTACTGAGGGATACTGCGCTCATTTGGTGGAATGTCATCCAATCCACCCTATCTCCTGCAGTGTTGGCTCAGTTGTCTTGGGTTGAGTTCAAGAAGAAGTTGTTAGAAGAATTCTGCAACGAAAGAACGATGGACCGAATTGAGAAAGCACTCCGGTCTCTGGTAAAGGGAAGCCTGACGGTGAGGGAGTATACCCGTCAGTTCATGGAGAAGCTTGGTCTGGTGGGGCACGCTGCCGCAACAGAGAAATACCAGATGAAAGCATATCTTAATGGCTTACCCGCGGACATGCAATCTATGGTCCACAATTCCAAAGCTTCTAACCTCCGAGAGATGGTCGAGGAAGCTCAGTACATGGAAGAAATGTTCGCGAAAAGCAAATCTGAGAAAGGAGTGGTGGTGTCCGATAAGAGAAAGTGGGAGAGCAGTTCAGTACCTCCCAAGCGGGCCCGACTTTTTGTCGGAAACCGCAATTTCAACAGTCATCAAGAAGCAAGGTGGTGCCCGAAGTGTCGAACCAAACACCATGGTAACTATAACTCCACTTCTAGATTCTGCTTCAAGTGTGGTAAGAATGACCACACCGCCCGTGACTGTTCTGTCGTGGGGATGGTTTGCTACGAGTGTAAGGCACCAGGGCATGTGAAGAGAGATTGCCCGAAGCTCAAGTCGGGTAGTGCGGCGGCAAAGAAGGAGAACCCTCCGAGGGTTCCGAGTCGAGCTTTTCAGATGACGGCCGAAGAGGCCAGGGCATCCGCTGATGTAGTATCGGGTACTTTTCTTATAAACTCTGTACCTGCTCGTATTTTATTCGATACGAGTGCTAGTTTCTCTTTCGTATCTGAATTGTTCCGTCAGAAAATTTCTATGCCCACTACTAGTCTTGAGGATGCATTAGTGGTAGAAATAGCCGATGGTAGTCAAGTTCTGATCCACGAAGTTCTGAAGCAGTGTGCTCTTAGTATCGAAGGGAGAGAATTCCTTATCTTTCTACTGCCGATGTTAATCGGGGGTTTTGATGTTGTGGTCGGTATGGATTGGTTGTCAAACAATCAGGCCTAGATCGTGTGTTACAATAAGTTGATTCGACTTTCCAACCCCTCTGGCGAAGTCGTTGTCGTCTATGGTGAAAGGAGAAAAGGTGAAGTGGCAATAATCACAATGGCAAAGGCACGCAAGTGCTTAGTAAAAGGATGTTCGTCTTTCCTAGCCTATGTGATCGATGCCAAGTTAAAGAAATCAAAGCTGGAAGATGTGAAGATCGTGCGTGAGTTTCCAGATGTCTTTCCAGACGACTTGCCCGGGTTGCCACCCGATCGGCAGGTAGAGTTTCGGATTGATCTTGTGCCTGGAGCAGCCCCAATCGCTAAAGCACCTTACCGTTTAGCGCCATCGGAGATGCAAGAGATGGTGGCACAACTCCAAGAGCTATTGGAGAAAGGCTTTATAAGACCGAGTTCGTCACCTTGGGGAGCTCCGGTCTTATTTGTCAAAAAGAAGGATGGCACAATGAGAATGTGCATTGACTATCGTGAGTTGAACAAAGCTACAGTAAAGAACAGATATCCGCTTCCGAGAATAGACGACTTGTTCAATCAAATTCAAGGAGCGGGTTGTTTTTCCAAAATCGACTTACGTTCAGGTTATCACCAAGTGAAGGTAATAGAAGAAGATGTTCCGAAGACAGCTTTCAGAACGCGTTACGGCCATTACGAGTTCCTTGTAATGCCTTTTGGTCTGACGAACGCACCAGCAGTGTTTATGGACTTGATGAATAGAGTGTACCGACCATTCCTTTATAATTCGGTCATTGTATTCATTGATGACATACTCGTGTACTCCAAGAGTGGAACAGGGCACGAGCAACATCTACGTGAAGTTCTGGAGGTGTTGAGAAAAGAAAGGTTGTACGCCAAGTTTTCCAAGTGCGACTTTTGGCTTAAAGAAGTACATTTTCTGGGTCACGTAGTCACTCGAGACGGAGTGAAAGTAGACCCCTCCAAGATTGAAGCTATGATGAATTGGGAGCCTCCTAAGAGTCCATCCGAGATCCGAAGTTTCTTTGGTCTGGCGGGATACTACAGAAGATTTTTCAAAGATTGCTTCTTCCTTGACGGTTCTGACTCGGAAGAATGTGAAGTTTGAATGGACCGAAACCCAAGAGAAGGCGTTCCGGATCCTTCAAAAGAAGTTGTGTGAAGCTCCGATCTTGACGTTACCTGAAGGGTCGGAAGATTTCGTGGTTTACAGCGACGCTTCAAAGATGGGACTGGGTTGTGTGTTGATGCAACGAGGCAAGGTCATCGCTTATGCCTCGAGGCAGCTCAAAATACACGAGCAGAATTATCCAACCCATGATCTAGAGTTAGCGGCGGTGGTGTTCGCTTTGAAGCTTTGGCGACATTACCTCTACGACACGAAATGCACTATTTACACGGATCACAAGAGCCTGAAGTATGTCTTTGAGCAGAAAGAGTTGAATATGAGGCAAAGGCGGTGGCTCGAGTTGCTTAAAGATTACGACTGTGAATTGCTTTACCATCCCGGTAAGGCGAACGTGGTGGCCGATGCGCTAAGTCGGAAGGACTATAGCGGGAGTATTCGGACTACCCATTCGAGAATCGAGCTAGTGTCTAGTCTTGTTGAGAAGATCAAGACATCGCAGGTAGAAGAACTGTTGGAAGAGAATCTCAAAGAGGAAGTCATGACAAAACAACGTTTACTCTTAACGGATGATAGCTGTGGAGTGAAACTGTTCAACGGTCGTGTGTGGGTGCCCAAGATTGGGGGTAACCGTGAGCTGTTGCTAGAAGATGCACACAAGTCCAAGTATTCCATTCATCCGGGAAGTACGAAGATGTACAGGGACTTGAAGTTGCACTATTGGTGGCCGGTGATGAAACTTGACGTGGCGCGTTACGTTGAGCGTTGTGTGACGTGTTCGCAAGTTAAGGCCGAACATCAGCGACCGTATGGGAGTCTCCAGTCTTTAGAGATTCCCGAATGGAAGTGGGAGCATATCACCATGGATTTCGTGATGAAGTTGCCTAAAACCCTTCGAGGTCACGATACCATTTGGGTGATAGTTGATAGATTGACAAAGAGCGCTCACTTTTTGCCTATGCGCGAGACTTTACCGATGGATAAGTTGGAAAAGCGTTATATCGATGAGGTGGTCTCGAGGCATAGGATACCATTGTCGATCGTGTCGGATCGCGATAGTCGGTTCACTTTGAACTTCTGGGATGGGTTTCAGAAAGAGCTTGGTACACGAGTTAAGTTGAGTACGGCTTACCATCCACAGACCGATGGGCAGAGCGAGCGAACGATCCAAACCTTGGAAGACATGTTGAGGTCTTGTGTCATCGATTTCGGGGGTAGTTGGGACTCTCACCTGCCTTTGGTGGAGTTTGCTTACAACAATAGCTACCACTCAAGTATTGGGATGGCACCTTTCGAAGCATTGTATGGGCGAAAGTGTCGGACTCCAGTGTGCTGGCTTGAAGCGGGAGAAAAGCAGTTCGTCGGGCCTGAAATCGTGCAAGAGACTGCCGATAAGGTCAAGTGCATTCGTGAAAGAATGAAAGCGGCTCAGGATCGTCAGAAAAGCTATGCCGATAAGAAGAGGAGACCGATGGAATTCCAAGTAGGCGACCGCGTTATGCTTAAGGTGTCGCCGTGGAAGGGCATTATACGGTTCGGAAAATGTGGGAAGTTGAGTCCCTGTTTCCTCGGACCTTTCAAAGTACAAGCCAACCAGTTGGAACTGCCACCGGAGTTGAGCAGAATACACAACACGTTTCATGTTTGCTACCTCCGGAAATGTTTGGCGGTAGAAGACAACGTCATTCCCCTTTCAGAGTTAAGGGTAGACGAAGGTAACTGTTGTGTGGAAGAACCCGACGCCATCTTAGAGATAAAGTCTAACAAGTTGCGTCACAAAGAAGTCACTTTGGTCAAGGTGCAGTGGAAGCATCCCCGAGGGGTAAATGTGACTTGGGAATCTGAAGAGGATATGAATCGTAGATATCCTCATCTCTTTGTATAGTTAGATTTCGGGGACGAAATCATTCCCAAGTTCGGGAGGATTGTAACACCCTGAATTTTGGGGTTGGGTAAAAAGTTGAACTTTACCCAAAGTTCAAGGGGGTAATTTGTATCTTGGGCTATATAAATAGAAATCAAATCTGAGATATTTTCTAATATCTCATTTTGATCTGAATCGTGTTTGAGAAGCTAGAGAGAAAGAGAAGAGCAGGAGAAAGCAGTTTTAAGAGGTTGATTGTTTCGGGCAAATCAAGGTACGAATCTAGCTTAATGCTTTGATCTGAATGCTTTTAGCCCTGTAGAATCTCGTTGTGAAGGTTTTAAACCGTTCCATTTTGAGATCTGAGTATTTCTGATTTTGGATCTGGGTTCTGCATCGACTGTTCTTGATGAACAAGACGACCGGACTTGTTAGGACCGATAGGTGTTCGACCGGAAGAGCATTCGACCGGAGGGTTGTGTTCGACCGGAAGAGCATTCGACCGGTGGGTTGTGTTCGAACGGAAGAACATTCGATCGGTAGTCCTTTGACCGGTATTTGCCTTTCGACCAGTATTGTCTTTCGACCGGTATTTTTCTTCGACCGGATTAGGCTCTGTTAGTTGTTAACTTATGTTATTTTGATTTCTAAGTCAGGTAGCGGAAGAGTTATCTCTGTTTCGACTTACCGATTCTTTCGGTGTTGTCATAGGTAGCGCTCGTTAAGAAGAAGGAAACAGAGGTGAGTTCCTACTAACTTTTCTAAACTGTTATATATGTCAAAGATTGTGTTTTTAACTTCTACATATCTCTATGTTTTCGGATTGTCCGTTTATTACAATTTGATGTAACTTGGGGTTTTGAGATATGTTAGGGTTCCCAAAACGCTTTTGACTAAAATGAGGGATTTCATCTTGTTGAAGTAAAATAATGTTTTACTTGCCCAGTATGAGGCTTATTTAAAAGAACGATATAAACTGGTTTTATGATTACCTTTCTTACCAGCAGTTGGTCTGGAAAATGGCATTTTGAAATATAAATGCGTTGGAAGCTATTTATCTAGCTTTGTTGGTCACACAAAATATTGTGACAAGTCAAGACTATACTAGTGGATCCCTAGGTATCGAGTCGACTTATGGCTGGGAAGGATATGCCCCTTCCGTTGTAGTTAGTTACATTTGATCCTCGGGGGCAACTTAGGTATGGTTATGTGAGACCGGATCCTAGCCATGGGTCAAATGTAGTCTAATGAACGAGTATGACATGGTTCCTTGGGGGTCCTTCCTCACATCGTAGTACGGACCGAAGAGTTCGTGGCCATGGTTCCATGTATTTAGCTCATAACTCGGGTTTGTGGCTTACTTTGTGTTCCACTATAATCCTTGGAAAATCGAGTAATCCCCGTCATCCGAAGATGTGTTTTGGACCGGTTGTCCGTACTTTATCAAAGAACTGTTAAACCTTCGAAAAGATTTACTTTGATGCTATTGCTTATATCTCTTGAGGTTTATGAACTGTATGTTCTCACCAGGATTTAAGTCTGATACTTTTTCTCAAATGATATGTATAACAGGTTTCCCTTAGCGGTGGGATGCACTGGGTTTTTGAGAGACGAGCTAGGTCTTGGGGCATTTTGAGATGACTAAAGTGTTGATAGTTGGGCATTGTTAAGTCCCATTCTTTTAATGAATTTTGGATTGTCAACTGATGTAATCTAGATAGTTTCTTTAGATTAGTCTGTTGATGAATTCTAAATCCGTACAGGTTTTGTAAAGTCTTCAGGACAGATACACCTTTTGAGAAGTTTATAGAAATGCTGATGTCATGTTGCCAGTCTTTCCAGGTTTTAATTTACTCCGATTTTTTTTAGGGTGTTACAGTCTCACATATATTTTATGATTTATTTTATGCTTTATATATTGTGAGACATTATGCGTGGTTGTATGTATGTGATACTTGTTACAACTTTTTAAAACAAAATTTTGATTTTAAAATATATAAGTAAAAGGAGTTTTACAAATCAAAATGAGTTTTGATTGATTAAACAAATGATTATTAATATAAGATATAAAATGGACTGTCACTCTCGTCGTGGCACTATCGCACAAGGGGGGGGGGGGGCGCGGTACAATCCCCACGATTGTGCTTGATGATTGTGACAGGGGCACTATCACCATGTCACTCTCGCCCGCGGTCACCAGGCCTCCTATTTCAGCTACGTTTTTCTCATTAAAGTCACCTTTAGGAATACATTCAATAATCGATTTTCTCTCCTATTGAAGGTGATTTTCTGCCCCTTTTCTCCCTTATCTCTTCATTGATTGTTAACCCACCATCCAGAGAGTTAATACTCTTTCCCTAGGGTTCTAGCACCTTCATATGGAAGAGTTCATTCACTTCTCAAGTCTTCAAGCTTCAAGTCACCTACCTCATTTCTAGGGTTTTCCCTTACAAACCTTATTGTTGAGTTTCTTATCGCTATACTACCATTAAATGCTCATTTTATGTTGAAAATACGCATTGTCCTTCATGGTTGGATGATGACCTAAAATAAGGGTTTTGTGGTTTTTTGATCTATAAACTAGTTAAATATGTGGTTGAGGGATACATGTCTTACCCTTGTTTAAAAGTTAAGTCTTGGAGGAAAGGTGAATAATATATATATATATATATAGTCGGGTTCAAACGAGAACAATACCTATTTAAAAGAACACGAGAACTAACAAAATCATTAGTGATTTTACATTAACACACGAAAAAGGGGCTTTGGCCGCAGCTTCAGGTCCGTGTGGCTTTTTTGCGCGTTAATATAAAATCACTAAAGATTTTGTTAGTTCTCGTGTTCTTTTAAATAGTTATTGTTCTCGTTTGATCCTCCCTCTCTCTCTCTCTCTCTATATATATATATATATATATATGTTAGCATACATTTATACTTGTAAGCTTTTGGATGATTTTGACCTATATGGGAGGGGTATGGATTTAATTCATGTTATAGAAGGGTGATTATGTGAATCTCATTGTTATACATTATGATTGGGTATTCGTTAAATGAGAAAAAGGTTATGGAATGCATATAACCTTTACATGTGATCTATAAAACGTTTTGAGTACGGAACATGGGATAAATAACATGATGAGTTATGTTTTGACTATTGGAAATTATATATGATCATATTCTGGTTTTGGGTGTCTATATCCTTGTACACGAGGATTTTGATTTTTGTTTGGGTTCATTCCCACATGGTTGGCCACCTTGGGCCACTAGCGAGAAGGAAATAAGGAACGTGGAAGTCCTTGAGGTGTAACTCCTCTATATTGGGTTGGCAATAAGGTCCTGTAAGTCCTTGAGGTGTAACTCGGCGAAGTAGGCAATAAAGGCATGAGATGGTTTGAGGTTATGATGTCTTAATGGCATGAGAACTAAAACCGGGACATGAGGTGTAACCTATCAATACTTTAGGTGACTACACTCACATGTTCCCGTCACCTAGATGGAAATGGGTCTCCCCATATTTAGAGAGATATCTCTTATGTGTTATGATCAGGTGTAGATCATCATGGCAAAATTAAGATCTGGTAAATTTGATAAATTTGATCAGATGTGGATCATCATGGTAAATTTGATAACTTTTACTTTTGTGACGTTTTTCCTATAATTGTTAACTGCTTAATTTTATAAGATCTCATTGGGCCTCGACCTAACACTTGTGATTGTGTACTTGTGGTTTTACAGGTCCCACTATCGGTGCGTCTAGGACGTGTTGACTTATCGATCTTGCGATTAGGAGCACTTGAAGAGTCAGGCTTTTAAGGATTTTTGTGATGAGATATTTTTGGAGATATATTCACACCCTTGTTAATCTGGCAGTCAAAGTCTAGATTAATTAGTTGTTACGGTTATGTTATCGATACATTATTGTTTTGGGATGTGCAAACTTTCCTCTTCTTGTGGGTTATAGTTGTGGTATTTGGGAAGTTTTAAATTTTACTCGTTTTCTAGAATATTACTCTATTATTGTTGTTAAAATTTTAGGGTGTTACAAGTTGGTATCAGAGCTCTAGTTTAAGTGACCTAGGTATGATTTTAAGATGTCTAGACTTAAGCTAAGATATTAAGTTATGAATTACGACAATTAGCTAGAACTTCTAAGATAAGACGATCTTAGAGTCGAGGGAATTACACTAATTGAGATTTGTGATAATGGTAACGAGAAATCTTGTGTATAACGTGTTCATAATTTCACTTAGTTAATGTTATTATGAATATATTGTTACGTGAACGTACTTGATCTACTATTGTTATGATAATTGATGAATGTAGTAATACGCTCCCTTATGTTTTAACTCTCGTAGCCTAGTTTCTTACCTTTATTCTCGTATTTGTGGCAGACGATATGGTTAACACACATTATAGACCGGGAACTCCACCGAATGGTCAGGACACGACGACATCTACGTCCGATCAACCAAGAACGACTACGACAATCGTGGCCCCACCCATAAGAAATGTATTGGGCGGAGGGATCGAACATATCCCAAGGATCAACATAGCGACATCCACTCCGGTTTTAAAAGAAGTAACACCGGAGACAAGGATGATGGACCAGATGATGCAGGCTATGAACATGGACAAGGCCCAACAACAAGAGCTTTTTATGAAATTATTGGAGGATAGGGACACCGAAAATCGCAAGCATGAATAAATTGGGGAGAATGTAATAGTGGCGGGGTTTGGGGTACCAGAATGAGATCCCAAATGACGGGTTAGTGATTATGGATATTGGAGAAGTGGGACGAGCTTGTTTCTACAAGACTTTTCTCTGTTACAAACCCCCAAAATTTGTTGGTTCGGATGATCCCGTGGCTTGCATGAATTGGCTCTGGGAGATTGAACAAGCTTTCAGAGCTTGTGATTGTGATGAAGGGCATAAGGTCATGTTCGACTCTTAGATGCTTAGGGGTTCGACCTTCACATGCTGGAATATTTTTTCTTCGACTCTAGAGGCCCGATGTTGGCCAAGATGAACTACGCCACGTTCAAGAAAAAGGTATTGTAAGAGTACGGTAATGAACAGAAAATAGATCGGGTTTAAGAGAAGTTCTGAACAATAAAGAAGAGAAATTTGACTGTGAGAGAATACAATCGTCTTTTTATGGAGAAGATAAACCAAGTGGGGCACGTAGACCTAACTGAGAAGGAAAATATGAAGGCATACCTCAAGGGTTTGCCCAAGGACATGATGGTAATGGTCCAAAATTCCAAGGCATCTACCCTTCGGGAGAGGATTTAGGAGGCCAAGGTGATGGAAACGGTGTATGCATGAGAGAAAGGAAGATAAACCTAAGGCCAGGGAGAAGAGGAAATGGGAGAGCCCATAAAATTCATTCAAGAAACCAAGGTTCCAGCCTACCGGTAGAGGAGGGGACACTCGTCGAGAGGCAAGATGGTGTACGGAATGAAAAAGAAAGAACTTTGGTTCTTGCAACCCCAACCCAATTACATGATTTATGTGCGGGAAGTCGGGCCACACAAGTCGCGACTATTCAATCAAAGGAACCGTTTGATTTGTATGTAGGGAGGTGGGGCACATGAGAAGTGAGTGCCCCAGGTTGAAAGGAAGCACTAAAGGGGGCGACAAGGGAAACCAACAAAGGAAAGAGGCTGCTCCAAGGGCTCATGGGAGAGCTTTGCAAATGACGACGGAGGAAGCAAAGGAAACCGTCGATGTGGTGTCGGGTACCTTCTTACTAAACTCCATACCCGCAAGAGTACTTTTTCATTCCGGTGCGTATTGCACTTTTATGTCAATTTTGTTTTGCAAAGTCTTGAATGTGCCTACTACTACTCTTAGTGCTAGTCATAGAAGTAGTAAATGGGGAACAAGTAGTCTTGCAAGAGGTTTTAAAGACCTGTCACTTATAAATGAATGGTGAATGCTTCAAAGTGAATCTAGTTCCCATGGAAATCGGTAGTTTTGACGTCATCATTGGGATGGATTGGTTAGCAAAGCATCAAGCGGAGATCTTGTGTTCGAAGAAGCTCATAAGGATACTTTGTCCTCGCTTACAGAGACTTTGTCCTCGCTTACGGAGAAAAGCGTAAGGGTGAAGTGGTTCTCATCCCATCCATAAAGGTGAGGAAATGCTTAACGAAGAAATACCTATTATTCCTAGCATACGTAGTGGATGGCAAAGCGAAGAAGAAGAAAGTGGAATACGTAAGGATCGTCAACGAATACCCGTACGTTTTCCACGATGACCTCCCGGGTTTGCCACCCGTTCGTTAAGTGGACTTCAAAATTGACTTAGTTCTGGGAGCGACACCGATAGCCTGTGCACCTTACCGCCTTGTGCCTACCGAAATGCATGAAATGATGTCACAACTACAAGAATTACTAGAGAAGGTGTTCGTGAGACCGAGTTCTTCGCCATGGGGAGCACTGGTGCTATTTGTCAAGAAGAATGATGGGTCAATGCGCATGTGTATTGACTACCGATAGTTGAAGAAGGTGACCATGAAGATCAAATACTCGCTTGCCGAATAGACGACCTCTTCGAGTTGGATGTTTTTCCAAGATCGATCTTCGCTTAGGTTATCACCAAGTGAGAGATAAGGAAGAAGATGTATCCAAGACGGTGTTTAGGACTCGGTATGGGCACTATGAGTTCCTAGTTATGCCATTTGGATTGACTAATGTGTCGATCGTCTTCACGGATTTGATGAACCGCGTATGCCGACGATTCTTGGATAAGTCGGTCGTCGTGTTTATCGATGACATACTTGTAAACTCTAAATACGAAATAGACCATGAACAACACCTTAGAGAGGTATTAGAGGTGTTGAGAGAGGAGAAGTTGTATGCTAAATTCTCTAAGTTTGAGTTTTGTTTGCGGGAGGTCCAGTTTCTAGGACACGTTGTTAACCGACAGGGAGTAAAGGTGGATCCTTCAAAAATTGAAGCCATGATGAGTTGGAACCTCCAAAGAGCCCAACTGAGATTTGGAGTTTCTTCGGTCTAGCTGGATACTACAAGAGATTTATCCAAGACTTTTCCAAGATTACTTCTTCATTTAAGGCTTTAACTCGGAAGAACGTGGAGTTTGTGTGGGCTGACGCACAAGAAAAGGCATTTCGGACCTTGCAAAGAAAACTTTACGAAACCCCGATACTAGACCTACCCGAGGGAACGGAAGACTTTGTGGTTTACAGCGACGCCTCCATGTTTGGCTTAGGTTGTGTCTTGATGCAATAAGGCAAAGTGAAAGCCTATGCCTCGCGGAAACTCAAGGAACAACAGAAAAATTACCCAACCCACGACCTTGAACTAGCGGTGGTAGTATTCGCCTTGAAGTTGTGGTGATACTATATGTATGGTACAAAGTGCACACTTTTTACCGACCATAAAAGTTTGAAATACGTGTTTGACCAAAAGGAATTGAACATGCAGCAATGGAGGTGGCTTGAGTTACTCAAATATTATGATTGTGAGCTACTATACCACCCCGACAAGGCGAGTGTGGTGGTAGATGCCCTAAGCCGGAAAGAATATAGTGGGAATGTGCGAGTGTCATTCACAAGAACTGAACTTGTCACAACCGACAATATGAACTTGTCGTGAGCTTAGCTAGCGAGAAGTATGCAAACAACGGCTTGTGACAACTACAAATTCACAGTAGCTTATCCTAACCAAACATATCGCAAGCAATTGAATTCAGTTATCGCAACTCATTGAACAACTTTCACAGCCTCTGGTACTAACTATCAAACTATCGCAACCCACTATGAATTTCCCTTTGTGCAATATTTCACACAAACCACTACTCTCTCTTTTCTTTGTCGTGAAATACAAAGCAATATCGCAGGATATTATGTGCACATCTATCAAACAAAGTGATTTATTTTTCCGATATTCCATAAAGCATAACAACGATTGGAAAAAAAATCACCAAGTATAGTGATGTCACCAAATGCTAAATCATCTCATCATAAGTATAGTGATATGCAATCCACTAAGTGATAAGCACAACGATAAACCAAGTGTAAGTTCCATGTTATGTGCGATAAACAAGAAAAAAACGTTCTTCCCTATATGCGATGTATTTGTTTATCGCACCTTATTTGTGCGATACATCACTTTTGATTTTCTTTGTTGTAAAATAAAAGACTAAAAGTCATGCGAAACTTTCTTTTGAATTCCTAGTTTCATGCGATACATAGCTAAACAAAGTCAATTCATCTTCTTTCACACAGACTATTCAGTTTTAACATCCTGCAACTTTTTCAACAACCAAGATTTAGATGTTTAAACTTGAATTTTACGATTGAATCATGCATACAAACAGAAGATATGACTGGTTAAACACAAAAATTGAATCAAACACACCAAAATCATCAAAAATCTCAAGAGCACGAAGAACACATTTGAAATCAAAATTTTCAAAAACTCAAAATTTCTTGATGAAACTGAAAATCAATGATCAAATCATGTTTAGAAACAAAAATTGTGGAGGATTAAACAAAAGATTTGGATCAACACACCAAGATTTATCAAAAAAAGAACTCAAATAACAGTTTTGTAAGTCAAATGTTCAAAACTTAAAAATTCAATGCAAAAACGATAGAGATCGATAAAAAAAACGATTAGATATCAAAATCAACCACAAAAAATATCAAATTAAAGAAAGAACTTCCAAACCCAATTGATATTCAATTTCTTTTTCTTCATGAAACTCAAGAAACCTTCAAACCTTCTTCAAATCACCAATTATGATCTGATACCAATTGTGAATCTCAGATCTGATCAAGTAAAAATGAATTGAACAATAAATCTTTATTGAATGATTGAAAGATAATGGTTTACATATGATTTATGAATAATATCTCTCTATAATCTATGAAGCGCAATATTGTTCTAAACCAAAATGACCTATAAAAACACTTTAAATACTAAGGGCTTAATGCTTAAGGCCCAAGCCCATTATACCAAATAAATTCCATTAACATAATAAGGCTTCTACAAATATTTAATTAAACCTCTATAGTTTTTTATATAACTTTCAACGTTGGACATTTATGGTCCTAACATGTTGAGTTCATCCTCCGAAATTTTCAGAATCTTTCTCTTTGATATCTTTAAACTTTGTCACAAGTCTTGTCTTCTTCAAAAAATATCTTTCAACAAACTTTGTATCAATATTTCTTGAACCTTATCTTCTTATATCTTTGTGTCTCCCCACAACTTGAAATTCAAACAATCAAAATAATCTCCCTTCTTATGTCTTTGTGTCTCCCCCTTTCAATTTTTGATCAACACTACTTTCACCTTTAGATGAAAAAAATTTTGAATCTTTTCAAATTCGGAAACGAGTTATAACCCTGAATCAACGAATGAAACAATTAATATGTCTGTAAGTAGCACAAAGCCACTTAGTACAACGAATGAAACAATTAATATATCTGTAAGTAGCACAAAGCCACTTAGTACAATGGATGTACTTTGGAAATGAGTTTTATTGAAGTTCACTCACCCAGGAAGTCCATTCAATCATTGAAAAACACAAGGAATTCCTAGAACATTATGACAGAAAAACATATTCTTTGTGTGATTGTGCTTGTGTATGAAAGAATTTAAGCAATTTGTGCTTTATCAAGAATAATGATTTACAAAGCTTTCTTTATTGAGATTGAGAGAAAGTTACAGGATTGGAATCTGAGAGTCCAAGATCACTGATTCTTTCGAGAGAGAAAGTAGAGAGAGAGAGGAATGGAGCGCAAAGTATGTTGTATTGATATGTGCGTGTGAAACTTACAACAAACCAAGACCAAAGGGACTTAAATACCCTTGGTCAATACAACAAAGATTAGACTCTAAACACATAATTTGACCAAGCCCTATAAATACACTGATTACTATAAAATCAGACCTAACAATCTCCCCCTTAGTAATCATTGGCGCTTTGGTCTTCAAAAATTATCTTCTAAATCAGCACAGACCAATAAAGCGACTTTATGAAGCTTTCTGACTTTTTAAAGAAAAATTTCTTCTCATCATCTTTCAGTTTGAAATTTTCTTTGCTGCTGGAGCTCTAGACGATACACCTCTTTTGAATGACCTTGAATGAACTTTGGAGTTCGGAGCAGGAACAACAAAAGAATTTGTTGTAGCTAAGAGAATAGAATCTTTGATCGAATCTTGATCAACAGATAAACTTTTGAGCTCTTTGTCTCTTAAACTTCTCCTTGACTTCTCCCCCTCATGACCTTGATGATCTTGATCAACTTGGTCATGCAAATGTTGGAGACGAGACATCGTAAGATCTGTAAAATCAAAGAAACAGAGAAAAACAGAGGAGGTTTGCGCTTCATGTTGGATGCGCAAACCAAGGTTTGCGTTTCACGAAGGAGACGCAAAGCAAGGTTTGCGTTTCATGAAGGAAGCGCAAAACAAGGTTTGCGTGTTACGCTGTAAGCGCAAATCTGACTTAAACTCAGACAAAATTTACCTTTTGAAGCTCTTTGACTCCCCCTACACAAATGCACTAGATATGACAATTCGAGTTAGCATTCATAAGGGAAAATCAGATACTCCCCCTCAAAAACAGATATACTCTTTGAAAAAAAAATGTCTTTGTTCACTCCCCCTTGAATAATGCATAAACCCATTAAAATATATTTATGAGAACACAATGATCAAATATTAATGTAGAAAGAAAAATATACTTAATGTAAATTTTGAAACGACTAAACATATAAAATTTTAAACACTAAACAAATTAAATTCTACAGAGTAAAATATTACAAATTTATCAATCATTTGAAATGAAACATATGTTGTAGGATACAAGAACAAGTTTTATTGCATATCAAGTTAAGACATGTTCAGTTTCAACAACTTCCAGCAATCTATTCAGTGTGCTCACATGCGAATCTTCGATTAGCTTCAAGAAAATGCAATTTTAAAAATATTATAGAGAAATTTGCATGTACTCACACTAAGCCATCAAGAATTAAGATATTCATAAATTTACAGATTTATCGCAACTCAAACATATCACCAAGTATCATGAGATGTGTGCTCATTGGCATCTTTTAGCAGTGTGCTCATTGGCATCTTAACATGAGTGTGCTCTTTGGCATCTTTTAAGCGCGTGTACTTTGGCATCTTTTGAATCAACAAATTTATTAAGTAAAGAACATGTGGTAAACGTAACTTTCTATCTGACCCTATTGCAGGATTTGGGTCAGCCGCTCCCAGACCTGTTGGCCTTAGGGGACTAGGTGTCAAGCACCCCTTGGAACTTACTCTCCCAGATCAGAAAGGCTACATCGACATATCCTAAACCCATTCATACCAGTAGAACATGACTTTCGATCTGATTCTATAGAAGGATTTGGATTCGATCACTCCCAGATCAATTGACCTTAGGGGACCAGATGACGAGCATCCCACGGAACTTACTTTCCCAAACCAGAAAGGCCACAGGTACAAACTTTTAAACTTAAAGATTTCTGATTTTTAAGAATTTAATATTCATCTCAATCACTTAGTTCTACATCTAAGTGCTTAGCCCATATTTTCACTACAATCTATAATTTTGATCGTTTAGTGTTGTTTAAGCAAATTAAACTATAAATATTCCGAATCACACAACTTTAAAGCAGAAATTAAAGTTTTAAACATGTTGCTGACTTTTCGACTTTTAAAAGATATGAAATTTGACCATATAAAAACATTAATATTAACAAAAGAACATGAAAATTTATCCTAGACACATATTTTATTCAAAAGAAAGAAAATGTGTAAAACTTTTACGTTATAGACTAAAATTTGTAAAGATTTAAACTTTTAATGAAATTTAGTTGGAACAAAATAAAATTCAACTATTTCATCTTTTAAATTATAGAAAATAAATTTGTGTCTCAAAATAAAAAAAAAAATTGGGTTATACAAATTCACGAGATAGATAAACAAGCTCAGATTCTTGAAACATTGAGAAAAACAGGAATAACATCAGATACAGAGATATATGCAGTGGAAATAAAATTGATGTACTCACAGTGTCTCATTAGTCAGAAGCTGAAACTATGAAGAATGAGTTATAAACTGCTTTGTTTAGAAGTCATAGTCTATGAAGCACGGGTCCTGAGCTAAATTACTCAGAAACCAATTTTCTATTACTCCCCCTTAACATGTGATGCCTTCAACTTTGAATCAGATAAAGATTTGGGTACCCACTTGAATTTGGGCCCGTGTTTGTTAGTTGCAGTTCTTATGGGGAAACAATAATCAGATTTAACAGGTAAAACACGAGGAATAGGATCAGAGAAATAATCACAACCATCAGAAGAGAAAGCATAATCATCAGAACTAGAATATGAGGAAGAACATGATACATGTTTTGAAATTTGAATCATTTGCTTTATAGAGTATTTTGAAATTTTATTACATTTAGCAAATGAATCACTGTAATAAAGTTTGTCTCCATTTCTATCCCCATCAAAAGTATGTTCATCAGATGTCCGCCTCGCTCTCCAGATTTGCTTTTTTGATTTGCTCACATTCCTATCTGAAAGAATAGAATCGGAAGAATTAGAACTGTCAGAAATAACTGTATCTCGTTTCTTCGACTTCTTTGACCGTCTTCTTTTACGCTTAGGTTTATAATATTGATCATTGAGCGTAAGAGAATTATCAAGAATTTTAGATGAAATATTTAAATAAGAAGAATTAAATTTATCCAAGCAACCAATCTGATCAACTAATAAATCTGAATTCACCTCGGAGTCTGAAGAATTTTTAGAAAAGATTTTAAAATCTGAAACTTCCTTTTTATTTTCCTTAGAATCAGAAGAGATAATAGAAATAAAATCTGATTTTTGAGAAAATAAATTTTCTTCAAGACTTGAAGTCATGAAAGAAAGAATTATATTAGATTCAATTTTCTTCAAAATATTTTGATCTTCTATCTTGTCTTCAAGATCGATGATTTTGCCTTCTAATATTAAAGGAGGAGTATATTTCTTCGAATCATAAATGATAGGAGAAATATTTTCCTTATCAATATCAGGGGCATAAGAAGAAACAAAATCATCAGATACTGAAGATTTAATAGAAGATATATTAGTTAAAACTTTTCTTCCTCTCCTTGATTTTTCCGGAAAATATTTGGCATTTTCACTTGTGTAAACAAAAGGAATTTCAATTTTCTTGTTATTAATCCTTTTCTCATTTTCGACGTCTAAAATTTGCTTTTCACTAGTCCAAAAGAATTTAAGTTGAGGACCGTAGTGTGCAAGATTTAGATAGTCGTATTTATATAAAGTGGGAACTTCGTCTATCACTTTATTTAAAAAATGAGGATTGTCAAAACCAAGTCCCCATCTTTGTTTTACAGCTTCTTCACTCCTTGGTTTGTTCACATAAATTGTTTGTTCAGATTGGTCTCTCCGATAAAGCTTTTCTTCTAACTTAATTATTTTATCACAAAAATCATCTTTTAAATTAGTCATAGCCGTCAAAGATTCAAGATAAAAATTATTTGAAATTTCCAAATCATCCAATTTCTTTTGAAAGATTTCTTTAGTATTTTCTAAAATTGATTTTTCATCTTTCAAAGAAATTTTCAGTTTGTCAATTAAATCTGACTTTTCAGAATTTAAATTCTTTTCAGATAAAATTTTAGAGTGTATATCAGACAAAGCATTAATCATGATATCAATCTGAGAGGTAATAAAATTGTAATCAAATTCAGAATATACCTCATCCTCATCAGAATCAGAATCATCTGACTGGTCATCTCCGACTAAGCACATGTGAGCGATCTCGACATTGGAAGCTTCGTCGTCGGAATAATCCAGCCAGAATTCTTCTTCGGCCAATAAAGTAGTTTCGTTCTCTCTCTTTTCTGCTAGTTCCATTTTCTTTCGGTAGTAGGCTGAGTCCCTAACCTTCTTTGCTCTACACTCCTTTGACATGTGACCCGGCTTTCCACAGTTGTAGCAAGCATTAGTCTTTGGCTTGGGTACTTTGGCTTTGAAACCGGAAGTGAAGCGTAAAGAGTTGGAACCAGATCTAGGTTGGAACTTCTTCTGGTAATGATGAGAGAGATGGATCATGGCTTTCTGTAAGGCCTCTCCATCGTCATCAGTTGACCCGGTGTAAGCATTATCATACAACGCTTGTTCAGCTAGTTGCTTCATGAGAAGAGCAACCGGATCAACTGTCTTCTTGTTCTTTTTGTCTAGCTTGGCCTTTTTCTCTATCACCAAGCTCTCATCAGTTAGCATAATCTCATACAGTTCTTGAATCTGCATCGGGGAAATTCTGACATCGTTCCTCAGTCTATGACATGATTTGTTCCACTTTGGCTGAAGAGAATTAAGGAATTTCAGATTCGTCTCAAAAGCAGTCTTTTCCACTTTAATCTTTCTAAGATCATTAATCACTGCGCAAAACCGGTCAAAGATAGCCTTCAGAGATTCATTGTCCTTCGCCTTAAATTCCTCAAAGTTGTTCATGAAGCGTGTCTGGCGAATCTGAGTAGCAACTGATGACCCAAGCATGATCTTTTCTAATTGAGTCCACATCATATTTGGATTATGTTTGAAACAATCAATTCGATTGTAGATCGAGTTAGGCAGAGCTAGCATCAAATTGGATTTTGCTTCTCTATTGGCTTTTTCGCGTTTGATTTCATCATCAGTCAAAGGAATGTCATCTTTTGGCCTGACAAACGGTCCTTCAGTAAAAGATTTCATCATATTTTATCCGTTACTCTGACGCTCAATGAAATTTATGAACCTATCTCGCCACTGTGTAAACTCGTCTTCGTTGATTAAGACTGGTGGACGAGTATCTGTTCCCAATTGCATCATCAGATCACTGCTGTAGAACTGAGCTTGGAAAGCAAACTTGGAAGAATCCATTGCTGATGATCAAAAAAAAATTCGAAAAAATATTAAAAAATGTAAATTTGAAAAACACTTGTGATGACACAAGGTTTTAAAAAAATAGATGACACAAAAAAAAAATTCCAGATTTTTTTTTTTTAAACAAAGTCAGGAAACAAGAGCTTTGCGAGTCAAGAGAGAGACGCAAACTGACGTTTGCGGGTGTTGAGTTTTGTGTTTGAAGAGGGAACCGCGAACTGGACTTTGCGTTTGCTAAGTGAAACGCAAGATAAAGCTTTGCGTGCGCAGACTTTGCGGGTGTAAGCAGATGCGCAAGACAGACTTTGCGTGTCCTTGATGACACGAGAAACTAACTTTGCGATTGTAGAAGTAAACGCAAACTGACTTTGCGTGTATAATGTGAACCGAAAACCTGAAACAAACGAGCAAAGTTAGTAGAATATGCAAATCACAAGATGAATGATACGCAAAGTATCATGAATGAAACGCAAAGTATATGATAGAGGCACAAACATTATGAATGAAACGCAAAGTTGTAAGAACAAACGCAAACTGCATAAACTCAAATAAACTCACAAGATCAAACAAAAACAAGAAATTTATGAGAGAAAAAACACACTCTGAGTTTCGAAAACAACTTTTAACAAACAATTTCGATTAAAACACACTAAAACTCAAATTCAAGAATGTAACAGTACCGAAACTCGCTTTTTCAGAAAATCACAATTTTGCAAAATCGAAGATCAAATCAATGTTTTTATGCAAAATTATAGGAAACAACAATGATCGATTACTAAAAACGATTCTAATGAAATCAAATTCAACACAATTCGATCTCTAAAACTTCCAAATTTGATGAGAAATCAAGAAAACGAGATTTTCTTGAAAAACTCAAGAAAATTAATCAAATTTTCGATTTCAATCAACAATTCAGATTCAGAAAAAGCAATCTCTCAATCCTCTCAAGATTCAGTTGGCTCTGATACCAATTGAAAGTCCAAGATCACTAATTCTTTAGAGAGAGAAAGTAGAGAGATAGAGGAATGGAGCGCAAAGTATGTTGTATTGACATGTGCGTGTGAAACTTACAACAAACCAAGACCAAAGGGACTTAAATACCCTTCGTCAATACAACACAGATTAGACTCTAAACACAAAATTTGACCAAGCCCTATAAATACAATGATTACTATAAAATCAGACCTAACAGAATCCTATATCTACTTTCTCTCTCTAGAAAGTATCTCTCTACTTTGAACTCAATCAAACGTATATGAATGAAGCTCTCTACAATTACAAAGGAAACAAAGATATTTATACCTATTCACTTATTACAAGTAAAACAACTAGAATTGACAATCTTTGACTTTTTCTTCATCCTTTGACTTTTGATAATATTGACTTCAAGCTTTGACCCTTTGACCTCCAATATTAATTACCTCATTCGGTGATCTCGGATATAATTATATTTGACCTAACACGTTTATTTCATGTAATTTCCATTATAGCATTTATATTTCGCAATTAATTTTCTTCTTATTTACTTTTCGCAATTTATTTTCTCGAACTTTATTTCTTGCAATTTAATCATTGTCATTTACATTCCATGCATTTTAATTTATGTTGTTTCTTAAAAATCGTTACTTGCGCAACAAGCTTCCTTTCTAAAATTTAAGTCATTGCAATTTATTTCATATAATTTTCATCTCTGTTATTTGTAGTTGAATTCTGTATGTCTTTTGTGAAGAGAAATCAAGCAATGATGGGTAATAGCCTTAGCTTGGGGTATAAAGGGAAATTAGGACCGAGACTGATGAGAAGGTAAAAAAGTGTTTTGAATATGGCATGATTGTTAAAAGTTATTTATATCAAAATTATATTTTACGAGGGACTACATCTAATCAATTGGCAACTAGTAATATGTATGAAAACTTTTAAGTTTCATCGAATATCGATTTTGAGATAACAAAAAAATGTTATAATATCTTTTTAGTTGATCATTCGTGTTGTGTTATTGGATATTTATACCCTTTGCTTCTTTTTATATCTTATTTTTCATAGTGATACTCAACAACCAACCAAAAAGATTTTATTCGAATCGACATCTTAAACCAACTTTTAAGGATTGGACTTTTAGAGAAACTTTTATAGCCTTTCCCTATAGATATTATTGTTCCAGTTTCTAGCTAATGATTAACACACAATTTATCAAGAACAATCCTTTTATTAATCACACAATCTACAAAAACTCATATCCTTATTGTGTGTGTTCTCATAGTGTTTCTTACCAATATGCGCGTGTGTGAGATAGGTCTATCTACACTATGAATTTTCTATTTATACGGTCAACATGACCTTAGCAATTTGTCAACACTTTACAACATTTACATTAAACACCCACACAATTTACACAATTTACATTTCAGACCCTCCTTTTAATCTTGAATACAATTTAGCTCTAACAATCTCCCCCTTTGGATTCAAGATTAAATTTTTTTTGACGATAATCTTCAGGTCTTCTCTCTCTTGAAAAATCTTCACCAAATAGTCTTTCACAACTTTGACATCTTCAAATCTTTGACATCTTCAAATCTTTGACATTTTGATCAAACTTTGATAGCACTTTCAGATTAATCTCCCTCTTTGAATTCCTTGATTACTATTGACAGTCTTCACCTTTGATTACAACAATGCAATAAACTCTTCAAAAAACATTATCAGCTTGACTTTGCTTTCTCATTCTTGTACTCTTCCCCTTTGTAACATCTTGCTTGACTTCCGCTTTAAAATGATTCTGACTTTGAAATCTCTAATTATCTCCCCCTTTTTGATAAGATCAACTCTAATCTGACTTTGAAATCTTGAAATTCTCCCCCTTTTTGATGAATTTTGAGAATCAGAATCATCAAAACATTTCAAGGTCAGTTCTGTCTTTGAAGTAGCTCCTCCAAATAATCAATGTAAGCACAATGTAAGCACAGTCTTCATGAAAAATATCTCCCAAATAGGAAAATAATCAATCTCCCCCAAAATCGATCTGATAAAATGATTCTGCCGTCAATTCATAAATGTATTCATCTGAATCTTTTCAAATTCAGACAAAATAGGAATGGTAACTTTGAATCAACGTATGAAACAATTATAATGTCTGTCAGTAACACAAAGTTACTGAGTACAACGAATGTACTGTATATGGAGCTTGTGTGATGTTCACTCCCCAGGACATCCATTCAATCATCGAAAAACACAAGGTTAAGCTATGAACGTTCAGATAAAAAAATGAATTTTCTATGTGTAGGTGCTTCTGTATGAAAGAATTAAGCATAATGATTGCTTTTATAATAAGGCTCAAAATTATGTAAACCATTGAGACAACAATAGTTATACATAGACTCAATGTGCATGAGAAAGGGTCGAAGGTGGGGCAACTTTCCTTCTTTTTCAATATTCAACTCTTCCAAATGAAGATCAAATAGATTATGTGTTGCTTCCCCTTTAAAATGAAACATTCTTTTGTTAAGAAAAGAATGAGTAGCAGGTGGGGTTTTATACAAGAGTTGGCATGGGCTAGTTGCCTATTTCAACGTCGTTCACGAATAATTGTGAAACAACATATTATGCGGTTGCCCGGTTCAGGAAAAAAATTTGGTGCAGAGTTTGATATTCTTTTACTCTATTCTCACACCATCTTTCTTTTAATCATTTGAGCTCGCTTTTAACCAACGTCTCTTTTCCATTTTACCTCAGCACACACCCACTCTCTAATCTTTTGACCCCTCTCCCCTCAATCACTTAGGATTACTTCCGGGGTAGAAAACACTGGTTATCGTGAATCCATGGAAGTCTTTTAAGCACTCACACTGAATCCCATGTATTTTGTCCTAAAAATGATGTGTTGCTCAACAGTTTATCTTGACAGATAAGCACAAGATATCATTATCAGAAAATATATGCTCATTAAAGATAGGAATGAAATTTGGGCAATTTGAACAATTAAGATCTCTCAAAACTTTGAACAGTTATGATCATTCAATTTTATTGTTTTGAGAATCTCACAATGATTTAATCAGATCGAATATCATGAAGAAAAATGTAATGGGGTATCAAAGAACGAAAGTTGTTTATATGAATGAGATATAAACATATTATCAATGAAAGAACATTTAGAATAGAAATGACGAGTGATCTCAAACAACATTGAATACAACCGGGAGTATTACCATCGAAAGATTAATCGTTTGAGACATGGTAATAAAAAAGTCAATAAAAATGTGTTGAACCGATGTGTGTAAGAATACTTGACAGTATATTGACAAGATAATACACAAGTATTGATCTTTTGGAAACACACGGTCAGATAATCATCAAAGTATCCAAAAACATTTAAAACCACACTTCTCAATTCATGAAAACATTTTAAGAACAGGAAGTGGTTTGAACATTGAAGAAAACTATTTTCACAAGCGAAAGTTGTTCTTCTTTCAACAAGTGATAGAGTTTAAGAATGTAGAAATGTATACCTTTAGCATAAAAATTCTCAGCTCCCCTTAAAATGGATATCATCATTTAAACATCCTTGACAAAAATTTCAGATATGCTCCCCCTTGATATCTGTAAAAAGTCAAGTCATCAGAAAAATATTATAGTTAAAGTATAATTTTCTTTTATCTTCTCCCCCTAAAAGATATGACAGTGAAAATTTCATAAACTCCCCCTCGAAGAAAAAAACTCCTTTTGAAAGATGTTATCTATTAAGCATCCTTTAGAAGAAAAAACATTTGAGAACGGGTTCTGAACTGAGTTATCCAGACGCCATAGTCACTTGAAATAACCTGCAAAATAAAGATTTTGGTAATCATTATAGAAATGATTCCACCTTAGTCAGTAAAGAATGAATATTAGTAACTGTTTATGATTTCCAAAAAAAAAACACATGCAATATAAACAAAGACTAAGATGCACTCCCCCTCAGATCATGGACTATGCTTTAAGTAGACATATTCAACATACCTAATTTTCTGATTAAGAATTTGAATCACTTTTCATCTAATGGCTTAGTGAAAAGATCAGCTAATTGTTGGTCGGTTTGAACAAAATGCATTTCGATGTCTCCCTTTTCCACATGATCTTTTATAAAATGATAGCGTACATCAATATGTTTTGTCTTCGAGTGTTGAACTGGATTTGCGGTTATTGCAATAGCGCTCTTAGAGTCACAATAAATGGGAACACGCTTGTATGAATATCCAAAATCCTTCAACTGAGTCTTCATCAAGAGGACTTGTGAACAACAGCTAGTCGCAACTACGTATTTTGCCTCAGCACTGGATGTAGAAACACAATTTTGTTTCTTGGATGTCCAACTAACCAGTTTACCTCCCAAAAATTGGCATGAACCAGAAGTCCTCTTTCTATCCAGTTTGCAACCTGCATGATCAACATCAGTATATGCAGTTAATTCAAAACAAGAATCCTTAGGATACCAAAGGCCTAACTCGAGAGTGCCTTTGAGGTATCTAAGTATTCTTTTAACAACAATCAGGTGAGATTCCTTAGGATTTGTTTGATATCTAGCACAGAAGCATGTAGCAAACATTATATCAGGTCTGCTAGCTGTTAGATACAGTAATGATCCAATCATACTTCGGTACACTTTCTGATCAACAGATTTTCCGGACAAATCTGCATCTAAAAGTATTCCGATAGCCATAGGAGTTTTCATTACTGAACTATCAGTCATGTTGAACTTTTTCAAAATGTCTCGAATATACTTCGATAGGTTTATGAAAATGCCTTCGGGTAACTGTTTGACTTGAAGTCCGAGAAAAAATGTTAACTCACCCATCATTGACATTTCAAACAGAGACTCCATGATTTTAGAAAAGTTCTTGCAAATTTTGGATTAGTAGACCCAAATATAATATCGTCCACATAAATCTGTATTAGTATTAAATCCTCACCTTGCTTTTTAAGGAATAGGGTTGTATCAATTGTACCCTTTTTGAAACCTGAAGCGAGTAGGAACCGAGTAAGAGTGTTATACAAAGCTCGTGGTACATGTTTTAAACCATAAAGCGCTTTGTCCAGAACGTGTACGAAAAGATAGATTTCACACAACTCTTTATGCGAAAAGTGTTATGTTGAATTTCTAAGGATGAAATTCGCATAGTTCAGTGTGCAAAAAGTAGAAATCCGCATCTCACAGCGAGCGAAATTTGAGGAATTCGCATCTTGAAGACTTGAAAATTTCTAAGGGAGGATTTCGCATCGATACGTAAAGCTCAGAGGGTTGAATTTTTCTAAGTCCAGAATTTGCATCACTCCTTCGTGCGAAAAAGCTTCAAGTTTGAAAAAGTTTAAGTCAGGAATTCGCATCCTTCTATATGCGAAAAGCTTGAAATTTGCATCTAACTACGTGCGAATAGTAGGATTTCGCATCCTTAAGTGTGCGAAAACCTGGAATTCGTATCCTTTGGCATGTGAATTTTGAGTAGTGTGTGAAAAGTCTTCTTAGTTGCGTGAGAATTCCATAGTTAGCCTATAACATCCCATACTAACTCCATATTCGCTTAAACACATACAGAGCAACTAAGTAAAACTTTATAGCAAAATAGTACTAGTTATTGATAGCCGGACATTAAGGTCCATATATATACAATCCCAAAAGTATCTATTCACAAAATAAGGTTGTCCGGTAAGTTAGTCTTCAAAATATCCACTCTTGGTCTCTCAACCCGGATATTCCCCAAGTCTGTCTCTAGAACCTGCCACAGAATAACAAACGTGGCTGAGCAATAACTCAGTGAACAGATCAATGAAATCAACAATAAACAATATAGGGTAAGTACAAATTATCCCTATAATCATGAAACGATAAAATAAGCAATCGAATATCACAAAGATATAACAAAGGGTTCACGTATTCACCCGTTCCGTGTTTCGTGTTATTCAAGTTCACATAAATCACCCGAATACACTAAACCCGTTGTTCCTAAAGAATGTACGGTTCTATGGGCATAAGTGAGAACTAGCGGTGTGGGCACGACACCCACTAGCCCTCGACTACTATTAAAGCAGTCCTGGTTCTGTTCTGTTCCTAGGATATCCATTCGCCCCTATGGCCGGATCAGGGTCAGCGCACTTTCCACGCATACACAAGGACGCCATAGTGATTATAGCCACCATGGAAGCATCACAAAGTCGGTGCCCCGACTAAGTGTCTGGGTAAAGGATCACAACATATGTGATCTAACCGAATCACAAAGATATAACAACAATCAATGAACAATGTCAATATGGCTTGAATCTATCTAGTCGTGCCATTCTCAATCTGATAATATCACGGTCATTGGACCGATTCAACAAACCATATTTATCACATTCCATTCGCGCCTCAGCATTCAGAGTAAAACTCAAGAACCGGGCCAACGGTCCCTATTAGGAGCAACAAACTTTGGAAAAGTCCTAAGTCGTGCTCAACTAATGGAACACCAAATGGAATTCAACAAAGAAATTACATGATAAAAATCCAAGAATCAACATCAATGAGGTAGTTTCGTATCTCAAGTTTACAATTCGTAAATCATATTTGAATGGATTAACCCTCAACAATAGGTCAATCCCGTTCCAAGAAAATAAGAGATCCGTACCTTTATATAGTCGAGATAACCAAAATACGATGCCCAAATGCCAAAGTGTCCAAAATCCCTGCTAGTCGGATTTTCCTATCACAAGTAATATATATATACACTTAGAATTATATAATGATTTCGTATATTTGTTTGATCTCTTTATCCTATTGGCACCCTTTTATTAGCTTATGTTAAACTTTACTTACACCTTATATGTTTATAGTTCAATGCTAGTGTTTATGAAATGGTGCAAAAGGACTTGAACAAAACAACCAAAATATTGCAAAAAAAAAGTTCCCCTGCACATTTCAGCTTCTGTCCATCTCTGTGTTGGACATATTAATCATACATAGGAGCATAATTTGGTGATATTGTCTAAACGATAGTTGTACCTATGCCTCTTAGGAGTCCAATCGCACTGGATTCATGTTGTTTTAAGCTATGATCGATTTTATATGAATTTTGCACTAACAGTGTGCAGTTCCCGATTTTACAGAGACCAGCTACTGTAATTTGCTATTTTAGCATACTTAAGCTCAAAATTAGCTTTAGTACTCTTCATAACAATTGAACTAGACACACTAAGGTTTCCAACCACATATTACACACCTCAATTGGATCAATGGTTAATTTTATACACATATTTAAAGTAACATTAACTTTCTGCTTCCTTCCAACAGCACCAAAATTTAACTATTTTTAACATATCAACACTACCACAAGATTTTGTAATCATTCTAAACCATCTATGAACCAATTTGATTTGGTTTAACAACCTTGAACATCACATAATCAAAACCTAGATAAATTATTCAAGCATCTAACTCAAAGATTATCAAAGTTCTTACCTTTAAGGATGATTACACCTCTTCAAGGTGTTGATTCCTTTAATCCCTTAACTCCAGCCCCTAATCAACAAGAACACACACAAACTTAGTATAAATCTTCCTCAAATAACTTATATTTCAAGATTACAAGCTTACCCAATGGTTGCCTTCAAGATTTAGTTTCAAAATCATCAATTTCCCATCATTTCTTCAAGGTTTTGAGGTTTAATTTCATGGATAAAGGTTTGGTCTAGGGTTTGAAGAAGAAAACGTGAAGAAGAAGGATAAATAATTCTGAATATGAGATTATTAATCTCAATATTTGTTTATATATTTTCAGAATTTTCACTTTTAGTCCCTCAACTTTCATAAATTGCATCCTTACCATGTTTGGAGAATTTCTTCACATTTTGATTTAATTTTAGTTTCACTTATCCATGTTTAACCCCTCTAATGGTTTTGTTTGAAAAAAGTTAGTTCGATTTAAGTCCATATGCTATGTGTACAAACAAACAAAGAAATGACTAACTCCGAACACTATTTTTTTCACTTAAACTTCGATATAAAAGTCTGGTTATTATATAGCCAAATTTTAACAAGCTGAAATATGATTTCGCATCCTTAAGTGTGCGAAAACCTGGATTTCGTATCCTTTGGCGTGCGGATTTTGAGTAGTGTGCGAAAAGTCTTCTTAGTTGCGTGAGAATTCCATACTTAGCGGGACCCCCATGCTAAGTCTGTGGAGGGGGACAAATTTTTGAGTGTAATCAAAATTCTCTGATTTTTGTTAATTGTCAATGCAAGTTTTATCAAGGTTGATATCAAGATGTCATCAAAAGAAGAGATTGCTAAACTCAAAGCAAAGATTACCAGTCTTAAAGAAGAGATTGTATAAAAGTGCAACAAATATTGCCGGAAAATTGCTGGGAATCTTAATTTGATTGATTACTATAAGAAGTTAGAGAGTGAACGAGTTGTTTCTTTTAATAAACATAAAGAATGGCTCCACTTGCATATTGCAGATCTGAAAAAGGCAACTAAGAGGCTGTTTGTTTACCTCTTAATGGTTCCATTAAGAGGCAACATCTGAATCGCTAAGAGGTAAATCTTGTTTGGCAAAAAAAAGAGTTGCCTCTTAATGGTTCCAAAATCCTCTTAATGATTTTGTATCCTGACCCTCCCTTAACCATTAAGAGCCCTGATTTCATTATGAACAAATAGCAAACAACCATATTTCATTTTACACTATATCATAAAAACCTCTTAATCATTCAGACCACTTAATCATTCTGCACTAAACCATTCAGCAGCTGCCAAACAACCCCTAAGTCTGATAATTATTCCAAATTCTTTGTTGAGTATAAACAGGACATAATAGAGCTTCAGAATGGAATTATTGAAATTTTAAAAGGTGACATAGTTTAGAATTTGGAAGAACATAATTCTGAGTTAATAAAGAGGATTTCAGAGATGGAGCATGATATAGATTGCAAGAGGAATGAGGAGATAGAAAAGGGTTTAGAAAGTGCTAATGCAGAGCTGAGAAAGAAGGTTTCAGAGTTGAAACAGAAGATTGCTAAAGACAGAGATGAATTTGAAAAGGAAAAGAAAGGATTTGCATAAAAGTTCTCGGAATTTTCTAGAAAGACTTTTGAAGAGAAGAAGGTAGTTGATGTAAAATGTGCAAAACTTTCTCAACAAGTGTCAGATTTTGAGAAAGTAATCATTATGGAAAGAGACAAGTTTGCAAAGGAAAAGAAGATAGTTGAGCAGAAAAATATTGGATTTTTTAAAGAAATGTTTGATCAAAGAAAGAATGTTGAGAAAGATTTTGAGGAAGAAAGGAAGATCTTTGAGACTGAGATTAAGAAGCTGACAAGGAAGTTATCTGAACTGTCAACAAAGGCCATGAAAGAGAAGAACACGAAGTCTAAATTTCAGAAAAAGATTGACCTGCTCATCATGGAAAAGAACAATTTATGTTCCAAGATAACATAACCTGAATATATTGTCTCTAAGGTGGTTTTGACTGAGCAGAAGACTCCAGAGTCAATTATTCAAACACCTAGAGATGATACAGCATCAAGTTTACCTCATACAACTGTTTCTACAAAGAGGTCAAGTAATTCAAATGATCAGATTCGTATTACTAATATTTTCTATGATAGGAATGTTGATGGTTCAAGGTCATTTAGAAGAAGGAATGGTAGTGAGAAGTTAGTATGGAGAGTGAAAGCAGCTTCTGATGAGAAGAATGATCAAAAATCATTTGTGCATACCCCCAATGCAAAGAAGAACAATATGCATAAAGGAAAACCTGATCTTGTTTACATTGTAAATCAATTAATCAGGTTAGCTCAAAAGAAAATTAACTGTTCTTACTGTGTCTCAAATAATTTTGTTAGTCAAAATTATGCTAGTTACTGGTATGGTTCTTATTATATTACTCTGAAAAGAACTGCAACTAACAAACCTGGACCCAAATACCAGTGGGTACCAAAGCCAAAAGATCCATCTGTGTTGCAGGAACCTAAAGTGTAGGGGGAGTAAAAGAACAATGGCTTTTGAACAACACAGTTCAAGACTCGTACTTCAATGTCAAAGTGTTTGACTTCTAAACACAACAGTTTAATACTCGTACCTCAAAGGTCAAAAGCAATTGTACTTCGATGCATAAGAGGATCAACTTTTAAGAGGGAGTATATACTTTTCCTAGTGACAAATATTGTGAATGCAATATTTCAGGGAGAGTAATTAACTTCTTATTACTTCAGATTAGAACTCGTTTTTAAATGTTTTACTGCTTCCATGTCTTTATTTTTCAATAAATTTTTCAATAACACTTTTGTACTTTGACGACTTTTTGACTACATGCAGATTTTGAGGGGGAGCTTACATAATCATATCAATCATGACTTTGGAGCTGACTTTATCAGATTATTGTTGAGCGTAAGGATTATTCTAACCTTAATCTCATACATGTTTCAAAGATGGACAACTTTCACACATAAAACAATTTGCTTAAACGTTCAAATCACTTCTTATTCTCAAAAAGATTTCATGAATTCAGAAGTGTGTATTTTAAATGTTTTCATTTTATGTGCTTTCAGGATTAACTAACCGTGTGTTTCCAAAGATTAATACTTATGTATTATCTTTTCTATATACTGTCAAGTATTCTTACATGCCGATTTAGTATTTTTGTTGAATATGTTCTTACCATGTCTAAAATTGAAACTATTTTTCAATGGTAAGACACTCCTTTTGTACATTCAAAGTTTGTTGAGCGTTAATTCATTCAAAACGTTTCTTTCAAGAATGTCTATACTTGTTCTTATAGACAACATCTAATTTTTCATGACCTAAGTTTTTCTTGATATATCATTCATATTTGATCTTTTCCATATAATGTCAGATTCTCAAAACATATTTATTGATTTCACTTCGTTCATTTAGTGTCCATGTTTTTGAGAAAATCTTTATTATTCCCAGATTATGTGCAATCAAGATGAATAACAAAAGAATTCAATTCAAGATTTCATATATTGAACAATGAATTTCACATTACAAAAATGCTATCAATGAATATTTCTCTCTCTAAGCTCACTCTGTAAAATGTGTCTAATGATTCTACAAACGCAAAATCTATTTATACCTCTAAGAAAACAAAGACAAAACTACCAACTAACACTTTGACTTTTATTGACTTTTCACTTTTAGAAGCTTGACTTTGACTTTTGCTTGAGAGGTCTTTGACTTGGGCTTTGACTTTAATTCCCATGATCTTGGATCCAACATATTTGTGCACTAACAATCTTCCCCTTTAGATTCAAGATCATTTCTAAAAAGATATGCATAAAGACTCCCCCTTTGGATTCAAATTAAATTTCATCATTCACGAACAATCTTCCTCTTTGTCTGGTCTTTAGCAAATTCAATCTTCCCTTTTAGCATGAATACAAGAAATCTTCTTCTTTGTGTCTTGACAAACAATCTTACTTTGAAAATCAATCTCCCCTCTTTTGGAAATAACACTGATCATTTTCAAAGTCTGTAACAATTCTCTTTCTTTCTTTGAAAACTCCTCGGATTTACAGTATTCTCCCCTAAAGTCTGTGAATGTCTTTTTCAAGAACTTTGACAATATCCCCAAGGTTATAAAAACCTCTTTCTGACTTCAGAATAGAAATTATCTTCAGACTTAGCTCATTTTGGTTTAGCAAACAATCTTCAAAGAAAATTTCAGTAATTTTGAACGAACTTTCTTGAAATCTTGAACTTTCTCCAACACAATCATGCATTTCTTGAAATATCTCCACCATGAACTATATATTCTCCACAATTCTGAAATTTATCATTCACACAACTTTCATTTCTTGATATTGTCTCCCCCTTTTTGATGATGTAGAGCATAAAAATCATCAAAACTGTCTCCAAGAAATGTCATGTACATAATCTATGACCATGATCTTGCGAACCGAATCTGTCAATTCATAATGTATTCATCCGAATCTTTTCAAATTCAGACAAATAAGAGTGTAACCCTGAATCAACAAATGAATCAGTTAAAATGCGTGTAAGTAGCACAAATCCAGTTTGTGCAACGGATGCACATTGGAAATGAGCTTTTTGATGTTCACTCCCCAGGGCTTCCATTCAATCATTCAAAATCACAAAGAATTTTCTATGAATGTTTTGATAAGAAAACAAATTCCTTGTGTGTTCGTGCATAGTGTAAAATGATTGA
Source organism: Arctium minus (assembly GCA_954870635.1). NCBI lineage: Eukaryota > Viridiplantae > Streptophyta > Magnoliopsida > Asterales > Asteraceae > Arctium > Arctium minus. The sequence goes on along the minus strand of OX941088.1, from coordinate 61,415,548 downwards.
AGCTTAAGTAGATTTAAAAAGGCACAAAATGTGTAAACCATTAAGACAACGACAGTATTACACAAACTCAATGTGCATGATCGGAGTGCGAAGGTGGGACAACTTTTCTTCTTATTCAATATCCACATCTTCCGAATGAAGACGAGATATATTATGTGTTTCTTCCCCATGAAAATATGAAACATTTCTTTGTTGAGAAAGAAATTAGTAGCTGGTGGGGTTTAATTTAAGAGTTGGCATGGGCTAGTGCCTGTTTCAATGAAGTTCACGAAAGAATTGTGAAACAACAGTAATGTGGCTGCCCAACTCAGAAAAAGTTTTGGTGCAGAGTTCTAATATTCTTTTAACTCTGTTCTCACATCCTCTTTCTTTTATCATTTAAGCTCACATCTAACCAATCTCTAATTTCATTTTACCTCATCACATAACCACACCTAGAGAATGACTCCTCGCCTCTTGATCACTCGGGATAACTTCTTAGGTAGGAAACACTGGTTATCGTGAATCCATAGAAGTTCTTTTAATCTCTCACAGTGAACCCATGAATTTGTCCTAAAAGCATGATGTTGCTCAACCGTTTAACTTGAACATGTAAAGATCATAATATGAAGTACAATGTAAGATATAGATATGCTTAACTAAAGATGTTTGCATGAAAACTTGAGCATTTGAAACTTTGAAGATTTCTCACAACAAGTAAAGTTGAATGAATGAAATGAATACAAGAAACTTGTTTGAGAATTTGACAATGTATCGAAAGATCAAATATGAATGGTAATCATTTAAAGCTTAGGTCATGAAATGATTGGAATTTGTCTATAAGAACAAGTATAGAAATTCTTGAAAGAAATTCTTTGAAATAATTAACGCTCAACAAACTTTGAATGTACAAAAGAGATGTCTTACTATCGAAAAATAGTGTCAATTTGATACATGGTAAGAACATAGTCAAAAGAAATACTTAACCGGTGTGTATGAATACTTGACAATATACAGAAAAGATAATACACAAGTATTAATCTTTGGAAACACACGGTTAGATAAACAATATAGCTCATTAATGAAAAATATTTAAAACCACACTTCTAAAATTCATAAAAAAACTTTTGAGAATAAGAAGTGGTTTGAACATTTAAGCAACATGTTTTCATGTCTGAAAATTGTCCTTCTTTCAAACATGTATTAGATTAAGAGTAGAATAATCCTTACGCTCATCTTTAATCGCATAAATTGATCCTCAAAGACATAATTGATATGATCATGTAAGCTCCCAATCAAAATATGCATTCAGTAAAAAAGTCGTCAAAGTAAAAATGTCTTATTGAAAAATAAAGACATGAAAGAAGTAAAACATTTAGGAACGAGTTCTGATCTGATTCAATCAAAAGTCAATGTCCTTACCCCCCCCCTGAAAATACGCATCAAAATATTTGTTAGTGAAATATATGCAATTTCTCTAACTCCCCCTAAGATGTAAATCATCTAATCCGTGTCTCACTCTCCCCCTGAAATTACAAATAGAACCTTTCAGTGCAGATATCTTTCAGATTAAAACATAAAGAAATGAAGAAAAACAACAAAAAATAAACTATACTAGGTAACTACAGATTATGTCATGAGATTCAACATGCCAAGTTTCTAAACGAGAAAATGAAATCTCTTTTCGTCAAAAGGCTTAGTGAATAAATCAACAAGTTGATAATTTGTGTTTACAAAGTAAAGTTCAATTGTACATTTTTCAACATAATGTGCTTGGTTTTCGTATGTTGGACAAGATTTGCAAAAATAGCAGTAGCACTCTTTGAATCGCAGTAAATCGGGATTTTGTTGTAGTTGAAACCATAGTCTCGAAGTTGTGTTCGCATCCCCAGCACCTAGCCGCAACTACATACTCTGCCTCGGCTGTTGAAGTAGATACACACAGTTGTTTCTTTGAAGCCGAACTCACGAGCTTATCTCCCAATAATTGTATGTATCCCTAAGTACTCTTCCTGTCAAGCATACAACCTGCATGATCTGCGGCTGAATACGCTGTTCGCTTAAAACAAGTATCTTTAGGATACCACAAACCAATATCTGTGGTCTCGTTTAGATACCTAAATATCCGCTTAACTGCCGAAAGATGGGATTCTTTAGGCGAAGCTTGATATCTAGCACATAAGCATGTAGAAAACATAATATCTGGCCGACTAGCCATCAAGTATATTAAAGAACCGATCATTCCTCTATAGGTTCTAAGATCAATAGGTTTTCCCGATAGATCAACCCCGATCTTAGTTCCTGGTACCATCGGGGTACCAATTGGAGTACATTTTTCCAGTTTAAATTTTCGTAAAACATCAGAAATGTACTTCGCTTGATTAATGAAAATCCCGTAGAAAATTGTCCTACTTGTAATCCTAGAAAGAAATTCATCTCTCCCATCATACTCATTTGAAATCTTGACACCATGAGTGCAGAAAATTTCTTACAGTACTTGGGGTTTGTAGAACCAAAAATTATATCATCCACATATATTTGAATTAAAATGATATCAGTTTTTTACTTTTTGATAAAGAGAGTGGTATCGATTTTACCTTTCGAGAAGCCAGACTTGACTAAAAACATGGATAGAACATCGTACCAGGATCGAGGAGCTTGCTTTAAACTGTATAGAGCCTTGTCTAGAATGTAGACATGGTCCGGTTTATCAACATTGACAAAACCTTCTGGTTGTGAGACATATACCTCCTTTTTCAAGATTTCATTCAGAAAGGCAGTCTTCACGTCCATTTGATAGACTGTAAAGTTTTTGTGTGCAGCGTAGGCTAGAAACATTCGAATTGCCTCAATGCGCGCAACTGAAGCATAAGTCTCATCATAATCTATGCCTTCCTCTTTCCGATATCCTTTAGCCACAAGTCTTGCTTAGTTTCTTACCACGATACCATTCTCGTCTTTCTTGTTCTTGAATACCCATTTCATGCCAATTATAGTCTTACCTTCAAGTCAGGGCACGAGTCGCCATACTTTAAGCGCTTCAAATTGATTGAGCTCTTCTTGCATAGCTATTATCCAATATGGATCATTTAGAGCTTCAGATACTCGTGTAGAATCTATCTTACTCAGAAAAGAATCAAAATGCAATCGTTTGTGGTTGCATACCTAGTTTGCATCGGCTTTGACGGATCACCGATAACTTGATGTATTGGATGCTCTTTGGTCCACCTGTGTATATGAGAGAGTGGATTAGATATAGACTTATCATGTTGATCATCTCAGTATCCAATATGTTCTTCTTGTTGGGGTTCAATTGAAGTAACTAGTGCAGAAGTTTCAGTTGATTGGATATTTGATGTCTGTTGGGTAGGCATGCTAGTACATCCAAATGAATGTGCAACTTCTGACTCAGTATTGTCATGTGCAACTTCAACTGATTGAGTAGGTATTTGAACTTGAGTTTCATTCTGAATCGGGGAATTTGATTCAGTTGAGACATCTGATGTGATTGAATGATGATTACTTGAATCTTCGGATCTGTCAATCACAACAGTTTAGTCACTTTAGAACCTAGAAACTCATCATAAAAATATTAAAACAATAAATCTAATTATGTTAAATGAGACGTAGACGTTGACGCTTTATCATAATTAGAAACATTAACCACAGGTTCTGGACTAATCTGTCCAGAAGCTAAAACTCCTGTTATCACGGGTTCTGAACTGCTGTGTTCAGAAGCCATCTCTTTATCAAATTAAACATTTATTCTCTCAACAACTATCTTAGATTTCTTCAAGTAAACTCTGTATGCAGCAGGCGTTTGAGAATATCCAATGAAAGTGCCTTCATCAGCCTTGGGACTGAACTTGTTCAAGTTCTCCTTATCATTCAGCACAAAACACCTGCATTCAAAGATGTGACAATGTTTAATGCTAGGTATTCTATTGTTTATCAAAGCATATGGAGTTTTACCAAACCGGCGATGAATGATTGAACGATTTTGAGTATAACATGCAGTTGAGATAGCTTCGGCCCATAAAAATAAAGGTAGATCAGACTGGCTCAACATCGTTCGTGCAGCTTCAACAAGAGTCTGATTTCGTCATTCAACTACCACATTTTGTTCAGGCGTTCTAGCATCAGAAAACTAATGTGTTATCCCTACCGTTTTGAGATAATCGTCAACAATTTCGTTCTTGAATTTTGTGCCATTATCAGTTCTGATAAGCTTGACTGTCTTCTGCAAGTTCACTTGAATGGTCTTCAAAAATGAGATGATGACATCGGGTGTCTCATCTTTTGCTCTTAGAAATTTGACCCACGTGTATCTTGAATAATCAACCACAATCACTATAACGTATTTCTTACCATTGATGCTTTGTGTTCGCATAGGACCACAAAGATCCATATGCAATAATTCTAAAGGAGTACTTGTGCTCGGTTCAGGCTTAGGCTTGTGTGAGACTCTTTTCATCTTGCCTTTCTCACACACGTCACACATATGTTCTTTTTTGTATTTCAGCTCTAGAAGCCCTCTTACCAAATTTCCAATCACCTACTTGTTAATATTTCTGAAGTTGAGATGAGATAGCCTTCAATTCCATAACCAACTCTGTTGCATAGAGGATTTATAAAGTAGAAACACCGCATTATCAGTCTTGACATTTGACAGATTGATTGTGTAGAGGTTTGACTTTCACGTCCCGACCAAGAGTTCTTTTCCATCTTCAGTCCTAATACAACATCTCTTGGCTTTGAAGTTGACCTCTAAATCCTTATCACAGAACTGACCAATGCTGAACAGATTGTGTCCTAATCCTTCAACATAACTCACCTTCTTTATCGTTATATTCTCTTGCACTACATCTCTATAACCAAGTATTGGTGAAAACTGGTCATTTCCAAATCTCACATTGCCGCATAATTTCTCTGTATAATTAGATAAAATATATTTCTGCCCTGTCATATGCTTGGAACAACCTCAATCTAAGTACCACATATGACGGGTCTACACAAGAGAAATCAGACAACAACAATTTTAGGTACACATTTATAGATGGGTCATTTCGTGTTATCACAAGATTTTGGCACCCATTTGAATTTGGGTCCTCTTTGTTTTCGAAAAACATTAGAATGATGTATATAATAAGTACCAAACCAATAATCAGAATATTGTCGAGTCACAAAATCATTTTGACTTGAAAATTGAGTAGTAGACGGAGATAATTGGATCAATTGATTTATTGAGTAGGTCTTGTAAGAAGTTACAAGTTTTGTTTTATGGGAAGCAACTTGACCAATTACATTAGGAAAACTATCAGAAGTTCTATTACATTTTGAATTAGACAATGATTTTGTCAACTCTTCAATCTTCGTTTTTGGTCTCTATTCTAGTCTCGCTTTAGAATTTTTCCTTCTCAATTCTGAAACACAATATTTAGATTTATCAGAAACAAGAGAGTTAAGAGTTTGTGTTTTCTTGTGCTTACCTGTGTTGGTCCGTTTCTGTGAGTGCCTTTTCTTTTGCTTCTTACCTTTAGAGTAATAGGTACTCACAGGAACTGAATCATCAACCTTAGTTGACGTTTCACCTTTTTCAAAAACACTAGGTAACACATCATTATTAATCACAAAAGAAGTATGATCTGAAAGTTTAGCATTGAAATCAAATTTATCAACACTTTCATCTAAAGAACCATCAGAATTCAAAAAAGTCAGTTTCATCCTCAAATAAGTTTACGCTATCATCATCAAATTTAGAAGCCTTAGAAGATTTTAAATCTGAATTAAAAACCACAGTGGAAAACACAATCTTTTCTAAATCAACCAAAATCCTTTCATCCACAAAGGTATTCTCAAGCTCAGAAATTTTACTTTCCAAGATGAGTGGAGGTACATAAATTTTAGCTTCAATACGTTTAGCCTCCAATTCCTTAATAGAATAACTTTGAAAAAATCATTTGAAATAAATTTAGGTTGTTCAGTGAGATAACTATCATTCAGCTTGTCATAGCAAAATGATAGCTGCATTCTTGTTGTGTTTTTCCTATTTTCATCTTCCTTAGCCTCAACCTCATCAGATGGTTTTGTAACAAATTTAGGTTTCAAATGAGGGCACTTGTCAGCCACTTGTAAAAATCAAAGTTATATAAAGTTGGTTGTTTTCTAATGGCTTTCTTCAAATAAAGAGGATTATCATAACCAAGACCCCAATTATCTTTAAAATCTGCAACTTCTTTTAGTTTATTTAAATAAATGGTTTGATCTGTTTGACCTCGAGCATAAAGCTTTGCTTCCAAATCATTAATCTTTTTCAGTAAAGATTTTTTTTCAAATTACAATTTATTATAGTTCACAACAAACTCTTGCTTCTCAAGTTCAGACTTATTGAACTTTGACACTGTTTCAGAAATTTGAGTTTCAAAACAAGCTTTTTGTTTTTCAAAAACAGTAGCAGATTTGTTTAAAGAGTCAATCAAGTTTTTTTTCCTAGCAATTTCTTTGTTGAGATCAAAAATTGTTTGACGCTTTTTCACAAATCTACTTTTCTCCTTTTTGAGCTTAGCTTGTAAGTCCTGAAGTTCAACCATCATGGTTTCCATTTTCCTTAAAAAATCAGAGTTAGAAAAATTATTTACTTCTTCAGAAGTCTCCTCATCAGATTCATCATATTTGACTTCCTTGCCCATTAAGCACATATGAGTTGTCTCCTCTTTGTCATCCTCATAATCTGAATGATCTATCCAGTAATCATCTTCGGCCTTTAGTGCTTTGCCCGCCACTTTTTGCTTGGCTAGAAGCATCTTCTTCTTGTAGTACTCTGAATTTCTGACTTTTGGCTTCCGAAAAAGTGGCCTATATTTCCACAATTGTAGCATTTAACTGGTTCATCTGCTTTCTTTTCTACATACTGATTGACATACTTTATCTCTTCCGGTTTCCATCCATCAAATCTCTTACCTTCTATCCTTTCCTTATGCTCATAGTTTCTTTATCCTGATGAATACCTATGACTGTTGGAACCCAACTTCTTATAAAATTTATTCTAAAAGGCTCGGGTAAGCAATAACATAGCTTGCTTGAGCTTCTCACCATCATCAGAATCAAAATTAGCACTATCAGACTCAGTAGAACTAGAAGTCACAATTTTCTTTTTCTTCTTCTCCACCACCAAAGCAACTGGATCATCTACAAGCTTCTCACTCTTCCTTTTCTCTTCTCTCTCTTCTTCTACCTCTTCCTCATCCTGTCTCAGACTTTCATAGACTTCATGTAAGAGGATCTCACTCAAATCTTTCATCTGTTCCATTATTCTTGTATGTTTCATCCACTATGGCTGTAAGACACTGAGAATTCTTCAGATCTTGAACCAAAATCTTCAATTTCAACCTCAAATCGATTCAAAAACTCCAAATTAAACCACGAAACTTTGACAATTTGCTCTTGATCACAATTCGAACATGTTACAATTGATCAATTACAAGTAAACTAAAAAGAAATTGCAATCGATCCTAAACTCAGTGCGTGTACAGTGTTCGAACAAACATTCAATCTAATCCAAAAATTCTCACAAATAACAGTGAATTAGATGAAGTGATTCAAAGCAAACTTGTTCTAGATCACAAAACGATTACAATACAATCAATTATAACTTCAAAAAAAACAAGAATACACGAAACTGATATGATCAACAGTGAGTTGCGAGTTCTTCAAAAAGTTCGATCAAAACATCAAGATTCTTGATTCATTTCTGATTTTGTTCTTTCTCTGATACCAATTATTATTCTCAGATTATGTGCAATCAAGATGAATAACAAAGGAATTCAATTCAAGATTTCATATATTGAAAAATGAATTTCACAGTACAAAAATGCTCTCAATGAAATATTTCTCTCTCTAAGCTCAGTCTGTAAATTGTGTCTAATGATTCTACAAACACAAAAGCTATTTATACCTCTAAGAAAACAAAGACAAAACTACCAACTAACACTTTTAGAAGTTTGACTTTGACTTTTGCTTGAGAGGTCTTTGACTTGGGCTTTGACTTTAATTCCATGATCTTGGATCCAACATATTTGTGCACTAACAATCTTCCATGATTAAAATGCTCAAATCTTCATGATTATCTTATTGAGCATACATATATCTGACATGTATTTCATATTTTTGTACTTTAACTGTTGAAGTTAAACGAATGAGCAACATTATGCTTTTAGGACAAAATACATGGGATCAATGTGTGAGATTAATGAACTTCTATGGATTCACGATAACCAGTGTTTCCTACCCAAGAAGTTATCCTGAGTGATCGAGAGGCGAGGGGTCAATATCAGAGTGTGGGTGTGTGATAAGGTAAAATGGAAAGATAGTTTGGTTAGAAATGGATTTAATGATAAAAAGAAAGAGGGTGTGAGAACAGAGTTAAAAGAATATCAGAACTCTGCACCAAACTTTTTTATGAGTCGGGCAGCCACATTACTTTTGTTTCACAATTCTTTCGTGAATATCATTGAAACATGAACTAGCCCATGTCAACCCTTGCTATAACCCCACCAGCTACTCATTTCTTTCTTAAAAAGGAAATGTTTCATATTTTCATGGGGACGTAGCACATATGTTATCTGGTCTTCATTTGGAAAATTTGGATATTGTAAAAGAAGGAAAGTTGCCCCACCTTCGCATTTCGATCATGCATAATTGAGTTCATGTAATACTGTTGTAGTCTCAATGGTTTACACATTTTGAGCCTATTATCAAACATTCATGTTTAAATTCTTTCATACACAAGCATTTACACACAGAAAATTCGTTTTTCCGTCAGAACGTTCATAGAATTACCTTGTGTTATTTGATGACTGAATGGAAGACCTGGGGAGTGAACATCAATAAAACTCCTTGTACAGTACATTCGTTGTACTAAGTAGATTCGTGCTACTTACAAGCATCTTAACTGATTCATTTGTTGATTCAGGGTTACATTCTTATTGGTCTGAATTTGAAAAGATTCGGATGAATACATTATAAATTGACGGATGGATGGAAAGATCATGGTTTGAATTTGGTAGCAGACATTTCTTGAAACGTTTTGATGATGTTCAATCTCACATTCATCAAAAAGGGGGAGAGGATAATCAAGAAATGATGATTTAGAGAAAGCTAATTTTGACAAGAAGGGGGGGAATATATACAGATTATGGGGAGAAATTTTGTCAAGAAATTCAAGATTGTAAAGTGATTTTGGAGAAAGTTCAAGAACTCAAGAAAGCCTGTTGAAGATTTGCTGAAAATTTCTTTAAAGATTATTTGCTGAAGCAAAGTGAGCTTAATCTGAAGATAATTTCTTTTCTGAAGTCTAAAAGAGGTTTTCATAAACCTTGGAGAAGATTGTTATAGTTCTTGAATAAGACATTCACAGACGTTGGGGAAGAATACTGCTAGTTTGAATACATTCCAAAGAAAGGGAGTTTGTCAAAGTGTTGAAGGAAAATCTCAAAGGGGAAGATTGTTACAATGAAGAAGATTTCATATATTCATGATAAAGGGGGAGATTGAATTTGTTAAAGATCAAACAAGGGGAGATTGCTCGTTATTGATAAATATCTTTTTGAAGATGATCTTGAGTCCAAAGGGGGAGATTGGCAGTGCACATATATGTTGGATCAAAGATCATGAAGTTTGAAAGTCAAAGTCCAAGTCCAAGTCCAAGTCAGAGACCTCTAATGCAAAGTCATAGTGTTAGTTTACTTGTAATAGATCTTAGGTATAAATAGTTTTTCTCTTGTTATAATACGTGTAGCACTTAATAGAATTCATCAGAATACACATCCTAGAGAGAGAAATGTTGAAAGTGAGAGCAAACTGTAATATGTGGTTTAGTGAAATATAAATGGTTGTTTGAATTGAATTCTTGTTCATCTTTATTTGCACATCATTATGGGACACACAAAAGAATAGCGTTCACTTATGAACATAATCCATTTTTCAACTTGAATTTGTCAATATATGCGAACTTTCTTACTTTTTGTGGAGGATTAGACCCAATAATGAGTTCAACAAGAAGCAAGGTCTTACATTTATCGCCTATCAAAGGTTCTGGAAAATTTGCATAAGGAGGGAAGTTCTTGACAACCCTAACCTTAATAGAAGTGAAGGAGATGAGATTGCTCCACACTTTGTTATGGACAATATGAGGACTTCCAGACCTCTTTCACAATTCAGAGAACATAAGGTACTTTCTAAAGATCTATGATCTTTTGAACTTTAGGATAGTAATATACTGAGAGAATATTTCCTATCATGGAACTACCAGAACCGGTAGATCCTACCCAAGAAAGCCAACATATGAGAGGGAGAGAGAGAGAGAGGTGAGGTGTCAAATATTCAACAAAAAGAGGGTGGGGGAGCTCAAAGGGATGAGCATCCTCAAAGTGATGAGTGGAAATATGGAAGTGAGAGGTGGGTAGTGGTGAGCCTGAAAAATACATCCTTAATTATATTTGGATCTTGAATTCTTGGTTCCTTATTATCTTCAGATTCGGTATCATCATGTACATCATTTTCATGACGCGGTGGATTTTGTGGAAAAGGGTGAACAGGTGGATTTCCAAAAATTGGTCGTGGTTGTGGTGATTAGTTCTCAAGAAGCGAGGGAGGTAACTCCATATTGAGAGGGGTTAAAGAAAATAATGCTCCTTGTGCCCTCATTTGGTGAAAAGTTCTCTCAATATCGGGATCAAATTCAAGAAACTCCCCACAATGTATCCTTAGCATACAACACACTCAAGATGTGAGTATAACGGTGTTACAAAAATCAAATCTTTAACTTTACTTTTAAAAATCTTTTATCTTGCCTTATCCCTAGTAACGGCGCCAAAAACTTGATTCAAGATTTATATGGAATAAACCTCTTAGACTTTATGTAAATGGAGATTAATGCAAGTATGGATTTCTCAATCCATTGTCGTCTTTTACATGTAATAAAACGGTAAAATACCGAGTATCGATCCACAGGGAAAAGGGAGTAAAAGTATTCAATTAAAGTCCAGTAATATAAATGATTTTAGATGGTGATTTCAAAGTAATGTTGTTGGTTTGGTTAATTAAAACTACTGAGATAACAATTAATTAAAAAGGAAGGATGTAGGGATCCATTAAGATTTCGAAGCAAATAAATTAGATAGAACTTTTTGACGAATAACACATTTTATCTAACAATCAACTTGTATAAGGCACTCTTTCGAGGTTAAGAAAGGGATGCATCCAAGGACTAACTCTATTGTTTCCAAAATAAAGTAAAGTTCTGGCAATGACACAATCTATCCCTTTTGTAAGTTGTATGGAACGAAAATAAGTCTCCTTGGTTCTAAGTAACTCTCTCAAATATAACTCCATATCACTCTAGTTCTTGTGTTCCAGATGGGTTACTCTAAGTCCATCACACTTTCACATCTTAACAATGATCAACTTGACGATAGATGTATTTTTATCAATATAACCTTAAATGAATGGTTCGAAAGATTTGTTATTAATCAACAAATTCCTACCACCAAACTACACCCGAGCTAAGATTGTCAGCCTATCATCGCTTGGTTTCCTTGCATTTTTATTTTAAGAAAAATGAAAGAAACATGTAAAATATCTAAATAACGACGAAATAAAAGTTACGAGAAGCTAAACTTAAATTACGATACGGAAACCAACAAGAAGGTAAATAAACTAAGTTACGGAAGGAAAAGAAAAAATACGAGAAACTAAAATAAATAAATTACGGTGGCTAAAAATTAGAACGCAAATGAAAGTTTAAACTAATAAATTTAATTTAGACGGAATAAATAAAGATGCGAGGAAATATAACAAAAATAAAGATTTACGATAATGTAAAAGTGTAAACTAAAGTTTAATAGAATTTAGATGGCAAGAAAAGAAAATTACTAGAAGGTTAATGCATTAATTATATAAAAGAGATGAATTCTTTTGGAAGAATATTCGTCATTACACTAACATGGAGTAAATGAAGTAGATATGGATGATATGCAAATGAATAGGGATGATTTTATAAGGGCATCTGCAGTGCCTAAGTCATTTAATGACTTTTTATCTTTGCCACATAGATTTCCACTAACTTTCTTTATCAAAAACCTATTCTTAAAAACCTTCTCCAATGCAAAACCTTTTATCAACCTTTTTACCAAATAGCTAATGGAATAATCGGTTGGTGTACACCAAGACTTTTACCAAAAAGCTTTTCACTCAAATGCATAAACACCTTTTTAAAAGCCTTTTGTAATAGTAAAAAGCTATGAAAGACTTATGCATTGGAGATGCTTGAGCTTCAATACAAGTTCTATTTATAAGGTTTTTGTGGAGACAAAATGATGAAGAAGATTATCCACTAGATAATGTGTTCCACTTTACATAGAAAAATAGTTGGTAGATTCCCAAAATAAGCAACAAATCTTCAAGTTTTTTTCTATCTTCATTCAAAAGTGAATGTCTTGTTTCCTTCCAATGCTATAGCATCCCAAAGTTCTTCTCTAAAATATCACTGTAAACCATAAGACTAGCTACAATTAGCATCAAAAGGCAAGTGAATTTAGTCATTAGTTAACTTAAGATTCATAAAAGTGAAAATCTAAAATTAACATAAAAAGGGACTCAATCTAAATCCTTTTGGTAAATTAAAGTAACGAAAAATAAACCAAAATTTGTTTAATGCGTCAATTAAGTTGTCACTTATCACGAAGTCACACATCAACCTAATGCATTTGAATCCAAGGACTATAAAATTAAGCTTACATCACTTCATACTTAAATTACAAGCCCTAATTACAAAGTAATATCCATAGGATGTCCACATTAGTTACAAGATAAAAATCTATGAAACTTGTTGCTAGTGTGTGACTACAAGTGAATACATATATAATGTGAATCACATGCTAAGCAATGAAACCTGTTTGTATTTGAAAAGCTTCAAGTTAAAGTGCGGAGCTATAATATCATTGCAGCACGTGTAAGACTAACCCTAGGTTTTAAGATTAAAAATGGAGGATGCCATAGAAATCAACAACTCAACACAAAACTAGTTTAATAAATAAGCATAGGACTCTAAATGTATAATTGGTAATAACTCTAAAAATATGTTTTGATACGTCTGTAGCACGAACGTTTGTTGCTTTTGTTGTTGGACCAGCCTACAAAAATGAAACGATCCCTCCGACAAAACCCGTATTGTCCTCTAAATTTAAAAAACAATTGGTAGGCCTAAGCTTATGGAATTGTTGATCTTGTAGCTGTTGAATGTTAATAAGCCTACCTTTATAGTTCCGAAATTATGCTTCAAAATCCAATTCACCACATGATTCCAACGAGATGTAGGTGTAGGATTACATACCTTGAGTGAGAATGAGTTGAAATGGTAGAATAGGGCCTTAGAATCGGTGGAATGCTCTTTGATTTGATCTTGGAAGACTTGGATTCGAAAGAGTGAAAGAGAGTTGTGAGGTGTGTGGAAAATTCCCGACGCTCAAGGTTTTAAAAACTTTGATTTTGTAATCGGGTTAGTTTTACGGTGACTTAAAGTCATGAGGAAACTTTCCCTGGCTCTCACTTGCATTCACAGACCACAGGGGTTACCGAGAGTCTGTGTTCTAGTTTAACTAGCGGAAAAAACTAGCACACAAAGTCACGATGTTATAGGCGTGGGTTTTAATCCATAGCTCACCGTGAGTTTTTCTGTGGGTTTAACTCAAGGTGAAAGTCTCCCTTGTTTTTCCTTCGTTTGAAGTCCACAGAGCCCATCGTTAGTTTGGGCATGGGTTGAAGTAGCAAAAAACTCGCGAGGGTCTAAATTGTTTTCTCATCTGATGACTATTGTGAATTTTTCTGTGAATTAACTCACAATGTAACTTACTTCAATAAGATTTTCTATTATATGATTCCAGAGGTCATTATGAGTTTTCCCGTGGTTTAACTCACGGTGAAACACACGACTTTGAACACTTGTACACACTCCAAAACCCACTGTGAGTTTTCAAGAGACTTAACTTACGGTGCAACTCACTTTGACCAAAAATAAGATCAATCTAGAGACCACCGTGAGTTTGCATATGGGTTTAACTCGTAGTGAAACTCACGAAGGCCAAAATTCTCAATTAAGCCCAACTGCTACCATGGGTTTCACAGAGACATGACTCACAACCAAAGTCGCGTTATTCTCTATGAGTAGTTGCATCCAACTGACCATTGCATTCAAAACCATACTGTGTTGGCAGAACTGACATTGCCTTCAACTGATTTTTGATAACAGCTAGTTGGGCCTTGATAGACCTCAACTCGTCCGATTCTTGTACACTGCCAATCTTTCTGGTTGAACATCTTGGCGTTGCATAGTTGTACTCTGAAAGGTTCTTGATCAGTTCAACAACTTCATCATATGTTTTGTTCATCATCCACGCCCCACGACTGTAGTAATATCGATTTTGTATTGAGGGTGCCAGCTACGAAAGAATGTCTAAATGATCATCCAACTGTGGAGTCCATGATGAGGACACTTTTTCAACATATCCTTATACCTTTCCGAAGCATCATACAGTGTCTCTTGATCCCACTGAGAGAAGTGAGTGATCTCTACAATAAGTTGTGCAGTTCAGCCCGGTGGAAATTTCTGAAGGAATGCGGCTTGTATTTGAGCCCAAGTGGTTCTTTCTTCACATATGACCGCTCTCCCATTTAAAGAAAATGTTAATTATCGTACCTTCTTAGCATCTTTAGTGATCCAATTCATCTTGAAGGTGTTGTATAATTTCTTAGACAGCCGGATATGAGCATGATGGTCTTTAGTAGGTGCCCATCAAAACTGATTTTGATAAGCCAGTGTGATGAACCTAGTCTAGATGTCAAAATTAGTTGCTTCTACCGTAGGTACTCTAGCAGCTCAATTGGCATTAGCTGTAGTTAGATTGGCGAAATCCCTCATTGGAACTCTTGCTGGTGCTTCCTCTCCCATTATATGATTTTGAATAAATCTAAAAGAGGGAAAAGAGAGGATCACAGAATGAGTGGAAAATAAAATAAAGCAAAATAAAATGTCCAATGTAATAGAGCTTATAACTGGTAGTGTGATCAATGGTTCCTAGTTCTCTGGAATCGGCGCCAAAAACTTGATAAGCGGGTTTACACCTACCTAAATCTAACCGTAAGTGTACGGTGTCGAATCAAGTAATATATACGGTAAGTATGGGTATCGAACAAAAGAAACTAGAGACTGAGTATCACAATGACTACACTCACTATTAATTGGATGGTCAAATTTAGTGATTTCATTGAATAATTAATTAACTAATTAAACTAATAAAAATCTTGAATAAATCTAGAGAACGAAAAGTTGGAAACTTTATCAGGAGAAAAAACAGTTGAGGATTAGAGACCTAATGGTTTTCACATAGAACACTTCAGTTGTAAAATTTATCAGACAATTCCAATTAATTGAATACACAATCACCAAATTAACTGTTATACTCTCTTGAGCAACAATAGAATTATCTCTAGAAAATGCAGGTTTTATCTCTCGATCTTAACACGATTTCAGAAATTCATTAAGAACAAGATTGCAAAATAGTACTAAGATTTAATTGGTATATCTCTATCCAAGTTCTCACCTTATGCATATAAATCGTAAATCTAATTATACGTTACTTCTCTCGAAATTAACTTATAACAATTAAATCAACTGAAAGATGACAATGCTTATAAACGCATTAAAAATAAATTCATAAGTTTCATTAATTGAAAAAACAAAATAAAAATCACAACTTTACATGTCATTTGCTTACAAACTAGAAGTAATCCAACCCCCAACATCTAAAGATTGGTTATGTTAGGAGTGATAAAACACAAAGCAAAAACGAAGAATTATAGAATTAAACATTGGTCTCTCGAACAAAAATTTAAGAATTATAAAAACTTCTTTTTGAATAGCAAAGCCCATGAACGATGGCTTGATCTTCCTAAATTTCACGTTCCGCCATGATTCCTCCACTTCAATAGTACCAAATCTCAGTAGAAAAATTACCCAAAGTCGCTCTCACAGTCACACTTGAAGCTCTAGCTGAAAATAGCTTAAAAACGTTTTTCAGCTGCCACCGTTAGTTTCCAATTTAGTTAAACTCGCGTTGAACTAACGTGAATTCTGAAACTCACTTGAAGCGCCAAAATAACTTGGAAACTCTCGGTAGCCATTGTTTTTGCCTTCCAACTTTCGATTTAATGCCTTGACCCAAATTTTGACTTGGAGAGTTTATCGCTTGGCCATTCACATTTCGTGTACTCCATTCCGTCTATAATTAGTGTTAGTGCAATATTTGTTGGATCCAAGATCAATTAATTTGAAAGTCAAAACTCAAGTCAAAGCCCTCTATGTTAAAGTCAAAATCAAAGATCAAAGTGAAAAGTCAAAGTGTGTGTTAGTTTGTTAGTTTTGTCTTTGTATTTGTAAGGGGTATAAATAGATTTTTGTTTGTAGACTTTTTAGACAATACGCTGACATTGAGAATCTAGCGAGAAAAATATTTGTATTGAGAGCATCTATACCTGTGAATTGAAATCAATAACATGACATTTTGATTTAGAGATTTGTACATCTTGTTGTTATCTTGATCTAAATTGCACAATTAGGGACACACAATTGGGATTAGTGGAAGCATCAATCATAATCTTCAAGAATCTGAGATCTTTGGTCGAAAACTTCAAGAACTCATAGAACACTATTCCATAATCGAATTTCTTGATTCCTTTATATTTTGATTGTAGTTTTTGCAGTACCGTAATCGATTTGTGTGGTAGAACACATTTGATTTGAATTACATTGTCCAATTCACAACTGTTTGTATGAATTTTGGATTTCTAGAAAGTGTAATTTTGTTGTTTCTGTTCGAATTTGTTCATTTGTAATCTATTCTAAAAGTTCACGAGGATAAATTGGTAAAGTTTCAGGATTCAATTTGAAGATTTGAAGAGTTTTGGACTATTTTGGTATTTTCGAAGTCGAAAAACTGAAGAACTCGCAAGATCTTCAGATTTCGCAAGCTTCAAATCGGAAGAACTCCCAGAACCTTCATTGGTGTTTTTGGTGAAATAGCTAAGGAAAGAATTCGCAAAAGTCTTGATATGAAATGTGATAGAATTCGCAAGTCTTTGTTGTTGCAAATTTTCCAAGGATAAAACTCACAGAAGGTGTGTGCGAAAAGTACATAATTCGCAAAGAGTTGTCTATGGAAAGTTCATAATTCGCACGTTGAAGGGTTCAAAAAGTTACTGTTCTCATCCTTTGATCTACGAAAAGCTACAGATTCCGCACGTTGAAGTTCATTGAATTTTATCGAAGTTCAAATTTCGCTAAATATTTTGCTAAAAGTGTTGCTGGAATTTTTCTAGGTCCAGGATCCTCAAGCTATGTTGTGCAAATATCTCAAGTGGCATTTTGTGAAAAGTATAAGTTTAGAATTCGCAAGCCCCTTCTTTCGAAAAACAAAGAATTCGCAAGCTACTACCTGCGAAAAGTTGGAATTTGCAAGCAGTTGTCTGCAAATTGTGGCGATTCTTTGGTCTGCGAATTGTGATCTCAGTGGTCTAAGAATTCAATACTTAGTCAATTTTGACTGTTTTTCAAAATTAGGAATTTTCTTATTTGTGTTTAAAGATCAGTGCAAATATCAAGATGACTTCAAGGGATGCTTTGGCTATTAGAAGCGATGTCAAATCACCTGTATTGTTCAAGGAAGAATATGAACAGTGGAAGGATCGGTTTCTGGATTTTATTGACATAAATGAGATTGGTGAGTACATCAGAAAATCATTGAAAGAAGGTCTCATGAAACCTCCGACAAAGCTTCTTAATACAGTAGAGAATGGAGTAGAGGTTCTTACACAATAATATGAAATAGATCTAGATGATTATACAGATGAACAGAAAAAGAGGTATAAAGCAGATAAACTAGCTAAATCTTTCTTACTTCAAGGAATTCCAAATGAGATATATGTGAAGATTGACATTTACAAAGGAACCACCAAGCAGATGTGGGATCAACTAGAGAGGATGATGTTAGACTCAAAGATAGGAAATCAATTGAAGATCTTAACCTGTCTTAACAACTATGAAGAATTTAAAGCTAAAGAAGGAGAAAGTTTGGAGACCACCTATGACAGATTTGTCACTCTTTTGAATGAGCTGAGTAAGAACAAAGTGAAAAAATCACAGATTAAAATTAATGTGAAGTTTATGAGTATCTTACAACCGGAATGGAAAAGATTTACTCGTCAGAAGAAACAACTGAAAGATCTCAATGAGATTCCATTGCAGGAGGTGTACGAAACTCTTCGCCAAAATGAGGAAGAAGTTGATGAGATAAGAGCAGAGAAAAATAAAGTTGAAAAACCAATAGCTGATCCCGTTGCCTTAGTTGTCATGAGAAAAGAGAAAAGGTCTGTTATTCTGAAGAAGAAGAAAGTCATTGTGTCTGAATCTGAGGAAGAAGAAAATGATGAGTCTGAATCTAATGACGGTGAGAATTTGAAGCAATCAATGCTTTTACTAACCAGGGCGTTCCAGAAAAAGTTTTACAAGAAGCCCGGGTCGAACAGTCAAAGTTATTCTTCAGGATCAAAGAATTATGAGCATAAGGAACGGGTGGAAGGAAGAAGATTTGACGAAAAGAGATATGAAGGTAAGAGAGTTGTAGAGAGGAAGCAAAAAGAGAAAATATATGTGAATCGGTATGAGGAGAAAAAAGTTGATGAACCAGTCAAGTGATATAACTGTGATAAACTCGGTCACTTGGCCAAAGACTGCCGGAAGCCCAAAGTAAAGAATTCTGATTATTACAAGAACAAAATGCTCCCGACAAAGCAGAAAGAGGCAGGAAAAACTATGATGGCCGAAAATAATTATTGGCTGGATTTTACCGACTCCAAGGATGATAAGCAAGAGACTACCCACATGTGTTTGAT
Organism: Arctium minus; assembly: GCA_954870635.1. NCBI lineage: Eukaryota > Viridiplantae > Streptophyta > Magnoliopsida > Asterales > Asteraceae > Arctium > Arctium minus. The sequence continues at coordinate 61,396,567 of OX941088.1, read as the reverse complement.
GGGACAAAAGATAGCTGAGAAGGATTAAGATGGAGGAGGATTCAGATGAGGAAAATAATATGACTGAATATGATTTTCTTAAACACATGCAATCCATGATGGTTTGACTTCAGGATTTGCAGTCTAAACATAAACGTGAAAAGGTTGTCATTGAAAAGAAAAATCAAGCAATATTGAAACTCAACAACTTATTGAGAAGACTGTACTGATTGAGTCTTTAAACAAAAATATTCATACCTTTGTAGAGAAAATACTGCAATTCAAAGTCAATTATCTGAAACATCTTCTAAATTTAAAATGTGTGAACGTGAGTTGAAAGCGGTTGTTTCTAAATGTTTATCTTTAAAGAAAGAAAATAAAACATTGGTTGAGAAGGTCAACGGTTTGGAAGAAAAACTTTATATCAGAGGTCAAACAGATCAAACCATTCATCTAAACAAACCAAAAGAGTTCAATTTTTTTTATAAATTTTAGGGCATTGGTTACAATAACCCACATTACTTGAAAAAAGGGTATTTCTAAAAGGCCTGCTTTATATGATCTTTCTTTTCTACAACTGGCCAAGAAACACCCTGAACTCAAAGTCAAATGGACGAAGTCATCAGACTATGTTGAAGCTAAGGAAGATGAAAACCAGAAAAACAATGATATAATGCAACTACCATTCTGTTACTGTAAACTAAATGCTAGTTACGTTAATGAACCATCAAAGTTTCTCTCAAATGATTATTTTCAAAGTTATTTTACTGAGGAAATGGAGACGAAGCACTCATCTTAGAAAGTAAAATTTCTGAGCTTGAGAATACTCTAGTAGAAGAGAGAATGTTGATTGATTTAGAACAGATGGCGTTTTCTACACTTTTCTTGAATACTGATTTCAAATATGAAATTAAAAATGATTAGTCAGAATCAGAAAGAGTTAGTGAAAACAACTCAACAGATTTAGATAGTTCATCTTGTAAAGCTTATGTGGGAAATATTTTTCTAGATTTAAAATTTTCAGATTTTGATCAAACGCCTTATCAAAAGCAGTGTTCAAAAGAAATTAATGATTTCATGTTTCCAAATGCGTCCAAAGATCTTCAATCTGATGATGATGATGATTTGTTTGATGATGAAACTGATTTTCTAAACTCTGATGGTTGTTTTGATGAGTATGTTAAACGGTTTGATTTCAATGCAAAACTTCCAGATCATTCTCAATTTGTTATTCATTCTGATGAGTTACCAAGTGTGCATGAAAAAGGTGAATCGTCAACGAAAGTTGATGAACCAGTTCCTGTGAGCACATATTATGCCAAAGGTAAGAAACAAAAGAAAAGGCATTCACAGAAACGGACCAATACTGGTAAGTCAAGGAAGAGACAATTTCAGAAATCTCACAGTTCTAACATGTATAATTCATATGTTTCTGATATGAGAAAGAAATGTTCTGAAGGGAAACTATAGTGGAGACCAAAGAAGAAGATTGGAGAGACTACAAAATCATTTTCTGATTCTAAATGTAAGAGGGCTACTGATAGTGTTTCTGATGTAATTGGTCAATGTGCTTCTCATAAAACAAAACTTGTAACTTCTTGCAAGACTTATACAATAAAGCAATTGATCCAATTATCTCATTCTACTACTACTCAGTATTCCACATATGGTCGAAACGATTTTGTGTCTTGATAATATTCTGATCATTAGTTTGGTTCATATTATATATATCATTCAAATGGTTTTCAAAAGCAAAGAGTACCCAAATTCAAATGGGTGCAAAATCTTGTCCTAACATGAAAGGACCCATCTATAAATGGGTACCTAAATCTATTGTTGCTTGATTTCTCCTGTGCAGACCCGTCATATGTGGTACTTGGATTCAGGCTATTCCAAGCATATGAGCTGGCATAAACATATTTTATCTAACAATACAGAGAAATTTTGCGGCAACGTCAGATTTTGGAATGACCAGTTTTCACCAATACTTGGATACGGAGATGTTGTGCAAGAAAACGTAACGATCAAGAAGGTGAGCTATGTAGAAAGCCTAGGACATAATCTTTTCAACATTGGTAAGTTTTGCGACAAAGATTTAGAGGTGAACTTCAAGGCCAAGAGATGTTGTGTTAGAAGTGAAGACGGTGAAGAACTCTTGGTCAACACACGAATGTCAAATCTCTACATTATCAACCTGTCCAATGCCAAGTCGGATAATGTTGTGTGTCTACTAACTAAAGCCTCTATGCAACAAAGCTGGTTATGGCATAAAAGGATGTCTCATCTCAACGTTCGCTACATCAACAAGTTGGTGACTGGTAATTTGGTGAAAGGTCTACCAGAGCTAAAGTATGAAAGAGAGCATATATGTGATGCGTGCGAGAAAGGTAAAATGAAGAGAGCTTCACACAAGCCAAAGCCTTAACCGATCACAAGTACTCCTTTAGAGTTGCTGCATATGGATTTATGTGGTCCAATGCAAACACAAAGCATCAAAGGCACGAAGTATGTCTTAGTGATTGTGGATGACTATTCCAGATACACTTGGGTCAAGTTTCTGAGATCAAAAGACGAGACTCCAGAAATCCTTTTCTCGTTTATAAAGAGTGTCCAAGTGAACTTGCAGAAGACAGTGAAACAGATCAGAACAGATAATGGCACAAAATTAAATAACAAAACAGTTGATAATTATCTCGAATCAGTCGGGATAACACATCAATTTTCTGCTGCCAGAATACCATAACATAATGGAATAGTTGAAAGACGGAATAGAACTTTAGTCGAGGATACACACACGATGCTCAGCCAGTTTGACTTACCTCTATTCTTGTGGGCTGAAGTTGTGTCTATTACATGTTATACAAAGAATAGATCTATCATCCATCGTCGCTTTAGTAAACGCCTTTGTTAATGCATAGTTTAGATCAATTGTTTTGTCAAAGTTGTTGACTTTTCTATGTTGTCTTATATTGTGGTAAAGGCTTGTTTGACCCTATATAAGCTTTTGTTTCTAAGTCTTTTGTAACCAAGCTTGCCATTTTGTATTCATGTGATTTAGAGATATATGACATATGACTTTCTCTCTCTAGACTCTCTCTCTAAATCTTGTGCTTATTTTATGATCTAAATAGAATATCTTTCTTGAATCTTGGACTAACAATTGGTATCAGAGCAAACCAAGCAATTTCAGACATGGATTGATACGAATTTGTGGTCAAAATCATTGAAAACTTCCATTTTTGGAAGAACTCGCAAAACAGAACTGGAAAGTAGCTGTTGGGATTGAATTTCTTCGTTTGATCGATTTTGAAGTGTATGATTGATTCCAAAGTGATCGCCTAATCATTTGGAATGTTTCTTGTTTGAATTTCACATTCAAATTCCAACTGTATCCTTGTTAATTTTGGATTTTTGTTCATATTTTCTTGAAAAGTTCGAACTTACTGTTTTGGGATCGAATCATTGTATTTTGTTGTTTTTAGTTGAACTCTTGTACAAAATAATTGTTCTAGCATTGTAATCGATCAACCCTGTGAAGTTACAAGTCTTGATTGCAGGAATTGAATCAAAATGGCCAAAAATCTGCAAGTTCAGTGAAGAACTCGCAAGATTTGTGGTTGTTGCAAGTTCATCTGAAGAACTCGCAAACTGAAGAACACGCAGACTCGAAGAACTCGCAGACTGAAGGGTTTTTTGTGTTGTTTGCGACTTCTATACAAGAACTCGCAAGTCCCTCTTTTTGAATTTGATTTTTAAAACTTAGAATTTTTCTAAGCATCAGAACTCGCAATGTGCCTTTGCGATAAGTAAGAACTCGCAGAGCCTTGTTTGCAACTTCTTGGTATTAGGTTTGTGTGATTTGCGACTTCTACTCTGCGACAAGTGCCTTATGCGACAAGTGATATCCTTGAAATGTTTCTAAGTCCAAGAACTCGCAGACGCATTGCGACAAGTAAATCTTCGGAATTTTTTCTAAGTAAGAGAACTCGCAGAAGCATTGCGAAAAGTGAGCTTCAGAACTTGCAGACTTCAATCTGCGAAAAGTGAGAACTCGCAGACAACTATCTGTGACAAGTGGCCTTTGATTTGCGACTTCTAAGGTTCTGCGACAAGTTAATGTTCCGGTTTTAGTTGTTTGCGACTTCTTACACTTATAATATTTTTTTCTGAGTTTTTCAAGTGTTTGACCAAGGTTGCTTTTCTGAGTCAAATTTGTTTCTGAATTCTTTGGACGATCATTTCAAGCGGCATATCAATATTTTCTTCTCAATCAGCAACATGTCTAGAGATCTTTTGAGTATGGGTTCCAAATCCAAACCTCTAGTGCTGTAAAAAGATGAATATCCACAATGGAGAAAGCGGATGATCAACTTTTTGAACAATCATAATAAGAAAATGATGAGCTCTATTATTGATGGACCACATTTCCCGCATGTTACTGTTGCGAGAATTCTGGCAACCGACACTAATCCAGAAATTCCCGCAAGAATTGTGGCAAGAGAACCGATTCAATATAGTGATCAAGACAGAGAATTAGTTGAAAGAGATGCTCAAGCTTTGACATTCTTGATTATGGATATTGCAAATGACATCTTTAATAGAGTAGACAGTCACGACTCTGCTAAAGAAATCTGGGATGAATTGGAAAGATAGTTTCAAGGATCCGAGAAATCCATGAAAACTAAAAGTGATCAGAGTATCAATGCATATGAAGGGTTCAAAGCTAAGGAAGGGGAATCTCTGAGGAATGCTTACAACCGGTACAACATTGTTTTGAATGATTTGCGGAGGAATTGGGTACAGAAGTCAGAATCTGAGATCAACTTTAAGTTCATCAAAAATCTTCAACCAGAGTGGGATACTTATTCTATTCAGTTGCAGATGAACAAAGATATAGATGAAGAGAGACTCAATGATCTGTTTTGTGTCCTAAACCAGCATGAGGATAAGGTTAAGGAACAGGCTACTATGAACAAGGAATTGTTACAGATCAAGGAAAAACAGAAGAAAGTTGAGGATTCTTTGGCTTTACTTGCTCAAGGCAAAAGAAAGATGCTCAAGGGAAGTTCAGTTTCTACAAAGTATGGGAAACAAAAATCTTTTGTATCTGATATTGTTGAATCGTCTGACAGTTCTGAGGAGGAGGAAGAGGAATCTGAAAATGAATTGACTGAGTTTGCTGAGAAATTGGCATTGCTGACTTCAAAATTTCACAAGAGGTTTGGAAAGAAGAAATTCTACAACAAGTCTAAACCTGATTCTTACCGATCTCACAAGTACAATGGAAAGTTTGAGAAGGAAAAGGAAAGAAAATATGAGAAGAAGGAAGAGAAGAGAGAAGAGAAAGAAAAGGAGAAAGGTGACAAGTGTTTTAATTGTGGTAAAACCGGTCACTATGTCATAGATTGTCCAGAAAAAAGAGTAATAATTAAGAATATTGTGGCAAGAAAGCTCAGTTGGCTAAAGCTTTGGAGAAAAGAAAAGCACTAAAAGTCGAGGAGGAGATTTGGCTGGAATATTCAGATGAAGAGGAAGAAGTAGTAGTGAATCTTACTCAAGGTCACTACAATCTCATGGCTCATCTGAATGATGATTCTGACTCTGAGGTACACTCTCATTCTGATAATTCTGATACTTTCTCTGAAAATGAAGAAGTTATGAACTTGATGTCTCAAATAACTTTAATGAACTATGAGTTTCAAAAATTGAAAGATAGTTTTCAAAACCAAAAGAGTATCACTCAGGGACATCAAGATCAAGCTTTAATTTATAAGACATTAGCAGCAGAAAGAGAAGAAGAAAAGAATGTTCTAAAAATGGAAAAGTAAACCTTCAAACTAAGATATATGAATTACAAAAAGAGTTAACATTGTTGAAAGATAAAAATCTTGATCTAACCTTGAGGTATGATATTGTTTTGAAAGACAGAACTGAAGCGTATGCAAAGATTAAGGAGTTGGAGGATTTAAATTTTAAAAGAGATCAAACATAACAGACTTTGAAATTTTTAACCAATAATAAAAAAAGATACTCGTTTTTATAACACTAAAACTGGTTTAGGTCTTCAAGATGTTGAAATGTTAAAGAAATCACCCGAAAATATTTATAATTTTAAAACATCTGGTGATGCTCCTATCGTATTAATACCTCACATCCTTGAAACCTTTGTCAAGTCTTAGAGTTCATCACCTGAGACTCCTAGGATAAAAACAGAAGAACCAGTGAAGGTTAATTCAACAATTAAAGCTGATTCTGAGTCTCATGATTTTAAATGTGTTAGTTTCAAATACGACGATTTAAATTCATCTTATAAAAATGAAAAGAAAAGTTTCGTCGAATTTGAAAATCTTTTTTCCAAAATCTCATGAGACTTCTAGATCAAGTCCTATTTCTGATGACACTGAAACTATTATATCTTGTTTAATCATGGGAGACAAAGATGAGAAATCCCATTATGAAAACAAGTCTGTTTCTGACAAAACTTCAAATTTTACTGATTCTGAATATCAGTCAGCTCTGAAAACCATTTCTGATTTGGAAAGGCAAATTTTAGCTCTCAATAATCTTATTGTTGAACTGGAAGATGCAAATGAAAACTTTGGGATGGAATTAGATTCGAGTCTGATTCATAGTGAGATTTTTCAAAAAGAAATTAGAAATTTAGAATCCCAAATTTTTAAAATTTCAAAAGGAAAAGAAGTTTGTCCTGATTAGAATTCTCCATCTTCTGTTAATCTCAATGCTGATGAGAAATCTGACACTTCAACTATCGATACTCAAACTCCTCAAATGAAAACATCTCTAAAGATTTTAAAATCTTTGGAAACGGATTTAAGTGTTAGTGAAAAAGAAGAATATTCGGAAACTAAATCTAATTCAGTTTATAACGTTTCTTCTAATCCTTCTTTAGAAAAGTTTACTTTCATTGACTCTAATGTTGGTTATTCTTCAGATAACAAAGTGAAGAAGGAAAGAAATAATGGAAGAAAGATGAAAGTGGAAAAGAAGATGGATACTTCTGATAGTTTGACTTGTAATAGAGTAGTCAAAGTTTGTAATATAGCTTGTCAACTTTGTTTGAATAAAACAAAAACCCTTTCCCGAAATGAGTTGTTGACACAAGCTACTACAAAATTACGATGCTCAAACTGTCATGAAAGTTAGTTTTCTTTGAAACCTAAATTTTCTAAGAAAAGAAAATCAGTCCAGTTTGTGAACAAAAAAACTTTTGCTCATTCTACTGTTAATCATAAAGATGAAGTTTATTCATTTCAAAAGAAAAATAATGATTTTAAAATGAACAAATTAGTTGACGTAAAGTTTATGTGGAAGTGGGTTCCAAAGTCAAAACTTAAAGAACAAATGTTATCGAAAGAACCCAAGTTTGAATGGAGAATTAAAGGGTTGTCAACTGATTTGAAAAAGGTTAAAGATACTAACAAGAAAGGACCCATATTCATAAGGGTCCCTAAGATGAAGTGACTGTTGCTTGTAGGCTTGTCATGTGTGGATCATAGATTCAGGTGACTCAAGATACATGACAACACATAAGCATCTATTGTTCGACTATGTAGATCATTATGCAGGTTCAGTTAATTTCGGGAATGAAATGAAAGGCTATGTCAAAGGATACGGTGTTATCAAAAACAATATGATTTATATTTCTAAAGTTTTGTATGTGGAAGGATTAACTTACAATTTATTCTCTATCAGTCAGTTTACCGAGAAGAAGTGCAAAGTTGAATTTGATGAAGATTATTGCTATATCAAAGATCAAAGTGGAACACAGTTAATAAAAGAAGGGAGGATGGGATTACTATATGGTGTTCACTTTCCAACTCTGAAAGCTTCAAAGCCAGTTTGTCTTATTTCTAAGACTTCAACAGATGAAAGTTGGCTATGGCACCGGAGGTTATCTCATCAGCATTTCAGAGATTTGAATAAGCTTAGAACTAAGAATCTGGTCACTGGTCTACCAGAACTGAAGATGGAACAAGACTCACTTTGTCCAACATGTGAAAAGGGCAAGAAGAAAAAGATTTCTCATAAGCTAAAAATGTTATCAAGTTGTACTAAATCTCTTGAGCTTGTTCATATGGATCTCTTTGGGTCTATGAGGACACAATCTATAAATGGCAAAAAGTATATCTTGGTCATGATTGACGAATATTCCCAATATACTTGGCTAGAGGTCTTAAGGCAAAAGTTGGAAGCTCCAGATCTGATTATCAAATTCATCAAAAGAATTCAAGTTCTTCTTCAAAGCCAGGTTCAACAACTGAGAAGTGACAACGGAACTGAATTCAATAATGCAACTCTTCAGAGCTATCTTGATTTTGTTGGCATTTCGCATAATTTTTCGGTTGCAATGACACCTCAACAGAATGGTGTTGTTGAAAGGAAAAATAGGACGTTGGTGGAAGAAGTGCATACAATGCTTACATACTCTGATCTACCTCCATTCTTATGGGCTGAAACAGTAGCAACAACTTGTTTCACACAGAACATGACCATTATTAATAAGCGTTTTAATAAAACTTCTTATGAAATTATAAATGGTCGTAATGCTACGATTAAATTCTTTCGTGTGTTTGGTTGCAGGTGCTACATGCTCAATGATAGAGAAAATTTGTTAAAGTTTCAACCAGAAGTTGATAAAGGAGTGTTCATTGGATATTCCCTTCAATCTAAAACATATAGAGTCTATAACACTAGAACGAAGACTGTGATTGAAAGCATCAACGTATCGTTTGATGAATCTAAGATAAGGACTTCTGAACAATCTAGTTCAGGACTCGCACCTACTGATATAGCTTCTACATCAAAAAGTGTTAAACCTGAGATAAACCAGAAGAAGATTTCTGAAACCTTATATGAATTCGTACTTGATTTGTTATTCTTTGATGCTTTTCATGATATAATTGATGAAGATAACAAACAAGAAAATTTAAAGAACACTAACACACCTACCACAAATGCATATTTATCTGGACCATCTGAAGTAATTGGTGAAGCTTTAACAAGTCAAGTTCAAGATGTTTCTGAAAGTGCAACACCAGACAGTTCATGTGATCTGCTTTCACCATCAGTTGAACCAACTTCAACATCAGCTGTATCTGGAGATATTCCCTAAAAAACACAATCTAAAGAAGCTACACCATCACCAAGTACACAATGTCCAGAGGCAAATGAAACTGAATTGCCTGCGGTACAAGATGAATTTGATGAGATAAATAAACAAACTGACATTCAACTTCTACCGAGCACACATAAATGGACAAAGGCACATCCTCATGAAAATATTATTGGTGATCTGAATGCCAAGGTGTATATCAGAGCTGCAACTGTATCTGCATCTACAAATTATTGTATGTTCGTCAATTTTCTAAGGAGCATGGAACCGAAAAAGTCGTCTGAAGCACTAAAGGATCCAGACTGGATAAATGCAATGCAAGACGAGCTAAATGAATTTAAAAGGAACGAAGTGTGGAGGTTGGTACCTAGACCAAAAGATAAGACCATTGTTGGTACTAAATGGGTGTTTCGGAACAAGAAAGACGAAGCAGGTTGTGTGTCCTAATATGTGCAATTAAGATCAAGATAACAACAAGAATCAAATCAAAATGTCATATGTATTTCAATGAATCACAGGTTACAAATTCATATGAAAAACTCTCGTTTACAATATTTCTCTCTCTATATTATCACACAGTTCAAGTGCCTAATGACTCTACAATGAGAAAAACTATTTATACCTAAGATCTATTACAAAGAATTAACACCAAGTAAACTAACACACTTTGACTTTCGACTTTAAACTCTTTCATTTTGACTTTGCAATGAGGCTTTGACTTTCAATTTCCATGATTTTGGATCCAACATATTTGTGCACTAACAAGCTCCCTCTTTGGATTCAAGATCATCTTCAAAATTTTTTTAGCATTAACGAGCAATCTCCCCCTTTCATAACAAAGTATAACAAACTCCACCTATGCATAAGCTTGTAGAAATCTTTCTTCAAATGGATTTTTTTGCAACAAAGTGCAATATCCCCCTTGATATGAATAAAGGCAATCTCTCCAAAGTCTGTGATTATGATCTTCAAGAACTATAATGTTGGGTCTGAAATATGCCAAAAATGGTTACTACTTCTAGTTCAACATGGTTACTACTTCTGAAGTTAATATTCATCATAGTTACTACTTCTGAAGTTAATATTCATCATGGTTACTACTTCTGTGGTTAATGTTGCCAGTTGTAGTTAATACTGCTGGAACAAAGTTAATGCTGCTGGAACAAAGTTAATGCTGCTAGAAGAAAACAGTTAATACTTCTAGTTAGTACTTCTGTTATTAATGCTGCTAGTTGATGATTAATGTTGCTCAACAAGATTAGTACTGCTAGTTCAAAGTTAGTACTGCTTGAAGAGATTAATGCTGCTGAGCATGATTAGTACTGCTAGAGTTAATACTGCTCAGAGTATTAATGCTGCTTATGATTAATACTGCTTATAAGATGGAGATCTGTATGGAAAGGATGACAGCTGGATAAACTGAAGATATTCATGGAAGCTTAGAGATAATGATGGAAGATATTCTGGAGATATTGTATAAATTGTAATTATCTTTTATCTTCAGTATATATATTGTATTGTTTAGAATAGTGAGAGAACTTTTGATATTATCATTCATTCTAAGTTTTAGTTCTAGAGAGAGAATCAACCTCAAGGCATAGTTCCTAATTCTAGAGAAGTAGAATTCGTCTTGAAAGAGCTTGTTCTTCAAGATTGAGGTTGTGTGTGTAATCTTGTGATTTTAATCATTCAATACAAGTTTACAAGTTGTTAATCATATACTGTTTGTTTACTGTTATATTGAATATCAAAGTGTTATTCCGCAACTTCTTTGATATTGTTTCTGAGACTTTATTCTTGTTAAGAATTCGATCCTGACAAGTGGTATCAGAGCAAGTATTCTCAGAAGCCTACATTCAAAATCACATCATCATGGCTAAAGGTTCAGAGTCTTCAAGCTCAGAGATTCCTACTGAGTTAACATCTAATCTTTGCTCTAAATCCTGTATTGAAACTGTTACAAGGTACAGGGATCACAACCAGACAATGAGTGATGACCTTAAAAGATTAGAGAGAGATATAAAAGACTATGTAAGAATTGTTGAGAGTTTTGGGGAACAGATTAAGAGTTTCCAAGCCAATGAGCTTCAACACTCTTATGACACAAACTACTGGAAGTGGGAGAAAGACCAGTATGAATTTAAGCTTAAACAGAAAGAAGAGGAGAATGAGAAGATAAAGAGGGAGTTTGAGAAAGCCAAGCTGGATATTGAGAAATTTTCCAATGCTTCTAAAGCAATGGATTCTTTGCTCCAAACTCAAATCCATGACAAAATCAGAAGAGGAATAGGCTATAACACCACACCACCACCATACAACAACAATTACATCCCTCCTATATCAGACTTGCTAGAGACCAGGAATAGGAAGGAATTGTCTGATGAAGCCACTAAGGTAGATCCATTAGACAAAGTGGTGGTTGAAACAGACTCTGAAGAAGAGAACTCTAATGATAAGAGTAAGGAGAACACTGTAGGTGGTGAGATTCCTCTAGAAAATCACATTATCACCAATGAGGGATGTGGAAAGACTTGGGTCAAATCTAAGGACATAGAAAAGACAGAAGGAAAGTCTAGTAAGGTCCACTACAAACAGACAACAGTTGTGAATCCTGTCCCTTGCAAACAGTGTACTTGCAATAAATCTGATCCCCAAAAGCCTGATAAAAGGAGGGGAAATCAAAGAAACTGGAATAATCAGTGGGCACAAAAACAAGGGGTTGATCTGAGTAAAATCAATAGACCAAAACCTTGTTTTATCTGTGGAAAGCTTAATCATGTTGCCAAATACTGTTATTACAATCCTATCAACCAAAGAGTTAATTTTCAAAGACAAACTCAAAACTCCTTTGGTTATAGGAAGCAAGGAAGGAATCAAATGGCTAAGAACAGAGCACCTAAAAAGTCTCATGTTCAAAATAAGTTTGCTAAACCAAAGAAACATACTCCAAATAAGCCAAGGAGTAATTTAAAGACAAAGAAAGCAAACAACTTTGTTCAAGTTTGGGTTCCAATTGCAAAGAAACCTATTAGTACTGCTATCCCAGATAGTACTGCTAACAAGAATAGTGTTGCTAACTTGATTAGTACTGCTAACCAAGTTAGTACTGCTAACAAGGCTAGTGCTGCTTCTAGTAGTAAAGCAGCCAAGCCTATAATTTTGACAAAATACTCCAGTCATGAGATTCCTAAACAACTCATTCAGACCAAACTGACAGATTATATTAATGAGAAAGGTCAACCCAAGACCACTTTGGCTTGGGTTCCATCAAAGACTAACTGATTTATCAAGTGTGCAGGGCAATCAAAAGCTCAAGAGGAAGAGCATTTGGAATGAAGATAATGGTTGCTCTTGGCACATAACAAGGAACATGGATTGCCTTCAAATTCTTCAAAAGATTTGATGGAGGACATGTTACTTCTGATCCAGCAGAAGGTAAGAAAAGTGTTTCAGGTTGCTAATACTGAAAGGTAGTTAGTACTTCTAGTTCAGTGAATACTGTCAGACTTTGTTAATGCTGCTGGTATGTGTTACTACTGCCAATCTGTGTTAATGCTGCTGATAAGTGTTACTACTGCTAATATAAGTTTTCTATACCTAAAATGATCTTCAATAATTTAATGTCAAACCTGGACATCAATCAAAAAGCTTTTATCTGTATCCAAGGTTTGTACAAGAAGTACTTAATAATGAATTGACGGACATACCTCACTTTGATGAGGTATATGTACCTAAACCCCCTAAAGGCAAGGTCTTTTCAATCATGAAGAGATCTGCTAAGGACTCGGAAGGAGTTGACACACCATTGTTCTCTACAATGATGGTGATGTCCCACAATCAAGAAGGTAAGACATCAGGGTCAAAGCCCTCATTAGACCAACCCACTGATGACCTATCCACAACATCCACTACAAAGAATAAATCTTCAGATTCCTTTTGTCAAACCAACATTCCCCATTACCATACTATATAAGGAAAAGATACAGAAGGTTCCTTCCCTTCTTGTATCTTCAACCTCAAAACCTACAATCCCTCTGATGGAGCATTTTTCATCAGAGAATATCCAAAGGGAAACCATAGAGGTGTATCCCAACCTCAAGAAGGTGCTCAATAAGGAGATGCAAGAGCATATGGGTTGTAAGGCTCACACTACTGACTTTGCACAAAGTGCAGGACAGGACAGTGTGAACATATCTAAGACCTTCCCCATGGCAACTTTAGATGAGTAATTATCTAAAGGTCCCAGGTGCCAAGAAACCAAGGGAGTAGAAGGTGCTTCTGCTAGGCAGAAGATCTCTACTAAAAGATCCAAGGATCCTTCAAAGGTGGTAAACACACCTAAAGGAGGTGAGGACAGTTTAACTACAAAGAATTGATGGATACACTTGGTACAATTAGTCTGAAAGTTCACAATCAAATTATGGATATAAAAGAGATGAAAAGGTGATCACTTCTTATCACTAGCAGATAGATCATATCAAGAAGTTGGTACTGAAAAAGAAGAAAATTAAAGTTTGTATTGATATGAAATCTTATTTTGAGGGGGAGATAAGTGAAGAAGCTGAAATAAAGCAGTAACTACATCAGAAACAAAAAAGAAGATAACAGCAGAAACTGAATCAAGAAGAACTAGTAATTGCAGAAAGTTTTGAAATTATCATAAAGACCTTATGTTGACGAACTTAACTTCTAAGTTTTGAAAAGTTAAGTTAGGGGGAGATTGTTGGGTCTGAAATATGCCAAAAATGGTTACTACTTCTGAAGTTAATATTCATCATAGTTACTACTTCTGAAGTTAATATTCATCATGGTTACTACTTCTGTGGTTAATGTTGCCAGTTGTAGTTAATACTGCTGGAACAAAGTTAATGCTGCTGGAACAAAGTTAATGCTACTAGAAGAAAACAGTTAATAATTCTAGTTAGTACTTCTGTTATTAATGATGCTATTTGATGATTAATGTTGCTCAACAAGATTAGTACTGCTAGTTCAAAGTTAGTACTGCTTGAAGAGATTAATGCTGCTGAGCATGGTTAGTACTGCTAGAGTTAATACTGCTCAGAGTATTAATGTTGCTTATGATTAATACTGCTTATAAGATGGAGATCTGTATGGAAAGGATGACAGCTGGATAAACTGAAGATATTCATGGAAGCTTAGAGATAATGATGGAAGATATTCTGGAGATATTGTATAAATTGTAATTATCTTTTATCTTCAGTATATATATTGTATTGTTTAGAATAGTGAGATAACTTTTGATATTATCATTCATTCTAAGTTTTAGTTCTAGAGAGAGAATCAACCTCAAGGCATAGTTCCTAATTCTAGAGAAGTAGAATTCGTCTTGAAAAAGCTTGTTCTTCAAGATTGAGGTTGTGTGTGTAATCTTGTGATTTTAATCATTCAATACAAGTTTACAAGTTGTTAATCATATACTGTTTGTTTACTGTTATATTGAATATCAAAGTGTTATTCCGCAACTTCTTTGATATTGTTTCTGAGACTTTATTCTTGTTAAGAATTCGATCCTGACATATAACAAACTCCGCCAAGGTTATAAAAATCTCTTTCAGACTTTAGAAAAGAAATTATCTCCAGATTTAGTTCTCTTTGTTCAGCAAATAATCTTCAAAGAAATTTCAGTATACTTCATCAACCTTTCAACAAATTTGTTAATGTATTGTTTAGATCAAGTGTTTGACTTTTGTATGGTTTGTATTTGACTTTGTCTAAGTCTTTGAGAGTTTCCTGTCTTGAGAGTTTAAGCTTGTGAGAGTTTCTGTTCTTCATATAAATAGCTTGTTTTGAGAGAACCATGTAACAAGAAGCATTGTACGCATATCATTTGAGATTAATACACATATGACTATTTCTCTCTCTAGTCTCTCTCTCTCTACACATTTTGATCTGATTTGTATTACATTGAATGAATATCTCTTGATTTGGACTCACATTTGGTATCAGAGCCTACCCACACAATTTCAGAAAAATTGGTTACCCTCTTGGATCAATTTCTTGATTTTTTCAAGAACACGCAGCGAGTTTTCTGTATTAGATCAAATTAGCACTTGATTTCTGTGTTTTGAATGTAAAAATGGTGTAGTTGTGATTGTTTTCTGTTATAGATAACTTTGTATTCACACAATTTCACAAATTAATCACTAGATTAGAATCAATTTTGGATTTTAGAATTTTTTCGTGAAAAACCATACGAACACTGTAAAATCATCATTTGCACTGTAATTTTTTGTTTCTAGTTATTTTAGTGTATTGGAAAAGTGTTCTACTCTGTATTTCGATCACATTGGATCAAGTTGTCAATCAATTTACAGGTTAATTGATCTTTTGATCGATTTCGTGATTCTAAGTGAAGAACGCGCTAGATCCGCACTTCGCGCTAAGCAAGAACACGCATGCCCTGAAGAACACACAAGATGTTGATGATCAGGTTTTCTGCGAGTTTGATCTATTTCACGCATAGTACTATCTGCGAGAAGAAGATTCGCGCAAAGCATAGTCTGCGACTTTGGATTATGCGAGTTTATGTTTTCGTGAATTTTATTAAGTGTGGAACGCGTACAAGGGTTCTGCGAGTTCTCAGCCTTGCGAGTTTACATTTAGCGAGTTTCAGTTTTCTTGAAAATTTCTAAGTATGGAACACGCAAAGGCATCTGCGAGTTTTGGGTGATCTGCGAGTTTGTATTTTTCTGCGAGAAGTTTAGTTGATCAAATAATTCTAAGTCCAAAACACGCAAAAAGTATCTTGCGAGAAGCTACTTCACGCACGACGTTGTCTGCGAGTTCTCAAAACGCGCTAACAGTTGTGTGCGAGTTCTTCAAACGCGCATAAAGCTTTTAGCGTGAAGTTTAGTGAACAGTCTTCTACAAGTTTCAAGGGTTTGCGGGTTTCAGTAGTCTGCGAGTTCAAGACTTAGAATTTTTCTGAGATTGTTTCCAAGTGGTAATCTGAGTTTGACTTTTCGAGTCAACTTTTTTCTGATTTGTTTGGGAGATCTTCTGTATTCAAGCCTTTTATCAGTTATCTTTCTCTATTCTGCAATCATGTCTCATGATCTTCTCAGTATGGGTTCGAAGTCTAAGCCTTCGGTTCTTCGAGCGGACGAGTACCCTCAATGGCGAAAAAGAATGATCAATTTCTTGAACAATCAAGACAAGAAATTGATGAATTCTATTACAGACAGTCCTCACTTTCCTCATGTCACGGTTGCCAGGATTCCAGCCACAGATACAAATCTTGAAATTCCTGAGCGAATTGTGGAAAGAGACCCCATCCAGTAGAGTGATGTGGACAGAGATCTGGTTGAAAGAGATGCTACATCCTTGACTTTCCTTATCATGGCCATTCCAAATGATATCTTCAACAGGGTTGACAGCCGAGAATCAACGAAAGATATCTGGGATGAGCTGGAAATGCAGTTTTTGGGATCAACTAAGTCCATAAAGACGAAGAGAAATCAAATCATCAATGCTTACGAGGGCTTTAAAGCAAAGGAAGGGGAATCTCTAAGGGAAGCGTATGACCGATACAACATTATTCTGAACAATCTGAGGAGCAACAGAGTGCAAAAGTCTGAGTCTGAGATCAACTACAAATTTATTAAGAATCTCCAACCCGAATGGGACGTCTATACAATCCAAATGCATATCAACAAGGATATGGACGAGGAGAAACTTAATGATTTGTTCTGTGCCTTGAACCAGCACGAAGATAAAGTGAAAGAACAAGTTGTTGTGAATAAGGAATTGAATCAACTCAAGGATAAGCAGAAAAAGGTTAAGGATTCTTTAGTACTTTTAGCTCAAGGTAAGGGCAAATTGATCAAAGGATGTTCTGTTTCTTCAAAGGGTTCAAAAAAGAAATCTCTAATGACCAGCCTGATAGAGACTTCAGGCAGTTCGGATGAAGAGGTCCAAGAAGAGTCAGAGGATGATGAGCTGACGGAGTTTGCTCAAAAACTTGCACTGTTGACTTCGAGCTTGCACAAGAGATTTGGTAGGAAAAAGTCCTACAACAAGCTGAAGTATGACTCATACAAGTCTAGCAAGTACAGAGGAAAATATGAGAAATAAAATGAGAAAGAGAATGAGAAAGAGAAAGAGAAGAAAGAGGAGAAGAAAGAAGAGAAGATCGAAGAGAAAGAAAAGGAGAAGTCAGAAAAATGCTTCAACTATGGTAAATCAGGCCACTTCATCAGAGACTGCCCAGTGAAAAGGGTCAAGAACTACGAGTATTATGCCAAAAAAATCCCAACTCGCTAAAGCCATGGAAAAAGGCAAATCACTTAAAGTTGGGAAGAGATTTGGTTTGAGTATTCTGATGAAGAAGAGGAAGAAATGAAAGTGAATCTGACTCAGGTGCATTACAATCTGATGGCACATCTGAATGAAGAGTCAGATTCCGAGGTAAATTCTATGTCTGACAATTCTAATTCTTTTTTTGATAATGAAGAAGTGTTGAACTTGATGTCCCAGTTAAACTTAATGAACTCTGAATTTTTAAAAATGAAAGAAAATTTCAAACAACAAAAAAGTACCATTCAAGGACATCAAGATCAAGTATTGATTTATGAGAAGAAGAGAAAAATGTTCTAAAACTGGATAAATCAAAACTTCAAATTAAGATTTCTGAACTACAAAAAGAAATAGTAACATTAAAGGATAAGAATCTTGAATTGACACTTCCGTATGATATCGTTTTGAAAGACAGGACTGAAGCTTACACCAAGATTAAGGAATTGGAAGATCTTAACTTTAACAGAGGTCAAACAGAACAAACACTGAAAATTTTGACCAATAATCAGAAAGATACCAGATTTTACATGGCAAAACCTGGCTTGGGTCTATCCGAAGTAGATGTTTTAAAGAAAGCACCCAAAAATCTTTATAATTTTAAAAATTCGGGTGATGAACCTATCATTTTGATTCCCCACATCCTTGAGACTTTTGTCAAGCCAGAGACTTCTTTACCTGAATCTCTTAAGATGAAGAAGGAAGAGTCAGTGGAAGTTAAGTCAGAAATTAAAACTGACTCAGAAACTCAGAGTTTTAATTTAATTAGTCAAATTTTCATATGATGAATTAAATTCTTCTTACGAAAGTAAAAAGAATACATTTGTCGAATATGAAAATCTTTTTCAAAAACAACCTGAGTTTTCTAAAACCAGTTCTAATTCTGACTAAAATGAAACTGTTCTGACTTGTTCAATCATAGAAGATAAAGATGAAGAAGTAATTTCACACAAGTCTGTTCCAAATTCACTGACCTCGAATATCAAATAGCCTTGGACAAAATTGATGAGTTGGAAAGGCAGATTTCACATCTCAACAATCTAATTGTTGAATTGGAAGAAGCTAATGAAAATTTTGGGATGGAGGTAGACTCAAGTTTTATTCAAAATGAATCTTTGCAAAAAGAGATCAGAAGTCTAGAGTCCCAAATTTTCAAACTCTTAAAAGGTAAAGAGGCTTACATTGATAAATATGCTTCAATTCCTATCAATCAAAATGTTGAGATTAAGTCCAAGTCTTCCAAAATTGATACTGCACCTCATGTTGTTAAATTAGACTTGAAAAGTTTAAAATCATCTGAAAAGGAGGTGAGAATGTATGAAAAAGGTGAATGTTCTACATTCTCCTCTGTTAATGTTTCTAATTCTGATTGTCTTACAGATGAAAAAGTGAAGAAGGAAACTTTCAAGAAGAAAAGGAAGACTGAAGTTGACAAGACAGTGAATGATTCTGATAGTTATGAATGTAATAGAGTAGCCAATGCTTGTAATGATGACAGTCAATATAGTTTTAATAAAACAAAAACCTTTTCTCGAAAAGAGTTGTTGACACAAGCTGCTACTAGGTTGCAATGTTCATACAGTCTTAAAAGTTCATTTTCTTTGAAACCCAAGTCTTCAAAGAAAAAGAAAAACATCCAGTTTAAGAACAAGAAATTTTCTGATCATTCTAAAGTCAATAAAGCTGAAATTTATTCAGTAAAGAAGAAAAACAGTGATTTTCAAGTTAATAAAATAGCTGATGTAAAGTTTGTGTGGAAATGGATTCCCAAATCTGAAATTAAAGCACAGACTTTACCAAAAGGACCCAGATTTGAGTGGAGAATTAAAGGGTCTTAAGGTAATTTGAAAATTGTTAAGGATATTAACAAGAAAGGACCCATATTCATATGGGTACCTAAATCTAAGTGACTGTTGCTTGCAGGTGTGTCATGTGTGGATCATTGACTCTGGAGCTTCAGTACACATGACAACGCACAAGCACCTTCTATTCGACTATGTAGATCATTATGCAGGATCAGTCAATTTTGGGAACGAAATGAAAGGATACGTCAGAGGTTACGAAACAATCAGGAACAACATGATTTCTATCTCAAAAGTACTGTACGTGGAGGGTTTGGCATACAATCTGTTCTCTATCAGTCAGTTTGCAGAGAAGAACTATAAGATTGAATTTGATGCTGAGTTTTGTTATATCAAAGATCAAAGCGGAGCTGAGCTAATCAAAGATGGGAGAATGGGGTTACTATATGGTGTTCAGTTTCCAACACTTAAAGCTTCAAAGCCATTATGTCTTATTTCTAAGACTTCTACAGAAGAAAGTTGGTTGTGGCATCGACGTCTATCTCATCAGCATTTCCGAGATCTTAATAAGCCGAGGACACAAAATCTTGTTACTGGACTTCCTGATATGAAGATAGAAAAAGATTCTCTTTGTTCTGCATGTGAAAAAGGAAAAATGAAGAGATTTCACACAAGCTCAAGATGTTATCTAACTGCAACAAATGTTTGGAGCATATTCATATGGATCTATGTGGACCGATGAGAACTCAATTCATCAATGGCAATAAGTACATTCTAGTCATGGTGGATGAATACTCAAGATATACATGGTTAGAGTTCTTACGGAAGAAATCTAAGGTTCCCGATTTGATCATCAAGTTCATAAAGAAAATTCAAGTTCTTCTACAAATCCCTGTACAACAATTGAGAAGTGACAACGGTACTGAGTTCAAGAACGCGAATCATTTCTTGACTCCGTTGGCATTTCACATAACTTTTCAGCGGCAATGACACCTCAACAGAACAAGGTAGTTGAAAGGAAGAATAGAACATTGGTAGAAGTTGCACGGACGATGCTTGCATATTCAGACCTACCTTTGTTTCTCTGGGCTGAAGCAGTAGCCACTGCCTGCTTTACACAAAACAGGACCATAATAAATAAGCTCTTTAATAAAACATCTTATGATATTATTAATGGTCGAAAACCTATGGTTAAATTTTTTCGTGCATTTGGCTGCAGGTGCTACGTGCTAAATGATCGTGAGAACCTGTCAAAGTTTCAACCCAAAACTGACAAAGGAATATTCATCGGATATTCTCTTCAATCAAAAGCGTACAAAGTATACAACATGCGGACAAAGACTGTGATTGTGAGTGCTAATGTGACCTCTGATGAACTGAAGACAAGGACTTCTGAACAAAGCAGTTCAGAACTTGGAACTAAAGACAAAGCTTCTACATCAACAAGTGTAGAACATGTGCTTCAAAAGATTAAGAATTCTGAACCTCCCACTGAATCAGATCTTGATTTGTTATTTCTTGATGCATTTAATGATATTTCTAATGAAAATAACAATCAAGAAAATATAATAAATACTGATTAACATCCTACAAGTGCAGACATCTCAGGACCCTCTGAAGCAATTGGTGAAGCCTCTACAGGTCAAACGCAAGTTTTTTTCTAAACAAGCTGATCTAGATAGCAATACTGACATGATCTCACCACTGGTTGAACCAGGATCTACATCAGCAGTAACTGGAGAGCATCAGTCAAAAACTTTATCAGAGGAAGCTGATCAATCACCAAGTGCAAAAAGTCCAACTACAACAGAAGCTGATCTACCTAATAGAAGATGAGTTTGATACTTCAAATGATCAGACTGAGAGAGATGTACTGCCAAGCACACATAGATGGACAAAGAGTCAACCCCCGGAAAACATAATTGGAGATCCGAATGCTAAGCTGTCTACAAGATCTACGACTGCATCTGCATCTGCATCTGCCAATTTTTTGTATGTTCTCAAACTTCTTAAGCAGCATGGAACCAAAAAAGTCGTCTAAGGCACTTAAAGATCCAGATTGGAGCAACGCGATGCAAGACGAGCTGAATGAATTCAAAAGGAATGAAGTGTGGCGATTAGTACCAAGACCCAAAGACAAAACAATAGTCGGTACTAAATGGGTATTTCAAAACAAGAAGGACGAAGCAGGTATAATTGTCTGGAACAAAGCATGGTTAGTGGCGAAGGGTTACAATCAGCAAGAAGCCATTGATTATGACGAAACCTACGAACCCGTGGCAAGGATCGAGGCTATAAGGATTTTTCTTGTGTACGTTGCACATAAAAACATCAAGGTATACCAGATTGATGTCAAATAGGCATTCCTCAATGGTATTCTACACGAAGAAGTGTATGTAAGTCAACCTGAAGTCTTCATAGATCCAAAGTTCCCTTATCATGTGTACGTGTTGGATAAAGTGCTCTATGGATTGAAGCAAGCACCACGTGCATGGTATGAAACACTGACAATTTACTTGACTGAGTCTGGGTTTCGAAAAGGTATTATTGATAGAACTTTGTTTCTAAAGAATAAAGGTGATGACTTGATACTTGTACAAATATATGTAGACGATATTATATTTGGATCTACGAACCCTGAACTTTGTGATGAATTTCAAAACATCTTGAAGATCAGGTTTCAGATGTCAATGATGGGTGAACTGAATTTCTTCTTAAGCTTGCAAGTATAACAAACCCCGCAAGGGATTTTCATAAACCAAGCGAAATATATAAGAGACATGCTGAAGAAATTTGACATGAACTCTTCATCAACCATGAAGACTCCAATGCACTCTAGAAGTCTGTTGGACGCTGAAATCTCCGTAAAATCAGTTGATCAACGGACCTATAGAAGCATTATAGGATCTCTTCTATACTTGACATCAAGTAGGCCTGACATAATATTTGCTACCTGTATATGTGCATGATATTAGGCTAATCCCAAAGAGTCCCATCTTACTGCTGTTAAAAGAATCCTAAGATACCTTAAAGGCACACCAAATTTGGGCCTTTGGTATCCGAAAGATTATGGTTTTGAGCTAATTGCCTACACAGATGCAAATCATCCAGGTAATAAGCTAGATAGAAAAAGCACCTCCGGAGCTTGCCAGTATTTGGGAGACAAGTTAGTAAGCTGGTCATCGAAGAAACAGAACTGTGTCAACTTCTACAGCTGAAGCAGAATATGTTGCAGCTACAAGTTGTTGCCCACAAGTTCTGTAGATGAAGACTGTTGGGAACTGAAGAATTCTTCAAGTATGGTTAATGCTGCTAGTTCAAAGTTACTACTGCTAGAAGACTTAAAGGTTAATACTGCTGAGTGTTACTACTGCTAGTACTATTAATACTGCTAGTCATAGTTAGTGCTGCTTGAACAAAGTTAGTACTGCTTAGCTAGTTAGTACTGCTAGTGGTTAGTGCTGCTTAGTAGTTAATGCTGCTAGAAGGAAGTTAATGCTGCTGAAAATTAATACTGCTTATATGATGAAGATTCGTATGAAAGGATATACATGGAAGATATACTGAAGATATTTTATTTATTGTAATTATCTTTGTATTCAGTATATATATTGTATAGTTTAGAATAATGAGTTAACTTTTGTTTTTCATTCTTTTAGAGAGGAAATCAATCTCAAGGCATAGATCCTAATTCTAGAGAAGTAGAATTCGTATTGGTGAGCCTGTTCATCAATATTGAGGTTGAGTGTGTAATCCTGTAACTTCAAAGCATTCAATACAAGTTTACAGTTTGTTCTTCATATTTACTATGTTGATTTACTGTTTCATTGAATATCAAAGTGATATTCCGCAAACTTCTTTGATATTGTTTCTGAGAATTAATTCTTGTTGAGAATTCGATCCTGACAAGTGGTATCAGAGCCTAACTCTCTCAGAAACAGTTATTCATCATGGAAAATCTTACAGAATCAAGCAGTACTTTGGTTTCTAAGGTTCCAATGCTCAAACCAAGTGAGTTTGACATGTGGAAGATCAGAATCAGACAATATATTCTTCTCACTGACTACTCAATGTGGGATATCATTGAGAATGGTCCTTCTGAAGCTGGAAGGATAGGACCAGATGGGAAAAGACCTCCACCAAAGACAGATGGTGAGAGGAAGATCAGACAGACAGAGATGAAGGCTTTGAGCACTCTGCTCTTGGCCATTCCCAATGAAAATCAGCATCAATTTTGCAACTGCACTGATGCTCATATTCTCTGGAATGCTCTAGAGAAAAGATTTGCTGGAACTAAGAGCATCAAAAGAAATCAGAGAGATGTTCTAAAGCAGCAGTATGAGAACTTCACTTCCACAAAGAATGAGTCTATGACTCAAACTTTTGACAGGTTCAATAAACTCATAGGTGAACTGGCTACTGTAGGGGTGAAGATGGAACAAGATGATATCAACAGAAAGTTCCTCAGATCTCTTGGGGATGAATGGACTATGTACACTGTCTCATATAGACAGAGTGACAATCTGGAAGAGAAAGAACTTGATGATCTATACAATGATCTAAGAGTTTTTGAAACTGAGGTAGAAACCAAGAAGAAGCCCTCTGGTTATATTCACAATGTTGCACTTCTTTCAGCATCCACTAATACTACTGCCAACCCTGAAGCAGTTAGTACTGCCAGTGGAGTAAGTTTAGAAAAAGGCACTGAAACTATCTTTGAAGCCTTTTTGTCCAGTCATAGCAGCAATTCTCTGATTAATGATGATCTTGATCAAATTCACCCTGATGATCTGGAGGAGATGGATATTAAATGGCAGATGGCCATGTTATCCATGAGGGTGAAAAAGTTCATTAAAAGAACTGAAAGAAATAACTTCTCTCAAAGAAGAGAAGATGGAGCTGGTTTTGACAAAACCAAGGTGGAATGTTATAAGTGTCACAAGAAAGGACACTTTGCTAGAGAATGCAGGAGTGCTGTTTCAAACAATAACCACCAACAAGCTCAGAATGGAGGATACAATCAGAACAAGAATCCTGCTCAAGCCCTTGTTTCTCAACAAGGAATGGGATTTGACTGGAGTGATCAAGTTGAGGAAGCCATTCAGAACCAAGCTCTTATGGCAGAAGTGTGTGATCTCCCTACTGAGGTAAGTTCTAATCTTTGCACTAAATCTTGCATTGACACTGTTACAAGATACAGGGATCACAATCAAAGTATGTGTGATGACCTCAAAAGATTAGAAAAAGACAGAAGAGATTATGTGTTAATAGTAGAGATATTTGAAGAGCAAATCAAAGACTTTCAAGCTAATGAACTTCAACACTCTTATGACACAAACTATTGGAGGTGGGAAAAGAATGAGTTAGAAACCAAACTGTCTAAGTCCTTGGAAGAGAATGATAGACTGAAAGAGAAACTGTCAAAAGTTAAGCTTGACATAGACAAGTTTTCTTATGCTTCAAAAGCAATGGACTCTCTTCTAAAGGCTCAGATTCATGATAAGATGAAGCCTGGTATTGGATACAACAATACACCCCCTCCTTACAATAACAACTATATTTCTCCTACATCAGACTTGTTAGAAACTAAGGAGAAAAAGGACTTGTCTGAAGAAGCTTTTAAGATAGATCCTTTGGATGAGGTAGTAGTTAAGGATTTGACTGAAAAAGGAGCCAATGAAAACAGGGATAATAATGTGAGTAAAAAGATACCATTTGAAAACAATATTATCACCAATGAGGGATGTGGGAAAATCTGGGTCAAGGTCCATTACAAACAAACCACAGTTGTGAATCCTGGATCTTGTAAACAGTGTGATTGCAATAAAGCCAAGAGCCTAAATTCTGGTTTAAAAAGAGGAAATCAAAGAAACTGGAATAATCAATGGGCTCAGAAACAAGGAGTTGATCTGAATAAAATCAATAGACCAAAACCTTTTTTTATATGTGGCAAGTTGAATCATTTGGCTAAGTATTGTTACTTCAACCCAATTAACCAACAGATGAACTTTAAAAGATTTGTTGGTTATAGGAAGGCTGGAAAGAAACATGTGATAAAGAAATCTGTTGAAAGTAAAGGCACTTTAAAGAAAAAGATTTTAAAAGAAAGTGTCAAAATGTGGGTACCTAGAAGTACTAACAGTGTTAGTACTGCTAACAATATTAGTACTGCTAACACAGTTACTACTGCTAACAGTGTTAGTACTGCTGAAAATATTAATGCTGCTAATACTGTTAATACCTCTTCAAAGGTTAATACTGCCAACACAGTTACTGCTGCTAACACAGTTACTACTTCTAACAAGGTTAGTACTACTAAGCATGCAAGTGCTGCCAAGGCAGTTAGTACTTCTAAAACTAGTCCTGATTCTAGCAGACATATTTCCAAGTCTATTATTGTAACAAAGTACTCCAAGAATAAGGAGTTAAAGTTCAAAAATCTTGTCAAGAAAGAATGCAAGTATTTTGATGAGAAAGGGGTACCCAAGACCACTTTGGCTTGGGTTCCTAATACATACTAATTGATTTATCTAATGTGCAGGGCAACCAACAACTCAAGGGAAAGAGCATTTGGCATGTTGATAGTGGTTGCTCTAGGCACATGACAGGCAACATGTCATGCCTTCAGGATTTCAAACATATCAATGGAGGACATGTTTCATTTGGAGATAATCTTACTGGTGGTAAGATAAGTGGAAAAGGTAATGTCACCAAAGGTAAGATGACATTTGAGGATGTCTACTATGTTGATCAATTAAAGTACAACCTGTTAAGTGTATCACAGGTTTGTGACAAACAACATAGTATATTATTTACTAATAATGAGTGTATGATCCTTGCTCCAGGGTTCAAGGTAGTTGATGAAAGCATGATACTACTTAGAACTCCAAGAAAGGACAATGTTTACTGTCTTGATATGGACAATGTTGATAGTGATCCATCTCTAAATTGTCTTGTTTCAAAAGCTTCTGTAGATGAATCCTCTCTTTGGCACAGAAGGATGTGTCACATGAGTTTCAAGACTATGAACAATCTTGTTAAAAATAACCTTGTAAGAGGTTTACCTTCAAAAGTCTTTTCATGTGATGATCATTGTGTTGCTTGTCTTAAAGGCAAACAACACAAAACTTCTCATAAGACCAAAGAGTTAAATTCTGTTTCTTCTTGTCTCCAATTACTGCATATGGATCTGTTTGGTCCTACAAATGTTATGAGTATAGGCAAGAAGTTGTACTGCTTGGTTATTGTTGATGATTACTCCAGATTTACTTGGGCATATTTTCTAAGAACTAAGGATGAAACAAGTGGTCTTATCAAATCCTTTATTCTAAGAATTGAAAACCAAACTAATCAAAGAGTAAAAGTCATTAGATCAGATAATGGAACTGAGTTTAAAAATCATGATCTAAACACCTTTTGTGAAGAAAAAGGTATTGAGAGGCAATACAGTGCTCCTAGGACTCCTCAACAGAATGGTGTTGCTGAAAGGAGGAATAGAACACTAATAGAGGCTGCTAGATCTCTGTTGGCTGATTCAAAATTGCCAATTACCTTCTGGGCTGAAGCAGTTAATACTGCTTGTTATGTCCAAAACAGAGTTCTAGTGGTCAAGCAAAAGAACAAGACCCCATATGAGCTTTTAAATAAAAGAAAACCTTTTATTGGTTTCTTCAAACCTTTTGGGTGTCCTTGTACAATTCTAAATACCAAATCTCACTTAGGTAAGTTTGATAGCAAAGCAGATGATGGATTTCTTGTTGGATATTCATCTCAGAGTAAGGCCTACAGAGTATTTAACTCATCTTCTAGAATAATTGAAGAAAGTGACAATGTCAAATGCAATGAGAACACACCAAATCCTGTTGGGTCTGGACCTCAGTGGCTATTTGACATTGATTCACTAACTAACTCTTTTGGTTTCAGTAATGAGTATACAGGAACAGGAAGTGGAGGATCAGGGATCACACAAGTTCAAGAAAGTATATCTAAATCTGTGATTTTTCCCATACCCACAGTAAATTCTGTTGAAGACTGTGAAAAGGAATCATTTAATGGACCAAGTCAGAGTGAAGCAGAAACTAGAAATGAGGAGACTCAAGAAAATAATGAAGTGGCATCTGAAAACACTTCAGTTGATTTGCATGAATCTAATCTTGTGGCTGGACTGAATGAAGAACCTAGTCATAACACCAGAGTTCAAAAGAATCATCCTCCACAGTTGATAATAGGAGATATCTCTTCTCCTATGATGACTAGACATCAAAGCAGGCTTCAGGAAATGCAAGATCAACAGCATACAGTGCTTTCTTGTTTTCTATCACAGCTTGAGCCTAAAAAGGCATATGATGCTATGAAAGAATCTAGCTGGATAGAATCAATGCAAGAGGAACTGTTACAGTTCAAGCTACAAGATGTATGGGATCTAGTAGACCTTCCTAAAGGTCACAGAGCGATTGGCACAAAGTGGATTTTCAGAAACAAGAGAGATGAAAGAGGTATTGTCATAAGGAACAAAGCAAGGCTGGTGTCTCAAGGCTATACTCAAGAAGAGGGTATAGATTATGAAGAAGTTTTTGCACCTGTGGCTAGGATAGAAGCAATCAGACTATTCCTAGCCTATGCTTCTTACATGAACTTCAAAGTCTATCAAATGGATGTAAAAAGTGCTTTTCTCTATGGATAAATTGAAGAAGAAGTATATGTCTGTCAACCACCAGGGTTTGAAAACCCAAGCTATCCAGACAGGGTATACAAATTAAAGAAAGCACTTTATGGACTACATCAAGCCCCAAGAGCATGGTATGACACACTGTCATCCTATCTCTTGGAAAATGACTTTGAAAGAGGAGTCATTGATAAGACTCTATTTATCAAAAGAAAGAAGAAGGATATCTTGCTGGTCCAAATCTATGTTGATGACATTATCTTTGGATCTACAAGAAACATCATGTGCAAGGAGTTTGAGGATTTAATGCATCAAAGGTTCAAAATGAGTTCCATGGGGGAACTTACTTTCTTCCTTGGACTCCAAGTTCAACAGAAGTCAGATGGCATTTTCATCTGTCAATCCAAGTATGTGCAGGATATTCTAACCAAGTTTGGTTTCTCAGAATCAAAACCTGCCAGCACACCTATGGAAACACACAAGCAGATCACAGCAGATCTTGAGGGGGAGGTTATGGATGTGCATCATTATAGATCCATGATTGGCTCTCTCATGTATCTCACAGCATCAAGGCCAGATATAATGTTTTCAGTCTGTGTATGTGCAAGATTTCAAGTTAGGCCAAAGCAATCTCACTTTCAAGCTGTTAAGAGGATATTCAGATATCTCAAAGGGCAACCCAGATTGGGACTTTGGTATCCTCATAATTCACCTTTTGACCTAATAGCATACTCAGACAGTGATCTAGGTGGGGCAAACTTGGACAGAAAATCTACTTCTAGAGGATGTCAGTTTTTGGGTGCTAGACTAGTCTCATGGCAGTGCAAGAAACAAACCACAGTATCCACATCTACAACAGAGGTAGAGTACATAGCAGCTGCAAGTTGCTGTTCTCAAGTCTTATGGATTCAGAATCAAATGTTGGATTATGGGGTAACCTTTCTACACACTCCAATCTTTATTGACAACAGCAGTGCTATTAGCATTGTGAATAATCCAGTCAAGCACTCAAAAACAAAGCACATTGAGATCAGGTATCACTTTATAAGAGATTTTAATGAAAAGAAACTTATTCAAGTTGTCAAAGTTCACACTGATAATCAGTTTGCTGATCTATTCACTAAAGCTTTTGATGTGGGTAGATTCACTTTCTTGGTAACAAGTGTGGGAATGATCAACTCTGAATAATCCCCTTCTCAAAAAGTGGTTTTATATCTGTATAGTATTTCTGGAGTTACTAATCTTCTGTTTCAGGATATGCATAGCAGTACTCAGTGTTTAGCAAGTTTAAAAGGAGTAAGTTAGTTAATACTGCTAGTGGTTAATACTGCTTTCAGTTAATACTGCTAGTGGTTAATACTGCTAGTGGTTAATACTGCTTTCAGTTAATACTGCTAGTGATTAATACTGCTTTCAGTTAATACTGCTTTCAGTTAATACTGCTAGTGGTTAATACTGCTTTCAGTTAATACTGCTAGTGGTTAATACTGCTTTCAGTTAATACTGCTAATGGTTAATACTGCTTTCAGTTAACACTGCTAGTAGTTAATACTGCTAGTAGTTAATACTGCTAGTTAGTTAATACTGCTAGCAGTTAATACTGCTAGTAGTTAATACTGCTCTAGGTTAATACTGCTTATATTCCGAATACTATAAATACTTTTTGCCCGCCTAAAAGTTCATAACGACTCTTTGCATACTCTTCTCTTGCGCTCAAAACCTTTTCTCTCTCAAGTTCGACGTTTTCAGGCAAGCTTTTCACTAAGATCAATGGAATCCATGACTTTCATCGACGAGCACAACGAGATTGCGATGCTACAAAAGCCAAAGCAAGCTGCAGGATTTCATCAGATTGTGGATTTCCTCAAGACAAGCCACATTGCTCATGCTCTTATTGTATCCCCTACAATCTATATTGAGCATCAAAGGCAGTTCTGGGCTAATGCAACCATTGTTGTTGAGAATGGTGTGCAGATGATCAAGACAAGAATCTGTGATCAATCACTAACGGTTACAGAAGAGGTTATTCGCATCAGTCTACGTCTAGACGATGCCTCTGGTATAACCTCTATCCCAAACGATGAACTGTTTTCAAACCTTACAAGAATGGGGTATGGAGGCCCATTGGGAGTTTTCAAATTTTCTAAAGCAAAATTCTCACCCCAATAGCGTTTCTTTGTCCATACTCTTATGCATTGTATCTCCAAAAAGACTACTGGATGGAGTGAGTTCAGCAGCACTATTGCTTATGCTTTGGTGTGCTTGGCCACTGCCAGAAAGTATAATTTTTCTAAAATGATTTTCAGTGATCTTGTCTCAAACATGGGAAACAAAAAGAGCTTCTTTATGTATCCCAGGTTTGTTCAAGAAGTTATTACTCATGAATTGATGGATATACCTCAACCTGTTGGGGTATATGTACCTAAACCCCCCAAAGGCAAGGTTTTCTCAAATATGAGAAGATCTGCTGGGGACTCTGAAGAAGTTGACACCCCATTGTTCTCTACAATGATGGTGGTATCCCAAACCAATGAAGGTATGGCAGCAGGGTCAAGGCCCCCATTAGACCAACCCACTGCTATCCAGGCCCAACCTTCCCTCTCAAAATCAATTCCCCAGTCCCTTCTTGAAAAACCAACCTCTCCCATCACCCAAACTTACAAGAGAAAACAGGTAAAGAAGGCTCCTTCCCTTCTTGTACCATTACCCACTAAGCCTATAAGCCCTCTAAGGGAGAATTCTCCCCTAGAGAATATCCAAAGGGAAACCACAAGGGTGTCTCCCAACCCAAAGGAGGTGCTCTCTGAGGAGGAGGTAGAGCATATGGGTGATGAGGCTGCCACTACTCCTGCTAGCACAGAGGAGGAAAGTGGTAACATCAATAAGACCTCCCCCATGGCAACTTTGAATGAGCAATCATTTGAAGGTCCCTGGTGCCAAGACACCACAGGGGTGGATAGTGCCTCTGCAAGGCAGAAGACTTCCACAAATAAAAGATCCAATGATCCATCAAAAGAGGGTAACACTTCTGGAGAAGGTGAGGACAGATATACTTACTATGAATTGATGGAAACAATGGGCAACATCAACCAAGATGTTCTCAAACAACGGAAAGAAATTGAAGAGATGAAGCTGGTAATCCTGTCACAACAAGTTCAGATTGCCAAATTAAAGAAGATAGTGACAAAGCTTGTACAGAAGAAGAGAAGAAAACAGTTTGTTTTAAAGAAGAGATCAACTAATAAAGATGCTTCCAACAAGGGGGAGAAAAAGGCTGAAAAAGAGAAAGCAAATCCAGTTGAGAGGGCATTTGAGGTTGAGGGGGAGAAAGAGGCAGAAAAAGAATCAGAATTCACTGAAGCAGCAGAAACTGTTAATACTGCTGAAGCAGCAGTAACAGAAGCAGCAGTAACAGGGCTTTCTGTTGAAGAAATGGAGATTGTAGAAACACTAGTCAAAGCAAAGAATGACACTCCTGAGGCTACTCAAAAGGCCAAGGGAGTAGTCATCAATGAAGGAAAAGTTCAACAAAAGGCAACAAAAAAGGCAAAGGAGACAAAAGGAAAAGGAAAGGAGAAAATGGTTGAAGCTGAACTGCCTGCCAAGAAAAAGAGTCAGATTGAGTTGGATGAAGAAATGGCAAAGCTACTTCAGGCTGAAATGGAAAAAGAAGAACAACTTCAATCAGAGAAGGATAGAGAGCTTGCAAGGATAATGGCCAAGAAGTTAAATGCAGAATACCAAAAGAGTTTGAAAGAAGCAGCTCAGACAGCAACTCAGGCCAAGAAACTCCAAGTTAAGAAGATGCCAATTCAGAAACAAAAGCAGACAAGACAACCCTCCAAGACATTTTTGGCCAATCAGGAAAGAAGAAAAATGATAAACTTTCTGAAAGGTGCAATTGGTGTTAAGGGGGAGATGTTTACTCACATGGCATTCTCTCAGATTGAAGAGTTGTATAACAAGGAAAAGGCCAAGCTTCAAGGGGATTCAGCATAAAGGGAGGAGGCTGAGAGAAGGATGAAAGAGAGACATGATCTCAACATCCAACAACCATTCCCTGAGGACACCACACCTTCAAAAGATAAAACTGAAGAGATGAAGGAAGAACATGAAGGTGTTGGTATAGAAGTTACATCTGGGAAGAGGGTGAAGTCAATTGCCTCCAAGAAGCAGAAGAAAAGGCCAAGAGTTGAAGAAACAGCAGAACCTTCAGTTACTTCTACAACTGAATCTGTAAAGAACCCAGAAAAATCCAATAAGCAATATAATCTTGATTTTTATATGACTACAACAGCTGATGAACCAGTTTCAGTTGATCCCATCTCTATGAAAGCTCCAGAAGTTATCTTTTGGGATATTTTGGAAGATCAAAGGAAGAAATACTTCAGGCTTAAGAGAATGGGAGATCTATATGAAGTGTACTCTACTTGGGGTAGACTCATAAGAAGTTGTTCAAGATCAGATTTAGAAGAGATGTTTAAAGTTGGGTTGGAGATATATGAAAAGGAACTGAAAGGAGAAGGAATGAGCTTAATCAGATTAGCTATGGAGAACTTATGCATGATGTTTGACCCTAGCAAAGTTCTACATGTGATCAGAGATTTGCATCTACAGAATAAATTCCAAAGAATAGAAAATTGGATGATATTTGAAAGGTGTGGAGTCTATGTCATCACTGTGGACAGAGCTTATCATGAGTACTACTTAGTTGATAAAATCTATGATCACAGCAAGGCCAAATTACAAGCAATGTTGAATGCAAAGCTTACATGTTCAAAAGATTCAGAAATGGCAAAGATTGTAGTTAGCAGAATCATTAATCAAAGTTTGGATTTGGATCCTAATCTAGGAGTATGAATTGAGGTGTTGAAAGCATCTTGAAGAAGATTTGAAGAACTTGACTTCTTTTCCTAAAAGTCAAGTTAGGGGGAGATTGTTGGGAACTGAAGAATTCTTCAAGTATGGTTAATGCTGCTAGTTCAAAGTTACTACTGCTAGAAGACTTAAAGGTTAATACTGCTGAGTGTTACTACTGCTAGTACTATTAATACTGCTAGTCATAGTTAGTGCTGCTTGAACAAAGTTAGTACTGCTTAGCTAGTTAGTACTGCTAGTGGTTAGTGTTGCTTAGTAGTTAATGCTGCTAGAAAGAAGTTAATGCTGCTGAAAATTAATATTGCTTATATGATGAAGATTCGTATGAAAGGATATACATGGAAGATATAATGAAGATATTTTATTTATTGTAATTATCTTTGTATTCAATATATATATTGTATAGTTTAGAATAATGAGTTAACTTTTGTTTTTCATTCTTTTAGAGAGAAAATCAACCTCAAGGCATAGATCCTAATTCTAGAGAAGTAGAATTCGTATTGGTGAGCCTGTTCATCAATATTGAGGTTGAGTGTGTAATCTTGTAACTTCAAAGCATTCAATACAAGTTTACAGTTTGTTCTTCATATTTACTGTGTTGATTTACTGTTTCATTGATTATCAAAGTGATATTCCGCAAACTTCTTTGATATTGTTTCTGAGAATTAATTCTTGTTGAGAATTCGATCCTGACAAAGACACAACTGATGGACTATGGATACACATTCAATAAGGTCCCCATCTACTGTGACTCTAAATGTGCAATTGCAATAACTTCTAATCCGGTACAGCACTCCAAAACTAAACACATTGACATCATGTACCATTTCGTTAAAGATCATGTAGAGAAAGGGAATATATAAATGCATTTTGTTTCAACAGATTTTGAGGTTGCTGACTTGTTCACTAAACCTCTTGAGGAAAAGAGATTCAAATTTTTAGTCAGCAAACTTGGGATGTTGAACTTTGATGCATACTTATATTCTTATTTCTTGTACCTGTTGTTGAGGGGGAGTTGATTCTGAATATATCTGTTTAGATGTTTTGGATATTTAGATGCAAATATTTTTTTTCAAAGTCTGATACTTTTAGAACCTTTTGAACTTTCTCTTTTATTCGGAACTTTCTCCCCATATATCAGAAATATAACATTCAAATATGGCATCTCTTGATCACTTTCTCCCCATAACTATCACAATCTGTTCTCCAGATAATATTTCTTGAAATTATTTCTCCCTTTTTTGATGATGTAGAGCATAGAAATCATCAAAACTGTCTTCAAGAAATATCAAGTGCAAATTTCTAACCTTTTTCCGTATCTGATCTTTTCTCAAGAGTACCGAGCCATCCGTCAATTCATAAATGTATGGATCCGAATATTTTCAAATTCAGAAAAATAAGAATGTAACCATGAATCAACAAATGAATCAGTTATAAATGCCTGTAAGTATCACGAAACCACTTTGTGCAACAAATGCAATTTGGAAAGGAGCTTTTTGATGTTCACTCTCCCAGGTCTTCCATTCAATCATCGAAAATCACGAAGGTATTTTCTATGAACGTTATGACAAGAAAACAAATTCCGTGTGTGTTCGTGCATAGTGTAGAATGATTGAAGCTACTTAACTTTTTAGGCTCAAAATGTGAAACCATTGAGACAACAACAGTATTACACAGACTCAATGTGCATGAACAAAGTGCAAAGGTGGGGAAACTTTCCTTCTTTTTCAATATCCACATCTTCTGAATGAAGACGAGATAGAGTATGGGTTGCATCCCCAATAAACAATGAAACATCTCTTTCTTGAGATAGAAATGAGTACCTGGTGGGGTTTAAAACAAGAGTTAGCATGGGCTCACTGCCTGTTTCAATGATTTTCACGAAAGAATTGTGAAACAACAGTAATATGGTTGCCCGACTCAGAAAGTGGTTGGTGCAGAGTTTAATATTCTTTTACTCTGATCTCTCACCCTCTTTCTCTTTAACATTTAAGCTCACTTTTAACCAAACTCTCTTTTCCTTTTACCTCATCACACACCCACACTCAGATATTGACCCCTCGCCTCTTGATCACTCCGGATAACTTCTTGGGTAGGAAACATTGGTTATCGTGAATCCATAGAAGGTCTTTTAATCTTACATTGAACCCATGCATTTTTTCCTAAAGAACATAGTGTCCAACATTTTATCTTGAACATGTAAAGATCATAATATGAAGTACACTGTCAGATATAGATATGCTCAGCTAAAGATGTTAGCATGAAAATTTGAGCATTTGAAGCTTTGAAGATTTCTCACGACAAGTAAAGTTGAATGAATGAAATTAATACAAGAAACTTGTTTGAAAATCTGACAATGTATCAAAAGATCAAATATGAATGATAATCATTTAAAGTTTAGCTCATGAAATGATTGGAATGTGTCTATATGAACAAATATAGACATTCTTGAAAGAAACGCTTTGAATGAATCAACGCTCAACAAACTTTGAATGTACAAAAAGGAGTGTCCTACCATCAAAAAATAGTTTCAATTTGAGACATGGTAAGAAAATAGTCAATAAAAGAACTAAAGCGGTGTGTGTGAATACTTGATAGTATATAGAAAAGATAATACATAAGTATTTATCTTTGGAAACACACGATTAGTGAAACATTAAAGCACATAAAACGAAAATATTTAAAAATCACACTTCTATATCCATGAAATCGTTTTGAGAATAAGAAGTGGTTTGAACATTTAAGAAAATTGTTTTCATGTTTGAAAGTCGTCCTTCTTTCAAACATGTAAGAGATTAAGGTTAGAATAGTCCTTACGCTCAGTATTAATCTCATAAAGTCAGCCTCAAAGTCATGATTAATGTTATCATGTAAGCTCCCCCTCAAAATCTGCATTTAGTCAAAAAGTCGTCAAAGCAACAAAGTCTTATTGAAAAATTTATTGAAAAATTTATTGAAAAATAAAGACATGAAAGTAGTAAAACAAATAAGAACGAGTTCTGATCAAATGTATTCAGAAGTCATTGTCCTTACTCCCCTTAAAAATATGCATCAGAAAATTTGTCAGTATAAAATATATACAAAAACTCTAACTCCCCCTAAAATGCAGATCATCTAAGCTTTGTCTCACACTCCCCCTGAAATCATGAGCAAACCTTCTGTACAGATATCGTTCAAATTAAAATATAAAGAAATGAAGAAAAATAACAAAAATAAACTGTACTAGGTAACTACAGATTATGTCTTGAGATTCAACATGCCAACTTTCGAAATGAGAAAATTAAATCTCTTTTCGTCTAACGGCTTAGTAAACAAATCTGCATGTTGATAATCAGTGTTTACAAAGTAAAGTTCAATTGTACCTTTTTTGACATTGTCTTTTATAAAATGATACCGCACGTCTATGTTCTTTGTTTTCGTGTTTTGAACAGGATTAGCTGATATGGCTATGGTGCTTTTCGAATCACAATAAATTGGAATCTTGTTAAACTTAAAGCCATAGTCTCGAAGATGTGTCCTCATCCACAATACCTGAGAGCAGCAACTTGCAGCAACTATATACTCTGCTTCAGCGGTTGATGTGGAAACACATAATTGTTTCTTTGATGCCCAACTTACAAGCTTGTCTCCTAGAATTGAATGTGACCCGAAGTGCTTTTCCTGTCGAGCATACAACCTGCATGATCTGCGTCTTAATATGTTGTTAGCTCAAAACCAGTATCTTTAGGATACCACAAACCAAGATCTGCGGTGCCTTTCAGATACCTAAATATCCGCTTAACTGCCGAAAGCTGGGATTCCTTGGGAGAAGCTTGATATCTAGCACATAAGCATGTAGAAAACATAATATATGGCCGACTAGTCGTCAAGTATATTAATGAACCCATCATTGCTCTATAGGTTCTAAGATCAACAACTTTTCCCAAAAGATCAGCTCCAATCTTAGTTCCTGGTGCCATCGATGTACCAAGTGGAGTACAATTTTTCATTTTATATTTTCGTAAAATATCAGAAGTGTACTTCGCTTGATTAATGAAAATCCCCATAGAAAATTGTCTAACTTGTAATCCGAGAAAGAAATTCATCTTTCCCATCATACTCATTTGAAATCTTGACACCATTAGATTAGAAAAGTTCTTACAATACTTTGGGTAAGTTGAACCATAAATTATGTCATCGACATATATTTGAATTAAAACGATATCAACTTTTTCCTTTTTGATTATGAGAGTGGTATCGATTTTACCTTTCGAGAAGCCTGACTTGACTAAAAACCTGGATAAAACATCATACCAGGCGCGAAGAGCTTGCTTTAAATCGTACAAATCCTTGTCGAGAATGTAGACATGATCCGGTTTTTCAACATTGACAAACCCTTTTAGCTATGAGACGTATACCTCCTCTTTCAGTATGCCATTTTAAAAGGCAATCTTCACGTCCATTTGGTAGACTGTAAAGTTCTTGTGGGTAGCGTAGGCTAGAAACATTCAAATTGCCTCAATGTGCACAACTGGAGCATATGTCTCGTCATAATCTATACCTTCCAATTATCGATATCCTTTAGCAACAAGTCGAGCTTTATTTCTAACCACGATATCATCCTCGTATTTCTTGTTCTTGAATACCCATTTCGTGTTAATTATAGTTTTTCCTTCAGGTCGGGGCACGAGTCTCCAGACTTTAAGCGCTTCAAATTGATTGATCTCTTCTTGCATAGCTATTATCCAATCTGGATCATCTAGAGATTTAGATACTCGTGTAGGCTCTATCTTACTAAGAAAAAAAATCAAACATGCATTCGTTTGCAGTTGCAGACCTAGTTTGCACCGGCTTTGATGGATCTCCGATTATTTGATGTACCGGGTGCTCTTTGGTCCACTTGTAAACATGACAGAGTGGATTAGATGTAGACTAATCATGTTGGTCATCTAAATATCCATTATCCTCATCTTGTTAGGGTTCAGTTGAAGTAACTTGTACATAAGTCTTAGTTGGTTGGACATTGGATGTCAGTTGAGTAGGCATTATTGTGCACCCAACTAAATGTGTAACTTCTGGTTGATTACTGTCTTGTGCAACTTCAACTTATTGAGTAGGTGTTTGAACTTTAGTTTCAGTCTGAACCACGGAATTTGATTAAGTAGAGAAATCTGATGTGATTGTATGATGATTACTTGAATCTTCAGATCTGTCAACCACAACAGGTTTAGTCACCTTTGAACCAAGAAACTCGTCATAAAAAGTTCAAACAATAAATCTATTCTGTTAAATGAGACGTAGATGTTGGCGCTTTATCATAATTAGAAACATTAACCACAGGTTCTGGACTGATCTGTTCAGAAGTTAAAACTCTTGTTATCACGGGTTCTGAACTGAGTTGATGAGAAGCCATCTCTTCATCAAATGTAACATTTACGCTCTCAACAACTATCTTAGATTTCTTCAAGTAAACTCTGTATGTAGTAGACGTTTGAGAATATCCAATGAAAATGCCTTCATCAGCCTTGGGACTGAACTTGTTCAAGTTCTCCTTATCATTCAGCACAAAACACATGCATCCAAAGATTTGAAAATGTTTAATGCTAGGTATTTTATTGTTTTGTCAAAGCATATGGAGTTTTACCAAACCGGAGATGAATGATTCAGTGATATTGAGTATAGCGTGCAATTGAGATAGCTTCGGCCTACAAAAATAAAGGTAGATCGGACTGGCTCAGCATCGTTCGTGCTGCTTGAACAAGAGTCCAATTTCGTCGTTCAACTACCCTATTTTGTTCCGGCGTTCTGGCAGCAGAAAACTGATGAGTTATCCCGACCGATTCAAGATAATCGTCAACTGTTTTGTTCTTGAATTTTGTGCCATTATCAGTTCTGAGTAGCCTAACTTTCTTCTGCAAGTTCACTTGAACGGTCTTTAAGAATGAGATGATAACATCGGGCGTCTCATCTTTTGATTTTAGAAATTTGACCCAAGTGTATCTTGAAAAATCATCAACGATCACAAGAACATATTTCTTGTCGTTTATGCTTTGCGTTCGCATTGGACCATAGAGATCCATATGCAACAAATCTAATGGAGTACTTGTGCTCGATTTAGGCTTAGGCTTGTGTAAGGCTCTTTTCATCTTACCTTTCTCACACGCGTCACACAGATGTTCCTTTTCGTATTTCAGCTCTGGAAGTCCTCTTACAAATTTCCAGTCACCAACTTGTTAATGTATCTGAAGTTGAGATGAGATATCCTTCTATGCCATAACCATCTTTGTTTCATAGAGGCTTTAGAAAGTATAGACACCGCATTATCAGTCTTGACATGTGACAGATTGATCGTCTAGAGGTTTTACTTTCGGGTCTCGACCAAGAGTTCTTTTCCATCTTCAGTCCTAACACAACATCTCTTGGCTTTGAAGTTGACCTCTAAATTCTTGTCACAGAACTGACCAATGCTGAACAGATTGTGTCCTAATCCTTCAACATAAGTCACCTATTTTTATCGTTACGTTCTCTTGCACTACAATTCCATACCAAGTATTGATGAAAACTGATCAATTCCAAATCTCACATTGCCGCATAATTTCTTTGTATAATTAGATAAAATATCTTTCTGCCCTGTCATATGCTTGGAAAATCGTGAATCCAAGTACCACATATGACGGGTCTGCACAGGAGAAATGAGGCAACAACAGATTTAGGTACCCATTTATAGATGGGTCCTTTCGTGTTAGCACAAGATTTTGGCACCCATCTGAATTTGGGTCCTCTTTGTTTTTCAAAAAGATTAGAATGATGTATATAATAAGTACCAACCCAACAATCAGAATATTGTCGAGTCACAAAATCATTTTGACCGTATGTAGAACACTGACTAGGCAAATGAGATAATTGGATGAACTGCTTTATTGTATAAACCATGTAAGAAGTTACATGTTTTGTTTTATGAGAAACACATTGATCAATTACATCAGAAAAACTAGTAGTAGTCCTATTACAATCTGGAGCAGAAAATGATTTCATAGACTCTTCAATCTTCCTTTTAGGTCTCCATTCTAGTCTCACTTCAAATATTTTTCTTCTCAATTCTGAAACATAAGATTTAGATTTATCATAAACATGAGAGTTAAAAGTTTTTGTTTTCTTGTGCTTACCTTTGTTGGTCCGTTTCTGTGAGCACCTTTTCTTTTGCTTTTTACCTATAGAATAATAGGTACTCACAGGAACTGAATCATCAACCTTAGTTGATGTTTCACCTTTTTCAAAGACACTAGGTAAAGCATCATTATTAATCACAAAAGAAGTATGATCTGGAAGTTTAGCATTGAAATCAAATTTATCATCACTTTCATCCAAACAACCATCAGAATTTAAAAAATCATTTTCAACCGCAAAAAAGTTATCAACATCGCCATCAAATTATTGTGCTTCGGAAGAATATGGAAATTTGAAATCATTTGTCTTTTTAGAACACTTTTGTTTGGAAGACATTTTAACACAATCTGATGTTTTAGGATTAGTAAAAACATTTCCCATGAAAACTTTACAATATGCACATATGAATCAGTGGTGTTGTTTACACAAACTTTTTTTGATTAAGAGTTGTCATTTGTAACTACAGATTTGAAATTAGTGTTCATTATAACAATAGAAAATACAACTTTCTCAAGATCAACCAATATTCTTTCTTCTACTAAAGTGTTCTCAAGCTCAGAAATTTTACTTTCCAAGATGAGTGGAGGAACATAAATCTTGGCTTTAACTGGTTTTGCCTCCAACTCGTTAGTATAATTGTTATTCCCAGATTCTAGTTCCTAATCACATTCAAACAATCAAACAAATAACATATTTCAATTACCTGTTTGATTCCAATCAATTCAAAAGATTTACAAAACTCTCTCTCTCTAGAACTCCTCTTTCTCTCTCTACAATTCTCTCTCTGGATACAACTCTGTTCAAGACTCCTCACAAAAATAACTAACCAAAACTATTTATACCCTACAAGTTACATGGAAACTAAAAGTACAAAACAATAAACTTTGACTTTATTACAAATAGACTTTGACTTTAATGAGAGTTGACTTTCTCTGCTTTGACTTCTTGTACCTTTGACCTTTGGTCTTCATGATCTTGTATCCAACATATTTATGCTCTAACAATCTCCCCCTTTGGATTCAAAATCACTGTTGAAATATCTAGAAATTCAGTCTTCACTTTTAAGCTCTGTTAGTACAATCTCCCCTTTTTCCTTTGATGGTATTCTTTCCAAAACTGTCTTCAAACGATTAACAATCTCCCCAAAACTTTCACAAGATACCTTCAGACTTTGGAAAGAAATTATCTTCAGAATCAGCTCAGATTGCTTTAGCAAATAATCTTCAAAGAAAATTTTCTCAAAAATCAGCATATCTTCAGAAATTCTTTGATCTTCTTCAAATCTTTACTTTGAATCTTCTGACTTAGACATTTCTTTAAAATCATCTCTCAAAACTTTATCATTTCTTGATACCATGTCCCCCTTTTTGATGATTTAAGCATCTATATCATCAAAACTTTTCCAAGAAATGTCTTTGACCATTCTGATCAGTCAAACTGAGCCTCTGATTCTGTGATCCATAACCAAGTATTCATCTAGATCTTTGAAAATCCAGACAAAATAAGAACATGTAACTCCTGAATCAACAAATGAAACAGTTAAAATGCCTATCAGCAACACGAAGTCACTGTGTGTAACGAATACACAATATAAAGGAGATTTTTGACGTTCACTCCCCCAGGGCTTCCATCCAATCATCGAAATACCACAAAGGCAATTTCTATGAATGTTATGACAAGAAAACAAATTCCTTGTGTGTTCGTGCACGTGTAGAAAGAATTAATCACAGTAGATAAACAAAGACTCAATGTGCATGATTGAATGGCGAAGGTGGGGCAGACTTCCTTCTTATTCAATATCCAGATTTTCCAAATGAAAACCAGATAGATTATATGTTGCGTCCCCTTGAAAATGTGAAACATTTTCTTTTTGAGAAGAAAATGAGTAGCTGGTGGGGTTTAGTCAAGAGTTGGCATGGGCTAGTTGCCTGTTTCAATAAAGTTCACCAAAGAGTTGTGAAACGCTAGTAATGTGCCTGCCCGACTCAGAAAGTAGTTGGTGCAGAGTTTGATATTCTTTTACTCTGATCTCACACCCTCTTTCTTTTTATCATTAAGCTCACATCTATCCAAACTCTCATTTACTTTTTACCTCATCACACCCACACTCATTTATTTTAGACTCCTCACACTCAATCTCTATGGATTAACTTCTTGGGTAGAAATCACTGGTTATCGTGATTCGATAGAAGTTCATTTAAATCCTAGCACAAAGAACCCATGAAGTCCTAGAAAGCATGTGTTGCTAAGATGATTTAACTTTATCAGTTAAAGCTCAAATACAAATGTCAGATGAATGTATGCTCATAAAATATAATCATGAAGATTTGAGCATTTTTTTTAGACATTGAAGTATTTTCAAACAAGTATACGAAATGAATTAATATGAATGCAAAAGACTTGTTTGAAAATCTGACATTGTATGCAAATGATCAGAAATGAAGTGATATATCAATTAAGGCTTATGGTCAAGAATAATGGTTATAGTCTATATGAAACAAAAAAATATAGACATTCTTGAAATGACATTTCGAAATGAAATGACGCTCAAATTTCTTTGAATACAAGCGGGGTGTCTTACCATCGAAATTATGTTTCAAATATGAGACATGGTAAGAACAATTTGAACAAGAAATGAAACCGGTGTGTGTGAATACTTGAAAGTATATGAAAAGACAATACGCAAGTATTTATCTTTGGAAACACACAGTTTATTAATCATTGAAGCTCAAAATAAAAATGAAAACATTTAAAATCACACTTCCAATTTATGAAATTTGTTTAAGAATCGGAAAGAGGTTTGAACATTTAAGAATATGTTTTCTTATGATTGAAAGTCGTCCTTCTTTCAACCATATATGAGATTAAGATAAGAAATTAACCTTTCTGTGCAATCATAGATCTCATGAAGTCAGCTGAAGTCATAAAGATATGATCTTGATAGCTTCCTCTCATTCTACACAAGTCTCAAAGTCTAGTCAAAGCAACTTTTATTCACAAAGTTTATTCAAATGTAAATGACATAAAGCAGTAAAACGATTAAAGTACGAGTTCTGATCTAAAATAATAAAAAATAATAATCTTTTACTCCCCCTGAAATTATGCATTTAAAATTTATCAGTGAAAAAGCACATGATAGAGATCTACAATTCTCTTTTGAGTTATAGTTCGTCATATCTATCCAATGCATAAATTTCAAAAAAGTATGTACTCCCCCTTGAAGGTTGATTTCCTCATTGAGTATCGGAGTACATCCTAATATCAGCCCGGGAGTAACATCTTTCATCGTTAAAGTACGAGTCCTAAACTGTTGTGTTCAGAAGTCAAACTTCATTGAAGTACGGGTCCTGAACTGATTTGTTCAGAAGCCTTGGTTCTCTTACTCCCCCTTGACAATAGGTGCCTGCAACACAGAATCAGCTTTCGGCTTTGGTACCCACTGGTATTTGGGTCCGTGTGTGTTAGTTGCAGTGCGAATGGGAGTAACGGAATAAGAACCATACCAGAAATGATCACTTGTTTTATGAACATGATCATGTGTACGACAATAAGAATAATAGTGTTTCTTACCTGACAACCTGATTAATAGATCTCTCGTGTAGATATGGTCAGGTTTACCTTTACATGCTTTGTTCTTCTTTGCTTTCGTCTCATGTACACATGATTTCTTTCCTTTCTTCTCATCTTCAACTGGTTTCACCTTCCAAACCAGCTTCTCTTTTTCATATCTTTTTCTTCTCCTTCTATGTGTACCTGAACCATCTATTTTCCAATCATAGAAAATGTTAGTTGAACGAATCTGATCAGAAAATTTAACTGACCAGTTTGTAGAAACAGTTTGTTGATGTGAGCTTGATGCTGACTTATTAGAACCAACTGAACTATTTCTAGGTGAGTGGATTTTTGACTCTGGATTCGTTTGCTCAGTCACCACCACCTTTGAAACAATCTTTTCAAGCTCTTTAATCTTTGACGAATAACTGTCTCTTTCTTTAACAAGCATATCAATCTTCATCT
The DNA here is from genome assembly GCA_954870635.1 of Arctium minus. Lineage (NCBI taxonomy): Eukaryota > Viridiplantae > Streptophyta > Magnoliopsida > Asterales > Asteraceae > Arctium > Arctium minus. The sequence continues at coordinate 61,352,634 of OX941088.1, read as the reverse complement.
CGAATTCAGACTTCGTTTTCTGCTCTTTAAGCATACTTTATGATAGTTAAGATAACTTGTCAGTCAACTTCGTTATTTCTGCTTCAAACAAACTTCTTTCTTCATCAAAGACCTTTTCAGCATTTGTTCTCTGACCAGATATCTCTTTGAAGATTCCAACATTCTTCTGTTTTATGGTCTTTCTTTCCTTTGCAAACTTTTCTCTTTCCAGAATAATTACTTTTTAAAACTCAGAAATCTGTTGAGAAAGCTTTAAACATTTCAGCTCAACTGTCTTCTTTTCGTCAACACATTTTGTGGAAAACTCGGAGAATTTCTTAGCAAACTTTTTCTTTTCTTTATCAAAAACTGATCTTTCTTCAATAATTTGCAATTCTAATTCAAAGATCTTCTTTTCATTAGCACACCCTGTTTATACCAATTCCTAATACCAATTGTTATTCCCAGATTCTAGTTTCTAATCACATTCAAACAATCAAACAAATAACATATTTCAATTACCTGTTTGATTCCAATCAATTCAAAAGATTTACAAAACTCTCTCTCTCTAGAACTCCTCTTTCTCTCTCTACAATTCTCTCTCTGATACAACTCTGTTCAAGACTCCTCACAAAAATAACTAACCAAAACTATTTATACCCTACAAGTTACATGGAAACTAAAAGTACAAAACAATAAACTTTGACTTTATTACAAATAGACTTTGACTTTAATGAGAGTTGACTTTCTCAGCTTTGACTTCTTGTACCTTTGACCTTTGGTCTTCATGATCTTGTATCCAACATATTTATGTTCTAACAATAATAACTTTCAAAATAATCGTTTGACAGAAACTTTGGTTGTTTAGAAAAATAACTATCATACAACTTTTTATAGTAGAATGGTAGTTGCATTTTGGTTGTGTTCTTTCTGTTCTCATCTTCCTTAGCCTCAACCTCATCAGATGATTTTGTAACAAAATTTGGGTTTCAAATGAGGACATTTGTCAGCAACTTGTAAAAAATCAAAATTATATAAGGTTGGCTGCTTTCTTATAGCTCTCTTCAGATAATGTGGGTTATCGTAACCAATACCCCAATTATCTTTGAAATCTGTTACTTCCTTTGGTTTGTTTAGATAAATTGTTTGATCAGTTTGACCTCGCATAAAGCTTTACTTCCAAACCATTAATCCTTTTCAGCAAAGATTTGTTTTCAAATTGTAGTTTATTATAGTTCACAACAAACTCTTGTTTCTCACGTTCACACTTCTTAATTTTGGAAACTTTTTCAGAAATTTGATTTTCAAAATAAGCTTTTTGTTTTTCAAAATAATTGGCAATTTTGTTGAGAGAATCAATCAAGTTTTTGTTCCAGCAATTTCCTTGTTGAAATCAAAAATTGTTTGACGCTTTTTAGCAACTCTGCCCTTTTCCATTTTAAGATTAGTTTGAAGGTCTTGAAGCTCAACCATCATGGTTTTCTTTTTATTTAAAAAACCAGATTCAGAAAAATTATTTAACTCTTCGGAAGTCTCCTCATCAGATTTGTCATATTTCACTACCTTTCCCATCAAGCACATGTGTGACGTCTATTCTTTGTCATCCTCATAATCTGAATGATCTAGCCAGTAATCATCTTTGGCCATCAGTGCTTTGTCTGCCTCTTTTTGCTTGTCTAAAAGCATTTTGTTCTTGTAGTACTCAGAGTTACGAACTTTGGGCTTCTATCAGTCTTTGGCAACGTGGCATATTTTCCCAAAATTATAACATTTAATTGGCACTTCTACTGTCTTTTCTACATACTGATTCACATCTCCTTTCTTCTGGCTTTCTTTCAACAAATCTCTTTTCTTCTACCCGTTCTTTATGCTCATAATTCCTCGATCCTGATGAATACCTTTGACTGTTAGAACCCGGCTTCTTGTCAAATTTCTTTTGGAAGGCTCGAGTCAGCAATATCATGGCTGGTTTCAGAATTTCTCCATCGTCAGAATCAAAATCATCACTGTTAGTACGATCAGAACTAGATACCATAATCTTCTTCTTTTTCTTCTTATTTTGTCTTCTCTTTGTCTTTCTTTTTGTCAACAACTAAGGCAATGGGATCACCTACCGTCTTTTCACTATTTTTCTTCTCTCATATTTTCTCTTCTACTTCCTCCTCAATCTGTCTTAGTGTCTCATACACTTCATGTAAGGGAATGTCACTAAGATCCTTCATCTCTTTCATCCTCCTTGCGTGTTTCTTCCATTCCGGCTGAAGAATGCTTAAGAACTTGATGTTGATCTCAATCTGCTTCTTTTTAACTTTATTCTTCGCTAGTTCATTCAACAGAGAGACAAATCTTTCATAGGTTTCCTCTAAGCTTTCATTCTCCTTGGCTTTGAATTCTTCATAACTATTGATGCAGTTAGTCACCTTTATCTGGTTTCCAACTTTTGAACCCATCATCATTTTCTCCAATTAATCCCACATTTTCTTGGCAGTAGACTTATAACTACCAATCTTGATGTAGATCTCATTCGGTATACTCTGTAGAAGTAGAGATCTTGCTTGTTTATCTGCCTTATATATCTTCTTTTGCTCAGGTGTATAACTTGCAAAATCGACAACAATCTCTTTGCTCTTGGGCACTCGGGGCTTCGTACCATCTTCACTGTCGGAACACTGATTTACTTCATCTGGAACAATAGATGTAACTGGTTTCATTAGACTCTCCTCAATAGATTGTTTGATGAATTCTCCATTTTCATGTTGATCTATGAATCCAAAAACCTATCTTTCCACTACTCGTATTCTCCTTTGAATAAGACCGGTGGTTTGACATCAGTTCCGATAGCAAGACCATCTTTTGAAGTCATCTTGAACTTTGCACTGATCTTTAAACACAAAAACAGACAAACGATTAATCACAAACAAAAATATGTCACCCTACACAGACTTAGCATGAGGGTCCCTCTAATTTTGATCTTGAAAATTCATATTTCAGCTTGTAAAAATTTCACTAAGTATGAAATTCGCTCGCAACAAAGAATACTTTTCGCACAACACATAAAATTTGCATGCAAAAGGATGCGAAGTCTTGCTTTCGCACGCTAAAGGCTACGAATTCTCACTTCACGCACGCTGAATGATGCAAATTTCTAGATTTCGCATACTGAAGGATGCAAATTCTGACTTTTCGCACGTAAGGCGATGCGAATTCTTACTTTGCGGATTCTATACTTAGCCAAATTTTCGATCTCAAACTTTCCGTATCGATACGAATTCTATACTTAGAAATTTTTCGGCTTTCTTATGCGAAATGCTCAGAATCCGTATGATGTGAGATGCGAAATCCTCAAAATCCGTATGCTTCACGATGCGAATTCTTCACTTCTCGTATCCTTCGAGATGCTAAATCCTTCTTTCTACACGCAACACGATACGAATTATATCTTTTAGCACACAATGCCATGCGAATTTCTAACTTTTCGTATATAACAATGTGCGAATTTCTAACTTTTCGTATTTAAAAATGTGCGAATTTCTCACTTTTCGCACATAACTATATGTGAAATCTATCCTTAGCTTTTTCCAACAAGGTCCATGCGAGTTCTTCACTGAATCATGTGAGTTCTTCACTGATCATGCAAATTCCTTAGATCTCATCCCAAAAACTTCAATTTTTGAAACAAATCGATCCAAGACTCCAAATTATATCCTGAAAACTCACCAATTCATTCACAAACACTCTCTGAACATATTACAATCGACCAATTTCAAACAAGAAAACTAAAGATTACAAGATTGATCAAAACACAATGTGTTTACAAATTCGAATGAAAACTCAATTCAAATCCAAAATTCACACAAACAGTTGTGAATTGGAAAATACAATACAAATAAAACTAGTTCTACTACATAAATCGATTTCAAAACAACAAAAAAATACAACCAAAACAACCCAAAAACTCGAAATTGAATATGGAACAGAGAGGTGTGCGAGTTCTTGAAGTCGATCACCAAAAATCAGATTCTTGATCCATTTTCTGTTTCAATGCTTGCTCTGATACCAATTATGCGTCCCAATATGTGAAATTAAGATCAAGATAACAACAAGAATCGAATCAAGATGTCATATGTATTTCAATGAATCACAAATTACAAATTCATATGAAAAACTCTCGTTTACAATATTTCTCTCTCTATATTATCACACAGTTCAAGTGCCTAATGATTTTACAAAGAGAAAAGTTTTTTATACCTAAGATCTGTTACAAAGAATTAATACCAAGTAAACTAACATACTTTGACTTTCCACTTTAAACTCTTTGACTTTGACTTTGCAATGAGGCTTTGACTTGGACTTTGACTTTCAATTTCCATGATCTTGGATCCAACATATATGTGCACTAACACAGGTTTTATTGTGAGAAACAAGGCACGTCTAGTTGCAAAAGGTTACAACCAGCAAGAAGGCATAGATTATGACGAAACCTATGCACCCGTAGCCAGGATTGAAGCCATTAGGATTTTTTTTACATATGTCGCTCATAAAAACATCAAGGTATACCAGATGGATGTTAAATCAACATTCCTGAATGGTATTCTTCATGAGGAGGTGTATGTGAGTCAACCAAAAGGTTTTTTTCATCCCAAATATCCAGATCATGTGTATGTGCTTGATAAAGCTCTCTATGGATTGAAACAAGCACCTCGCTCATGGTATGAAACTCTGACAATATATCTTTCTGATTATGGCTTCCGAAAAGGTACAATTGACACCACTTTGTTTTTGAAAAAGAAAGGTGAGGATTTGATACTTGTAAAAATTTACGTAGATAATGTTATTTTTGGTTCTACGAATCCTAAACTTTGTGAACACATCATGAATACTAGGTTTCAGATGTCAATGATGGGTGAATTGAACTCTTTCTTAGGTTTGCAAGTCAAACAAACCCCGGAAGGGATTTTCATTAATTAGTCAAAATGTTTATCAAATGTTTTGCAAGTCAATCAAACCCCGGAAGCAATCAAAATGTTTCTAGCCTACGTTGCACACAAAAACTTCACAATCTATCAAATGGACGCGAAGAGTGCCTTTCTAAATGACATACTAAGGGAGGAGGTATATGTAACATCCCGCCTGCCTCGACAACAATATTGTCCGCTTTGCCCCTGGATTTAACCAACGTGTAGCGCACGGATTTGTTTCTGGAGACCTGGTGAGAAACTTCCCAGGGGGTCACCCATCCTGGGACTACTCCCACCCAAGCATGCTTAACCTCAGAGTTCCCAGAACCTGACGTGTTTGTGGCCCCAAAACGCGTTGTTGTTAGAAAGGCCAAGATATTACTTATAACACCCAGCATCACTCCTGTCCACGGCCGATATGGGATATGCCTAAGGTGTTACAAACACCCCCCCTTGGGACTCATCGTCCTCGATGAGGTTTGCCCCATATCCCTAACGGCACAGGAGTGGCTCTGATACCATCTGTAACATCCCGCCTGCCTCAACAACAATATTGTCCGCTTTGCCCCTGGATTTAACCAACGTGTAGCGCACGGATTTGTTTCTGGCGACCTGGTGAGAAACTTCCCAGGGGGTCACCCATCCTGGGACTACTCCCACCCAAGCACGCTTAACCTTAGAGTTCCCAGAACCTGACGTGCTTGTGGCCCCAAAACGCGTTGTTGTTAGGAAGGCCAAGATATTACTTATAACACCCAGCATCACTCCTGTCCACGGCCGATATGGGATATGCCTTACTTTAATAACTTGCCCTCCAAAATTCCAAAAATTTGACCGGTCTTCAAATCCCAACGGAGGTTGTCCTAATCGTATCCATACGAGAGATATTTTATCAAATTCGAAAGGGCAAGAGATTAAAGTAACTTTACTGGGAATTGTTTTGGTTTGAACCGGAGCTTTGGGCGCGGTAATAATGGAAGTGTCACCTTCGGAATCATCGTTCTTGACTTCTTGTGACAACGGTTTCGTTGGCTCGAGAATGTCTTCCATTATCTCGCCTTTAGTTTCTTTGACTGCTAATCCGAAATCTATTGTCGACTTTTTATGATCGGTTTCTTCTTGTGATTCTATTTCAACGGTAACGACTTTATCTTCAACCTTATTCGATAAGATTTCGTCTTTTTCAGATGGCTTTTCCGGAATGGGTGGTTGTTTGACGAGGGAAGAAACTGATGGTATAATATGATCGTAGTTGTTGACAGGTTTGGGATATAACTTGTTAACAGCCGTTGTCAGATCAGTGAGTGATGTGGATAAGGCCACATTCATCTCTACTAAACCCGCTTTGGTAGTCGGCCGCGATCTGCAATTGTTAGTGAAAAGACAGGGGAATCCTGCTCTGATACCATCTGTAACATCCCGCCTGCCTCGACAACAATATTGTCCGCTTTGCCCCTGAATTTAACCAACGTGTAGCGCACGGATTTGTTTCTGGAGACCTGGTGAGAAACTTCCCAGGGGGTCACCCATCCTGGGACTACTCCCACCCAAGCACGCTTAACCTCAGAGTTCCCAGAACCTGACGTGCTTGTGGCCCCAAAACGCGTTGTTGTTAGGAAGGCCAAGATATTACTTATAACACCCAGCATCACTCCTGTCCACGGCCGATATGGGATATGCCTAAGGTGTTACAGTATATATCTTACAGCTAGAAGGATTTGTCAATGCTGATAAACCGGATCATGTCTACATCCTTGACAAGGCTCTGTACGGTTTAAAGCAAGCTCCTCGATCCTAGTACGATGTATTATCCAAGTTTCTAGTCAAGTTAGGTTTCTCGAAAGGCTAAATCGATACCACTATCTTCATCAAAAAGGAAAAAGTGGATACCATTTTTATTCAAATATTTGTCGATGACATAATTTTTGGTTCAACAAACCCTAAGTATTGTAAGAACTTTTCTGCTCTAATGCTGTCCAGATTTCAATGAGTATGATGGGAGAGATGAATTTCTTTCTCGGATTACAAGTTACACAATTTTCTACGGGGATTTTTGTAAACCAAGAGAAGTACGTTTATGATATTTTGAAAAAGTTTAAAATGGAAAATTGTACTCCCATTTCAACCCTGATGGCACCTGGAACTAAAATTGAAGATAATCTTTCGGTAAAAGTTGTTGATCTTAGAACGTATAAAGGCATGGTTGTTTCTTTAATGTACTTAATGGCTAGTAGACCGGATATTATGTTCTCTACTTGTTTGTACGCCAGATTTTAAGCGAAGCCTAAAGAATCTCATCTCTCGGCTGTAAAACGTATCTTTAGATATTTGAAGGGGACTGCAGACCTTGGTTTGTGGTATCCTAAAGATACTGGTTTTGAGCTCATAGCATATTCAGATGCAGATCATGCAGCATGTATGCTAGCAGGAATAACACATCGGGTCACATACAATTTCTGGGAGACAAGCTTGTTAGTTGGGCGTCCAAGAAACAATTATGTGTTTCCACATCAATCGCTGAAGCAGAGTATGTAGTTGTTGTAAGTTGTTGCTCTCAAGTATTATGGATGAGGACACAGCTTCGAGACTATGGATTATGTTTCAACAAAATACCTATATATTGTGATTCGAAGAGCACCATTGTGATATCTGCTAATCATGTTCAGCACACTAAAACAAAGCACATTGACGTGTGATATCACTTTATAAAAGATAATGTTGAAAAAGGTACAATTGAACTTTACTTTGTAAACACATATTATCAACTTCTTGATTTATTCACCAAGCATTTGGACGAAAAAAGATTTAGTTCTCTCATTTCGAAACTTGGCATGTTGAATCTCAAGTCATAATCTGTAGTTACCTAGTACCGTTTATTTTTGTTATTTTTCTTCATTTCTCTATTCTTTAGTTTGAATGATATATGCACTAGAGGCTTGTTCATGATTTCAGGGGGAGTGAGACAAAAATAAGATGATCTACTTTCTAGGGGAGTTATAGAAATTTGTGCTTATTTTCTATCTCGACTTATTTTGATAATGCATAATTTCAAGGGGACTATTTGATTTCTGATCAAATCAGATCAGAGCTCGTAATTCAATGTTTTATTGTTCATGTTTTTACTTTCAATAAAAAAAAATCTTTTCAATAAGATTTTATTACATTGATGACTTTCACTGTAAGCATATTTTGAGGGGGAGCTTACATGATCATATCAATCATGACTTTGAGGCTGACATTATGAGATTCATGCTGAGTGTAAGGATTTTTCTAATATTAATTTCATACATGTTTGTAAGATGGACGACTTTCAGACATGAAAACATATTTGCTTAAACGTTCAAACCACTTCTCAGTTCGTAAAAGTTTTCATGAATTTCAGAAATGTGTATTTTCAATGTTTTCAGTTATATGCTTTAATGTTTAACTAACTGTGTGTTTCTAAAGATTAATACTTGTATATTGTCTTTTCCATATACTGTGAAGTATTCACACACAACGGTTTAGTATTTCTTTTGATTATGTTCTTACCATGTCTCAAATTGAAATTCTTTTGATTATTGTATCTTCAATATTCGTTGAGCATTATTTCAATCAAGGCGATTCTTTCAAGACATGTCTATACTTGATTCATATAGACAAATTCCAATTTTTCATGACCTAATCTTTTATTGTTAAATCATTCATGTTTGATCTTTTCCATACATTGTCAGATTCTCAAAACATATCTATTGATTTCATTTCCTTCATTCAATATACTTGTTGTGAGAAAATCTTCAAAGTACAAAATGCTCAAATATTCAAGCTAATAATTCTTATTTGAGAATTATTGTATCTGACATTATACTTCATGTTATTGTGCTATAAATGTTCTAGTTAAACTGTTGAGCATCATTCTTTTAGGACATTTTTATGGGATCAATGTGTGAGATTAACAAAGCTTCTATGGATTCATGATAACCGGTGTTTCCTACCCAAGAAGTTATCCTTGAGTGATCGAGAGGTGCGGGGTCAAAATCAAATAGTAGGTGTGCGATGAGGTAAAATGGAAAAGACAGTTTGGTTAGAACTTAGCGAATGATAAAAAGAAATAGGGTGTAAGAACAGAGTTCAAAGAATATCAGAACTATGCACCAAATCTTTTCTGAGTCGGGCAACCACACATACTATTGGTTCACATTCTTTGGTGACCTTCATTAAAACATGCACTAGACCATGTCAACTCTTGCATAAAACCCCACCAGCTACTTATCTTTTTCTCAACAAAAAGATGTTTCAAATTTTATTGGGGAAGAAACACATAATCTATCCCGTCTTCATTTGGAAGATGTGGATATTGAAAAAGAAGGACAGTGTCCCCACCTTCGCACTTCGATCTTGCACATTGAATCGTGGAAAACTTGTTGTGTCTCAACAATTTACACAATTTGAGCTTAATATAGCTACATATGCTTATTTCTTTCATAAACAAGCACGCACACAAAGAAAATTCGTTTTTCTATCGGAACGTTCATAGAATTACCTTGTGTTATTCGATGATTGAATGGAAGACTTGGGGAGTGACCTTCAATAAAACTCCTTGTACAGTACATTTGTTATACTAAGTGGCTTTAAGCTACTTACAGGCATTTCTAACTGATTCATTTGTTGATTCAGGGTTACATTCTTATTTGTCCGAATTTGAAAAGACTTGGATGATCAATACACTTTATGAATTGACAGATGTTCAGAATTCAGTTGCAAAGATCATGGTCAGAAATTTGGTATACGACATTTCTTGAAAAAGTTTTGATGATTTATATGCTCTACATCATCAAAAAGGGGGAGACATTCAAGAAGTGAGAAAGCAATGTTGGAAAATAATCACGAACTGATCTATGGGGAGAAGATTGTACAGAATGATAAAGTTGTTTTTCAAAGAAATATGAAAGACTACTGAAGCTTACAGAAAATTTCTTTGAAGATTATTTGTTGAAGCAAAGTGAGTTGAATCTGAAGAAAATTTATTTTCTGAAATTTTAAAGAGGTTACTATAAATCTTGGGGGAGATTATTAATGTTATTAAATAAGACGATCACAGACTTTGGCGCAGAATTTGAAAATCTGAAGATATTTCGAAGAAGGGGGAGATTGTTTATTCGTATTCTTGTGAGATGATCTTGAATCTAAAGGGGGAGATTGTTAGTGCAATATTTGTTGGATTCAAGATCATTTAATTTGAAAGTCAAAGATCAAGTCAAAGCCCTCTATGCTAAAGTCAAAGTCAAAGTGAAAAGTCAAAGTGTTAGTTAGTTTGTTAGTTTTGTCTTTATATTTGTAAAGGGTATAAATAGCTTTTTGTTTGTAGACTCTTTAGACAATACTCTGACATTGAGAATCTAGTGAGAAAAATATTTGGATTGAGAGCATCTATAATCTGTGAATTGAAATCAATAATATGACATTTTGATTTAGAGATTTGTACATCTTGTTGTTATCTTGATCTGATTTGCACAATTAGGGACACACAATTGGCCTCTTTTGAACCAAATTTGTAGTTTATTCTCGAAAGATCAATTCCTAAAAAACGTACAAATAAACTCTAAAAGACGCTTTGTTTGTTTGGAAACCAAGACAAATTACCTGGAATGTGGCGCTAAAATAAAGCCTAAAATGGGTCGAGAGACGGGAATTAAATGTCGATAGCATAGAGTTTAACTTTCAGGACTTTAGACCTCTTAGGGGACACGACCCAGACTGGATCCTTGAGGCGCATTGGTCGGATATAGTTGATCTAGTACGTGTAGTTGATTGTTTGTATCATTTTATAATTCTTTTAAACCGATTTATGTGTTATGTCATCACAGGTGTGGTATACCGATGCATTAAGGCATCAATCTAGGGTCGTTAGGGTCAATTGGGCCTCCTAGTATGAAGGGATATCGACCAGGCACACCATGGGGATTGATCAGTGTTGCTCAACATCGAGATCGCTTGTTAATTTATCATCTATTATACTAAATGTATATAGTTTATGAATATATATATATATGTGTGTGACTTTGTTGTCTGCTAACAACTTAATTTTCTATTGTAGAAAAAAGCATGGGGTCATCAGTCAACTGCTCCTAAGCTGAGAGGATGCACTGCACCGACAGCAGGCCCATTCTAGGTGCGACCGATCCACCCACGAATTCTCCGATCTATATTTATTCGATGGCGGCAAGAGCGGCGGTAAGTTCAATTTTTGTAATCAATTTAGTTTGTTTTATAGGATTGGTTAGTTTTATATGATAGATCACTATTAATTAGTTTGGGTTGTCTTTGTTGGCAACACGATAGACTTCAATTATATTTGTTACAAATAGGTAACAAATATGTTCGAATTACAACCGTTATGCTGCCAAAATATTTAAAAGTTATCAAACACGTTTTGATTTGGTAAACCAAATGAGACGTATGTGTGGGATCATAAATTGTATTCAAGATTAAAGTTAAAGTTAAGGGTTTAAATTGCATTTGTGTTAAAGTTAGTTAGAGGGTCTATTGTGTAATAAGTTAATAGTTTTGTTATTATTGGGCCCAAGCCCATTAGGCCTTAAAAGCCGAGGTATTTAATGTTTTAATTAGTTTAGGTTTTAGGTTAACTCTCATTATTATTACTTTCATAATTATTGTTTAGAGAGAGAGGTAGTCGTATCAGTATTGTAATCCTACATTCAAGGTATCAAGAACACACAAGATTTTCATTGAATATTCAAGGGATTGGTATGTTATTCTAATCTTTATATCTCTTGATATATATTGTGTTTTGTTATTGTTAATCAACTAGATCAAACTGGGATAACAAGTGGTATCAGAGCCTAAGAATCAAGTTTTGAATTAAAACTGTTTATCGATTTATCTGATTACTGTGTTCATCATCGACTGTTCATCAAGTAAAAAAAAATCGATTCCTTGATTTTGTGAGTTTTATGCTTGAAATCGATCTTATTAGATGTGTTTTATGTTATTGAATGCTATCTGATTAGTTAGTTGCTCTTAATATCTCAAATCAATTGGCTTTTGGAGGATTTTGTGAATTCTGGGTTCGTGAAAAGTCGACACTGTGTTCATAAAATTAATGCATGAAAGTTGAAATTGATATTTGATGTTGTTTAAATGGTGATCGATATATGTTTCTGGGTACAAAAGTCTGATCTTTGCTTTCAATTTCTGTGTTTTGTGTGATTTCTGGGTTGATTGTATCGTTCTGGGTCGACCTGTAAGAACATACCGGTCGAACCTTTAAGAGCTTATCGGTCCATCCACATTTTATCGGTCCATACATCTTACCGGTCAGCCCACTCACAATCACTATCGGTCGACCTGAATTTATTGTATCGGTCAGGGACACTCCGGTCGCCCGATTAAGACACATATCATTACCGGTCTAAGGAAGTTTACTGGTCAAATCATTTTACCGGTCGACACTTTACTGGTCCATACCCACTACCGGTCCATATCAATTCCGGTCTCAGTTGCCTTAGTCTATATCGGTCGAAGTGTTACCGATTCATACATCATACCGGTCCACATTCCATACCGGTCTCAAGGAATACCGGTCGAATACACTTTATCGGTCCACACCTTATCGGTCACATACATTATACCGATCATAGCACCCTACCGGTCGTGCAAGTTACCGGTCGGACATCATCCCGGTCGAAGAAAGTTACCGGTCACACCCCACTTTGCGCCATTACCTATTCACGAGAACCTCACTTTGCGCCACACGAGGCTCGCACAAACCACACTTTGCGCGACCCACAGATCACACAAACCTCAACTTTGCGCTAGTACCGGTTCGCACAAATACCGGTTCGCGTAAGTCACTGTTCGCACTAGACCTGGTTCGCGTAAGTTACTGTTCACTTTGCGCTAATTTTTTTTCATCAGATTTTCACAGTTTGATTTCTCAGTATTATTTATTCTGCATTTAATTATTTTTGGAAATTTATTTTTCTGAAAATTTTTTAGTGTAGTTTTTATCTGATTCTTGATTCTAACGATCTCTTCTAGTTGATTCTCTTGGTACATATTAGTTTGATATCTAACAATACAGCTAAAGATGTCTAAAGATTTTATCCTTGATTATGACAAGATGACTCTTTCTGAAGCAAAAGCAAATGTTAAACATTTTGATGGACAGTTGTCAAGATATACAAGCATGTCTTATGATTGTGAAAAGGAGAATAAAAAGCTCAAATCCGAGATGTTACCTCTCAAAGCTGAGAACAAGGATTTAAAGATTCATAACTCATCTCTTCTTACTCAGATCAATGTTTTAAAAGAAAATTCAAAAGATTCTGATTCTAAAATTGACTTTGCAGGAATAATTAAGTCTAAAGAAAAAGAGATCTTAGATCTTCAAGCAAAGCTGAAAAGATCTGATTCCAGCTCAAGCTGGACAAAGAAGGAGTTAATGCAAAAAGAGCTTGATGCGCTTAGAAGAAGAGCAAACATTGCTTGTGAGACATCTGAAGGGCTTAAAAAGACAAATTCTCAAGTCTTTGCGGAAAGAGATAAACTGAAAGATAAAGTCTTCAGTCTTGAGGTTGAGATTGATATGCTGAAAGAAAAGGCAACCCAAGACAAAGACAATACAAAATTTCAAGATGAAATGTTGAAGATTGAAAAAGAAAGAAAAGAATTTGCTAAGAAATTCTCTGATTTCTCCAGAAAAGCCTTTGAAGAAAAGAAATCATTAGAGCTTAGATGTGTTAAGCTTTCTCAACAAGTTTCAGACTTTGAGAAGGTTATCATTCTAGAGAGAGAAAAGGTTGAGAATGAGAAGAACAAAGATGAGCTGAAGGATATAAATAAAGACTTTTCTGAAGAAAAGAAAGTATTTGAGACCGAGATAGCTAAACTGACAGGAAAGCTATCTGAGCTATCAACAAACATCTTGAAGGAGAAGAATGCAAAATCTGAGTTGCATAAGAAGTTTGATCTGATTTCAAAGGAAAGAAACAGTTTGTCATCAAAGATAAAAGAACTTGAAGTGATCGTATTCAAGGTGAAGCTGACTGAGCACAAGATGCCAGAGTCAATAGCTCAATCACCGATAGATGATCAAGCTGATTCAGATTGCTCACTAAAAAAGGCTTCAAGTTCACATGTTTCAAATGTTTTCTATAATCCTTTCTGTGATTCAGATGATAGTCTTACTTCTAAATATACTGATCAGATTAGTCCTTCTAACCTTTTCTATGACAAAAATGTTGATGGTTCAGGTAACTTAAAGAAGAACAAGTCTCAGAAGAAAAGGATCTGGAGAAAAGAAGATGAAGAAATAGATAAAGGAAATTGGATCTAGAGAGTTAAAGGATCTCAAGAGGAAAAGAAGAAAGACAAATCATTTGTGCATACATCAAATGCTAAAAGGAACAATGCTCCGAAAGGTAAAACTTTTGGCAAACCTGATCTGGTTTACACCATCAATCAATTGATCAGGTTAGCACAAAAGAAAATTAGTTGTTCCTACTGTGGTACAAATGAATTTGTAAGAAAATATTAGGTTAATAACAGGTATGGTTCTTACTTCATATCTCCCACTAGAACTACAACCAACCCATTAGGACCCAATTACCAGTGGGTACCAAAAGCTAAATCTGTGTTGCAGGCACCCAAAGTTTAAGGGAGAGAAAGAACAAAGGCTTCTAAGTAAATCACCTTAGAACCCGTACCTCAAAGAAAAGATGGCTTCTGATCACATGACAGATCAGGACCCGTGCTTCATTGTCAAAAAGATGACTTCTAAGTAAAATAGCTTAGGACTCGGATATTTAAGGGATTGGTATGTTATTCTAATCTTTATATCTCTTGATATATATTGTGTTATGTGATTGTTAATCAACTAGATCAAACTGGGATAACAGTATGCGCTTCAGAGCAAGCATACCTACGTCGGCTAAGATCCCATCACCATTCCAACGATGACTCGGGCTTATGGGAGCGTAGTGTCGGAAGCCGATATAAGGGCCTCCTGTTTGGATTCAGAACCAGTCAGGAACGCTAATTTGCTATGACCGATGATATCGGTGCCAATAGCAGCAGCGGGAGCTCGTACGTGTTGCACGTGTCGTTCAACGCACAAGAATGTTTAAATTTATAAATCGAACCTAATCAATTAAAGGTTAAGTCGGTAATCGTTCTTCCTAGGGAGTCAGTGGTTAAGCTAACATTTTTTGTTAAAACCGAATGCACATCTGTCACCTAGATATGCTACACAATTTATTGATTAAGCTCAAAACTATCTAACTAAAAGACAAAATCTAATTACCACCAATAACACTATATCGAAAGATTACGATTGTGAATTGTATCAAACTCTCGAACGAATAAAAATAGAAACTTTATGACTAACAAAATAACGTGAATACGTGTTAGATATATTTTCAATCAATTTGTTTAGTTGTTTGACTTTTGTATTGTAATATGTTTGACTTTTACTTTTGTGTATTGTATGAGGTCAAGGCATGTTTGACCCATATAAATACGTTGTTCTTTGTTCATTTATTGTAAGTCACTTTCCATTCTAAGTCTTGTAACTTTCAAAGTGAGATATATGGCATCAAGACTTGTGACCAATTTCTCTCTCTAGATTCATTTCTTGTTTCTTGATCTTTGAATGTTATATGCTTGAATCTAGAATCACAATTGGTATCAGAGCCTAACCAGATTAATTGGATCGATCAACAAACAACATTTGAGAAGAAATTTGATTTCCAATTGAAGAAAGTTTACTGTTCATTCAAGAACTCGCCTGTTACTGTTTCATTGACCATTTTTATGATTTTGTGTTGTTTTTAGTATGAAATTGATTGCACTGTATTCGGTTAGTGATAGTGATAATTTGGTATTCACATTGTAATCACAAATTCACACAAAGTTAGTGTCAATTGTTCAAATTTTGTAAATTTTCTTTCTTGAGTTTGTATGCACTGTGTTTGAGAAAATCAAGTTGCCTAACTTGGTCATTGATGAAATTGATGATCAAGGGTTGCTCACGATCATATTTTGAGCAAATTCACAAAGTTTTGTGATCTAATTTGAAGAATTTTGTGGAAATCAGTGGAAAATAGAGTGAAAAAGTCCAAGATCCAAAGAATTCGCATATATGATGAAGAACTCGCATGTTGATGAAGAAATTGCATGATGATGATCAATTCGCATGACACTAAATGTTGAAAAATTGCTAAGGTAAGAATTCGCATCTCAAAGGATACGAACTTCAAGAACTCGCATCCTTCTTCATACGAATTTGAAGAATTCACATCAATCCTTATACGAGAAGTTTAAAAGATTTTGCATCAAAAGTTCAAAAAATTTCTAAGATCAGAATCCGCATCGATAGGGATTGTTTGAAGTGGAAAAATAATCTAAGGGAGGAATTTGTATCACAGTGAAGAGTTGTGTGAAAAGTTCATTGTTTGAAAGTTCAAATTCGACTAAGTCAAGAATTTGCATCCTTCCTTGTGCGAAAAGTTGGAATCCGCATCCTACTACATACGAAAAGTTGAAATCCGCATGCAACTATATGCGAAAAGTGAAGTATCCTCATACTTCTTTGTGCGAATTTCTTGTGTGCGAATTGTTTGTCATAGTAGTGTGCGAACTCTGTACTCCGAATATTTTTTAGTGTTATTTTGAGAATTTGTCAAAGTTGATCTTTCTGATTATCTGACTAACGATCATTTTAAGCATTACTTCAGATATATTTTCACAATGCCTTACACATCTGAAAAGGGAAATACTGTACTAACAAACAGAGATTGTGTTGTGGCATACATGCCTGAGATACCCAAGATTGAAGCTGAAAATGAACAGCTTAAACTTGAGAACTCAGAACTGAAAGCTGAGATTGTTGATCTGAATGTAAAACTGAAGAAAGCTGAGAAACAAGTATCTACATACCAGGCTAAAGGGGACTAATGGATTAAGAAAGTAGATGACAGAAGCAAGACTGAAAAAGTTGATCTAGAGAAAACTTTCAATCTTAAATTATCTGATCTTTCAAAGAAAGCTGAAAAATAAAAGAAAGATTTAGAAATCAGATGTGCTAAACTTTCATAACAAGTTTCTGAGTTTGAAAATATTGTTATCTCTGAAAAAGATGTTTATGAAAAAGAAAAGAAAAATACTGAAAATAAAAATGTTGTTCTTTTCAAAGAAATTTCAGAGCAAAATCAGAACTTGGAAAAGGATTTTGAGTTGGAGAGAAAAGTTTTTGAAGATGAAATTTCAAATTTATCCAACAAGTTTGCTACTTTATCTTCATATATTCTTAAAGGACCAAAGAGTAAATTTGATCTTCAAAGCAAGTTTGATATAACTAATGTTGATTTATCTAATAAAATAACAACTGATATAACTAACTTATCTTCTTATGATGATGATTCAGCAGACTCAGTTTGTTCTTTTTAATCAGTTTCAAATCTATTTCAGAAAATGGTTTTCAATAAAAAGAGTGTTAAATCAAAAGTCTTGAAACCAGATCAGATTAATACTCCAAGTTCATTCTATGTTTAATCTGTTGATAAACAAGCTGATTATTTTTCAAAGCCTAGATAGAAAGCATATGAGAAAGATAAGATGATCTGGGTTGTTAAGGGATCTCCAGAAGCAGTCAAATACCAGAAATCATCTGCACAAGCTTCAAAGGTAAACAAGAACAAGGCATCAAAAGGTAAATCTTTTACTACTCCTGATTACATTAACTGTAACAAATATTTAATCAGGATAGCTAAAATAAATCTTTGTTGTTCTTACTGCTGTACTGATGATTTTGTTCATAAAGCACACATCTATAACTGGTATGATTCTTATAAATACTCTTATGACACTGCATATCACAGAGGTGAAAATCACTCAAAGAAGTTTTCACATGCTAACAAAGATGGACCCAAATTCATCTAGGTACCAAAACCTGTTAAACCTATGATGCAGGAATCTACACTCAAGAAGGAGTGAAGTTGGTGATGACTTCTCAATAAAGCAGATCAAGACTCAATCAAAGTCAATGATGACTTTTGAACACAGCAGTTCAGGACCAGTCTTCAATGTCAAAATTGATTTATAATCAAGTCATATTAGGACTCATACTTCACAGAATCTTTCATTAGAGAAAAGGATTCTTTGACTGTCAAATCATTCTTAAGGGAGTATTTCTTGTTTTTAAATATTTGGGAAGATTGTTATATTTTTAGTAAAGAGTATTAATTGAATGTAGATATGAAGGGGAAGCATATATGTACAAGTCCTTAAGATCCATCTCATGTCAAGAAGGAGATACACGATATCAAATAAATAAGAAACAAACCTGAGATCAAATCAAGGGGGAGCAAGTCAAGTCAAGGGGGAGCACAATACAGAATTATCATTCAAAGGGGAGTAAGTTCAAAGGGAGTAAATGTGTGTGTGTGTAAATGTTTTGGAATTAAAAGTGAGCTTAAAATGTCCATTTTTGGAAAGTTTCCTTTTTAGGGAAGTTTCTATTTTTGCAATTTTAGAAAAAGGTTTCTAATTTTGGCAAGTTTCCATATTTAGAATGTTTTATAAAAGTTGGAAATTTTGCTAAGTCCAAAATTCGCACACAGTGGTATGCGAATTCTAGGATTTCACACCATGTGTTATGCGAATTTATGTATTTCGCATCCTTTGGCATTGTAACTTATCACATTCTTCTTTATGTGAAAAGTTAAAATTCGTATCCAATGCCATGTGAATTGTTCCTTAGGCACATAATTCACATATTGTGTCATGTGAATTCTCACACACATTTGTCTATTCTTTCAAGACAAATTTGTATCTCAAGCCATGCGAAAAGTGATATTCGAATCAAATCGTTCCACGTGTCTATTTTAATCCTGAGTATAAATCTTCGAGTTTTTCTCAGATTAATCACTTTTTGAAGTTTGGCTTTTCGTACAAACTTTTGAGCACTTAGAACCTCTAAACCCTCATCTGCGACTTTTGGATTTTTCAAACTTCGATCCTTCCATTTATTGATTCAAAGGTGTTTCTTTATTCTTATTTTGATTTGTTGTTGTTGTTATTGTTTGTCTGTGTTTGATTCTTCCAGGTTACTCCAATTGGATTTAACATTTTAGGATTTCGAACTCAAACTTTGGACTGTTCATCTTCGGACTGGAACATGATCTTTCAAACTTTGAATCTTGTTTTTGTTCTCTGTTGTTAAAATCAAAATCTAAGAATCATTAAGATCGATAAATCGAACACTGAACAAGTATTCTTTTGGACTAAATCAAATTATTTTTGGTTTGTGATTGGATTTAGGTTTTTTACCCTTCGGCTAAATGTTCATGATGTTCATACTATTCTTGAACAAAATTCATGTGTTGATGATTAAAATGACGTTCAATGTTAAAACAAATGGTTTAATCTTGATTCTAACCTAAAATCGAACCACAATGATTAAAATTTTTGGGTTTATCATTAAAATCAAAAAATTTCAAATATGGGTTTATATATGATGTTCATGTGTTTTGATGATGTTCATACGAATGTTCTTGATATTCTTATTCAACACTTCAAAAAATTTTAAGATTTAAATTTTTTGAATTTTCAGTGTTCCATGCGAAATGTTTGAGTTTCTATGTTCCATACGAATTCTGAGTTTTAATGTCAAATTCTTTCAAGTTAAGAATTCGCATATCACTTCATGCGAATTCTGAGTTTTTGTTTTAATTATTCCAAGTGAGGAATTTGCATCCTTATTCATGCGAATTCCATACTTAGTGATTTTTGAGTTAAATTTTTCAAAATCAAAATTTTGGATTTCACTGACATATTGTACATCTGTCCATACTTTTATTATTTTTCTGGTACTCAATGGCTGACAATCAATCTGTTGATCAAGAAGTACAAATGGATGAAAACTCACCACCTGAGGCATCCAGGGAATATCCTATGCCATCATCAAGGTCTGACTACCAAGCTGTACCCATAGTCAATCCTGGCCTTGTTCTGATCTCTCCATCTGAGATGAAACCTCAAGCACCTAACAACCATTATGTGGAGTTCAAATTGCTAAAAATTGATCCACTTGTTCTGGCAATCCTTCAGAATCACCCACTCAGATATTCATTGGTGATCTATGCCACTGTTCCAGAAATCTATGTGCAACAGGCTTGGAAAATAATTAGAGTGACTACAGGAAGGGTTGGAAATGAAAGAGTTTCACAATTTGAACTGGATATTGATCATTTTACTTCTATTATGGATTATCAGAGACTCAGATTCATTCTGAGCTTGCCTGCTGCAGATGTCAGAGAGGGGAGGAATTCTTATGATGACTTTCCTACAGATACTGAAGTATTCCAAGGCATCAAAAATATAGGTTATGTTGGTCATCTTACCCAAGTGAATCACTTCAAGAAGAACAATCTACCACCGTTCTATTACACACACTTCTTGGTGATCAACCGATGTCTGACTGCTAAAGTACATGGAACAGACAATGCCAGCATCCACATTCTCAAACTGTTTCATTCAGTAGTCTATGATCATCATGTAGACTATGCAACTATCTTTTGGACAGAGCTGTATGAAAGAGTGTTGTCCAAGAAGACATCCAAAGCACCCAAATTTGTGCCATATAAAAGATTCTTTACTCTGATTCTTAGGAGCATGATTAGGTGCAATAAAGAAATTCCAAGGAGGCATGATCATCCAAAGGCACTAGTGAATGCAATGAGATTTCCGATGAAACAAAAGAAGGAGTTCACTCATTATATGCCAGTACCAGAAGAATTATTAGATTATGTTGCTCCGGAATCTACCTGTCTGATAGCTTATAGAGAGTCTATGGGACAACCAGGACCGGTTTCCCATACCCTAGGCTCAAACCCTAGGAGAGTTGAGTCAGTGAGGGTTCCTATTACCCAGGGGGTACAAGAACGGGGAGTGAAGAGGAAAAATACTAAGAGGGGTAATGATGGGGGTCAGAGACCTAGACTAGAGGCTTCAGGGTCACGGGCCAAGGCTTTACGTACAGTGACACCTCTTTCCAGTGATAGTTAATGCTCTGAGAGTGAATCAGATTCGGCAGCTACTGTAAATGATGAAAGTGACGAAATTCCATCAGCTACCAGTGATAATGAGGAAGCAGAAAATGCAAATGATGCAAGTGATGGAAACAATGTGAATGATGGTGTTGAAGATGAATCAGAAAGTGATGGTGATGATGGTAATGATCATGATCAAGGTGGTGCAGATATTCAAGCTGATGTACAAGCTGATATTCAAAGTTGATGAGTATGCAAAATTTTATGATGGTGATAGACTGGAAATGGAACTAGACAAAACTGTGTCTAATGTTGTGGGAGAGATAAGAAGAAATGAGGGAGATTTAGTTGAAATATAGATGAGAGGTTGACTGGAAGGGAAGGAGAAAAATATGGTGAGCGTGTGTGTACCCAAATCAACCAATCCAGAAGGGCAACCACATTTACCACTTCGCCGCATTTGTTGCGAGCAGGTGTTGAAAAAGACATAAGTATCCCACTTATGCATATGCACACCCAATCCAACCACTCTATCTCCTCTCAAAAGGAGTTAGTTTCATATAATCAGGGGGATTTAGCTCATAACCTACTTATCTCTCACTCGGAGACTACATGTATTGAAACCAGATAACAGCAACCCCAGTTCTCAATTTCTTTCAGTGCAACAGTGTGTCTAGGGCCAATAGAACTTCCTATTATTATTCCCAGGACACATGTTGAAACTTCTACCATCGGTTGTCTTCGTGACCCGATCGGAACACCTAGAGTAGCTTCTATTGTAGAACTACAAGTACAGGGTAGAAGTCCTGTCATTGGTACATCACTGTAAAATTTGAACACATGCCACACGGTTGCTTTGTCAACTGTTGCAAGCACATAGTGCTTAAGTAGCCCCGGTGTTAGTGTCCTAGACTTTGTGTCTAAGGAATTCCTGGAAACGGAGCCTTAAAGGTTGTTGAAACCATGATGTTACAAAAATTTTAGGAGGAGTTGGGGGTAGTTGAAAGGTTGCTGAAAGGAAAGGATCTAGTAGTTAAGCCTGTTCAACCTGTACAACCTACACCTCAGCCAGCTCAGCCTGCAGATATGAGCATTGATAATCTCAAATCCTTATTATTTGCCAAACTTTTATCTCAAGCCCCAGATAATCAACAAGATACCGATATTCTATCACTTCTGCAATCCCACCATCAAACACCACCACCACCATTTATGCAGACAACAGATGTGGTTAGAGCCTCTGAGTTTAATTCTTTTAAAGATGATGTATTGCAAGCCTTTTCTTATCTCACTAAGGTTGTGCAAACATCATGCAAAGCCCAAGCTTCTGTTTCAAAGCCAAGGCATGATCATGATTCTGATCATGACCATGAGGGGGAGATGAGGGAGAAACATAATGTTGATGCTGCTATAATGGTTGAGCAAGTACAGAATGTACAAGGTGTGAGTGGAGAAAATGCTGATAGAGTTGATAATGGTAACATGTAGAATGATCAAGTAGAAGGATCTACAGGAATGGAGTTAGTCCTGTATGTTAATCCTGATACTCAACCAAGGGTTGAAAAGCCTAAGGTTTTGTCTAGAAGAGAAATTTTGGACATGACAGGGGGGGGGAGGAAATGAACGTCATAGTTCTATCTGATGATGATGATGAGGATGACATTGTTGAAAAATATGAGTTGTATTGGAAGGTTAAAGAGGAAGAAAAGGATAACTTCATGGAGAATACTTCTGATGATGTGGAGGTAATAGAAGTTCTAGATAAAGCTGATGAAGTTATGACAGTAAATGCAGAAAGTGTACTTGATGGTTTATTTGAGGACAAGGATTCTGATGCACTGGATGTGATGTTTGCTTAGAATTCTCCAGAAGAGTTACATGTCAGTCCATTTCATAATGATGCACCTGTGCCAAGTACTTCTGTAGTTCCATCTGTCCCTACTTTCAAAGAATTTGATTTTCCTGTGTCCAATGAAATTCCAGCTGTTACTTTTGTTGAGCAGGATGTTGATCAAAGTGCTGAAGCAAATGTTGAAGAGGAGTTGGCTTACATTCCAAAGACAAATAGTCCAAAAAAACAACCTGAGATTCCCAAAGAGCCACTACATGCACTTGTTGTTTCTAATCAAGCAGGTCCTTCAAGTACTATTCCAAGAGTTGGTCCAAATACATACTTTACTGGCTATGATGAATTTGGTCCTACCCTAGAAGAAATCAAGAGAATTCATCGTGCTTTGAGAGCTCCATATCTTGAAGAAAATGTAAACATCTTTGTGAGCTACATCAGGCAACTTGATCAGTATCAGATCTTGGGGATTCAAGACAAGTCTTCAGAGTTTAAGCATGAGTATGTCAGGATGCTTGCTGCTGTTGGTAGAACTTCAAAGTCTGTCAAAAGCAGAGAAGGAATAGTTGTTGTAAAAGAAGTAAAGATGAAAAAGTTTGTCAACATCTGGTATCCTGAGTTTGTAGTTCAGAGGAGAGATATGAAAACCTACATTTTCAATGATGTTGATTTCATCAATCTCAATTTTAATGATCTAGATTTCATGTATCATGAGTTCAAAAGAATGGCCATCAGATTTCCAGATGTGGTATATGCCTTAGATACTATCAAAAGATTCATCAAGAGACATATCTTTTACACCTAATGTTATGATTTTCATCTTGGCTTAGAGACAAATCAAATGTCAGGATCTTAATTCTAAACAAGAATAAACTCTCAGAAAACAATATCAAAGAAGTTTGCGGAATAACACTTTAATATTTCAATAAAACAGTAAACAAAACAGTAAATCTGATGAACAACTTGCAAACTTTATTTAATGATTGAAAGTCACAAGCTTTAACACACAACCTCAATATTGATGAACATACTCATCAATACGAATTCTACTTCTCTAGAATTAGGGATCTAACCTTGAGGTTGATTCTCTCTATCCAAACTAAAACTCAGAATGAATGTTACTTCTAAAGAAAAACAAACTATTCTATACATATACTAAAGATAAAAATAATTACAAAATAATAAAAGATCTTCAGTATAATCTTCCATCATTATCTCTAAGCTTCCATAGATATCTTCAATCCAGCTGTCATCCATGCCAAACGAATCTTCATTATATAAGCAGCATTAATACTCTGAGCAGTATTACGTTCAGCAGTACTAACCATGCTCAGCAGTATTAACTTTGTTCTAGCAGTACTAATCTTGATGAGCAACATTAATCTTGTTCAGCAGCATTAACTTTCACTTGCAGTAGTAATTATGTTGAAGCAGCATTAACCATACTTGAGCATTTCTGAATTTCCCAACAATCTCCCCCTAACTTGACTTTTAGGAAGAGAAGTCAAGTTCTTCAGATGCTCCCAAAATACCATTCTTCAGATCCCTGTATCAACATTTATCCCCAAACTTTGATTGATCATTCTCTGAATCAGATACTTGGCCATTTCTGAGTTTTCAACACATCCAAGCTTCTTCTTCAACATTGCATGAAGCTTAAGTCTTCTATGGTTGTATACTCTATCCACTAGGAAGTATTCTATGTGATTTCTATCCAAGGTCACTGCATATACTACACTAGTTTCATATAGAGTCCAATTGTTGACTGTTTGAAACACATTTCTTATCACATGCTCCACTTCTTCAGGCTTGAACATCATACACAGATACTCCATCACCAGTTTTGTAATTGAAATCCCTAGAGCTTTTAACTGATCTGCATACAACTTCATCCCTATTTCAAACATTTCTTCTATATCAGACCTGGAGCATGTTCTGACAATCTTGGCCCAAGTGTTGAATACCTCATACCTTTCATCCTTCCTCTTGAGCCTTATGTATTCCTTTCCATCCACTGTCAATGTATCCTAGTGAATAACTTCAGGAGGCTTAACACCAACAGGTTCTGCTGAAATTGGTTCAGGCACTTTGTCCATCACTACCATGTACATCTTTAAATCATCAGTACTTGAAGGTTCTTTCTTTTCAGATGACTCAGGTTCCCCTTCTTCTTCAGCAACCTTCTCAGCCTCTCCTTCAGTTATTCTAGGCTTCTTGGTTATCTTTCTTCTTGCCACCATCTTGGTTCTTTTAAGAGTCCTTAGACTTTCCCCAAGAGTGGCCTCCTTCTTTGGAGTTTCTTGCTCATCTGGAAAAGGTTTTTGTATCAACAAGTCATTGCTCTCTTTCATCCTTTTCTCCATTTCTACCCTTGCCGGTTCATTCCCTTGAAGCTTGATCATTTCTGCATCATACAGCCCTTTGATTTTCTCAAAAGAAATTTTTGAGAACATTTCCACTTTGACACCTACAGCACCCTTGAGGAAAGTAATCATTTTCTTTCTCTCTTGAGCACCAAGGTATGTTTTTGAAGGTTGTCTTTGTCTTTTCTTTGCAGCCATTTTGATCTTTCCAGACTTCCTTAGAGATGTGGCTTTCTTCTTGGCTAGTTCTGTTGCAAGACTTTGTTGATAGGCTTTATTCAGTTCTGCAGCCATTGCTTTTGCTATCTCTCTATCCTTTTCCACTTGCACATTTTCTGCTTCTTCAAGTTCAGCTTGTATCTTTCTAGCCAGAGCTTCATCTGACTCAATCAACTTTTGCTTTTTCATTGGTTGACTAGATTCCACTAGCTTTGCTTTGCCTTTCTCTTTACTCGTCACTTTCTGAATGCTAACTTTCTTGACAACTTCAACATTGTCTTTGATGACAACTCCTTTGGTCTTTGAAGTGACCTTGGGAGTATCATGCTTGGCTTTGATTAATGCTTCTACTGTCTCAAGTTCTTCCAAATTTCTGCTCTGAAGATCACTTAATACTTCTTTCACCATTTCTGCTGCTTCACTTAGTTCAGCAGCATTAACTGTTTCTGCTTCTTGTACACCCTCTGAATCTTTTTCCACTGCTTGTACCCTTTCTGTACTTATTCCATCAAGCTCCCCCTCAACTCCTTGTTTCTCCCCCATATCTGTAGCTTCTTCCATTTTGAACTCAGCTTCTGACTCCCCCTTTTTAGAAGCATCATCCCCTGATTTCCTTCGCCTTAGCACAAATTGTCTCTTCTTCTTTTTCTGGACTAGCTTCATCACCAATTTCTTGAGTTTGGTAATTTGCATTTGTTGGGACAAGATTACCAGCTTCATTTTCTCTATGTCAGCTCCCTGTTTGATAACATCCAGGTTGATGTTTCCCATAGTATCCATCAATTCTTGATAGTTATATCTGTCCTCACCTTCTCCAGGAGTGTTACCCCCTTTTGAAGGATCATTGAATCTTTTAGTAGTGGAAGTCTTCTGCCTAGCAGAAGCACTATCCACCCCCTTGGTTTCTTGGCACCTGGGACCTTTGAATGATTGCTCATTCAAAGTTGCCATGGGGGAGGTCTTAATTATGTTACCACTGTCCTCCTCTGTGTTAGCAGGAGTAGTGGCAGCCTGCTCACCTATATGCTCGTACATCTCCTCATTGAGCACCTCCTTGGGGTTGGGAGACACCCCTTTGGTTTCCCTGTAGATATTCTCTAAAGGAGAATTCTCCCTTAGAGGGCTTAAAGGCTCAGTAGGTGATGGTACAAGAAGGGAAAGAGCCTTCTTTACCTTTTTCCTGATATAAGTTTGGGTGATAGGAGAAGTTGGCTTATGAATTAGGGACTGGGGGATTGATATAGAGTGTGAAGGTTGGGATTGGCTAGCAGTGGGATGGTCTAATGAGGTCCTTGACCCTGCTGCCATACCTTCTTCAGTGTGGGACACCACCATCATTGTAGAGAACAATGGGGTGTCAACTCCTTCCGAGTCCAAAGGGTATCTCTTCATGTTTGAAAAGACCTTACCTTTGGGGATTTTGGGTACATATACCTCATCAAAGTGAGGCATATCCGTCAATTCATGAGTTATAACTTCTTGTACAAACCTGGGGTACATATAAAAGCTCTTTTTGCTTCTCAGGTTTGATACAAGATCACTGAAAATCATTTTAGAGAAATTGTACTTTCTGGCAGTGGCCAAGCAGACCAAATCATAGGCAATGGTACTGCTGAACTCACTCCATCCAGTAGTCTTTTTGGAAATGCAGTGCATAAGGGTATGGACAAAGAAACGCCATTGGGGTGAAAATTTAGCCTTTGAGAATTTAAAGACACCCAATGGGCCTCCATACCCCATTCTTGTAAGATTTGAGAACAAGTCCTCATTGGGAATAGAGGTTATACCTGCAGCATCATCCAGACGTAGACAGATGCGTATCACCTCTTCAGTTACTGACAAGGGTTTGTCACACACCCTTGTTTTCAGAATCTGCACACCATTCTCTGTAACTATGGTGACATTTGCCCAGAATTTCCTTTGATGCTCTACGTATATTGTTGGTGACACAGTTAGAGCATGGGCAATGTGGCTAGACTTCAGAAAATCCACAATCTGATGAAATCCTGCAGCTTGCTTTGGCTTTTGTAGCATCGCGATTTCATTGTGCTCGTCGATGAATGCCATGGATGCCATTGATCTTGAATGTTCTTGCCTGAAAGACTTGGTACTTGAGAGAAAGAGTGTTTGAGAGAAAGTGAACAATATGCAAAGAGTCGTTATGAACTTTTAGGCGGGCAAAGGGTATTTATAGTGTATGGGACATAAGCAGTATTAACCTAGAGCAGTATTAACTAATAGCAGTATTAACTAACTAGCAGTATTAACTGAGAGCAGTATTAACCACTAAGAAGTATTAACTGAGAGCAGTATTAACCACTAGCAGTATTAACTGAGAGCAGTATTAACCACTAACAGTATTAACTGAGAGCAGTATTAACCACTAGCAGTATTAACTGAGCACTGGCAGTATTAAAACTGCACTGGCAGTATTAACTGTACTTACTCTTTTTGATGCTTGTGAAGGTCTGATCAAAGCAATAGCTTCCTGTGAAAGATGGTTAGCAGCACACAAATAACCCAAATAGCAGGTATATAACCACTTTTAAAAACATGAGATCATTCAGAGTTGATCATGCCCACACTTGAGACCAAGAAAGTGAATCTACCCACATCAAAAGCTTTAGTGAATAGATCTGCAAACTGGTTGTCAGTATGAACTTTGGCAACTTGAATGAGCTTCTTTTCATTGCAATCTCTGATAAAGTGATGCCTGATCTCAATGTGCTTTGTTTTGGAGTGCTTGACTGGATTGTTAACAATGTTTATAGCAGTACTATTGTCAATAAAGATTGGAGTGTGAAGAAATGTTACCCCATAGTCCAGCATCTGATTTTGAATCCATAGAACCTGAGAGCAGCAATATACTCAGCTTCTGTTGTTGATAAGGACACTGTGGTTTGTTTCTTACACTGCTAGGATACTAGTCTTGCACCCAAAAGTTGACATCCCCCTGAAGTAGACTTTCTGTCCATGTTCGCGCCACCAAAGTCACTATCTGAATAGGCAATCAAGTCAAATGAAGATTCATATGGATACCAAAGACCTAATCTAGGTTTCCCTCATAAGTATATGAAAATCCTCTTTACAGCTTGAAGATGTGATTGTTTAGGCTTGACTTGGAATCTGGCACATACACATACTGGAAACATGATGTCTGGTCTTGAGGCTGTGAGATACATGAGGGATCCAATCATTGATCTGTATAGATGGACATCAACATCCTCCCCCTCAAGATCAGCAGTGATTTGTTTGTGAGTTTCCATTGGTGTGCTTGCTGGCTTTGAGTCTTTTAAACCATATTTCTCCAGGATGTCTTGCACATACTTTGATTGACTGATAAAGATCCCATCTGACTGCTGTTTCACCTGAAGCCCAAGGAAGAAGGTAAGTTCACCCATTGAAATCATTTTAAAGCTCTTGTGCATCAACTCTTCAAAGTCTCTACACATCTGATCTTTTGTGAATCCAAAGATGATATCATCCACATAGATCTGAACTAATAGGATGTTCTTCTTACTTCTTTTAATGAAAAGGGTCTTGTCAATGATGCCCCTTTCAAACCCATTCTCCAAGAGATAGGTAGACAGAGTGTCATACCATGCTCTTGGGGCTTGATGTAGACCATAGAGTGCTTTCTTCAGTTTGTATACTTTGTCAGGATATGAAGGATTTTCAAAACCAGGTGGCTGACAGACATATACTTCTTCATCAATTGTACCATATAGAAAGGCACTATTTACATCCATTTGATAGACCTTGAACTTCATGTATGAAGAATAGGCTAAGAACAGCCTAATTGCCTCTACCCTTGCCACTGGAGCAAACACTTCATCATAATCTATGCCCTCTTCTTTAGTGTACCCTTGAGCCACAAGCCTTGCTTTGTTCCTGATCACAATACCTCTCTCATCCTTTTTGTTCCTGAAAATCCACTTGGTGCCTATAGCTCTATGACCTTTTGGAAGGTCCATCAAGTCCCAAACATCCTGTAGCTTGAATTGAAGTAAATCTTCTTGCATGGCTTCTATCCATCTGGAATCTTTCATTGCATCATAGGCCTTCTTAGGCTCAATCTGGGATAGAAAGCAGGAGAGTACTGTATGTTGTTGATCCTGCAACTCTTGAAGTCTTCTTTGATTCCTTGTAATCATAGGAGAAGATATGTCTCCTATTACTAGCTCTGTAGGATGATTCTTTTGTGTTCTAGTCTGAAAACTAGGTTCTTCATGGATTCCCTCCTCTAGATTGGAATAATTTAAGTCAGCTGAGGGGATCACCTCAGCTACTTCTAGATCTTTATGCACTAAAGATTCCTCTTCTCTTCTTTCTTCTTCACTCTGTATTGGCTCAGTTATAGTCTCCGTTTCACAGAATTCAACAGGTTCTTTTATAGGCATATGAAAGATCACAGACTGAGGTATAATGTCTTGAACTTGTGTAGCCCCTGATCCTCCACTTCCTGAACCTGCATAATCATCACTACTGAAACCAAAAGAGTTAGTTAGTGAATCAATGTCAAACAACCACTGAGGACCAGACCCAATAGGATTTGGTGTGTTCTCATTGTATTTGACATTGTCACTTTCCTCAATTATTCTAGAAGAAGTATTAAAAACTCTTTAGGCCTTACTTTGAGATGAGTAACCAACAAGAAAACCATCATCAACCTTGCTATCAAACTTTCCCAAGTGAGATTTAGTATTGAGAATAGTACAAGGACACCCAAAAGGTTTGAAAAATCCAATGAAGGGCTTTCTTTTATTAAAAAGCTCATAAGGTGTCTTGTTCTTAGGCTTGACTACTAGTACTCTGTTTTGGACATAGCAAGCAGTATTAACTGCTTCTGCCCGGAAAGTTATTGGAAGTTTAGAGTCAGCTAACAGAGATCTAGCAGCCTCAATCAGTGTCCTATTCCTTCTCTCAGCAACACCATTTTATTGTGGAGTCCTAGGAGCACTGTATTGTCTCTCAATTCCTTTTTCCTCACAAAAGGTGTTTAGGTCATTATTTTTAAATTCAGTACCATTGTCTAACCTAATAATTTTTACTTTTTGATTTGTTTGGTTTTCAATTCTTAGAACAAAGGATTTGATCAGTCCACTTGTCTCATTCTTAGTCCTTAGAAAGTATACCCAAGTAAATCTAGAGTAATCATCAACAATAACTAGGCAGTATGACTTCTTACCAATACTCATAACATTTGTAGGGCCAAACAGATCCATATGCAATAAATGAAGAGAATTAGAGATTGTGTTCACCTCTTTGGACTTATGAGAAGTTTTGTGTTGTTTGCCTTTAAGACAAGCAACGCAAGACATTAGAAGGTAAACCTCTTACAAGGTTGTTTTTAACCAGCTTATTTATTGTTTTGATGTTCATGTGACACATCCTTCTGTGCCAAAGTGATGATTCATCCAGAGAAGCTTTTGAAACAAGACAATTTAGGGATGAATCAGATGGAACACTTTCCATATCTAAACAATATACATTGTCCTTTCTGGGGTTCTTAGTAGTCTCATTTTTTCATCAACTACCTTGAATCCAGGAGCAAGGATAATACATTCAGAATCTGTAAACAGTATACTATGTTGTTTGTCACATACCTGTGATACACTTAATAGGTTGTACCTTAACTGTTCAACATAGAAAACATCTTCAAAGGTCATTTTACCTTTGGTCACATCACCTTTACCACTGATTTTACCTCCATCTGGAGTATTCCCAAAAGCAACATGCCCACCATCAATCTTCTTGAAGTTCTTAAGGCAAGACATGTTCCCTGTCATGTGCCTAGAGCAACCACTATCAACATGCCAGATGTTCTTCCCCTTGAGCTGTTGGTTGCCCTGCACATAAGATTAGACAATTAGTATTGATTGGGAACCCAAGTCAAAGTGGTCTTGGGTCTCCCTTTCTCATCAAAATACTTACATTCCTTTTTGATGAGGTTTTTAAACTCAGAACACTTAGTATTTGAGTACTTTGTCAAGATTATTGGTCTATCAGCACTAATACTAGAAGCAACACTATCTTTAGAAGTACTAACAAAGTTAGCAGTATTAACATTTGCAGAAGTACTAACAATGTTAGCAGCACTAACATTGGTAACAATATTATTGCTTCTAGCAGCACTATCACTGTCAGCAGCACTATTTGTGGTAGCAGTACTAACAACTTTAGTGATTTTAGGTATCCAGATCTTGACACTGTCTTCCACATTCTTTTTCTTCATGTGGCTTTTAGATTTAGCAACTTTCTTAACCACATGGTTCTTTTCTTTCTTCCTATAACCAAAGGGTTTTTGAGTAGGTCTCTGAAAATTCAGCCTTTGGTTCATAGGATTGAAATAGCAATATTTGGCAATGTGGTTTAGCTTTCCACAAATAAAACAGGGATTTGGTCTATTGATTTTACTCAGATCAATCCCTTGTTTTTGTGCCCACATATTATTCCAGTTTCTCTGATTACCTCTCTTTTTATCATTTTGTTGGGGCTCAGATTTATTGCATGAACACTTGTTGCAAGGGATAGGGTTCACAATAGTGGTCTGCTTATAATGAACCTTCTTATTCTTTCCCTCAGTCTTCTCTATCTCCTTGGACTTGACCCAATGCTTTCCACATCCCTCATTGGTAATTATGTGGTTTTCTATAGGAATCTCACCACTCACAGTACTGTCCTTATTCTTGACAGTTTCTTTCTCAGTTTTATCCTTAACAACTACTTCATCAAAGGGATCTATCTCAGTGGCTCCCTCAGGCAGGTCCTTACTATCCTTTGTCTCTAACAAGTCTGAACTAGGAGGGATGTAGTTGTTGTTGTAGGGTGGTGGTGTGGTATTATACCCTATTCCTCTTCTCAGTCTATCATGAATATGAGTTTGTAGTAAAGAGTCTATTGCTTTAGAAGCATTGGAAAACTTTTCTACATCTAGCTTGACTTTTGCTAACTCTCCTCTTAACTTATCATTCTCCTCTTTAGATTTGGTTAGTTGGAGTTCTAGGTCATTCTTCTCCCACTTCCAGTAGTTTGTGTCATATGAGTGTTGAAGCTCATTGGCTTGAAAACTCTTAATCTGCTCTTCAAACCTCTCAACAATCCTCACATAATCTTTTATGTCCTTTTCTAATCTCTTAAGGTCATCACTCATGTTCTGGTTGTGATCCCTGTACCTTTTAACAGTGTTAATGCAATTTTGAGAACAAAGATTAGAAGTTACCTCTGTTGGGAGATCAGACACCTCTACCATTAGAGCTTGGTTTTGGATAGCCTCTTCAGCTTGATCACTCCAATCAAACCCCATACCTTGTTGAGAGACTAGAGCTTGTGCAGAGTTTCTGTTATTATTGAAGCTTCCAGATTGTGCTTGTTGGTGGTTGTTGTTGTGAGACAGTCCACTTCTGTATTCCCTAGCAAAGTGTCCCTTCTGGTGACATTTATAGCATTCCACCTTTTCTGTGCATCAGTGCAATTGCAGAATTGGTTTTGATATTTATTGGGAATAGCCAAGAGGAAAGTGCTCAAGGCTTTCATCTCTGTCTGTCTAGACTTTCTTTCTGCATCAGTTTTTGGGGGAGTCCTCTTTCCATCAGCACCAATCTTTCCTGCTTCAGATGGGCCATTCTCAATGATGTCCCACATAGAATAATCAGTGAGGAGTATGTATTGCTTGATTCTGATCTTCCACATGTCGAATTCATTGGGTCTGAGCATTGGAACCTTTGAGACCAAGGAACTGTTTGATTCAACTGCGTTTTCCATGATAAATATGATTTCTGAGAATACAGGCTCTGATACCACTTGTCAGGATCTTAATTCTAAACAAGAATAAACTCTCAGAAAACAATATCAAAGAAGTTTGTGGAATAACACTTTGATATTTCAATAAAACAGTAAACAAAACAGTAAATCTGATGAACGACTTGCAAACTTTATTTAATGATTGAAAGTCACAAGCTTTAACACACAACCTCAATATTGATGAACATACTCATCAATACGAATTCTACTTCTCTAGAATTAGGGATCTAACCTTGAGGTTGATTCTCTCTATCCAAACTAAAACTCAGAATGAATGTTACCTCTAAAGAAAAACAAACTATTCTATACATATACTGAAGATAAAAATAATTACAAAATAATAAAAGATCTTCAGTATAATCTTCCATCATTATCTCTAAGCTTCCATAGATATCTTCAATCCAGCTGTCATCCATGCCAAACGAATCTTCATCATATAAGCAGCATTAATACTCTGAGCAGTATTACGTTCAGCAGTACTAACCATGCTCAGCAGTATTAACTTTGTTCTAGCAGTACTAATCTTGATGAGCAACATTAATCTTGTTCAGCAGCATTAACTTTCACTTGCAGTAGTAATTATGTTGAAGCAGCATTAACCATACTTGAGCATTTCTGAATTTCCCAACATCAAAAGAGAGTGAACTTGCTTGCACCTGATATGACTCATCCTCTGCTTGAAAAGACTCCATTATACACTGTTCTGAGAGAACCAGAGTTAGGAGTTGTGTATGAGAATGGAGATAAAGTTAAGAGATTCATGAGAGCTTCAGAAATTGCTAAATATTCTGATTGTACCTTGAAGATTGCTCTGAAAGAGCTCAAAACCAGATATGAGGAAAGTGAGAAGAAAAGATTTGAAGAACATGATTATATGTCAAGGTCTGATAGAATCTTCACAAGCCATGTTATTCTTGCTATTCAAGATAGAATTCATTTCAGAGATGGGATTACAAGGTTTGAATCATTTTTGGGCATAAGGAGAACATGTATGAGAAGGTGGACAAGATGAAGACTAGCAAATTGATCCAAAAGGGGGAGATTTTTAGATATAGTTTGAATCAATTTGTTTAGTTGTTTGACTTTTGTATTGTAATATGTTTGACTTTTACTTTTGTGTATTGTATAAGGTTAAGGCATGTTTGACCCATATAAATACTTTGTTCTTTGTTTATTTCTTGTAAGTCACTTTCGATTCTAAGTCTTGTAACTTTCAAAGTGAGATATATGACATCAAGACTTGTGACCAATTTCTCTCTCTAGATTTATTTCTTGTTTCTTGATCTTTGAATGTTATATTCTTGAATCTAGAATCACAATACGAAATTATTCAAGACTAACAATATCTGTCACATATCTTTCTCAATGAACAATTCATAGAAAATTTATTTAAAACTAGAACATCAAGATCATCTCAATATGTGAGCAACCATTCAAAATTCATTACTTAAAAAAAAACGCCAAAAATTTATCCAAGAAATCCAATCCAATATTTTCAATAACCAACAATATTAAGAATAAACGACCTAAACCTTTTTCTAAAGTCGAACTAAAATTAACAAATATAAGTTGTTGTAGATCCCAGTTACAGTGTAATCACGAACAATATTCATCAATGAATAACAATGAATATGCCACAACTTCTAGTCATATGATTAATATTCAATAAAGGATTAGGTTTACAGTGAGAATATCTGATAAGCAAATGTAAACCTATTGACTAGAATGATAATGAATGAGACTAAACTGAATTTTTATCTAACCTAATTTTCAACTAAATAAACCAATATATATTAGGCGACTAAGGCCTAATGGGCTTTAGGCCCGTTACCAAATAACTATCAATTAATTACAAATTCAACCCCTTATAAACGCTTTATACCACTTTCAACACACAGAACTTTCAGTCCTAACAATCTCCCCCTAAAGTTGAATAAGGCATTTATCTCCTTGAAATCTGTAGGCATTGATCTTCTTTAAATCTTCAGGTTTGATCTTCTTTCGCTCTTGAATCTTTGAAGAACTTTGGTGTTGCTTGTCTTCGTATCTTTCCAAGCTCCCCCTTGGATAAAGCTCTTGGTCTTCATAGTTTCAACTTTCTAACCAGATTCAATGTACACTAGCCTCTATTGAATGCACTATCAAGCAACTTTTAACTGTAGAAACTCAATCACATCGGATCAGCACACAAGAAAGATAATGTGAGAGTTACGTAACAATCCACAGTGCATCTTCAGTTTAAAATTAAAGAATCTGTCTTTGAACTGCCAGATGAATATGTTTTCAGCTTAAGAACTTGTTTCAATCAGCTCGTAGGAGGTACAAACTTGTAGCAGACACCACATGATTCGGGATAGAAGAACCAATAAAATATTTCCTGCTACAATCTTTGAATCCAAAGGCTTTTCACCCTCAGATTTAAGATTTGACTTTGAAATTGAACTTTGTAAATTTCTCCCCCTTTTTGATGATTGTGAATATCATGATCATCAAAACTCTTCAATTTCAACACATTCTTTGATATCCCCTTTATGATAATTTGACATTCTCCGCCCTTTGATCTGAGTATCCGTCAATTCCTGAAATGTATATATCCGAATCTTTTCAAATTCAGATATAATAGGAATTGTAATCCTGAATCAACAAATGATACAATTAGTATGCCTGTAAGTAGCACGAAGCCACTTTGTACAACGGATGTACTTTGGAAAGGAGCTTTTGTGATATTCACTCCCCCAGGGCTTCCATTCAATCATCGAAAATCCACAAAGGAATTTTCTATGAATGTTATGACAAGAAAACTCATTCCTTGTGTGTACGTGCAAGTGTAGAAAGATTGAAGCTACTTAGCTTTCTCAGACTCAACAAAGTGTAAGCTGTTGAGACAGCAACAGATATTGCACGGACTCAATGTGCATGAAAGAGGTGCGAAGGTGGGGCAACTTTCCTTCTTTTTCAATATCTAAATCTCCAGATTGAAGACTAGATAGCAGATATACTGCGTCCCCAAAGAAAATGAAACATTTCTTTGTTAAGAAAGAAACGAGTGGTTGGTGGGGTAAAAACAAGATTTGGCATGGGCTCACTGCCTGTTTCAATGATGGTCACCAAAGAATGTGAACCAATCAGTAGATATGGCTGCCTGGCTCAGAAAGTGTTTGGTGTAGAGTTTTCATATTCTTTTAACTCTGTTCTCACACCCTCTTTCTTTTTGTTATTAAAGCTCAGGGGTTGTTTGGCAGTTGCTGAATGGTTTAGTGCAGAATGATTAAGTGGTCTGAATGATTAAGAGGTTTTTATGATATAGTGTAAAATGAAATATGGTTGTTTGCTAATTGTTCATAAAGAAATCAGGGCTCTTAATGGTTAAGGGAGGGTCAGGATACAAAATCATTAAGAGGGTTTTGGAACCATTAAGAGGCAACACTTTTTTTTGCCAAACAAGATTTACCTCTTAATGATTCGGAGGTTGCCTCTTAATGGAACCATTAAGAGGTAAACAAACAACCCCTCACTTCTAACTGAAATCTCATTTACATTTTTCCGCTCAGCACAATGAGAAAAATTCAACCGAATGTGTTATCTCCCCCACTCTTTGATTTAAGACCCCTCACCCCTCAATCACTCAAGGATAACTTTCGGGGTAGGAAACACTGGTTAACGTGAATCCATGGAAGTTCTGTTTAAGTTCTCATACAAATCCCATGTAAGTCCTAAAAAGAATAGTTGCTCAACAGTTTAACTGAACAGTTAAGTATAAAATGTATGTATGATAACATTGTCAAAATGTATGCTCATGAGATTTGAGCAATTGAACTTTGAAGATTTCTCAAAACAAAGATATAGAATGAATGAAATGAATTCAAGAGAATTGTTTTGAGAATCTGACAATGTATCAATCAGATCAAATAAAATGGTTAGGGTATCAAAGAACTGATATTTTCTTTATATGAACAAATATAAACAATTTAGCAATGAAAGCACAAATTTGGAAATGATGATTGATGCTCAACAATATTGAATTTCAAACGAGGGTATTACCATCGAAAAATTGTTTCGTTATGAGACATGGTAATAATAAATTCAAACGAAGTACTGAACCAGTGTGTGTGAATACTTAACAGTATATGGACAAGATAATACGCAAGTATTGATCTTTGGAAACACACGGTCAGTTAAATAGTCAAGCTCAAAATTGAAAAACATTTAAAAGTCACAATTCTAAATTCATAAAATCTTTTGAGAACCAGAAGTGGTTTGAACATTTCAGAAACCGTTTTTCATGCTTGAAAGTTATTCATCTTTCAAACAATCAGAGATCTAGATTAGAAGATACTAACCTTTAAGCTCTGTTGGATCATATATTGTATTCAAGATTAAAGTTAAAGTTAAGGGTTTAAATTGCAATTATGTTAAACCAATTAGAAGGTCTATTTAGTATTTAGTTAATAGTTATTTTGTAATTGGGCCCAAGCCCATTAGGAAGCCTATATGGCCTAGGTATTTAATGTTTTGTTTAAATAGGTTTTAGATTAATCCTCATTATTATTCATAATCATGTTTTAGACAGGTAGCCGTAGTTCTCTGTAATCCTACATTCAAGGTATCAAGAACACACAAAGTTTAACTGTTTATTCAAGGGATTGGTATTTTATTCTAATCTTTATATCTATTGATCTATATTGTGTTTGTGTGTTAATTAGCAACTAGATTAAACTGGGATAACAAGCTCACCCTCAAATCATGATAGAATGATATAGATCAGATAAGCTCCCCCTGGATATTTGCAAAATATCCAAGTCTGAACATTGACAAACGGGTCCTGATCTGTTGTAATTAGAAGCCATCACCTTTACTCCCCCTATAAATTATGCATCTAAAGTATGTTAGTGAAAAAACACAAGATAGAGATCAAATATAACTCCCTTTTGAATTGTTGACCGTCATATCTTCCAAATATATTGTCAATGAAAAAGCACATGATAGAGAACAGATACAACTCCCTTGTGAATTATAGATCGTCATATCTTATCGGATGTAAAGTATTTCAGACAAGTATTCGAGTATTTGAGTACAATCTCTTATCAGTACAGGAGTAAGGTCTTTTGATCACTGAAGTACGAGTCCTAAACTGTTGTGTTTAGAAGTCAAACTTCGTTGAAGTACGGGTTCTAAGATGATTTACTTAGAAGCCATAGTTCTTCTACTTCCCCTTGACAGTAGGTGACTGCAACACATAATCAATTTTAGGCTTTGGTACCCACTTGTATTTGGGTCCATGAATGTTAGTTACAGTTCGAATGGGAGTAATGGAATAAGAACTATACCAGTAATGATCACTAGTCTTGTGAATAGGATCATGTGTACGGCAATAAGAACAATAATATTTCTTACATGACAACCTGATTAATTGATCTCTCGAGTAGATATGATCTGGTTTACCTTTACGCGCATTGTTCTTTTTGGCTTTGTGTGAATGGACACATGATTTCTTTCGTTTCAGCTCATCTTTCTTCCTATCTTTGTTCTCATCTTCAACTGGTTTCGTTCTCCAGACCAATTCTTCTTCTTTGTATCTCCTTCTTCTTAGATGTGTACCTGAAGCATCTATATTTCTATCATAGAAAACGTTAGTACTACGAATTTGATCAGAAGATTTAACTGACCTTTGTGAAGAAACAGTTTTCTGATTTGTGCTTGATGTTGTCTTTTCAAGCTCTTTAATCTTTGAAGCAAATATGTCTCTCTCTTTGACAAGAAGGTCAATCTTCGTCTCGCATTCAGACTTCGTTTTCTTTTCTTTCAGCACACTTTCAGATAGTTTAGATAACTTCTCAGTAAGCTTTTTGTTAGAGCATAAATATGTTGGATACAAGATCATGAAGACCAAAGGTCAAAGGTACAAGATGTCAAAGCTGGAAAGTCAACTCTAATGGAAAGTCAAAGTCATTTTGTTAATAAAGTCAAAGTGAACATTTGTATTTTGTATTTTGTTTCTTTGTATATCTTGTAGGGTATAAATAGTTTTGGTTAGTTGTTTTTGTTAGATCCCAATACAGACAAACAAATGAAATAGAGTTGTATCCAGAGAGTGAATTATAGAGAGAGAAAGAGGAGTTCTAGAGAGAGAGAGAGTTGGTAAATCGTTTGAATTGTTTGAAATCAAACAGGTAATTGAATTCTTGTTTGTGTTTGATTGATTAATTGTGTTTAGAAACTAGAATCTGGGAATAACAATTGGTATCAGAGCAAATCCAAAAGTGAAATCAAATCAAGAAATGGTCGACACTGTGTTCGTGAAAGTTTAGATCGATTTCTGAGTGTTTCTGCAAATTTCAAGTTGTAACCGATTAGAATTTGTATGTTAAGTGTAATTGATCGAGTTTGTTTAGTTAATTTCACGAATTGCACTGTATTTGATCTTAAATTTGTTGATTTTAATGTTTTCTGTTCACGAGTTAAGTTCACTGTTTCATAGATCAATTTGTAATCTGAGTGTTTTGAATTGTAATTTGTTGTTTTAAGTGGTATGTGATCGATCAGATGAAGAACACGCAAGAAAAGGTGAAGAACGCGCTAGATCGACAAAACGCGCAAGTTCATCCGCAAGAACGCGCAAGCTGAAAATTTAGGTCTCAAACTCGCAAGGCGTTATTAGCGAGTTCATAGAACACGCAAGGTGTTATCTGCGAGTTTGGAGATTTTAGAAAATTTTCTATGTATGGAAACGCGCACGTAGTGTTTAGCGAGTTCTACAAACGCGCTAGTCTAAGTGTGCAAGTTTGAAAATCTAAGAAAATTTTCTAAGTATTGGAACGCGCAAGCTATGGTTAGCGAGTTTTGCTCAAACGCGCAAGTAGTGCCTAGCGAGTTTTGGGAACGCGCACGTCTCTATTAGCACGTTTCAACGTGAATAGTTACTTGCGTGTTTTAGGCATTAATGAGTTTCATCGAGAATAGTCACTTGCGAGTTTCAACAATCAGCGAGTTTCAGCCATCTACGAGTTTATCAGAACACGCAAGCCTTTGCGTGCGAGTTTCACAAACACGCAAGTTTAAGCCTGCGAGTTTTTCTGTGAATAGTAACTTGCGAGTTCTATAGTGACTTGCGAGTTTTGTCACTTAGTCAATTTTTTTCAAAATTTCTGATTTTTCTATATGTCAAGATTTTTCCTTGTGATTTCATATTTGGACTAACGATTAGTTCTAGTTTCTCATTTCATATATTTTCAAACAGGTACAGATAAGATGACCTCCAAATACGCTCTTTCTATTGGCACAGATGTCAAGCCTCCAGTTCTTTTTAAAGGAGAGTACGAATAGTGGAAGGATCGATTCCTTGATTTCGTGGACCGGCACACAAATGGAGAAAATATTCTTTTGTCTATCATGGAGGGTCCTATGGTACCAATCACAATTCAAATACCTGATGATGACTCATCTGATAGTGAAGATGGTACTGAGGAAAGAGATCAGAAAATGAAAACAGTTCCAGTTGAATATGCTCAGTATTCTGAAGAGCAAAAGAGTCGTTTCAAAGAAGACAAGCAAGCAAGATCCCTTCTTCTTCAAAGTATCCCGAATGACATCTACGTCAAAATAGACAGCTACAAGGCAAATGCTAAAAAAATGTGGGATCCGTTGCAAAAGATGATGATGAGTTCCAAGGTCGGGAATCAAATGAAAGTGGCTAACGGCATTAACAGTTATGAAGAATTTAATGCCAAAGAGAATGAAAGCTTGGAAGATACTTATTAACGTTTTGTCTTGCTTCTGAATGAGTTGTCAAAGAACAAAGTGAAGAAGAAGCAGATTGAAAACAATGTCAAGTTTCTCAGTGTCTTACAACCTGAATGGAAAAAGCATACCAGCCGGATGAAGCAGATGAAAGATTTGAGCGATATACCACTCCATGAGGTGTATGAGACATTAAGGCAGAACGAAGAAGAAGGGGAAGAAAATAGAGATGAGAAAAGGAAGGTTGAGAAAGTTCCAGACCCTATTGCTCTAGTGACTGGAGAGAAGGAGAAAAAAAAGAAAGAGAAGAAGAAGAAGAAGAAAGTTGTTATTACTTCAGAATCAGAGTCAGAATCAGATGGAGATGATGGAGAAAGTCTCAAACAGGCTATGTTATTATTGACCCGTGCATTTCAAAAGAAATTCTACAAAAAGTCGGGATCCAATTCTCAGAGGTACTCTTCATCTAGCTCCAAGAACCATGAGCACAGGGAACAGATAGAAGGAAATCGATTTGTTGAGAAGAAAGCGGAAGAAAAGAAGAAGTTTGTGAATGACTACGCCAGTACTGAAAAGAAGCCAGCAAATGATCCAATCAAATGCTACAACTGTGGCAAGATTGGACATTTTGCTAAAGAATGTCGAAAGCCAAAGGTTCGCAACTCCCAGTATTATCAGAACAAACTGCTATTGGCCAAACAACAAGAAGCGGGCATAACATTAATGGCTGAAGACGAATTTTGTCTGGATCATTCAGATGGTGAAGAGGAAGAGAAAGAAGAAGCTGCTCATATATGATTAATGGGCAAGTCGGTGAAATATGATGAGTCAGATGATGAAGCGGCTGATGAGGTAATGAACTTAACTGAAAAAGATTTCATAACCAAAATGGAAGCCATGATGGTTGAGCTTAATGACCTTCAAGTAAAACTGAAAAAGGAAAAAGACAGAGTTGTTAAAAGAAACAATAAGATCTTTGAGCTTAATAAGTCCATTATTGGGAACAAAGATCTAATTGATTCTTTACGCAAGTCTGCTTCTGATTCTAAACTTCAAGTATATTGTTTTGAAAAGAAGATTTTTCATTTTGAAATTAAAAATTCTAAGTCTGAATTTGAGAAGAAAGAATCTGCACTAACCATTCATAAATTGCAGGTTGAGAACAAGCTTTTGAATAAGAAGGTAAATGGTCTGGAAGCCAAACTCTATGCAAGAGGTCAAACAGATCAAACCATTTTTCTCAATGCACCTAACGAAGAGGCTGATGTTAAGGAAAAATGGGGACTTGGTTTTGAAAACCTCCATTATTTAAAGAAAGTCATCAGAAAACAACCAGCACTTTATAATTTTGATTTTCTTGCTTGTGCTGGTAAACATACTCATTTAAAACCCAAATTTGTTACCAAATTACCAGAAGAAGTTGAGGCCAAAGAAACTGAAAATAGAAAGAATGTAAAGAAAATGCAACTACCATTTAACTATGCAAAGTTAAATGATAGTTATCTTTCAGAGACACCAAAAGTTCTTTCAAACGACTATTTTGCTAGTTATTCTGTTTCTGAGATGAAGGCAAAACCTGCAATTGCAAAGGTTTATGTTCCTCCACTCATTTTTGAAAGCAAAATAGTTGAACTTGAAAATATTGTTTCTGATGAAAGACTTTTGGTAGATATTGACCAAAGTGTGTTTTCTACAATTTTAAAGAACACTGTTTTTCAATCTAAATCTACAAAGTGTTCTACAGTTTCAAAGACACCTCGAACTTCGTCTGATAATTTTGATGACTTATTTGAGTCTGCAAATGACTTTCTTAATTCTGATGATGGGTGCATAGAAGAAATTGATATGTTTGACTTCAATGCTCCTCTTCCTGATCATTCTACTTGTCTTATAAATGAAAAAGTGTTACCAAGTGGTTTTTATATTGATGAATCATCAGCTAAGGTTGGTGAATCAGTTTCTGTAACTGCTGATTACTATGCTCAAGGTAAGAAACATAAGAAACAACGATTACAGAAACAAAAATATACTGGTGCACAAAAGAAAACTCAATCTAGTTTTCCTAATAAATCTAAATCTTATGTTTTAGATTTAAGGAAGAAAAGGTCGAAAGCAAGATCTGAATGGAGACCAAAGAAGAAGAATGATGAGATAGCTGAATCAGTTTCTGATAACTCATGTAATAGATCTGATAGTAGTGATACTGATGTAGTTGATCAACTTGCTTCTCATAAACAAAACCTTGTAACTTCTTACAAGCGTTATACAATAAAGCAATTGATTCAATTATCTCCTATTACTACTAAATCTTTTCATTATCGGAGAAATGATTTTGCTTATTCTCATAATTCTACTGATTGGTTTGGATCTTATCATGTTTATTCTTTAAAGTCAAATGTTTTTAAAACTTTTCAAAGAAAAGGAGGGTCCATATTTAAATGGATACCAAAATCATGTGCTAATCTGTTAGGACCCATTTTTAAATGGGTACCTAAATCTATTGTTTCCTGATTTCTCTTACAGACCCGACATATGTGGTACTTGGATAGCGGCTATTCCAAGCATATGACCGGGCAGAAAGCTTTATTGTCTAATTATACAGAGAAATTAAGTGGGAATGTCAGATTTGGGAACGACCAAGTTTCACCAATCTTAGGATATGGTGATATCATTCAAGA
This sequence comes from Arctium minus, assembly GCA_954870635.1. Classification (NCBI taxonomy): domain Eukaryota; kingdom Viridiplantae; phylum Streptophyta; class Magnoliopsida; order Asterales; family Asteraceae; genus Arctium; species Arctium minus. The sequence goes on along the minus strand of OX941088.1, from coordinate 61,309,002 downwards.
CAACATAACGATTAGGAAGGTGAGTTATGTCGAAGGTTTAGGGCACAACTTGTTTAGCATCGGTAAATTATGCGACAAAGGGTTAGAGGTCAACTTCAAAGCTAAGAGATGTTCGGTTCGTTCTGAAGACGACACAGAACTCTTAGTTGGCAAGCGAAAGACAAATCATTACACCATCAATCTTTCAAAGGTTCAGAATGATAGTCATGTTTGCTTATTATCAAAAGCTTCGATGCAACAAAGTTGGCTTTGGCACCGACGACTATCACATCTGAATTTTCGTTATATCAAGAAGTTGGTAAAAGATAAGTTGGTAAAAGGACTTACTGAACTGAGATATGAGAAAGAACACTTGTGTGCTGCTTGTGAAAAGGGTAAGATGAAGAGAGCCGCACATAAACCGAAGTCTGAACCAAGCACCAGTTCTCCATTAGAGTTGTTACATATGGATCTCTGCTGTCCGATGAGAACACAAAGCTTAGGAGGAAAGAAATACGTGTTGGTTATTGTGGACGATTATTCAAGATACACGTGGGTCAAATTTCTCCGATCAAAAGATGAGACGCCCGAAGTTCTCATTACTTTCTTAAAGACGACCCAGGTGAATATGCAGAGACAAGTCAAGTTTCTTCGAACTGACAACGACACAGAGTTCAAAAACAAAACCATTGAAGAATATCTCGAATCTGTCGGGATTTCACATCAATACTCTGCTGCTCGTACGCCTGAACAAAATGGAGTAGTCGAAAGGCGAAATCGAACGCTAGTCGAAGCCGCTCGGACTATGCTGAGCCAGTCTGACTTACCTCTATTTCTGTGGGCAGAAGTTATGTTAACTGTATGTCATACTCAAAATCGATCCATGGTACACCGCCGTTTTCAAAAGACTCCATATGAGCTGATCAACAACAGAACACCGACAATCAAGTATTTTCATATATTTGGGTGTAAGTGCTTCGTGCTTAACGACAGAGAGAGTCTGAATAAATTTAGTGCTAAGGCGGACGAAGGCATCTTCATTGGCTACTCTTCAACATCTGCAGCATACCGTGTTTATCTTAAGAAGTCTAAGACAGTAGTCGAGAGCGTTAATGTAACATTCGATGTAGACATGGCTTCTGAACAACTCAGTTCAGAACCCGTGATCACTGGAGTATTAGCTTTTGGACAGATCAGTCCATAACCTGTTTCTATAAAGAACAATTTGGATAACGCTTCAACTTCACTTTCACATTTATCTGATTTAGATTTGTTATTTGAATTCTTTTATGATGAGTTTCTAGGATCTAATTTGCCTAAATCTGTTGTGACTGACAGGTCTGAAGACACAAGCTGCAATCATCCAGTCACTTCAAAAGTTTTAACTGAACTTGTATCCCCCGTTCAGTCAGAAACTCACATTCCATCAACTACTCCTACAGTTGAAGATACAAAAGTAACTGATGAGCCAGAAGTAACTATTTCAGTTGGGTGTGATATATTGTCTACTCAACAGCCAGAGTCTGCTGTTCCAACTGATGCTTCTGCACCTGAAACTTCAACTGCAAACCTCCCTCCTATTATTCAAACTGAAGAGTCAGATAGTGGATTTTTAGATGATGATCATGTTCAAACTTCATCTACTCCACTCCCTCATGAGCATCGCTGGACCAAAGAGCATCCTTTACATCAAGAAATTGGAGATCATAACAAGCCTGTACAAACTAGGTCAGCGACTATTAATCAATGTATACATGACTCATTCCTCAGCAAGATAGAGCCCACGCGAGTATTAGAGACTTTAGCTGATTCGGATTGGGTATCTGCTATGCAAGAAGAATTAAATATGTTTGAAGCCCTGAAGGTCTGGAGATTAGTTCCAAAACCGGAAGGAAAATCCGTAATTGGTACTAAAAGGGTATTCAAGAATAAAAAGGATGAAGATGGTATTGTCATAAGGAACAAAGCTAGGCTTGTTGCCAAAGGTTACCGGGAAGAGGAAGACATAGACTATGATGAGAAGTATGCTCCAATAGCGCGTATAGAGGAAATCCGCATGTTTCTAGCCTACGCAGCTCATAAGAATTTCACAGTCTTTCAGATGGATGTGAAAACAGCCTTTCTGAACGGCATTCTTAAGGAGGAAGTATACGTGTCTCAACCAAAAGGGTTCGTCAATCCAGATAAGCCAGATCATGTCTACATCTTAGACAAAGCCCTGTATGGTTTAAAACAAGCCCCTCGAGCATGGTATGATGTTTTATCTAAATTTTTGGTCTAGTCCGATTTTTCTAAAGGTAAGGTTGATACCACTTTATTCATCAAAAAGGAAAAAAACTGATATTATTCTTATACAGATATATGTTGATGATATAATATTTGGTTCTACTAATCCAAAATACTGCAAAAACTTTTCTAACCTCATGGTGTCACGTTTTCAAATAAGTATGATGGGATAGATAAATTTCTTTTTCGGATTACAAGTTAAACAACTTCAACGGGGATTTTCATCAACCAATCTAAGTACATTTTGGATATTCTTCGGAAGTTCAATATGGAAAATTGTAAACCAATTGGAACCCCGATGGCACCAGGTACTAAGATTAACATTGATCCTTCGGGTAAAAGTGTTGATGTTAGAACTTATAGAGGTATGATATGATCGTTAATGTATCTTACATCGAGTAGACCAAATATTATGTTCTCAACATGTTTTTGTTCTAGATATCAGGCTGCTCCCAAAGAATCCCATTTGGATGCTATCAAACGGATTTTTAGATATTTGAAGGGGACTGCAGACCTTGGTCTGTGGTATCCTAAGGATACTGGGTTTCAACTGACTGCCTATTCAGATGCAAATCATGCAGATTGAATGTTGGACAGAAAGAGCACTTCAGGTCACATTCAATTTCTTGGAGACAAGCTCGTTAGCTGGGCATCAAAGAAACAATTATGCATTTCCACATCGACTGCTAAAGCAGAGTATGTAGTTGCTGCCAGTTGCTGCTCTCAAGTCCTGTGGATGCGAACACAGCTGCGAGACTACGGATTCAAGTTTGATAAAATACCATTATATTGTGACGAAGAGTGCAATCGCGATATCTGCTAATCCTGTCCAGCATACGAAAACCAAACACATTGACGTCAGGTATCATTTTATCAAAGATAATGTAGAAAAAGGAACAATTGAACTTTATTTTGTAAAAACAGATTATCAGCTTGCAGATTTATTCACCAAACCCTTAGATGAAAAGAGATTTAATTTTCTTGTCTCTAAGCTTGGTATGCTAAATCCTAAGACATAATCGGTTGTTACCTAATAATGTTAAGTATTGTTATTTTTCATCATTTTCTTTATCATTATTTCTGAAAGATATCTGCACTTTAATAGTTTACTCATGATCTCAGGGGGGGAGTGAGATGAATTTTAAGATGATCTACATTCTTTTGAGGGGGAGCTTATCTAATATCTGCATTTTACTTAACTGACAAATTCTTGTGATGCATGAAGTTAGGGGGAGCATATAAGTCAAGTCAAAAGGAGTAAGCTTATGATTTCTGATTATTTCAGATCAGAACTCGTACTTTAAATTGTTTTACTGCTTTATGTCTTTTACATTTGAATAATTTTGTGAATAAAAGTTGCTTTGACTAGACTTTGAGACTTGTGCAGAAGGAGAGGAAGCTATCAAGATCATATCTTTATGACTACAGTTGATTTTATGAGAATTAAGATTGAGTGAAAAGGTGAATTTCTTATCTTAATCTCAAATGTATCTGAAATAAGGACAACTTTCAGATATAGAAAACATGTTTTGAAATGTTCAAACCACTTCCCGATTTTTAAAAAGATTTCATGAATTGGAAGTGTGATTTTAAAATGTTTTTCAAAAAAAATTATTTGTGCTTACTTGATAACAAACCGTGTGTTTCCAAAGATAATTACTTGCGTATTATCTTTTCTATATACTTTCAAGTATTCACACACACCGGTTTGACTTTTTGTTTAAAATGTTCTTACCATGTCTCTAAATGGAAACAATTTTTCGATGGTAAGACACCCCGCTTGTACTTTAAAGAATTTTGAGCGATATTTCATTTCGAAACGTCATTTCAAAAATGTCTATCTTTTTGTTTCGTATAGACAATATCCATTATTCTTGACCTTAAGCTTTGATTGTTATATCATTCATTTCTGATCATTTTCATACAATGTCAAATTTTCAAACAAGTCTTCTGCATTCATATTCATTCATTTCATATACTTGTTTGAAAATGCTTCAATGTCTAAAAATGCTCAAATCTTCATGATTATATTTTATGAGCATACATTCATCTGACATTTGTATATGCGCTTTAACTGATAAAGTTAAAACATTTGAGCAACTTATGCTTTCTAGGATAATATGGGTTCTTTGTGCTAGGAATTAACTGAACTTCTATGAAATCACGTTAACCAGTGATTTCTACCCAAGAAGTTAATCCATAGAGATTGAGTGTGAGGAGTCTATAAGAAATGAGTGTGGGTTGTGTGTTGAGGGAAAATGGAAATGAGAGTTTGGTTAGAAGTGAGCATAATGATTAAAAGAAAGACGGTGTGAGATCAGAGTAAAAGAATATCAGACTCTGCACCAAATACTTTCTGAGGCGGGCAGTCACATTACTAGCGTTTCACAACTCTTTGGTGAACGTTATTGAAACAGGCAACTAGCCCATGCCAACTCTTGACTAAACCCCACCAACTACTCATTTTCTTCTCAAAAAGAAATTGTTTCATATTTTTTTGGCGACGCAGCATATACTTTATCTGATTTTCATTTGGAAAATCTAGATGTTGAAATAGAAGGAAGTCTTCCCCACCTTTGGCACTTCAATCATGCACATTGAGTCTGTGTTTATCTATTGTTGTCTCAGTGGTTTACACAATGTTGAGCCTTATAAAAGCAATCATTCGTGCTTAATTCTTTCTACACATGCACGAACACACAAGGAATTCGTTTCTTTGTCATAACATTCATAGAAATTGCCTTTGTGGTGTTTCGATGATTGGATGGAAGCCTTGGGGGAGTGAACATCAAAAAACTCCTTTATATTGTGTATTCGTTACACACAGTGACTTCGTGTTACTGACAGGCATTCTAACTGATTCATTTGTTGATTCAGGAGTTACATGTTCTTATTTTGTTTGGATTTGCAAAGATCTAGATGAATACTTGGTTATGGATCACAGAATCAGAGACTCAGTTTGACAAATTAGAATGGTCAAAGACATTTCATGAAAGAAAAGTTTTGATGATATAGATGCTCAAATCATCAAAAAGGGGGAGATGGTGTAACATCCCGCCTGCCTCGACAACAATATTGTCCGCTTTGCCCCTGGATTTAACCAACGTGTAGCGCACGGATTTGTTTCTGGCGACCTGGTGAGAAACTTCCCAAGGGGTCACCCATCCTGGGACTACTCCCACCCAAGCACGCTTAACCTCAGAGTTCCCAGAACCTGACGTCCTTGTGGCCCCAAAACGCGTTGTTGTTAGGAAGGCCAAGATATTACTTATAACACCCAGCATCACTCTTGTCCACTGCTGATATGGGATATGCCTAAGGTGTTACAAACACCCCCCCTTGGGACTCATCGTCCTCGATGAGGTTTGCCCCATATCCCGAACGGCACAGGAGTGGCTCTGATACCATCTGTAACATCCCGCCTGCCTCGACAACAATATTGTCCGTTTTGCCCCTGGATTTAACCAACGTGTAGCGCACGGATTTGTTTCTGGCGACCTGGTGAGAAACTTCCCAGGGGGTCACCCATCCTGGGACTACAATCTGTCACACCCCGCTAAAGCGGAAACACGGGGCATAACAGCTGGATACGCATAGCACAAGATTAAAGTTCATACCACCATACTTTCAACCATTGTTTACAACAAGTTCCAAAAGTTTACATCCCTATTACATCTTCAAAAGTTGAAGTACAAAATCTCTATTATGAAAGTATTGCAGACGGTTTACACAAAAGATAAACTTTAATCAATTCCAAGTACCTTCTTGTTCCCTGAAAAGCATGTTCAAAGAAAAAAAAAATGGTCAACTACGAGAGTTGGTGAGTTCACAGGTTTTAAATATGCACAAATTATTTTTATATGCAAGTTGTCATTTGTAAAACATACGTATAAACCAAACTTCAATTCTTTGATTCATGAGTACCACAATTTAATTTCTTTATGATAAGAGTATGCAAAGATAATATTATGTTTAGATTTTGTTATAGTTTCAGTTTTCCATAAGGAAACCGGCATTCTCTATAACCTTAGGCTCTGATACCAAATCTGTAACATCCCGCCTGCCTCGACAACAATATTGTCCGCTTTGCCCCTGGATTTAACCAACGTGTAGCGCACGGATTTGTTTCTGGAGACCTGGTGAGAAACTTCCCAGGGGGTCACCCATCCTGGGACTACTCACACCCAAGCACGCTTAACCTCAGAGTTCCCAGAACCTGACGTGCTTGTGGCCCCAAAACGCGTTGTTGTTAGGAAGGCCAAGATATTACTTATAACACCCAGCATCACTCCTGTCCACGGCTGATATGGGATATGCGTAAGGTGTTACAGATGGTATCAAGAAATGATAAAGTTTTTGAGAGATGATTTAAAGAAATGTCCAAGACAGAAGATTCAAAGCAAAGAATTGAAGAATATCAAAGATTTTCTGAAGATGTGTGGATTTCACTGAAATTTTCTTTGGAGATTATTTGCTGAAGCAATTTGAGCTGAATCTGAAGATATTTTCATTCCAAAGTCTGAAAGTATTTTGTGAAAGTTTTAGGGAGATTGTTACTCATTTGAAGACAGTTTTGGAAAGAATACCGTCAAAGAAAAGAGGAGATTGTACTAACAGAGCTTAAAAGTGAAGACTGAATTGCTAGATCTTTCAACAGTGATCTTGAATCCAAAGGGGGAGATTGTTAGAGCATAAATATGTTAAATACAAGATCATGAAGACCAAAGGTCAAACGTACAAGATGTCAAAGCTGGAAAGTCAACTGTCATGGAAAGTCAAAGTCATTTTGTTAATAAAGTCAAAGTCAACATTTGTATTTTGTATTTTGTTTCTTTGTATATCTTGTAGGGTATAAATAGTTTTGGTTAGTTGTTTTTGTTAGGAGTCTTGAACAGAGTTGTATCCAAAGAGAGAATTATAGAGAGAGAAAGATGAGTTCTAGAGAGAGAGAGTTTGTAAATCGTTTGAATTGTTTGAAATCAAACAGGTAATTGAATTCTTGTTTGTGTTTGTTTGATTAATTGTGTTTAGAAACTAGAATCTAGGAATAACACTTTTTGATCTCAGCCTCAAACATGCTTCTTTCTTCTTCAAATCCCATCTCAGCATCCTTTCTTTGGCCGGATATTTCCTTAAAGAATTCAGCGTTCTTCTGTTCAATTTTCTTCTTCTCCTTGACAAACTTTTCTCTTTCCATGATTATTACTTTCTCAAATCAGAAACTTTCTGAGAAAGCTTGATACATTTCAGCTCAACTGCTTTCTTTTCTTCACAACTATTTCTGGAAAAATATGAGAACTTCTTTGCAAATGATTTCTTTTTAGTCTCAAAATCGGATTTGTCTTTTGCAATATTTTGCTCCAAATCAGATATTTTCTTTTGAAGCTTAGCATTAGCATCCACCAGACTCTTAGTCTTCTCATCGTACTTTTCAACAAATACTGCTTGCTGGAATTGCACAAGCAGATATTCAAAATCAGAGATCTTTCTTTTCAGTTCAGAATTCTCAGATTCCAAACTTAGTATTTTCTCATCATTCTGCCCAGAAGTCTTTTTCAGAAGATCATCATTAGTTGTCTTTAATGCACTAACTTCTTCTTTCAGTATGTTGCTTTCATCATTATATTGTTTTGACTTCTTCAAGTAGAAATCAACAGATAAAGCAAGATTTATGTTCTCTAATTCGAGCTTTTCAATCTTCTCTTGAAGTTCCGAAAAATATCTCATCTTGAATTATCTGATAAAAAAAGAACACCGAGAGGACTTGTCTTCTCCGGATTCTGCACTTGGTTTATGTCTCTCCCTAATTCTCCTTTTCTCTTTAAATCTTAAAATGCACTTAGCGATCGTGAGACAAACAATATGATCCAAAAACAATAAATAAACAGGATAGGGACAAGGACCCGGTCGAGCAAGCACCCGGTCGAAGAAAGGACCCGGTCGACAAGGCACCGGGCGTTACAAGGCACCGGTCGTAGGGGTACTGGTCATAAGGACCCGGTCGAATTGAGTCCGGTTGAAGCAAGCACCGGTCAACAATGGTCCGGTAGCGGTACCGATCAACAGCACCGGGCGCACGACACCGGTCAATAAGCACCGGTCGCAAGGCTCCGGTCCACAAGGGTCTAGTCGCAATAGTTCGGGTCCGGTCAACAAAATCCGGTCGTAAGGGTTCCGTCTACAGGGCTCCGGTCGCAGAGGTCCGGTCGATATCAATAACAGATAATCACAATACGATAACAGATAATTCGATGATAATTCTATTAACAGATAATCTATCGATAAATCGATCGGAATCAGACTTAGAACCCGGAAATCGTACCCAGAAAATCAATCGAAACACCAAATAATCGACCCAAAAACAATTGAACCCAGAAAATCAATCGTCCTAACTTAACCCAGAAATCGATTTCAATAAGAAAAGAAAAAAATATGCAGACTTATCTCCACAGAAAAAAAATCGATTTGCAGATATGATTCTTAAACAGTTCGATAAACACATATATGAATAATCTTAACCCGTAATCAAATGAGCAGATATGCAGACCGAATAATACCAGAAATCGACATAATTATATGGCAGAAATCGACCAAAGAAAAACAATTTCAATAAGTAACAGCTTGAACCCAATATGCAGAAATCTACCCAGAAGCAGAACACGGATCAATCAATTTAGATTTTTGAAAATCGATCATGTAGATATAGACATATATCGACCCAGAAAAAAATCGATCAATTGGTTTTGCAGAAATCAATAAATTTCGCAGATAATCAGATAAACACGATTAAAACAAATAAGCGATTAAAAGGTTTTAGACAAACCTTTTTGGATCAAAACTTCTGTCTCTTTGCTCTGATACCAATTGCAGATCCCAGTTACAGTGCAATCATGAACAATATTAATCAATGAATAACAATGAATATGCCACAACTTCTAGTCATATGATTAATATTCAATAAAGGATTAGGTTTACAGAGAGAATATCTGATAAGCAATTGTAAACCTATTGACTAGAATGATAATGAATGAGACTAAACTGAATTTTTATCTAACCTAATTTTCAACTAAATAAACCAATATATATTAGGCGACTAAGGCCTAATGGGCTTTAGGCCCATTACCAAATAACTATCAATTAATTACAAATTCAACCCCTTATAAATACTTTATACCACTTTCAACACACAGGACTTTCAGTCCTAACAATCTCCCACTAAAGTTGAATAAGGCATTTATCTCCTTGAAATCTTTAGGCATTGATCTTCTTTAAATATTCAGGTTTGATCTTCTTTCCCTCTTGAATCTTTGAAGAACTTTGGTGTTGCTTGTCTTCATATCTTTCCAAGCTCGCCCTTGAATAAAGGTCTTGGTCTTCATAGTTTCAACTTTGTAACTAGATTCAATGTACACTAGCCTCGACTGAATGCACTATCAAGCAACTTTTAACTGTAGAAACTCAATCACATCGGATCAGCACACAAGAAAGACAACGTGAGAGTTACGTAACAATCCACAGTGCATCTTCAGTTTAAAATTAAAGAATCTTTCTTTGAACTGCGAGTTGAATATGTTTTCAGCTTAAGAACTTGTTTCAATCAGCTCGCAGGAGGTTCAATGTTGTAGCAGACACCACATGATACGGGATAGAAGAACCAATAAAATATTTTCTGCTGCAATCTTTGAATCTAAAGGCTTTTCACCCTAAGATTTAAGATTTGACTTTGAAATTGAACTTTGTAAATCTCTCCCCCTTTTTGATGATTGTGAATATCATGATCATCAAAACTCTTCAATTTCAACACATTCTTTGATCTCCCCTTTATGATAATTTGACATTCTCCGCCCTTTGATCTGAGTATCCGTCAATTCATTAAATGTATATATTCGAATCTTTTCAAATTCAGATATAATAGGAATTGTAATCCTAAATCAACAAATGATACAGTTAGTATGCCTGTAAGTAGCACAGAGCCCCTTTGTACAACGAATGAACTTTGGAAAGGAGCTTTTGTGATATTCACTCCCCCAGGGCTTCCATTCGATCATCGAAAATCCACAAAGGAATTTTATATGAATGTTATGACAAGAAAACTCATTCCTTGTGTGTACGTGCAAGTGTAGAATGATTGAAGCTACTTAGCTTTCTCAGGCTCAACAATGTGTAAGCTGTTGAGACAGCAACATATATTACACGAACTCAATGTGCATGAAAGAGGTGCGAAGGTGGGGCAACTTTCCTTCTTTTTCAATATCTAAATCTCCCGATTGAAGACTAGATAGCAGATATGCTGCGTCTCCGAAGAAAATGAAACATTTCTTTGTTAAGAAAGAAACGAGTGCTTGGTGGGGTAAAAACAAGAGTTGGCATGGGCTTACTGCCTGTTTCAATGATGGTCACCAAAGAATGTGAACCAATCAGTAGATGTGGTTGCTCGGCTCAGAAAGCGTTTGGTGCAGAGTTTTCATATTCTTTTAACTCTGTTCTCACACCCTCTTTCTTTTTGTCATTAAATCTCACTTCTAACCGAACTCTCATTTACATTTTTCCGCTCAGCACAATCAGAAAAACTCAACCGGATGAGTTATCTCCCCCACTCTTTGATTTAAGACCCCTCACCCCTCAATCACTCTAGGATAACTTCCGGGGTAGGAAACACTGGTTAACGTGAATCCATGGAAGTTCTATTTAAGTTCTCACACAAATCCCATGTAAGTCCTAAAAAGAATAGTTGTTGAACAGTTTAACTGAACAGTTAAGTACAAAATGTATGATAACATTGTCAAAATGTATGCTCATGAGATTTGAGCAATTGAACTTTGAAGATTTCTCAAAACAAAAATATTGAATGAATGAAATGAAATCAAGAGAATTGTTTTGAGAATCTGACAATGTATCAATTAAATCAAATAAAACGGTTAGGGTATCAAAGAACTGATATTTTGTTTATAGGAACAAATATAAACAATTTAGCAATGAAAGCACAAATTTGGAAATGATGATTGATGCTCAACAATATTGAATTTAAAACGAGGGTATTACCATCGAAAAATTATTTCGTTATGAGACATGGTAATAACAAATTCAAACGAAGTATTGAACTGGTGTGTGTGAATACTTGACAGTATATGGACAAGATAATACGCAAGTATTGATCTTTGGAAACACACGGTCAGTTAAACATTAAAGCTCAAAATTGAAATACATTTAAAAGTCACACTTCTAAATTCATAAAATCTTTTTAGAACCAGAAGTGGTTTGAACATTTTAGAAACCGTTTTTCATGCTTGAAAGTTATTCTTCTTTCAAACAATCAGAGATCTAGATTAGAAGATACTTACCTTTAAGCTCCCCCTTAAATCATGATAGAATGATATAGATCAGATAAGCTCCCCCTGGATATTTGCAAAATATCCAAGTCTGAACATTGAAGAACGGGTCCTGATCTGTTGTAATCAGAAGCCATCACCTTTACTCCCCCTATAAATTATGCATCTAAAGTATGTTAGTGAAGAAGCACAAGATAGATATCAAATACAACTCCCTTTTGAATTGAAGACCGTCATATCTCCCAAATATACTGTCAATGAAAAAGCACATGATAGAGAATAGATACAACTCCCTTGTGAATTGTAGATCATCATATCTTATCGGATGCAAAGTATTTCAGACAAGTATTCGAGTATTTGAGTACAATCTCTTATCAGCACAGAAGTAAGGTCTTTTGATCACTGAAGTACGAGTCCTAAACTGTTGTGTTTAGAAGTCAAACTCCGTTGAAGTACGGGTTCTAAGCTGATTTACTTAGAAGCCTTAGTTCTTCTACTTCCCCTTGACAGTAGATGCCTGCAACACAGAATCAATTTTAGGCTTTGGTACCCACTGGTATTTGGGTCCATGAATGTTAGTTGCAGTTCGAATGGGAGTAATGGAATAAGAACCATACCAGTAATGATCACTAGTCTTGTGAATAGGATCATGTGTACGACAATAAAACAATAGTATTTCTTACATGACAACCTGATTAATTGATCTCTCGAGTAGATATGATCAGGTTTACCTTTACGCGCATTATTCTTTTTGGCTTTATGTGAATGTACACATGATTTCTTTCCTTTCAGCTCATCTTTCTTCCTATCTTTCTTCTCATCTTCAACTGGTTTCGTTCTCCAGACCAATTCTTCTTCTTTGTATCTCCTTCTTCTTAGATGTGTACTTGAACCATCTATATTTCTATCATAGAAAATGATAGTACTACGAATTTGATCAGAAAATTTAACTGACCTCTGTGAAGAAACAGTTTTCTGATTTGTGCTTGATGTTGTCTTTTGAAGCTCTTTAATCTGTGAAGCAAATCTGTCTCTCTCTTTGACAAGAAGGTCAATCTTCGTCTCGCATTCAGACTTCGTTTTCTTTTCTTTCAGCACACTTTCAGATAGTTCAGATAGCTTCTAAGTAAGCTTTTTGATCTCAGCCTCAAACATGCTTCTTTCTTCTTCAAATCCCTTCACATCATCCTTTCTTTGGCCGGATATTTCCTTAAAGAACTCAACGTTCTTCTGTTAAATTTTCTTATTCTCCTTGACGAACTTTTCTCTTTCCATGATTATTACTTTCTCAAAATCAGAAACTTTATGAGAAAGCTTGATACATTTCAGCTCAACCGCTTTCTTTTCTTCACAACTATTTCTTGAAAAATCTGAGAACTTCTTTGTAAATGATTTCTTTTTAGTCTCAAAATCGGATTTGTCTTTTGCAATATTTTGCTCCAAATCAGATATTTTCTTTTGAAGCTTAGCATTAGCATCCTCCAGACTCTTAGTCTTCTCATCATACTTTTCAACAGATACTGCTTCCTGTAATTGCACAAGCTGATATTCAAAATCAGAGATCTTTCTTTCAGATTCTAAACTCAGTATTTTCTCATCATTCTACCCAGAAGTCTTTTTCAGAAGATCTTCATTAGTTGTCTTTAATGCACTAACTTCTTCTTTCAGTATGTTGCTTCATCATTATATTGTTTTGACTTCTTCGAGTAGAAATCAACAGATAAAGCAAGATTTATGTTCTCTAATTCGAAATTTTCAATCTTCGCTTGAAGTTCAGAAAAATATCTCATCTTGAATTATCTGATACAAAAAGAACACCGAGAGGACTTGCCTTCTCCGGATTCTTCACTTGGTTTATGACTCTCTCTGATTCTCCTTTTCTTTTTAAATCTTAAAATGCACTGTAGCGATCGTGAGACAAACAAGATGATCCAAAAACAATAAATAAACAGGAAAGGGACAAGGACCCGGTCGAGCAAGCACCCGGTCGAGCAAGGTCCCGGTCGAAGAAAGGACCCGGTCGACAAGGCACCGGGTGTTACAAGGGACCGGTCGCAGGGGTACCGGTCACAAGGACCCGGTCGAATTGAGTCCGGTCGAAGCAAGCACCGGTCAACAATGGTCCGGTAACGGTACCAGTCAACAGCATCGGGCACACGACACCGATCAACAAGCACCAGTTGCAAGGCTCCGGTCCACAAGGGTCTGGTCACAATAGTTCGGGTCCGGTCAACAAAATCTGGTCGTAAGGGTTCGGTCGACAACGTCCGGTCACAGGGGTCCTGTCGATATCAACAACATATAATCATAATACGATAACAGATAATTCGATGATAATCCAATTAACAGATAGTCTACCGATAAATCGATCGGAATCAAACTTAGAACCCAAAAAATCAATCGAAACACCAAATAATCGACCAAAAAACAATTGAACCTAGAAAACCAATCATCCTAACTTAACCCAGAAATCGATTTCAATAAGAAAAGAAAAAAATATGCAGACTTATCACCACAGAAAAAAAATCGATTTGTAGATATGATTCTTAAACAGTTCGATAAACACATATATGAATAATCTTAACCCATAATCAAATGAGCAGATATACAGACCGAATAATACCAGAAATCGACAGAATCATATGGCAGAAATCGACCAAAGAAAAACAATTTCAATAAGTAACAGTTTGAACCCAATATACAGAAATCTACCCAGAAGCAGAACACAGATCAATCAATTTAGATTTTTGAAAATAGATCATGCAGATACAGACATATATCGTCCCAGAAAAAAAAATCGATCAATTGGTTTTGCAGAAATCAATAAATTTTGCAGATAATCAGATAAACACGATTAAAACAAATAAGCGATTAAAAGGTTTTAGACAAACCTTTTTGGATTAAAACTTCTGTCTCTTTGCTCTGATACCGATTGTAGATCCCAGTTACAGTGCAATCACGAACAATATTCATCAATGAATAACAATGAATATGCCACAACTTCTAGTCATATGATTAATATTCAATAAAGGATTAGGTTTACAGAGAGAATATCTGATAAGCAAATGTAAACCTATTGACTAGAATGATAATGAATGAGACTAAACTGAATTTTTATCTAACCTAATTTTCAACTAAATAAACCAATATATATTAGGCGACTAAGGCCTAATGGGCTTTAGGCCCATTACCAAATAACTATCAATTAATTACAAATTCAACCCCTTATAAATGCTTTATACCACTTTCAACACACAGGACTTTCAGTCCTAACAGTTGCTAAAAAGTTACTTGAAAGAAATCTCTAACCTCCTTTGCATCTCCATTGAACTCAGATCTTCAATCATCAACCAATGAAATATTTAATCTTCATTAATATGGAATCAAATCAATTGTATTTGATAAGTAATTTTTATAAAAAAATTGGAAACAATAGCCTTCGCTATCGCTATTTGCCCTAATTGCTCTATTCACGAGCTGGGCGCAGTTACAAATTGGGCTTCGAATAGGGCTTCACGGATGGGCCTGAATGTGTGTTGCCCGGATATGTTGTTATCTCAATAGGAAAAGTAAAGATGTTGGCCACAGGGTTTGAACCCCTGACCTCAACCATAGACGTTCATACCCGTTCCTACTATGCTATAGTTTCCTTTTGGTTTAAATGTGTTTGTCCCAAAGGGTTCTACAAGAGTTAATCGGTTTTTAGAAGAGGGGGATGAATACAAGCACACAATAATTACTTTTAAAATTCTTTTATTCATTATTGATAAACAAATACACCTTAGAGGGTACAGTCCACGTGTCACTAGATGAGTGGTATGCATCTCCTTGTCCTTTTCCCTTAGCATGCTTTTGGCCGCATGAGAATAGTAAGGCTAGGTATTTAGTAAGCACGATTAGGACAGAAAATCAATCGTATTTTGTACAATGTACTTTTGTGCAAGAGAGTAAGACAAATATAAATCTAGTGGGGTAAGAATCTTGATAAGTGATAGACTTGAATCGCTGAGAGGCTTTTCAGCTATCGTTGAGTCTTGGTTAGATCTTCTTACATTGTAGACAATCTTGGTATCACTAAAAGCGCTTCAGACCATGAGTAGACTATCTCTTTCTTCAACTATTTCTTCGATTGCTGAATGTTTTTTTCGTGTGAGGTTTTGTCTTCGGGGATTACTTAAGTTAATTATTACTGTAGATTCCCAGTTTGGGTCTAACAATGATTAACCAAACCACATGCAAACAGAGATATATGCGGAAGCAGTTTAAATGAAAATGAATGGTTTGGTTTGGTAGTGATCACGCACAAACAAAAAACAAAGATAACTCTTAATAATAAGAATGATTCACAAAAAATTTGTCTTCATTATCTTGCCAAAACACCAAGAACATGCAGTAGTGTGTGTAAAATATATGTTCTCAACAATATTTGAATCTTGCTAGACAAGCGTGGGTGAATTGTGTGCGTGCATTTTGAAATCAGGAGGTGCTCTCTACATATACAGGAAATGGAGCACACATTCGTACAAGACAATGGCTAACATTCCATAAATGGAATGCCACCTGTAAAGTGAAAAGATTATGTGTGTACTATTGATCTTGAGAATCTTCGTATAGTAGGAAAGCACGTGATCTTCACATGGCATTTTCTTTCCAAGAAATTCACAAGTCTTCCATCTTCCAGAGCTATCCACCACAGAGGGTCTGCGAAAGATCATAGAGGCTCTGTGGTCTGAGGTTCATCTTCAGATTAAGTTCTCTTAGGTTGATGGTCGACAGAGCTTCTGAGGTTTTCACTTTTGTGGAAACTTGGTGTATGGCAGATGTCTTCTGTGGTTCATATACTTAGCCTATTTTTCAATACTTCCATGTACAATGATTGGAGCTAACAATCTCCCCCTAAGTAATAAAAATAAAAGATATGAAAGTTGGAGTATGGCTAAGTTAGAAACAAAAGAGGTGAAAGAAACTCATCCTCTAAAGACATATTTCATTAAAGTAAACTATGCCAGAAGGCATTTACAGGAGTTAAAATAACATAACAAAAGTACAAGTACAATTACATAGGTAAATCATTGATCGACTGAGTAAAGCTCTCAGCTAAAGTCATCTACATGCTAAGAATGAGATCCCTGGACCTGAATTATGCATTAATGTCTTCTACCATCTTCTCTATCGGCCCCCTCTGAATTCTCTCAGTGTCAATCTTTTTCAGAATAGTGTTCCGGATCTTTAGAAGGGTGTTGTTTGAATACTTATGGCTCTGGCGAGGCTTGAAGATCTTCTTCTGTCCATCATCATCTTGTAAACAAACCCATTCTCCGGTTTCACTATTAGAGAGTTGGATGGGATATCCTCTATGACAGGTATGAGGTCATCTGGCCTTATTACTGAAAGTTTCTCGACTCCAAGTCGCAGAGCGACTTCAAAATCCATCTTTCTGTAGTATTGTACATGTTTGCGCATAACCTCTTTTATACACGTATTTGCTATCATGGACTCCTTTCTTTTGCCCAACCTCTGCTCTGTGTATGCATAAAGTTGTGGCAGCCGTATGGGCAGAGGATTACAAGGTCAGCATATGAGAATACATGCTTCTGCCCATCCTTTCTTTCGACATGGTACTTCACATACATAACAACCTTGTTTGCAAACAAATGTAAGTCAAGCCCCAGAACATGCTTGATGACAGAGATTGAGAAGACTTTCGATTTTTCTTGAGTTGTTCTCCAGAACCTCCTTCTGACTTCTTCCTTAATAAGAGGATGGATGTTTGGCTGTATAAACATTTTCTCATTTTTTGCACTGTACAAGTAGTTGTAGATGTTCTCGTGAAAAGACAGCTCTTTCGGTGGTGTCCTTGGAATTGGTATCCGCATGGTGTCCACGGATTGAACTATGCTCTTTACTTGATCATCTATTGGCTTCTTTAGCTCAGAGGTATCAGTCACAGAAGGTTTCTTCGCTTAGGATCAGAAGGATTAGAGGTTTTTGTCTTCTGCGTCAGTCTCTCTGTAGGAATCATCTGAGCATCTTCATTAACGTTTATGGTCTCGAGAACAGAGAATTGTACTGGAGGTGTAGGGGCGATTGGCATGAGCTCTGGACTTAAGGGTTGTATAAATTTCTCAAGTCCCTCTGCAATGAATTCAACTCCAACATTTACTTTGGCTTTTGTGAGGGGCTCTGCAGTGATGGTGGTGCTTGGGAAGGCATTTGTATCCAGGTTCTTGAACTCAGAGGCACATGATTTGATCTTTTTGGAAGTGCCCTCTGAAGTCAATGGTATTGTACTTAGGGGAGTGGCTGCAATAAGTTTTTAAGAGATCGATGGCAGAGCCTTCTCCCCCTCATGAGGACCAGAAGGACTGGCATCGTCCGGCCCTTGGTCGTCATGCTTCACCCTCTACTGGTTTGCCTTTGTCTGGCAAGAGTAGGGTTCCTTCCTTGTTTTTCTTTTATTGAGGTGCATATTAGCATGATACTCGATGACCGCGACAACATCGTGTGCGACCATTGTGGCTTTGTTAACCTCATAGTCAGTCTATAACTTCATAAGGGCGAATGTATGCTTGAGCTCTTCTGAGACTTTTTCTCCAATAGAAGTGAGGTCTTCACCTACTTGTGGACCTTCTACATTAGTGACTCTCCCATCTTGTGAAGTTCAGTCTTTGTGGCTAGAGAAGATGAGAGGCTCACTTCATGCATGTTCTACGGTTAATAAATGGATGGCAAAGGGACCATGGTACTGCGAACCATTTCCTTGATTTCGTCTCTCAGAGCCTCTATTGTCTCCTCTGCAGAGGGTGAAGTCGTGGTAGGAGTATGAGGGACTTCCTTCGGTTTGTTCAATATCTCCGCCAAACACCTCACAGCCTCTATGTTTGCCTCAACTGCCCTCGTCAGTTTATCAAATTCTTCTTTTGTGGGGTAAGCAACAAAGGCATCAGTGATCTTTTTGACTTCAGTGGATTTAGCCTCAGAGGTATCTTTGATGGAGATGACCACCTCTGCGACTACATCTTCGTTCTTGAGGATCATGGCAATCGTCTTTGTAGGGACCAAGCTTTTCAACTCGGCCATGTTTGTGTACACTACATCAGCAAAAGCCTTAAATCCGACCTTAGTGATGTATGTAGAGAGGTCAGTCTCTGGAGCAACACATGCTCCAGATTGAGCCATGTCTCCCATGGCACATGTAGAGCTTGTTTTGATTTTCGGCTCATCAGGATTTCCATTTGATTGTCGACGTTCTTCAGAAGAATAATCATCTACAGATGTTCCGGCATCGATATTTTCAAGTGATGATTTATAGTCATGCACTTGTCTGTCGATGTGTGGATTATGTGGGTGGTCTAGACCCGTAGAATCAGTGATTATCCTTATTGGCAGCTCTAAACCACTTGGGATATCTCTAGTGTGTGCATCAGACGCAAAAAATGCCTCTACAGAGGTATGTATCGTGCTCTGGGGCGATGGAGCACTTTTATTTACATCAACATCCTTTTGAGAAGATGTGATGAGTTGGTTTTCCCCGAATATATTTGGCACAGAGGAAGAAAGAAGCTCCTATGTCCGACTAGCTTGGGTTAGGCTCGGAGTGTGCACTCCTTCTTCAACACCTTTCTGCACTAGACCTGCAGAAGTGGATGGGTGATTCGTACTGGAGGGGGGTTGGTTGTTTTGCGTTTGGCATCTTTTTCTTTTACACTCTCCTCGTTCTCATTTTGTCTCTCCTCACCCAACTCTTCATCACTGTTTTCTTTGCCAGTGACATCCTCTACTAGAGCCCCTTCGTTATTTACTTCTGTAGCTTCAGCTTTGGGAGGCGACTTTTCAAAAGCAGAGGCCATGTCTCCAAGGTTCTCTATAGGATGGCTCTGAGTGGCCTCTGTGGCGAGAAGACTTAATATCTCCACCACTTCATTGGCAATTTCAACCGCGACTGTCAATGGACTCTGAGGCCTCTCTTCTTCTGTTTTGGCCTAAACTTCAGTACTTTGGGCCTCGTAAATGAGCACCCTTTGTCAGGATCGAATTCTCAACAAGAATTAATTCTCAGAAACAATATCAAAGAAGTTTGCGGAATAACACTTTGATATTTTATCAAACAGAAAATAAACACAGAATATGATCAACAAACTGTAAACTTGTATTTAATGCTTTGAAGTTACAAGATTACTCACTCAACCTCAATATTGATGAACAGGCTCACCAATACGAATTCTACTTCTCTAGAATTAGGATCTATGCCTTGAGGTTGTTTTTCTCTAAAAGAATGAAAACTGAAAGTTAAAAATTATCTCCTATTCTAAACAATACTATATATATATACTGAATACAAAGATAATTACAATGAATAAAATATCTTCAGTATATCTTCTATGTATATCTCTAAGCTTCCATGTATATCCTTTCATACGAATCTTCATCATATAAGCAGTATTAATCTTCAGCAGCATTAACTTCCTTCTAGCAGTATTAACTACTAAGCAGTACTAACCACTAGCAGTACTAACTAGCTAAGCAGTACTAACTTTGTTCAAGCAGTACTAACTTTGACTAGCAGTATTAATTAACACTAGCAGTAGTAACACTCAGCAGTACTAACCTTTATGTCTTCTAGCAGTATTAATATTGAACCAGCAGCATTAACCACACTTGATGAATTCTTCAGTTCCCAACAATCTCCCCCTAACTTGACTTTTAGGAAAAGAAGTCAAGTTCTTCAGATCTCCTTCAAGATGATTTCAACACCTCTGATTCAATTTCCCAAATTTGGATCTAGGCCCAAACTTTGATTTACAGTTCTTCTCACCACAATCTTGGCCATTTCTGAATCCTTTGTACAAACCAGTGTAGCTTTAAGCATCCCTTCTAACTTCTCCTTGCTATGCTCATATATTTTGTCCACCAAGTAGTATTCATGATAACAATTGTCAATAGTAATCATGTATACTCCACAGTTTTCAAACAGTATCCATTTGTCAATCTTCTTGAATATGAACTCATGCATATGATCTTTAATCCTATGGTGCACTCTTGAAGGCTCAAACATCATGCACAAGTATTCCAATGTCACTTTGAGAAGATTCTCTTCAGTACCTTTCAACACAGGTTCATAAAGTTTCATCCCAACTTTATATAGTTCTTCCATATCAGCTCTTGAACAACTTCTGATGACTTTCCCCCATGTTGAATAAGCTTCAAATGAACCATCAGCTCTCTTGATTCTGAAGAAATTCTTTCCATTGTCTCTCAGAATATCCCAGAAGATGATCTCTGGAGCTTGCATAGAGATTGGAACAGCTTTCAAAGGTTCCACTATTGTCATGTATGGATCCATACTTTTATCAGTTTGCTTAGTGACCTGCTCTGGACTCTGTACTGGCTCTGTTGGGGATGTGACTGAAGGTTCTGCTTCCTTTTCAGTTTCTTCCACCCTAGGCCTTTTCAACTGCCTTTTTGGAGCAATTGTTTTTACTCTTTTTCCAGACTTGGCTTCTCTACCAACATTTCCAGATTCTTCCTTCTTCTCTTCTGCTTCTTCTTTGGAAGGTGTGGTTTTCTCAGGGAATGGTTGTTGGATGTTGAGATCATGTCTCTCTTTCATCCTTCTTTCTGCTTCTTCCCTTTGAGAGGAATCCCCTTGGAGCTTTGTCATTTCCTTCCTGTATAGCTCTTCAACCTGAGAGTATGCCATATGAGTAAACATCTCCCCCTTAACACCAATTGCACCTTTCAGGAAGTTTATCATGTTTCTTCTTTCCTGATTGGCCAAAAAGGTCTTGGAGGGTTGTCTTTTCTGCTTTTTGAATGGCATTCTTTTTACTTGTACTTGCTTGGCCTGAGCTGCTGTTTTCATGCTCTTCTGATATTCTTCATTTAGTTTTCTGGCCATATTCAGTGCAAGCTCTCTATCCTTCTCAGATTGAAGTTGTTCCTCCCTTTCCATTTCTGCCTGAAGCTGCTTTGCCACTTCTTCATCCAGTTCTATCTGAATTTTCTTCTTTGCAGGTTGTTCAGGTTCAATCATCTTAGCTTTACCCTTTGTATCCTTCAACCCTGCCTCACTTCTTTCTTGTGTCTTCTTTTCAAGATCTCCTTCATTGATGACCACTCCCTTAGCCTTTTGAGTAGCCTTAGGAGTGTCATTCTTTGCTTTTACTAAGGTTTCAGCTATTTCCAATTCTTCAACAGATAGCCCTGTTGCTGCTTGAACATTATCTGTTTCTACTTCTTGTGCTTCTGTTTCTGCAGTTTTCTCCTCCTTACCATCAAATCCCATCTCAGAAATACTTTCTTTTTCTGCTTCAGCCTCTGAATTCTCCCCCTTGTTGAAATCATCTTCAACACTTGTCCTCCTCTTTAGCACAAACTGCTTCCTTCTCCTTTTCTGTAACAATCTTGTCACCATTTTCTTCAGTTTGGTGATCTGAACTTGTTGAGATAGAATAATCAGCTTCATCTCCTCTATTTCTTTTCCTTGCTTGATGACATCCTGGTTGATGTTTCCCATGGTCTCCATCAATTCATCATAGTTATATCTGTCCTCACCTTCTCCAGGAGTGTTACCCCCTATTGAAGGATCATTGGATCTTTTATTAGTAGATGTCTTCTGCCTAGCAGAAGCACTATCCACCCCTGTGGTTTCTTGGCACCAGGGTCCTTCAAATGATTTCTCATTCAAAGTTGCCATGGGGGAGGTCTTATTGATGTTACCACTGTCCTCCTCTGTGCTAGCAGGAGTAGTGGCAGCCTCATCACCCATATGCTCTACCTCCTCCTCAGAGAGCACCTCCTTTGGGTTGGGAGACACCCTTGTGGTTTCCCTTTGGATATTCTCTAGGGGAGAATTCTCCCTTAGAGGGCTTAAAGGCTTAGTGGGTGATGGTACAAGAAGGGAAGGAGCCTTCTTTACCTGTTTTCTTTGATAAGTTTGGGTAATTGGAGAAGTGGGCTTACTTAGTAGGGACTGTGGGATAGATATAGAGTGGGAAGGTTGGGCTTGGCTAGCAGTGGATTGATCTAATGGGGGCCTTGACCCTGCTGCCATACCTTCATTGGGTTGGGACACCACCATCATTGTAGAGAACAATGGGGTGTCAACTCATTCAGAGTCCCCAGCAGATCTTCTCATATTTGAGAAAACCTTGCCTTTGGGGGGTTTTGGTACATAAATTCCATCAGAATGAGGAATATCCGTCAATTCATGGTTGATAACTGCTTGAACAAACCTGGGATACATATAAAAGCTCTTTTTGTTTCCCATGTTTGAGACAAGATCATTGAAAATCATTTGTGAAAAATTGTACCTTCTGGAAGTGGCCAAACAGACCAAAGCATAAGCAATGGTACTGCTGAACTCACTCCATCCAGTAGTCTTTTTAGAAATGCAGTGCATCAAGGTATGAACAAGAAAACGCCATTGGGGTGAAAACTTAGCTTTTGAGAACTTAAAAATACCCAATGGGCCTCCATACCCCATTCTTGTCAGAGTAGAAAACAGTTCATCATTAGGGATAGAAGTTATACCAGAGGCATCGTCTAGACGTAGACTGATGCGAACTATCTCTTCAGTAACTGTCAATGGATTGCCACATACTGTCGTCTTGATCATTCGCACACCATCCTCAGTAACAATGGTGGCATGTGCCCAGAATTGCCTCTGATGCTCTATAAAGATAGTTGGAGACATAGTGAGAGCATGGGCAATGTGGCTAGTCTTCAGAAAGTCGACTATCTGATGAAAGCCATCTGCTTGTTTTGGCTTTTGGAGCATTACGATTTCATTGTGCTCGTCAATGAACGCCATTGATGCCATTTATCTTAGTGAAAACTTGCCTGAAAACTTCGAACTTGAGAGAGAAAGGGTTGAGAGCGCAAGTGAATAGTATGCAAAGAGTCGTTATAAGCTTTTAGGCGGGCAAAGAGTATTTATAGTATTCGGAATAGAAGCAGTATTAACCTATAGCAGTATTAACTGCTAGCAGTATTAACTACGAGCAGTAGTAACTAACTAGCAGTATTAACTACTAGCAGTATTAACTGCGAGCAGTATTAACTAACTAGCAGTATTAACTACTAGCAGTAGTAACTGCGAGCAGTATTAACTAACTAGCAGTATTAACTACTAGCAGTAGTAACTGAAAGCAGTATTAACTACTAGCAGTATTAACTGAAAGCAGTATTAACTACTAGCAGTAGTAACTGCGAGCAGTATTAACTAACTAGCAGTATTAACTACTAGCAGTATTAACTGCTAGCAGTATTAACTGCGAGCAGTAGTAACTAACTAGCAGTATTAACTACTAGCAGTATTAACTGCGAGCAGTATTAACTAACTAGCAGTATTAACTACTAGCAGTAGTAACTGCGAGCAGTATTAACTAACTAGCTAAGCAGTACTAACTTTGTTCAAGCAGTACTAACTTTGACTAGCAGTATTAATTAACACTAGCAGTAGTAACACTCAGCAGTACTATCCTTTATGTCTTCTAGCTGTATTAATATTGAACCAGCAGCATTAACCACACTTGATGAATTCTTCAGTTCCCAACACCCTTCTTCTTCTCCTCCTCTGCAGAGGTGCCTCCTCAACCTCTGCAAGTTCTTTCTCAGCAATATCTACTTGTGCCTGGGGAGATGGCACAGAAGCAAGCTCTATTTGGGCCTTGTCGACCAATTTCATTAACATCTTCTACTTGCTCTTTTTGGAAGGTCTTTCAGAAGCTTGTACCACTGGAGTTGGTACAGAGGGTTGGGTGATGTTAGTCTCTGCGGCTTCAACACCTATGTGAGACCTTTTCTTGTTCTTTTTCAGAGGCTCTTGAACCTCTGGCAGCTGGACCTCTGTTGGGACTTCTTCTTCTACAGTCCTCTTTCGGGTTTTCCTTTTCTTTTGCTTCTTTGGTTGCTCAGCCCCAGCCCCATGCTCTGGTTTTTCCACTCGATCTAGTCCCTCCTTGTTCTCCTTCTTCTATGTTGGGCCTAAGAAAGACAACGATCTCACCAACTCTGGCTCCTATTCGTGGAGGGGTTGTAGGACTCGGTTCTGGAGTCCTGCTTCAACGTACGTAACCCGTCCTAACTTCATCACTACCCAAGTAGGTTAAAATAGCAACTGCCAGAGGCCTTGTGTTTGGGTATCCAGAGGCTAGAATAGTTGGCTTGTGTGAGTTCATCGCGTAAAGATTGATTAGCTTGCCTTCTTCAGGTAGTTTGTTGGGGCCAATCATTTCATTCCCCAGAAACACGACGATGAACCTGTTGTAGATCAAGGACGACAGACGTTTGTCTCTCTTCTGTTCCTCTTGCTTGTTAATCACAACACTGATCATTTCCCTGAGTATGATCTTGGCATAATCCAGTGGTAGATTGAAATACACCCCGTACGTGATTGCCAGGATGTTGTGACTGGATTGATTTGGACTACCCATTTTGCCAGTCAAGGTCCTGTTAAGGATTGAGAAGAGAACGTTCCACAGAGGTGGAAAAAACTGTCTGCGAAAGTCAGTCCTCTTGGTGATGATTTTTACATATCCAATAAACTGCAGAAATTCAACAATTTCTTCATCTGTGGGTTCATCTGAGAATCTGATGAGGTTCAGTTGGGTTTTGGTGGGGAGTTTGAAAATGGTGGAAATTACCCTTTTGTTAATTCTAAGTTCAAGGACTTCATTGACATTAGGTTCAGTGGCATATCCCACGATACAATGTTCAAAATTTTCATGTTTTTCATATCTACAGGATTGCCAGAATTGTTGGACATGTGATTCAGGGATGACGGTCCTGGTCATTGTTAGGGCTTTGTTCAAGAAATGGTTCTTTAGAAGAAGAATGAGGGGTTCAAAGTCCTTTGAGAATCCTTTAGGTTAAAGAATAACATAGTGGTTGTTAGGTTTCAAGGGGAGGTTGTTCAGATGATAGTGGTTGTGAGTGAAAGAGACCATTCGACTTGTAATTTGGTGTTGATCAACTGAAGCAGATTTGTTATCCTTGCTTTGTGCAATAGAATGTTGAGAGTTCTCGCCAGATACAGAGTAGGACGCCATTGAAGAGAAATTTAGGAGAAAGAAGTTGCAGATATTTGCCTTGAGTTCTTGAGAGAGAGAGAGATTGCAGGTAAAACTAAAGAAGTGAAAGGATTTGGGTTTTCATGGTGAGAGAGGGGTAAATAATTAGGCGGTAAATATAAAATTTGAAGTCTGTAATTAATACAAATTCGTTTTGAATAAACGTTTAAAAAACGACGGTACAGTTTACTGCCCAATCAGATGATGCCACGTCATAAAAGGCGGTGTACGGTCATGAACGTTCACCTCTCACTACTCTCTAACACGTGGATTTGCTAAACCCATATGCCTGTGACTTTCCAAAGAACTTGCACCCCAAAACCATATGAAAAGATATAAGTGTTGAGAATGGCAGAAGGTCTGAGCTTGGAAGAGCCTATGTGGTTTGAGGTTGGCTTGGACTTGCATATGAACACACCTTTTCTTCCTAAAAACATTTAAAGTCGATGAAGTGATTGAGTTTGTGTTTCCAGAAGGAAGTCAGAGGTCAAGAAATGTCTTTGTGGGACATAGTGGTCCTAATGCATCTCGTAGAGGCTCTTTGACCAAAAATTTCTAATAAAGGAAAGACACTAAAGATTTTTGATCGCCCAAAGTTTGGACTTGTTTTAGTAAGGAATTTGGGACATATTTGAAAAATGGTGTCCGAGAAAAGCGTTTTTGTCCTTGTGTATGTGCAAAGGTATTACCTGACACTACAAATTTCTCGATAGAATTAGCTTCTTTGGCTCCCCCTTGAATGATCAACTTATGTGATCAGATTCAAGGTCTCATTCTGGTCCCCCTGGACCTATGCTTGGATCAAATGTGATAAGCTTTGCATAAGATATATATTAAGGAACCACATGATTTTGAACAACAGGATTAACTCAAACAACAAAACTATACAAGCAGAAATATGCACTACACACAGAAGTAAACACTATACATACTGAAAGGAATTATATACACCAGAACCTCTGTGCCACAGCTCAGAGGTTCTGTGGATCAACTCAAGTTGAGCATACCCATCTTACCAACCAAAAATGAGAATCTCTTCTCGTCTAATGCTTTTATGAATAGGTCGGCAAGTTGATAGTTGATAGTTTGTGGACACGAAGTACATCTCGATTGTGCCTTCCTCTACATGATGCTTGAGAAAGTGATACTTGATATCAATGTGTTAATTTTAGAGTGCTGAACAGGATTGGCAGAGATCGCAATGGCACTTTTTGAGTCACAGAGGATGGGAATCTTTTCGATGTCCAGACCATAGTCTCTTAGGCATTGTTTGGATAGACATAAGCTAGCTTTTTTATAAGCTACTTGGAGTTGCTTATGAGGAGCTTTTTGTGATTATTACAATTATGCTCTCACTAATATCCATTATTATATATTAACTATTAATTATAAATAAATATTAATTATTAAAATTTATTATGATTAATTAATAAATTATAATTAATATTATCTGAAAATTATAACATAAATTTTAATTATACATTGATATAAATTTTTAATTATTTAGAATTATTAATATTTATATCATTTTTTTAATATTGATCAATATATTTTAGTTATCAATTATAATTATTTTTGTAATTGTTATTTGATTATTTTTTTCATATTATATGTAACGGTTTTTTTAAATCATAAGTTAATATATTTTTTTTTAAATTTGATTTAAAATTAAAAATATATAATATATACATAATAAATTTCAAAAAAAATTAATTAACATATTATATTATTTACTACCTTATTTGTATTAGTTAATATATTATATTACTATAAATTTATTTTAAATATATTATTAAATAATGTAATTGATTATTTTTGCTAGATGTCCTTTTTGGTAATTTTACATCTTATAAGTTAGTTTTTGCCAAACGTGACTTTTTCATCAACTAGCTTATCATTTACCCGCTACCTTATAAGTCACCAGCTACCTTATCAGTTACCAGCTTGCATATCAGTCATCAGCTAGTTTATCAGCTAGTTTGCCAAACATAACCTTTATTGGATTCTCATCCACAGAACCTGTGAGCAACAACTAGCGGCAACTACATATTCAGCTTCTGCCATAGAAGTAGATACATAGTTCTACTTCTTAGAAGTCCAACTTACTAACTTTCCTCCTAGGAATTGGCAACTCCCAGAGGTGCTCTTTCGGTCAAGCTTGCATTCTCCAACATCTGAATTTGTATAAGCCACAAGATCAAAGCTAGAGTTCTTTGGATACCAAACGCCAAGATTCTTGGTGCCCTTTAGATATCTAACATTCTCTTAACAGCAAGGAGATGAGATTCCTTTGGGTTATCTTGGAATCTTTCACATAGACATGTGGCAAATATTATATCAGCTCTACTCGCGGTTAAGTATAGAAGAGACCTAATCATACCTCTGTAGAGCTTGCACTCCATAGATTTTCCCTTTAGATCTGCATATAGCTTGGATCCAGTGGCCATTGGGGTCTTCATTGTTGAAGAGTTAGAGAGTTTGTATTTTGAAAGTATGTCAGAGACATATTTTGATTGGTTTATAAAAGTACCCTCTGTAGTTTGTTTGACTTGAAGCCCGAGGAAGAATGTTAGTTCTCCCATTATGCTCATCTCAAACTCACTCTTCATCAATGACTCAAACTTTTTACAATACGATTCATTTATAGACCCAAAGATAATATCATCCACATATATTTTTACAACTAGAATCTCACCTTTTCTCTTTTTGAAGAATAAGGTTGTATCAGTTGTACCTCTCTTGAATTTTTTTGAAGCAAGAAGTTAGAAAGCCTTTCATACCATGCTCTGGGGGTCTGTTTGAGTCCATACAGATCCTTGTCCAGAAAGTAGACATGGTTTGGGTATTTCAAGCTTTCGAACCTTGGTGGTTATTGGACCTAAACTTCTTCTTGTATTTGTCCATTCAGAAAGGCTGACTTGACATCCATTTGATAGACTCTGAAACCTCTGTGCGATACGAAGGCTAGAAAGATTCTAATTGCTTTGAGCCGTGAAACAGAGGCAAAAGTTTCTTCATAGTCAATCCCTTCCTCTTTGCAATATTCCTTTGCCACCAATCTTGCTTTATTTCGAATGACCACCCCATTTGGTTCCTATTGCGGTTTGGCCTTTCGACAGAGGTACTAGGGTCCATACTTTGTTGCGCTCAAACTGCAAAAGCTCATCTTGCATAGCCTCTACCTAGTTTGGATCATCAAGGGCCTCAAAAACCTTCTTAGGCTCGATAATACTAACAAAATTTGTAAAGAAACAAAAATTTGTTGTAGCAGAGCAAGTCTTCACTTTGTAAGATGGATCACCAATGATTTGGCTCTGTGGGTGACTTTTGGTCCATCTAGTCATTCTTGGAGGATGGTCATTTGAAGCATCAGTTTAGACTTCTGTAGAGATTATTTCAGGTTGTTGTACAACTTCTGTGGTACAAGGCTTAACATTCGTGCCTTTCACAGGAGTGGATTGTTCTCCTTGAGTTGAAGTGGGAACCTCTGTAGAGCCTTGGTTTGAGTTCTGAGATTGCTCTGGTGTTGACTCCTCTGAGATATTGGGAAGATGATCTTCAACTTGGTTAAGCGTGGAGCCTTGGTTGTCATTGGTCTCTTCTTGCTCCATTCGACATTTGGCCCTACAAAAGTAGTTGAAGAGGGTGAAGTGACATTTAGACCGGTTAAGGATGTACCTGTTTGATCCACAGAGAGCTAGGCTTCAGATGCTCTGTGATAATCTCCAGAGGGATCATCATCGTGAAACATTTCCTTGAATAAGTGTTGTAACTCATTTGCTCGAGTAGATGATTCGCCAGAGTCTTGCAATTGAAGATTGAGTCCTGAAGTGATTTGCTCAGAAGTCACCTGAAAAGAGTCATCAAAAAAATCATTAATACTCTCAAGTATAAGTTTTGATTTCAGCATATAGACTCTGTAAGCCTTAGAGGATGCTGAGGAGCCAATTAACTTGGCTTCATAAGCCTTAGGATCAAACTTCCCAATATGTTCTCTGTTGTTTAGGACAAAACATTTGCAACCAAACACACGAAAGAACTTTATTGAATTGGTATTGCTTCTGCCCAAAAAGAAGTAGACAATCCTGAAGCAGTTAGCATAGTTCTTGTAGCCTCCACAAATGTTCTGTTCTTGCGTTCGACAACACCATTTTGGTGTGGAGTCCTTACGGCAGAAAAGTTATGTGATATTCCATCTTCTGAAAGAGTTTGGATCAACAAAATGAGTGCTATTATTTCTTTTATTAGTTCTTCCTCAGCTCCAATCTTTCTCCTAATTTGGACATCAGTTTTGGCTCAAATGAGGCTCGATTTTGTAAAATCTCAATACGCAAAGATTGTAGGTTTGTGTGTTGGCTTTCCAAAGGAGCTTGGATGAAGGAGATATGGTGGAAATGCCACAGTCGCAAAAATCTGTCAAAAATCCTTCTTTTGTACTGTTAGTGCAGAAATATGTTGGATACAGGATCAGTAAAGTTGAAGTCAAAGCAAAGTCAAAGTATTTTGTAATAAATCAAAGCCAAAGCATTGTTTGTTTTGTTTAGTAGTATAAGTGTTTTGTTGAAATACGGATATGACTAGATTAGTGTGGTGTGAGAGTTTTGTAAGAGAGAGCATCATACGCGTATCTTGTAGAGAGAGAAAGTTTGAGAGAACTTACTGTATCGATTTTCTTGATTGAATGAAAATGGAAATTGATTGAGATTTGTTGATATCATCTTGACAAACACTGATTGTGGGACACACAATTGGTATCAGATCCTAAAGAGATTCAGAAACAAGATCGAATTCAAGAATTTTGATCGACATTTTTCACGAACTCGCAAGTTCCTATTCATTTTGGATTTTTTTTACGATTTGGTGTTGTTTTGATCGTGTTATTGATTGTGTCATATTTGATTTGTTGATTAGAACAAGTTTCATTATATTTGTTCAGTCTACTTCACATCAGTTTGATGTGAATTTTAGATTTTTCGTGAAATTGTTTTCGAGTTTGTATTTTGTAGTATAATTAGATCGAATTGTAATCTCTAGTGGTTTAGATTGAAATTTCTTGGTTGTAATCAGTTCGAAACTTGTTCCAGAGGATATTTGAATTTTTTTAGAACAATTGGTGAAGTTTTGGATCGATTTAAGGTGAAAAAGTTAAGTTTTTGTTCGATAACTGAAGAACACGCAAGATCCATCAAACGCGCAAATGAAGAACATGCAAACAGTTTGCTGAAGAACTCGCACATTGAAGAAACCTGTTAATCATGAACAACTCGCAAGCTTTGAAGTGCGAGAAGTAGAAATGCGCAAAACCCTTTGAGCGTGTTTCTACTGTTCATCTTATTTGTTGTGCGCGAAGTGAAGTCTGCGAGAAGTAGTTTGCGAGTTTACGTTTAGCGCGAAGTGGAAATCGAAAATTTTTCTAAGTCTCAAACGCGCAAAGGTATTGTGTGAAGTGACAACTGAAAGAACTCGCACGTAGTAGTGAGTGCGAAGTCGAAACTCGCACATCCTTGTGTGTGCAAAGTGTGTTCTTACATTCTTTTTGTGCGCGAACCTCAGAACTCGCACGAGCTTTCTTGCGCGAATTCCAGTTCTCGTATCCTTTATCTTGCGCGAAGTTCAAACGCACATAAAGTTGTTTGCACGAAGTGATCACTCTTTTTGATCTACGAGTTCTATACTTAGAATTTTTCTGAGTTTTTCCAAAGTTGACCGTTTGTGGACTTTTGAAGGTTTAATTCGTTTATGAATTTCTGAAGATCATTTTACAGTGATTTGTCAAAGATGACTTTCAGAGAAGCTTTAGCGATTGGTACAAGAGTTAAGCCACCGGTACTTTTCAAAGGCGAATACGAATAATGGAAGGATCGCTTCCTTGACATCATAGATCAGAATGATTTGGGTGACTATATCCGGTTGACTCTAAAGGAAGGAGTAATGAAAACTCCCACCAAGATTCTGCCTACCGAAGGAGAGAATGGTGAGGAGATAGTTAACAAGGAATACCCACTACCACTGGATGAGTACACAAAAGAACAGAGGAAAAGGGTCAAAGCTGACAGACTGGCAAGGCCGTTCATCTTACAAGGGATTCCGAATGAGATCTATGTGAAAATGGATAGCTACAATGCCACAGGTAAAGAGATGTGGGATCAGCTCGAAAAGATAATGCTAGGACCCAAGATTGGTAACCAGCTTAAAGTCTCAAACTGCCTAAACAACTACGAGGAATTCAAGGCAAAGGAGGGTGAATCTCTTGAGGCCACTTATGATAGGTTTGTGAATTTGCTGAACGAGATCAGGAAGAACAAAGTCATAAACTCCCAAATCCAGTTGAATGTCAAATTCTTGAGCATACTGCAGCCTGAATGGAAGACGTTCACAAGGCAGATGAAACAAATGAAGGATCTGAACAAGATACCACAACACGAAGTGTATGAGACTTTAAAACAGAATGAAGAAAAGGTGGAGGAGATTAAGGATGAGAAGAAGAAGGCTGAGAAAGTGGTTACTAATCTAGTTGCTCTCGTGGTAAAGAAGAAAGAGAAGAGATCGGTGAGTATGAAGAAGAAAAAGAAGGTTATAGTTTCTGAATCCGATGAGATGAAAAGTGAAAAGGATTCTGACTAATATGACTGTGAGAATCTGAAACAGGCTATGCTACTTTTGACGAAATCTTTTCAAAAGAAATTCTATAAGAAGCCTGGTTCCAACAGTCAACGATATTCTTCGGGTTCAAGAAACTACGAGCATAAAGAAAGAATTGAAGGAAAGAGATTTGATGAGAAGAAACCAAAAGAGAAGACGTATAGAACTGAAGAGAAGAAAGAGCTCGAGCCAGTGAAGTGCTATAACTGCAGGAAACTCGGTCATTTTGCAAAGGATTACCGGAAACCGAAGGTCCGCAATTCCGAGTACTATAAGAATAAGATGCCTTTGGCCAAGCAACAGAGGCTGACAAAGCTCTTATGGACGAAGATGAATACTGGCTTGATCATTCTGAGGATGAAGAGAAAGAAAAAAAGGCTCACACGTATTTTATGGGAAAGAATGAGAATGAAGTTGAAGCTGATTCTGATGAAGAAGATACTGACGAGGTATGTGATATGTATGAATCGGATTTTCTTAATCAAATGCAAGCCATGATGGTTCAACTCCAAGAATTAGAGTCTATGCTTAAACGCGAGAAAGGTATCATTAAATAGAAAACTAGTCAATACTAAAACTTAGCAATGACATTGCTAAGATGAACGTATTGATTGATGCTTTACATAAAAACATTGATACCAACACAAAAGAAAAGACTATAATTCATAATGAACTGTCTGAAACTACTTCAAAATATTGAATGTGTGAATTTGAAGTCAAAGACGTTGCGAAAAAGTGTTCATCACTAACGAGAGAAAACAAATCTTTATCTGAAAAAGTGAATTTTTTGGAAAAAAAACTTTATACTTTAGTTCAAACTGAACAAACCTAAAGAGAGTAGTGAGTGTTGGGGTCTTGGTTATGAGAACCCACACTTTCTCAAAAAGGGTATTTCTAAAGTGCCTGCATTATATGATTTTGCACTATTCCCTGAACTCAAAGTTAAGTGGACTAAACTTTCAGAAGAGGATGAAGCTAAGGAAAGGGAGAAAAGAAAGAACAAAACTAAAATGCAACTTCCATTTAGGTATGAGAAGTTGAATTCTAGTTACAGTTCTGATCAGACGAAATTTCTTTCAAATGACTATTTTCAAAGCTATTCTATAGAGGAGTAAGAGGCTAAATCAGTTGAAGGTAAAATTTATGTACCTCCTCTTGTGTTAGAAATTAAAATTTCTGAACTCGAGAACACTCTGGCAGAAGAAAGAATTTTGACTGATCTAGAACGAATGGTATTTACAACTGTCTTTATTAATTCTGATTTTTTAAAGACTTCTAAAGCTTCAAAATCTGATGATGTTAAGAATCTATTTGATGAACAGTTTGATTTCTTAAACTCTGATGGTGATTTAGATGATTGTGTTGCTCAATTTGATTTCAATGCAAAACTTCCAAATCATTCACAGTTTATTATCAATTCTTTTGGATTAACCAGTGTGTTCGAGAAGGGTGAAACATCAACGAAATTTGATAAACCAATTTCTGGGAATACCAAGAATGTCAAAGGTAAGAAGAAGAAAACTAGGCATTCACAGAAACGGACAACCACTGGGAAATCTAAGAACAATCAATCTTTCAAATCTCACAGTTCTAACTTTAAAAGTTCAAATGTTTCACATGTGAGAAAGAAAAAGCCTGGAGTGAGATCAGAATGGCAACCAAAGAAGAAGATTGACGAGACTCCAAAATCATCTTCTGATATTTCTTGTAATAGAATGTCTAGTAGTAAAACTGAAGTAGTTGGTAATGTTGCTTTTCAAAAACCAAAACTTGTAACTTCTTACAAGCGTTATTCAATAAAGCAATTGTTCCAATTATCTTCGTCTACTAATAGATCTTCTACTTATCGTAGAAATGGTTTTGTGTCTCGGCAATATTCTGATGTTTGGTTTTGATCATATCATGTTTATTCATATCATTCTCATGCTTCAAATGTTTTTCAAAAGAAAAGAGGACCCAAATTTAAACGGTTGCCAAAATCATGTGCTAACACTGTAGGACCCATCTATAAATGGGTACCTAAACCAATTATTCCTGATTTCTCATGTGCAGACCCGTCATATGTGGTACTTCGATTCTGGTTGCTCCAAGCATATGACTGGGCAGAAAGATATATTGTCTAATTATACAGAGAAATATTGTGGAACAATTTGATTTGGAAATGAACAGTTTTCACCAATTATGGGTTATGGTGACATTATTCAAGAGTACATAACGATCAAGAAGGTGAGCTATGTTGAAGGTCTAGGACATAACCTATTCAGCATTGGACAGTTCTGTGACAAAGACTTAGAGGTTAATTTCAAAGCCAAGAGGTGTTGTGTGCGTACTGAAGATGGTAAAGAACCCTTGGTCGGGACGAGAAAGCAAACCTCTACACGATCAACCTTTCAAAAGTCAAGACTGAGAATGAGGTGTGTCTACTATCCAAAGCCTCTATGCAGTAGAGTTGGTTATGGCATAGACGACTATCTCACCTGAATTTTCGATACATCAACAAGCTGGTCATGGTAAACTTAGTGAAAGGACTTCCAGAGCTTAAATATGTTAAAGAACATCTCTGTGCAGCGCGTGAGAAGGGAAAGATGAAAAGATCTGCTCATAAGCCAAAGCCTAAGCCAAGTATAAGTTCTTCCTTGGAGTTACTGCATATGGATCTCTGTGGTCCAATGCGAACACAAAGCATAAATGGCAAGAAATACGTGTTAGTGATTGTGGACGATTACTCGAGATACACTTGTGTCAAATTTCTGAGATCAAAGGATGAGACGCCCGAATTCATCATCACAATTCTAAATATCACTCAAGTGAATCTGTAGAAGATAGTAAAGCTTCTTAGAACAGACAATGGCATAGAATTCAAGAACAGACTTGTTGATGATTATCTCGAATCGGTTGGGATAACACATCAGTTTTCTGCTGCCAGAACGTCTGAACAGAATGGAGTTGTAGAAAGAAGAAACAGAACGTTGGTCGAGGACGCTCGAACTATGTTGAGTAAATCAGATCTACCTCTATTTCTATGGGCTGAAGCTGTGTCGACTGCTTGCTGTATGCTTTAATAAATAATAGAATACCTAGCATTAAGCACTTTATTATTTTTGGATGCAGGTGTTTTGTGCTGAACGACAAGAAGAACTTGAACAAGTTCAGTCCAAAAGCTGACGAAGGCATCTTTATTGGCTACTCTCACACATCTGCAGCTTACAAAGTATATCTAAAGAAGTCGAAGATCGTAGTTGAAAGCGTTAATGTAACATTCGATGAAGAAATGGCTTTTGATCAAAGTAGTTCAGAGCCCGTTCTTACTGCAGTTTTAGCTTCTGGGCAGATCAGTCCAGAACCTGTGATTAGTGATAACAAATCGAATAAAGCGTCATCGTCGACATCTCATTTATCTGATTTAGACTTATTGTTTGAATTGTTTTATGATGAATTTATTAGTACTAGACTGACTAAACCTGTTGTGGTTGATAGATCGGACAATTCGAGGAATAATCATCCAACCACTTCAGATATATCAACTGAAGCCAATTCCCCGGTTCAGTAAGAAATTCTAATTCAACCGCCTACTCCATCAGTTGAAGTTGTACATGAAACTGTCGAGCCAGAAGTAACTAAATCAGTTGGATATACTACAACGTCTTATCAACAGACATCCATTGTCTAACCAACTAAAGCTTCTGCATCGTCTACTTCAACTGAACCCCTACCTGAAGAACATGAAGAAGATAGTGGATTTTTAGATGAACATCATGATCAATCTACACCCAATCCAATCCCTCATGAACACAAGTGGACCAAAGAGCAACCAATACATCAAATCATTGGAGATTCGTCCAAACCAGTGCAAACTAGGTCTGCTACTCTAAACCAGTGCATGCATGATTCATTCCTGAGAAAGATAGAGCCTACTCGAGTATCTGAAGCTCTAGCTAAGTCAGACTGGGTGACTACAATGCAAGAAGAGTTGAATCAATTTGAAGCGTTTAAGGTCTGGAGAGTAGTGACTAAACCTACAGGAGAAACCATAATCGACATGAAATGGGTGTTTAAGAACAAGAAAGATGAAGATGGTATCGTAATCAGAAACAAAGCAAGACTTGTGGCTAAAGGATATAGGCAAGGGGAAGGTATAGATTACGATAAGACTTATGCTCCAGTTACGCGCATAGAAGCAATCCGCATGTTTCTAGCCTATGTCGCACACAAAAACTTCACCGTCTACCAGATGGACGTGAAGACTGCCTTTCTGAACGACATCTTAAAGAAGTAAGTCTATGTCTCTCAGCCTGAAGGTTTTGTTAATCCAGAGAAATCATATCATGTATACATTATGGACAAAACTCTTTATGGTCTGAATCAAGCCGCTCGCGCCTGGAACGAAGTTTTATCCAACTTTTTAGTCAAGTCGGGCTTCTCAAAAGGTAAAATCGATACTACTCTTTTCATTAAAAAGGAGAAAGTTGATATCATATTAATCCAGATATATGTGGATGACATCATATTTGGATCAACAAATCCTAAGTACTGTAAGAATTTTTCTAACCTTATGATGTCAAGATTTCAGATGAGTATGATGGGAGAGATGAATTTCTTTCTCGGATTACAAGTCAAACAATTTTCGAGGGGGATTTTTATAATCAAGCAAAGTACATTTTCAATATTCTTAGAAAATTTAAAATAGAAAATTATACTCCTATTGGAACCCCGATGGCACCGGGAACTAAGATTGGCTTTGATCCTTCGGGAAAAACTGTCGATGTTAGAACCTACTGAGGTATGATTGCTTCTTTAATGTACATAACATCTAGTAGGTCGAATATAATGTTTTCTACATGCTTATGTGCAAGATATCAGGCTTCACCTAAAGAATCCCATATGTCTGCAGTTAAGCATATTTTGAGATATCTGAAGGGCACTGCAGATCTTGGTATGTGGTATCCGAACGATACAAGTTTTGAGCTCACATCATATTTAGATGCAGATCATGCAGGTTATATGCTTGACAGGAAGAGTACGTCGGGACATATACAATTTTATGGCGATAAACTCATGAGATGGGCTTCGAAGAAACAACTTTGTGTATCTACTTCAACAACCGAGGCAGAGTATGTAGTTGCGGCTAGCTACTGTTCTCAAGTGTTTTGGATGCGAACACAACTCCGAGATTATGGCTTCAAGTTCGACAAAATCCCGATCTACTATGATTCAAAGAGTGCAATTGTCATATCAGCAAATCCTGTTCTACATACCAAAACCAAGCACATCGACGTGAGATATCATTTTATAAAAGATAATGTTGAAAAAGGTACAATCGAACTTTACTTTGTAAACACAGATTATCAGCTTGCTGATTTATTTACCAAGCTACTTGATGAAAAGAGATTTAATTTTCTCATCTCAAAACTTGGTATGCTAAATATCAAGACTTAATATGTGGTTACCTAATAAAGTTTAGTTTTGTTATTTTTCTTTATTTCTTTATTTTTTAATATGAAAGATATTTGCACTTAAGTTTGTTCATGATTTCAGGGGGAGTGTGACACAATACTAAGATGATCTACATTTTAGGGGGAGTTAATAAATTTTTTCTTAGATTATTCACGGGAATATCTTTTAATGCATAATTTCAGCGGGAGTTGAGTAAGGACTATGACTTCTGACTACATCTGATCAGAACTCGTTCTTAACATGTTTTATTGCTTTATGTCTTTATTTTTCAATAAATTTTGTGAATAAAGCTTTGTACTTTGATGATTTTTGACTGTTGCAGATTTTGAGGGGAGCTTAAACGATCACATCTTATATGACTTTTGAGCTGACTTCATGAGATTTATGTTGAGCGAAAGGTTCATTCTAAACTTAATCTCATACATGTCTGAAAGAAGGACGACTTTCAGATATGAAAACATGTTCTTAAACTTTCAAACCACTTCTGATTCTTAAAATGATTTCATGAATTTAGAAGTGTGATTTTAAATTTTTTCATTTCCATGTGCTTTCAATGTTTCAATAAACCGTGTGTTTCCAATGATAAATACTTGTGTATTATCTTTTCCATATACTTTCAACTATTCACACACACTAGTTTATAATTTTTTTTCTTGACAAGTTCTTACCATGTCTCATAATGAATCATATTTTCGATGGTAAGACACCCCGCTTGATATTCAATGTTTGTTGAGCGTGATTTCATTCAAAACGTTTCTTTCAAGAATGTCTATATTTTGATTCATATAGACAATATAAATTTTTCATGACCTAAGTTTTTCATGATAAATCATTCATATTTGATCTTATCATACAATGTCAGATTTTCAAACAAGTTTCTTGTACTCATTTCATTCATTCAATATACTTGTTTTGAAATATCTTCAATATTTAAAATGCTCAAATCTTCATGATTATCTTTATGAGCATACAGACATCTGACATGTATTTTGTGCTTTAACTGAAAAGTTAAACCATTTGAGCAACATTGTGCATATAGGACAACATGGGATCATTGTGTGAGGACTTAACAGAACTTCTATGGATTCACGTTAACCAGTGTTTCCTACCCAAGAAGTTAATCCTTGAGTGATCGAGTGTAAGGAGTCATTTTATGAGCGTGGGTGTGTGATGAGCAGGAAAATAGAAAAGAGAGTTTGGTTAGATGCGAGCTCAATGATAAAAAGAAAGAGGGTGTGAGATCATAGTTTTAATCATAAAATCCCAAAACAACCAAGCAATTACTCAAATATGATCAAGAACTAGAGAGAGAAACTAGAGAGAGAAAGTAGATCTTCAATAACCACAAGTCTGATATTACAATACGAATCTTACAATCCTTTCAAAGCCACAAGGCTAAAAGCCTATTTAAACCACAAGATTAACAAAGACTTAACTACTAAGGAAACTAAACAGCTTTGACTATCAAATACAAAGACAATGTCGACTTTTACATCTTTGACTTTCCTATTAAATCTTGGATACAATATTTAGACTTAACAATCTTCCCCTTTGTATTCAAGATTTAATAAAAAATTGATACTGATCTTCAGCTCTTGATTCTTCAGTTTTTGTCTCTTGAACTTTGAACTTTGAAGCTTTCACAGTCTTTACTCTTTCAGCCTTTTGAAGAATCTTGAAAAGTCTTTTTCCCTTTGAAGCTTTGGAAGTCAACATGTCTCGAATAGGAAACATAATTCTTGAAACTTCTTTGAACTTGAAACTTCATCTTTGAAATCTTTGAAACCTTCTTTGAAAAACTGTCTTTGAACAATGAAACAACTTTGAGGAATCTCTGATATTGAATCTTCATCTCTTTGATCTCTTGACTGTCTTCAGATTTATCTTTGAACAATCTTTCTTCAGAATCTTTTGACTTTGAATTAGTGGAATCATTTTGAATTAACTTTTGAACTCTCAGAATTTCTTCACAAGTCTTTTCATCTTTGACAACTCTTCATGGCTTTGAAATTGAATCTTTATAATTGTCTCCCCCTTTTTGATGATTGTGAGCATCATGATCATCAAAACATCTTCAATTTCGACACAGTCTTTGATCACCCCCTTTGTATTTGAAAAACAATCTCCCCTTTCTATGATAATTTGACAGTCGTCGCGCTTTGATCTGAGTAACTGAATCATGAACTGTATATACCCGAATCTTTTCAAATTCAGATATAATGAACGTGGTAACCCTGATTCAACAAATGAAACAGTTAGAAATGCCTGTCAGTAACACAAAGTTACTGTGTACAACGAATGTGCAATTTAAGGAGCTGGTTTGATGGAGACTCCCCAGGACTTCCATTCAATCATTGAAAAACACAAGGTTTATCTATGAATGTTCTGACAGAAAAACAAATTTTCTGTGTGCTCGTGCTTGTGTATGAAAGAATTTTAGCACAATGATTGTGTTTCATAAGGCTCAAATTGTGTAAAATGTTGAGACAACAACATGTATTACACAGACTCAATGTGCATGAAAAAGGTGCGAAGGTGGGGCAACTTTCCTTCTTTTTCAATATCTAAATCTTCCGAGTGAAGACTAGATAGCATATATGTTGCGTCCCCAAAGAAAATGAAACATTTCTTTGTTAAGAAAGAAATGAGTGGTTGGTGGGGTAATAGCAAGAGTTGGCATGGGCTCACTGCCTTTTTCAATGATGGTCACCAAAGAATGTGAACCAATCAGTAGATGTGGCTGCCCGACTCAGAAAGTGGTAGGTGCAGAGTTCTGATATTCTTTTAACTCTGATCTCACACCGTCTTTCTTTTTAACATTATGTTCACTTCTAACCAAACTCTCTTTTCCATTTTTCCGCTCCACACAATGAGAATAACTCAACCGGATGAGTTATCTCCCCTACTCTTTGATTTTGACCCCTCACCCCTCAATCACTCAAGGATAACTTCCTGGGTAGGAAACACTGATTGACATGAATCCATGGAAGTTCTGTTTAAGCGCACACACGAATCCCATGTAAGTCCTAAAAAGCATGGTTGCTCAATAATTTAACTGAACAGTTAAGCTCAAAGTAATAACAGTGTCAAAATGTATGCTCATGAGATTTGAGCAATTGAACTTTGAAGATTTCTCAAAACAATGATATTGAATGAATGAAATGAAATCAAAAGAATTGTTTTGAGAATCTGACAATGTATCAATCAGATCAAATGAAATGGATTGAGTATCAAAGAACTGGATATTTTGTTTATATGAACGAATATAAACAATTTAGCAATAAAAGCGCAATGAATGAAATGATAATTGATGCTCAACAACAATGAAAGAAAATGAGGGTATTACCATCGAAAAATATGTTCGTTATGAGACATGGTAATAACAAATTTAAAATGAAGTACTGAACCGATGTGTGTGAATACTTTGCAGTATATGGATAAGATAATACGCAAGTATTGATCTTGAGAAACACACGGTCAGTTAAACATTAAGATCAAAATTTTGAAAAACATTTAAAAACACACTTCTGAATTCATGAAATCTTTTGAGAATAGAGAAGTGGTTTGAACATTTAAGAACCTGTTTTTCATGCTTGAAAGTTGTTCTTCTTTCAAACAATCAGAGATCTAGGATCAGAAGATATTTACCTTTAAGCTCCCCCTCAAATCATGATATAATGATTTAGGTCTTTTGATCTCCCCCTGGATATTAGCATAATATCCTTCTTTGATCATTGAAAAACGGGTCTTGATCTGTCATGTGATCAGAAGCCACTTTATTCACATCATTTATTCAAAAATAAAATGAATGAAAGCAGTAAAACATTTTATAGAATGAGTTCTGATCTGAAATAATCATAAGTCATCACCTATACTCTCCCTTAAATTAGGCATCTGAAATATTTCAGTTAAAACAGGATAGAGATCAGACACTCCCTTTTGAATTGTAGACCATCATATCAGTAAAATCTATCAGTGAAAAAGTACAGGATAGAGATCAGATCAATTCTCTTGGGATGTAGACCATCATACTATCGGATGCAAAAATATAGGAGTAAGGTCTTTTTAATCGCTGAGGTCCGAGTCCTAAACTGTTGTGTTTAGAATTCAAACTCCTTTGAAGAACGGGTCCTAAGTTGTGTACTTAGAAGCCATAATCTTGACATTGAGGTGCGGGTTTTGAACTGCTGTGTTCAAAAGCCGTAATCTTGACATTGAAGTCCGGGTTTTGAACTGCTATGTTCAAAAGCCATTATTCTCTTACTCCCCCTTGACTTGAGGTGCCTGCAACACAGAATCAGTTTTCTTCTTTGGTACCCACTAGTATTTGGGTCCAGAAATGTTAGTTGCAGTTCGTGTGGGGGTGATAGAGGAAGAATCATACCATAAATGATCATTCGTCTTGTGACTATGATCATGTGTACCACAATAGGAACAAAAAATTTTCTTACCTGATAACCTGAATAATTGATCTCTTGAGTATATAAGGTCAGATTTACCTTTATATGCTTTGTTCTTCTTTGCTTGAAGAACATGTACATATGATGTCTTTCCATTCAGCTCATCTTCCTTATCATCTTTGACTGATTTCTTCTTCCAGATCAGTTCCTCTTTCTTGTAACTTATTCTCCTCGGATATGTATTTGAACTATCTAATATCGTTCATAGAAAATGTTAGTTCGACGAATCTGATCAAAATATTTAACTGGCCTTTGTGAAGAGACAGATTTATGATTTGAACTTGAAACAGACTTTTCAAGCTCTTTGATCTTTGAAGCATAGTTGTCTCTTTCTTTCACAAGCAGGTCAATCTTCTTTGAGAACTCAGACTTCGTTTTCTGCTCTTTCAGAGCAGTAGCAGATAGTTTAGATAACTTTGAAGTCAACCTTTTGATTTCAGTCTCAAATATGAATCGTTCTTCTTCAAATCCTTTCTCTGAATCATTTCTCTGGCCGGATAGTTCCTTAAAGAATCCCACATGCTTCTGTTCTATGGCCTTCTTTTCTTTATCAAACTTCTCTCTTTCCAAAATAAGTACTTTCTCAAAATCAGAAATTTGTTGAGAAAGTTTTATGCATTTAAGTTCAACTATCTTCTTTTCTTCAAAACACTTTCTTGAGAAATCTAAGAACTTCTTTGAAAAACTTTTCTTTTCAGTATCAAAATCAACTTTATTTTCAGCAAGTTGTTGTTCTAAATCAGATATATTCTTTCTAAGCTCAGCGTTCTCAGATTCCAATCTCGTTATCTTCTCATCATTCAGCCCAGAAGATCTTTTCATAAGATGTTCATTGATTGTCTTTAAAGCACAATTTTCTTCTTT
The DNA here is from genome assembly GCA_954870635.1 of Arctium minus. Taxonomy (NCBI): domain Eukaryota; kingdom Viridiplantae; phylum Streptophyta; class Magnoliopsida; order Asterales; family Asteraceae; genus Arctium; species Arctium minus. The sequence continues at coordinate 61,265,916 of OX941088.1, read as the reverse complement.
CAATAAGATGATTTCAGCAAAATACTCTTTTGACTTTTGAGAATGAAAGTCAACAGCATAACCCATATTAACTTTCTCTAATTCCAGCTTTCTATTCTTCTCTTCAAGATCTGTAAAAAATCCCATGATTAATGAGTAATCAACTTAATATGAATGATCGTTCCAAACTGTATATCAGAAAATTAAAAATCAGATCAAATTGAAATCTATCACAAAATTTAAAACTTTAACACATGTTATAACGCAAAGTCGAGTTTTGCGTGAACTGTGTGTAGTGCAAACCAAGCTTCTCGTGATTAGCGTGAGACGCAAAGTATGGTTCTTGTGAGACACAAGAGGCGCAAAGTATGATTTGCGTGAACTCCTAAAAACGCAAAGTGGGATTTGCGTGACCCACTGAAGACGCAAAGTGGGATTTGCGTGACCCACTAAAGACGTAAAGTGGGATTTGCATGATAGCCTTGAAGCGCAAAGTGAAGTTCTCTTGATCCTCGTATGGCGCAAAGTAAGTTTGTGTGAGACGTTGCTTTGCGTGAACAGCTAGATATGCAAATAATACTTTTCGTGATAAGAGCAAAACGCAAAGTAGATTTGCGTGAGCTACAGGATGCACAAACTATGCTTTGCGTGATAAGCTGAAGACGCAAACTGTAGCTTTGCGTGATCTGATGAAGACTCAAACTGAAATTCTCCTTAAAGCCCGGATAAACTGGCGCAAATGTCAATGAACTAGCGCAAATCGAAGATGAACTCACGCAAATCGTGGATCTGGCGCAAACTTGTATCTGACTTGCACATTTCGATCCAAATCGATTCAAATCTGCAAAATTGATCTCAAGAACTTATCAGAATCATCGAAAAACACTACGAAACACAAATTTACTATCAAATTTCGATTAAAAACAATAATTCACACGATTTCGTTCAAGAACAGTGTACGAGCAAATATTTCAAGAAAAGTTCAAAAATCGAAAATTGAGATCGAATTAGTTAGAATCACAAGATGTAATCAATACACGAATCAATCCTAAACACAAATCGAATCCAATGAATCCATTTTCTGGCACAAAAAACGATTTTTCACACAAAATTCGGATGAACAGTGAAAAACACGAGTTCTTGAAAAAATTTCAGAAAATCAAATTTTCGATCTAAAAACTCCAGATTTCAATTCAAACTTTGACCAAATCATTTCTGAAAAGTTTGGTTCAGCTCTGATACCAATTATTAATCATAAAATCCCAAAACAACCAAGCAATTACTCAAATATGATCAAGAACTAGAGAGAGAAATTAGAGAGAGAAATTAGAGAGAGAAAGTAGATCTTCAATAACCACAAGTCTGATATTACAATATGAATCTTACAATCCTTTCAAAGCCACAAGGCTAAAATCCTATTTAAACCACAAGATTAACAAAGACTTAACTACTAAGGAAACTAAACAGCTTTGACTATCTAATACAAAGACAATGTTGACTTTTACATCTTTGACTTTCCTATTAAATCTTGGATACAATATTTAGACTTAACACATAGTAAAAGAATATCAAACTCTGCACCAACTTTTTCTGAGTCGGGCAGCCACATTACTGTTGTTTCACAGTTCTTTGGTGAACATCATTGAAAAAGGCAACTAGCCCATGCCAACTCTTGACTTAACCCCACCAGCTACTCATATTTTTCTTAAAAAGAAGATGTTTCAATATTTTCTGGTGATGCAGCACATATGCTATCTTGTCTCCATTCGGAAGATGTAGATATTGAAAAAGAAGGAAGTCTGCCCCACCTTCGCACTTCGATCATGCACAATTGAGTATGTGTATTACTGTTGTTGTCTTAATGGTTTACACATTTTGAGTCGATAATTAAAAGGTATCGTCATGTGCTTAATTCTTTCAAACACAAGCACGTACACACAGGAAATTCGTTTTTCTGTCGAAACGTTCATAGTTTAACCTTGTGTTAATCGATGATTGAATGGAAGACCTGGGGGAGTGAACATCAAAAAGATCCTTTTCCAATGTGTATTCGTTACAAACAGTGACTTCGTGTTACTGATAGGCATTCGAACTGATTCATGTGTTGATTCAGGTGTTACACTCATAATTTGTCTAAATTTGAAAAGATTCGGATGAATATCTTTTGAATTGACGGATAATCAGAGGCTCAGTAGAAAAGATCTTGGCCAGAATTTTAAAGGACATTTCTTGTAAAATTTTGATGATTTCGTGATACATCAACAAAAAGGGGGAGAAGATTTGTTCAAGAAATGTTTGTTGAAGAAGAGTTTATATCTGTTATGGGAGAGATAATCAAAGAAATGTTTGAAGTAGAAAGTGAGATTCAAAGTATTGGCTGTGAAAGAAAGTATTTGAAGAAAGTTTATTACAAGATTTTGTCAAAGAAAGGCAAGTTGTGAAAAGATTGTACAAGTTTGAAAGAGCAAATTCAAAGAATTCTAAAAGTGAGAAGAAATTTACTGAAAATTTACTTTGAAGATTGATTTGCTGAAGAAAAGAGAGCCAAATCTGAAGATAATTTATTTCTGAAGTCTGAAAAAGGTTCTTATTACCTTGGGAGAGAATGTTAAAGCTGATTGCAAAAGATGTTATACAAAGACTTTGGAGAGATTACAGAATGGTTGAAGTTTGATTATGAAAAAGGGAGATTGTATTTTTGTGCTTCAATGCTTATCTTTCTGAAGATGATCTTTGCTAAAAGAAATCTACAAGGGGGAGATAAATGTGCTAAAGACTAATCAAAGAGGATATTTGAATATGATCTTGATCCAAAGGGGGAGAATGTTAGTGCAGAAATATGTTGGATACAAGATCAGTAAAGTTGAAGTCAAAGTAAAGTCAAAGTCTTTTGTAATAAAGTCAAAGTCAAAGCATTGTTTGTTTTGTTTAGTAGTATAAGTGTTTTGTTGAAATAGGGATATGACTAGATTAGTGTGGTGTGAGAGTTTTGTAAAAGAGAGCATCATACGCGTATCTTGTAGAGAGAGAAAGTTTGAGAGAACTTACTGTATCGATTTTCTTGATTGAATGAAAATTGAAATTGATTGAGATTTGTTGATATCATCTTGACAAACACTGATTGTGGGACACACATGTACATTTTCTGTAGCACCCAAAAAATAGGGATAACAAAAATTTTCGAAAAATGGAAATATGGTATGAAATTTGCCAAAGCATTCGAGCCTCCCAAAAATGGGGAAATATAAATACCTGTTTTAATTACAGTTGTAATATAACGGAAAATAAATAACAACCAACTAATCTAGTTTCTATGCTAGAAAGAAGATTACAAAAAGGGTGTCATCTATATACTCAAAGGTTTTCACAAAAAGTGCTTCTAAATGCATCTTCCCCAAGCTCTCTCCCAAGCGCAACTATACCTGCTTTGGCACGATGCCACTAGAACCTGAGATACACATCGACACCAAACAAGTGTTAGGCCAAAAACCCTAGTGAGTTTGAACAAGAAATAGCATATGAAAATCAAATACAATGGTGGACTACCATGAGTGACATCCGAAAGGCCCGGCACATCCGAGGACTACAACCATGGCATTACCTCGAATGGCGGAGGTCTAGGTACATACCATCACGGTGGCACCGAAGACTACTTCCTCCTAGTGTCTACTGACTTGGTTCATTCAACATAAATCATAGGAGATCTCAAGGTACAATATAACCAGGAATATTTCAATACCAACCATGGGTACGATATTACCATCCCAAACAACAAAAAGTCAGATATACGACTAGTGTAACTACAACTTTCATCATGTAGATATGATACCACCAAAAGGTGTCTCAAGTAGGAGATCATCAAAATGCCAAGGTATAAATATATACTCATCAAACCATGGTAAGTTACAAATAAACATATTTCATAAGGAAAACCCCAAATACATAGACATTTAGAAATGAACACTTCAAGTAAAGATTCAAGATATTAGAAAGTAGAAGATTATGATGTGTATCTAGTTTCAACAAAGGTTTAGTAAACTCACAATCATGGTTTTTGATTAAAACCTAGAAAATATGAAAACCCTAGAAGTTGGATGAGAGTGATTTGAACTTGGATCTTGAGAATCTACTCCAATAAATGCTCTCCAAGGTAGGTTTAATGCCCAAAGATTGATGTCTAACCACCCAAGGTTTGCAATAAATGCTTTGAGATGAGTAGAGGAAGGAAATGTTACCCAAAAACCCCAAAATCGCAGATGAAAACGTGTGTATGTGTGTTTATGATTTGAAATCGGGCTAAAGAGGGGTTTTGGAGACCTGCAGGTGGCCCCGCGGCTTGGGTTGCGACCTGGAGGCCACGCCGTAAGCCGCGCATGTACTCCTTAAGCTGCACTCCAGTGTGTTACGCGACTTGGACCATGGCTTGGAGCCCGTGCAGTAATCCGCGCAACTCCCTGTTTCTCAAATGGCTGATCTAAGGTTTCCAAACATTACTATAACAAACTTTAAACCAAATAGCAATTAACATATAATGTCCTACTACATTTAGTACCAATCCATAAGATTAACGAAGCCCTATGCTTACCTGAAATTCTGGATGTTACATTTTCGCTCCAAAGTGTTCCGAGCCTATCCAAATATAAAAACACATCAATGTTGTTTGGTTTTACCATTTTAATACATTAAAGAGGGATGATTGAAGAGAAAATAAAGTAGAATTTAACGACAGATCAGTACGTTAGTTGCAGGGAAGTATGTTTTCATATAGTTGCCATATATGTATATTGTTTTTTAATCATCTAACGCATAACATTATTATATGTTTGTCAAATGTTAAATAATTTCAGGATGATGCGCTAAAAGAGAACCTAGCGAGCTATGAGGATCGGTTGGCGGTTGAACAAAGAGAGAAGGAAGAATTGGAGCGGCAACAAAGAGAGACATCGGACGAGCTAGGTCAGCAGAAGGCGTTGACCAATCAGTTCTTTGCATTCATGAGGCAGTTCCAGGTAGGAAACCTTCCCTGTCCCCCTCCCCCGTTATAGGATTTTGTAGATTTTGTATGTTATAAAACATGATTAATTTGTGAAAACATATTGTAACACTCCAAAAATTGGGACAAACAAAAATTTTCGGAAAGGAAAAGTGGTATATATAAATAATGCCAAAGCACGATCTTTTCCCAAAAGGGAACAATATACGCCTGTAATAATTACAAGTTTGTAATAATTAAGCAATGAGGGATAACAACCCTTTAATCTAATTTCTAAATAGAAAAGAGATTACAAAAAGTTGTCATCCGAATCTCCAAAATGAATCACTTCCTATGATGGCATCCCAAAATGCTCCCAAGCTCTCAACTAAGGCTTACTACACCTTCTTTGTGGTCGCGCCGCTAGAACCTGGATACACATCAGTCAATCAAGTGTTAGGCCAAACGAGCCTAGGGAGTTGAACAAAAGCATGCATAATCATTTAAGAGTTTTTAAACATAATAATCCATAGAGGAATCAATGGGGGAGACCCAAAACACCAACGTGTTTTACCTCAAGAGTCGATGTACTTTGATGTTCACTATCATGAGCAACATCCCGAAGGCCCGACACATTTGAAGACTACCTCCAAGGCATTACTCCAAATGGCGGAGATCTAGGCACATACCGTTAAGGTGGCACCCCAAGACTACATCCCCCTAGTGCCTACTCGTGGTTCATCCAATACATAATCCATCATTATACACATTTCACATCGAGTAAAACATTTGAATATGATCCTAAAGAATCCAACCCAAAGTAGGTCAAACCCTATTTCACATTGTCAGGATCTTAATTCTTAACAAGAACACACACTCAGAAAACAATATTAAAGAAGCTGCGGAATAGCACTTTAATATTCAGAAAAACAATGAAACAATGAATCAGAATCACAACTTGCAAACTCTTATTGAATGATTGAAAGTCACAAGTTTTTACACACAACCTCAATATTGATGAACAGACTCACCAATACGAATTCTACTTCTCTAGAATTAGGGTTCTAACCTTGAGGTTGATTCTTTCTATGAAAGCTAAAAACTTAGAATGACAAAAATCTATATTCTATGCAAACTATTCTATACAAATATATATACTCGTAGATAAAATATAATTACAATAAATAAAAGATCTTCTGTATATCCTTCTATAATTATCTTCAAGCAATCCAGCTGTCTTCTTTCTATGCAAAGTCTTCATTATCTCATAAGCAGCATTAATTCTTCAGCAGTATTAACACTCTGAGCAGTATTAAGTTCAGCAGTACTAACCATGCTCAGCAGTATTAACTTTGTTCTAGCAGTATTAACTCCAGCAGTATTAATCTTTGACAAGCAGTACTAACCTGTATCAGCAGCATTAACATCAGAAGTAGTAACCAGGTTCTGCTAGCAACATTAACTGTACTTAGCAATTCTTCAGTTCCCAACAATTTCCCCCTAACTTGACTTTTAGGAAGAGAAGTCAAGTTCTTCAGATGCTCCCAAAACACCATTCTTCAAACCCCTGTATTAGCATCCAATCCCAGACTCTGATTAATTGTTCTTTGGATTAGATACTTAGCCATTTCTGAATCTTGAATACAACCAAGATTCTTTTTCAACATTGCATGAAGCTTCAATCTACTGTGGTTGTACACTCTATCCACTAGAAAGTATTCTATGTGATTTCTATCCAAAGTCACTGCATATACTCCACTAGTTTCATATAGAGTCCAATTGTTGACAGTTTGAAACACATTCCTTATCACTCCTTCCACTTCATCAGGTTTGAACATCATACACAGATACTCCATCACCAGTTTTGTAATTGAAATCCCTGGAGCTTTTAACTGATCTGCATACAACTTCATCCCTATTTCAAACATTTCTTCTATATCAGACCTGGAACATGTTCTGACAATCTTGACCCTAGTAGTATAAACTTCATACTTCTCATCCATTCTTTTGAGCCTGATGTACTCTTTTCCATCAACTTCCAGTGTATCCCAGTGAATGACTTCTAGAGGCTTTACACCAACAGGTTCTGCAGTTATAGGTTCAAGCACTTTGTCCATCACTACCATGTACATGTTCACATCACCAGTACTTGATGGTTCTACCTTATCACTTGGCTTAGGTGCCCCTTCTTCTTCAGCAACCCTCTGTTCTTCCTCAGTTTCTTCCACTCTACGCTTCTTGGCTGATTTTCTTTTTGCCATCATCTTAGTTCTTTTTAAAGTCCTCAGACTTTCACTTAGAGAGGCCTCCTTCTTTGGTGTTTCTTGCTCATCAGGGAATGGTTTTTGTATCAGACAGTCATTGCTCTCTTTCATCCTCTTTTCCATTTCAACTCTGGAAATTTCATTCCCTTGAAGCTTTGTCATTTCTGCATCATATAGCCCTTTGATTTTCTCAAAAGACATCTTTGAGAACATTTCCACTTTGACACCTATAGCACCCTTGAGGAAAGTAATCATCTTCTTTCTCTCTTGAGCACCAAGGTATGTCTTTGAAGGTTGTCTTTTCTTTGCAGCCATTTTGATCTTTCCAGGCTTCCTTAGAGATGTGGCTTTCTTCTTTGCTAGTTCTGTTGCAAGACTCTGTTGATAAGCTTTATTGAGTTCTGCAGCCATAACTTTGCTATCTCTCTATCTTTTTCCACTTGAACCTATTCTTCTTGCTCAAGTTCAGCCTGAATCTGCCTAGCCAAAGCTTCATCTGACTCAACCAACTTTTGCTTTTTCATTGGTTGATCAGATTCCACTAGATTTGCATTGCCTTTCTCTTTACTCATCACTTTCTTAATGCTATCTTTCTTGATCACTTCACCTTGTTCTTTGATGACAACTCCTTTGGTCTTTGAGGTAACCTTGGGAGTATCATGCTTGGCTTTGATTAAGGTTTCTGCAATCTCAAGATCTGTTAGTACTTCTTTCACTTTTTCTGCTGCTTCACTTATTTCAACAGAATTAACCATTTCTGCTGCTTTGCTTGATTCTGCTGCTTTCTCTTTTGTTACTGCTGCTGCTTGTGAATCTTTTTCTGTTTCTGCTTCTTGCTCCCCCTCAATATCAAATCTCTCCCCTTCAACATCATGTTTCACCCCATTAAGCTCCCCCTTATCTGTAGTTTCTTCCATATTGAACTCAGCTTCTGTCTCCCCCTTTTTGGGAGCATCATCCCCTGATTTCCTTCTTCTTAGCACAAACTGTCTCTTCTTCTTTTTCTGGACTAGCTTCATCACCAATTTCTTGAGTTTGGTAATTTGCACTTGTTGGCACAAGATTACCAGCTTCATTTCATCTATCTCTTTTCTTTGTTGAATAACATCCAGGTTGATGTTGCCCATTTTTTCCATCAACTCATTATAGTCATATCTGTCCTCACCTTCTCCAGGAGTGTTACCCCCTTTTGAAGGATCATTGGATCTTTTAGTAGTGGAAGTCTTCTGCCTAGCAGAAGCACTATCCACCCCCTTGGTTTATTGGCACCTGGGACCTTTGAATGATTGTTCATTCAAAGTTGCCATGGGGGAGGTCTTATTTATGTTACCACTGTCCTCTTCTGTGTTAGCAGGAGTAGTGGCATCCTGCTCACCCATATGCTCATACATCTTCTCAGTGAGCACCTCCTTGGGGTTGGGAGACACCCCTGTGGTTTCCCTGTAGATATTCTCTAAAGGAGAATTCTCCTTTAGAGGGCTTAAAGGCTATGTGGGTGATGGTACAAGAAGGGAAGGAGCCTTCTTTACCTTTTTCCTTGTATATGTTTGGGTGATTGGAGAAGTTGGCTTTTGAAGTAGAGACTGTGGGATAGATATAGAGTGGGAAGGTTGGGATTGACTAGCAGTGGGATGGTCTAATGAGGGCCTTGACACTGCTGCCATACCTTCTTCAGTGTGGGACACCACCATCATTGTAGAGAATAATGGGGTGTCAACTCCTTCCGAGTCCAATGGGGATCTCTTCATGTTTGAAAAGACCTTACCTTTGGGATTTTTTGGTACATATACCTCATCAAAGTGAGGCATATCCGTCAATTCGTGGGTTATAACTTCTTGTACAAACCTGGGGTACATATAAAAGCTCTTTTTGCTTCCCAAGTTTGAGACAAGATCACTGAAAATCATTCTAGAAAAATTGTACTTTCTGGCAGTGGCCAAACAGACCAAAGCATAAGCAATGGTACTGCTAAACTCACTCCATACAGTAGTCTTTTTGGAAATGCAGTGCATAAGGGTATGAACAAGAAAACGCCATTGGGTATAAAATTTTGCTTTTGAGAATTTAAAACCACCCAATTGGCCTCCATACCCCATTCTTGACAAATTTGAGAACAAGTCCTCATTAGGAAGAGAAGTAATACCTTCAGCATCGTCTAGACGTAGACAAGTGCGTATCACCTCTTCAGTAACTGACAAGGGTTTGTCACACACCCTTGTTTTCAGAATCTGCACACCATTCTCTGTGACTATGGTGGCATTCGCCCAGAATTGCTTTTGATGCTCAATGTAGATAGTTGGAGACATAGTTAGATCATGGCGATATGGATAGACTTCAGAAAATCCACTATCTGATGAAAGCATGCAGCTTGCTTTGGCTTTTGTAGCATCGCGATTTCATTGTGCTCGTCAATAAATTCCATAGACGCCATTGAGCTTGAGTATTCTTGCCTGAAACACTTGATTCTTGAGAGAAAAGGGTTAAAGAGAAAGTGAACAGTATTCAAAGAGTCGTTATGATCTTTTAGGCGGGCAAAGGGTATTTATAGTGTATGGGACATAAGCAGTATTAACCTAGAGCAGTATTAACTACCTAGCGGTATTAACTGAGAGCAGTATTAACCACTAGCAGTATTAACTAACTAGCAGTATTAACCAACTAGCAGTATTAACTGAGAGCAGTATTAACCACTAGCAGTATTAACTGACTAGCAGTATTAACTGAGAGCAGTATTAACCAACTAGCAGTATTAACTGAGAGCAGTATTAACCACTAGTAGTATTAACTAAGCACTGGCAGTATTAAAACTGCACTGGCAGCATTAACTATACTTACTCCTTTTGAAGCTTATGGAGGTCTGATCAAGGCATTAACTTCCTGTGAAAGATGATTAGCAACACACAAATAACCAAAATAGCAGGTATAGGAACACTTTTTAAAACTATGAGCTCATTTAGAGTTGATCATGCCCACACTTGAGACCAAGAAAGTGAATCTAACCACATCAAAAGCTTTAGTGAATAGATCTGCAAACTGGTTGTCAGTATGAACTTTAGCAACTTGAATAAGCTTCTTTTCATTGCAATCTCTGATGAAGTGATACCTGATCTCAATGTGCTTTGTTTTGGAGTGCTTGACTGGATTGTTAACAATGCTTATAGCACTGCTATTGTCAATAAAGATTGGAGTGTGCAGAAAGGTTACCCCATAGTCCAGCATATGATTCTGAATCCATAGAACCTGAGAGCAGCAACTTGCAGCAGCAATATACTCAGCTTCTGTTGTTGATAAGGACACTGTGGTTTGTTTCTTGCACTGCCAAGATACTAGTCTTGCACCCAAAAGTTGACATCCCCCTGAAGTAGACTTTCTGTCCATGTTAGCACCACCCAAGTCACTATCTGAATATGTAATCAAGTCAAATGAAGATTCATATGGATACCAAAGACCTAATCTAGGTTGCCCTCTTAAGTATCTGAAAATCCTCTTCACAGCTTGAAGATGTGATTGTTTTGGCTTGACTTGTAATCTGGCACATACACATACTGGAAACATGATATCTGGTCTTGAGGCTGTGAGATACATTAGGGATCCAATCATTGATCTATATAGATGGACATCAACATCCTCCCCCTCAAGATCAGCAGTGATCTGTTTGTGAGTTTCCATTGGTGTGCTTGCTGGCTTTGTGTCTTTTAAACCATATTTATCCAGGATGTCTTGCACATATTTTGATTGACTAATGAAGATTCCATCTGTCTGCTGTTTCACCTGAAGTCCAAGGAAGAAGATAAGTTCACACATTGAACTCATTTTAAAGCTCTTGTGCATCAACTCTTCAAAGTCTCTACACATCTGATCTTTTGTGGATCCAAAGATGATATCATCCACATAGATCTGAACTAATAGGATGTCCTTCTTACTTCTTTTAATGAAAAGGGTCTTGTCAATGATGCCCTTTTCAAACCCATTCTCCAAGAGATAGGTAGACAGAGTGTCATACCATGCTCTTAGGGCTTGATTGCCTCTACCCTTGCCACTGGAGCAAACACTTCATCATAATCTATGCCCTCTTCTTGAGTGTACCCTTGAGCCACAAGCCTTGCTTTGTTCCTGATCACAATTCCTCTCTCATCCTTTTTGTTCCTGAAGATCCACTTGGTGCCAATAGCTCTATGACCTTTTGGAAGGTCCATCAAGTCCCAAACATCCTGTAGTTTGAATTGAAGTAACTATTCTTGCATGGCTTCTATCTAACTGGAGTCTTTCATTGCATCATAGGCCTTCTTAGGCTCAATCTGGGATAGGAAGCAGGAGAGTACTGTGTGTTGTTGATCATGCAGCTCTTGAAGTCTGCTTTGATTCCTTGTTATCATAGGAGAAGAGATGTCTCCTATGATCAGCTCTGGAGGATGATTCTTTTGAGTTCTAGTCTAAAGACTAGGTTCTTCATGGATTCCCACCTCTAGATTGGAATCATTTAAGTCAGCTGAGGGGATTACCTCAGCTACTTCTAGCTCTTTATGCACTGAAGATTCCTCTTCTCTTCTTTCTTCTTCCCTCTGTATTGGCTCAGTTATAGTTTCTTTTTCACAGAATTCAACAGGTTCTTTTGTAGGCATAGGAAAGATCACAGACTGAGGAATAATGTCTTGAACTTGTGTGTCCCCTGATCCTCTACTTCCTGAACCTGCATAATAATCACTACTGAAACCAAAAGAGTTAGTTAGTGAATCAATGTCAAACAGCCACTAAGGACCAGACCCAATAGGATTTGGTGTGTTCTCATTGCATTTGACATTGTCACTTTCCTCATTTATTGTAGAAGAAGTATTAAAAACCCTAAGATGAGTAACTAACAAGAAAACCATCATTTGCCTTGCTATCAAACTTTCCTAAGTGAGATTTGGTATTGAGAATAGTACAAGGACATCTAAAAGGTTTGAAAAAACCAATAAATGGTTTTCTTTTATTTAAAAGCTCATAAGGTGTCTTGTTTTTATGCTTGACTACTAGTACTCTGTTTTGGACATAGCAAGCAGTATTAACTGCTTCTGCCTAGCAAGTTATTAGAAGTTTAGAATCAGCTAACAGAGATCTAGCAACCTCAATCAGTGTCCTATTCCTTCTCTCAGCAACACCATTTTGTTGTGGAGTCCTAGGTGCACTGTATTGTCTCTCAATTCCTTTTTCCTCACAAAAGGTGTTTAGGTCAATATTTTTAAACTCAGTACCATTGTCTGACCTAATGACTTTTACTTTTTGATTAGTTTGGTTTTCAATTCTTAGAATAAAGGATTTAATCAGTCCACTTGTCTCATCCTTAGTCCTTAGAAAATATACCCAAGTAAATCTAGAGTAATCATCAACAATAACTAGGCAGTATGATTTCTTACCTATACTCATAACATTTGTAGGGCCAAACAGATCCATATGCAATAAATGAAGAGAATTAGAGATTGTGTTCACCTCTTTGGACTTATGAGAAGTTTTGTGTTGTTTGCCTTTGAGACAAGCAACACAATGATCATCACATGAATATACTTTTGATGGCAAACCTCTTACAAGGTTGTTTTTAACAAGTTTATTTATTGTTTTAAAGTTCATGTGACACATCCTTCTGTGCCAAAGTGATGATTCATCCAGAGAAGCTTTTGAAACAAGACAATTTAGGGATGAATCAGATGAAACACTTTCCATATCTAAACAATATACATTATCCTTTCTGGGGGTTCTTAGTATTATCATCTTTTCATCAACTACCTTGAATCCAGGAGCAAGGATAATGCATTCAGAATCAGTAAATAATATACTATGTTGTTTGTCACAGACCTGTGATACACTTAACAGGTTGTACCTTAACTGTTCAACATAGAATACATCTTCAAAGGTCATTTTACCTTTGGTCACATCACCTTTACCACTGATTTTACCTTCATTTGGAGTATTACCAAAGGCAACATGTCCACCATCAATCTTCTTGAAATTCTTGAGGAATGACATGTTCCCTATCATGTGCCTAGAGCAACCACTATCAACATGCCAGATGTTTTTACCCTTGAGCTGTTGGTTGCCCTGCACATTAGATTAAACAATTAGTATTGATTGGGGACCCAAGCCAAAGTGGTCTTGGGTCTCCCTTTCTCATCAAAGTATTTACATTCCTTTTTTATGAGATTTTTGAACTCAAAGCACTCTTTATTAGAGTACTTTGTCAATATGATTGGCTTAGCAGCACTAATACTAGAGGCAGTACTAACTTTGGAAGTACTAACTGAGTTAGCAGTACTAACAGGTTTAGCAGTACTAACCTTGTTAGCAGCACTAACAGAGTTATCAATATTAACTTTTGAAGAAGTACTAACAATGTCAGCAGCACTAACATTGTTAGCAGTAGTATTACTTCTAGCAGCACTATCCTTGCCAGCAACACTATTTGTGGTAGCAGTACTGACAGTTTTAGTGCTTTTAGGAACCCACATATTGACACTTTCTTCCACATTCTTTTTCTTCATGTGGCTTTTAGATTTAACAACTTTCTTAGCCACATGGTTCTTGTCATTCTACCTATGACCAGAGGGTTTTTGTGCAGGTCTTTGAAAATTCAGTCTTTGGTTCATAGGATTAAAATAGCAGTATTTGGCAATGTGATTAAGCTTTCCACAAATAAAACAGGGTTTTGGTCTATTGATTGTACTCAGATCAACTCCTTGTTTTTGTGCCCACAGATTATTCCAGTTTCTCTGATTACCCCTCTTTTTATCATGTTTTTGGGGCACAGATTTATTGCATGCACACTTTTTGCAAGGGATAGGGTTCACAATAGTGGTCTGCTTATAATGAACCTTCTTATTCTTTCCCTCAGTCTTTTCTACCTTATTGGACTTAACCCAAGTCTTTCCACACCCCTCATTGGTGATAATGTGATTTTCTATAGGAATCTCACCACTCACATTATTGTCCTTATTCTTGACAGTTTCCTTCTCAGTCTTGTCCTCAACAACTACATCATCTAAGGGATTTATCTCAGTGGATCCCTCAGGCAAGTCCTTCCTATCTTTGGTCTCTAGCAAGTCTGATGTAGGAGGGATGTAGTTGTTGTTGTAAGGTGGTGGTGTGGTGTTGTACCCTATTCCAGGTTTAATCTTGTCATGTATTTGGACCTTTAGAATAGATTCCATAGCTTTAGAAGCATATGAATACTTCTCAATGTCAAGCTTAGCTTTCTCATACTCACTTTTTATTTTCTCACACTCCTCTTCTTTCTGTCTTAGCTTAAACTCATACTGATCTTTCTCCCACTTCCAGTAATTGGTGTCATACATGTGGTGAAGTTTATTGGCTTGGAAACCTCTAATTTGTTCCTCAAACCTCTCAACAATCTTCACATAGTCTTTTATATTTTTTTTTAATCTCTTCAGGTTATCACTCATACTTTGATTGTGATCCCTGTACCTTTTAACTGTATCTATGCAATTTTGAGAAAAAAAGATTAGAAATTACCTCAGTTGGGAGATCAGAAACTTCTGTCATGAGAGTTTGGTTTTGGATAGCCTCTTCTGCTTGATCACTCCAGTCAAACCCCATACCTTGTTGAGAGACTAGGGCTTGAGCAGAGTTTCTGTTATTATTGAAGCTTCCTGACTGTGATTGTTGGTGGCTGTTGTTGTGAGACACTCCACTTCTGCATTCTCTAACAAAGTTCCCCTTCAGATGGCATTTATAACATTCCACCTTTGACTTGTCAAAACCTGCTCCATCTTCTCTTCTTTGGGAGAAGTTGTTTCTCCCAGTTCTCTTGATGAACTTCTTTACCCTCATAGAGAGCATAGCCATTTGCCATTTAATGTCCATCTCTTCAAGATCATCCGGATGGAGTTGTTCCAAGTCATCATTAATTAGAGAAGAGTTTCCATGACTGGATAGAAAGGCTTCAAACACAGATTCAGTGCCTTTCTCTTGACTTGCTTCATTAGCAGCACTAACTGATTCAGGGTTAGAAGAAGAATCAATTGATGCTGATAGGAGTGCAGCATTGTGAACATATCCAGATGGTTTCTTCTTAGCTTCTACCTCAAATTCAAACACTCTAAGGTCATTGTACAGATCATCAAGTTCTTTTTCTTCCAATTGTTCATTCTGTCTGAAAGACACAGTATACATAGTCCACTCATCTCCAAGGAACCTTAAGAACTTTCTGTTTAGATCATCTTGATCAATCTGTACTCCCACAGTAGCTAGTTCACCAATTAACTTGTTAAACCTGTCAAAATTTTGAGTCATGGACTCATTCTTGGTTGACATAAAGTTTTCATACAATTGCTTCAATATAGCCTTCTGATTTCTCTTGGTACTTTTGGTACCAGAGAACCTCTTCTCTAGAGCATTCCAAAGCATCTGTGCATCAGTGCAATTGCAGAATTGGTGTTGATATTCATTGGGAATAGCCAAAAGCAGTGTGCTTAAGGCTTTCATCTCTGTCTGTCTTGACTTCTTTTCTGCATCCGTCTTTGGTGGAGTTCTTTTTCCATCTGGACCAATCTTTCCTTCATCAGATGGGCCATTCTCAATGATGTCCCACATAGAGTAATCTGTGAGAAGAATATATTGCTTGATCCTAATCTTCCACATGTCAAATTCATTGGATCTGAGCATTGGGACCTTTGAGACCAGGGTACTGTTTGATTCAACTGCGTTTTCCATGATGAATGAGATTTCTGAGAATATGGATTTGATACCACTTGTCAGGATCTTAATTCTTAACAAGAACACACACTCAGAAAACAATATTAAAGAAGCTGCGGAATAGCACTTTAATATTCAGAAAAAGAATGAAACAGTGAATCAGAATCACAACTTGCAAACTCTTATTGAATGATTGAAAGTCACAAGTTTTTACACACAACCTCAATATTGATGACCAGACTCACCAATACGAATTCTACTTCTCTAGAATTAGGGTTCTAACCTTGAGGTTGATTCTTTCTATGAAAGCTAAAAACTTAGAATGACAAAAATCTATATTCTATGCAAACTATTTTATACAAATATATATACTTGTAGATAAAAGATAATTACAATAAATAAAAGATCTTCTTTATATCCTTCTATAATTATCTTCAAGCAATCCAGCTGTCTTCTTTCTATGCAAAGTCTTCATTATCTCATAAGCAGCATTAATTCTTCAGCAGTATTAACACTCTGAGCAGTATTAAGTTCAGCAGTACTAACCATGCTCAACAGTATTAACTTTGTTCTAGCAGTACTAACTCCAGCATTATTAATCTTTGACAAGCAGCACTAACCTGTATCAGCAGCATTAACATCAGAAGTAGTAACCAGGTTCTGCTAGCAACATTAACTGTACTTAGCAATTCTTCAGTTCCCAACAATCTCCCCCTAACTTGACTTTTAACAAGATCTTAATTCTTAACACTTGTCAGGATCTTAATTCTTAACACTTGTCAGGATCTTAATTCTTAACAAGAACACACACTCAGAAAACAATATTAAAGAAGCTGCGGAATAGCACTTTAATATTCAGAAAAACAATGAAACAGTTAATCAGAATCACAACTTGCAAACTCTTATTGAATGATTGAAAGTCACATGTTTTTACACACAACCTCAATATTGATGAACAGACTTACCAATATGAATTCTACTTCTCTAGAATTAGGGTTCTAACCTTGAGGTTGATTCTTTCTATGATAGCTAAAAACTTAGAATGACAAAAATCTGTATTCTATGCAAACTATTCTATACAAATATATATACTTGTAGATAAAAGATAATTACAATAAATAAAATATCTTCTGTATATCCTTCTATAATTATCTTCAAGCAATCCAGTTGTCTTCTTTCTATGCAAAGTCTTCATTATCTCATAAGCAACATTAATTCTTTAGCAGTATTAACACTCTGAGCAGTATTAAGTTCAGCAGTACTAACCATGCTCAGCAGTATTAAGTTTGTTCTAGCAGTACTAACTCCAGCAGTATTAATCTTTGACAAGCAGCACTAACCTGTATCAGCAGCATTAACATCAGAAGTAGTAACCAGGTTCTGCTAGCAACATTAACTGTACTTAGCAATTCTTCAGTTCCCAACACACATAAACTCCATATATGGCATAATCACCCACAAATATACATATCACAAGATCATCTCCCATAATCCCCCAAAATATATACTCATCAAGGTTCTCATGAGAAATTACTCCCTCCGTCCCAAAATAAGTGTCCACAATTGAAATAGCACACAGTTTTAGACAAGTATAATAATTACACTTTTTGTTAACCAAAAGATATTTTTACCCTTATTTAATGTCTCTCTATCTTCATAACACTTAAATATTTGTGCATCAATTAAGGGTAAATTTGAGAATTTATATTTCTACTTTTAAAAGTGGACACTTATTTTGGGACAAACATAAATAGAAATGTGGACACTTATTTTGGGACGGAGGGAGTATTACACAACATCTCAACATTTTCAAATATAGTAAGTTTAGGTCAATTTAACAAATGATTCACACAATGGAAGAAAACATGAAATAATGATAGAAATCATGTAAAGATATGTATCTCGTTTTAAATTGGTTAGAAAAACTCATAATCTAGGTTTTTATAAAAAAAACCTAGAAAACATGGGGAAACACTAGAAAACTTGAGTGAGATGGTGAGAAGATGGAGGCTTGATTTATGCTTGAAATACTCCACTTAATGCTCTTCCAAGACTCTTGATAACCAATAAATACTTCCAACTAACACTAGGTTTTCAATAAACGTGGAGAGGGTTTGAGAAGGTTAAAAATCGCCCAAGAGCTCTCGAAACCGGTTCCAAAACGAGTGGGTTGAGAAAATGAGGTCAATGTTGTCAAAGGTCGGACTTTATACACATAGACCCCACAAGCGACTAATGCCCGGTGACATTGCCTAAGTGGCATAGTCGCTGGAACTGTCGCAGACGCCCTCCTCCTTAAAAGAGGATTTCGTCCCCGAAATCCCTACGAATTAAAACAAGTAAGGGTATCTCTTTTTCATGTACTCCTCAGATTTCCACGTCACATTGGCACCCCGATGGTGCTTCCATTGAACCGACCATTTTCATTTCTTTATGACGGAGTTTCTTCGTCTTAGATTCTAATATGATTTCGGGTTCTTCCACTCATCGATTCCCGTTGTCCACCCGGATTTCTGTCAATGGAATAACGCTCTCCTATTCGGCTGAGCACTTGCGAAGGTAACATACGTGAAATGTAGGGTCAACTCCGTCCATTTCCGGTGGTAGGTCCAACTTGTAAGCTTGTAGTCTGACCCGTTCTAATATAGTGAATGGTCCGAGGAAGCGAGGACTAAGATTTCTGCGTTTCCGGAAACGAATAATCCTTTTCCACGGGGATACCTTCAACATGACTCGCTCCCTCACTTTGAACTCGACCGGTTTTCGCTTCTTGTCTGCATAGCTTTTCTAACGATCTTAAGCCACCATCAAACGTTCTCGAATGCCTTTTACCTTGTCCGTCGTATCTTGCATGATTTTCGGTCCCGCAAATTGCTTTTCTCCTGCCTCAAGCCAGTACACCGGTGTTCTACATTTACGTCCGTACAACGCTTCGAACGGTTCCATCCAAATGCTCGAATGGTAACTATTATTGTAAAAAAACTCCACTAAGGGTAGATGCGAATCCCAATTACTCCCAAAGTCTATAACACACGACCGGAACATGTCCTCGAGAGTTAGGATCGTCCTCTCACTTTGACCGTCTGTTTGAGGATGATAGATCGCCAAAAAATGTGCGCTCTTCATGAGTCGATCCACCACTACCCAAATAGGATCGTGACCCCTCAAGGCTTTCGGTAGTTTGGTGACAAAATTCATCGTGATGTGCTCCCACTTCCAGTTTGGGATGGCTAATGGTTTCAAACTCCCATAAGGCCTTTGATGCTCGATTTTGACTTGAAGGAAAGTGACGCATCTTTCCACATAGTTTGCCACATCGAACTTCATTACTGGCCACTAATAATGCAACTTCAAATCTCTATACATCTTGGTGCTATCGGGATGTATATAGTACTTGGATTTGTGAGACTCCACCAAGAGCAACATGCGGATCCCTTCGACCTTCGGTACCCAAACTCTTCCTTGAAATAACTTGAGACCGCGACTATCTTCGGTTAGTAGCTCTCGTTGTTACACCATGACCTCGACTTTGAGATTTTCTTCACAAAGTGCTTCGGTTTGACTTTCTTTGATGTCTTCCACTAGGCTTCATATTACGTCGATTCTAGAAAGAGTTACTTTGACTTCGCTCCCATAATTCTTTCGGCTCAATGCATCCGCCACCACGTTGGCTTTACCGGGGTGGTAAAGCAAATCGCAATCATAGTCTTTCAACAGCTCCAACCACCTTCTTTGCTGCATGTTGAGGTCTTTTAGGTCAATTATGTATCTCAAGCTTTTGTGGTCGGTGAAGAGTGTATACTTCGTCCCGTAAAGGTAGTGTCGCCATAGCTTCAATGAAAACACCACCGCCGCCAATTCCAAGTCGTGAGTAGGGTAGTTCTTCTCGTGGTCCTTGAGTCATTAGGGACGCTTTTGCCCATGCGACGCATACGCTATCACTTTTCCCCATTGCATTAGGACACACCCAAGACCCAATTTGGATGTGTCGCTATAAACCATGAAGTTTTCTAATCCTTCGGGTAATGATAGGATTGGCGCCTCGCATAGCTTCCTTTGAAGATTTCGGAAGGCTTTATCTTGTGACTCGATCCATAAGAACTTGACGTTCTTCCTTGTCAACAATGTGAGTGGAGAGGCGATCTTTGAAAAGTCTTGAATAAACCGTCGGTAGTAGCGACCAAATCCAAGAAGCTTCTTATCTTTGTCGGACTCGTTGGTGGTTCCCAATTCATCATCGCTTCAATCTTCGCCGGGTCCACCTTCACTCCGTCCTTTGATACCACATGGACCTAGAATTGGACTTCTTGTAACTAAAACTCGCACTTTGAAAACTTCGCAAACAATTTCTCTTTCTGAAGGATCTCCAAAACTTCCCTTAAATGTTGACGGTGTCCGGCCTCGTCTCGCGAGTAGATCAGAATATCGTCGATGAAGACTATGACACACTTGTCCAAGAAAGATCGATACACTCGGTTCTTCAAATCCGTGAATACGGCCGACCGATATTTAGCCCGAATGGCATCACTAGAAACTCGTAGTGATCATATCTTGTTTGAACGCCGTATTCGGAATGTCGCTCTCCTTCACTCACACCTGATGGTAGCCGGAAGTGGATACTTGTTCGTCGAAGAACATCCCGCTCCTTGCAATTGATCGAAGAGTTCGTCGATCCGAGGAAGTGGATACTTGTTCTTCACGGTGACTTTGTTGAGTTCGTGGTAGTCAATACACATCCGCATGGACCCATCCTTCTTCTTCACGAACAAAACTGGAGCTCCCCATGGGGACGAGCTCGGTCGTATGAATCCCTTCTCGAGGAGTTCTTCTAGTTGTTTCGTCATTTCATGCATCTCTGTCGGGGCTAGACGATAAGGAGCACGGGAAATCGGGGCAGCACCCGGGGTGAGGTCGATATGGAACTCCACTTGGCGCTCTGGTGGTAGCCCCGGTAGATCTTCTGGATATACGTCCGGATATTCATGCACCACATCCACAATCTCCAATCTTCTTCTTTTCGAGTTTTGCGTCGATAACTTAAGCCAAGTATGTACACCCCTTGGCTAGGCTATTTCGCGCATTGAGGGACGAGATGATCGTGTTGGCCTTTCGATTCTTCTCTTCGTACACTATCACTTCTCCCCCCTTCGAAAAGGGTACTTTAATCATTTTCTTGGAGCAAATTATATCAGCGTCGTGCTTCGCTAGCCAATCCATGCCTATGACTATGTTGAATCCCCCAATGTCTGTCGGTAGTAAATCCACCACAAACGACTCTCCATCTAAATCTATGGTACAGCCGTCAAAACGTTCCCAGACTAACATATGATCCCCATTGGCTACCTCCACCACTAGTGCATCACTCAACAAACTAATAAGAGTAGTGAAATTCTTGCAGAAAATGGTAGACACAAACGAACGGTTCACACCGGAATCAAACAAAACACGGGCAGGTAGAGAGTTTACTAGGAACGTACCCGAAAAAACATCCGTCGTCGCTCTCGTTTCCTCTGCCGTCATTTGGATGGCCCGACTTGGCGCCTTCGGTGGAATGTCCTTCTTCGGCACACTCCCGCTTGGATTCCCTTGGTGTTCTCTCACTAGCTTGGGACAATCTCTCTTGATGTTCCCTGGCTCCCAGCATTCAAAGCAAACCGGCCCCCGAGAGGGTCAATCTCTACTCACGTGGTCCTTTCGTCCACATTTGAAGCACTCGGTAGTGTTGGAGAAAGTTCTCAGATTACAAGGCCCGAAATACTTACTCCTACACTTGAGGCACCACCTCGCCTCACGTCGTGGTTCCACGTTCCTCCCCCCGTTAAAGGGTTTAGATGATCGTGCTGGCCCGGTTGGCCCTTCCCACTTTCGCTTCTCACCTTGTTGATTCCTCTCTTTTCTTCCTTGAATGATTTCGTCCTCTACCAGTTGGGACTCCTCAATTATCTCTTGCAATGTAGTCACCCGGGCGTTCCTCACACCCGTTTTCATCTTCGCAGGCCAACCCCTTAAATTAGCTTTTATCTTCGACCTCTCATCGGTCGCCAAATGCTCAACCAGACTGAGCTTCTACACGAATTGTTTGAATAGTCAACAATAGACAGACTGCCCTTTTTCAGATTCCGAAACTCCTCCTCTATCTTGTCAAGTGCCCTTTCGTTGCAGTATTTGTCCATTACCTTCTTCTTGAAGGTTGGCCAAGTGAGCTTGGCCAAAACCTCCAGAGTGAGTGTGGTCCGGGTGATGTTCCATCAACTCAAGGCCTCCCCTCTAAACAATTGGGACGCGAACTTGACTCTGTGAGAATCGTCAAACTCGCTTGATTCAAAAGCTATCTCCACCTCTTGTATCCAGTTCATGCATGCCACTGGATAGGTTGTCCCTACAAATTCTGGGGGCTTTCTACATAGAAATGTCTTGTAGGAGCAACCCCCTTCTTCCCGTATTTCAACCCTTACTGCTTGCTCTTCAGTTCCAATCGCGTTACCAATACACCCCGATCCGATCACTGCATCCCGGTCCTCTAACACCTTCGTGATCTTCTCATCCCGCTTGTCTATTGCAGAATTCATCATTTGCATGATACTGGCCAATAAGACCGATTGGGGTCTAGTTACTGAATCACTGTGTTCTCGGTCTCTAGGTTCACTCGAGGAACCTCATCAACAATTCCCTCCAAGGTATTGGGGATCGGCGGAATAACTTGATTTACCGTTGGGTTTGCTCGTCTCGACGTTTCCGGGGCGGTTACACTCACCTCATTAGCATCTTCAGGAGCCCTAATTCGACTCCTTGTGTTCACCATTGTGAACTTCCACACACAATGAAGATCATACCGGTTAATTCTTTAGAAAATAATCAGTTTGGTACATACTAATACAATGATCAATCATCATAATAACAATTTCAAGTACGCTAACGTATTTATAAATTCATAAAAGCATTAGCCAAGTGAAATTATGAATGTACATTACACAAGAATTCTTGTTACCATCATCAAAATATCTTAATCAATGCATTTTCGTAGTCCTAATACTCTCCCCAACTAGGAATTCACTACCTGTATGGACAATGATACTATAGGCACAAATAATTTAAGTCTAGGTATACTAGAGTCAACACCTAGTTCACTTAAACTAAAGCTTTGATACCAACTTGTAATACCCCAAAAATTGAGAAAACAAAAATATTCGGAAAGGAAAAGTGGTATATAGAAATAATGGCAAAGCATGAGCTTTTCCCAAAAGGGAACATTATATGCCTGTAATAATTACAAGTTTTTAATAATTAAGCAATGGGGGATAACAACCCTTTAATCTAATTTTTAACTAGAAAAGAGATTACAACAAGTTGTCATCCGAATCTCCAAAATGAATCACTTCCTATGATGGTGTCCCAAAATGCTCCCAAGCTCTCAACTAAGGCTTTCACGCCGCTGGAACCTGAGATACACATCAATCAACCAAGTGTTAGGCCAAACGAACCTAGTGAGTTGAACAAAAGTATGCATAATCATTTAAGAGTTTGTAAACATAATAATCCGTAGAGGAATCAATGGGGGAGACCCAAAACACCAACAAGTTTCACCACAAGAGTCGATGTACCTTGATGTTCACTCTCATGAGCAACATCCCGAAGGCCGGACACATTTCAAGACTATCTCCAAGGCATTACTCCAAATGGCAGAGATCTAGGCACGTATCGTTAAAGTAGCACCCCAATACTACATCCCCCTAGTGCCTACCCGTGGTTTATCTAATACATAATCCATCATTATACACATTTCACATCGAGTAAAACATATGTATATGATCCCAAAGAATCCAACCTAAAGTAGGTCAAACCCTATTTCACATAAACTCCACATATGGCATAATCACCCATATATATATACATATCACAAGATCATCTCCCATAATCCCCCACAATATATACTCATCAAGGTTCTCATGAGAAATTATTACACAACATCTCAACATTTCCAAATATAGTAAGTTTAGGTCAAATTTAACAAATGATTCACACAATGGAAAAAAAACATGAAATAATGATAGAAAGCATGTAAAGATATGTATCTCATTTTAAATTGGTTAGAAAAACTCACGATCTAGGTTTTTACAAAAACCCTAGAAAACTTGGGGAAACCCTAGAAAACTTGAAGGAGATGGTGAGAAAATGGAGGCATGAGTTATGCTTGAAATACTCCACTTAATGTTCTTCCAAGACTCTTGATAACTAATAAATGCTTCCAACTAACACTAGGGTTTCAATAAATGAGGAGACGGTTTGAGAAGGTTGAAAATCTCCCAAGATCTCTCCAAACCGGTTCCAAAACGAGTGGGGTGAGAAAATGAGGTCAAAGTGGTCAATGGTCGGATTTTATACACAGACCCCACGGGTGACTATGCCCGGCGACATTGCCCAAGTGGCATAGTCGCCGGCACTATCGCAGATGCCCTCCCCCTTACGGTACACACCAGCCGATAGTGACAGGCGACAATGCCCTGTGTCACTATCGTGATGTCAATGTCGCGCGAGTCACATAAGCTACGGTACACCACCGGAGATTGTGACAGGCGATTGTGACATGCGATTGTGACAGGCGATTGTGACAGGTGATTGTGACAAGCGATTGTGTCCAGGGCACTATCGCGAGTCACAGTCGCACCACCTTCCCGAGGCCCGAACTTTTCGATCAATTTCCCAAGAGATTGCATGGACTCAAATTCACACCAGGCTAGATGCAAACAACATTATTTTACGAGAAATAGATTATGATAAATGAACATTTACCTTGATTTTTCGGGTGTTACACATATTCTGTTTGATTTTGTATGTTATTTTTCAATCTTGGCAGGTTTGATTGTACAGGATATACGTATTTTTAAACTATTTTATTTAAATCAAAATTAGTGACGGATCACCGACGGATATCCGTTGGTAATTTGTTTTAAAATTAATGTTTTTTTAATTTGACGTTGATCCATTGGTAATCCGTTAGAAATGTGTCGTCGATGATTCGTCGATGATTCGTCAATGATGAGATCCTCGGTAATCCGTCGGAAAATGTGTCCGTCAGTGATATCCATCAGTAATGCCTTTTCCCATGGCATTTTTTCCCACATACTATCTCTGATGGATCCTATAACATAACAAAACCTAAAATTACTATCTTTTCTCTACCTCCCGGTTTTTGTTTAATTGAACTTAATTTACGATCATAATGGTTGTTCTTGACAGCCTTCTGTCGAGATTTGCTACTGCCTGAAGCCATCGAAATAGTGCAAGAAAAGAACAAAGTGTGTGTATATGTGTGTTGGACAAACTAACAGTAAAATATATAATAATTACTGCAGGAGATGATATTTACAAACTACAAGTTTTACAAATATATAGTTGATGAACCGACACCATCAACGGGTGTGATGGTTCGGCCATCACCACTTCATAACTACCACTAACTGCCTAATTAGTTGATGATGTGCCATGTGACACATTTATTTACTTAAATAATAAACATACTAAAAATACAAATATGATGATATCATTAATTCCATCAATCTCCCCCTTAATGATATAATCAACAAATTCTTGGTGCTTGAGATATGCTCAGTAGATTGTGCTGCTTCATTGATTTCTTCTACAACTTCTTCAAGAAATGATCAGCAAGTCCGTCTTCTTGATCTACAGAAGTATCTAGTCCTTCGGTATACTTGTTTGGCTTCTTTTCCAGCATGAACCCGTAGTAGGGTGTAGCAAATAATCTTTGAACATCTTATCAAGGGTCACATAACACCATCGATGATGTGTCTCATGACACATCATTTAATTTACACATAATACAATTTAAATAAATAATATGTCTAATTATTTAAAAATGACAACTGATATTTTACCTGCCCCCTAAACATCATGTCATTTATCCTTCTTAGTCTGCTTCGATCTTCACAAGATGATGACAAAGTCACCAATTCCCTCCCTGCTGTCTCCAACATCTCCATCCGAGTAGTACCCCTCAATGCTAGGATCATCTTCATCATTATCTTCAATACCTTGTGCTTTGCAAGTTTTGGTTTGATCGGTTGCCTG
This sequence comes from Arctium minus, assembly GCA_954870635.1. Lineage (NCBI taxonomy): Eukaryota > Viridiplantae > Streptophyta > Magnoliopsida > Asterales > Asteraceae > Arctium > Arctium minus. Next base: position 61,239,930 of record OX941088.1, on the reverse strand, counting down.
AGTTCCTGTAGTGTTCTGATCTTCCTGATCCTTGCCTCTGGTTACACCACCAACTGAGGTTACACTGCCGTGATCATCGTTTCCCGATTGATCCTAAATCCTATTGGTTAAACCACCAACTTCTTAATCCTTTATGCATGACGACTTCTCAAACCATTTTAGTGCAAAATCATAGTAATCTTGTGGATGTAGTAGATATTGATCAAAAATCTTTCTGAATGCTTGATCGTAGCCTTCTGGGTATCCGAAACTAATGGAGATTTCCTTCCAATCTTCCTCCTTTAATATTGTCTCTTGTCCACCTAATTTCACAATTAGTTTATACAAATCAAATAAACAAAAGTTCAAACCTGCCACTTTTGGAGGGAGTGTGAGTTCTACACCACCCTTGACTTTGTAAAACCAACCAATTGCTTCTTCAAATTTCCTTTCGAACAAACCTTTGTTCTTGTAACAGATTTGATCGCAATTTGAAAAACCATGAAAGAGACAAAATCATCGAATGTTTCAATGATCAAAGGCACCATCTTTCCTTCAATTTCAATATATTCATAACTGCGTTTTTCTTTCTTGTTCACGGTCTGGTTGTTTTCTGCTTTGTTCTTCGAGTCAAACTTATTTCCATCATTTTCTCGATCATCTTGGTCAACACACATATGTGTAATCACACACTTCGATTCTTCGATCTCAACCTCGAAACCTTGTAGTATTAACAGCTTCAAACTCAACACATTGATGTTGATTTATGGTGTCTATGAAACGTAAGGAACAGAAAAAGTCCTTTCGTTCGTTGTTAATTCAATCTCTCCTACATCATGTACAGGAATTGGATCGCGAACTTGATCTTCATTATTGATAAAGAATCGTTCTTTGAATCTGACCATCAAGTCTCGATTTGGTGTCATATACTTGGAAATCTTTGTGTTGACATACCAAATCTTGTCCCATGTTCCCTTATTGGTTCCTTCTACCAAGTAATCACCGTTTATGATGATCCGATCAACATGAGTTTGATGGTACGGTTGTAAAGGAACGATTTCTTGAACAAAACTATTGCACAAGTTCAAATTTCCTTCTTGCATCTTTCGAAAAACGACTTCCCTTTTGGGACAGTTCCATGTAAAGTGCCCCTTTTCCTTGCATCGATAACAGGTTGGCTTCCTGTTTCTTTTTTCGCTAATTTCTCCACCAAGATCCCAATTTTGAAGAAGATTTGCAAGTTCCAAACTTCGTTTAGAAGTTTGTAGTTCTCTGATTTGATGAAGTTTTCGAACAACCCTTGTGTTTCTACCCTTTCGATTAGATTTCGGGTTGCCTTGTCTTCTCATAGATCTTGCGTTTTCTTCCCAACGATCAGACCTTGGGCTCTAATACCACTGTTGTTTAATTGAACCTAATTTACTATCATAATGGTTGTTCTTGACAGCCTTCTGTCGAGATTTGCTACTGCCTGAAGCCATCGAAATAGTGCAAGAAAAGAACAAAGTGTGTATATGTGTGTTGGACAAACTAATAGTAAAATATATAATAATTACTGCATGAGATGATATTTACAAACTACAAGTTTTACAAATATATAGTTGATGAACCGACACCATCAACGAATGTGATGGTTCGGCCATAACCACTTCATAACTACCACTAACTGTCTAATTAGTTGTTGATGCGTCATGTGACACATTTATTTACTTAAATAATAAACATACCAAAAATACAAATCTGATGATATCATTAATTCCAACAGTATAACCACCGATCCTCCACCATTCCACCATCTCTGCTTTGATCTCAACATCTCACCGGAGACACCCTTGAAAAACTATTTTCTCATTGGAGATCCAGTTTTAAGCTACATGAAACAACAAAAAGCACCGTAAAACTCGAGATCTCTCCATCATCACCATGTTGTTGCTTCGCCCCAGTGACCCCCTGCCACTCTCGCCACTGCTCACTGTTTTTCTTCTGCTCCATCCGTGTATCCACATCTTTTCTCCTCGAAACCTCCGTAGCAGTTATTGTTGGATTAAAGATTTTAATCACATTAAAGTAATAATATTAATGTTTATTATTTGTATACAAATATGTAAAGTAGAAGGGGCTGTGTTATAAATAATTAATAAATGACAGTTAAAATAAAACTGTCATTTACAGCCCTAGGAAACGACATGCCTCTTTGTTGGCAACGTTTCATTATGTATAAAACCCTATCTCAAGTTAATCGACATATCAGTTTGCATGTATCCATTCATTCGTTGTTTCCTCTTCTTCTATATCACACACACACAAACACTGATTATTATTGAGAATGGTCACTATCAATAGAGGATTACGACGTTCACCAAGGCTGTCAAATATGATAAATATCAAGCCTAATAGTTGGTATCAGAGCGACAGTCTGATTCTAAGGGACGATGACTGCTTAAAACAGAACCCTAGAAGACGATATGTCAAACGCGATCGCCGCTACAAGAAGGATTTCTGGAATCAGCGTAAGAAAGAGGTCCTTATGGGTTTGAATAATCTGACTTTGAATGATCAGATTTTCATACACAAATCAGAAACGAATTCACTTAGGGATTTGAGAAAAATAAGGCGTTCAAGATGCTATCTTTGTCATATACGTGGGCATTTCTATTGGAATTGTCCAAACAAAAATCGAAGGAAAGAAATAAGGAGAGGAAAGCGTGAGACTACCGAAGAGATGAAGGGTAATCGAACCACAATCCCAGTCCCTGCCTCAATTCGCGATGTTGCAGGCTCGGATGGAAAGGGGTGGGACGAGACTTGGTACATCTCGGAGGAACACACAAGTCACATGACACCAAACTTGGAACTTTTCTATAAATTCAAGCGAGAACCGACAGATATTCAAGGTTCTGGAGAGGTGGTAGTTCAAACCGATCAACACAAATTCATGATACCCGGAGCACTCTATGTTCCGAATATCGACTTGAACATTCTCAGTCAAAGCCAATTGGAATACCAAGGTTTCAAGGTAACTTTCGATGGTATTAAGTGCCACATAAGAGACATATTCGATCAAAATGAAGGCAAGGATATGGAAGAAGAAGAAGACATCAAGAAAGGATGTGAGTATGAAAATAAATCAGAAATTGAAGACACGTTGGATCGTGATAAAGAAAAGGCGATAAGGTCCATAATGAGATATTATGAGTCCTTATACTTTAAAGACAACATTGTAGATGAAGGAGAAACGGAAGCGCCATCACAAAATGATTTCGAGAGTCTTATTGGATTTCTCGAAATGGTAAATGAACAAGAAATACACGAGGGATGTAAAGATTTGGTCATAGACCACTTTGGAAAGTTGGTGAAGTGGTTCTACAGCGTTTTTATGAAATGCGAAGAGAGGCCGAATCCCGTGAAAATAAACAATACCGACGTTTGTTTATTAGACCTATACCTTACGGTCAAAGGATTAGGAGGACATGGTCGCGTAACCATACGAAACAAGTGGGTTCAAGTTGCTAATGCTTTAGGATTTCCGAGTGAATGCGTAGACGAATTGAGTGAGTGCTATGCTACTCACCTAAGCCTCGTAGAAGCCTATTACGGAGTTGCCAAGAACTATTCCCGTGAAAGCTTTGTATCAGAATTTGCACATGGAAAAGATACAAAGGGAATAGAGGCAAGGGTAAGGGATTTGCCGACGGAAGAAACTTTACAAGAGTGCAGCGGAACCGAAGCAAAGCAAATGGACCTTGCTGAAGAACGCAGGATTTAGGGAAGGATAAAGTACGATAATGGAGACACTTTAATCATTTCTTTCAAAGAAGACAACAAGGATGCTGATGACACTGAAGTTGTGTTTGAAGACTGTGATGATGAAAAAAAACAAGGGGCTGTGATCAAGTGATCGAAAACGTGTGTGATTAAATCGTTAAGGGGGAGACTGTTGGATTAACGATTTTAATCACATTAAAGTATTAATATTAATGTTTATTATTTGTATATAAATATGTAAAGTAGAAGGGGTTGTGTTGTAAATAATTAATAAATGACAGTTAAAATTAAACTGTCATTTACAGCCCTAGGAAACGACATGCCTCTTTGTTGGCAACGTTTCATTATGTATAAAACCCTATCTCAAGTTAATCGACATATCAGTTTGCATGTATCCATTCATTCGTTGTTTCCTCTTCTTCTATATCACACACACACAAACACTGATTATTATCGAGAATGGTCGCTATCAATAGAGGATTACGACGTTCACCAAGGCTGTCAAATTAATATGACAGATATCAAGCCTAATAGTTATGACCCTTTTTTCTCTTCAAAACCTCCATACCTTCAACCCCCTCTTTTCTCCCTTCTTTATGTGTCTCTCTTAGGGTGATGCTTCGATAGAGAAGATGAAGATGAAAACGATGGTATAGCGGTGGTATAGTGTCGAGATGAAAATGAAAATCAAGTGAACTTTGTGCGACAGTATCAATTGATGGTCCTTGTGTGTTTTTGCATTATACAAAATATAAAATACAAAAAAAATTGATTTTTATAAGTAAAATTGTTTATATATTTAGTTGATTTGGTTCATTAATAACTCTAAATAAATCTGATAAATAGATATTAAACAATAGTTTAGGACAATCGAGTCATTTTAATAGTTTTATTTTCTCTTGTCCAACTTACCAAACGTAAGATAGAAAATTATAGTTCAGTTTTGTTCTAGTCGTACGAATAGCAAGACAAAGAATTATTCATGTAATATCGTATGCAGTCATGTTAGTTGGCGTATCAAACACTACTTATATGATGAAGTTAAATTAACTTTTCTTCTTTTCTTATTGACTATTTTGAAGAATATATAATCTGTCATGGGGTTTCACATATATTCTCGCAAGAGATTTGGAGAAAAACATTTCTTCATTAAACGATGTCATGGTTATATATTGCTTTAAATTTTGTCACATTGATAAATATGAATGTGTGTTTTCATTGAACGTAACAATCACTACTAAATAAAAGATTTTTACCTACGGAATTTTTCCCTAGGAAATCTGTCGCTAAAAGGGTGATTGGTCACAAAAATTGGTGGGTAAATTGTTGATGGAAAACTCAAATCAGTGACATATTACCCAGAACCCTGATTTATTGGATCTAACAGAAGGTGGTATTTTGTCGGAACGAAAATTTCACAGTATCGACCAATCGTATAGAGTATGTCTTAGGACGTGTGTTTAGTGTTGTTAAAATAAAATATCTAAAATCCGTCATCTATGACTTGTAGGGTGTTCATTGAGTGTGACATAAATTTTTGAAGACAGAGAATCCCATATGAGTTACATGTGCTATTTTAATAGGTTGCATGCAAGTGTTTTGGTGAGTTTAAAGAAATGTTCCTTCAACTTGGAAATACGTGATGGAAGATTTATTGCATGCATGGAAGTATTCGTTACATGTTGAAAATTAATGCATGAATATAATTAAATATTGTAGAAAATGTTTTATAAAGTGTACGTCATTACTCATGCAACGGGTATATATTATTATCGTACTCTAATGATCTCACGAGGATTGTTGTAATTAAGAGGAAGACAAGTGAGTGTTGTCTGGTTTTTTTTTTTTTGAACGGCAAGTTAACACACGTACACGTTCCCGGGGTATCCGGGCTCCCACTTAAGGGTGTCACCCGATTAATCCCTAAACCCTAAACCAGACAAGACTTGGTTTGTGCCATTAGAACTAGACGAATGGATCTTGTCGAGCTTGTGGGAACTAAATGTGACCGCAGTCCATATCGCTCAGAAACAGGTTCACACTTCGGCCACAATATTTTATCATCTTATTGGGACACTACTTTTACATATATAGGGCGCACACTTGTTTTGTGGTGTAAAATCAAAGGGTTGTTTGTTTTTTTGAAAAAACCTGTTAATGGGATTTTTGTTTGTAAATTGAAGGGCTGTTTGTTTGTAAAATTAAAGGGCTGAATCAGTCATTTCTTTTTATATTGAGACTGTTTGTTTTTTTTTTCTAGTTTTCAGGAACTCTTAAGGGGTTGTTTGGTTGGTTTTTCATTAAGTCCTGTAGGGATAAAGTTGTCTGTGTGGATTAATCTGTCTGTATAGATTGAGAATGTTTTTGTGTAGAAGGGTTTTTTCATAGATAGAAGGAACGTGTTTTTTAATTGGGATGGCCAAATTTGGAAAAAAACTTGGCTTTCTGCATAAAGCTCCACCATAGAAACTTAATGAATAAGTCATTTTCTATATCATTAAGCCACTACCAAACAGTCATGTATAACTGACCGAATAAGCTGTTAGTCACATTAAGCTCATTAAGCTACTAACAAACATGCCCTAAGTCTTAACTCTTAATTAAATGCATCTGAAACAATAAGTGGTGACCTAATTCTTAAAATCTCTTATCGAAGCTAGTCTCAATTTATATGCTCTCTTTTCTCTTAAAACGCCTCCAAACATTAAAAAAACAAACAGTCTTATTGATTCAGATATCTGACTTCAGTACCGCCTCTTATTAATCAGAAGGGAAATAAGACTTCAACACTTCAGACCTCTTAAAAAAAATGCCACCTAAGTCTTTGTATAAAACAATCTATGAGGACATTCATACATTTTTGCATTCCATAAATCCGATTTTGTTGAAGTACAAGATATGCGTAAACTGGTCTTGACACAAACAGTTACACAAAATTAACAACAATAATAACAAAATAAGAAACAAAACACGTAATATCTGAACGAAAGGGCATCATAAAATACTACTAGCAATCACGAATGACTCTTAATTATCTAGTATCCGTTGGTTTGGATCGATCAATGGCCTTTAGAAGAGCTTGAGTCACCTCTCTTCTGCCCATGGTTTGTTCTTGGTGCTTTTTAGCGTCAACAATGGCTTCCATCCAGAAGAAGTGATTGCATATGACCGTCGACTGTACGACACACAGACCCATCTCTTCCAAAGCTTCCAGTATTGAAATAAGTGTATCTGGTTCTTTCTTGCATCTTATTCTTACCAAAAACCCATTCATGTACGGCACCTTGTCTACTCTCACATTCTGTGATTATATATAACATAAATTCTTTAGAATTAGAAATACCACACTAGTAGAGATCTTTATCTTTTTAAAGCATCTCCAACTGATTCGTAAAAAAATAATTTGATATTGTAGATTTTGTATCATATTTGGTTGACCAACTTTTCCGAGATAACTTGTTAGATCGTGTAACAACTTATCGCAACGTCTTTAGATACGACAGTGCACTGGGTTGGTTAAGTTTTCCATCAAGTTCTCAACAGATAAAGTTGACTGAGTGACTATGTGGATTAAGCTGTATGTATAAATTGAAAGGGTTTTTGTTTGGAGAAAATTTTCATAGATAGAAATAACATGTTTTTAAATTGGGGCATAGAAGCTTACAGAACAACCCACTTTCTATATCATTAAATCATTACTAAAAAAGTCTGTATAATTGACCGAATAAATTGTAAGTCTCATTAAACTCATTAAGCTGCTAACAAACAGAACATAACTCCGTTTAAATACTCAATTAGAACATGCCACAGACTGTAGTGCCCCAATATGGATGCATCAATTTTCATTTAACTTACATAAAAGACCAACCTACATGGGCACCTATAAAGTGGTTACGAAAACTCAAACAGACGTCCTTTTAATCAAGAAAATGACCAAATTTAGATTACGGGTTACTGGTTAGGCCATATTTTTTTGGCCAAAAATTAATTTTGTTAATCTATAAATAGGGTTGCCTCATATCTATACTATATTATAAAACACGAGTAAAAAACTCTTAAATACAAATTATTAGGCATAAGGTACCATCATTTTATGCAAGATTTTAAAAATCTCTTAATTTACAAGTATCAAAGCACAAGATACATATTACTACTGCAAACTTCTAACAACCTCCAATTTGGTATATGCAGGACTTTCCTTTTATGCAACATTTCCATGTATTACTACAAATTAATATATTATATTATTATAAAATTGTTTTAATTATATTATTAAATATGTAATTGGTTATTTTTTCTAGATATTATTAAAATATATAAAATAATCATTGAATTCTAACAAAATACTTAATTTTTTATATAAAAAACATTATATTATTAAGCCTAAATTAAACAAATTTATAAAAAAAAAAATATTATCATTTTCTCAAAACCATCCAAAATCGTACTGTAAATCGACAAAAAAACAAAAAATAAAATGAAACATTAAAATTGTGATGTATCTCGCTCCATTGCGCGAGTACGCTTCTAGCGTATTACTAAAAAATTAAACCAGGTTTATAAGAGGTTAAAAATCTCCAAGTGTTTGTTTAGTAAACACTAGTCACCCTCACCATCTTCGCTAGCATTCTCGGTTATCCAAATTATGGATTATTGATAAAATATTTTCTTGGTATGCACTTATCGAATAAAAGTATTTTTTTCTTACTTATTAGGTAAAATGTTTGATCCTTGTCATGAACACCGGGTAAGGTAAATGACACCCGGTGAGAGCTTACCGGGCAAGAGTTTGTTAAATGACCATAATTAAAGTGTCTTAATAGACTGCTTTATATGGCTTAATTTTATAGGACCAAATATGTAAACTGTGAATTTGAATGTCTTAACAAGTTATTTTAGCACACATTTATAAATAAAACATCCTATTAATTTTGTTGAATAAGATTTGAAACAGTGTGTTGTAAAAAAGCTAATATAAAATTTTATTTTAAAACTGTAATGAAAAACTTGTTAAGATCACACCAAAACATAGTACATAAACTTATTGCAACATTTTTACATATATGACACATAATACACTTAGGTGTTGTTTGTTTTATTAAAAAACCTCTTAATGACCCTTAAGTCTGAATCGTTCAGACATTTTTACACACCACCTCTTATTAATCATAACTAAAATAAGACTTCAGACTTTAGACCTCTTAAAAAACAAACGGCACCTTAGACATTTTTTGACGCTATATAAACCTGATTTTGTTGTATTGACGACAATAACGGAAAGAAAAAAAAAGACGGACCTGAATATGCTGCATTAGGTGAATATATTCTCTTTTCAAGGCTTCTAGTTTCAGCTTCAACTTATAGATATAGAAAAAAGCATCCATCATAATTGCACATCTTTTCACCTTAGTGACAAAAAGAACACCTCGTCAATATAAAATGGTGATGAAAATTCATAATGAATAACGTCAAATATCTAAAATGGTATTGAAAATTCATAATGAATGAATTAGGTTTAAACAAAAATGTACAGATTTAGAGTTGGTAAGCTTTCGCAAAATGAGAAGCTTTCTTCTCAATATCATCTTGTCTTGTAGCCTAGAATATGTCATATCTCTGTGTGTGGTTTTCTTGAGAAGATGGAGGGTTGGTTTTGATTAATATCATGCACATATGAATTGAAGTAGTTTTTATAGAACTTTTTGCTATCGAATGTTGGTACAGTAGTGATTATTATTGTCCTTTTCTTCAACTTCTAGTGTCTTCATTAATATCATGCACATATGAATTAACCACAAGGTTGTGGCGTGGTGGGTAAGAGCCTCGGGACTTCATAGCGGTTGTCCGGGTTCGAGCTCCACTCGCAGCATTGTGGCCACGGGATGAATGCCCGCGGACCATAGGCCTGTTTTCCAGGAGATTAGTCCGGGCCCAAAGTGGTCTGGGATACTCATTTACCAAAAAACGATTTCATCCATCTTGAAAACGATGCATCAGTTAAGATATAATTCAAGGCAAAAATTCAAACTTCTTTCTGAAATTACAGAGAAAATCACACCAAAACATCATCTATCGTATGTACGTGTATTCATTTATTGTTTTTAGTATCAATTGTATTATTCTTGATGAATTTATATGTAAGGCCAATTATCACTAAAAGAAATACGGTCTAAATGTCATAATAGTTGTCTTATAAAACATAAGTTTATAAGATTAAACACGTATAGTTTTATGTAAAAGTGTTACTATAAGTTTGTACGATACTTTTAGATGTCTTAAAAAGTTTTCAAGGACCATTGTGAAAGGTTAATTTTTTTTATATTAGACTATTTGAAGGGGCCGTTTACCGATCGTTTACCGGCAAGAGTCACCACTCTAACTTGCCTTATCGGGTAATATTTCCGACCATAAAAATGGATTATTGGTTGCATCTAATCACCTAGTAAGCGCTAGTCACAATCCTCATTCACCGAGTAAGACTCTCGGTTCTTGTCTTGTTTCTTACCGTGTAAGATTCTTAGTCCTTACTATTCTCACCCGATAAACCAAGTGATATCGTAAACATTTGATAAAAACATGTGTTCATAACACATTTTCAAAAGGGTCCTATAAAAAAGATAAAAAAACATAAGGGTTGATTTTCAAAAGTGTTCTAAAAAACTTGTTAAGACACCTGAAAACGTAATATAACTTATTGTAACACTTTTATATGAATCACACAGTTGTTTGTTCCTATAAACATAAGTCTTACAAAGCAATCTATTAGGATACTTAGACGTTTTTTACGTCATATAAACCCAATTAAATTGTAGTGTATATATACATCTCAGAATTCTTGATGAATTTGGATGCGATAAATACTTGTGTTTCACTTCCGCTAGAGTAGAAAAGAAAAGAGAGAAAAAATTGCAAGATCCCCTCGTGACACGCTAGTCTCAGCCTTTGAGTGAGACTAAAATTGCCCTCTCGTATTGGTATCTTTGGAGGCGGATTTTGTATGAGGAGATTGGGATTGCCCGTAATTAGGTTTTTGTCCAAATATTACAAGATCATGTGAGCTTTTTGTTTCTAGTCTAGTCTCGTGATATGGGCAATAAGACAGAGAGAGAATACGAATAAAACTAGTAGGGCCAAATCGACATATATATAAGAAGAAGCTGCCTGGAGAAGAGATATATAAAACAAACACCAAGAGGTTCAGCAGCAAGCACACAGGCATTCCAACCAGTTATTTCGTACCCTTTTCATTATGCATGATTCAGACTGAATAGATGCTTTGTGCCCCCATTTCTGTCGGATCTTCACTCACACTACATACTCGTTTTCCTTCCTTTTTTTAATCGGGGTTTTTTTTTTTTTTTTTTTGTTAAGTGCTTTTTTTTTTGGAAAAGAGTGTCCTGTGCCTTTGGTCCAGACTAATCCTTTGACAATGAAACCGACTGCTAAAGCATGCAGCCCTGAGGTTATACCCAGTGGCCACAAAGTTGCGAATGCATGGAATCGAACCTGGGTTAAGCGCTATGAACTCCCCAGGTGATTACCGCTACACCACAAGCCTTTTGGTTTTGGTTAAGTGCTTTAAGGATACATAATTAAAAAATATATTTAGGAAAAATTCAAATAAGCCAACCATGATTAAGTGCTTGAATTTTTATTGAATGGAAAAAATATTGAACATTCTTATTTTGATTAATTAAGTCTTTTAACATCGGTTTTTAAATAAAATATCGAACTTTTTTAAATTAGTTAGGTACATTATTTTAACCCAACAAAGCTAGTTGTAAGTTGCTAATAAAGTTTATAAAATGGACAACTACCGACGAATATTTCTCAAACTATTATTAGAAAATGAACTATTACCGACGAAGATTCAACGAAAAATATTCATCGTCACAGACAACGACGGATGGCGCACGAAGGGTACTTTTCCAGTATAATAACTAATTACCGACGGATTCTAAGTTATTTTATGTTTAGATTTTCTAAATGAAAATTCTACGTGTCCGTCAGTAATTAGCGACGGATACGTGGTATTTTCATTTAAAAAAAGTAAAAATAAAAAATAACTTAGAATCCGTCGGTAATCTGTCTGTAATTTTGATATTTTGATTATTACCTTCGAATTTGAAATTATTTTTATTTTTTATTTTTTTAAATGAAAATTCGATATGGCCATTGTTATCCATATGAGTTTTAATTTGATTGATTATGTATAATTTGCTATATGTGTATGTGTGTATACATATATACATATATATATATATGTGTGTATGTGTATATGTATATGTATGCATATGTATATGTATGGTATGCATATGTATATGTATGGTATACATATGTGTATGCACATGTACATATATATGTGCGTGTAAGTCCATGCATGTATGTCTTTTATACATTATATTTGCATGTATGTGTACATGTTGGTTGCTAACCTCGTAATATGAATCTATGTTAGATCATAAATATGTTGGATACAAGATTATGAATATCAGAGCTCAAAGTTCAAGAAGTCAAAAGCTGGAAAGTCAACTCTCAGTGAAAGTCAAAGTGTAATAAAATGTCAAAGTCAATGTATTTTGTTTGTTTGTTTAGTTTTGTCTTGTTTAGTCTTATAGGTATAAATAGTTGTTGTTTTGTTTAATAGACATATGACTAGAGGATTTTGTACGCGTTCTGAGAGAGATTGTAGAGAGAGAAAGAAACATATAGAGAGAGAAAGAAAGAAACTGAATTGTAATCATTTGAATTTGAATTAAATTGAAACAGGTAGTGTTAAGCATCTTGTTTGTGTTAATCATTTGTAATTAGAAACTTGAATCAGGGACACACAATTGGAATCAGAGCAAATCCAATTGAAATCAAATCAAGAAAAACGAAGTCGACACTGTGTTTGTAAAGATTAGATCAATTTTGAGTTCTTGTGCGATTTAGAGTTTGTAATTGATTGAAATAAGTTTGTATGATGTATTCGATCGAGTCTGTATAGTTTGATTTGTGATTTGCAATGTATTCGATCTTTAATTTTGAAATTTGTTGAGTTTGAAGTTTCACGAGTTCACAAGCACTGTATTCGATCGATTTGTATCTTTGAATGTATTTTGTTGAGATTCAGTGGTAGGAAATTGTTCTAGATGTGTTTGTAGTCTAATTGTCAATATTTGAGATCAAAATTAGATGTCTAAGTGAGTTTTTGGGTGATTCAAAGTCGTTTTTAAACGTAGATCTGAAGAACTCGCAAAACGTACGAAGAACTCGCAAGACTTATGAAGAACTCGCAAATGTCTGAGAATTCGTAGAAATATTGAAAGAATTCGCAGAAGCATCAGATTTCGCATTGTGATTTTCTGAAAAATTCATAAGGACAGAATTCGCAGTACTCTATATTGCGAAATGTAACACCCTAAAATTCATAGTAAATTTGAAATTCGGAAACTGGGCAATAAGACATCTGTATTGATATAAACCTCCCAAAAAGGGGAATGTACTAAGCCTTTATACAAAAACCTGAATACGGATATGGAATTCAACAACAAACTAATCTAAACATAACTATCTAGATTACATCGGTTGTTAATCCAAAATCACCAAAAGAATGGGACATAAACAATTGTCCAACATCAAATACTAGTCATCTCCAAAAAGCCCCCGAGACCAAGCTCGTCACTCAAGCCCTTGGCAATCCACCACTAATAGGAACCTGTTATACATATCATTTGAGAAAAAGTGTTAGGCTTAAAGCCTAGTGAGAACATACAGTTTATAATTTCAAGAGATATAAACAATTGTATCAAAAGGAAATCTTTTCTATAAGTTTCGGTTTACAAAAGAAATCTTTTCCACATAAGGACTGATTGGTCCGAAAATTCATCTTGCGATGTCGGGGGATACCCGATTTACCAAGGATTGCAGCGGAACACAAAAGTAGTCCACAATCCGAGTTGTGAGCTAAATACTTGGAATCCATGGCCAAGAACAACAAGTTTCGTACTAAGATGTGAGGGAGGGCCCCCGAAGAAACTAAGTCATACTCGTTCACTAGGACTACATTATGACCCATGGCTAGTAACCGATCTCACATAACCGTACCAAAGGCCCCCGAGGGTCAAATGCATCCATAGCTACAAAAAGGGGAATAAACATCCTAATAATAACAGCCGACTCAAAACCTAGGGATCCACTAGTAATGGTACAGACTTGTCACAATAACATATGTGACCAACCATAGATAGTCATATGGTATAAAAACATTTTATAAACAAAATGTTTTTCTTCAAGTTTAACGCTCGTAAGAATGAAAATCATAAAATGAGTTTATATACATTCTTTCAAATAATCCACATAAATGTGCAAGTAAAGCCTCCTTTTACTTCAAATAAGATGGAACCCATCACTTTAGTCGAAAATGATCGGGAACCCTAAAATCTCCCAAAACTCAAGTTATGCCAAAATGTAGTAAAAGTAGATCCAAAACCATGGAGATATATAGGAGTTCAAAAATGTAACTTTTGACATGTATAAAGTTTAGAAAAAGGTAGTAGGAACTCACCAAATAGGTTTTAGACGAAAACCAGATATCGACCACCGAGAGAAGACGAAGCTTTCTATACCGAACCCTTGCTAGAAGTACTTAATGCTAGCAATAAATGGTAGCTTGAAGTTAACCAAACAAGAAAATGAAGAAAGAGAGAGAGAAAAGAGATTTGAGATTTTGAGATATTAAAAATATCTCATACACAACAAGATATTTAGGCTGAACACCCCCTATGTCGGCCAGGGGATCTCGCGAGTTATGTCGCGACTTGAGGTCGCGGCATAACTCGTCCGCTTACATGAAACCAAAACCCAACAGAGGGTTTCGCGGGTTGTGCCGCGACCTCAAGTCGCGGGGCAACTCGCGTAGTTCACTGTGGTTTGCCCAAAACCACCAAAATCCAAACTCAAACTTCAACCCAAACGCGGTGCTAACGACAACGCTAAACATACAAGAATACCAATATTACATAATGAAAATCCGGGGTGTTACAATCCTCCCCAACTTGGGAATGATTTCGTCCCCGAAATCCCATCTACTCGAAAAGATGAGGATATCTTCGCTTCATATCCTCCTCGGCTTCCCACGTCATGTTGGCTCCCCGATGATGCTTCCACTGCACCTTGACCATAGTGACCTCTTTGTGACGCAACTTCTTAGACTTTCTCTCTAAGATGGCGTCGGGTTCTTCTACACAACGGTTACACTCGTCCACTCTTAACTCGGAGAGAGGGATGACACTTTCTTCATCCGCCAAAAACTTCCGAAGGTAACATATGTGGAACGTTTTGTGGATTTTGCTCAACTCCGGCGGCAGTTCCAATTGGTAGGCTTGCAAACTCACCCGCTTAAGCACTTTGAAAGGTCCAAGAAAACGGGGACTCAACTTTCCACGTTTCCCGAACCTGATAATGCCCTTCCATGGCGACACCTTTAGCATCACACGGTCGCCCACTTGGAACTCCATCGGCCGCCTCTTCTTATCGGCATAGCTCTTTTGCCGATCCTGGGCCGCTTTCAATCTTTCACGAATGCACTTGACCTTATCAGCCGGTCTGGCGAATTGCTTCTCTCCCGCTTCAATCCAACACACGGTAGTTCGGCACTTCCGCCCGTACAACGCCTCAAATGGTGTCATTCCAATACTCGGGTTGAAGTTGAAGTTGGAGTTGGAGATCTGATGGAAATCCTAAAGACCTCAATCTCAAAATAGGCTCTGTAGGTGCCAAAGAAACATTGGCTCAATATGGTTCATGTGTTGATCCATAGGTTACCCCCTCTACATACGTCACAAAGGCCGAGTTCCAAGCCTTTGCTAACGTAGTGTATACTAACTTGGTCCAGTTGAAAAGCTTAGCCCCTACCCTTACACTTAACACACTCACCAAGAAAGTGGGTGGTATCTCAGAGGCGGTCAAGAAGATAAAAGATACATCAGAGGCCAACTCCAAGGAGATCCCGAAGTTGGTCGATGCCTCTACCAACACAGTTACTAAGAATGAAATCAATACAATGGTAGAGATAATCAAGGCCAGCACTGAAGCGATCAAGTGTTTGTCAAATATCTTCAACCAACAGAAACGACCAACACCTGCCAACACTTCGAGTAATGTAGAGGAAGTCCTGCAGAAGCTTCACTCTGAGATGATGGGCATGGTTCGCAGTACCATGGTCCCGGCCGCATCCTCTTCCCTACCACAGAACCAACTCAGCATGCCTTCAGATTATGTTTCCAGGGCCGAGATGCACAAAATGGGAGAGGCTCTGTTGACCCAAGTGAACAAAAGTGGCGATGAGTTCACCACCAAAGCCAACATTGCTGCAGCATCAATAAAGAAGGATTTAGTCTTGATGCGATTCAAGACTGATTACGAGATCAACAAGGCAGTACTTGCGACAGATGACATAGTGACCCTGATCGAAAAGTCTGCTAAGACTAATATGAAACCAACGGGTCAGAAGAAGAAAAGAAAGGCACCCTGCTCATGCCAAGTAGAGGCATATCCATAGAGGAGGAAGTATGCTAAACAAGGGCCTGATGGCTCTGGCCTTTCAGCTCATCATGAGTGAGAGACTCTGCCAACCATCACTGCCAAACCAATTTCGGCATCTCCCCTAGCAGCAGTACCTATGAGCTCAAATGCAAACACTCAGAAGAAAACATCATGCACCTTTGCAGCTCAAACTCCCGCTAATATCCAAATGATCAGTATTCCTGTAGAGCCCCTGCCAAAGCTTATAGTTAATTTGGTGTCAGTATACATAACAGAGGGTCTGGCCAAATTCGTAAAAACTACAAGTTCAAAAATCATACCAGAAGCATCTGCCACCGAAGTCTAGTACTCCTTGACCGAACCCATAAATGTTGCAGAAGAGAATATACAGAAGATGCCCATAGAGGAACCCTCACAGAAGCCTATTGCCACTACCATTGAGCCCAAAAAGAAGAAGAATCCCTCTGCCACAGCTGAATCAACAGAGCCCAAAATGCCTACAAGTGATCGAGTGAAATAAATAGTGCAATCGATGGACGCTATAAGGATCCCAATCCCTAGACCCCCACCGAAAGAACTTACCTTCCATGAGAATATCTACAATTATTTGTACAGCGCAGAAGATGAGGCAGTATTCATAGCTCTGAACATTCACCCTTTGATAAAAGAGGAGGCCAGAAGGATACGGCTCCAGAAAAGAGCAAAGTGTTCTCTAACTACGACATAGAGACTGTGATGGGCAAAACTCTGCATTCTTTTGCAAACAAAACAATCATGTACGCCAAGTACTGGGTCAAGTGGAAAGATAGAGAGCAATATGTATTCACAGATGCAGATTTGGTCAACCTCTGTCCCTACGACTTGCCTTAGCTACATGCATTCATAGAGTAGAGGTTGGGTACAAGACAGGAGTGCACTATTGCTAACGGATGCATCAAAGAAGTTATGCTAGAACACGTGAAGTACTATAGCAAAGTCGATTTCCAGATAGCTCTGGAATTGGGAGTCGACAAGCTATCACTTACAACTCTAGATGACTTGATCCCCGGAATAGAAAAGATCTCCTGTAATTCGTTAATCTGTGAACCTGAGTTTAGCTTTGTATGCAAGAACGATAATGGCTGAAAGAATATATTCAAGTGACGTCAATGTAACAAGTACTCAAACGACACTCTGTTGAAGCTAAAGAAGACCATAAACCACAGAGTGTGTACCCCTAGAGTGTAACCAGAGCCTGCAGAGAAGATGATATCTGATAAAAATGCTCAGTTGAAGTTTAGGGATCCGATCATGTCAATGCGCAAAACATTATTTGATAGCTTTACCAACCCTATGCATGATTTCCCTATCCCTAAGTAGCTTCTTTTGTAATCTTGTACTTGTAATATCTTTTGAAATGGAATTACTTTTTAAAAGAGGTTCATTAACACCTATTGCTTTCTATAATAGAAGCACTTCACGATCATATCTTTCTATTTTTTTATTTTTCAATACCTAAGGGGAGATTGTTGGCTCCAATAGATTAGACTTAGAAGTATTGAAAAATAGGCTAAGTACAAGAACCGCATAAGACCTCTGCCAATCACACCAAGACTCTCAGCAGCACATCAGAGCCTCTATCGACTACTTCTCGAGAAGGACTTAACTAGAAGATCACCTTCAGACTATAGAGCCTTTGTGATCCTTCATAGAGCCTCTGTGTAGGATAACCTCTTTGAGTAGAAGTGTTAGTGCATAAATGTTGGATCCAAGATCTTTGTGAATGAAAGTCAATGTTCCATGTTAAATCCTCTCATTGCGAAGTCAAAGTCATTACTTAAAGTGGAAAGTCAAATATCAAAGTCAAAGCTAAAGTCAAAGTACTTGTAATGTTAGTTTAGTTTTGTCTTGTAATTGTAGGAGGTATAAATAGCTTGTTCCTTTGTAGAATCATTAAGCATCTTAATAGAAAATATTCTAGAGAGAGAGAGAGCATATTGTACTATTGATTTCAAGATTAATAATATGGCAACTGAAATGGAAATCTTTGTTCATCTTGATCTGATTTGCACTTAGTGGGACACACAAGAAGACTTGTGTATTATTAAAGATAAATGATCCTGTGCCTCTCATGTGCCTCTACCTGTACGAAGATTCTGAAGATCAAATAGTACAACTACGATGGACAACTTTACAGGTGTCATTCATTATCGGTGACAACCTTTTGTATGTAGTATTGTATGCTCCACGATCTCTATATGTAGGGAGCACCATCTTCCATTTTGGCAAAACAACACACATTTTACACACGCCTTGTCTTCTAGAGTGAGAGTATTGTTGAGAGAAAATATCACATGGTATTGTGTGTTCTTGGTGTATTCTTGAAGATTAATTAATGAAGATAACTTGTTGAGTAAATCCTTTCTATTATTCTTCTTATCTTTGTTATTTGTGTGTGTGTGTGTGTGAATCTACCAGTGGGATATTCCCCCTCAAATCCTCTCATTACCGGAGACCGATTCAGATCGCTGTGAATAATTGTTAACCTTCAAATAATATTATTTACCGACCCTAAAAGCATCCGAAATCCGCAGCCGATTATTGTCGTTTTTCCACAGAGGTGTGCCTCAAATCGTGAATTTGAGAGTACAAATCTAGATTATGGTTTATTTTTTTGTTTAAAGATTCGTTTTTTGTTTAAATTCGATTTAGGGTTTTGATTTGTGTTGATTTTGTATCATAAAGTGAATGAATTTGATTTGGAAACCCAAAACTCTGCTCCTCCGTTGATTATATAGTTTTTGTTTAATATTCATAGTATTGTTTCATCTATAAACTTGGATTGTTCCTATATTTTTTTTTATCAAAGTTCATATATGAAACCAGCTAGTCTTAGGTAGGGGTGGAATCGGTACAACACCGACTTTTTTTTGCCAACCGTGTACCAACCAATTATAATCGGTATGCAAAATCTTATACCATGTACCAACTAATTGTAATTGGTATCGACTTTTTTCGGTTGGTACATGTTGGTAATGGCTTGTACCAATATCAAGTTACATATACGAAACAAGAAAAAAACTAATTCAAAATACGCAAATGATCAAACAAAAAAGTTAAATGTTATATTGTTTAATATTCAATACATGAACCAGTTCAAAATAAGGGAGCGTTTCTTCATCCATGGGATCTTCACACAAAGTACCAAACAACAATGAAATTCGATGAAGGTTTTGCGATGAAGGTTTTGCGATGAAGAAATCAAGAAACCTGGGATGAAGAAGAAGAAATAGAAGAGTAACATGCAATTAAATTAGTATTTCGTATTTTTCGATTTAGATTTTGGAGTTTGGGTTTCTAATTAGGTTTTCCACTTTTTTCTGCCTTTAGGCAGTAAGGTGAAAACTAAAAAAATTAAAGGATTTTCAAATTTTAAACTCAAAATTAATAATAGCATTGATTAATAAAATTAATAATTAATTAAATTATTTAAAAAGTCGGTACCACGGTACTACCGTGGTACACAAATTCAATACCGTGTACCAACCAAGTTCAAACACTTGGTACGGTACAGTCAGCCAATTTAAATTGGTACCAATTTAATTGGTACGGCTGGTACACATGTTGGCTGGTTTGGTTTGGTACAAAATTGTCACCCCTAGTCTTAGGTGAAACAATATTTTTTGTTTAAAGTTCATAATTTCCAAAAAATTTACCAAGGTTAATAAGTGAAACTAAAAAGTGAATGAGCTAATTAAGAAAGATTAAATTAAATTCACAGTTGAAACAATGATTTTTTAAAAGTTTATTACGGTTTTGTTAAAGAATGTTAGCAAAATGAGATAATTAATAAATGTGGTATCCATATTAAAAAAGACAAAAATATTCTGTTTAGTGCAATTTGTACTAATTAGACGGTTAATAAAAGTAGGTGTATCTACACACACACACATAGAGAGAGAGAGATGGAGGTTCAGGGAAAAACCTAAAAAAATGGAAAAATAAAAAACACTCGGGTAATCTTTCATCTGGACAGTATTCATTTGCATACAAGTATGGGCGTATGGGCGTTCCATTCCTGATTGATCTTAGGCGTGATTCTTTTTTCAACCAAATGGGCATTTTCAATAGTTTCATTTTTTTCCAAACAAATATTTTTTTCCTCCCAAATTATACCAAAAAACAATCACTTTATTAGTTTTAATTTTACATCCATTATGATATATTTCATGGTTTTCCGTTCTTTTTCTAGGATTTTCTCTGAATAACTTTCATATACATATATATATATATAACCATCATTTTATGAAAACGCGAGAATACCTTATTATATAGTCAATCACATGTGATATCGTTGTCTGAAACATGTTATACTAAATTAGAGGTGCATACGACCTCTAGCCTGACCTAGGCAGCAGGCCAAGTCGGTTGCACAACACCAAATCCTTTCATATTTATTATCAAAATGAAATAAAGGTGTTTTCGCCTTTTTGGTCGAGATTTATATCACAAAGAGATTTTGGTATAAATTTTCATACGGGTAGAACTTATTTTTTATCAACTTAGTTAAATCGGCAAGATTAAGAGTCAGTAACAATGGACATTTTATGAGCATTTTGTAGGACCGGTCTATAAAAATCCATTTTCGAGAGATCGAGAATTTTATAGACACTTTGTGCTACAAAGTGACTAACCATTTTGTTACTACGGAAATCTCAAGGAAAACTTACACCCATACCCATTTTTATTTACTTTTTTAGTTTTCGTTGTTAAAAACCCAAAACTCACTCAAAATCTTTTCTTCTTCTCTCATTGAAATCGGTGTATTCTCGACTTAGGACTCGAAAATTTGAAGTCCAATCCATGTGGATACGATCTCAGTATATATGTACCACTTTATTACTTGTAGTGACCATAGGGTCGGTGTATACTTGCTCCCACACTGTGGACTATACAGTTTTCTGCTACCAAGTTTTTGGCGCCATTGTCGGGGATTGACGTATTTCTAGTGTTTCTTGAGTTAAAAGTTGAGTTTTTCATTAATTTTTCTTTCACCATAATGGACGGTTTTAGTTGGGATTGATGAGC
Source organism: Arctium minus (assembly GCA_954870635.1). Taxonomy (NCBI): domain Eukaryota; kingdom Viridiplantae; phylum Streptophyta; class Magnoliopsida; order Asterales; family Asteraceae; genus Arctium; species Arctium minus. The sequence continues at coordinate 61,218,591 of OX941088.1, read as the reverse complement.
CAAGATCACAAGATCGTAGAGAGAGAATCTAGAGAGAGAAAGTGTGCTCTTGAAAGAAACAGTATATTCAGATCAAACAGTGTACGTTCATTTCAAAACTAACAAGCCAAGGGGACTTAAATACCCCAAGGCACTAACAAAACAGATAACACTAAGAAAGCAGTAAAATAAATACAATGATTACTATAAAAACTGATCTAACAATCTCCCCCTTAGTAATCATTGGCGCCAAGGTCTTCAAAAACAATCTTCAAAAACAGCATTGACCATCTAGACGACTTTGAAGGATCATTGACGTTCTTCTCGTTGACGTAGTCTGTTCAGACCAACTAACACTTCCAATCGTCGCAGAGTTGAACGAAGATTCAGTCTGTCTTGAATAGAATTCAAAGATCTACGGATCAGACGAATTTCATCATTTTCAAACATATATGACTCTCTTCTTGTTTTCAAAAACTTTCTTCTAGCCTCTTGCAAACGATGCTCCAACTGAAGTTTGATCACCTTTAGAGTTCCATCAGAGTAATATCCAACTTCATCAAATCGTAGAAAGCATTTTTCACTTGAGTTGTTCTTGTAAACTACTCCGAATGGATCTTCGATAATGGTGAATAATGGATATGATTCTAGATTCTGCAAACTCTGGTTGGGCCTTTCAAGATTAACCACAGGCTGAAAACTTTCGACAACCATCTGGAAGTCAAAAACACGAAAAAATCGGATCTGCCGTCGAATAAATCGTTTAAGAACAAAAAGAGTTTGAGAAACATCCTGAGTCCGGTGATAAAGATTCCTGAAGTGATCATATAGGAAATCAACATCATCAATTGAAAGATCAACGAAATCAGCCTCTGAAAAAATGTACCGCTTGCAGTCTCTTCTTTCCACTTCAAGATTTGGATACCAAATGTTCATGAACTTACAAATTGTAACACTGAGAACTCGAACTATTAGATGAGGAGAATTAACAGTGTTATTTCTTCTGCGCTGGCACTTGATAAATGCTAAGTACTCATGCTGATAAGCTTCTGATTCTTTCTCTACTCCAAGAATGGCATATATATTGAGTGTCCTTTTTCTAGAAACAAAGATATTGCTTTGGATATCTTCAAGAAAAGCAGTTCTGAGTCTATAAGCCATATATCTTTGCTGAAGATTTCTCTGCCTTTGCTGCCTAGTTAAAGCTTCTCCTTCTTCTAGAAGAGATGGAGGAATTACTGGTTCGGAAGAAGGAATAACTACTTGAGTTCTAGACGACTCACCAACTTCAAATGCACTTGATGGAATATTGGTTGTCGGAGAAGAAGTAGTTACTGGAATAGACGAAGGTTGATCAACTTCTGGAATCTCACCTTGACTCGGAAGATCAGCATATAACAATTCAGCCTCTTTTGTATCTGTTGCATCCATGAAAACAGAATCATCCTCTGTATCAGATAAGATGATGATATTGTTGCAACCTTCTTCTTTAACTTGAGCAACTTTCTCAAATCTAGCTTCTTCATCATCATCTGAATTTATCTCAATGAAGTTTGCGAAGAAAGATCTCATATCATTTGCTGCTTCTGATTCTTCAACTTCATTAGCTCTACCTGAGACATCTGGATCCACATAAACTACAACTTGCATATTATTAAGATTTGCTTCAGACAAATTAAATTCATTATGCAAAGTAGTTATATCAGCATTGTCAATCATGACATCCATTAAATCTTGGCTACTGCAATCTTAAACTGTATCAACAGTCTTTTCTCTATCTTAAGCTACTTCTTCTTGAATAACTTCTCGTGCTTCAGAAGAACCTTCTGTTCTTTGTCTCTTTGCCATCTCCCCCTCATGGCCTTGATGATCGGGATCATCTTGGTCATGTCGGCGTTTAAGAGACGGGCCAGCCTCAGTTCTGCATGATTGATCTAGATGATCAATCTTGTTAGATAGATCTGAAAAAGCTTGTGTCATGAAAGAACGAAGATCAGATAAACTGGATCTAACTTCTGATTTGAATTCCTGAAATTCTTGAGATAAAGCAGTAATGCGATCAGAATCAGAAGATGAAGAAACTGGAGGCGGCGTTGGCTGGAAGTTCTTCAGCAGAGAAATCAAATCTCGATCTTGATATTGTGGCGGAGACATAGATAGAAGACGCGCATAAAGAAGATCAGATAACTCAGAAATCGGAGTATCATGAAGAGAAGCTCTGGAAGAAGTATCAGTTGAAGCAGACATAGAAATACCAGCAGATTGAGTGAACAATGGAGGTAGAGGAATAGACATAATCGTTGGAGCAGATGATTAAACAGCAGACGACGACTCTCTTAGAACAACCCCAGATGGTCTTCTGAACGGAATCTCTGTAGGAATAACTGAAATATCAATCTGTGGCATCTTTCCTTTGAATAAAGCTTTTAACTTCAGAATTTGTGTTTCCTTTTCAGCATCCATTCTCTCCGATAATTTCCGAATTACATCATTCAAAGTTGAGAATTTGTCAGTGGAAACCCGAGCTTGATCAGAAGTAAGCCCTACAGTTGATGAGGTAGACTGAATATCTGCAAGTGTAGTTGCTGGAGCTTGACTTTGAACCAATACAGTGGCTTGATCAAAAGCTGTATCCAATTCATCAACTTGAAGATGTGCAATTGAAGGATTAACTGGAACAGAATCATCATCAGATAGAACTTCTGTTGAGACAAGTACTTCTGGTGTCTTGGACTTCCTTTCATACACTTTCATACGTGATTGATCAGCATCATCATCACCAGCATCTGAATCACTTGTTTTATTGTCACCATTATCAGAAAAATCAGCATTTGTTGCATCATCATCAGCAACAACCGTTTCATCAAGATTAGCATCCTCTCTAACATCAGCATTAACTTCAGATTCAATAGCAGCAATGACAGATTCTATGTGAAGAGTAGCAACATCTTGTAGAACTGCAGAAGGATCAACATCTGTCGCTATGGTAGTTACAACAGTAGTAACTATTTCCTGAGTGGATGCGTCAACTTGCTCTTCATGAGTAGTACCAGCTGGAGTACCATGAGAAGGTTCTTCCTGTTCAGCCTCTTCAAAGTCATTTTCTAAACAATAATCAATGACACTGGGATCGGTCATGTCAGCATAATTGGCAATAAGGCCATAAGGAATGGTCATAGAAAATGTGAAGGACTTCTTCTGTTTCTTAAGAAAAAGCATCTCAGTATCCTGAACTTGCGGCCAAGATAATCGTCGAGGAATTGCCGGATTGCTTCGAAACATGCTTCTAATAATCAACTTTAGAAACCTGATAAAAGGAATGAACTTCCGTCGCTTGTTGGTTAACTTGTCTTGCACTATTTCAGACAGCTCGTTCCAGAAAATAATCGTATAGTCGACATGCAGGTCATAGACTACTGCATGGAACAGTCGAAGATAGTGAAGACTAGAACTATCCGTGCCGGTATGTTTAGACGTTAAGCACCTGTTGATGACCGAAAATAAAGAATACCAGACAGGAGGAAGATTAGACTTGTCAAAGTCTACAACCCTGTTCAGTTGACCAACATAGCCTAGTCGTTTGATGCCTTCATACACTTCTTCTTCAGATGGAAACTGATCATAAGTTGTCCTTCCAGGCCTAGAATCAGGCTCAGGAAGCTCAAGAATCAACCTTAACCGCTTGTAAGACAGATATGAATCAAATTGATCTATTTGGAGATCAAATCGATGAGGACGTTCCAATTCATTCTTAGTGATGGTATGCCATACTTGTTGTACGTAGACTTCTGGAACATCAGCAACTGAACAGAGAGCTTGTGAGAGCAGATGTCCACGAAGAATAGTGCGAATGACAGGATGAATCTTGATGCGATCAAAATCAACAAAGTAGTTGTTATGCTTATAAGGCATGTACATGACGTTCGGGAACACATCATTTGGATTTCGCCTTGATATAGAAAGATCTGCCCCAACAGATGGAACAGACGGCATAGGTGTATCATGAGATGCCTGATCAGCCGGATCCTGAAGAACGACATTCTCATCTTGAATCATTGGATCCGTATTTGTTTGAGAAGTCATGAGAACCTGAAACAAAACACATTTCAACTTTTAACAGAAAATACGAGGAAAAAAAAATACTAAGTATGAAATGCAGGTCCTTAAGGAGACACGAAGGAAGAAATGCGGGTCCTTTAGGAAACGCATACGAGGAATGCGTGTGAAGAAAGAAACGCATTATGAGGAATGCGGGTCCTTCATGAAACGCATTATGAGAAATGCGGGTGAAGAAGGAAACGCATTTATGAGGAATGCGCGTCCTGAAAGAAACGCATAGAAGGAAATGCGTGTCCTTAAAGGAACGCATAGCATACTTGAAACAACAACAAAAAAATACTAACAAATACTAAAAGAATGCGGGTTCCGGGTTAAGAGCATAATACACTATGCGGGTCACAAGTGAAACACATTTCTTACTATGCGGGTCACAAGTGAAACCCATAGTTCAGAAATGCGGGTCACAAGTGACACGCATAGTTCACTTAAATTGAACCCAAACCCTAGAAATCGGCTTTTCGAACCCGAAATCCACAAAAACTAAAAATCGAAGTACACAACAACGAAATAAACTAAAAGAAAACATACTTGATTGTCGATTATAATATCTAAACAAATCCCAAAGAGCAAATTGATCTAATTCAACTCGAATCTGAGTTTTAGAAATCGATGAACAGTGAAAATAATCGAATATCAGTTCATACGCACAATACAAAACCAATAAAGAAATCAAAACAAAGTAATGAAACTCTAAACAATCTACAAACATATAATGAAAAACAACAAAAAAAAAATATACCTGATCTTTCCAAAAGCACAATCTGAAATGAACAGTAAAGAAACAAGAAGAAGAATACGCAGAGAAGATGGAGGGAAGGGGAATAGTCAAACACGTTCAAAAAGAATAAAGAAAAGAAAAGACACTATTACATCTATATATCCTAAAAAACAAAAAACTTAAAAAAAATAACTACTAAAAAAAAAAATTACCTGATAAGCCCCCATTACTCCCCCTACACAAATGCACAAAATTTATCAGATTAGTTTAGCATTTGCATAGTAATTTCAGAAAACTTACCTTATGAATTTCTGATCAGCACATGAAGAAATTAATCAGAATATTCACTCCCCCTCAAAAACAGAATATTCTCAGAAATAGAAACCAGATATACACTCCCCCTTGAAAAAATGCACAGACCATATGACAAAAACACAGACATCAAACAAAAAGACATCAATATTAAAGATGATCATATTGAATATAAATTTTGTAACAACTGAATATATAAACTTTTAAACATTAAACAAATTAAAGTCTACTCAGTAGAATATTCCAGATTTATCAATCAGTTGAAATCAAACGGAAGTTGTTGGATACAGAAACATGTTTCATTGTATATCAAGTTAAGACATGTTCAGATTCAAACACTTACAGGTATCTATTCAGTGTGCTCGCATGCGATCTCTGATTAGCTTCAAGAAAAATGTAATTCTAAACATAAAATGAAGAACTTTGCATGTACAGACACTAAGTCATCAAGAATTAAGATTTTCACAAATTTACAGATTTATCGCAGCTCAAAATATATCACCAAGTATCAAGAGATGTGTGCTCATTGGCATCTTTTAGCTGTGTGCACATTGGCATCTTCACATGAGTGTGCTCTTTGGAATCTTTTAATCAAAGAGTTCATTAAGTAAAGAATATGCCGTAAACATAACTTTCTATCTGACCCTATTGCAGGATTTGGGTCAGCCACTCCCAGACCAGTTGGCCTTAGGGGGCTAGGTGTCAAGCACCCCTTGGAACTTGTTGGATCCCAGATCTAATCTCGTAACGATGATATAAACAATAAGAGTAATGACAGCGGAAGCAATACAGTTTAATATCAAAGGAGATTCAAATATCACAGTTCATAAAGCAGATAAAGATAAACAAGATATTCTTAGAATAAAATATTCAACTTATATTATCAGATATATATCTTCTTAAGCACACTTGAACAATAAGGTGATGGTCCTATTTATAGGACCATAAAGTAAGCAGTGTACTTGCATGACAAAAAGAGCATGTTGAACAGTGACCTACTCTAGAAAGTAAATCTTATCACTAAGTGACGTGTCATCTGTTCTTCTGTTCATTAGAAAACTTGTGCATTTTCAGAGAGAATGTCTTCAGAGCTCTGACGTTGTCTTCAGAGCCTCTGATGAAGCTATCTCTGATGTAAGTTGCAATCTCTGATAAGTATTTCAGAGGCAGGTTTGTCCTCTGAAGTCTTCGTCCTCTGATATCTTCTCTGAAAGTTGCACTCTGATAAGTACTTCAGAGGCAGGTTTGTCCTCTGAAGTCTTCATCCTCTGAAGTCCTCTGAAATAGGACGGTTATTTTCAACACTTTAACAGATGATTTGGAGCTAACAGAACTTACTTTCCCGGATCAGAAAGGCTACATCGACATATCCTAAACCAATTCATACCAGTAGAACATGACTTTCGATCTGGTTCTATTGCAGGATTTCTGTTCGATCACTCCCAAATCAATTAACCTTAGGGGACCAGATGTCGAGCATCCCTCGGAACTTACTTTCCCAAACCAGAAAGGTCACAGGTACAAACTTTTAAACTCAAGGATTTCTGTATTTTTAAAACGCTTAAAAATAAAATCATCTCAATAACTCAGATCTATATCGAATAGCTTAGCCCATATTTTCATTACGATCTACAATTTTGATCACTTAGGTTGTTCAAGCAAAGTAAACCATAAATATGCCGACTCACATATCTTTAAAGCAGTATCTAAAGCGTCAAACATGTTGCTGACTTTTCGATGTTTGAAAGATTTGAACATTGAACATATGAAACTTTAAATATAAACAAGGCAACTTGTCAAAGATCCTAGACACACATTTTATTCAACTGAAAGAAAATCTGAAATATTAAACTTTATAGAATAAAATTTGTAAAGATTTAAACTTTTAAATTCAACATGCCAAGTTTTGAAAGTAGAAAATTAAATCGTTTTTCATCTAAAGCTTTTGTAAATATATCAACAAGTTGATATTCAGTTGGTACAAAATATAATTCAATAGTACCTTCTTCCACGTGATGCTTTATAAAATGATATCGCATGTCTATGTGCTTGGTCTTGGTGTGCTGGACAGGATTGACTGATATCGCAATCGCGGACTTGCTGTCACAATATATTGGCACAGTCTTGTATAGCATCCCGTAATCGCGAAGTTGCGTTTTCATCCAAAGCATTTGAGCACAGCAACTAACTGCAGCGACGTATTCAGCTTCGGCTGTTGATATTGAAACGCAATTTTGCTTTTTCGATGCCCAACTTATCAGTCTGTCACCCAAAAACTGGAGTTGACCAGAAGTACTTTTCCTGTCCAATTGATTACCACCATAATCTGCATCAGAATAAGCAATCAAACTATAATCAGAACTTTTAGGATACCATAATCCTAAATAAGGAGTTCCTTTAATATATCTAAAGATGCGTTTGACTGCTAAAAGATGAGATTCTTTTGGTTTTGCTTGAAAACGGGCACACAGGCACGTTGAAAACATTATGTCCGGGCGACTGGCAGTAAGATACATCAGTGATCCGATCATCCCTCTGTATGTCTTTTGATCCACAACTTTTCCATCTGGATCCAGTCCGAGTTTGGCACCGTGAGCCATAGGCGTACCGATTGAGGTAGACTTGTCCATTTTGAATTTCTTCAAAATGTCAAAGACATACGTTGACTGATTGATGAATATTCCATCTGGAAGCTGCTTCACTTGTAAGCCGAGAAAGAAATTGATTTCTCCCATCATGCTCATCTGAAATCTAGAGGTCATTAAATCAGAAAACCAATTACACAGAGATTTGTTAGTCGCACCGAAAATAATATCATCTACGTATATTTGTACTAAGCAGATATCAAGATTAGTTCTATAAATGAAAAGAGTAGTATCTATCGAGCCTTTGGTGAAGCCGGATTTGACCAAGAAAGCTGACAACTCGTCATACCATGCCCGTGGAGCTTGTTTCAGACCATACAAAGCTTTATCGAGAAAATAAACGTAATCAGGACGATCTTTGTCAACAAATCCCTCTGGCTGAGATACATATACTTCTTCTTTCAGTTTGCCATTGAGAAATGTTGTCTTGACATCCATTTGATATACTGTGAAGTTGCGATAAGCAGCGAAGGCGAGAAACATTCTGATAGCTTCCAATCTGGCGACAGGTGCAAATGTCTCATCATAGTCAATACCTTCTTCTTGTCGATATCCTTTGGCTACTAACCTTGCTTTGTTCCGAACGACGATACCATCTTTGTCCTTTTTATTCTTGAATATCCACTTTGTACCAATGATGCTTTTACCCTTTGGTCGTGGTACAAGTCTCCACACTTTGAGCGCGTCAAACTGATTGAGCTCCTCTTGCATTGCTAAAATCCAGTCTGGGTCTTCCAACGCTTCAGATACTTTGTTAGGTTCAATCTTGCTTAAGAAACAAGTGTACAAACATTCGTTGGAAGAAGCCGACTTGGAGCGTGTAGAAACACTGGCTTGAGGATCCCCAATGATTTGATGGATTGGATGAGATCTTGTCCATTTTGTTGTATGAGGGAGAGGATCAATAACTTCTTGAACCACTTCTATTTGTTGAGGAGGATCTTCAGATGGAATAATGTCAGAAGATGACACATATATGGTTTCAACTGGAGGAGGGGGTATTTCCATGACATCAGATTCAGGCTCTTGTTGACCAGACATAGCTTGTACTTCTTGTTGAACATTTTCTTCTAGAACAACTTCATCTTCTACAGATACCTCATGAATAGTTTCAGCAGTTTCTGGTTCATGAAAGACTTGATCAGGATGATGTTCAGAAGGTATGTCTTGAATCTCAGGAGATTCTGAAGAAGCATCAAGTTCAGAGGTTGATGCAGCGGAATTAGGATTTGATGCACTCACAGATTCCTGATTCAAAACATTTGACACATTATCAGTGTTTGGTTTAGGAACATCATCATAAAAATTTTCAAACAGAAAATCAAGATCAGAAAAATTAGACAGAGAAGTAGAAGGATCCTGATTTGTCAACTGAAGTGCAGGTTCTGAACTAATTTGTTCAGAAGCTGAATTTTCAGTAATAGCGGGTTCTGAACTATGTTGTCCAGAAGCCAAATTGGCAGCTTCATCAAATTTGACATTCACTGACTCTATCACTTTTCTTTCTGAGAGAAGAAAGACTCTGTAAGCAGCAGAGTTAGAAGAATAGCCCAGAAATACGCCTTCATCTGCCTTTGGACTAAATTTGTTCAGATTATCTCTGTCATTCAAAACATAGCATTTACACCCGAAAGACTTGAAATATTTGATGTTGGGTTTGAAACCATTCATCAATTCATATGGAGTCTTGTTAAACCGGCGGTGTAGAATTGATCTGTTTTGAGTGTAACAAGCAGTTGATATGGCTTCAGCCCAGTGAGACAAAGGAAGACCTGAATAAGCAAGCATAGATCTAGCAGCTTCCACAAGCGTTCTGTTTCGTCTTTCAACAACCCCATTCTGTTGCGGTGTTCTTGCAGCAGAAAACTGTTGTTGTATACCCTGATCATCATAGAATGCTTGAAGAGTTGAATTCTTGAATTCTGTTCCATTATCTGATCTAATAACTTTGACGTGCTTTTGCTTATTTGTCTGAATGGTTTTGATGAGGTTGATGAGAATTTCAGGAGTCTCGTCTTTAGATTTGAGAAATTTCACCCATGTGTATCTGGAGTAGTCATCAACAACAACCAAAACATATTTCTTCTTCCCAATACTCTTTGTCTTCATTGGTCCGCACAAATCAACGTGAATCAAATCTACGATGTCCGCAGTGCAATGTTCAGGCATTGGCTTATGAGATGCTTTCTTCATCTTTCCTTTCTCGCAGTCCTGACAGAGATGGTCTTTTTGGAAACGGAGGATTGGAAGACCTCTCACGGAATCATTCTTGACCAATCGATCCATATATTTGAAATTGAGATGAGCTAGTCGACGGTGCCACACCCAGCTTTCATGAATAGAGGCTTTTGATAAAAGACAAACATCTGATGGAATCTTTACTTCAGAAAGATTAATCGTATAAAGATTTGATCGTCTCTTTCCAACAAGTAAGTCCATGCCGCTACTATTCTTTACAGCAACTCTTTTAGACTTGAAACTTACTTCAAGGTCTTTATCGCAGAACTTTCCGATGCTGAACAGATTGTGACTTAAACCTTCGACATAGCTTACTCTTTTGACAGTTATGTTACCTTGAACAAGATCACCATAACCAAGAATGGGAGCCGTCTCGCAGTTTCCAAATTTGACACGACCGCAACATTTTTCTTTAAAATTTGTAAGTAGAGATTTGTTGCCAGTCATGTGTTTGGAACACCCCGAATCCAGATACCATAATTGATTTAGCTGCACAATCAACAATTACAGAGATTTAGGTACCCATATAAATATGGGTCCCTTCATGTTAGTCCTTTCCTTTTTCTTTTTAAAAAATTTATTTTTCCAAAACATCTGAGATTGATCAAATAAAGCATGAACATCATCACATATTAAAGAAGAAACACAATCATCAGAATTAGAACTATTCTTCGAAAATTGAAACATTTGCTCTACAGAATATTTTGTAGATTTATTACAAAAGGCAAATGAGTCTTGTTTACAAAGAAAATCTACACATTTATCCTCTAGAGAAACAAATTCTTCAGATCTCTGTTTCTTTAGCCAAACAGACTTTACAGATTTCTTCAAAGGCCTATCTGAAATAGAAGAATCAGAAAAGTTAGAATTTTCAGAAATATCAAACTCTTTCTTCTTTTTCTTCTTTGACCTTTTTCTTTTACGCTTTGTTTTATAGAAATGATCATTTAGCGTAAATGTGTCATCAACAATTTTAGATAAAATATTTGATTTAGAAGAGAAAGTTTTATCAATAAAATCAAACTGATCAGTTATTTTATTTGGATAAACCTCAGAGCAAGAAACATCAGATGAACACAAGTTGATGGAAGATTTTATAAGACCAGAATTATTTTCTTTAAAACTCGATGTCATAAAAGAAAAAATGACATCGTTTTCAATTTTTCTCAAAATCTCTTGTTCTTCCAATTGTTCTTCTAGATCAAAGATTTGGCATTCTAAAACTAAAGGAGGTATATATCTCTTAGTATCATAAGGTACTGGAGATATTTTGTCCTTATTAGGATTAGCTTCATTTAAATCAAAGAAGTCATTCGATCTAGAAGATTTAGTAGAGGAAACAATGTTTAACTTTTGTCTTTTCTTCTTTATTTTCTCAGGAAAATATTTTGCATTTTCTCGAGTGTAAACAAAAGGAACTTCCATTCTCTTGTTGTTCATCCGTTTTTTATCTTCCGCAATTGTAGTTTCTTCAACACTTGTCCAAAAAGGTTTGTATTGAGAACCATAGTGTGAAAGACCAAGACAGTCGTAATCATAAAAATTGGGAATCTCAATTTTAGCTTTCTTTAAAAAATGAGGATTTTTAAATCCAAGACCCCAATTTTCTTTTATCGACTCATAGCTCCTTGGTTTATGCATATGAATTGTTTGTTCAGTTTGATTTTGTTTATATAACTTTCCTTCTAATTCAAATATTTTATCCGAAAACTCTTGATTTAAAATTGACAATTCAATCAAAGAATCATGAGAAGTCTGGTTTTCAATTTCTAAATCTTCAATTCTTTCTTGAAATTTCTCTTTTGTAAATTTTAAAATTGCTTTTTCATCTCTCAAAGAAATCTTCAACTTTTCAATTTGAACAGACTTTTCTTGATTTTCGCGTTTTTCGGATAGAAGCTTTGAACGAAAGTCATGTAAAGCATTTGTGATGACATTCATTTGCGATGAAATGAAATTAAAATCAAACTCAGATGGTACCTCAGGTTCATCAGTTGATGTGTCCTCATCCTCATCATCACTGTTGTCGTCTCCAATAAAGCACATCGCAGCAGTCTCAACATTGTCAGCTTCATTATCTGAGTGGTCCAACCAATATTCCTCCTCAGCCAACAAAATTGTTCCACTTGCTTTCTTCTCAGCCAATGCTAATTTCTTCTTATATAAATCCACATCTTTCACAATCTTCATTCTGCATTCCTTTGAAATATGCCCGGGTTTGCCACAGTTGTAGCAAGTCACAGCCTTTTTCTCTTCTTTCTTTGGTTCAGTTGCTGTACCAGACTCATACTTGGGAAAGAAAGGCTTTGATGTAGAACCGGGTTCTACCTTCTTTGATCCAGAAGAAAAACGAAGATTGTTTGATCCTGTCCGTTTCAGATATTTCTTTTGATAGTGTTGACTTAGAAGAATCATGGCTTTTTCTAATGCTTCGCCATCGTCGTCTGTTGATCCATCGTAAGCAGACTCAGTTAAGGCTTGCTCAGCCATTTGGCTAGCTAAAAGAGCGATTGGATCCACAGTCTTTGGCTTCTGCTTATCCAGCTTAGCTTTCTTCTTCATTACCATGGCTTCATCAGACATCAGAATTTCAAACATTTCCTGAATGGGCATTTTGGAAATTCTGGGATCATTCCTCATGCGATGACATGATTTTTCCCATTCTGGTTTGAGTGCATTAAGGAACTTCAGATTGGTCTCCAACTCATTCTTTATCACCTTGATCTTATACAGATCATTAATAACAGTCCAAAATCTGTCGAAGACACTTTTCAGACTTTCCCCATCTTTTGCCTTAAACTCTTCAAAGTTATTCATATATCTTGTCTGACGAAGCTGTGTTGACATTGCAGTACCAAGCATGATTTTTTCCAGTTGTGTCCACATCAGCATAGGATTATGTTTGAAACAATCAATTCTGTTGTAGATGGAATTTGGTAGAGCAAGTATCAAATTTGACTTGGCCTGATTGTCAGCTTGGTATCTGAGAAGTTCATCAGCATCATATTCTATCAGGGCTTTTTCTGCATCAGTGGCTGGAGTGTTTCTAACAGCTGGTATCACTTTCCTTGGTTTTACCATGGGACCTTCAGTCAAAGCTTTCATCATATTTTCACCATTTGACTGCCTTTCGATGAAATTAACAAACCGGTCCTGCCATTGTTCAAATTCGTTCTCATTAATCAGAACAGGTGGACGAGTTTCAAATCCCAACGACATCATGAGATCGTTCTTGTAAAGTTGAGCTTGTAGGGACATATTGAAGAAATCTGGAATTCAGAAAAAAATGACTAAGTGTAGATGACCCGCACTACTAAGAACTGCGTGTTGAGAGAAATTCGGGTCTTTAACGAAACACACTCTCAAGAAATGCGTGTCCAGAAAGATACTCGAAGCTTTCCTTAGAGATATGCGTGTCCCAGAGAAATGCGCGTCCTGAGGGGCACGCACTTGAAGAAATGCGTGTTAAGGCTGACACGCACTTGAAGAAATGCGTGTTAAGGCTGACACACACTTGTAGAAACGCGTTTCCAAAGAATCAATAACCTGAGAAAAACACTATCACTCAAAAGTTAGTTTCACACGATTTTAAAGAACAACACGCATACTAATAAGATGAATGACCCGCATAATTCTTGAATAACCCGCATAGTTCAAAAACTTATAATATGCAAACTAGTATGAATGACACGCATATCAGGATGAATGACCCGTATTTCATGATGAATGACCCGCATTTCCTGATGAATGACTCGCATTTCAGCAAACCACTATAAATCTGCTAATTTGATCATAACAAAGAAATTAAGTACAAACAAATTGCACAGAATTGAACGAAAACAAGATTTTAATACAATTCAATTAACAATTTCGATCAAAACACTCTAAAACTCAAAAACTCACATAGAACAGACAACAGAACACGACTTTTTCAGATTATATTCAAACTCAAAATCGAAGCACCAAATCACGTTTTTATGCAAATCAACAAGAAACAAACTAGATCGACTATATAAAACGCATCTAAAAACATCAATTTCAAAGCAATTCGATCACAAAACAGACTGAAATTGGTGAAAATCCAGAAAACGAGATTTTTCTTAAAAAACAACAAAAAACAATCAAATTTTCGAATTAAACACACAAATCAGTAACAAATACACTTAATCTCAATCCTCTCAAGATCTTGAAGGCTCTGATACCAATTGATGAGCCAAGATCACAAGATCGTAGAGAGAGAATCTAGAGAGAGAAAGTGTGCTCTTGAAAGAAACAGTATATTCAGATCAAACAGTGTACGTTCATTTCAAAACTAACAAGCCAAGGGGACTTAAATACCCCAAGGCACTAACAAAACAGATAACACTAAGAAAGCAGTAAAATAAATACAATGATTACTATAAAAACTGATCTAACAGGGATGCCCCGTATGATAATACTTTTGATTATTCATGGGAACAACATCCTAACTTTTTGACAAATATTCAAGATGATGGCACATATCCCTCATTTTCACCTCCCTATCAAGATTGGAATGACACGTTTATAAATACATTCGACATGGGAGGAGAATTTTGATTATTCATGTGATTTTCAAAGGAGTGGTTCTTATTATGGATTCACGTCCTTTGTTTCCAACAACCCACCCAACAATGTTTTTGAACAACCCAAACCATCTCACTCTTTTGAAACATTTTCCCCAAGCTTAACGGAAAATTTTACAACATTTTTGGGAAATTTCACATCCTCTTTTGAAGCCTTGAACACTAAGATGGGACAACTAGTCGACGAGTTGAAAAATCAAAGTCAAGGTCCGTTACCAAGTGACAATGAAAAATCAAAATGTATTGGTAAGGATGAGAGTGATGTTAAGAAATAGTTGGAGATTTTTTAGGCAAATTTTGAGCACATGAGCAAGCCTTCTTTACTTCCCAATAGTGAAGAGGTGCTTCAAGATGTGAAAATTCCAAATATAGTGATTTATGCCCATGTTGTCCAGCCTTCTTTTTGTGACCATAATGCTCCTACACGGGTCATGCCATAGACCGTTGGGAGGATGTGTGATCATTGTTGGGAACTGAAGACATGAACAAGTGTTTAATGCTGCTATTACAGAATTACTACTGCCAGAGAAGTTCAAAGATAATGCTGCTAGGTATTACTACTTCTAGTAGAATTAATACTCCTAGTCAAAGTTAGTGCTGCATGAACAAAGTTAGTACTGCTTAGCTAGTTAGTACTGCTAGAGGTTAGTGCTGCTTAGTAGTTAATGCTGCCAAGTTTGAGTTAATACTTCCAAGATGATTAGTGCTGCTTATGAGATGGAGATCCGAATTACAAGAATGACAGTTGGATATACTGAAGATATTAATGGAAGATATTTTGAAGATATTTTATTCATTGTAATTATCTTTTATTCAGTATATGTATAGAATGTATATAATAGTTTAGATTTGAATCAATTCTAAGTTTTTGTTCTAGAGAAAAATCAACCTCAAGGCATAGTTCCTAATTCTAGAGAAGTAGAATTCGTCTTGAAAGAGCTTGTTCTTCAAGATTGAGGTTGTGTGTGTAATCTTGTGATTTCAATCATTTAATACAAGTTTACAAGTTGTTCATCATAATTACTGTTTGTTTACTGTTCTATTGAATATCAAAGTGTTATTCCGCAAACTTCTTTGATATTGTTTCTGAGTATTCATAATTCTTGTTAAGAATTCGATCCTGACAAGTGGTATCAGAGCCTGTTCTCTCAGAAACATCTATTCATTCATCATGGAAAACTTTGCAGAATCAAACAGTACTCTGGTCTCTAAGGTTCCAATGCTCAAACCCAGTGAGTTTGACATGTGGAAGATCAGAATCAGGCAATACATTCTTCTCACTGACTACTCAATGTGGGATATCATTGAGAATGGTCCTTCTGAAGCAGGAAAGATTGGACCAGATGGGAAAAGACCTCCACCAAAGACAGATGGTGAGAGGAAGATCATACAGACAGAGATGAAGGCCTTGAGCACACTACTCTTGGCCATCCCCAATGAATATCAGCATCAATTTTGCAACTGCACTAATGCTCAGATTCTTTGGAATGCTCTAGAGAAAAGATTTGTTGGAACTAAAAGCATCAAAAGAAATCAAAGAGATGTTCTAAAGCAGCAGTATGAGAACTTCACTTCTTCAAAGAATGAGTCTATGACTCAAACTTTTGATAGGTTCAACAAGCTCATTGGTGAACTGGCTACTGTAGGGGTGAAGATGGAGCAAGATGATATCAACAGGAAGTTCCTCAGATCTCTTGGGGATGAATGGACTATGTACACTGTCTCATATAGACAGAGTGACAATCTGGAAGAGAAGGAACTTGATGATCTATATAATGATCTAAGAGCTTTTGAAGCTGAGGTGGAAACCAAGAAGAAGCCCACTGGGTATATTCACAATGTTGCACTTCTATCAGCATCTACTGATACTACTGCCAACCCTGAAGCAGTTAGTGCTGCCAGTGGAGTGAATTCAGAAAAAGGCACTGAAACTGTCTTTGAAGCCTTTTTGTCCAGTCACAACAACAATTCCTTGGTTAATGATGATCTAGAACAACTTCATCCTGATGACCTGGAGGAGATGGACATTAAATGGCAAATGGCCATGTTATCCATGAGGGTGAAGAAGTTTATTAAAAGAACAGGGAGGAACAACTTCTCTCAAAGAAGAGAAGATGGAGCTGGTTTTGACAAAACAAAGGTGGAATGCTATAAGTGCCACATGAAGGGACACTTTGCTAGAGAGTGCAGAAGTGGTGTGCCACATAACAACCACCAACAATCTCAGAATGGAGGATACAATCAAAACAAGAACCCTGCTCAAGCCCTTGTTTCTCAACAAGGAATGGGGTTTGACTGGAGTGACCAAGCTGAGGAAGTCATTCAGAATCAAGCTCTTATGGCAGAGGTGTCTGATCTCCCCTCTGAGGTAATTTCTAATCTTTGTACTCAATCCTGCATAGACACTGTCAAAAGGTACAAGGATCACAACCAAAACATGTGTGATGACCTCAAAAGATTAGAAAAGGACAGAAGAGATTATGTGTTGATAGTTGAGAGGTTTGAAGAACACATCAAAGGCTTTTAAGCCAATGAGCTTCAACACTCTTATGACACAAACTATTGGAAGTGGGAAAAGAATGAGTTAGAGACCAAATTGTCTAAGTCCATAGAAGAGAATGATAGGTTGAAAGAAGAACTATCTAAAGTTAAGCTTGACATAGAAAAGTTTTCATATGCTTCAAAGGCAATGGATTCTCTTCTAAAAGCTCAGATTCATGATAAGATGAAGCCTGGTATTAGATACAACAACACAACCCCTCCTTACAACAACAACTATATCTCTCCTACTTCAGACTTGTTAGAGACCAAGGAGAAAAAGGACTTGTCTGAGAAAGCCTTTAAGGTAGATCCTTTGGATGAGGTAGTTGTTAAGGATATGACTGAGAAAGAAGCCAGTGAGAATAGGAAAAATGCTATGAATAAAGAGATACCCTTAGAAAACAACATTGTTACCAATGAGGGAGGTGGAAGGATCTGGGTAAAGTCTAAGGAGATAGAGAAGACCAAAGGAAAGAATAACAAGGTCCATTACAAACAAACCACTGTTGTGAATCCTGGACCTTGTAAACAGTGTGCCTGCAATAAATCTGAGAGCCTAAATTCTGGTATAAAAAGAGGTAACCAAAGAAACTGGAATAATCAATGGGCTCAGAAACAAGGAGTTGATCTGAATAAAATAATCAGACCAAAACCTTGTTTCATATGTGGTAAGTTAAACCATTTGGCTAAGCACTGTTTCTTTAACCCTATTAATCAACAGATGAACTTTCAAAGATTTGTGCAAAAACCTGTTGGTTATAGGAAGGCTGGAAAGAAACATGTGGTTAAGAAATCTGTTGAAACCAAAGGCCCCATGAAGAAAAAGGTTTTAAAAGAAGGTATTAAAATGTGGGTGCCTAGAAGCACTAAAACTGTTAGTACTGCTGACAGGGATAGTGCTGCTAGAAGCATTACTGCTGCTACCAGTGTTAGTACTGCTGAAAATACTAATGCTACTAATATTGTTAGTACCTCTTCAAAGGTTAATACTGCTAACACAATTACTGTTGCTAACACAGTTACTACTTCTAACAAGGTTAGTACTGCTAAGCATGCAAGTGCTGCTAATGCAGTTAGTACTTCTAAAACCAGTACTGCTTCTAGCAAATGTGTTTCCAAACCCATCATTGTAACAAAGTACTCCAGAAATGAGGAGGCAAAGTTTAAAAATCTTGTCAAGAAAGAATGTAAATATTTTGATGAGAAAGGGGTACCCAAGACCACTTTGGCTTGGGTTCCTAATTCATACTAACTGATTTATCTTATGTGCAAAGCAACCAACAGCTCAAGGGGAAGAGCATATGGCATGTTGATAGTGGTCGCTCTAGGCACATGACAGGTAACATGTCATGCCTTCAGGATTTCAAGCATATCAATGGAGGACATGTTGCACTTGGAGACAATCTTACAGGTGGTAAAATAAGTGGAAAAGGTAATGTTACAAAAGGTAAGATGACATTTGAGGATGTCTACTATGTTGATCAGCTAAAGTACAACCTGTTAAGTGTATCACAGGTTTGTGACAAACAACATAGCATATTATTTACTAATACAGAATGTATGATCCTTGCTCCAGGGTTCAAGGTAGTTGATGATAGCATGATACTACTTAGAACTCCAAGAAAGGACAATGTTTATTGTCTAGATATGGACAATGTCTCAAGTGATTCATCCCTGAACTGTCTTGTTTCAAAAGCTTCTGTGGATGAATCCTCTCTTTGGTACAGAAGGATGTGTCACATGAACTTCAAGACTATGAACAAACTTGTTAAAAACAACCTTGTAAGAGGTTTACCATCAAAAGTCTTTTCGTGTGATGATCATTGTGTTGCTTGTCTTAAAGGCAAACAACACAAAACTTCTCATAAGACCAAAGAATTAAATACAATTTCTTCTTGTCTCCAGCTATTGCATATGGATCTGTTTGGTCCTACAAATGTTATGAGTATAGGCAAGAAATCTTACTGCTTGGTTATTGTTGATGATTACTCTAGATTTACCTGGGAATATTTTCTAAGGACTAAGGATGAGACAAGTGGACTGATCAAATCCTTCATCCTAAGAATTGAAAACCAAACTAATCAAAAAGTAAAAGTCATTAGATCAGACAATGGAACAGAATTTAAAAATCTTGATCTAAACACCTTTTGTGAAGAAAAAGGAATTGAGAGACAATATAGTGCCCCTATGACTCCTCAACAGAATGGAGTTGCTGAGAGGAGAAATAAGACACTAATAGAGGCTGCTAGATCTCTGTTGGCTGATTCAAAACTGCCAATTACTTTCTGGGCTGAAGCAGTTAATACTGCCTGTTATGTCCAAAACAGAGTTTTAGTAGTCAAGCCAAAGAACAAGACCCCATATGAGCTTTTAAATAAAAGAAAACCCTTTATTGGATTTTTCGAACCTTTTGGGTGTCCTTGTACAATTCTCAATACCAAGTCTCACTTAGGTAAGTTTGATAGCAAGGCAGATGATGGATTTCTTGTTGGTTATTCATCTCAGAGTAAGGCCTACAGAGTTTTTAACTCTTCTTCTAGAATAATTGAAGAAAGTGACAATATCAAATGCAATGAGAACACACCAAATCCTATTGGGTCTGGTCCTCAGTGGCTATTTGACATTGATTCACTAACTAACTCTTTTGGTTTAAGTAGTGATGATTATGCAGGTTCAGGAAGTGGAGGATCAGGGACTACACAAGTTCAAGACAGTATATCTCAATCTGTGATCTTTCCCATACCTACTGTGGATCCTGTTGAAGACTGTGAAAAGGAGCCATCTACTGAACCAAATCGGAGTGAAGAAGAAAGAAGAGATGAGGAGAGTGAAGAAAATATAGAATCTGAAGTAGCTGCTGAAATCACCTCAGTTGAGTTGAATGACTCAAATCTAGAGGTTGGACTCAATGAAGAGTCTAGTCATCACACCAGAACTCAAAAGAATCATCCTCCTCAGTTGGTAATAGGAGATATCTCTTCTCCTATGATGACTAGAAATCAAAGCAGGCTGCAAGAGATGCAAGTCCAACAGCATACAGTGCTTTCTTGCTTTTTATCCCAGCTTGAGCCTAAGAAGGCTCATGATGCTATGAAAGAGTCCAGTTGGATAGAAGCCATGCAGGAAGAGCTACTGCAATTCAAGCTGCAAGATGTTTGGGATCTGGTAGACCTTCCTAAAGGCCAAAGAGCAATAAGCACAAAATGGGTCTTCAGGAATAAGAGAGATGAAAGAGGAATAGTAATAAGGAATAAAGCAAGGTTGGTGGCTTAAGGGTATACACAAAAAGAGGGAATACATTATGAAGAAGTATTTGCACCTGTGGCTAGGATAGAAGCAATTAGATTATTCCTGGCCTATGCTTCTTATATGAAATTCAAAGTCTATCAAATGGATGTAAAAAGTGCATTTCTATATGGTTCAATTGAAGAAGAAGTATAAGTCTGTCAACCACCAGGGTTTGAAAACCCAAGCTATCCAGACAGAGTATACAAACTGAAGAAAGCACTTTATGGACTGCATCAAGCACCAAGAGCATGGTATGATACTCTGTCATCTTATCTCTTGGAAAATGGCTTTGAAAGAGGAGTCATTGATAAGACTTTGTTCGTCAAGAGAAAGAAGAAGGATATCTTACTGGTCCAAATCTATGTGGATGATATTATCTTTGGATCCACAAGAGACAACATGTGCAAGGAGTTTGAGGAACTAATGCATCAAAGGTTCAAAATGAGTTCCATGGGGGAACTTACTTTCTTCCTTGGACTCCAAGTTCAACAGAAGTCAGATGGAATCTTTATCTGTCAGTCCAAGTATGTGCAGGACATTCTAACCAAGTTTGGTTTCTCAGATTCAAAACCTGCCAGCACACCTATGGAGACACACAAGAAGATAACAGTAGATCTTTAGGGGGAGGATATGGATGTTCATCATTATAGATCCATGATTGGATCTCTCATGTATCTTACAGCCTCTAGGCCAGATATAATGTTTCCAGTCTGTGTATGTGCAAGATTCCAAGTTAGGCCAAAGCAATCTCACTATCAAGCTGTTAAGAGGATATTCAGATATCTCAAAGGTCAACCCAGATTGGGACTTTGGTATCCTCATGACTCATCATTTGACCTACTTGCATACTCAGACAGTGATCTAGGTGGAGCAAACTTGGACAGAAAATCTACTTCTGGAGGATGCCAGTTTTTGGGTGCAAGACTGGTTTCATGGCAGTGCAAGAAACAAACCACAGTGTCCACATCTACAACAGAAGCAGATTACATAGCAGCTGCAAGTTGCTGTTCTCAAGTGTTATGGATTCAAAATCAAATGCTGGACTATGGGGTAACCTTTCTACACACTCCAATCTTTATTGATAACAGCAGTGCTATTAGCATTGTTAATAATCCTGTCAAGCACTCAAAGACAAAGCACATTGAGATCAGGTATCACTTTATAAGAGACTGCAATGAAAAGAAACTCATTCAAGTTGTAAAAGTTCATACTGATAATCAGTTTGCTGATCTATTCACCAAAGCCTTTGATGTGGGTAGATTCACTTTCTTGGTAACAAGTGTGGGAATGATCAACTCTGAATAAGTCCCTTCTCAAAAAGTGGTTAAATACCTGTATATTGTTTATTCTTGGTGTTACTAATCTTCTTTTTCAGGAAATGTATAGCAGTACTCAGTTCATCACAAGCTTAAAAGTGTAAGTATGGTTAATACTGCCAGTATAGTTTTAGTAATGCCAGTACAATTTTACTACTGCTAGTGGTTAATACTGCTCCCAGTTAATACTGCTCTCAGTTAATACTGCTAGTTAGTTAATACTGCTAGTAGTTACTACTGCTCTCAGTTAATACTGCTAGTTAGTTAATACTGCTTTCAGTTAATACTGCTCACTGTTAATACTGCTTTCACTAATTTTTAAGGTTAATACTGCTTTTAATCCACAACCTATAAATACCCTTTCCCCGCCTAAAAATCTCATAACGACTCTTTGCATACTGTTCACTTGTGCTCTAACCCTTTCTCTCTCAAGTACCAAGTTTTCAGGCAAGAACTTTCAAGTTCAATGGCATCCATGGCATTCATCGACGAACACAATGAGATAGCTATGCTCCAAAAGCCAACACAAGCTGAAGGGTTTCACCAGATAGTCGACTTTCTAAGGACAAGTCACATCGCTCATGCGCTCACTGTGTCTCCTACCATCTTCATAGAGCATCAGAGGCAGTTCTGGGCTAATGCCACCATTGTTACTGAGAATGGTGTGCAAATGATAAAGACAAGGGTGTGTGCAAAACTCCTAACCGTTACTGAAGAGGTACTACGCATCTGTCTACGTCTAGATGATGCTGCAGGTATAACCTCTATTCCTAATGAGGAACTTTTCTCAACTCTTTCAAGAATGGGGTATGAAGGCCAAATGGGGATTTTTAAGTTTTTCAAAGCTAAATTTTCACCCCAATGGAGGTTCTTTGTTCATACCTTGATACACTGCATTTCTAAGAAAACAACTGGCTGGAGCCAATTTAGCAGTCCCATTGCATATGCTTTTGTGTGTTTATCCACTGCTAGAAAATATATTTTTTCTCAAATGATCTTCAATGATCTTGCCTCAAATCTGGACAACAAGAAGAGTTTCTTCATGTATCCCAGGTTTGTTCAGGCAGTTATTACTAATGAATTGACGGACATACCACATTTTGATGGGGTATATGTACCTAAACCCCCTAAAGGCAAGGTTTTCTCAAATATGAGAAGATCTGCTAGGGACTCGGAAGGAGTTGACACCCCATTGTTCTCAACAATGATGGTGGTGTCCCAACCACAAGAAGGTATGGCAGCAGAGTCAAGGCCCCCATTAGACAATCCCACTGCTAGCCAATCCCAACCTTCCCACTCCAAATCAATTCCATAGTCTCTTCTTGAAAAACCAACTTCTCCAATAACCCAAATTTACTCAAGGAAAAAGGTCACGAAGGCTCCTTCCCTTCCTGTACCTTCACCCACTAAGCCTTTAAGCCCTCTAAGGGAGGATTCTCCCTTAGAGAATATCTACAGGGAAACCACAGGGGTGTCTCCCAACCCCAAGGAGGTGCTCTCTGAGGTGGAGGAAGAGCATATGGGTGAGAAGGCTGCCACTACTTTTGCTAGCACACAGAAGGACAGTGGTAACATCTCTAAGACCTTCCCCATGGCAACTTTGGGTGAGCAATCATCCAAAGGTCCCAGGTGCCAAGAAACCACGGGGGTGGATAGTGCTTCTGCTAGGCAGAAGACTTCCACTACAAAAAGATCCAAGGATCCTTCAAAAGAGGGTAATACTTCTGGAGAAGGTGAGGACAGATATAACTATCAGGAATTGATGGATGCCATGGGTAATATCAACATGGATGTGATCAACCAGGGAAAGGAGATTGAGGAGCTTAAACTCATAGTTCTATCACAACAAGAACAGATTCTTAACTTGAAACAAATGGTAAGGAAACTGATTCTACAAAAGAAGAAGAAGCAATTTGTCCTTAGAAGGAGGAAACCAGTGACTGATGCTCCCAAAAAGGGGGAGTCAGGAACTGATGACAATATGGAAGATGCAAAAGCAAAGGGGGAGCAAGAGAATGCAAAGATTGAGGGGGAGAAAGAAACTGCAGAAAATATAGAACAACCAGCAGTAAAAGAGCAAGTAGCAGAAACAATGAAAGAAGTGCTCACAGATCTTGAAATTGCAGAAACTCTAATCAAAGCAAAGCATGATACTCCCAAGGTCATCTCAAAGGCCAAAGGAGTTGTCATCAAAGAAAGAGGTGATGCTTCAAAGATTTCAAGTAAAGAGAAGATGATAAGCAAAGAAAAGGGTAAGGCAAAGCTGGTTGAATCTGATCAACCAATGAAAAGGCAGAAGTTGATTGATTCAGATGAAGCTCTAGCTAGGAAGATTCAGCTTGAACTTGAAGAAGCAGAAGCTATGCAAGTGCAAAAGGATAGAGAAATAGCTAAAGCAATGGCTGCAGAACTGAACAAAGCCTATCAACAAAGCTTAGCAACAGAACAAGCCAAGCAGAAAGCCACATCTTTGAGGAAGCCTACCAAGATCAAAATGGCTGCAAGGAAAAGACAACCATCAAAGACATACCTTGGTGCTCAAGAGAGAAAGAAAATGATTACTTTCCTCAAGGGTGTAGTAGGTGTCAAGGTGGAGATGTTCTCAAAGATGTCTTTTGAGAAACTCAAGAAGATGTATGATGCTGAGATGATCAAGCTTCAAGGGGATGATATTGCAAGGGTTGAAATGGAGAAAAGAATGAAAGAGAGCAATGATTTCTTACAAAAACCATTCCCTGATGAGCAAGAAACTCCAGAGGAGGAAGCAACAATTGGTGAAAGTCTAAGGACATTAAAGAGACCAAAAATGATTGCAAGGAGAAAATCCACAAAGAAGCCTAGAATAGAAGAGGAAGAGGCTGAAAAGGTTGCTGAAGAAGAAGAGGCACATGAGTCATCTACAATGAAAGAACCTGCAAGTACTGAGGATGTCAAAATGTACATGGTAGTGATGGACAAAGTGCGTGAACCAATTTCAGCAGAACCTGTAGGAGTTAAACCTCCTGAAGTAATACACTGGGATGTCTTGGAGGTAGATGGCAAGGAATATATCAGACTGAAGAGAAAAGATGAGAAATATGAAGTTTACAGCACTTGGAACAAGATTGTTAGAACCTGTTCAAGATCAGATATTGAAGAAATGTTTGAGATAGGAATGAAGTTATATGCAGATCAACTGAAAGCTCCAGTGATTTCAATTACAAAACTGATAATGGAGTATCTGTGTATGATGTTCAAGCCTGATGAAGTGGAGGAGATAATTAGGAATGTCTTTCAATCAGTGAATAATTGGACTCTATATGAAACTAGTAGAGTATATGCAGTGACTTTGGATTTGAATCACATTGACTACTTCCTAGTGGATAGAGTGTGCAACCATAGCAGACTGAAGCTTCATGCCATGCTGAAGAAGAAGCTAGGATGTATTCCAGATTCAGAAATGGCTAAATATTTGATCCAAAGAACGATTAATCAGAGTTTGGGGTTGGATGAAAATACTGGAATTTAAGCTATGATGGAGTTTTGGGAGCATCTTGAAGAAGATCTGAAGAACTTGACTTCTCTTCCTAAAAGTCAAGTTAGGGGGAGATTGTTGGGAACTGAAGACATGAACAAGTGTTTAATGCTGCTAGTACAGAATTACTACTGCCAGAGAAGTTCAAAGATAATGCTGCTAGGTATTACTACTTCTAGTAGAATTAATACTGCTAGTCAAAGTTAGTGCTGCTTGAACAAAGTTAGTACTGCTTAGCTAGTTAGTACTGCTAGAGGTTAGTGCTGCTTAGTAGTTAATGCTGCCAAGTTTGAGTTAATACTTCCAAGATGATTAGTGTTGCTTATGAGATGGAGATCCGAATTACAAGAATGACAGCTGGATATACTGAAGATATTAATGGAAGATATTCTGAAGATATTTTATTCATTGTAATTATCTTTTATTCAGTATATGTATAGAATGTATAGAATAGTTTAGATTTGAATCAATTCTAAGTTTTTGTTCTAGAGAAAAATCAACCTCAAGGCATAGTTCCTAATTCTAGAAAAGTAGAATTCATCTTGAAAG
The DNA here is from genome assembly GCA_954870635.1 of Arctium minus. Lineage (NCBI taxonomy): Eukaryota > Viridiplantae > Streptophyta > Magnoliopsida > Asterales > Asteraceae > Arctium > Arctium minus. The sequence continues at coordinate 61,192,768 of OX941088.1, read as the reverse complement.
AGCTTGTTCTTCAAGATTGAGGTTGTGTGTGTAATCTTGTGATTTCAATCATTTAATACAAGTTTACAAGTTGTTCATCATAATTACTGTTTGTTTACTGTTCTATTGAATATCAAAGTGTTATTCCGCAAACTTCTTTGATATTGTTTCTGAGTATTCATAATTCTTGTTAAGAATTCGATCCTGACAATCATAAATTCGGGAATTTTTCCTATATCGTGTTCTTTGGGTGGTGGACTTGTTGAAAGAACCTTTGATATGGTGGCGGTGGCTATTATCTTGAAACTACTCAACTTTTCAACGATGCACTCGTGGGGTGGTGAATCGCATCCTACATAACCTTGATGCAAACTCATCTTCTTACACTCAACTCCAATTTTGTGTCTTTTATTTTATAATTTTGTGTATGGGTTGAGTCTGTTATTTTTTCAACTAGTATCAAATTTTTTTGGGATTAAAAATAAAAAAAGACAGAAAATAGGAAAAAGTTTCATGCATCATATATCCTTAGATTTTTTTTTGTTTCATAGTTTGATTAATCTATCCACTACTAGCAACTTCCTAGAACTAAGCAACCAATTCCCCGATATCCATAGTGATTAAACTTTGAAACTCTAGAAATGACATAGGCCTTTTTTAAATACTTGACCGATACACTTTTCCTTTGTTGCCTTACCTGAGCCTTTGAGTATTATCATTCATTCCACAATGAGAACATTGAGTATTTTAAGTCTGGGGGGGGGGGGGGGGAGAAAACTCAAGTGTTGGAAAAAAGAGCAAAATCCTTCAAAATTTTGGAAGGATAAAAAAAATACAAATAGCTGAGTTTAACAACTTGAGGTGAAAAAGTTGGGTAAAACACATCAAATACATAATAGAAAAAAAAATCTTGTGTAACCAAAAAAGACATGTTTAGGGGAAGATGAAAAATGAAAGAAAATGAGAAGCCTTAAACACCAACCATTCAAAGTCTTATGGATCTAAGTTTGCAAAGTCAATTTTCATAAAATTGGTGAATTATATCTTAGCTTATGGAAATCAAATTACAATAAAAAGAACATAGTGGAAAAATCTATGAATATTTTTAATCAAAGGGATTTAAGATGCAAAAAAAAAAATTGAAGAACCTATTTGTGATACTTAGTCTTTTTATGTATTTTGTATCTTCATTTGTTTTTATTTTCGTCATTTTAACTTACTTGGGGACAATTGACAAGTTATGTTTGGGGGTGTGATAACTTTCATTTTGAGTGTTATTTACACATCATTTGTGTGAGTTTTTATTTTATTTTAGTTATGTTTCTTTTTTATTTGTTTATGTTTCTTTCTTTTATTATTTTATTTTCGGTTAGAGTTGTTGAGAATATTTTTATGGTTAAACGCATCATTTTTTAGTTAAAAACTTTACTGATCGGTTTGTGGGCACATTCTGCCCACTGTGGGCATTTCTGTACTTTGTAGCAACGACAAGGTGAGTGTGGTCCAACCAATATGAGATGTGAGCCACATAATTTTTAATATGTAGATCTTAGGGACATTATTTGTAATCTTGGTGTACTTTTGACCAAAAGATTTCTCTCAAAAGTTTATAGATTTTCATCTATAAATACAAGACGTGGGAATTCATGATCTCTATCATCAACAAAGCAACAATGTAGAAGTTTAGTTTTCTTTGCATTGTAGTTGTCTTTTTATTATTTTAGTTGTAGTTTAATTTATAATTTTTAAATTTTTGCATTAATTTCCACATTTACTTTCCGTCTAAATTTATAGTTTATTTCTCTTTTTAGTTTAATGCAAGTAGTTAATAAGTATTTTTTTTACTTTATGTCTTTTAATTTTATTAATATGCGCTAAACACCTTTTTAGGTGTGGGTGTGGGCCTGGTCGATCTTGATACTAGTAGGCGACGTTTGGGTGTTGCCGTTATTGCTAGCTCTTAAGTTTGGTCACTTGAGTCAGGACTTAAACTCAACGCGGATAAGCTGATCATTTTGAAATGTTAATATTAGATCTTGACCTCAAGAGGGGCGAATTCGAAATACGGCTTAAGTGATGCACAACGATTTGAGAGAGTTTTTGATAACCACATAGAGATACGAGTCTTGTATGATTTACTAAGGTTCAAACGTCGGTCGAGATTTAAATCACAAAGAGATTTGTGTATAAATGTTCATACTGGTAGAACTTGATTTTTATCAACTTAGTTAAATCGGCAAGATTAAGAGTCGGTAACAATGGACACTTAATGAGCATTTTGTAGGACCGGTCTATAAAAATTCATTTTCGAGAGATCGGACTTTTTATAGACACTTCGTGCTACAAAGTGACTAACCATTTTGTTACTACGTAAATCTTAAGGAAAACTTACACTCATACCCATTTTTATTTACTTGTTTAGTTTTCGTTGTTAAAAACCCAAAACTCACTCAAAAATATTTTCTTCTTCTCTTATTGAAATCGGTGTATTCTCGACTTAGGACTCGAAACTTTGAAGTCCAATACATGTGGATACGATCTCGGTGTATTTACCACTTTATTACTTGTAGCAACCACAGTGTCGGTGTATACTTGTTCCCACACTGTGGACTATATGGTTTTCCGCTACCACACTATATATATATATATATATATATATATGTGTGTGTGTGTGTGTGTGTGTGTGTGTGTGTGTGCACACATACTCACACATAAAGAGCAAATCAAATGAGAAACATAAAAATGTTGTAAACTCATGAGAACCGATTCAAAAGTATTTTTGTATATGATTTTTTAATCAGTGAAAAAGCTAGAATTTAAGGTATTATTTCACATATATTTGCTTGATAATGTAACTTTTTTACAAGTATTTGTTTCACAATTTGATAGTTTTTTACATGTATTTTTTGTTTCATTATACGAAGAAAAAAAAGTTCTACATGTATTTTTTTCACAATGTAAACACAATTTTCGTGGATTTTTATAACATATTTGTGGTTCTAATTAGATTACAGTCACTCTCTATATATGTCACATAATTTCATATAAAGTGATCACGGCTACAAATATTTTGTTTTGCTTTATATTTGAGCCAACAGAGCAGATATACAGACCCAACATAAGTAGGAATGACAAGAAATTTCATGTCCGTTGATGGAGAGAATGACAAAGGTGTACCGATGACATGTCTTTGTTATCGTTTAAATTATTCAAGTCGAGGTGATAATGAAGGTGTTTTATGTTCCTTGATGTTTCGATTTTACATCACGTTGTTCCTTTTGTCCCCTCTCTTTCACATGTCTCTCTCACTTGGGTTGTTTTCATGACCACAACCAAAAAGGACAACTTGTTAAAATGTAGAGTAAATTATGTCTTTCGCCTTGTGGTTTGTTTAAAACTATGATTTCTGTCCATGTGGTTTAGATTATGGTTTTCGTTCTTATGGTTTCTATTAATTAATTGTTATTTTCATTTTTGTAATTTAAGATTTATTGTTGTTTTGGTTTTTGTGGTTTACAATTCTTTACTATTTTAGTCCGTTATATTTAAGAGAATGAATTAATCCAGGGACAAAAATAACAATAAATTAAAAACCATAGAAACGAAAATCACAATTCTTAAATCACACGAAATTGAAAACTTTAACAAATCATAAGGACGAAATCGTAATTTACTCCAAATTTGATTTAAAATCACATTTTGTCGGACAAATAGAATTAAAATAAACTTACCTTGATATTGATTAATTGAACTTACATTAATTGATTATTACTTTGGATAAAGTTTTTTGGTCTTTGATGTAATTAAAATGATTTATTATTTTTTATGTTCTAAAATACACGTTCATATTAAAAGAAAGACACTTAGGTGCCGTTTGTTTTTTAAGAGGTCTAAAGTCTGAAGTCTTAATTTAGTTATGATTAATAAGAGGTGATGTATAAAAAGGTCTAAACGATTCAGATTTAAAAGCCATTAAGAGGTTTTTTAAAAAAACAAACAACCCCTTAGTTTATAACAAAAGAAGTATAATGTTATAAAAAATTGAGAAGGCAATATAATTTTGGAAACACATACTATTTTTTGATGTTTTTTAATATCTTTCTTTTTTTAAATGTTTTGCTCTAGCACCTAAACGAATATAAATTGATTTTTCAAATTAGGAACAGAAAACAAGGTGCATTTCATTTTACTAGAAGCGTACTCGCGCAATGCAGCGAGATACATCACGATTTTAATGTTTCATTTTATTTTTTTGTCGATTTACAGTACGATTTTTAATGGTTTTGAGAAAGTGATAATATTTTTTTATAAATTTGTTTAATTTAAGTTTAATATTATAATGTTTTTTATATAAAAAAATTAAGTATTTTGTTAGAATTCAATGATTATCTTATATATTTTAGTGACATTTAGAAAAAATAACTAATTACATATTTAATAATATAATTAAAACAAAATTATAGTAATATAATATATTAATTAATAGTAATATATGGAAATGTCTGTATAAAAGTAAGGTCCTGTACATACCAAAATTGGTGGGTGTTAAAAGCTTGCAGTAGTAATATGTATCTTGTGCTTTAATACTAGTAAATTAAGAGATTTTTAAAATCTTGCATAAAATGATGGTACCTTGTGCCTAATAATTTGTATTTAAGAGTTTTTTATCTGTGTTTTATAATATAGTATAGATTTACTCGGTAATTTGGTTAGGAACGTACATGAAACGTGTTTTCATGTGCGTCTAGGACACATGATTAGAAAACTTTAACATACATTTAATTTGGATCACTTTCTTAAAATATACTCTCTCCGTCCCAAAATAAGTGTCTAAATTACTATATTTGTTTGTTCCAAAATAAGTGTCCATTTTCAAAAGTAATTTCCACTTTCCCATTCTACCCTTAATTACGTGATGGAGAAAATTTATCTCTCTATAATTAAGGGTAAAATTGTACTTTGGTTAATTAAAAAGTGTAATAATTACACACTTCTAAAACTAGGGGTGAGCAAGGAGTCCCAAATTCCGATACCGAACCCGGTACCGTACCGATCCCGGACCGTCCTATGTATTTCGGTACGGTAATCGGTTCCATGTTTTTCCTATAATCGATAATCGGTTCGGTACTGATAGGGTACTAGTACCGAAATATCGTTAGTGTTACCGGTGCCGGTACCGAACCGGTACCGTACCGGTCTAATCGGTATGATATTCGGTATCGAGTTTTCCACATTTTCGGTATCGGGAATTTTCGGTACGGTACCGGTTCGGTACGGTACTAGTCCCATGCTCACCCTTATCTAAAACTGTGTCTTTTTCATTGTGGACATTTATTTTGGGACGGAAGGAGTATAACTATAGTTAACGGTTACATTTCATGCTTTTATTTCCCTATTCTATTAAAGTTGAGTCACATGATCATAAATCCAAATCTATGTAGGCGTAATCATATAAAAACCCTATATATAGTGAGAATCGTGAGATCTCATACAATTTTTACAGCCCATTTTATCCAATTGAAATTCCTTAAAATTCCATATTTAGTCATTTGATTTTTTCAAACAATTATCTCAATTTACCCCGATTAACTTTTTCAAATAATACACAATTATGCTAATCAAATCAAACACTTTATTATTACCCAAATTTTGGAGCTTGACCATCCCGATAAACGTCACTTGCCTTTCGGCCGCCATACCTCCTCACACTCCGCTTACCTCCACCTTGCATCACCACAATCCTTTATCTCCCGAATGAAAACCCCAAACCTCGCATCTTTGCTTTACACCAACTACGATGGTTTTCTGCTTTTACACTTTGACATTGGTCATTTGATAACTCTCATTTTAAGTGTTATTTACATTTCGTTAGTGTCTTTTTCACTACAAGAAAAAGCTTAGTTAGTGACAAAAATTTTAGTGACTACTTATGTTTTGGTCACTAACTGTGACATTAGTGACGATGTCAAAGGTCATGATTAAGTTTCGGTCACTAATATGAATTTTAGTGAAAAAAATTAAATTTTGTCACTACTAGGTCACTAATTCTCAAGGAATTGCTTTTACGACTTCGTTATCCGTCACAAAAGTTAGCGGTCATTACATTGAAAGGATTAGTGACCAAAAATGGTGGTCACTAAGTTGAATTTTCTATTGACCAAAAGATAGTGGTTACTAAGTGATATTCATTTGTTGTACAATTGTTAGAGTTAGATGAGTTAGTAACCAAAACATTAGTGGTCACTAAATTGGAAGTGATAGTGACCAACAAAAGGTAGTCATTAAGTAGTATTAATTCATTAATTGTAGAATGGAATTGTTAGTGACCAAAAAATAGTGGTCACTATATTGAATGTGTTAGTGACAAAAAATAGTGGCCACTAAATGAGATTCATTAGTTGTAATATTGTATTGAATTAGATAAGTTAGTGACCAAAAAAGGTGGTCACTAAATTAAGTGTTAATGACCAAAAAATAGTGGTCACTAAAATGTTTTTTCATTAGTTTTAGGATTGTAGTGGGTTGAATGGGTTAGTGACCAAACACGATGGTCACTAAATTGAAAGGGTTAGTGACCAAAAAATAGTTGTCACTAAGTGATTTTCATTAGTTGTAGAGTTGGAAATGTTTGTGACCAAAAAACGGTGGTCACTATATTGAAAGAGTTATTGACAAAAAAATCGTGGTCATGAAATTGAAAGGGTTTGTGACCAAAAAATGGTCACTATATTTAAAAGAGTTAGTGACAAAAAAATAGTGGTCACTAAGGGGTTGTTTGTTTTTTAAAAATAAACTCTTAATGGCTCTTAAGTCTGAATCGTTCAGACTTTTTTACACACCACCTCTTATTAATCATAACTAAAATAAGACTTCAGACTTTAGACCTCTTAAAAAACAAACGACACCTAAGTGATTTTCATTACTTGTAGAGTTGGAAGGGTTTGTGACCAAAACTTTTGGTGGTCACAAAGTTTGTAGTGTTAGTGACCAAAAAATAGTGGTCATTAAATAGTTTTCATTAGTTGTAATAAGATTCTAGTGAGTTGTCAGGATCGAATTCTCAACAAGAATTAATTCTCAGAAACAATATCAAAGAAGTTTGCGGAATAACACTTTGATATTTAATGAAACAGAAAACCAAAACAGAATATAATCAACAAACTGTAAACTTGTATTGAATGCTTTGAAGTTACAAGATTACTCACTCAACCTCAATACTGATGAACAGGCTCACCAATACGAATTCTACTTCTCTAGAATTAGGATCTATGTCTTGAGGTTGATTTTCTCTCTAAAAGTATAAAAACAAAAGTTAACTCATTATTCTAAACTATACAATATATATACTGAATACAAAGATAATTACAATAAATAAAATATCTTCAGTATATCTTCCATGTATATCTATAAGCTTCCATAATCTTCAGATTATCCAGCTGTCATTCTTTCCATCCGAATCTCTTTAGCAGCACTAACCATGATCAGCAGCATTAACTTCTTCTAGCAGCATTAACTACTAAGCAGCACTAACTACTAGCAGTACTAACTAGCTAAGCAGTACTAACTTTGTTCAAGCAACACTAACTGACTAGCAGTATTAATAGTACTAGCAGTAGTAACACTCAGCAGTATTAACCTTTAAGTCTTCTAGCAGTAGTAACTTTGTTAGCAGCAGTATTAACCATACTTGATGAATTCTTCAGTTCCCAACAATCTCCCCCTAACTTGACTTTTTGAAAGAGAAGTCAAGTTCTTCAGAATTAATCTTCAAGATGCTTTCAACACCTCTGATTCAATTTCCCAAATTTGGATCTAGGCCCAAGCTTTGATTTACAGTTCTTCTCACCACAATCTTGGCCATCTCTGAATCCTTTGTACAAACCAGTGTAGCTTTAAGCATCCCTTCTAACTTCTTTTTGCTATGCTCATAGATTTTGTCCACCAGGTAGTATTCATGATAACAATTGTCAATAGTAATCATGTATACTCCACAGTTTTCAAACAGTATCCATTTGTCAATCTTCTTGAATATGAACTCATGCATATGATCTTTAATCCTATGGTGCACTCTTTCAGGCTCAAACATCATGCACAAGTATTCCAATGTCACTTTGAGAAGATTCTCTTCAGTACCTTTCAACACAGGTTCATAAAGTTTCATCCCAACTTTATATAGTTCTTCAATATCAGCTCTTGAACAACTTCTGATGACTTTCCCCCATGTTGAATAAGCTTCAAATGAACCATCAGCTCTCTTGATTCTGAAGAAATTCTTTCCATTGTCTCTCAGAATATCCCAGAAGATGATCTCTGGAGCTTGCATAGAGATTGGAACAACTTTCAAAGGTTCCACTATTGTCATGTACGGATCCATACTTTCATCTGTTTGCTTAGTGACCTGCTCTTGACTCTGTACTGGCTCTGTTGGGGATGTGACTGAAGGTTCTGCTTCCTTTTCAGTTTCTTCCACCCTAGGCCTTTTCAACTGCCTTTTTGGAGCAATTGATTTCACTCTTTTTCCAGACTTGGCTTCTATACCAACATTTCCAGGTTCTTCCTTCTTCTCTTCTGCTTCTTCTTTGGAAGGTGTGGTTTCCTCAGGGAATGGTTGTTGGATGTTGAGATCATGTCTCTCTTTCATCCTTCTCTCAGCCTCCTCCCTTTGTGCTGAATCCCCTTGAAGCTTGGCCATTTCCTTGTTATACAACTCTTCAATCTGAGAGAATGCCATGTGGGTAAACATCTCCCCCTTAACACCAATTGCACCTTTCAGGAAGTTTATCATTTTTCTTCTTTCCTGATTGGCCAAAAATGTCTTGGAGGGTTGTCTTTTTTGCTTTTGTTTCTGAATTGGCATCTTCTTAACTTGGAGTTTCTTGACCTGAGTTGTTGTCTGAGCTGCTTCTTTCAAACTCTTTTGGTATTCTGCATTTAACTTCTTGGCCATTATCCTTGCAAGCTCTCTATCAGTTTCTGTTTGAAATTGCTCCTCTTTTTCCATTTGCTCTTGAAGCTGCTTTGCCATCTCCTCATCCATTTCAATCTGACTCCTCTTCTTTGAAGGTTGTTCAGGTTCAATCATCTTTCCTTTTCCTTTTATATCCTCCTTCATTTTCTTCTTTTGAGGTTCTTCTTCATTGATGACCACTCCTTTGGCCTTTTGAGTAGCCTTAGGAGTGTCATTCTTTGCTTTTACTAAAGTCTCTGCTATCTCCATTTCTTCCACAGAGAGCCCTATTTCTGCTGCTTCAGTTTCTGCTGCTACTTTTACTTCAGCAGCAGTAACTGTTTCTGTTTCCATCTCTTCCTCTGTCTCCCCCTCAACTTCAGCTTTCTTTTCAACAGTTTCCCCTTCATGCTTCTCCCCCTTGTTGAAAGAATCTTGAACTTTGTCCCTCTTTTTGAGTACAAACTGTTTCCTTCTTTTCTTTTGAACCAGCCTGGTCACCATCTTCTTCAATTTTTCAATCTGGACTTGTTGTGACAGGATCACCAGCTTCATCTCCTCTATTTCTTTTCCTTGTTTCAGAACATCTATGTTGATGTTACCCATTGCCTCCATCAATTCATCATAGTTATATCTGTCCTCACCTTCTCCAGGAGTGTTACCCCCTATTGAAGGATCATTGGATCTTTTAGTAGTGGAAGTCTTCTGCCTAGCAGAAGCACTATCCACCCCTGTGGTTTCTTGGCACCAGGGACCTTCAAATGATTGCTCATTCAAAGTTGCCATGGGGGAGGTCTTATTGATGTTACCACTTTCCTCCTCTGTACTAGCAGGAGTAGTGGCAGCCTCATCACCCATATGCTCTACCTCCTCCTCAGAGAGCAACTCCTTTGGGTTGGGAGACACCCTTGTGGTTTCCCTTTGGATATTCTCTAGGGGAGAATTCTCCCTTAGAGGGCTTAAAGGCTGAGAGGGTAATGGTACAAGAAGGGAAGGAGCCTTCTTTACCTGTTTTCTCTTGTAAGTTTGGGTGATAGGAGAGGTTGGTTTTTCAAGAAGGGACTGGGGAATTGATTTTGAGAGGGAAGGTTGGGCTTGGCTAGCAGTGGGTTGGTCTAATGGGGGCCTTGACCCTGCTTCCATACCTTGATTGATTTGGGACACCACCATCATTGTAGAGAACAATGGGGTGTCAACTCCTTCAGAGTCCCCAGCAGATCTTCTCATATTTGAGAAAACCTTGCCTTTGGGGGGTTTAGGTACATATACCCCAACAGGTTGAGGTATATCCATCAATTCATGAGTAATGACTTCTTGAACAAACCTGGGATACATAAAGAAGCTCTTTTTGTTTCCCATGTTTGAGACAAGATCACTGAAAATCATTTTAGAAAAATTATACTTTCTGGCAGTGGCCAAGCACACCAAAGCATAAGCAATAGTGCTGCTGAACTCACTCCATCCAGTAGTCTTTTTGGAGATACAGTGCATAAGAGTATGGACAAAGAAACGCCATTGGGGTGAAAATTTTGCTTTAGAGAATTTGAAAACTCCCAATGGGCCTCCATACCCCATTCTTGTAAGATTTGAAAACAGTTCATCATTTGGGATAGAGGTTATACCAGAGGCATCGTCTAGACGTAGACTGATGCGAATAACCTCTTCAGTAACCGTGAGTGATTGATCACAGATTCTTGTCTTGATCATCTGCACACCATTCTCAACAACAATGGTTGCATTAGCCCAGAATTGCCTTTGATGCTCAATATAGATTGTAGGGGATACAATAAGAGCATGAGCAATGTGGCTTGACTTGAGAAAATCCACAATCTGATGAAATCCTGCAGCTTTCTTTGGCTTTTGTAGCATTGCAATCTCGTTGTGCTCGTCGATAAAAGTCATGGATGCCATTGATCTTAGTGAAAAGCTTGCCTGAAAACTTCGAACTTGAGAGAGAAAAGGTTTTGAGCGCAAGAGAACAGTATGCAAAGAGTCGTTATGAACTTTTAGGCGGGCAAAGAGTATTTATAGTATTCGGAACATAAGCAGTATTAACCTAGAGCAGTATTAACTACTAGCAGTATTAACTAACTAGCAGTATTAACTACGAGCAGTATTAACTAACTAGCAGTATTAACTGAAAGCAGTATTAACTACTAGCAGTATTAACTAACTAGCAGTATTAACTAACTAGCAGTATTAACGGAAAGCAGTATTAACTACTAGCAGTATTAACTGAAAGCAGTATTAACCACTAGCAGTATTAACCACTGAAAGCAGTATTAACTAGCTAGCAGTATTAACTGAAAGCAGTATTAACTACTAGCAGTATTAACCACTGAAAGCAGTATTAACTAGCTAGCAGTATTAACTGAAAGCAGTATTAACTACTAGCAGTATTAACTAAAAGCAGTATTAACTACTAGCAGTATTAACTGAAATACTCCTTTTAAACCTGCTAAACACTGAGTACTGCTATGCATATCCTGAAACAGAAGATTAGTAACTCCAAGAATAATATACAGATATAAAACCACTTTTTGAGAAGGGGATTATTCAGAGTTGATCATTCCCACACTTGTTACCAAGAAAGTGAATCTACCCACATCAAAAGCTTTAGTGAATAAATCAGCAAACTGATTATCAGTGTGAACTTTGACAACTTGAATAAGTTTCTTTTCATTACAATCTCTTATAAAGTGATACCTGATCTCAATGTGCTTTGTTTTTGAGTGCTTGACTGGATTATTCACAATGCTAATAGCACTGCTGTTGTCAATAAAGATTGGAGTGTGTAGAAAGGTTACCCCATAATCCAACATTTGATTCTGAATCCATAAGACTTGAGAACAGCAACTTGCAGCTGCTATGTACTCTGCCTCTGTTGTAGATGTGGATACTGTGGTTTGTTTCTTGCACTGCCATGAGACTAGTCTAGCACCCAAACACTGACATCCTCCAGAAGTAGATTTTCTGTCCAAGTTTGCCCCACCTAGATCACTGTCTGAGTATGCTATTAGGTCAAAAGGTGAGTTATGAGGATACCAAAGTCCCAATCTGGGTTGCCCTTTGAGATATCTGAATATCCTCTTAACAGCTTGAAAGTGAGATTGCTTTGGCCTAACTTGAAATCTTGCACATACACAGACTGGAAACATTATATCTGGCCTTGATGCTGTGAGATACATGAGAGAGCCAATCATGGATCTATAATGATGCACATCCATATCCTCCCCCTCAAGATCTGCTGTGATCTGCTTGTGTGTTTCCATAGGTGTGCTGGCAGGTTTTGATTCTGAGAAATCAAACTTGGTTAGAATATCCTGCACATACTTGGATTGACATATGAAAATGCCATCTGACTTCTGTTGAACTTGGAGTCCAAGGAAGAAAGTAAGTTCCCCCATGGAACTCATTTTGAACCTTTGATGCATTAAATCCTCAAACTCCTTGCACATGTTGTTTCTTGTAGATCCAAAGATAATGTCATCAACATAGATTTGGACCAGCAAAATATCCTTCTTCTTTCTTTTAATAAATAGAGTCTTATCAATGACTCCTCTTTCAAAGTCATTTTCCAAGAGATAGGATGACAGAGTGTCATACCATGCTCTTGGGGCTTGATGTAGTCCATAAAGTGCTTTCTTTAATTTGTATACCCTGTCTGGATAGCTTGGGTTTTCAAACCCTGGTGGTTGACAGACATATACTTCTTCTTCAATTGACCCATAGAGAAAGGCACTTTTTACATCCATTTGATAGACTTTGAAGTTCATGTAAGAAGCATAGGCTAGGAATAGTCTGATTGCTTCTATTCTAGCCACAGGTGCAAACACTTCTTCATAATCTATACCCTCTTCTTGAGTATATCCCTGAGCCACCAGCCTTGCTTTGTTCCTTATGACAATACCTCTTTCATCTCTCTTGTTTCTGAAAATCCACTTTGTGCCAATTGCTCTGTGACCTTTAGGAAGGTCTACCAGATCCCATACATCTTGTAGCTTGAACTGTAGCAGTTCCTCTTGCATTGCTTCTATCCAGCTAGATTCTTTCATAGCATCATGTGCCTTTTTAGGCTCAAGCTGTGATAGAAAACAAGAAAGCACTGTATGCTGTTGATCTTGCATTTCCTGAAGCCTGCTTTGATGTCTAGTCATCATAGGAGAAGAGATATCTCCTATTACCAGCTGTGGAGGATGATTTTTTTGAACTCTGGTGTTATGACTAGGTTCTTCATTCAGTCCAGCCTCAAGATTAGATTCATGCAACTCAACTGAAATGTTTTCAGATGCCACTTCATTATTTTCTTGAGTCTCCTTATCTCTAGTGTCTTCTTCACTCTGGCTTGGTCCAGTAAATGATTCCTTTTCACAGTCTTCAACAGAATTTACTGTGGGTATGGGAAAAGTCACAGATTTAGATAGACTTTCTTGAGCTTGTGTGATCCCTGATCCTCCACTTCCTGTTCCTGTATACTCATTACTGAAACCAAAGGAGTTAGTTAGTGAATCAATGTCAAATAGCCACTGAGGTCCAGACCCAACAGGATTTGGTGTGTTCTCATTGCATTTGACATTGTCACTTTCTTCAATTATTCTAGAAGAAGAGTTAAAAACTCTGTAAGCCTTACTCTGAGATGAATATCCAACAAGAAATCCATCATCTGCTTTGTTATCAAACTTACCTAAGTGAGATTTGGTATTTAGAATTGTACAAGGACACCCAAAAGGTTTGAAGAAACCAATAAAAGGTTTTCTTTTATTTAAAAGCTCATATGGGGTCTTGATCTTTTGCTTGACCACTAGAACTCTGTTTTGGACATAACAAGCAGTATTAACTGCTTCAGCCCAGAAGGTAAATGGCAATTTGGAATCAGCCAACAGAGATCTAGCAGCCTCTATTAGTGTTCTAATCCTCCTTTCAGCAACACCATTCTGTTGAGGAGTCCTAGGAGCACTATATTGCCTCTCAATACCTTTTTCTTCACAAAAGGTGTTTAGATCATGATTTTTAAACTCAGTGCCATTATCTGATCTAATGACTTTTACTCTTTGATTAGTTTGGTTTTCAATTCTTAGAATAAAGGATTTGATAAGACCACTTGTTTCATCCTTAGTCCTTAGAAAATATACCCAAGTAAATCTAGAGTAATCATCAACAATAACCAAGCAGTAAGATTTCTTGCCTATACTCATAACATTTGTAGGACCAAACAGATCCATATGCAGTAATTGGAGACAAGAAGAAACATAATTTAACTCTTTGGTCTTATGAGAAGTTTTGTGTTGTTTGCCTTTAAGACAAGCAACACAATGATCATCACATGAAAAGACTTTTGAAGGTAAACCTCTTACAAGGTTATTTTTAACAAGATTGTTCATAGTCTTGAAATTCATGTGACACATCCTTCTGTGCCATAGAGAGGATTTATCTACAGAAGCTTTTGAAACAAGACAATTTAGAGATGAATCACTATCAACATTGTCCAAATCAAGACGGTAAACATTGTCCTTTCTTGGAGTTCTAAGTAGTATCATGCTTTCATCAACTACCTTGAACCCTGGAGCAAGAATCATACACTCAGAAGTAGTGAATAATATACTATGTTGTTTGTCACAAACCTGTGATACACTTAACAGATTGTACTTTAATTGATCAACATAGTAGACATCCTCAAATGTCATCTTACCTTTGGTGACCTTACCTTTTCCTCTTATCTTACCACCAGTAAGATTATCTCCAAATGCAACATGTCCTCCATTGATATGCTTGAAATCCTGAAGGCATGACATGTTGCCTGTCATATGCCTAGAGCAACCACTATCAACATGCCAAATGCTCTTTCCCTTGAGCTGTTGGTTGCCCTGCACATTAGATAAATCAATTAGTATGAATTAGGAACCCAAGCCAAAGTGGTCTTAGGTACCCCTTTCTCATCAAAATACTTGCATTCTTTCTTGACAAGATTTTTGAACTTTAATTCCTCATTCTTGGAGTACTTTGTTACAATAATAGGCTTGGAAATGTTTATGCTAGAATCAGTACTGGTTTTAGAAGTACTAACTGCCTTGGCAGCACTTGCATGCTTAGCAGTACTAACCTTGTTAGCAGTAGTAACTGTGTTAGCAGCAGTAACTGTGTTGGCAGTATTAACCTTTGAAGAGGTATTAACAGTATTAGCAGCATTAATATTTTCAGCAGTACTAACACTGTTAGCATTAGTAACTGTGTTAGCAGTACTAATATTGTTAGCAGTACTAACACTGTTAGTACTTCTAGGCACCCACATTTTGACACTTTCTTTTAAAATCTTTTTCTTTAAAGTGCCTTTACTTTCAATAGATTTCTTTATCACATGTACCTTTCCATCCTTTCTATAACCCACAGATTTTTGCACAAATCTTTGAAAGTTCATCTGTTGGTTAATAGGGTTAAAGTAACAATACTTAGCCAAATGATTCAACTTGCCACATATAAAACAAGGTTTTGATCTATTTATTTTATTCAGATCAACTCCTTGTTTCTGGGCCCATTGATTATTCCAGTTTCTTTGATTTCCTCTTTTTAAACCAGAATTTAGGCTCTTGGCTTTATTGCAATCACACTGTTTACAAGATCCAGGATTCACAACTGTGGTTTGTTTGTAATGGACCTTGTTATCATTTCCTTTAGTCTTCTCTATCTCCTTGGACTTGACCCAGATTTTCCCACATCCCTCATTGGTGATAATATTGTTTTCTAATGGTATCTTTTTACTCACATTATTATCCCTGTTCTCACTGGCTCCTTTCTCAGTCAAATCCTTAACTACTACCTCATCCAAAGGATCTATCTTAAAAGCTTCTTCAGACAAGTCCTTTTTCTCTTTAGTTTCTAACAAATCTGATGTAGGAGAAATATAGTTGTTATTGTAAGGAGGGGGTGTATTGTTGTATCCAATACCAGGCTTCATCTTATCATGTATCTGAGCCTTTAGAAGAGAGTCCATTGCTTTTGAAGCATAAGAAAACTTGTCTATGTCAAGCTTAACTTTTGACAGTTCCTCTTTCAGTCTATCATTCTCTTCTAAGGACTTAGACAGTTTGGTTTCTAACTCATTCTTTTCCCACTTCCAATAGTTTGTGTCATAAGAGTGTTGAAGTTCATTAGCTTGAAAGCCTTTGATTTGCTCTTCAAATCTCTCTACTATCAACACATAATCTCTTCTGTCCTTTTCTAATCTTTTGAGGTCATCACACATACTTTGATTGTGATCCCTGTATCTTGTAACAGTGGCAATGCAAGATTTAGTGCAAAGATTAGAACTTACCTCAGTGGGGAGATCAGACACTTCTGCCATAAGAGCTTGGTTCTGAATGGCTTCCTCTGCTTGATCACTCCAATCAAATCCCATTCCTTGTTGAGAAACAAGGGCTTGAGCAGGATTCTTGTTCAGATTGTATCCTCCATTCTGAGCTTGTTGGTGGTTGTTGTTTGGAACAGCACTCCTGCATTCTCTAGCAAAGTGTCCTTTCTTGTGACACTTAAAACATTCCACCTTGGTTTTGTCAAAACCAGCTCCATCTTCTCTTCTTTGAGAGAAGTTATTTCTTCCAGTTCTTTTAATGAACTTCTTCACCCTCATGGATAACATGGCCATCTGCCATTTAATATCCATCTCCTCCAGATCATCAGGGTGAATTTGATCCAGATCATCATTAATCAAAGAATTGTTGCTATGACTGGACAAAAAGGCTTCAAAGATAGTTTCAGTGCCTTTTTCTGAACTTACTCCACTGGCAGTACTAACTGCTTCAGGGTTGGCAGTAGTATCAGTGGATGCTGAAAGAAGTGCAGCATTGTGAATATAACCAGAGGGCTTCTTCTTGGTTTCTACCTCAGTTTCAAAAACTCTTAGATCATTGTATAGATCATCAAGTTCTTTCTCTTCCAGATTGTCACTCTGTCTATATGAGACAGTGTACATAGTCCATTCATCCCCAAGAGATCTGAGGAACTTTCTGTTGATATCATCTTGTTCCATCTTCACACCTACAGTAGCCAGTTCACCAATGAGTTTATTGAACCTATCAAAAGTTTGAGTCATAGACTCATTCTTTGTGGAAGTGAAGTTCTCATACTGCTGCTTTAGAACATCTCTTTGATTTCTTTTGATGCTCTTAGTTCCAGCAAATCTTTTCTCTAGAGCATTCCAGAGAATCTGAGCATCAGTGCAGTTGCAAAATTGATGCTGATATTCATTGGGAATGGCCAAGAGCAGAGTGCTCAAGGCCTTCATCTCTGTCTCTCTGATCTTCCTCTCACCATCTGTCTTTGGTGGAGGTCTTTTCCCATCTGGTCCTATCCTTCCAGCTTCAGAAGGACCATTCTCAATGATATCCCACATTGAGTAGTCAGTGAGAAGAATATATTGTCTGATTCTGATCTTCCACATGTCAAACTCACTTGGTTTGAGCATTGGAACCTTAGAAACCAAAGTACTGCTTGATTCTGTAAGATTTTCCATGATGAGTAACTGTTTCTGAGAGAGTTAGGCTCTGATACCACTTGTCAGGTTCGAATTCTCAACAAGAATTAATTCTCAGAAACAATATCAAAGAAGTTTGCGGAATAACACTTTGATATTTAATGAAACAGAAAACCAAAACAGAATATAATCAACAAACTGTAAACTTGTATTGAATGCTTTGAAGTTACAAGATTACTCACTCAACCTCAATACTGATGAACAGGCTCACCAATACGAATTCTACTTCTCTAGAATTAGGATCTATGTCTTGAGGTTGATTTTCTCTCTAAAAGTATAAAAACAAAAGTTAACTCATTATTCTAAACTATACAATATATATACTGAATACAAAGATAATTACAATAAATAAAATATCTTCAGTATATCTTCCATGTATATCTATAAGCTTCCATAATCTTCAGATTATCCAGCTGTCATTCTTTCCATCCGAATCTCTTTAGCAGCACTAACCATGATCAGCAGCATTAACTTCTTCTAGCAGCATTAACTACTAAGCAGCACTAACTACTAGCAGTACTAACTAGCTAAGCAGTACTAACTTTGTTCAAGCAGCACTAACTGACTAGCAGTATTAATAGTACTAGCAGTAGTAACACTCAGCAGTATTAACCTTTAAGTCTTCTAGCAGTAGTAACTTTGTTAGCAGCAGTATTAACCATACTTGATGAATTCTTCAGTTCCCAACATGAGTTGAATGGGTTAGTGACGTAAAAAATGATGGTCACTATGTTGAAATGGTTAGTGACAAAAAATAGTGGTCACCAAGTGATTTCATTAGTTGTAAGATTGTAGTGAGTTGAATGGGTTAGTGACGTAAATAATGGTGGTCACTATGTTCAAATTGTTAGTGACAAAAAATAGTGGTCACTAAGTGGTTTTCATTAGTAGTACAGTTGTAATAGTTTGTGACGAAAAAAATGGTGGTCACTAAAGTTTTAGTGTTAGTGACAAAAAAAAAAAAATTAGTGGTCACTAAAAGGTTTTCATTCGTTGTAAGATTGTAACGAGTTGAATGAGTTAGTGACCAAAAATATGGTTGTCACTAAGGTTGTGTTTACACTACAAGAAATTCACTCTATAGCACCAAAGGCTATATCGACGACACAGAAATCGTCGTTGTAGGTATGAAATAAACTTTTCCTTTAAATAAGTTGAACACTTTAAAATTTCTAAAATAAAGACATCTATAACGACGACATGTGGTTGCAGGAGGTGTGCAAGGTAAACTTTCAATGGTTTCCCGGTATGTGAATATATATTTAGTAAAAAAAATAATTTTTAATGGGCAATAGTGTCGATATGTCGTCGTCGTAGGTAAAAAACGATTTTATTATATAAATTAAATTTTTATTTTTATTTCTTTTTTTATTACAAATGAAATTACCTTACTTAATTTTTAATTTGGGATTGCTTATTTAAAACAACTTATGCTTTTTCTTAAAAGTGTTTATCAGCTTATGCGGTGACAAAAAAGAGTTTTATAAAAAGTGTTTGGATTAGTTTATTGTGGTACCAAAACGTAATAAGGTAATAAGTTGTTATTTAGGGGTGTTTGGGATTTCTTATACATATAAAATAAACAAAAAAGTCATAAGCACTTTTCAAATAAGTTGATAAGTTAGAACCAATTGACTTATGAAAAAGTGTTTATATCTTGTTTGACACCACTATAAGCACTTTCATTTTTTCTCCATCCAAACACTATAAAGTGCTTATCTCCGGTGCCAAACCGCAATAACCTAAAAATCCCTTCAAATAAGCAATCCAAACACCCCCTAAGGAAATCCTATTCTCCACCTTTTAAGGGTCGAGAATCCTAATTCATTGAAATTACCTTATTAAGGAAACCCTACTCTCCAAATTCACGGATCAGTGTTAAACCAATTGTTCTTATCGCATCGTATCTCCAGTCAAGTTCTTCACATATCATCGGTTTGCCCCACTGTTTGATCAATTCCAGTCAAGTTCTTCACATATCTTCGAATTGCTCCTCTGTTTGATCGATTCCAGTCAAGTTCTTCACATATTGTCGATTTGCTCCTCTGTTTGATCGATTCCAGAAAAGTTCTTCACATATCGTCGATTTGCTCCTCGAATTGCTGGTCGAATTGATCTGTCAAATTGCTTGCAGTCAAATTTAATCAATCTATAACACCCTAAAATTTAGAGTAATTTAAAATTTGGAAAAATAGGCAATATGACATTTGTATTTGGTATAAATCTCCCAAAAAGGGGAAAAATACTGAGCCTTTACAAAACCTACGAATGGATATGGAATTCAACAACAAACTAATCTAAACATGACTATCTAGATTACATCGGTTGTCAACCCAAAATCACCAAAAGATAGGACTTAAACAATTACCCAACATCAAATACTAGTCATATCAAAATGCCTCTAAGACCATGCTCATCACTCACGACCTTGGCAACCCACCGCTAAAGGAACCTGTTATACATATCATTTGAGAAAAAGTGTTAGTCTTAAAGCCTAGTGAGAACATACAGTTTATAATTTCAAGAGATATAAACAATTATATCAAAAGGAAATCTTTTTAATAAGGTTTAGTTTACAATTGAAATCTTTGCCACATAAGGAATGATCGGTCCGAAAATTCATCTTGCGATGACGGGGGATATCCGATTAACCAAGGATTGTAGCGGAGCACAAAAGTAGACTACAATCCGAGTTATGAGCTAAATACTTGGAATCCATGGCCACGAACAACGAAGGTCCGTGCTAAGATGTGAGGGAGGGCCCCCGAGGAAACCAAGTCATACTCGTTCACTAGGACTACATTATGACGCATGGCTAGTAACCGATCTCACATAACCGTACCAAAGGCCCCCGAGGGTCAAATGCATCCATAGCTACAAAAAGGGAAATAGACATCCCAATAATATAAGCCGACTCAATACCTAGGGACCCACTAGTAATAGTCTAGACTTGTCACAATTTCATTTGTGACCTAACCATAGTTAGTCATATGGTTCAAATAACATTTATAATCAAAATGCATTTTCAAGTTTAACTGCTGGTAAGAATGAAAATCATAAAAATGAACTTATATACATTCTTTCAAGTAACCCACATAAATGTGCAAGTATAACATCCTTTTACTTCAAATAAGATGGAATCCATCATTTTAGTTGAAAATGATCGGGAACCCTAAAATCTCTCAAAACTCAAGTTATGTCAAAATGTAGTAAACTTAAATCCAAAACCATGGAGATATATAGGAATTCAAAATGTAACCTTTGGCATGTATAAACTTTAGAACATGATAGTACGAACTCACCAAATAGGTTTTAGAAGAAAAACCGAAAAACCAGATATCGACCTCAGGGAGAAGATGAAGCTTTCAATACCGAACCCTTGCTTGAAGCACTTAATACTAGCAAAATATGGAAGATTGAAGCTAACCAAGGAAGAAAGTAAATGAAGAAAGAGAGAGAGAGAGAGAGACTTGGAGAAAAGAGATCTTCAAAATTTTGAGATATTTACCCAAAAGATATTTAGGCTAAAAACTCACCTAAAACGGCCAGGGGATTTCGCGGGTTATACATATCATTTGAGAAAAAGTGTTAGGCTTAAAGCCTAGTGAGAACATACAGTTTATAATTGTCAGGATCGAAATTCAAACAAGAATTTAATTCACACACACTCAGAATCAATGCTAAAGAAGATGGGGAAAAACACTTTAACACTAAAAATCAATGAAACAGTATATCAAACTCAAATCACAAGTTTATATTGATTCAACTTGATGATTACACACAAAACCTCAATCTGTTTAACAGACTCAACAGACGTTCTATACTTCTCTATAGAAAGGATCTAAACTAGTCTTGAGGTTAATTCTCTCTAACAAAAAAACATATGAATGAATTATTCTCTACTATCAAATACTTCTATACTATATATACAAGACTGAATACAAGATAATTATCAAAATACAATTGATCTTCAGCATCAATACCATAATTATCTTCAGTCTTATCTCCAGCTTGTCTTTATCTCCAAATCATCTTTATCTTTAGAAGCAACACTAATTATCTTCAGAAGTATTAACCATCTTCAGCAGCATTAATCTTCAGTAGTACTAACTACTAGCAGTACTAACTCTTCAAGCAGTATTAATTCTACTAGCAGTAGTAATCTTGATAGTCTGGCAGTAGTAATCACTTAGCAACATTAATCAGCAGCATAAACCATACTTAGTATAATCAGACCCAACAATCTCCCCCTAACTTAATTTTTCAGAAAGAGAGGTTAAGTTCTTCATGATATGGTCTTCATGATGCTTTCAACACTTCAGCTCAGTTACTGCTGCTGGTTCTGTTTCTTCTGCTTTGCTATTTTCTGTTTCCTTATTCAGCTCCCCCTCAAACTGAGCTTCCATACCAATAGGACTGTGTTTCTCCCCCTTGTTGAAAGCATCTCCCCTCTTCTTCAAGACATACTGCTTTCTTTTCTTTTTCTGTACCAACTTCATCACCATCTTCTTCAATTTTGCCGTATAGAAAAGCACTTTTCACATCCATTTGGTAGACTTTGAACTTCATGAAAGAAGCATAGGCTAAAAACAACCTAATTGCCTCAATCCTAGCCACTGGTGCAAAAACCTCTTCATAATCAATTCCTTCTTCTTGAGTGTACCCCTGTGCTACCAATCTAGCCTTGTTCTTGATCACTATCCCTCTCTCATCCTTTTTGTTTCTGAAAATCCATTTTGTCCCTATAGCTCTGTGTCCTTTAGGCAGTTCTACCAAATCCCATACATTTTGCAATACAAACTGCAGCGGCTCCTCTTGCATTGCTTCTATCCATCTTGGATCTTTCATTGCATCATGTGCCTTTTTGGGCTCAACCTGAGATAGAAAGCAAGATAGTAATCCTGATTGTATGTCTTTTAATCCTCCCAACTTACTCTGATTCCTTGTGATGATTGGAGAATTGATGTCACCAATCACCAACTGAGGAGGATGATCTTTATGCACTTTTGTTTGATGAATAGCCTCTTCATTAATCTCTGCATCCAGATTAGAGTCATTCTTTTCAAGAGAGCTGCCACCAAACACTGAGGAGTTCTCATCATCAGTATCATCTTCTGCCAATGCAGGAATCTCAGGTTCTAGCCGTTCTGAAGTCAAAAGTTGATCCTCCTTTTCACCTCTCTCCTCTTCATTCTGAGCAGTTTCAGTATCCTTTGAATCTGAAGCATCTTTCTTCTCTTGAACACAGAGTTCAGTAGAATCTGCTGTAGGGATTGGGAATAGCACAAACTCTTGTCTTTTGTCTTGTACTGATTCTGTCCCTGTTCCTGTATTATTCTCATAACTGAAACCCAAAGAATTAGTTAGTGAATTAATGTCAAAAAGCCAATCAGGGCATGTACCAAGTTTGTTTGGTGTGCTCTCATTGCATTTGACATTGTCACTTTCCTCAATTATTCTAGAAGAGGTATTAAATACTCTGTAAGCCTTACTTTGGGATGAGTAACCAACCAGAAATCCATCATCTGCTTTGCTATCAAACTTGCCTAAGTGAGTTTTGGTATTAAGAATTGTGCAAGGACACCCAAATGGTTTGAAAAATCCAATAAAAGGTTTCTTCTTGTTAAAAAGTTCATATAGTGTCTTGCCTTGAGATTTAACTATTAGAACCCTGTTTTGAACATAACAAGCATTATTAACTGCTTCTGCCCAAAATGTAACTGACAGTTTTGAATCTGCCAATAGGGATCTTGCAGCTTCAATCAGTGTCCTATTTCTCCTCTCAGCAACTCCATTCTGTTGAGGGGTCCTAGGAGCACTGTATTGTCTCTCAATACCTTTTTCCTCACATAAGCTATTTAGATCATGGTTTTTAAATTCAGTTCCATTATCAGACCTGATGATTTTAACTCTTTGATTTGTTTGGTTTTCAACTCTGAGAATAAAGGATTTGATCAGTCCAATTGTCTCATCCTTTGTCCTCAGAAAATAGACCCAAGTGAATCTGGAGAAATCATCAACAATAACTAAGCAGTAAGATTTCTTGCCAATACTCATCACATTTGTAGGACTAAACAGATCCATATGCAATAAAATAAGAGGTGAAGAGATTGTATTTATCTCTTTGGACTTATGAGAAGTTTTGTGCTGTTTGCCTTTAAGACATGCAACACAATGATCATCACATGAAAATACCTTTTGTGGTAAACCTCTTACAAGGTTGTTTTTCACAAGATTATTCATTGTTTTAAAGTTCATGTGACACATCCTTCTGTGCCAAAAAAATGATTCATCAACAGAAGCTTTTGAAAATAGACAATTAAATGATGAATCATTAGATACATTCTCTAAATCCAAGCAATAAACATTGTCCTTTCTTGGTGTTCTCAGTAGTATCATACTTTCATCAACTACCTTGAACCCTTTAGCAAGGATAATACATTCAGTATCAGTAAACAATATACTACGTTTCTTGTCACAAACCTGTGATACACTTAACAGGTTGTATCTCAATTGCTCAACATAGTAAACATCCTCAAAGGTCATCTTACCCTTTGACACAATACCTTTTCCACTAATCTTTCCTCCAGATGGATTATCACCAAATGCAACATGTCCTCCATCAATTCTTTTGAAGTTTTGTAGGCAGGACTTGTTGTCTGTCATGTGCCTAGAGCAACCACTATCAATATGCCAAATGCTCTTCCCTTTTTGTTGTTGGTTTCCCTGCACATAAAGTGGAACAGTTAGTTTTTAGTAGGAACCCAAGCCAAAGTGGTCTTGGGTTTCCCATTCTCATCAACATATTCACAATCAGTTTTGATGAGCTTTTCAGACTGGGGAATCTTATGGCTTGAATACTTTGTCACAATAATGGGTTTGTTACTGGAAGCAATACTAACTTGATTGGCAGTACTAACTTTGTTAGCAGTACTACTTGAATTAGCAGTACTAACATTGTTAGCAGTAGTATTGCTTGCAGCAACATTATTTTTGTCAGCAGTACTATTTGAAGTAGCAGTACTAACAGATTTCTTTACTATTGGAACCTAAACCTGAACAAAGTTGTTTGCTTTATTTTTCTTTAAGTTACTCCTTGGCTTATTTGGAGTATTTTTCTTTGATTTTGCAAACTTGTTTTGAGCATGAGCTTTTAAAGGTGCTCTTTTTGCATTTTCAGCCATATGATTCCTTCTTTGATTCCTATAGCCAACAGGATTTTGTATATGTCTTTGAAAATTTATCCTCTGGTTCATAGGATTGAAATAACAGTATTTGGCAATATGGTTAAGCTTTCCACAAATAAAACAAGGTTTTGGTCTATTGATTTTACTCAGATCAACCTCTTGTTTTTGTTCCCACTGATTATTCCAGTTTCTTTGATTACCCCTTGTTTTATCATGTTTTTGGGGCTGATGCTTTTTACATGTACAGGGATTCACAACTGTGGTCTGCATATAGTGGACTCCCTGTACCTTTCCCTTTTCTCTCTTTGAGCTATCCACCTTTTCACTCTTGATGAATGGTTTACCTCCCCCTTCATTGGTAAGGATATGATTTTCTACAGGAATCTCTTCTGCATTCTTATTCTCAGAATTCTCTTCCTCATTCTCTTCTTCAACCACCACACTATCTATAGGATCTACTTCTGTTGCTCATATAGGTAAGTCCTCCTTATTTTTGTTTTCTAAGAGATCTAAAGAGGGAGGGATATAATTATTGTTATAAGGTGGAGGTGTTGCATTGTATCCTATACCACTCTTGATCTTATCATGAACTTGAGCTTTAAGCAAAGAGTCCATTGCTTTGGAAGCATAAGAAAACTTCTCAATGTCAAGCTTAGCTTTCTCATACTCACTCTTTATCTTCTCACACTCCTCTTTAGATTTTTCTATTTGAATCTCTAATTGATCTTTCTCCCACTTCCAGTAATTTGTGTCATAGTAATGCTGAAGTTCATTGGCCTTGTAAGCCTTGATTTGATCTTCAAACTTCTCAACAATCACTTTATACTCTCTTATATCTCTTTCTAACCTTTTAAGGTCGTCACACATGCTTTGGTTATGATCCTTGTACTTTTTAACAGTTTGAAGACACTCTTCAGTGCACAGTTTAGTTTTTACCTCTGTTGGAATATCTGTGCTTGAAGATTCTGAGACTTCTGCCATCAGGGCTTGATTCTGAACAACTTCTTCTGCTTGATCACTCCAATCAAATCCCATTCCTTCTTGAGAAACAAGAGCTTAAGTGGAGTTTCTGTTGTTTTGGAAGCTTGAGGAATGTGCTTGCTGGAGGTTGATGCCATATTGTTGAGGAGTTCCTCCTCTGCATTCTTTTGCAAAGTGTCCCATCTTGTGACACTTGTAGCACTCCACCTTTGACTTGTCAAACCCAGCACCATCTTCTTCCCTCTGAGAAAAGTTGTTCCTTCCAGTCCTTTTTATGAATCTCTTTACCCTCATAGTTAGCATGGCCATCTGCCACTTTATATCCATCTCTTCAAGGTCATCTGCATTAATTTGTTCAAGATCATCATTAATTAAACCAAAATTAGCATGACTAGCAAGAAAAGCTTCTAATACAGAGTCATTAGATACATCCTGCTTGTCAGGATCGAAATTCAAACAAGAATTTAATTCACACACACTCAGAAACAATGCTAAAGAAGTTGCGGAAAAACACTTTAACACTAACAATCAATGAAATAGTATATCAAAGTCAAATCACAAGTTTATATTGATTCAACTTGATGATTACAAACAAAACCTCAATCTGTTGAACAGACTTAACAGACGTTCTATACTTCTCTATAGAAAGGATCTAAACTAGTCTTGAGGTTAATTCTCTCTAAAACAAAACATATGAATGAAAATTATTTTTACAATCAAATACTTCTATACTATATATACAAAACTGAATACACGATAATTATCAAAATACAATTAATCTTCAGCATCAATACCATAATTATCTTCAGTCTTATCTCCAGCTTGTCTTTATCTCCAAATCATCTTTATCTTTAGAAGCAACACTAATTATCTTCAGAAGTATTAACCATCTTCAGCAGTATTAATCTTCAGCAGTACTAACTACTAGCAGTAATAACTCTCCAAGCAGTACTAACTATTCAAGTAGCAGGACTAACTCTTCAAGCAGTATTAATTCTACTAGCATTAGTAATTTTGATAGTTTGGCAGTAGTAATTACTTAGCAACATTAATCAACAACATAAACCATACTTAACATATTCAGACCCAACAATCTCCCCCTAACTTAACTTTTCAGAAAGAGAAGTTAAGTTCTTCATGATATGGTCTTCATGATGCTTTCAACACTTCAGTTTAGTTGCCCAAATTTGGATCAAGTCCCAGACTTTGATTGATGATTCTTCTGACTACTATCTTGGCCATTTCTGAATCCTTTGAACATGTCAACTTAGCATTCAACAATGCTTGAAGTTTAGCCTTGCTGTGATCATAGATCTTATCCACAAGGTAGTACTCATGATAGGCTCTGTCT
The DNA here is from genome assembly GCA_954870635.1 of Arctium minus. Taxonomy (NCBI): domain Eukaryota; kingdom Viridiplantae; phylum Streptophyta; class Magnoliopsida; order Asterales; family Asteraceae; genus Arctium; species Arctium minus. The sequence goes on along the minus strand of OX941088.1, from coordinate 61,165,796 downwards.
ACAGTGATGACATAGACTCCACACCTTTCAAATAGCATCCAATTTTCTATTCTTTGGAATTTATTCTTCATATGCAAATCTCTGATCACATGTTGAACTTTGCTGGGATCAAACATCATGCATAAGTACTCCAAGGCTAATCTGATTAAGCTCATTTCTTCTCCTGTCAAAACCATTTCATACAGGCTCATTCCAACTTTGAACATTTCTTCTAAATCTGATCTGGAACAACTTCTGATGATTTTTCCCCAAGTAGAGTAAACCTCATACTGATTTCCCATCCTTTTAATCCTGAAATATTTCTTCCTTTGATATTCCAGGATATCCCAAAAGATAATCTCTGGGGCTTGGACAGAAATTGGATCAGCTTGTATAGGATCTTTATCTGTCACAGTCATATACAAGTCAAACTGCTCATTTGGTTGCTGATTTGACTGCTTTGGAGTCTACTCTGGTTCTGCTGAAGGTGTAACATTAGGTTCTGCTTCTGTTTCTGCTCTTTCTTCTTCAATTCTTGCCCTTTTTGCCTTTGGCTTGGTGGCAATGGATTTCTTTCTTTTGATGACTCCAATTTGCTGAGCCAAAGTCTCTTCTTTATTTTCTTCTTTCTTTATTATCCAGGAAGGTCGTTGAGGGTTGTCTCTGTCTTTGCTTTAATGCCAGCCTTTGCCTTGAATCCTTCTTTGTAACTATCTTGGCAGCAGCTGCATCCTTCAAACTCTTTTGATATTCTTCATTGAGCTTTTTAGCCATATCCAGTGCAAGCTCTCTGTCTTTGGCAGATTGTATTTCTTCTTCCTTTGCCAACTCTGCTTGAAGCTGTTTTGCCACTTCTTCATCTAACTCTATCTGATTCTTTTTCTTTGAAGGTTGATCAGTTTCAACCATCTTCTCCTTTCCCTTCTTCTTTGCATCCTCCATGCTGACCTCTTTTTCTTTCTTTTCTAAACCTCCTTCTTTGATTATTACTCCCTTAGCCTTTTGAGTGGCTTTGGGAGTGTCATTCTTAGCTTTGATCAAGGTTTCTGCAATCTCCATTTCCTTTCTGGACAATGATGTTTCTGTTGCTGGTTCTGTTTCTACTTCTTTCTCAGTTACTGCTGCTGATTCAGTTTCTACTGCTTTGCTATTTTCTGTTTCCTTATTCAGCTCCCCCTCAAATTGAGCTTCCATACCAGTAGGACTGTGTTTCTCCCCTTCATCTTGTTTCTCCCCCTTGTTGAAAGCATCTCCCCTCTTCTTCAAGACATACTACTTTCTTTTCTTTTTCTGTACCAACTTCATCACCATCTTCTTCAATTTGGTAATCTGCACTTGTTGAGACAGAATTACCAATTTCATCTCCTCTATATCCGAGCCTTGCTTGATGACATCAAGATTAATGTTTCCCATAGTATCCAACAATTCCTGGTAGTTATATCTGTCCTCACCTCCTTTGGGTGTGTTTACCACCCTTGAAGGATCCTTGGATCTTTTAGTAGTAGAGGTCTTCTGCCTAGCAGAAGCATCCTCTACCCCCTTTGTTTCTTGGCACCTGGGACCTTTAGATGATTGCTCACCCAAAGTTTCCATGGGGAAGGTCTTAGATATGTTCACACTGTCCTCCCCTGCACTTTGTGCAAAGTCAGTAGTGTGAGCCTTACAGCCTATATGCTCTTCCCTCTCCTTATTGAGCACCTTCTTGGGGTTGGGAGACACCCTTGTGGTTTCCCTTTGGATATTCTCTAATGGAGAATGCTCCATTTGAGGGCTTGAAGGCTGTGGGGGTGAAGGTACAAGAAGGGAAGGAACCTTCTTTACCATTTTGTCCTTATATAAGTGTGAGTGATGGGTGATGTTGGCTTTTTAAGAAGGGACTGAGGGATGTTAATAGAAATGAGTGGTGTGGGTAGGTCATCAGTTTGGTTGTCAGATGAGGGCTTTGACACTGATGCCTCACCATGGGAAGGAGACACACCCATCATTGTAGAGAACAATGGTGTGTCAATACCTGAGAAGTCCTTACTATGCCTCCTCATATTAGAAAACACCTTCCCTTTCGGGACCTTTGGTACATATACCTCATTAAACTGAGGTAAATCCGTCAATTCTTTATTCAGTAAAGCTTGCACAAACCTGGGATACATATAAAAGGATTTTGTTTTGGTATCCAGGTTTGACAGTAAGTCATTGAAGATCATTTGAGAAAAATTGAACTTCCTGGAGGTTGCTAAGCAGACCATAGCAGAAGCAATGGTACTGCTGAACTCACTCCAACCAGTTGTTTTCCTTGAAATACAGTGTTGAAGGGTATGAACAAAGAATCTCCACTGTGGTGAGAATCTGTTCTTGAAAAATTTGAAGACATCAGTGGGACCTTCATACCCCATATTACTAAGAGCTTGGAAGAGATCTTCCTTGGGTAAAGAGGTTATACCTGAGGCATCATCTAGTTGTAGATGAATGCGAATAGCTCCTTCTGTGATTGTCAGGAGTTTATCACACACCCTTATTTAGATGACCTGATTGCCATCTTCAGTATGAATAGCAGCATTGGCCCAAAACTGCCTTTGGTGTTCCACACAGATTGTGGGATTGACAGTTAATGCGTGGGCTATGTGTGAGGATCTTAGGAAATCCACAATGTGATGAAATCCCTCTGCTTGCTTTGGTTTGAGTAACATTGCCAATTCATTGTGTTCATCGACAAACATCAGTTCAGCCATCTTCTTGAGCGATTGGTCGAAGCTAGGGTTATGCACTGGTAAGAGATAATTCAAGAGAACATGAGAGAGAGAGTACACTAGTAGGAAATTCAAAGAACCGTTTGTGATTTTGGCGGTCACACAGGGTATTTATAGGTGAAGGGAGTATGTTAGAAGAAGTACTAATTTCCTTAGCAGTATTAACGAACTCGCAGTATTAACTCATAGCAGTATTAACACATACTGGCAGTACTAACACAGACTAGCAGTATTAACACAGACTAGAAGTATAAACACATACTAGCAGTATTAACATGTACCAGCAGTAGTAACAATGATTAGCAATATAAATAAGGCAAGCAGTAGTAACTTTGCACTGGCAGTATAAACCACCTAGCAGTAGTAACCATACTTAACCATTTTTGAACTATTATGAGTAATGCAGTGAGCCGTATTAACTGAACGAGAAGTACCAAGTATCTACTCCAAACAATCTGAAACACTTAAACACACAGGGGTTAATAGCACCAATTTAATGAAAGTAACTAAGGAGGAATCTATATAGGTACATAAAGAGAATGAGAATATACTTATTCATTGTTCATCATGCCCACACTTGTGACCAAGAATGTGAATTTACCCACATCAAAAGCTTTTGTGAATAGATCAGCAAACTGATTACTTGTGTGTACTTTCTGAACCTGAATTAGCTTCTTCTCATTACAGTCTCTGATAAAATGGTACCTTATTTGTATATGCTTTGTTTTTGAATGCTTGACAGATTATTAACAATGCTAATAGCACTGCTGTTGTCTATGAAAATAGGAGTGTGAAGAAATGTCATACCATAGTCCAGCATTTGATTATGAATCCATAGCACTTGTGAGCAGCAGCTTGCAGCAACTATGTATTCTGCTTCTGTTGTTGATGTGGACACTGTGGTTTGCTTCTTACACTGCCATGATACGAGTCTTGCACCCAAAAACTGACATCCTCCAGTTGTAGACTTTCTGTCCAAGTTAGCTCCACCCAAATCACAATCTGAATATGCAAGTAGGTCAAATGGTGAGTCATGAGGATACCAAAGTCCTAATCTGGGTTGACCTTTGAGATATCTGAATATCCTCTTGACTACTTGAAAATGTGATTGCTTTGGCCTAACTTGAAATCTTGCACATACACAAACAGAGAACATGATATCTGGTCTAGAAGCTGTGAGATACATGAGAGAGCGAATCATGGATGTGTAATAATGAACATCCACATCCTCCCCCTCAAGATCTGCAGTAATCTGTTTGTGTGTATCCATGGGTGTGCTTGCAGGCTTGGAATCTGAGAACCCAAACTTGGTTAAAATGTCCTGCACATACTTGGTTTGGCTTATGAAGATTCCATCTTGTTTCTGCTTAACCTGTAGCCCAAGGAAGAAAGTAAGTTCACCCATAGAACTCATCTTCAATCTCTTATGCATTAACTCTTCAAAATCTTTGCACAATTGATCTTTTGTGGATCCAAAGATGATGTCATCCACATAGATTTGCACTAACAGGATGTCCTTTTTCTTCCTTTGAATGAACAGAGTCTTGTCAATGATTCCTCTATGAAAACCATTTTCCAAGAGATAGGTAGACAAAGTGTCATACCAAGCTCTTGGTGCTTGATGTAGTCCATACAGTGCTTTCTTCAATTTGTATACTCTGTCAGGGTACTTGGGATTTTCAAACCCTGGGGGGCTGACAGACAAATACTTCTTCTTCAATTTTTCCATATAGAAAAGCACTTTTCACATCCATTTGGTAGACTTTGAACTTCATGAAGGAAGCATAGGCTAAAAACAGCCTAATTGCCTCAATCCTAGCCACTCGTGCAAAAACCTCTTCATAATCAATTCCTTCTTCTTGAGTGTACCCCTGTGCTACCAATCTAGCCTTGTTCTTGATCACTATCCCTCTCTCATCCTTCTTCTTTCTGAAAATCCATTTTGTCCCTATAGCTCTGTGTCCTTTCGGCAGTTCTACCAAATCCCATACATTTTGCAGTACAAACTGCAGCAACTCCTCTTGCATTGCTTCTATCCAGCTTGGATCTTTCATTGCATCATTTGCCTTTTTGGGCTCAACATGAGATAGAAAGCAAGATAGTAAGCCTGATTGTATGTCTTTTAATCCTCCCAACTTACTCTGATTCCTTGTGATGATTGGAGAATTGATGCCACCAATCACCAACTGAGGAGGATGATCTTTATGCACTTTTGTTTGATGAAAAGCCTCTTCATTAATGTCTGCATCCAGATTAGAGTCATTCTTTTCAGGAGATCTGCCCCCAAACACTGAGGAGTTCTCATCATCACTATCATCTTCTGCCAATGCAGGCATCTCAGGTTCTAGCTGTTCTGAAGACAAAAGTTGATCCTCATTTTCATCTCTCTCCTCTTCATTCTGAGCAGTTTCAGTATCCTTTGAATCTGAAGCATCTTTGTTCTCTTGAACACAGAGTTCAGTAGAATCTGCTGTAGGAATTGGGAATAGCACAAACTCTTGTCTTTTGTTTTGTACTGATTATGTCCCTGTTCCTGCATTATTCTCATAACTTTTCCACTAATCTTTCCTCCAGATGGATTATCACCAAATGCAACATGTCCTCCATCAATTCTTTTGAAGTTTTGTAGGCAGGACTTGTTGCCTGTCATGTGCCTAGAGCAACCACTATCAATATGCCAAATGCTCTTCCCTTTTTGTTGTTGGTTGCCCTACACATAAAGTGGAACAGTTAGTTTTTAGTAGGAACCCAAGCCAAAGTGGTCTTGGGTTTCCCATTCTCATCAACATATTCACAATCAGTTTTGATGAGCTTTTCAGACTAGGGAATCTTATGGCTTGAATACTTTGTCACAATAATGGGTTTGTTACTGAAAGCAGTACTAACTTGATTGGAAGTACTAACTTTGTTATCAGTACTAACATCATTAGCAGTACAAATTGGATTAGCAGTACTAATTTTGTTAGCAGTACTAACTTCATTAGCAGTAGTATTGCTTGCAGCAACATTATTTCTGTCAGCAGTACTATTTGAAGTAGCAGTACTAACATATTTCTTTACTATTAGAACCCAAACCTGAACAAAGTTGTTTGCTTTATTTTTCTTTAAGTTACTCCTTAACTTATTTCGAGTATTTTTCTTTGATTTTGCAAACTTGTTTTGAGCATGAGCTTTTAAAGGTGCTCTTTTTACATTTTCAGCCATATGATTCCTTCTTTGATTCCTATAACCAACAGGATTTTGTATATGTCTTTGAAAGTTTATCCTTTGGTTCATAGGATTGAAATAACAGTATTTGGCAATATGGTTAAGCTTTCCACAAATAAAACAAGGTTTTGGTGTATTGATTTTACTCAGATCAACCCCTTGTTTTTGTGCCCACTGATTATTTCAGTTTCTTTGATTATCCCTTGTTTTATCATGTTTTTGGGGCTGATGCTATTTACACGTACAGGGATTTACAACTGTGGTATGCATATAGTGGACTCCCTGTACCTTTCCCTTTTCCCTCTTTGAGCTTTCCACCTTTTCACTCTTTGAGCTATCCACCTTTTCACTCTTGATGAATGGTTTACCTCCCCCTTCATTGGTAAGAATATGATTTTCTACAGGAATCTCTTCTGCATTCTTATTCTCAGAATTCTCTTTCTCATTCTCTTCTTCAACCACCACACTATCTATAGGATCTACTTCTGTTGCTCCAATAGGTAAGTCCTTATTTTGGTTTTCTAAGAGATCTGAAGAGGGAGGGATATAATTATTGTTATAAGGTGGAGGTGTTGCATTGCATCCTATACCACTCTTGATCTTATCATGAACTTGAGCTTTAAGCAAAGAGTCCATTGCTTTGGAAACATAAGAAAACTTCTCAATGTCAAGCTTAGCTTTCTCATACTCACTCTTGATCTTCTCACACTCCTCTTTAGATTTTTCTATTTGGATCTTTAATTGATCTTTCTCCCACTTCCAGTAATTTGTGTCATAGTAATGCTGAAGTTCATTGGCCTTGTAAGCCTTGATTTGATCTTCAAACTTCTCCACAATCACTTTATACTCTCTTGTATCTCTCTCTAACCTTTTTAGGTCATCACACATGCTTTGGTTATGATCCCTGTACTTTTGAACAGTCTGAAGACACTCTTTAGTGCACAGTTTAGTTTTTACCTCTGTTGGAATATCTGTGCTTGATGATTCTGAGACTTCTGCCATCAGGGCTTGATTCTGAGCAGCTTCTTCTGCTTGATCACTCCAATCAAATCCCATTCCTTCTTGAGAAACAAGAGCTTGAGTGGAGTTTCTGTTGTTTTGAAAGCTTGAGGAATGTGCTGGTTGGTGGTTGCTGCCATATTGTTGAGGAGTTCCTCCTCTGCATTCTTTTGCAAAGTGTCCCATCTTGTGACACTTGTAGCACTCCACCTTTGACTTGTCAAACCCAGCACTATCTTCTCTCCTCTGACTTGTCAAACCCACCTTTTTATGAATCTCTTACCCTCATAGTTAGCATGGCCATCTGCCACTTTATATCCATCTCCTCAAGGTCATCTGCATTAATTTGTTCAAGATCATCATTAATTAAACCAGAATTAGCATGACTAGTAAGAAAAGCTTCTAATACAGAGTCATTAGATACATCCTGCTTAGATACATAAGCAGTACTAACTGGTTCTGTATTAGCAGCAGAAATAGTAGAAGAAGAAGATGATAAAAGGGCAGCATTATGAGTGTATCCAGATGGTCTTTTCTTGGCTTCAACTTCAGCCTCAAACACCCATAAGTCATTATAAAGATCGTCTAGTTCTTTGTCCTCCAGCTTGTCATCCTGTCTGAAGGAGACAGTATACATGGTCCATTCATCTCCAAGGGACCTTAAGAACTTTCTGTTTACATCATCTTGATCAATCTGCACTCCAACAGTAGCTAGTTCACCAATCAGCTTGTTAAACCTGTCAAAAGTTTGAGTCATGGACTCATTCTTAGTTGACATGAAGTTTTCATACTGTTGCTTCAGTATTGCCTTCTGATTTCTATTGGTACTTTTGGTACCAGAGAATCTCTTCTCTAGAGCATTCCAAAGCATCTGTGCATCATTGCAGTTGCAGAATTAGTGTTGATGCTCATTAGGAATAGCCAAGAGCAGTGTGCTCAAGGCTTTCATCTCTGTCTGCCTTATCTTCCTCTCTCCATCTGTCTTTGGTAGGATTCTTTTTCCATCTGCTCCAATCTTTCCTTCATTAGATGGGCCATTCTCAATGATTTCCCACATAGAGTAATCTGTGAGAAGGATGTATTGCCTGATCCTAATCTTCCACATGTCAAACTCATTAAATCTGAGCATTGGAACCTTTGAGACCAGAACACTATCACTTGAACTATCCATGATGATTGTTGTTTTTCTGAGTTTAACAATGCTCTGATACCACTTGTCAGGATCGAAATTCAAACAAGAATTTAATTCACACACACTCAGAAACAATGCTAAAGAAGTTGCGGAAAAACACTTTAACACTAACAATCAATGAAACAGTATATCAAACTCAAATCACAAGTTTATATTGATTCAACTTGATGATTACACACAAAACCTCAATTTGTTGAACAGACTCAATAGACGTTCTATACTTCTCTATAGAGAGGATCAAAACTAGTCTTGAGGTTAATTCTCTCTAAAACAAAACATATGAATGAAAATTATTTTTACAATCAAATACTTCTATACTATATATACAAAATTGAATACACGATAATTATCAAAATACAATTGATCTTCAGCATCAATACCATAATTATCTTCAGTCTTATCTCCAGCTTGTCTTTATCTCCAAATCATCTTTATCTTTAGAAGCAGCACTAATTATCTTCAGAAGTATTAACCATCTTCAGCAGTATTAATCTTCAGCAGTACTAACTACTAGCAGTAATAACTACTAGCAATAATAACTCTCCAAGCAGTACTAACTATTCAAGTAGCAGTACTAACTCTTCAAGCAGTATTAATTCTACTAGCAGTAGTAATCTTGATAGTTTGGCAGTAGTAATTACTTAGCAACATTAATCAGCAGCATAAACCATACTTAGCATATTCAGACCCAACACTGCTTAGATACATAAGCAGTACTAACTGATTCTGTATTAGCAGCAGAAATAGTAGAAGAAGAAGATGATAAAAGAGCAGCATTATGAGTGTATCCAGATGGTCTTTTCTTGGCTTCAACTTCAGCCTCAAACACCCTTAAGTCATCATAAAGATCGTCTAGTTCTTTGTCCTCCAGCTTGTCATCCTGTCTGAAGGAGACAGTATACATGGTCCATTCATCTCCAAGGGACCTTAAGAACTTTCTGTTTACATCATCTTGATCAATCTGCAATCCAACAGTAGCTAGTTCACCAATCAGCTTGTTAAACCTGTCAAAAGTTTGAGTCATGGACTCATTCTTAGTTGACATGAAGTTTTCATACAGTTGCTTCAATATTGCCTTCTGATTTCTCTTGATACTTTTGGTACTAGAGAATCTCTTCTCTAGAGCATTCCAAAGCATCTGGGCATCAGTGCAGTTGCAGAATTGGTGTTGATACTCATTAGGAATAGCCAAGAGCAGTGTGCTCAAGGCTTTCATCTATGTCTGCCTTATCTTCCTCTCTCCATCTGTCTTTGGTGGGATTCTTTTTCCATCTGCTCCAATCTTTCCTTCATTAGATGGGTCATTCTCAATGATGTACCACATAGAGTAATCTGTGAGAAGGATGTATTGCCTGATCCTAATCTTCCACATGTCAAACTCATTAGATCTGAGCATTGGAACCTTTGAGACCAGAACACTATCACTTGAACCGTCCATGATGATTGTTGTTTTTCTGAGTTTAACAATGCTCTAATACCACTTGTTAGGATCGAAATTCAAAGAAGAATTTAATTCACACACACTCAGAATCAATGCTAAAGATGTTGCGGAAAAACACTTTAAGACTAACAATCAATGAAACAGTATATCAAACTCAAATCACAAGTTTATATTGATTCAACTTGATGATTACACACAAAACCTCAATCTGTTTAACAGACTCAACAGACGTTCTATACTTCTCTATAGAAAGGATCTAACTAGTCTTGAGGTTAATTCTCTCTAACAAAAAAACATATGAATGAATTATTCTCTACTATCAAATACTTCTATACTATATATACAAGACTGTATATAAGATAATTATCAAAATACAATTGATCTTCAACATCAATACCATAATTATCTTCAGTTTTATCTCCAGCTTGTCTTTATCTCCAAATCATCTTTATCTTTAGAAGCAGCACTAATTATCTTCAGAAGTATTAACCATCTTCAGCAGCATTAATCTTCAGCAGTACTAACTACTAGCAGTACTAACTCTTCAAGCAGTATTAATTCTACTAGCAGTAGTAATCTTGATAGTCTGGCAGTAGTAATCACTTAGCAACATTAATCAGCAGCATAAACCATACTTAGTATAATCAGACCCAACAATAATTTCAAGAGATATAAACAATTATATCAAAAGGAAATCTTTTTAATAAGGTTTAGTTTACAATTGAAATCTTTGCCACATAAGGATTGATCGGTCCGAAAATTCATCTTGCGATGACGGGGGATACCTGATTTACCAAGGATTGTAGCGGAACACAAAAGTAGACTACAATCCGAGTTGTGAGCTAAATACTTGGAATCCATGGCCACGAACAATAAAGGTCCGTACTAAGATATGAGGGAGGGCCCTTGAGGAAACCAAGTCATACTCGTTCACTAGGACTACATTATTACCCATGGCTACTAACCGATCTCACACAATCGTACCAAAGGCCCCTAGCGTCAAATGCATCCATAGCTACAAAAAGGGGAATAGACATCCCAATAATATAAGCCGACTCAATACCTAGGGACCCACTAGTAATAGTCTAGACTTGTCACAATTTCATTTGTGACCTAACCATAGTTAGTCATATGGTTCAAATAACATTTATAATCAAAATGCATTTTCAAGTTTAACTGTTGGTAAGAATGAAAATCATAAAAATGAACTTATATACATTCTTTCAAGTAACCCACATAAATGTGCAAGAAAAACATCCTTTTACTTCAAATAAGATGGAACCCATCATTTTAGTTCAAAATGATCGGGAACCCTAAAATCTCCCAAAACTCAAGTTATGTCAAAATGTAGTAAACTTAAATCCAAAACCAAGGAGATATATAAGAGTTCAACATGTAACCTTTGACATGTATAAAGTTTAGAAAATGATAGTAGGAACTCACCAAATAGGTTTTAGAAGAAAACCCGAAAAACCAGATATCGACCTCAGGGAGAAGATGAAGCTTTCAATATCGAACCCTTGCTTGAAGCAATTAGTACTAGCAAAATATGGAAGATTGAAGCTAACCAAGGAAGAAAGTAAATGAAGAAAGGGAGAGAGAGACTTGGAGAAAAGAGATCTTCAAAATTTTGAGATATTTACCCAAAAGATATTTAGGCTAAAAAAACTCACCTAAAACGGCCAAGGGATTTCGTGGGTTATTCCGCGACCTCAAGTTGCGGAATAACTCGCCCGCTTACTCAAAGCCAAAACCCAACAGAGGGTTTCGCGGGTTGTGCCGCGGCTTGCAAGCCGCGGTGTAACTCGCTTAGTTCACTATGGTTTGTCCAAAACCACCAAAATTCAAATACTCAAATTGATACCAAACGCGGTGCTAACGACAAAAGCTATACACAAGAATACCAATATTACAATACGAAATTCGGGGTGTTACACAATCTGAATGAATGTGGTATCCCGTTTCACTCTCAATCTAAACTTCTCATCTGTTATATATATATTTTTTAATCCTTCACTTTATTGAAATTTGATACAAGTTTGTTTTATAACTGATTTTTTTAATCCTTCATTATTCCTGCTTAATATAATTGTTGATCCAAACTCTCTCAGTGATTTGATAAAGACCCTCTTCTATACTTAGTGAAAATTACGTTTATTAATATCTATTAGTGTTTCACCATCAGCGATTAGACTGAGTCTGTTCAGTTATCACTGATGATATTTGTTGTAAACACTCATATGTATTAGTGTTTCACTATCAGCAATCAGACTGAGTCTGTTCAGTTATCGCTGATGATTTCTATGTAAACGTAATCCCTGAAGACAAGTTTTACGTCAACAGATGTTCATAGATGAATCGAAGACGAAACTGCTAAGCAAAAACAAGTCTACTAGTGACCTGATGCGGAGATCAGTGAAGCAAATACAACTCTACTCGTACGCGAAGAAACCTGAGGAAAAGCTTCAGTGATAGCTGAACTTCTTTATATCTCTGAAGGAAGAGAAATTTAGCGATCGATGATCACTTAGCTTATGCCTTAAGTCTCTTTTGTCTTTCCCTGCACACCCAGTACGATGTGTCAGAACGGACATACCTCTGTCATAATTCGTACAACAACTCTGTCAACTAAACTGTTCATGATACGGCCGAAAGCATGTCTCCCAAAGTCAGACTCTCTCTGCCAATCAAAGAAAGACATGTGTAAAGTTCCCTGCCATGCATTTAATGCTTAGGGTATAAATAGAATGATTACCTCTCCATCTGAAGAGTGCTCTCACCTCTAGCCTTCATCTTTCTAAAATATAGAAACCCTTGTGTTAAGTCAGATTTTATAGTAATCATTGTATTTATAGCCTTGTTGCTAATACTGTGTTTGAGTGCTTTTATATCTTGTATTGGCAAGGGTATTTAAGTCCCTTGTGGCCTTTGTGTTGTAAGAAAGGAAGCGCATATTGAATAGAAACATACTTTACGTCTCATACATTTTCTCTCTCTACTTTCTCTCTCTAAGATTAGATTGATCTTGGATTAACAATCGGTATCAGAGCCAAATCTAAATCTGAGAGAATTGAGAGATTCATCTTTTCCATCTGAATTCGTTATCAATTCAGAGAATTTGATTGATTTTCTTGATCTCGATCAAGAAAATCTCATTTTCTGAATTTTTCACAAATTCTTACTGAAACTTGAACAAATTGTCTTGTATTTGGTTCGTTGGATTCGTTTTCATTGATAGATCATTGTTGATTCACATCAAATTGCGAGAAAATCACTTTTTGAAGATCAATTTTAAGATTTTTGTGGTTTCTGGAAATGTTCGATAAAGTCACTGTTCCATTCACAATTTCACGATTTTGCGAAAGTTGTTCGAATTGATTGTTTCAAAGTTGTTAGAAATCTATTTTCGAACACATCTGTGTGTGAAAATTTCATCTATTTCGATTTTGTAATCAAAATTAGAAGTATTTCTTGATTTTCTTTAGTTTGCGCCAGATCCATTTTTTGCGCCAACTTCATCTGTTCTGCGCCAAAATCATTCAATGTCACCAGTTTTGCGCCAGATTATCTGAGTTTTTCGTCTTCAGATTCTCGAGCAAGAGCCAGATTCTCGAGCAAAAGTCAGATTCACGCCATCTTCAGTAGCGCAAATCTCAATTTTGCGTCGGGTTCTTCTTTAATTTTTCGCCAAAAGTCAAGAATATCGCCATCAGTTATTCGCGAAAAGTCTCTTTTCCGCCACCTTCTTCTCGCGCAAATCAAGTTTGCGCCGGTTACTGTTAGCGCAAATCTCCAGTTTGCGCCAGCTTTTCTCTGTTTCAAGACTTAGGCATTTTTCTAAATTTTTCTGAAGTTATGGATATGTCAAAATTCTCTTTTCAAGCTCAGTTTTACAAGAACGACATTATGATGTCGTTGGGATCGGATACTCTTCCTCCGGTTTTGATCAATGAGAATGAGTTCACTCAATGGCAAGATCGGTTCATTAACTTCATCGAGCGTCAAGCAAACGGAGAAAACATGATGAAGTCACTCACTGAAGGACCAATCATCAAGCCTATGAACGATATTCCTGCCACTGTCGAAGAACTTTCGCGAGAGCGAGCCAATCGCGAAGCAAAGTCTAAACAGATGCTAGCATTGCCTAATTCCATTTACAATCGAATTGATTGTTACAAGCCAAAATACGATGATAATGTGGACCAAGTTAGAAAAGATCATGCTTGGGTCAACGGTTGCAACAAAAATCCGACAGACGCGCTACATGAACAACTTTGAGGAGTTCAAAACAAAGGATGGTGAGTCTCTGAAGAGTGTCTTTGACAGGTTTTGCACTGTGATAAATGATCTACATAAGTTCAAGGTGACCAAGACCAAGTTGGAAGCCAATCTCAAGTTTCTAAATGCTCTTCAACCTGAATGGAGCAAATCTTGTCACAGATTGAGGAATGATGTCCGGGAATAAATCTTGTCAAGATCAAGGTGTCACAGATTGAGGAATAAATCTTGTCAAGAGCTTTATGAGATTTTGATGACAGATGAGAGCATCATCAAGGAGAAGAAAGCAAAGCTTGATAAGAAGAACAAGCCGAAGACAGTGGACCCGATTGCTCTTCTCACGAGCCAGTTGGCTGAACAAGCATTGTATGAAAATGATTATAACGGGGCCACTGATGACGATGGCGAGGCGCTAGAAAAGTAATGATTCTTCTCTCTCAGCACTACAACAAGAAGTTCCAGCATCGGTCGGGTTCCAACAACCTTCGCTTCACTTCGGGGTCTAAAAATGCCAAAGTGCCCGAGCCTAAGAAAGCTACTGCCTGTTTCAACTGTGGAAAGTCGGGTCACATAGCAAAGGAGTGTCGAGTAAAGGTGGTTCACGATTCGACATATTACCGAAAGAAGATGGAGAGAGAAGGGAATCGTTCTGCTAGCTGAAGACGAATACTGGCTAGATCACTCCGATAACGAAGCAGAAAATGAGGAAACTGCCGCCATGTGCTTTATCGGAGATGATGACAGTGCTGAAGATGATGAAGATTCTTCAATTGATGAATCTGACGTACCTTCCGAGTTTGATTACAAATGTATTTCATCTCAAATGAACGTCATTATAACTGCCTTACATGACTTACGTTCAAAGTTTTTATCTGAAAAATATATTAATTAAGAAAAGTCAAATTTGATTGAAAAATTGCAAATTTCTTTGACAGATGAAAAAGTCATTTTGGCTCATACAAAAGAAATTGGATGACTTAGAAATTTCAAATCAGACTTATCTTGATTCTTTGACGGAAATGACCAAATTAAAAGATAGTTTTTCTGATAAAATAAATGAGTTGGAAGAAAAATTATATTTGAGAGATCAAATTGAACAAACAATATATATGCATAAACCGAGGAGTTATGTCTATAAAAGAAAGATGGGGACTTGGTTTTGAAAATCCACATTGTTTAGACAATGCTATAGAAAAATCCCCCACTTTATATAAATTCGATTATCTAAATCTTGCTAGATATGCTCCTCAATTCAAAATTGATTGGATGAATGAAAAGCAAGTTTTAGAAATCGAAAATGAGAAAAGGATGAACAACAAGAAAATGGAATTACCGTTTGTGTATACTCGCGAAAATGAAAAATATTTTCTTGAAAAATCAAAGAAGTCCAGAAGATCTAATAATATTTTTAATGTTCACTCTTCCATTAAAACTTCATTACCAAACGATTATTTTAATATATATGCTATTAATGCTAATAAGGAAAATATATCTCCAGTTTCTTATGATTCTAAGAGATATATTCCCCCATTAGTGTTAGAGGGCAAAATCGTTGATCTTGAAGTTAAAATGGAAGATCAAGGTCTTCAAAATGAACTTGAAAACGATTTACTTCTTTTCATTATGAAATCAAGTTTTGAAGAAATTTTAATTTCTCAAAAACAAGATTTTGATGACCAAATTAATTATGGATTTTCTACTGATTGTAAGGAAAATACGCAAAAAGTTCCAAAGTTTGCAGAATTGCGCCACCTATTGTTAGCGCTAACTGACTGTTTACGCCATCCTCTGGTAATGGGTCGTGTAAATCTCCTCTTGACTTGTGTTTTTCTGAAAATTATGACTCCGAGGCTAGTTCAAATTCGATGAATGATCAGTTTGGTTTCTTAGATAAAATCTATTCTTCACATTCAAATCTTAAATTAGAATTTCTAGATGAATCTTTTACTCTAAATGATGCGTATTATAAACCAAAGCGTAAAAGAAATAGGTCAAGGAAGTCAAAGAGGAAAGAGTAAGTCATTTCTGAAAATTCTAATTCTTTTGATTCTAATGTTTCAGATCGGACTTTGAAGAAGTCTACAAGGCAGATATGGAGGGTCAAGCAGAAATCTGATGAATCTGTGACTGTTGAGGATCAATGTGTAGATAATCTTTGTAATAAGGATTCATTTGTTGTTTATAATAAATCCAACAAATATTCAATAAAGCAAATGATTCAAATTGCAAAAGATGTCTCATATTCTTCCTCTAGTTCTAGTTCAGATGATTATGTTTCGTCCTCTACAGATGATTATGTTCATTCCTCTGATTATTTTTCTCATGCTTTGTTTGTCAAATCTAACAAATTTTCTCCCATTAGAACTGCAACTAACAAACATGGACCTAAATACAAGTGGGTACCAAAACCAAAGATTGATTCTGTGTTGCAGGCACCTAATGTCAAGGGAGAGTAAGTGAACTAAGGCTTCTAAGTAATTTAGCTTAGAACCCATACTTCAACTTCGACTTCTAAACATATCTGTTTAGGACTCGTTCTTCAAAGGTTTATGACTTCTGAGTATAGCATCTCAGGACTCGCTCTTCAATGTGCTTATCTTCTGTGCATATGAGAAACTGTGAGCGGATCTACTTCAAATTCCGCTGCACCTATCTCTGACAGTGATGTTGTTCCAGTTACATCAAGATATTCAAGAATCTGAGCTAGTTTGATCAGACCCTGAATAAGTGCAAACCAAACACATTGATATGCGGTACTATTTCATTAAAAATAATGTGGAATAAGGTACTATTGAATTATATTTTGTTCCAACTGAATATCAACTTGCCACTATTTTTACCAAAGTCTTAGACGAAAAACGATTTATTTTTATGCTTTCAAAACTCGGCATGTTGAATTTAAACGTTTAAACCTTCACAAATTTTATTCTATAAAATAAAAGTTTTACATGTTCATCTTTCTTTTGAATAAAATGTGTGTATAGGATAAATTTTCAAGTTGCTTTGTTTATATCTAAGTTTTATATGTTCAACTTTCAAGCCTTACAAAAATCGAAAAGTCAGCAAAATATTTTTGAAATTTTGAGAATGCTTTAAAGTTGTGTCATTCGAAATATTTATAGTTTACAATGCTTAGAAAACCTAAAAAGTTGGAATTATGGATCGTAATGAAAATATAGGCTAAGCACTTAGATTTAAACCGAGTGATTGAGATGCAAATTAAATTTATAAAATTCAGACATCACCAAGTTTAAAAGTTTGTACATGTGACTTTTCTGGTTTGGGAAAGTAAGTTCTGTGGGATGCTTGTCATCTTATCCCCTAAGGTCAATTGGTCTAGGAGTGATCGAACCCAAATCCTTCTATAGAATCAGATCGAAAGTCATGTTCTACTGGTATGAATGGGTTTAAGATGTGTCGATGTAGCCTTTCTGATCTGGGAGAGTAAGTTCTAAGGGGTGCTTGACACCTAGTCACCTAAGGCCAACTGGTCTGGGAGCGGCTGACCCAAATCCTGCAATAGGATCAGATAGAAAGTTACGTTTACGACATGTTTTTTACTTACAAAACTTCTTGATCAAAAGATACCAATGTGCATAAGCTTTAAAGCTGCCAAAGAGCACAATCATGACAAGATGCCAATGTGCACAACGCTAAAAGATGCCAATGAGCACACATCTCATAATACTTGGTGATATTTCTGCGTTGCGATAAACCTATAAATTTGTGAAAGTCTTAATTCTTGTCAGATTAGTGTGAGTAAAGGCAAAGTTCTCTATTCTATTTTTAGAATTACATTTTCTTGAAGCTTATCAAAGTTCACATGTAAGCACATTGAATAGATTGATGAAAGTTTTTGAAACTGAACATGTATTAACTTGATATGCAATGAAACTTGTATTTGTATCCAAAAATACACAATTTGTTTGGTGTTTAAAATTTTTTATATTTAGTTGTTTCAAAATACATATTAAGTATATTTTTCTTTCTACAATTGATGTTTCGATACTGGTGTTCTCATATCTGTGTAAGTGGGTCTGTGCATATTTCGAGGGGGAGTGCATAAGGAGAAAATTATGAAAGAACATCTGATCATATCTCATTTCGAGGGGGAGTACTTAAAGTGAATACATTGGATAGTGCATTTGTGTAGGGGGAGTAAAAGAGCTCTACAAGTGAATCATTTCATGTCCCAAATCAGATTTGCTAGCTTCTTCGACTCAGTCTTGCAGATATGAAGCTGTCTCTTCTCAAGCGTAGACATGACAAAGATGATTTTCATCATCAAGGCCATGAGGGGGAGAAGTTAAAGAGAATTTAAAGAGACAAAGAGTTCAAAGTTTATCTGCTCAAGTTTCTATTTCTTCAGTTATTAGTCCTTTTGTTGTTCCCGCTCCGACCACCACAGCTACTTCGAGTATATTCGAAAGAGGTGTGTCGTTTAGAGCACAAGTTGATGTTCCTGTTTCTGGATCGATTGTTCCTCCAAGCTTATTACAAACTGGTCCAGTCTTGTCAAGACAACAAAGATAACATAGATTGAAAGATGCTGAGAAGAATTTTTTTTTAGTCAAGTAGCTTCGTTAAGTCGCTTAGAAGGTTTGTTTTGTTTTTGAAGATGGGTGTAATAGCTTACATTGAAGACCAGAGCGCCAATGATTACTAAGGGGGAGATTGTTAAGTCAGATTTTATAGTAATCATTTTACTTATAGCCTTGTTGCTAATACTGTGTTTGAGTGCTTTTATATCTTGTATTGGCCAAGGGTATTTAAGTACCTTGTGGCCTTTGTGTTGTAAGAAAGGAAGCGCATATTGAATAGAAACATACTTTACGTCTCATACATTTTCTCTCTCTACTTTCTCTCTCTAAGATTAGATTGATCTTGGATTAACACCTTGTTTTCTATACTCTCTAATCTCCAATTCTCTATATTCTTGTGCAACCATCTTCGTGTTTTCTTAAGTTTGTTTAGATTGAGTTTTACTTAATCTTATTCCGCAACAGACTTGTAAATTATGTTTGATTTATCAATAAATATTTTATTAAACTTTAAATTATGTGTTTGTATTCAACCCCCCCCCCTTCTACAAACTTGTTAAGCACCTTCGGGACCAAGAAGTGGTATTAGAGCAGATTGTTTAATCTAATAAACAAGATCTTTCTTCATTCTCTTCCTTGCTATTCTAAAATGTCACTTAACACAAACACAAACACAAACTACTATGATAATGGTTTACTTTCTAAACCTCCTCGATTTAGCAGAGATAACTTTTTTCTCTGGAAGAATCGAATGATGTTATTTCTTGAAGGTGCAGATCCCACTATACCTGATTACGTAGCAAATGGACCCTATGAACCTGTCCAAATCATAAATGTCATTCCTGCTACTACCACCACTCCTGCTATCCCTGAACGCTATGTTGTTAAGGAAATGAAACAATGAAGTGATGAAGACAAAAAGAAGGTTGGTATAGATGCAAGGGCAAAAACCATTATCTCTATGGCTCTACCTGATGAAGTTTTCCATTCCATCATGCATCTTAAAACTTCTAAAGAAATGTGGGAAACCATATGTGTTCAATATGAAGGCACCACTGAAATCGAAGAGACTCGAAAGATTAACTTGGTAAGACAGTATGAAAGTTTTATCGCTGGTAAGAATGAATCTCTCTTTGATGTTCATCAGCGGTTTAACTGCTTAATCATTGATCTAAGAACTGTTGGTAGGACCTATTCTAATTCTGAGATCCTAACAAAATTCTTAGAATGTCTTCCTGAATGCTGGGACAGTTATTCAATATGTCTCAAGCTGACAAAAGACTTAAATTCTCTTTCTCTCAGCACCTTGTATGGAATATTGCTCAACTATGATCAATCAAATCTCTTGAAGAAGAATCTTATAAAAGATTCTAAAGACTCCAAAAGCACTCCTGTTGCTTTAGTCTCTTCAGAGATAATTCCATCTCAGCAATCTACTCTCACTATCACTGAGTTAGATTCTAATTATGAGGATCTATCAGGCACTGATCTTTCAGAGTTTGATGAGTCCTTAGCACTTTTGACAAACTCTTTTAAGAGATTTGCAAGAAAGAGCAATTTCCGAAGAAATAAGCCTCTCTCTCTCTCTTACTGACAAGCCAAAATCAACCCCTGTTGATAAGGCTACTGCTACTTGCTTTAACTTCGAAAAGATTGGACACTTTGCAAGTGAGTGCAGGTCGAAGAAAGTCTTCAAACCTTCTACCTCGAGAAGATCCAAAGATGACAAATACCTGAAAATGAAAGAAAAATATCAAAAGTTGAAAAACTACAAGCGAAAAGGTAAAGGTCTCATCGCTGAATAACACGACTGGGCTGAATCAGAAGAATCAAGTTCTGATGAAGAAGAAGTCGCAAATCTCTGCCTCATGGCTGAGATTAAAGAAGAAGTGGAAGAACCAACTGAAACTTCTATGAGCTATATATCATCTCAGGTATCTATCTCTACAAATCCCTCTCTACCTGAAGGAGAGAGAAGTCGTGTTGTTGATGTGCTGACGATTGATCTATACAATGCTCTAAACGGAAAATCTCTAGTTGAAAGCAAAAACAGTGATTTAACTAAACAACTAGAAAAATGCCATGAAAAGATCAGAGAACTGACTCTTTTATAGGAATGTTTGAAAGATCAAGTCATTGTTAATGAAATCATCAGCATTGAACGTGAACAAGCCATCGCTGCTCTAAAAACAGAGAAGGCTACTGTTGAAGGATGGTGCAAGTCCTCAACAAAGATCACTGATATTATAAGTGCTCAGTTCCCTGTCAGTGATAGAACTGGTCTTGGTTTTTGGAAACCACAGGATGAACCCAAAGAAGATAGTTTCATGCTTAAGTTTGGAACGTTCGTATCTTCTATCTCTGACACTTCTTATAAGCAGTTCTATTCATCATCTTCTTCTAATCCCATACCTGAGGAAATATCTAAAGGCTCTAAGCCTGCAGATAAAGGAAAATCTATTCTTTATCCTCAGAAGGCTTCCACGAAAACAAAGCTGAAAGTTCCGTCTAAACCTTTAGAGAATCAATAGTCTAGCTCTATGATAGAAATCTTTGATCTCTGTCCTCCAAAGCTGAAGATTGATCTTAATCCTAAGAGATCTTAAGAAATGAAAATTCCTCCCAGATCTCATGCTAAAGGCATTCTTGGAGTTGGCCCTGCTCATCTTAAAATTCACAAAACCCTACACTCATGGTCCCAAAACCACATTCAAATATAGAAAATGCTATCATTGTGGATTTACTAACCATATTGCTAGCAAATGTCCACCTTCCACTAAAGCTGATAAAATAGCTAAAGTGAAGATGAATGACTCCAAGGCTGAGAAGGTCACCAAAGCTGAGAAATCTACCAAGGTGAAAAATACCACTAAGGTTAAGAAATTAACCAAAGTGGAGGTTACCACTGAAGTTGAATCTTCATCCGCTGTGAAGATTGTTGAACCTTCCATCTCCATTAACCCTAAAGGACCCATTGAAAAGTGGGTACCAAACAAAGATTAATCTTCCTTATGTTTGCAGGGATCAAAGGGCATCTGGTATCTTGATAGTGGATGCTCTTTTCATATGACAGGACAAAAAGACCTGCTCACTCAATACAAGGAAGAGAAAGGTCCCTCTGTGACCTTTGGTGGAAATGGAAAAGGATATACCCGAGGGTTTGGTGTCCTCAGCAATAAGACAACTACCTTTAGAAGAATCGCTTATGTAGATGGACTGAAGCACAATCTTTTGAGCATCAATCAGCTATGTGACAAAGACTATGAAGTTCACTTTACCAAGAAAGCATGTTCAGTGGTAAATGAAAAAGGAAAAGTTGCTCTCAGTGGTTATCGTAAAGAAAATGTCTATGTAATAGATATGGACTCTACTACTACTGAAAACGTATGTTTTCTTTCTAAAGCCTTTCTGATGTCAACTGGCTTTGGCACAAAAAGCTCTCTCATCTAAACTTCAAAACCCTGAATTCTCTCTCATCTAAGGAATTGGTGTCTGGTCTTCCTCAACACTCATATGCTAAAGAATCTCTATGCTCAGCATGTGAAAAAGAAAAACAGATGAAAGCTAGTTTCAAGTCTAAACAAGTTTCCTCAGTGACAAGTCCTCTTCAACTCTTGCATATGGATTTGTTTGGCCCTGTCAACATCCAATCAATAGCTGGAAAAAAATATACACTTGTCATTGAAGATGAATACTCTCGCTACACTTGGGTTATCTTTCTTCTCTGCAAGAGTGACACTCCAGAAGAACTGATATCTTTTGTTAAAAAGATGGAAGTGCTGAATAATCTCACTGTTCGTTCAATAAGAAGTGATCATGGAACTGAATTCAAAAACAGTTCTCTGAACAATTTCTTTGAGAACAAGGGAATTTCTCACAATTTCTCTTCAGTAAGAACGCCTCAGCAAAACGGAGTCGTTGAAAGAAGAAACAGAACGATCATTGAAGCTGCTAGATCAATGCTCAGCGATTCTCACCTCCCTACTCAATTTTGGGCTGAAGCTGTAAACACTGCATGCTTTACTCAAAACAGATCGCTGATAGTAAAGCGATTTGGAAAAACAGCTTATGAACTTTTTCATGGAAGAAAACCATCTATCAGTTTTCTTCATGTCTTTGATTGTCAGTGCTTTATCTTAAACAACAAAGATCAACTTGGAAAGTTCGATCCAAAAGCGGATGACGAAATATTTCTTGGATATTCCTCTATCTCCAAAGCCTACAGAGTTTTCAACAAAAGAAGACAATCTATGGAAGAAACAATTCATGTCACCTTTGATGAAACTCGCTTAGCGAACTCTAAACCAATCGCTGACAATGAAGAGTTAAATGCTTGGATGTTTTCTCACTACATAGAAACAAAACCTTTCTTCTCAAACCATCAGCACACAGATCCTCCAATTGCTGATGATGATCCAAACATCATACCTCCTAACGCTGAATCCATCTCATGGGTTTCAGCTGAGCCTCTAAACACACTTCCTCCATCAGATCTATCTTCATCTGAAAACCTCTCAGAAAACAATTGTATGTCTGACACTCAACAATTACTAGCTGATGAACCTCAGGCTTCTTCATTAGTGAACATTCCTATTGTTGATCCAACCTCTTAAATCAGCGATCATGTTCCTGCTCAGCGATGGACCAAAGATCACCCCATAGATCAAATTCTTGGTGATCCCGATGCATGTATTCAGACACGATGAAGTTCAGGTAATATCTGCCTCTTTGTCAACTTTATTTCTTTAATAGAGCCAAAGAAGACTGATGATGCCCTCAGAGATCCAAACTGGGTCAGCACTATGCAACAAGAGCTGACTGAGTTCACTCGCAACAAATTTGGAATCTCGTTCCTAGACCATCTGATAAAACTGTTATAGGCGCCAAATGGGTGTTTAGAAACAAGTTAGATGAACATGGAACTGTTACCCACAACAAGGCTCGACTTGTTGCTCAGGGATACCGACAAGAGGAAGGCATAGACTATGATGAAACCATTGCCCCTGTGGCTAGGCTCAAAGCAATTCGATTCTTCTTGTCTTATGCATTTTACAAAGACTTCATTGTATATCAAATGGATGTAAAATCGTCGTTCCTAAATGGAAAGCTGAATGAAGAAGTCTATGTAGAACAACCCCCAGGGTTCTTTGACCTTAAGCATCCAAATTATGTTTATAAATTGGATAAGGCTCTCTATGATCTAAAACAAGCCCCTCGTACTTGGTATGATACTCTCTCATCTTTTCTTATCTCTTAAAATTTTGAACGTGGAAAAATTGATAATACATTATTTTTCAGAAAGATAAAAGGTCATATTATTCTTGTACAAATATATGTCGATGACATCATATTTAGTTCTACTAACCCATCCCTATGTACTCGCTTCGCTGAAAGAATGAAGAAAGAATACAAAATGAGTATAATGGGTGAGCTAACGTATTTTCTTGGTCTTCAGATTAAACAATCTGAAAGAGGTACCTTTATCAGCCAAGGTAAATATGTTAAAGATATGCTAAAGAAGTTTGATCTGACACAAACTTCAGCGATGAAAACTCCCATGGCACCTCCTCTGACATTAAACAAGGATCCATCTAGAAAACCTGTGAATGTCACTGCCTATAGAGGAATGATAAGCTCCCTGCTGTATCTTACAGCGAGCTGACCTGACATCATGTACTCTACCTGTTTATGTGCTCGTTATCAATCTGAACCCAATGAATCCCATCTGATCGCTGTAAAGCAAATCTTCAGATATCTAAAAGGAACTCCTAACCTCGGTCTTTGGTATCCCAAAGTCTCAGGGTTCGATCTAATTGGATATTCCGATAGTGATTTTGCAGGATGTAAACTCGATTGAACTTCACTTTATCCGCACTGACTATCAGCTAGCTGATTTGTTCACCAAACCTCTTGATGAGACAAGGTTCAACTTTCTTATCAGTGAGCTTGGAATGCTGAATCTTGAAGAGTAACTCTTCATCTTTCCCGCATTATGTCAGTATTTCTAAGTTCCCCTTTATCACTTAATCTCTGAATAAATATCTGACTCTCATGTATGTTCTCTCTCTCTAAATCACTGAATATTAATTCAGTAAGACGTTTTTCAAAAATAAAACTATCTCTGACTTTTCTTATCAGTGATTCTTTTGAAAAGACAAATCAATCTCTGAATTGTTATCAGGGATTCTTTCAAAATGAAAACCCATCTCTGACTTTTCTTCAGAGATAATTTCAAAAAGGACAAATGAAACGTTTTTATCTCTCCTATGACGTCATTTGAACCGACAATCCACGACATGCCTTTTTCTGACACGTTCGTCTGTTGCCCTTCTATCCAATCAACTTCGTGAAACGTGTGCATGTCATGATGAACATTTGTTTTCCCGCCTCACTCATTCTCTTTCATTCTTCTCTCTCTCTCTCTCTCTACGTATAAAGGGAATGCCTTTTCATTTTTACCTCTTCACGCTTTCTGGAAATCTTTTCAACCAAGAGTTCTCTCTCAAGGCATTTCCATCAAACAACTCCTTCAAGCATTTGCATCTTCTTCCTTCAAGATCAACAGGTTACTTTGTTTATCTTTTCTTCATAAATTTTGTTACAAAATCCTAAATATGTTCCATCATTATGGATTTTTTACAAGATTTCTTACACTTTAAAATCATTTATTTTATTTTATTGATTCATACCTTTGGTTTTTCTTCATGTTCTTTCTTCTTCAAGAACACTGTTTATTCTCAAAAACTTTAAAATCATTTTTTTGACTCTAAACCTTTCTATCTATATTTTCTCCTTCTTTCAATATTCAGAAATGGCACAATCAGCTCTCATTGCTTCCAAGAGCGTCAAGTTTTCTCTCACTGAATCTGAAGTTCCCAAGAACAATCACCTTGCACGCTTGGACTTCGATGCTGTCAAATACCCACACTTGGTGGAAGCAGCTCAGTTCTTGAAGCAGTCGTGTCTTGCTTACGCGATCACTGTGGATCCTAAACCATCCAGAACTCTTCTACAACAGTTTTGGTTCACTGCTAAGGAAACCACAATCACCAACAAGAAGGGAGAACTGGTCCCTGCTCTCTCCTTCCGCACTGATTTAGGACCGGGCATGATGACTGCATACAGTCTGAGGAAGTCACTTCGATTCCCTGAGAAACCCAAGGGTGGATTCAATGCCCTCCCCACTGATGCTGAACTCATCCAGTTTATGGATGACATGGAATACTGCTGGGACAATAAGCCTCGCTCAACCATCCCAAACAAGCGCCTGACCATCATTAAGAAGGCAAACATGCCTTCTTAACTGAACTACATCTTCTCACACATCATTCAATGTATGAGTGGGAAGAGTGGCTCACTGGATCAGGCGAGCAAAGTTCAGCTCCAAATAGCTTACTCTGTGATCGCTGGCAAGAACTTTGACTACGCTACTGCTATCTTTGACGATCTCAAGTCAAAGATAGAGAATAAGGAGAGGGATCCCATGATTCCCTATGTATGGTTCATCTTTGCATACCTGCAGTTTCTCTACCCTGACACTTACCCCACTACTCAAGATGGTTTTTTCGCAAAAGTGGGTCAGCGATCGTTGGAGGTCAAGCCGGTCGACAACGAGGTAAGTATCCCAACTCTTCACTCCCGTCTCTCTCTCCACTCTTATTCTTCTTCTTTAGCGGCCGCGCCGGAGGTTCTTTCTCCAGCTAACCCTGCCGCTAAAACCGCTTCCAAAAGGCCATCAGCTAGTCTTTCTGGTCCTTCAAAAAAGGCCAAAACGACTAAGGAGACTATCGCCCCTAACTCAAGGCCTGAGGTAGTTTCTCAACAAACTACCTTGTATGGTTTTGTGGGTCTCTCTTCCACATCTTCAGTTGTCACCTCAAGAAACGTGCCAGCGATCTCGGTCGCTGCCACAACATCAGTGACTCCACCAACCATCTTGGTTCAACAACAAACTGAGGTAACCACCCAAATCACAACTTATTCTATCCCCATTACTATTCCTACCTTTATAGGACCTGATGCTCAAAACTTTGAAAGAGATATGCAATTTTTCAATATGTTTGAACCATCAGGTATACCTAAACCCAAAAATCAAACTCCCATCTCTCCATATAAGCCTGTTTCTCAGAAGCTAAGTTTTCTTTCAGGTCCTAATATGGCGACTGTTGACTCTCATGTCAACAGTTTGGGTGTCAAGGTGGATTCTCTCACCACCTCCATTAACGAAACCACTAGCGATGTCAATAACGCTGGTGAAGAGCTGAAGAAACTAACGGCTACTTGCTCCTCAAAATCTGAAGCCTCCCAAGTCTCAACTCTTCAGGGAAAGCTTGTCAAAGTCAAGGAGGACTTGGTCATCAATCACCAACAAACTCAACTCCTTCAGGGACGTGTTGGTACTCTCAGTAAGGAAAACCAGGATTTATCTACCAAGATCGATTCCTGCACATCCATCCTACAGCAGGTTCTGGATAAGCTGAATGCACCAGCTCCGCCGCTCCCTCCTTCTTTCACAGAGGCAGACCGCACCTCTCTGAATATAGTTGTTGAATTTATTCATCAAGCTACTTCAGATATCCTTGTAATCGAAGGCCATCTAGATCATTTGGAGGCTGAAGTTCGTTCGTTGGCCACTGCAAAAACTACCTCTCGCACTAATGACCTCTCCCTCAATGATAATGACAAAGAGGGGGAGAAAGATGTTGAAGAAAATATAGAGGAAGTAGTTGTTGAGGTTCACTCGGAAGAACCTACCTCTTAGGTTGAGGGGGAGGAGGTTGTTGACATAGCCCCTCCATCTTCTTTGTTCGATAAAACTTTATTAGAAGAAGAAGAGGAGGAGGAAGAAGAAGAGAATGAATATCTTGATCTTCAGGATCAAGATAAAGAGCAACATCAAGATGATGATGACGACGATGAAGAAGATCAGTCTATATGGTTTTCTGCAGCGAACACATCATCAGTGATAGCTTCGAAAGAAGTTGTCACAGCAGGGGCAGAAATGAAACTTCTTCAGGAACCCCTTCCCAAAGCAAACCAAAGGGTGCAGCTGCTGAGGGAAGCCTGACAAATGTTTCACTATCTGAGCGGGAGAATCCTTCTCAGGTATGCCTCTCAATTGTCCCTATATCATTCTATAAACTCCCAAACCTCTTTCTTTCTAGCCTTTATCTTTCTTCTTCCCAACAAACACTAACTCTTTATATCTATTTTTGACCAGACAGTTCTCTCCCCTGCTTAAGGGAAAGGAACTTCAAATAATCCCAGCTTCCATAGCTGATGAATCAATAATACCAATCTCCTTAAATGAGATTGATGAGCGAGAAAAGAGGAAGAAGCCCTGCACCATCCAGGAAGGACCTCTTGACCATCTCACTGGTAAGAGGAAGATCTAAATAGAAGAACAGAGATGATCTCTCATCTAGAGAATCAACGGCTGAAAGTTCCTCTTCAAATAACGGCTGAAAGTTCATCTAGAGAATCTACAGAGCTTGATTTCCTGACTGAAGCTGAAATTGAAGAATCTGTCAGAGCTGAGAAACTGATCGCCGAATGTCAAAGAGATGCTTCTCTAGCTCTCAAGGTTCAGTCTTCTCAAGTAAAAGAAAGGAAGCTAAAGAAGAATCCAGTGGAAGTTCAGGCTGCTTTACTGAAAGAAATTGAAGAGGAGTGCTCAAAAGAACAAGCGGTCAGCGATAACTCTGTCGAATGGTGTAAACATAAAGTCGACTATCACTCCGACTCATTAAAAATAACAGTTGTTGTCATCTCTGGAAGAAAGAAGAAGGACCAAACCTCTATAACAATGGAGATAACCAGAGAGGATGGAAGCTCAAAGGCTATGTTTGTTTCAAAGCTTGAAAGTTCCGGCTACATGGTTTGGCTAGAGTTCAAAGATGCCTGAAGAAATCCAAATCAATCTACAGAGGCTATGTCGAAGGCATCCTAGAAGCCCTCATCAATAGAGTCACTGTTGTGTTAAAGGTACCATCTGCTCTTCCTTCTAAGCCAAGGAAACTCAAAAGAAAGCCTATCTCCTCCTCATCGGAGAATGTCGTTGCTATCAGAAACGACACCTCCATCAAGTTCTCAAAGGAAGCTTTGTTTGGTCCTCCTCCTGATCTCTCAGTTCTAGATCTATCCGTGCCTCCTGGTGGTCCATATCTACCTGGGTAAGTACTAAACAATCCTCATGGAATCTTTTTCAGAGATAATGAAGGGGTTCTCAGATTTCAAAGAGTCTATGAGATTCCCATCTGCCCCCTTAACCATCTCAAGGATATTTTGTGTCTATGGTGCGACTTCTCTCCATTAGCTGAATCTATCAAGACAGTCATCCGTCAAGAAGCATCAGAAAGAAAGCAAAAAAGGAGAAGAAGTACCTGACTATATGATCAAGGTTCTACAGTCTTATCTAGATAGCTGATAGATTAGTTTCTTAATTTCTTGTAATCTATTAGTTAGACTTACAGTAGTTAGTTCCTCACTTGTACTTATAATTTTCACATCTTGTAATTCTATCTTTGAATTAATGAAAATTTCAGTGAAGTACTTAACCCTATCAGTACTGTAAAAGATTCCTCAAAATAGTAATTGGGACATGTATGTTATGAGTCCTGATTATTCCTCATTTTGAATTAAAAAGTAATTTTCTTCAGTTACTTTGTCATTATCAAATAGGGGGAGATTGTTGATCCAAACTCTCTCAATGATTTGATAAAGACCCTCTTCTATACTTAGTGAAAATTACATTTATTAATATATATTAGTGTTTCACCATCAGCGATCAGATTGAGTCTGTTCAGTTATCACTGATGATCTTTGTTGTAAACACTCATATGTATTAGTGTTTCACTATCAGCGATCAGACTGAGTCTGTTCAGTTATCGCTGATGATTTCTATGTAAACGTAATCCCTGAAGATAAGTTTCGTGTCAACAGATGTTCATAGCTGAATCGAAGACGAAGTTGCTGAACAAAGACAAGTCTACTAGTGACCTGATGCGGAGATCAGTGAAGCAAAGACATCTCTACTCATACGCGTAGAAACCTGAGGAAAAGCTTCAGCGATAGCTGAACTTCTTTATATCTCTGAAGGAAGAGATATTCAGTGATCGATGATCACTTAGCTTATGCCTCAAGTCTCTTTTTTCTTTCCCTGCACACCCAGTATGATGTGTCAGAACGGACATACCTCTGTCGTAATTCGTACAACAACTCTGTCAACTACACTGTTCATGATACGGCCGAAAGCATGTCTCCCAAAGTCAGGCTCTCTCTGCCAATCAAAGAAAGACACGTGTAAAGTGCCCTGCCATGCATTTAATGCATAGAGTATAAATAGAAAGATCACCTCTCCATCTGAAGAGTGCGCTCACCTCTATCCTTCATCTTTCTAAAATATAGGAACCCTTGTTTTCTATACTCTCTAATCTCCAATTCTCTATATTCTTGTGCAACCATCTTCGTGTTTTCTTAAGTTTGTTTAGATTTTGTTTTACTTAATCTTATTCTGCAACAGACTTGTAAATTGTGTTTGATTTATCAATAAAAAATTTATTAAACTTTAAATTCTGTGTTTGTATTCACCCCCCCCCCCTTCTACAAATTTGTTAAGCACCTTCGGGACCAACAATAATGTCCTGGTCTAAATACAAGATACCTCTTCCTAGGCCATACTTGAGTTATCTCAAGATACGCATGAACATCCAAATGGTTGATACAGTTATGGTCAAACAGTTTAGTTTTCTTTCATTTAACTACTTCACATATTTATATCCTAAGGCAATAGTTCTTTTGAAACACCCTAAAATTTAGAGGAATTTTAAAAATTGAAAATTCGGCAATATGATGTTTTGTATTTGGAATAAACCGCCCAAAATGGGTAAATGTATAAGGCATTTACAAAAAAACTGTGAACGGATATGAAAATTGACAACAAACTAATCTAAACATAAACTATCTAGATTACATCGGTTGTCAACCCAAAAATCACCAAAAAATGGGACTAAACCAAATGCCCCAAACACCAAATACTAGCCAACTCAAAAATGCCTCAAAACCATGCTCGTCACTCAAGCCCTCGGCAACCCACCGCTAAAGGAACCTGTTATACACATCATTTGAGAAAAAGTGTTAGGCTTTAAGCCTAGTGAGAACATACAGTTTATAAGTTGCGGAAACATACACAATTGTATTGAAAGGAAATATTTTTTCAAGAAAGTTTAGTTTAAAATCTAAATCTTTGACACATAAGGATTATTAGGTCCAAAAATTCATCTTGCGATGATGGGGAATACCCGATTTACCAAGGATTGTAGCGGAACACAAAAGTAAGTCACAATCCGAGTTATAAGCTAAATACTTGGAATCCATGGCCACGAACAACGTCGGTCCGTACTAAGATGTGAGGGAGGGCCCCCGAGGTAACCAAATCATACACGTTCACTAAGATACATTCTGATTCATGGATAGTAACCGGTCTCACATAACCGTACCAAATGGCCCCCGAGGAACAAATGCCTCAACTAGCTACAAAAAGGGGAAAATATCCCAAAATAAAGCAGACTCAATACCTATAGATCCACTAGTAATAGTCTAGACTTGTCACAGTTTCATTTGTGACTAACCAAAGCTAAACATATAGCTTCTAATAACATTTATATCCAAAAATGCATTTTCAAGTTTAACTGTTGATAAGAATGGAAATCATGAAATAGGGTTATATACATTATTTCAAGTACCTCACAAAAAATGTGCATGTAGTACTTTGTTTAATTCATAAAAATGGAACCCTTCCTTTTTGTTGAAAATGATAAGAACCCCTCAAATCTCCCAAAAACTAAAGTTAGGTCAAATGTACAAATATTTATCCAAAATCAAGGAGATATATAGAGGAGTTTAAAAATGCAAGTTTTGACATGTATAAGGTTTAGAAAATGATAGTAGGAACTCACCAAGTGGGTTTTTGAAGAAAACCCAAAACCCTAGATTCGATCCTTATGGAGAAGATGACAATGGAGGTGGTGAACAAAATCTCAAACCTAAACCCTTTGATGAAGCACCCAACTTACTAGCAATAAAAGAGGTAGATGAGGGCTAAGGAACCCTAAGAATGGAGGATGAATCTAGCACCTTAAAGTTGAGGTTCTTTACCAAGAACACTTTAGTACAACCTAATCAAGATTATAAATGGAAAAGAGGTTGAGTTGGTGAAGGAATAAATAAAGTCCAAAAACTCGCGATTCTCGAATGGGTCGATTTAAGGCTTCAAAGTACAACATAAATTACCCAAAAAGATAAATGGAAGACGGAGAAATGACCAACGAAGGACGAAACTTACATTGCAAAAATATTGGGTGTTACAACACTCCCCAACTTGGAGATGATTTCGTCCTCGAAATCTTGATCACACGAACAAGTGAGGGTATCTTCGCTTCATGTCCTCCTCGGCTTCCCATGTCACATTGGCCCCATGATGATGCCTCCACTGCACCTTGACCATAGTGACCTCCTTGTGACGCAATTTCTTAGACTTCTTTTCTGTGATAGCGTCAGGTTCTTCTACACAACGGTTACTCTCGTCTACTCTTAACTTGGAGAGAGGAATGACGCTTTCTTCTTCCGCCAAACATTTCCGAAGGTAACATATATGGAGCGTGTTGTGGAGTCTACTCAACTCCGACGAAAATTCCAATTGGTAGGCTTGCAAACCAACCCGCCTAAGCACTTTGAAAGGTCCAAGGAAACGGGGACTCAACTTCCCACGTTTTCCGAACCTGATAATGCCCTTCCATGGCGATACCTTAAGCATCACGCGGTCGTCCATTTGAAACTCCATCGGCCACCTCTTCTTATCGGCATAGCTCTTTTGCCGATCTTAGGTCGCTTTCAACCTTTCCCGAATGCCTTTAACTTTATCGGCCGTCTCTTGCACAATTTCGGGTCCGGCGAATTGAATCTCTCCTGCTTCTAGCCAATACACGGGAGTTCTCCACTTCCGCCCGTACAACGCCTCAAATGGTGCCATCCCAATACTCGAGTGGTAGCTATTGTTGTAAGCAAACTCCACCAAAGGTAGGTGAGAGTCCCAACTACCCCCGAAATCGATGACACAAGACCTTAGCATGTCTTCAAGCGTTTGGATCGTCCTCTCTCTCTGACCGTCAGTTTGTGGATGGTAAGTTGTACTCAACTTTACTCGCGTACCTAGCTCCTTCTGAAAGCCATCCTAAAAATTCGAAGTGAACCGACTGTCGCGATCTGACACGATCGACAAAGGTACCTCATGCCTTGAGACCACTTCATCGATGTAGAGTTTTTCTAACTTGTCCATCGGTAAGGTCTCACGCATAGCTAAAAAGTGAGCGCTTTTAGTCCATCTATCGACTACTACCCAAATGGTATCGTGACCTCGAAGAGTTT
The DNA here is from genome assembly GCA_954870635.1 of Arctium minus. Lineage (NCBI taxonomy): Eukaryota > Viridiplantae > Streptophyta > Magnoliopsida > Asterales > Asteraceae > Arctium > Arctium minus. The sequence continues at coordinate 61,132,991 of OX941088.1, read as the reverse complement.
TAGGCAACTTCATCATGAAGTCCATGGTAATATGTTCCCACTTCCACTCAGGGATCTCTAAGGACTGAAGACTCCCAAACGGTCGTTGATGTTCGGCCTTCACTTGTAAGCACGTCACATAACGCTCCACGTAACGCGCCACATCAAGTTTCATTACTGGCCACCAATAATGTAACTTCAAGTCCCGGTACATATTTGTACTTACCGGATGAATGGAATACTTGGACTTGTGGCATCCTCAAGACGTAGTTCCCGATTGCCTCCAACCTTAGGCACCCAAACACGACCGTTGAACAGTTTTACAATACGACTATCTTCCGTTAAGAGCAAACGTTGCTTTTTCATGACTTCATCCTTGAGATTTTCTTCCAACAACGCTTCCACTTGAGATGTCTTGATCTTCTCGACAAGAATTGACACTAAATTGATTCTCGAAAGGGTAGCCCGAATACTTCCGCTATGGTCCTTCCGACTTAGCGCATCAGCCACTACGTTCGCCTTACCGGGATGGTAAAGCAACTCACAATCGTAATCCTTGAGCAACTCGAGCCACCGCCTTTGCCTCATATTCAACTCCTTTTGATCAAAAACATACTTTAGGCTCTTATGATCCGTGTAGAGTGTACATTTCGTGCCATAAAGGTAATGCCGCCAAAGCTTCAAGGCGAACACCACCGCTACTAACTACAAATCGTGGGTAGGATAATTCTTCTCGTGAATTTTGAGTTGTCTCGATGTGTAGGCGATCACCTTGCCTCTTTGCATCAACACACATCCTAATCCCATTTTCGAAGCGTCACTATAGACCACGAAGTCTTCCGATCCTTCGGGTAACGACAAGATTGGAGCTTCACACAACTTCTTTTGTAGAATCCGGAATGCCTTCTCTTGCGTTTCGGTCCAAACGAACTTTACATTCTTCCGAGTTAAAGCTTTCAATGAAGAAGCGATTTTCGAAAAGTCTTGAATAAATCTCCGGTAATAACCCGCCAATCCTTAGAAGCTTCGGATCTCGGACGGACTCATGGGAGGTACCCAATTCATCATGGCTTCAATTTTTGAGGCGTCCACTTTCACTCCATCTCGAGTGACAACGTGACCCAAGAACTGAACCTCTTCAAGCCAAAAATCGCACTTGGAAAATTTGGCGTACAATCTCTCCTTTCTCAACACTTCTAGAACTTCACGAAGATGTTGCTCGTTGTAGATCCCAAATTTTACAACAATTCATGATCATATAAAGATAAACAAGATGAGTTTGATAGAGATACCTTTTATTCACAATTAATGTAAAACTAAGAACTCAAACCTAGAGAGAGAAAGAGTTTCTCTCTCTATAAGACACGATCTCTCACGACGGCTACATTATGAATAATGAATCTAATTCACTAAAACCCTAAACATATAACTATTTATACCTCCCCCAACTCCTTGTTCTAACTTAAAGCCCAAGCCCATTTACATTAAAGCCCAATTACAATAATAAAAGCCCAATACAAATATAAATTGTAGACCCTTTACAAAACTTTCCAAACATGGACATTTTATGTCCTAACAATCTCCCCCTAAAGTTTTGTAAATGAATCATCGTCTTTGAAGCGCCAACTCTTCTCCCCCTTGATTTCTTTGAAAAACTTTAGCGTTGCAGTTTGCACATCTTCAAAAAAACCTCAGACTCCCCCTTGAATGAAACTCTTATCCTTCAAAGTTTCAACTTTAAAAACACCAGATTCGATGTGCGTAATAACCTCGACTGAGTGCATTAAAGACAGCTTTTATCTCTAGAAACTCAACACGTTCGTTACGCCCACAAGAAAGAAATGTGTGAGTTTTGCGTGACAACCACAGTGCATCTTCATTTTATAACAACGAATATGTCTTTGAACCGCGAGTAGAATAGGAGTTCAGCTTAAGAACTTGTATTGATCAGCTCGTAGATGAAGCATCTCGTAGCAAACACTACTCGGCAAGGGTTAGAAGAATCAATCAACAACTGTCGAGAAAACCCAAACGAGAAAATTCCGGAACAAATAAAATATATTTCTTGAAATTTATGTTCCACGGATCACACGGTCAAAGCGCTAAAATCTGGTATCAATCTCTAAAAAATTGGACAACATTATCACTAAAAAAATGTGATCATTTAAACCCAAAAAAAATTTGGATGTAAATGGCTCAATCAAAAAAAAATCCATCATAACTCATGGATGATAATGCTTTAAACATTTTGAACCCATGCCATTCACAATTTAAAAGACCCAGAGCCGCCGATCACTTTTGTTTCTATTGACCACTTATCATATTAGCAACCAATCATATTGGGAAAAATAAGGTTGGTGAGCTGCCTTTTTACATCTATATGTAAACCCACAGCCGCCGTCAAATTAATTCACCCATTTCAATTTGAAGACTGCAGCCACCGATTGAATTTTTGATTAAACCACACCAATTAATACTTGTCGGCAATCATATTTGAAGTAGCAGCCAATCACATTAATAACACACACTATGTTTAACCGCTGCTGTTTACACAATCAATTCCTCCACCAATTTCAATTACAAAAACAGCGGCCGATTGAAGCTTTAAATCACCGCCCCATAATAGAAATATCCAATTCAATTTGATATTAAAATCACGATGAATAAAAATCATCGCCGATCTCAAATTAATTCCACCGACCGACCGAGCCTCTCACAATGTTTTGTCCGCCGACCCACTAACATATATCACTCAATCATAATTTAAATCAAATTCTCATATTAGCTGTTGCCTACGATTTACAAGTTAATTCCACCGATTATAAAATTTACAATCACACACAGATTAAAAAACTTTAGGCTGTTGAGTCACGAATTGTTGAAAATCGATCAAATCAAAGAAAAAATTCTTTGATCCTGCTCTGATACCACATGTAGATCCCAGATTTTACAACAATTCATGATCATATAAAGATAAACAAGATGAGTTTGAGAGAGATACCTTTTATTCACATTGAATGTAAAACTAAGAACTCAAACCTAGAGAGAGAAAGAGTTTCTCTCTCTAGAAGACACGATCTCTCACGACGGCTACATTATGAATAATGAATCTAATTCACTAAAACCCTAAACATATAACTATTTATACCTCCCCCAACTCCTTGTTCTAACTTAAAGCCCAAGCCCATTTACATTAAAGCCCAATTACAATAATAAAGCCCAATACAAATATAAATTGTAGACCCTTTACAAAAACTTTCCAAACTTGGACATTTTATGTCCTAACACTCGTGTTCCAACTCGCTCTTGGAATATACGAGTATGTCATCAATGAATACGATGACCAACTTGTCAAGGAATGGTCGGCACACCCTATTCATCAAATCCGTAAACACCGTCGGTGCGTTTGTTAGGCCAAACGGCATTACAAGAAATTCGTAATGGTCGTAATGCGTTCTAAAAGCCGTCTTCGAGACGTCTTCTTCCCTCACCTTCACTTGGTGGTATCCCGAACGTAAGTCGATCTTGGAAAAACACCCCGCTCCTTGGAGTTGATCGAACAAATCATCTATCCTCGGAAGCGGGTACTTGTTCTTCACCGTTGCCTTATTCAATTCACAGTAGTCGATGCACATTCTCATCGTGCCATCCTTCTTCTTGACAAACAAGACCGGAGCTCCCCAAGGCGACGAGCTCGGTCTTATGAAACCCTTCTCCAAAAGCTCTTGGAGTTGAGTCATCATCTCTTGCATCTCCGATGGCACCAACCGGTAAGGAGCTCTAGCAATAGGATCCGCTCCCGGCACGAGATCAATCTGAAACTCCACTTGACGATCGGGTGGTAACCCGGGCAAGTCGTCCGGAAAGACATCGGGAAACTTTCGCACTATCTTCACATCTTCAAGCTTCAACTTCTCGAGCTTGGCGTTGATCACGTAAGCTAGGAAGGACGAGCATCCTTTCACCAAGCACTTGCGCGCCTTAGCCATGGTGATGATTGCCACATCACCCTTCCTCTTCTCCTCATAGATCACAACAACTTCACCATTAGGATTGGGAAGTCGGGTCAATTTCTTAGAGCATACGATCTCGGCATGATTGTTTCCCAACCAATCCATGTCGACCACCACATCAAAACCTCCAATAATCATTGGCATCAAGTCGATCGGGAATTCTCTCCCTTCGATTCCGAGAGTACTCTTCCTCAGAACATCGCAGATTAGAACTTGACTACCATTCGCTATCTCTACCACTAACGCATTCTCTAGACTACTAGTGGTTATAGCAAGCTTTTGACGAAATGACTCAGATATAAATGAGAAATTGGCACCCGAATCAAACAGTACACGAGCAGGTACGGAGTTTAGAAGAAACGTACCCGATACCACATCGGCAGATGCCTTGGCCTCCTCGGCCGTCATCTGAAAAGCTCGACCCGGAACTCTGGACGGGTTCTCTCTCTTCTCTGACACGCTACCTGATTTGAGCTTCGGGAAATCTCTCTTCATATGCCCAGGTGCCTTACACTCAAAACAGATAAGCCCTTTGATCGGGCAATCGCGGGCGGTGTGATCAGATTTACCACACTTGTTGCAAGATTGAGGAGTGGTGCTACAGTTACCATGGTGCTTGAATCGGCACTTCTGGCACCATCTAGCTTCTTGATAATTATTGAAATTTTGATTTCCAACAAAATGTTGAGTTCTCTTGGGAGGTATGGAATTACTCTCCCACTTCCTCTTGTCAACAACCACCACAGCCTTCTCCGGTTTACCTTTCGCGTAAACCTATTCCATAAATTTTGCCTCTTCGATCGTCTCACGAAGGTTAGAAGCCTTCGAGTTGTGGACCATGGATATCATGTCTGCCGGCAGACCCTTCAGATAGGCCTTGATCTTCTCTTTTTTCTGTTGGGGCCGCATACCCCACCAAACCCAGTTTCTCCATGAACTGACGGGTATACTCCCTCACCGTCAAACTTCCTTTCTCAAGCGATCGGAACTATGCTTCGATGCGGTCCAAATCCCTCTCGCTGCAGTACTCCTCTAGAACTTTCTTCTTGAATTCGGCCCACGACAATTGATCCATAACAGTAGGGGAGAGGATGGACTGGGTGACATTCCACCAAGTGAGAGTCGTGTCCCTGAGCATCTGAGAACCGAACTTCACTCTTTGATCGTCACCACACTCGGATGAGCCGAATGTTTGCTCAATGCCTTGAATCCATTTTATGCATGCTACAGGATCCTCGGAACCAGAGAATTCCGGTGGTCTACAACCCAGAAAGGCCTTGAATGAGAAGGCTCTCTTGCTTTGCCTCGCCTCAACTGTTTTTGGTTCCTCAGGTCGGATCACATGACCCGTGCCACCGAATCCAATCACCTCGATGTTTTCCGCAATCGTCTCATTCCTCCGATTGCTCACATCGCGATCCTCGATCACCTTCAGAAGAAACTCTTGTTGCTTGGCCATAGCTTCATTCATCACCAACATCATGTTGGCCATCATCTGGGATTGGGAATTCGCATCCCGGATGACTAGGTGGGACGAAGCCAGGTCTACTCGCAGAATGACCCCTGGCCCTCCACCTAGCACTTGTTGGACAGATGGGCGTACAGCGACCTCAACCCGACCCGGACAATTAGCAGTTGAGGCTGTCACCTCGACACCATCTACTCGTGTACGCGGCCTACCGCGCGTACTCACCATACTGATCTGCTACATAGGACAGAGAAAGAAATAAGAGAGAGGTGGAATAAAACACGAAGTAAAACGTACTACCACATTTCCAATTGTCATAATAATAGCCCTTCAAGCACGCCTATGTAAAACATCCTCATAATAACATTAGCTAAGTTAGAATGAACATATAATACATAAGAGGTCTCGTTACCATTGTCACAACGCTTGATAAACATAATTTCCGCCGACTCTACGACTAACCCATCTTAGAAGTTCTACCCAACTCACCAATCAATTCTTAACATACTCAGTCTAAGTCTAGACATCTTACATTCATGCCTAGTTCGCTTAAACTAGAGCTCTGATACCAACTTGAAACGCCCTAAAATTTAGAGTAATTTTAAAAATTGAAAATTCGGCAATATGAGGTTTTGTATTTGGAATAAACCACCCAAAATGGTTAAATGTATAAGGCATTTACAAAAAAACTGTGAACGGATATGAAAATTGACAACAAAATAATCTAAAAATAAACTATCTAGATTACATCGGTTGTCAACCCAAAAATCACCAAAAGATGGGACTAAATCAAATGCCCCAAACACCAAATACTAGCCAACTCAAAAATGCCTCAAGACCATGCTCGTCACTCAAGCCCTCGGCAACCCACCGCTAATGGAACCTGTTATACACATCATTTGAGAAAAAATGTTAGGCTTTAAGCCTAGTGAGAACATACAGTTTATAAGTTGCGGAAACATACACAATTGTATTGAAAGGAAATCTTTTCAAGAAAGTTTAGTTTACAATCTAAATCTTTGCCACATAAGGATCGTTCGGTCCAAAAATTCATCTTGCGATGACGGGGGATACCCGATTTACCAAGGATTGTAGCGGAACACAAAAGTAAGTCACAATCCGAGTTATGAGCTAAATACTTGGAATCCATGGCCACGAACAACGTCGGTTCGTACTAAGAAGTGAGGGAGGGCCCCCGAGGAAACCAAATCATACTCGTTCACTAGGATACATTATGATCCATGGCTGGTAACCGGTCTCACATAACCGTACCAAATGGCCCCCGAGGATCAAATGTCTCAACTAGCTACAAAAGGGGAAAATATCCCAAAATAAAGTCGACTCAATACCTATGGATACACTAGTAATAGTCTAGACTTGTCACAATTTCATTTGTGACTAACCAATGCTAAACATATAGCTTCCAATAACATTTATATCCAAAAATGCATTTTTCAAGTTTAACTGTTGATAAGAATGGAAATCATGAAATAGTGTTATATACATTATTTCAAGTACCTCACCAAAAATATGCATGTAGTACTTTTTTTAATTCATAAAAATGGAACCCTTCCTTTTTGTTGAAAATGATAAGAAACCCTCAAATCTAAATGTACAAATATTTATCCAAAATCAAGGAGATATATAGAGGAGTTTAAAAATGCAAGTTTTGACATGTATAAGGTTTAGAAAATGATAGTAGGAACTTACCAAGTGGGTTTTTTAAGAAAACCCAAAACCCTAGATTCGATCCTTATGGAGAAGATGACAATGGAGGTGGTGAACAAAAGCTTAAACCTAAACCCTTTGATGAAGCACCCAACTTACTAGCAATAAAAGAGGTAGATGAGGGCTAAGGAACCCTAAGAATGGAGGATGAATCTAGCACCTTAAAGTTGAGGTTCTTCACCAAGAACACTTTAGTACAACCTAATCAAGATTATAAATGCAAAAGAGGTTGAGTTGGTGAAAGAATAAATGAAGAGGGAGGAAAATAAGGGAGATGGAACTTACCAAAAACAGAGAGGAAAAATCGCCTAGAAGAAGCCCAAATCAGATAAAAATGAGATAATTATCGGTTTTGTCCAATAAAAGGGTCTGACCCCGCTCGCGATAGTGCCTGGCGATAGTGACACTTGTCACTATCGCGTGGTACAATCGCGTGGATTGTACCGCGGGTAAGATCCTCCCCGCGATAGTGCTCTGGCGATAGTGACACTGTCACTATCGCGTATCACAAACACGCCACTTGTACCAAAGCCCAAAAAGTCCAAAAACTCGCGATTCTCGCATGGGTCGATTTAAGGCTCGAAAGTACAACATAACTTACCCAAACAGATAAACAGAAGACGGAGAAATGACCAACGAAGGACGGAACTTACATTGCGAAAATAACGGGTGTTACATCTTTTAACAAAGTCCCTGATGGTATGCGTCCAAGTAGTTTCCACCCTATTAGAAGGTTTAAAGTATCAAATGAAGTATCAAACTGTTGTGGAAGATCTTTTAATGTGATCATGATATCCCGATAAAGTATCAAATGTGGAAGATTAAAATTAGACCTACACTTTTTTGCATTCAGTTGTATATAATTTGCATCATGAGTTTAGCTAGTTGTAATTTGCGAAGTCAGCATTCATAGTTATTTGATTTGCTACATTGTTGATTGATCGAGTTGAAAGTTATGGTTAGCTTAATTGTGCCAAACCTGATTTTTTTATTTTCGATTTGATCTTGTGGTTTTTAGCAATTTATATGGTATAGTGATTTTTGGTTTTTAGCAATTTATATGGACCATCGTCATAACGGTCCGAAGATGATGATGATGGTCGCCAACAAGCTTTAAAAATGTTTATCAACTTTGATAACATCCCTCATCTCAACCACAAACTTACCACCAATTTCTCAAACATCCAAAACCGGATGTCAACAACAACCCCTAAAAATCTTTGATATCTTCTTCTGATCACCGTTTCATTTTTACATCAATAACATCATCAAGACTAAATGGGGAAAAGAATCTTGAAAGTAACAAAATATGATGAAAATGAAAAAAAGGGGTTTTGTGCAGATTTAACTAACAAGACAAGGATTAGGTCAAAATCAAGATTACCAACAACATTACCAACTGCCTTTTGAAAATTCTTCAACAACACTGTTGCTCCAGATATCTTGGTTTTACCTTCTGGAATGGAATTTCAGGTACCACACTAATCTAAGAATGGTGATCAAACTCTTGATAATGTAGATCTATTCAGGAACTTCTACATCAGAGCAAGAAGTTGGGATAAAAAGGTCTATTGAATCTTAATCCAAAACATTCTAGATTGGACTAGAGAAATTGTTTAATTTTTGTTGGTTATATATTTATCACTTTGCCTACCATGTGCCTAATTTTATTGCAGTAATTAGTTACATCATGGAAGGAGATATAAATGACGTCGCATTGCTCAAGAAACTCTTTGAGGTAGTCCATTTAACTCATGTAATGCATTTAGTTGCACAAGCTAGTGTTACCCTTCTTGAAATTTGTAAAAATGCCAATCCACAGCATGATGTAATCTGGGCATCATCTAGTTCTGTTTAGGGATTAAATACCACATTACCCTTTTCGGAATAGGATTAGAAATGATTATTAATAGAGAAGTTTGTGTCATTAAATTCAAATTTGTGGTATGTATGGCTAGTAACTAGTTATAATGGATGTTGTTGTTTCATTGTTGTTGCTATTCTTTATGATTTATGTTTTTGGTTCTTGATCAATGTTAATCCAAATTTTAGATAGCTATAAGTGAGAGAAGTTATGGCATTTTCATACGGCTAGCATCCTCGTCAATCTCTCCATCCTTATGTATCATATAAATCAAAAGCAATGGAAGAAATTGTCCTAACTACTTGTCTGGACATATTTGATACATTTAAGTTTCTACCTAGTTCATAAAATCATTTAATTTTTGCGTTATGTATTCTTATGTAGTTTGTCCCGAGACAGAATTGTGGAGGATGGGATAAGCAAGACCTTGCGATCTAGGTTATTTAAGGTAATAACCTTCTGACATGTTTTTTTTAAGTGCATGACGTTACTCTCTAGTTCTGAAATATTTAAGAACGTCTCTTCCTAACAAAATAATGCCTCAAAATATGTAAGAAGGTCATGCATTTAGAAAAAATTTGTCAGAAGGTTATTCTCTTAAATAACCCTTGTGAGTTGGCATGTATCTAAGTTATTCTGAGGGAAATCATGATAAACGTTATTTTGTGTATAAGGAAATGTGATTTTCATGTACAGGGTTACGAAGCAGCGAATGCAATACACTAGAGCACAAGGCAATGGTGCAATGATTGCGTGCAAGGCTTTGAAGTTGGATGGACTTGTCATCATTGGAGGTATTTATGAATTGTTTTTTAAAATAATTGTTAATCATAAAATCCCAATCACAACAAGCAATTACTCAATATATCATCATTTAGAACAAGAACTAGAGAGAGAAAGTCTAGAGAGAGAAAGTAGATATTTCATTCCAATCACATATCTCTGAATGTTACAGTACAATGCTCTAGACGTTACTACAAGATTACAAAGACAACACTATATATACTACCAATCTATTACAAAGCCTTAAAGGCTAAGGAAACTAAACATGCTTTGACAAAGACAAGTTGACTTTTACAATGTTGACTTTCCTATTAAATCTTGGATAGAATATTTAGACTTAACAATCTCCCCCTTTGTATTCAAGATTTAATAAAAATTTGATGCAGATCTTCAGCTCTTGATTCTTCAGCTTTTGTCTCTTTGAAGCTTTCACAATCTTTAATCTTTCAGCTCTTGAAGAATCTTGGAAAGTCTTTTTCTCTTTGAAGCTTTGAAAGTCAACAAGTCATGAACGCGCATTTTGATCTCTGAATCCTTTGTTTATCTTTGAAACATCTTTGAAATGTTGACGGTAAAGTAATCTTTGACAAACAAGTATCTTCATTACTTTGATCTCTGAACCGTCTTTGGAAGAACAAACTTTCACGATACATCTTGAATTAACTTTGAACATTCTTTCTTCAGAATCTTTTGGCTTTGAATTTCTTTATCAGACTTGAACTTTAAATCAGAGGAAGCATTTTGAATTTCTAACTTGAACTTTGAACTTGAACTTTGAAATTGAATCTTTGTAACATTCTCCCCCTTTTTGATGATGTGAGCATCATAATCATCAAACTTCGTCAATTTCAGCTCAGACTTTGATTTTCCCTTTTGAGATCAACTAACAATCTCCCCTTTGACAGTTTCCGCACTTTGATCTGAAGAGTCGAATCATGAACTGTATATATCCAAATCTTTTCAAATTCAGACATAATGAACGTGTAACCCTGATTCAACAAATGAAACAGTTAGGAATGTCTGTCAGTAACACAAAGTTACTGTGTACAACAAATGTACATTATAAGGAGCTTGCTTGATGATGACTCCCCAGGACTTCCATTCAATCATTGAAAAACACAAGGTAATTCTATGAATGTTCTGACAGAAAAACAGATTTTCTGTGTGCTCGTGCTTGTGTATGAAAGAATTTTAGCACAATGATTGTGTTTCATTAAGGCTCAAATTGTGTAAAATGTTGAGACAGCAACAGATAATACACGGACTCAGTGTGCATGAAAGAGGTGCGAAGGTGGGGCAACTTTCCTTCTTTTTCAATATCTAAATCTTCCGAATGAAGATTAGATAGCATATATGTTGCGTCCCCAAAGAAAATGAAACATTTCTTTGTTAAGAAAAAAATGAGTGGTTGGTGGGGTAATAGCAAGAGTTGGCATGGGCTCACTGCCTTTTTCAATGATGGTCACCAAAGAATGTGAACCAATCAGTAGATGTGGTTCCCCGGCTCAGAAAGAAGTTGGTGCAGAGTTCTAATATTCTTTTAACTCTTATCTCACACCCTCTTTCTTTTTAACATTTAGCTCACTTCTAACCAAACTCTCATTTCCATTTTTCCACTCCACACAATGAGAATAACTCAATCGGATGAGTTATCTCCCCCACTCTTTGATTTTAACCCCTTACCCCTCAATCACTCAAGGATAACTTCCTGGGTAGGAAACACAGGTTGCGTGAATCCATGGAAGTTCTGTTTAAGCTCACACACGAATCCCATGTAAGTCCTAAAAAGCATGGTTGCTCAACAGTTTAACTTAAACAGTTAATGCTCAAAAAGGTAACAATGTCAGAAAGTATGCTCATAAGATTTGAGCAATTAAACGTTGAAGATCTCTCAAAACAAGAAAATTGAATGAAAGAAATGAAATCAAGAGAATTGTTTTGAGAATCTGACAATGTATCAATCAGATTAAATCAAAAGGTTAGGGTATCAAAGAATTGGAAATTTTGTTTATATGAACGAATATAAACAATTTATCAATAAAAGCACAAATATGAAAAAGATGAATGATGCTCAACAACTTTGAAAGCAAACGGGGGTATTACCATCGAAAAATTGGTTCTTTTAGAGACATGGTAATAACAAATTCAAATAAAATACTGAACCGGTGTGTGTGAATAGTTGACAGTATATGGACAAGATGATACACAAGTATTGATCTTTGGAAACACACGGTTAGTTAAACAATAAGCTCAAAAATTTTAGAAAAACATTTAAAAGCACACTTCTAAATTCTTAAAACTTTTGAGAATAAGAAGTGGTTTGAACATTTCAGAAATTGTTTTTCATGTTCGAAAGTTGTCCTTCTTTCAAACAATCAGAGATCTATGATCAGAAAATTTTTACCTTTTTAGCTCCCCCTCAAATCATGATATAAAGATTTTAATCTTTTAAGCTCACCCTGGATATTAGCACAATATCCGTCTTTGATCATTGATGAACGGGTCCTGATCTGTCATGTGATCAGAAGCCACTTTATTCACATTATTTATTCAAAAATAAAAGACAGAAAGCAGTAAAACAGTTTATAGTTTGAGTTCTGATCTTAAGTAATCAGAAGTCATCACCTTTACTCCCCCTTAAATTAAGCATCTGAAATATGTCAGTTATAACAGGATAGAGATCAAACACTCCCTTTTGAATTGTTAGACCATCAATATCAGAAAAATCTATCAGTGAAAAAGTATAGGATAGAGATCAGATCAATTCTCTTGGGATGGAGACCATCGTATCCATCGAATGCAAAAACACAGAAGTAAGGTCTTTTTATCGCTGAGGTCCGAGTCCTAAACTGTTGTGTTTAGAAGTCAAACTCCGTTGAAGTACGGGTCCTAAGCTGATGTACTTAAAAGCCATATTCTTGACATTGAGGTGCGGGTCTTGAACTGTGTTAATCAAGAGCCATTGTTCTCTTACTCCCCCTTGACTTGTGGTGCCTGCAACATAGAATCAATTTTCGGTTTTGGTACCCACTGGTATTTGGGTCCAGAAATGTTAGTTGCAGTTCGTGTAGGGGTTACAGAGTAAGAACCATACCAGAAATGATCATTTGTTTTGTGAAAATGATCATGTGTACAACAGATAGAACAATAATATTTCTTGCCTTTAGATGTTTTGTTCTTCTTTGCTTTGTGTTCAGGTACACATGATTTCTTCTCTTTCAGCTCTTTTTCCTTATCATCTTTGATTGGTTTCTTTTGCCAAACCAATTTCTCTGTCTTGAAACTTTTTCTCCTCGAATAAGTATCTGAACCATCTAAATATTCATCATAGAAAAGGTTAGTGCGACGAATCTGATTAAATGATTTGACTGACCTTTGAGAAGAGATAAATTTCTGATTTGAACTTGAAACAAACTTTTCAAGTTCTTTGATCTTTGATGCAAAGTTATCTCTTTTTTCACAAGCTGGTCAATCTTTGTCTTGAATTCAGACTTCGTTTTCTGCTCTGTTAGTGCAGTAGCTGATAGTTCAGATAACTTGGATGTCAGCTTTTTGATTTCATTCTCAAAAATGCACCTTTCTTCTTCAAAACCTTTTTCTGAATCATTTCTTTGGCCGGATAATTCTTTAAAAAATCCCGCATTCTTCTGTTCTATGGCCTTCTTCTCTTTAGCGAATTTCTCTCTTTCCAAAATCAGTACTTTCTCAAAATCAGAGATTTGTTGAGAAAGTTTAATACACTTAAGCTCAACTAACCTCTTCTCTTCAAAACACTTTTTAGAAAAATCTGAAAACTTCTTTGAAAAATTTTTCTTTTCATTTTCAAAATCAGCTTTATTTTCAGCAAGCTGTTTTTCAAGATCAGATAAATTCTTTCTAAGCTCTGCATTCTCAGATTCCAATCTTAGAATCTTCTCATCATTGCTCTCAACAGAGACTGTCTGCTGAATTTTAGCTTTCAACTCAGAAATCTTTCCTTTTAGCTCAGACACAACTGTTGGCCCTAACATCGCCCATTCAAGATAGTCCCATATCTCCTTTCCTGTTGACTTGTATAAATATTTTCTTGTCAACTGATAGGTATTTATGTGACCATTAATCTCATGACGAATACTATTCAATAGAAAAGTTCGAGCCATATTATCAGCATTCTTTCTTTTCTCCCGATCCTCAGTACAATCTTCTGTTGGAGTATGAGATTTCATCTCTCCTTCAGTTAATGACAGTCTCATATAGCAACTCAGCTCATGTGTATCTATAAATTTGAAAAAATCAATTTTCCACTGCTCGTATCTTCCTCTGAGCAAAATTGGAGAACTCATCCTGTTTCTAAAAGAATTTAACAAAGTAATCGTGAGTTTAAACGAATTCAAAAAAAAATTCAGACAATCTAAAATTTTCTCTCTCTGAAAGCTTTGAATGAGAAACAGCTTGATAAAAAATGATCGTTCCCAAACAATTCAGAAAATTTTTGACTGAAAGTCAAAATTAGATCACAACAAAATAAACTCAGAAAAGTTCAATTGTTGAAACTTTCAAAGTGTTGAAACTTGCGGATCAAATTTATTCAAAACCTTTGATTTGCGTAAGACTCTGATTGAGCAAACCTATGATAACTATGAACAAACCAATGGTATGATAATTCCAATTGAATGAAGAGGTTTGCGCATGACTTTCATTTGCGCATGACATGGTTTGCGCATGACTTCCATTTGCACCAATAACAACAAAACTTTGCGCTAGACTCATGAAGATTTGCACTAGAATCAACAATTCATAAACCACTTCACTTCAACCAATTGAAACCAACTTCCATCACCGACCCACTATCTTTTTTCTTCCAATCACAATGATTTCCACATTAAATCCACCGATTGCAATTAATAGTCACTGAATTGAAATTGAATTCATCGACTCATTAATGATTTCTCGGTCCAATCACTTTCACCAATTATTATTTTTTTTTGAAGACCACCAAATCATTCATCTATTTCGTCCAATTGAAAATGAATCTGCAAATCTAAAATGAATTGAAACTGCAGTCAATCAAACTTTGCGCAAGACTCATGAAACTTTGCGCAAGATTCAAAAAAAATATCACGAATTACATCAAATTCGATCAATTCTGCAAATTGAAACTCAAAATCATATCAGTACAATCGAAAAACAATACTAAACACAAACCTAACATCAATTTCAGATTAAAAACAACAATCCACAAAAAATCAATTCAACCAGAGTTTGAACAATATTTTCAAGAAATCCAAAAAAAATCAAGAAATTGACATCGATTTAGTTCATATTTCGAGATGTAATCAATACAAGAAACAATCTAAAATACAAATTGAATCCAATCATTCCATTTTCTTGCATTAAAAACAATTTTTCATTAAAAAATTTCGGATGAACAGTAACTTTCGAGTTCTTGAAAAATTTTCAGAAAATCAACCTTTTCAAACCAACAAATCAAGAAATCGATCCAACTTTTCTGAGAAAATCTTTCTGAAAATGTTTGGTATAGCTCTGATACCAATTGTTAATCATAAAATCCCAATCACAACAAGCAATTACTCAATATATCATCATTTAGAATAAGAACTAGAGAGAGAAAGTCTAGAGAGAGAAAGTAGATCTTTCATTCCAATCACATATCTCTGAATGTTACAGTACAATGCTCTAGACATTACTACAAGATTACAAAGACAACACTATATATACTACAAATCTATTACAAAGCCTTAAAGGCTAAGGAAACTAAACATGCTTTGACAAAGACAAAGTTGACTTTTACAATGTTGACTTTCCTATTAAATCTTGGATACAATATTTAGACTTAACAATAATTGTAGATATGGAACTTTCTGTTTGTTTAAACTGATTTATTTTGTTTGAAGGGGTGACATCAAACACATATGTTGCTCAGCTTGCTGAGGCAAAATGCTCTACGAAGGTATTCATGTCCTGTCTATACCACATAGTCTGTTAACTTTTTACAGGCTGTTGTTTGTGGCTATCTGCAACTTTTTACAGGCCTATTATTCGTGGGCGCCCTTCATCTAAGAGAGCAATTTATATATGTGGACGACCTCACTTGGTGTTTGTGTCATTATTCTCTGCGGGTACGTTAAATATTTAGATATGTGGACGACCTCGCTAGGTGTTTGTGCATGCAATGCAACATAGAACCCTCATACTACTACAAGGCCAATGCTTCATTATCAAAGAATTATACTGAGAATATAATCGTATATTCCCAATTTATGTGCAGATACAAACCGATTTAGAGGAACTTCTCATAATAAAACCCAGAGAATCTCTTTTGAATGTTGTAACTGAGCATGTGAAGGAAAATCATGAATCTGAGTAAGTCAGTTACTGTAACTTCTTACGAGTATTAATTTTGATTTTCTAAAACATGTTAATTTAGTTAGTGATTATGGAGTTTGCTGCACAGAGAATCCCGAAGTGATAGCATTGCCAAAAATGGGTGGTAGTTAGTGAAAGCTTTGATATTGACGTCCATCTTTGTGAAAAGGTTGGCCTCTCTCTCTCTGTCTCCATCTCCCTCTTTGTTGTAGTGAGTTACCTAGATTTGATTGTGTATGTATATATTATATAGAGTTTTATATCTGAAGATTGTTAGATTTCTGATCTTTTTTTTCAAAGTCGACTTATTACATATATTTTTCGTGATTTTCCAATTTAGTCTACCAGAAGTACCTTGAAGCTCTATGGAAGTTTAATAGTAACAATGAGTTGCTAATCTTAGGTGATAATCCCAAAATCACTAAATCATAGAGAGAGAAAGTAGAGAGAGATTGAAAGCGCAAGAACAGTAGTGTATAGAATTATGCGTGAGGTTCCTTCCACAACACAAACACCCAAGGGACTTAAATACCCTTGGCTAATACAATACAGAATAAGCCTCTAAACACAGTATTAGACCAAACCTATAAATACAATGATTACTATAAAATCTGACTTAACAATCTCCCCCTTAGTAATCATTGGCGCTGTGGTCTTCAAAATCCATCTTCTAAATCAGTACAGACCATCTAAGCGACTTAGCGAAGCTTCTTTCTTGACTAAAAAAAAATTTCTTCTCAGCATCTTTCAATCTATGTTGCCTTTGCATCCTTTACAAGGCTGGACCTGTTTGTAATAAGCTTGAAAGAACAATCGGTTCATCAGCTTGTGCTCTAGACGACATACCTCTTTCAAATGTACTTGAATGAACTGTGGTGGTCCGAGCTGGAACAGCAAAAGAATTAATTGCTGAGGAAAAATAGAATCTTGAGCGAATCTTGATCAACAGATAAACATTTGAACTGTTTGTCTCTTTAACTTCTCCTTAACTTCTCCTCCTCATGACCTTGATGATCTAGATCAACTTGGTCATGCAAATGTTGGAGACGAGACGGCTTAAGATCTGCAAAATCAGATTTAAGGAGAAAGAGGGAAGATATGCGCTAACTGATTGTGGCGCAAACTTAGTTTTGCGCTAGCAGAAGGAAGCGCAAAGTTAGTTTTGCACTAGCTGAAAGATGCGCAAAGCTTGTTTTGCACTAGAAACTGTTAACGTAAATCTAAGTTTTGCTCTACCAACTGTTGGCGCAAATATGACTTGGAATCTGAAAAATTTCACCTGTTAAGCACTTTGACTCCCCCTACACAAATGCACTAAATATGACAATTCAAGTTAGCATTCGTATAGAAAATCAGATACTCCCCCTCGAAAACAGATATGATCTAATCATAATATTCTCCTTATTCACTCCCCCTTGAATAATGCACAAACCCATTTACAAAGATATATGAGAACACAATGACCAAAACATCAATGTAGAAAGAAAAATATACTGCATATGTATTTTTAAACAACTAAACATATAAAATTTTAAACAATAAACAAATTAAATTCTACTTAGTAGAATATCACAGATTAATCAATCAGTTGAAATTAAGTGTATGTTGTTAGATACAGATACAAGTTTTATTGCATATCAAGTTAATACATGTTCAGGTTCAAAAACTTTCATCAATCTATTCAGTATGCTCGCATGCGAACTTCGAATAGCTTCAAGAAAATGCAATTCTAAAAATATAATAGAGAACTTTGTATGTACTCACACTAAGCCATCAAAATTTATAATTTTCACAAATTTATAGGTTTATCGCAACTCAAACATATCACTAAGTATTATGAGATGTGTGCTCATTGGCATCTTTTAGCATTATGCACATTGGCATCTTCACATGAGTGTGCTCTTTGGCATCTTTTAAACTTGTGCACTTTGGCATCTTTTTAATCAAAAAGTTTGGTAAGTAAAGAACATGTCGTAAATGTAGCTTTCTATCTGACCCTATTGCAGGATTTGGGTCAGCCACTCCCAGACCAGTTGGCCTTAGGGGACTAGGTGTCAAGCACCCCTTGGAACTTACTCTCCCAGATCAGAAAGGCTACATCGACACATCCTAAACCCATTCATACCAGTAGAACATGACTTTCGATCTGGTTTTATAGAAGGATTTGGGCTCGATCACTCCCAGATCAATTGACCTTAGGGGACCAGATGACAAGCATCCCACGGAACTTACTTTCTCAAACCAGAAAGGTCACATGTACAAACTTTTAAACTTAGAGATTTCTGTATTTTATATATATAAAATGCATCTCAATCACTCAGTTCTACATACAAGTGCTTAGCCAATATTTTCATTACAATCCATAATTCTGACTTTTTAGGATTTCCAAGCATTGTAAACTATAAATATTCCGAATCACATATCTTTAAAGCAGAATTCAAAAGTTTCAAACATGTTGCTGACTTTTCGACTTTTAAAAGACTTGAAAGTTGAACATATAAAACTTTAATATTAACAAAGCAACTTGAAAATTTATCCCAGACACATATTTTATTCAAAAGAAAGAAAACCTCTAAAGCTTTTACTTTATAGAATAAAATTTGTAAAGATTTAAACTTTTAAATTCAAATGTCGCGTTTAAAAATTTAAGACAAATGTAAAGAATTCGGCAAACTGATATTTAGTCGAAACAAAATAAAATTCAATAATATTATCTTCCACATAATGTATAATGAATTTGTGTCTCATATGAAAAAAAAAATTTGGGTTGTACAAATTCAGGTTTTGTATGAAGTTGCTCAGATTCTTTGAAAATCACATGAGAAAACTGAAATAACATCATTATCAGAGATAAATGCAGCGGAATAAAGTAGATGTACTCACAGTTTCTCATTAGTCAGAAGCTAAAAGCTTTGAAGAACGAGTCCTAAACTGACATGTTTAGAAGTCGAAGTCCACTGAAGTACGGGTTCTAAGCGGATGTACTTAGAAGCCAACTTTCTCTTACTCCCCCTTAACATTAGATGCCTGCAACTTAGAATCAATCTGAGATTTTGGTACCCACTTGTATTTGGGTCCATGAAAGTTAGTTGCAGTTCTTGTGGGGAAATATTTGTTAGATTTAACATTGAAAGCACGAGAAATATTATCAGAATGGTGAACATAAGAATCAGTAGAAGAGAAAGCATAATCATCTGAACTAGAATCAGAAGAAGAATATGGGACATCTTTTGAAATTTGAATCATTTGCTTTATTGAGTATTTTGAAATTTTATTACAAGAAGCAAATGAATCACTTTTATAGTGTTTGTCTACATATCTATCCTCATCAGTCGTAGATTCATCCGATATCCGCTTGATCCTCCATATCTGCTTTGAAGATGTACTCAAAGTCCTATCTAAAATATTCGAATCAGAGGAATTAGTATTTTCAGAAATAACAGTATCTTGTTTCTTAGACTTCTTTGACCTTCTTCTTTTACGCTTTGGTTTATAATAATCATCATTTGGCGTAAAAGATTTATCAAGAATTTTTAATTTAATATTTGAATCAGAAGAAGCAATTTTACCTAAGAGACCCAACTGATCAACCAATAAATCTGAACTTACCTCAGAGTCAGAAAAATTTTGAGAAAAGATTTCAGATTTTAGAAATTCCTTTTTGTTTACTTGAAAATCAGAAGAAAGGCCAGAAATAGAATCTTATTTTTGAGAAAATAATTTTTCTTCAAGACTTGATGTCATGAAAGAAAGAAATACATCTGATTCAATTTCTTTTTGAATATTTTGATCTTCCATTTTATCTTCAAGGTCAATGATTTTGCCTTCTAATACTAATGGAGGAGTATATCTCTTAGAATCATAAAAGATTTGAGAGATATTTTCCTTATCAGATTGAGTGGCATATATATCAACATAATCATCAGAAACTGAAGACTTAATGGAAGATATATCTTTTAAACTTTTTCTGCCTTTCTTTGATTTATCAGGAAAATATTTGGCATTTTCGCTTGTATAAACAAAAGAAATTTCCTTTTTCTTGTTATTCATCCTTTTCTCATTTTCGATTTCTAACACTTGCTTTTCATTCATCCAATCAATTTTAAATTGAGGAGCATATTTAGCAAGTGTTAGATAATCGTATTTATATAAAGTAGGGGATTTTTCTATCGCATTGTTTAAACAATGTGGATTTTCAAAACCAAGTCTCCATTTTTCTTTTATAGACTCATAACTTCGTGGTTTATTCAAATAAATAGTTTGCTCAGTCTGATTCCGTCGATATAATTTTTTTTTCAACTCATTTATTTTATCTGAAAAATTATCTTTTAATTTGGTCATTTCAATCAAAGAATCAAGATAAGTCATATTTGATTTTTCTAAATCACCCAATTTATTTTGAAAGATGTCTTTTGTATGATTCAAAATAGATTTTTCATCTTTCAAAGAAATTTGTAATTTATCAATCAAATTTGACTTTTCTGAATTTAATTGCTTTTCAGATAATAACTTCAAGCGTAAATCATGTAAAGAAGTTATAATAATGTTCATCTGTGAAGAAATGAAAGTATAATCAAAATCAGAAAGTACCTCATCTTCATCAGTGTCGTCATCATCACTTTGATCATCTCCGATGAAGCACATATGAGCAGTCTCGATATTATCAGCTTCATCATCGGAGTGATCTAGCCAAAATTCTTCTTCAGCTAGCAACGCAGTTCCATTCTCTCTCTTTTCGGCCAGTTCCATTTTCTTCCTATAATATGTCGAATCCCAAACCTTCTTCACTCGACACTCTTTAGCAATGTGACCCGGCTTTCCACAGTTGAAGCATGCATCATGTTTCTTAGCCTCGGGCACTTGAACATTCTTGGACCCAGAAGTGAAGGGAATAGTGTTGGAACTCGAACGAGGTTGGAACTTCTTCTGATAGTGTTGAGAGAGTAGAATCATTTCTTTCTGAAGAGCCTCGCCATCATCATCAGTTGCACCATCATAAGCATTTTTGGATGATGCTTGTTCAGACAGTTTGCTTGTGAGAAGTTCAATTGTGTCCACTGTTTTCTTGTTTTTCTTGTCTAGTTTGGCTTTCTTCTCTGTGACTATGCACTCATCTGTCAGCAGAATCTCATACATCTCTTGGATTTGCATGGTAGATATTCTGACATCATTCCTCAATATGTGGCAAGATTTATTCCATTCTGGTTGCAAAGCATTGAGGAACTTCAGATTTGTCTCCAGCTCAGTCTTTTCCACTTTAATTTTTCTCAGATCATTTATCACCGCACAGAATCTGTCATAAGTACTTTTCAGTAACTCCACATCTTTGGCTTTAAATTCTTCAAAGTTGTTCATGTAGCGTGTATGCCGAAGTTGAGTTGCAACTGAAGACCCAAGCATAATCTTCTCTAGTTGTGCCCACATTAGCTTAGGATTGTTTTTGAAG
Source organism: Arctium minus (assembly GCA_954870635.1). Lineage (NCBI taxonomy): Eukaryota > Viridiplantae > Streptophyta > Magnoliopsida > Asterales > Asteraceae > Arctium > Arctium minus. Next base: position 61,111,344 of record OX941088.1, on the reverse strand, counting down.
CAATCAATCCTGTTGTAGATAGAATTTGGCAAAGCTAGCATCATATTAGCCTTTACATCACGATCAACTTGATATTGCACCAACTCATCGGGTGTATACTCTTTGGTAGGCTTTGATAATCCATTAGCCAGAGTGGGTTGTACAAAAGATCCTTTAGATAGAATCTTCATTATGTCTTCTCCGTTCTTTTGACGCTCGATGAAATTCAGAAATCGATCTTGCCACTAAGTAAACTCATTTTCATCAACCAGAACCGGAGGACGAGTTTCTGTGCCTAATGACATCATGAGATCACTCTTGTAGAACTGATCTTGAAACGCAAACTTTGCAGAATCAATAGAAAAACTTCAGAAAAAATGCTAAGTCTTGAACACAGAGAATCTGGCGCAAACTATGATTCGCGCTAACAGAGGATGTCCCAAATTAGATTTTGCGTGAAGAGTTGATAGCACAAAACAAACTTCGCGTGATATGTTGGTGACGAGAACTTTCACTTTGCTTGAGCAGAGGGTGGCGCAAAGGTAACTTGCGCGAGAAAGAGATGGCTCAAAACTGATTTGCGTGAAGCTTTGGTGGCGCAAACTAGACTTTGCGCTAGCTTAAGATGGCGCAATTATGACTTGCGCGATACGTTCTTGGCGCAAACTTTACTTGCGCGAGCTGTTGTTAGCGAGAACCACTCTTTACGTGAAAAGAAGGTGACACAAAGTTAAGATTTGCGTGACAGGTTACTGGCGAAAAATTGACTTATCTTCAGCAACTGAATCCCTGATAAACTTGATGAACTCGCGCAAATTCTGGATGAACTCGCGCAAAACTCGAAGAACTCGCGCAAATTTCAGATCTGGCGCAAAACGATGAAAATCAAGTAAAACCTCCAAATTTGATTACAGAGACGAATTTAATGACAATTTCTCACACAGATAAGATCGAAAAACAGTTTCTAAACACTTTTAATCAAACAATTCAATCAAAAACAACAAAATCTAGAAATCACACAGTACGCAAAAAACAATTTTTCAAAAACTTGAAAATTTTCAAAATTGAAGATCAAACACTGATTTTCTTGCAAAATGATGTGAATAAAATATGTTTTACAATCAAAACCGAATCCAACAAACCAATTTTCAAGAAAATTCTATCACAAACCAGTCCGAATTTGATGAAAAATCAAAAAATGAGATTTTCTTGAAAAAATCAAGAAAAATCGATCAAATTTCTTGATTAAACCACAAATTCAGAATTTGAAAAACATTTCTCTCAATTTTCTCAGATTTAGAACAGCTCTGATACCAATTGATAATCCCAAAATCACTAAATCATAGAGAGAGAAAGTAGAGAGAGAGATTGAAAGCGCAAGAACAGTAGTGTATAGAATTATGCGCGAGGTTCCTTCCACAACACAAAGACCCAAGGGACTTAAATACCCTTGGCTAATACAATACAGAATAAGCCTCTAAACACAGTATTAGATCAAGCCTATAAATACAATTATTACTATAAAATCTGACTTAACATTAGGAATCACCGAGCAAAAGTTGTTCAAACTTGTGAAAGATTTAAAGGTTGTTTCTACATTTAACGAAGAGCTCTTCAAGGAGATCACTCAGCTAATAATGATTGACAATTATAGGTATCATTATTAAGCTATGGAATTTCATATCTCAAGATTTTCCATACTAGTATCATCCGATACTTTATTATATATAGTTGCTCCATTGATTCAAGTTAATAATTGTTTGATATCTTATTTCCCTTCATCTTGCTTCTGTCTTTAATAAATGTATACCACATATAACTTGATTGAAAGACGTTTAGCGGTTAAAATGTTGTAACTTTGACCATTATGTACTGTGGCTACTTTTATGTGCATTTAAATAGTTACAAAGGTAAATGACAACTTATATTTCTGATTTCATCATGGCACCGTTCTGTTTTTGAGCAATGTCTTTCCCTAATACTTTTATTTCAACTATCTCTTCTTTCTTGGTATATTTTGGTGTCATGCTAGCTCCTCAGAAATGAGGGTATGGCATCATTACCATTTTAAACGAAAGAAGTCCAACTATTTTAGTGATGGTATGTAACTTCAGATAAGAAGTCACCTCCATAGTCAACGAGTCTTCTCAACCTCGCATAACTGCCATGTGTTGTCGTGCTGTTGGGCTTGCTACGAGGTTCATTCCCTTTATTTGATCTGCATTAGTTTCTCTAAACAGAATTTGTGGTGTTGAAATTTTGTGACGTTCTGAGTTCTGCTGTTCTCAAACCGTTATCGGTTGAATAACTATAATATATATATATATATATATATATATATATATATATATATATATATATATATATAAATGTGTGTGTAGCCTTAGGTTCATTTGAGAAATGGTAAAAATATGAGAAATAGAGAAGTAATCCTAGCTATTCATACGGTCAAGATCGGATTTGACTGGTCAAATATTGCGGCTTTGACTGGTCAAGAATTGTGGCTTTGACTGGTCAAAAGTTACGGCTATTCCAAAAATAGAATGACAGTTTCGTAATTTTTACAAAATACACGGGTTAAGTTCATATATGATCCTGTATGATTCACATATGAACTGTATGTTCATATGTGAACCAGTGTAATTCACATATAAACTTTTTAAACTGATCATATATGAATAGGAATGGCAACGAGCTGGTTTCGGGTCGGGGATTATGGTCCCCGTCCCCGAAATCGAAAACCATACCACTCCCCAAAACCGTCCTCGATCCCCGTCGGGGATCCCCATCGGGTCCCCGCGGTTTCCCCGATCCCCATTGGTGACAAAAAAATTCAAAGTTACCCGTTGGTAATACTCGAAACCCGAAACCGAAACCGAAAAATTCAAATTTCTTAAACATAATATTAAAGCAACAACTAAGTAGGAATAAAGCATAGATGATAATTCAACTAGAGTATATATTAGAGTAAAGCATAGATGGTAATTCAAAGACAATTATAGTAAATATTTAACCTATGCAAAAGTGAGTGACTTAATTGACATAGATGGTAATTCAACATCATTCAAGTTCAACAGCAAGATGATTAAATGAATGCAAAAAATTATATGTCATATAAGTTTGTTCCCAAATTTGGTATCTCATGTCAAACTAAATTCTAACCATCATCTATGTATTCTAACCAAACAAAGATATAATTTAACAAATGTATCTCTTAAATCTTGACTGTTACTATGTGTAAATCCCTGGGACATAGAAGCTCCAAGTTTATTTTCTTGTAAATTAAAAACTGAGTTTAACTGTTGTGTCCGAAAAATGCTTTACTTTTTTTGCTTATGGCTCTACATACATAATCAGAGTTCTCTTGGCTTTTCTAGGTATAGAGCTATGAATATGGGAATAAGTACCAAATTACCTCAAATCTTGGTAGAGGGTATTGGATCGAGAAGGGAGAGTGGACTGTGTGTGGAGTCGCTGTCGCTGAGAGGGGAGAGTGAACTGTGGAGTCGTCGTCGCCGTAGATACCGAGTGGGAGACGTCGTCGTCGGAGATACCGAGTGAGAGACTGGTCGTTGAGGTCAGGGAGACAGGGAAGATGCCGACCAAGAGGGAACTCATGGAGACTAGGGATTTTGGTCAAAATTATTCAATACGGGAATAGAAGATTAGGATTTAGAAATTTTGGTTGAATTTGGGCTGAACAGTATGGGCTTCTATATAATATTAGTAATTAGATATGTGAGCTTTTATATAATATATATATATATATATATATATATATATATATATATAATTATAGGAAGAGGTTCATAAATACAGAAGTAATCTTAGCCATTCATCTGGTCAACATTTGCGGCTTTGACCGCGAAGCACCGGATAATTTCTTGTGTGGTCTATAGAAGGTAGAGGGATAATTTCGTAAAATACACGGGATGAGTTCATATATGAATCTTTGTGATTCATACAGATTCATATATGAATCACAAAGGTTCATATATGAATCTGTTAGTTAGTTCAACTGATTCATATATGAATCACAAAGGTTCATATATGAATCAGTTAAAAGAGTTTAGTTGTGAATTGCACTGGTTCATATATGAACATATAGTTCATATGTGAATTATACATGTTCATATATGAACACAACCCGTGTGTTTTGTAAAATTTACGAAATTGTCCTTCTATTTTTGGGATAGCCGCAACTTTTGACCAGTCAAAGCCGCAATATTTGACTAGTCAAATCCGATCTTGACCATATGAATGGCTAGGATTACTTCTTTATTTCTCATATATTTACCATTTCTCAAATGAACCAAACACTATAATTATATATACACATATATTATATTTAGGGTCGGGCCGGTGAGTACCGTCCCCGTCCCCGTTAACATCCCCGATAGCATCCCCGATCCCCACCCCGTCCCCGATAAGAAGTCCCTGAACCCGACTCGAAATGTTCGGTTTTCGGTTTTCACCATCGGGTTTAGTTTTTTTTCATCCCTATATATGAACCTTTGTGATTCATATATGCACTAATTAACTGATTCGCATATGAACTAATTAATTGTAGGTTCATATGTGAATCAGTTGAACTAATTAACATATTCATATATGAACTTTTGTGATTCACATATGAACTAATTAACTAATTCTCATATGAACTAATTAACTGATTCATATATGAACGTGTAGTTCATATGTAATTATACATGTTCATATATGAACTCGTCTCACGTATTTTACGAAACTACCCATCTATCTTCTGTAGACCACACAAGGAATTATCCGGTGCTTCACGGTCAAAGCCGCAAATGTTGACCAGATGAATGGCTAGGATTACTTCTCTATTTCTCATACATTTACCATTTCTCAAATGAACCTCTCCCTATGTGTGTATATGTATGTGTGTTTTTGTTTACATCACTTATCTCAGTGCATGACGAAGCTCTCTCTTCTCACACAACACATTACACATATGACCGGCTTTATTTGGTGAGTTAGATTTTGTCAAATTTGCAAACAGGTAGCTATCTATTCTAGGCTGAAAAATACGCCAAGATAATGATCAGCATAAAATACCCGAAACATATACGGACAATAAACCCATAGTTAGGGTTTACAGAAAGGTGAAAATATATTACTCTCTAACGATCCATGATGGAAAAGTGATTCTTAACCCCTCTAATCCTCATCAGGTACCTTTGATTTGATTCTTCATTTTTCATTTTCTAAGCCAGCCAATTTGTTGACTATTTGCTTGATTTTGAAACAACGTTGGATTAAAGATGAGAAGTATAGCACTAGGGTGAAGGATGAACAGGGTTTTCCCTCTTTTGCATTGGTCAACAAAGCTATTGGACAAGCTAGCAAATACTCCATTGGTGTAACTTATCCGGTATGACATTCTATCAACAATTCATAATTTGACTTGCATGACTGTTTGTTTTCTTAGATTTTTCGTATTGTCTAAAACATGTTTAATGATTATTGTTAATCTATATGTTTATGTGTTGGATATATCTTCGTCCCAAAACACAATCAAATCAAGAAATCATCCACAAATCTCTATGTTCTTCATTGAATTTTACTTTCTCACTCTACAAATACAAGAATCGTATTATCTCTCTCTCTCTCTAACTTTTTTCTCACTAGTAATATGGAAATGAAAGCTCTTCACTAATTAACAAATAAGACAAGGTAGTTAAACCAATATGTTTACAAAAGAAACTAACACAAGACTTTGACTTTTAAAACAAAGAAACTTTGACTTTGACTTCAATTAATCTTGACTTTGACATTCAAGCTTTAATCTTTGACCTCTTTAATCTTCAACGTGTAATTCTCATTTCTCGATCTCGGATACAACAATATTACTCCAACAATCTCTCCCTTTGGATTCAAAATCGCTTCTTCAAAAATAAATTCTTTTACTCTGTTCTCACACTCTCTTTCTTTTAATCTTTTAGTCTCACTTCTAACCAATCTCTCTTTTCCATTTTACCTCATCACACACCAACGCTCAAATCTTTTGACCCCTCTCCCCTCAATCACTCAAAGGATTACTTCCGGGGTAGGAAACACTAGTTAACGTGAATCCATGGAAGTCTTTTAAGCTCACACATTGAATCCATGTATTTGTCCTAAAAGAATGTGTTGCTCAATGATTTTCTTGACAGTTAAGCGCACGAAATCAGTGTATGAATGCTCATAAAAGATAAGAATGAAATTTGAGCAATTTAACATTTAAGATTTCTCAAAACTTTGAACATTTAAGATAATTCAATTTTATGGTTTTGAGAATCTGACAATGATTTGAATCAGATCAAATTATCATGAAGAAAAATAATAAGGGATATCAAAGACGTAAGATGTTTATATGAACAATATATAAACATTTTAATAATGAAAGCACAAATAATAAGAAATGACGTCTGATTTCAAACAAATTTGAATAGAAAACGGTGGGAATATTACCATAGAAAGATTTATCATTTGATACATGGTAATAACAAAGTCCATAAATGTACTGAACCGATGTGTGTATGAATACTTGACAGTATATAGACAAAATAATACACAAGTATTAATCTTTTTAGAAACACACGGTCAGATAGTCATGAAAGTATCCAAAGAAAATTATTTAAAATCATACTTTGAAATTCATAAAACTTTTAAGAACACTAAGTAGTTTGAACATATAGAAACCATTTTTCACAAGTGAAAGTTGTCCTTCTTTCATCAAGTGAAAAAAGTTTAAGGTATAGAAAAATATACCTGTAAGCTCCCCCTAAAATGAATATGATCATTTAAGCATCCTTGACAAAAACTTCAGATATTCTCCCCTTAATATCTGTAAAAAAAATTCAAGTTTTCAAAAAAATATAACAATCAAAGTATAAACGACTATTTTCTTCTCCTAAAAGATATGACAGTTAAAATCTCAGTAACTCCCCCTTAAATGAAAAAACTTTTTAAAAATACTTAATCTTGTAAGCATTCGTCAGAAGAAAAACTTTTGAGATCAGGTTCTGAACTGTAATATTCAGAAACCATTATTATGTAATCTCCGGTGAGAATAGTAATTTTCAGTTTTACCACTTAAGAACGGGTCCTGATCTGATGTAATCAGAAACCGTAGTCCTGAAAAATTGAGGAACAGGTCTTGAACTGTTTTATCCAAGAGCCATTGTTCTTTGAAGAACGAGTTCTGAAATGTTGTATTCAGAAGTCTTTGTTCTTTCTCCCCCTTAGTCTTTATGTGCCTGCAACACTGATTTAGCTTTTGGTACCCACTGGTATTTGGGTCTTGAATTATTAGTTGCAGTTCTAATAGGAGAGATAAAATAAGAACCATACCAACTACTTTCATAATTTTTGTTAACAAAATCATTTGAACCGCAGTAGGAACAACTAATTTTCTTTTGTGCTAACCTGATTAGTTGATTTACAGTATACACAAGATCAGGTTTTCCAAAAGTTTTACCTTTAGAGGCATTGTTCCTTTTAGCATTAGATGCATGCTCAAATGATTTATGTTCCTTCTTCTCCTCCATGGAACCTTTCACTATCCACATCCATTTTTCATTTTCTTTCTCGTCTTTCCTTCTCCAAAATCTTTTCTTCTGAGACTTGTTCTTCTTGATATTACCTGAACTATCAACCTGTTTATCATAGAAAAGGTTAGAAGGACGAATTTGATCTTTAAATTTAGAAGTATGACTATTATCAGAATCAAATAGAGGATTATTAGAAACATTTGTAAAACGTGAACTTGAAGTTGTTTTAAATGAACATTTTGAATCAGCTTGATCATCTCTTGGTGATTGGACAATTGATTCCGGAGTCTTTGACTCAGTCAGTTTCACCTTGAACATGATCTCTTCAAGTTCCTTTATCTTTGATCACAAACTATTTATTTCCTTTAACATTTGATCAAACTTCTTATGCAACTCAGATTTTGCATTCTTCTCCTTCAAGATGTTTGTTGACAACTCAGATAGTTTCTTTGTAAGATTCTCTATCTCAGTCTCAAATACTTTTCTCTCTTTCTCAAATTCTTTTTCTACAGAATTTCTTTGACTAGAGATTTCTTTAAAGACTCCAACATTCTTCTGTTCAATTTTCTTTTTCTCTGTCTCAAACTTATCTCTCTCCATAATGATAACTTTCTCAAAGTCCGAAGCTTGTTGAGAAAGCTTTATGCATTTTAGCTCTACTTATTTCTTCTCTTCAAAAGCTTTTCTGGAAAATTCAGAAAACTTCTTAGCAAAATCTTTTCTTTCTTTTTCATTCTTCTTTTCCTCTTGAGAGATCTTCTCTTTCAGTTCATTAATCTTTATCTGAAGCTCATCATTATCTCTTTCAATTTTCTTTCTCTTCTTCTCAATCTTCTTCATCTCATCTTGAGCTTTTGTGTTGTCTTTCTCTTGGGTTGCTTTTTCTTTCATCATATTAATTTCAACCTCAAGACTGAACACTTTGTCTTTCAACTTATCTCTTTCACAAAGATTTTAGAATTTATCTTTCTAAGCCCACCAGATGTCTCACTAGCAATGTTTGCTCTTCTTCTGTGATCATCAGGCTCTCTTTGCATTTGTTCCTTTTTAGACCAGCTTGAATTTGCATTAAGTTCTTCAAACTTCTTCAGCTTGGACTGCAGAGTAGAAATCTCTTTTTCCTTTGATTCAATAGTTCCTGCAAAATCAATGTTGGAATTAGTAATGCATACTGAGCAAACAAAATCTTTCTTTAAATCTTTATCATTTTTCAGCTTGTTAATTTGTTGTAGAAGAGATGAGTTCTGAATCTTCAAATTCTTGTTCTCAGCTTTCAGTGATGGAATCTTTGGCATGTATGACAATATAGAATCTTTTTTGATTAGAACTTTATTTCCCTTCTTATCAATATAAGGAATTTTGACAATCTGCACACACAAAAATTAGCTAGTATTGATCTTTAATCAGAAAATCAGAAAAATCAACAGTGAAAATTATAGAAAATCACTCAAAAATTTTAACAAGTATAGAATTCGTATGTGACTCACAACAAGCAATTCGCATGTACTAGGAATTCGTATAAGGAACACAATTCGCAGGCACTCACAAGTAAGAATTCGTATAGAACAATTCGCAAGACACTCATAAGCTAGAATTCGCAAGTATAGAATTCACATAGGCACAATTCGCATAAAAGGATATGAAAAGGATACGAAATCTGAGCCTTTCGCATGAAGGCTTATGCGAATTCTTTGAAATTCGTATGTCTTTCAGATGCGAATTCTTTGAAACTCGTATGTCTCTCAGATGCGAATTCTACACAATTCATACGTGTCACTTGTACGAATTCTTAACTTCTCGTACACTTCATCGTGCGAATTCCTTCCTTAACTTCACTGTGATGTGCGAATTCTTTTCTTAACTTCTCTGTGATGTGAGAATTCTTTTCTTAAGAACACTAGGAACAACTAATCTACGAATTTCTTGAGTCTGCGAGTTCTTCGTGCGAGTTCTTCATCAAGTCTGCAAATTCTTTGAATCTTGGACATTTTTTCGAACATTTTTACAAAAATCCATCCAAAACTTCAAGTTTGACTCTGAAACTTTGTAATCTCGATCACTTTATCATCGTGAACAACCCTGTGTAGTGAATTTCTCTAATAACAATCATGATTTTGAGACTTGAATCTTGAACAGTGTTCGAACAAAAACTTTCTTGAAATGAAAACTTTGATCAAATTTGCCCAATCTGTTGGTCAATTTGATTTTTGCTTCAAACAATAATTGTTCCCTTTCACTATGCGATCACTGTGAACTCAATTCCACAACCAAATCATCATTAACTCAAAAAATTGATTTCAATTGAACAGTGACGATGAAACAGTGATAGAAATTTGATTTTTCTTCTTTTCTGATCTAGCTCTGATACCAAATGTGATCCCAATTTTACTAGCATATATTCAATACACAGATTAAGAACACAATCTTTATTGATCAAATCACAACATTACAATATAGTCACAGATCTAACAGTGTGCCACAGATCTCACGTATATATGTGTGTGTTTACTGTGTGTGAACTCTTACCAATCTTGAGCGTTCGTATCTTATACCTCTAATAGATTACAACAAGACTAACTATATATACTAAGTCAAACTTAGTTGACTTTACAACTCAAAACCTCACACTATCAAACTATTACAACTTTGGCCCTCTATTTTAATCTTGAATACAATTCTGATCTAACAAGTAAAACATTGTAAAATATCATTTGTTCTAAATCAATCAAAATTCTCTCTTCTATGAAAGTATTCTCAAGCTCAGAAATTTTACTTTCCAAGATGAGTGGAGGAACATAAAGTTATCTTCAATAGGTTTCGCCTCCATTTCTTCAGTAGAATAACTTTGAAAATAATCATTTGAGTGAAACTTTGATGGTTTAGAATTGTAACTAGCATTCAGTTTTTCATAATGGAATGGTAGTTGAATTTTATCTTTATTGTTCCTGTTTTCATCTTCCTTAGCTTCAATGTCATCTGATGATTTTGTCTATTTGACTTTGAGTTCAGTATGTTTCTTGGCCAGTTGAAGAAAATCAAAATCATATAACGCAGGCCTTTTAGAAATACCCCTTTTCAAGTAATGTGGGTTATTGTAACCAATACCCCAATATTCATTGGAAAATGTAAACTCTTTTGGTTTATTAAGATGAATAGTTTGATCAGTTTGACCTCTAGTATAAAAAATTTTTTACCAAACCACTGATCTTTTCAATCAAAGTTTTATTTTCTTTCTTTGAAGATAAACCGTTTTTAGCAACCTCTTTTATCTCAAGTTCACACAATTTAAACTTTGAAGATGTTTCAGATAATTGATTTTGAATTGCGGTCTTTTATTTGCTAAAGGTATCAATGTTTTTGTTTAAAGACTCAATCAATACATTCTTCTCAACAATGTCTTTGTTGAGTGTCCGTATTGCTTGATTTTTCTTTTCCATGATACCTTTTTCACATTTAAGCTTAAACTGCAAATCCTGAAGTTCAACCATCATGGAATGCATTTGTGAAAAAAAATCAGATTCAGTCATATCATTTACCTCTTCAGAATCCTCTTCATCTGAATTCTTCTTAGCAACTTTATGTCCCATCAAGCACATATGAGCATTCTCTTCTCTTTCTCTCTCGAAATCAGTAACATCTAGCCAATGATCGTCTTCGGCCATAAGAGTTTTACCCGCCTCTTTTTGTTTTGCCAAGAGCATTTTGTTCTTATAGTAATCAGAATTCTTTACCTTTGGCTTCCTACAATCTTTGGCAAAGTGGCCGATCTTGCCACAATTGTATCACTTGACTGGTTCAGTCTCTTTCTTCTCCTCGTACCGATTTACATATTTCTTAGTTTTAGGCTTTATCTCCTCAAACCTTTTACCTTCTACTCTTTCTTTGTTCTCATAATTCTTTGAACCTGGTGAATATCGTTTACTGTTATACCCTGGATTCTTGTAGAACTTCATTTGGAAGGCCCTGGTTAGTAAGAGCATTGCTTGTTTCAGGTTCTCACCGTCATCATAATCATAATCATCACTATTCTCTTCCTCAGACTCAGAAACAATCACCTTCTTCTTTTTCAGATGGGCTGGTCTGTTCTCTTTTCTCTTGACCACCAAGGCAACTGGATCAGCTATAGGTTTCTCAGCTTTCTTCTTTTCACCTCTTATCTCCTCCACCTATTCCTTATTCTGATGCTTAGTCTCATAAACTTCATGCAGAGGGATCTCATTGAGATCTTTCATTTGTTTCATCTGACGAGTAAATCTTTTCCACTCAGGCTGTAATATGCTTAGAAACTTCACATTCAGCTCTATTTGGGATTTATTCACTCGTAGCTCATTCAGAAGAGTGACAAATCTGTCATATGTAGCCTCTAGAATCTCATCATCTTTTGCTTTAAACTCTTCATAATTGTTGAGTCAGTTTGAAACTTTCAGCTGATTACCCACCTCAGAACCTAACATCATCTTTTCCAATTGATCCCACATATGTTTACCTGTTGCCTTGTAGTTGTCTATCTTGACATATATCTCATTAGGAATACCTTGAAGTAGAAATGATCTTGCAAGTCTGTCAGCTTTGTATCTCCTTCTTCTTCAGTAGTATGAACTTTCTTTGGAGGTTTTATGAGGCCTTCTTTTAGAGATAATCTGATATATTCACCAAGTTCATGTCTGTCTATAAAGTCCAGAAACCAGTTTTTCCACTGTTCATATTCTCCTTTGAATAGTACTGGTGGTTTAACATAAGTTTCTTTTGTCAAGGCTTCTCGATAAGTCATCTTGATAAATGCATAGATCTTTAAACACAAGAATCATAAAATATGAAAATTCTTGAAAAAATTTGGTCAGAAAAATGACTAAGTATAGAATCCTCACACCACTATGAAAGCTTTTCGCACAACAACTTAGAATTCGCACAAAGAAGGATACGAATTCTTTAAATTCGCATGTAGTTGTATGCAGATTCTTAGATTTCGCACACCGAGTGATGCGAATTCTGACTTTTCACACGCTGAAGTGTGTGAATTCTGCACTTGGAATTCTGAAACTTGAACTTTTCGCACACTAAGTTGATGTGAATTTCTCACTTAGTAAAATTTTAGCCCTCTCAACTTCACGTATCGAAGCGAAATCCACACTTAGAAAAAATTTCAGATCTTTGAGAAGCGAATTCTTCATATTTCGCACACAGGGGATGAGAATTTCAGCTTTTCGCATAGAACATCATACGAATTCTGTTTTTTTGCATGTAGAGGCGTGCGAAATTCTCACTTTTCGTACATAACTCTATGCCAATTTTGGTCTTTTCGTACAAAGCTTGATGCGAAATCCTTCCTTAACTTTTCTTTAATCATTGTGTTATGCGAAATCCTCTCAAGAACATGCGTGTTCTGCACTGGTCATGCGAAATATTTAGATCTCGAACTAAAAACTTCAAACTCAATCCAAAATCTATCCAAACCTTCAAATCAGTCCATGAAACTTTGTCAATTTGATCTTGATCACTTTCTGAACATGTTATAAACAAATGATTACAACAAAATTAACAAAAAAAATACAAATTAATCAAGAACACAATACGTTTACAAGCTTTAAACAACAACTCAATCAAATCCAAATTCACACAAATCGGTTGTGAATTGGACGATACAATACAAATCAAGCATGTTTAGTTACATGAAACAATTCCAGTGCAATCAAAGTACAATAAAAAAACAACACTAGAACAAGAATTCGATTATGGAACAGGGTGTGCGAGTTCTTCAAGTCGACCACAAAAACAGAGATTCTTGATTAATTCTGATTCAGTGCTTGCTCGGATACCAATTGTGTGTCCCAATAATGTGCAAACTAATCAAGATAACAACACAAATTGATTCAAGATGTCATATATTGATCTTTAATTTTTCACAGTATACAATCTCTCTCAAACAAATATTTCTCTCTCTAAAAGTATTTTCTAACAAAGTGCCTTATGATTCTACTAACATAAAACCTATTTATACCAACAAGGTTACAAAGACAAAACACTAACTAAGATAACTAAAACCTTGACTTTCTTCCTTGAGCTTTGACTTTGACTTTGCATTAGAGGTCTTTGACTTTCAATTTCCATGATCTTGGATTCAACATATTTATGCACTAACAGATGTTGACGGCGATTTTGCCTAAGAAACTATCACTCATAATTCCTATTAAAATGAGTGAGTTGCAACATTGTCAAATGTTGCCTTTTATAGCCACCAATGCATTAAATGCAGATATCCAACTTTAATTTGTGTCTTCATATAATTCGTTGATCAGTGCATACTTGTATTCTTCATTTCAGCCTTTGAATATCTTAAAAATATGATGTAGACATTTGATAACACAACCCGTCATTTTGTATGCAGAGGAAATAGTAAAGGAAGTATTAGTACTAATAAAATATTCCTTTTGAACTTACTTTGTCTGACATGCTGAGCATGTTCCTATACCAGGACATGAGTTGGTAGAGTTGGAACCAAACTTGTAGTTTGCACTCAAAAATCGGCTTTCCAAAACAGTATTTGTCAAATTGTTTTTGATTCTCTCATATTGTCCTCAATTGGCTAGACGGCAATCCAATCCAATTCACTTTGCTAACTATCTTGACTTCACTTCAACTAGTCTTCGATTTTATTGAAGGCATTTTTATTTTGGGCCAATATTGATAAGATCTGGATCTGAAACATAAGTTATATTTCAGATCCATCAAGATTATACTTTATACGGATCCAAAAAGTTTTTTGGATCGGAAGCACAATTCGGGTCCACATTAAAATCTCGATCCACAAACATATCGGATCTTGATTCTTTTCTTGGATACCACTAAGGTCATATCTGATGATTATCTATCAGATTCCATTATTCGGATTCAAGAACTTTTCGGATCCTAGTACATTTTGGATCCTTAGATATTTTTCGGATATTATCCGATGACAAACAATCGTATTTTAGGCATATCCAAAAATATTTCTAAGTGTCAAATCGGATATATTTGTGTTATCATCAAATAAAATGGTTGAGACCAACACAATTAATTAATAATTAAAACATTTTAGTTATTTTATTCTCATTGTTCAGTTAGCCATTTGCATGCGACTCATTAGGACTTATCATGTTAATCGGCAACAATTACAATCATCTTCATAACTATAAATGATTAGTGGTATCTTACAACACATCATCGCCACCCATATGATAAAGCTTAATGATTCAGTCAATCAATGAACTCATGATCAATACAGTGTATGAACATATTCCTTTGTTTAGAATTCCCATATTCGAACACGAGACATAGTTTATGTCATTCTCAGGAAAAAGAATGGAAAGGATTACTCCTGACAAATTTATAAATGGAAAAATAAACAAACAAGCGTTCAGTACACCAAAGCAACGAAAGCAAAAAAACGCACAAACTTGGTAACAACACCGTACCAAACCACAAGAATCCAAAACAAACACAAAGAGACAGAGTAGTGAGCCATACAAAAGAAAATGCCCTCGACCCTACTCCAGTAAAAACTACAACACCTAAAAAGGAACTTCAAGATAAGCCTCTCGGCCATCAACGAATCCCTTGGTGACAACTAACACGCTTTCTGTTTCTCCACGCCATTCTTCCTAAGACCACATTTCTGATCTCTTTAGCAAGTTGGGATGACATACGTCTCTGATTGGTAAAAAGTCTTATATTTCTCTCTTGCGAGACAAAATAGACAGCCGCCTCAAGGAATAATTTTTGCATCAACGTCCAGCGCATACCTTGACCACTTGAAACCGCCAACAAGATATCATCCGGGAGTCAACAATTCCAAACATAACAGCATCCGGCTTAATAGTATCCTAAACCTCCATCGAGCAGCCACATTCATAAAACAAATGATTGTGAGAATCAATGCAGATATGGAATAAAGAGCAAAGTAAATCTGGTGGATCATGTTTCCAAGCTCGCAAACGATCTTGGGTTGGAAGTCGACCACGAAAAGCAAGCCAAAGACAGAAATCATGCTTTGGTATATTCGAAGGAAACCAAACATGCTTATGCCATGGTACAGTTGTTTGTACACCCTCCAAGGTACGCCACACTTCATGTACAAAAAACCTAACCTGATTTTGGTGCACATTCTTCCAATCAACCTTATCCCGAACTCCCGGTGAGAGGGAAGGTAAAGAACACGTAAGGAGACAAGGTGCCCTTTGGGTCCAAATATTCGGCCAAGACCCATCCAACTGAGTAATTACATCAGCAACCAACGATAAATAATTTAATCCATGAGTATGGATGAACCGATAAGATAAGAAAGAGGATAGCCTACCAACACCAACAGGTAGCTAACAATCCTCCCAAGCATTAGTAAGTCTACCTTCACCAATTTGTAAGATACAAAACTGACGCAAATGATCACGAATATCGAATAGTGTTCGCAAAATCCGAGACGTTTTAGAAATCTTACGGACCATCAAAAAATGATTTGAATGTAGTCGGTGCACATAAATCCACTGAACCCAAGTCGTTTGTCGTTTTTACAAAATGTCCCAAACATGAGCAGCCAATAACAAACGATTCAAAACAACCAACTTTTTGATCCCAAGACCACCCCTTATTTTCGGCCTACACACTTCATCCCAAGCAATTATGCAGTGACCCGGAGAACTCCCACCTTGAGACCAAAGAAAGTCTCGAAAGAGGGATTCAATTTCATGAAGAACAACTTAAGGGATTAAGAAAACAGACATCCAATAAATTTGCAAAGACATAAGGACCGATTTAATAAGTTGACAACGACCTCCAAATTAAAGGAACTTAGCTTTCCAGTTGTGAATCCAGAGCTTGACTTTAGTAATCAGAATACCAAAATTAGCAGCCTTAAGCCTCACAGGCGATAAAGGCACACCCAAGTAACGGATCGGAAAACTTCTTTCACGAAATTCAAGGATATCATTTTTTATGAACTCTGGAACATTGCCAAAGAAAACCACACTTTTAGAGAGGCTAGGAGATAATCCCAAACTAGTCTTGAAAATATGAAGCGCATTTTTTAAAACCTCAACCGATGCCACATCACCTCTTGTAAAAACAAACAAAATCATCTGCAAAACAAAGGAGAGTAAGTTGTAAAGAATGGCAGCCTTTATGATACCCAAATGAGCTAGCTTCCAGGATGCATTGATGAAGAATCATTGTGAATCTTTCCATGATAATGGTAAACAAATAGGGTGAAAGTGGGTCACCTTGACGAATACCCCTCCCGCCTTCAAAGAACCCTGAAGCAACCCCATTCATGGCTACAGAATACGATTGTGTGCACACCATATCCGAAATCCGCCGTACCATGACAGGATGGAAACCCAACCCAACCAACATGTTTTCCAAAAATCGCCAATCCACCGTATCGTATGCTTTTTGTAATCAATCTTAAAAGAACAACAAGGCGGGCCTTCCTCCCTATTGTAGCCTGTAACAAACTCATGAGCCATCATGATGTTATCAGTAATACGCCGGCCCGGAATGAACGTCGATTGGGTCAAGCTCACCAACTTATCCAAGAACTCCTTTATCCGCTCAGTTAAAATCTTACTAATGCATTTGTACAAGACCGTACAGCAAGCAATAGGCCTATACTATCTATCTAAGCATGCATGCATCAAGAAACCCAAAGGCACTACTCCTATCATCCAATATATGCTAATGCAAGTTTCATGGTATTATCACACACCTAATGACTATTATGTTACTTTGTTACGACTTGATTAGAGCTAGCATCAAAGTGCAAGTCTTTACCATAATAGACTTTATATCATCAAATGAAAGGATGGTATCATATTATGATCACATGAGAAACACTTATGACATGCATATAATATCTCAAGCAGTATTCTCATAGCGAGTTACATCCGCTATAAAGATCCACATCTTATACCCATGTGTGAATTTTATATTTCCATATAAACCCTTTTATATACTAACCGTTACCATATTACTTCAAATATAGTCCTGAATTAATATTTAACTATGGACATTTAGTAAATATTTAAGCAAAAAGTTGATTACCCCTAATACCAATTGGCCCCACATGAAATCCGCCTCCAAGAACACTAATGTGAGAGGACATTTAGTGTATATATATATATATATATATATTATTCTATGGTTATTTTTGTATTTAAATAAAACACAGGATCAAAATATAAATATAACAATGGGACAATGCCTTTTTATTAATTATAATTCAATCTTTAGAACTAATCATTAAATAATTGACGTTTGGTTGCATATCACTGACATCTTAATCATGTATATTTATAAACATTAGATCATCCAGATCCCAACAATTAATTTTCACTTTCAATTGTGTCACATCAGCTTTTGCAATTACTCTCTACACACATGCAATCCACCTATACTTTCAAAAGTGGTCCCCACTATAACATTTATTAATTATTTTATAAATTATTATATAAATTTATATTGTTTTAGTTAATACATGATATATAATTCTTTATTTTAATTTAATGTTAATTAAAATATAAGTTTTAATTTCAAATAAATGATTAATAAACGATTAATTTAATTAAAAATAAATTTTAATTTCAAATAAATGATTGATGTAATTAAAATATAAATTAATATTATTAATTTATAAAATATATATTTCATATAAAAAAGGAATTTATCTAAATAAATAAAAAAAGATAGTGGAAATGGAGATGATGGAAGCGACGTGGCTTGCAAATGTAATTGCAAAATTTGCAATCCATCATCCTATGTGGCAAGAAGATTCCATTTGCAATCCCATTAGCAATGCATTTGCAATCCCTTTGTGGATGGTCTTAGATAAAAAAAAATAGTTTTAACTTATATTTAGCTGTGAAAATCTTCATCTTCACCAAGCGTACGGTTCTGTAATTTCTCTTTATACTTTTGTTGTTGCTTTTGTGCAACATTCACATGTGAATCTTCATTGGTTAACAATAAAAAATCTATTATCGATTCAAAAACATGTCCAACATTGTTTTGACTGCTTTCGGACTCCATTGTAGTTGATGTTTCAAAGCTTAGTCCAGGAACAAAAACAGGAGAAGATGATGAATATTTTTTATAACCACAAGAAACAGAGGTTTTAGCAACGATTTTTGTAGTCGCTAAAAGTCCATTTATTGTCACAAACAGTTTCTAGTAATGTGGTTGAAACATATCGTCGCTAAAGGCACGTCCAAAGCTCAGTTTATTTTTTAAATGGAATGATGATGATTCTGCAAAAACTCGTTCCGCGTTCTCTCTTCTCTGATGCGTGAGTAGTGGTGCACACCGGTGCTGCCAAAATCTGCTTACGAGGGCTTTTAGACAAAAATGCCGGTATAACTTCCGGCTGCATGCATAAAATTCACACGATTTTGACAAATATTACAAACTTGCCACCACGTTTTTTGGGCCTTGTACTTGTTAAAGCACAATAATACCCCACCCATTGGGCTATGTATAATTCATCCATTGCCTCCTAAATTTCCTGCTCATCCCTCAATTCAGATGAGGTTATAATGAGTCGGGCTTTTAACAAGATTTTTGAACTCAAGCCTAATAATTCTTGAGCTCAATTCAATCTCGAACAAAAATAAAACTTGTTTAATTTGACAAGTCAAGCTTCATAACATCAATGATCAATTTCACTAGTTCGTACCAAACACGTACCTATTGTTCATAAATTAAACAATCAAAATACAAAAATCATCAAGCTCGAGCCATTAAACGAGCTAATCAATCTTAAGTTCGAACCTATAAACAAGCTTATAAAACTTGAATTTTAGTTGGAATGTATACTCAAATTTGTTAAACAAACATCGAGCTCGAACATTCAAAATAATATTCGAGCTCGAGCACGATCCATACTTTGAAAAAGTTATTCGAGCTCCAACCCAAGTCTAATATTAATCGCCTGCTATTCGCCTCGACTCGGCCCGTTTACACCCCAATCTACAACTATATATAGCATAAAAAATAGTGGGTAAGCAAGTTGTTTAGTCTTGATCAAATCCAAAAAAAACACAATAGATTTTGTACCCTTGCCCATCAAATATAGGCTAAAAGTTGCATAATGACACAAGACACATCTTAAAAACAGATGTAAACCCACATCATCTCTGAGTCTAATTCAAACACCTTAATCTTTACTTCAAGATGAACAGCACCCAACTGATTTCACAGCAGAAACCTCTTTACCCACATCAATTTTCTCACCTTTCGATGGAACAGCCGAATCTTCAGCAGCATCCATGGCTTTTTTGCTAACGATCCGGTAGATCTGAGTCAGCACTTCGGCAAAAGCGCTCTCCACGTTTGTAGCATCTAAAGCCGATGTTTCCATGAAGTAAAGGGATTCTCTTTCCGCAAAAGATTTTCCATCCTCAGTTGACACAGCCACCAAGTGTCGAAGATCTGATTTATTGCCAATAAGCATGACCACGATATTTGGATCAGTGTGATCCCTCAATTCCTTTAACCACCGCTCAACGTTTTCAAATGTGGCGTGCCTTGTGACATCATACACAAGAAGTGCTCCAACTGCTCCTCGATAGTAGGCGCTAGTAATTGCACGATACCTGCATGCATATGCACGGGAAGTAGAAAAGCTACTTATAGATAGAAACAAGCTTATTTTTAATCTGAACAACTATAAGGTTGAGTAATCTCTTTTTTCTCTCTACAACAAAATAAGGTGCATAGTACGCCAAAAATGTCTAAATGTCCTAATAAACTGTTTTATAGGACAGAACAATTATGTGTCCTTTGTAAAAGTGTTACAATAAGTTTATAAAATAATTTTGGATCTATTAATATGTTTTTAAGGAGATTTTTGAAATAAAACGTCCTATTAATTTAATATGACCTTATTTGAAGAAATGTCTTATAAAAACAAATGTCCTATAGAAGATTTGCTCATAAGACACTTTTCAAAAGTGTTGGTATAAAAAACTAATAAGACACATTATTTTTAAAAATTCCCTAAAAAACTTGTTAAGACACCCCAAAGCATACTTTAAACTTTATTGTAACAATTTTACATAGGGCGCACAATTGTATTGTCGTATAAACTTACGTCCTATAAAACAGTCTGTTAGGATATCTAGACATTTTTTGCATCCTATAAACCCAACCATAGCATAGTGTCTCTTCAGCTTGATGACCAATATTATTGTTGTTATCACAATATATGTAAATATAAAAGGTCTGCAAGCAAGCTGCAATCCATGACTTAAAAAGGATTCAGGAAAGCAAACACACATACACACAAAGTTATCATTAGCAGAGGAGAAATATATACCTAAAATATTGAAATTTATTTGAAGCATATTAACACAAAGTATACACTAACAATCAAGTATCTTGGCATTCCATCAAACAATAACATACCAATAATATCACACCAATTAGAAGTTAACAACATTTTAACTATTCCTATCCCTATTAACATTAACAATATAAACAATTGACACTCAATTAACAACAACTAAAGAATCATCAATAAACATCAACAAGAGAATAAATAGCCTCTTACATTCAATTGACATAGAGCCCATAAGCAAAATCATGAAAGAGGTGAAGAAAAGAAAGAGGAAGAAAAAACATGACAAGACAAAACAGCGAGTGGCCTAATATGAGTGTTTAATTTGTTTTTCTAGCTCTTTTTTGTGTAGGATATTGGTTGAAAAGATGCTTAATGCACTCTGATTTCTTTTAAAATAACAGAATCTATGACATATATTCTTTTATACATTAACAATGGCTTGAATTGGAGTTCTTGAAGGCGACAGATTAGGGTAGTTGATTTGTAGGAATGCAGTTGGGGCAGGGGGTTGGGAAGGTTGAGGGTGGGTTGGTAGGAGGGTTGGCACCACTTGATAGAAAAGAGTTTCTTTGGTGCGCTTCCTGTGCGTTTTAGCTATGTAGACTTTTGGCTTTCTGCTATAATTTTGTCAAAGAAAAAAAAAACTTTTTCTTTAAATGTGTGGTTTATAGTTGTGCTTTCTATATCTTTTACTAAACCTTCCTTGCAAGCCAGGGGTCTTCTGAAACAACCTCCCTGTCTCTTGGACAAAAGTAAGGGGGCGTTTGGTTCGCTGGATTCCGTCGGAATCTGATGGAATTGGAATGGTCAATTCCATTGACCAAATTCCATCCTGCTGTTTGGTTACCAATGGAATGGAATTGAATTCCATGAATTCCTTTAATCATGGATTTGGTCATTCCTTCTTAAAATGGAAGGAATTGAATTCTATTCCATCAGATTTTCTCAAAATGACACAAATACCCTCCTTACCTTTTCTAAAAACCTTGGCTGCTTCTAAAAACCCTCTCTCTCTCTCCTCTCTCTCTCCTTTCTCTCTCTCCTCTCCTCTCCTCTCCTTCCTCTCTCTCTCCTCTCTCTTTCCTCTTTCTCTTTCACCTCTCTCCTCTCTCTATCTCTCTCCTCTCCAAACTAAACCCTGGTATTGATTATCAGTAGACACCAACTCTCTCTCTCTCCTTTCTCTCTTAATCTCTCTCTCTCTCCCCTCTCCCTCTCTCTCCTCTCTTTATCCTTTCTCTCTCCCTCTCTCCTCTTCTCTCTCTCTAATCTCTTTCTCTCTCTCTCTCCTCTCTCTTTCTCCTCTCTCTCTGTTATCTCCTCTCTCTCTCCTCTCTCTCCCTCCTTTCTCTATCTCTCTCCTCTGTCTCTTTCTCTTCTCTCTCTCTCTCTCTCTCTCCTCTCTCTCCCTTCCCCCTCATCTCTCTCTCTATTCTCTCTCTCCTCTCTCTATCTCTCTCTCTTTCCCTTGTCTCTCCTCTCTCTCTCTCATCATTCGTGTGCTAAAATCATCAAATCAATTTTAGTTAAAAATTAAACTATTTAATGACTATTTCATTAAAGTAATTTTTGTTGAAAAAAATTAAAATAATCAAAAAGGGTATTTTGGTCATTTACCAAAATTTCATTCCAATTCTAAAGCTACAATTTGTGAACCAAACAGAAAAATTCCAATTCATTTAACATATTCCATTCCAATTTTGTCAACCAAACAGGTGGTCAAACCTAACAACATTCCATTCCAATTCCTTCAAAGTCAAATTCCTTTGACAGATTCCATTCCATCCAAAAACATTCTGCGAACCAAACGCCCCCTAAGGTGTCCGTACATCTTAGATCTTACCCCCATATATCCCCTACCTCCAAGTGGGATATATTGGGTTCGTTTAGTTTATTAAAATGGCTCGAACCGTTTTGCATATGCTTTGATGAATTTCACACCTTGCATACCTCACCCGGTTGCATCTTAGAGGCCCATCAAAACTTATTGGTACCATCAACCAAGGTGAGGCACCAAAGTTATGCCTAAATGGGCCTAGGTGTGGCATTCATGACAATGTGCCCTACAACATGAAATTCCAACCTTTATGTTCAATTACCATCCTTAGCTCCTCAAGGTGAAATACATTACCGGTTTAAGTTATTGAACCACTAACTCCTAACCCTACACAATGATGGCCTAAAGCTTCTTGTTTCATCCATGCCTCAACGTTTCCAATTGACCTGCCCATTTGTTGCGGGAACATTTAGAGCAAACATGAAGTTAATATTACCATTAGAGAATGTTGTGTGCGTAGTATTTTAGTTTCAAATTGAAGTTTTCTAACCAAATTTACAAGTAAAAAGCTTCTATCAACCAAAATGCCCAAATAAAACTCCTATATTTGTACTAAATACAATAATTATTGACGAACACCCCCATACCATACCATTAGTAGAGATACAAATCATCTCCTTAAACAAAAAGGAAGCAATTATGGTAACAGTTCGACGACCATCATAACATAAAAGTTAAAACAAGAGAAGAAGCACCAATAAATAGTCCTAAAACTCAAGCCTCTTTCTACCGCTTGGAATAAAAATGGATAAAATTGAGAGCCTTAATGTCTAAGAGCTTAAATCATGTAAATCCAAAACAGTTTACAAGAAAATGAAGACCCAAGTGTTTTATTAATAAGAATGCTAAAAAGTTGATATCAAAACCCAATTAGACATCAAATGACCGCCAAGCAGATAAACAAACTTAAGTTTTCCTTCCTCTCTCTCTCTCTCTCTCTACATCAGCATATTAGAAAGAAGCCATGAAAAATCTCTTTCTATGGAGAGAGTAAAGACGTATCCCCCATGTTTCACATTACAATTTTGATTTTTGTATGCTTCTTCTCAGTTTTGTAGAGTAATGTTTCCTACTGTTATCTAGCGTGTCTACCTTTTCTCCACCTTATCCAACAAGTCAATCTTGGCTTCATATGCAAAAATTTAATATCTAGACCTAATTACCTTGGTTTGAACCACTTGGGTTCAAATGTTCCAAAAACTTCCTTCCATTTTTCATGATATTTTTTGTTGCTACTGTTCAAACTTCAAAGGCACTTAATCTTGTTTCCACCAACCTAACATGATGTGTGATAGACTGATAGGCATAGTTTGACTCACATGTATTTACAGGGGTCATAGTCTGGTAGACATCGCAATGGACTTCTTTGTTTCAATCCACAACCTTACTTCTAACTTCCTCCAACCTTAAGTACATAACCCAACTTCAACAGCTTGACCGATTGAATCCTTGATCTCAACTCCACAACACCTAAAGCATTGCTCAACACACCTGTATTTGTTCAAGGCCCTATTAAAGTTCTTTCAAGTACTTTCATTGTTCACTGTATCACAATAAAGAGCTGAAAGCTCCAAGAATCAAAAACAATTTTGAATATTGTCATTCATATTCACTAAGATTTAAAGGTCCACACAAAGTCATAAGTTGCTCATTCGAGTCTCCTCGGGGACCACTAGGGATTTTCCTGCCGGTTATCTTCTAGATACCATGGGATTAGTCGAGGTGCATGCAAGCTGGCTCGGACAGCCACGGTTAACAAAAAGAAGTCCACAAAAAAGTTAAATGCATAATCTCTCTCGGTATGTATAGAGCTAAAGACTATAGGAAGCATATACATTTTCCTTTTCTTAACTTTAACCTCACTTTTGGAGGCATATTCCTTTTCTTCTATTGTTTTGCTCTACCAATTTCCTTATTATTTATGAGTAGCAACAAAAAATAGAGGGAGAAAATACACTAACGTACAAAACTTTGTAATTGTACTTGTTACATATAGGTTTTAGAATCATTAAGATTTTGACGCGTTGGAAATCAATGTTCCAAAAATCAGATTATAATGCTGCCTATTCCTTGTAACCAAACGGTCATTCATCTACAAAATGAGCTTAAATATCACCAAGCATTAAATGTGTTTATGGTCCCCTTCACCACAAAAATGCAACATATGGGGTATAGATAAAGATTTTCTCGTGTTAATATATTTGGATAGAAGACACAAATTGAGAAACAAATAGCAAAGACCGTTGTGAGGCTTGCACAAGTAGTTGGAAGTTGTTTAGGATAACTATGTGATCTTGAGCTCAAATCTCACTCTGAATAGAGATACGGCAATAAGTGGGTGGCAAAAGTTCCACCCTTCGGGTGTTTTTCCATGTGTTTCAAAAGGAACTCTCATGAACACTTGATTTCCCTAACGATGTAAAGATGTTAAATGAATCAAATATGCTAAACATTCATGGATCACAGATGATCAAAGCATAAGTTAAATGGATCAAATACACAATTACCAAATCCACATCCATATAGCATATTGATCAATAGGGGGCTATTCAAGGGAGAAGTAATTTGTGATAACCTTGAGATCCAATCTCAACCACAAATCAAACGATAAATTAGGAAATCAATAATTTTGGTAATTTTGACTCAAATTTTAATTAAAGGGTATTTTAGAAATTTATCTCTCCTCCCTCCGGCAAACCTTATTCCGACGAACACCATGTGAACACAAGATACACAATGTGATACCTAACGAAAACATCGATACTGTTAAAAAAAAAGATACATACAAACGATACTTACGTGATACCCAAGATACATATAATACCCTTTGCAAAGCAACGAAAACACACACTGTGATACCCTTCATAAAACAACAAAAATACCATACTATGATACACTTTGTAAAGCAACCTAATACACTTCAAAAGATACACAATGTCATACACTTCATTGGACATAACGAGTCTCAAGTTGGTTTTACACAGACAATCGGTACATAATGCGGAAAGAATCAGAAGCCAAAAAAGCACGAAGGATTTCATCATCTAAAGTAGTTAGCATTATATGAATTCGAAAATTGTGAAGACAAAGGAAGTTTACCAAATGTTGTTGATAATATATATATATGTATATATATGTAGGGGTAGTTTAATTTACAACCCATGAAAATCTTATAACCCATGCAATCCACATCTTAACCGTTGGATTAATGATCGACGGTTACAATACATATGGGTACAATATTTTTAATTAAAAAAATCAAAAAAATAAAAACAAAATAACCGTTTATTATGAATCCAACGGTTAAGATGTGGGTCGCATGGATTGTAAGATTTACATGGGTTGTAAATTATCCTTGGCCTATATATGTATATACATATATATATATAATGTTAATTTTGGTAATACAAAATGGGAATTTGGAGAGAGAGAGTTGTTAAATGATTTAATTAAATACAAAATGAGAATATCAAATTACTAATTTACCATTTTATTTTGTTTTAAGAAATAACATCAATTATCTTAAATGATTGGCTCACATTGAATCTCACACGGTTATCACAAAGTACCGAGTTCTCATTTGATTAGGCTCCTTAATCAATATATACCTTATACTATTTGCCTTTTAAACTGAAACAGATGGAGACGGAAATCAGATTTTCAGATATCCATTCTAAGCCCCACGGAACTGTGATTAGATTAATCAAGAAAGACATTTGGTCGTTTTGGGTTGTATCGAGTTATGTTTGCTCATGTCACTACAACAAAATAGGGTTAGAAGGATGCAAAAAATTGTCCTAATAGACTGTTTTACATGACTTACATAGGTTTATTGGACCAAACAATTGTATGTCCTACATAAAACATAAAACTGTTACAAGTTTATAGAACATTGTTAGGCATATTAACAAGTTTTTTAGGACATTATTTAAATAAAACACCCTGTTAAATTTTTTTATATGGCATTATTTGAAATTTTGTCTTATAAAAAATGTGTTAAAATGCCCTGTGAAATTCATAGCTAATGGAACATTTTATTTTAAAAGTGTCCTAAAAGACTTGTTAAAAGACCCAAAAGCGCCCTATAAACTTGTTGTAAGAAGTGTACATAGAGAGCACATACACTTATATAGCAATATATTAGTAAATTAAAACATTTTTGGCACCCTATGAACCCAATTTGGTTGTAGAGTGTTAAGTTATTAGGTTTTCCACTTGTTTCCATGGGATTCAAGGCTTTATACAATCTTCCCGTTCCACATGTATGCAACAATGGGCATCTCAACTAATCCTTGAATACCTAAAAGAAGGTTTCTCTTGCACACCAAAAATTACCCCGGATCAAGTTCAAACTATCTTACAACTGTAACGAGTGAAATGATACAGGAATAAACTTGACAGATCTTCATCCCGTCTCTCAAGCTACTCTAAACTGATTAAACCCTACCCACCTTCTTAATCAAATAAATCAAATCGAAAATTGAAGAAACCCCAAATCAGAAACCAAATAACAAAGCTGTAAGTAATTGCAAGATCTAAGTAGAAAGAAAGTTACCTTTCTTGACCAGCAGTGTCCCAAATCTGAGCCTTGATGACCTTGCTATCAACATTCAAGCTTCTTGTAGCGAATTCAACACCGATGGTGGATTTGGACTCAAGGCTGAACTCATTCCTAGTGAATCTAGAAAGCAAGTTCGATTTTCCAACACCTGAATCCCCAATCAGAACCACCTTGAAAAGGTAATCGTAGTCATCCTCAGCTCTGTATCCAGACATCTTCAGTAGAATAAACGATCTTCTCAACACTAATTTCAGATTCGTATAAAAATTGCAGATCCCTCTCCTCTGCTCTGCCTTTTCTTTTCACTTTCCCTTTCCCGTTGATATAAAACAATAATCCCTCTTTCTCTCTCACACACGCTTTCTTTTTCCTTTTATTTTGGTTTGGTTTGGTTTGGTTTGTGTGTGTATTTGACCCGTTTATCTGGGCTTCGAAATGGAAACCACCACGACGATAAATGGAAAACAAAAAAGAAAAAAAACTGTCATCAAAGTTGTGAATTGCGAAAATCTTAAATCAAGAATGGCAGGCAGCAGCCAATGCTAACAACTCTCCGATATCACTGGGATCGGGGAAATGGTTTATCTTTCAAAACATTTTCTATCATTATCTCCAACACATTTTATAAACTATGTGATTTTGAGATATCCAGACTCTGGGTCTGGTCCTTCCGGGCCGTATCTGGGACGGGCTCGGGTGGGTCTAGTCTATGGGACCCTCTACCCTGTCGGTCGGGTTCAGCTAAAGACTGGGTCGGGTCGCAGAGAATTAGTGGGGTTGTCCGTAATGGAGACCCGATACCGCTGGAACGTGTGTGTGCGTTAACTTGTCGTTCAAAAAAAATATATATGAAAAAAATTGGAGAAAGATAGTGAAATTTTCTAAATTTGAAAAATTCTTCAAAACTAATTACTTTTTACTTATGAAAGATAAATAATTTTGCATTTTTTTCATCATTAAGAATCCTTGAAATTAAACGTATAAGAGAGAGAAATAATATTTTATTAAATGTATTAAATATTAACATCTCAAAAAGATTCTTTAAAATAGAGATTTCCAGTATTTTTGTTCCAACTGATTTTAAGAACCCTCTCCAAAATAGAGAAGGAAGGAGAAAGTGGTTGAAACAATGAAACTCTCTAAATTTGGAAAACTATCCAAAAATGATTACTTATGCAAATTAATCATTTTTTATTATTTCTATCAAAGAGAATCCTTAAAATTAAGGGGTCGATTAAGTGTTTATTGAGTCACTTACCTTAGTGGGTGTACATGATTAGGATCCAGAATCTTACCTGGTAAAAGCGAAGACAAGGACCGAAAGTCTTACCTGCTAAGTGAGGGTTACGACTCTCACCCGATTAGTGTTTACCAGATAAATTATTGCATACGATGTCATTTTGATTGATTAAAATCTTACCTAGTAAAGTGAGTTTATATTCTTACCAAGTAAGCATTTGAGTAAACGGTCCCTAAATGTATACAAGAGAGAAATAATATTTTATATAATGTATCAAATATTTTAATAATATAATTCATATTCTAATCTCAAAAATGAAGAAAGCGTCGGAGATGCACATAAATTTTCTTTGGAGATTTTGACTTTTGATTCTTCAATTTGGAAAATCTGTTGGAGATGCTCTAACAGCATTTTCAACATATTTTCTATAAATTTTCTATTTATTAAAAGTCAAAATCTCTAAAGAAAGTTGATTGCATTTATCTTCAACAGATTCTCTATTTAAAGATTTTAGCATTCATTATATTATTAAAATATTCTATAAATCTATCATCTCAATACACTTTTTAAAAAAATTATATAAAAATAACAATAATTCAATCTCATTGTTGGGTATGAATAAAAAATTAATTTCTCTATTCACAAATTAGGTTTTTAAAAAATTCTCTAAACTTGGAACTTTTTCTAGTTTTCTCTATCTTGGAGAACAATATAGAGTATTTATTGGAGTATAAAATAGAGAATAAAAGCTCATTTTCTCTATTTTAGATATTTGTTGAAGTTGCTCTAATGATATTGGAAAAATCAAAAAGAAAAATGTGTACCAAGTGAGAATTCACAAGTTTTGACTCGTTTACCGTATATTTCTTAAAGATATCATGGGCATAAATCGGTCCAAAAAAGATCTTATCTAATCAATGAGTTTTGAGAAAATCTACGTATGGTATGGACTAGAGATAGGTCAGAATTTGGTCTTAGACCAGTCCCTTTAAAATCGGGTCAGTTGGTCCCGCCACCAACCAAAAACCTAAGACTGGTCCTAGCTAGGTTCGGTAACCGGTCAGGATCCCATTGGTCAGGTCCTAGATCCGATCTCAGGTCCTGGCTCGGTTATTTTTTAAATACATTTTTTCGACAAAATTGTTATTAATGTTTTTGAGTTACGGTTTTTCAAATTTAACATTAAAATACACTACACTTTAAATAATGAATTTGCTTGAAATAGAAGACTTGAAATTTTTGAAAAATCGATCCTATACGACTATACCTAACTAGTCCCTATCCCTGTTAGTGTTAGGTCACGGATGATTTAAAGATGACCTCTTAATCTCCTTCATGAATTCTTTAGAATACATCTTTACACTTAGAGAAATTTTGGTTTCTTGTAATAGCTTTGTTGTATTTAAAATATTCGGAGAAATCGAAGACTAGCCGAAATCAGTAGGAAGAAAATCTACCAATGCGAGTTAGAGATGAACTTCCCAACTCCCAAGCTATTCCTGTTGATTTTTATGGACAAAATCAGTAGATACTCCACTCCATCGAAGGATCGTCCCTTTTTCCTCTTGCTAAAAAGGTCTTCGAAAAAGATACACCATATCATGGTCTGATGGAGACATTCTATGATAAATTAGGTAAAGGATGTTTGGCATTTATAGCTTTTTCAGGAATTGTCTACAACAAGGTCTAGAGGTCAACCTTGTCCACGATAAGACAAAAAGGACACTTTGTCTTTTTAAAGTACATCTCTGACATTCAATCTGAAAGTGACAAATGTCCCAAGGTTACGCTTTTCTGAGATCTCCTTGTGCTCAAGCAAAATCGGCAGAACCATTTTTCCTCTCAAGAACTTCATATATTTGTTATAAATGTTTTTCAAGTTGTGTTTAGTTTTCTGTTTTCTTAGTGAAAGATTGTTAGGATACATTTATCAGTTCTTTTCCGCAACAATCTTAAAAGTTTCTCTGTGTAATTCTTGATTTCATAATTAATAAAGAATTAAATTAATTTATGTGATACAACCACCTGAGTTTGAAGACTCTACTCCTCCTGACTATGTGTACCGATTGGACAAGGTTCTCTATGGACTTAAACAAGCACATTGTGCCTGGTATGATACCTTGTCTGATTTTTTCCTAGAGAACAAGTACTCTCGAGGTAAAATCAACAACACTGTGTGAGAGTCCAAGATCTATGAATCCTAGAGAGAGAAAGTAGAGAGAGAGACAATAGAGCGCAAAGTAGTAATTGATTAAAGTTTGCGTGAGATTCTTACAAGACACAAAGACCAAAGGGACTTAAATACCCTTGGTCAGATACAACACATATATGCAACTAAACATAGTTGTTGATCCAAACTCTCTCAGTGATTTGATAATGACCCTCTTCTATACTTAGTGAAAATTACGTTTTAATATGTATTAGTGTTTCACCATCAGCGATCAGACTGAGTCTGTTCAGTTATCGCTGATGACCTTTCTTGTAAACATTTCATATGTATTAGTGTTTCACTATCAGCGATCAAACTGAGTCTATTCAGTTATCGCTGGTAGTCTCTGATGTAAACAGCAACGTAATCCCAAAAGACATGTCTCGCGTCAACATATGTTCATAGCTGAATCAAAGACGAAGCCACTGAACAAAGACAAGTCTACTAGTGACCTGATGCGGATATTAGTGAAGCAAAGACGACTCTACTTATACGCGAAGGAACATGAGGAAAAGCTTCAGCGATAGCTGAACTTTATATCTCTGAAGGAAGAGATATTCAGCGATCAAAAGATCACGTAGCTTATGCCTCAAGTCTCCTTTTGTCTTACCTTGCACAACCAGTACGATGTGTCAGAACGGACACGTCTCTGCCACAAATCGTACAACAACTCTGTCAACTACACTGTTCATAATACGGCCGAAAGCATGTCTCCCAAAGTCAGACTCCCAAAGCCAATCACTGAACGCCACGTGTAAAGTGCCCTGCCATGCATTTAATGCATAGGGTATAAATAGAAAGATTACCTCTCCATCTGAGAGTGTGCTCAATCCTTGAACTCCATATAGAAACCCTTGTTTTCTATCTCTCTTAATCCCCCATTCTCTGAATTTCTTGTGCAATCATCTTAGTGTTTCTTAAGTTTGTTTAGATTGAGTCTGTCTTAATCTTATTCCGCAACAAACTTGTAAATTGTAGTTTGATTTATCAATAAACAATTTATTAAAATTTAATTTCTGTGTTTGTATTCAACCCCCCCTTCTACAAACTTGTTAAGCACCTTCGGGACCAACAAGTGGTATCAGAGCAGTTTGTTTAATCTAATAAACAAGATCTTGCTGTATACTCTTCCTTGCTATTCTAAAATGGCACTAAACACAAACACAAACTACTATGATAATGGTTCACTTTCTAAACCTCCTCGATTTAGCAGAGATAACTTTTCTCTATGGAAAAATCGAATGATGTTATTTCTTGTAGGTGCAGATCCTACTATACCTGAATATATAGAAAACGAACCCTATGAACCTGTTAGAATTATAGCTGCGGTTCCCGCTACTGCCACCACTAAAGCTGTCCCTGAACGATATGTCGTTAAGGAAATAAGACAGTGGAGTGATGAAGATAAAAAGAAGGTAGGAATAGATGCAAGAGCAAAAACCATTATCTCAATGGCTCTGCCTGATGAAGTTTTCCATTCCATCATGCATCTGAAAACTTCTAAAGAAATGTGGGAAACCATATGTGTTCAATATGAGGGCACCACTGAAATTCAAGAGACTCGAAAGATTAACTTGGTAAGACAGTATGAAAGTTTTATCGCTGGTAAGAATGAATCTCTTTCTGACATTCATCAGCGGTTTAACTGCCTGATCATTGACCTAAGAACTGTTGGAAGGACCTATTCTAATTCTGAGGTCCTAACAAAATTCTTGGAAAGTCTTCCTGAAAGCTGGGACAGTTATTCAATATGTCTTAAGCTGACAAAAGACTTACATACTCTCTCTCTAAGCACTCTGTATGGAATATTGCTCAACTATGAGCAATCTAATCTCCTGAAGAAGAATCTTGTAAAAGATTCTAAAGACTCCAAAAGCACTCCTGTTGCTTTAGTCTCGTCAGAGATAATTCCATCTCAGCGATCTACTCTCACCATCACTGAGTTAGATTCTGAATCTGAGGATCTATCAGACCCTGATCTTTCAGAGTTTAATGAGTCCTTAGCACTCTTGACAAACTCTTTTAAGAGATTTGCAAGAAAAAGTAACTTCCGAAGAAGTAAACCTCTCTCTCTTACTGAAAAGCCAAAATCAACTCCGGTTGATAAGGCTACAGCCACTTGCTATAACTGCGAAAAAATTGGACATTTTGCTAGTGAGTGCAGGTCGAAAAAGGTCTTCAAACCTTCTACCTCAAGAAGATCCAGTGATGAAAAATACCATAAGCTGAAGAACAAATATCAAAAGCTGAAAAGCTATCAGCGAAAAGGTAAAGGTCTCATCGCTGAAGAACATGACTGGGTTGAATCAGAAGAATCATCTTCTGATGAAGAAGAAGTCGCTAATCTTTGCCTCATGGCTGAGATTAAAGAAGAAGTAGAAGAACCATCTGAACCTTCTATGAGCTACATATCATCTCAGGTATCTATCTCTACAAATCCCTCTCTGCCTGAAGCTGAGAGAAGTCGCGCTGTTGATGTGCTGACGATTGACCTTTATAATGCTCTAAACGACAAAACTCAAGCTGAAAATAAAAATGTATATTTAACTCAAGAGCTAGAGAAATGTCATGAAAAGATCAGTGAACTAAATCTTTTAGAAGAAAAGTTGAAAGATCAAGTCATTATAAATGAAATCATCAGCATTGAACGCGAACAAGCCATCACTGCTCTAAAAGCAGAAAAGGCTCATGTTGAAAAATGGTGCAAATCATCAACAAAGATCTCTGAGATAATAAATGCTCAAACTCCTGAAAGTGATAGAACTGGTCTTGGTTTTTGGACACCACAGGATGATCCTAAAGAAGAAAGTTCCTCGCTTAAGTTTGGAACTTTTGTCACATCTTTCTTTGACACTTCTTATAATCAATTCTATCCCTGTTCTTCTTCAAATCCCATCTCTGAGGAAAAATCCAAAGACACTAAGTCTACGGATAAAGGAAAGTCCATTCTCCTTCCTCAGAAGACAACCAGGAAAGCAAAGCTGAAAATTCCTTCTAAACCTTCAGCTAAGAAATCCTCTAGCTCTGTGATAGAAATTTTTGATCTCTGTACTCCAAAGCTAAAGATTGACCTTAGACCAATGAGATCTGAAGAAATGAAAATCCCTCCCATATCTCATGAGAAAAGCCTTCTCGGACCTGGTCCTGCTCATCTTAAACTTGCAAAAACTTCTACTTATCCTAAAACCATTTTCAAATACAGAAAATGTTATCACTGTGGTTTTACTGATCATATTGCAAGTAAATGTCCAAATACCACCAAAGCCGATAAACAGCTAAAGTGAAGAAAAATGCCTCTAAGGCAAAGAAAGTCACCAAAGTTGAAAAATCAACCAAAGTGAAATATACCACTAAGGTTAAGAAATTAACCAAAGTGAAGATTACCACTGAAGCTGAATCTTCATCAGCTGTGAAGACTGCTGAATCTTCCTTATCCACTAACTCTGAAGGACCCATTGAAAAGTGGGTACCAAACAACGCTTAATCTTCCTTATGTATGCAGGGATCAAAGGGCATCTGGTATCTCGATAGTGGATGTTCTCGTCATATGACTGGACAAAGAGACCTGCTCACTGAATACAAGGAAGAGAAAGGTCCCGCTGTGACCTTTGGTGGAAATGGAAAAGGATTTACCCGAGGGTTTGGTGTCCTCAGCAATGGGACAACTACCTTTCGAAGAGTTGCTTATGTAGATGGACTGAAGCACAACCTTCTAAGCATCAGTCAGCTATGTGACAAAGACTATGAAGTTCGCTTTTCTAAGAAAGCATGTTCAGTGGTAGATGAAAAAGGAAAACTTGCTCTCAGTGGTTATCGTAGAGAAAATGTCTATGTAATAGATATGGACTCTACTATCACTGAAAACTTATGTTTTCTCTCTAAGGCCTCTTCTGATGTCAACTGGCTATGGCATAAAAGGCTCTCTCATCTAAATTTCAAAACCCTGAATTCTCTCTCTTCTAAGGAACTGGTTTCTGGTCTTCCTCAGCACTCATATGCTAAAGAATCTCTCTGCTCAGCATGTGAAAAAGGAAAACAAACAAAAGCTAGTTTCAAGTCAAAACAAGTTTCCTCAGTGACAAGTCCTCTTCAGCTCTTGCATATGGATCTATTTGGCCCTGTCAACATCCAATCAATAGCTGGAAAGAAATATACGCTTGTCATTGTAGATGAATATTCTCGCTACACCTGGGTTATCTTTCTTCGCTGTAAGAGTGATACTCCAGAAGAACTAATATCTTTTGTGAAAAAGATGGAAGTGCTGAACAATCTTACTGTTCGTTCAATAAGAAGTGATCATGGAACTGAATTCAAAAATAGTTCCCTAAACAATTTCTTTGAGAACAAGGGAATCTCTCACAACTTCTCTTCAGTAAGAACACCTCAGCAAAATGGAGTCGCTGAAAGAAGAAACAGAACGATCATAGAAGCTGCTAGATCAATGCTCAGCGATTCTCACCTCCCTACTCAATTTTGGGCAGAAGCTGTAAACACTGCATGTTTTACTCAAAACAGATCGCTGATAATAAAGCGATTTGGGAAGACAACTTATGAACTTTTTCTTGGAAGGAAGCCTTCTATCAGCTTTCTTCATATCTTTGGTTGTCAGTGCTTTATCTTAAACAACAGGGATCAACTTGGAAAGTTTGACCCAAAAGCCGATGATGGAATATTTCTAGGATATTCCTCCATCTCCAAAGCCTACAGAGTTTTCAACAAGAGAAGACAAACCGTAGAAGAAACAATTCACGTCACTTTTGATGAAACTCGCTCAGCGAACTCTAAACCAATCACTGACAATGAAGAGTTAAATGTTTGGATGCTTTCTCACTACAGAGAAACAGAACCTTTCTTCTCAAACCATCAGCATTCTAATCCTCCAACCGCTGATGATGATCCGAACATTATACATCCTACCGCTGAATCCACCTCATGGGTCTCAGCAGAACCTCTAAACACATTACTACCATCAAATTTGCCTTCGTCTGAAAACCTTTCTAGTGAATCTACTCAACAGTTAATCGCTGATGAACCTCAAACGTCCTCATCAGTAAACATTCCAATTGTTGATCCAACCTCTGAGTTAAGCAATCATGCTCCTGCTCAGCGATGGACCAAAAATCACCCAATAGATCAAATTCTTGGTGATCTCGAAGCAGGTATTCAGACACGACGAAGCTCAGGTAATATCTGTCTCTTTGTAAATTTTCTCTCTTTAATAGAACCAAAGAAGACTGATGATGCCCTCAGAGATCCAAACTGGGTCAGCGCTATGCAAGAAGAGCTGATTGAGTTCTCTCGAAACAAAGTTTGGAATCTCGTTCCTAGACCATCTGATAAAACTGTAATAGGCACCAAATGGGTGTTTAGAAACAAGTTAGATGAACATGGAACTGTAACCCGCAACAAGGCTCGACTTGTTGCTCAGGGATACAGACAAGAGGAAGGCATAGACTATGATGAAACCTTTGCACCTGTGGCCAGGCTCGAAGCAATTCGACTATTCTTAGCTTATGCAGTCTATAAAGACTTCATCGTTTATCAAATGGACGTAAAATCAGCGTTCCTAAATGGAAAGCTAAATGAAGAAGTCTATGTAGAACAACCACCAGGGTTTTATGACCCTAAGTATCCAAATTATGTTTATAAACTGGATAAGGCTCTCTATGGTCTAAAACAAGCCCCTCGTGCTTAGTATGACACTCTATCATCTTTTCTTATCTCTGAAAATTTTAAACGTGGCAAGATTGATAATACGTTATTTTTCAGAGAGATAAAAGGTCATATAATTCTTGTACAAATATATGTCGATGACATAATATTTGGTTCTACTAACCCATCTCTGTGTACTCGCTTCGCTGAAAGAATGAAGAAAGAATATAAAATGAGTATGATGGGTGAGCTGACATATTTTCTTGGTCTTCAGATTAAACAATCTGACAAAGGTACTTTTATCTGCCAAGGTAAGTATGTTAAAGATATGCTGAAGAAGTTTGATCTCACACAAACTTCAGCGATGAAAACTCCTATGGCACCACCCCTGACACTTAACAAAGATCCTTCTGGTAAACCTGTTAATGTCACTGCCTATAGAGGAATGATAGGCTCCCTGCTGTATCTAACAGCGAGCCGACCTGACATTATGTACTCTACTTGTTTATGTGCACGCTATCAATCTGAACCCAAGGAATCCCATCTGATCGCTGTAAAGTGAATTTTCAGATATCTGAAAGGAACTCCTAACCTCGGTCTTTGGTATCCCAAAGACTCAGGGTTCGATCTAACTGGTTATTCTGATAGTGATTTTGCAGGCTGTAAACTTGACAGAAAGAGTACCACTGGTGGATGTCAACTCCTGGGAGGAAAGCTGGTAAGCTGGACAAGCAAGAAGCAAAATTCTGTCCACTTCCACAGCTGAAGCTGAATACGTAGCGGCTGGAAGCTGTTGTTCTCAAATCTTGTGGATGAGAAATCAACTATTAGATTATGACCTTCAGCTGTCAAAGATTCCTATCTATTGCGACAGCACTAGTGCTATCGCTATAGCAAATAATCCAGTGCTACATTAAAAAACGAAACACATTGAGATCAGATATCACTTTATCAGAGATCATGTGCTGAATGGTGATATTGAACTTCACTTTATCCCTACTGACTTTCAGCTTGCTGATTTATTCACCAAACCTCTTGATGAGACAAGGTTCAACTTTCTCATCAGTGAGCTTGGAATGCTGAACCTCGAAGAATAATTCTTCAGCGTTCATGTATTGTGTCAGTAATCAAAAGTTCCCCTCTCATCATTCTCTCTGATAAACATTCTGACTCTCAGGTATGTTCTGTCCTTTCCCTCAAAGATGTTTTTCTTCAAAATATAAACTTTAATCACTGAACTTTCTTCAAATGATTAAAAGCTTTTTGAAAAATACATTAATCACTGATATTTCTAGTCAGTGATCCTTTAAAAGGAAAATCTATCCCTATCTTTACAATCAGGGATACTTTTAAAAAGGAAAATCTATCACTGACTTTTCTTCAGTGATAATTTCAAAACGGACAAATAAACAGTCTCTCTCTTCTATGACGTCATTTGAACCGACAATCCACGACATGCCTTTTCTGACACGTTCGTCCGTTGCTCTTCTATCCAATCAACTTCGTGGAACGTGTCAATGTCATGATGATCCTTTCTTTTCCCGCTTCATTCCTACTCTCTCTCTTCTCTCTATTCGTATAAAAGGAATTCTTCTCTCCTTTATACGGTTTACGCTTTCAAAACTGTCAACGCAAGAAACATTTTCTCTCTCAAGAACACTCAAGCAAGTAAACCCAGAATATTGAACCTGCAACTCTTCTTCTTCAAAATAAACAGGTTTATTTCATGTTTATGTGCATTGTTCGTATGCTTTCTATTCTTTTTTAAATCCTACTCGTTCTTGTTCTTCATGGATTTTATAAAACGTTTTTAAAAAAAAAAAAAAACTAAAGATCATTCTTTCTGATTTTATGTTTTTCAATAAAAACCTTTTGGTTTTTAAAGTGTTCTTCATTCTTTCTACCCAGAACACTATTTTTCTATTCCTAAAAATAACTTGATATTTTTCCAGTTTCCCTTCTTCTATGGCAACTGGTAATCATATTATTTTTAATCTAAATCATTTATTCTATTATGCTTCTTTCCATAACAGAAATGACACAGTCTTCAATCGTTGCTTCCAAGCATGTACGATTCGCTCTCACTGAAGTTGAGATTACTAAATGTAATCATTTGGCAAGACTCGAGTTCAAAGCTGACAAATACCCACATCTGGTGGAAGCTGCTAAATTCCTCAAGCAGTCATGTATAGCTTACGCGATCACTGTGGATCCTAAGCCTTCCAAGACTCTACTCCAGCAGTTCTGGTTCACTGCTGATGCAACTGAACTCACCAACAAGAAAGGTGAACGAGTCCCTGCTATCTCTTATAGCACGGACTTGGGGCCAGGAAGCATGACCGCTCTTAGCCTCAGGAAATCTTTAAGATTCCTTGACAAACCAAAGAGTGGGTTCGACGCACTCCCCACTGATGATGAGCTGATATCATTTCTGGACGCAATGGGTTATTGTTGGGAAAACAAACCGAGATCTTCTATTCCCAACAAGAATCTCACCAAGATCCTCAAAGCTCAGATGCCCTCACAACTGAACTTTATCTTCTCGCACATAATTCAGTGCATGAGCGGGAAGAGTGGTTCGCTGTATCAAGCCAGCAAAACACAACTGCAGATGGCCTACTCCGTTATCGCTGGTCAAAACTTTGACTACGCCACAACAATCTTTGAAGACCTGAGGTCGAGATTAGAGAATCCTGAACGAGATCCCAAGATCTCGTACGTACGTTTCATATGTACGTACATCAAGTTCCTCTATCCCAACACCTATCCCACCAAAGATGATGGCACCTTTGCCAGGGTAGGTCAACGATCACTGGAGGTAAAGCCACTCGCCGACGAGGTAAGTATCTCTCTCCTTCGCTCTCGTCTCTCTCTCCATTCTTCTTCATCTTCAGTGACCACGCAGACGGTTCATTCGTCTGCTATCCCTGTCGCTACCACTACTTCTAAACGACCATCAGCTAGTCCGATTGGTCCTTCCAAAAAGGCCAAAAAGACTAAGGAAAGTACACCCTCTAGTACTATACCTGAGGGAGCTTCTCAACAAGCTACCTTAGATGCATTTGTGGGTCTTTCCTCCACAACTTCAACAGTCACTCATACTGCCGTGTCAGCGATCTCGATCGCTGTCACATCATCAGTGACCCCACCTACTATCTCATTCGCTGAGATTAACCCCATCCCTACTTCTATCCCCAAAACTCTTCCCTTTTCTACTCATTTGGTCTCTGAACCCGCTACCTCTTCTTTCCCTATAGGACCTGAACATCAAACTTTTGAGGAATCTATGCAGTTCTACAGAATGTTTGATACGTCAGGTACACCTATAGGATTAAACACTTCTTTCCCCACCTCTCCAAATAAGCCCGTATCTGAGCTAACATTATTTTCAGGTCCTAGTTAGGCGTCTGTTGACACGCATGTCAATAGTCTGGGAGAGAAGGTGGACGCCCTCACCAACACCATCAACGACACCACCAGCGCCGTCAATCAGGATGGTGAGGAGCTGAAGAAGTTGACCGCGACCTGCTCATCTAAAGCTGAGAACTCACAACTTTCAGCTGTTGAAGAACAAGTCGTCCAACTCAAAGAGTCCTCTCAACTCTTTCAGGGGCGATTTGAGTCTCTTACCGCTGAAGTTCGGGGTCTCTCTTCAAAGGTTGACCTCTGCACGTCCCTTCTTCAGCAAATTCTACAAAAGGTGAATGCACCAGCTCTAGCGCTGCCTCCCTCCTTCACTGAAGATGATCGGACCAACCTCAACATCGCTGTGGAATTCATCCATGATGCCACGTGCGACATCCCTGAGGTTGAAGACCGGGTCAAGCGTCTGGAGGCTGACGTCCAAGTGCTAAAAGCTTTAACAGCAACTCCAGCAGCTAAGCAACCCCCCACCGCTGATAATGACAAAGTGGGGGAGAAAGCTGTAGAAACATCTATCGCTGCTGCTGGGGAAGCTAAGACTCCAGAGAAACCTCCCTCTCAATCTAAGGGGGAGAAGGTAAAAGAATCCTCATCTATTCATTCTATTCTCTTTGAAGATGATGAGGAAGAAGACGATGAAGAGGAAGATGATCTAGATCTTGATAATCAAGAAAAGGATCAACCCTCCGATGACGATGACGACGATGAAGAAGACCAATCTATGTGGTTCTCCAAGCCGAACGTCGCATCAGGGACAACTTCGCAAGAGGCTGTCAAAGCAGGGGTGAGAGGTGATACATCTTCAAGCGCTCCTTCGCAAAGCAAAGACAAGCAACCAATCGCTGAAGAATGCTTGAGGACTGGATCACAATCTGAGGGGGAGCATCCTTCTCAGGTATGTCTTTCAATTGTACCACTCTCCTACTCTTTCCAAACCCCTATTTCCTTCTAGCCTTTATCTCTCTTTTTCTAAAAATATACACTTATCCCTTCTTTCCTTCATTTTCTATCCAGACAGTTCTCACCCCTGCTTAAGGGTTCTGAACTACAAATAATTCCAGCTACTATCGCTGAAGAAATAATCCCAATCTCTATCACTGAGATTGATGAAGAAGAAGAAGAAGAATATTCCCTGGTCCATCCAGGAAGGCCCTCTCAACCATCTCATTGGTCAGAGGAAGTGGTGAAGAAAAGAGTTGAAATGATCGCTCAACTAGAAAGTCAACGGCTGAAAGTCCCTCTTCAAACATCCACAGAGCTCGACTTTCTCACTGAAGCCGAAAGAGAAGAATCTGCCAAAGCTGAGAAGCTGATCGCTGAATGCATACAAGATGCCCAACTCGCTTTAAAGATTCAATCTTCTCTAGTCAAGGACAAAAAGCTGTAAAGCAAGCCTGTGGAAGTTCAAGCTGCACTGCTGAAAGAAATTGAAGAGGAACGCTCCAAAGAACAAGAGATCAACGATAGGTCTATCGAATGGTGCAAACAGAAGATGGATTATCGTTCTGATCTTCTTCCGATATCAGTTGTGACTATCTCTGGTCGCAAGAAGAAGGATCAACTCTCAGTGACCATGGAGATTACCAGAGAGGATGGAACCCAAAAAGCTATGTACGTATCCAAACTTGAGAGCTTCGGATTTACGGAATGGTTAGAGTTCTGGGATGCACTGAAGAAATCCAAATCTACATAGAGAGGCTACGTTGAAGGACTTCTTGAAGCCCTCATAAATAGAGTCGCTTCTGTACTAAAGCTGCCATCTCCTCTTTCTCCCAAATCTTTGAAACTCAAGAGAAGAATTGGGTCCTCCTCCTCTGAAGACATCGCCATCATCAGGAATGAAACTTCTATCAAATTTTCAAGAGATGCACTGTTTGGTCCTCCTCCCGATCTTTCAGTTCTGGATCTATCTCTGCCTCCTGGTGGTCCTTTCCAAGGTGGTCAAGTAATTGACGATCCTTATGGAGTGTTCTTCAGAGATGATGATGAGGAACTCAGATTTCAAAGAGTCTCTGAGATTCCTATCTGTCATCTGAATCATCTCAAGGATCTCTTATGCTTATGGTGTGACTTCTCCCCTGCTGCTGAGAAAATCAAAGAAATTATCAGCCAAGAATCTTTGAAACGAAGACAGAAAGGAGAAGAAATACCTGAGTATATGATCAATCCTCCTAAGTCTTCTTTTAATAGCTGATAGATTAGTTTCCTTTTCTGTAATCAATTAGTTATACTTACAGTAGTTAGTTATTCACTTGTACTTATGATTTTCATCTTGTAATTCTATCCCTGAATTAAATGAAAATTGCAGTGATGTACTTAACCCTATCAGTACTGTAAAAGATCCCTCAAAATAGTAATTGGGACATGCATGATATGAGTCCTTTTTATTCCTATATTTTGAATCATAAAGTAATTCTCTTTAGTTACTTTGTCATTATCAAATAGGGGGAGATTGTTGATCCAAACTCTCTCAGTGATTTGATAACGACCCTCTTCTATACTTAGTGAAAATTACGTTTTAATATGTATTAGTGTTTCACCATCAGCGATCAGACTGAGTCTGTTCAGTTATCGCTGATGACCTTTCTTGTAAACATTTCATATGTATTAGTGTTTCACTATCAGCGATCAAACTGAGTCTATTCAGTTATCGCTGGTAGTCTCTGATGTAAACAGCAACGTAATCCCAAAAGACATGTCTCGCGTCAACATATGTTCATAGCTGAATCAAAGACGAAGCCACTGAACAAAGACAAGTATACTAGTGACCTGATGCGGATATCAGTGAAGCAAAGACGACTCTACTTATACGCGAAGGAACATGAGGAAAAGCTTCAGCGATAGCTGAACTTTATATCTCTGAAGGAAGAGATATTCAGCGATCAAAAGATCACGTAGCTTATGCCTCAAGTCTCCTTTTGTCTTACCTTGCACAACCAGTACGATGTGTCAGAACGGACACGTCTCTGCCACAAATCGTACAACAACTCTGTCAACTACACTATTCATAATACGGCCGAAAGCATGTCTCCCAAAGTCAGACTCCCAAAGCCAATCACTGAACGCCACGTGTAAAGTGCCCTGCCATGCATTTAATGCATAGGGTATAAATAGAAAGATTACCTCTCCATCTGAGAGTGTGCTCAATCCTTGAACTCCATATAGAAACCCTTGTTTTCTATCTCTCTTAATCCCCCATTCTCTGAATTTCTTGTGCAATCATCTTAGTGTTTCTTAAGTTTGTTTAGATTGAGTCTGTCTTAATCTTATTCCGCAACAAACTTGTAAATTGTAGTTTGATTTATCAATAAACAATTTTTTAAACTTTAATTTCTGTGTTTGTATTCAACCCCCCCTTCTACAAACTTGTTAAGCACCTTCGGGACCATCAATAGTATTTGACCAAGCTCTATAAATACAATGATTACTATAAAATCAGACTTAACAATCTCCCCCTTAGTAATCATTGGCGCTTTGGTCTTTAAAATTCATCTTCTAAATCAGCACAGACCATAAAAGCGACTTTATGAAGCTTTCTGACTTTTAAAGAAAAATTTCTTCTCAGCATCTTTCAGTTTGATTTGTCTTTGCTGCCTTTGACAAGTCTGGACCAGATTGGAATAAACTTGAACGAACAGTTGATTCATCAGCTTATGCTCTAGACGACACACCTCTTTTGAAAGACCTTGAATGAACTGTGGTGGTCGGAGCAGGAACAGCAAAAGAAAAGGTTGAAGCTGAGAGAATAGAATCTTTGAACGAATCTTGATCAGCAGATAAACTTTTGAGTTTCTCTGTCTCTTTATCATCTCCTTGACTTCTCTGATTTCTCCCCCTCATGACCTTGATGAACTGGTTCAACTAGGTCATGCCAATGTTGGAGACAAGACAGCTTAAGATCTGCAAAATCAAAGAAACAGAGAAAACAGGGGAGGTTTGCGCGTCACATTGGATGCGTAAACCAAGGTTTGCGTTTCATGAAGGGAGCGCAAAGCAAAGTTTGCGTGTCATGTTGGATACGCAAAACGAGGTTTGCGTTTCACGAAGGATACGCAAAACAAGGTTTGCGTGACCAACGGAATGCGCAAAGTGACTTAAACTCAAAAAAATGTTACCTTTTTAAGCTCTTTGACTCCCCCTACACAAATGCACTAGATGTGACAATTCAAGTTAGCATTCATATAAAGAAAATCAGAAACTCCCCCTCAAAAACAGATATAATCTTTGAAAAATATTCTCTTTGTTCACTCCCCCTTGAATAATGCATAAACCCATTAAAATATATTTATGAGAACACAATGATCAAATATTAATGTAGAAAGAAAAATATACTGAATATAAATTTTGAAACAACTAAACATATAAAATTTTAAACACTAAACAAATAAAATTATACTCAGTAAAAT
This sequence comes from Arctium minus, assembly GCA_954870635.1. Lineage (NCBI taxonomy): Eukaryota > Viridiplantae > Streptophyta > Magnoliopsida > Asterales > Asteraceae > Arctium > Arctium minus. Next base: position 61,067,121 of record OX941088.1, on the reverse strand, counting down.
ATCACAGATTTATCAATCATTTGAAATCAAACATATGTTGTTGGATACAAGAACAAGTTTCATTGCATATCAAGTTAAAACATGTTCAGTTTCAAAAACTTCCATCAATCTATTCAGTGTGCTCACATGCGGATCTTCGATTATCTTCAAGAAAATGCAATTCTAAAATATTATAGAGAACTTTGCATGTACTCACACTAAGCCATCAAGAATTAAGATATTCATAAATTTACAGATTTATCGCAACTCAAACATATCACCAAGTATCATGAGATGTGTGCTCATTGGCATCTTTTAGCATTGTGCACATTGACATCTTAACATGAGTGTGCTCTTTGGCATCTTTTAAGCGCGTGCACTTTGGCATCTTTTGATCAAAAAGTTTATTAAGTAAAGAACATGCCGTAAACGTAACTTTCTATCTGACCCTATAGCAGGTTTTGGGTCAGGTTCTCCCAGACCAGTTGGCCTTAGGGGACTAGGTGTCAAGCACCCCTTGGAACTTACTCTCCCAGATCAGAAAGGCTACATCGACATATTCTAAACCCATTCATACCAGTAGAACATGACTTTCGATCTGATTCTATAGAAGGATTTCTGTTCGATCACTCCCAGACTAAATGACCTTAGGGGACCAGATGACAAGCATCCCGAGGAACTTACTTTCCCAAACCAGAAAGGTCACAGGTACAAACTTTTAAACTTAGAGATTTCTGTATTTTAAGAATTTAATAATCATCTCAATCACTCAGATCAACGTTTAAATGCTTAGCCCATATTTTCATTCCGATCTATAATTCTGATCATTTAGGTAGTCTAAGCAAAGTAAACTATAAAAATTCCGAATCACACAACTTTAAAGCAGTAATAAAAGTTTCAATCATGTTGCTGACCTTTCGACTTTTGTAAGACTTGAAATTTGACCATATAAAAACTTTAATATAAACAAAAAAACTTGAAAATTTATCGTAGACACATATTTTATTCAAAGAAAAGAAAAAAATGTAAAAACTTTACTTTATAGAATAAAATTTGTAAAAATTTAAACTTTTAATAGATATTTAGTTGGAACAAAATAAAATTCAACTATTTCATCTTTTACATTGAAGAAAATAAATTTGTGTCTCATATTAAAAGAAAATTTTGGGTAATACAAATTCATGAGATAGATAAACAAGCTCAGATTCTTGAAACATTGAGAAAAACTGGAATAACATCATTATCAGAGATAAATGCAGCGGAATTAAAATTGATGTACTCACAGTATCTCATTAAGTCAGAAGCTTAATCATTGAAGAACGAGTTCTAAACTGTTGTGTTTAGAAGTCGAGTCTATGAAGTACGGGTCCTGAGCTGAAGTACTCAGAAGCCAATGTTCTCTTACTCCCCCTTAACATGTGATGCCTGCAACTTTAAATCAGATAAAAATTTGGGTACCCACTTGAATTTGGGCCCGTGTTTGTTAGTTGCAGTTCTTATGGGGAAATAATGAGCAGATTTGAAACGAGAAGCATGAGAAATATCATAAGAATAATAAGTTTAGGACTCGGTCTTCAATGTTTAGGACTCGGTCTTCAATGTTTAAAGACAAGGATATTATGTAAATATCCAGGGGAAGCTTATCAGAATTTAAATCATTTTAACATGATTAGAGGGGGAGCTTAATTGTAAGTATCTTCTGATCTAGATCTCTGATTGTTTGAAAGAAGAACAACATTCATACATGAAAAATGTTTTCTGAAATGTACAAACCACTTCTTATTCTCAAAAGATTTCTTGAATTTAGAAGTGTGATTTTAAATACTTTTCATTTTTGTGCTTTAATGTTAAACTGACCGTGTGTTTCCAAAGATCAATACTTGTGTATTATCTTGTCTATATATACTGTCAAGTATTCACACACACCGGTTCAATACTTCATATTGATGTTGTTATTACCACGTCTCATAACAAAACAATTTATATGGTAATACTCTCGTTTGTAATTCAATGTTGTTGAGCACCAATTATCATTTCAATCTTTGTACGTTCATTGTTAAATTGTTTATATTCGTTCATATAAACAAACTATCAAGTTCTTTGATACCCCAACCATTTCATGTTTATATCTCAAGATATTGATCTGATTGATACATTGTCAGATTCTCAAAACAATTCTCTTGATTTCATTTCATTCATTCAATTTCATTGTTTTGAGAGATCTTCAAAGTTTAAATGCTCAATTATCATTCATATCTTTTGATGAGCATACATTTTGACAATGTTATCATGTGCTTAACTGTTCAAGTTAATTTGTTGATCAACTATTCTTTTTAGGACTTACATGGGAACAGTGTGAGAGCTTAAACAGAACTTCCATGGATTCATGTTAACCAGTGTTTCCTACCCCGGAAGTAATCCTAGAGTGATTGAGGGGTGAGGGGTTTTAAATCAAAGAGTGGGGGAGATAACTCATTCGATTGAGTTTTTATCAGTGTGTGGAACGGAAAAATGTAAAAGAGAGTTTGGTTAGAAGTGAGCTTAAATGTTAAAAAGGAAGAGGGTGTGAGATCATAGTTAAAAGAATATGAAAACTTTACACCAACCACTTTCTGAGTCGGGCTGCCACATCTTCTGATTGGTTCACATTCTTTGGTGACCATCATTGAAACAGACATTAGTCCATGCCAACTCTTGCATTAACCCCACCAACCACTCGTTTCTTTCTTAACAACGAAATGTTTCAATTTCTTGGGGACGCAACACATATTGGTGGCAGGTGATGAAGCTTGATGTGGCCAACTACGTGGAAAGGTGTGTCACATGCCTCCAAGTAAAAGCGGAACATCAAAAGCCTTACAAGAGTTTGCAGCCACTAGCCATTCCGGAATGGAAGTGGGAACACATCACAATGGACTTTGTCACTAAACTACCAAGAACCATGAGGGGTCACGACACTATTTGGGTAGTTGTAGATCGACTCATGAAGAGCGCACACTTTTTGGCGATGCGAGAGACGTTGCCGATAGACAAATTAGCTAAGCTCTACATTGACGAAGTAGTGGCACGTCATGGTGTACCACTATCCATTGTGTTGGATCAGGATAGTCGGTTCACCTCCAAGTTTTAGGCTAGGCTTTAGAAATAGTTGGGCACGCGAGTCAAATTGAGTACGAGATATCATCCTCAAATGTACGGTCAAAATGAAAGGACCATACAAATTCTTGAGGACATGCTTCGTTCATGTGTTATAGACTATGGAAGAAATTGGAATTCACACTTTCCGTTAGTGGAATTTGCATATAATAATAGTTACCATTCGAGCATCGGAATGGAACCATTCAAAGCGCTATACGAACAGAAATGTAGGACACCGGAGTGTTGGCTCGAGGCGAGAGAAAAGCAATTTGCGGGACCAGAGATCGTGCAAGAAACAGCGGACAAAGTTTAAAAAATATCCGAGAGCGTTTGAAGGCAACTCAAGACTGACAAAAGAGCTATGCAGACAAAAAACAAAGACCGGTCGAGTTCCAAGTGGGAGAGCGGGTTATGTTGAAGGTTTCACCATGAAAGGGAATCATCCGTTTCGGGAAGCGTGGGAAGCTTAGTCCTCGTTTCCTTGAACCCTTCACCATATTGGAGAAGATTAGACTTCAAGATTATAGATTGGACTTGCCACCGGAAATGGACGGGATTCACCCTACATTTCATGTATGTTACCTTCGCAAGTGCCTGGCCGAAGAGAAAAGTATCATACCTTTGACGGAGATTCGAGTGGACAACGAGAACCGATGCGTGGAGGAGTCGGAGGCCATACTAGAGTCGAAAAGGAAGCAATTGCAAAAAAAAGAAGTAACTATGGCCAATGTACAATGGAGGCACCACGGAGGTGCCAATGTGATGTGGGAGTCGAAGGAGGACATGAAGAATCGATGCCCTCATTTGTTTAGTGAATAAGATTTCGGGGACGAAATACTCTTTTAAGAGGGGAGGATTGTAACGCCCGGAAAATCAAGGTAAGAATTTGATGTTCGTAATTTAAGTACTGTATTAAATTAGTAGGGATGGAACCCATAGGCGTATAGTAATCTTCTCCTTACTCAGTTATTGTATCACCCCGACTTTTGACTAAGGAAATGAGTGGAGCAGATAGTGTTCCGCGCGGATGGTTGCGCGAGTGAAGCCACGGGAGCTCTGTTCCCTTGAGACTCTAGAGGCCGGCGTAGATCCCCGTGTGGGTTCAACCACACCACCATCCGTGCGGAGCCTCTGACAAATTTAAAGGGGAATTCTGCCTCTTCCTCATTTATTTCATCCATCTACATTCTCTCAAAGTTATCTACTCACTAAATACTCCTCAAGATTGATCTAAGAAGCATCAAAACCATCATCCTTCACATTCATTGCAAGAATCAAGCTTCCTCAATCAAAGATTTCAACCAAGGATCTCAAGTCTCAAGATCATCTTCTTCCTCCATCATTACTTCTAGGGTTTTTACAAGTTTCTAGGGTTTTCTATAAAACCTAGATAGTGAGTTCCTATCAACCATTTTCAAAAGAGATATACATCTTAATATGCTACTTGTCTTTACTTCATGTTTATGTATTAAATCTTGATCACCTGATAAGTTTGACCTAAATTCTACTTTTGATATTTATTGGAGTTTTGGTTAATATTCTTGATGTGGGTTTTGATGAACTTATTATGGGTTATATTTTGGTCATAAATGTGTGTTACCATGGGTTTGAGGGATATTATTGGTGAACTTGCATATTTTTGGGTTTAGACCTAAAATGGGATTGAACTATGTGAGATCTTATACATGTATGTTGTTGATATGAAAAATGTATAGAGATGGATATTGAATGTATATTGGATGAACCATGAGTTAGCACTAGGAGAATGTAGTCTTAGGGTGCCACCATGACCGTATGCACCTAGACCTCCACCATTTGAAATAATATCTGGGAGGTAGTCTTTAGATGTGTCGGGCCTTCGGGATGTTGCTCATGAGAGTGAACATCAAGGTACATTGACTTGCGGTGAAACTCTTTGGTGTGATGGGACTCCCCCATTGATTCCTTTATGGAACTTTTAGTCTATAATTGATTTAAATGTTTATGCCATGATTATTGTTCAATTTACTAGGCTCATTTGGCCTAACACTTGATTGGTTTGATGTGTATCTCAGGTTCTAGTGGCGCGACCGCCAAGAAGGATTACTTGTTCATAGATGCGAGCTTGGGAATATTTTGGGACGCCCATTTCTAGCAATCATGTTTTGAAATTTGAAGAACAACTTGAGTTAATCTTTTTTCCTAGATAGGATTTTGATTAGAGAGTTGTCTTTCCCTCATTGCTTATTTATTACAAACTTGTAATCAACAGGCCTTTATTGTTTCCCATTTTTGGGATAAGCTCGTGATATGGCATTAATTTAAATACCAAATTTCCTTTATCGGAAATTTTTGTTATCCCAATTTTTGGGGTGTTACACACTTCTAAATTCATGAAACGTTTGAGAACACGAAGTGGTTTGAACATTTAAGAAAACATTTTTCACATCTGAAAGTCGTTATTCTTTCAAAATGTGGTAGAGATTAAGATTCAAAATGATATACCTTCAACGTAGAAATCTTAACTGTGATCCCAGGTTTCAAGCAATCATGATCAAACACAATGATAATCAAAGATCAAAGAAAATATGTAGAGTGAATTTAGTCACAAGATTTTTCGTATTCATATGTCTCACAATGGCATTACATACATGAATGAATGACACAATGACTTAGACGCTTACATGCTTACAAAAACAAGTCAAGACAAGGCTATATATAGGGTCAAACAAGCCTTGACCTCTATACAAGCATGCATGATAAAATTCAACAAAACTAAACAAACTTACTTTACAAATTGACTCAAACCTATGATCTAACAATCTCCCACTTTTTGAGCAATTTGAAAGTCTTCAACTTGTCCATTTCTTCATGCAAGTTCTCCTTATCCCTATATAGCCTTCAAACCTTCTGATGGCTAATCTGAATCTGATTCTGTCTTTGATAGCATCAATGACATGTTTTGTCTAAATTCTTTCCAATCTTGGCATGTGGTCATTTTCAGCTAGTCTCTGCTTTTCACTCTTCTCATGCTTGGCTTGCAGTTTTTCCACAATATCATTCAATGTTCCATCAGAATACTTTGGAATCTCTGCAGCTCTCATAAATCTTTTCTCCTTATCCACATTCTCATACACAACCCAAAGTTTTGGCTCCCTTAGAACTGTGTAGAGTGGAGTTTCTTCAAGTAGAGGATGAGTCATGTCTGGCTTGAGTAAGTTGATTTTTTTCTGATTTGTCTCTATGCCCAACTGGAAGTCATAAAGGTAGTGATAGGTCATGAATTCACAATTAATCAATACATAAAAGATTGAACAAGAGGTAGATTGGGAAGGAAAATGAATGTATTATTCACAACCTAGAGAGAGAAAGAGTTTCTCTCTCTAGAAACACTAAAAACGCTTTATGTCTACATTGTGTTTAAAGTTACAAACAAACTACAAACACTCTCCTATTTATACCCCAATCACCCATGATTATTGTTCAACTCACTAGGTTCATTTGGCCTAACACTTGATTGGTTTGAAGTCATGGTGAAACAATGGGAGCTACTAACGGAAGACAGTCGAGGCCTTAAACTATTCCAAGGAAGGGTTTGGGTACCGAAGATTGGAGGAAACCGTGAGTTGCTCTTGCCGGAAGCTCACAAATCTAAGTACTTTATACATCCCGGTAGCACCAAGATGTATAGATGATTTGAAACTACATTATTGGTGGCAGGTGATGAAGCTTGATGTGGCCAACTACGTGGAAAGGTGTGTCACATGCCTCCAAGTAAAAGCGAAACATCAAAAGCCTTACAGGAGTTTGCAGCCACTAGCCATTCCGGAATGGAATTGGGAACACATCACAATGGACTTTGTCACTAAACTACCAAGAACCATCAGGGGTCACGACACTATTTGGGTAGTTGTAGATCGACTCATGAAGAGCGCACACTTTTTGGCGATGCGAGAGACGTTGCCGATGGACAAATTAGCTAAGCTCTACATTGACGAAGTAGTGGCACGTCATGGTGTACCACTATCCATTGTGTTGGATCGGGATAGTCGGTTCACCTCCAAGTTTTAGGCTAGGATTTAGAAATAGTTGGTCACGCGAGTCAAATTGAGTACGGCATATCATCCTCAAACGGATGGTCAAAATGAAAGGACCATACAAATTCTTGAGGACATGCTTCGTTCATGTGTCATAGACTATGGAGGAAATTGGAATTCACACTTTCCGTTAGTGGAATTTGCATATAATAATAGTTACCATTCGAGCATCGGAATGGCACCATTCGAAGCGCTATACGAACAGAAATGTAGGACACCGGAGTGTTGGCTCGAGGCGAGAGAAAAGCAATTTGTGGGACCAGAGATCGTGCAAGAAACGGCGGACAAAGTTTAAAAAATATCCGAGAGCGTTTGAAGGCAACTCAAGACTGACAAAAGAGCTATGCATACAAAAAACAAAGACCGGTCGAGTTCCAAATGGGAGAGCGGGTTATGTTGAAGGTTTCACCATGGAAGGGAATCATCCGTTTCGGGAAGCGTGGGAAGCTTAGTCCCCGTTTCGTTGAACCCTTCACCATATTGGAGAAGATTAGACTTCAAGCTTATAGATTGGACTTGCCACCGGAAATGGACGGGATTCACCCTACATTTCATGTATGTTACCTTCGCAAGTGCCTGGCCGAAGAGAAAAGTATCATACCTTTGACGGAGATTCGAGTGGACAACGAGAACCGATGCGTGGAGGAGTCGGAGGCCATACTAGAGTCGAAAAGGAAGCAATTGCAAAAAAAAGAAGTAACTATGGCCAATGTACAATGGAGGCACCACTGAGGTGCCAATGTGATGTGGGAGTCGAAGGAGGACATGAAGAATCGATGCCCTCATTTGTTTAGTGAATAAGATTTCGGGGACGAAATACTCTTTTAGGAGGGGAGGATTGTAACGCCCGGAAAATCAAGGTAAGAATTTGATGTTCGTAATTTAAGTACTGTATTAAATTAGTAGGGATGGAACCCATAGGCGTATAGTAATCTTCTCCTGACTCAGTTATTGTATCACCCCGACTTTTGACCAAGGAAATGAGTGGAGCAGATAGTGTTCCGCGCGGATGGTCGCGCGAGTGAAGCCACGGGAGCTCTGTTCCCTTGAGACTCTAGAGGCCGACATAGATCCCCGTGCGGGTTCAACCACACCACCATCCGCGCGGAGCCTCTGACAAATTTAAAGGGGAATTCTGCCTCTTCCTCATTTATTTCATCCATCTACATTCTCTCAAAGTTATCTAATCACTAAATACTCCTCAAGATTGATCTAAGAAGCATCAAAACCATCATCCTTCACATTCATTGCAAGAATCAAGCTTCCTCAATCAAAGATTTCAACCAAGGATCTCAAGTCTCAAGATCATCTTCTTCCTCCATCATTACTTCTAGGGTTTTTACAAGTTTCTAGGGTTTTCTATAAAACCTAGATAGTGAGTTCCTATCAACCATTTTAAAATGAGATATACATCTTAATATGCTACTTGTCTTTATTTCATGTTTATGTATTAAATCTTGATCACCTGATAAGTTTGACGTAAATTCTACTTTTGATATTTATTGGAGTTTTGGTTAATATTCTTGATGTGGGTTTTGATGAACTTATTATGGGTTATATTTTGGTCATAAATGTGTGTTACCATGGGTTTGAGGGATATTATTGGTGAACTTGCATATTTTTGGGTTTAGACCTAAAATGGGATTGAACTATGTGAGATCTTATACATGTATGTTGTTGATATGAAAAATGTATAGAGATGGATATTGAATGTATATTGGATGAACCATGAGTTAGCACTAGGAGAATGTAGTCTTAGGGTGCCACCATGACCGTATGCACCTAGACCTCCACCATTTGAAATAATATCTGGGAGGTAGTCTTTAGATGTGTCGGGCCTTCGGGATGTTGCTCATGAGAGTGAACATCAAGGTACATTGACTTGCGGTGAAACTCTTTGGTGTGATGGGACTCCCCCATTGATTCCTTTATGGAACTTTTAGTCTATAATTGATTTAAATGTTTATGCCATGATTATTGTTCAATTTACTAGGCTCATTTGGCCTAACACTTGATTGGTTTGATGTGTATCTCAGGTTCTAGTGGCGCGACCGCCAAGAAGGATTACTTGTTCATAGATGCGAGCTTGGGAATATTTTGGGACGCCCATTTCTAGCTATCATGTTTTGAAATTTGAAGAACAAATTGAGTTAATCTTTTTTCCTAGATAGGATTTAGATTAGAGAGTTGTTTTTCCCTCATTGCTTATTTATTACAAACTTGTAATCAACAGGCCTTTATTGTTTCCCATTTTTGGGATAAGCTCGTGATATGGCATTAATTTAAATACCAAATTTCCTTTATCGGAAATTTTTGTTATCCCAATTTTTGGGGTTTTACACACTTCTAAATTCATGAAACGTTTGAGAACACGAAGTGGTTTGAACATTTAAGAAAACATTTTTCACATCTGAAAGTCGTTATTCTTTCAAAATGTGGTAGAGATTAAGATTCAAAATGATATACCTTGAACGTAGAAATCTTAACTGTGATCCCAGGTTTCAAGCAATCATGATCAAACACAATGATAATCAAAGATCAAAGAAAATATGTAGAGTGAATTTAGTCACAAGATTTTTCGTATTCATATGTCTCACAATGGCATTACATACATGAATGAATGACACAATGACTTAGACGCTTACATGCTTACAAAAACAAGTCAAGACAAGGCTATATATAGGGTCAAACAAGCCTTGACCTCTATACAAGCATGCATGATAAAATTCAACAAAACTAAACAAACTTACTTTACAAATTGACTCAAAACTATGATCTAACAATCTCCCACTTTTTGAGCAATTTGAAAGTCTTCAACTTGTCCATTTCTTCATGCAAGTTCTCCTTATCCCCATATAGCCTTCAAACCTTCTGATGGCTAATCTGAATCTGATTTTGTCTTTGATAGCATCAATGACATGTTTTGTCTAAATTCTTTCCAATCTTGGCATGTGGTCATTTTCAGCTAGTCTCTGCTTTTCACTCTCCTCATGCTTGGCTTGCAGTTTTTCCACAATATCATTCAATGTTCCATCAGAATACTTTGGAATCTCTGCAGCTCTCATAAATCTTTTCTCCTTCTTATCCACATTCTCATACACAACCCAAAGTTTTGGCTCCCTTAGAACTGTGTAGAGTGGAGTTTCTTCAAGTAGAGGATGAGTCATGTCTGGCTTGAGTAAGTTGATTTTTTTCTGATTTGTCTCTATGCCCAACTGGAAGTCATAAAGGTAGTGATAGGTCATGAATTCACAATTAATCAATACATAAAAGATTGAACAAGTGGTAGATTGGGAAGGAAAATGAATGTATTATTCACAACCTAGAGAGAGAAAGAGTTTCTCTCTCTAGAAACACTAAAAACGCTTTATGTCTACATTGTGTTTAAAGTTACAAACAAACTACAAACACTCTCCTATTTATACCCCAATCACCCATGATTATTATTCAACTCACTAGGTTCATTTGGCCTAACACTTGATTGGTTTGAAGTCATGGTGAAACAATGGGAGCTACTAACGGAAGACAGTCGAGGCCTTAAACTATTCCAAGGAAGGATTTGGGTACCGAAGATTGGAGGAAACCGTGAGTTGCTCTTGGCGGAAGCTCACAAATCTAAGTACTTTATACATCCCGGTAGCACCAAGATGTATAGATGATTTGAAACTACATTATTGGTGGCAGGTGATGAAGCTTGATGTGGCCAACTACGTGGAAAGGTGTGTCACATGCCTCCAAGTAAAAGCGAAACATCAAAAGCCTTACAGGAGTTTGCAGCCACTAGCCATTCCGGAATGGAATTGGGAACACATCACAATGGACTTTGTCACTAAACTACCAAGAACCATCAGGGGTCACGACACTATTTGGGTAGTTGTAGATCGACTCATGAAGAGCGCACACTTTTTGGCGATGCGAGAGACGTTGCCGATGGACAAATTAGCTAAGCTCTACATTGACGAAGTAGTGGCACGTCATGGTGTACCACTATCCATTGTGTTGGATCGGGATAGTCGGTTCACCTCCAAGTTTTAGGCTAGGATTTAGAAATAGTTGGTCACGCGAGTCAAATTGAGTACGGCATATCATCCTCAAACGGATGGTCAAAATGAAAGGACCATACAAATTCTTGAGGACATGCTTCGTTCATGTGTCATAGACTATGGAGGAAATTGGAATTCACACTTTCCGTTAGTGGAATTTGCATATAATAATAGTTACCATTCGAGCATCGGAATGGCACCATTCGAAGCGCTATACGAACAGAAATGTAGGACACCGGAGTGTTGGCTCGAGGCGAGAGAAAAGCAATTTGTGGGACCAGAGATCGTGCAAGAAACGGCGGACAAAGTTTAAAAAATATCCGAGAGCGTTTGAAGGCAACTCAAGACTGACAAAAGAGCTATGCATACAAAAAACAAAGACCGGTCGAGTTCCAAATGGGAGAGCGGGTTATGTTGAAGGTTTCACCATGGAAGGGAATCATCCGTTTCGGGAAGCGTGGGAAGCTTAGTCCCCGTTTCGTTGAACCCTTCACCATATTGGAGAAGATTAGACTTCAAGCTTATAGATTGGACTTGCCACCGGAAATGGACGGGATTCACCCTACATTTCATGTATGTTACCTTCGCAAGTGCCTGGCCGAAGAGAAAAGTATCATACCTTTGACGGAGATTCGAGTGGACAACGAGAACCGATGCGTGGAGGAGTCGGAGGCCATACTAGAGTCGAAAAGGAAGCAATTGCAAAAAAAAGAAGTAACTATGGCCAATGTACAATGGAGGCACCACTGAGGTGCCAATGTGATGTGGGAGTCGAAGGAGGACATGAAGAATCGATGCCCTCATTTGTTTAGTGAATAAGATTTCGGGGACGAAATACTCTTTTAGGAGGGGAGGATTGTAACGCCCGGAAAATCAAGGTAAGAATTTGATGTTCGTAATTTAAGTACTGTATTAAATTAGTAGGGATGGAACCCATAGGCGTATAGTAATCTTCTCCTGACTCAGTTATTGTATCACCCCGACTTTTGACCAAGGAAATGAGTGGAGCAGATAGTGTTCCGCGCGGATGGTCGCGCGAGTGAAGCCACGGGAGCTCTGTTCCCTTGAGACTCTAGAGGCCGACATAGATCCCCGTGCGGGTTCAACCACACCACCATCCGCGCGGAGCCTCTGACAAATTTAAAGGGGAATTCTGCCTCTTCCTCATTTATTTCATCCATCTACATTCTCTCAAAGTTATCTAATCACTAAATACTCCTCAAGATTGATCTAAGAAGCATCAAAACCATCATCCTTCACATTCATTGCAAGAATCAAGCTTCCTCAATCAAAGATTTCAACCAAGGATCTCAAGTCTCAAGATCATCTTCTTCCTCCATCATTACTTCTAGGGTTTTTACAAGTTTCTAGGGTTTTCTATAAAACCTAGATAGTGAGTTCCTATCAACCATTTTAAAATGAGATATACATCTTAATATGCTACTTGTCTTTATTTCATGTTTATGTATTAAATCTTGATCACCTGATAAGTTTGACGTAAATTCTACTTTTGATATTTATTGGAGTTTTGGTTAATATTCTTGATGTGGGTTTTGATGAACTTATTATGGGTTATATTTTGGTCATAAATGTGTGTTACCATGGGTTTGAGGGATATTATTGGTGAACTTGCATATTTTTGGGTTTAGACCTAAAATGGGATTGAACTATGTGAGATCTTATACATGTATGTTGTTGATATGAAAAATGTATAGAGATGGATATTGAATGTATATTGGATGAACCATGAGTTAGCACTAGGAGAATGTAGTCTTAGGGTGCCACCATGACCGTATGCACCTAGACCTCCACCATTTGAAATAATATCTGGGAGGTAGTCTTTAGATGTGTCGGGCCTTCGGGATGTTGCTCATGAGAGTGAACATCAAGGTACATTGACTTGCGGTGAAACTCTTTGGTGTGATGGGACTCCCCCATTGATTCCTTTATGGAACTTTTAGTCTATAATTGATTTAAATGTTTATGCCATGATTATTGTTCAATTTACTAGGCTCATTTGGCCTAACACTTGATTGGTTTGATGTGTATCTCAGGTTCTAGTGGCGCGACCGCCAAGAAGGATTACTTGTTCATAGATGCGAGCTTGGGAATATTTTGGGACGCCCATTTCTAGCTATCATGTTTTGAAATTTGAAGAACAAATTGAGTTAATCTTTTTTCCTAGATAGGATTTAGATTAGAGAGTTGTTTTTCCCTCATTGCTTATTTATTACAAACTTGTAATCAACAGGCCTTTATTGTTTCCCATTTTTGGGATAAGCTCGTGATATGGCATTAATTTAAATACCAAATTTCCTTTATCGGAAATTTTTGTTATCCCAATTTTTGGGGTTTTACACACTTCTAAATTCATGAAACGTTTGAGAACACGAAGTGGTTTGAACATTTAAGAAAACATTTTTCACATCTGAAAGTCGTTATTCTTTCAAAATGTGGTAGAGATTAAGATTCAAAATGATATACCTTGAACGTAGAAATCTTAACTGTGATCCCAGGTTTCAAGCAATCATGATCAAACACAATGATAATCAAAGATCAAAGAAAATATGTAGAGTGAATTTAGTCACAAGATTTTTCGTATTCATATGTCTCACAATGGCATTACATACATGAATGAATGACACAATGACTTAGACGCTTACATGCTTACAAAAACAAGTCAAGACAAGGCTATATATAGGGTCAAACAAGCCTTGACCTCTATACAAGCATGCATGATAAAATTCAACAAAACTAAACAAACTTACTTTACAAATTGACTCAAAACTATGATCTAACAATCTCCCACTTTTTGAGCAATTTGAAAGTCTTCAACTTGTCCATTTCTTCATGCAAGTTCTCCTTATCCCCATATAGCCTTCAAACCTTCTGATGGCTAATCTGAATCTGATTTTGTCTTTGATAGCATCAATGACATGTTTTGTCTAAATTCTTTCCAATCTTGGCATGTGGTCATTTTCAGCTAGTCTCTGCTTTTCACTCTCCTCATGCTTGGCTTGCAGTTTTTCCACAATATCATTCAATGTTCCATCAGAATACTTTGGAATCTCTGCAGCTCTCATAAATCTTTTCTCCTTCTTATCCACATTCTCATACACAACCCAAAGTTTTGGCTCCCTTAGAACTGTGTAGAGTGGAGTTTCTTCAAGTAGAGGATGAGTCATGTCTGGCTTGAGCAAGTTGATTTTTTTCTGATTTGTCTCTATGCCCAACTGGAAGTCATAAAGGTAGTGATAGGTCATGAATTCACAATTAATCAATACATAAAAGATTGAACAAGAGGTAGATTGGGAAGTAAAATGAATGTATTATTCACAACCTAGAGAGAGAAAGAGTTTCTCTCTCTAGAAACACTAAAAACGCTTTATGTCTACATTGTGTTTAAAGTTACAAACAAACTACAAACACTCTCCTATTTATACCCCAATCACCCATGTTACACATTTTAGCCCAACCGATATGCTAATGACAAAGCCTATTGCACTAAGGATGACTTTACAAAACTTTCTAAATACAGTACATTAACATTCTCCCCCTAAAGTTTTGTAAAAGAATCATCCCTTATCAGCTTCAGCTCTTCTCCCCCTTGATTTCTTTGAAAAACTTTAGCGTTGCTTAAACTTCAAAACAGCTCCGATTCCCGCTCGAAAATAGCTCTTATCCTTTGAAATATCAAATGAAATATCAGATCTGATGTGGACAGTAACCTCGACTTATTGCACATAAAGACATCTTGTAATATTTAGTAAACCCAACACATTTCTTAACGCCCACAAGAATGATAAGTGTGGATTATGACATGACACCCAAAGTGGATATTCAATATATAACATCAAATCTGTCTTTGACCTCGAGTTGAATAGGAATTCAGCTGAAGAACTTAATCTGGTATGCTTGTCGGAGGATGCAACTTGTATAAAACACTACTAAGCAGGGTAGAAGAGTTATCTGAGGAAAAATTTGACAGTTAAATCTCACAAGGTAACTTGTCGCAAAAATGGGTGTGAACAGTAACTTGTCGCAAAAGCTCAGAATTCGCAGAACAAATAAAGTCGCAGAACAAATAACTCGCAAAGAACTATTCACGTTCTTTCGCGCTAAACGTGATATGCGCGTTTCTGAAACTCGCAGGCCTCTATGTGCGCGTTTTGAAAACTCGCAGGCCTCTTCTTGCGCATTTTAGGACTTAGAATTTTTTTTTGATAATATCAAAACTCGCTAAGAATGAAAATCGCAGACTGAAGGAAGTTACTCTCCCAAAGTCGCAAGCCTTGTCATGCGCGTTTAGGAAACTCGCACGCTTCATCTTGCGCTTTTACTCAAACTCGCAAGCTTCGTCTTGCGCATTCGCCCAAACTCGCAAGCTTCGTCTTGCGCTTCTCTCAGACACGCAAGGCTTGATTTGCGCGTTTTAGGACTTAGAAAAAATTGACAATGTCAAAACTCGCAGAACACTGAATGTCTTCATCTTGCGCGTTCTTCCTATCCTTGCGCGTTCTTCAGCTTGCGTGTTCTTCAGATGAATCTTGCGCATTTCTCAGATCTTGCGAGAAGTCGAGTCTGAAAACTTGAAAACACCAAATCTTTCACATTTCTTCGAATTTTGAGATGAAACTTTATGAGCATGTTCGAAAATCACTTCTGAACAAATTTGTCATTGATGATCTTGTCTAAAAACATCTGGATACCAGAATTCGATCACAACTCAGTAAAAAAAGTTCGAACAAAAAAAATCTCAAAATCGAATCATTCTTCTAAATCTATAGAAATTAAACAATGTGATTGATTACAAATGATTCGACTCTAAACATATAATCAATCTAGCATCAAATCTTGATCAATTAAGCTCCAAAATGAAGAATTTGATATTCACGGTTACTGTTCATGCGACCAGATCATTGTTCCATTGAAAAATTGCGAAATTCGATCGTTTCGATGAATAATTTCTTCGATTAGGCTCTGATACCACATGATAGGTCATGAATTCACAATTAATCAATACATAAAAGATTGAACAAGAGGTAGATTGGGAAGGAAAATGAATGTATTATTCACAACCTAGAGAGAGAAAGAGTTTCTCTCTCTAGAAACACTAAAAACGCTTTATGTCTACATTGTGTCTAAAGTTACAAAAAAACTACAAACACTCTCCTATTTATACCCCAATCACCCATGTTACACATTTTAGCCCAACCCATATGCTAATGACAAAGCCTATTGCACTAAGGATGACTTTACAAAACTTTCTAAATACAGTACATTAACATTCTCCCCCTAAAGTTTTGTAAAAGAATCATCCCTTATCAGCTTCAGCTCTTCTCCCCCTTGATTTCTTTGAAAAACTTTAGCGTTGCTTAAACTTCAAAACAACTCCGGCTCCCGCTCGAAAATAACTCTTATCCTTTGAAATATCAACTGAAATATCAGATCTGATGTGGACAGTAACCTCGACTGAGTGCACATAAAGATAACTTTTAATCTTTAGTCAACCCAACACATTCCTTAACGCCCACAAGAATGATATGTGTGGATTATGACATGACACCCAAAGTGCATCTTCAGTATATAACATCAAATATGTCTTTGACCGCGAGTTGAATAGAAATTCAGCTTAAGAACTTAATCTGGTATGCTTGTCGGAGGATGCAACTTGTTGGAAACACTACTGTTAGAGCATAAATATGTTGGATACAAGATCAAGAAGACATAAGTCAAGGTTTAAGAAGTCAAAGCTGAAGAAAGTCAACTCTCAAGTGAAAGTCAAAGTCTTTGTAATAAAAGTCAAAGTCAACATTTGTATTAGTTTTTGTTTCCTTGTTGTTTTAGTTATAGGTATGAATAGTTTCCTTTC
Source organism: Arctium minus (assembly GCA_954870635.1). Classification (NCBI taxonomy): domain Eukaryota; kingdom Viridiplantae; phylum Streptophyta; class Magnoliopsida; order Asterales; family Asteraceae; genus Arctium; species Arctium minus. The sequence continues at coordinate 61,050,013 of OX941088.1, read as the reverse complement.
CTTCGTAATTAGTAAGAAAAACAGAAGTAGTATTCAGTTGTAAGATTGGAAGAAGTTGTCTAGTTGAGAGAGAATACATTAGAGAGAGAAAGAGAGTTCTAGAAAGAGAAAGTTTGTAATCTTGAATTTGAAAGTGAAATCAAACAGGTAATTGATTCTTGTTTGTGTTTTGTTTGTTTAATTGTGATTAGAAACTAGATTCAGGGACACACAATTGGTATCAGAGCAGGTTCAAATTGAAATCAATTCAAGAAAATGTTCGACACTCTGTTCTTCATGTCCAGATTTGATTTTGAGTTTTAGTGTGTTTTTGGAGTTGTAAATGATTAGGTTTTGTTAGAAAAGTGTTATCGATCGAGTCTGTATAAGTTTTAGATCAATTTGCACTGTAATCGATCTTTAATTTTGATTTTAGTTGAGTTCGAAGTTCACGAGTCCTGTGCACTGTAATTGAGTTGATTTATACATTTTTTGTGTATTTGATCGAAATTAGTTGTTAAGATTGTGTTATAGATGGTTAAACGATCAAATTGTCGAAGTTTTGAGTTAGATTTCGAGGTCTAGATGTCTTTTTGGTGAAAATTTGTTTGTTTGAAGGTTTGCGTTTCATTCATCAAGGTTTGCGTTTCATTCATCAAGGTTTGCGTTTCATTCATCAAGATTTTTGTAAGTTCTTCAGAGGTTCGCGTATTCAATGAGACACGAGAAGTGAGATTTGCATCTTCAACAAGAACCGAGAAGCAAGCTTTGCGTCTTTAACTACAAACGCAAAGTTGGGTTTGCGTCTGTAAATACAAACGCAAAGTTGGGATTTGCGTTTTAAATGACAAATGCAAAGTAGAAGTGATTGAGTTCAGAGACAAGTTGTGGTTTGCGTTAGTAACTTGATACGCAAAGTGTAATTTGCGTTCGCCTCTTGAAACGCAAAGTAAAGGTTTGCGCTTCTTACTTGCAACGCAAAGTAAAGGTTTGCTCTTCTCACTTGAAACCCAAAGTAAAGGTTTGCGTTTCTCATTTGAAACGCAAAGTAAAGGTTTGCGTTTCTCACTTGAAACGCAAAGTAAGGTTTGCGTTTACTTCTCGATACGCAAAGACAGATTTGTGTAATCTTCTTAGCACGCAAAGCTACTCATCACAAGGAACGTTTGCGTAACCAAGTCTGTACGCAAAGTGTGGTTTGCGCATCACACTGAAGCGCAAAGTGTGGAGGACCCCCGTGCTAAGTCTGCGAAAGGGGGACATATTTCTGGTTGTGATCAAAATTTTTGATTTTATATTTCAAGTTTTCTGTATTTTCTTGATTGTTTCATTTGGACTAACGATCAGTTTCTAGTTTCTTATTGCATATATTTTTCATACTGGTTTTATCAAGATGACTTCTAAAGATGCACTTTCCATTGGCACTGATGTCAAGCCTCCTGTTCTGTTCAAAGGAGAGTACGAACAGTGAAAAGACAGATTCCTTGATTTTATAGACAGACATGCAAATGGAGAGAATATTATGCTGTCAATCACAGAAGGTCCTATGGTATCAATCACGGTTCAAATACCTGATGATGACTCGTCTGATAGTGAAGATGGTACTGAGGAAAGAGATCAAAAGATAAAAACAGTGGCAGTGGATATCTCACAGTATTCTGAAGAACAGAAAAGCCGATATAAAGCAGATAAACAAGCAAGATCCTTACTTCTTCAGAGCATTCCGAATGAGATCTACATCACGATTGATAGTTACAAAGCAAATGCTAAGAAGATGTGGGATCAATTGCAAAAGATGATGATGGGATCCAAGGTCGGGAATCAGATGAAAGTGGCTAACTGCATCAACAGTTATGAAGAATTTAAAGCCAAAGAGAATGAAAGAGAATGAAAGCCTGGAAGATACTTATGAACGGTTTGTCTTGCTTCTGAATGAACTGACAAAGAACAAAGTGAAAAAGAAGCAGCTGGAGAATAATGTCAAATTCCTAAGTATCCTACAACCTGAATGGAAGAAGCATACGCGTAGGATGAAACAAATGAAGGATCTGAGTGACATATCGTTACATGAGGTTTATGAGACTTTGAGGCAGAATGAAGAAGAAGTGGAAGAGAAAAGAGCTGAGAAAAAGAAGGCAGAAAAGGTTCCCGATCCTAATACATTGGTAGCCGGAGAGAAAAAGAATGAAAAGAAAGAGAAGAAGAAAAAGAAGAAAGTGCTTACAAGTTTTGAGTCTGAATCTGAATTAGAAGGTGATGATGGAGAAAGTCTGAAACAAGCCATGCTTTTACTGACCCGTGCATTTCAAAAGAAATTCTACAAGAAGCCGGGATCAAATTCTCAAAGGTATTCTTCATCAAGTTCAAAGAATCATGAGCATCGAGAAAGGGTGGAAGGAAGGAGATATGAAGAGAACATATATGTTGAGAAGAAACCTGATGAAAGGAAGAAGTTCATGAATGACTACACTGTTGCAGAAAAGCCAGCAAGTGATCCAGTTAAATGCTACAACTGTGGCAAGATTGGTCATTTTGCAAAAGATTGTCGAAAGCCAAAAGTTCGTAATTCTCAGTATTATCAGAACAAACTTCTTTTGGCCAAACAACAAGAAGCAGGCATCGCTTTAATGGCGGAGGACGAATTTTGGTTGGATCATTCTGATCAAGAGGATGACAAAGAGAAGGAAGAAACTGCTCATCTCTGTCTAATGGGAAAAGAGGTCAAGTATGATGAGTCAGATGACGAGATAGCTGATGAGGTATTAAACTTAACTAAAAAAGATTTTATAACCAAAATGGAAGCTATGATGGTTGAGCTTAATGATCTTCAAGTAAAACTGAAGAAAGAAAAAGACAGCGTTGCTAAAAGAAACAACAAGATCTTTGAGCTTAATAAGTCTTTTATTGGGAACAAAGATCTAATTGATTCTTTACACAAGTCTACTTCTGATTCTAAACTTCAAGTAGATTGTTTTGAAAAGAAGATTTCTGATTTTGAAGTTAAAATTTCTATGTTTGAGTTTGAGAAGAAAGAATCTGCACTAACTGTTCATAAATTGTAGGTTGAGAACAAGCTTTTGAATAAGAAGGTAAATGGTCTGGAAGCCAAACTCTATGCAAGAGGCCAAACTGATCAAACCATTTTTCTGAATGCACTTAACGAAGAGGCTGATGTTAAGGAAAAATGGGGACATGGTTTTCAAAATCCCCATTACTTAAAGAAAGCCATCAGAATACAACCAGCATTATATAATTTTGATTTTCTTGTTTGTGCTGGTAAACATACTCATTTAAAACCCAAATTTGTTACCAAATTACCGGAAGAAGTTGAGACCAAAGAAACTGAAAATAGAAAGAATGTAAAGAAAATGAAACTACCATTTAACTATGCAAAGTTAAATGATAGTTATCTTTTAGAAACACCAAAAGTTCTTTCAAATGATTATTTTGCTAGTTATTCTGTTTCTGAGATGAAGGCAAAACCTGCAATTGCAAAGGTTTATGTTCCTCCACTCATTCTTGAAAGCAAAATAGTTGAGTTGGAAAATGTTTTGTCTGATGAAAAACTTTTGGTTGATATTCAACAAAGTGTATTTTCTACTATATTAAAGAACACGATTTTTCAATCTACATCTACAAAGGGTTCCAAAGTTTCTAAGGCACCTCAAACTTCGTCTGATAATTTTGATGACTTATTTGAGTCTGCAAATGATTTTCTTAATTCTGATGATGGGTGCATAGAAGAAATTGATATGTTTGACTTCAATGCTTCTCTTCCTGATCATTCTACTTGTCTAATACCTGAAAAAGTGTTACCAAGTGTTCTTAAAGCTGATGAATCATCTACAGTTTCTGTGTCTGCTGAATATTATTCTAAAGGTGAAAATCATAAGAAACAACAATCACAGAAACGGATTAATACTGGTAAATCAAAGAAAACTCATTTTCAGAAATCTGATTTTCCTAATAAACCTAAATCTTTTGTTTCAGATATAAACAAGAAAAGGTCGAAAGCTCGAACTGAATGGCGACCAAAAAGGAAGGGTGATGAGAAAGCTGAATCAGTTTATGATAATTCTTGTAATAGATCAATTAGTAGTGATACTGATGTAGTTGATCAATTTGCTTCAAATAAACAAAACCTTGTAACTTCTTACAAGCGGTATTCAATAAAGCAATTGATTCAATTATCTCCTATTTCTACTACATCTTATCATTATCGGAGAAATGATCTTCCTTACTCTCATAATTCTTCTGATTGGTTCGGATCTTATCATGTGTATTCTTCAAGATCAAATATTTTTAAAGGTTTTGAAAATAACAGAGGGTCCATTTTCAAATGGATACCAAAATCTTGTGCTAATCTGTTAGGACCCGTTTTTAAATGGGTACCTAAAGTTATTGTTTCCTGATTTCTCTTGCAGACCCGACATATGTGGTACTTGTACAGTGGATGTTCCAAGCATATGACTGGGCAAAAAGCTTTATTGTCTAACTATACAGAGAAATTCAGTGGAAATGTCAGATTTGGAAACAATCAACTTTCACCTATCTTAGGATATGGTGACATTATTCAAGACAACATAACGATCAGTAAAGTGAGTTATGTCAAAGGCTTGGGGCACAACTTATTCAGCATTGGTCAATTCTGTGATAAAGGGTTAGAGGTCAACTTCAAACCTAAGAGATGTTTGGTTCGTACGGAAGATGGCAATGAACTCTTAGTCGGAAATCGAAAGACGAACCTCTATACCATCAATCTTTCAAAGGTACAGAATGACAATCAAGTTTGCTTAATGACAAAAGCTTCATTGCAGCAAAGTTGGCTCTGGCACAGATGGTTATCACACCTGAACTTTCGTTATATCAACAAGCTGGTTAGTGGGAAATTGGTAAAAGGACTTCCTGAGCTGAAATACGAGAAAGAACACTTATGTGCTGCATGTGAGAAGGGTAAGATGAAGAGAGCTCCGCATAAACCGAAGCCTGAACCAAGCACTAGTTCTCTATTAGAATTGTTACATATGGATTTGTGTGGTCCAATGAGAACTCAGAGTTTGGGTGGAAAGAAATACGTGTTGGTTATTGTGGACGATTACTCAAGATACACGTGGGTCAAATTTCTTCGATCAAAAGATGAGACGCCCGAAGTTCTTATTACTTTCTTAAAGACGACTCAGGTGAAAATGCAGCGACAAGTCAAGTTTCTTCGAACGGACAACGGCACAGAGTTCAAAAACAAGATAGTTGAAGAATATCTCGAATTGGTCGGGATATCACATCAGTACTCTGCTACTCGAACGCCTGAACAAAATGAAGTAGTCGAAAGGCGAAATCGGACGCTAGTCGAGGACGCTCAGACTATGCTTAGCCAATAGAACTTACCTCTATTCTTGTGGGCAGAACCTGTGTCGACTGCATGCCATACTCAAAATCGATCCATGATACACCACCGTTTTCAAAAGACTCCATATGAGCTGATCAACAACAGAACACGAACAATCAAGTATTTTCACATATTTGGGTGTAAATGTTTTGTGCTTAACGACAGAGAGAGTCTGAATAAATTCAGTGCTAAGGCAGACGAGGGTATCTTCATTGGTTATTCTTCAACATCTGCAGCATATCGTGTTTATCTGAAGAAGTCAAAGACAGTTGTCGAGAGCGTTAATGTAACATTCGATGAAGATATGGCTTCTAAACAACTCAGTTCAGAACCCGTGATCACTGGAGTATTAGCTTCTGGGCAGATCAATCCAGAACCTGCTTCTACAGCCAATAATTTGAATAATGCTTCTACATCTATTTCACATTTAACTTATTTAGATTTGTTATTTGAATTCTTTTATGATGAGTTTCTAGGTTCTAATATACCTAAATTTGTTGTGACTGACAGGTCTGAAGATACAAGTTGCAATCATCCAGTCACTTCAGATGTCATAACTGAACAAGCATCCCCTGTTCAGTCAGAAACTCACATTCCTACAATTACTCCTACAGTTGAAGATGTACAAGTAATGCTGAGCCAGAAGTAAATGTTTCAGTTGGGTGTAATACAATGTCTACTCAACAGCTAGAGTCTGTTGTTCCAACTGATGCTTCTGCACCTGAAACTTCAACTGCAAAACCCCCTCCTGTTATTCAAACTGAAGATTCTGATAGGGGTTTTTTAGATGATGATCATGTTCAATAATTATCTACTCCACTCCCTCATGAACATCGCTGGATCAAAGATCATCCATTACATCAAGTAATTGGAGATTTTGACAAGACTGTACAAACGAGGTCAGCGACTCTTAATCAATGTATGCATGATTCATTTCTCAGTAAGATTGAGCCAACGCGAGTATCTGAGGCTCTTGCTGATTCGGACTGGGTATCTGCTATGCAAGAAGAAATCAATCAGTTTGAAGCCCTAAAGGTTTGGAGATTAGTTCCAAAACCGGAAGGAAAGACCGTGATAGGAACTAAATGGGTATTCAAGAATAAAAAGGATGAAGATGGTATCGTCATAAGGAACAAAGCTAGACTTGTTGCCAAAGGTTACCGGCAAGAGGAAGGCATAGACTAAGATGAGACGTATGCTCCAGTAGCGCGTATAGAAGCAATCCGCATGTTTCTAGCCTACGCAGCTCATAAGAATTTCACAGTCTTTTAGATGGATGTGAAAACAGCCTTTCTGAATGGCATTCTTAAAGAGGAAGTGTACGTGTCTCAACCAGAAGGGTTCGTCAATCCAGAGAAGCCAGATCATGTTTATATCTTGGACAAAGCCCTCTATGGTTTAAAACAAGCCCCTCGAGCATGGTATGACGTTTTATCTAAATTCTTGGTCAAGTCCGATTTTTCTAAAGGTAAGGTTGATACCACTTTATTCATCAAAAAGGAAAAAGCTGATATTATTCTTATTCAGATTTATGTTGATGATATAATATTTGGTTCTACAAATCCAAAATTTTGCAAAAACTTTTCTAACCTCATGGTGTCACGTTTTCAAATGAGTATGATGGGAGAGATGAATTTGTTTCTCGGATTACAAGTTAAGAAGTTTTCTACAGGGATTTTCATTAACCAATCTAAGTACATTTTGGACATTCTTCGGAAGTACAAAATGGAAAATTGTAAACCAATTGGAACCCCGATGGCACCAGGTACTAAGATTAACACTGATCCTTCGGGTAAAAGTGTTGATGTTAGAACTTATAGAGGTATGATAGGATCGTTAATGTATCTTACATCTAGTAGACCAGATATTATGTTTTCAACATGCTTATGTTCTGGATATCAGGCTGCTCCCAAAGAATCCCATTTGGCTGCTGTCAAACGGATCTTTAGATATCTGAAGGGCACTGCAGACCTTGGTCTGTGGTATCCTAAGGATACTGGGTTTCAACTGACTGCCTATTCAGATGCAGATCATGCATGTTGCATGTTGGACAGAAAGAGTACTTCTGGTCACGTTCAATTTCTTGGAGACAAGCTCGTTAGCTGGGCATCAAAGAAACAATTATGTGTTTCCATATTGACTGCTGAAGCTGAGTACGTAGCTGCTACCAGTTGCTGTTCTCAAGTCTTGTGGATGCGAACACAGCTACGAGACTATGGATTCAAGTTCGACAAAATTCCAATCTATTGTGACTCGAAGAGTGCAATCGCAATATCTGCTAATCCTGTCCAACATCGCAATGTCAGGTATCATTTTATAAAAGATAATGTAGAAAAAGGAACAATTGAACTTTATTTTGTAAAAACAGATTATCAACTTGCAGATTTATTTACCAAACCCTTAGATGAAAAGATATTTAATTTTCTTGTCTCTAAGCTTGGTATGTTAAATCTTAATACGTAATCGGTTGTTACCTAATAAAGTTACATATTGTTATTTTTCATTATTTTTTCTGTATCATTATGTTTTAAGGATATCTGCACTTTAATTGTTTGCTCATGATCTCAGGGGAGTAAGAGAAGATTTTAGATGATCTACATTATTTTGAGGGGGAGCATAACTAATTTTTGCATTTTAATCAATTGACAAAATTTTTGTAATGCATGATTTTAGGGGGAGCTTATATGTCATACCAAAAGAAGTAAGACTATGATTTCTGATTATTTCAAATCAGAACTCGTACTTTAATCGTTTTACTGCTTTATGTCTTTTATTTTCGAATAAATTTGTGAATAAAATTGCTTTGACTAGACTTTGAGACTTGTACAGGATGAGAGAAGTTGACAAGATCATATCTTAATGACTTCAGCTTGACTTGATGAGATTTAAGATTGCTCGAAAAGGTAAATTTCTTATCTTAATCTCAAATATATCTGAAAGAAGGACAACTTTCAGATATAGAAAACATGTTCTGAAATGTTCAAACCACTTCTTGATTTTTAAACAGATTTTATAATTTGGAAGTGTGATTTTAAATGTTTTCATTTTATTTTTGTGCTTAATTGATAAATAAACCGTGTGTTTCCAAAGATAAATACTTGCGTATTGTCTTTTCTACATACTTTCAAGTATTCACACACATCGGTTTAATTTTTTATCAAATTGTTCTTTCCATGTCTCATATTGAAACATATTTTCGATGGTAAGACACCCCGCTTGTACTTCAAAGAATTTTGAGCGATATTTCATTTCGAAACGTCATTTCAAGAATGTCTATATTTTGTTTCGTATGGACAATATCCGTTGTTTTTGACCATAAGCCTTGATTGCTATATCATTCATTTATGATCATTTTCGTACAATGTCAGATTTTCAAACAAGTCTTTTGTATTCATATTCATTCATTCAATATACTTGTTTTAAAATACTTCAATGTTTTAAAATGCTCATATCTTTATGATTATATTCTGAGCATACATTCATTTGACATTTGTATTTGAGCTTTAACGGATAAAGTTAAACCATTTGAGCAACATAATGCTTTCATAGGATTATATGGGTTCTTTGTGCTAGGAATTAACTGAACTTCTATGGATTCACGTTAACCAGTGTTTCCTACCCAAGAAGTTAATCCTTTAGTGATTGAGTGTGAGGAGTCTAAAAGAAATGAGTGTGGGATGTGTGATGAGGTAAAATGTAAAAGAGAATTTGGTTAGATGTGCGTTTAATGATTAAAAGAAAGAGGGTGCGAGATCAGAGTAAAAGAATATCAAACTCTGCACCAACTACTTTCTGAGCCAGGCAGCCACATTACTAATGTTTCACATTTCTTCGTGAACGTTATTGAAATAGGCAAATAGCCCATGCCAACTCTTGATCAAACCCCACCATCTACTCATTTTCTTCTCAAAAAGAAAATGTTTCATATTTTCTGGGGACGCAACACATAATCTATCTGATTTTCATTTGGAAAATCTGGATATTGAAAAAGAAGGAAGTCTGCCCCACCTTCGCACTTCAATCATACACATTGAGTCTGTGTTTATCTACTGTTGTCTCAGTGGTTTACACTATGTTGAGCCTTTATAAAAGAAATTTTCGTGCTTAATTCTTTCTACTTGCACGAACACACAAGGAATTTGTTTTCTTGTCATAACATTCATAGAAATTGCCTTTGTGGTGTTTCAATGATTGGATGGAAGCCCTGGGGGAGTGAACACCAAAAAGCTCCTTTATATTGTGTATTCGTTACACAGTGACTTTGTGTTACTGACATGCATTTTAACTGATTCATCTGTTGATTTAGGAGTTACCTGTTCTTATTTTGTCTGGATTTGCAAAGATCTAGATGAATACTTGGTTATGGATCACAGAATCAGAGGCTCAGTTTGACAGATCAGATTGGTCAATGACATTTCTTGGGAGAAAAGTTTTGATGATATAGATGCTCAAATCATCAAAAAGGGGGAGATGGTATCAAGAAATGATAAAGTTTTGAGAGATGATTTTCAGAATTGTCCAAGTCAGAAAAGTTCAAAGTAAAGATTTGAAGATTTGAAGAAGGTCAAAGAATTTCTGAAGATTTGAGGAAATTTTCTTTGAAGATTATTTGCTAAAGCAATTCGAGCTGATTCTGAAGATAATTTCTTTCCAAAGTCTGAAAGTATTCCTGTGAAAGTTTTGGGGAGATTGTTAATCGTTTGAAGAAAGTTTTGGAAAGAATACCGTCAAAGAAAAAAAGGGGAGATTGTACTTACAGAGCTTAAAGTGAAGACTGAATTGCTAGATTTTTAAACAGTGATCTTGAATCCAAAGGGGGAGATTGTTAGAGCATAAATATGTTGGATACAAGATCAAGAAGACAAAAGTCAAGGTTTAAGAAGTCAAAGCTGAAGAAAGTCAACTCTCAAGTGAAAGTCAAAGTCTTTGTAATAAAAGTCAAAGTCAACATTTGTATTAGTTTTTGTTTCCTTGTTGTTTTAGTTGTAGGTATGAATAGTTTCCTTTCCTTTGTAATTAGTAAGAAAAACAGAAGTAGTATTCAATTGTAAGATTGGAAGAAGTTGTCTAGTTGAGAGAGAATACGTTAGAAAGAGAAAGAGAGTTCTAGAAAGAGAAAGTTTGTAATCTTGAATTTGAAAGTGAAATCAAACAGGTAATTGATTCTTGTTTGTGTTTTGTTTATTTAATTGTGATTAGAAACTAGATTCAGGGACACACAACTACTAAGCAGGGTAGAAGATTTATCTGAGGAAAAATTTGACAGTTAAATCTCACAAGGCAACTTGTCGCAAAAATGGGTGTGAACAGTAACATGTTGCAAAAGATCAGAACTCGCAAAACAAATAAACTCGCAGAACAAATAACTCGCAAAGAACTATTCACGTTCTTTCGCGTTAAACGTGATATGCGCGTTTCTGAAACTCGCAGGCCTCTATGTGCGCGTTTTGAAAACTCGCAGGCCTCTTCTTGCGCGTTTTAGGACCTAGAATTTTTTTTTGACAATATCAAAATTCGCTAAGAATGAAACTCGCAGACTGAAGGAAGTTACTCGCCCAAACTCGCAAGCCTTGTCTTATGCGTTTAGGGAACTCACATACTATATCTTGCGCATTTTAGCATCGGCACAGTACTTTGCGCGTTTCCTTACTTAGAAAATTTTGAGAAAATTTTCCAAAAATGAATTCTTTCTAAAAATGTAAACTTTGACTTTCCAAAAATAGCAACTTTCCAAAATTCAGTTTTTAGCACAAAACTAGTATTTTTCTCAAGAAAACTTTTCAGATCTTTCAAACTTACAAACACACTTACAGACTTTTTCATTAAGCTCCCCCTCGAAGTATGCACATATCTGAATTTCTCCCCCTTGATTTTTCCTTTAAGCACAAATCATGATGTACGAGTCCTGTGTTAGAGCACAGATTTATTGGATTCAAGATCATCACCTTCTGAAGATGGAAATCTGAAGTCAAAGCTGGAAAAGTCGACTCTCATCAAATAGTCTAGGTCCTTTGTAATAAATAGTCAAAGTTTATTTTTTGTATTTTCGTTTTTAGTCCTTTTCCTTTAAAATAGGTTTTTGGTTTAATTAAGGGTTTTTAGGTTTTGTGCGCTGAGAGGAGTATGTATCTCTTTGAGTTTCCGCGCCGCACTTATCAGAGAGAGAAAAGAGAGAGACGGCAGTAGAGAGAGAGAGAGAGAGCTCATTGAGAAACAAACCTTGTAACCATTTGAATCGTTTTGCTGAATCAAGTCAGGTTTGCTTAATATTTGTTTGTGATTACATTGTTTATGTGATAAGAAACTAAATCTACAGGGACACTTATCCTGATCTGATGTGATCAGAAGTCATTGTCCAATATACAAACCTGATATCTGTGTGCTTAGTCTTTGAGTGCTGCACAGGATTTGATGTGATTGCTATTGCACTCTTTGAATCACAGTAGATTGGTACCTTATGAAATGTATATCCATAATCTCTCAGCTGGGTTCTCATCTACAAAACCTGTGAGCAGCAGCTTGTGGCCGCAACATATTCCACTTCAGATGTAGATGTGGAAACACAATTCTGTTTCTTTGATGACCAACTGACCAGTTTATCTCCTAGGTAATGACATGCTCCTGATGTTCTTTTTTTGTCTAATTTCTTTCCTGCATGGTCTGCATCTGTATATGCTATTAGTTCAAACTTAGAATCTTTTGGATACCAAAGGACCAGACTTGGTGTGCCTTTGAGATACCTCAAGATTCTTTTTACAGCATAAAGGTGTGACTCTTTAGGATTCGCCTGATACCTTGCACAAAAACATGTTGCAAACATAATATCTAGCCTACTTGCTGTCAAATAAAGAAGAGATCCAATCATGCTTCTGTAAGTATGTTGGTCTACTGATTTTCTAGAGATATCAACATCCAACAAACTACGAGGTTGCATGGGAGTCTTCATGGGTGAAGTAGAGTTCATGTCGAATTTCTTCAACATATCTCTAATATATTTAGCCTGATTTATAAAAATCCCTTCCGGGGTTTGTTTAACTTCCAGGCCTAAGAAAAATGTGAGTTCACCCATCATTGACATTTGAAAACGCTTTTTCATGATATTTTCAAATTCTGCCCATAATTCTTGTGAAGTAGAGCCAAAAATTATGTCATCAACATAAATTTGCACAAGTATGAGATATTTACCTTTCTTTTTGAGAAATAAAGTAGTGTCGATTGTACCTTTTCAAAAACCAGAATCAGTTAGATAGATTGATAGGGTTTCATACCATGCTCTTGGCGCCTGCTTTAATCCATACGGTGCCTTTTCAAGAACATAGACATGATCTGAGAACTTCGGATCCACAAAGCCTTCAGGTTGACTCACATAAACTTCTTCATGAAGAATGCCGTTGAGAAAAGCAGACTTCACGTCCATTTGAAAGACTTTGATATTCTTGTGAGTCGCATAAGCAAGAAAGATTCGTATGGCTTCAATCCGAGCAACGGGTGCATATGTTTCATCGTAATCAATCCCTTCTTGTTGATTGTAACCTTTTGCAACTAACCGTGCTTTGTTCCTCACAATAATTCCAGACTCGTTTTTTTTGTTTCAGAATACCCACTTTGTGCCAACAATTGATTTGTCTTTGGGTCTCGGTATCAATCTCCACACTTTGTTTCTTTTGAACTCATTCAGCTCTTCCTGCATTGCATTAATCCAATATGAATCCTTTAATGCTTCTGATGGCTTCTTTGGTTCAATGTTGCTCAGAAAACTTGTATACATCCAGAAATTGGCTGATGCCGATGGAAAAGAAGATCTGGTAGACACTCTAGCAGATGGGTCACCAATAATATTTTCTGGAGGATGATTTCTTGTCCATTTGCGTGAGCTTGGTAAAACATCAACTTTTGTTTGATTGTTGGAAGAATCAAACTCATCTTGTATTGTTGGTTCTTCAGAAGTAGAAGTGATTTATACTTCTGGTTCTTCTGAAGGAGATAAAATTGGACTTGATGTGCTTTGCAATGGAATAGCTTCTTCAGTAGGAGTTTCCAATTCATTTTCTTCATTTGTGACTGATGTAGATGAAACATCGTCATTGGTATATGAAGTTGTGTTGTCTGAAAATTCCTGAACTTGACTTGTAGAAGCGTCACCATTATCTTCAGAGGGTCCTGATATATCTGCAGTGGTAGTAGATGTATCAGTTCTAGGTATATCATTTTGACTTTTAAAATCATCAAAAGCATCATAAAATAGCAAATCTAAATCAGATTCAGTCAAGGATTTAGAAAGCTCAGTCTGTTTTGAAGCAGGTTCCACACTGGTTGATGTGGAAGCTTTATCACTAGATCCAAGTTCTGAACTGTTTTGTTCAGAAGTTCTTATCTTTGTTTCATCAAAGGACACATTTATACTTTCAATCACTGATCTCGTTCTTGTGTTGTAAAATTTGTATGCTTTGGAAGTTAGTGAGTATCCAATAAAAATTCCCTCATCAGCTTTTTCTTGGAATTTGGCTAGATTTTCTCTATCATTCAGCACATAGCACCTGCATCCAAACACACGAAAGAATTTAACTTTTGGTTTACGATAATTAATTATTTCATAAGCAGTTTTATTTAAGCGCTTATTAATAATTGTCCTGTTTTGTGTGAAACATGCGGTTGCTACTGCTTCAGCCCAAAGAAAATGCAGCTTCTACCAAAGTTTTGTTCTTCCTTTCCACAACACCGTTTTGCTGTGGTGTCATTGTAGCTGAGAAGTTGTGTGAAATGCCAACTGAATCCAAATATAATTGAAGAATTGAGTTCTTGAATTCAGTGCCATGGTCACTTCTGAGTTGTTGCACTTGACTTTGAAGACGAACTTGTATTTTCTTTATAAATTTGATGATGAGATCTGGAGCATCCGACTTTTGTCTCAAGAACTCTAGCCACGTATATTTGGAGTATTCATCAACTATGACCAGCATATACTTTTTGCCGTTGATTGACTGAGTTCTCATCGGACCACATAAATCCATGTGAATAAGCTCTAAGCACTTTGAACAATTTGATAGAATCTTCAACTTGTGAGAACTTCTTTTCATCTTGCCCTTCTGACATGCAGAACAAAGAGAGTCTTGTTCAATTTTCAGATCTGGAATCCCGGTAAGAAGATTCTGAGTCCTCAACTTGTTCAAGTCTCTAAAATGTTGGTGAGAAAACCGACGATGCCATAACCAAATTTCATCTACTGAAGCTTTTGAGATAAGACATACAGGTTTTGAAGCTTGTAGGGTTGGAAAATGAACACCATATAGTAATCCTATTCTTTCTCCTTTGATTAACTCTGTGCCTGACTTATCCTTGATATAACAGAAGTTTTCATCAAATTCCACTTTACACTTCTTCTCGGTGAATTGACTGATGGAAAACAAGTTGTACTCTAACCCCTCAACATACAACACTTTAGAAATAGAGATCATCCTGTTCTTGAGAACACCGTATCCTCTGACATAACCATTCATCTTATTCCCGAAATTAACTGTTCCTGCGTAATGTTCTACATAGTCGTGCAACAGGTGTTTGTAAGCTGTCATGTGTCTTGAAGCTCCTGAGTCTATGATCCACACATGACAAGTTTGCAATAACAGTATTCTAATAAAAAAAAAATCTCAAAATCAAATAATTCTTCTAAATCTATAAAAATTAAACAATGTGATTGATTACAAATGACTCGACTCTAAACATATAATCAATCTAGCATCAAATCTTATCAATTAAGCTCCAAAATGAAGAATTTGAAATTCACGGTTACTGTTCATGCGACCAGATCACTGTTCCATTGAAAAATTGCGAAATTCGATCATTTATGTTAGAGCATAAATATGTTGGATACAAGATCAAGAAGACTGAAGGTCAAAGTGTAAGAAGTCAAAGCTGAGAAAGTCAACTTTCATCAAAGTCAAAGTCTATTTGTAATAAAAGTCAAAGTATTTATATTTTTAGTTTCTTTGTATTTTAGTTGTAGGTATAAATACCTTGTATTTCAGTTTTTAGTTGTAGTAACAAGTTGTCTGATTGAGAATCTGAGAGAGAGAGAGAATTCGTTAGATAGAGATCTGTAGAGAGAGAGAGTGAGAGTTCTAGAGAGAGAATCTTGTAATTGTTGAATTGGATTGAAATCAAACAGGTAATTTGTTTGAAATCTTGTTTTGTTTGATTAATTGCATATAGAAACTAGATTCAGGGACACACAATTGGTATCAGAGCAGATCCAAAAGTTGAAATCAAATCAAGAAAATGTTCGACACTGTGTTCTTGAGCCGAAGAATCAAATTCTGAATTCTAGTGCGAATTTCGTGTTGTAATCAATTAGGAATTGTATGTTGAGTGAATTCGATTGAGTCTGCAAAGTTCAATTTGCAAATTGCACTGTAATTGATTGTTAATTTGTGATTTTTGTTGAGTTTTGAGACACGAGTTCTTAAGCACTGTAAATCGCATCAAAATGTTACAATTTGAGTTTGTTTTTGTAATTCGTGTATTGTAATTAGTTCTAGTATTGTAATCGAACATCCCTGCATAGTTTCAAGTCAATTGGACAAGGTTTGAATCGAATTTTGAGGAAAAAGTTGGTTTTTGGTTGACATCATGAAGAACGCGCTAGATCTCCAGAACGCGCAAGTTCATCGATCAAACGCGCAAGATTCATCCGCAAGAACGCGCAAGTCGAAGGATTGATTTTGGTCTCAAACGCGCAATGAGTTATCTGCGAGTTCTAGAAACTCGCTTATCGAAGTCTGCGAGTTTGGAAAAGTTGAAAAAAAATTCTAAGGATCAGAACGCGCACGTAGTGGTTAGGGAGTTCTACAAACACGCTAATCGAAGGGTGCGAGTTTGAAGAGGAACAGTGTTCTGCGAGTTCATTCGACGTGCGAGTTTGGAATGTTAAGAAAAGTTCTAAGTGTTGAAACGCGCAAGTAAAGCTATCGAGTTTTATTCAAACGCGCAAGCTTTGACTAGCGAGTTTTGGAAACACGCACGCCTCAGTTAGCGAGTTTCATCGTGAATAGTGATCTGCGAGTTCTTTCGATCTGCGAGTTTGTTCAAAACGCGCAAGTAGGCACTTGCGAGTTCAGGAAACGCGCATGCTGCTATCTGCGAGTTTCAGCGAGTTCTTTTGATCTGCGAGTTTCCCTTTGAATAGTGGTTTGCGAGTTTCAGCGCCTGCGAGTTTTAAGCTTTAACAGTGACTTGCGAGTTTCTGTACTTAGTTAAAATTTTCAAAACTGTAATATGCTTTTTAAAAGTGAAATTTTTTTCTCTAGGGGCGCTGCCCATCGACCCCGCAAGGGTGTTGCCCCTTGACCCCACCCGCTAACCCCCGTGCTAAGTCTGCGGAGGGGGACATAATTCTGATTGTGATCAAAATTCCTGAATTTCTATTTCAAGATTTCTTGAATTTTTGTGATTTCATATTTTGGACTAACGATCAGTTCTAGTTTCTTATTGCATATTTTACAAACAGGTACATACAGGATGACTTCCAGAGACGCTCTCTCAATTGGAACTGATGTCAAGCCTCCGGTGCTGTTCAAAGGAGAATATGAACAATGGAGAGATAGATTTTTGGACTTTGTTGATAGACAATCAAATGGAGAGAACATTCTGAAATCTATCACAGAAGGTCCAATGAAGAAACCTACTGAGGAGATTCCTGCTGGTGGTAATGATTCAGATGGAGCTCCGAGAACAAGGAGAGTGGATAAAAAGTATGCTAGTTTTTCTGATTAACAGAAGAAAAGGTTTGATGCTGATAAACAAGCCAGATCTTTGCTTTTACAAAGCATGACAAATGAGATATATGTGAAAATGGATAGCTACAATGAAACTGCCAAATCAATGTGGGATCAATTAAGAAAAATGATGTTGGGTTCTAGAGTTGGAAACCAAATGAAGGTAGCTAACTGCATAAACAGCTACGAAGAATTTAGAGCAAAAGAAAATGAAAGCTTGGAGGAAACGTATGATAGGTTTGTGCTGCTTCTGAATGAGCTTTCCAAGAACAAGGTCAACAAGCAACAGATTGAGAACAATGTAAAGTTTCTCAGCATATTGCAACCTGAATGGAAAGATCACACGCGAAGGATGAAACAAATGAAGGATTTGAGCGAAATACCTCTACATGAAGTCTACGAGACTCTGCGACAGAATGAAGAAGAGGTAGAAGAGAAAAGAGCTGAGAAAAAGAAAGTTGAGAAAGCTGTTGATCCTATAGCATTAGTGGCTGGAGAGAAAGAGAAAGAGAAAGAAAAGAAAGAGAAGAAGATAGTGGTATTTAGTTTTGAATCTGAGTCTGAATTTGATGGAGATGATGGAGAAAGTCTCAAGCAGGCTATGCTACTGTTAACCCGTGCTTTCCAAAAGAAGTTCTACAAGAAGCCGGGATCCAATTCTCAGAGATATTCTTCATCAAGCTCAAAGAACCACGAGCATAGAGAAAGAGTGGAAGGAAATAGAATATTGAGAAAAAGCCAGAAGAAAAGAAGAAGTATGTAAATGATTACACAAGTACTGAAAAGAAGACGGCTAATGATCTGATCAAATGCTACAACTGTGGCAAGTTCGGACATTATGCAAAAGAATGTCGGAAGCCAAAGGTTCGCAACTCAGAATATTATCAAAACAAATTGCTCTTGGCCAAACAACAAGAAGCTGGCAAGGCATTAATGGCTGAAGATGAATATTGGTTGGATCATTCTGATGAGGAAGAACAAGAAGAGACTGCTCATCTATGCATGATGGGAAAAGAAGTGAAAGATGATGATTCAGATGATGAGACTGCTGATGAGGTAATGAACTTAACTGAAAATGATTTCATGACCAAAATGGAAGCCATGAGGGTAGAACTTCAAGATCTTCAAAATAAATTGAAAAAGGAAAAAGACAGAGTTGCTAGGAGAAATGAAAAGGTCTTTGAGCTCTACACGTCAGTTATTGAGAACAAAGATTTAATTGATTCTCTACGCAAATCTGCTTCTATTTTTCAAAATGAAAAAGATTGTTTTGAAAGTAAGATTTCTGAATTGCAAAAACAATTGTTTAAATCTGATTCTGAAAAACAAGAATGTGTTCTAAAATCGTTTAAACTGCAGGTTGAGAATAAGACTTTAGAGAAAAAGGTAAATGGTTTGAAAGCAAAATTGTATCTTAGAGGCCAAACAGATCAAACTATTTTTTTGAATACACCTGATGAAGATGTTGATTTTAAAGAAAAATGGGGATTAGGGTTTGATAATCCTCATTACTTAGAAAAAGCTATCATAAAACAACCAGGTCTATATAATGCAAATTATATGTATGCGGCTGATGAATATCCTCATTTGAAACCCAAATTTATCACCAAAGCATCAAAAGAAGTTGAGAAAAAAGAAGATGAGAAAAGAATGAATTTGAAGAAAATGCAACTACCATTCTGTTATGAAAGACTGAATGATAGTTATCTTTCTAAAACACCAAAATTTCTTTCAACTGATTATTTTGCTAGTTATTCTGTTGGTCCCGAGGGTGCTTAACAAGTTTGTAGAAGGGGGGGGGGGTTGAATACAAACACAGAAATTAAAGTTTAATAAATTGTTTATTGATAAATCAAAATACAATTTACAAGTTTGTTGCGGAATAAGATTAAGACAGACTCAATCTAAACAAACTTAAGAAACACTAAGATGGTTGCACAAGAAATTCAGAGAATGGGGGATTTTTAGAGAGATAGAAAACAAGGGTTTCTATTTTGGAGTTCAAGGATTGAGCACACCTTCAGATGAAGGAGTGAGCTTCCTATTTATACCCTATGCATTAAATGCATGGCAGGGTACTTTACACGTGGCATTCATAGATTGGCTTTGGTAGTCTTACTTTTGGAGACATGCTTTTGGCCGCTTTATGAACAGTGTACAGAGTTGGTGTACGATTTGTGGCAGAGACTTGTCCGTTCTGACACATTGTACTGGTTGTGCAAGGTAAGACAAAAGAAAACTTGAGGCATAAGCTTTGTGATCGTTGATCGCTGAGTATCTTTTCTTTCAAAGATAGAGAAGTTCAGCTATCGCTGAAGCTTTTCCTCAGGCTTCTTCGCGTAAGTAGATTCGTCTGGTCTTCGCTGATATCCGCATCAGGTCACTAGTAGACTTATCTATTGTTCAGTGGCTTCGTCTTCGATTCAGCTATGAACTATGTTGACGCGAGACTTGTCTTCAGGGATTACGTTAACTGTGTTACATAGGAAACGATCAGTGATAACTGAACAGACTCAGTTTGATCGCTGAAAGTGAAACACATACATATTAATGTTTACAGAAAGGTCATCAGCGATAACTGAACAGACTCATTCTGATCGCTGATGATGAAACATTAATACATATAATAACGTAATTTTCACTAAGTATAAAAGAGGGTCGTTATCAAATCACTGAGAGAGTTTGGATCAACAATCTCCCCCTATTTGATAATGACAAAGTAACAAAAGAAAATTACTTTTTGATTCAAAATATAGGAATAAAAAGGACTCATAGAATGCATGTCCC
The DNA here is from genome assembly GCA_954870635.1 of Arctium minus. Classification (NCBI taxonomy): domain Eukaryota; kingdom Viridiplantae; phylum Streptophyta; class Magnoliopsida; order Asterales; family Asteraceae; genus Arctium; species Arctium minus. The sequence goes on along the minus strand of OX941088.1, from coordinate 61,030,093 downwards.
AATTACTATTTTGAGGGATCTTTTACAGTACTGATAGGGTTAAGTACATCACTGCAATTTTCATTTAATTCAGGGATAGAATTACAAGATATGAAAATCATAAGTACAAGTGACTAACTAACTACTGTAAGTATAACTAACAGATTACAGAGAAGAAAACTAATCTATCAGCTATAAGAAGATTTAGGAGGATTGATCATATACTCAGGTATTTCTTCTCCTTTCTGTCTTCGTTCCAAAGATTCTTGACTGATAATTTCTTTAATTTTTTCAGCAGCAGGGAAGAAGTCACACCATAAGCATAAGAGATCCTTGAGATGATTCAGAGGACAGATAGGAATTTCAGAGATTCTTTGAAATCTGAGTTACTCATCATCATCTCTGAAGAATATTCCATAAGGCTTGTCGATTACTTGACCGGCTTGGAAGGGACCACCAGGAGGCAGAGATAAGTCCAGAACTGAAAGATCAGGAGAAGGACCAAACAATGCATCTCTTGAAAATTTGATAGAAGTTTCATTCCTGATGATGGCGACATCTTCAGAGGAGGAGGACCCAATTTTTCTCTTGAGTTTCAAAGATTTGGGAGGAAGAGGAGATGGCAGCTTTAGTACAGAAACGAATCTATTTATGAGGGCTTCAAGGAGTCCTTCAACGTAGCCTCTGTATGTAGATTTGGATTTCTTCAGCGCATCCCAGAACTCTAACCATTCCGTAAATCCGAAGCTTTCAAGTTTTGATACGTACATTGCTTTTTGGGTTCCATCCTCTCTGGTAATCTCCATGGTCACTGAGAGTTGATCTTTCTTCTTGCGACCAGAGATAGTCACGGCTGATATTGGAAGAAGATCAGAACGATAATCCATCTTTTGTTTGCACCATTCGATAGACTTATCGTTGATCTCTTGTTCTTTGAAGCGTTCCTCTTCAATTTCTTTCAGTAGTGCTGCTTGAACTTCCACAGGTTTGCTTTTCAGCTTTTTGTCCCTAACTTGAGAGGATTGAATCTTTAAAGCGAGTTGGGCATCTCGTTTGCATTCAGCGATCAGCTTCTCAGCTTTGGCAGATTCTTCTCTTTCAGCTTCAGTGAGGAAGTCGAGCTCTGTGGATGTTTGAAGAGGGATTTTCAGCCGTTGACTTTCTAGTTGAGCGATCATTTCAACTCTTTTCTTCACCACTTCCTCTGACCAATGAGATGGTCGAGAGGGCCTTCCTGGATGGACCAGGGAATCTTCTTCTTCTTCATCAATCTCAGCGATAGAGATTGGGATTATTTCTTCAGCGATAGCAGCTGGAATTATTTGTAGTTCAGAACCCTTAAGCAGGGGTGAGAACTGTCTGGTTAGAAAAAGAAGGAAAGAAGGGATAAGTGTATTTTTTTTAGAACGAGAGAGATAAAGGCTAGAAAGGAATAGGGGTTTTGAAAGAGTAGAAGAGTGGTACAATTGAAAGACATACCTGAGAAGGATGCTCCCCCTCAGATTGTGATCCAGTCCTCAAGCATTCTTCAGCGATTGGTTGCTTGTCTTTGCTTTGCGAAGGAACACTTGAAGATGTATCACCTCTCACCCCTGTTTTGACAACCTCTTGCGAAGTTGTCCCTGATACGACGTTCGGCTTAGAGAACCACATAGATTGGTCTTCATCGTCGTCGTCGTCATCGGAGGGCTGATCCTTTTCTTGATCATCAAGATCTAGATCATCTTCCTCTTCATCGTCTTCTTCCTCATCCTCTTCAAAGAGAATGGAGTGAATTGATGAGGATTCTTTTGCCTTCTCCCCCTCAGATTGAGAGGGAGGTTCCTTTGGAGTCTTAGCTTCCCCAGCAGCAATAGAAGTTTCTTCAGTTTTCTCCCCCACTTTGTCATTATCAGCGGTAGGGGATTGTTCAGCTGCTGGAGTAGCTATTGAAGCTTTTAGCACTTGAACGTCAGCCTCCAGACGCTTAACCCGGTCTTCAACCGCAGGTATGTCGCATGTGGCATCATGAATGAATTCCACAGCGATGTTGAGGTTGGTACGATCATCTTCAGTGAAGGAGGGAGGCGGCGCTGGAGCTGGTGCATTCACTTTCTGTAGAATTTGCTGTAGAAGGGACGTGCAGAGGTCCACCTTTGAAGAGAGACCCTGAACTTCAGCGGTAAGGGACTCAAATCGCCCTTGAAAGAGTCGAGAGGACTCTCTGAGTTGGACGACTTGTTCTTCAACAGCTGAAAGTTGAGAGTTCTCAGCTTTAGATGAGCAAGTGGCGGTCAACTTCTTCAGCTCCTCACCAGCCTGATTGACGGCGTTGGTGGTTTCATTGATGGTGTTGGTGAGTGCATCCACCTTTTCTCCTAGACTGTTGACATGCGTGTCAACAGTCGCCAAGCTAGGACCTGAAAATAATGTTAGTTCAGATATGGGCTTATTTGGAGAGGGGGGGAGAGAAGTGTTTAGGAGTATAGGTGTACCTGACGTATCAAACATTTTGTAGAACTGCATAGATTCCTCAAAAGTTTGATGCTCAGGTCCTATAGGGAAAGAAGAGGTGGCGGGTTCAGAGACCAAGTGAGGAGAGAAGGGAAGAGTTTTGGGGATAGAAGTAGGGATGGGGTTAATCTCAGGGAATGAGATAGTAGGTGGGGTTACTGATGATGTGACAGCGAGTGAGATCGCTGACACGACAGTATGAGTGACTGCTGAAGTTGTGGAGGAAAGACCCACAAAAGCATCTAAGGTAGCTTGTTGAGAAGCTCCCTCAGGTATAGTACTAGAAGGTGTACTTTCCTTAGTCTTTTTGGCCTTTTTGGAAGGACCAATCGGACTAGCTGATGGTCGTTTAGAAGTAGTGGTAGCGACAGGGATAGCAGACGAAGGAACCGTCTGCGTGGTCGCTGAATATGAAGAAGAATGGAGAGAGAGACGAGAGCGAAGGAGAGAGATACTTACCTCGTCAGCGAGTGGCTTGACCTCCAGTGATCGTTGACCAACCCTGGCAAAGGTGCCATCATCTTTGGTGGGATAGGTGTTGGGATAGAGGAACTTGATATACGTGCATATGAAACGTACGTATGAGATCTTGGGATCTCGTTCAGGCTTCTCTAATCTCGACCTCAGATCTTCAAAGATGGCTGTGGCGTAGTCAAAGTTTTGACCAGCGATAACGGAGTAGGCCATCTGCAGTTGTGTTTTGCTGGCTTGATCCAGCGAACCACTCTTCCCACTCATGCACTGAATTATGTGCGAGAAGATAAAGTTCAGTTGTGATGGCATCTGAGCTTTTAGGATCTTGGTGAGCTTCTTGTTAGGAATAGAAGATCTTGGTTTGTTTTCCCAACAATAGCCCATTGCGTCTAGGAAGGAGATCAGCTCATCATCAGTGGGGAGTGCGTCGAACCCACTCTTTGGTTTGTCAGGGAATCTTAAAGATTTCCTGAGGCTAAGAGCGGTCATGCTCCCTGGCCCTAATTCTGTGCTGAACGAGATAGCAGGGACTCGTTCGCCTTTCCTGTTGGTAAGTTCAGTTGCATCAGCAGTGAACCAGAACTGCTGAAGTAGAGTCTTGGAGGGCTTAGGATCCACAGTGATCGCGTAAGCTATGCATGACTGCTTGAGGAATTCAGCAGCTTCCACCAGATGTGGGTATTTGTCAGCTTTGAAGTCGAGTCTGGCCAAATGATTACATTTAGTAATCTCAACTTCAGTGAGAGCGAATCGTACATGCTTGGAAGCAACGATTGAAGACTGTGTCATTTCTGTTATGGAAAGAGGCATAATAGAAGAAATGATTTAGATTAAAAATAATATGATTACCAGTTTCCATAGAAGAAGGGAAACTGGAAAATTATCAAGTTATTTTTAGGAGAAAAATAGTGTTCTGTGTAGAAAGAATGAAGAACACTTTAAAACCAAAAGGTTTTTATTTAAAAACATAAAATCAGAAGGAATGATCTTTAGTTTTTACAAAAAAACGTTTTATAAAATCCATAGAAAGCGAGTAGGATTTTAAAAGAATAAAAAGCATATGAACAAAGCATATAAACATGAAATAAACCTGTGTATCTTGAAGAAAAAGAGTTGCAGATTCAATATTCTGGGTTTACTTGCTTGAGTGTTCTTGAGAGAATGTTTCTTGCTTTGAAAGTTTTGAAAGCGTAAACCGTATAAAGGAGAGAAGAATTCCTTTTATACGAAGAGAGAGAAGAGAGAGAATGAAGCGGGAAAAGAAATCATCATGACATTGACACGTTCCACGAAGTTGATTGGATAGGAGGGCAACGGACGAACGTGTCAGAAAAGGCATGTCGTGGATTGTCGGTTCAAATGACGTCATAGAGGAGAGAGACTGTTCATTTGTCCGTTGAAATGATCACTGAAGAAAAATCAGCGATAGATTTTCCTTTTTAAAAGTATCCCTGATTGTAAAGATAGGGATAGATTTTCCTTTTAAAGGATCACTGACTGGAAATATCAGTGATTAATGTATTTTTCAAAAAGCTTTTAATCATTTGAAGAAAGTTCAGTGATTAAAGTTTATATTTTGAAGAAAAACATCTTTGAGGGAGAGAGAACATACCTGAGAGTCAGAATGTTTATCAGAGAGAATGATGAGAGGGGAACTTTTGATTACTGACACAATACATGAACGCTGAAGAATTATTCTTCGAGGTTCAGCATTCCAAGCTCACTGATGAGAAAGTTGAACCTTGTCTCATCAAGAGGTTTGGTGAATATATCAGCAAGCTGAAAGTCAGTCGGGATAAAGTGAAGTTCAATATCACCATTCATCACATGATCTCTGATAAAGTGATATCTGATCTCTATGTGTTTTGTCTTTGAATGTAGCACTGGATTATTTGCTATAGCGATAGCACTAGTGCTGTCGCAATAGATAGGAATCTTTGACAGCTGAAGGTCATAATCTAATAGTTGATTTCTCATCCATAAGATTTGTGAACAACAGCTTCCAGCGGCTACGTATTCAGCTTCAGCTGTGGAAGTGGACACAGAATTTTGCTTCTTGCTTGTCCAGCTTACCAGCTTTCCTCCCAAGAGTTGACATCCACCAGTGGTACTTTTTCTGTCAAGTTTACAGCCTGCAAAATCACTATCAGAATAACCAGTTAGATCGAACCCTGAGTCTTTGGGATACCAAAGACCGAGGTTAGGAGCTCCTTTCAGATATCTGAAAATTCGCTTTACAGCGATCAGATGGGATTCCTTAGGTTCAGATTGATAGCGTGCACATAAACAAGTAGAGTACATGATGTCAGGTCGGCTTGCTGTAAGATACAGCAATGAGCCTATCATTCCTCTATAGGCAGTGACATTAACAGGTTTTCCAGATGGATCCTTGTTAAGTGTCAGCGGTGGTGCCATAGGAGTTTTCATCGCTGAAGTTTGTGTGAGATCAAACTTCTTTAGCATATCTTTAACATACTTACCTTGGCAGATAAAAGTACCTTTGTCAGATTGTTTAATCTGAAGACCAAGAAAATATGTCAGCTCACCCATCATACTCATTTTATATTCTTTCTTCATTCTTTCAGCGAAGCGAGTACATAGAGATGGGTTAGTAGAACCAAATATTATGTCATCGACATATATTTGTACAAGAATTATATGACCTTTTATCTTCCTGAAAAATAACGTATTATCAATCTTGCCACGTTCAAAATTTTCAGAGATAAGAAAAGATGAGAGAGTGTCATACCAAGCACGAGGGGCTTGTTTTAGACCATAGAGAGCCTTATCCAATTTATAAACATAATTTGGATGCTTAGGGTCATAGAACCCTGGTGGTTGTTCTACATAAACTTCTTCATTCAGTTTTCCATTCAGAAAAGCTGATTTTACGTCCATTTGATAAACGATGAAGTCTTTATAGACTGCATAAGCTAAGAATAGTCGAATTGCTTCGAGCCTGGCCACAGGGGCAAAGGTTTCATCATAGTCTATGCCTTCCTCTTGTCTATATCCCTGAGCAACAAGTCGAGCCTTGTTGCGGGTTACAATTCCATGTTCATCTAACTTGTTTCTAAACACCCATTTGGTGCCTATTACAGTTTTATCAGATGGTCTAGGAACGAGATTCCAAACTTTGTTTCGAGAGAATTCAGTCAGCTCTTCTTGCATAGCGCTGACCCAGTTTGGATCTCTGAGGGCATCATCAGTCTTCTTTGGTTCTATTAAGGAGAGAAAGTTTACAAAGAGACAGATATTACCTGAGCTTCGTGGTGTCCTTAATACCTGCATCTGGATTACCAAGAATTTGATCTATGGGGTGATCTCTGGTCCATCGCTGAGCAGGAGCAAGATTGCTTATTTCAGTGATAGGATCAACAATAGTAGCAGTCGCTGATGAAGATGCTTGAGGTTCATCAGCTAGTAATTGTTGAACATTAGATACACCAATGCTTTCAGAAGGGTTTTCAGACGTAGATGGATTTGATGGTAGAAGTGTGTTTAGAGGTTCAGCTGAAATCCATGAGTTGGATTCAGCGGTGGGAGGTATGATGCTTGGTTCTTCATCAGCAACTGGAGTTTCAGTGTGCTGATGGTTTGAGAAGAAAGGTTCAGTTCCTCTATAGTGAGAGATCATCCAAGTATTCAGTTCTTCATTGTCAGCGATTGGTTTAGAGTTCGCTGAGCGCGTTTCATCAAACGTGACATGAATGGTTTCTTCTACGGTTTGTCTTCTTTTGTTGAAAACTCTGTAGGCTTTGGAGATGGAGGAATATCCTAAAAATATTCCATCATCGGCTTTTGGGTCGAACTTTCCAAGTTGATCTTTGTTGTTTAAGATAAAGCACTGACAACCAAAGATATGAAGAAAGCTGATAGAAGGCTTCCTTCCAAGAAAGAGTTCATAAGCTGTCTTCCCAAATCGCTTTATTATCAGCGATCTGTTTTGAGTAAAACATGCAGTGTTTACAGCTTCTGCCCAAAATTGAGTAGGGAGGTGAGAATCGCTGAGCATTGATCTAGCAGCTTCTATGATCGTTCTGTTTCTTCTTTCAGCGACTCCATTTTGCTGAGGTGTTCTTACTGAAGAGAAGTTGTGAGAGATTCCCTTGTTCTCAAAGAAATGGTTCAGGGAACTATTTTTGAATTCAGTTCCATGATCACTCCTTATTGATCGAACAGTAAGATTATTCAGCACTTCCATCTTTTTGACAAAAGATATTAGTTCTTCTGGAGTATCATTCTTACAGCGAAGAAAAATAACCCAGGTGTAGCGAGAATATTCATCTACAATGACAAGCGTATATTTCTTTCCAGCTATTGATTGGATATTGACAGGGCCAAATAGATCCATATGCAAGAGCTGAAGAGGACTTGTTACTGAGGAAACTTGTTTCGACTTGAAACTAGCTCTTGTTTGTTTTCCTTTTTCACATGCTGAGCAGAGAGATTCTTTAGCATATGAGTGCTGAGGAAGACCAGAAACCAGTTCCTTAGATGAGAGAGAATTCAGGGTTTTGAAGTTTAGATGAGAGAGCCTTTTATGCCATAGCCAGTTGACATCAGAAGAGGCCTTAGAGAGAAAACATAAGTTATCAGTGATAGTAGAGTCCATATTTATTACATAGACATTTTCTCTTCTATAACCACTGAGAGCAAGTTTTCCTTTTTCATCTACCACTGAACATGCTTTCTTAGAAAAGCGAACTTCGTAGTCTTTGTCACATAGCTGACTGATGCTTAGAAGATTGTGCTTCAGTCCATCTACATAAGCGACTCTTCGAAAGGTAGTTGTCCCATTGCTGAGGACACCAAACCCACGGGTAAATCCTTTTCCATTTCCACCAAAGGTCACAGAGGGACCTTTCTCTTCCTTGTATTCAGTGAGCAGGTCTCTTTGTCCAGTCATATGACGAGAACATCCGCTATCGAGATACCAGATGCCCTTTGATCCCTGCATACATAAGGAAGATTAAGCTTTGTTTGGTACCCACTTTTCAATGGGTCCTTCAGAGTTAGTGGATAAGGAAGATTCAGCAGTCTTCACTGCTGATGAAGATTCAGCTTCAGTGGTAATCTTCACTTTGGTTAATTTCTTAACCTTAGTGGTATTTTTCACTTTGGTGACTTTATTTGCCTTAGAGGCATTTTTCTTCACTTTGGCTGTTTTATCAGCTTCGGTGGTATTTGGACACTTGCTCGCAATATGGTCAGTGAATCCACAGTGATAACATTTTCTATATCTGATGGTGGATTTATAACCAAAAGGTTTTGAAAACTTAAGATGAGCAGGTCCAGCTCCAAGAATGCCTTTAGCACGAGATCTGGGAGGAATTTTTATTTCTTCAGATTTCACGGGCTTTAGATCAACCTTCAGCTTTGGAGGACAGATATCAAAGATTTCTGTCACTGAGCTAGAAGGTTTATCCACTGAAGGTTTGGAGGGAACTTTCAGTTTGGTTTTCTTGGAAGCCTTCTGAGGGAGAATAGACTTTCCTTTATCTGCAGGCTTAGATCTTGCAGATATCTCCTCAGGGATGGGATTAGAAGAAGAACAGGGATAGAATTGATTATAAGAAGTGTCAAAGAAAGATGTGACAAAAGTTCCAAACTTAAGCGAGGAACTTTCTTCTTTAGGATCATCCTGTGGTGTCCAAAAACCAAGACCAGTTTTATCACTTTCAGGAGTTTGAGCATTTATTATCTCAGAGATCTTTGTTGATGATTTGCACCATTTTTCAACATGAGCCTTTTCTGCTTTTAGAGCAGCGATGGCTTGTTCGCGTTCAATGCTGATGATTTCATTTATAATGACTTGATCTTTTAGCTTTTCTTCTAAAAGATTTAGTTCACTGATCTTTTCATGACATTTCTCTAGCTCTTGTGTTAAATAAACATTTTTATTTTCAGCTTGAGTTTTGTCGTTTAGAGCATTATAAAGGTCAATCGTCAGCACATCAACAGCGCAACTTCTCTCAGCTTCAGGCAGAGAGGGATTTGTTGAGATAGATACCTGAGATGATATGTAGCTCATAGAAGGTTCAGATGGTTCTTCTACTTCTTCTTTAATCTCAGCCATGAGGCAAAGATTAGCGACTTCTTCTTCATCAGAAGATGATTCTTCTGATTCAGCCCAGTCATGTTCTTCAGCGATGAGACCTTTACCTTTTTGCTGATAGCTTTTCAGCTTTTGATATTTGTTTTTCAGCTTATGGTATTTGTCATCACTGGATCTTCTTGAGGTAGAAGGTTTGAAGACCTTTTTAGACCTGCATTCATTAGCAAAATGTCCAATTTTTTCGCAGTTATAGCAAGTGGCTGTAGCCTTATCAACCGGAGTTGATTTTGGCTTTTCAGTAAGAGAGAGAGGTTTACTTCTTCGGAAGTTACTCTTTCTTGCAAATCTCTTAAAAGAGTTTGTCAAGAGTGCTAAGGACTCATTAAACTCTGAAAGATCAGGGTCTGATAAATCCTCAGATTCAGAATCTAACTCAGTGATGGTGAGAGTAGATCGCTGGGATGGAATTATCTCTGATGAGACTAAAGCAACAGCAGTGCTTTTGGAGTCTTTAGAATCTTTTACAAGATTCTTCTTCAGGAGATTAGATTGCTCATAGTTGAGCAATATTCCATACAGAGTGCTTAGAGAGAGAGTATGTATGTCCTTTGTCAGCTTAAGACATATTGAATAACTGTCCCAGCTTTCAGGAAGACTTTCCAAGAATTTTGTTAGGACCTCAGAATTAGAATAGGTCCTTCCAACAGTTCTTAGGTCAATGATTAGGCAGTTAAACCGCTGATGAATGTCAGAAAGAGATTCATTCTTACCAGCGATAAAACTTTCATACTGTCTTACCAAGTTAATCTTTCGGGTCTCTTGGATTTCAGTGGTGCCCTCATATTGAACACATATGGTTTCCCACATTTCTTTAGAAGTTTTTAGATGCATGATGGAATGGAAAACTTCATCAGGCAGAGCCATTGATATAATGGTCTTTGCTCTTGCATCTATGCCTACCTTCTTTTTATCTTCATCACTCCACTGTCTTATTTCCTTAACGACATATCGTTCAGGGACAGCTTCAGTGGTGGCAGTAGCGGGAACCGCAGCTATAATTCTAACAGGTTCATAGGGTCCGTTTTCTATATATTCAGGTATAGTAGGATCCGCACCTTCAAGAAATAGCATCATTCGATTTTTCCATAGAGAAAAGTTATCTCTGCTAAATCGAGGAGGTTTAGAAAGTGAACCATTATCATAGTAGTTTGTGTTTGTGTTTAGTGCCATTTTAGAATAGCAAGGAAGAGTATACAGCAAGATCTTGTTTATTAGATTAAACAAACTGCTCTGATACCACTTGTTGGTCCCGAGGGTGCTTAACAAGTTTGTAGAAGGGGGGGGGGGGTTGAATACAAACACAGAAATTAAAGTTTAATAAATTGTTTATTGATAAATCAAAATACAATTTACAAGTTTGTTGCGGAATAAGATTAAGACAGACTCAATCTAAACAAACTTAAGAAACACTAAGATGGTTGCACAAGAAATTCAGAGAATGGGGGATTTTTAGAGAGATAGAAAACAAGGGTTTCTATTTTGGAGTTCAAGGATTGAGCACACCTTCAGATGAAGGAGTGAGCTTCCTATTTATACCCTATGCATTAAATGCATGGCAGGGTACTTTACACGTGGCATTCATAGATTGGCTTTGGTAGTCTTACTTTTGGAGACATGCTTTTGGCCGCTTTATGAACAGTGTAGTTGACAGAGTTGGTGTACGATTTGTGGCAGAGACTTGTCCGTTCTGACACATTGTACTGGTTGTGCAAGGTAAGACAAAAGAAAACTTGAGGCATAAGCTTTGTGATCGTTGATCGCTGAGTATCTTTTCTTTCAAAGATAGAGAAGTTCAGCTATCGCTGAAGCTTTTCCTCAGGCTTCTTCGCGTAAGTAGATTCGTCTGGTCTTCGCTGATATCCGCATCAGGTCACTAGTAGACTTATCTATTGTTCAGTGGCTTCGTCTTCGATTCAGCTATGAACTATGTTGACGCGAGACTTGTCTTCAGGGATTACGTTAACTGTGTTACATAGGAAACGATCAGTGATAACTGAACAAACTCAGTTTGATCGCTGAAAGTGAAACACATACATATTAATGTTTACAGAAAGGTCATCAGCGATAACTGAACAGACTCAGTCTGATCGCTGATGATGAAACATTAATACATATAATAACGTAATTTTCACTAAGTATAAAAGAGGGTCGTTATCAAATCACTGAGAGAGTTTGGATCAACATATTCTTCGACTGAGATGGAGGCAAAACCTGTTCAAGCCAAAATTTATGTACCTCCACTTGTCTTAGAGAGCAAAATAATTGAGTTAGAAAATATTTTATCTGATGAAAGAATTTTGAGTGATCTAACACAAAACGTATTTTCTACAGTATTAAAGAACACAGATTTTATTTGCAAATCTAAAGTGTGTTCTACATCTTCAAAAGTATCTCAAACTTCTAAGACTGATTTTGATGATCTATTTGAGTCTGCAAATGATTTTCTAAATTCTGATAAAGGGTGTATCAAGAAAATTGATATGTTTGACTTTACTGCTCAACTTCCAAATCATTCTACTTTTATCATAAATGGAAAAGTTTTACCAAGTGTACATGAGAAAGGTGAATCATCAACTAAGGTTGGTGAATCAGTTTCTGGGAATGCTGATTACTATGCTAATGGTAAGAAACAACATTCACAGAACAAGAATAACACTGGTAAGCGCAAGAAAAATCAATCTCAGAAATCTGATTTTCCTAATAAATCTAAATCTTTTGTTTCAGATATAAGGAAGAAAAGGTCGAAAGCGAGAACCGAATGGCGACCAAAAAGGAAGGATGATGAGATAACTGAATCAGTTTCTGATAATTCTTGTACTAGATCTGATAGTAGTGATTCTGATGTAGTTGGTCAATATGCTTATCATAAACAAAACCTTGTAACTTCTTACAAGCGTTATTCAATAAAGCTATTGATTCAATTATCTCCTATTACTACTAAATCTTATCATTATTGGAGAAATGATTTTGCTTATTCTCATAATTCTTCTGATTGGTATGGATCTTATCATGTTTATTCTTCGAGATCAAATATTTTTAAAGGTTTTCAAAAGGACAGAGGGTCCATTTTCAAATGGATACCAAAATCTTGTGCTAATCTGTTAGGACCCGTTTTTAAATGGGTACCTAAAATTATTGTTTCCTGATTTCTCTTGCAGACCCGGCATATGTGGTACTTGGACAGTGGATGTACCAAGCATATGACTGGGCAAAAAGCTTTATTGTCTAATTATATAGAGAAATTCAGTGGAAATGTCAGATATGGAAACGATCAGCTTTTACCAATCTTAGGATATGGTGATATCATTCAAGAGAATATAACGATAAGTAAGGTGAGTTATGTCGAAGGCTTGGGGCACAACTTGTTCAGCATTGGTCAATTCTGCGATAAAGGGTTAGAGGTCAAATTCAAATCTAAGAGTTGCTCGGTTCGTACTGAAGACGGCACAGAACTCTTAGGTGGACATCGCAAGACAAACCTCTATACCATCAACCTGTCCAAAGTTCAGATTGACAATCAGGTATGTTTAATGACAAAAGCTTCAATGCAGCAAAGTTGGCTCTGGCACAGACGTTTATCACACTTGAACTTTCATTATATCAACAAGCTGGTTAGTGGGAAATTGGTAAAAGGACTTCCTGAGTTGAAATACGAGAAAGAACACTTATGTGCTGCATGTGAGAAGGGTAAAATGAAGAGAGCTCCGCATAAACCGAAGCCTGAACCAAGCACTAGTTCTCCGTTAGAATTGTTACATATGGATTTGTGTGGTCCAATGAGAACTCAGAGTTTGGGTGGAAATAAATACGTGTTGGTCATTGTGGATGATTACTCAAGATACACATGGGTCAAATTTCTTCGATCAAAAGATGAGACGCCCGAAGTTCTCATTACTTTCTTAAAGACGACCCAGGTGAATATGCAGAGACAAGTCAAGTTTCTTCGAACTGACAACGGCACAGAGTTCAAGAACAAGATTGTTGATGAATATCTCGAATCGATCGAGATTTCACATCAGTACTCTGCTGCTCGTACGCCTGAACAAAATGGAGTAGTCGAAAGGCAAAATCGAACGCTAGTCGAGGCCGCTCGTACTATGCTCAGCCAATCCGATCTACCTCTATTCTTGTGGGCAGAAGCTGTGTCAACTGCATGTCATACTCAAAATCGATCCATGATACACCGCCGTTTTCAAAAGACTCCATATGAGCTGATCAATAACAGAACACCAACAATCAAGTATTTTCACATATTTGGGTGTAAATGTTTTGTGCTTAACGACAGAGAGAGTCTGAATAAATTTAGTGCTAAGGCGGACGAAGGCATCTTCATTGGCTATTCTTCAACATCTGCAGCATATCGTGTTTATCTGAAGAAGTCAAAGACAGTCGTTGAGAGCGTTAATGTAACATTCGATGAAGAAATGGCTTCTGAACAACTCAGTTCAGAACCCGTTATCACTGGAGTATTAGCTTCTGGGCAGATCAGTCCAGATGCTGCTTCTACAACGAATAATTCAAATAACGCGTCTACTTCTTTCTAAAGGTAAGGTTGATACAACTTTATTCATCAAAAAGGAAAAGTCTGATATTATTCTTATTCAGATTTATGTTGATGATACAATATTTGGTTCTACTAATTCTAAATATTGCAAAAACTTTTCTAACCTCATGGTGTCACGTTTTCAAAAGAGTATGATGGGAGAGATGAATTTCTTTCTCGGATTACAAGTTAAACAGTTTTCTACGGGGATTTTCATTAACCAATCTAAGTACATTTTGGACATTCTTCGAAAGTTCAATATGGAAAATTGTAAACCTATTGGAACCCCGATGGCACCAGGTACTAAAATTGGCACTGATCCTTCGGGTAAAAGTGTTGATGTTAGAACTTATAGAGGTATGATAGGATCGTTAATGTATCTTACTTCAAGTAGGCCAGATATTATGTTTTCAACATGCTTATGTTCTAGATATCAGGCTGCTCCTAAAGAATCCCATTTGGCTGCTGTCAAACGGATCTTTAGATATCTGAAGGGGACTGTAGACCTTGGTCTGTGGTATCCTAAGGATACTGGGTTTTAACTGACTGCCTATTCAGATGCAGATCATGCAGGTTGCATGTTGGACAGAAAGAGTACTAAAGGTCATGTTCAATTTCTTGGAGGCAAGCTCGTTAGCTGGGCATCAAAGAAACAATTATGTGTTTCCACATCAACTGCTGAAGCAGAGTACGTAGCTGCTGCTAGTTGCTGCTCTCAAGTCCTGTGGATGCGAACACATCTACGAGACTATGGATTCAAGTTTGATAAAATTCCAATCTATTGTGACTCGAAGAGTGCAATCGCAATATCTGTTAATCCTGTCCAACATACGAAAACCAAACACATTGACTTCAGGTATCATTTTATAAAAGATAATGTCGAAAAAGGAACAATTGAACTTTATTTTGTAAAAACAGATTATCAGCTTGCAGATTTATTTACCAAACCATTAGATGAAAAGAGATTTAATTTTCTTGTCTCTAAGCTTGGTATGTTAAATCTTAAGACATAATTGGTTGTTACCTAATAAAGTTACGTATTGTTATTTTTCATCATTTTCTTTATCTTTATGTCTGAAGGATATCTGCATTTTAATTGTTTGCTCATGATCTCAGGAGGAGTAAGAGAAAAAGTTTAGATGATTTACATACATTTGAGGGGGAGCATAACTAATTTCTGCATTTTGATTAACTGACAAATTTTTGTGATGCATGATTTTAGGGGGAGCATATAATATCAAAAGGAGTAAGACTATGATTTCTGATTATTTCAAATCAAAACTCGTACTTTAATCGTTTTATTGCTTTATGTCTTTTACATTCAAATAAATTTGTGAATAAAGTTGCTTTGACTAGACTTTGAGACTTATGCAGGATGAGAGAAGATGACACGATCATATCTTAATGACTTCAGCTTGACTTCATGAGATTTAAGATTACGCGAAAAGGTAAATTTCTTATCTTAATCTCAAATATATCTGAAAGAAGGATAACTTTAAGATATAGAAAACATGTTCTGAAATGTTCAAACCACTTCCCGATTCTTAAACAGATTTTATAATTTGGAAGTGTGATTTTAAATGTTTACATTTTATTTTTGTGCTTAATTGATAAACAAACCGTGTGTTTCCAAAGATAAATACTTGCGTATTATCTTTTCTACATACTTTCAAGTATTCACACACATCGGTTTAATTTTTGATCAAATTGTTCTTACCATGTTTCTAAATTGAAACAATTTTTCGATGTTAAGACACCCCGCTTGTACTTTAAAGAATTTTGAGCGATATTTCATTTCGAAACATTATTTCAAGAATGTATATATTTTTGTTTCGTATAGACAATATCTGTTATTTTAGACCATAAGCCTTAATTGATATATCATTTCATTTCTGATCATTTTCATACAATGTCATATTTTCAAACAAGTCTTTTGCATTCATGTTCATTCATTCGGTATACTTGTTTGAAAATACTTCAATGTCTAAAAATGCTCAAATCTTCAAGATTATATTTTATGAGCATACATTCGTCTGACATTTGTATATGAGCTTTAACTGATAAAGTTAAACCATCTTGAGCAACAAATGCTTATTAGGATTATATGGGTTCTTTGTGCTAGGACTTAAATGAACTTCTATGAAATCACGTTAACCAGTGATTTCTACCCAAGAAGTTAATCTATAGAGATTGAGTGTGAGGAGTCTAAAAGAAATGAGTGTGGGTGTGATGAGGTAAAATGGAAAAGAGAGTTTGGTTAGTAGTGAGCTTAATGATTAAAAGAAAGAGGGTGTGAGTTCAGAGTAAAAGAATATCAAAGTCTGCACCAACTACTTTCTGAGCCGGACAACCATATTACTACCGTTTCACAACTCTTTGGTGAACGTTATTGAAATAGGCAACTAGCCCATGCCAACTCTTGACTAAACCCCACCAACCACTCATTTTCTTCTCAAAAAGAAAATGTTTCATATTATTTTGGGGACGCAACATATAATCTATCTGGTTTTCATTTGGAAATCTGGATATTGAAATAGAAGGAAGTCTGCCCCACCTTCGTACTTTAATCATGCACATTGATTCTGTGTTTATCTACTGTTGTCTCGGTGGTTTACACTATGTTGAGCCTTTATAAAAGCAATCATTCATGCTTAATTCTTTCTACACATGCACGAACACACAAAGAATTTGTTTCTTTGTCATAACATTCATAGAAATTTCCTTTGTGGTGTTTCGATGATTGGATGGAAGCCCTAGGGGAGTGAACATCACAAAAGCTCCTTTATATTGTGTATTTGTTGCACACAGTGACTTCGTGTTACTGACAGGCATCTTAACTGATTCATTTGTTGATTCAGGGGATACATGTTCTTATTTTGTCTGGATTTGCAAAGATCTAGATGAATACTTGGTTATGGATCACAGAATCAGAGGCTCTTGGACAGATCAGAATGGTCAATGACATTTCTTGCTAAAAGTTTTGATGATATAGATGCTCAAATCATCAAAAAGGGGGATATGGTATCAAGAAATGATAAAGTTTTGAGAGATAATTTTCAGAAATGTCCAAGTTAGAAAAGTTCAAAGTAAAGATTTGAAGAAGATCAAAGAATTTCTGAAGATTTGAGGAAATTTTCTTTGAAGATTATTTGCTAAAGCAATTCGAGCTGATTCCGAAGAAAATTTCTTTCCAAAGTCTGAAAGTGTTTTGTGAAAGTTTTGGGGAGATTGTTAATAGTTTGAAGACAGTTTTGGAAACAATGTCTTTAAAGAAAAAGGGGAGATTGTACTGACAGAGTTTAAAGTGAAGACTGAATTGCTAGATCTTTTTAAACAGTGATCTTGAATCCAAAGGGGGAGATTGTTAGAGCATAAATATGTTGGATACAAGATCAAGAAGACTGAAGGTCAAAGTGTAAGAAGTCAAAGTTGAGAAAGTCAACTTTCATCAAAATCAAAGTCTATTTGTAATAAAAGTCAAAGTATTTGTATTTTTAGTTTCTTTGTATTTTAGTTGTAGGTATAAATACCTTGTATTTCAGTTTTTAGTTGTAGTAACAAGTTGTCTGATTGAGAATCTGAGAGAGAGAGAATTCGTTAGATAGAGATCTGTAGAGAGAGAGAGAGAGAGAGAGAGAGTTCTAGAGAGAGAATCTTGTAATTGTTGAATTGGATTGAAATCAAACAGGTAATTTGTTTGAAGTCTTGTTTTGTTTGATTAATTGCATATAGAAACTAGATTCAGGGACACACAGTTTCGATGAATAATTTCTTCGATTAGGCTCTGATACCACATGATAGGTCATGAATTCACAATTAATCAATACATAAAAGATTGAACAAGAGGTAGATTGGGAAGGAAAATGAATGTATTATTCACAACCTAGAGAGAGAAAGAGTCTCTCTCTCTAGAAACACTAAAAGCTCTTTATGTCTACATTGTGTCTAAATTTAAAAACAAACTACAAACACTCTCCTATTTATACCCCAATCACCTATGTTACACATTTTAGCCCAACCCATATGCTAATGACAAAGCCTATTGCACTAAGGATGACTTTACAAAACTTTCTAAATATAGTACATTAACAGGTACGTTGAGTAGATATGCCTCTTGATATACCTCTTGATAGTATCTAGAGCAAACACTATTTCAGGGTGTTTGATGGTTCTATCTCTAAAATCATGATACAAGAATTCTATATCTCTGAAGTTCACATTTGCAAAGTCAGCTTCATTGAAGGTATAAGTCTTCAAATTCTTTCTCTAAACAATGAACTCAGGATACCAAATCTTCTTGTATTGCTTCATAGTCACTATGAGAACTTCCAGAATTTCTGATTTGCTTCTAACATCCTTGCATGTTCATCCCATAACTTGCAGCATTCTGATATAATCTTTCTGATAATCTGGAGACTTATCTTGAATTCCCAAGAGTTGATCTTGATCAATCTGCCTTATATAGCTCACAAAGATCTTTACCCCTTCTTCAAGATATGGAACTCTTAAGGCACTTCTGATCCTCTTTATCTCTGCCTCTATAGGACCAAACTCATCATAACCAGTATAAGGAGTAGAACCCTCTACAGCAGTACCGGAAGGACCTTCTTTTGGTTCTGGAATGATTGGCCCATGTAGAGGCTCTCTCACAAACTCCATTTGATGAACAGGACTACCAGGCTTCTTCTGATATGGTAGCTCCTCTTCAACATTAGCATCAAAATCAAGATTTACAGTAGGTTCATCATCATCAGGTTGTTGACTTTCATGGGCTTCAGGAAATTCAAACTCGCTGAAGGATGGCACAGTTGGAACAGTACTGGGTTCAGGCAATTGAACATCAACAGGACTTAGATGTAGATCATCTGGAGTAATTTGAGAAAACATTGCATTCAAAGCTTCTATGTCTCTATCCTCAAAAATATCATCCATCACACTTTCACCATAAGATGGAACTTCCCCAACTCTTCTTACAATCTTTGTTACCTCCACTACTTCCTCATCAGAAGCAATTTCAACAAAGTCAAACTTCTGCTCCTCCTCCTTGATTTTCCAATATAGCTCATACTTTCCATTTACTTCATTAAAGGTATCATTTTCAAGAGCAATAACATCAGGATTAGACAAATCCGTTATCTCCAAAATGTCTTTCCTTGTTGCAATCTTTGGCTTATCAACCCTTGATTCAACACCTTCTCCAACATACAATACCAATTCCAATTGATCATTTTGCTCAGAACCATGATCAGCTCTCCTTCCCACACTTTCAACATTCTCAGCTCTTTCTTCCACCAACACTGTTTCACCAGAACCACCAGCAACTGCTTGTTTCTCACTTATCTCCCCCTCATGATCATTATCTGGATCATGATCATGCTCCTTAGTAGAAACAACTGTCTGGCTTTGCATGATGTTTGAACTACCTATTTAAGATCAGATAGAGCAAAAAAAATGTCAGATTTAAAAGAATTGAACTCTGAGGCACTAACCAAATCTGCTGGTTTCACAGATTATGGTGGTTGACTATCATGGTGGGATTACAGAAGGGTTAGAAGATCTGTATCTTGCTGAGTATCAGGAGCTTGGGATAAAAGTTTTGCAAACAACAAAGACTTTAGCTCATCAATGGATTGGTCAGCAGGTTGAGTGTTTGGAATTTGTTGGCTTTGTTGTGTAGTCTCAGGTTGAGATAATAGGTCTTTCCCTTTCAATAAACGTTTTACTCCTCCTATCTCTTCCTCTAACTTTTCAAACATACGGGTTTCAACAGCCTTTAAGGAGCCGTCGAAGATTTCCTTAGACACGAAGTCTGGGTGAGTAATTCCAGTATCACTTAGATTAACCATTTGCATGTCAACTGTAAAAACAACAGCATGGCATGTGTTCATTATTGGCATAGACGTGGCAATGACAGGACTTCCATCCGGTCCTCGTAGTCCGGATTGCAGATCTACTCGAGATGTTCCGATCGGGTCACTTAGACAACCGATGGTATCTGATTCAATAAGTGTCCCAGAAACAAAAATTGGCAATTCAAATGGTACTAGACTCAACGGTGCATTTAAAGAAGTCGAGAACGGGGGTTGTTGTTCTCTTGTTTCAATACCTTGATCCTCCGTATTAGATGTGGTTGCCCTTTTGGAAATGTAAGTTTGGGTAATCACACGCTCAGCATGTTCTTTTCCTTCAATCTCACTCACTCTCTCCAAGTTTTCAACTAATTCTCTCTCGGTTCTCCATATATCACCAATAACATCAGTAAGAACAACATCAGCATGAGCTTGATCATCCACTTCCATGGCTTCAGTACCATAGAATGGTGCAAATAAGTCAGCTTGATCATCAGCTTGATCATCAGAATGAACATCAATTTTTTCATCAGAGTGAACATTCACATGTGCTTCATAATGAACTTGAACACCACCATCATCATCTGATCCACCATTTCCAATTGTCTCTGTATTTGTCTCCTCATCATCTTTAGAGCTTGATGCTGAAGGAACTTCACTTGTTTCAGATTCATTGCCTGCCTTTTCTGCAAGATCCAGATCATTGTCAGAACTATGACCTTCATCAGGAAGAGGTGTCACTGAATGTGGGATATTTTCCCGTGACCCTGATGCCTCTAGTCTTGGTCTCCGACCCCCCTCCATAGCCCCTCTCAGTATTTTTTCTCTTTTCTCCCCGTTTCTATACCCCCGTGGTATCAGAAACCCTTACTGACTCCGTTCTCCTAGGGATTAAGCCTTGGGTAGGGATAACCGGTTTGTTAGCTCCACTCACATTGTATAGAAGTATTGAAAAATAGGCTAAGTATGGGAATCACAGAAGTCAGCCGCTGAGCACCCAAGTACACCACAGAAGATGCAAAGCTCAGAGGTTACTTCGCAGAAGATGTACCCGAGGTCAAACCTGATGGATTCTCAGATCACAGAGCCTCTGTGATCACTCACAGAGCCTCTGTGAAGGCTAACCTCTGGAGATCAATTATGAAGCTTTTCTCAGATAGTTCAAGACAAGACCACGTGCAGAACACGTGAGGCCTGTTGTACGAAGATCCTCAAGATCAAAGTAATGGGCGTCCCACGATGTTTACTTTACAGGTGGCATTCCGTTTATGGAATGTCAGTTTTTGTCTTGTACTAAGGGGTGCATCCTTCTGCTATATTAAGGGAGCACCACCTTAGAGCGCAATGTACGAGAGCACACACAAAAATAGATGTCTGTATAATCCTTGAGCATATTTGCACATACCAGTGCGTGTTCTTGGTGTTCTTCAGTAATCAATGAAACAATTCTTTGAGTAACCTTCTTATAATACTTTACTTCCTGTTCATTAATTACGTGTGTGTTTACTACCTTGTATGTTCAATCTTTTCTACACATCTTAAACGCTTCCTCACTCTATTAAATCAATCTGTGTGTAGTATAAGGTTAAAACAAGTTATAGAACATCATAACTGGGATCAACAATTGGTATCAGAGCAGACTTTGATTTTCAATATCAAAGGATCCTGTTCTATACTTGTTTCCAGTATTCAAGGTAGTAGTTTGAGTCTGTTCTTTGTCCCAAACTCCATTCACAGTCACACTCTGTTTTCTGAATCTATATCAACCTGTTCGGTATAGAAACAGGTACAGGTGTGCATCTTCACTATAAGACAGATTCAAAGCTAGTTGGTTGGTCATCTGTTCATACTCTCCCTAGTTCATATCATTCTCTTTTTTTTCCCTAAAACTATCATGGCAAACACTGTTAACTATTTCAGTGCTGGCTCTCAATCAAAGCCTCCTACTCTCATTAGAGATGAATACCCTCAATGGAAAATCAGGATGGTACACTTCCTTGAAGGTGTGGATCCAGGTCTGGTTGAGTTTCTTCACAATCCTCCATTCATCCCAATGACAATTGTTCCTCGTGTTCCTGCCACTGCCAATACTCCTGAAATCCCTGAATATCAACACCCCAAACCTGTCCTTGAATGGAGTGAAGAAGAAAAGGCACAACATGAGCTTGCAAAGAAAGCCAAAAGACTAATCATAATGGCTATCCCAAATGATATCTTTCAATCTCTTGACTCATGTGAAACTTCAAAGGACCTATGGTTAGAGCTAGAGAAACAACTTGAGGGTGGTGCCAAAACCCTCAAGAACAACAGGGCCTTATGCGTAAATGAGTATTTTGCATTCAAAGCTCTGCCGGGTAAATCCATTCAAAGCACTTACAATAGATACAATTCTTTGATAAAAAAAATGTAAGAGGTATGGCATCCACAGAACCTCTGAAAAAACAATGTCAGATTTCTACAGAGACTGAATGATAAATGGCTTCATCTAACCATGTCCATGCAAGCCACATTGGATCTTGATGTTTGGTCCATATCTGATCTCTTTGGAACACTGATTAGCCAAGAGAACAGAATCTCCAAACTAACAACCCCTGTCGGAGGTCCTCTAGCTCTTGTAGGAAGTGCCTCAGAAGGCAAAGACAAGGGAAAGAAGGAAAAGGCAGCTGAGGAGGCATAGAGGAAGAAGAAGAAGAAGAAGAAGAAGGTACTTGTAGAAGAGAGTGAAAGTGAAGAAGATTATGAGGAGGAGATTGACATGGCTGCTCTGGCCAAAACACTTGCACTTATGACCCGACAATTCAATCGTGGTCTCAAGAAGATGGAGTAGAGAGGGAGAGAAGAAAGAGATGACAGAAGCAGAGGATATGGTGAGACAAGAAGACATGAAAGAGAAAAGTCTGAGGAGCCAAGGCAAGAAGAGAGGAGTGGACTGAGGTCAGACGGCAGAGGTGGTATCAAATTCCCAAAGCAAACTGAAGGCTGCTTCAAATGCGGGAAACCAGGCCACTTTGCAGCAGAGTGTAGGTCTTCTGCCAACAAAGGGAAACCCATAAGAGACGTTGCTTTCTATAAAAAGAAAGCAGAGTACTACACTTAGAGATTCCTAATGGCAGAACAAGAGAACCTTGTAACTGATGAATTTTTAATGAAGAAGACAACGCACTCTTCTGTGGAATGGCAGAAGTCCATTCTTCTGACAACGAGAGTGAGGTATCCACTTCTAACTCTTGTAACTCGGACTTTGAAAACAAGTTTCTTGAAATACAAAATGATCTTCTAGCTTATAAAAATACATGCTCAGATCTTGAGAAAAAGCTTGCCTTCTTTGAAAGAGAAACTAGGCTTCTCACAGAGGAGAAGGACAAGCTTTACCTTGAAAACAAATCTCTTACCTCTGAACATATTTCAACAAAAAAGGGTTTCAAGGAGAAAATCATAAATCTTGACAAAGCTTTGAAAGATTAGGTCAAAGAGCTAAAGAAATGTGAGAGTGATCGTTTAAATGCCATTTTTTTGAAAAACTTTTTTCAAAAAGAAAGATAAGTCCTTCATCAAGATCTATTCGACAGAGATCTCCAAATTAAGAGGTATCAGGATGCTCAAAAGGTTCATGAAAAGGTAAACACCCAGATCGGCAGAAGAGGATTAGGGTTCGAGGACATTGATCCTTACACAGGAAATAAAAGAAACAAATCTTTATCAAACATCTTCTGCCCTGGACAATTTTTAAAACCAAGTCTTCCAAACCTTTTATCCACATTTAAGAGGCGCAGAACCTCTGAAGGACCACATCTGAGGAAACCTCTGCAGATGGCAAATGTATGGTATGAAAACAATGATTTACCATCTACACATTCATCAAAAAGAAAATCTATTTCAAAGAAATATCTGTCTCAAAAACAGATAGGAATCTTCAGATTTGGTAATCCAGAAACACAAACTCAAATGGCTTTTGTACGCATGATGACTCCTGAAAAGGAACTGTCCTCTGAAGCCCTAGAGTTTGTTCCGGCCTCTGTGGAAGATAAACTTTTTAAAAGATTTAGGGAAAATGACTTGAGAAAGACCTATGAAAACCATTTTCTTAATCATCCTGATATTATCTCTTAAATAAGAGAAATCTTTGAGCAAGATCTACAAAACTGTCTTAATGTTCCTATGGTCATTCCTTGTATTTAAAAAATTCTAAATACTTCAGAGGACACCAATGGACAAAGCAAGGCACTTACAGAAGGTCAGGCTCTCATTCACAGAGACTTTCTCGATTCAGACTCCGAGTCAGAATCAGAGTCCTCTGTCAACAATGGGACAAGTTCTATGGAACTTGAGATACTCCCCTGTGGTCCAGAGAAGAGTAAACTTACCTCTGGCATTCTTAATAGAACAGTTCTTCCCAAAAGGAAAACCACAGGTGTACCTATCTGTCCTGATTTTCTGGACATGTGCTTGCTAGTAAAGACTTCTCTTGAGCTTGAAAATTCTAAAAAGAACAAGATCTCTCATGTTTCAAAAGCTCCAAGACCATTGAAACAATTTCAAGAAAAATTCACTTGGCAACAGAAGGGTAAATGGCCAAAAATTGATAAACTTGATGCTTTTGCGGCAGTGAAAGCAAGGAAAGAAGATCAAAGGAGAGTACAATCTAAGAGCCACTCAAGAGGAGTTTCTGAAAAAACTCAACCTAGATTAGACAAAGATTTCTGTAAAAAGAAACCTAAATCTAAAATGGGTTGTAGTAAAGTTTTCTCTGTACCCTGCTTTGACAATTTTAATGAAACTTTCAAAAAGCTTGCCTCCAATGTTCACTATTGTAAATGTTTTGATCTTATGCATGTTTTAAATCAACTTTTCTCGAGGCCCTCCTGTCTCATATATCACCCCAAATCCAAGAATGCAAAACTCAAGGGTGAGAAGAGACAATCTGGTACCTCTGCAAATGAGGATAAATCCAAAACCAAAGATGCTAAGGCATCTTCACAGCCACCTAACATGAATGGACCCATTTGGAAATGGGTACCTAAATCTCTCTAATCTGTCCACAGAAGAAACAGCATGTGCCCTTTTGGTACCTAGACTCTGGGTGCTCAAGACACATGATTGGCGACAGAGGGTTGCTTTCCTCCTACAAAGAAAA
Source organism: Arctium minus (assembly GCA_954870635.1). NCBI lineage: Eukaryota > Viridiplantae > Streptophyta > Magnoliopsida > Asterales > Asteraceae > Arctium > Arctium minus. The sequence goes on along the minus strand of OX941088.1, from coordinate 61,005,503 downwards.
ACTTGGTGGAGGATCTGTAACTTTTGGAGATAACAAAAACAGACAAATAAAAGGCTATGGAGTCATTGCCAAAGGAGACATCGATGTCAACAGAGTTGCCTACGTGGATGGCCTCAAGCACAACCTACTGAGTGTAAGTCAACTCTGTGACAATGGACTTGATATGATGTTTAAAAAACAATACTGCTCTTTATTGAAGGAAGATATAACCACAGAGCTTCTGCGAGCCACAAGACGGGGTGATCTATACCTCATGGACTTTAAATCAACTAACAGAGAAGAAAAGCTCTGCTTAGTCTCAAGTAAGAATGATGAAGCTTGGCTCTGGCACAACAGGTTCTGTCATCTAAACTTTCACACACTTGACAAACTTGTGAAACTAGACGTGGTAAGTGGTCTACCAAGTATTAGATTCGACAAGGATCATCTATGCTCAGCTTGTGAGATGGACAAACTCAAAAGGGCTGCCCACAAAACTAAGTCTGACATATCTTGCACCAGACCTCTGCAGATGCTTCATGTTGACCTCTGTGGTCCTATATCTGTGCAAAGTCTTGGTGGCAAGAAGTACATCCTTGTACTGATAGATGAATTATATAGATATACTTGGGTTGAATTCGTTCGAAAGAAATCAGATGTTCCTGAAGTACTAATCAATCTTATCAAGAGAATACAAGTTCTTTATGACTGCAGGGTACAGAGAATCCGAAGTGATAATGGGACAGAGTTTAAGAATTCAACCATTGAAGCCTATCTTTCGACAGAAGGCATATCACATAACTTCTCTGCTGCAAGGACTCCACAACAAAACGGTGTTGTTGAATGAAAGAACAGAACACTAGTGGAAGCCGCAAGAACTATGCTCACTACTTCAGGGCTCTCTATTTCCTTCTGGGCAGAAGCCATTTCAACCGCATGCTTCACCCAAAATCGATCCTTGATCGTGAAGAGACATGCAAAGACACCATATCACTTACTACACCAGAGGAATCCGAACATTAAGTACTTCCATGTCTTTGGATGTAGGTGCTTTGTACTGAACGACATAGACCAGATTGGGAAATTCAGTCCCAAAGCCGATGAAGCCAAATTTGTTGGCTATTCATCAAACTCCAAGGCATACATAATCTATGTACTCAAATCCAAGCATATACTTGAAAGTATTAATGTTTCATTTGATGATTCTTTTCAGGTGACTTCTGAGCAAATCAGCCCAGGACTCAAACTTCAAGATGAAGATTCTGGTGGATCATCACGAACAAATGATCTTCATCATCTGTTTGAAGAGATGTTCAATGATGATGAACCCTCTGAAGGTGACCGCAGAGCCTCTGAAGTCGAACCCTCTGAGGACCAAACAGGTACTTCTCTAACTGGTCCTAGTAATGCTTCACCCTCTTCCAGTAATGATGCAGGTGCAACCATCGAGGGGGAGCACTCAGAGGACAATACCAATCAAGGCCCCAAGCTCAATCAAGATCATGGTCATCTTCCAAATCTCTCTGAAGTGTCAACACCAGATCAAGGCTCCACAGAGCTCTCTACCTCAACTCATAATGAACAACCAAGCCCTGTGGCAAGTACAAATGATCAATTTCTCTCAACAGAAAATGATCTACATCAAGACGAACGTGCTCCTGAACTAACCACAGAAGTTTCCAATGATCACCTGCCCCGCATGACAAAGTGGACCAAGAGTCACCCACAGATCCAAATCATTGGTGACGCTTCTGACAAGGTCCAAACTCGATCGAGTACTGCAAATTTTTGTTACTATACAAATTTTGTGAGTATCATCGAACCCAAAAAGATATCTGAAGCTCTTGAAGACCCAAACTGGGTAGAAGCTATGCAAGATAAGCTTCTGCAGTTTGAAAGAAACGAAGTATGGACCCTAGTGCCTCTGCCTAAAGGCAAAACCGCAATAGGGACCAAATGGGTCTTCAGGAACAAAAAGGATGAAGACGGTGTGGTGATCAGAAACAAAGCAAGACTGGTGGCCAAGGGATACTTCCAAGAAGAAGGCATTGACTATGAAGAAACCTTTGCCCCTGTGGCACGACTCGAAGCAATAAGAATCTTTCTTGCCTTCGCAGCCCACAGAGATTTCAATGTATATCAAATGGATATCAAGTCAGCCTTTCTGAATGGGCAGATTCAAGAAGAAGTATATGTCCAACAACCACCAGGGTTTGAGAACTCTAAGTACCCAAATCACGTCTATTTTCTGGACAAGGCTCTGTATGGACTGAAACAAGCCCCCAGAGCATGGTACGACAGACTTTCAAACTTCCTCCTTGCAAATGGTTTCGAAAGAGGTACTACTGATACGACTTTATTCTATAAGAAGAGAAAAGGTGAGATTCTGCTTGTACAAATTTATGTTGATGACATTATATTTGGGTCTACAAATGATTTATATTGCAACAAGTTCGAGTCATTGATGAAAAGTGAGTCTGAGATGAGCATGATGGGAGAACTTACATTCTTCTTAGGATTGCAAGTCAAACAAACCACAGAGGGTATTTTCATAAACCAATCAAAATATGTCTCTGACATACTTGAAAAATACAAGCTCTCTGACTCTTCGCCAATGAAAACTCCTATGGTCACTGGATCCAAGCTCCATGCAGATCCAGAGGGCAAATCTGTGGAGTGTAAACTCTACAGAGGGATGATAGGATCTCTACTGTACCTAACCACGAGTAGACCTGATATAATGTTTGCCACATGTCTATGTGCAAGATTTCAAGCTAACCCCAAAGAATCTCATCTTTATGCTGTCAAGAGGAACTTCAGATACCTAAAAGGGACCAAAAATCTCGGTCTCTGGTATCCGGAGAACTCTGGCTTTGATCTCATGGCTTATACAGATTCAGATTACGGAGGATGCAAGCTCGACAGGAAGAGTACCTATGGGAGTTGCCAATTCCTAGGAGGGAAACTAGTAAGTTGGACTTCACGGAAACAGAACCGTGTCTCGACCTCTACGGCAGAAGCAGAATATGTTGCTGCTGCAAGTTGTTGTTCCCAAGTTCTGTGGATGAGGACCCAACTTAGAGACTATGGATTTGATATCGAAAAAATCCCCATCCTCTGTGACTCCAAAAGTGCCATTGCGATCTCTGCCAATCTTGTGCAGCACTCTAAGACCAAACATATCGATATCAGGTATCACTTTCTGAAACATCATGTGGAGCATGGAACAATAGAGATGTACTTTGTGCCCACAGACTACCATCTTGCCGACCTTTTCACGAAGGTATTGGATGAGAAAAGATTCACTTTTTTAGTTGGCAAGATTGATATGCTCAACATGAGTTGACCACAGAGCCTCTGTACCCTTGCACAAAGCCTCTGCTTTAGATATTTACTTTTATGCCTCTGCAATTAGTTTCTTAAGTTTCTTTTCCTGTACTAGTCTTATCTTTATATGATCCAAGCATAGTTGAAGGGGGAGCATACCGAACCAACAAAGACCAATCTTGACTATTCAAGGGGGAGCAAGATAGTTCTACGCAACAGACTACAGAGTGAGGTTAGCCCATCTGAACCAAGGGTCAAAACTCTTTCTCGAGCACTATGCCCTCAGAAAGATCCCACTTTGTACCATTTTTTTCTGTCAAAACTTTGAAATGATCAAATCTTTGAAAATCTTTCCTAAAAAGGAAATTTTTGGTCTCAGAACCTCTGAGGTCGACCACAGATCCTCTGCGATCTATCACAGAGTCTCTGCACCTCTAAACTGAGGATGTTTGACCAAATGCACTTTAAAAAGAACTCGATCATTTCATCGCACTTTTCTCCCTCTTATCCAGAACAACCTTGCCTATGACCTCAGAAGCCTCTTATCAGCAGAGCTTCTGTCATTCCCATCACTTGGAAATTCAGGTCATGTGCTGCGGGTTATTTTTTTGAAACTCACTGTCACGTGAGAATAGTAAATGCCAGACGCGTGAGAATAGGGTGGCGCACGTCCTAGATCGTGCACCGCCATCATCTGACGTGGCAATATTGTATTGGTTCGTAACCTGTACCGTCGTTTTTCAAAAACGGCCTCTTATCCGTTACCACTCATCACGGATTTGAAAATTTTATCTTTTACCGCTCATTCTTTTTACCCTCTCTCCTCAAATATAAAGCCCTCTCATACCTCAAAACCTTTTTCTTTACCTACTATCTTCGTTTTTCTCAAGAACTTTTCTGCAAAAGATCGATTGTTCTTCTATTTCCATGGCATCTCCATCTGCTTCTTCCAAGAAATCCAAAGGTTCTTCTGCATCAAACAACTAGATGCATTCTGAAGCCAAAAAGGCCGATTCCCATTCTGTTGAACAAGAACATGTCCTAACAAGCAGAATGCTCTCCTTCACACACCATGATTACCACTCCAAGCAACTGAATCTCAAGCCTAACAATCACTATGTTGTCTTGGAACCCAAGGGATATCCTGAGGAAGCTGCTCCTTTACTTCAAATCCTAAAAAACCACATCATCACAAAAGCCCTAACCCTAAAAAGAACTGATATTCCTGAAACTTACATTCAACAATTCTGGTTGAGTGCTAAGCATGAAAAACTGGATCGTTATGGCTACTGTGTCATGGGGTATGCCACTCATCCCTCCACTACTCAAATACTGGACCTTGGTATAAACCGAAGAAGGGTCGCAGAGGTATTCGAGCTTCCCACCAAGACCCAACTGAACCTGTTAAAATACTCTGATGAACCCTATGACGAAGAAATCCTAGAGTTTCTCAGATTCATAGGGTACGTAGCACCGATTTCCAAAAGAACTGACTTCAGACGACAGAACCTTCCACCTCTGTGGAACATTCTTTTCTCTATCCTAAATCGCTGCTTGACTTGCAAGGTAGGTAGTCCTGACCAATCTAGCCATACCATACTTGCAATAATGTATGGTATGTACTACGATTTGCCTCTGGACTATGCAACTCTTATTTTCAGGGAGATCAGAGATGCGGTCACAGGCAAGCAACAAGACCAAGCTCGAGGCACAGAGTCCAAAAATCTTGTTTTCAACAGGTTCTTTGCACTTATGCTAGGAGATGCTCTGATAGGAGAAGGGAAGTTATCTGCAGAGGGTAAGATGATCAAGGTCTATGACATGAAGTCGGACAAGCCCACAGTTCTCAAATCTGGGTATCCTGGAGCAAGACCTCTGCCAGCCCGAATTTTGGCCTACCTGAACAGTGAAGATGGGGTGAGAACTTACATTCGTGGGCACAGGACTCCTGCACCGAGTCCTGCAACCCCCCCCCCCCCACATGTAGGATTCTAAGTGGGTGAGATAGCTGTTTACCTTGGGACAGAGATAGGTGAGGGAGCTGCATTTAGAACAGAGGAGGGTGAAGGAGCTGCAGTGCGGACATAAGCTGTAGCTGAGAAACGAGAAAAGAAGCATAAAAAAAAGGACAACCAAGAAGAGAGTCGCAGAAGAAGAGACTCCAAAGTCACCAACATAGGTTGTCAAGCCAAAGAAGAAGGCTAAGAAATTGACTAAGGCAGCAACCTCTGAACCTGTCCATTCCTTTGAACTGAATGAACATGCAGAGTCCGAACAACCTCTGCAAAGGAGAAAGAAAAAGGTGATCATTGAAAGCTCTGAGGAAAGGCCATCTAGCCCTCTCCTAGTCGCCATGACCATAGCCAAGGAGATACAGAAGTTACACTCTGGAACCTTAGGCGAAATCCCAGACTTTGAAGTGACAAACGTTACGGGACTCTCAAGCTCTAACGATGAGGGTATAAAAAATATGGATAGGGAGAAAGAAGAAAAAGATGCTATGGTCACACCACCAAAACCAACTCCCAGTGCAACCCACACTTCTACCCCTGCAGTTCTAGTGCAGAGGGGTATTGAAACAGGACCGCACAGTCCGAACCCAGCCCAAGCCATCCGGACAGAGGATATTCCTTCATCCTCTGTACCACCATCCGGGGAAACCAAATCCATCTCACCCTCTCAAAAGGGTGAGAGTGTTGCTCTGCGTGTCCATTCGCCCCAGAACACATCTCTTCCGCACACAGAGGTATTCGTTACCTCTGTCACACACAAGAGTGACACCTAAACCACTTCAGAGTTGGTGGTGAAAGAACACGTTGATTCTGTGGCTCTAGAACAACCACAGGATCCATTCAACATCGATCTTAAGGGAGTCTTTAAACCCTCCCCCAAAGAACATGTTGACCGAACTTCCATAGATGCTTCCTCTGTGGAACATCGAGGATTTGAAGTAAATCCTCTAGAGCTCAACATAAAAACAGGCTCTGAAGGTGCCAAAAACTCGTTGGCTAAATCTGGAACATGTGTTGTTCCAGAGGTTACCTCTGACACTTTTGTCACAAAGGGCGAGTTTAAAGCCTTTGCTGACATGGTGCTCACAAAACTTGACGAGTTGAAAAGCTCTGTCTATGTAGATTCTCAAACAATTGTAGATGCTCTTCAAGCAAACACCGCCGCCTTGACCGCTCTTCGCCAATCCTCCACTCAACATTCGGCAGCGATCAATGAACTAAACACAAACTGCGCGAAAAGGGCAGATCTTCAAGCTTGTGGACAAACCATCATTGCACACTCCAATCAAATTCAGGTTCTCGGGGATCTTTGCACAGAAGAGTTCCCAAAGTATGCTACACAAGGAGTTCAGACCGGAGTGAATGAAATGGCCAAGCTTCGAGAGGAAATAAAGGACATAACTCGCAGTGTTATGGTCCCCTTCCACCCACAGGAATCAATATCTGTACCTGACCCCTCTGCTTTCACGACAAAAGCCGACCTAGAAGCAATGGGCAATCAATTTCTGGGCAACCTCAACCTTCTTCGATCCAACTTCAATGAACAAGGAAAGAAGGTGGCAGCAGACTTGAAGAAAACCCTAGCCACATTTCGTTTCAAGTCTGATGTGGAAATCAACGCACTATCATTGGCTGCAGAGGACGCCCTACAGAAGATCAACAAACATGCTGATGAACACCTTTGCAAGAGGAAGAAGAGAAAGGCCCCTGCCACTTGCCAAGATGAGGCCTCACAGAACTTATGACCACTGCACCTACACCCGTTGTACAGTTTCAAAGCCTTAATCCAGTAAACGCTGCAGATACTTCAGAGACCTCTCCACGGAAGAAAGATCAAAACATCTCTAAATCTGACAAGAAAAATCCCTCAGAACAGTCCTCATAGCAGAAACGTCAAGAGGACAGAGTAAAAGAGATAGTTCAATCGATGGACGCCATGAGAGTTCCAATCCCAAGGCCTCCACCGAAAGAACTTAAGTTTTAAGAGAACATTCATACCTATCTTTACAGCGCAGAGCCCGAAGCCGTCTTTTTAGCACCAAATCTGCATCCCTTAATCAAAGAAGACATCAGAAGACGCTTCGAGCGAACTGCACTAGAAAGGGATGAAGTGTTCTCCACAAAAGATATCAAAACCGTGATGAGTATCTATCTGCACTCCTTCGCCAACAAGTCAATCATGTATGCAAAATACTTAGTTGAGAGAAAAGATGGGAAGCAATACACGTTCACAGATGCAGACTTAAAGAACCTCTGTGCCTATGATCTTCCTCAACTACATGCCTTCACAGAGCAAAGACTTGAAAAGCGTAAGGAGTACATGATAGCGAATGGCAGGATCAAGGAGGTGATGCGCGAACATGTAAAATATCACAGCAAAATGGACTTCGAGGTAGCTCTACAAATCGGAGTCGAGAAGTTGTCGATCACCAAACCACATGACCAATTCCCCGGAATCGAGAACGTTTCTTCCAACTCCTTAATCACAGAGCCTGAGTTCGGATTCATCTACAGAGACGATGATAGGCTTAAAAAGATGTACCGGCCAAATCAAAGTCACAAGTACTCGAACAACACTCTACAGAAGATAAAGAACACGATTCTGAGGAAGAAGGGCTCTGAGATTGTGCAACCGGGACCTGCAGAGACAATGATCGGACAGATTGATGCTCAACTGAAGTACAGGGAACTCATTCTATCGATGAGAAAAACTCTAGTTGAAAGCTTTACCAACCCGAAAAATGACTTTCCCCAATGACTTCTGTAATCTTTTCTTATATTTTCATTCATTTGCTTCCTAATGTAACTGTCTTCTGGCATTTTCTTTTTAAATGAAAATTCGTATTCAGAGGTTGAGTTCCTTTCTCCTCTCTTTTTTTTCCTTCTTAGCCAACACCTCATTTTTCAATTTTTTTTTCAATACTTAGGGGGAGATTATTAGCTCCACTCACATTGTATAGAAGTATTGAAAAATAGGCTAAGTATGGGAATCACAGAAGTCAGCCGCTGAGCACCCAAGTACACCACAGAAGATGCAAAGCTCAGAGGTTACTTCGCAGAAGATGTACCCGAGGTCAAACCTGATGGATTCTCAGATCACAGAGCCTCTGTGATTACTCACAGAGCCTCTGTGAAGACTAACCTCTAGAGATCAATGTTGAAGCTTTTCTCAGATAGTTCAAGACAAGACCACGTGCAGAACACGTGAGGCCTGTTGTACGAAGATCCTCAAGATCAAAGTAATGGGCATCCTACGATGTTTACTTTACAGGTGGCATTCCGTTTATGGAATGTCAGTTTTTGTCTTGTACTAAGGGGTGCATCCTTCTGCTATATTAAGGGAGCACCACCTTAGAGCGCAATGTATGAGAGCACACACAAAAATAGCTGTCTGTATAATCCTTGAGCATATTTGCACATACAAGTGCGTGTTCTTGGTGTTCTTCAGTAATCAATGAAACAGTTCTTTGAGTAACCTTCTTATAATACTTTACTTCCTGTTCATGAATTACGTGTGTGTTTACTACCTTGTATGTTCAATCTTTTATACACATCTTAAACGCTTCCGTACTCTATTAAATCAATCTGTGTGTAGTATAAGGTTAAAACAAGTTAAAGAACATCATAACTGGGATCAACACGGTTCTAGTTGTCCCATAGACTCTCTATATTCTACTATGCTTTCACACTCCGGATCTGCATAAACTAACAAGCTTTCAGGCACAGGCATGGACTATGGAAATTCTCTTTTCTGCTTCATAAGATATCTCATCTCATTGAATGGAACATGAGGATGATTGCCCCTTTTTGGTATTTGTGAGTTGCTCCACATCATACTTCTAACAATAAGAGTCATAAGTCTTTGGTACGGTATGTAGTTTGGTGCCTTTGAAGTTTTCTTTGAAACCACCTTCTCATAGAGCTCGGTCCAGAAGATAATGGCATAGTCAATGTGCAAGTCATGAACAACGGAGCAGAATAACTTAAGAATATGAATGCTGGCATTATCTGTTCCGTAGATCTTTGCTGTCAGACATCTGTTGATGACAGAGAATAAGGTATAGTAGAACGGTGGCATATTGTTCTTCTAAAAGTGACTGACTTGAGTCATCTAGCCAAGATACCCCATATCTCTGATTCCTTTGAACACTTCATTGTCTGATGGCAGCTCATCATAGGAAGTTCTGCCTTCTCTTGCTGTTTCCGATGGTAGACTCAGTATGAATCTTAATCTTTGAAGACTAAGAACTCCAGTGAAATGATCTATCTCCAGCTTGAAAATTGGTATTCTCTCTCCTTGCTTCTTCATGTGACTAAACCGGATGGTCTTCCATGCTTGCTGTACATAAAGTTCAGGAACTACTGCTACTGCTGTTAGAGCATTCCTGAGAGGATGGTTCCTCAGGATATCCAGTACCAAAGGATCAATTCGGATGTTGAATTAGAGATGATGATTGTTAGGTTGTTGGGGTTTCATCTCAGCTGGTGATATCAGAAAAAGATCCGGATTGACATATTGTGGCACTTGAAAATCAGATCTAGATGATGGCATTGGAAAGTGCTCAGAAGCTTCATGTGGTGAATTCTCACCGGTCTGAACATGTTGGTCTATAGATGGTTCTGCCATTGGTACCTGAAAAGATAAGCAATGTTGGACAGGATCCAAATGGTTAGTGAAAAATGATGTTTTGACACTTGAAAAACCATTTTTCAAAAAATGACAAGTGTAGAATTTGCATGACAGGGGTATGCGAATTCTACACTTGGGAAATGAGATCAACCACAGAATTCGTATGAAGCTCTATACGAATTCCTCACTTGGAATTTAACAAAACAATCCCAGAATTCGTATGAAAGAGATACGAATTGTATACTTAAAAAAATGACACTGAAGATTAGAATTCGTATGAAACCATTAATCAACAAGAATTCGTATGAACCCTCTAAAATTCAAATATTAATGATTTTCTTAAATATTTCTAAATATTAACAATGAACCTCAAGAACATTCATATGAATATTCATATTAACCCAGATTACCAAACATTTAATTTTGAATTTTAACCCAAAAAAATTTTAATCTGTTAAGATTGATTCTTGATTAGAAACTCTTTTAACCAAGAAATTTTGAGATTAAAGAACATATCGACCCTTAATCTCTGATTTTCACCAAGAACACCATGAGCAAGTCGAAAGTCGAAGTCCCAAACCAATCTCAGAAACAAGTTACTTAGGTTAAAATTAATGGTCACTGAAGTTCGATTTTAACATATGAATATCCTTTTCAATTCAGATTAACATAAAGAAATAATCAAGATCAAGATAAGGTAACCTGCAAAGATCTAAGGTTCATTTGAATAGTTGAAGATGAACAGTCCTCAAATTCCAAAAACCTAATACTAATCCAGATAACGTAACCTGGAAAGAAACCAAAGATACAAACAATACAAACAATCAAAACATGAACAATAAGAACAAAAATAACACCTTTGAACAATGAATCGAGAAGAAATCGAAGAAAATCTCTAAGTCGCAGGATTTTACGAAAAGTGAGGGTTTCGTATGAAAACCACCTATATATACTCTGGAATAAACAAGACACGTGGCATGATTTTATTGGACTACCCACTTTTTGCATGACACACGGATACAAATTGTCTATGAAAGAATTAGACATAGTGTGTGAGTGTTAGACTGTAATTGTATTCAAGATTAAATGAGGGTCATTGTTGTAATTAGTGTTTGTGTGTGTGTTGTAATGAGCTTAGAAGGTTTGACCTTGCTTGGTCATGTTGACCTATATATAAGCAAGTCCTTGTATTGTTTGTAAGATGTGATAGTAAGTGTGTGAAAGTAAAGGTGTAATATTGGTGGTAGTTGAGAGAGAGTAAGAACATACACAAAGAACACACACATACTTGAGATCTGTGACTAGATGTTAGATCTGTGATTAATTGTAATTCATGTGATTGATCTAATAAAAGTGTTTGTGTCAATCTAAATGTGTTAATGCTAGTAATCACTGGGCCACAGTGAGAATTCGCACGACTCGATATACGAATTATGTGTGAAAACAAGAATTCGTATGACAGTGTGATGTGAATTCTTCACTTCTCGCATAAAGGCACATGTGAAAAGTTAGAACTCGTATGAGACACACATGCGAATTCCAAAGAATTCGTGTAACACACACATGCGAATTCTGAGGATTTCGCATGATAGTGTTATGCTAATTCTGGCCTTAGCAACATTTCCATCTTTTAAAAAACATTCTAAACTTGGAAATTTGCTATTTTTGGAAATTTTTTCAACCTTGCCAAGAATAGAAACTTTCCATAAATGGAAAATTTCCAAAAATGACATTTTTCTTTCATTTTAAGTTTCAAAAACAATTTACACATACTTCACACTTATAACCCTATTTAGATTTTATTTGTTGAGCTCCCCCTTGACTTGATGTCTGTCTCTTCTAATTCTTGTCATGACTTTGTTCTTACTGGGCCACAATTGGTATCAGAGCCAAATCCGTTTGAAAATCAAAAAAATATTTTGAGTCGACACTGTTCACGTTACTGTTCACGAAGTCAAAATCAATTTTGATTTTTAGTGGAATTTTTGAGTTGAATCTGATTAGGTTATGTTCGAATTGTGAAATCGATCATGTCTGTATAATTTGTTTCAAGGTTTGCACAATATTCGATTGGTAATTTTGATTTTAAAGAAGTTTTTGGTTCACGAGTTTCACGTACTGTTCTTGAATCAATTTGATGATTTGTGTGTTTTTAATCGAAATTGCTTGCTAAAATTGTGTTCGAAATGTGTTGGTGAATGAATTGTCAAATTTTCAGATCGAAATTCGGAGTCTAGATGAGTTTTTGGTGTGATTTTGATTGATTTTAGAGGTTTGCGTGTGTTCGTTAAACTTTGCGCTTGATTCATCGTAGTTTGCGCTTGATTCATCGTGTTCATCCTGGTTTGCGTTTCATTCATCGAAAGTGTTATTTGTGTTTCTCCACAAACGCAAAGTCAGGATTTGCGTTTCACATCACAAACGCAAAGTGGAGTTTGCGATTCACACTACAAACGCAAACTAAGGTTTGCGCTCCTCGTCACAAACGCAAAGTAGCAGTTTGCGTTCCACTCCACACACGCAAAGTAAGGTTTGCGTTCCTCACTACACACGCAAACTAAGGTTTGCGTACCAAATCACAAACGCAAAGTGTTGGTTTTCGCTCTTCACTGCAAACGCAAAGCAAGGTTTGCGTTCCACATTGCAAACGCAAAGTAGTGTTTGCGTTCCACATCACACACGCAAAGCTTGGTTTACTTGTTTTTTTTTCTGAGAAATTTTCAAACCTGTAATATGGCCTTTAATAGTGAAATTTTTTTCTCTAGGGGCGCTGCCCCTCGACCCCGCAAGGGCGTTGCCCCCGTGCTAACTCTGCGCAGGGGGACAAAAGTTCTTTGAGTAATCAAAATCTCTGAATTTTTTTTAAGTTTTCTTGATTTGATTGGATTTAAAGATCTTTACTAGCTAATATTTTTTCATCTTGTGTAGGTATATACAGATCTTAACCATGGCAAATGAATTTCTTTCTATGGGATCTCATCTGAAGCCTCCGGTCTTGTCTGTCGGAGATTATTCACAATGGAAGAAAAGAATGATTCAGTTATTGAATCTAAAGAACAGAGATTATATGACATCTATCATAGATGGTCCGGGAAATCCACAATCGTTTGTACCTGGACAAGCAGCCACAGCTACATCTCCAGCTATCCCAGATCGATATGTGTCAAAACCATATCAATTCTTTACTGATGTGGAAAAGGCAAGACACAAGATAGATGAAGAGGCACTTATCTATCTTACTATGGCAATCCCTAATGACATCTACAATCGTGTAGATAGTAGGGAATCTGCAAAAGAGTTATGGGATGAATTGGAGAAACAGTTTCAAGGATCAAAGAAGTCAATTCAGACAAAGCTGAATCAGAGTATAAATGCATATGAAGGCTTTCATGCGAAAGAAGGAGAGACTTTGTTGGAAAAATACAATCGCTTCAATGTGATATTGAATGATCTAAGGAGAAATGGAATGAACAAGTCAGAATCAGAGATCAATTATAAGTTCATCAAGAACTTGAACCCAGAATGGAAAAGCTATGCTATCAACATTCAGATGACTAAGGACATGGCACAAGAAGACGTCAATGATATCTTCACAAATTTATCTTAGCATGAGGATGAAGTAAAGCAGCTTGGTGCTGAAAAGAAGATGGTCAAAGATTCTCTAGCCTTAATGTCTGAACGTAAGAAAGGGTCAAGTTTCAAGCCAGTTCTTCTTACAAGTCAAAGTCAAGGAAATCCAGAGCTCTCCTCACTGAAGTTACTGATTCAAGCACTGATCAATCTTCTACTGAAAGTGAAGAATATTCAGATGAGGATATGCAACGATTCGCTGAAAATCTGGCTCTTCTCACAAAGCAGTTTAAAAGCTTTGGAAAGAACAAGTACAAGCCGAAATATGAGAGTTACAAGAAAGACAAGTTCAAACCGAGATCTGAAAAGAAGTATGAGAAAAGAGGAGAGAAAAGAGATGAAAAGCGAGAAGAGAAACGAGAAGAGAAGAGAGAAGGAAAGAAAGAAGAGACTGAGCCGAAATATGGAAGATGTTATAACTATGGAAAACCAGGTCATTTTTCCAAGGATTGCAAGTTCAAGCGAACAAAGAATTCGGAATATTATGCTCGGAAAACTTTGTTAGCAAAGAAGGTGGAAGATGGTCAGAACTTAATGGCGGAAGAAGAGAATTGGCTCTACAAGAGTTCTGATGATGAATCTGCACACTTTACTCAGGTGTGTATGATGGCCAAAGTAGATGAGGACATTGGATCATCTTCTGATCATTCCGACTGTGGTTCCAAGGTACGTATTCAATCCTTAAAGGCTCAAGTTAAATTCATGAAAGAAGAGTTTAAAACTTTAAAAGGCAAACTTAGTCATGAAAGACAAACAATGTTGAATTTTCGTGATGAAAATTCAATGTTGAAAGATGTTGTTAAGGAAAAAGAATATGAGAAAGATTGTTTGAAAAAGGACAAAGATGTGTTAAATTCAAAAATATCTGAGCTTGAAAGAGATCTTGTAAACTTAAATGCTGAAAAAGGTGATTTTCAACTAAAATTTGAAGCATGTTTTCAAGAAAGAAACGAGGCATATTGTAAAATCAAGCAACTGGAGGATTTAAATATGAAAAGAGGACACACTGAGCAAACATTAAATCTTTTAACAAACAAACTCCAAGATGTCAGATTTTATAATGTTAAAAAAGGTTTAGGTTTTGAACCAAATACTGTTTTGAAAAGAGCACCAGAAAATTTGTATAATTTTGATAAAATGGGCTCTACTTCTACAAAACCTGATATTCATGATACTTTTGTAAAAGGTAAAGTTGTGAATGATGATGACACTTTATCTTGCGCTGATTCCATTTCAAGTTTAAAATCTGTTGGTTTTGCTTATAAAGATTTAAATGAAAGTTACAAAACAAGAAAGATAGAATTTAGTGATTTTACGTCTCTATTTTCTCCAACAGAATCAGCCAAGATTGATGAAAATAATACTAAATCTCAGTGTCAGTTTGATGAATCTGATTTAGAAACTGATGTTGAGAATCAAGTGTTATTATTTGATTTATTCACGTCTAATTCATCAAATGGATCAAAAGCAAATCTTGAATTTTCCATATACACGTCTAATTCTAAACTTGATGCTGTTATATTGAAGATAAAGATGGTCGTACAATTTTTAAAGCCAAGCGGAATGAAAATCTTTATTCTGTGAATTTTCCAACACTTTCTGCATCAAGACATGTTTGTCTGATTGCAAAAGCTTCACGAGCTGAAAGTTGGATATGGCATCAGCGTCTGTCTCATCAAAACTTTGATGCGATTAATCAGTTGGTGAGACAAGGCATTGTCAAAGGTCTACCAGAACTAAGGTTTGAGAAGAATTCTCTTTGTCCCGCTTGTGAAATGGGAAAGATGAAGCGAACATCTCATAAAGCAAAGACAGAATTCTCATCTTCAACACCTCTTGAATTGATACATATGGACCTTTGCGGCCCGATGAGGACTCAGTCTATCAATGGTAAGAAATATATTTTGGTCATGATAGATGAGTACTCCAGATATACTTGGCTGGAATTTTTAAGGAACAAATCAGATGCAGCAGAGCTAATCATTGAGTTTTTAAAGAAGATCCAGGTTCGACTACAATTGCCGGTTATATCTTTGAGAAGTGACAATGGCACGGAATTCAAGAATGAAAAGCTTCAGAGTTATCTCATATCTGTTGGGATCTCTCACAACTTTTCTGCTTCCTACACTCCTCAACAAAACGGAGTAGTTGAAAGGAAGAATCGAACACTGGTGGAAGCTGCAAGGACAATGTTAGCCTATTCCGAATTGCCAATGTTTCTGTGGGCTGAAGCCATAGCTACTGCGTGTTTCACACAAAACCGCACGATTGTCATCAAAAGACATAAAAACACAGCGTATGAACTTACTAAAAGTTGAAAACCGAATATTAATTTTTTTCGTACTTTTGGTTGCAAGTGTTATATTCTCAATGATCGAGACAATCTTGGTAAATTTGACAAGAAGGCTGACGAAGGCTAATTCATTGGTTATTCGTTAACGTCAAAAGCCTATCGGATCTACAATAGACGAACCAAGACGATCATGGAGAGCATTAATGTGTCATTCGACGAATCATCAACGTTGACTTCTGAACACAACAGTTCAGAACTCAAGCTTCAACAGAAAGTTTCTATTGAAGATGGAATAGAACCTGAAGTCAAACAGCATAAGTCTTCTAATTCAAATAAAATTACAGCTGAATTAGACTTATTATTTTTTGATGCTTTTCTGGATATATGTGCAGATTTTGAAAAATCAAACATATCCACATCAACTTCAGAGGTTCCAATTATAGTCGCAGATATTTCAGGACCTTCTAAAAATGTCACAATATCAACCGCATCAGGTACATCTACACATATACATTCTGAAGATACTAATGTTGATTCTGTGCATGCAGATCCAAATTCTGCAACAGAAGTTCCGAGTGATTCTTCTATTGTTCCGGAAATATTTACTTCAGAAGAGGTTGTACAAGATGTCCCGAGCACATCTGGGGTTGATAAAGACTTACCTGTAGTATATGATGAATATGAGGAAGATAATACTCAAGCTGAAATTCATCCGATTCCAAGTACAATGAAATGGACAAGAAATCACCCACTTCATAATATCATTGGTGATGCACAGTCTGGTGTACAAACGTGTGCAGCATCAGCTAATTTTTGTCTATATTCAAGTTTTTTAAGTTCTCTCGAGCCGAAGAAAGCTTCAGAAGCCTTGCGCGATCCAGATTGGATACTGGCGATGCAAGATGAACTTCTACAATTTGCTCCTGTGGCACGACTGGAAGTGATACCAATCTTCTTATCCTATGCAGCGCATAAAAATTTTACGGTCTTCCAAATGGACGTAAAATCAGCATTCTTAAATGGGATATTGCATGAAGAAGTATATGTTGCTCAACCAGAAGGATTCGTTGATCCAAAGAACCCTGATCATATCTATGTCTTAGACAAAGCCTTGTATGGACTCAAACAGGCACCAAGAACTTGGTACGAAACTTTAACTCAAATTTTACTCGCTTCAGGATTCAAGAAAGGTACAATTGATACTACTCTCTTTCTGAAAAAGCAAGGTGATGATATGATTCTGATTCTGATTTATGTAGATGACATAATTTTCGGTTCTACAAATCCAAAGTTTTGTAAAAAATTTCAAGAATCATGGAATCTCGTTTTGAAATGTCAATGATGGGTGAACTGAATTTTTTCCTTGGTCTTCAAGTAAAACAGTTACCCGAAGGCATTTTCATTAATCAGTCAAAATATATTCGAGATATTTTAAAGAAATTTAACATGACTGACAGTTCAGTGATGAAAACACCGATGGCAACGGGCACACTTTTAGATGCAGATCTTTCTGGCAAATCAGTAGATCAAAAAGTGTACCGTAGCATGATTGGGTCACTGCTGTACTTAACTGCTAGTAGACCGGATATTATGTTTGCTACATGTTAACTCCAAATCTTCATTCTTTAAAGTGTTTAAAATATCTGTCCTACTTCAGAGGACTTCCAGAGACAGACTTCAGAGGACGAAGACTTCAGAGGACGAAGACTTCAGAGGACAAACCTGCCTCTGAAGTACTTATCAGAGATTGCAACTTTCAGAGAAGACATCAGAGATAGCTTCATCAGAGGCTCTGAAGACAACGTCAGAGCTCTGAAGACATTCTCTCTGAAGATGTTCACTCTAAAATTATCTACGAGTGAACAGAAGAACAGATGACACGTCACCTTGTGATAAGATTTACTTTCTAGAATAGGTCACTGTTCAGCATGCTTCCTTTCGTCATACAAGTACACTACTTACTTTATGGTCCTATAAATAGGACCATCACCTTATTGTTCAAGTGTGCTTGAGAAGTTATATATCTGATAATATAAGTTGAATACTTTATTCCAAGAATATCTTGTTTATCTTTATCTGCTTTATGAACTGTGATATTTGAATCTCCTTTGATATTAAACTGTATTGCTTCCGCTGTCATTACTCTTATTGTTTATATCATTGTTACGAGATTAGATCTGGGATCCAACAATTGGTATCAGAGCTTCCTTTGTTTCTAAACAAAGAAAGATCATATCTGCATACTCGGATAGATTTACATCTCATTGATTCTAAACTTTCATTATCTGTGCATGTTCATATAAACCCAGTTTATTAAAGAACATCATATGCTCTAGATTTGATAGTAAATCTCAGTTCATTACAAAAAGCATCAGTTCTTCAAATCTTCATTTTTTTTTACAAATGGCAAACTCAAGCATAAGTGCCATTTATACAGCTGGGTCATTAACAAAACCTCCTACACTTTTAAGGGATGAATATCCCCAATGGAAGATAAGGATGGTAAATTTCCTAGAAGGTATGGACAGGGATCTTTTTAGATCTGTGAACATTGGACCTCACATTCCAATGGTGTTGGTTCCAGGAGTTCCTACAACAGCAGATACTGCCGAAATACCTGCATATTATGAAAAGAAAACCACAAACTTCACTGATGAAGAAAATAATATGATGGATAATGACTCAAAAGCTGTTAGATTACTCATAATGGCCATTCCCAATGATATCTTTCAAGAACTTGATTATTGTAAAACTGCAAAAGAGATATGGGATCAGTTGTTAAATCAACTTGAAGGTGGCCTACAAACCCAGAAAAATAGAAGAAATCTATGCATCAATGAATATCATGATTTTCATGCTCTACCAGAAGAAACATTACACCAAACTTACTCAAGATTCAACATTCTAATAAACAAATGCAGAAAGTTTGGAGTAATAAGAACAAAAGAGGAAAACAATGTTCTTTTTTTGAAAAGCTTGAATGAAGAATGGTCACAACTGTCGATGTCTATACAGGCTAATCAAGATCTTGAGTCATGGTCATTAACTGACATTTATGGTACTCTTGTTGCACATGAAAAAGAAGTTATGAAGCAAAAATCAAAAACCTCTTTGGGTGGACCCCTTGCGCTTGTTTCAAAACAAATATCGAAAGAAAACAACTGTGAAGAGTCACAAAAATGTTTGGAAACAAAAAGAAGATCCAAAAAGGTCTTGATGGCAGAAGAAACTCATACAGATTTAGACTCAGATGAAGATATCAATGCCTTCGCCAAATCTCTTGCATTAATCACTCATCAATTTAACAAGAAATTTGGTAAGAAGGTATTTGAAGGAAGGAGAGAGAATGAAGAAAGAAGAAATCCGGAAAGAAGATTTCAACAAGAACCCAGATTCACTCCATATAGTGATCAAAAGGGTGCAAACTTCAATCATGATGATGCAACACAACAAACAAGACCACAACAACCATTCCAACCAAGGTATCCACAACCACAGAGATACTTTAAACCTCAAGAATAGAAGCCAGGGACAAGTACTGCCACTCTTCCAACAAATCAAAATGATGGAAGATGCTTCAGAAGTGGAAAACCAGGCCACTTCTCTGCAAACTGCAGAGGAAAACTTGTCAAAGATCAAGATTACTACAAGAACAAATATAAATACAATGTAAAAGAAAGAGTTCTTGTAGCAGAAATGGAAGATTGGCTATCAGACTCGACAAGCGACGGCGAGGAAGAGCCAACAAATCTCTGTGGTATGGCTTTTTCAGATGGAGATCAAACTGATGAAACATCTGAAGGCAACTCTGAGAAGGTAAACTCTCTTTACACCTCTGACAGTGATCCTGAAATAGATGCATTTAAACTAATTAATGAACTTCATGATTTAGAGCAAAAGTTTGTTGAAGAAAAACATAAAAGAGAGCAAGTAACAAAAGAGCTCATTTTTTACAAAAGAGAAAAGAATCTTCTGGAATCAGAAAAGAAAGATATTTTTCTTGAAAAAACTAAACTTGAAGAAACCTTCAAGCAAAAAGAAAAATCATTTTCAGAAGAAATAAGAGAAATAGAGAAAGTTTTAAAAGGAAAATAAGAAGAAGTAAAGAAATCTGAGTATGAAAGGCTCAATTCTATTGCCTTAACCAATTTTTTTCAAAAGGAAAGAGAAATCATACATCAATCTCTAGATAGAAAAAATCTTCGAATCAAAAGCTATGTTAATGCACAAAGTGTCTTCGACAAAATAAAATCTCAAATGGACTCTCAAGGGCTAGGATTCAATGAGTTGAATTCATTCAATGGATTGGAGAAAACTTCACTTTCTTCCACTTTCTGTATGGGAAAGGTCCAAAGCTTTGAAAGTCCATCTCTGAATAATTTCAAAAGAATGAAAACATCAGAGGGATCAAAAGCAAGAGCTTTGAATTTCAAAAATACTACGTACTCTGAAGTAAAAGACATTCAATAATCTGTGTTACAGATAAAAGAAGAAACTTCAGAAGTACTCTTTACAAAACCTCAGAGCTATGATCCCAAAGAAATTTTCAGATTTGATGCTTTCATCTCAAGTGAATCAGAGACATTTGAACCAAGTACCTCTGATACAAGTACTTCTGAAAATGGATCTAAGAGTTCACTTAATCCAAATGCTCCTCTGTATTCACCAAAGTCAGATGAAAACATCAGAACCACGTTTGAAGATGATGTTCAAAGGATATGGAAAGAAAATGTCATGGAGGACTTAAAAAGAAAAGAAAGCATGAAACGGATCATCAAAGTCTCTAGATCAAAAGAAATTAAAAAACCAATAGAGGTAGATATCTCTATTAAATCTAAGAGAGACTTTCTTGACTCTGATTCAGAATCTGATTTAGAGATTGATGAACAGATTTTTTGTAAACCAGGGAATGTAATTCACAAAATGATAGAAACTGTTGGCTCTGGTATTTTGAATGTTCCAATTTCAGTATTGAAAACCAAAACCAGAATACCAATAAGTCCTGATTTTGCAAATATGTGTTTACAAGCAAAAACATCTCTGGAATTTGAAAAAGAGTTGCAAGAAAAGGCAAAGAATAAAACAAACACTTCTGGCTCTTACACCTATAAAACAATAAAATTCTCTCCTGAACAAAAGGGCAAATGGACAAAAACTAACCATATTGATCTTGTCTGTGCAGTAAGCAGCAAAGAAAAGAAGATGTTTTTGAACAAGAAAAAGCAACTTGAAAAGAAGACTGTCTTTCAAGCAAAAAGAAAAGAAGTAGTTAGGGATAAATGTAATATTCCTAGCGCTAGTTTCAAAAGAAGTCAAAATGTAACAAATGCTTTTAATAAAAAGAAAACCTTTGCTCCTACTTCTTCTTGTTCTATTAATTGTAACTGCATTTATCTCTTGATGAAACTGAAGAATCATTTTAAAGGATCACACTGCCTTTTGAATCAATCTCTGAAAAATATCTCAGAGACAAAATCTCAAAAGAAGACACGTAAAGGCAAGACATCAAAAGATGAGATGCCAAAAAGTCATCCAAATCCACCAAAGTCTAACACAAAAGGATCCATAATGAGGTGGGTACCTAAGAAACAATAATCTGTCTTGCAGAAACAGTCAATGCCAATCTGGTACCTAGATTCTGGATGTTCAAGGCATATGACTGGAGATAAAGAACTGTTATCCTCATTTAAAGCAAAATCTGGAGGAGCAGTTACTTTTGGAGACAACAAGCAAGGTCAGATTAAAGGATATGGTGAGTTATCAAGAGGAAATGTTTCAGTATCAAAGGTTGCTTATGTGGATGGATTAAAACACAATCTGATAAGCATAAGTCAACTTTGTGATCATGGTTTTGATGTGAAATTTCAAAGAAAATATTGTTCACTTCTTCACTCAGAATCAGGTCAAGAAATGCTAAGAGCAGACAGAAAAGGTAACCTCTACAGAATGAACTTTACCAAAATCACAGACACTGATTCAGAGAAACTTTGTCTTGTATCTCTGAATAGTGAGGAAATCTGGCTCTGGCATAAAAAGTTTTCACATCTAAACTTTTCCTCACTTGATAAGTTAGTTAAACTTAATTTGGTTAAGGGATTACCATATCTAAAGTTTAACAAAGATCATCCTTGTTCTGCTTGTGAGATGGGAAAAATGAAAAGATCTTCCCATAAAACCAAAAGTGAAAACAATTGTCCTAGACCTCTGCACATGCTTCATGTGGACCTCTGTGGTCCTATCTCTATACAAAGTCTAGCAGGTAAGAAATATATTCTGGTTCTGATTGATGAATTTTCCAGATACACATGGATAGAATTCATTAGAGCTAAATCTGATGTACCTGACATATTAATAAGGTTGTTAAAAAGATTACAGGTTCTATTCAGCAGCAAAGTTCAGAAACTAAGAAGTGATAATGGAACAGAGTTCAGAAATGCCAAAATCAATTCTTATCTATCAGAAGAAGGCATTACACCTAACTTTTCTACAGCAAGAACTCCTTAACAAAATGGAGTAGTTGAAAGGAAAAACAGAACACTTGTTGAAGCTGCAAGAACAATGCTTGCTGGATCTGATCTTGCAACAAATTTTTGGGCAGAAGCAGTAGCAAGTGCCTGCTTTACTCAGAATAGAGCTACAATTGTCAAAAGATTTCAGAAAACATCCTATGAACTCATTAACAATAGGAAACCTAATGTTAAATATTTTCATGTTTTTGGATGCAGGTGTTACATTCTGAAAGATAGAGAATATCTTGGAAAGTTTGACAAGAAAGCTGATAAGGGCAAATTCATTGGATATTCATTAGCCTCAAAAGCTTTCAGAGTGTTCAATCTTAGAACAAGGACTATCCAAGAGAGCATCAATATCTCTTTTCACGACAATAAAAGCTCTGAACAACAAGAGAGTTCCTCGTCACCTATCTTTGAATCATCAAGGGAATCTGAATTAAACAGAATATTTGAAGATTTCTTTGATGATGAAAACTCTGAAGTTATCTTCAGAGATAGACCGAGAGTGAATTCAGAGGAACCTCAAGAAACAGGTACAACCCTTTCAGGGCCCTCTGGATTAACACCTTCTATTTCACCAAATACAGATCAGCAAAGTGAATCAAAAGAAGATCAAGAAGTATCCGAAGTAACTCCAGAAGCAAATGGTGAAGAACAAGAATCTGCTTCATCTCTGGAACAAAACTCAGAGCCTCTGAACAGTACAACAGAGGTGTCACCAACAGAGCCTCTGAACAGTACAACAGAGATATCACCTACAGAGCCTCTGAACAATACAACAGAGGTGTCACCAACTGTCAGAGACTCTGAAGCTCAAACTCCACCCCAAATCTATGCTCCAATTACCAGATGGACAAAAGATCATCCAATTGATCAAATCATTGGATCCTCATCCGCAGGAG
Organism: Arctium minus; assembly: GCA_954870635.1. Lineage (NCBI taxonomy): Eukaryota > Viridiplantae > Streptophyta > Magnoliopsida > Asterales > Asteraceae > Arctium > Arctium minus. Next base: position 60,982,218 of record OX941088.1, on the reverse strand, counting down.
TTAAAACAAGATCTGCCACCATCAATGAATGCTTCTACGTAAACTTTTTGAGCATTATTGAACCAAAGAAGGTAAAAGAAGCTCTTGAAGATCCTCATTGGATCTTTGAAATGCAGGATGAACTTCAAGAGTTTGTAAGAAACAAAGTCTGGACCCTAGTTCCTCTTCCCAAAGGAAAATTTGCAATTGGAACGAAATGGGTTTTTAGAAACAAAAAGGATGAGGATGGAATAATAATCAGAAACAAAGCCAGGTTGGTTGCAAAAGGATATTGCCAGGAAGAAGGCATTGATTATGATGAAACCTTTGCACCTGTAGCTAGGCTAGAAGCAATCAGAATCTTCTTAGCCTATGCTGCACACAAAGGATTCAAAGTTTATCAAATGGATGTTAAATCTGCCTTTCTTCATGGTAAATTAAATGAAGAAGTTTATGTCCAGCAACCACCTGGATTTGAATGTACAGAGTATCCTAATCATGTTTATTATTTGGATAAAGCTCTGTATGGACTTAAACAAGCCCTAAGAGCTTGGTATGAAACTTTGTCCACCTTTCTAACTCAAAATGGATTTGAAAAAGGCACAATTGATACTACCTTATTCATCAAAAGGTACAAGAGATGCTTTTAGTACAAATTTATGTTGATGACATTATATTTGGCTCTACAAATCAAAAGTATTGTGACAAGTTCTCAGAGTTGATGAAGAGTGAATTTGAGATGAGCCTCATGGGAGAATTAACTTTCTTTCTGGGCTTACAAGTAAAACAAACTTCAGAAGGTACATTCATAAGTCAATCTAAGTATGTCTCTGAAATTTTGCAAAAGTACAAACTCAATGATTCAACTTCAATGAGAACACCTCTATCCACCGGAGTCAAACTTGACTCTGATCCTTCAGGAGAATCTGTGGATATAAAAACCTACAGAGGCATGATAGGTTCACTATTATACTTAACTGCAAGTAGGCCTGACATAATGTTTGCAACATGTCTTTGTGCTAGATATCAAGCAAATCCAAAAGAATCTCATTTATCTGCTGTCAAGAGAATTTTCAGATACCTCAGAGGGTCACACTCATTAGGCCTCTGGTATCCAAAACTTTCTAGTTTTGATCTAACAGCTTACACTGATGCAGATCATGCCGGATATAAGCTTGACAGAAAAAGTACCTCAGGATGCTGTCAGTTATTGGGCAATAAGCTGGTAAGTTGGTCATCCAAGAAGCAAAACTGTGTTTCAACTTCAACTACAGAGGCAGAATATGTTGCTGCTGCTAGTTGCTGCTCACAAGTAATATGGATGAAAACTCAGCTCAGAGATTATGGCCAACAAATTGAAAGAATTCCAATTCTCTGTGATTCAAAAAGTGCCATAGCCATCTCTGCCAATCCAGTACAACACTCCAAAACCAAGCACATCGATGTAAGGTACCACTTTCTGAAAGATCATGTTGAAAAGGGAACAATAGAGATGTATTTTGTACCAACTGAACTACAACTTGCTGATATTTTCACAAAAGCTTTAGATGAACGAAGGTTCAATTTTTTAATTAGCAAGTTGGGAATGTTGAATATGTCTACCTAACAAAAAAAATGGTAAACTCAGAGTCTCTGATCAATTATCAGAGACTCTGAACCAAGTAGCATATGTCGGTGCTTAACACAAGAAAACATCAGAGTCTCTGATCCATTCATCAGAGCCTCTGGACTTTTTCACAAATGGTAAAAATCACTTGTTTTCTCCAAGCATGTGTCAAGGGGGAGAACATAAAAGACTTCATTCTTTGGTCAAGGGGGAGACAAAGACCCTTTCAGCTTTCAAGGGGAAGAAAAGTTTGTCTCTGATATTTATATCAGAGCCTCTGATCTTGTCTCTGATATTTATATCAGAGCTTCTGATCTTTTCTCATTAAACGAATATTCCAAGAAATTCTTTTAATAATAAATCTTTTTGGATAACCATTCGTTTCTTTTTAAACCCAACTGGCGGTTTTCTGACACAAAGCGGCTCTCCCCTACATACCTAAACGTGTCACCTATTAATTAAGGGATGATGGAACGTCCTTTCTGACATTAGGGACTCTCATTCGCCGCTTCCATAACCTCTCCCTCTACCCTTTGTCTATAAAAACCCTGTTTCACTTTTCATTATCCTTTACGCTCTCAAAATCCAAAATCCCAAATCTCTCTTTCTAAGCTTTCATCTTTCTCAACCTGCAACAATCGCGGCTCATTCCCAAACTTCAGATAACTCGAGCAAACTTGTTCCAAGCTTGAATATGGTACAGTTCGATATTCCAGTAAAAGGTAACAACTACTTTCTGGACGTCCCCCAAACCAAATACGATGAACAGTTTCGCTCAATCCTCGACTTTTTCACCAACTGCGAACTCAATTATGTTCTAACCAAACATGCCTCAGATATTCCCCTTCGCTTTGTCCAACAATGGTGGTATTCAAGTGAATACGACGATGAAAAGGAAGGACTGGTTGGGCACATTGACCTAGGAGAACAAAGCCTGAACATAAGAATCACCCCACAAACCCTAACTCGTCGATTCAACCTCCTCACGAAAACTGATCTTCAAATAGAAACTTTTGAGAAACTACCAAGTCAAGAAGTCCTTCTTCAGTTCCTCCACCACTTAGGCTACAACAAAGAAATAACACGCCTAAGTCAATTTAGACGTCAGTACCTGCCTCCCAAATGGAACTTTATGTTTAGTGTTCTCAACAGAACAATTACCTGCAAGATTGGAAGTCAGGATCAGACTCATCCAGCGATCATAGCCATAATGTATGCTCTCTTCTTCAACAGAAGCATAAATATGGCTCACATTCTCTTCTGTGAGATGCTGACGGCGGTGGACAAAAAGAACAAGGACTTGGCCAAAGGAAAACAACCAATATCGGTACTGTTTCCCAGATTCATCTCTGTGGTCATTCAACGAGCAATGGAGAAATTCTCCATCACTGAGGAGGGCCCAATGACACCTCTGTTTATGATGAACTCATTCAAAGCAACAGAGGTTCCTCCTTATCCACATGACCGACGATTCCCACACACCATGATTGAGGTAATTCCTGCTGACTCTCCTACCCATCTCCTACTTAGTCGTGTTGCCCAATCATCAGAACCGATGATGGGATCCCCAACACACTTAGGTTCTGAGCCTGAGCCTGAATCGGAGAGTGATATCTCTGATACTGCTCAAAACATTAACAGAGCGCAACCAGAGGGTGGCTCTGAGAGAGTGAGGAAGAGAGAACATGAGAACCCTCCCTCTAACGAAGAGAATAACTCTGTCAGAGCAGAGGAAGGTGAGGAAGAGAGAATTCCAGAGGGTGAGTTTCTAAACCTAGAATCTGAGGGCGGTGAGGTAGAAAAAGATGTCCTTGATGACACACATGAGAGATTCCAAAGCCCAAATCCCCGTGCAAACATATTTACTGTCCAAGGTGGTCCAGCATCAATGGACATTGAAACAGAGGTGCACACCTCGAACCCTACCCATCCTAACCGCTCAGAGGCATCTACTTCTGCCTCTGAAGAACGCACCACAGGGGAAACCTCTGATGCGGCTAAGTCCTCTCAAAAGGACTTGGACCAAGATAAAAATACTCATTCATCCCAGAGTATGTCACCTCCACACACACATGATGCCTTTGTGGCTCATAAAAAGTTGGACCGTCCCTTAGATCGTAAGGATTGCCTGTCAGAAAAAGAATGGCACGACCTTCTTGCACATGGACTCCTTACCCTGGACAGCAAGGTTTCCACCCACATTCGTTTCTCATCATCAGATTCTGACTCTGATGATCAGAGACCGATCGGAACCATTATAGGGAAATCCGTGAAAAAGGGTCCCCAAGGATTAATGGGAAGTCCTTCCGGAGTCAATATCAAGCCAACTCCGAAAGAAGGCCCCTCTGAACTCGAGGGAAACTTAGAATCATGTGTTGATCCTAAGGTCACCCCCTCTTATTACGTTACCAAAGAGGAGTTCAAAATCTTTGGTGATGAAATCCGAGAATCTCTGAAGGAGATTAAACTTCAAATGGAGAAGACCTCAGAGGCCTATGCCTCAAACTCTGAAGTTGCAAAGCTCACTTCAGAGGTCTCTGAGCTGCGCACGACTGTTAACTCTCAGAACGCTAAACCGGATGCTCTGGAAAGCCTGGTCATCAAAAATGACTCGGTTCTATCCAGAGAAATTCAGAACTCCACAACAGAGCTCCTCAAGGCGCTTCTTACTCCCTCTGCCACCACTCCAACACATGCAGACTTTTCTCAATTCAAAGAGGAAGTCTTGCGTTCTTTGGCAGAGGTACTTGCAAAGATCCCTACCTCCTCTACTGCTGCTCCTACTACATCAGAATTTGTTACAAAGGCTGACCTAACCAACTTCTCCAAGATGATCACCAACAATGTAATGACTATCTCCAGCAAGTTCGTCTCCAAGACCACTCAGCAGCACAAAAAGATTGAAGACCTTCTGCAGAATGTCAAATCTTCAGAGGGAATATTGAAGAGAAAGGAACCAGAGGTCGCATGCTCTGCGGAAGCTCGGAAGAAAGCCAGGTATGAAGATTCTGATGACTTGGATGACCAACCTCCGGGGTCATCTGATCTTCATAAGGGGGAGAAGACGACTACACCAAAAACTGTTGAAACACAAAAGGAGTCCACTCCCTCTGAATCAAACCAAAGAAAGGAAAAAGGAACAGAGAGACGTTCAACCTCAACCTCTGCTGAAGATAACCAGGCCACTCTAAAGTCTCCAGTACCTGTCATCTTTCTAGCACCATCCACTTTGAGTGTTCCAATAATAGCTGCAACTCCAGAAACTATTGGAGCTCTGGAAGAAGATGAAGACGAGCAGCTAGTAGACTTCTCTACATCAGAAGATGCATTCTCATCACCAGAAAGACCAACTTATGTGATGAGAGATGCTTACGAATCAGAGGCTGAAAGAGTAGAACCAGAATCTGAAAAAGAAGAAAAATCAGATTCTGGAAAAGAAGTTGCTGAAGAAGAAATTGAAGTAATTGATGTCGAAGAGTATGTATTCAAGAATGCTCAACCACATCATACTTCAACAGCAACAGAGCTAAGGGAATCACCAGAGATAGAAGGCTACATCTATGAACCCACAACAGATAATCCTCCACAGACGAAGGAACCAGAAACCATGGTTGCTGATGAACAGGCTCCTTCAGAGAATCCTGTTCAGAAGGCAAGCATCAGTCTTCCAGCCAAAGTATTCAATAAACCTCCTAAATTCCTTGAATCAAATCCCGAAGCTTCCATAGAAGACCACTTCAGATACATCTACTGTAAGTTCAATATGGCAGACACTCTAGTCATTCCTCTGAATCCAAGGATCAGAGAGGACATGCCAGACTATGAGCGAAGATTTGTCAGAGATAAATCCAGACCAAGAGCAGAGGTCCTCTTTGATGATCCAATCACCAAGATCAACAAAATCTCAGAAAAGACCTTTGCTTACAACAAGATCATCTATAGGCACTATGTGGTAACTCGATCTGATCAGAAGATTTACGAGTTCAATGATAATGATCTCGTAAATCTAAATCCATATGATTTACCACATTTATATGCCTATTGCTCTGCTAGATATGATCATGGAAGAAGGGAAATAAGGATGGGCATGGTTGAAATCAGACGGGCAATGGAGGCCTATGTCAAACACAGAGCAAAACGTGACTTTCAAATTGCTCTAAACCTAGGGGAAGAAAAGCTGGAGGTAACTGAACCTGTGGAGTCATTCGACAAACTTGAAGAACAGAAGACTGGATCAATCGTTGCAGAACCTCTGGGTTTCGTCTACAGAGTAAATCAAGTAAAGAAGATCTTTCTAGCTTTGGAAGTGTCGAAGTACTCTGATGAAACCTTGAGAGGTATAAAGAAAATGATCCATGTAAAAGAAGAAAGTTACAGAGCAGATTTACTGGCAAAACTTGACATAGAGATTGACTCGATGATTAACTTCAGAGCTCTGATCATGAAGTTCCATGGAATCTGTTCAAGTGACAACTTTTAGCATGCTTCCTTGTTCTTGAATATTACTTTTTCTATAATGTATTTCCAACTGTGTTAGTAATATTTAAGAGGATGTTTTTCTCCTCTATGCTTTCTAGTTTAAGTTATGTTCTCTGCTATTCTTGCATCTTTTATTTTCAACACTTAGGGGGAGATTGTTAGCTCCAATTCTTCATTCTTTAAAGTGTTTAAAATATCTGTCCTACTTCAGAGGACTTCCAGAGACAGACTTCAGAGGACGAAGACTTCAGAGGACGAAGACTTCAGAGGACAAACCTGTCTCTGAAGTACTTATCAGAGATTGCAACTTTCAGAGAAGACATCAGAGATAGCTTCATCAGAGGCTCTGAAGACAACGTCAGAGCTCTGAAGACATTCTCTCTGAAGATGTTCACTCTAAAATTATCTACGAGTGAACAGAAGAACAGATGACACGTCACCTTGTGATAAGATTTACTTTCTAGAATAGGTCACTGTTCAGCATGCTTCCTTTCGTCATACAAGTACACTACTTACTTTATGGTCCTATAAATAGGACCATCACCTTATTGTTCAAGTGTGCTTGAGAAGTTATATATCTGATTATATAAGTTGAATACTTTATTCCAAGAATATCTTGTTTATCTTTATCTGCTTTATGAACTGTGATATTTGAATCTCCTTTGATATTAAACTATATTGCTTCCGCTGTCATTACTCTTATTGTTTATATCATTGTTATGAGATTAGATCTGGGATCCAACACTACATGTTTCTGTGCGAGATATCAATCTAAGCCGAAGGAATCACACCTGGTCGCTGTAAAACGGTTTTTTAGGTATCTTAAAGGTTCTACTGAGTTAGGCCTTTGGTATCCTAAGGGTTCGTCTTTTGATTTAACTGCCTATACCGATGCTGATCATGTAGGATGCAAACTGGATAGAAAGAGCACCTCTGGTTCTTGCCAGTTCTTAGGTGATAAGTTGGTTAGTTGGACATCTAAGAAACAAAATTGTGTTTCTACATCCACCGCTGAGGCTGAATACGTAGCTGCCGCAAGCTGCTGTTCACAAGTCCTCTGGATGCGAACACAGTTAAAAGATTTCGGATATACTTACCAACGAGTCCCTATCTACTGTGATTCTAAAAGTGCGATTGCGATAACAGCTAATCCAGTACAACATTCCAAGACGAAACACATCGACGTGCGTTATCATTTTACAAAGGATCATGTTGAGAAGGGTGATATCGAGATGCAATTCGTGACTACAGACTACCAGTTGGCTGACCTTTTCACCAAGCCGTTGGATGAAAAGAGGTTTACCTTTTTAGTTAGCAAACTTGGTATGTTAAACGCCAATTCATGATTCTAGGGGGAGTTTTCTAATCTTGTACTTTATTTGCATGTATTTTAGATATTTCATCATATGCTATCTGACTAAAGCGCAATCATTTTTATAATGATTACCAAGATCTTTTTCTTGCAGGATATTTTATGTGACAATGGCTTTTGGACAATTTAGTTCAAAACCCGTATTCAAATGTTTTCTTCTGAAGGATGCTTTCAAGATTACATCTTATCAGGAAGTTTTTCGTTTGAAAGATATTTTAGATATTATATTGCTATATCTTTTATAATAATATTTCTAAAAAGATTGACGTTTTACAGATATCAAGGGGGAGGATATCTAGTCAAGGATACTTTAATTGATATATTCATTTCAGGGGGAGTTAAGGATTCTAATCCACAGGTATAACATTCAAAACCTTATATTCTAACACTTGTGAAAGAAGAACAACTTTTACTTGTGAAAAATGTTTTAAAATGTTCAAACCACTTCACGATCTTAAAATGTTTTTCTGATTTGAGAAGTGTGAATTTTAAATGATTTTTGGTTACTTGTGAATTTTATTGTTTATCTGACCGTGTGTTCTTTAAAGAATAATACTTGTGTATTTTCTTTTCTATATACTTTGTCAAGTATTCATGCACACACTGCTTCAGTATTTTCAATTTGATTATGTTATTACCATGTATCAAATGATATATCTTTCTATGGTAATACTCCCGTTTGGTATTCACAATTGTTTGAATCAAACGTCATTTCATTTTAATGTACTTTCATTGATAATATGTTTATATATTGTTCATATAAACAACTTACGTCTTTGAATTCCCAAATATTTTTCTTCATGATAATTTGATCTGATCTTAATTATTGTCAGATTCTCAAAACATTTCTATTATTCTCATTCATATAAAGTTTTGAGATATCTTAAATGTTTAAAATGCTTAATTTTCATTTCTGATTTTTGAATGAGCATACAAACACTGATATATGATTTCTTGTGCTTTATATGTCAAGAAAATCATTGAACAACATCTACTTTTAGGAACATGGGATTCAGTGTGAGTGCTTATTAGATCTTCCATGGATTCACAATAACCAGTGTTTCCTACCCCGGAAGAAATCCTTTGAGTGATTGAGGGGAGATGGGTCTAAAAGAATTGAGTGTGGGAGGGAGCTGAGGTAAAATGGAAATGAGAGATTGGTTAGATGTGAGCTTATATGATTAAAAGAAAGAGGGTGAGAGAACAGAGTTAAAAAATATCAGAACTCTGCACCAAACATCTTTCTGAGCCAGGTAGCCACATTACTGATTGGTTCACATTTCTTTCGTGACCATCATTGAAATAGGCAAATAACCCATGCCATTTCTTGCATACAACCTCACTAGCTACTCATTCTTTTCTTAAAAAGAGAATGTTTCATATTTTCTGGGGAAGCGGCACATAATCTATCGGATCTTCACTTGGAAGATACTGATATTGAAAAAGAAGGAAAGTTGTCTCACCTTCGACCCTTTCTCATGCACGTTGAGTCCATGTATAATCATTGCTGTCTCAGTGATTTACATATGTTGAGCCTTATGAAACACAATCATTGTGCTAATTCTTTCAAAACACAAGCACGAGCACACAGAGAATATGTTTTTCTGTCAGAACATTCATAGAATTACCTTGTGTTTTTCAATGATTGAATGGAAGTCCTGGGGAGTCAACATCAAACAAGCTCCTTATATTGTACATTCGTTGTACACAGTAACTTCGGGTTACTGACAGGCATTTCTAACTGTTTCATATTTTGATTCAGGGTTACAACTCTTATTTTGTTTGAATTTGAAAAGATTCAGATAAATACATTCATGGTTCAACGGTTCTTTCAGATCAGATGACAGATTTTATCACATCATGTATTGGGGAGATTCATAATTTTCCTATATGGGGGAGATTGTCTATTATTAAAAAGAGGAGATGAAAGTTCATGAAGAATGTGCTTATCAGATGGTGGGAAGTTCATTCAATGACGGATCTGACCTTGAAGTGTTTTAATGATGTTGATTCTTACAAATCATTAAAAAGGGGGAGAATAATCAAAGTTCAAGATCAGATTGAAGTTTTAAAGATTTCAGAGGTGATAAAGTTTTCAGATGTTTAAAGTCAAAGGTTAAACAAAGCTTATCAAAGAGAAAGTCAGAGTTTATGCAAAAGTTAATTCAAAGGGAGAGAGAAGTTTGAAGAATTGTTAGAGTTTTCAAGATGTCAAAGCCAGAAAAGATTTGAAGTTGAAGTTAATTTTGAAGATATGAAGACCTGAAGATTATTGCCAAAAAAATTTTTAATCTTGAATCCAAAGGGGGAGATTGTTAGACTGTAATTGTATTCAAGATTAAATGAGGGTCATTGTTGTAATTAGTGTTTGTGTGTGTGTTGTAATGAGCTTAGAAGGTTTGACCTTGCTTGGTCATGTTGACCTATACATAAGCAAGTCCTTGTATTGTTTGTAAGATGTGATAGTAAGTGTGTGAAAGTAAAGGTGTAATATTGGTGGTAGTTGAGAGAGAGTAAGAACACACACAAAGAACACACACATACGTGAGATCTGTGACTAGATGTTAGATCTGTGATTAATTGTAATTCATGTGATTGATCTAATAAAAGTGTTTGTGTCAATCTAAATGTGTTAATGCTAGTAATCACTGGGCCACAGTGAGAATTCGCACGACTCGATATACGAATTTTGTGTGAAAACAAGAATTCGTATGACAGTGTGATGTGAATTCTTCACTTCTCGCATAAAGGCACATGTGAAAAGTTAGAACTCGTATGAGACATACATGCGAATTCCAAAGAATTCGTGTAACACACACATGCGAATTCTGAGGATTTCGCATGATAGTGTTATGCTAATTCTGGCCTTAGCAACATTTCCATCTTTTAAAAAAAACATTCTAAACGTGGAAATTTGCTATTTTTGGAAATTTTTTCAACCTTGCCAAAAATAGAAACTTTCCATAAATGGAAATTTTCCAAAAATGACATTTTTCTTTCATTTTAAGTTTCAAAAATAATTTACACATACTTCACACTTATAATCCTATTTAGATTTTATTTGTTGAGCTTCCCCTTGACTTGATGTATGTCTCTTCTAATTCTTGTCATGACTTTGTTCTTACTTGATGTATCTTGCTGTGTTTTCTTTGCTAGCTCCCCCTTGACATGTTGTGGATCTTTCTTGATGTATGGATATGCTCCCCCTTCATATTTGCATACATGTAGAAATATAACAATTTAGATCAGTTTCTCTCTTTTCTAAAACAATTTCTTTAAAGTACAATCTCCCCTAAATCATATAATAAAAATATGACAAATAAAACTCCCTGTTTTGATTTGACATTCAAAGCTTGTCACTTGAACATTGAAGTCTGAGTCCTAAGTTGTTGTACTTAGAAGTCATAACTTATACATTGAAGTCCGAGTCCTGAGCTGATTTACTCAGAAGTCATAATCTTGAACATTGAATATTGGGCCCTAAACTATAGTGTTTAGAAGCCATAACCCTTCACTCCTTCTTGAGAACTGGCTCATGCGTCACAGGTTGAACATGTTTTGGTACCCAGATGTATGTGGGTCCAGTCTGGTTAGTATGTGAAAACTTCTTTGAGTGGTTTACACCACTGTGATATGTAGTATCATTAAACTTCTTATGAGAATAATACCTTTTATGAAAATTTGCTTTGTGAACAAAATCATCATTGCAGCAATAAGAATTGCAATGTTTGCTTCTAGCTAACCTTATCAGATGTTTGGTAGACTTGACAGCATCAGGTGTAAAAGCTTTACCTGTTTGAGCTCTGTTCTTCTTTCTCTATTCAGCTTGTGTAGATGATTTCTGGTATTTTACTGATTCTGGAGATCCCTTAACAACCCAAATCATCTTCTCTTTCTTGGAATCTTTGAATCCAGAATAAGCAGCATATTTATCAGCATATTTAACATAAAATGAACTAGAAGATTTAATCTGATATGGTTTCAAGATTTCAGGTTTAACAGTCTTTTTCTTGAAAACCATCTTTTGAAATAAGCTAGTTACTGATTGAAATGAGCAAATTGATTCACTTGCATCATTATCATAAGAAGATAATACAGGTGTTTCAGATGCTAACTTGTCAGATAGATCAGCATTAGCTTTCTCAAGTTGATTGATCTTGTCATTCAACTTGGATTTCTCATTACAAAGTTTATCAAATTTACTTTGCAGATCAGATTTACTCTTCTGTCTCTTCTGTATATCTGAAGATAAAACAACCAACTTGTCAGTGAGTTTAGAAATCTCAAATTCAAAATGTTTTCTTTCAGTTTCAAATTCTTTTTCCAAGTTCTGATTTTTCTCAGAAATCTCTTTGAACAATAAAGTATTTTTCTTTTTAGTACTTTTCTTTTCTTTATCAAAGATATCTCTTTCAGTAATTACAATTTTCTCAAAATCAGAAACTTGTTTAAAAAGTTTGGCACACTTAATTTCTAACTCTTTCTTCTCTGACTCATCTTTCGTTGAAAGTTCATATAAGTTTCGGTTGAAAGATTTCTCAAGTTCAGCTTTCTCATTCTTGTGTCTCTCATCTACTTTCTTCAGCCATTCTTTGCCTTTTTCTTGATATGTTAATACTTGTGTCTCAGCCTTTGTCAGTTTGACATTCAAAGTATCAATTTATGCTTTCAACTTTGAATTTTGAACTTTGAGCTTTTCTTTCTCAGCCTCAATCTTTGGTATTTCTGGCATGTATGACAATGCACAGTCTCTGTTGGTGAGAAACAGATTTCCCTTTTCATCTGTATAAGGCATGATTAATATTTCTGAAAAATATAGCTTGAAAAATCGTTAGTCAGAAAATCAAAAAAATTAACAGGAAAAATACAGAAAAATTACTCAAAGTCACTCGAAAATGATTATAAGTACAGAATTCGTATGATACTCATAACACACAATTCGCATGCTGAAAAAGGATAAGAAATCTTCACTTTTCGCATAAGCTTCTGTGAAATTCATGTAAGACTCAGATGCGAATTCCACACATTTCGTATGTGTCTCTTGTGCTAATTCTATACTTCTGGTATATATCCCTTGTACGAATCCTTTCCTTGAACACTTTTGTCCTATGTGATATGCGAATTCTTCCCTTAAGTACAATAAAATCAATCAATCAGCGAATTCCTTAGCCCTACGAGTTCTTTGTGAGAATTATTCATCAAGTATGGGAATTCTTTAGATCTTGAGTATTTTTTTTTTCGAAAATTTCAACAGAAAATCACCCAAATCTTCAAATTTGACTCTGAAAATTTGTAGAATTAACCACTATACCATTGAGAACAATCCCTTGCAATTAATTTCATCAAGATCAAACATAGTTGTGGGAATCAAATCTTGACAGTCCGCAAATGGAAACTTTCTGAAACTGGAAAGATTGATCAAATTCTATCAATCTGTTGGTCAATTGATTAACCAACCCAAACAAGAAATGTTCCACTTCACTAGACGATCACAATGAACTCAATTTCACATCCAAATCATCCTTCAATAAAAATCTTGATTTCAATGGAACAGTAACTTTCTAAAACTGGAAAATACATAATTTTCTGCTTCAAATCATGATGTTTAATTTCTCTAATTGATTCTGATTTGGCTCTGATACCAATTGTGATCCCATGTTTCAAGCAATCATGATCAAACACAATGATAATCAAAGATCAAAAAAAAGATGTAGATAGAATTTATTCACAAGATTTGTCGTATTCATATGTCTCACAAAGGCATTACAAACATGAATGAATGACACAATGACTTAGACGCTTACATGCTTACAAAAACAAGACAAGACAAGGCTATATATAGGGTCAAACAAGCCTTGACCTCTATACAAGCATATATGATAAAAGTCAACAAAACTAAACAAACTTACTTTACAAATTGACTCAAAACTATGATCTAACATTAACTCCCCCTAAAATGAATATTTATCTTTTAAGCTTCCTTTTGACAAAAACTTAAGATACTCCCCCTCTGTATCTGTAAAAAAAGCAAATATTAGACAAAAACAATATGAATATGATAATAAAATGTATTTGTCTTTTCTACCTTTTATTCTTATATCCCCCTTAAAAAAATATATCATGAAAAACAAAGAACAAAAACGTCCTGAAAAAGATGTATCTTTTCAGCTCCTGTAAGAATGGAAACTCTTAAGTACATGTTCTGAACAGAATTATCCAGAAGTCATCGTCACATATTCTCCGGTGAGAATAGTAACTCCCCATAAAAATAACAATCAATTTATCTTTTAATCTTCCCCTGAAAAATCAGAAAATGTATCAGTAAAAATATAAAACATTCAAGCTCCTCCTTAACATTTGCATAATCCTTAATCAATAAACCAAGTTCAGAAATAGTAGGATTGAAGTAAATTCAGAAGTCAAACTCCCCCTGAAAATTTGCATTTACAAATTTATCAGAAGTAATAAAATGTATATGCCCCCTCGAAGATTTATCATCTCTTATGCATCGGAGTACACCTCTTTTGATCTTTGAAGTATGAGTTCTAAACTGTTGGGTTTAGAAGACAAACATCTTTATCATTGAAGACCGGGTCTTTCAAGAGCCATAATTCTTACTCCCCCTAGACTTTAGGTGCCTACAACACAGATGGAGCTTTTGGTACCCACTGGTATTTGGGTTCTGGTTTGTTAGTTGCAGTTCGTTTAGGAGAAACATAATAAGAACCGAACCAGTAATTCACATAATTTTTGCTAACAAAATCATTTGAGCCACAGTAAGAACAATTAATTTTCTTTTGTGCTAACCTGATCAGTTGATTGACAGTATAAACAAGATCAGATTTACCAAAATATTTACCTTTCGGAGCATTGTTCTTCTTTGCATTCGATGTATGCACAAATGATTTTTGAACCTTCTTCTCATCAGAAAATCCTTTTCTTATCAAAACCCACTTTTCTTTGCCATTTGTCATTTTAGATTTACCTGAACCATCAACATTTTGATCATAGAAAAGGTTAGAAGGATGAATCTGATCTTTGGATTTTACTGACCTCTTAGAAGAAACATATGTATGATAAGAACTTGATGTTGTCTTGAATGAGCATTCAGAGTCGGCTAAATCATCTCTTGGTGATTGAACAATTGATTCTAGCATCTTTTGTTCAGTTAAATTCACCTTGAACATGATCTCTTCAAATTCAGTTATCTTTGCAGACAAGTTGTTTCTTTCCTTTGAACGCAAGTCAAACTTCTTATGCAGTTCAGACTTTGCATTCTTCTCCTTCATAACAGTAGTTGACAGCTCAGATAGCTTTCTTGTAAGCTTCTTTATCTCCGTCTCAAAACCTTTTCTTTCCTCCTCAAAATATTTCTCCACAGACTTTCTCTTATCAGATATTTCTTTAAAGACACCAACATTCTTTTGCTCAACCTTCTTCTTTTCTTTCTCAAATTTGTGTCTTTCCATGATTATAACCTTCTCAAAGTCTGACACTTGTTGAGAAAATTTTGAACATTTGAGTTCAACATATTTCTTCTCTTCAATGACTTTCTTGAGAAATCTGAAAACTTTTGAGCAAAAGTCATTCTTTCTTGTCAAACTCTTCTCTTTCTTTAGCAATCTGCTTTTCTAATACTGATATCTTCTTTTGTAGTTTTGCATTTGCAGATTCTAAACCTTTTGATATATCCTCACTCTTCTTGACTGAGTCTTCTTGTTTGAATTTGACAATTTGAACTTCCAATTCCAAGATCTTCATTTTCAACTCAATATGTGTTCTTACTAATTTCTTTATGTTCTCTTCACTCTTCGTTAATTCATCTTGTACACTGGAGTTGTCTTTCACTTGAGAGGCTTCCTCCTTTAGCACATTTACTTCAACTTCCAGGCAAAACACTTTCTCTTTCAGTTTGTCTCTTTCAGCTTTAAGATCTGGGCTTTCATATTTGCTTTTCAGATCTTTTATTTCAGATTCAAGAGCAGAGACTTTATTTTCCAAATCAGTTTTCTCAGTTTTAATCTTAGAGTTTTCTCTTGAACAGTCATTAGCCATCTTGGTGTAGATTGATAATTTTCCAGCAAGATGTTTAACGTTAGCTTTAGCTTCAGAAATATTCATCTGTCCAAATTCATAACTGTATCCTTGAGACATCTTGAAATCTGTAAAATAAGAGCTTGGAATGATCGGTAGTTCGAATAATCAACAAAGTACAACTCAGAAAAATTTCCAGAAAAACCTCCAAAAATTTTCTAAGCCTGAAATCCTCACACCACTGAAGTTCTCACAGAATTCGCACACCAAATAGCTTGAAATTTGCACAAGGAACAAAATCTGTATGCCCCTATATGTGAAATCTATCTTTTCGCACGCCTCTGTATGCGAGTTCTAACTTTCCGCACGCAACAGTATGCGAAATCTTGACCCTAAAAATAATTTCATCTTCAAACTTTTTGCACGAAGATCTTATGCGAATTCTATAATTAGTCAAAATCACAATCACAAACTTTCCTTATCGATACGGATTCTATACTTAGAAATTTTTTGATTTTTCTATGCGAAAACTTCAGAATCCGTATGATGTGTGATGCAAAATCCAGAAATTCGTATCCTTTGAGATGTGAATTATACACTTTCCGTACCCTTGGTGATGCGAATTCTTTCCTTATAATTTTGGAAAACAACTTTTCGTATATCAAGCGATACGAAATCCTCCTTTTCGCATGTAAGCAGATGCGAATTCTGATCTTTTCGTACCTAACACCGTGAGAAATCCACACTTAGATTTTTTTCAAACATCTAATGCCATGCGAATTATTTCAAAACTTATGAGAATTATTCAGATCTTTCAAGTTCTTCGTGTTCTATACGAGTTCTTCAAGATTCGGCCAAAAAACACTTCGATCGATCCAAAAACCAATCAAATCTTTGAATTTGATTCTGTAAATCCACCAATTTGATCACAATTACAATTAAAACAAGATACAAATAAGGAATTACAATCAAATCGACTCAAATGTACATTGTGATCTAGATACAGTGCATAAAACTCAAACTTTCAAAACATCACAAAATCAAGAAATCGAATCCAAAATATAGTGTTATTGTGTAAGCAAACTACACAGTAAACATCTAAAGTGCTAATCGATCACAATACAATCAAATATTGAACAATTACAACACAGAATTGCGAAATCGATCAAATACAGAGAACAGGGTGCGAGTTCATCCTTTTCGATTGATTTTCTTCGAATTAGGCTCTAATACCAATTGAAATGTCCAATCCAACCTCAATGAACACACACTGATTTAGTAGAAATCATTATTTGATTGATATAACGTCTATTACAATGATTTCTTTTTGCCACATATCTCACAGTGCTACAAGTCTTACATATGCGGAATTCTCTCTCTACAAGATTTGTGTGTGTGTTCTTTTTCTAATCTGTGTTCTCTAGTCTCACACCTAAAATACAAAGACAGTTTCCTTTATATATGGTCAACATGACCTTACTCACTTAACTAAAGTCAAAGTCAATCACTTTGACTTACAAGCTTAACAACAAAACCCTTATACTATACAACACTTACAACTTTGACCCCTCATTTAATCTTGAAAACAATCTTGACTTAACAAAGTGAAAGAAGAAGACTTGTTGAGAATGATCACATGCAATGGTCTGACAGAATCTTCACTGGTCATGTTATTCTTGCTATCCAAGACAGGATTTAATTCAGAAATGGGATAAGAAGGTTTGAATCTTATTTGGGAATAAGGAGAACCAGTTCAAGAAGGTGGACCAGGTGAAGACTTGCAAATTGATTCAAAAGGGGGAGAATGTTAGATCTTGAGTTTGACTCAATTTGTATTTGTATTTTGACTTTTACTTTGTAAGTATTGTATGAGGTCAAGGCTTGTTTGGCCCATATAAATACCTTTTGTCTTTGTTCAATTCTTGTAACCCTTGTAAGCTTTTCATTCCAAGTCTTGTAACTTTGTGTGAGATATATGACTAAGAGACTTGTGACTATTTTCTCTCTCTAGAATCTTAATTTCAATTCTTAATCTTTGAATGTCAAATGCTTGAATCTGGAATCACAAAGGCATTGACAAAGATTGTCTGAAACCGCATGCCTACTGCTATCAGCTACGTGTTCACCCATTTCATTCAATGTATGGGTGGAAAAAGAGGAATAATGGACTAAGCAAGAAAAAAGTGGTCTAGACATCGGATACTCAGTGATAATGGGTTGCAAGATAGACTACACGAAGATTATATTTGATGATCTACTTGTCAAACTCTCAAAGGAAGAAAGAGAGCAAAGCATCCCCTACGTCTATTTCATAAGTGTAGTACTTCAGCGCTTATACAGCTCCTTGTACCCCCACTGAAAGAGATTTCCAACTCCCAAAGCTGGAAATTCATCTCCTTGATCGCAAGTCGGAAGACACTGAGGTATGTCTCTACTATCCTCTCCTCCACCTTCTTTGCCTTCAGTGTCAGCTACGACTGTGACTCAACCATCACAGTCTGTCCCAACTGTCAAACCAAAAACTTCTAAAAGAAAATCTGAAGCCCCTCTTGGTGTTTCAAAGAAAGCGAAGAAAACACCAAAAGAAAAGTCGAGCAATATGCTAAAGGACTCTCGACAGTCCTCAATAGCTGATTTTGTCGTCAGCTCCACGACAACTGCTGCAACCACTATTATCAGCTCAGAACCTTCCATGGTTATTGAAGTTACACTGCATCTACCCTAACCATCTTAGTATCTCAAAACATTGATGTTGTGACTTCAAGCATTGCAGTGTTCATCTGCATCAGGCCATCAGCACATAGCCCCCTTTTCATTACCAATGGCTTCCACAACTCCTCTGTTGGTCTCGAAACACCGGGTAAATGAAAAGTCAGGTTTTGTCTAATCTGACGCTAATACTCATCTGCTAGAGAATCTAATGTCTAAAACTGCAGTAAGCACCGGACCCGATGAATCCCCACTCGGTAATTTCCAGTCTCAACTTCTCACGAGTTCTTTTGATCGTGAGATGGAGAAACTTTTTGATGGTAATCAATCGGATATCATCATTGAGCCCTCAGGTAACCTATCCTCCCAACTTCACTTTTCTTCGGTTACTACTCCCGAGCCTCAATATGCTCACTTTACTAATCTACTTTCATGTTCTAAGTTGGACGCCGTCAACAAGGCCCTTGAGGGAGTAGTTTAGTCCCTCAATAAGGTTGTTGCTGACACCTCCTTAAACAAATATGTTGTGTGTCCCAAATTGTGCAATATATCAAGATGAACAACAAGATTTCTTTCCAAATGCCATATTATTGATCTTCAAATATCATAGATTACAATCTCTCTCAATCTCAATATTTCTCTCTATACGGATTCTCTATCAAAGTGCTACAAGCTTAATGAAGAAGAAAAAACTATTTATACCAAAGACACTACAAAGACAAAACATAACAAACATAACTAACAAGCTAAACTAACACTTTGACTTTGCTTGACTTTGACTTTGACTTTCCTTTAATAGCATAATTTGGCTTTGACTTTTGCTTTGAAGGCTTTGACTTGAGCTTTAGCTTTCATGATCTTGAAGACAACAAATGTGCATTAACAATCTCCCCTTTGGATTCAAGATCATCTCCAAAAATATAAGCTAATCATCTCCCCTTTTGTATAAACTTGTAGAGATCTTTCTTCAAGTGAATTTCCGCAACAAAGAACAATCTCTCCCTTGTTAGCTTTATTATACAGTCTCCCTTATCTTTGGAATGTCTTTAGATTTTCACAATCCCCTCCAAAGTCTGTGATTATCTTCTTCAAGAACTTTAACAATCCCCCCAAGATTTATAATAACCTCTTAAAGTCTTCAGAGAAGAAATTATCTCCAGATTTAGCTTACTTTGCTTTAGTAGATCATCGTCAAAGAAATTTTTTGTATACTTTGGAAATTTTTCAGATTTCTTTGAAATCTCTCCAAAACAGATTTTCCATTCTTGATCATCTCCCACATAAACCATTTCTTGAAATCTTCTCCCCTTATTCTTGAAAAATAAACTTTCTCAGACTTCACAATTTCTTGCTATCATCTCCCCCTTTTTGATGAATGTGAGCATGAACATCATCAAAACTTTTGCAAGAAATGCATCTTTCAATTTCTAACCATTGAACTTTCCATATGATCTTCTGAACATTCGTCAATTCATAAATAATTCCGAATCTTTTTAAATTCAGAATTGAGTGGTAACCCTGAATCAACAAATGAATCAGTTATAATGCCTGTAAGTAGCACGAAGCCACTTAGTACAACGAATGTACTGTACAAGGAGTTTTATTGATGTTCACTCCTCAGGTCTTCCATTCCATCATCTAAAAACACAAGGTAGTTCTATGAACGTTCCGACAGAAAAACAAATTTTCTATGTGTACGTGCTTGTGTATGAAAGAATTTAAGCATTTTGTGCTTTATTAGGCTCAAAATGTGTACACTGTTGAGACACAACAAGGTTTTCACGGTTCAATGTGCATGATCGAAGTGCGAAGGTGGGGAAAACTTTCTTCTTTTCAATATCCAATTCTTCCGAGTGAAGATCAGATAGCACATGTGTTGTGTCCCTATGAAAATATGAAGCATTTCCTTGTTAAGAAAGAAATGAGTAGTTGGTGGGGGTAAATGAAGAGTTGGCATGGGCTCACTGTCTGTTTCAATTATGTTCACGAAAGAATTGTGAAACAATCAGCAATGTGGCTGCCCGACTCAGAAAGTGGTTGGTGCAGAGTTCTGATATTTTTTTAACTCCGTTCTCACACCCTTTTTCTTTTTATCATTATGCTCACTTCTAACCAAACTCTCATTTTTATTTTATATCAGGTCAATAAAACTCAACCCTTCCAAATCTTCCGAGTGAAGATCAGATATCACATGTGTTGTGTCCCTATGAAAATATGAAGCATTTCCTTGTTAAGAAAGAAATGAGTAGTTGGTGGGGGTAAATGAAGAGTTGGAATGGGCTCACTGTCTGTTTCAATTATGTTCACGAAAGAATTGTGAAACAATCAGCAATGTGGCTGCCTGGCTCAGAAAGTGGTTGGTGCAGAGTTCTGATATTTTTTTAACTCCGTTCTCACACCCTTTTTCTTTTTATCATTATGCTCACTTCTAACCAAACTCTCATTTTCATTTTATATCAGGTCAATGAGAAAAACTCAACCCTTTGAGTTATCTCCCCCACTCTTTGATATAGACCCCTTGCCTCTCGATCACTCAGGATGACTTTTTGGGTAGGAAACACTGGTTAATGTGAATCCATAGAAGTCTATAAAACTCACACATTGATCCCATGAAAATGTTGTCCTAAAAGAATGTGTTGTTCAAAAGTTTAGCTTGAACAATAAAGAACGCAGTAAAATGGATGACAATGTCAGATAAATGTATGCTCAGCAAAAATTATTTGCATGAATATTTGAGCATTTTGAACTATGAAGATTTCTCACAACAAGTATATTTGAAAGAATGAAATGAATTCGAAAGACTTGTTTGAGAATCTGACAATGTATCGAAGGATCAAAGATTAATGATAATCATTTAAAGCTTAGGTCATGAAAGAATTGGAATGTGTCTATATGAACAAATATAGACTTTCATGAAAGAATTGCTTAGGTTTGAATGAATGTAACGCTCAACAAACAATGAAGTGCAAACAGGGTGTATTACCATCGAAAATTGTTTCAATTTGAGACATGGTAATAACAAAATCAACAAGAAAGATTGAACCGGTGTGTATGAATACTTGACAGTATATGGAAAAGATAATACTCAAGTATTAAACTTTGGAGACACACGGTTAGTTAACAATAACGTTTAGGTATGAAAACATTTAAAATCACACTTCTAAATTTATGAAATATTTTTAGAATAAGAAGTAGTTTGAACATTGAGAAAACTGTTTCATGTTTGAAAGTTGTTCTTTTTCCAAACACTCAAAGATTGAAGGTTAGAACATACAAACCTCAAATTTCACCTCAAGTCATGAATTATTATCGTGTAAGCTCCCCCTCAAAATTTGCATTCAGTCAAAAAGTCGTCAAAGTAAAAAAAGTCTTATTCAAAAACTTACTGAAAGCAAAAACATGAAAAGTAAAACATTGAAGAACAAGTCCTGATCTGATTTAATCATAAGTCATTATTCTTACTCCTCCTGAAAATATGCATCATAAAAATATGTCAGTACAAATCATATAAAAAAACTCTCTAACTCCCCCTAGAAAGTAGATCATCTAATCTTTAGTACTTACTCCCCCTAAAATCATGAGCAAACCTTCCGTACTAATATCCTTCAGACTAAAAATAAAGAAATGAAGAAAAAATCACAAAATAAATTGTACGAGGTAAATACAAATTATGTTTTGAGATTCAACATGCCTAATTTTTAAATGAGAAAATTAAATCTCTTTTCTTCCAACGGCTTGGTGAATAAATCAGCAAGTTGATAATCCGTGTTTACAAAGTAAAGTTCAATCATACCTTTTTCGACATTATCTTTAATAAAGTGATATTGCACGTCATTGTGCTTCGTTTTCATATGTTGGACAGGATTTTCAGAAATCGCGATAGCGCTCTTAGAATCACAGTAAATCAGGATTTTGTTGTACTAGAAACCATAATCTCGTAGTTGTGTCCACATCCACAACACCTGAGAAAAGCAGCTAGCCGCAGCTACATATTTTGCCTCGGTTATTTAAGTAGATACGTACAGTTGTTTCTTTGAAGCCCAACTCATGAGCTTATCTACCAAGAATTGTATATGTCCCGAAGTACTCTTCTTGTCTAACATGCATCCTGCATGATCTGCATCTGAATATGCGGTAAGTTCGAATCCTGTATCTTTAGGATATCACAAACCAAGATCTGTAGTCCTTTTCAGATATCTAAAAATTCTTTTCACAACAGAAAGATGTGACTCTCTGGTTTTAGCTTGATATCTCGCACACAAACAAGTTGCAAACATAAGATCAGGACGACTGGCCGTCAAGTACATTAAGGAACCAATCATGCCTCTATAGGTTCTATGTAACACCCCGGATTTTTGTTATGTAATCATGGTATTATTGTATGTTTTGCGTTGTCGTTAGCACCGCGTTTGGTTTGAAGTTTGAGTTTGAATTTTGGTGGTTTTGGGAAAACCACAGTGATCTACGCGAGTTGCACCGCGACTTGAGGTCACGGCACAACCCGCGAAACCCTCTATTGTTTTGGGTTTTAAGGAAGCAAGCGAGTTATGCCGCGACTTGAGGTCGCGGCATAACCCGCGAGATCACCTGGCCGACTTAAGGGTTTTCAGCCTGAAATATCTCATTTGTGGAATCTCAAATATCTCAAATCTCTTTTCTCTCTCTCTCTCTCTCTTTCTTTTGTTATTTTGTTTGGTTCATTAGACCTCGTGTGTTGCTAGTATTAAGTGCATCTAGCAAGGGTTCGGTATAGAAAGCTTCATCTTCTCTCGGTGGTCGATATCTGGTTTTTCGGGTTTTCGTCTAAAACCTATTTGGTGAGTTCCTACTACCTTTTTCTAAACTTTATACATGTCAAAAGTTACATTTTTGAACTCCTATATATCTCCATGGTTTTGGATCTACTTTTACTACATTTTGGCATAACTTTAATTTTGGGAGATTTTAGGGTTCCCGATCATTTTCGAGTAAAATGATGGGTTCCATCTTATTTGAAGTAAAAGGAGGTTTTACTTGCGCATTTATGTGGATTATTTGAAAGAATGTATATAAACTCATTTTATGATTTTCATTCTTACCAGCAGTTAAACTTGAAGAAAAGCATTTTGTTTATAAAATGTTTTTATACCATATGACTATCTATGGTTGGTCACATATGTTATTGTGACAAGTCTGTACCATTACTAGTGGATCCCTAGGTTTTGAGTCGGCTTTTATTATTGGGATGTCTATTCCCCTTTTTGTATCTATGGATGCATTTGACCCTCGGGGGCCTTTGGTACGGTTATGTGAGATCGGTTACTAGCCATGGGTCATAATGTAGTCTTAGTGAACGAGTATGACTTGGTTTCCTCGGGGTCCCTCCCTCACATCTTAGTACAGACCTTGTTGTTCGTGGCCATGGATTCCAAGTATTTAGCTCACAACTCGGATTGTGGCCTACTTTTGTGTTACGCTTCAATCCTTGGTAAATTGGGTATCCCCCGTCATCGCAAGATGAATTTTCGGACCGATCAGTCCTTATGTGGAAAAGATTCCTTTTGTAAACCGAAACTTCTTGAAAAGATTTCCTTTTGATACAATTGTTTATATCTCTTGAAATTATAAACTGTATGTTCTCACTAGGCTTTAAGCCTAACACTTTTTCTCAAATGATGTGTATAACAGGTTTCCATTAGCGGTGGGTTGCCAAGGGTTTGAGTGACGAGCCTGGTCTCGGTGGCTTTTTGAGATGACTAGTATTTGATGTTGGACAATTGTTTATGTCCCATTCTTTTGGTGATTTTGGATTAACAACCTATGTAATCTAGATAGTTATGTTTAGATTAGTTTGTTGTTGAATTCCATATCCGTATTCAGGTTTTTTTAAGGCTTAGTACATTCCCCTTTTTAGGAGGTTTATATCAATACAGATGTCTTATTGCCCAGTTTCCGAATGTCAAATTTACTCTGAATTTTAGGGTGTCACAAGTTGGTATCAGATCTCTAGTTGAAGTGATCTAGGCATGAATGTAAGATGTCTAGACTTAGACTGGGTATGTTAAGAGTTGATTCGTGAGTTGGGTAGAACTTCTAAGATGGGTTGGTCTTAGAGTCGACGGAAATTACAGCTATCGAATTTTTTGGCGATGGTATTAAGAACCTTTATGTATTCTATGTTCATAATCTCACTTAGCTAATGTTATTATGAGAATATTTATACGTGATTGTGCTTGAAGTTCCGTTACTGTGACAATTGGTGATGTAGTAGTTCGTTCTTTCGTGCTTATTCTGTTGATCTGTCTCTCATTCTTTTCGTGCTTGTGTGGCAACCATTACTTAGGTATGGTAAACACACGTGGTCGTCCGTTAGGCGACGGAGGTCTTCGCGATGTTAGTTCGCGCGAGCTTAATCCAGTGTTTAGAGTGTCAGCATTCGTTCCTCCGGGCATGCCACGGATATTTACTGGGGAAGTGGAGCTAGGGCCAAGAGTGGATTTGGCATCCACCAGCCCCGTTGTTCATGTGGCAAACCCTCAAGCTGATATGATGGCCAGCGTCATGCAAATGGTGACATCGGCCATGGAGAAACAGCAAGAGGTTTTTCAGAAGATGTTGGAGGACCGGGACACGAGCCTCAGGAGGCATGAGGCAGTGGAGGAGAATTGTTGTGTAACACCCTAAAAATAGGGATAACAAAAATCCGAAAAAAACGGACATGAGGTATACTAGAATTGCCATAGCAAGAGCCTCCCAAAAATGGGGAATATAAATAACCTTTTTAATCACAATTTGTTATTTAAACGAACAATAAAATAACAACCAACTAATCTAATTTCTATATCTAGAAAAGAGATCACAAAAAGGGTTGTCATCTATAAGCCCAACGGTTCTTTTCCAAAAGAAGTAAGCGTCCAAGTGCAAAATCCCCAAGCTCTCACCCAAAGCATCTAAACCTGCTTAGGAACGGCGCCGCTAGAACCTGAGATACACATCGACACCAAACAAAGGTTAGGCCAAAAAGCCTAGTGAGTTGAACAATAATAAACATGCATGATCAGTTACAATTCTTATCAGCAGTTAACCAGAGTTCAATATATGTGGAGTCAATAGGGGAGACCCATAGCACCAATCAAGTTCCACCCAAAGAGTCGATATACCTTGATGCCATCTACCAAGAGACATCCGAAAGGCCCGGCACACCCGAGGACTATACCAAAGAAAATTCCTCGAATGGCGGAGGTCTAGGCACATACCATCACAGTGGCGCCCAAGACTACATCCTCCTAGTGTCTACTGACATGGTTCGTCCAACATAATTTATAGGAGTTCTTGAGGTATATTTCGACCAACACATTTCGATACCAACCAAGGGTACAATGTTACCATCCTAACGCATAAATCCATTATGAGACCCAAGTACCAACATAATCAATGTTTAGACATTTAATCACCAAAAAGGCATTCCAAGTAGAATTTATCATCTACTATAATACATACATCCCAAAATCATGCCAAGATATCCAATATGTATATTCATGGAGTCAATACCAAATACCCGATCAATAAAGTAAAACATGACATTTCTCACAAAATCACATCCCCAACTTTTCTTCATAATCAAACCCCACATACTTGAACATATAGAGATAAATAACAACAACTAGAAGTATATGATGTGTATCTAGTTTTAACAAAGGTTAGTAAACTCACAATCTAGGTTTTTGGACCAAAACCTAGAAAAGTGTCAAACCCTAGAAGTTGGAGAAGATGAGACTTGAAGTGGAGAGGAATGACTTTGATGAGGATCTTCAATAAATACACTTGGATGAGACTTGATGAACCAAGAATCACCCCAACCACCCCAAACCCTAGCAATGAATGTGTGTGTGTTTGGAATGCTCAAAAATCGCCCAAAATGAGAGTTCTCCCGTTTTCTCAAAGTGAAAAGTGATAAAAATGGGGTATTTTCGGCCAAGGGTTCATTTATTCCCCTTGCACCCGCTCGCGAAATTGCCCGACGACAGTGACATGGTTACTGTCGCGTGTCACAATCGCGCAGAGACCCCCACCCTCGGTACATCTCCCAGGACTTTGACATCGCGATAGTGACCATGTCACAATCGCGTGTCATAGTCGCGCCAACCCAAACACCCGCGGTACATCCACCGCGAGAGTGACACCGCGATAGTGACAGTGTCACAATCGCGAGTCACTGTCACACTAAACCCCCAACATCCCAAAACTTGACCAATTTCGATAACGAGCGCGAGGTTTGAACGATTAAAGAATGGTAAATCAATTTACTCAACATTACAACATAGTAACCATCATTAAATGCATATAAAGGCTCATATTTTCAAATAGGTGCAATTAACGTATTTAAGGAAACAAATACTCACCTTATAAATTTACGGATGTTACATGTTGGTTGGCTCTGGGGGCACCGGGAACAGGATCAGATCTGAGGAGCAAATGGTTGTATGTGCTCCGAGAAGTGGAAAGAGTTGTTCCTACGAATTTTTCTGGGTTGCGGACCACCAGAGTTCTCTGGTTTCGAAGACCCAGTTGCATGTTATAAGTGGATCCGAGTGTGGTGATGACCAGATGGTAAGATTCGGTACTCAACGGTTCATCCGAGTGTGGAATGTGATCCAGTCCACTCTCTCTCGTACTGTTTTGGCCCACCTGACTTGGGGCGAATTCAAGATAAAGATCTTGGAAGAATACTGCAATGAGAGGGATATGTCTCAGATCGAGGTAGAGTTCCGAGCGCTGGAGAAAGGGAATTTGATGGTGAGAGAGTATACCCGTCAATTCATGGAAAATTTGGGGTTAGTGGGGCATGTGGCCTCAACTGAGAAGGAGAAGGTTAAGGCCTATCTGAAGGGTCTACCGTCGGACATGATGACTATGGTCCGAAATTCGAAGGCTTTCAACCTTCGTGAGACGATTGAAGAGGCACAGTTTATGGAGGAGGTTTACGCGAGGGGTAAACCGGAGAAGGTGGTGGCGGTGGTTGAAAAGAGAAAGTGGGAGAGCAGTTCAGTACCTCCTAAGAGAACCCGACCTTTTGTCAGAAACCAAAGCTTCAGCAGTTATCAAGAAGCTAGGTGGTGCCAGAAGTGCAGAACCAAGCACCACGGTAATTGTAACACCACTTCCCAAACTTGTTTCAAGTGTGGTAAATCTGATCACACCACCCATGACTGTCCGATCAGAGGACTCGTCTGCTATGAGTGCAATACACCGGGGCACATGAAGAGAGATTGCCCGAAGCTCATGTCGGGTAGCGCGCCAGTGAAGAAAGATAATCCATCTAGGGTTCTGGGCCGAGCGTTTCAGATGACGGTCGATGAGGCCAAGGCATCCGCTGATGTGGTATCGGGTACATTTCTTCTAAACTCCGTACCTGCGCGTGTTTTATTTGATACGGGTGCCAGTTTCTCTTTTATATCTGAGTTGTTCCGTCAAAAGATTGCTATGCCCACTACTAGTCTTGAGGATGCGTTAGTGGTTGAGATAGCAGATGGTAATCAAGTTTTGATCCGCGATATTCTGAAGAAATGTACTCTCGGAATCGAAGGGAGAGATTTCCCAATTGATTTGTTGCCGATGTTAATCGGGGGTTTTGATGTTGTGGTCGGCATAGATTGGTTAGCGAGCAATCATGCCGAGTTTGTATGTTCTAAGAAATTAATTCGACTTCCCAATCCCAGTGGCGAAGTTGTTGTGATTTATGGTGAGAAAAGCAAGGGAGATATGGCAATAATCACCATGACTAAAGCACGCAAGTGTTTGGTGAAGGGATGCTCGTCCTTCCTAGCCTACGTGATCGACGCCAATCTAGAGAAGTTAAATCTTGAAGATATGAAGATTGTGCGTGAGTTTCCAGACGTCTTTCCGGACGACTTGCCCAGGTTACCACCCGATCGTCAAGTGGAGTTTCGAATTGATCTCGTACCGGGAGTGGATCCTATTGCTAAAGCCCCTTACCGGTTAGCGCCAACGGAGATGCAGGAGAGGATGGCACAACTCCAAGAGATTTTGGAGAAGGGTTTCGTAAGACCGAGCTCGTCGCCTTGGAGAGCTCCGGTCTTGTTTGTTAAAAAGAAGGATGACACAATGAGAATGTTCATCAATTATCGTGAGCTGAACAAAGCAACAATGAAGAACAAGTATCCGCTTCCCAGGATTGACGACTTGTTCGATCAACTCCAAGGAGCGGGGTGTTTTTCCAAGATTGACTTACGTTCGGGTTACCACCAAGTGAAGGTAAGAGAAGAAGACGTTCTGAAGACAGCCTTCAGAACGGGTTATGGCCATTATGAGTTTCTTGTGATGCCTTTTGGCCTAACGAACGCACCAGCGGTATTTATGGATTTGATGAATAGGGTGTGCCGACCATTCCTCGATAAGTCGCTCATCGTATTCATTGGTGATATACTCGTGTACTCTAAGAGCGAGTTAGAGCACGAGCAACACCTATGCGAAGTTCTCGATGTGTTGAGAAAAGAAAGATTGTACGCTAAGTTTTCCAAATGCGACTTTTGGCTTGAAGAAGTGCAATTCTTGGGTCACGTTGTCACTCGAGATGGAGTGAAAGTGGACCGCTCCAAGATTGAGGCCATGATGAATTGGGAGCCTCCCAAGAGTCCGTCCGAGATCCGAAGTTTCTTGGGTCTAGCGGGGTACTATCGGAGATTTATTCAAGACTTTTCGAAGATCGCTTCTTCCTTGACAGTTTTAACCCGGAATAATGTGAAGTTCGATTGGACCGAAACGCAAGAGAAGGCGTTCCGGATTCTACAAAAGAAGTTGTGCGAAGCTCCAATCTTGTCGTTGCCTGAAGGGTTGGAAGACTTTGTGGTCTATAGCGACGCTTCGAAGATGGGATTAGGATGTGTGTTGATGCAAAGAGGCAAGGTAATCGCTTACGCCTCGAGGCAACTTAAAATACACGAGAAGAACTATCCTACCCATGATTTGGAGTTAGCAGCGGTGGTGTTCTCCTTGAAGCTTTGGGGACATTACCTCTATGGCACAAAATGTACGCTATACACAGATCATAAGAGTTTGAAGTACGTCTTTGATCAAAAGGAGTTGAACATGAGGCAAAGGCGGTGGCTCAAGTTGCTCAAGGATTACGATTGTGAATTGCTTTACCATCCCGGTAAGGCTAACGTTGTAGCCGATGCGTTAAGTCGGAAGGACTATAGCGGAAGTATTCGGGCTAGCCATTCGAGAATCGAGTTAGTGTCTAGTCTTGTTGAAAAGATCAAGACATCGCAGGTTGAAGCTTTGTTGGAAGAAAATCTCAAGGAAGAAGTCATGACGAAGTAGCGTTTGCTCTTAACGGAAGATAGCCGTGGGGTAAAACTGTTTAGCGGTCGTGTGTGGGTGCCCAAAGTTGGGGGTAGCCGTGATATATTGCTTGAGGATGCTCACAAGTCCATGTATTCCATTCATCTGGGAAGTACAAAGATGTACAGGGACTTCAAGTTGCATTATTGGTGGCCAGTAATGAAGTTTGATGTGGCGCATTACGTAGAGCGTTGTGTGACGTGCTCGCAAGTTAAGGTCGAACATCAACGACCGTATGGGAGTCTTCAGTCCTTAGAGATTCTCGAGTGGAAGTGGGAACATATTACCATGGACTTCATGACGAAGTTGCCTAAAACTCTTCGAGGTCACGATACCATTTGGGTAATAGTCGATAGATTGACTAAGAGCGCTCACTTCTTGGCTATGCGCGAGACTTTACCGATGGACAAGTTAGCAAATATTTACATCGATGAAGTGATCTCGAAGCATGGTATACCCTTATCGATCGTGTCAGATCGCGACAGTCAGTTCACTTCGAACTTTTGGGATGGGTTTCAGAAAGATCTTCGTACGCGAGTAAAGTTGAGTATGGCTTACCATCCACAAACCGATGGGCAAAGCGAGAGAACGATCTAAACGCTAGAAGACATGTTGAGGTCTTATGTCATCGATTTCGAGGGTAGTTGGGACTCTCACCAACCTTTGGTGGAGTTTTCTTACAACAATAGCTACCACTCGAGTATTGGAATGGCACCGTTTGAGGCATTGTACGGGCGGAAGTGCCGAACTCCCGTGTGTTGGCTTGAAGCGAGAGAGAAGAAATTCGTCGGACCTGAAATTGTGCAAGAGACGGCCGATAAGGTCAAAAGAATTCGTGAAAGATTGAAAGCGGCTCAGGATCGGCAGAGGAGTTATGCCGTTAAGAAGAGGCGACCGATGGAGTTTCAAGTGGGCGACCGTGTGTTGCTTAAGGTGTCGCCATGGAAGGGCATTATCAAGTTCGGAAAACGTGGGAAGCTGAGTCCCTGTTTCCTTGGACCTTTCAAAGTGGTTAAGCGGGTGGGGTTGCAAGCCTACCAAGTTTACCTTCAGAAGTGTTTGGCGGAGGAAGAAAGTGTCATTCCCCTCTCAGAGATAAGAGTGGACGAGGGTAACCGTTGTGTAGAAGAGCCTGACTCTATCTTAGAGATAAAGTCTAAGAAGTTGCGTCACAAAGAGGTCACTATGGTCAAGGTGTAGTGGAAGCATCATCGGGGGGCCAACATGAAGTGGGAAGCCGAGGAGGATATAAAGCAAAGATATCCTCATCTTTTCGAGTAGATGGGATTTCAAGGACGAAATCATTCCCAAGTTGGGGAGGATTGTAACACCCCGGATTTTCATTATGTAATCGTGGTATTCTTGTATGTTTTGTGTTGTCCTTAACACCGCGTTTGGTGTAGATCCCAACACAGTGCAATCACGAACAATAGTAATCAATGAATGAAGAACAAATATGCCACAACTTCTAGTCATATGATTAATATTCAATCAAGGGTTTAGGTTTACAGAGAGAATATCTGATAAGCAAAAGTAAACCTATTGACTAGAAGAATTATGAATGAGATCTAAAAACAGAATAAAGAACTAGAACACGCCTTATATAAGGCGCTTACAAAATTAATGGGCTTAATGGGCTTTGGGCCCAACTATTAAATAAACTATAGGATAATTACATTATGCACCCTGAACTTCTATTTAACAAATAAATACCCTAACAATCTCCCCCTTTAAATAGATGTTCATAATCACGCAAGTTAGGAACATATATTTTTCGAAACCCGAAACTGATCTCAAAATAGCGCATTGTAGTTCTCTACTCTAGCCGCTCTATGATAACACCCAGTACTTCGAGAACAAGACTCTTATATTTCGAATCCAGTAGCTGAATACCTTTATCATCTTGATCAACAGAGTTCCTCAACTTGTCTCTAAGCATCATCAAAGTACCATCGCAGAATCTAGCAATCTGACTTAATCGGATAAAACGCATATCACCTTTGTCGTTCGCGTATGTCATGCCTAATTCTGGAAAATTTAGAACTGTGAAAGCTGGTACATTCTGGGCATCTGCGGAATACTCAAATCAGGTTTAAGCAGATTAATCTTCGGTTGGTTGATTTCTAACCCGATCTGAAAGTCTTCTACCGAGGCAAGCTTCATTGCACACTTCATGTATCTCTTTATGGCTTCAAGTGCATCTGTAACTTCCCCTGGTTGGATTGTTCTGGTCTTTAAGTCTCTAAGCAGGAATAGAAGATCTCGTGGTTCAAGACGTGGAAAGTCAGCTTCAGAAAAACTCCATTGCTTACAATCTTCTCTTGTCACTATGAAGAAGGAATACTTTACGCCCTTGAAGTAGCAAGCGTGAATCTGATTGACTGAATGAATTCTGAGCTTCGTCTTGTTGTATTAGTCTTTGAAATATTTATACACGAACATAAGTTCTCGTTGCTTCTCCCTGCTTTTCATCGACTGAAGACCATGTGCTACGATTTCATCATACTTATGAATCCAATGGGCAAAGATTTTCTTCTGGCTTTCTTCAAGAAATGGAACTTTAATTCTGACTCTTTCCCATTTGGACGGCTGAACTGGCGGAGTACTATCTGTTCCCAAAACTGGTGATGCAGGCGCTGCTGGAGGAGATCGTACAGGAACGTCTAATTGCGGAAGATCAAGGTGAACTGCTGTGTAGGTCAAAAGTGGAACCTCGACAGAAGATTGTACATCTGGCTGATAATCTTTAGCCGTAAATTCAGAATTGAAAAGCTCATCAATCTCAGCTTGAAATACTACCAGCGCTCTTTCCATGTTGATCGGTTCTTCCATCGGGTCTGTATCAGAATACGAATCCACTATGATAGCCCAGTTTTCAGAATCTAATGATGCACCACCATCTTGTTCCTCAGGCTTTTCAACCGTTGGAATATCGTATAAAACTAAATCCATAATCTGCTCCTGGACCTGTTCTTGCCCTTCCGGTTGAGTACCAGAACCCGAACCCCTTTCTATTTCCATCTGCACTTTTCCCACTGTCTGTGTCTCTGGCTCTGATAATCTTTGGCGCTTCTCCCCCTCATGGTGATCAGAATCATCCTGATCATCATGTCTGCGCTTGAGCCGCTCTGCCTAGCTGCGGTAGGTGTCTTCCAAGGATGATACTCTTTCAGTCAATACAGATATTGTGTGCTGCAAAGACTGAAGGAGTGTTGTTTGGTGCTGGAAGGCTTCAGGAGATATAGTGGGTGGGGGTTGGGGTGTTGGAGTAGATGTTTGGGCACGTAGTAAGGAAAGAAGATCAGCATCTTGGGTGGGTTCCATTTGAGATTGGGCAAATAGTTTGGCTAGGAGGATGTATTTAAGGTCATCGATAGACAAATTGGTAGCAGTAGTAGAGGGTGGTGGTGTAGGAGGTAGTGGTTCAGGATCAGTAGCTGGAGCTTTGCCTTTGATAAGTCGTTTCAGCGCATCTACCTCTTCCCTCATCTCGGCACGCATAATAGAGTGGACAACCTTTAGGGCGCCGTCCATAAATTCCCTTGAGACAAACTCGGGGTGAATAACTCCTGGGTCACTTAGACTTCCAGTTGTGGTGGCGACTGTAGAAGTCGCACCACCTACGTTCACAGCTGGCGTAATAATAGCTGTGGTAGGACTTCCACCCAATCCTCGTAAACCAACCGAAGTTGGAATTACTATGGGTGTTCCGGTCGGGCCACTAAGGCCTGCAGCAGTAGCCGAGAAAGGTACCTGTGTCCTAGGAAAAGGAGATATAAAATCAAATGGCTCTAGACGTTGTGCACCAAAAGAAGGCGAGGACGGGGGCTGATGTCCTCTTGTTTCAATACCGGTACTCTCCAAGCGAGAGACCGGTAGCGTTTGTACTAAATCCCCGTGAGAAATTGAAACCAACATCTGTTGAGAGATGTCGGAGTGGCTAGGGGGTGTGCAATTGCGTCGCTAGGTCCACGATGGCTTCTTCAATACCATGTCTCAACACATGAGACTGGGTAGCAGATGTGGCTACCTGGCTTGATGAGGTTTGGTGGAGGTCAACTGTAGAGGGTTGCCTCATCACTCGTGTTCGCTCAGAGTCATGTTTACTCTTCCTTTCCCTCTCTCTACTCACAATTTCATGTTCAACTATAACTCCCTCCGCTCTCCTTGTCTCTCCTGGTGTAGGCTCGTCATCGTCACCATCAGAGTCGGATGACTCATCACTTGATTCTGATGCTTCAGTGGCTGATTCCGACTGGGTGCCGGATGTATCTGTTGTCTCCTCAGATTCAGTGGCAGAAGAGGACTGAACTTGAGCGGTTTCTATAGTTGTGTCCTCTTCTACCATCTGAGAGGCTGTCGGTGATGGTGTAGGCGGTCTGCGAGAAGTACTGGCCTGGCTTTGTCTAATGGTGTTGCCCGCTTCAGAACCCCTCACAATATTTTCACTCTACACACCATGACCGGGAGCCCCAGCCCTCCGGACTCTACCGCCTCTCGTACATGGACCCTCACGTCACTCAGGTCTTGCTCCTTGGGGAGGTCCTTCCGGTTCTGGACGGACCATAGGAGCTGGAAGGTTGTGTGTGCGCCTATAATCTATCACACTCAACGCTGTAGGACTCGCATAGGCCAGTAACCCGTCAGGAATAAGTCTGGCGACTAGATTTTCTGGGTCAGCACGGGTTGGGATACGATGTGTCTGGTTATGCGGACATGTCGGATGTGAAGACCGGTGAGCGATGGTTGGATGAAGATCCATGTAGTTGCGGATGAGGATCTGGAGAAAGCGCATATATGGAATGAAGTTCCGTCGTCTTGTCGTGTTGTCTCGGACTTTCTGAACTAACTCGAACCAGAGAATGTCAGCGTAGTCGGCATGTCGGTGGAATGCCATGGCATGGAACAGGTGGATGATGTTTATGCTTGTTTGATCGATGCCTTTCGTGATAGCCGACAGGCACCGATTGAGGTATGTGAAGAGCGTGTACCATATGGTTGTCAGATTCTTGCTGTTGAATGTGGATGGGAGACGGAGAGGCGTGTTGTAGCCCAGTGACTGAATGTCAGAACAAAGAATAGCGTCAGGGACTATCGGATCGAAGCTGTTTCTCCCAGCAAAAGATGTGGCGTTAGGCAGGTGGAGAAACTGGCGGAAGAGATTTCTCCTGAGCAGTACGGTGGTGGTGTCGATCCGGCCTTCCAAATGAAAGCCATCGTCGGCCTCAACCGGAGTGAGTGAGCACCAGAATTGTTGTAAGTAGATGGTGGAACGTCGGCGGTCTCCGTGAGAGCGTAGGAGAGTGGATGGCCACGTAGGATCTCGATCATCACCTGATATTGACACTCAGGTTGAGTGACGTTGTTATTCCCAAAGAAGTAAACAAGTATTGTAGAAGGGGGGGGGATTGAATACAATAACACAAAAATTACCTAATTTTAATTCTTTTATTGATAATGAATATCAAGAATTACACAAAGAGAAAATAACGATTGTTGCGGAATAAGAATAGTTAGGAACTACTCTAAACAATCTAACACTTAGTAGATATTAAGAACACAGAGACTTAAACCTTAAAGAGATAATAGACAACTATCAACCTGCTTGAAATCTTGTGAATGCCAAAACTTGAGCTGAAAGCGTG
This sequence comes from Arctium minus, assembly GCA_954870635.1. Taxonomy (NCBI): domain Eukaryota; kingdom Viridiplantae; phylum Streptophyta; class Magnoliopsida; order Asterales; family Asteraceae; genus Arctium; species Arctium minus. The sequence continues at coordinate 60,947,051 of OX941088.1, read as the reverse complement.
AGTAGCAAGGTGCTACTTCCATCCTTTATATACTATCCAATGTAATGAGTGCAAAGGACAAGTAGGAGTAAAGGCATGGGTGGTTGAGATATTGTCAATAAATTATAAGATATTTGATGTGACTTATCACAATACAAAAGGTAACTTTTGTAATATGAAAGTACAATATCTCTATAAAATATTTATGGGAAAATCTTTTTGAGATCAAATAGAAAATATACGTCTCAATCAAGTTAAGACTAGTTGTATATCTTCTCAACGAAGAAAGAATCTTCCATTCCCATTGTCAGAAGATCATTGGGAAAGAGGAAGTATGTCAAATCAGGAGGATTTAACATAAATGTTCTTGCAAGATAAAGAAGCAATCTTTTAAGAGGAGGACTACCGAAATAGGAATTCGGTAACTGAGATGTGTGCCGAAAGAGGAGCTCGGCACAAAGAGAATGAATGCCGAACAACAAATCGGCAAGGATAAGAATTGCCAATTTAGAAATCGGCAAGGGTATGATCTGCCGAATTGAAATCGGCAGACTATGCTTAGTTCACTTTTGAATTCCATCTCAATCCGCATTGTAGACTTCCTTCATGTTAGATTCGGTTTATCTTCGACTCACCGGTCTGTTAAACTAACTAAGATATTACAAAGAACCATAAATCAAAATACAAGGTTCGATCATCAATAAAGACCAAGGAGAGGTTATCTTTAAATCTTAGATGACCCAACAATCTCCCCCTATTTGATGATAACATCTCATACAACTTAGAAGTTAATGAATAATGCATTTTGACCCTTTTTCATATTCTTTTGGGTTCTTTTTCACATAGACCATTCTTTTTGTTTATTTTTGGATTTTTTTTTTTTGAGTATCCGACATTTACAAGTATAAAAGAATGAAATAATGATTTGTACAGACTATTTACGATAAGAAATAAAAAACTCAATGTATTAATCTTTATAAGAAGATTACAATACAGAGGAGAACAAAATAAACATAAAACTATACCGAGTTTATTCAAAAGAAATATGTGGTTCAGCATCCCTCTTCTTTAGTTCGTCGGTAGTAGCCACATAGAGATCCCTAGCCGATATTGGGATTATTTGAATAATCCCGTGGAGAAAGGTTGTGTCGGCAATAGGGATTTGGCTTGATCTGAAGAAATAAATCTGCCCAAGCGCGTTGTTGAAGAAGATACCATGAGTCGGCTCAGAAATCACAGAGGTTGAAGAATGAGGAACCGGAATTGGTAATGATAGATCAAGATTTGAAGTATCCGGGACCTTTCCTTCTCTAGCCATTTGGGCAAACACGTCTTCCTTTTTGGATTTCGACTTCGATTTGGGAGGAGGACGACCAGACATTAAATTGTTGATAATCTCTTCTTCGGCAGGAGTATGGACAATGTTGTATCTTTTTCGGTAGGTTCTGAACTTGGTTTGAAGATCTGCAATGAATTTATCAACCTCAGATTTTGCAGAGCTTTGGATTTTTAACAAGCATATACCAATTTCTACCCATTCTGATACTCCGAACCGAACAAGAGAGTCCAGTCGATCCATAGACAATGAAGCATCATCCCTGGTAATCTTTAGCCGAATAACATTGCAGGTTGCAGACGGTTTGATTATTTTGACATCTGTGATTTGGGCAGAGATTCGGCGTCTATTGAGAGTTTTTCGGTACCAATCGATACACAAAGACTTTATTTCCTCATTTTTCTTCGCCGAATCCTCTAGAGCGCTCATCTGAGTTTTGATTGTGTCGGTAGGATCTTCTTCGGCAGCAATCTTCAGCGCTAGTTCGGCATCTCTGTCACGAGCAATCTGGACAAGCTTTGCAGCTTTCAGTTCCTTTTCAGATAAGCCTAGATTAGGAGAGGTAGCCTTTGGAATAGGAAGATGAAGACCAGCACCATCCGCAGCTTTCTTTAACAAAGCATCTTTACGACGCTTTTCTTCAGCAGCTACTTCATCTGGTGACATAATAGCTTTGCCCTTATCCGTTTTGGGCATTTTCTCCCCCTCAGGCTCTTCGACCATCTTGGGGTGATCGGTTCCCTTCTCTTTGGTAGCAGAAGGTTCGGTAGAAGCAGTTTCGGTAGCAGCAGAAGGTTTTTCCTGACTCGTACTGAAATGAACCTGAGAACGGAGTTGCTCCCCCTCAGCCTGTTTCTCCCCCTCAGTACGAGCCGGGGAAGAAACACCAGAAGTAGCCGACATACGACCTACTCGGCGATCAATATGCTCCAAAACCTTGCGATCGTCAGGAGTGAAAGCAGACTCAGTGATATCAATGTCAAGAGACTGAGCACAGTAGTGAGCCATATCGGCAGGCAGAGAGTCAAGAAGCCTATTTAAATTCTGCAAAGGTACTGAGAATTTCAGAATTAATAGACTCCTGAGCCGAAGTCTGCTGCCGTAGACGAATAAGATCTTGATCCCGAGCATCCGAAGCGGCCTTGAGAGCAGCCACCGATAAAGTCAAGGAGGTATTTTGATCATTAAGTCTGACCACCTCCTTGAGAATAGATTCCATAGCTGCTGATAGAGGAGTACGAAGACCGTCAATCTGCTTATGCATGACATCCAAACACTGAAAGATGTCGCGATTAAGATCGACAATCTCAGAATTTTGCTCCTTGACTAGCTTAAGAAGTTCTTCCAAAGAGATGTTGTTGGCGTTCAGAGAATCGAGGAGCGCCGGTTCACGCAAAGACTTGCGAAGCTGTTCGAACTGGGTACCGAGCATTCGTACCTGCCGATTGGAGTCACCAATGTCGGCAAGGAAATCGGCAGATATTGTGATCGGTACTTGGGTAGAAGACCCAACCATTTTTGCAGGAGAAGGTTTTGGTGAGGGAGATCTCTTTGGTGAACGTTTAGGAGAAGGGGAGTTCTTCGGTGATGGTTTAGGGGAAGGGGAACACTTCGTCGGTGATGAAGGGGGAGAGAAGAGCCTTCGGTACATATCCTGGGATGAAACCCCAGATTGTGCAATATCAACGGGATTGACCTCGGGTGATAGGTTGTGCTGTGAGGAAGCAGAATGTCGGTCCGGAGAGAAGACCAACTCATCTTCAACCTCCACATAAAAAGGAGGAGGAGAAGGAATATTTGGGGACTCCTTTTGTACATCCAAATCTTGTTGAGAAGGTTTGGAGGAGGTGGGAGTGGGTTTAGCAGATCCCCGTGGCCCTAGAGAGGAAAGTTCAACATCTACCGATTGTTGAGAATCGGTAGATGGAGTGTGAGTTTCGGCCAAAGGTTTCCTAAGTCTCTTTCAACGAGACTTAGGAGGGGATTTGGAGCTCCGTCGCTTAACAGAAATAGAAGGGGTTATGACTGGGGTAGCCACCGAAGGATTTGTCGGTGGTAGAGTCATAAGAGAAAGTGCGACGTTGCCGGTGGCCTTTTTTCTTTTTAATAGCCACCGACTTAGCTCGGGAAGGTTTTGGGGGAGAAGGGACCACCGATTTGGATGGCTTGGGAGAAGATGAAGGCCTTTCGGATTCACCTTTGGCAAGCGTTCCCCAAATCGGATTGGGAGAAGAGATGAAAGAAAGCATACCTGAGGTGAGCGGAGAGTCGGTAGGCTTCACTGGTTTAAAAATAGTTTGCTTGCTAATTTGAGAAATTGGCAAGTCAAACTCGATCATCGGCTCGGGGAGAGCAGCATCGGCACGTAGTTGTGCAGAAAACTTGTGGTTGATGATGAGGGAGATGAAGCGGGGAAGATCCACATTGTGATTCCTGGGAGGAGAGATGGCGGTGATCAAGGAATCGAAGAATACCTGAGCAAAGTCTATCCGCCTCATAAAAATGAGAGCATGAGCCAGACGAGTAATGGCGGCCGGAGATTGATCCCACCCCGAAGTTTTGTGGGAAAGACAATAAAGGAGGTGCGAAAAGAAGTAGTTCCATAGTGCACCCATATTTTTGCGTAGGAGAGTGCCTGAACCCTTAGTCTTTCCTTCGTGTACATACTGGAGAGCGGCAACGACCTCATCATGCTCGTGATGAGTAGGAAAAGGAGCATACACATTAAACTCTGGGATTTGGAGAACTGAGCGAATATCATCCACCCCAAAAGAGAGATCGGGGTGCTCTTCAGAGGATAGAACGGAAGCAGACACCTGATGAGTAGTAGAGTCATACTTACAGGTTAACTAAAAGTTACCAAGAAGCATTTTGCTCATCTTGGTGGAGGCAGTGAGAGCATGGCAGATTGGAGATCGTTGGAGAAAAATGGATACTTGGTTGAACTCTGGGTGTTCAGCATCCGCCGAGAGACGGGCAACTTGGTTGCATGAATGAAAGATGAGAGACTCTCAAGTGAGAGAAGTATTCTTGGAAGCCTTTGATGATTTGGAGGATGCCATTGATGAAGAGAAGAGTTGCAGGTTTAGGAAGTCTTGATAGAGAAGATGAGTGAAACAAGGAAAAAAATGAAAAGAGAAGAAGTATATATAGGTTGGAAAAAGAAGAGGGAAAAATGTGCGTATTTGGGAATTTAAAAGCCAAAAAAAATGTAATGATGTTATGACGCAAACGTGCGTAATTGGGAAGTGGAACAGCCGAAAAATGGCTAGATGTCAGGTCGTGGACGTCCCATCAACTGACGCACGTTTCCTGAGGTGCCACGTGTCATATATGCATAGGGTAAAGAAATGGTGCCGAATTTATTCGGAATGTGTGATGTGGATAAGGATGACACATCATACAAGATACCGAAAGATATAGGTACCGAAATATGAGAGATACTTCGGTATGAAGGGATACCGAATGACGAAAATACTTTGGTAATGATAATTTCGTGGAGAGGTACCGAAATAGCAAGTTACCGAAATATGAAAGATATTTCGGCAAATGAAGTCCGTATGTAGATATACCGAAGGGTGAAGATTTTGTAGAGAGGAAAGATACCAAAGATGTGTTCGGTATAAAATGATACCGATGTTTAGAAAGAAGATATTTCGGCAGGAATAGATAGTATGTACCGATGTTTAGTTCCCGAAAGGAAATTTTCGGTATGGAGGTACCGTCAATTATAATTTTTTTTTTTTTAACATACATTTAACATACCTAAGGATCCCACAAGGAAGTTGAATCGTGCCTCATCCAGTGGTTTTGTAAAGAGGTCTGCAAGTTGAAGATCTGTAGGAATGAAGTGAAGTTCAATATCACCTTTAGAGATATGATCCCTTATAAAGTGATACCGAATATCAATGTGTTTAGATCTGGAATGCAGTACTGGATTGTTGGCAATGGCTATGGCACTAGAATTGTCACATAGAATCGGTACATGAGAATAAACTTTGTCATAATCTTGTAGTTGGTTCTTCATCCACAAGATTTGAGCACAACAACTTCCAGCTGCAATATATTCGGCTTCGGCAGTGGAGGTGGATACCGAATTTTGCTTCTTACTGGACCAGCTGACTAAGTTTCCACCTAGTAATTGACAGCTGCCAGTTGTACTTTTTCTGTCAACCTTAGACCCTGAAAAGTCAGAATCTGAATAGCCAATTAGATCAAAACATGAGTCCTTGGGATACCAAAGACCCAGATTCATGGTACCTTTTAGGTACCGAAAAATACGTTTCACATCCGCCAAGTGAGATTCCTTGGGATTAGCTTGATAACGTGCACACAGACACGTAGCATACATGATGTCCGGTCTACTTGCAGTAAGATAAAGAAGAGACCCTATCATTCCTCTATAATTTGGGATATCCACCGACTTGCCGGTAGAATCTGCATGAATCTTTAGAGGTGGTGCCATTAGAGTTTTCATGGAAGAACAATTTTCAAAATCAAACTTTTTCAAAAGATCACGAATATATTTATTCAGACAAATGAAAATACCTTCAGAGGATTGTTTAATTTGAAGACCAAGAAAGAAAGTAAGTTCACCCATCATGCTCATCTCATATTTACTTTTCATGAGAGAGGCGAACTCCTGACAAAGATTTTCATCAGTGGCACCGAAAATGATATCATCCACATAGATTTGAACAAGAATGATATTACCTTTTGTTTTCTTGAGAAAAAGAGTACTATCAATTTTACCTCTGGTATATCGATTAGATAGAAGAAAGTCAGACAAGGTGTCATACCATGCACGAGGAGCTTGTTTCAGACCATAGAGAGCTTTGTCAAGTCTGAACACATGGTACGGATGAGTTGGATCTTCAAAGCTAGGTGGTTGTTTCACATAGACTTCTTCAGCAAGTTCTCCATTGAGAAATGCACTCTTAACATCCATTTGAAAGACCCGGAAGTTTTTGTGAGCAGCATGAGCAAGAAAGATTCTTATTGCTTCAAGTCTAGCAACAGGAGCAAAGGTTTCATCATAATCAATACCTTCCTCCTGCCTATATCCTTGAGCAACAAGCCTGGCCTTATTTCGTATTACAGTACCGACTTCGTCCATTTTGTTTCGGAAAACCCACTTAGTACCTATAATAGTTTTACCGAAAGGTCGTGGCACAAGTCTCCAGACTTTGTTTCTCTCAAATTGAAACAACTCTTCTTGCATGGCAGTGACCCAACAAGAATCTGCTAGAGCTTCTTCAATTTTCTTGGGTTCGATAACAGATAGAAAATTCACATAGAGACAGATGTTTCCAACACCTCTTCTAGTTTGGACACCTGCTTGCTGATCTCCGATAATTTGATTTATCGGATGATCTTTGGTCCATTTTATAGCTGGGGGAAGAGGTGCAGGAAATGTGTTTGAAGGTGAAGAATCGGTGGGTAAAGGATGCATGTGATGGATGGGTGAAGAATGTAAGGTAGGTTTTGTGAGAGATGTGGGTTCGGTAGGAGCAACTGATTCGGTATTTGGAGAGGGATTTGCCGAACTATGATGTAGAGAAGAAGAGGATACCGAAAATGGAACATAAGGAGGTCCTGAAGAAGGAATGTTTAGAGATTCTTCTCCAACACAAGAAATAATCCATTCATGAAGTTCCGTATCATCACAAGATAATGAAGATGTCTTGTGATCGTCAAACTTCACATGTATTGATTCATCAATACATTTTCTTCTTAGATTGTATACTCGGTAGGCTTTAGAGGAGAGAGAATAACCCACAAATATACCTTCATCAGCCTTGGGATCAAATTTCCCAAGATGCTCTCGATCATTCAAGATAAAGCACAAGCAGCCGAACACATGAAGAAAACCAATGTTTGGTTTTCGGTCATAGAAGACTTCATAGGAAGTCTTGTTGTGTCTTTTCACAATGATAGATCGATTTTAAGTGAAACACGCTGTATTGACAGCCTCAGCCCAAAAATAGGTTGGAAGATTTGATTCACTTAGCATGGATCTTGCAGCTTCACATAGCGTACGATTCTTTCTTTCCACAACACCATTTTGTTGTGGAGATCTTACTGCTGCAAAGTTTTGAGAAATACCTTTGTCACAAAGAAAGGCACCTAAAGTAGCATTTCTGAATTCGGTTCCATTGTCACTTCTGATAGATCTGACTAATTGACCGTTGAGAACTTCAGATTTCTTGATAAAGTTGATGATTTCTTCAGGTGTATCACTTTTGTACCTGAGAAAGAATACCCAAGTGTAATGTGTGTATTCATCAATAATTACAAGAATGTACCTTTTTCCACCTAGGCTAGGTGTGCTAACAGGCCCACATAGATCCATATGCAGCATCTGTAGAGGGGTAGAAATAGAGAAACACTGTTTTGACTTGAAGGAAGATTTTGTCAGTTTGCGTTTCTCACAAGCTGCACAAAGCTTCTCTCTTGAGAAGGAGATTTTCGGCAAGCCGACAACAAGTTCTTTGTTGGAGAGAGCATTTAACGTCTTGAAGTTTAGATGTGAAAGACGTTTATGCCAGAGCCAGTTCTTCTTTTCAGAGTCTTCAGAAATGAAGCAGATGCTTTCATCTTCAGTTGACTTGTCATTCATATTGATGACATACACATTGTCCTTTCTAAAGCCAGATAGGATAGTGTGAAACCGTTTATCAGTGATGAGACAATCAATTTCTCTGAAAATCACATAGTAACCTAAATCACATAGTTGACTGATGCTTAAAAGATTATGCATCAGTCCCTCCACAAAGGCAACTTTGTTAAAAGTAATGGAACCGTTAGAAAGAGTTCCATAACCTTTAATGGAACCGCGAGAGTTATCACCAAAAGTTACAGATGGTCCCTTTTCTTTTACAAAGTTCAGAAGAAGAGATTTGTTCCCAGTCATATGTCGTGAGAATCCGCTATCAAGATACCAAGTTTGATGATGCCCATAGACCTGTAGACATAAACAAATTAGTCCTTTGGAACCCGCTTTGAGGTGGGTCCTTTAGGTTTAGAAGAAGAAGAAGAAGAAGGATTGGTCTGACGATATCTTTCGATACGGTCCTTTGGACAGTCTTTGGCCAAATGAAATGTGTCACCGCAGTTGTAACACTTTCGGTAAATGAATTTCTTCTTAGGTTCAAGAGAAGCAGCTTTTACCTTTCCTTGAGGTTTAGATTTAGGAGGTTTGGAAAGATGAGAAGGAATGGGATAACTGTATGGAACGTGAGGGTTATGAGGAGCAGATCCAAGGATTCCTTCGTAAATAGAAGAAGAAGAGTTGATTGAAATTCCTTTGGACTTCTTAACTTTTAAGGCTCTAGGAATGAAGTCCGTTGTGGTCATGGGAGATTTAACTTTTGAAGAAGGTGTAATCTTTCTTTTGTTAGGAAGATCAATTACAACGGATTTTCCTTTAGAGAGGAGAGGAGCCTCTGTAAGAGTATGGGAAGAAGAAGACGAAGAAATTTCGTTTAAATTTAATGACATAAGAAGATCATTTACAGGTTTGACCAACTCATTGGAGTCTTGATCTTCTGTTAGAAGAGGCTTGGAAGATTTAGCACACACAAAGTAGCCAAGCTTTCTTGAATCGCGAAGATCCATTGAATACACAGATTTAGAATCTTCTGACATAGAATCATCCCAGTCAGTAGAATAAGAAGGTAGTTTAGAAGACAGAGGAATATCATGAGTAGGAGAAGATATGTTTTCAGAGGGGGTACACACAGCATTCTCTTTCCAGTACCCTAGACCATAAGTTTCACCAACAAATTGATCTTGAAAAATTTTCTCAAGATTTTTGGAAGAGGTGTTCCATTTGTTTAGGGTTTCTTGTTCCTACTGAAGCTTCTTTAGAAGCTTGTTCTTTTCCTTGGCAAGCACATAGTTTATAGTCTTTAAGTCATCTAACTCAGCTTTTAGTTTGTTAAATTGTTTCAGCTGGGATAGAGAATCATGAAGTTGAGAGGAGAGAGACTTGACTTGAGCATTTGCTCTTTTCTTTGCATCCTTTTCATTGTGAAAAAGTACAGTTAGAGAGTCAAAAGCCTCAATATTTTCTTCATTAGTGAGAGAGAGGAAGGGATGTACCTGAGAAGAAGAGGAAGAACACTCAGCAGTGAAGTCCATCCTTGAGCAGGAGTCTTTTGGTTCTTCATCGAGTTTGTCCATAAGACATTTACTCGATACTTCTTTCTCACTGTCGGAAGTGGGTTCGTCTGTCCAGTCTAGAGTTTCAGCCATCAAGCCTTTGCCTTTTTGTTGAGAGTTGAAATTTCTTTCTTTCTCTCTTCTGTATTTGGCTTTGTATTTGTCGGCTTTGTTGGTAAGCTCTTTGAAAGAAGAGGACGGAGAAGGTTTTCTTGGATGCGATCTACCTGTAGAATTAGATCGAGGATGTCTTCTTTTAGAAGAGTTAGAAGAATTATATTTGGAAATCCTAGAAGGATTGCTTCTACATTCAGATGCAAAATGGCCTTTCTTACCACATGCATAGCAATCCTCCTTGGATTTGTTCAAGGAGTTTCTAGAAGAAGAAAAAAATTTGTTTCTTTGAAATTTATTAGAAGAGTTCTTTCGAAACTTAGAGAAATTTGCAAGCATACCCATCTCCTCTGTCAAAAGATTGACAGAGGGATTTTCTCCTTCATCATCAGCTTCACTTAGATAAGCTTCCGAGGAGTGATTCAGATTTTTATGACTTTCTCTATCTGAATCATCAGAAGGGTAGGTTATACGAGGAATACACACAGATTTCTTGGAGCCATCACTGATAAGGGCCATAGAGGGGGCTCTTATTTCTTTATAGATGGTTTTCCTTTGAAGTTGGGTTTATTCGTGATTAAGAAACATACCATAGAGAGAAGTGAGAGGAAGGCTTTCCAAGTCCCTGGAAGTCTTAATGCAAGTGGAAAGGGTATTCCAGAAATCTGGAAGACCATCCATGAATTTGCATATGATTTCCTCGTTGTCATAAAGTTTTCCAACAAGTTTTAACTCATTTAAAAGACTGTTAAAACGGTTGTAATAGGAGGGAAGAGATTCTCCTTTTTCATGAGAGAAAAATTCGTATCTACGAACAAGAGAGATCTTTTTAGATTTCTTTACTTCATTTGTACCTTCGTACAAAACACATAGAGTTGACCACATTTCTTTTGCCGTTTTAAGACTGACAAGAGATTGGTACACTTCATCAAGAAGTGATTGAGCAATGATGGTTCGCACTTTGGAATCAAGTCCAATAATGCGCCTATCTTCATCATTGTATTCTTTGGTCGTTTTCAAGACATATCGACCAGTGGCAGAAGTTCTTTCCTCCTCTGATGAGTCATCAGAAACTTGAAAGAGATTGTCCTTTTTCTTTTCTTTATCCTTAGGAGTTTTGACAAATCTATCCCAGACTTTTGGGATAAGAGGACCTTCACTAAGAATGGTAAGATACCGACTGTCAGCTCCTTCAAGGAAGAGCATCATCCTACTTTTCCATAAGGAGAAGTTGTTCGAGTTGAACTTAGGGGGTTTAACAGTAGATCCATTATCAGAGTAAAAAGAATTTTGAGAAGAAGACTCAAGTTTTATAGAAGAAGAAGCCATTACGGATCTGGTTTATTAGATTAAACCAACCGCTCTGATACCACTTGTTAGTCCCAAAGAAGTAAACAAGTATTGTAGAAGGGGGGGGTTGATTACAATAACACAAAAATTACCTAATTTTAATTCTTTTATTGATAATGAATATCAAGAATTACACAAAGAGAAAATAACGATTGTTGCGGAATAAGAATAGTTAGGAACTACTCTGAACAATCTAACACTTAGTAGATATTAAGAACACAGAGACTTAAACCTTAAAGAGATAATAGACAACTATCAACCTGCTTGAAGTCTTGTGAATGCCAAAACTTGAGCTGAAAGTGTGAGTAGCAAGGTGCTACTTCCATCCTTTATATACTATCCAATGTAATGAGTGCAAAGGACAAGTAGGAGTAAAGGCATGGGTGGTTGAGATATTGTCAATAAATTATAAGATATTTGATGTGACTTATCACAATACAAAAGGTAACTTTTGTACTATGAAAGTACAATATCTCTATAAAATATTTATGGGAAAATCGTTTTGAGATCAAATAGAAAATATACGTCTCAATCAAGTTAAGACTAATTGTATATCTTCTCAATGAAGAAAGAAGCTTCCATTCCCATTGTCAGAAGATCATTGGGAAAGAGGAAGTATGTCAAATCAGGAGGATTTAACATAAATGTTCTTACAAGATAAAGAAGCAATCTTTTAAGAGGAGGACTACCGAAATAGGAATTCGGTAACTGAGATGTGTGCCGAAAGAGGAGCTCGGCACAAAGGGAATGAATGCCGAACAACAAATCGGCAAGGATAAGAATTGCCAATTTAGAAATCGGCAAGGGTATGATCTGCCGAATTGAAATCGGCAGACTATGCTTACTTCACTTTTGAATTCCATCTCAATCCGCATTGTAGACTTCCTTCATGTTGGATTCGGTTTATCTTTGACTCACCGATCTGTTAAACTAACTAAGCTATTACAAAGAACCATAAATCAAAATAAAAGGTTCGATCATCAATAAAGACCAAGGAGAGGTTATCTTTAAATCTTAGATGACCCAACAGACGTCGAGATGGAAATTGTTTGGCGTGAGTGGAAGGAACTGATCCGGATGAATCAGTTCATTGTCAGCGATGGGGTCAATCTCCTGGTTCGGGTTTTGAGCCATTGTACCTGTTAAGAATAAACATGTTAGTACTCGGGTACATTAAAAATAAGATTACCTTTGCATTAAATGGTCAATGGTTTATAAGCCATGACCAATTCAAACCTAAGTCGTGAACCAGGGTCAATAACCAAGTCTCTTCGCACAAAGAAAAGTGAACCATTTAAGGTTTCTGGAACCCAACTGCCCCTCTCATCACATAATCAACCAACACTCATAATAGAAACTATCAAGCAAAGGAAAGTCTACCAACAAGAAATTTGCAAAGATTAACACCAAACCGACCGGGGTCGAGCAACGACTGGGGTGAAGCTCAGACCGGGGTCTACAGCGCCCGGGGTCTAAATCGCCCGGGGTGAAGGATGACCGGTGTCAAGGGTCAACGACCGTGGTCTAAGCGCCCGGGGTCAAGGCCGACCGGTGACAAGACCGACCGGTGTCTATCGACCGGTGTCAAACCATTCGACTAAGGCAATCGATGTTCTAACCTTTAATAACACATAAACGACCCACATAGATTGAAAACAATAAACCCCACACATTAAGAAGTTGACAAGTTCAAACACATCGAAGTCAAATCCAATCAACCACAATCAATTCTTAATAATCTATTAACCTTAAACCCCGGGGACAAATCGACCGGGGTCAACTTATCGACCGGGGTCGACTTATCGACCGGTGTTGACAAACGACTCAATAATCGATTTAACAACCAAGCTCCTTAATCGATGTTAACCACTAAACTCCCAGATCAGTCATAATCTACTGGAAGCCAAACACATATATACGCGACATACTCGACCGACTAAATCGAACCAGAAACTAGGGTTTCGTGGGTTCAGAAACCCAAATCGACCAAAGTCGATGGAACAGGTTCTTGACCTAGTCGGTCGGCGGCTGCGATCGATCGGAGATACCATCGACCGGGGTGAATCGATAGTGAGATTGAGGTAGCGAGATAGAACAGAGAGTGAGATAGACGTACCTGTGGTGCTTGGGCGAGGACGACGACGAGGGAGAGAGAGATCGATCGAGGCGAGAGAGAGAAATCAAGAGCGATAGTGATTGAGAGGATTTGAGAGAGATAGAGATATTGAGAGCGAGAGAGTGAATGAGGGAAATATAAGACCCCGGGGTGTTTAAATCCCCGGGTCGTGGGAATAGGGCGGCCCCGTGTGGGTCGAGTTTGGTACGGGTCGGTGTTCGATTAAAGGTTTTTTTTTTTTAAGAATCAAATTAAAAAAAATCTAAATTAAAAAAATCTTAACTAATGATAAACTTAAATTATATATAAAAAAAAACACAAACCTTAAGTACTGAAAAATAAAATAGAAGAAAACTTAAAATAAATAAAATAAACCTAAGGATTTTTTTAAAAAAAACTAAGAGATACGAATTGCTCCCTCTCAAACAGGAATCACTTACGTGAAAAGGATTTTCGCTCCCCCTCAACGATTACCGAGAGAAAACTTACCTGCTCCCCCTTGGAGTGAGGACTCGAAAAACTTACTGATCATCTGTCGATAGTGTTCCCCCTTGACACATGAAGAGGTCGAGAAATTTACCACGAACGACATACTCTTTAAGTGATTGAACGAATGGACTGCGCAAAAAAATGAAACACCACGAAGAACAAGGAAACAGACGAGAAAAAATAAAACGAACGAAATCTAATTTATTAATACAGAAGTTTGAAACTTGCACAGAACTTAACGAGTAAAATGCAACGACCAATGAGTGTGATCATGAGCAGCCAGAGACTAGTCACCGGGGCATTAGGTCACAGTCATTCGTCATTGAATGAGACTCGTATAGGTCTGTGGAAGAGTCAAACTTTCAGATTCAGCATACCTAGCTTGGACACTAGATAATTAAAACGTTTATCGTCCAAGGCTTTGGTAAATAGGTCTGCTATCTGATGTTTTGTATTAACAAAGTAGAGTTCGATAGTACCTCTTTCCACATGGCCTTTTATGAAGTGATAGCGCACATCAATGTGTTTCGTTTTCGTGTGTTGGATGGGATTGCTTGATATTGCAATGGCGCTCTTAGAGTCGCAGTAAATGGGGACCTTCGAGTAGTAGAAGCCATAGTCTTTCAGCTGGGTGCGCATCCATATTACCTGTGAACAGCAACTGGCGGCTGCTACATACTCTGCCTCGGCTGTAGAGGTTGATACACAGTTTTGTTTCTTTGAAGCCCAGCTGACAAGATGATCACCCAAGAACTGAACATGTCCCGTTGTGCTTTTCCGGTCCAGCATATTTCCGGCATGATCAGCGTCTGAATAGGCTGTCAGTTCAAAACCTGTCTCTTTCGGGTACCACAAACCAAGATCACCAGTACCTTTTAAATAACGAAATATACGCTTGACTGCAGATAAATGAGACTCTTTTGGTTTTGACTGAAATCTTACAAACAAGAATGTCGAAAACATAATGTCTGGCCGGCTAGCCGTCAAGTACATTAGTGAACCTATCATTCCTCTATAAGTCTTAGCATCCACATCCTTTCCGTCAGGATCGGAGTGTAGCTTTATACTGGTAGACATAGAGGTTTTCATTGGTGAAGAATTTCCATCTGGTATTTCCGAAGAATATCCGAGATGTACTTAGATTGATTAATGAAAATTCCTGTAGCTAATTGTTTAACTTGAAGACCCAGGAAAAAATTCATTTGACCCATCATGCTCATTTGAAAATGTTTACTCATGAGGGCTGAGAAGTTCTGACAGTACTTGGGGTTTGTTGAGCCAAAGATTATGTCATCGACATAGATATGTACAAGAATAATATCGCGCTTTTCCTTTTTAATAAAAAGAGTGGTTTCGATCTTACCTTTGGAAAAGCCAGATTTAACTAAGAAGGATGAGAGTGCATCATACCAGGCTCGTGGTGCTTGCTTGAGACCGTACAAGGCCTTGTCAAGAAAGTAGACATGATGAGGTTTTTCAGAACTCACGAAGCCTTCTGGTTGCGAGACATAAACTTCTTCCTTGAGGACGCCATTCAGAAACGCGGATTTCACATCCATTTGAAAGACAATGAATTTCTTGTGAGCGGCGTAGGCAAGAAACATGCGAATCGCTTCAATTCGTGCAACCGGTGCGAACGTCTCATCGTAATCTATTCCTTCCTATTGGCAATATCCTTTGGCTACCAGACGCGCTTTGTTCCGGACTATGATTCCATCTTCGTCGTTCTTGTTCTTGAAAATCCATTTCTTCCCAATCACCGTCTTATTCTTTGTTCGGGGAACAAGTCGCCATACTTTGAGGCTTTCAAATTGATTGAGTTCCTCTTGCATAGCTATTACCCAGTCCGGATCATTCAATGCTTCGGAGACGGTTGAAGGTTCGATAAGGCTAATGAACGAAGAGAATAGACAGTCATTCGCGGTAGTGGATCGAGTCTAAACAGGTGTATTGGGATCACCGATGATCTGATGTAGGGGATGATCTTGTGTCCACTTGGTGGCATATGGAAGAGGTTTATATGTCTGATGAGAGGTATCGGAATCCACATAACCACCTGGGGGCAGATCCGGAACTGCTTCGAGTGATGACGGCCTGTGAGGTGGAAGTTCCTGAGCTGGAGTCGGGCGTGAAGTAGAGGACGACTCAGTGGGTGATGAAACTATAACAGTATCCGGGATTGTCGGAGATGGAACTTCGTGAGCACCTTCCGCAAGGGTCGGTTCAGGAGGTCCTACTGTTGTCGGTGCTTCAGTAGGAACTTGAGAGATCGGTGGGGGATTACTCGAGCTTGGGGATGTTGATCCAATGACAGTAGAGGGGGAAACATCAGGCGAGGTTGGCGCACCTGAGTCGGATGGACCAGTGACCTGTGTCACTTCTGGTGCTTGAGCATCATTCCTGTTACATGATATAGCATTAGGCGTAGAAGGAAAGTAATCATCATAAAAATGCTCAAAAAGTAAATCCAAATCTGAAAGATATGCTCTTGACGTAGACACTTGATCTGGATTTACTGGAGATTGTGTACATCCTGAACGTAATTGTCCAGAAGCTAACACACCAGTTAAAGCGGGTTCTGAACTGAGGTGTTCAGAAGCCATATCAGCGGCCTCGTCAAAAGTCACGTTTACACTCTCAACGACGGTCTTTGTCCGTTTGTTGTAGACTCTGTAAGCTTTGTCTTGCTGTGAATAGCCGATGAACACTCCTTCGTCCGCTTTTGGGCTGAATTTGCCGAGATCGTCCTTGTCATTCAGTACGAAGCACGTGCATCCGAATGCATGGAAATAGTTGATGTTCGGGATGCGTTTGTTGATGATCTCGTATGGGGTCTTGTTGAACCGCTTGTTGATGATAGTACGGTTTTGTGTGTAGCATGCGGTAGCAATTGCTTCTGCCCATAAATATAGCGGGAGCTTGGACTGAGATAACATCGTGCGCGCGGCTTCGACAAGAGTTCGATTACGGCGCTTTACTACCCCGTTTTGCTGAGGAGTACGAGCAACTGAGAAAGTGTGGGTAATACCTACCGACGTGAGGTAACTACTGAGCACTTTATTCTTGAACTCTGTGCCATTATCCGTCCTAATAGTCTGAACTGATTGGTTGATACTGACTTGAACGCTCTTTAAGAGAGAGATGATCAGGTCGGGGGTTTCATCCTTTGAATGAAGGAATCTAACCCACGTGTAGCGAGAAAAATCATCAACCATCACTAGGACATACTTCTTGTGATTGATACTCTGAATGCGCATTGGTCCACACAAATCCATATGAATGAGTTCAAGGGACCGAGAAGTACTTGGAGTGGCTTTAGGCTTGTGAGAATCCTTCTTCATCTTGCCCATTTCACAGGCGGCACACAAGTGATCTTTTTCAAACTTAAGATCTGGCATTCCCCTCACGTGTCCACCGAGCACCAACTTATTGATAGTCTTGAAGTTCAGGTGCGAGAGTCTATGATGCCATAACCAGTTTTGTTCGACTGAGGCTTTGGACATCAAAAAAACTTCCTTATCTGCTTTCAGAGACGAGAGGTCAATTGTGTAGAGATTTGTGCGACGCGTTCCAGCAAGGATTTCTTTTCCATCTTCAGTCCGAACGCTGCACCTATTTGCTTTAAATGTGACCTCCAGATTCTTATCGCAGAATTGACCGATGCTGAACAAGTTGTGACCAAGACCTTCGACCTAGGACACTTTCTTTATTGTGAGATTATCCTTGATAAAATCTCCATATCCTAAAATTGGAGAATAATGATCATTCCCAAAGCGTACATTACCACAAAACTTCTCGGTGAAGTTTGTGAGAAGCTCCTTTCTTCCGGTCATGTGCTTGGAGCATCCTAAATCTAAATACCACACATGACCGTCCTCCAAAACAAGTTAAGGCTTTTAGGTACCCATTCGTAAATGGGTCCTTTGGGATTAGACTTAACACCCGACTGGGAGACCCGTTTGGACTTGGGTCTGTTCCTATGGCGAGGAGCATCAAACTTTGAATGATAATTAGAAACATGATACGACCCAAACCAATCAGATGCAAATCTAAGATCAACAAAATCATTCAATCCACAATAGGAGCAACAAACACAATCATGAGACAGTTGAAGTAATTGCTGAATTGAATGAACTTTTAAAGGAAATAATCCATTACATTCAACCAAAGGTTTAGAATTAAAAACATCATAATTGTTATTGTTTTTCCTAGAATTTAAAACTGGATTAACTAATTCTGTCTTCGTCATGCTCTCCTTAGACTTCTTAGCTACCCACTCGTACTTGACTTCTTTGCGTCGACCAAAAGTATCTAAAAGACCGTTAAACCCATAGTCAGAAGATTTGAATTTTGATGATTGTTTCTTTTTAGAGCGACCGGTCTTTTTCTTCTTCTGTGAACGTCTTTTGGATTTAGAATTTGAAGAATTGTTCACAGAAGAGTTTTGTGGGGCAGATGTGGAACATTTACCCTTGTAAAATTTTACCGGAGGCTCACAAGTAGAATTTAGAAAATCAACGTGACTGGGAAGTGAAGGATTAAAATCAAATTGGTCTAATTGACTGTCTAGACACACCTCAGAATTCAGAAAGGCTGAAAATTCCATTTCCTCATCAGAAGGAGCCTTATCACTTGAAGAATTCAGAACATCGGAAAGATTTGTTTCTTTGAGCGGGTCATAGGCGGAAGCATTTTGAAAATCAGAACAATAATCCGTATCTAAATATTGAGGCTCTTTTCCTTTGTTTGAAAGATTTGGTGACGAGTCACCCAAAAAGGCTTTACAGGAAGATGTATCCGAGGGTGGATAGGAATTTTCAGACAGATGAATTTTCTAAACATGGAGAATTTTAGGCTTAGCTTGAGGCTGAGCTTTGTGAAGTCGCTCTTTCATCAGATCTGCTGCCACAGCAGCCAGTTGTGAATTAAGCTTCTTTATTTCTGTCTGAAAGTATTCCTTTTCCTCCTCCGACACAGTTTCCTTTTTATCAGAATTGAAACACTCAATTTGGGATAATAGCTCTTGTTTTTCCTCTTGAAAAATGTTCCTCTCCTATTCATATGACTCTTCTAGCTGAACAATTTTCGTTTCTAAAATCAGAGGTAGAACATAAACTTTATGGTCTATTAGTTCCTCCTCAGTTTCAACGGTTTTAGCATCTAGTTCAGCTTGAGTGTAGCTTCGAAAATAGTCATTTGACAAGAAACAGGATTTTTCAGTGTTGTAAGATGCATTCAATGAATCATAAACAAAAGGAAGTTGCATTTTGGTAGAGTTCTTCCTTCGCAAATTATCCTGTTCCGTTTCCTCATCATCAAGTGGCTTGGTCCAATTGATTTTGTACTTTGGGTAGGTTTTATCTATGCCAAAAAAATTCGAACGCATATAACGTAGGAACTTTGGATAAGGCCTTTTTCAGATAACGTGGGTTATCGTAACCGATACCCATATCTGAATATTTGAATTCTTTTGTTGTAATAAGATTCAGCGTTTGATGAGATTGACCAATTTTATAAAGTTTCTGTTCAAGATCCTTTAACTGAGTAGATAACCTTTTATTTTTATTTTTATAAGTCACAGTTTGAGTTACAATATCAATTTTCTCATTTTCTGACATGCGAAGCTTATAGGTAAGATCATCTAGTTTGGTCTTTAACTCTTTTGATTCTTTTGAACAACTCTCACACTCTTCTTTTAGATTTGAAATTATGCACATGTTGCCAGCAATTTCTATGCTTTGTTTTTCAATATATTCAGACTGTGATGACACACGTTCTTTCAGAGATGAGATGAGTTGTTCATTTTCTTTTATGGTTCGCTTGCAGGAGTCTAATTTTTGCATAGTGATTTTCATCTGATCAATTAAGGCTTATTGGTAAGGAGCACATACCTGACATGGGGAATTACGATCATCATCATCAGTATCGGACTTTGTTGAATGTTTGCCCATGAAACACAAGTGTGCTTCTTCATCAGCTTCTTCTTCATCAGATACATTTAGCCAGTAGTCATCTTCTGCCATGAGAGCCTTACCTGCTTCCTTTTCTTTGGCCAGCAACATCTTCGCTTTGTAGTAATCTGAGTTGCGTACGACAGGCTTTCGACAGTCTTTGGTAAAGTGACCCAACCGACCACAGTTATAGCATTTGATCGGCTCCTCTTTTGTTTTCTCTTCAAGTCTTTTCTCAGGCTTCTTACCTTCATCAGTGCGTCTCTTCCCTTCATACTTCTCTTTATGATCACGTCGATTGAGAGGAGTAGTGGAGTATCTTTGCTTGTTTGAGGAAAACTTGTTGAAGAACTTCCTTTTCTGGAACGCTTGGGTTAAGAACAGCACTTCCTCTTTAATCTGAGTGTATTCTGGATCTGAGTCACTGTTAGGGTCTTCGGGTTCAGAATCACTTTTCACTGGCTCCTTTTCAGACGAGCGGCTGACAGATTTACGTCTTTTATCTGAGACAAGCGCTAACGGATCAACCACCGGCTTTTCATCTGCTTTTTGATTTCCCATTAACTCAAGAACTTCCTCTTCATCTTGGAGAAGCATTTCATAAAGTTCACGTAGTGCAATCTTCTCCAGGGCTTGAGTATGACGGATATGAGAGACGAACGTCTTCCACTCTGGCTGAAGATTGTTGATGAACTTGATGTTGTTCTCGATGTTCGTCTTCCTGATTTGGTTTTTATGAAGATCGTTCAGAAGCAGGTTGAACCGTTCATAGGTTTCCGTGAGCGTCTCGCCTTTTCTAGCTTTGAAGCCATCATATCGGGTGATGTAATTTGTCACCTTCAGCTGAGTATTTATTCTGCTACCCATCATCATCTTTTCAATCTGGTCCCACATTTCTTTTGTTGTCTCCTTGTAACTATCGATGCAGGCATATATGTCGTTGGGTAGACTTTGGAGAATATAGAACCTTGCATGCTTTTCAGCGTCATACATGCTCCTTTCTGGAGGGGTAAACTCACCGAGAGTTTTCCGAACACGACGGTCTGGTCGACCTTCATCTTAGTTTTCATGCAGGACTTTCATCGGCCATGGTTGCGGCCCCTCCGTCAGACACTTGAGTATATCCTCATAATCTGGTTTTGCTTCGATAAAGTTCATGAAGCGATCATGCCATTGTGGGTATTCTCCCCGATAGAGCACCGGGGGTTTTTGATCTGAACCAATGGTTAGGGCGTCTCTCGAATTCATCTTAACTCGTTAAACTTAAAAATGCACTGTAGCGATTGTGAGACAAACAAGATGATCCAAAAACAAAATATATAATAGCACACAAGGACCCGGTCGAGCAAGGACCCGGTCAAAGCAAGGACCCGGTCAAAGCAAGGGTCCGGTCGACAAGACACCGATCGCAAAGTCCGGTCGCAGGGGCCTCCGGTCAAGCATGACACCGGTCACCAAGATCCGGTCGCAGAACACGGGTCAACAAGAGACCGGTCCAATGAGTTCGGTCAAGGCACCGGTTACAGTCCGGTCGAAGGATTGTCTGGTCGTAGGTCCGGTCGATATCAAGATAAGCACTTTGAACAACCAGATTAACAAACGCAATCGATAACAGATAATCACTGAAGAAATCGATGAATCTAAAAATCGATCGTAATCAAACAATCGACCCAGAAAATCAAACCTAGAAAATCAATCGATTAACAAACTTTGCAGAGTGATAAGCAACCCAGAAAACTCAAACCAAAAAAAAATTGATTTTTAAGAACACAGAGTCGATCGATTCACTCTTTTTCCAGAAAAAAATCGAATCTAAACACAGACTTCTTAACTCAGATAATCAAAATAACCAGATTTAGCAGAAATCGATTTATGCAGAACTATCACTTGGACACAGATTGAACACAGATCAACTCAGAGAAAAAATATCACTTGATTTTTCAGAAAAACAAAATCAGACCAGAAAGTAATCGACCCAACTTAAAAAAATTGAATCGACAGACTAAACAAAATCAACTCAATCAATTTTTCCAATCAATCGACCAGTGTAAACCCAGATTTAATCGATTATGAACTCAGATAATCAGGTAAGCACAAAATATAATGAACTAAGCGATTAAAGGATTTTAGACAAACCTTTTTTGGATCAAAACTTATGTCTCATTGCTCTGATAGATCCCAGTACAGTGCAATCACGAACAATAGTAATCAATCAATGAAGAACAAATATGCCACGACTTCTAGTCATATGATTAATATTCAATAAAGGGTTTAGGTTTACAGAGAGAATAGCTGATAAGCAAAAGTAAACCTATTGACTAGAAGAATTATGAATGAGATCTAAAAACATAATAAAGAACTAGAACACGCCTTATATAAGGCGCTTACAAAATTAATGAGCTTTGGGCCCAACTATTAAATAAACTATAGGATAATTACATTATGCACCCTGAACTTCTATTTAATAAATAAATACCCTAACATTTGGTTTGAAGTTTGAGTTTGGATTTTGGAGGTTTTGGGAAACCACAGTGATCTACGCGAGTTGCACCGCGACTTGAGGTCGCGGCACAACCCGCGAAACCCTCTGTTGTTTTGGGTTTTAAGGAAGCGGGCGAGTTATGCCGCGACTTGAGGTCGCGGCATAACCCGCGAGATCACCTGGCCGACTTAAGGGTTTTCAACCTGAAATATCTCATTTGTGGAATCTCAAATATCTCAAATCTCTTTTCTCTCTCTCTCTCTCTCTCTCTCTCTTTCTTTAGTTATTTTGTTTGGTTCCTTAGACCTCGTGTGTTGCTAGTATTAAGTGCATCTAGCAAGGGTTCGGTATAGAAAGCTTCATCTTCTCTCGGTGGTCGATATCTGGTTTTTCGGGTTTTCGTCTAAAACCTATTTGGTGAGTTCCTACTACCTTTTTTCTAAACTTTATACATGTCAAAAGTTACATTTTTGAACTCCTATATATCTCCATGGTTTTGGATCTACTTTTACTACATTTTGGCATAACTTGAGTTTTGGGAGATTTTAGGGTTCCCGATCATTTTCGACTAAAATGATGGGTTCCATCTTATTTGAAGTAAAGGAGGTTTTACTTGCACATTTATGTGGAATATTTGAAAGAATGTATATAAACTCATTTTATGATTTTCATTCTTACCAGCAGTTAAATTTGAAGGAAAGCATTTTGTTTATAAAATGTTTTTATACCATATGACTATCTATGGTTGGTCACATATGTTATTGTGACAAGTCTGTACCATTACTAGTGGATCCCTAGGTTTTGAGTCGGCTTTTATTATTGGGATGTTTATTCCCCTTTTTGTAGCTATGGATGCATTTGACCCTCGGGAGCCTTTGGTACGGTTATGTGAGATCGGTTACTAGCCATGGGTCATAATGTAGTCCTCGTGAACGAGTATGACTTGGTTTCCTCGGGGGCCCTCCCTCACATCTTAGTACGTACCTTGTTGTTCGTGGCCATGGATTCCAAGTATTTATCTCACAACTCGGATTGTGGCCTACTTTTGTGTTCCGCTGTAATCCTTGGTAAATCGAGTATCCCCCGTCATCGCAAGATGAATTTTCGGACCGATCAGTCCTTATGTGGAAAAGATTTCTTTTGTAAACCGAAACTTATTGAAAAGATTTTCTTTTGATACAATTGTTTATATCTCTTGAAATTATAAAATGTATGTTCTCACTAGGCTTTAAGCCTAACACTTTTTCTCAAATGATGTGTATAACAGGTTTCCATTAGCGGTGGGTTGCCAAGGGTTTGAGTGACGAGCCTGGTCTCAGGGGCTTTTTGAGATGAATAGTATTTTATGTTGGACAATTGTTTATGTCCCATTCTTTTGGTGATTTTGGATTAACAACCGATGTAATCTAGATAGTTATGTTTAGATTAGTTTGTTGTTGAATTCCATATCCGTATTCAGGTTTTTGTAAAGGCTTAGTACATTCCCCTTTTTAGGAGGTTTATATCAATACAGATGTCTTATTGCCCAGTTTTCGAATTTCAAATTTACTCTGAATTTTAGGGTGTTACATTCTAAGATCAACAACTTTTCCGTTCAGATTAGCTCCGATATTAGTTCCAGGTGCCATCGGGGTAGCGACTGGAGTACAATTTTCCATTTTAAATTTTCTTAAAATATTAGAAATGTACTTCGCTTGGTTAATAAAAATCCCCGTTGAAAATTGTCTAACTTGTAATCTGAGAAAGAAATTCATCTCTCCCATCATACTCATTTGAAAACGTAACACCATTAGAGCAGAAAAATTCTTACAGTACTTAGGGTTGTCGAACCAAAAGTTATGTCATCAACATAAATCTGTATAAGAATGATATCACCTTTTTCTTTCTTGATAAAAAGAGTAGTATCGATTTTACTTTTTGAGAATCCAGACTTGATTAAGAATTTTGATAGAACGTCATACCAGGATCGAGACGCTTGTTTAATCCGTAAAGGGCCTTGTCTAGATTGTAGACATGATTTGTCTTTTCAGCACTTACGAGCCCTCCGGGTTGTGAAACGTACACTTCTTCTTTGAACAATCCATTCAGAAAGGTTGTTTTCACATCCATCTGATATACGGTGAAGTTCTTATGTGCAATATAGGCAAGGAACATTCTTATTACCTCAATGCATGCAAATGGTGCATACATCTCATCATAATCTATGCCTTCCTCTTGCCGATATCCTTTTGCTACAAGTTTGGCTTTGTTTCAAATAACGATACCATCTTCATCTTTCTTGTTCTTAAATGCCCATTTTGTGCCTATGATTGTCTTTCCTTCCGGTCTTGGCATGAGTCGCCACACTTTTAGTGCTTCGAACTGATTTAAAGGCGTGCGAGTTCTTGCCTTAGAATTATTTCAATGTATCAACCTAACTCTTCACACCATGAGTTCTGCAAATTATTGACTTAGAATATAATCTAAAAAAAATTGATCAAATTTCCCTACGCTTAGTTTGCGGATTCTGGAGTTTTTCGTAAGTCAAAGAAATGAACAGTTTCTTTTTGCAAACTGTTACGTGCGAGTTCTCACTTTCCGTAGGCTTTGTCCTGCAGATTCTGAGGATTTAGTATACCAAACTTTGTGGATTTTACACTTTTCGCATGAAACCTCTGTGAATTCTATCCTTAACAAAATCACAAAAACACAAAGAAATCGGCCTGCGAGTTCTTGGAATGAAACCCGCAAATCCTTTGGATCTTGCAAGTTCTCCAGCTGTCAAACACAAAAACCACTTAATCATTCCAAATTTGATCCAACACCCTGAATTAAACCCTGATCTTTTGCTAATTTGATCTCGATCACTTACTGAACACTTTACAAATATTTGATTACAATAAAAAAAACAACAGAAAATACAAATTGATCAAGATACAGTGCGTTTACAAAGTTCGAACAAAAACTACTTAAAATCCAAAATTCACACTAATCAAATGTGGATTTGACAATACAAATCAAATCAAACATGATCTAGATCATAAAACGATTACAGTGCAACAAATTTTACAATCAAAAACACATAAAATCACAAAAATTGAATCTGGACAGATGAGTTTGTGAGTTCTTCAATATTCGACCAAAATTTCCAAATTCTTGATTTGATTCTGATTTCTGCTTGCTCTGATACCAATTGTGTGTCCCAAATTGTGCAATATATCAAGATGAACAACAAGATTTCTTTCCAAATGACATATTATTGATCTTCAGATATCACAGATTACAATCTCTCTCAATCTCAATATTTCTCTCTCAATACGGAT
Source organism: Arctium minus (assembly GCA_954870635.1). Lineage (NCBI taxonomy): Eukaryota > Viridiplantae > Streptophyta > Magnoliopsida > Asterales > Asteraceae > Arctium > Arctium minus. The sequence continues at coordinate 60,921,769 of OX941088.1, read as the reverse complement.
TCTCTATCAAAGTGCTACAAGCTTAATGAAGAAGAAAAACCTATTTATACCAAGGACATTACAAAGACAAAACACAACAAACATAACTAACAAGCTAAACCAACACTTTGACTTTGCTTGACTTTGACTTTCTTTTAATAACATAGTTTGACTTTGACTTTTTTATGAAGGCTTTGACTTGAGCTTTCATGATCTTGAAGACAACAAATGTGCATTAACAGTTGTAGTTCATACGGTGCAACAAACAATCCACTCACTATCTCAGGGTCTATCTATGAAGGCTAAGAACTCATAGATAAAGAGTCTTCAGTAGATTGTCGGCAAACTTCAGATGAACGTCGCTACCAACACCACCGTCGTCACTCATCTCACCAATCAGATTGGTAGTGTACATGCCAAAATTGATTCTCAAGATAAAGTGCTACAAGAGATCCTCAACCATCTTAAATCATCCTACTCCAGCACCATCCTTCACTGAAACTGACAGGCGAGATCTGAATGGTTGTTGAATTTAGTGTCCTAGCCACCACCGCCTTTGTTGAGATAGAGGATAAGGTTGAGAAACAAGCGGCCTTATAAAAGAAGAAAGTTGTTACGAAGAGAGCCAAAGAGGCCAAGATAGCTGAGGAGATGGCCAAAGCTTCGCTAGTCGCTGATATTGATGTCTCCCCCAATGATGACAAATAGGGGGAGAAGACTAAAGAATATGATGCACTCGCTGAGGGGGAGCAAAACATAACTTCCTCAGTCGTTGATGAAGGAGATGAAACTGACGATGCCACATTTATCCTACAGTCTACCACCATTCTTGCCACCATCCCTTTTACTACAACCACTGAACCAACTCAGACCACTATGTTTGAGGCTGATGATGAAAAATAAGATGAAGATGAAGATGAAGGTGATGATGATGATGATGCAAAATCTGATGGCAAGGATTTGGGAAGTGGCGATGAAGACTATGATGACATGATGATGTGAGCTTCTTTGTCGCATCCATCAGATCTCCTCCTTTTAAAGGAGTGGTCATATTTGATCTAATAGAGGAGAGGTCCTCAACAACTCAACATCCTTGTTACTCAGGAAAAGGCAAATAAGTCGTTGTTGAGGAAAACCTGAAGATCATATGAAAACCTGAGGGAGAGCTGGTGTTACCAGAGGTATGTCTCACCTTAACCCAATACACTTATCCCCCCAATCTGATGCTCAACCCTTAACCTATCTCCCACCTCAAAAACTTCCATATTATGTGGACTTACCCCATCTCCTCCTCATGTACCCAGCCCATCCTCTCCCCTGCATGAGTCCTCCACTCATGTTCAAGCATCAACCGTAGCTGAAAAACCAATAATCTCACTCTACATCCCTGAGACCGATGAAGAGGAAGAAAAAGAGACATTACACCCTCACCCTCGAAGACCTTCACTTCTCATTCCAAAGTCAGAGGCTAAAGAATCGAAGAGGGTGGCTGAGATAGTTGCTGAAATGAATAAGTCTCGGATCAAGATTCCTTCTCGCACTAACACTGATGATAAGATGAGCTTCCTCACTGATGCTGAAAGGGAGAAATCAATAAAATTTGAGCAAGCCATAGTCGATCATAAAACGAGTGTCAAATTGGATCTTGCTTTAGCTACAAAAACTCTCTCTGAAGTAAACATCAAAAAGAAAAATCCATTTGGCATTCAAGCTCAACTCCTAAGACAAGCTAAAGAAGAAAATCAGAAGCAGCTCTCCGAATAACAAAAGGAACTAAAGTGGTGCCAAAATAAAGTTGGCTTAAGGCTCAGTCCTCACAAGATCGCCGCACCACAATATATGGAAGATCCACGGATGGTGGTATTGTGGTCACCATGAACATCTTTAGAGACGACAACATTTCAGTCACAGACAACCCTTCTCAGCTCTGGAGATATGAATCCGATGAATGGGTAGAGATAAAAAAAATGTTATTCAGAAGTCCACGTCCAAGTACAAAGAATATGTGGAAGACCAACTGAATAAATTTTTGATGAAGGATCAAATATCCTTTACCACTAAAGCCCTCTCATAGAAGAAAAGCTTCTCAATCTGAAGATGTTACACTCTTTCTCTCCAAGCCTTAAATAAGATTCATCATTGAAAACAACAACAACATCAATCCCTACTGTGACATCTTAATGTTGAACCTATCCTTACTAGAGAAAGTCCCTTATGTTCCAGGATCAGTCATCTTGACCCCTGAACCATGTCTTATGTTTATTAGCTAGTCAAGGTCAGTATTGTTTTCAAAGAATGTCTAAACTACATCTTTGCCCCTTGCCTCATCTTCTTTATATCATAAAGTGGTTGGAAGAAGATGAAGCTAGAAAGATGATAAGCACAATGATCAAGAGAAAGGTGTTGAGAATAAAACAACGAGAAGAAGATGTCTCTGGATATATTCATCTTCAATGATGTTAGCTGATAGGTCCCTTGTATCTTGTACCTTTTAGTTATTACTTTCAGCAAATGTACTTTCAATAATAATTGTATTTTCATTTCCTCCTTGTAATCTGATACATTTTGATGAAAATATTAATGAAGTACTTCATTCCATCATAGTGTTGAAAAAGATCTCCTAAAACAGTAAATGGGAGATGTATGTTATGAGTTCTATTTTCCTTATGTTTTGTAACTTAAGCAATTTTCTTATGGTGCTTTGTTATCATCAAATAGGGGAGACTGTTGATCCAAACTCTCTCAGCGATTTAATAATGATTCTTAGACTTGGTGAAAATCACTTTAACCGTTTTTAAATTAATAGTCTCAGCTTCAGTGATCATCTACCGAACCTGTTCAGTGATCGCTGAACATTTATTTGTAAACAGTTTACATAAGTAATACCGAAAGACAAGCCTCATGCTGAAAGAAACTCTCAGTAGAATCGAAGACCAAGTTGATGATAAAGACAAGTGTACTCATGATTTGAAGTAGGATTCAGTGACACTAAGACTAGTTTTCAATGCGTGACAAATCTGATCAAGATTCTACGCTAACTGAAGATGTTCCTCAGTGATAGTTGAAGACCCTCGTTAGTGATAGTTGATCAAGAATAGTGTCATACAAAATTTATTTGTCTTATTCTTTTTCACAAATAGTACAATAGTACTAAAGCAAACCTGCTTTTGTCTATATCCGTATAAACTCTCATTTGTTCTATTATTCACAATACGACCAAAAGCATGGTGTAGATAAAGCCAAATACATGCAAGCAACAATGTATGGACACGTGGAAAGTACCTTTTGACTTGCATTAATTGCATAGAGTAAAAATAGGAGTGAAGATCTTCCTCTCCATGGAATCTCTCTTTTGCATCTTTGAAGAAATTTTTTCTTCATATCTTTTTTCTCTCGATCTTATTTTTTTATGCAAGGAACTTTGTGATTCTCAAAGATTGTTTAGATTAGGTTTTCCTTATCTATTTCCACAACAATTTGTAAATGTTGTTTATGATTTCTCCATAATCAATAAACAAATTAAAAAAGTAATTTTTGTTTGTTTGTATTCAAACCCCCCTCCTTACAAACTTAAACTCTTGTAGAACCCTTATTAGGATCAACAAGAGCGCGACACGTATCCCTAGGTATCCACATTCAGTATGAATAATGAAAGTGAAGGTTCATGCATTATTCATGGTGAATAATATATAAATGACCCGTAATTTTATAGACACATGGCACGCTCTCATTTCTCCACCGGTTCACAACTGAAAATTGATTTTCATTTGAACCCGTCCTATATATATATATATACATAGACATATATGGGAGGGTTCAAGTGACAAACACAAAAATATTGGGAATTTGAGAAGATATTTCAACAATTAGATGAGATTTTCAATAGCCAAGAACCTAAGAAATTGAGGGGGACATTTAAAACCATTATATACTTAAATCATTAATCCACTCTTTTTTCAAAAAAAAATGATCCACTTTCTTTTTTCTATTTTGTTTTAAATTATATTATCTAAATTATAATCAATATTTTATTTAAATAAATTTTACCAAAAAAACGAGAATTTCATTATCTATAATTTAAGATCCATGATATATATATATATATATATATTTAAAAGATTCACATATGAATCTTAAACTGATTCAAAATCTCCATTATAACTTATAAGTTAATTCACGTATAAGTTATAATTAAGATTCACATGCGAATCTATGTTAAGATTCACTTGTTAACATGTAAATCTTAAACTTATTCAGAATTTCGGTTATAAGTTTTAAATTGATTCACATACAAGTTATGATTAAAATTCAGATGTTAATCTATGTTAGGATTCACATTTCCACATATGAACTAATATACACCTAATTATTACAGTTTATTAATGGTTTGTTGAGATTTTTTTGTGTTTGGTTACATTTTAAACGAACAATGAAGAACATCGATGTTCGAGTTCGCATATGAAATTTAGGCAAATGAGATTTAATTCAATTTGTAGATTGTAAAATCGCCAATGATTTCAAGTGGAAAATTAGTTAAAAATCGATGATTATTAATATGCAAAATAATGTTATAGAAAAAACAAAAAATAAGTTAGGATATTTGACTCTTTTTTTCATAGTTATCTTAATTAGTGGAGAAAGAACTTGAAAATCAATATTTTAAACTATTCTTTGAGATTGTTTCTTCTCTAGATTGTTTCTTCCATTCTTAATGTTTTTATATTTCTCATTTGAACTAGGTTGGTTTCCGGTGAGAAGTAGAGGTTAACGTGAGAAGCGTGAAAACTGGTTATCAACCATTGGATGAGAAATGGATGCATATTAGGATGAGATGCATCGAGATAAGATGCACCAGATTAATTCCCTTCTAAGACAAAATTCATGGGAGTGCATGAGATTAGAAGTGATCAAGAGTTCAGATTCACTTATCACGCTTCTCATGTTAACCTCTACTTCTCACACGATCCTTTGCCCATTTGAACTTAACACACACGCTCTCTCTCTCTCTATATATATATATAGAGAGAGAGAGAATCCCCTTCTTTTATAAACCCAATAATTTATATAACAATTTTATTTGATATTTGTTTCGAGCATTTAAATATAAATTTCCATATATATATCTTGCACGCTACTATGATGTGATGTTTACTAATATCCCATGATCCCTTGTATATCACCACTCCATATATGTGATATTGTTTAAAATTGTATTGAATTTCTTACCTTTGAAGAACATGTACATGAGATGTATATACAAAAAGCCATATAAGACTTGAAAACCTTCCTAAACTATATAGAAGGAAAGTTTCAAAGAAAATCATCACGGAAAGAATAAAAAGGAAATATTATATATATCTTTTATTTCATTAGTTGTTCAATCCCCAACTGCTAAACACGAACGAACAAACGATTATAAGAAATGAAACACATGTACCCGTTTCACAAAGATGTATGTATGAAAGACTACTTACAGTTGCGTTTGTTTAGACGGAAACAGGTGTTTTTTCCAAGATTTCTTTCCCTGTAATCCCGTCTTTTAACGATTTGAAGTATACATCATAGTCTTTCTCGGGTGGAGGGTTTTCCGGATCTATTGTATACTGCTCGCTAAATGGAACCACACATTTCACCTGCAGCCAAATAAAGAAATATATGTCAAGATTGCTGCAGGCAACAACTATGATACCGAACTAGCCGTTTTTTTAAATATTATCACGAAATAGCTGCCAAATCCGCAAATTGATTTACTTATTCGGACATTTTCTGTAAGATGATGGGCCATATCACAGCCAAAAGCAGAAGATTTGTTTTCTGGGCCATATTTTACAAAGATTTGCTTAGCCAATTTGCGGATTTCCTAGCTATTTCATGATAATGTTTAATACAGCTATTTGGTGAAATTTTTAGGAAGAATTGGCTCGTTTGGTGATTTTCGCTAAACCCTTTGGGGTAGCTCAACCGGTAAAACATTGGATTTACCCCCCAGAAGTCACTGGTTCAAGTCCCCTCACGCCAAACAAGAGGGTTTGTCTGACTGTTAACTTCAGAGTCCCATGGAATTAGTCAAGGTGCGTGCAAACTGGACCAGCCATCCATGGTTATCAAAACTATGATATACTTTGACTTTTGGTCTAGGGTAACACGTTTTGAATACAAAAATGACATAGATTTATGAAGATCTATGAAATAACGAGGGTGCTATGTTAAATTGTTTAAACAACTTCTGGTAAAGAAAATGTTTTAATCGTCAAAACATAGCAAAAATCAATTCATTACTGGATTTCAAATACGGCATGTTTGACTGTAAAAGTCAACCAGGTAGAGAAAATTTAAGGTAAAAACAGGAATAAAACCTCAAAGGTCTTGTCACATGCATTCGGGCTTTCCAGAGCAGCAACACAAATTTTAGCAACCTCTTCCCTCGATATCTTCCCCTGCGTAAGCCACATCTACTAAGATTCATATAGAACTCAGAAGGGTGACCCGTCACCAAAATCATTACCATAACCAAACCAAACCAACTCAGTATATTCCATACAGATAATATCTGTACCCCAAGGGATAGAGAGTCTGTTTCCATGAAGACCTTTGGCTTGCAAAAGTAACATAGAATAAGTGTGGTAAGTAGCAACAAAGTGTTTGCACGCAAACAACATGTACAATGCGATGAAACAAACTATTGAAGCAGGAGGAACACTATGTCCGGCAAACAGTAAAAGCAAGTTGTTGAGTGTGTAAGCGCATCTCCAACAGATTCTTTAAAATGAAGAAAATAAAGGTGTTAGGCTACTTTTCTGCTCCAATAGATTTTCTAAAACGGAGAAAGTGGGAGAGTATAATCATATATAAACATCCAAATTTGTAGAACTCCCTAAAATTAAATGTTTAAGAAAGATAACTATTTTTTATTGTTTCCACCATTACGGTTGAATGCATTATTATTATTTTATATATATAAATTAAAAAGTTATTGGGATCATCAATTTATAGAATATTTTAAACTAATGTTGAAATCTCCAACATAGAGAACTTGCTGGAGTTGAGCGTGATTTTTTTAGAGATTTTAACTTTTGCTTCTCTATTTTACAAAAATTATAGAGAATCTGTTTGAGATCCTCTAAAACTAAGGTTGGCATACAGTAAAAACAAGAAATACCAAGGCCGACAAATACCGTGATATTGTCTCCTTGATCAAAGATGAGATCTGCTCCTGCAGGTTCTTCGGTTAGTGCACAAGGCCTAACTATTGCATACGGAATCCCACTTTCCCTGATCAAATCCTCGCCCTGTCAAAAGACCAATTTACCCGTGTTAATCACAGCCAAAAAGAACACGTTTCAAAATGTTTCCTAAGGAAAATGTTTATGGAACCTTCAACTTGAATGTTAGAATAGATCCCAGTTCTTTGTTCATTCTGACAGCAGGTGGTTGTTTACTTAGATCAAGTCCAGGTCTTTCAGGTCTTGTTACCCCGGCAGAACCCACGTGCACGAATCTGTGCAATCATAGAGGTGATGAGCACGATATTAGCACAAGAAAGGTCGTCCCATAACTAACCATTCATAGAAACTAATGGAAAACACTACAACAAAATTGGGTTTATAGGACATTAAATTGTCCAAGGAACCGTTTACCCAACACTTACCTGGTAAGCGCCTACTGGAAATAGTCAACACTTTCACTTAACTTACCGGGTAAGATTTTAGTCCATTAAAACAACATCGTATGCAACAACTTTAACCGGTAAGCGCTTACCAGGTAAGAGTCGTCACTCTCACTTACCAGGTAAGACTTTCTTCCTTGTCATCGCTCTTATTGGGTAAGATTCTCAATCCTTGTGTCATGTTCATCCGAAAAGGTAAAGTGAGCCGGTAAACACTTACCGGGTAAGCTTTAGTAAATGGCCCCCAAGTGTCATAATAATAAACTGGTCTATAAGACTTAAGTATATAGGACCAAACAATTGTGCGTCCTAAAGTGTTGCAATATGTTTATATAATGCTTTTGAGCGTCTTAACAATTTTTTAGAACACTTTAAAAAAAATGTCTTATTAGCTTTTTTATAGTACAATTTTGAGAAATGTCCTATGAACAACTTTTTTTATAAGACACCTTTTCAAATAATATCATATAAAAAATTGATAGGACACTCTATTTCAAAATTGTCCTAAAAAACATGTTAAGACGCCCAAAAGCATCCCTTATCGTAACATGACGCACAAGTGTTTGATCCTATAAACTTAAGTCCTATAAAGGAGTCTATTAGGACACTATAAAAACCCGATTTTCTTGTAGTGAAAAATATAATTAAACCTTGGAGTTATGGGATCTGCTATATATGCACGTATGCTTGATACCGGAAGCTGAAAGGGGCCTTCAACAAAAGTCGGATTAAGTTTCCCATCGTATTCAAACTTGCTGAACATTAGCTGCAAAAGTTTTGATTTTTAGAAGATGCATTCCAAAGAAAGAATGAATAAAAATACGGAAGAATAGTTATAGGTAGAATGCCTGTAATGATATGATTTGACTTGGGTCAAAGGGCATGGCATTTGCTACTGTTTTAGCCCGAAATATAGGTCTTAAAGAAGAAAACGCCACTTGTACCTGAAAGTTAAATCATATTATGGATTTTCAATTTATAACTAAAATAATTACCAAAAGAAACTTTAATGTGTCACTTACTGATTGCCATTGGTCTTTTACAGTGTCGAAACCTATTGTATAACCTACAGTATCCCAATCACGGCTAGTGCGAACAATAAGCTTATAACGACGGCCATCACCTTTAAGGCGCAACTCCAAACCATCATATGCAGACAGATTTTCTGCAACATCAAAATTCTAGAAAGAATTTCTGGTAAAAAAGAAATCATGATATAATTGATTAACGACAAGTGATGTGGGACCCATCTCACCTTCGTCCTAATACTGGTAAAACCCCCATTGTTTGCGGTGGAAACAACACCTACAAGTAATTGTATGAAGAAAGAATGTTTTCAACAACGGTACTAGACATTGGTCAAGCCTGTCTCGTGGGACAGAGGTAAGATTGTGTACATTTTACCCTACCTGGACCCTACCTTCAGGTGGGATATACAGGGTTTGTTTGGTTTGATTTACTTAGACATCGGTCCAAAAAAATCATTTTTATTTCTATTTTTTGTTTTGCAAAAAAGAAGAGAAGACTATGCTCGTGAGAATGAACGCTTTTGCACAAGAAGGGCCAAGTATGAAGATTCCTTGCAATTCGGTTTCCATAGTTTGTCCAAAACCACTCCTCACAAGAACTTTTAGTTGTTTGCAGTGTGTTAGAGACTTACCATTTCTCCTCGAGGGTTGGGTTTCGGTGACAAGTTGAGTTAATGGTGAGAAGCGTGAGAAGTGGTTATCAACCGTTGGATGAGAAATTGACGCACATTAGGATGAGATGCACCAGATCAATTCCCTTCTAAGCCGCAATTCATGGGAGGGCTTGCGATTAAAAGAGATCAACGGTTTAGATCCACTTCTCACGCTTCTCAGAGTTAACTCAACTTCTCACACGATCCTTCACCTTCTCCTCAATATATGTTGGAACCCCCATCTCTCCTCAAGGGCTCTTTTGAAGAGTAAATCTAGGAGTTCCACATATTTTCACACATTGAAAGACAATGTTAGATGGTTGGAAAGTTATTTAGTCATTTTGGGTCCGGGGAGGGTAAGATGTATGCCGGACCTGACATCTACCCCAAAGAGTAGAGCGCGATCTATCGTTTGTCGTTCCAGTTCACAAAATTAATTTTTTATGACAAACCTTTAAAAAGACCCGTTGATCCACCATTTTCACTGCCGTTCGGGACTATTTGGAATGAACTTTCACTAACTCCTCCCATCACAACATCATCTAAGGCACCCCAAGGCAGGTCTCTGGATGAACCATCTGTAAAAAAAGAAATATCCTCCTCATGTAGGTATTTAAAGAAACAAAATTATAAAGGCTACTCCCTTTGCTTCGAAACTGAAGATCCATTTTAATTTTTGTCGCAAAATAAGTGCGGTGTCTAAAAGTAACACACATATTTTAGTGTCGGATGAAAGTGATGGATGTTTTGGATAACCATGGGTGTCCGAACTGACTAATCCCATGGGGCCCAGAAGTTAAACAACTAGACAAACCTTTAGTGGCCCGTGTGGGAACTGGAACTGGCGACCAATGGGGAGAAAACCCAAGGTCTTAAAGTTAATGTTAATGACACATAACTCACTACCAAAAATGTAACACTCACTCAGCCCCAAGCAATTTCCATTCTGAGATTCCCCAAAGTAACTACAACATTTCCCTTTTTAACAGAATTTGAAGGGCTAAACTTGCATGTTCCTCCAGTTTATCATTCCAAAATATTCTTTTAATTAAGAAAACTCCACCTATCTTGTCATTACTAAAAGATATTTAGATATTTGCCTTGTTCAAATTGTTTTATTTGCAATTACTTTTGGGTTTGGGTGAATAGTGAAGTTCATAATATGAACTTCAAATGCATCTCTAAAAATGGAACGACAGTTGTTGAGAATATGAACTTCATTCAATCGCATACCTTCAAACCCGAAGACTAATTTTCCACTTTTAAGTCCGACACTGTCCTTTAATCCTTTTATCAGATTTTGCATTCCGATATACTCCACCATTTCAGGTGAAGCCCCCTTAATCTGCTTGCATCAATCAGACAATATCAGGTCAACATGTACAAAAGATCAAATGGGTTTGCAAAATAAAGAATGGAAATCCGACTCCAGTGATTAATTGCTGAGCAATGAGTTCTTCACCTCTGGTTCAAAGAATTTGATCCCCTGAAAAATATCATATTTTTTGTGTCATTACTGTGTATGATCAACCCAAATATACTATATATAGAGAGAGAGGGAGGTTCAAGGAAAACCTCAAAAAAATGGAAAAAAATGGAAAAATAAGGAACACCCTGGAAGCCCTTCATCTAGACGGTATGCACTTGTGCATTATGCATTCGTGCATATGCACATGTGCATGTAACAAATTACTTGTATGCACAAATGCATACCGTCCCGATGAAGGGCTATCAGGGTGTTCCTCATTTTTCCGTGTTTTTGAGGTTTTCCCCTGAACCTGACCCTGACCCTATATATATATAGGATAAAAGAAAACAAATGTCGGAAGTTACTTGGCTGTATTTTGCCCGATCAGGAGTGTCTCCTTCTTTTGGACCAACAATAACCGAAACTGCATTAATCACTTTCTTAACTCCTTTGAAGTAATCAGGAAGTAGAGTGCTTGCTTGGGTGACATCTCCAATAACCTGAAATATTTTACGAAAGAAAATATTAATGAAGTTCCGAGATCTTGTGAAACCGTTGGAAAATATTTCAACTCACCAAGTCAACATCTGGGCCTAGCATTTTTCTTGCTTTCTCTTCATTTCTGACCTTCAAAAAGCATGATACAAGTTGAAATAGATTCATGACAACGAAAGAAGAAACAAGATCTAATGCAATATAAATTATAAGCTTTGTACCAATACTCTAACGGGTAACCCTTTCTTCCGTAAGATATCAACTACTCTTCTACCAACACCACCGGTGGCACCAACCACTAAAACTATTCCAGAAGAATCCATAGATTTTTCAGGTTCACTAGATGATGGACCAGAAAGATTCGCTATTAGGCTTTCAATGATCTGCCCACGAAACAAACAAAAATGTAAGAATGTTAGGGATCTTTTTTAGCAACACAAAATCGGTAAGCGCCGACCAGATATGAGTCACTACCCTCACTTACCTTACCGGGTAAGAACCTCGGTCATCAAAATAGCATATTATAAGTGTCTCTTACGCTGTAAACACTAACCGGGTAAGAGTCACCACCGTCATTACAGGGAAGATCGGTTTGCAAAATGGGATCGTTTACCAAACGCCTACCCGGGTAAGTGCTTACCACGGTAAGCGCTTACCACGTCACAAACCTTACCGGATGAATATGGTAAGGACCAAGAATCTTACCTGGTAAGAGCGAGACAAGGAGCAAGAGTCTTACCTAGTAAGTGAGGGAGACGACTCTTACCACGGTAAACGCTTACCGGGTAAATTGTTGCATACGATGTCGTTTTGGTGGACTAAAATCGTACCCGGTAGGTAAGTGATAGTGTTGAATTTTACCGGTAAGTGTTTGGTAAACGACCCCTAAGATTGTTGGTAAAGTGAGTAAGTGTCTCTTACCGGTAAAAGGCGGTAAGTGTTTAGTACAAAAAGGCGTTTTCCCAAGAAAAAAACAAAGAAGGATGAGTCGAACCTTAATTGGTGATGGAGGCCCATTAAAGAAGTATAATGTCTTCACAAATCTGCCCAAATCCCAGCCTTGATTTCTAGATTCTGCATAGATGGTCCTCTTGTAGGTACTCAAATCATATGCATTATGATGATGTGTAATGGACTTAATTCTGTCATTTACTTTAAGAAATGGATTAGAAAGTCCAGATGACAACCTACTCCTAGAAAATCTTGTACCAAGAGAAGATGAAACGCTCTGCAAATCACCATTTTCAACATTTGTTATAGCTTCATCACATAAAACAGTTATGGTCTATAGCTTGATATATTAGATGCATAACACAAGGTCATTATAGTTATGATACTAGCAACACGCAAATTGCTAGTTAACCTTGAGTTTGCTCCCATTGTCACCGGTTCAAGTCCCCTCACGGCCACTGGAGGTTTGCCTAACTGTTAACCTTGGGGCCCACATGGGTGATGGGATTAGTCGAGATGCGCACAAACTGGCCAGACACCACGGTTATCAAACACCTAAATGCTAGTTTGAGTCTCCTCAGGGCCAGTAGGGATTTTCCAAACTGTTATCTTCAAGGCCCACATGGGATTAGTTGAGGTACAAGCAAGCTAGCCTATACACCCACTGTTATCAAATATTTAAATGCTAGCTTTCTGATTCGAGACTCCACATGTAAAATGAAATCTTAGTGGCGGTAGACAAACGAAGGTAATTGTATGTGATGGTCATAAATAACAATGCAAGAGTGGAACCAAGGGAAGTGTTAAAATTTGAGCATACTTCTGTTCCAGAAACATAGGCATGGTTTAACTTTTGAGGTCAAAGACTTAGGTGTCGTTTGTTTTTTAAGAGGTTTAAAGTCTGAAGTCTTATTTTAGTTATGATTAATAAGAGGTGGTGTGTAAAAAGGTCTGAACGATTCAGACTTAAGAGCCGTTAAGAGTTTTTTTTTTTAAAACAAACAACCCCTAAAAAAAACTCTTAACGGCTCTTAAGTCTCAATCGTTCAGACTTTTTTACATTTAGACTGTTTGTTTTTTATCCACTTTTCAGAACCTTTAACTCTTAAATACGTCTGAAATAAGAAGTGGTGACCTAACTTCTTAAAACCTCTTATCGCCACCTTAGTTCATATGCTATACTTTCTCTCAATGGCGCCTCTAGACGTTACAGAAACATACAGTCTTGTTGATTCAGATTTCAAACTTCAGCACCACCTCTTATTATTCATAAGTAAAATAAGACTTCAGACCTCTTAAAAAACAAATGGCACCTTAAATTTAACTTACGAAACAAGAAAGAATGCTTTTGATATTCAAGAAAGTTTGAAAACTATATTAAAACTATACAACAAGAACTACATTTCAATCAAGTTTGAACTTGAAAAGTGATCTATATGACCTTCAAAATTTAACATGTGGATATTATACCCAATTGAGCTTATTTAGTTCAAAGTTTCAACTGATTTTGCACCAATTCTAATCCCAATTCAAATTCCAATATTAAGAACACGAATTCATGTTCCTAGAACAAACATACTCGAGATTTTCAGACACAAAATCTAGAATTACGACTTGAAACCATAAAATAAGCCACAAAATGACATTTAGTGTGTAAAGAGTGCACCATTGCTCGTCTGCTTCGATAGGGCTGAAGCCAAACGTCACAAAAAGGGGTAACCACCCCTTGAAGAACATCTCATATGCAGGAAAACCAAAATTTATCCCTAAACAGTCGTAAACATACATGAGTTGGAAGTAAATGAAGAAATGTGGGGTTTTACCTGACGATTGAGAGACTTGAAAGAAGAGAATGATGGGTTTGTTATGGGACTATAACAACACTCCATTTTTGTTAATTCCAGTATGAAGATCAGAACTTAACTTGGAACTGTTGAAAGCTATATTGTGTAAATACTATCGAAGGTTTGAAGGAGAAATACAGACCACACATGGCGGAAGTGGAAAATATCTACCACTTTTGCTAGGAAATAACAAAATATTTGGACAAAACAAAAATAACACAAAGTATTAGGAGTATTTAGCAAAAATGACCGGTATAGGGATCTACAAAAATAATCTGAATAACATAAATTACCATTGTAACCCTGTAAATGAATTGTGATAAATTAATATTGTTTTTTATACTGAATAAATAATTTTAAATTCTTAATAACAATATTAAATCTTCTAATTAGAAAAAAAAAATATATATATATATATATAAATATAAATGCATTAAAATAGCATAAACGATATAAATTCAATTAGTTCATTCCACAAAATTTAATAACTTAACATCATTGATTATAATTTCTAATTTAAGCATTTGTCAGTAGATTATTTGCGATTTCTTCATGCAAATTGTTCATATATTGTGTGCTATTTGTCCCCCATTGTTGACCATCAAATCTTTCTTCTCCAATTCCTTCATTTTCTGCTTCGTCGTTGAACATAGTCTCCTCATCACTCTCCATAAACAATTGATCATGAACATTGCATTTCCTTATAAAATTATGCACCGCAAAACAAGCAATGACCACGTCCCTTTGTATTGAAAATTTGTAAGAAGCCATCTGCTTTAGGATTGGAAATCTTGCTTTTAAGACACTGTAAGCACGTTCAATCACATTTCTAAGTTGTGCATGTGCATGATTGAACATCTCCGCTTTTGTTAAAGCACGTCGGCGTTGAAAATCTGCTAACCAATACCTCGTGTTACGATATGGAGCCAAAAATCCACGAGCGTTGGCATATGCAGCATCGCAAAGATAATATTTATCTGTATTTGACATGTAAATATGAAAAGGCTATCTTGTATACAATTACGAAAAAAAAGAAATAATTTCAAATGTATAACACTAAACAACTAGAAACAATAATTTATGATTATGCGTACTTGGCGGAGGAAAGGGAAACCCAGAAGTTGTATTATTTACAACTTTGGATAAACTTCGGATAATACTCTTGAGTCATGTGTTATGCCCTCCCATTCAGCCCAAACAAATGTGAACATCATATTAAAATCACAAATGCCAAGAACATTTTGGTAATAACGACCACCGCCTCTTCCTCTATAAGCAGCTTGATGACTGCCAGGAACAACTGCGTGTACAAGAGTCCCGTCTAGTGCACCTATTGCTCCCTTTTAAAAACAATATAAAAACACTTCTTAAAACATTGAATATTTTACCAAAATATAAAAGTAAAACATACCGGAAATATATCTCTCAAGCGCCTCTGATGATCAGATATATTCGAGGTTGTATCAGAGGTTGTTGGTACTATGACCTCTTTTGTAAATTCCATCATCGCTTGTAAAACTTCATGAAAACATGTATAGACTGTTTGTGTAGAGTGTTGAAATCTCCTTTTAATCACTTTAAAACGTTCATTATGTCCAATAGTTGTCAAAAACATTGTCATCTTCTCCTCGACACTTATATGTTTACTATCTTGCAACCAATTTCTTTGTTTGAAATGGTTGCATAGTAGTACGTATGCATCACGAGATAAGTGCATCAATTCTTGATATTGCGTGCTTGATCCACTTAACAACTCTAGTGTGTATGTGTTTCCACTTAAAGCTGAAGTGTTATCTCTTATCCTTTTGATTCTTGTGGCATAATTTGTTCGTATCATATACCAATATAAAAGAGTTAAAAACAAAAGTTTTTCCCCAAGATCCAGATTAACACCTTGCAAATATAAATGACATACATATCATCAAATGTGTTCCTTGAAACATAATACTCAAGATGTAATTAACACATTGAAATGCCAAAAATCCGGTAATATTCAACACACTATTACCAAATTAAAATGTCATAAACAATAACCATACTATTCTACACATTATTATCTAATCAATACTCATAAAAATACTATTCTAAACATTATTACCAAATCAATACTCATAAAAAAATAACCATAGTATTCAAAACCCAACTCAAATATCCAAGGAAAAATTAAATCTCCTAAAATAAATTAACAATCAAACACCAAATTTCAAACAATAGGCATCACATGAATCCAATTTTACGGCCAATCATCATCACTCAATTCTCGAGACAATTTGCTTCCATTTCCATCCAAGCTTCTCAATAGTGAGCTTGATCACTAATAATAGCAAGGGCAACAACATACAACGGATGGTACTTTCCCCAGTCAAGTGCATCAAACTTGTTTTTGCAATCAGTAAAGGTATATTTTTCAGTTCCCACGTGTTTGTCAGCCAAAGATTGTAAAACACATAATCTTTTCATTAACCTCTTCTTTACCCTTTGTTTTATTTTTTCGGCTCGAGGACGAGACGAGCAAGGAGGTGGTGAAGCTTGTCGTACATTTGGCATGTCAAACTCTTCAATGTTGCAATCCAAATTCAAAGGATCAAAACGAGGCTTATAAACGGTGGTAGAAGTTGGTCCCCAACTTGCATTACCGGTGGCAACGGCACCATCAAAAAGTTTCGAACACAAATCGGGAAACGGTAGGGAAGTATGTCTTAATGTTTCGATGTATCTATTTGACTATGATTAAAAAAACTCATTATCAGTAAATGAAAAACCAAATATATATATATATATATATATATGTCTATTTATAAAGTTGGAAAGTGACCTTCATCTCCGATTCCCATTCGTCGTTCGTCAAATTAAACGTGTTCGTCGATGGATCGTACACGTTGCCGGTTCTTTAATGGTTTCTCATTTGTTTTCGATCCACATTGAAGTCGTAGGTGGATTTTAAAGTATCGACAACTTTTGTCCATGAAAGTGCCTTAAGGCTACTACCTTCCCTCCCATTAATGGAAACCTCGTGAATACATGCCTCAAGAAAAGTTTTTACGACATTCAAAAATTTCCAACTAATTCTGGATCGTGTAACACCCCAAAAATGGGACTACAAAATTCCGAATAAAAACCGGAACAATGTATTTAAATATCAAGATACGAGCTTTCTCCAAAAAGGAGTTTAGAATACGACATATAAATTTACAATTTGTAAACAAATGGATTGAGGATAACAACCTCCTAATCTAATTCTATAAAAGAAATAGATTACAACCGGGTGTTTCCGAAACCGACAAAAGTAACTTCAAAAGGTGGCATCTCAAAAGTCCCCAAGTTCTCATTACCAAAACCGGCTAGACCTTCTTAGCGACCACGCCACTAAAACCTGAGATACATGTCGACACCAAAACAAGTGTTAGGCCAAAAGCCTAGTGAGCATGAACATGAAATAGTTAAATTCAATATAAGTAGCAAGAAGACATTTATGAATTAATTATGCCATTTAGGTGGATTCAACGGGGGAGACCCGTATCCATCGAGAGTGACGGGAACACAAAAGTATGCCACTCAACAACGTTGCCGTATAACACCTTAAGACTTATAGTCCAAGTGCCCTAACGACCACTTGACAAGTTTCACCTAAAGAGACGATTGTCCTTAGTGTCTATTCATTTGAATAACACCTCAAGGCTTGACACACTTAGTGTCTACCTCTAAGGTAACACCTCAAGCGGCGGAGATCTTAGTGTCTACCCCAAAGGTAACATCTCAAGACTCAACCCTCCTAGTGCCTACTTGAAAAGTCCCATTTGTCATAACCCCTAGTAGGAAAAATGTTGAACAATTCCATAACGAAATAATTTCCAAAACTCATGTTTAGAACTACATCATAACCACATAAGTTCAACCATAAACATGAAATTCTCACATAAAGGCCAACTTGTCAAGTTAGGTCAATAAATCTATAAATATGAGGTTTGCATAAATATAACAAAATATGACTAAAGTTTCATATGAACCATCTCAAATATATATTCTATGCTATAAAGATTACTAAACATGACTCTAACATGGGGGTTTGTTAGAGCATATATTTGTTGGATACAAGATCATGAAGTCTGAATACTGAAAGTCAATCAAGTCAAAGCTTAAGTCAACTCTCAAGCAGAAAGTCAAAGTCTCTTTGTAATAAAGTCAAAGTCAAAGTCTTGTATTTTGTATTTGTGTATTGTGCGCATTTGTCTTATTTGTATGTATAGTGTTGTGAGTGTTTTGTCCCTGTGTTTAAATAGGGATATAGCTTGTTGTGTACGAGTAGTTCTAGAAGTATCAGAGTGAGAACTTTGTGCGTATATCAGTGTTAGAGAGAGAAAGTTGAGAGAGCATATTTGTAATAATCTAATTGTGAAATACAAAGGGAATTGATTGAAATTGCACATTATCATCTTGTTTACATTGTTATCTGGGATAACAATTGATATCAGAGCAGATCAAGATTCAGAGAAACATGAATTGAATTTGAGATTTTGGTCGACATTTTGAAGAACTCGCAAATCATCCTGTGACAATTTGTTTTCACGAATTAGTGTTGTTTTGGATCATATTTTTGTGTCTCTGTATTCGTTTCATCATTTAGAACGAGTTTAGTTAGTGTTACTTTGACAAATTTACATCAATTAGATGTGAATTTTGGTTTTTACTTGAAATCATATTCGAGTTTGTATACGTACTGTCAATAGATCGAGTTTGTAAATCTGTTGTTTCATTTTGAAATTCTTCAATTGTAATTAGTTTGAAAGATGTCTTAGGAGATTCCTGGAAAATTTCAGGCGATTTGGTAAAGTGTAAGGTTGAATTCAAGTTGAAAAATCAAGTTTTTGTTCGAAGAAGTCAAGAACTCACTAGATCTCAAGAACATGCAGAGGAAGAACTCGCATAGACTGAAGAACACGCACGTCAAAGGAACAAGCAAAGAGATAAAGAACTCGCAAGAAGAGTCGTGCGAGAAGTAGAAACGCGCAAAACCCAGTGTGCGTGTTCCTACTGTTCACTCTTCTTGTCGTGCGCAAAGTTTTTCTGCGAGAAGTGTTTGCGCGTTTCCATTTAGCGAGAAGTTCAAACTCAAAATTTTTCTAAGTACCAAACTCGCAAAAGATCTGCGAGAAGTGTTTGGTTTGCGAGTTTTCGTTTAGCGCGAAGTGGAAAATTGAAAATTTTTCTAAGTGCTAAACTCGCAAAAGCCTTGCGTGAAGTAACAAGAACTCGCACGTGGTAGTGTGCGAGAACTAGAAACTCGCACAAGATTGTTTGCGCGAACCTAAGTTCTCGCATTCTTCATCGTACGCGAAACTCAAACTCGCACAACCCTGTGTGCGAGAAGTTGAGTTCAAGTATCCTTCTTTGTGCGCAAAGTACAAACGCGCATAAAGAGCTTTGCGCAAAGTTTTATATTCTTTGTTATGCGCGTTTTATACTTAGAATTTTTCTGATTTTTCGGAAATTTGACAAAGTTTGATTTTTGTAGATCCAGTTTATTTCTGAATTTTGACGATCATTCAAAGCAGTGTAAAAGCAAAGATGACTTCCAAAGACGCACTTTAAATTGGTACAGACGTGAAGCCTCCGGTACTGTTCAAAGGGGATTATGAACAATGGAAAGACCGGTTCCTCGATTTCATTGACAGACATGCCAACGGGGAAAATATTCTGCTGTCAATCATGGAAGGTCCTATGGTACCCCTCACTATGGAAATACCGGATGACGAGTCTTCTGATAGTGAAGATGGAAATGTAGATAGAGCTCAAAAGACAAAGACTGTTCCGAAAGACTTTTCCCAATATACTGAAGAACAAAAGAACAAATACAAAACCGATAAGCAAGCTAGATCTCTACTCTTACAGAGCATACCCAACGAGATCTACATCAAAATCGACATCTACAAGGCTAATGCAAAGAAGATGTGGGATCAACTCCAAAAGATGATGATGGGATCAAAGGTTGGAAACTAAATGAAGGTTGCTAACTGCATAAACAACTATGAAGAATTCAAGACAAAGGAGAATGAGAGCCTTGAGGAAACTTATGAGAGATTTGTTCTTCTACTGAATGAGCTTGCAACGAACAAAGTAAAGAAGAAACAAATAGAGAACAACATCAAATTCCTCAGCATCCTTCGACCAGAGTGGAAGAAACACACAAGAATGATGAAACAGATGAAAGACCTTAGTGATATTCCTTTACATGAGGTATATGAAACACTGAGACAGAATGAGGAGGAGGTATAAGAGAAAAGAAGTGAGAAGAAAAAGGCTGAGAAAGTAGCTGATCCCATAGCTTTAGTGGCTGGTCAGAAAGAGAAAGAAAAGAAAGAAAAGAAGAAGAAAAAGAAAGTGGTGATTCCTAGTTCTGATGATTCTGCTGATTCTGATTATGACAGTGATGACAGAGAGAATCTCAAGAAAGAATGTTACTGCTAACCCGTGCCTTTCAAAAAAAGTTCTACAAGAAACCAGGTTCAAACACTCAAAGATACTCATCAGGGCCTAAGAATCATGAACATATAGAAAGAGTTGAAGGAAGAAGATGTGAGGAAAAGAAGTATGTGGAGAGAAAGCCAGAAGAGAAGAAGAAGTATGTTAATGATTATAGTGAGAAGAAGACTGATGATTTGATCGAGTGCTACAATTGCGGAAAGGTGGGTCATTTCGCCAAAGAATGCGGAAGCCTACCGTGAGAAACTCAGATTACTACAAGCAGAAGATGCTACTGGCTAAGCAGAAAGAAGCAGGAAAAGCTTTAATGGCCGAAGACGAGTTTTGGCTTAATCACTCTTACGATGAAGAAAAGGAAGAAACCGCGCATATGTGTCTGATGGGAAAAGAGGTGAAGTATGATGAAACTGACGAAGAAACATCTGATGAGGTACTAAACTTTTCTGAATCTGATTTTGTAAATAAAATGGAAGCCATGGTGATCGAGCTTCAAGACCTTCAAGCCAAATTGAAAAAGGAAAAGAGTAGAGTTGCGAAGAAACGTCAAACTATTTTTGATCTCAACAAGGAACTTGTTGGGAACAAAAGTCTGATTGACTCTCTAAACAAATCTGCTTCTGAATTTAAACTTCAAAAAGATTGTTTTGAAAATAAGATTTCTGAAATTGTTTCTAAACTTTCCAAGTATGATATTGAGAGACAAGAATGTGTTCTGAAAGCTCATAAAGTGCAGGTTGAAAACAAGAGTTTGGAGAAAAAGGTAAATGGTTTGGAAGCCAAATTATATGGTAGAGGACAAACAAATCAAATCATTTTCTTAAACACACCAAATGAGGAATCTGATGTTAAAGAGAAGTGGGGACTCGGTTACAATAACCCACACTATCTAAAGAAAACAATCAGAAAACAACCAGCTTTGTATAACTTTGATTTTCTACAAGCAACTACCAAACATCCTCATTTGAAACCCAAATTCGTTACCAAATCATCTGATGAGGTAGAGGCCAAAGAAGATGAAAACAGAAAGAATATAACGAAAATGCAACTACCATTTTGCTATCAAAAGCTGAATGATAGTTATATTTCTGATCAACCAAGAGTTTTATCAAATAATTATTTTAATAGCAATTCTACTATAGAGTTGGAGGCAAAACCGATTAAAGCAAAAATTTATGTTCCTCCACTTGTTTTAGAAAGTAAAATTATTGATCTTGAAAATGCTTTATTTGACGAAAGAATTTTGGTTAATATTGAACAAGTTGTATTTTCTACTGTAATGAAGAACAATGTGTTTAAAACTGAACCCAACGAGTGTTCAAAATCTTCTAAGGCACCTCAAACTTCGGAAGATGATTTTGATGACTTATTTGCGTCTGTAAATGATTTTCTAAATTCTGATGATGGGTGTGTTAATGAAATTGATATGTTTGACTTCAATGCTAAACTTCCAGATCATTCTGCTTTTATCATTAACTCTGAAGCTTTACCTAGTGTGCATGAAGTAGGTGAATCATCAACCAAAGTTGGTGAATCAGTTTCTGTGAGTACTGAATACTATGAAAAAGGTAAGAAGCAAAGGAAACGGTGCTCACAGAAACGGACCAACACTGGTAAGCTTAAGAAAAGACAAACTCAGAAATCTCATTTTCCTTACAAATCTAATCTTGTGTTTCAGAGTTGAAAACGAAAAGGTCTGAAGAGCGAACTAAGTGGCGATCAAAACAGAAGATTGATGAGAAAGCAGAATCATGTCCTGATATTGTTTGTAATAGCAAGACTGGTAGTATTTCTGATGTAGTTTGTACTGTTGCTTCTAATAAACAAAAACTTGTAATTCCTTACAAGAAAATATTCAATAAAGCAATTACTCCAATTATCTCGGTCTACTACTAAGTCCTCAAAATATAGACGAAATGATTTTGTTTCTCGCCAATATTCTGATGATTGGTTCGGTTCTTACCATGTTTATCATTCTAAAGCTTCTCATGTTTTTCAAAATAAAAGAGGACCCAAATTTATATGGGTGCCAAAATCTTGTGCTAATCTGATAGGACCCAAATTTAAATGGGTACCTAAAGTTATTGTTCCCTGATTTCTCCTGTGCAGACCCGTCATATGTGGTACTTGGATTCTGGTTGCTCCAAGCATATGACTGGGCAGAAAGATATTTTGTCTAATTCTACAAAGAAATACTGCAGGAACGTGCGCTTCTGAAACGACCAGTTTTCACCAATTTTAGGTTATGGTGACGTTATTCAAGAGAACGTAACGATTACGAAGGTGAGCTACGTTGAAGGTTTAGGACATAACCTCTTTAGCATTGGACAATTCTGTGACAAAGACTTAGAGGTTAATTTCAAGGCCAAGAGGTGTTCTGTGCGTACTGAAGACGGTAAAGAACTCTTGGTTGGAACAAGAAAGTCAAACCTCTACACTATTAATCTATCAAAAGTCAAGACTGACAATGAAGTGTGTCTACTGTCAAAAGCCTCGCTGCAACAAAGCTGGTTATGGCATCGAAGGCTTTCTCACCTGAATTTTCGTTACATCAACAAACTGGTCACGGGAAAATTAGTAAAAGGACTTCCAGAGCTTAAGTACGTGAAAGAACATCTGTGCACAGCGTGTGAGAAGGGCAAGATGAAGAGAGCCACTCATAAGCCAAATCCTGAGCCTAGTACAAGTTCTCCATTGGAATTGTTGCATATGGATCTCTGCGGTCCAATGCATACTCAAAGCATAAATGGCGAGAAGTATGTATTAGTGATTGTGGACGATTACTCGCGGTACACTTGGGTCAAATTTCTGAGAACAAAAGATAAGACACCCGAAGTCATCATCACATTTCTAAAGACCACTCAAGTGAATCTGCAAAATACAGTCAAGCTTCTACGAACAGACAACGACACGAAATTCAAGAACAGAATTGTTGAAGATTATCTCGAATCAGTCGGGATAACACATCAATTTTCTGTTGCCAGAACGCCTAAACAGAATGGGGTCGTAGAGAGACGTAACAGAATGCTAGTCGAGGCCGCTCGAACTATGCTAAGTCAATCGGGCCTACCTCTATTTCTATGGGCTGAAGCTGTATCGACTACTTGCTACACGCAGAATCAATCCATAATCCACCGCCGGTTTGGTAAAACCCCATACGCTTTAATAAATAATCGTACACCTAGCATTAAACATTTCCATATTTTTGGATGCAGGTGCTTCGTACTAAACGACAAAGAGAACTTGAACAAGTTCAGTCCGAAAGCTGAAGAAGGCATCTTTATCGGCTACTCTCAAACGTCTGCTGCCTACAGGGTGTATTTGTTTGAAGAAGTCAAAGATCGTAATAAAAAGCGTCAACGTTACATTTGATGAAGAGTTGACTTCTGAACAACATAGTTAAGAACCCGTACTTACTGGCGTGCTAGCTTCTGGACAAATCAGTCTAGAACCTGTAATTAATGCGACTAATTCTGATAAACCATCTACTTCTACATCTCATTTATCAGAATTAGATTTATTATTTGAATTCTTTTATGATGAGTTTCTTGGTTCTAAATTGCCTAAATCTGTTGTGATTGACAAACCTGAAGATTCAAGCAGTCATCCTCCAATCACTTCAGATGTGTCTACTGAATTCGTTCCCCCGGTTCAGCAAGAAACTTCGATTCAAACACCTACTCCTTCAGTTGAAGTTGTACATGAAACTGCCGAGATAGAAGTTGCTGACTCAGTTGGTTGTACTGTAACGCCTAATCAACAGCCATATAATGTTGTACCAACTGATGCTTCTGCACATAATTCTTCAACTGAACCCCTCCCTGAACAAGAAGAAGATAGTGGATTCTTAGATGAACATCATGATCAATCTACATCAAATACACTACCTCATGAACACAAGTGGACCAAAGAGCACCCGATAAGCCAAATCATTGGAGATCCATCCAAACCGGTGCAAACTAGGTCTGCTACTTTAAAATGTGTATGCATGACTCATTTTTGAGCAAGGTAAAGCCAACACACGTATCTGAAGCTCTAGTCGACTCAGATTGGGTAACTGCAATGCAAGAAGAGCTAAATCAGTATAAAGCATTAAACGTCTGGAGACTAGTGCCTAAGCCTGAAGGTAAAACTATTATTGGCACAAAATGGGTATTCAAGAATAAGAAAGACGAAGATGGTATCGTGATCAGAAACAAAGCAAGACTAGTGGCTAAAGGATATAGGCAAGAGGAAAGTATTGACTATAATGAGACTTATGCTCCAGTGGCGCGTATCGAGGCTATACAGATGTTTCTTGCATATGCCGCCCACAAGAACTTCACCGTCTACCAAATGGACGTGAATACTGCCTTTCTCAACGGCATCTTAAAGGAGGAAGTCTACATCTCTAAGCCTGAAGGCTTTGTCAATCCAGAGATACCAAATCACGTATATATTCTGGACAAAGCTCTTTACAGACTAAAGGAATCCCCTCGAGCCTGGTATGAAGTGTTATAAAAAATTTTAGTCAAGTCGGGTTTCTCAAAAGGTATGATCGATACTACTCTTTTTATCAAAAAGGAAAAAGTCGATATCATTTTAATTCAGATTTATGTGGATGATATCATATTTGGCTCAACTAATGCAAAATACTGTAAGAATTTTTCTAACCTCATGGTGTCCAGATTTCAGATGAGTATGATGGGAGAGATGAATTTCTTTCTCGGATTACAAGTCAAATAGTTTTCCACGGGGATTTTTATCAATCAAGCTAAGTACATTTTCAATATTCTTAGAAAATTCAAAATGGAAAATTTATATTGGAACCCCGATGGCACCTGGAACTAAGATTGACACTGATCCTTCGGGAAAAGTTGTCGATGTTAGAACCTACCGAGGTATGATTGGTTCTTTAATGTATTTAACGTCTAGTAGGCCAGATATAATGTTTTCTACATGTCTATGTGCTCGATATCAAGCTTCTCCAAAAGAGTCCCATTTGTCTGCAGTTAAACGTATCTTTAGATATCTGAAGGCACTGCAGATCTTGGTCTGTGGTATCCTAAGGATACAGGTTTTGAACTAACAACATATTCTGATGCGGTGGTGAAGTTTGTATTCTTGATAGGAAAAGTATGTCGGGACACATATAATTTATGGGCGATAAACTCGTGAGTTGGGCTTCAAAGAAACAACTCTGTGTATCTACATCAACAGCGGAGGCAGAGTACGTCGCTGCGGCGAGCTGTTGTTCTCAAGTGTTGTGGATGAGAACACAACTCCGAGACTATGGCTTCAAATACAACAAGATCCCGATCTACTGCGATTCGAAGAGCACAATTGCAATATCTGCGAATCCTGTTCAACATACCAAGACAAAACACATTGATGTCCGATATCACTTTATCAAAGATAATGTGGAAAAAGGTACAATCGAACTTTGTTTTGTAAACACAGATTACCAACTTGCTGATTTATTTACCAAGCCTCTTGATGAAAAGATATTTAATTTTCTCATTTCTAAACTTGGTATGTTAAATCTCAAGACTTAATCTGTGATTACTTACTAAAGTTTTGTTATTGTTATTTTTCTTTTCGTTTCTTTATTTTTAATCTGAAAGATATCTGCACTTAAGTTTGTTCATGATCTCAGGGGGGGTGTGAGATGATACAAGATAAGATGATCTACATATATTTGAGGGGGAGTTAACAAATTTTGCATATGATTATCACTGATAAATTTTCTGATGCATAATTTCAGGGGGAGTAAGAGATAAGGAGTAAGGAATATGACTTCTGATTACATCTAATCAGAACTCGTACTTTTCAAAGTTTTATTGCTTTATGTCATTTTATTTTCAATAAATTTTGTGAATAAAGTTTTGTACTTTGACAGATTTGTGACTTTTGCAGAATTGAGAGAGAGCTTACATGATCATATCATATAAGACTTAGAGATGACTTGATGAGATTTAAGACTGAGCGAAAAGGTTTATTTCTAATCTTAATCTCATACGTATCTGAAAGAAGGACAACTTTCAGATATGAAAACATGTTCTTAAATGTTAAAACCACTTCTGATTCTTAAAAAGATTTCATGAATATAGAAGTGTGATTTTAAATGTTTTCATGTTATATGTGCTTTAGTGATTTTAAATGTTTTCATGTTATATTCCGTGTGTTTCCAAAGATAAATACTTCTGTATTATCTTTTTCATATACTTTCAAGTATTCACACACACCGGTTTAACTTTTTGATTGTGAATGTTATCACCATGTCTCAAATTGAACATATTTTTCGATGGTGATACACCCCGCTTGATATTCAAAGTTTGAGCGCGATTTCATTTCAAAACGTTTCATTCAAGAATGTCTATATTTTTATTCGTATAGACAAATATCCAATTTTTGTTGACCTAAGCTTTTCATGATAAATCATTTCGATTTTGATCTTTTTCATTCAAATTCAGATTTTCAAACAAGTTTCTTGTATTCATTTCATTCATTCAATATACTTGTTTGAAATATCTTCAGTGTTTTAAATGCTCAAATATTCATGATTACATTCAAGAGCATACAGACATCTGACTTGTATTATGTGATTTAACTGAAAGTTAAACCAGTTGAGCAACATGTTCTTATAGGACAACATGGGTTCATTGTGTGAGAACTTAACAGAACTTCTATGGATTCACGTTAACCAGTATTTCCTACCCAAGAAGTTAATCCTTGAGTGATCGAAGAGTGAGGAGTCAAAATATATGAGTGTAGGTGTGATGAGGTAAAATGTAAAAGAGAGTTTGGTTAGAAACGAGCTTAATGTTTAAAAGAAAGAGGGTGAGAGATCAGAGTAAAAGAAAATCAAACTCTGCACCAACTTTTTTTGAGTCGGGCAACCACATTACTGATTGTTTCACAATTCTTTGGTGAACGTCATTGAAACAGGCAACTAGCCCATGCCAACTCTTGATAAAAACCCCACCAACTACTCATCTTCTTCTCAACAAGAAGATGTTTCAATTTTTAAAAGGGGACGCAACACATATGCTATCTGGTTTTCATTTGGAAAATCTAGATATTGAAAAAGAAGGAAGTCTGCCCCACCTTCGTACTTTGATCATGCACAATTGAGTCTGTGTTATACTGTTGTTGTCTCTATGGTTTACACAATTTTGAGCCTATCAAAAGCAATCATCAAGCTTCGTTCTTTCAAACACAAGCACGAACACACAGAGAATTCGTTTTTCTGTCTAAACGTTCATAGTATAAACTTGTGTTATTCGATGATTGATTGGAAGACCTGGGAGAGTGAACATCAAAAATCTCCTTTCCAATGTGTATTCGTTACACACAGTGACTTCGTGTTGCTGACAAGCATTTTAACTGATTCATTTGTTGATTCAGGTGTTACACTCATAATTTGTCTGAATTTGCAAAGATTTGGATGAATTTTTGGATCGATAAATAATCAGAGGCTCAGTTACAAAAGATCAGATCAGGTTCATGACATTTCTTGTGAAAGTTTTGATGATTATTATGCTACTATCAGCAAAAGGGGGAGAAGTGATCAAGAAATGTTTGAGTCAGAAATGAATATGGGAGAAGTTATTTGGCAAGAAATGTTGACTAAAGAAGAGTTTGAAACAGTTTTGGGATATGATAAAGAAAAGTTTGAGCTTAAAGAAGAAATTTATGTTAAGAAAGTTAATTTGAAGAAAGATTGTTGAAAGTTGAAAGAGAAAGTTCAAAGATTTCAGAATGGTTGCTGAATTTTACTGAAATTTTCTTTGAAGACAATTTGCTTAAGCAAACTGAGTGAGTTTTGAGAATAATTTCTTTCCAATGTCTGAAAGAGGTTTTTACAACCTTGGGGAGATTGTTATACTATTTTTGAAGAGCATATTATGAGACTTTGGGAAGATTACAGAATGTTTGAAGATTGTCTAAGTAAAAGGGGAGATTTAATCTGCTCAAATGTTTATTTTTCTGAAGATATTTCTAGTTAAAAGAAATCTACAAGGATGATATTATTTTGTAACCCACGTTAAAGGAGGAGATTGTATTGCAAAATCTTTTAGAGATGATCTTGAATCCAAAGGGGGAGAATGTTAGAGCATATATTTGTTGGATACAAGATCATGAAGTCTGAAGACTGAAAGTCAATCAAGTCAAAGCTTAAGTCAACTCTCAAGCAGAAAGTCAAAGTCTCTTTGTAATAAATTCAAAGTCAAAGTCTTGTATTTGGTATTTTGTATTTTGTGTATTGTGCGCATTTGTCTTATGTACGTGTATAGTGTTGTGAGTGTTTTGTCCCTGTGTTTAAATAGGGATATAGCTTGTTGTTTACGAGTAGTTCTAGAAGTATCAGAGTGAGAACTTTGTGCGCATATCAGTGTTAGAGAGAGAAAGTTGAGAGAGCATATTTGTAATAATTCTAATTGTGAAATACAAAGGGAATTGATTGAAATTGCACATTGTCATCTTGTTTACATTGTTATCTGGGATAACATGGTTTACTCCAAAATGCCCAAAGTTGCTCAAAAGTTCATCAAAGTGTGGGTATGAGATCAAATCACCAAATGAGAAGAAATTAGTTGAAATAAAGTATGTAACGATGTTATACAAACACATTTAAGCATGTATCTAGTTTTACAAAGCATTTAAAACTCACATTGAATGCTTTTTTGGAGAAAACCCTAGAAAATGGTGAAAATCTAAAAATGGAGAAGATGAAGTTGGATCTTAGAAGGAAGCTTGAAATCTTCTTGAGTGAAAGCTAATAAATTCTTGGGGAAGTTGAGAAATAATCCATATATGTGTTCACAATAGTTTTAGTGACAAAGAGAAGAAATTTATGGAGAGAAAAATGAGAACATATTGAAAAATGAGAAAAATCAGGAGAAATCATGGTTTTTAAACTCAGGCCATAGGCGACTTCCCCCATGCGAGCCCAGGTCGCAGGGGAGTGATCGCCCGAATTTTTTTCCCAACAGACAGCTACTGTCTTCCCCTCCTAGGCGGGATAAATTCAACACGGGCGGGAAGTCCTTTGTGTCAGACCATCCCTCCTATTATTAATCTCGGCTCACACTCCAAGTTGAGGTAAACATATTTCAAGCACACCTTAATATAATTTAGAGTAAACTACAATTTTGGTCCTGTAGTTTACCACTTTCTTTGAAAGTGGTCCATGTGGTTCAATAACTGCAATTATCGGCCCATGGTTTAAAAAAAGCTTTGAAAGTAGTTCCTTGTCGTTAACTCCGTTAAAACTGTCCGTTAGAGTTAGGGGTATTTTCGTCCAACCATGATTTTTTCTCTCCATTTGTAATTTTTCTTTGTTTTTTCTTATTTTTGTCTAAACCATAAAAACATTAGGGACCAAATTGTAATTAAGTTATATATTATATATTATATATTATATACTATATATATAATGTGTGTGTGTGTATATATATATATATATATATATATATACACACGGTTGTGGAAGAGGACACAGGGACACATCGACCATCTTCGGCCAATCCCAACGCCGGCCAAACCCCTACCCATCTCCGACCATGACAGGGATCACCACCCCCTCCCCCTCCTCTGTTTCCTGGCACCACCTCCTTCCCACTTCTTCCCAATTTTTTGAATCAGATCTGGTCGGTAAAACTTTAATCGATGGTTATGAAAGATGGAAGGGGTGTGTTAGGGGTGGTGAGAACGGGAACAAAAAGAAAAAGGTTGTGCTTTGAGGTCGCTGAAGATGTGACCGTAGCAACTGAGTTCGCCGGAAATGGTGACCGGAGGTCGCCGGAAATCTTAGGCATGAATATGAACTCCTCGATGTCACTCAAGAATCATCACACAAGAAACTCAACTTCAAAATGCAAACACCACCACCACCACCATCAGCATTCTCCTGAGAACAACACAACCACTACCACCGCCGGCCGTCGTGAAACTCATAACACCACCCTATATCATGAGAAAAAGAGACAGAAACATAGCAGATATCATGGGTTTCCTTCATTTTCTTGTTGTGAGGTGGTCAAAAAAGAAGTTATTTCTGTACATTTTGAATGAGTGTCTGAGTTATTTAGCAGAAAAAACAAGTTTGAAGACTAAGCTATCAAAGAAATGCCGATAAAATCAAGGGGAGAGGAGGGATATGCCTATAAATGAAGAGAAAGAAAATGAAGGGGGTGCATGGAGATGGTGGGCGGAGATGGTGGCTGGAGACGATGTCTTGGTTGCCGGAGACATACACTTTCTAAACATATATATATATATATATATATATTATATTATATATTAATATTAATATTTTATAATAATATCATTACAAAACTAAAGAAATTACAATTTGGTCCCTCATGTTTTATGGTTTAAACCAAAATAAGAAAAAACTAAGAAAAATTGCAAAAAGAGAGAGAAAAATATGGTTGGATGAAAATACCTCTGACTCTAACGGTCAATGATAATGTCCCAATTCAAGTTCTAATTGCTAATTACAAACAACAACAATCAAGATGAGAAATTTGTAATCATATGTCATTGAATCATCTCCACAGGTTACAAGATTCACTTTCTCTCACTAGAATGAATGATATTCAGTTCTTCTCTAATATGCTCTACACGATCTCTCTCAACTTACTTACAACCTTACCAACAACAAGGACACGACTATTTATACTAGCTATCAAAAACAACAAGACACAAACTTTGACTTTGACTTTTTATTTACAAATGACTTTGACTTTTTTGCTTGAGAGTTGACTTTGAGCATTTGACTAGCTTGACTTTGATCTTCAGTATTCATGATCTTGTATCCAACAAATATGTGCACTAACATTCTCCCCCTTTGGATCAAGATCATCTCTAAAAGATTTTATAATTCAATCTCCACCTTTCGTTGCATTGAAGATCTTTAAGAATATATCTCCCCTTTAAGCTCAATCTGTACAATCTCCCTCTTTGAACAATTTTATCTCCCCTTTTGTAGAACTTTAGCAAAATAAACATTGAAGCTCAGTCTTCTCTTTAAGCTCAAAACATTCTTCCCTTTCTTTGATAAAAACAATCTTCAAAACTTTCAACAATTTTCTCAAAGTTTGTTCTTCAAGAATAGTAACATTCTCTCCCAAAGGTTATAAAAACCATTTTCAGACATAGGAAAGAAATTAACATCAGATTCAGCTCAGTTCACTTCAGCAAAATTATCTTCAAATAAAATTTCTCTAAAATCTGTCTGCTTTTTGAATTCTTTGAATTTTCTCTGTAAGCTTTGAATAATCATTCAGCAAACTTTCTTTCACAACCGTTTTTTGAACATTTCTCCCATCTTTAACATTTCTTACTCAAACATTTTTTTAACACTTCTTGTACACACACTTCTCGTACACACACTTCTCGTACACACACTTTTGCGAGTTCGAGACTTAGAAAAATTTTCCAATCTTCACTTCGCGCTAAATGCAAACTAGCAAACACTTCTCAGATCAACTTCACTTCTCGCAGATGTCACTTCGCGCAAAACAAAGGAGTTGAATAGTGCAAACTCGCACAATGATACATGCGAGTTCTGACTTCTCGCAAGCTTCGTCTTGCGTATTTTTCACCTTTATGAGAATTTCAAGCTTGTGCGAGTTCTTCAGCTTTAGCGAATTCTTTGTCGTGCGTGTTCTTCATCTGCGAGTTCATTGAATTTTGCGTGTTCTTCAGTTTTACGTCCAAAAAGTATATCTTTTTGTTAGAGCATAAATCTGTTGGATACAAGATCAAGAAGACTGAAGGTCAAAGTTCAAGAAAGTCAAAGCTGAAAGAAAGTCAATTCTCATCAAAGTCAAAGTCTTTTGTAATAAAAGTCAATGTATTTTGTATTAGTTGTAGATATAAATAGTCTTGTATTCTTTGTATTTTCACGTGTAAGTAAAAAACAGAAGAAAATTCAGTTGTATGTTTGAGAGAGAAATCTTGTAGAGAGAGAGAGAGAGTTCTAGAGAGAGAAAGTTTGTAATTGAATTGAGAAGTGAAATCAAAACAGGTAATTGATTCTTGTTTGTGTTTTGTTTGTTTAATTGTGATTAGAAACTAGAATCTGGGAATAACAATTGGTATCAGAGCAGATCCAAATCGAAAAATCAAGAAATACGAATGTTCGTACAGTGTTCTTCAAGTCCAGATCGATTTTTGAGTTTTAGTGAGTTTTTGGAGTTGTAATCGATTAGGTTTTGTTAGGAAAGTGAAATCGATCGAGTTTGTATAGAAAGATTTGTCAATAGCACTGTAATCAATTCGAATTTTCGAATTTTTGTGGTTTTTGTGTTCACGAGTTCTTGACACTGTGTCTATATCAAATTTGTAATTTTTGTGTATTTGATCGAAAATCAGTGTTAGTTTTGTGTTCTAGATGTTTAAACGAGTGATTTGTCGAAGTTTAGTGTTGAAATTCTAGGTCTAGATGAGTGTTTGGTGAATTTGATTGTTTTTCAAGGTTTGCGGGTGTTCTTCAGGTTTGCGTTTGATTCATGAGATTTGCGTTCCATTCAAACAGGTTTGCGGGTCATTTATCAAGATATGTGTAAGTTCTTCAGAGGTTTACGGGTCATTCAAAGTTTGCGGGTGTATTCAACGAGACACGCAAAGTGATATTTGCGTTTTCAACAAGAACCGAGAAGCAAGCTTTGCGTCTGTATCTATAAACGCAAAGTAGGGTTTGCGTCTCTAACTACAAACGCAAAGTTGGGTTTGCGTTTGTAATGTGAAACGCGAAGTTCGTCGTTTTATTTTTCTAGAAACGCAAAGTTGAGTTCAGAGATAAGGTTTGCATTTGTCTCTTGAACCGCAAAGTAAGGTTTGCGTTTGCCTTTGGAAACGCAAAGTAAAGGTTTGCCACTTGACACGCAAAGTTTGATTTGCGTTTGCTTCTCGACACGCAAAGTGAGGTTTGCGTTCCCTGTGAGAAACGCAAAGTTGAGGTTTGCGATTGCTGTGTGAAGCGCAAAGTGTGAAAAACTTAGAATTTTTTTTTTTGAGAAATTTTTCAAAACTGTAATATGCCCTTTAATAGTGAAATTTTTTTCTCTAGGGGCGCTGCCCCTCGACCCCGCAAGGAACCCCGTGCTAAGTCTGCCTAGGGGGACATAGTTCTTTTTGTGATCAAAATCTCTGAATTTTTATTTCAAGTTTTTCTGTATTTTTGAGATTTCATTTGGACTAACGATCAGTTCTAGTTTCTTATTGATATATTTTTCAAAACAGGTTTATTCAAAATGACTTCCAAAGATGCTCTTTCAATTGGCACTGATGTAAAGCCTCATGTTCTATTCAAAGGAGAGTACGAGCAATGGAAGGATAGATTTCTGGATTTCGTGGATAGGCATTCAAATGGAGAGAATATTCTTCTGTCTATCACCGAAGGTCCTATGGCACCAATCATGGTTCAAATACCAGATGATGATTCTTCTGATAGTGAAGATGGTACTGAGGAAAGAGATTAAAAGATGAAAACAGTGGCAATAGATATCTCTCAATATTCTGAAGAACAGAAAAGCCGATACAAAGCAGATAAACAAGCAAGATCCTTACTTCTTCAGAGCATTCCGAATGAGATCTACATCAAGATTGATAGTTACAAAGCAAATGCCAAGAAGATGTGGGATCAATTACAAAAGATGATGATGGGATCCAAGGTCGGAAATCAGATGAAAGTGGCTAATTGCATTAATAGCTACGAGGAATTCAAAGCTAAAGAGAATGAGAGCTTGGAAGATACCTATGAACGGTTTGTTTTGCTTCTAAATGAGTTGACAAAGAACAAAGTGAAAAAGAAGCAGATGGAAAACAATGTCAAATTCTTAAGTATCCTACGACCTGAATGGAAGAAGCATACACGTAGGATGAAGCAGATGAAGGATTTAAATGAAATTCCCTTACATGAGGTGTTTGAGACTTTGAGGCAGAATGAAGAAGAAGTGGAAGAGAAAAGAGCTGAGAAGAAGAAGGCAGAAAAGATTTCTGATCCAATTGCACTGGTAGCCGGAGAGAAGAAGAAAGAAAAGAAAGAGAAGAAGAATAAGAATAAAGTTCTTACAAGTTCTGAGTCAGAATCTGTAACCGATAGTGATGATGGAGAAAGTCTGAAACAAGCCATGATATTACTGACTCGTGCCTTTCAAAAGAAATTTTACAAGAAGTCGGGATCAAATTCTCAAAGATATTCTTCATCGAGTTCTAAGAACCATGAGCACCGAGAGAGAGTGGAAGGAAAGCGATACGAAGAGAACATATATGTTGAGAAGAAACCTGATGAAAGGAAGAAGTTCGTGAATGACTACACTGTTGCTGAAAAGCCAACAAATGATTCAGTCAAATGCTACAACTGTGGCAAGATGGGTCATTTTGAAAAAGATTGTAGAAAGCCAAAAGTTCGTAACTCTCAATACTATCAGAACAAGTTGCTATTGGCAAAACAACAAGAAGCGGGTGTAGCTTTAATGGCTGAGGACGAATTTTGGCTCGATCATTCCGAAGGTGAAGATGAAGAGAAAGAAGAAACAACTCATCTCTGTCTCATGGGAAAAGAAGTAAAGAATGACGATTCTGATGATGACACATCTGATGAGGTATTAAACTTAACTCCAAAAGATTTCATAACCAAAATGGACACCATGGTGATTGAGCTTCAAGAATTACAAAATAAACTGAAAAAGGAAAAAGAAAGAGTTGCTAAAAGAAACAAGAAGATCTTTGAACTTAATACATCTGTTATCTCGAACAAAGATCTGATTGATTCTTTACGCAAGTCTACTTCTGAATCTAAATCTCAAGTAGATTCTTTTGAAAAGAAGATTTCTGAATTTGAAGTTAAGGTTTCTAAATATGAGTTTGAAAAGAAAGAATCTGCACTAACTTTTCATAAACTGCAGGTTGAAAACAAGCATTTGAATAAGAAGGTAAATGGTCTGGAAGCAAAACTTTATGCGAGAGGTCAAACATATCAAACCATTTTTCTCAATGCACCAAATGAAGAAGCTGATGTTAAAGAGAAATGGGGACTTGGTTATGAAAACCCCCATTATCTTAAGAAAGCCATCAGAAAACAACCAGCACTTTATAACTATGATTTTCTTGTTTGTACTGGTAAACTTACTCATTTAAAACCCAAATTTGTTACCAAATTGCCAGAAGAAGTTGAGGCCAAAGAAACTGAAAATAGAAAGAATAAAAAGAAAATGCAACTACCATTTAACTATGTAAAGTTAAATGATAGTTATCTTTCAGAAACACCAAAAGTTTTTTCAAACGACTATTTTGTTAGTTATTCTGCTTCTGAGATGAAGGCTAAACCTACAATTGCAAAGGTTTATGTTCCTACGTCTATTCTAGAAAGCAAAATAGTTGAGCTTGAAAATGTTTTATCTGATGAAAAACTTTTGGCTGATATTCAACAAAGTGTATTTTCTACAGTTATAAAGAACACTGTTTTTCAATCTAAATCTACAAAGTGTTCTAAAGTTTCTAAGGCACCTCAATCTTCATCTGATAATTTTGATGACTTATTTGAGTCTGCAAATGATTTTCTAAATTCTGATGATGGGTGCATGGAAGAATTTGATATGTTTGATGTCAACTCTACACTTCCTGATCATTTTACTTGTCTTCAAAATGAAAAGGTGTTACCAAGTGTTTCTAAAACTGCTAAATCATCAAATAAAATTGGTGAATCAGTTTCTGTAACTGCTAATTACTATGCTCATGGTAAGAAACATAAGAAACAACGATTACAGAAACAGAAATACACTGGTACACGAAAGTATACTCAGTCTCGGAATTCTGCTTTTCCTAATAAATCTAATTCTTGTGTTTCAGATTTAAAGAAGAAAAAGTTGAAAGTTCAATCCGAATGGAGACCAAAACGGAAGGAGGATGAGATAGTCGGATCAGTTTCTGATAATTCTTTTACTAGATCAGTTAGTAGTGATATTGATGTAATTGATCAATTTGCTTCAAATAAACAAAACCTTGTAACTTTTTACAAGAAATATTCAATAAAGCAATTGATACAATTATCTCCTATTCCTACTACATTTTATTCTAATTATCGAAGAACTGATTTTGCTTATTCTCATAATTCTTCTGATTGGTATGGATCTTATCATGTTAATACTTCGAGATCAAATGTTTTTCAAAGAAAAGGAGGATCCATATTTAAATGGATACCAAAATCTTGTGCTAAACTGTTAGGACCCGTTTTTAAATGGGTACCTAAATCTATTATTGCCTGATTTCTCTTGCAGACCCGGCATATGTGGTACTTGGATAGTGGATGTTCCAAGCATATGACTGGGCAAAAAGCTTTATTGTCTAATTATACAGAGAAATTCAGTGGAAATGTCAGATTTGGAAACGATCAGCTTTCACCTATCTTAGGATACGATGACATTATTCAAGACAACATAACGATAAGTAAGGTGAGTTATGTCGAAGGCTTGGGGAACAACTTATTCAGCATTGGTCAATTCTGCGATAAAGGGTTAGAGGTCAACTTTAAGTCTAAGAGTTGCTCAGTTCGTACTGAAGACGGCACAGAACTCTTAGGTGGACATCGAAAGACAAACCTCTATACCATCAATCTTTCCAAAGTACAGATTGACAATCAAGTATGCTTGATGACAAAATCTTCAACGCAACAAAGTTGGCTCTGGCACAGACGTTTATCTCACTTGAACTTTTGTTACATCAACAAGCTGGTTCGTGGGAAATTGGTAAAAGGACTTCCTGAGTTTCGTGGGAAATTGGTAAAAGCATTAGTATCTTCAACTAGCAGCATTAACTTCAAGCAGTACTAACTACTAGCAGTACTAACTAGCTAAGCAGTACTAACTTTGTTCAAGCAGTACTAACTTTGAACTAGCAGTACTAATCTTGTTGAACAACATTAACCATCAACTAGCAGCATTAATAACAGAAGTACTAACTAGAAGTATTAACAACTAGAAGTATTAACTGTTTTCTTCTAGCAGCATTAACTAGAAGTATTAACTAGAAGTATTAACAACTAGAAGTATTAACTGTTTTCTTCTAGCAGCATTAACTACAACTAGCAACATTAACCACAGAAGTAGTAACCTCAGAAGTATTAACCAAGTTCTTCTAGCAGCATTAACTTCAGAAGTAGTAACCATGTTGAACTAGAAGTAGTAACCATCCTTGGCATATTTCAGACCCAACAATCTCCCCCTAACTTAACTTTTCAAAACTGAGAAGTTAAGTTCTTCAACATAGGGTCTTTATGATAATTTCAAAACTTTCTGCAATTACTAGTTCTTCTTGATTCAGTTTCTGCTGTTATCTTCTTTTCTGTTTCTGTTGTAGTTACTGCTTTGTTTCAGCTTCTTCACTTATCTCCCCCTCAAAATAAGATTTCATATCAACTTGATTCTCCTTCTCAATTCTTCTCAAGTTCAGATGTTTAAGTCTCCCCCTTTTTTAAATAATCATGATCTTTTCATCTCTTTTATCTCCATAATTTGATTGTGAACTTTCAGACAAATTGTACCAAGTGTATCCATCAATTCTTTGTAGTTAAATCTATCCTCACCTCCTTTAGGTGTGTTTACCACCTTTGAAGGATCCTTGGATCTTTTAGTAGAGATCTTCTGCCTAGCAGAAGCACCTTCTACTCCCTTGGTTTCTTGGCACCTGGGACCTTTAGATAATTACTCATCTAAAGTTGCCATGGGGAAGGTCTTAGATATGTTCACACTGTCCTGTCCTGCACTTTGTGCAAAGTCAGTAGTGTGAGCCTTACAACCCATATGCTCTTGCATCTCCTTATTGAGCACCTTCTTGAGGTTGGGAGACACCTCTATGGTTTCCCTTTGGATATTCTCTAAAGGAGAATCCTCCCTTAGAGGGCTTAAAGGCTTAATTGGTGAAGGTACAAGAAGGGAAGGAGCCTTCTTTACCTGTTTTCTTTATCTGTTTTATTGGTGAACTTGGCTTATGAAGTAGAGACTGTGGGATAGATATAGAGTGGGAAGGTTGGGATTGGCTAGCAGTGGGAATGTCTAATGAGGGCCTTGACCCTGCTGCCATACCTTTTTCAGTGTGGAACACCACCATCATTGTAGAGAACAATGGGGTGTCAACTCCTTCAGAGTCCCTAGCAGATCTTCTCATGTTTGAGAAAACCTTGCCTTTAGGGGGTTTAGGTACATATATCTCATTAAAATGAGGTTAATCCGTCAATTCCTTATTAAGTACTTCTTGTACAAACCTTGGATATAGATAAAAGATTTTTGATTGATATCCAGGTTTGACATTAAATCATTGAAGATCATTTTTAGGTATAGAAAACTTACATTAGCAGTAGTAACACTTATCAGCAGCATTAACACAAACTGGCAGTAGT
This sequence comes from Arctium minus, assembly GCA_954870635.1. Lineage (NCBI taxonomy): Eukaryota > Viridiplantae > Streptophyta > Magnoliopsida > Asterales > Asteraceae > Arctium > Arctium minus. The sequence goes on along the minus strand of OX941088.1, from coordinate 60,882,820 downwards.
AACACATACCAGCAGCATTAACACAGTCTGACAGTTTTCACTGAACTAGAAGTACTAACTACCTTTCAGTATTAGCAACCTGAAACACTTACAGACACAAGGTTAGTAGTACCATATATCATAAGATTTTCAAAAGTTAATTTATCTTTTGAAACTATACCTTTTTCACTTTTCTTCCCTTCTGCTGGCTCAAAAGTAACATGTCCTCCATCAAATCTTTTTAAAGAATTTGAAGGCAATCCATGTTCCTTGTTATGTGCCAAGAGCAATCATTATCTTCATTCCAAATGCTCTTCCTCTTGAGCTTTTGATTGCCCTGCACACTTGATAAATCAGTTAGTCTTTGATGGAACCCAAGCCAAAGTGGTCTTGGGTTGACCTTTCTCATTAATATAATCTGTCAGTTTGGTCTGAATGAGTTGTTTAGGAATCTCATGACTGGAGTACTTTATCAAGATTATAGGCTTGGCTGGATTACTACTAGAAGCAGCACTAGCTTTGTTATCAGTACTAACTTGGTTAGCAGTACTAATCAAGTTAGCAGCACTATTTTTTGTTAGCAGTACTATCTGGGATAGCAGTACTAACAGGTTTCTTTGCAATTGGAACCCAAACTTGAACAAAGTTGTTTGCTTTCTTTGTCTTTAAATTACTCCTTGGCTTATTTGGAGTATTTTTCTTTGGTTTAGCAAACTTGTTCTGAGCATGTGATCTTATAGGTGCTCTGTTCTCAGCCATATGATTCCTTCTCTGATTCCTATAACCAAAAGAGTTTTGTGATTTTCTTTGAAAAGTGACTCTTTGGTTGATAGGGTTGAAATAACAGTGTTTGGCAAGATGATTCAATTTGCCACAGATAAAACAAGGTTTTGGTCTATTGATTTTACTCAAATCAACTCCTTGTTTTTGTGCCCACTGATTATTCCAGTTTCTCTGATTTCCCCTTGGTTTATCATGTTTTTGGGGCTCAGATTTATTGCAAGAACACTGTTTACAAGGGACAGGATTCACAACTGTGGTTTGCTTATAATGGACCTTCTCAGACTTTCTCTCAGTCTTTTCTATGTCCTTAGACTTGATCCAAGCCTTTCCACATCCCTCATTGGTGATAATGTTATTTTCTAGAGGAATCTCACCACTCACAGTGTTCTCATTACTCTTTTCACTAGAGTTCTCTACTTCAGAGTCTGTTTCAACCACCACTTTGTCTAAAGGATCTACCTTAGTGGCTCCAACAGGCAATTCCTTCCTATCCTTGGTCTCTAGTAAGCTTGATATAGGAGGAATGTAATTGTTGTTGTATGGTGGTGGTGTGGTGTTATAGCCTATTCCTCTTCTAAGTTTGTCATGGATTTGAGTTTGGAGCAAAGAGTCCATTGCTTTAGAAGCATTGGAAAATTTCTCAATATCCAGCTTGGCTTTCTCAAACTCACTCTTTGTCTTCTCATTCTCCTCTTTAGACTTTTTCAGCTGAAGTTCTAGGTCATTCTTCTCCCACTTCCAGTAATTTGTATCATAATAATGTTGAAGTTCATTGGCTTGGAAAACTTTGATCTGTTCCTCAAAACTCTCAACAATTCTTATATAGTCTTTTATATCTCTCTCTAATCTTTTAAGGTCATCACTCATTGTCTGGTTGTGATCCCTGTACCTTTTAACAGTTTCCATACAAGTTTTAGAGCAAAGATTAGACATTACCTCTGTGGGGATTTCTGTGCTTGAAGAATCTGAAACTTTAGCCATTGATGATTTCTGATTTCAAGGAAGAATGATGATTGCAGGTTTCTGAGGATACTTGCTCTGATACCACTTGTCAGGATCGAATTCTTAACAAGAATTAATACTCAGAAACTAATATCAAAGAAGTTGCGGAAAAACACTTTGATATTTAATAAAACAGTAATCAAACACAGTATATAATGATCAAACAGTAAACTTGTATTGAATGCTTAAAGCTACAAGGTTACACACTCAACCTCAATATTGATGAACAGGCTCACCAATACGAATTCTACTTCTCTTAGAATTAGGATCTATACCTTGAGGTCGATTTTTCTCTTGAAAAAAACAGTTATCTAAAAGTTCTTTCTATCTATTCTAAACATTCTATACATATACTAATAGAAAGATAATTACAAAGAATAAACAAATCTTCAGTATATCTTCCATGTATATCTTCTAAGTATATCTTCAGTATATCCAGCTGTAGTACTTTCCATCCGGATCTCTTTAGCAGCACTAATAATGCTCAGCAGCATTAACTTCAACTAGCAGCATTAACTTCAAGCAGTACTAACTACTAGCAGTACTAACTAGCTAAGCAGTACTAACTTTGTTCAAGCAGTACTAACTTTGAACTAGCAGTACTAATCTTGTTGAACAACATTAACCATCAACTAGCAGCATTAATAACAGAAGTACTAACTAGAAGTATTAACAACTAGAAGTATTAACTGTTTTCTTCTAGCAGCATTAACTAGAAGTATTAACTAGAAGTATTAACAACTAGAAGTATTAACTGTTTTCTTCTAGCAGCATTAACTACAACTAGCAACATTAACCACAGAAGTAGTAACCTCAGAAGTATTAACCAAGTTCTTCTAGCAGCATTAACTTCAGAAGTAGTAACCATGTTGAACTAGAAGTAGTAACCATCCTTGGCATATTTCAGACCCAACAACGAGAACACTTATGCGCAACATGTGAAAAAGGTAAGATGAAGAGAGCCGCTCATAAACCAAAGCCTGAACCAAGCACTAGTTCTCCGTTAGAATTGCTACATATGGATTTGTGTGGTCCAATGAGAACTCCGAGTTTGGGAGAAAAGAAATACGTGTTGGTCATTGTGGACGATTACTCAAGGTACACGTGGGTCAAATTTCTTCGATCAAAAGATGAGACGCCCGAAGTTCTCATTACTTTCTTAAAGACGACCCAGGTGAAAATGCAGCGACAAGTCAAGTTTCTTCGAACGGACAACGACACAGAGTTCAAAAACAAGATAGTTGAAGAATATCTCGAATCGGTCGGGATATCACATCAGTACTCTGCTGCTCGTACGCCTGAACAAAATGGAGTAGTCGAAAGGCGAAATCGGACGCTAGTCGAGGCCGCTCGTACTATGCTTAACCAATCCAATCTACCTCTATTCTTGTGGGCAGAAGCTGTGTCGACTGCATGTCATACTCAAAATCGATCCATGATACACCGCCGTTTTTAGAAGACTCCATATGAGCTGATCAACAACAGAACACCGACTATCAAATATTTTCACGTATTTGGGTGTAAATGTTTTGTGCTTAATGACAGAGAGAGTCTGAATAAATTCAGTGCTAAGGCGGACGAAGGCATCTTTATCAGTTATTCTTCAACATCTGCAGCATATCGTGTTTATCTGAAGAAGTCAAAATCAGTTGTTGAGAGCGTTAATGTCACATTTAATGAAGATATGGCTTCTGATCAAATTAGTTCAGAACCCGTTATCACAGGAGTATTAGATTCTGGGCAGATCAGTCCAGAACCTGTTTCTACAGCGAAAAATTCGGATAACGCTTCTACATCTACTTCACATTTAACTGATTTAGATTTGTTATTTGAATTCTTTTATGATGAGTTTCTAGGTTCTAATGTACCTAAATCTGTTGTGACAGACAGGTCTGAAGACACAACTTGCAATCATCCAGTTACTTCAGATGTCATAACTGAACAAGCATCCCCTGTTCAGTCAGAAACTCACATTCCTACTGTTACTCCTACAGTTGAAGGTGTACAAGTAACTGCTGAGCCAGAAGAAACTGTTTCAGTTGGGTGTAATTCAATGTCTACTCAACAGCCAGATTCTGCTGTTCCAACTGATGCTTATACACCTGAAACTTCAACTGCAAAACCCCCTCCTGTTATTCAAACTGAAGATTCTGACAGTGGATTTCTAGATGATGATCAAATTCAATCAGTATCTATTCCACTTCCTCATGAGCATCGCTGGACCAAAGAGCATCCATTACACCAAGTAATTGGAGATCTAAACAAGCCTGTTCAGACTAGGTCAGCGACTCTTAACCAATGTATGCATGATTCATTCCTCAGTAAGATTGAGCCAACACGAGTATCTGAGGCTCTTGCTGATTCGGACCGGGTATCTGCTATGAAAGATGAGATCAATCAGTTTGAAGCCCTAAAGGTTTGGAGATTAGTTTCAAAACCAGAAGGTAAAACAGTGATAGGAACTAAATGGGTATTCAAGAATAAAAAGGATGAAGATGGTATCGTCATAAGAAACAAAGCTAGACTTGTTGACAAAGGTTACCGGCAACAGTAAGGCATAGACTACGATGAGACGTATGCTCCAGTAGCGCGTATAGAAGCAATCCGCATGTTTCTAGCCTACGCAGCTCATAAGAATTTCACAGTCTTTCAGATGGATGTGAAAACATCCTTTCTGAATGGCATTCTTAAAGAGGAAGTGTACGTGTCTCAACCAGAAGGGTTCGTCAATCCAGAGAAGCCAGATCATGTTTATATCTTGGACAAAGCCCTCTATGGTTTAAAACAAGCCCCTCGAGCATGGTATGACGTTTTATCTAAATTCTTGGTCAAGTCCGGTTTTTCTAAAGGTAAGGTTGATACTACTTTATTCATCAAAAAGGAAAAAGTTGATATTATTCTTATTCAAATTTATGTTGATGATATAATATTTGGTTCTACAAATCCAAAATTTTGCAAAAACTATTCTAACCTCATGGTGTCACGTTTTCAAATGAGTATGATGGGAGAGATGAATTTCTTTCTCGGATTACAAGTTAAACAGTTTTCTATGGGGATTTTCATTAACCAATCTAAGTACATTTTGGATATTCTTCAGAAGTACAAAATGGAAAATTGTAAACCAATTGGAACCCCAATGGCACCAGGTACTAAGATTAACACTGATCCTTCGGGTAAAAGTGTTGATGTTAGGACTTATAGAGGTATGATAGGATCGTTAATGTATCTTACATCTAGTAGACTGGATATTATGTTTTCAACATGTTTATGTTCTAGATATCAGGCTGCTCCCAAAGAATCCCATTTGGCTGCTGTCAAAAGGATTTTTAGGTATCTGAAGGGGACTGCAGACCTTGGTCTGTGGTATCCTAAGGATACTGGGTTTCAACTGGCTGCTTATTCAGATGCAGATCATGCAGGTTGCATGTTGGATAGAAAGAGTACTTCTGGTCACGTTCAATTTCTTGGAGACAAGATCGTTAGCTGGGCATCAAAGAAACAATTATGCGTGTCCACTTCGACTGCTGAAGCAGAGTACGTAGCTGCTGCTCTCAAGTCCTGTGGATGCGAACACAGCTACGAGACTATGGTTTCAAGTTCGATAAAATTCCAATATATTGTGACTCAAAGAGTGCAATCGCAATATCTGCTAATCCTGTCCAACATACGAAAACCAAACACATTGATGTCAGGTATCATTTTATAAAAGATAATGTAGAAAAAGGAACAATTGAACTTTATTTTGTAAAAACAGATTATCAACTTGCAGATTTATTTACCAAACCCTTAGATGAAAAGAGATTTAATTTTCTTGTCTCTAAGCTTGGTATGTTAAATCTTAAGATGTAATCAGTTATTACCTAATAAAGTTACATATTTTTATTTTTCATCATTTTCTTTATCTTTATGTTTGAAGGATATCTGCACTTTAATTGTTTGCTCATGATCTCAGGGGGAGTAAGAGAAGATTTTAGATGATCTATATTCATTTGAGGGGGAGCATAACTAATTTCTGCATTTTACTTAACTGACAAATTTTTTTTGTGATGCATGATTTTAGGGGGAGCATATAAGCCAAGTCAAAAGGAGTAAGACTATGATTTCTGATTATTTCAGATTAGAACTCGTACTTTAATCGTTTTATTGCTTTATGTCTTTTTCTTTCGAATAAATTTGTGAATAAAGTTGCTTTGACTAGAATTTGAGACTTATGCAGGATGAGAGAGGATGACACGATAATCTCATTTTTGACTTCAGCTGACTTTATGAGTATTAAGATTGAGCGAAAAGGTAAATTTCTTATCGTAATCTCAACTGTATCTGAAAGAAGGACAATTTTCAGATATAGAAAACATGTTCTGAAATGTTCAAACCACTTCCCGATTCTTAAACAGATTTTATAATTTGGAAGTGTGATTTTAAATGTTTTCATTTTATTTTTGTGCTTAATTGATAAACAAACCGTGTGTTTCCAAAGATAAATACTTGTGTATTGTCTTTTCTACATACTTTCAAGTATTCACACACATCGGTTTAATTTTTGATCAAATTGTTCTTATCATGTCTCTAAATTGAAACAATTTTTCGATGGTAAGACACCCCGCCTGTACTTCAAAGAATTTTGAGCGTTAACTCATTTCGAAACGCCATTTGAAGAATGTCTATATTTTGTTTTGTATGGACAATATCCGTTGTTTTTGACCTTAAGCTTTGATTTTTATATCATTCATTTCTGATCATTTTAATACAATGTCAGATTTTCAAACAAGTCTTTTGCATTCATATTCATTCATTCAATATACTTGTTTGAAAATACTTCAATGTTTTAAAATGCTCATACCTTCATGATTATATTCTGAGCATACATTCATCTGACATTTGTATTTGAGCTTTAACTGATAAAGTTAAACCATTTGAGCAACATTATGCTTTCATAGGATTATATGGGTTCTTTGTGTTAGGAATTAACTGAATTTCTATGAAATCACGTTAACCAGTGATTTCTACCCAAGAAGTTAATCCTTTAGTGATTGAGTGTGAGGAGTCGAAAAGAAATGAGTGTGGGTGTGATGAGGTAAAATGGAAAAGAGAGTTTGGTTAGTAGTGAGCTTAATGATTAAAAAGAAAGAGGGTGTGAGATCAGAGTAAAAGAATATCAAACTCTGCACCAACTACTTTCTGAGTCGGGCAGCCACATTACTAATGTTTCACATTTCTTCGTGAACGTTATTGAAACAGGCAAATAGCCCATGCCAACTCTTGATCAAACCCCACCATCTACTCATTTTCTTTTCAAAAAGAAAATGTTTCATATTTTCTGGGGACGCAACACATAATCTATCTGATTTTCATTTGGAAAATATGGATATTGAAAAAGAAGGAAATCTGCCCCACCTTCGCACTTCAATCATGCACATTGAGTCTGTGTTTATCTACTGTTGTCTCAGTGGTTTACACAACTTTGAGCCTTATTAAAAGCAATAATTCGTGCTTAATTCTTTCTACACATGCACGAACACACAAGAAATATGTTTTCTTGTCATAACATTCATAGAAATTGCCTTTGTGGTATTTCGATGATTGGATGGAAGCCCTGGGGGAGTGAACATCAAAAAGCTCCTTTATATTGTGTATTCGTTACACACAGTGACTTCGTGTTACTGACAGACATTCTAACTGATTCATTTGTTGATTCAGGAGTTACATGTTCTTATTTTGTCTGGATTTGCAAAGATCTAGATGAATACTTGGGTATGGATCACAGAATCAGAGGCTCAGTTTGACAGATCAGAATGGTCAAAGACATTTCTTGGGCGAAAAGTTTTGATGATATAGATGCTCAAATCATCAAAAAGGGGGAGATGATATCAAGAAATGTTAAAGTTTTGTAGTTTGGGGGAGATGGTATTAAGAATTGATAAAGTTTTGAGAGAAGATTTTCCGAAATGTCTTAGTCAGAAGATTCAAAGTAAAGATTCTAAGAAGATCAAAGAATTTATGAAGATTTGAGGAAATTTTCTTCAAAGATTATTTGCTAAAGCAATTCGAGCTGAATCTGAAGATAATTTCTTTCCAAAGTCTGAAAGTATCTTGTGAAAGTTTTGGGGAGATTGTTAATCGTTTCAAGACAGTTTTGGAAAGAATACCGTCAAAGAAAAAGGGGAGATTGTACTGACAGAGCTTAAAGTGAAGACTGAGTTGCTAGATCTTTCAACAATGATCTTGAATCCAAAGGGGGAGATTGTTAGAGCATAAATCTGTTGGATACAAGATCAAGAAGACTGAAGGTCAAAGTTCAAGAAAGTCAAAGTTGAAAAAAAGTCAATTCTCATCAAAGTCAAAGTCTTTTGTAATAAAAGTCAATGTATTTTGTATTTGTTTTTCCTTATATTAGTTGTAGATATAAATAGTCTTGTATTCTTTGTATTTTCACGTGTAAGTAAAAAACAGAAGAAAATTCAGTTGTATGTTTGAGAGATAAATCTTGTAGAGAGAGAGAGAGAGAGTTCTAGAGAGAGAAAGTTTGTAATTGAATTGAGAAGTGAAATCAAAACAGGTAATTGATTCTTGTTTGTGTTTTGTTTGTTTAATTGTGATTAGAAACTAGAATCTGGGAATAACACTTTTACACTGATTCGATCCAAATCTTTACTAATTGATCCGAAACTTTGAATATTTCTTCTAAACCAACTTTCGAACAAGATATAAGCAATAAATTTCAAGCTAAAACAACAAAATCACAGAATTGGTGCAATTTCAGTACGCATCAGACTCGAACAAAAAATTCTAAGAAAATTTCAAAATTTAGTACAATATACTATGAATTATGCTAAACAGTACACTACAACTATGTTCTAGATGTCAAATAGAATACAACTGAACCAAAATCAAATCGAAAACATCATTGGATTTTGAAAATCGAATATGAACCGTGAGTTGCGTGTTATTGAACCGTCGACCAAATTTATTCTAATTCAATCCATGTTTCTGAATTTCCACTTTGCTCTGATACCAATTGTTATCCCCGATAACAATGTAAACAAGATGATACAATCAATTTTGTCAATCTAACATTTTATTTCCAATCACAGATTTGATACAGATATGTTCTCTCAAACTGCAGTTACAAGGACAGGCTTTTCGTATAAGAGTTTTACTTCATCAGCGAATTAGCAGAGGTTTTTAAGATGTATATTCGAAAATCTAAGTTTCAACATTTCACACATTTTGTGATCCAGGATCATTTCACACACAACACAAAAGGGTCGATGTATTTTCTAATCCGAGTCATTTAACGGATTACTGCAACGTCTCTAATTTGTTTATGAGCACATTGTTTGTTGAATTAACACTGTTATCTGCCGTTTTTATCCAAGTTGGTCACTGCATGTCTGAATCAGTTCTATTAAGGCGAGATTCATCATCCTTCTTTTCTCTGATATTTTGTTGTATAAATGTCTGGACGGTTTTCCAATAATGATCACCACCATCCAACCATGTGTCCATGTGCATGCCAGTAGGGAAGTCCACAAAGATGCATTGTTTGTTACGTGCAACTGCTTTAGCATACAACATCTGCATGTGAAATGGAGGAACCATTTCATCTCGTTGTCCAGAAAGGAAAAGAATTGGTTGTTCAACTTGGACGACTACATCAATGGTATTCCAGGGAGAGCGGACAACAAAATTAAGAATTTTTGGGCCTTTAGAGATGATTCAATGACATATGATTACGAATTTCTCAAAAAAAAATTGTTATCCCAGATAACAATGTAAACAAGATGATACAATCAATTTTGTCAATCTAACATTTTATTTCCAATCACAGATTTGATACATATATGTTCTCTGAAACTTTCTCTCTCTAACTATTGAACTCGTATATCTCTATGATTAAGCTCACTTGTGAATCTAACACGCACAACACAACACAAAAACCTATTTAAACCCAACATAGAAACTCTCAGAACACTATAGACGCACAATACAGAAACACTCACAAAACTAAACTCTTACAACGCATGCTTTGACTTATTATTACAATGACTTTGACTTTGACTTTGAGAGTTGACTTTGAGATTTGACTTGCTTTACTTTGACCTTCAGCTTCCATGATCTTGTATCCAACAAATATGCTCTAACAACCTCCCCCTTTGGATTCAAGATCATCTCTAAAAGATTTTGCAATTCAATCTCCCCCTTTAAGCACAAAAATTACAATCTCCCCCTTTGATCAATTTTATCTCCCCCTTTGTAGAACTTTAGCATAAACAAACATTGAAGCTCAGTCTCTTCTTCATGCTCAAAACATTCTTCCCTTTCTTTGATAACTCAGTCTTCAAAAGCTTTTGTATTCTCTCCAAAGTCTGTCTTCAAAAATAGTAACAATCTCCCCAAGGTTGTAAAAACCTCTTTCAGACATCGGAAAGAAATTATCTTCAGGTTAAGCTCAGATTGCTTTAGCAAATTGTCTTCAGAGAAAATTTCAGTAAAATTCAGCTCGTCTTCAGAAATCTTTGAACTCTTATCTTTTCATCTTCTACTTAACTTTATCAAAATCCACAATTCTTGATCACTTTTCAAATATTACTTGATTCTGACTCGCAACTATATGATTTATTGAACCTTCTCCCCCTTTTTGATGATTGGAGCATGAAATCATCAAAACCCTTTACAAGAAATGTCTGATCCTTTCTGACCACTGATCTGTTATCACTGAGCCACTGACTATTCATTGATCTAAAAAGATATTCATCCGAATCTTAGCAAATTCAGACAAATTATGAGTGTAACACCTGAATCAACAAATGAATCAGTTAAAATGCCTGTCAGTAACACGAAGTCGCTGTGTGTAACGAATACACATTGGAAAGGATCTTTTCGTGATGTTCACTCCCCCACGTCTTCTATCCAATCATCGAATAACACAAGTTTATTCTATGAACGTTTTGATAGAAAATCAAATTCTTTGTGTGTACGTGCTTGTGTTTGAAAGAATTAATCACAGATGATTACTTTTATAAGGTCAAAATTGTGTAAATCATTGAGACAACAATAGTTAAACACCAACTCTATTGTGCATGATCGAAGTGCGAAGGTGAGGCAGACTTCCTTCTTTTTTAATATCCAGATTTTCCAAATGAAAATCAGATAGATTATGTGCTGCGTCCCCTTGAAATATTGAAACATTTTCTTGTTGAGAAGAAAATGAGTAGCTGGTGGGGTTTTTATCAAGAGTTGGCATGGGCTAGTTGCCTGTTTCAATAATGTTCACGAAGAATTGTGAAACACTAGAAATGTGGCTGTCCGACTCAGAAAAAGTTGGTGCAGAGTTTGATATTCTTTTACTCTGTTCTCTCACCCTCTTTCTTTTTAAACATTGAAGCTCGCTTGTAACCAAACTCTCTATTACATTTTACCTCATCACACAACCCACACTCAGTTATTTTGACTCCTCACTCTTCGATCACTCAAGGATTAACTTCTTGGGTAGAAACACTGGTTAATGTGAATCCATAGAAGTTTTGTTAAGTTCTCACACAATGAACCCATGTAATCCTATAAGAACAATGTTGCTCAAACATGGTTTAACTTGGCAGTTAAAGCACATATATATACAAGTCAGATGTCTGTATGCTCAATGAGATAATCATGAATATTTTAGCATTTTAAACATTGAAGACTTTTCAAAACAAGTATATTGAATGAATGAAATGAATACAAGAAACTTGTTTGAAAATCTGACATTGTATGAAAAAGATCAGAATCGAACTAATTTATCAATTAAGTCTTAGGTCAGCAAAAATCGGATATTGTCTATACAAATCAAGATATAGACATTCTCGAAAGAACGTTTTGAAATAAAATCAAGCTCAAACTTTGAAGTTCAATCGGGGTGTATCACCATCGAAAAATTTGTTCAATTTGAGACATGGTGATAACTGTTGATCCAAACTTTCTCAGTGATTTGATAAACGACCCTCTTCTATACTTAGTGAAAGTTACGTTTTAATATGTATTATTGTTTCACCATCAGCGATCAGACTGAGTCTGTTTAGTTATCGCTGATGACCTTTCTTGTAAACATTTCATATGTATTATTGTTTCACTATCAGCGATCAAACTGAGTCTGTTCAGTTATCGCTGGTAGTCTCTGATGTAAACAGCAACGTAATCCCAAAAGACATGTCTCGCGTCAACATATGTTCATAGCTGAATCAAAGACGAAGCCACTGAACAAAGACAAGTCTACTAGTGACCTGATGCGGATATCAGTGAAGCAAAGACGACTCTACTTATACGCGAAGGAACATGAGGAAAAGCTTCAGCGATAGCTGAACTTTATATCTCTGAAGGAAGAGATATTCAGCGATCAAAAGATCACGTAGCTTATGCCTCAAGTCTCCTTTTGTCTTACCTTGCACAACCAGTACGATGTGTCAGAACGGACACGTCTCTGCCACAAATCGTACAACAACTCTGTCAACTACACTGTTCATGATACGGCCGAAAGCATGTCTCCCAAAGTCAGACTCCCAAAGCCAATCACTGAATGCCACGTGTAAAGTGCCCTTCCATGCATTTAATGCATAGGGTATAAATAGAAAGATTACCTCTCCATCTGAGAGTGTGCTCAATCCTTGAACTCCATATAGAAACCCTTGTTTTCTATCTCTCTTAATCCCCCATTCTCTGAATTTCTTGTGCAATCATCTTAGTGTTTCTTGAGTTTGTTTAGATTAAGTCTGTCTTAATCTTATTCCGCAACAAACTTGTAAATTGTATTTTGATTTATCAATAAACAATTTATTAAACTTTAATTTCTGTGTTTGTATTCAACCCCCCCCCCCTTCTACAAACTTGTTAAGCACCTTCGGGACCAACAATAACATATCCAATAAAAGTTAAACTGGTGTGTTTGAATACTTGAAAGTATATAGAAAAGACAATACACAAGTATTTATCTTTAGAAACAAACGGTTTGTAGATCATTTAAGCACATGAAACATGAAAACATTTTAAAAATCACACTTCTAAATTCATGAAATCGTTTTAAGAACAAGAAGTGGTTTGAACATTGAAGAATATGTTTTCATATTTGAAGTTGTCCTTCTTTCAGATACTTATGAGATTAAGATTAGAAATAAACCCTTCGCTCAGTCTTAAATCTCATCAAGTCAGCTCAAAATCATATAAGATATGATCGTGTAAGCTCTCTCTCAATTCTGCAAAAAATCAAAAGTCGTCAAAGAACAAAGCTTTATTCACAACATTTATTGAAAATAAAATGACATAAAGCAGTAAAACTTTGAATGTACGAGTTCTGATCAGATGTAATCAGAAGTCATAATCCATACTCCCCCTGAAAATTTGCATCATAAAATATGTCAGTGAAAAACATGATAGAGATCTACAACTCCCCTAAAAGAGTAGATCATCATATCTTGCGAATGCATATTTTCAGAAAAATATATACTCCACCTTGAAAGTTGATTTCCTCATTTGAGTATTGGAGTACATTCTCTTATTAGCACGGGAGCATCTTCTCTTTTGATCATTGAAGTACGAGTCCTAAATTGTTGTGTTTAGAAGTCAAACTCTTTATCATTGAAGTACGGGTCCTGAACTGTAGTATTCAGAAGCCTTGATTCTTTTACCCCCCCTTAACTTGAGGTGCCTACAACATAGAATCATCTTTCGGCTTTGGTACCCACTTGTATTTGGGTCCATATTTGTGAGTTGCAGTTCTATTAGGAGTAATCGAGTAAGAACCATACCAGTAATGATCACTCGTTTTATGAACATAATCATAAGTATGACAATAAGAACAATACCTCTTTTTAGACAACCTGATCAATTGATCTCTCGAGTAAGTAATCCTTCTTCTCACCACTCTTTTCATCCTTCTTCTCACCACTCTTTTCATCATCCACTGGTTTCACTTTCCAAACCAACTTTTCTTCATTATATCTCCTTCTTCTGCTTTGTCTACCTGAACCATCTACATTTCGATCAAAGAAAATGTTAGTAGTACGAATCTGATCAAATGAGTAAACTGACCTTTTTGAAGAAACGGTTCTTTGATGTGAGCTTGAGGCTGTCTTTTTAAAATCAGCTGAATTATTTCTAGGTGTGTGGATTTTTGACTCTGGAGTCGTGTGCTCAGTCACCACCACCTTTGAAACAATGTCTTCAAGCTCTTTTATCTTCGAAGAATAACTGTCTCTTTCTTTGACAAGCAGGTCAATCTTTTCTTTAAACTCAGACTTCGTTTTCTGCTCTTTCAGTGCACTTGTAGACAATTCAGATAACTTCTCTGTAAGCTTCTTGATCTCTGATTCAAAATTTTGTCTTTCTTCTTCAAAACCATTCTCAGCATTCTTTCTATGACCGAATATCTCTTTGAAGATTCCAACATTCTTCTGTTCTATGGTCTTTTTCTCCTTCTCAAACATGTCTCTTTCCATTATTATTACTTTCTCAAAATCAGCCACCTGTTGAGAAAGTTTGGAACATTTAAGCTCAACCATCTTCTTTTCTTCAAAACTCTTCCTGGAAAACTCTGAGAATTTATTTGCAAATGTTTTCTTTTCACTCTCAAAGTCATCTCTGTCTTTGACCATCTTTTGTTCCAAATCTGATATATTCTTTTGAAGCTCAGCATTAGCATCTTCCAGATTCTTAATTTTCTCAGTATAACTATCAACAGACTCTGTTTGCTGGATTTGGACAATTCGATTTTCCAAGTCAGAGATCTTTCTTTTCAACGCTGTATTCTCAGTTTCCAAACTCTTTACTCTTTTTCTTCAAGACATCTTTGGTCTTTGCATCATCTTTTCAAGTTGTTCCCACAACTGTTTTCCTGTAGCCTTTTTACTATCTAAATTGATAGAAATTTTGTCAGGATCTAATTCCTAACAAGAATAATGAACTCAGAAACAATATTAAAGAGGTTGCGGAATAACACTTTAATATTCAACAATCAATGTAACAGTGAATCAGAAATCACAACTTCTAAAACTTTATTGAATGATTAAAGCTACAAGATTTCAAACAAAACTTTAATATTGATGAACATGCTCACCAATACGAATTCTACTTCTCTAGAACTAGGGTTCTAAACCTTGAGGTTAATTCTCTCAATAAAAACAGAAATTCAGAATTATCAAAAAAAAAAAATTATCATAGACTTCTATACTATTTATACAAGACATATTACAAGATAATTATCAAAATACAATTGATCTTCAGTCCATAATTATCTTCTTTACTTTAGAAAGTCTTCTATACAGCTGTCTTCATTCCATACTGAGTCTTCATCTCATAAGCAGCACTAACCATCTTCAGCAGCATTAAAATCCTCAGCAGTAGTAATTGTGTTCAGCAGTATTAACTTTGATCTGACAGTACTAACTACTAGCAGTACTAACTACTAGCAGTACTAACTCTCCAAGCAGTACTAACTTTTGAAATAGCAGTACTAACTTGTCAAGCAGTATTAAATCTACTAGCAGTAGTAATCAGTTGTGCTAGCAGCATTAACCATACTTGAGCAATTTTTTAATTCCCAACAATCTCCCCCTAACTTGACTTTTTAGGAAGAGAAGTCAAGTTCTTCAATTATGGTCTTCAAGATGGTTTCAACACTACAGCTTAGTTGCCCAAATTTGGATTCAGACCCAAACTTTGATTGATTGTCCTTCTTACCACAATTATGGCCATTTCTGATTCCTTTGCACACACTAGCTTAGCTTTCAGCATCCCATTCAGCTTCTCCTTGCTATGATCATATACTTTGTCCACCAGATAGTATTCATGATAACAGTTATCTATTGTGATCATGTACACACCACAGTTTTCAAAGAGTATCCACTTATCAATCTTCTTGAACCCATACTCATGATGTAGATCCTTTATTCTGTGCACCACTTTATCTGGTTCAAACATCATACACAAGTATTCCAGTGCAATCTTGAGTAGACTTTCTTCAGTTCCTTTCAAAACAAGCTCATATATCTTCATTCCCACTTTATGCATTTCTTCTAGATCAGCCCTTGAACAACTTCTGATCACTTTCCCCCAAGTTGAGTAGACTTCAAACACATCACCAACTCTTTTGAGTCTGAAGTACTCCTTTCTGTTGTCCCTCAGAATATCCCAAAAGATGACTTCTGGTGCTTTCACAGAAATGGGAACAGCCTGTACTGGTTCTATTAAAGTCATATAAAGCCCCACATGTTCCTCAGACTGACTAGTTTGCTGTGCACTTTGACTAGGTTGCTCTGTATGATCTGCCACAGATGGTTCTGGATTCTTCTCAGGTTCTGCTGAAGGTGGAACAGAAGATTCTGCCTCTTTTTCTGCTTCTTCAATCCTTGGCTTCTTGGATTGTTTCTTGGAAGCTATAGTCTTTACTCTCTTTGTAGATTTCATTTCCACAGTAACATTCTCTTCTTTAGTGTCTTCAGCCTTGTCTTTTGTAGGAGTGGCTTCCTCAGGGAAGGGTTGTTGGATGTTGAGATCATGCCTCTCTTTCATCCTTCTTTCTGCTTCTTCCCTTTGAGAGGAATCCCCTTGAAGCTTTGTCATTTCCTTCTTATAAAGCTCCTCAACCTTGCTGTATGCCATGTTAGTGAACATCTCTCCTTTGACACCAATTGAGCCTTTCAGAAAGTTGATCATTTTTCTCCTTTCTTGATTGGCCAAAAAGGTCTTGGAAGGTTGTCTTTTCTACTTTTTAACTGGCATTCTTTTCTTGGTTGCTTTTGCTACACTTTTCTTGGCCTCAGCTGCAGTTTGCATGCTCTTTTGATACTCTTCATTTAGCCTTTTAGCCATCTCCAGTGCAAGTTCTCTGTCTTTTTCAGCTTGGAGTTGTTCTTCCTTTTCCATCTCAGCTTGAAGTTGTTTTGCCACTTCTGCATCCAACTCTATCTGAGTCTTCTTCTTTAAGGGTTGTTCAGATTCAACCATCTTTGCCTTTCCTTTTATATCCTTCAAAACTGCCTCACTCATTTCTTTTCTTTTCTTTTCAAGGCCTCCTTCTTTAATGAGCACTCCCTTGGCCTTTTGAGTAGCCTTAGGAGTGTCATTCTTGGCTTTTACCAATGTTTCTGCAATTTCCAATTCTTCAACAGATAGCCCTGTTACTGCTGCTACCTGTTCTGTTACTGCTGCTGCTTGAACCTCATCTGTTTCTGCTGCTTGTGGTTCTGTTTCTACTACTTTCTCCCCCTCAAAATCAAATCCCATCTCAGATGTACTTTCCTTTTTTGCTTCAGCCTCTTGATTCTCCCCCTTGTTGAAAGCATCATTAGCCCTTGTTCTCTTCTTCAAAACAAACAGTCGTCTCCTCTTCTTGTGCACCAATCTTATCACCATTTTCTTCAATTTGGTAATCTGTACTTCTTGAGACAGAATTACCAATTTCATCTCTTCTATGTCTTTGCCTTGTTTGATGACATCCATATTAATGTTGCCTATAGTTTCCATCAATTCATTGTAGTCATATCTGTCCTCACCTCCTTTGGGTGTGTTTACTACCTTCGGAGGATCATTGGATCTTTTTGTAGTGGAAGTCTTCTGCCTAGCAGAAGCACCCTCCACCCCCTTGGTTTCTTGGCACCTGGGACCTTTGAATGATTGCTCATTCAAAGTTGCCATGGGGGAGGTCTTATTGATGTTACCACTGTCCTCCTCTGTGCTAGCAGGAATAGTGGCAGCCTGCTCACCCATATGCTCATTCATCTCCTCAGTGAGCACCTCCTTGGGGTTGGGAGACACCCCTGTGGTTTCCCTATAGATATTCTCTAATGGAGAATTCTCCATTAGAGGGCTTAAAGGCTTTGTGGGTGAAGGTACAAGAAGGGAAGGAGCCTTCTTTACCTTTTTTCTAGATGTAAGTATTGGTGATTGGAGAAGTTGGTTTTTGAAGAAGGGATTGAGGGATTGATATAGTGATTGAAGGATGGGATTAGCTTTCAGTGGGATAGTCTAATGAGGGCCTTGACCCTGAAGCCATACCTTCTTGATTGTGAGACACCACCATCATTGTAGAGAACAATGGGGTGTCAACTCCTTCCGGGTCTAATGGAGATCTCTTCATATTTGAAAAGACCTTGCCCTTGGGGATTTTAGGTACATATACCTCATCAAATTGAGGTATATCCGTCAATTCAGTGGTTATAACTGCCTGGACAAATCTTGGGTACATATAAAAACTCTTTTTGTTTCCCAAGTTTGACACAAGGTCATTGAAAATCATTTTTGAAAAATTAAACTTTCTGGCAGTGGCCAAGCAGACCAAGGCATAAGCAATGGTACTACTAAACTCACTCCATCCAGTCATCTTTTTAGAAATACAATGCATAAGGGTATGGACAAAGAAACGACATTGGGGAGAAAATTTGGCTTTTGAGAACTTGAAAACACCCAATGGGCCTCCATACCCCATTCTAGTTAGAGTGGAAAACAGATCATCATTAGAGATAGATGATATACCTGAGGCATCGTCTAGACGTAGACTGATGCGAATTACCTCTTCAGAAACTGTCAAGGGTTTGTCACACACCCTTGTTTTGATTACCTTTACACCATTTTCAGTAATAGTGGTGGCATTAGCCCAGAATTGCTTCTGGTGCTCAATGTAGATGGATGGTGACACGGTAAGAGCATACGCGATATGGCTGGACTTGAGAAAATCCACTATTTGATGGAATCCATAAGCTTGCTTTGGCTTTTGAAGCATCGCGGTCTCGTTGTGTTCATCAATAAACGCCATTGAAGCCATCGAGCTTGAGTAAACTGGACTGAAACTCACTAGGTGTTTGAGAGAAAAAGGTTAGAGAGAAGATGAACAATATTCAAAGAGTCGTTATGAGCTTTTAGGCGGGCAAAAGGGGTATTTATATGATTCGGGAAAGAAGCAGTATTAACTGAGAGCAGTATTAACGAACTAGCAGTATTAACTAACTAGCAGTATTAACCACTAGCAGTATTAACTAACTAGCAGTATTAACCACTAGCAGTATTAACTAACTAGCAGTATTAATTGAGAGCAGTATTAACCACTAGCAGTATTAACTAACTAGCAGTATTAACTGAGAGCAGTATTAACTAACTAGCAGTATTAACTGAGAGCAGTATTAACTACTAGCAGTATTAACTAACTAGCAGTATTAACTGTGAGCAGTATTAAACACTACTAGTATTAACTGCACTGGCAGCATTGACTACACTTACACTCTTGAATCTTGTGTTGGTCTGAACAAGGCAATATTCTTCCTGAGAAAGATGATTAGTACCACCAAAAACAGCCAAATAACAGGTATACAATCACTTTTTAAACATGAGCTCATTCAGAGTTGATCATGCCCACACTTGTGACCAAGAAGGTGAATCTACCCACATCAAAAGCTTTGGTGAATAGATTAGCAAACTGGTTGTCAGTATGAACTTTAGCAACTTGAATAAGCTTCTTTTCATTACAGTCTCTAATAAAGTGATACCTGATCTCAATGTGCTTTGTTTTGGAGTGCTTGACTAGATTGTTAACAATGCTGATAGCACTGCTATTGTCAATGAAGATTGGAGTGTGAAGAAAGGTTACCCCATAGTCCAGCATTTGATTCTGAATCCATAGAACCTGAGAGCAGCAACTTGTAGCAGCAATATACTCAGCTTCTGTTGTTGATAAGGACACTGTGGTTTGCTTCTTACACTGCCAAGATACTAGTCTTGCACCCAAAAGCTGACATCCCCCTGAAGTAGACTTTCTATCCATATTAGCACCTCCCAAGTCACTGTCTGAATATGCAATCAAGTCAAAGTTGGATTCATAAGGATACCAAAGACCTAATCTAGGTTGCCCTCTTAGGTATCTAAAAATCCTTTTAACTGCTTGAAGATGTGATTGCTTTAGCTTGACTTGGAATCTGGCACACACACACACGGGAAACATGATGTCTGGTCTTGAGGCTGTGAGATACATGAGAGATCCAATCATTGATCTATATAGATGGACATCAACATCCTCCCCCTCAAGATCAGCAGTGATCTGTTTGTGAGTCTCCATTGGTGTGCTTGCTGGCTTTGAGTCTGTTAAACCATACTTATCCAGGATGTCTTTCACATAATTTGATTGACTGATTAAAATCCCATCTTTCTGCTGTTTCACTTGAAGCCCAAGGAAGAAGGTGAGTTCACCCATTGCACTCATTTTGAAGCTCTTGTGCATCAACTCTTCAAAGTCTCTACACATCTGTTCTTTTGTAGATCCAAAGATGATGTCATCCACATAGATCTGAACAAGTAGGATGTCCTTCTTACTTCTTCTAATGAAAAGGGTTTTGTCAATTATTCCTCTTTCAAACCCATTTTCCAAGAGATAGGTAGACAGAGTATCATACCATGCTCTTGGGGCTTGATGTAGACCATAAAGTGCTTTATTAAGTTTGTACACTCTGTCAGGATATGATGGATTCTCAAATCCAGGGGGCTGACAGACATATACTTCTTCATCAATTGTTCCATAAAGAAAGACACTCTTTACATCCATCTGATATACCTTGAACTGCATAAATGAGGCATAGGCTAGAAACAACCTAATTGCCTCTACCCTTGCAACTGGATCAAAGACTTCCTCATAGTCTATGCCTTCTTCCTGAGTGTACCCTTGTGCCACTAGCCTTGCTTTGTTTCTGATTACTATTTCTCTCTCATCCTTTTTATTCCTGAAAATCCACTTGGTGCCAATAGCTCTATGGCCTTTTGGAAGGTCCACCAAGTCCCAAACATCTTGTAATTTAAACTGAAGTAACTCTTCTTGCATGGCTTCTATCCAACTTGAATCTTTCATTGCATCATAAGCCTTCTTAGGCTCAATCTGAGATAGAAAGCAAGAGAGTACTGTATGTTGCTGATTCTGCATCTCTTGAAGTCTGCTTTGATTCCTAGTTACCATAGGAGAAGAGATGTCTCCTATTACCAGCTCTGGAAGATGATTTTTTTGAGTTCTTGTCTGGTGACTAGGTTCTTCATTAATTCCAACATCTAGATTGGAATCATTTAAGTCAGCTGAGGGGGTCTCAACAGCTACTTATGGTTCTTCATGCTCTGAATTCTCCTTATCTCTTCTTACTTCTTCACTCTGAATTGGTTCAGTAACAGTCTCCTTTTCACAGATTTCAACAGGTTCCATTGTAGGTATGGGAAAGATCACAGACTGAGGAATAATGTCTTGTACTTGTACATCCCCTGATTCTCCACTTCCTGAACCTGCATGATCATTACTACTGAAACCCAAAGAGTTAGTTAGTCAATCAATGTCAAACAACCACTGAGGACCTGAACCAATAGGATTTGGTGTGTTCTCATTGCATTTGACATTGTCACTTTCCTCAATTATTCTAGAAGAAGAATTAAATACTCTGTAGGCCTTACTCTGAGATGAGTAACCAACAAGAAAACTATCATCTGCCTTGCTATCAAACTTTCCTAAGTGAGTTTTGGTATTGAGAATGGTACAAGGACACCCAAAAGGTTTGAAAAATCCAATAAATGGTTTCCTTTTATTTAAAAGCTCATATGGTGTCTTGTTCTTAGGCTTGACTACTAGAACTCTGTTTTGGACATAGAAAGCAGTATTAACTGCTTCAGCCCAGAAAGTAATTGGAAGTTTGGAATCAGCTAACAGAGATCTAGCAGCCTCAATCAGTGTCCTATTCCTTCTCTCAGCAACACCATTTTGTTGTGGAGTCCTAGGAGCACTGTATTGCCTCTCAATTCCTTTTTCCTCACAAAAGATGTTTAGGTCATGATTTTTAAATTCAGTACCATTATCTTACCTAATGACTTTTACCTTTTGATTTGTTTGGTTTTCAATTCTTAGAATAAAGGATTTGATCAGTCCACTTGTCTCATCCTTAGTCCTAAGAAAATATACCGAAGTAAATCTAGAGTAATCATCAACAATAACTAAGCAGTATGATTTCTTACCTATACTCATAACATTTGTAGGACCAAACAGATCCATATGCAACAACTGAAGAGAATTAGAGATTGTGTTCAACTCTTTGGACTTATGAGAAGTTTTGTGTTGTTTGCCTTTGAGACAGGCAACATAATGATCATCACATGAAAAGACTTTTGAAGGCAAACCTCTTACAAGGTTGTTTTAACAAGTTTATTCATTGTTTTGAAGTTCATGTGACGCATCCTTCTGTGCCAAAGTGATGATTCATCCAAAGATGCTTTTGAAACAAGACAGTTTAGGGATGAATCAGTTGAAACATTTTCCATGTCCAAACAATAGACATAATCCTTTCTGGGAGTTCTTAGTAGTATCATCTTTTCATCAACTACCTTGAATCCAGAAGCAAGGATAATGCATTCTGTATCTGTGAACAATATACTATGCTTTTTCTCACAAACCTGTGATACACTTAACAGGTTGTACCTTAACTGCTCAACATAGAAAACATCTTTAAAGGTCATTTTACCTTTTGTTACATCTCCCTTACCATTGATCTTACCTCCATCTGGAGTATTACCAAAGGCAACATGTCCTCCATCAATTTTCTTGAAATTCTTGAGGCAAGCCATGTTCCCTGTCATGTGCCTAGAGCAACCACTATCAACATGCCCGATGCTCTTTCCCTTGAGCTGCTGATTGCCCTGCACATGAGATAAATCAATTAGTATTGTTTGGGAACCCAAGCCAAAGTGGTCTTGGGTCTCCCTTTCTCATCAAAGTATTTACATTCCTTTTTGATGAGATTTTTAAAATCAGAGCACTCATTACTGGAGTACTTTGTCAAGATAATAGGCCTAGCAGCACAAACACTAGAAGCAGTACTAATTTTAGAAGTACTAACAGAGTTAGCAGCACTAACAGGTTTAGCAGTACTAACCTTGTTAGCAGCACTAACAGAGTTAGCAGTATTAATATTTGAAGAAGTACTAACAATGTTAGCAGCACTAACATTGATAGCAGTAGTATTGCTTCTGTCAGCACTAACTTTGTCAGCAGCACTATTTGTAGTAGCAGTACTAACAGTTTTAGTGCTTTTAGGAATCTACATCTTGACACTTTCTTTCACAGTCTTTTTCTTCATGTGGCTTTTAGAATTAATAGGTTTCTTAGCCACATGGTTCCTTTCATCCTTCCTATAACCAAAGGGTTTTTGCATAGATCTTTGAAAATTCATCCTTTGGTTAATAGGATTAAAGTAACGGTGCTTGGCAAGATGATTCAATTTGCCACATATGAAACAAGGTTTTGGTCTGATGATTCTACTCAGATCAACTCCTTGTTTCTGAGCCCACTGATTATTCCAATTCCTTTGATTTCCCCTCTTTTTATCATGTTTTAGGGGCTCAACCTCATTACATGCACACTGTTTGCAAGGAACAGGATTCACAACTTTAGTCTGCTTGTAATGGACCTTTTTGGACTTTCCCTCAGTCTTCTCTATGTCCTTAGATTTGACCTAGTTCCTTCCACAATCCTCATTGGTGATAATATTATTCTCTAAAGGAATCTCACTACTCACAGTATTATCCTTACCCTTACTAGCTTCTTTCTCTGTCTTGTCCTCAACAACTACTTCATCTAAAGGATCTATCTCAGTGGATCCCTCAGGTAAGTCCTTCCTATCCTTGGTCTCTAGCAGATCTGATTTAGGAGGGATGTAGTTGTTGTTGTATGGTGGTGGTGTGGTATTGTACCCAATTCCTGGTTTAAGTTTATCATGGATTTGAACCTTTAGGATTGAATCCATTGATTTAGAAGCATATGAAAACTTTTCCACATCTAGCTTAACCTTGTCTAGTTCTCCTCTCAACTTTTCATTCTCCTCCTTGGACGTTGTCAGTTGGATTCCTAGATCATTCTTCTCCCACTTCCAGTAATTGGTATCATATGTGTGTTGCAATTCATTGGCTTGGAAACTTTTAATTTGTTCCTCAAACCTCTCAACAATTTTCACATAGTCTTTTATATCTTTTTCTAATCTCTTAAGGTCATCACTCATCTTCTGGTTGTGATCCCTGTACCTTTTAACAGTGTCAATGCAAGTTTGAGAACAGAGATTAGAAAGTACCTCAGTTGGGAGATCAGATACCTCTGCCATGAGAGCTTGATTTTGAATAGCCTCTTCTGCTTGATCACTCCAGTCAAACCCCATTCTTGTTGAGAAACTAGGGCTTAAGCTGAGTTTCTGTTCTGGTTGAAGCTTCCAGTCTGAGCTTGTTGATGGTTGTTGTGAGACACTCCACTTCTGCATTCCCTGGCAAAGTATCCCTTTAGATGATACTTATAGCACTCCACCTTTGACTTATCAAAGCCTGCTCCATCTTCTCTTCTTTGGGAGAAGTTGTTCCTCCAAGTCCTCTTGATGAACTTCTTCACCCTCATAGAAAGCATGGCCATTTGCCATTTAATATCCATCTCTTCAAGATCATCAGGATGAAGTTGTTCCAAATCATCATTGATTAAAGAGGAGTTTCCATGGCTGGAAAGAAAGGCTTCAAAAACAGATTCAGTGCCTTTTTCTTGATTTACTCCATTAGCAACATTAACTGATTCAGGGTTAGCAGTAGAATCAATTAATGCTGATAGGAGTGCAGCATTATGCACATATCCAGTAGGCTTCTTCTTTGCTTCCACCTCAGATTCAAACACTCTAAGATCATTGTACAGATCATCCAGTTCTTTTTCTTCCAATTGTTCATTCTTTCTGAATGAAACAGTATACATGGTCCATTCATCTCCAAGGGACCTTAAGAACTTTCTGTTTACATCATCTTGATCAATCTGTACTCCCATAGTAGCTAGTTCACCAATCAGCTTGTTAAACCTGTCAAAAGTTTGAGTCATGGACTCATTCTTATTTGACATAACGTTTTCCTACAGTTGCTTCAATATTGCCTTCTGATTTATCTTGGTACTTTTGGTACCAGAATATCTCTTCTCTAGAGCATTCCAAAGCATCTGTGCATCAGTGCAATTGCAGAATTGGTGTTGATACTCATTGGGAATAGCCAAGAGCAGTGTACTCAAGGCTTTCATCTCTGTCTGCCTTGTCTTCCTTTCTGCATCCGTCTTTGGTGGGATTCTTTTTCCATCTGCACCAATCTTTCCTTCATCAGATGGGCCATTCTCAATGATGTCCCACATAGAGTAATTTGTGAGGAGAATGTATTGCTTGATCCTAATCTTCCACATGTCAAACTCATTAGATCTGAGCATTGGAACCTTTGAGACAAGAGTATTGTTTGATTCAACTGTGTTTTCCATGATGAATGAAGGTTTCTGAGAATACTTGCTCTGATACCACTTGTCAGGATCTAATTCTTAACAAGAATAATGAACTCAAAAACAATATTAAAGAAGTTAGGGAATAACACTTTAATATTCAACAATCAATGTAACAGTGAATCAGAAATCACAACTTGTAAAACTTTATTGAATGATTAAAGCTACAAGATTTCAAACAAAACCTCAATATTGATGAACAGGCTCACCAATACGAATTCTACTTCTCTAGAACTAGGGTTCTAAACCTTGAGGTTAATTCTCTCAATAAAAACAGAAATTCAGAATTATCAAAAAAAAAAATTATCATAGACTTCTATACTATTTATACAAGACATATTACAAGATAATTATCAAAATACAATTGATCTTCAGTCCAAATTATCTTCTTTACTTTAGCAAGTCTTCTATACAACTGTCTTCATTCCATACTGAGTCTTCATCTCATAAGCAGCACTAACCATCTTCAGCAGCATTAAAATCCTCAGCAGTAGTAATTGTGTTCAGCAGTATTAACTTTGATCTGTCAGTACTAACTTCAGCAGTACTAACTCTCCAAGCAGTACTAACTTTTGAAATAGCAGTACTAACTTGTCAAGCAGTATTAAATCTACTAGCAGTAGTAATCAGTTATGCTAGCAGCATTAACCATACTTGAGCAATTTTTTAATTCCCAACAAATTTCATCTGAAATTCCTTGCAAGATAAAGGCTTTGGCTAATTTGTCAGCTTCATATCTCCTTCTCTGCTCATCTGTGTACTTATCAAATGATATTGGAAAGAGGAACTCTCCTCTTTCCATGAATCCATTTTCTCCCGGATAAGAGTAAATTCTTGTTGGAGTTTTTATTTTTCCTTCCTTCAAAGATATTCTGATATATTTTCCTAAAGTATTGCGATCAATGAAATCCAGAAAACTATCCTTCCACTGCTCGTAATCTCCTTTAACCAGCACTGGAGGTTTCACATTAGTTCCAATTGTAAAAGCTTCTCTGGAAGTAGAAATTTTATGTTCCTGACTTTTCTCTTTATGCCTTTCAGTATTATATTCTTCAACAAACAAATAATCATCCATTATTCCTGTTTCAATAAGAACTTTAAAATGATCGTCAGAAATTCAGAAACAACCTGTACAAAAAAAAATCAAATTTGGTCAAAAATTGAAAAACTCAGAAAATATTCTAAGTATAAAACTCTTATAACAAAGGAATATGAACTTCGCGCAAGAACAATATCATGAAAGTTTTGGAATTCGCGCACAAAGAATGAAATGAGAACAAACTTCACGCAAAATGTGATGTGCGCGTTCGAACTTTGCGCACGTCGAATGATGCGAATTCTGAGATTCACGCAAGAAAGCTCGTGCGAGTTCCTGCTTCGCGTAGGTAACTACGTGCGAATTCTTTTAGTTGACACTTCGCGCTATGCCTTTGCGAGTTCGAGACTTAGAAAATTTTTCAATCTTCACTTCTCGCTAAATGCAAACTCGCAGATTATCCACTTCTCGCAAAACTTTACTTCGCGCACAAACAGCTTCTCGCAGAACGAACTTCTCACAGAACGAACTTCTTGCAGATCTCACTTCTTGCATAACAAAGAACTATGAATAGTAGAAACTCGCACAATGTACTTTGCACGTTTCTACTTCTTGCACGTCACAGTATGCGAGTTCTTCACACTTTTCAAACCTAAATCTCGTGCGTGTTCTTCCTTATCGAGTTCTATGGATCTTGTGAGTTCTTCACTTATTCGTCCAAAAACTCGAATTTTCAACTGAAGTCGACCCAAATCTTCATCATTCGATCTAATATTTTGCAGAAACATTCTAAATCAACAATCGAACATATTACAACTGAGTAATTTCAATCTAAAATAACAAATATTACAAATTGACCCAATTAACAGTGTTCGACAAAACTCAAACAAAAACTTTCAAAAATCCATAATTCATACGCATCTTTTGTGAATTGGACTATGTTATACAAAATAAATGTGTTCTAAATGATAATACGAACACAATGAAACCAAATTCTAATCCAAAACACTACTAATTCGAGAAATTCGAATCACCACAGACCGACTTTCGAGTTCTTGAAATGTCGACCAAATTTCTTCAAATCAATTCATGTTTCTGAATTTATTCACTGCTCTTATACCAATTGTTATCCCAAATAACAATGTAAACAAGATGATACAATCAATTTTGTCAATATAACATTTTATTTCCAATCACAGATTTGATACATATATGTTCTCTCAAACTTTCTCTCTCTAACTATTGAACTCGTATATCTCTATGATTAAGCTCACTTGTGAATCTAACACGGACAACACAACACAAAAACCTATTTAAACCCAACATATAAACTCTCAGAACACTATACACGCACAATACAGAAACAGTCACAAAACTAAACTCTTATAACACATGCTTTGACTTATTATTACAATGACTTTGACCTTGACTTTGAGAGTTGACTTGCTTTACTTTGACCTTCAACTTCCATGATCTTGTATCCAACAAATATGCTCTAACAGTCAATTTTAACGGAGTTAACGATGAGGGACTACTTTCAAAGCGTTTTGTAAACCATGGGCCGATAATTGCAGTTATTGAACCACAGGGACCACTTTCAAAGAAAGTGGTAAACCATAAGGACCAAAATTGTAGTTTACTCTATAATTTAGGTACAACAATGATCAGGCCCAAAACCATATGTGATAAAGATTAAATTATGAGTCTCACATTAAATTAATTTGTTAAAATACAATTCAAGGCCCACTTGTTTGGATGAGTCCAACATTTCATTTAATATTTTAATTAAATAATAAAATTAGACCATCAAAATTATAAGAGTGAATTACACTGATGGTCCCTGTGGTTTACCTAAATTTTGGATTTGGTCCCTAAAGTAACACTAAGGTGGCGTTTGTTTTTTAAGAGGTGCTGAAGTCTGAAATCTGATTTCACTTCTGATTTTTAAGAGGTGGTGCTGAAGTCTGAAATCTGAATCATTTAGATTGTTTGTTTTTTAAACTGATAAATGTCTGAATCTGATTAATCAAAGTATCCTTCACCAAATTCCAAACCGAATCAATCAAAAACAAATCTACAAACACATAATACAAATTTTAGTCCATCAAAACACCCACCTGACCAATTTAGTAGCAGTTAATCCTAGCACCAACTCTGTCCAGTTTTTTCACCATTGCCACATCTTTCCATTTCCCTCCTCCATGAAAGCTTCCACCATATTCTCCCTAGAAAATCGAGAACACAAGAAAATCGAGCACACCAGAAAATCGAGTTCGAGTTCGAGCACACCAGAAAATAGAGAACACAAGAACACAGTGTTTGATCGATTTGTTGTAGACCTATTTTTTCCATTTACAAATAAATCCCCATTTATTTATTTTGTTCCATATCGATTTCTCTATTTTGAAAGAGAACAAATCATATGGTTTTGAAGATTGATCAACTACCTGATGATGGTTGAGTCCAGGTAGAAGTCCAAATAGCCTGTTTGAAGTTGAAGTTGTTGAGTTCCAAAAGAACCCATCTCAGCGAACCTGGTTGAGTCCAGGTAGAGGTCGAATTCAGAGAAAGAATCGAAATCAAGAAACCCTAATTGGAGAAGAGACGATTTGGAGAAGAGGGGATTCGGACCTGGGCTGCTGCGCATCCTGCTGCTCGTGGAAAGGACCTGTTGGAGAAGAGGCGATTTGGGGAGTTTGGACTGTTCGGTCGATTTCAGGAGGCAGAAAGGAGGAGGCGAAATAAGTGAAAAAAAAAGTGTTTAAGTTTTCACTTTCTCGGTCAGATGGAAATAAGTGATAAGTGGGACTTAATTAATGAAAAAAACAAACGGTCTTAATTAGTATACGTCTGACCGAAAAAGTGATCAGTGCCAAATAAGTTCTGATTTCTAAAAAACAAACAGCCCCTAAAAGAAACTGCACTTTTACCGGTGGACTTGGGAAGTCCGCCGGTAAAAGTAACTTTTACCGGCGACTTAAACGAAAATCTCCGGTAAAAGTTCGACTTTTTGCTGAAGGAAAATGTTGCCAGCAAAGATGCACTTTTGCCGACGAAATTCGTATAGGCCGCCGGTAAAAGTTATTTTTACCGACGGATTTCTCAAACCGCCGGCAAAAAATTATTTAAAAATTGAAACAACATTTTCACCAACAGATTTCACTAACCCGTCTGCAAAAGTTATTATATAATAAAAAATAATTTTTTTCACTTAAACTTTTGCCGACGGACTTCCCAAACTCGCCGGCAAAAAGTATCTTTAAAAATTTAAATAAATTTTCACCAACGAATTTCACTAACTCGCTGGCAAAAGTTATTTTATTATAAAAACTAATTTTGTTCACTTAAACTTTTGCCGACGGACTTCCCAAACTCCCCGGCAAAAGTATTTTTACATTATTAATAAAAAAAACACTTACAATTCTATGGGCGGACTACCCACCTTTGTTGACAATTGTATTTTAATTTCATTAATATTTTTTTTTGTATTTTTATCTGCAAACTTCCCAAACTCTTGGGCTAAAAAAGTTAAAAAATTATTATGAAACTAAGCATTTTTTTTCCAGTGAACTTGATTCAATGATACAACCTAATTTTAACCAATATTACAAACAACCTAACCCAATATGGGTTGTTATTGTTCAACATGACCTAATTACAACCTAATAGGAGGTATTACTACACATGATAACCAACAGAGCCAAATATAATACATTACCACCTAGTACGACCAACATAGCCCAACACGACCCAATTATAACTCAACATAATACAATATGTCACAATATGACTCATTATGACATAGTACTGTACCCCATCAAGGCCTGTTAACTTATTAAGAGCCACTGAAGCCTATGAAGACCAATCAACTCATGAATAGTCACTTAGTCTGATATGATCCATGAAGACCTAATACAGTTCATTAAGAACCACTGTAAGCCGATATATTTCATTAAGTGCACTAAAGCCCACGAATGCCCAATACAGTTCATTAACAACCACTGAGTCCAATACGACCCTTCAAGACCTAATACAATTAATATATTTCATTAAGAACGCTAACGCTCATGAATACCAAATACAGTTCATTAACAACCATTTAATCAAATCCGTCCACCAAGTCCATGAATGCCCAATGAGGTTCATTAATAGTCATTGAGTCATATACAATAAATCAAGGCCAATTACATTTCATTCAAATTCATTTAAGTCCATCAAAGCTCAATCAAATTCATTAAGATCCATTAGAACAAATGAAAGGCCGAATAAGGTTAATTAATCATTACCAGTCACTTAATCAAATACTGAGTCATTAAGGCCCATTATAGTTCATTAAAAACCATTAAAGCCATGACGGCCCAATACAATTTATTAATAACTGGTGAGTCCAATACGACCCATCAAGACCCATTACAATTTGTTTGGAGTCATTGAAGCTTACCACATTGACCCATTACATAGGTATATGTGTTGTGTGTATATATATATATGCATGTGATATGTTAATGTATAGATAGTGGGTGTGTGTATATGTGTTGTTACATATTGTACCTTAATAAACCACAAAATGTCGTATTGGACTATAATGGATCTTAATGAGTTTTATTGGGTTCAAATGGTTTCATTGGTACTTAATCGATCTATTAGGCTTTAAAGGGTTTTATTGGGCCTTAATGGATCTATCGAGCTTTAAAGGGTACTATTGGGCTTTAAAGGGTTTCATTGGACCTTAATGGATCTATCAGGTTTTAAGGGGTTCTATTGTTCTTTAAAGGGTTTCATTGGGCCTTAATGGATCTACCGGACTTTAAGGGATTCTTTTGGGCTTTAAAAGGTTTCATTGGGCCTTAATGGATCTATTGGGCTTTAAGGGGTTCTGTTAGAGCAGAAATATGTTGGATACAAGATCATGCTGTCGAAAACCCAAAGTCAGAAACTCCGAGTACTACAAGAACAAGATGCTTCTAGCCAAGCAACAGGAGGTTGGAAAGGCATTAATGGCAGAGGATGAGTTCTGGCTCGATCATTAAGACCAGGAAGATGAGACGGGAGAGCAGGAAGAGACATCACACCTGTGCTTAATGGGAGAGATAGAGTTGGAAGCTGAAGCTGAGTCAGATGAAGAAGAAATTGAAGAGGTATGTGATATGACTGAATCGGATTTTATAAATCAAATAAATGTCATGATGATTAGACTTCAAAAGTTAGAGTCAAAGCTTAAGCTTGAAAGAGGTATCAACAAAGACAAAAATCAATCAATACAGAAACTTAGCGAGGATATTGCTGAGAAGAAAGTATTGATTGAGACTTTACATAAAAATATTGATACCAGTGCTAAAGAAAAGAATCTAATTCTTAAAGAGTTAGCTGAAACAACTTCACAATATAGACTGTGTGAGTTTGATTCAAAAGAACTTAATAAAATGCATTCTTCGCTTTCAAAAGAAAACAAATCTTTACTTGAAAAAGTGAATGCTTTGGAAGGAAAATTATACACACTGGGTCAAACTGAACAAACCATTCATCTAAATAAACCCAAAGAGAACAAAGAGTGTTGGGGACTCGGTTATGAGAATCCACACTATCTTGAAAAGGGTATATCTGAAGTGCCTGCACTTTATGATTTTACATTTTTAAGACTAGCATCACGATACCCTGACCTTCATGTTGAGTGGACTACACTATCTGAAGAGGATGAATCCAAGGAAAACGAGAAAAGAAAGACCACAACTAAAGTTCAACTTCCATTTCGTTATGAGAAGTTGAATAATAGTTATAGTTCTGATAAATCAAAATTTCTTCCAGATGACTATTTTTAGAGTTATCCCTCAAAAGAGTTGGAGGCAAAACCTATCGAAGGTAAAATTTATGTTCCTCCTCTCGTGTTAGAAAATAAAATTTCTGAACTTGAGAATACTCTGACAGAAGAACGAATTTTGATGGATTTAGAACAAAATGTGTTTTTAACTGTGTTGAAACATTCTGATTTTTCTAATTCTTTTAAGGCTTCAAATTCTGTTGATATGTCTAGTTTAGTTAATGATGGGTTTGATTTCTTAAACTCTAATGGTGATTTAGATGAATGTGTTGATCAATTTGATTTCAATGCTAAACTTCCTGATCATTCATCTTTTGTTGTTAATTCTTTTGGATTACCAAGTGTGTACGAAAAAGGTGGAACATCAATGAAAATTGATAGATCAGTTCCAGTGAAAACCAAAGTTGCCAAAGGTAAGAAGAAGAAATATGGGCATTCACAGAAACAGATTACAACTGGTAAGTCAAAGAAGAAGCATTTGTTTGATTCTCACTGTTCTAACTCTGAAGTTTCAAAATTTTCAGATGTGAAAAAGAAAAGGCATGGAGTTAAGTCTGAGTGGCAACCAAAGCAGAAGAAAGATGAGAATGCTAAATCATTTTCTAGTGCTGATTGTAATAGGAATACTACTAGTAAAGATGATATAATTTTGGATGTTGCTAATTCTAAATCAAAACATGTAAATTCTTACAAGAAATATTCAAGACAACAATTATTCCAGTTATCTTTGTCTACTAGAAAGTTTTCCAATTATGATATACATGATTATGCTTCTCGGAAATATTCTGATGTTTGGTTTGGGACATATTATGTATAATCTTCTTCTTGAACTCGACCCATGACATTTTGGCCAACACCGATTCTTCAATAGTTGAGGTGAAGACATTCCACCAAGTCAAGGTCGTGCCCCGGAGCAATTGAGACCCATACTTCACCTTTTGGCGTTCCTCACAGTCGCTAGATCAGAAAGCTTGCTCAATCTCTTTAAGCCAACTCATGCATTTCGCGGGGTCATCGGACCCGACGAACTCCGGTGGTTTACAACAAAGGAACGACTTGTAGGAACACCCTTTCTCTGGTTGCCTTGTTTCTAAAGTTGCTAACCCATCCGTGCGAATCTCTCCCCCGGTACCCCCAGAACCGGCTACGACAATGTTCTCCTCAATTGTTTCGTGTCGACGTTGATTCCCCTCACGGTCCTCTAGAAGCTTTACGAACAACTCTTGTTGCTTTGCCATAGTCTCATTCATGGCTCTCATCATGTCCATCATTTGAGTCTGAGGAGTTACTTCAGTCAGAATCGGATCGGCAGTGGCAATGACAGTCCTCGGAATCTGTTCCACCCTTCCGGCGAGCATAGGTGGAATCGGAGGTCCATCCGTTACGGTTGCTGTGAATCCAAGATCTCTAAATCCTAGAGAGAGAGAGTAGAGAGAGAGAGAGAGTAGAGAGAGAGAGAGAGTTCAAGGCGCAAAGTAAACTGTATTCAATATGAGCGTGTAAAGTGTGACAAGGAACAAGGACCAAAGGGACTTAAATACCCTGGTCAGATACAACAGATAAAACCTATCTAGGTACAGTATAAGACCATGCCTATAAAT
Organism: Arctium minus; assembly: GCA_954870635.1. Classification (NCBI taxonomy): domain Eukaryota; kingdom Viridiplantae; phylum Streptophyta; class Magnoliopsida; order Asterales; family Asteraceae; genus Arctium; species Arctium minus. The sequence goes on along the minus strand of OX941088.1, from coordinate 60,849,287 downwards.
ACAATGATTACTATAAAATCAGACTTAACAATCTCCCCCTTAGTAATCATTGGCGCTGTGGTCTTCAAAATCCATATTCTAAATCAGTATGGACCATCTAAGCGACTTTATGAAGCTTTCTGAGTTTTAAAAAAAAATTCTTCTCAGCATCTTTCAGTTTGAGTTATCTTTGCTGTCTTGACAAGGTTGGACCAGATTGGAATAAACTTGAACGAACAGTTGATTCACCACCTTGTGCTCTATACGATACATCTCTTTTAAATGAACTTGAAGAATTTGTGGTGATCGGATCTTGAACAACAAAAGACTAGTATAGCTGAAGAAATTAGAATCTTTGAGCAAATCTTGATCAGCAGATAAACTTTGGAGCTCTTTGTCTCTTTAATATCTCCTTAACTTCTCCCCCTCATGACCTTGATGATCGAGATCAACTTGGTCATGCAAATGTTGGAGACGAGACAGCGTAAGATCTGCAAAATCAAAGAAACGAAGAAAACAGGAGAGGTTTGCGCTAACCATTGGTGGCGCAAAGTAAGGTTTGCGCTAACAGAAGGAAGCGCAAAGTGAGGTTTGTGCGACATGCAGGAAACGCAAAGATTGTTTTGCACTAGAAGTTGTTGGCGCAAATTAAACTTTGCTCTACCAACTAGTGACGTAAATCTGACTTGGAGTATGAGAAATTTTACCTGTTAAGCTCTTTGACTCCCCCTACACAAATGCACTAAAGTTGACAATTCAAGTTAGCATTCATATAGAGAATCAGATACTCCCCCTCAAAAACAGATATGATCTTTTCAGAAAAAAATTCCTTTCTCACCCCCCCTTGAATAATGTACCAACCCATTTATAAAGATATGAGAACACAAGAATTGAAACATCAATGTAGAAAGAAAATTATACTGAATATGTATTTTGAAACGACTAAATATATAAAAATTTAAACAGAAACAAATAAAATTCTACTTAGTAAAATATCACAATAAAATCCAACAGATGAAATCAAATGTATGTTTTTGGATACAGAACCAAGTTTTATTGCATATCAAGTTAAGACATGTTCAGTTTCAAAAAGTTTCATCAATCTATTCAGTGTGCTCGCATGTGAACTCCGATTAGCTTCAAGAAAATACAATTCTAAAAATATAATAGAGAACTTTGCATGTAATCACACTAATCCATCAAGAATTCAGACTTTCACAAATTTACAGGTTTATTGCAACTTAGAAATATCACCAAGTATCATGAGATGTGTGTTCATTGGAATCTTTTAGCATTATGCTCTATGGCATCTTTACATGAGTGTTCTCTTTGGCATCTTTTAAGCTTGTGCACATTTGGCATGTTTTTAATCAAAAAGTTCGGTAAGTAAAGAACATGTCGTAAACGTAACTTTCTATCTGACCTTATTGTAGGATTTGGGTCAGCCGCTCCCAGACCAGTTGGCCTTAGGGGACTAGGTGTCATGCACCCCTTGGAACTTACTTTCCCAGATCAGAAAGGCTACATCGACACATCCTAAACCCATTCATACCAGTAGAACATGACTTTCGATCTGATTATATAGAAGGATTTGGGTTCGATCACTCCCAGATCAATTGACCTTAGGGGACCAGATGACAAGCATCCCACAGAACTTACTTTCCCAAACCAGAAAGGTCACAGGTACAAACTTTTAAACTTAGAGATTTCTGATTTATAAGAATTTAATAATCATCTCAAACACAAGGTTTTACGTCTAAGTGCTTAGCCCATATTTTCATTATGCTCCAAAATTCCAACTTTTTAGGTTTTCTAAGCATTGTAAACTATAAATATTCCGAATCACACAAGTTTAAAGCAATATCAAAAGCTACAAATATGTTGCTGACTTTTCGACTTTTGTTAGAGCTGAAATTTGAACATATAAGAACTTTAATATAAACAAACGAACTTGAAAATTTATCCTAGACACACATTTTATTCAAAAGAAAGAAAAATTGTAAAACTTTTACTTTATAGAATAAAATTTGTAAAGGTTTAAACTTTTAAAACAACATGCCGAGATTTAAAAAATAGAAACATTTGATCGACAAGTTTATATTTAGTTGAAACAAAATATAATTCATTAATATTATCTTTCACATAATGTAAAAATGAAAAATTGTCTCATTTGAACATTTTGGGTTAAACAAATTTAGGAGTTGAAATTAATTTGCCCAGATTCTTTTAAAACATTTGAGAAAACTGGAACAACATCATTATCAGATATAAATGCAGCAGAAATTAAGTAGATATACTCACAGTTTCTCATTAGTCAGAAGCTTAAAACATTGAAGAATGAGTCCTAGACTGACATGTCTAGAAGTCAATGTCTTTGAAGCACGGGTTCTAAGTTGATGTACTTAGAAGCCAAAATGTTGACAATGAAGTCCGGGTCTTGAGCTGATTTACTCAAGAGCCATACTTTCTCTTACTCCTCCTTGACATGAGATGCCTGCAACTTTGAGTCAGATTGAGATTTTGGTACCCACTTGAATTTGGGCCCATGTTTGTTAGTTGCAGTTCGTATGGGGAAATAATGATTAGATTTGACATGAGAAGCATGAGAAAAATTATCAGAAAAATAAGCACATTCATCAGATGAATACAAAGCATAATCATCTGAACTAGAATCAGAGGAACAAGATGAGACATATTTGGAAATTCGAATCATTTGCTTTCTAGAGTATTTTGAAATTTTATTACAAGTAGAAAATGAATCACTTTTATAAAGTTTGGCTATACATCTATCCCCATCAATCTGAAATTCATCCGATATCCACTTCGCTCTCCAAATCTGCTTCTTTGACTTGCTCAAAGTCCTATCTAAAAAATTAGAAACAGAAGAATTAGAACTGTCAGAAAGAACTTTATCTTGTTTCTTCGACTTCTTTGACCTTCTTCTTTTACGTTTAGGTTTATAATACTGATCATTTAGCGTAAAAGATTCATCAAGAATTTGGGATTTAATATTTAAATCAGAAGAAATAATTTTACCTAAGCAACCAATCTGATCAGACCATGAATCTGAACTTACCTAGGAGTTAGAATTATTTTGAGAAAAAATATCAGATTTAGAAACTTCCTTTTTATTTCCTTGACAATCAGAAGAAAGGCTAGAAATAGAATCTTGTTTTTGAGAAAATAGTTTTTCTTCAAGAATAGACGTCATGAAAGAAAGAATAATATCAGATTCAATTTCTTTTAAAATATTTTGATCTTCCATCTTATCTTCAAGATCAATGATTTTGCCTTCTAATATTAAAGGAGGTGTATATCTCTTAGCATCATAAATGATTGGAGATATATTTTCCTTATCAGATTTGTTCGCAAAAATATCAACAAAATCATCAGACACTGAAGCTTTGACAGGAGATATATCATTTAAACCTTTTCTACCTCTTCTCGATTTATCAGGAAAATATTTGGCATTTTCAAATGTATAAACAAAAGGAATTTCCTTTTTCTTGTTATTCGTCCTTTTCTCATTTTCGTTTTCTAACACTTGCTTCACATTCATCCAATCAATTTTAAATTGAGGAGCATATTGAGCAAGAGTTTGATAATCGTATTTATAAAAGTAGGGGATTTTTCAATCTCATTGTTTAAACAATGTGGATTTTTAAAACCAAGTCCCCATTTTTCTTTTAAAGCTTCCTCACTCCTTGGTTTATTCATAAAAATTGTTTGCTCAGATTGGTTCCTTCGATATAACTTTTCTTCTAATTTATTTATTTCATCCGAAAAATTGTCTTTTAAAGTGGTCATAGCAGTCAAAGACTCAAGATAAGTCTTATTTGAATTTTCCAAATCATTCAATTTCTTTTGAAAGATGTCTTTTGTATTTTCCAAAATAGATTTTTCATCTTTCAAAAAAATCTTCAATTTGTCAATCAAATCTGACTTTTCAGCATTTAAGTTCTTTTCAGATAATAACTTTAAACGAAGATCATGCAAAGCAGTAATTATAACATCCATCTGAGAAGAAATAAAAGTGTAATCAAAATCAGAAATTACCTCGTCTTCATCAGTGTCAGAATCATCATCTGACTGATCATCTCCAACAAAGCACATCTGAGCGATCTCGACATTTGCAGCTTCATCGTCGGAGTGATCCAGCCATAATTCTTCTTCAGCAAGAAGAGAAGTTCCATGCTCTCTTTTCTCTGCCAGTTCCAGTTTCTTTCGATAGTAAGCTGAGTCCCTAACTTTCTTCACTTTACACTCCTTAGATATGTGAGAGTCCAAGAATCTCTAAATCTTTAGAGAGAGAAAGTAGAGAGAGAAAGTATGAAGCGCAAAGTAAACTGATGTATTGAAATGTAAGTCCAAAGTTACAAAACAAAGGCTCTAAGGGGACTTAAATACCCCTAGCCTTTAGAATACAGAAATGAACATTAAGAACAGTATTGTCTAGGAAATAATTACAATGATTACTATAAAAACAGATCTAACAATCTCCCCCTTAGTAATCATTGGCGTCGTGGTCTTCAAAAACAATCTTCAAAAACAACATAGACCAACTAGGCGACTTTGGAAAATCACTGTCGCTCTTCTCTTTGACGAAGTTGATTCAAACCAACTAAAACTTCAAGACGTCTTAGAGTTGAGCGGAGATTCAATCTCTCTTGAATTGAATCTAAAGTCTTTTGGATAAGACGAATTTCATCATTATCAACCAGGAATGCATTTTCTCTTGATTCCAAAAATCTTCTTTTGGCCTCCTTCAGACGTTGCTCCAGCTGAAGCTTAATCACCTTTAATGTTCCATCGGAGTAGTGAGCAATTTCTTCAAACTTGAGAAAGCATTTTTCGTTAGACCCATTCTTGTACACCACTCCATATGGATCTTCAACAATGGTGAGAAGAGGATAAGACTCTAAGTTCGGTAAGCTTTTGTTGGGCCTGAGAAGATTAACAACCGGTTGAAAACTTTCGACAGCCATCTGAAAATCAAAAACTCGTAAGAATCTGATTTGTCGCCATATGAATCTTTTAATGACGAACAAAGCTTGAGAAATATCCTGTGTTCTATGATATAGATTCCTGAAGTGATCAAATAAGAATTCAATATCATCTATAGAAAGGTCATTGAAGTCTGCCTCTGAAAGTTTATACCGCTTGCAGTCTCTTCTTTCAACTTCAAAATCAGGATACTATATGTTCACAAACTTGTTGATTGTGACACTGATGACTCGAACAATCAAGTGTTGAGAAGAAACGGTATTATTCCTTTTGCGCTGACACTTGATGAACATCAAGTACTCATATTGATAGGCATCTGACTTTTTCTCTACTCCAAGGATTGCGTAGATGTTAATCGCCCTTCTTCTACAGACAAAGATGTTTCTCTGAGTGTCTTCTAGAAAGGCTGATCTTTGCTTTGATGCCAAATATCTACGTTGCAAATTCCTTTGTCTTTGACGTCTAGATAAAGCTGGTCCTTCTTCTAAAATAGATGGTGGAATTACAGGATCAGAAGATGGAACATCAGCTTCTGCTCTTGACGACTGACCAACTTCAAATGATCTTGAAGGAATAGTGGTAGTCGGAGCTGAACTAGCAACAGGAGTAGATGTGACATTAGCTGATTCAGGAATCTCATTGTGAGCAGGAAGATCACTATATAACAAATCTGCTTCTTCTTCGTCTTTAGCATCCATGCACACTGAGTCATCTTCTGTATCTGATATGATAATGATGTCATCACAGTCTTCTTCATTGACTTGACAAATCTTTTCAAACCTGACATCTTCATCATCATCAGAATTAATCTCTATGAAGTTAGCAAAGAATGACCTCATGTCATTTGCAGCTTCAGATTCTTCAACTTCATGAATACTTGCAGAAACATCTGGATCCATATAAACAACAATTTGCATATTATTGTTAATATTACTCTCAAAAATGTTCAGTTCATTATGCAAAGAAGACAGATCAACATTCTCAATCATAACATTCACTAAATTCTGAATGTTGTAGTCTTCAACAGATTCACCACCCTTTCCTTTATCACCAGCCACTTCTTCTTGAATATCTTCTCTAGCTTCAAAAGATCCTTCAACTCTTGGTCTCTTTGCCATATCCCCCTCATGGCCTTGATGATCAGGATCATCTTGGTCATGTCGGCGCTTAAGAGACGGGCCAGCCTCAGTTCTGCAGCTTTGTTCATGAGAATCAAGCCTTGAAGATAAATCAGAGAAGGCTTGAGACATAAATGATTTGAGATCATCAAAACTTGATTGAACCTCTTATCTGAATGCATGAAACTCATCAGATAAAGCTGTAATCCGGTCAGATTCAGAAGAAGGAACTGGAGGCGGCGTAGATTGGAAGTTCCGAAGCAAAGAAAGAAGATCTTGATCTTGATGTTCAGGCGGCGACATAGAGAGAAGTCGAGCATAGAGCAAATCTGTCAACTCTGAAATAGGAAGATCATGAAGAGAAGACCTTGAAGATGTACCAGAAGGAGCAGTCATAGGAATTGCCGCAGATAAAGAAACCATCGAAGGAAACGGAAGAGAAACAACCGGAGAAGTAGATGTAGGCACAACAGAAGAAGGTTCACGAAGAACTACCCCAGTTGGTCGTCTGAAAGGAATCTCTGGAGGAATCACTGAAGTATCAATCTCAGGCATCTTTCCTTTGAAGAAAGTCTTCAACTTCAGAATTTGAGCTTCCTTTTCTGCATCCATTCTATCTGATAACTGACGAATGACATCGTTCAAAGTAGAGAATTTTTCAGTAGAAACCCGAGCTTGATCAGAAGTAAGCTCTACAGCTGGAACTTGAATAGCCGCAAGCGAAGATGCTGGAGCTTGACTTTGTACCGGAGCTGAAGCTTGATCAAAAGCTGTATCCAATTCATCTACTTGAAGATGTGCAACTGAAGGATTAACAAGAACAAAATCATCTTCAGAGAGAACTTCTGTTGAGACAACCACTTCCGGTGTCCTAACCTTCCTTTCATAAACCTTGAGACTTGGTTTATCACTATCATCATCATCATCATGATCAGAATCTTCACCACCATTATCATCAGAAAGAGCAATATCAGCAGCAAAATCATCTTCATCTTCAAAATCAAAAGCAGTAGCATCAGTAGCTTCAGTACCAATATCAGCAATAACATTCTCAATTTGTTGAAAAGCAACATCTTCTTGAACTATTTCTTTTTCAACAAAAACGCAACTTCTTGCTCATCTTCAGCCTCTTTTTCAACTTCAGGCTCTTGTTCAGGAATAGCTACTTTAACTTCAACATCTTTTTCAGCAGCTTGAACATCAACTTCCATAAACTCATTTTCCATGCAATATTCTATGACATCCTCATCTGTAACATCAGCGTAGTTGGCAATAAGAGCATACAGAATGGTCATAGAATAGTTGAAAGACCTCTTCTGCTTCTGAATGTAAGTCATTTCAGAGTCTGGAACCTGAGGCCAAGATAACCTGCGAGGAATAGCTGGATTGCTGCGGAGCATGCTTCGAACAATAAGCTTCAGAAATCTAACGAACGGAATGAACTTCCGTCTCTTGTTGGTGAATTTGTCATGTACCACCTCTGAGAGTTCGGTCCAAAAAATAAACGTGGAGTCGACATGCAAGTCATAGACGACTGCATGGAACAATCGGAGATACAGTAAACTTGCACTGTCTGTGCCAGAATGCTTCGATGTCAGGCACCTGATGATAACTGAGAACAGGGCATACCATACTGGAGGTAGATTAGACTTGTCAAAGTCTGTAGGTTTGTTCAAAGTACCAACATATCCAAGATTCCTTATTCCTTCATATACTTCCTCTTCTGATGGAAAACTGTCATAGGTAGTTCTGCCTGGTCTGGAGTTCGGCTCAGGAAGCTTCAGTATTAATCTCAATCGCTTGTATGAAAGGAATGATTCAAATTGATCGATTTGAAGATCAAAGTGATGCGGAAGAGCCATTTCATTCTTTGTTATTGTATGCCAAGCCTGCTGTAGATAAACATCGGGAACATCTGCGCAGTATGAAAGAGCAGGGGCAAGTGGATGACCTTTGAAAATTGCTCGTATCACTGGATGTATCTTGATTCGGTCAAAGTCCACGTGATAGTTGTTCGGCTTGTAAGGCATATACATGATGGTTGGGAACACATCATTTGGTGTACGACGAGAAGCAGAAAGATCGGCTCCAACAGAAGGATGTAACGGCATGGGAGTATCATGAGAAGCTCGATCAGACGGATCATCGAGAATGGCATTCTCGTCTTGAATCATGGGATCTGTATTGGTTTTAGAAGACATAATAGACCTGGAAAAACAAAAATGAAAAAGAATTAGACACAAAATAAAAAATAAAAAAAATATTCTAAGTATGGTTTGCGTGCCAAGTTAGAAGCGCAAGCCAAGGTTTGCGTATCAGTCATGAGACGCAAAGGTAAGTTTGCGTGTCTAACAAGGTCCGAAAACTATACTTAGAAATACAAAACAAGATAAACAAAAACACAAAGGGAAGGTTTGCGTATCAAGTTAGAAGCGCAAAGTAGACTTTGCGTTTCTAGTTAGAGGCGCAAAGTTCACTTTGCGTTTCTAGTTAGACGCGCAAAGTTCACTTTGCGTTTCTACTTAGAGGCGCAAAGTTCACTTTGCGTTTCTAACTAGACGCGCAAAGTAGACTTTGCGGGACAAACATACTTGATATCAAAACCCAAAAACAATACACGAAGCACAAACAAAAAGAAAGTTTGTGTGTCAAAGAGGAGACGCAAAGTAGACTTTGCGTGTCCTAGTTGATACGTAAACAATACTTGAAAGAACAAAAAGGTTTGCTTAACAAGTTAGAAGCGCAAAGTAGACTTTGCGTTTCTAGTTAGACGCGCAAAGTTCACTTTGCGTTTCTAGCTAGACGCGCAAAGTTCACTTTGCGTTTCTAGCTAGACGCGCAAAGTTCACTTTGCGGGTCTATCATACTTGAACTTCAAACCTACTTTTCGCGAGACACGAACCGAATACCACAAGAATCAAAATTAAAGCAAGAAAACATGAAAATAGAGTAAAAGAAAACATACCTGATGATCGATTAGCAGTTCTAAACAAAACCCAAGACTCAATTTGAACAAAGAAACTCGAATCTGAATATCGAAGACAATGAATCAGTACAAAGAACGTAAATGGCACAGTAAATGAACAAAGCATCGAAATCAAACACAACAGAAAAACAATGCTAACCTAATCATAACAACAAATCAAAAGAAAAGAAGAACACATACCTGATTGAAGTGAACAACAATCGAAAAACAATGGAAAAAGAGGAGGTCGGCGCACACAGAGAATAGGAGGGAAGAAGATGAACAGTTCCAAAGTTCAAAAGATAAAGGAAGCAATAAAAGAGAATATTCATATACTAACCTCTATTTACACTAAACTTTAAAAAAATAACACTAAAAAAATACACTTAAAAAAATAAAATTTCTAAAAAAAATATTCCTAAAAAAAATATAGCTTAAAAGAAAAAATTTACCTGACAGGTTCCTTTACTCCCCCTACACAAATGCATAAAAATTTAACTGTTAGTATAGCAAATGTGTAGAAAAATTAGAGAAATATACCTGTTTAACTTCTGATCAGCGCATATAATGTTCTTCCTTACTCCCCCTCAACCACAGAAAAATTCATATAACTTTTTCAGATAAGCTCTCCCCCTTAAAATATGTACAGACCATATACAAAAAATACAGATACTCAAATATAAAGACATCAGTATAAAAGATGATCATATTGAATATAAATTTTGTAACAACTGAATATATAAACTTTTTAACACTAAACAAATTAAAGTCTACTCAGTAAAATTTCACAGATTTATCAATCAGTTAAAATCAAGCATATGTTGTTGGATGCAAGATCAAGTATAATTGCATATCAAGTTAAGACATGTTCAGTTTCAAAAACTTCCATTTGTCTATTCAGTGTGCTTGCATGTGAACTTCAATTAGCTTCAAGAAAAATGCAGTTCTAAAATTATTATAGAAAACTTTGCATGTACTGACACTAAGTCATCAAGAATTAAGAATTTCACAAATTTACAGGTTTATCACAACTCAAACATATCACCAAGTATCATGAGATGTGTGCTCATTGGCATCTTTTTAGCAATGTGCACATTGGCATCTTCACATGAGTGTGCTCTTTGGCATCTTTTAAGCAATGTGCACTTTGGCATCTTTTAAGGAATGTGCACTTTGGCATCTTTTAATCAGAGAGTTCATTAAGTAAAAAACATGTCGTAAACGTAAATTTCTATCTGACCCTATTGCAGGATTTGGGTCAGCCACTCCCAGACCAGTTGGTCTTAGGGGACTAGATGTCAAGCACCCCTTGGAACTTACTTTCCCAGATCAGAAAGGCTACATCAACATATTCTAAACCCATTCATACCAGTAAAACATGACTTTCGATCTGATTGTATAGAAGGATTTCTGTTCGATCACTCCCAGACCAAATGACCTTAGGGGACCAGATGTCAAGCATCCCACGGAACTTACTTTCCCAAACCAGAAAGGTCACAGGTACAAACTTTTAAACCCGGAGATTTCTGTATTTTAAGAATTTAATATTCATCTCAATCACTCAGATCAACGTCTAAATGCTTAGCCCATATTTTCATTCCGATCTATAATTCTGATCATTTAGGTAGTCCAAGCAAAGTAAACTATAAAAATTCAGACTCACATATCTTTAAAGCAATAATAAAAGCTACAAACATGTTGCTGACTTTTCGACTTTTGTAAGACTTGAAAGTTGAACATATGAAACTTTAATATAAACAAATAACTTGTAAAAGATCCTAGACATACGTTTTATTCAAAAGAAAGAAAATCTGTAAAATTTTATTTTATAGAGTAAAATTTGTAAAGATTTAAACTTTTAAATTCAACATGCCTAATTTTGAAAGCAAAAAATTGAAACGTTTTTCATCTAAGGCTTTTGTAAAGATATCAGCAAGTTGATATTCAGTTGGTACAAAATATAATTCAATAGTACCTTCTTCCACGTGATGCTTTATAAAATGGTATCTCATATCTATGTGCTTGGTCTTGGTGTGATGGACTGGATTGACCGATATCGCAATTGCGGACTTGCTGTCACAATAAATTGGCACTGTCTTGTACAACATCCCATAATCACGAAGTTGCGTTTTCATCCAGAGTACTTGAGCACAGCAACTAGCTGCAGCGATGTATTCAGCTTCGGCTGTTGATATTGAAACGCAATTTTGCTTTTTCGACGCCCAGCTTATCAGTCTGTCACCTAAAAACTGAAGATGACCAGAAATACTCTTCCTGTCCAATTGATTACCACCAAAATTGCATCTGAATAAGCAATCAAATTATAGTCAGAACTTTTAGGATACCATAATCCTAAATAAGGAGTTCCTTTAATATATCTAAAAATGCGTTTGACTGCTAAAAGATGAGATTCTTTTGGTTTAGCTTGGAATTGGGCACACAAGCACGTGATCCGATCATCCCTCTGTATGTCTTTTGATCCACAGCTTTTCCATCTGGATCGAGTCCGAGTTTGGCACCGTGAGCCATCGGCGTTTCGATTGAAGTAGATTTGTCCATCTTGAATTTCTTCAAGATGTCAAATATATACTTTGACTGGTTGATGAAGATACCATCAGGAAGCTGTTTCACTTGTAAGCCGAGGAAGAAATTGATTTCTTCCATCATGCTCATCTGAAATCTAGAGGTCATAAGATCAGAAAACCATGTATACAAAGATTTGTTAGTCGCACCGAAAATAATATCATCTACGTATATTTGTACTAAGCAGATATCAAGATTAGTTCTATAAATGAAAAGAGTAGTATCGATAGACCCTTTGGTGAAGCCGGATTTGACCAAGAAAGCTGACAACTCATCATACCATGCCCGTGGAGCTTGTTTCAAACCATACAATGCTTTATCGAGAAAATATACATAATCTGGACGATCTTTGTCAACAAATCCCTCTTGACGTCCATTTGATATACTGTGAAGTTTCGATAAGCAGCGAAGGCAAGAAACATTCAGATAGCTTCCAATCTAGCAATGGGTGCAAATGTTTCATCGTAGTCAATACCTTCTTTTTGTCGATATCCTTTGGCTACCAACCTTGCTTTGTTCCGCACGACGATACCATCTTTATCCTTTTTGTTCTTGAATATCCACTTTGTACCAATTATGCTTTTTTCCTTTCGGTCTCGGTACAAGTCTCCACACTTTGAGCGCATCAAATTGATTGATCTCCTCTTGCATAGCAATAATCCAATCCGGGTCTTCCAAAGCTTCAGAAACTTTTGTAGGTTCAATCTTGCTTAGGAAGCAAGTGAAGAGACATTCGTTGGAAGTTGCCGACTTAGAGCGTGTAGAAACACTGGCTTGAGGATCTCCAATAATTTGATGAATTGGATGAGATCTTGTCCATTTTGTTGTATGAGGGAGAGGATCAATTACATCTTGAACCACTTCTAATTGAAGAGAGGGAGGTTTAGAAACTTCTACAATAGATGAAGAGATAGAAATAGTTTCAACTTGAGGAGGAGGTATCTCAACTATCTCTGAATCAGATTCAGGAACAGTTTGTTGAATAACATCATTCTGTTCTTCTTCCTGAAGTGATTCCTCTTGAACAGGTTGATCTTGAATAGACTCTTCTTGAGTATGTTCTTCATTAATAGGCTCAGTTTCTGATTGAATATTGTCTGATTGAACAAAAACTTGTTGTGCCGGTTCTTGTTGAATAGAAGAGACTGGAGCAGCATCATTGTCAGAGATAGATGCAGCGGAATTTGGAATAGATGAGCTCTCAGCTTCCTGATTCAAAAACATTAGAAACATTTTCAAAATTAGATCTAGGCATATCATCATAAAAATTTTCAAACAGAAAATCAAGATCAGAAAGATTAGGAAAGGGAGTAGAAGAATCCTGGTTATCCGGTGAAAGAGCAGGTTCTGAACTGATTTGTTCAGAAACTGAATTGCCAGTAAAAGCGGGTTCTGAGCCTGAGTGACTAGAAACCAAATCAGCAGCTTCGTCAAATTTTACATTGACACTCTCTATGACCTTTCTTGCAGAGATCAGAAAAACTCTATAAGCAGCAGAGTTTGAAGAATAACCCACGAATACACCCTCATCTGCCTTCGGACTAAACTTATTGAGATTCTCCCTGTCATTCAGAACGTAGCATTTACACCCGAATGACTTGAAATACTTGATGTTCGGTTTGATCCCGTTCATAAGTTCATACGGTGTTTTGTTGAAACGACGATGCAGAATTGATCTGTTCTGTGTATGACAGGCAGTTGATACTGCTTCAGCCTAGTAAGACAAAGGTAGACCTGAATAAGCGAGCATTGATCTGGCGGACTCAACAAGCGTTCTGTTTCTTCTTTCAACAACACCGTTCTGTTGCGGAGTACGTGCAGCAGAAAATTGTTGTTGTATTCCTTGAGATTCATAAAATGCCTGAAGAGTATTATTTTTGAATTCAGTACCATTGTCAGATCTTACCACTTTCACTTGCTTCTACTTATTTGTCTGAGTTGTCTTGATGAGGTTGATGAGTACTTCAGGAGTCTCGTCTTTTGACTTTAGAAATTTTACCCAAGTATATCTGGAGTAGTCATCAACAACCACCAAAACATATTTCTTATGTCCTAAACTCTTCGTCTTCATCGGACCACACAAATCAACATGCAAAAGATCAAGAATAGCCGAAGTGCAGTGTTCAGGTTTAGGCTTGTGAGGAGCTTTCTTCATTTTTCCTTTCTCACAATCCTGGCATAGATGGTCTTTCTGGAAACGGAGAACTGGAAGACCTCTCACTGAATCATTCTTGACCAGGCGATCCATATACTTGAAATTGAGATGAGCTAAACGTCTGTGCCAAATCCAACTTTCTTGAATTGAGGCTTTAGAAAGCAAGCAGATATCTGAAGGAACTTTGATCTTGGAAAGATCAATGGTATACAAATTTGATTGCCTTTTTCCTACCAAAAGATCCTTGCCATTATCATTCTTCACTGCAACTCTTTTGGATTTGAAGCTGACTTCAAGGTCTTTATCACAGAATTGTCCTATGCTGAAAAGGTTGTGAATTAGACCCTCGACGTAGCTTACTCTTTTGACAGTTATGTTACCCTGAACTAGATCACCATAACCAAGAATCGGAGCTGTCTCACAGTTACCAAATTTCATACGACCGCAACAGTTATCTTTAAAATTAGACAGAAGAGATTTGTTGTCAGTCATATGTTTTGAACATCCCGAATCCAGATACCATAATTGACTTAGCTGCACACACAGAAACTACACCTTTTTAGGTACCCATATGCTTATGGGTCCCTTGTTAGATTTATGTTTTTTTATTTTTCACAGATTTATTTTTCATGCACGAATGAAATCAATTATCAATAGAAGATAAAACACAATTATCAGAATCAGAACTAGAAGAAGCATATGAGATATTCTTTGATATATCAAACATTTGCTGAAAAGAATATTTTGGGTTTTTATTACATGTAGCAAATGTATCAGTATCACAAAGATTGTCTACACAGTTAACTCCTAACAGTTCAGATTCTAAAATTGGTTGTTTCATCCTCCAAATCTGCCTTGATGACTTCCTCACAGTCCGATCTGAAGAAGAAAAATTAGAAACATTAGAATTTTCAGATAAGACAGTATCATGTTTCTTTGACTTCTTTGATCTTCTTCTTTTACGCTTCTTTTTATAAAATTGAGCATTTAGCGGTAAAGAACTATCAATAATTGAATCAGAAGAAGAAACTTTATCAAAGAAATCAGTCTTACCAATTGACATTGAAGAACTAGCCTTGGAGTGAAAATTTTCAAAATTTAGCAAGTCTGGAGGAGGTCTGCGCTTCCCATTGGAAGCGCAAACTGAGCTTTGTGCGTCCAACTGCATGTGCAAACTTTCAGTTTGCGTTTCCAACGCGGAACGCAAATGGCCATTGTTTTTCAAAACTTTAGCATTCTCCTTAGAATCTTTTGACAATCCAGAAGAATTTTTATCTTCAAAACTTGTTTTCATTATAAAAAGAAATAAATCGTTTTCTAAACAAGTTTGAAGATTTTGTTCTTCCAATCGATCTTCAAGATCAACAATTTTTTCTTCTAACACTAATGGGTGAATGTTTTTCTTAGTATCATAAGACACCGGAGATACATTTTCCTTATCAGTGTTAGCAAAAATATCCACAAAATCTGTTGATAATGAAGATTTATTTGAAGATTTGATATTTAAAAGATTTTGAAATTTTCTGGATTTCTTAGATTGATCAGGAAAATACTTTGCATTTTCAGAGGTGTAAACAAATGGTATTTCCATCCTCTTGTTTTTCATTCTTTTCACATTTTCTTCTTCCAAAATTTGTTTCTCTGTTGTCCAAAATAATTTAAACTGAGGAGCATATCTTGCAAGAGTAAAGTAATCATATTCATATAAAGTAGGAACTTCATTTTTAGCATGATTTAAAAAATACGGGTTTTCAAAACCAAGTCCCCACTTTTCTTTTATGGCTTCTTCACTCCTTGGTTTATTCATGTAAATGGTTTGCTCAGACTATTCTCTTTTATACAATTTCCTTTCTAAAACAATTATCTTGTCAGAAAGAATTTTATTTGAAGAAGTCAGTTCAGTCAACGAATCATGATAAGTCTGATTTGAATTTTCTAACTCGACCAACTGCTTATTAAATTTCTCTTTTGTGTCAATTAAAATTAACTTTTCATCATTTAAAGAAATTTACAGTTTTTCGATTAAATCAGACTTTTCTTGACTTTTAAACTTTTCAGAAACAAACTTTGAGCGCAAATCATGCAAAGCAGTGATAAAAACATTCATTTGAGATAAGAAGAAATTATAGTTAAACTCAGATATTACCTCAGAACCATCAGATGATGTATCCTCTTCCTCATCATCAGATTTATCATCACCAATAAAGCACATAGCCGCAGTTTCCTCATTTTCAGCCTCGTTGTCCGAATGATCCAACCAGTATTCTTCTTTTGCCAACAGGATGGTTCCACTTTCCTTCTTTTCAGCTAGAGCCAACTTCTTTCGGTAAAAAGCAGCATCCTTTATCACTTTGACTCTACAGTCCTTAACCATATGTCCAGGCTTCCCACAGTTAAAGCAATTCATCACCTTTTTCTCATCCTTCTTCTGTTCAACCACCTTAGCTGGTTCATACTTTGGAGTGTATGTCTTTGAAGGAGCACCAGGTTCTATCTTTTTAGAACTAGAAGTAAACCGTAGGTTGTTTGAACCAGATCTGTGCTTGAATCTCTTCTTATAGTGCTGAGTCAAAAGTATCATGGCCTTTTCGAGTGCTTCGCCATCATCATCTGTAGATCCATCATAAGCTGATTCGGTCAAAGCTTGCTCAGCCAGTTGGCTAGCTATAAGAGCAATGGGATCTACTGACAGAGGCTTGTTCTTCTTATCCATTTTCGCCTTCTTCTCCATTACCATAGATTCATCTGTCATCAAGATTTCGTATAACTCCTGAATTGGCATGGTTGAGATTCTGACATCGTTTCTCATTCTGTGGCATGACTTGTTCCACTCTGGTTGTAGTGCATTCAGAAACTTCAAATTAGCCTCATATTCAGTCTTCTTAACTTTAATCTTGTATAAATCGTTGATGACAACCCAAAATCGATCAAATACACTCTTCAAGCTTTCTCCATTCTTAGCCTTGAACTTTTCAAAATTGTTCATATACCTAGTCTGACGCAACTGAGTTGACATTGCAGTACCAAGCATAATCTTTTCAAGTTGAGTCCACATCAGCATAGGATTCTGTTTGAAGCAATCGATTCTGTTATAAATGGAGTTGGGAAGAGCAAGGATCAGATTTGATTTGGCCTGGCTATCAGCTTGATGTCGTAACATCTCATCAGCATCATATTCCCTTAAAGCTTTCTCAACAGTGGTAGCAACAGAAGTTGTCGTAGCTGGAACAACTTTCCTTGGTATTTCCGTAGGACCCTGAGTCAGTGATTTCATCATGTTCTCCCCATTTGGTTGCCTTTCAATAAAGTTAATAAACCGATCCTGCCACTGTTCAAATTCGTTCTCATTGATCAGTACTGGTGGACGTGTATCAGACCCCAAAGACATCATGAGATCATTCTTGTAGATTTGTGCTTGTAGAGACATCTTGTGAAGAAATCAGAAAATTTAGAAAAATTTTCTAAGTATGAGAGACCCGCAAACTAGAGGTTTGCGTATGCAATGAGGAGTGCAAAGAGGGTTTTGCGTTTGCAGAAGGGAACGCAAACTGAGTTTTGCGTTTGCTTAGTGAAACGCAAGATGAAGCTTTGCGGGTTGAGACTTTGCGTTGCAGGTATGAAACACAAAATTGATGCACGAAGACTTTTCGCTTGAAGTGAGAAACGCGAAATCTCTTTGCGTTTACAGAGTGAAACGCAAATTGATGGTTTGCGTATTAGACTAGAACCGAAAACTTGAAATTTGCGTTTCCAAAGTGAATCGCAAACCTGAAAAATTCACTAACACACGAGTTAGATCACAAAATCTATGAATGAATGAATGAGGTGCAAAGCATATGAATCACACGCAAACTCATATGAATGAAACACAAGATATATGAATGAGGCGCAAATATAATATGAATGAAGCGCAAACTTTACCAACTCACAGATTTTTGCAAGAACAAATCAAACTAAGAAATTTATGCAAAGAGAACACACTCTTAATATCGAAAACACCTTTCTAACAACTTTTAATCAATAATATCGATTAAAATCAACAAAATCACAAATTTTGACAAAGAACAGAACGAGAACGGCGTTTTTCCAGAAAATACAAGATCTGCAAATTGATTATCTAAACAAGATTTTTATGCGAAACACAAAGAAGCAATTATGATCGAATAGCAAAAACGAATCAATTAAATCCAATTTCAACACAAATTGTTCAAAATCCTGTCCAAATTTGATGAAGAAGCAAAAAACGAGATTTTCTTGAAAAATCAAGAAAATCGATCGAGTTTTCTGCTTCAATTCACAAATCCAGAAACTAAATGACTAATATCTCAATCCTCTCAAGATTCAATATGCTCTGATACCAATTGAGAGTCCAAGAATCTCTAAATCTTTAGAGAGAGAAAGTATGAAGCGCAAAGTAAACTGATGTATTGAAATGTAAGTCCAAAGTTACAAAACAAAGGCTCTAAGGGGACTTAAATACCCCTGGCCTTTATAATACAGAAATGAACATTAAGAACAATATTGGCTAGAAAATAATTACAATGATTACTATAAAAATAGATCTAACAATATGTGACCCATCTTTCCACAGTTATAGCAGGCAATAGTCTTTGGCTCGGGCACTTTGATTCTTGAACCGGAAGTTAAGCGAGAAGTGTTGGAACTCGAACGAGGTTGGAACTTTTTCTGATAATGTTGTGAGAGAAGGATCATAGCTTTCTGCAGTGCCTCGCCATCATCATCAGTTGACCCGTCATAAGCATTATCAGACAATGCTTGTTCTGCTAGTTGTTTCATGAGAAGAGCAACCGGGTCCACTGATTTCTTGTTCTTCTTTTCAAGCTTAGACTTCTTCTCTAGTACAATTCTCTCATCAGCCATCAGAGTCTCATATAATTCTTGAATCTGCATAGTGGAAATACGAACATCGTTCCTCAGTCTGTTACAAGATTTGTTCCATTCAGGCTGAAGAGCATTGAGTATTTTCAGATTAGTCTCAAGCTCTGTCTTGTTCACATTTATCTTGCACAGATCATTCAGTACTGTGCATAATCTGTCGAAAACACTCTTCAGAGACTCGGTTTCTTTGGCTTTAAACTCCTCGAAGTTGTTCATGAAACGTGTATGTCGGAGTTGAGTTGCAACTGATGAACCAAGCATAATCTTTTCCAACTGTGTCCACATCTGATTTGGATAATTCTTGTAATGATCAAAACGGTTGTATACAGAGTTTGGCAATGCTAGCATTAGGTTAGCAGATAATTCTCTATCATCTTTCATTCTCAAAACCTCTTCGGGTGTTGCGGGAATCTCTTTGTTAGGCTTTAGGAAAGGTCCTTCAGTTAGAGACTTCATCATGTTTGCTCCATTAGTTTGACATTCATTGAAGTTGAGGAACCGATCTTGCCACTGAGTGAATTTGTTTTCATCTATCAGTACCGGAGGACGAGTGTCAGTACCCAATGACATCATGAGGTCATTCTTATAGAACTGAGCTTGAAAGGCTAACTTGGCAGAATCCGTGGCAAAAATCCAGAAAAATTCTATGTGTTGACTAAGCTTGCGCAAACTTGAGGTTTGCGTGGGAGGTATAAAGCGCAAATGAGATTTGTGTGATACACTGAAGACGCAAGAGAACTTTGCGTAAGCAGACCGTAGCGCAAACTATGATTCTAGCGAGCAGCTGGAGACGCAAACTTAGATTTGCGTGAGAGGCTGTAGACGCAAACTAAGCTTTGCGTGAATAGAACGTGACGAAAAACGAGTTTGCGTGAGTAACCAAAGGTGCAAACGTTGAATTGCGTGATCAGTATGAGACGCAAACGAGGTTTGCGTGAGTCGAGTAAGACGGAAATGATGCTTTGTGTGAACAGCTAAAAACGCGAATCTAACTTTGCGTAATACACAAGTGGCGCGAACTGAACTTCGCGTGAACTGAAGGCAATAACGAACTAGGTTTGCGTGATGAGTTGAAGACACAAAGTAAACTTTACGTGATGCACGAGAAACGCAAATTGCACTTTGCGAGATGAACTTGATGAAAACCTGAAACACAGACAAAAGTTGTAAGATCGTACAAATCAAATGAAGAGCTCGCACAAACTCATGTGAACTAGCGCAAAGTTCAAATCTGGCGCAAACCGATGGAAAACCAAGAAATCTGCCAAAAAATCGATTTCAACACTGAATTTGATGAAATTTTCTTATGCAAACACACTCGAAAACAACTTTTTAACACTTTTCAATCAAACATTTCTATTAAAAAACACAGAAACAAGAAATCGACAATAGAACAGTACGTGAAACGCATTTTTCCAAAAACTTGAAAATTTTCAAAATCAAACACCAAAAACTGAAATTCTTGAAAATCAATGTGAACCAAAAGTTTTCTCCTATTAAAAATGAATCCACTTTTATGATTCTTAACAAGTTAGTTTCCGTTGACTCTAAGAATGTCCCATCTTAGAATTTCTACCCCATTCTCACACTTAATTACCTAAAAGTCTCAGTTTAAGTCTAGGCATCTAGATCTTATACCTAGTTCGCTTAAACTAGAGCTCTGATACCAACTTGTAACACTCTAAAAATTTAACAAATAAATTTTTTTGTAAATTCGGCAATATGGCGTCTAAAATACGAAGGGTCCAAACACCTGTTTAAATGATATAACAAAAGGATGTTCACCCAACAATCAATACAACTAAAACCCTATAAAACCGGGTTAGTTTGCATCACAAGGTTGCAACAAAATAATGGGACATCAATACTACAACGACTTACTTAATCTAAGATTAATTTAAATCTAGATTAATACGGGCGTTGCTAAATCGATATGAACTCTCTTCACAAAATTCTCCAAAAGACCGGCACTTCAAGATCTCCTATGTGCCCGGTAGCCAAGCCGACATCCTAAATTCCTCCACGGTTAGGATCTGTGAGGAAACAACAACCACAACAAGTGTTAGGACGAAGCCTAGTGAGATCTCATAAGCATATAAATCATAAACATGATATTATACAATGATAATCGTGTTGTCGAACTCCTCTACCCACAAGGAAGCAGTTTTCCGCCATCAGATTCTTAAACCTGAATAAAAACATATACGAGATACCTTTTGAATTACGGGGGAGACCCGTTTCCATCGGGGCAACGTCTACACGAAAGTGGGGTCACCCGCGATGGTAATGGATTACACCTCATGCCCCGATCTTAGTTCCCACGCCATAACGACATCACAACCTCAGACCGTATTTACTGCCCTTATTGCCTACTCCGTCGAGTTACACCTCAAGGTCTTACGGACATTATTGCCTATCCATATCTAGACGAGTTACATCTCAAGAATACAAGATCCCTTATTGCCTACTCGCTAGTAACACACCATGATCATTACAAGGTTCATACAGTAAACTACTACCTCCTCATGCACAAGGAGTAGTAACCACATTCTTATCAGGTGATCAACATTTGATAACAGTTATAACATCATAAGTATTTCTTTCCCACATGTAAAACAAATGCTTCCTTATTTCTCATAATATCACATTCTTCGTAATTTCATACATGTGAACTGTTGCTCCTGGGTGTGCTTAACAAGTTTGTAGAAGGGGGGGGGGTTGAATACAAACACAGTATTTAAAGTTTATTGAATGATCAAACACAATTTACAAGTTTGTTGCGGAATAAGATTAAGACAGACTCAATCTAAACAAACTTTAGAAACACAAAGATGGTTGCACAAGAATATAGAGAATGGGGGGTTTTAGAAGTATAGAAAATAAAGGTTTCTATGTTGGTTCAAGAATAGAACACACTCTCAGATGGAGAGGTGATCTTTCTATTTATACCCTATGCATTAAATGCATGGCAGGGTACTTTACACGTGTCATTCAGTGATTGGCTTTGGTAGTCTGACTTTTGGGAGACATGCTTTCGGTCTTATCATGAACAGTGTAGTTGACAGAGTTGTTGTACGATTTGTGGCAGAGATATGTCCGTTCTGACACATCGTACTAGTTGTGCAAGGCAAGACAAAAGGAAACTTGAGGCATAAGCTTTGTGATCGATTGATCGCTGAATATCTCTTTCTTCAGAGATATAAAGAGGTTCAGCTATCGCTGAAGCTTTTCCTCATGTTCCTTCGCATATAAGTAGAGTTGTCTTTGCTTCACTGATATCCGCATCAGGTCACTAGTAGACTTCTCTTTGTTCAGTGGCTTCGTCTTCGATTCAGCTATGAACATATGTTGACACGAGACTTGTCTTCAGGGATTACGTTACTGTTTACATTAGAACTATTAGCGATAACTGAACAGACTCAGTTTGATCACTGATAGTGAAACACTAATACATAGAAATGTTTATAAGAGATACTATCAGCGATAACTGAACAGACTCAGTCTAATCGCTGATAGTGAAACACTAATACATATTAAACGTAATTTTCACTAAGTATAGAAAAGGGTCGTTATCAAATGACTGAGAGAGTTTGGATCAACAATCTCCCCCTATTTGATAATGACAAAGTAACTAAAGAAAATTACTTTATGGATCAAAATAAAGGAATAAATAGGACTCATAATATACATGTTCCAATTACTATTTTGAGGGATCTTTTACAGTACTGATAGAGTTAAGTACATCACTGAAATTTTCATTAATTCAAAAAAAGAATTACAAGATATGAAAATTACAAGTACACGTGAAGAACTAACTACTGTAAGCTTAACTAATAGATTACAAGAAATAGAAAACTAATCTATCAGCTATCTAAAGAAGATTTTGGAGGATTGATCATATACTCGGGTATTTCTTCTCCTTTCTGCCTTCGATTTGAAGATTCTTGAGATATGATTGCCTTGATCGGTTCAGCATTGGGAGAGAAGTCACACCACAAGAACAAGAGATCCTTGAGATGGCTGAGGGGACAGATAGGAATTTCAGAGACTCTCTGAAATCTGAGTTCTTCCTTATCATCTCTGAAGAAGATTCCAAAAGGTTCTTTAAGTATTTGTCCTGCAACATATGGTCCACCAGGAGGCAGAGATAGATTAAGAACTGAAAGATCAGGATGAGGACCGAATAGAGCTTCTCTTGAGAACTTGATGGAGGTTTCATTTCTTATCACTGCAACATTTTGAGAGGAGGAGACAGGCTTCCTTTTGAATTGCATTGGTTTGGAAGGAAGAGCTGATGGTACTTTTAACACAGTGGAGACTCTGTTGATGAGGGCTTCCAAGATGCCTTCGACATAGCCTCTGCTGGTTGATTTGGATTTCTTCAGCGCTTCTTTGAACTCTAGCCATTCCATATAACCTAAGCTTTCCAGCTTTGACACGAACATGGCTTTACAGCTTCCATCCTCTCTGGTAATCTCCATAGTGACAGAAACTCGATCCTTCTTCTTTTTCCCTGATATGACAACTGCTATGATCTTCATTGGGTCAGAGCGATAGTCGATTTTGTTTTTACACCATTCGACTGAGCTATCGCTGATCCTTTATTCCTTTGAGCGCTCCTCTTCAATATCTTTCAAAAGAGCAGTCTGGACTTCATCTGGTTTCTTCTTCAGCTTCTTGTCTTTGACTTGAGATGACTGAATCTTGAGAGCAAGAGAGGCATCTCTTTGACAATCAGCTATCAGCTTCTCAGCCCTGACAGATTCTTCGATTTCAGCTTTAGTCAGGAACTCTAGATCTGTTGATTGAAAGGGGATCTTCAGTCGTTGATTCTCTAGATGAGAAATCATCTCTGTTCATCTCTTCATCTCTTCCTCTGACCAGTGAGATGGTCTGGAGGGCCTTCCTGGATGTTGCAGGGATTCTTCTTCCTCATCTTCTTCATCAACCTCTCTTACAGAGGAGAGAACTGTCTGGTCAGAAAATAGAAAGAAAGGAGTTAGTGTATGTTTTGGGAAGAGAGAGATAAAGGTTAGAAAGAGAGAGAGGGTTTGTAGAAAGAAACAAGGACAAGTGAGAGGCATACCTGAGAAGGATTCTCCTCAGATAGTGAAACAGTCTTCAGGTTTCCCTCAGCAACCGCACTTTTGGATTTGCTTTGGGAAGGGGTTCCTGAGGATGTTCCATGACTCCCCCCTGCTGTGACAACTTCTTTCGAAGTTATCACTGAAGATGTGATGGCTGCTGAAGAACACCATAAGGACTGATCTTCTTCATCGTCATCATCATCATCTTCTTGATGAGGTTGCTCTTCCTCTTGATCAAGATCTTCTTCATCTTCATCCTCCTCTTCTTCTTCTTCGATAGTCTTTGAAAGAAGGAGGGGCTTGGTCAGCAACCTTCTCCCCCTCAACAAGAGAGGGATGATCTTCAAGTTGAACCTCAGCAACAGCTTCAGCTGTTGTCTCCCCTTCTTTAATTTCTTCAGTAGCTTTTTCCCCCTCTTTGTCATTATCAACGAGGGAGAGATCTTTAATTGGAGAGGAAGGTTGTGCAGAGGCCAACTTTCGGACTTCAGCCTCCAGACTATCCAGGCATCCTTCAATCACCGGGAGATCTGAAGTAGCCTGATGAATAAATTCAACAACTATGTTCAGTGAGGTGCGGTCATCCGATGTGAAGGAAGGGGATGGAGTCGGAGCTGGTGCATTCAGCTTGTCGAGGACTTGATGAAGAAGAGTGGAGCAAGCATCAACCTTCGATGATAAGGCGTCAAACTTCCGCTGAGTGTCTTCCTTTTCTTTGACAAGCTCTGCTTGAAGAGCAGAGATGTGAAAGGCTTTAGCTTTGGTCTGGGAAGCAGCTGTCAAGGTCTTCAGTTCAGTACTAGCGGTATTGACTGCGCTGGTGGTGTTGTTGACGACAACGGTGAGAGAAACCACCTTTTCAACTAAACTGTTGACATTCGTGTCAACAGTTGCCAAAACTAGCACCTGAAATAAAAATTAGTTGTTGAGTAACAGGCTTAGTTGGGGATAGGGAAGGTGTATAGGCGGTTTTAGGTATACCTGATCGATCAAACATGTTGAAAAATTGCATGTCTCTTTCAAGCAATTGAGGATCAGGTCCTATAAATGCAACATGAGGTTGCTGGATATGAGAAGAAGGGTTAGAGACCAATGAAATAGAAGGATTAGAGATGGGGATAGAAGAAGTTGGGATTTGAGTAGTTACCTCAGTTGCTTGTTGAACTGGAATAGTGGGTGGGGTCACTGATGTTGTGACAGCGACCGAGATCGCTGGCATGGTTGATGATGTAGGTGCTGAGGATGTGGAGGAGATGACCATGAAATCATCCAAGGAAGTTTGTTGAGAAACTTCCTCAGGACTTGAACTAGTGGCGCTTGTCACCTTAGTCACTTTGTCCTTTTTAGAAGGTCCAAAGGAACTAACCGATGGGCGTTTGGAACCAGTGGTAGCGGCAGGGCTAGCAGAAGAAGGAACCTCCTGCGTGGCCACTGAAGTAGAAGAAGTGTGGAGAGAGAGTCGGGAGCGAAGGGTAGAGATACTTACCTCATTTTCCAGCGGTTTGACCTCCAGTGATGTTAGAGCATAAATATGTTGGATACAAGATCAAGAAGACTGAAGGTCAAAGTACAAGAAGTCAAAGCTGAGAAAGTCAATTCTCATTAAAGTCAAAGTCTATTTGTAATAAAAAGTCAAAGTATTGTATTTGTATTTGTTTTTCCTTGTATTTTAGATGTAGGTATAAATACCTTGTATTTTCTATTTTCAAAGGTAGGAAACTTATTTTGAGAAATACGATTGAGAGAAAATCTGTAGAGAGAGAAAGAGAGTTCTAGAGAGAGAAAGTTGTATTTGAATTGAGAATTGAATTCAAAACAGGTAATTGAATTGAATTGTTTGTTTTGATTAATTGTTTGTGATTGGAAACTAGAATCTAGGGAATATCAATTGGTATCAGAGCAGATCCAAATCGAAATCAAGAAAATTCAAAAAGTTCGACACTGTGTTCTTGAGCGAGAATTGAATTTTGAGTTTTTGTGCGAATTTCGAGTTGTTTTTATTAGGTTTTGTTAGAAAAGTGTAATAGATCGAGTCTGTATGGTTTAATTTCAGTATTGCACTGTAATAGATTTGTAATTTTGGATTTTGTTGAAGTTTTTGTTCACGAGTTCATAAGCACTGTATCATCGATCAATTTGTATTTTGAGTGTTTGTAATAGAAATTTAGTACTCGTTTTGTGTTCTAGATGATCATGTGATCGATCTCTCAAAGTTTCGTGCTGAAATTCGAAGTTTAGATTGATTTTTGGTGAATCAGATGAAGAACACGCAAGGAATCTGAAGAACGCGCAAGATCTACAAAACGCGCAAGTTCTTCGTTAGAACGCGCAAGTGGAAGATTTTGGTCAAAACGCGCAAGTAACGATTAGCGAGTTCTACAAACGCGCTAATCGAAGTCTGCGAGTTTGGAAAAGTTTGAAAATTTTCTAAGGACCAGAACGCGCACATAGTGGTTAGCGAGTTCTACAAACGCGCAAATCGAAGGGTGCGAGTTTGAGCCGGAATAGTGATCTGCGAGTTTGGTCAAAACGCGCTAGTAGCGACTAGCGAGTTTTTCAAACACGCACGCCTTTATCTGCGAGTTCATCAGTGAATAGTCTCTTGCGAGTTTCTACGTCTAGCGAGTTTCATTGACTAGAGAGTTTCTCAGAACACGCAAGTTTTTGCGTGCAAGTTTCACAAACGCGCAAGCTTAAGCCTGCAAGTTTCTCAGTAAACAGTTGTTTGCGAGTTTCAGCGTCTGCGAGTTTCATATTTTAATAGTGACTTGCGAGGGGGACCCCCGTGCTAAGTCTGCGGAGGGGGACAAAATTCTGATAGTGATCAAAATTCCTTAATTTCTATTTCAAGATTTCTTGTATTTTTGTGATTTCATATTTTGGACTAACGATTAGTTCTAGTTTCTTATTGCATATTTTTCAAAACAGGTTTAATCAAGATGCCTTCAAAAGATGCACTTTCCATTGGCACTGATGTCAAGCCTTCTGTATTGTTTAAAGGAGAGTATGAGCAATGGAAGGACAGATTCCTTGATTTCGTAGACCGGCACACAAATGGAGAGAATATTCTTTTGTCAATTACAAAAGGTCCTATGGCACTAATCATAGTTCAAGTACCTGCTGATGATGATTCATCTGATAGTGGACATGGTGATGAAGAAAGAGAACAAAAGACAAAACCAGTTAAATTGGATTTATCTCAGTACTCTGAAGAACGGAAAAGTCGATATAAAGCAGACAAGAAAGCAAGATGTCTTCTACTTCAAAGCATTCCTAATGAGATTTACATCAAGATTGATAGCTACAAGGATGATGCTAAGAAGATGTGGGATCAATTGCAAAAGATGATGATGGGATCCAAGGTCGGGAATCAGATGAAAGTGGCTAACTGCATCAATAGCTACGAGGAATTCAAAGCCAAAGAGAATGAGAGTTTGGAAGATACTTATGAACGGTTTACTTTGCTTCTGAATGAACTGACGAAGAACAAAGTGACAAAGAAGCAGCTGGAAAACAATGTCAAATTTCTGAGTATCCTACGACCTGAATGGAAGAAACATACACGTAGGATGAAGCAGATGAAAGACTTGAATGACATACCTCTTCACGAAGTCTATGAGACTTTACGACAGAATGAAGATGAGGTTGAGGAGAAAAGAGCTGAAAAGAAGAAGGCTGAAAAGGTTCCTGATCCGATTGCTTTAGTTGTTGGAGAGAAGAAGAAAGAAAAGAAAGAAAAGGCAGAGAAGAAGAAAAAGAAGAAAGTGCTTACGAGTTCTGAGTCAGAATCTAATTCAGATGGTGATGATGGAGAAAGTCTGAAACAAGCCATGATGTTACTGACCCGTGCCTTTCAAAAGAAATTCTACAAGAAGCCGGGATCAAATTCTCAAAGGTATTCTTCATCAAGTTCAAAGAATCATGAGCACCGAGATATGGTGGAAGGAAAGAGATATGAAGAAAACAGATATGTTGAGAAGAAACCTGATGAAAGGAAGAAGTTCGTGAATGATTACACTGTTGCCGAAAAGCCAGCAAGTGATCCAGTCAAATGCTACAACTGTGGCAAGATTGGACATTTTGCAAAAGATTGTAGAAAGCCAAAAGTTCGTAATTCTCAGTACTATCAGAACAAACTGCTACTGGACAAACAGCAAGAAGCGGGCATAGCTTTAATGGCTGAGGACGAATTTTGGCTGGATCATTCAGAAGGTGAAGAGGAAGAGAAGGAAGAAACGGCTCATCTCTGTCTTATGGGAAAAGAGGTCAAGTATGATGATTCAGATGATGAGACAACTGATGAGGTATTAAACTTAACTCAAAAAGATTTCATTACCAAAATGGAAGCTATGATGGTTGAGCTTCAAGACTTACAAAATAAATTGAAAAAGGAAAAAGAAAGAGTTGCTAAAAGAAACAATAAGATAATTGAACTCAATAAGTCGGTTATTGGGAACAAAGATCTGATTGATTCTTTACGCAAGTCTGCTTCTGATTCTAAACTTCAAGTAAATTGTTTTGAAAAGAAGATTTCTGATTTTGAAGTTAAAATTTCTAAATATGAGTTTGAGAAGAAAGAATCTGCATTAATTGTTCATAAATTGCAGGTTGAGAACAAGTTTTTGAATAAGAAGGTAAATGGTCTGGAAGCCAAACTTTATGCAAGAGGCCAAACAGATCAAACCATTTTTCTCAATGCACCCAACGAAGAGGCTGATGTTAAGGAAAAATGGGGACTTGGTTTTCAAAACCCCCATTCCTTAAAGAAAGCCATCAGAAAACAACCAGCATTATATAATTTTGATTTTCTTGCTTGTGCTGGTAAACATCCTCATTTAAAACCCAAATTTGTTACCAAATTACCAGAAGAAGTTGAGGCCAAAGAAACTGAAAATAGAAAGAATGTAAAGAAAATGCAACTACCATTTAACTATGCAAAGTTAAATGATAGTTATCTTTCAGAAACACCAAAAGTTCTTTCAAACGACTATTTTGCTAGTATTCTGTTTCTGAGATGAAGGCAAAACCTGCAGTTGCAAAGGTTTATGTTCTTCCACTCATTCTTGAAAGCAAAATAGTTGAGTTGGAAAATTGTTTATCTGATGAAAAACTTTTGGTAGATATTGAACAAAGTGTGTTTTCTACATTTTTAAAGAACACTATTTTTAGATCTAAATCTACAAAGTGTTCTACAGTTTCAAAGGCACCTCAATCTTCAACTGATAACTTTGATGACTTATTTGCGTCTGCAAATGATTTTTTAAACTCTGATGGTGGGTGCATAGAAGGAATTGATATGTTTGACTTCAATGCTCCTCTTCCTGATCATTCTACTTGTCTTACAAATGAAAAGGTGTTACCAAGTGTTCTTAAAACTGCTAAATCATCAACTAAGGTTGGTGAATCGATTTCTGTAACTGCTGATTATTATTCTCAAGGTAAGAAATATAAGAAACAGCGATTACAGAAACAGAAACACACTGGTACACAAAAGAAAACTCAGTCTCAGAAATCTGCTTTTCCTAATAGATTTAAATCTTTTGTTTCAGATATAAGCAAGAAAAGGTCGAAAGCTCGAACTGAATGGCGACCAAAATGGAAGGATGATGAGATAGCTGGATCAGTTTCTGATAATTCTTGTACTAGATCTGTTAGTAGTGATTCAGATGTAGTTGGTCAATATGCTTCTCATCAACAAAACCTTGTAACTTCTTACAAGCGTTATTCAATAAAGCAGTTGATTCAATTATCTCCTATTACTACTACATCTCATTATAATTATCGGAGAATTGATTTTGCTTATTCTCATAATTCTTCTGATTGGTATGGATCTTATCATGTTTATTCTTCAAGATCAAATATTTTTAAAGGTTTTCAAAAGGACAGAAGGTCCATTTTCAAATGGATACCAAAATCTTGTGCTAATCTGTTAGGACCCGTTTTTAAATGGGTACCTAAAGTTATTGTTTCCTGATTTCTCTTGCAGACCAGACATATGTGGTACTTGGACAGTGGATGTTCCAAGCATATGATTGGGCAGAAAGCTTTATTGTCTAATTATACAGAGAAATTCAGCGGCAATGTTCGATTTTAATTCTGAAAGGATACCTGCACTTTAACATGTTGTTGTTGTTATCAGGGGGAGTAAGAGACGATTAAAGGTGATCTACATTATTTTGAGGGGAAGCATAACTAATTTATGCATTTTATTTCAGTGACAAAATTTTTGTGATGCATGAATTTAGGGGGAGTGTACAAGTTAAAAGGAGTAAGACAATGATTTTTGATTACTCAGATCAGAACTCGTACTGTTAACTGTTTTACTGCTTTATGTTTTTTAATTTTTTTTTGTTGTGAATAAAAGTTGTTTTGACATGACTTTGATATTTTTGTAGGATGAGAGAAGCTGACAAGATCATATCTTAATGACTTCAGCTTGACTTCATGAGATTCAAGACAACGCGAAAAGGTTTAAAATTCTTATCTTAATCTCATATATGGTTGAAAGAAGGACGACTTTCAATCATAAGAAAACATGTTCTTAAAATGTTCAAACCACTTCCCGATTCTTAAACAGATTTTATAATTTGGAAGTGTGATTTTAAATGTTTTCATTTTATTTTTGTGTTTAACTGATAAATAAACCGTGTATTTCCAAAGATAAATACTTGCGTATTGTCTTTTCTACATACTTTCAAGTATTCACACACATCGGTTTAATTTTTTGATCAAATTGTTCTTACCATGTCTCATATTGAAACAATTTTTCGATGGTAAGACACCCCGCTTGTACTTTAAAGAATTTTGAGCGATATTCCATTTCGAAACGTCATTTCGAGAATGTCTATATTTTTGTTTCGTATAGACAATATCCGTTATTTTTTACCATAAGCCTTAATTGCTATATCATTTCATTTCTGATCATTTTCATACAATGTTAGATTTTCAAACAAGTCTTTTGCATTCATGTTCATTCATTCAGTATACTTGTTTGAAAATACTTCAATGTCTAAAAATACTCAAATTTTCATGATTATATTTTATGAGCATACATTCGTCTGACATTTGTATATGAGCTTTAACTGCTATAGTTAAACCATTTGAGCAACACATGCTTTCTAAGATTATATGGGTTCTATGTGCTAGGACTTAATTGAAACTTCTATGAAATCACGCTAACCAGTGATTTCTACCTAAGAAGTTAATCCTTTAGTGATTGAATGTGAGGAGTCAAAAAGAAATGAGTGTGGGTGTGATGAGGTAAAATGGAAAAGAGAGTTTGGTTAGTAGTGAGCTTAATGATTAAAAGAAAGAGGGTGTGAGATCAGAGTAAAAGAATATCAAACTCTGCACCAAATACTTTCTGAGTCGAGCAGCCATATTACTAGCATTTCACAACTCTTTGGTGAACGTTATTGAAACAAGCAACTAGCCCATGCCAACTCTTGTTAAAAACCCCACCAGCCACTCATTTTCTTCTCAAAAAGAAAATTTTTTACATTTTCAAGGGGACGCAACATATAAGCTATCTGTTTTTCATTTGGAAAATCTGGATATTGAAAAAGAAGGAAGTCTGCCCCACCTTCGCACTTCAATCATGCACATTGAGTCTGTGTTTATCTACTGTTGTCTCAGTGGTTTACACAATGTTGAGCCTTATTAAAAGCAATCATTCGTGCTTAATTCTTTCAACACTTGCACGAGCACACAAGGAAATTTGTTTTTCTTGTCATAACATTCATAGAAATTGCCTTTGTGGTGTTTCGATGATTGGATGGACCCCCTGGGGGAGTGAACATCAGAAAACTCCTTTATATTGTGTATTCGTTACACACAGTGACTTTGTGTTACTGACAGACATTTTAACTGATTCATTTGTTGATTCAGGGGTTACATGTTCTTATTTTGTCTGGATTTGCAAAGATCTAGATAAATACATAATTACGGATCACAGAATCAGAGGCTCAGTTTGACAGATCAGAATGGTCAAAGACATTTCTTGGAAGAAAAGTTTTGATGATATAGATGCTCAAGTCATCAAAAAGGGGGAGATGGTATCAAGAAATGATAAAGTTTTGAGAGATGATTTTCGGAAATGTCCAAGTCAGAAGATTCAAAGTAAAGATTTGAAGAAGATCAAAGAATTTCTGAAGATATGCTGATTTTTGAGGAAATTTTCTTTGAAGATTATTTGCTAAAGCAATTCGAGCTGATTCTGAAGATAATTTCTTTCCAAAGTCTGAAAGTATTATTGTGAAAGTTTTGGGGAGATTGTTAATCGTTTGAAGAAAGTTTTGGAAAGAATACCGTCAAAGAAAAAGGAGAGATTGTACTGACAGAGCTTAAAAGTGAAGACTGAATTGCTAGATATTTTAACAGTGATCTTGAATCCAAAGGGGGAGATAGTTAGAGCATAAATATGTTGGATACAAGATCAAGAAGACTGAAGGTCAAAGTACAAGAAGTCAAAGCTGAGAAAGTCAATTCTCATTAAAGTCAAAGTCTATTTGTAATAAAAAGTCAAAGTATTGTATTTGTATTTGTTTTTCCTAGTATTTTAGATGTAGGTATAAATACCTTGTATTTTCTATTTTCAAAGGTAGGAAACTTATTTTGAGAAATACGATTGAGAGAAAATCTGTAGAGAGAGAAAGAGAGAGTTCTAGAGAGAGAAAGTTGTATTTGAATTGAGAATTGAATTCAAAACAGGTAACTGAATTGAATTGTTTGTTTTGATTAATTGTTTGTGATTGGAAACTAGAATCTAGGGAATATCAAGTGAACGCTGACCCACTTTGGCGAAGGAGCCATCAGCAGTAGTGGGGTAAGTGTTGGCGTAGAGGAACTTCATATATGCACAGATAAACCGTACATATGGGATCTTGGGATCCCTCTCCGTCTTCTCTATCTTTGACCTTACATCGTCAAAGATAGCGGTGGCAAAGTTGAAATTTTTGCCAGCTATGACCTAGTATGCCATATGGAGCTGTACTTTGCTGGCCTGATCAAATGAACCACTTTTCCCACTCATGCATTGAATGACGTGAGAAAAGATGAAGTTCAGCTGAGAAGGCATGTTCGCCTTTTTGATGAGTGTCAGCTTCTTGTTGGGAATTATGGAGCGGGGCTTGTTGTCCCAGCAGTACTCCATATCATCAAGAAACCGGATGAGTTCAGCGTCAGTAGGTAGAGCTTCAAAGCCACTCTTAGGTTTGTCAGGAAACCTGAGAGCCTTCCTTAGGCTAAAAGCGGTCATCATTCCTTTGCCGAGGTCAGTGAAGTAGGAAATTGCAGGGACCTGATCACCTTTCTTGTTGGTGATTGTCGTTTCTTCAACTGTGAACCAAAACTGTTGAAGGAGAGTTTTGGAGGGTTTTGGATCAACAGTGAGAGCATAAGCAATGCAAGATTGCTTTAGGAATTTGGCAGCATCCACCAAGTGTGGGTATTTGATTCCATCGAAGTCGAGGCATCCAAGATGGTTGTTCTTGGGGACTTCAGATTCAGTGATGGCGAACTTGACGTTCTTGGAGGGAACAAGTGCTGACTGTGCCATTTCTGAGTAAGGAAAGAAATAAAGAATAGAAAGGAATGATTAAAGTCTAAAAATAAAGAAGTTATTACCAGATTAAGGTAAAAACAAAAATATTTGAAGATTAAGACATTGTTCTTAGTTTAAGAAGGAAGAACAATGAGAAAACCAAAGGTTTTGAAAGAATAAAATAAAAAAGAATGATTTTAGTGAGTAGAAATCTTATAAAAATCCATAATGATGGAACATAAGTAGGATTAAGTAACAAGATTTAAGTAAAAGGAAGATCAAAATAACCTGTTAATCCTTAAGGAAGAAGATGCAAATGATTTGAACGATGTTCTTGCAAATGCTTGAGAGAATTCTTGCTCAGAAAGGATTTTTAGAAAGCGTAAAAGATAAGAATGAAAAGAAACATTCCTTTTATATGTAGAGAGTAGGAGAGAGAAAGAGGCGGGAATACAAATGTTCATCATGAGATGGACACGTCCCACGAAGTTGATTGGATAGAAGGGCAACGGACGAACGTGTCAGTCAAAGGCATGTCGTGGATTGTCGGTTCAAATGACGTCATAGGAGAGAGAAAAACGTTTCATTTGTCCGTTTTTGAAATTATCTCTGAAGAAAAGTCAGAGATAGGTTTTCCTTTAAAAGAATCCCTGATGAAAATTCAGAGATATTAGAAGGATCACTGAAGAGAAAACTCAGTGATAGATTTTGTTTTTCAAAAAGCTTTTAATAATTTGAAGAAAAACTCCAGTGATTAAAGTTTTATTTAAAACGTCTTACTGGCTGAAGATTCAGCGATTTTGAGTAAGAGAACATACCTGAGAGTCAGAGTTTTAATCAGAGATAGAGTGATAAAGGGGAACTTATGATCACTGACATAATGCATGAACGCTGAAGATTTACTCTTCGAGATTCAGCATTCCAAGCTCACTGATGAGAAAGTTGAACCTTGTCTCATCAAGAGGTTTGGTGAATAAATCAACAAGCTGATAGTCAGTGGGAATAAAATGGAGTTCAATATCACCATTCATCACATGATCTATGATAAAATGATATCTGATCTCTATGTGTTTTGTCTTTGAATGTAGTACTGGATTGTTTGCTATAGCAATAGCACTAGTGCTGTCGCAATAGATTGGAATCTTTGATAGCTGAAGGTCATAGTCCAATAGTTGATTTCTCATCCATAAGACCTGAGCACAACAACTTCCAGCGGCTACGTATTCAGCTTCAGCTATGGAAGTGGACACTGAATTTTGCTTTTTACTTGTCCAGCTTACCAGCTTTCCTCCTAAGAGTTGACATCCACCAGTGGTGCTCTTTCTATCGAGTTTACAGCCTGCAAAATCACTATCAGAATATCCAGTTAGATCGAACCCTGAGTCTTTGGGGTACCAAAGACCGAGGTTAGGATTCCCTTTGAGATATCTGAAAATTCGCTTAACAGCGATCAGATGGGATTCCTTGGGTTCAGATTGATAGCGTGCACATAAATAAGTAGAGTACATAATGTCAGGGCGGCTCGCTGTAAGATACATCAGGGAGCCTATCATTCCTCTATAAGCAGTGACATTAACAGGTTTTCAGATCGATCTTTGTTAAGTGTCAGAGGAGGTGCCATAGGGGTTTTCATCGCTGAAGTTTGTGTTAGATCAAACTTCTTCAGCATATCTTTAACATACTTACCTTGGCTGATAAAAGTACCTTTGTCAGATTGTTTAATCTGAAGACCAAGAAAATATGTCAGCTCACTCATCATACTCATTTTTTATTCTTTCTTCATTCTTTCAGCGAATCGAGTACACAGAGATGGGTTAGTAGAACCAAATATGATGTCATCGACATATATTTGTACAAGAATAATATGACCTTTTATCTTTCTGAAAAATAAAGTACTATCAATTTTACCACGTTCAAAATTTTCAGAGATAAGAAAAGATGAGAGAGTGTCATACCAAGCACGAGGGGCTTGTTTTAGACCATAGAGAGCCTTATCCAATTTATAAACATAATTTGGATACTTAGGGTCATAGAACCCTGGAGGTTGTTCTACATAGACTTCTTCATTCATCTTTCCATTTAAGAATGCTGATTTTACATCCATTTGATAAACAATGAAGTTTTTATAGACTGCATAGGCTAAGAATAGTCGAATTTCTTCGAGCCTAGCCACAGGGGCAAAGGTTTCATCATAGTCTATGCCTTCCTCTTGTCTGTATCCCTGAGCAACAAGTTGAGCCTTGTTGCGGGTTATAGTCCCATGTTCATCTAACTTGTTTCTAAACACCCATTTGGTGCCTATAACAGTTTTGTCAGATGGTCTAGGAACAAGATTCCAAACTTTGTTATGAGTAAACTCAGTCAACTCTTCTTGCATAGCGCTGACCCAGTTTGGATCTCTGAGGGCATCATCAACTTTCTTTGGTTCTATTAAAGAAATAAAGTTGATAAAGAGACAGATATTACCCGAACTTCGTCGTGTCTGAATACCTACATCGGAATCACCAAGAATTTGATCTATGGGGTGATTTGTGGTCCATCGCTGAGCGTGAGCATGATCGCTTACTTCAGAGATTGAATCAACAATTGGAATATTCACTGATGATGATGCTTGAGGCTCATCAGCTATCAAGTGTTGAGTGTTAGACATTCCATTGTTTTCTGAGAGGAGTTCAGACGAAGATAAATCTGATGGTAGTAAGATGTTTAGAGGCTCTGCTGAGATCCATGAGTTGGATTCAGCGATAGGAGGTATGATGTTTGGAT
This sequence comes from Arctium minus, assembly GCA_954870635.1. Taxonomy (NCBI): domain Eukaryota; kingdom Viridiplantae; phylum Streptophyta; class Magnoliopsida; order Asterales; family Asteraceae; genus Arctium; species Arctium minus. Next base: position 60,813,190 of record OX941088.1, on the reverse strand, counting down.
CATCATCAACATCTGGAGGATTTGAATGCTGATGGTTTAAGAAGAAACGTTTTGTTTCTCTGTAGTGAGAGAACATCCAAGCATTTAACTCTTCATTATCAGCGGTTGGTTTAGAGTTCGCTGAGCGAGTTTCATCAAAGGTGACATGAATTGTTTCTTCCACAGATTGTCTTCTCTTGTTGAACACTCTGTAAGCTTTGGAGATGGAGGAATATCCAAGAAATATTCCATCATCAGCTTTTGGGTTGAACATTCCAAGAAGATCTTTGTTGTTTAAGATAAAGCACTAACAACCAAAGATATGAAGAAAACTGATAGATGGTTTTCTTCCATGAAAAAGTTCATAAGCTGTCTTTCCAAATTGCTTTACGATCAGCGATCTGTTTTGAGTAAAACAAGCAGTGTTAATAGCTTCAGCCCAAAATTGAGTAGGGAGGTGAGAATCGCTGGGCATTGATCTAGCAGCTTCAATGATCGTTCGGTTTCTTCTTTCAGCGACTCCGTTTTGCTGAGGTGTTCTTACTGAGGAGAAATTATGAGAAATTCCCTTGTTCTCAAAGAAATTGTTCAGAGAACTGTTTTTGAATTCAGTTCCATGATCACTTCTTATAGAGCGAACAGTAAGATTATTCTGCACTTCTATCTTTTTAACAAAAGATATTAGTTCTTCTGGAGTATCACTCTTGCAGCGAAGAAAGATAACCTGGGTGTAGCGAGAGTATTCATCTACAATGACAAGCGTGTATTTCTTTCCAGCTATTGATTGGATGTTGACAGGGCCAAACAAATCCATATGTAAGAGCTGAAGAGGACTTGTCACTGAGGAAACTTGTTTAGATTTGAAACTAGCTTTTGTCTGTTTTCCTTTTTCACATGCCGAGCAGAGAGATTCTTTAGCATATGAGTGCTGAGGAAGACCAGAAACCAGTTCCTTAGAAGAGAGAGAATTCAGGGTTTTGAAATTTAAATGAGAAAGCCTTTTGTGCCATAGCCAGTTGACATCAGAAGAGGCTTTAGAAAGAAAACATAAGTTTTCAGTGGTAGTAGAGTCCATATCTATTACATAGACATTTTCTCTGCGATAACCACTGAGAGCAAGTTTTCCTTTCTCATTCACCACTGAACATGCTTTCTTAGAAAAGCGAACTTTGTAGTCTTTGTCACATAGCTGACTGATGCTTAGAAGGTTATGCTTCAGTCCATCTACATAAGCGACTCTTCTGAAGGTAGTTGTCCCACTGCTGAGGACACCAAACCCTCGGGTATAGCCTTTTCCATTTCCACCAAAGGTCACAGAGGGACCTTTCTCTTCCTTGTATTCAGTGAGCAGGTCTTTTTGTCTAGTCATATGACGAGAACATCCACTATCGAGATACCAGATGCCCTTTGATCCCTTCACACATAAGGAAGATTAAGCGTTGTTTGGTACCCACTTTTTAGTGGGTCCTTTTGGGTTAGTAGAGATGGAAGGTTCAACAATCTTCACAGCAGATGAAGATTCAGCTTCAATGGTAATCTTCACTTTGGTTAATTTCTTAACCTTAGTGGTATTTTTCACCTTGGTTGATTTTTTAGCTTTGCTGACCTTCTCAGCCTTAGAGGCATTTATCTTCACTTTAGCTGTTTTATCAGCTTTGGTGGCAGTTGGACATTTGCTTGAAATATGGTCAGTAAAACCTCAGTGATAGCATTTTCTATATTTGAAAGTGATTTTAGGATTAGAAGTAGAAGGTTTTGAGAATTTAAGATGAGAGGGGCCAGGTCCAAGAATGCTTTTCTCATTAGATCTGGGAGGAATATTTATTTCTTCAGATCTCATAGGCTTGAGATCAATTTTTAGCTTCGGAGGACAGAGATCGAAGATTTCTATCACAGAGCTAGATGATTGATTCGCTGAAGGTTTAGAGGGAACTTTCAGCTTTGCTTTCTTGGAAGCCTTCTGAGGACGAAGGATGGATTTTCCTTTATCCGCAGACTTAGAGCCTTTCGATTTTTCCTCAGGGATAGAATTAGAAGAAGAATAAGGATAAAATTGATTATAAGAAGTGTCAGAGATATAAGTGACAAACGTTCCAAACTTAAGCATGGAACTTTCTTCTTTAGGCTCATCCTGTGGTTTCCAAAAACCAAGACCAGTTCTATTACTTTCAGGAGTTTGAGCATTTATTATCTCAGAGATCTTTGTTGATGATTTGCACCATTTTTCAACATGAGCCTTTTCTGCTTTTAGAGCAGCGATGGCTTGTTCGCGTTCAATGCTGATGATTTCATTTATAATGACTTGATCTTTCAACTTTTCTTCTAAAAGATTCAGTTCTTTGATCTTTTCATGACATTTCTCTAACTGTTCAGCTAAGTCAACATTTTTGTTCTCAGCTAGAGTTTTTCCGTTTAGAGCATTATAAAGATCAATAGTCAGCACATCAACAACGCGACTTCTCTCAGCTTCAGGTAGAGAGGGATTAGTAGAGATAGATACCTGAGATGATATATAACTCATAGAAGTTTCAACTGGTTCTTCCACTTCTTCTTTAATCTCAGTCATAAGGCAGAGATTAGCGACTTCTTCTTCATCTGAACTTGATTCTTCTGATTCAGCTCAGTCATGTTCTTCAGCAATGAGACCTTTACCTTTTCGCTTGTAGATTTTCAGCTTTTGATATTTCTCTTTTAGCTTTAGGTACTTGTCATAACTGGATCTTCTTGAGGTAGAAGGTTTGAAGACTTTCTTTGACCTGCACTCACTTGCAAAGTGTCTAATCTTTTCACAGTTATAGCAAGTAGCAGAAGCCTTATCAACAGGGGTTGATTTTGGCTTGTCAGTAAGATAGAGAGTCTTATTTCTTCGGAAATTGCTCTTTCTTGCAAATCTCTTAAAAGAGTTTGTCAAGAGTGCTAAGGAGTCATCAAACTCTAAAAGATCAGGGTCTGATAGATCCTCAGATTCAGAATCTAACTCAGTGATAGCGAGAGTAGATCGCTGAGATGGAATTATTTCTGAAGATACTAAAGCAACAGGAGTACTTTTGGAGTCTTTAGAATCTTTTATAAGATTCTTCTTCAGAAGGTTTGATTGCTCATAGTTATACAATATTCCATATAAGGTGCTGAGTGAAAGAGAATTTAAGTCTTTTGTCAGCTTAAGACATATTGAATAACTGTCCCAGCTTTCAGGAAGACATTCTCGGAATTTGGTCAATACCTCATAATTAGAATAGGTCCTACCAACAGTTCTTAGATCTATGATTAAGCAGTTAAATCGCTGATGAACATCAGAGAGAGATTCATTCTTTCCAGCGATGAAACTTTCATACTGTCTTACCAAGTTAATCTTTCGAGTCTCTTGGATTTTAGTGGTGCCTTCGTATTGAACACAAATGGTTTCCCACATTTCTTTAGAAGTTTAAGATGCATGATGGAATGGAAAACTTCATCAGGCAGAGCCATTGAGATAATGGTTTTTGCCCTTGCATCTATACCAACCTTCTTTTTGTCTTCATCACTCCACTGTCTTATATTTTTAACTACATAGCGTTCAGGGACAGCAGGAGTGATGGCAGTAGCTGGAACTGCAGCAATAATTCTGACAGGTTTATAGGGTCCATTTTCTATATACTCTGGTATAGTAGGATCTGCACCTTCAAGAAATAACATCATTCGATTTTTCCATAGAGAAAAGTTATCTCTGCTAAATCGAGGAGGTTTAGAAATTGAACCATTATCAAAATAGTTTGTGTTTGTGTTTAGTGCCATATTATAATAGCAAGGAAGAGAATAAAGCAAGATCTTGTTTATCAGATTAAACAGTCTGCTCTGATACCACTTGTTGGTCCTGGAGGTGCTTAACAAGTTTGTAGAAAGGGGGGGGGGGGTGAATACAAACACAATATTTAAAGTTTAATAAATTGTTTATTGAATGATCAAACACAATTTACAAGTTTGTTGCGGAATAAGATTAAGACAGACTCAATCTAAACAAACTTAAGAAACACAAATATGGTTACACAAGAATATAGAGAATGGGGGGTTTTAGAAGTATAGAAAACAAAGGTTTCTATGTTGGTTCAAGAATAGAACACACTCTCATATGGAGAGGTGATCTTTCTATTTATACCCTATGCATTAAATGTATGGCAGGGTACTTTACACGTGTCATTCAGTGATTGCCTTTGGTAGTTTGACTTTTGGGAGACATGCTTTCGGCCGTATCATGAACAGTGTAGTTGACAGAGTTGTTGTACGATTTGTGGCAGAGATATGTCTGTTCTGACACATCGTACTGGTTGTGTAAGGTAAGACAAAAGGAAACTTGAGGCATAAGCTTTGTGATCGATTGATCGCTGAATATCTCTTTCTTCAGAGATATAAAGAGGTTCAGCTATCGCTGAAGCTTTTCCTCATGTTCCTTCGCGTATAAGTAGAGTTGTCTTTGCTTCACTGATATCCGCACCAGGTCACTAGTAGACTTCTCTTTGTTCAGTGGCTTCGTCTTCGATTCAGCTATGAACATATGTTGACGCGAGACTTGTCTTCAGGGATTACGTTACTGTTTACATTAGAACTATTAGCGATAACTGAACAGACTCAGTTTGATCACTGATAGTGAAACACTAATACATAGAAATGTTTATAAGAGATACTATCAGCGATAACTGAACAGACTCAGTCTGATCGCTGATAGTGAAATACTAATACATATTAAACATAATTTTTACTAAGTATAGAAAAGGGTCGTTATCAAATCACTGAGAGAGTTTGGATCAAAAATATCCATTTATTATCCTTACCTCATCTTTTCATAAAGTTATCAACAGTTGGATTTAAACCATGACAATAGTAGTTTCCTCATGTGTTCACATATAAGCATGAAATTTGGAACATCTAACCCACATGGTTCTACCAAATAGATTATTAAAGCCTACTAAACATACTCACCCTTATTGGGTTCACAAAGTTGAAAAATCCCATAAATTAGGTTATAAAATTCCAACAAGTAGCACATAAGTGTATTGTATGACAATCCATGATAATAAGAAAATACTAGAGCATTTATGGAGGAATAACTCACAAACTAGGGTTTGTAAGAAAACCCTAAAAATGGTGGTAGAGTCTTGAGGTTGAAGATGGAGAAAGCTAGATGATGAATCTTTGAACCCTAGCCTTCAAAGTTCCCAAAGATAGACCCAAAACTTGAGGATTTGAAGAGATTGAGTGTAGGACAACTCTAGGTTAGCATTTATGAAGGGAGAAAGGAAGAGAGTGATTTTGGGGAAATGTTTGGAGTAAAATGAAATGTTATGGCCGATTTTCCCTTATTTGGCCGACCTGGTGGACCCGCGCGACAAGCCGCGCCGTGTACTGGATGCGCACAAAGGCAGTGTTCTGCGCGGCTAGTGGCGCGGCTCAACCCGCTTCCTAACCCGCGCGGCGCACTGTGTGCCCTCAAATCTACTAATTCCAACTTCTAGAATTAATCCACAATTAGACTCGAATTTGAGGAACAGATAAATACTACTTCTAAATAACGATTTAAGCAACGATTAAGCTGATAATACTTACACCAAAATTGGGGTGTTACACACACACACACACATATATATATATATATATATATAGAGAGAGTCGCGTTCAAACGAGAACAGTAACTATTTAAAAGAATATGAGAACTAATAAAATCATTAGTGATTTTACATTAACACACGAAAAAGGGACTTTGGCTGCGGCTTGAGGTTCGCGTGACTTTTTTGCACGTTAATGTAAAATCACTAATGATTTTGTTGGTTCCCGTGTTCTTTTAAATAGTTATTGTTCTCGTTTGATTATCCCTCTATATATAGAGAGAGGAAAACACAAATATATGTAACTTTTTTCATTTTAACATAAAAACACAAATATATGCAACGATTTCATCAATAAAATAATTATATGAAACAAATTCATCAAATTAAACAATTTCATGAAACAATTTCACTAACTTAACCAATGAAATCGAGGGTTTCCACGGTTTTCAAAATTATAGTGGTTTCCATTTGATCGCTCGCCTATATATATATATATATATATAGAGAGAGAGAGAGAGAGAGAGGAGGGGGGGAAAGTTCAAATGAAAACTCATTTTTCATTGTGCACGTGAGAACAAATCTCAGCCACTCGATCTCTTTTGATCCAACAACTCATATTAAATAGAGTTTTTAATTTTAAAATATGTAGGGGTAAAAGTGGAAGAAAATTTAAACACACGCCTACCATATTTGACTTTTTATTTTCTTTTTTAATTAAATTTTTTTACCCAATTAAAGTTTAAAATAAATTATTTTAAAAATTACTAATATTTTAATCAAACAAATTACATAAAAAACGAGAATTTCGTGCTCTTCGATATGACATCTATCTCGATATATTTTTTTGTTGTCGTTTTAACCGTTTTTTTATGTGAAATGCTATATATGTGTTATATTCATTATGAATATTTATGTACGTTCAAGTTTGTACAACGTCTCGACGCCGTAAGTATGTAACTCGACATCACCTTCTTCAACACTTTCTTCAACGTCGTAAGGCAAAACGTTTCTTCAGCACCGTAACCCAACACCCATCAAGACGAATCGAGAACCTATCGAGTAATTCTGTTGTGAATCGGGGAACAAAAGAGAGTGTGTCATGTCTCCACATCTTCACAGGTCATTCATGTGTTATTCATCATGAATAATGTATCATTGATGATGAATAATATAACATTCAAGGTGAATATTTCACGATTCATGAATTCTTGTATTATTCGTCATGAATGTTGTGTAATTCATCCTGAATACTATATTATTCATCATGAATAATGAATGAACGTTCACATTTGTTATTCATACTAAATGTGGGACATTCGGGGATACACATACATATTCATAATGAATTAAACCAAATTTTGGTTGTGAATTGGGAAACAAAAGAGAGTGCGCCATGTGTCTACACATTCACGGGTCATTCATATATTATTCATCATGAATAATGTATCATTCAAGATGAATAATAGAATATTCAGGGTGAATAATACACGATTCATGATAAATAATACATGAACCATGGATTCGTGTATTATTCATCCTGAATATTGTATTATTCATCATGAATAGTGAATGAACGTTCACCTTTGTTATTCATACTGAATGTGGACACCCGAGGACATGCATGCATATTCATAATGAATATAACACATATATAGAATTTCACGTAAAAAACGGTTAAAACGAAAAAATTCTGAATATTGTATTATTCATCATGCATACGGTATTATTCATCATGAATAGTGAATGAACGTTCACCTTTGTTATTCATACTGAATGTGGAAACCCAAAGACGTGCATGCATATTCATAATGAATATAACACGTATATAGAATTTCACGTAAAAAACGATTAAAACGAAAAAAAAACTATATCGAGATGAATGTCATATCGAAGAGCACGAAATTCTCGTTTTTTGATGTAATTTGTTTGATTAAAATATTAGTAATTTTTAAGATAAATTACTTTAAAGTTTAAGCGGGTAATTTTTTTTAATTAGAAATAAAAATAAAAGTCAAAGAAGGTTGGCATTGATTCAAAATTACAATTTTGTCCTTAATCAATTCTCAATTAACCTTATTATGTATTAACCATTAATTAGTTTTTTAAGTTTTGATCAATGGTTAAGATTTGTCCTCATGTACACAATGAAAGATTAGTTTTCATTTGAACCCACCCATATATATATATATATATATTTGGTAACAGTGGGTTTTCGGGCCATCTTACGCGTACCGACTAATTAGTTTTAACTAAAATAGTTACATCGAAGTTATTGTCATAGTAAGCAAAAGGCAAAATTCAGAAAGTTACAGGTCTAAAAACTAAAGTTTAAATCAAATGTGGTAATGCAAAACCTAAAGTAAATAAAAGTCAAAAGAACAATGATAAATTGTAAATTTCATAATCCCAAGGCAATATCACAATATATTGTTATTGTTGTTCAACATACTCCAACTATGTTGATACAATGATATGCTCATGTGCATTACAAACTTTAATAGGCAAAACGAAGCGAACGAACATGAACGGAGGCTTGTTCGTTCGTTTAACTTAACTGAACAAACAAACGAACATGAACGGTAAATGAATGAAAGTTTTTTGTGTTCTTGTACATTCGTTTAACTTAACCAAATAAATGAACGAACACGAACGATAAACAAATGAAATTATTTTTATTCTTGTTCATTTAAAGAGAATGTATTCGTTAATGTTCATTCGTTAAGATGCTAAACGAACGAACGTAAAAGAAAGATTTTTTTGTGATCATATATTTGTTTATTAAGGAACTTGTTTGGTCGTTAAAATGCTAAATAGAAATCGACTTGAGTTGTTGAAATGTTGGGGGTTCACATGTTCACGATGCACATTCATCACTACTACGCCTTTATCTGTTTTTATAGTTAAAGCTTATTTGTCCAGTTCCCAAATTATTAAACTCAAAACTAGTAATAGACGACAACTTGATGCCCCCTTGGGCTTTGATGCCCTGTGCGGTAGCACGGGCTGCACGTGGCCAGGACCAGCCCTAAATACGACCGTTTTGTAACAATCCATTCATATACTGGTCATTTTGGTCAAATACCCCAAAGTATATATGTTCTATTTTTATGTAATTTGTCCAATAAAAATAGACGGTATATAGTTTTATATGAAACTTAACCTAAAATGTATCATTCCAAAATTTAGAGATTTTATTATACTACAAATTGCATTGCATAAATTGAGTTCTTACATTGCAGCATAAACAATCATAATATTATTGGAAATAAATCGATATCAAGAGCATAACCATTAGTAAGCCGTTAAGTAATGCCTTGATCTGTCCTTTAACTTCTACAAGTCTCAAGCCTCATATCTTCTCTTTCTCATAGTACTACGTCCAGTATCCTAGTATGCATGGGTTGCAAGGTTTTGAAAGAGTTCCAGTTAGCTTTATGACGATCATGTTTTTATACATTAATAATGCTATTAATTTTAAACACATTTCAAAATATCATGTATGAATCTGTTTACAATTAAGAATGCATATTTCACAAATTATCTTTAACATCACAGCTACACATAGTGGTGGAGATAATATATTATGTTAGAACTTACTTTAGATTTTGTTAGTGTATAAAAGTATTGGAAAGTAAATAACATTTAATTGTATTTGATTTTTATTTGTAAAAGGCCTTGGGCCTATTGGGCTTAGTTGTAGATGGGCTTGGGCTTAATGTTGTAACAAGGGAGTGTAGATATGGACTATAAATAAGTGTCTTGAGTTGTAATGATTTCATAATTCCAATTAATGAAAATGTAGTCCTTAAGCACTTTCTCTCTCTAGATTAGATTTACTTTCTCTCTCTAGAAAATAAAGTCCTTTTCCTATCCTATCTTGTTATACAAACACGAAATGATCCAGATCTCGGACCTAACAAGTGGTATCAGAGCCAAACGATAACATTTTTATCGAAACGATTATCGGATCTCGACATTTCATGCATTTTTAAGCCCGATCTACTTGTAATTTCATCAAATTCTAAATCCTCTTGAAGTATTGTTCTTAATCGTATTCCAGATCTATCTCAATTCGTAGAATCGCATTTCGATAATTTTTGAGATTTTTCGATATTTTTGGTATCGTTTTTCGCGTCAAATCTATCGATCCGAAAATTCGTTGCATGAATCGATTTGAATTGTCAAGATCTATTCTTTATTGAATTTCGAGCGATCTACAAGTTTCGGATATGAATTTCGTCGAAAATTGAGCGAGTTATGAGCATTTTAAGTCGTTTCGCCGGAATTTTTAGATCTCGCCGGAATCTGACCGGAATTTGAGGTTTTGAGCATTGATGTTGTCACATCTCTTCCAGATCTGTTCTATAATGTTTCTCTAAGGTTTTTGATCAATTTTGAGCAACAAATCGAGAAATATGATGTGTTGAAATCCTCCTCACCGGAAAAACGTGGATATGCTATGATTTTGTCAAATTCTTCGTCCAGATTTGTTTGTGTGTTAATATCGATCATCTTTGAGAGGAAATTACACATTTTGTAGCAATAAATTCGAGTTTTTTGAGCTGTTTATCACAACCTCGCTGGAAAATCGCAGTGGCCGGAAAACCTACTGTGTCACCGGAATTTTTCTGCAACTTCGATCCACATCTGTTTGTTTTGACATGTTGATCGTTTTGTAAGCTAACTACAAAGGTTCCAGCAAGAAACAGAAGATTTTGTGGTTGTTGGAAGACATCACCGGAAAAATTTGTTATTGCCGGAATTTATTGTTACATCGCCGGAAAACATTTTTCACGATGCATGAAGTTTTTGATGGCTAGAAAACATTTACTTGATGTCTAATAAAGCTTTTAGATGCAGTAAACAAGCCTTTTGAATGTGATTTGTTGATGAAAAAAAAAAGTGAATAGTAAGTGGGTTTTATTGTGAAGAAGATGATGAATAGTAAAACTTAACGGACCGTTAGTGCTCCGTTAGTTTTCTAACGTTTTTGGTCCAAAATCTATTAAATTTGGCCAAAATTGTTTCTCAACCTCTACTGAGTGGTGCATGATTATTTGTTCCCTCTTCAAGCAACAAGTTTACAACTCTCAAGCGGAACTCTTATTCGATTCGCGGTTAACGACGGATTCGTTGTTAAACACTAAGTATGCACCGGTTCATCACGTAAAATCCTCTTGTTGTCATTCTTGTGGGCTTAACGTAACAAGTTGGATTTCAACATTTTAAGATGCTTCGAAGTGCACTTAGTCGAGCTTATGGAGTACTTCGGATCCGGTTTTAAAATCGAAAATTCAAGAGTGAGAGCAACATTAAAGGGGGAGCCGAGCCAATCATTGTCAACTTGTGCCAAAGTTTTACAAAGCAAATCAAGGGGGAGAGAAGATTAGAGTTTGAAGATGATTTACTTTCCAAAACTTTAGGGGGAGAATGTTAGTGTATAAAAGTATTGGAAAGTAAATAACATTTAATTGTATTTGATTTTTATTTGTAAAAGACCTTGGGCCTATTGGGCTTAGTTGTAGATGGGCTTGGGCTTAATGTTGTAACAAGGGAGTGTAGATATGGACTATAAATAAGTGTCTTGAGTTGTAATGATTTCATAATTCCAATTAATGAAAATGTAGTCCTTAAGCACTTTCTCTCTCTAGATTAGATTTACTTTCTCTCTCTAGAAAATAAAGTCATTTTCCTATCCTATCTTGTTATACAAACACGAAATGATCCAGATCTCGGACCTAACAGATTTGATGATAATATCTTCAATACACTTGGACTAATTAATGTAATATTAATCAACTAGTATTATGACCAAGTAGATTAAACAGACTTGCAACAAAATTGTTAAACGAACGAACATAAACGAAAATGAACGAACAAACATAAATAAAAAAAAACAACCACAATTAATCATCATTTCATTCGTAAAAAATAGCATAATAAAATAAAAAACCGGGTAAATTTATGAGGGATAGATTAGGAATTCTAAAAATTAATTTAATTAATGATTTACATATTAATGTTATAATCTATATCTATACTACCGTATAAAGCAAATTTAACAAAACTCTTAAAAACAACATTCATTGCATTAGGTACTTCCTTTTAAAGCAGCAAGTCTTAAAGACAACAAACAAAGCTGAATGTACAACCTTTTTAAGCATCAACTTTAAAACCTTTTAAATTACAATATGATATATAGTACAACTTCTCAATGCTTTTAAAATTAGACAAACCAAAAATTAGACAAACCGGGTCTTTGTATTTTTTTTCCCAATGTGACGTTGCAGACCAAAAATTGTCAGGTTTCTTTTCCATGAAAGCTTTCCTCCGATGGACAAATTATCCTCCCCAAGACGACAATTCGAACTCCCAATGCGACTGTTCATACGGTTTAGGGTTTATTCTTCTTGATTCTATTCTGCATTGCTCACTCTCCCACGGTGAGGGTTTCATCTTCGTGTTCCCTTTCTGCTCCTGATTCGAGGTAGTTGAACCAGAACAGTCATCGTCCACGACTTGGTAAGGGTTTGCGTCATCTCCTTCATGATTTCATACGGTTAGTTTTTATTTTCGTTCTGTGCATCATTCTTCCCCTCTTCAAAATTTCATGTTTTAGGGTTCAAAATCTTTCGTCTCCTATTCAAAATTTCATGTTTTAGGGTTCAAAATCTTTCGTTTCCTCTTGAGAATGTTCTGATTCTGAATATTTACAATGAACCGTTAATTTTGTGTCTGTTCTATTACTTTCGAAACTTATGAATCGTTGATTCTGACTAATCACTTGCATCCCCTTGGCCTCCATTGAATGATTTGGGTCGAGTTTTATAGATTATCAGTTTACTTATTATCTCATCTCTCGTTTTACATATTTAGCAGAAGATGTGTGTTAAAGGCTTGAGCAGAAGATACATGTTAAAGGCTTGCTCAATGTACTATTCATATCTGTAATTTGTCAAAGGTGCGTGTATCTTTTATCATTTTGCAAAACACAAAATTTATTTTCATTAACATTAACATGCTATTTTTTGTGTTTGAATTTTAATTCTAAGATTTATTTTATTGATGGTATTCATCAATGTTCCATTCTGGTATGTAGCTTTCAACAAAATGTACCATTTTTGTATTTAAATTTTGATTTTCGTTTACGTTTGCTGTGTAATGGTGTTTTTTATGCTGCTTCTAGACTTCACGTCAAAGAACTACTATAAAAAGTAGATCCAGATTCCAAAGTTATTGCAATCCTTCAAACATATTTATAATGTAAATTTTAAATATTATCCATGGACTATGTCACGAGTAGAACTTCATGTTCAACTTCTTCAAGATTGGCAATGACTCTTTGAAATGCTTTAGTTGAGGCTTCAAGGGAACTATAAAGGGAGACCCGCTGGCATCAATGGAGCTTTGTAATGGTTATGTGTATGGCCACCATTGGGGAGATGCTAAATTCAACAGGTGTAAGAAAGGGGCACTCAACACTTCTACATATGTTTTTAGCATCTCAAATTTCATTTTGATTCCATTAGAGGTAATTTGCTTCTTCCACTATGCATTCTCATACTGTTGTTCATCTCCATATTCACTTTTGTGCTATTGTTTCATTCCAGCCTCCATTTTTCTCCTTTTAAGGGAGTTATAGGTCATTGGTTTCTAATATTATCTCAACCGGGGACGTTTATAGGTAATAATTTTTTATTATATAGTCTGTTTATTGGATGTATAATCCATTATTCGTCATGTTTCCGATAATATATTTTCATTAACATTAACATGTTACTTTTTGTGTTTCAATTTTGATTGTGAGCTCTGTTTTATTGATTTTTTTGATGATGGTCATCATTGTTACATTACATTCTGGTATGTGGCTATCTACAAAATGATCAATCCATCCTTCTGCTAAACCCACAACACGACTCCCTGATCCTGATACTGCAATTTAGTCTTATTTGCTTTTGCTTCTAAATGGTGTTTTGAAATGTTGTGGTAACTGTAGCCATCAAGATGATTGATTTCTACCCATCAATCCATCCTTCTGTTTGCTTTTAACTGTATCCATCAATTTCTACCCATGCTATCCAACATGCTCCTTTGTTGTTGGTTAACTGTAGAAATAGCAAAATATAGGTGTTTACTTGGTAGTGAACGCATATATGCAGAATACAGTCCATCAATTTCTACCAATGGATTCATGGGCCATTTTATGACTTACAGTTGGTACATGTTATTTTCATCAATTTGTCATTTACTATGACTGAATCAATAATAACAAAGCAACCATGTGCAATAGACTTTTTGATTGTGCCCTCTTCATTGTTTCTTTTTTCTTTTTTTTTGAGAGGGGATAATTAGTTTACAACAGAATCTGAAGGAAATCAATGGGAATTCTTATATACATCTCTTGAATTCGAGTGATATATTTTCATATTTCAATATTTGGAAATTTTAATATTTCCTTTATTTTAGATACCCTTTTATGCAATGTTCTCGAGACCTTTTTCATAGGTCCATTCCTCTAGAAGCGTAAATTTTCATTCCTTGTCATTTTCATTTTCATGCCTAAACCAAACAACCCCTAAGTTAGCGTAGGTGTAAAAGTAGAACCATTATTTTATTACCCTAATATCCACTATTTGACCAATTAAATTGATGGGATTTGAGTTTGAGTACACTCTCACATATCTATATCTATACTATTTTATAAAGGAGATTTGCCAAAAGTCTTAAAAACAACTTCTAAAACATAAAGTACTGCATTTTTAAGCACAAAAGCCATAGAGCGCGTTTGGTTTGCGGGAATGGATTGGATTTCAAGTAAGGATTTGGATTTGGGGGGATTTGATGGCCCATTGCAAAATATTTTCAAATCCATCAGGTTCAGGATTTTAAAGAGGTCAAAGGATTTCAAATCTGGTCAACAAATTCCATTCCTGCAAACCTGCAAACCAAACACAGGATCGGAATGAATTTGAAATCCAAATCCCTCCAAATCCATTCCAATCCCGCAAACCAAAAGGACCCTTAAAGTCTTAAAATCTTAAATCTTTTAATTATAACTCAACAAACATCATGTACAAATCCAGATTGCAGGCTGGTGTCCGTGATAAATGATTTACGCTCCTCTCCCATCCCAAGACCGGCGATTCATGCCCCGAGAAATGATTATTCCCTCTCCCATTCCCTGATAAATGATAAATTAAATCCCTGTTTGGTTTTGTAATTTCGACGATTGCTTCTCCGAAGCTCGGCCCAAATTGATTGCTTCCCCAAAGCTCGACGCCTTCTTTAACCATTACCTCTGATTGATTCTCTTTCAAGGTAAGGTTCAAGCTTATGGTCTGCATCGATTATTGCTTCTTTGTTTTTGCCTCATTATCTATCAATTCTTTATGGTTTCTTTGTTTATTTCTTTATGGAATTAGGTTTACTCCGCTCATGCAAAGAACCTTATATATTTCCCCTGAGTATGTTTTTTTTTTGTTTACAAGAAAATGGATTAGCCTTTCTTTGGACTTGTGTGATCCATGATTGGTATTTTTTTCTCATTTTTTATTGCATGGATTAGCCTTTCCTTTTGGGTTATCACTTATGCATTTTATTCCATCCAACCTCCATATTTGGAGCATCTCATATTGTAATATTGATTAAGCAAACATATAGGATGGGATATTTGGAACATCTTAAGTTATAAAATTAAGAAATTGCACTACAAATAGGCGTTGCATTTAAGATAACAACTTTTAAGCTACTATTAGAGTCCTATATCGGGTAGACTTTTACCATTTTCTCTTCTATATATGCTGGAATATATTTTCGCACAGTTATTTGCTGGTGTAATCAAACCATCACGACAAGATAAGGAATGTTATTCATAATCTTAATGAATTGCTTTCTTGTATTTCAGGTTTGCATGCATATGTTCACTTTGGAATTTCTGAACCAAGTTGCAAATGGTTTTGAAAAGGACAGCATGTCAATATTCACCTAACCTTTTCTGGTTTTGGGGAATTGAAGTGGATTACATTGTTGAATTTAGTAGTAAGAATTTTTGGCAAAAATGACAGATACTAACTTGCTGAGAAGAAAATCCCCTCAATCCATGGGCAAACTGTTGGATACAAGCTAGAACAATTCATATTTGATGCATTTTCATATGCACCTTCAACGACACTTTTTGAGGTCATCCCCTTAATTCTCTTCTTATCAAATTGTGTTTTAGCAAAATGTTAGGAAAAGTCGCACTTTCCTGTGTTTCTTATATGGGATTACAAGAAGATATTCTGCCCTGTAAAAATGCAAATGGGTAAAAATTTGACACTCCATACAGTGATGGGCTGGTTCTGTTTCTGCATACATGTGTGCTGGTTGCAGCGGGCGATTTCTTAACACATTTATATTCAACAGGTAAAAAACCTTTGACAATTTGGCATTCAATTGGCTTAATTTCTTCTGTTGTGTTAATCTATCCGTTTTGGAGGCAGGTGTTGAGGCTTCCCGCTTATTTCATATGTTGGAGAAAATCTTGAAGCGATTTGCTATGGTAGAACGTATCATGGGCCTTGTGAAATGACATTATAGCATTTGTTTTCAGTTTTTATTTCTTCATACTTTGAGAATTTGTATGAATCTATGGAAACACTTCTATTGAGTTTGAGATTTGTTTTGCTTGATTTTGTTTTTATGTTCATTTACCATTTACTTGATCATATAATAATCTCCAAGCGCTATCTACTGTAGTGATAATTTCCCCTCCCTCCAAAATAAGCATGAATTATTAATCAAGATGGTGACAATCCACCATTCTGGTTGTTGTATATAATCAAAATTTGCTTCCATAAGAACCACAATGAACCTTTGATAACCTTTTTTTAATTGTTTTTTCATAACAAACTTTATGGGTCGTTGTTTAGATGGCTTTCATGTGTCCGCTTAAATACATCTAATCAAATTTTGCATTCCGCCGCATTGCGCGGGCACTCTACTAGTATATAAATATATTTATATATAAAAACGAACATAAAGAAACATAAGTGAACGAATATTAACGAACAAAAATGAACGAACAAGACCATTGTTCATGTTCGTTGATTTAACTAAATGAACAAAAAAATGTGATCATCATGTCCGTTCATTTATTAAATAAACGAACATAAACGAACTTTCCACCCAATGGTTCGCTGAACGTTTGGTTCGTTTACGACCCTAAGAACAAGGCGAAACAAGCCTATATTTACCAATATATCCTCAAAATAAAACCCAATTCTCTTTTAAAAGATCAAATACATCTCTCTTTTTACATTTTATTCATTCGTTACATTTCATTTATTGTTTTTATTCTTTTTAAACTTCACTTTACTCCTCAAAATTCCATTTTTTGTACATATACTATATTTTGGTTAATTTATTTAATTTATTAAATATTAATAATAAAAACATAATATAGAAAGGTATAAAATAAAAATTGAAAATTCCATATGTTGGTCCCAATAAGTAAAGAAGAAAGTAAAACAAGTATTATAGGAGGGGAGGGGGGGGGGGGGGGGGGATGAATAGAATACACAAAATTTCACTTAATTTTAATTCTTTTATTGATAATACTATCAATAATTACACATTGAAAACTATAAAGATTGTTGCGGAAAGAATAGATAAATTATTCTGTCAATCTTTTCACAAAGTAACTTAGAACACAACTTAGAAAGCACAAAGTTTAAAAGCTATGAAGATGAGATAATGAAGTTGCCAACTTTCTTGAGTGCATTGAGTTCTCTTCTAAAAGCGTTGCTTGCATGGAGGAGATCTTCACCTTTATATACTACCTTATTGTGTGTCCCACAATCAGTGTAAAACAATCAGATGACAACAATTTCTCAATTGAACAATTTTATTTCAATGTCAAATTCAATTACACAGAAGCTCTCTCATATACTTCCTCTCTCTACAATACGTGCGCACAAATCACTTTTTAACAACTCTCACAACTAGCCATATCCCTATTTCAACAAAACACTTAAACAACAGAAACACTCACAACATATACACTAAACATTGACTTTCATTTTGACTTTTATTACAAAGACTTTAACTATGCTTGAGAGTTTGACTTGAGCTTTGACTTGTATTGATTTCAGTTTTCAGTCTTCTATGATCTTGTATCCAACATATTTCTGCACTAACAATCTCCCCCTTTGGATCAAAATCATCTTCAAAAAGATTTTGCAATACAATCTCCCTCTTTGATTAATCTTTAGCAGCTTTAATCTTCCCCTTTGTTAAGACAACTGATCAACTTCAGAAAAAAATAATGATTGAAGCACAATCTTTCCTTTAAGCTCAAAAACAATGTCCCCCAAGGTTGTAAAAACCTCTTTCAAACATTGGAAAGAAATTATCTTCAAATTCAGATTGGTTTGCTTCAGAAAATTAAACTTCAAAGAAAATTTTAGTAAATTCTGCTCGCATTTTAAAATCTCTGAACTTTCTCTTTCAAACTTGTACAATCTTCAACAAACTTGCAATGAACTTTCTTCAAATCGTCTTTCTTGAAATAATTTCTCTTTTAAATCTCCACATTTCTTTAACTTCTCCCATTACTGATACAAACTGTCCTTCAGCAAACATTTCTTGAACAAATCATCTCCCCCTTTTTGATGATATAGCACCGAAATCATCAAAACTTTACAAGAAACGTCCTTTAAAATTCTGACCAAGATCTTTTCCACTTAGCCTCTGATTTTCCGCCAATTCATAAGATATTCTTCCGAATCTTTTTAAATTCAGACAAATTATAGTGTAACACCTGAATCAACAAATGAATCAGTTAATAATGCCTGTCAGTAACACGAAGTCACTGTGTGTAACGAATACACATTGGAAATGAGCTTTTTTGATGTTCACTCCCCCAGGTGTTCCATTCAATCATCGAATAACACAAGGTTAAACTATGAACATTTATACAAAAAAATGAATTTTCTGTGTGTTCGTGCTTGTGTATGAAAGAATTAAGCACATGATGATTGCTTTATCAGACTCAAAATTATGTAAACCATTGAGACAACAATAGTAATACACAGACTCAATTGTGCATGATCGACGTGCGAAGGTGGGGCAAACTTCCTTCTGTTTCAATATCCAGATTTTCTAAATGAAAACCAGATAGATTATACGCTGCATCCCCAAGAAAAATTGAAACATTTCTCTTTTAAGAAAGAAATGAGTAGCATGTCGGATTTAAACAATTGTTGGCATGGGCTAGTTGCCTTTTTCAATGATGTTCACTAAAGAAATGTGAAACAATCAGTAATGTGGATGCCCAGCTCAGAAAAAGTTGGTGCAAAGTTTGATATTCTTTTACTCTGATCGCTCACCCTCTTTCTTGTTATCATTGAGCTCGCTTCTAATCAAACTCTCATTTTCATTTTACCTCATCACACATACCCACACTCAGATATTTTAACTCCTCGCCTCTCGATCACTCAAGGATAACTTATTGGGTAGGAAACACTGGTTAACGTGAATCCATAGAAGTTCTGTTAAGTCCTCACACAATGAACCCATGTTTTCCTAGAAACATCATGTTGCTCAAATGGATTAACTTTGCAATTAAAACACAAAGTACATGTCAGATGTCAATATGCTCATAAAGATAATCATGAAGATTTGAGCATTTTAAACATTGAAGATATTTCAAACAAGAAAATTGAATAAATGAAATGAATACAATAAACTTGTTTGAAAATCTGACATTGTATGAAAAGATCAAATATGAATGATTTAACAATCAAAGCTTAGGTCATGAAAATTGGATATTGTCTATACGAATCAAAATATAGACATTCTTGAAAGAAACGTTTTGAATAAAATCAACGCTTAACGAACATTGAAAATCAAGCGGGGTATCTTACTATCGAAAATATGTTTCAATACGAGACATGGTAAAAACATGTCAACAAAAATAGTGAACCGGTGTGTGTGAATACTTGACAGTATATGGAAAAGATAATACACAAGTATTTATCTTTGGAAACACACGGTTAGTTTAACAATTAAGCTCATGAAAAATGAAAAACATTTAAAATCACACTTCTAAATTCATGAAATCATTTTGAGAATCGAGAAGTGGTTTGATCATTTAAGAACATGTTTTCATATTTGAAAGTTGTCCTTCTTTCAGACATGTATGAGATTAAGTTTAGAATGATCCTTATGCTCATCTTAAATCTCATTAAGGCAACTCCAAAGTCATATTAGATATGATCTTGTAAGCTCCCCCTCAAAATCTGCATCAGTTACAAAGTCGTCAAAGTACTGAGTCATATTCACAAAAAGTTATTGAAAAGTAAATGACATAAAGCAATAAAACGTGTTAAGAACGAGTTCTGATCAGATGTAATTAGAAATCGTCTTTCTTACTCAACTCCCCCTGAAATTATACATCATAAATTTGTCAGTACAAAATAGATGCAAAATTCTCGAACTCCCCCTAAAAATGTAGATCATCTTATCATTGTGTCACACTCCCACTGAAATCATGAACAAACTTAAGTGTTGATATCTTTCAGAATAAAAAATAAAGAGATGAAGAAAAAATAACAAAACTAAACTTTATTATAGGTAACAACAGATTAAGTCTTGAGATTTAGCATACCAAGTTTTGAAATGAGAAAAATTAAATCTCTTTTCATCAAGTGGCTTGGTAAATAAATCTTCAAGTTGGTAATCTGTGTTTACAAAGTAAAGTTCGATTGTACCTTTTTCAACATTATCTTTTATAAAATGATATCTCAAGTCGATGTGTGTGGTCTTCGTATGTTGAACAGGATTTGCAGATATGGTAATTGCGCTCTTTGAATCGTAGTAAATCGGGATTCTGTCGTACTTGAAGCCATAATCTCGAAGTTGTGTCCGCATTCACAGCACTTGAGAACAACAGCTAGCCGCAACTACATACTCTGCCTCGGCTGTTGAAGTAGATACACAAAGTTGTTTCTTTGAAGCCCAACTCACGAGTTTATCTCTAAGAAATTGTATGTGTCCTGACGTACTCTTCCTGTCAAGCATACAACTGATCTGCATCTGAATATGCCGTTAGCTCAAAACCTGTATCCTTAGGATACCACAGACCAAGATCTATAGTGCCCTTCATATATCTAAATATTCGCTTAACTGCAGACAAATGGGATTTTGTTGGGTTTGAAATATGCTAAGTCTGGATAGTGCTGCTGAGACTTGAAGATTACAACTTCTGAAGACATTAGTACTGCTACTTGAAGAGATTACTACTGCTAGTAGTATTAGTACTGCTTGAAGAGTTAGTACTGCTTGGAGAATTAGTACTGCAAGTTGGAAGTTACTACTGCTAGCATGTTAGTACTGCTGATGATAAGGAGATACTGCTAGAAGAATTAATGCTGCTGATGTTGATAAGGATGGTTTGTTACTTAAAGCGAAAGACAAGGAGTTGAAGATAATTATGGAATGGATGCTGAAGATCAACGTTATTTTCAAAATTATCTTGTAATCTGTTTTGTAAATATAGTCTAGAAGTCTTAGATTATTAGAGAAGATACGTCTTTTGTTTTTTAAGAGAGAATTAGCCTCAAGAATCTTGGTGATCCTTTCATTAGAGAAGTTTTGAACGTCTGTTGAGCCTGTTCAACAGATTGAGGCTTTGTTTGTAATCATCAAGTTAATTCAATACAACTTGTGATTTGAATCCATAAACTGTTTCATTGATTTCTTGTTAAAGTGTTATTCCGCAACTTCTTTAACAAAGTTTCTGAGTGTTTATTTAAATTCTTGTTTTGAATTTCGATCCTGACAAGTGGTATCAGAGCCTTAGGAACTCAGAAATCAATAATCATCATGGACGGATTAAACGACAGTGTTCTTGTGTCAAAGGTTCCCATGCTCAAACCTAATGAGCTTGACATGTGGAAAATCAGGATCAGGGAATATATATACTTCTTACAGACTACTCAATGTGGGACATTATTGAGAATGGTCCCTCCAGTGAAGGAGAGATGGGAGCAGATGGCAAGAGACCTCCACCAAAGACTGATGGAGAAAGAAAGACGAGGCAGACGGAGATGAAAGCCTTGAGCACTCTGCTCTTGGAAATTCCTAATGAATATCAACATCAGTTTTGCAACTGTGCTGATGCCAAAATCTTGTGGAATGCCTTGGAGAAGAGGTTTTCAGATACCAAAAGCACTAAGAGAAATCAGAAAGCAATTCTCAAGCAACAATATGAAAATTTTATGTCTACAAAGAATGAGTCTATGACTCAAACCTTTGATAGGTTCAACAAGTTGATTGGAGATTTGGCCACTGTTGGTGACAAGATGGACCAGGATGATGTCAACAGAAAGTTTCTAAGATCTCTTGGTGAAGAATGGGTAATGTATACAGTATCCTTCAGGCATAATGATAATCTGGAGGATAAGGAACTTGATGACCTCTACAATGATCTCAGGGTGTTTGAACTAGAGGTTGAATCAAAGAAGAAGCCATCTGGATATTCTCACAATGCTGCTCTCCTATCATCTACTACTGATTCTTCTGCTAATACAGAATTAGTTAGTGTTGATTATGGCTCAAAACAGGATGGACCCAATGATTCTGTTTTGGAAGCTTTCCTTGCTAGCCATGCTAAATCTTCTCTTATCAATGATGATCTGGAGCAGATCAATGTTGATGGTCTTGAAGAGATGGACATCAAGTGGCAAATGACAATGCTCACCATGAGAATCAAAAGATTCATTAAAAGAACAGGAAGAAACAACTTTGCCATGAGAAGAGAAGATGGTGCTGAATTTGACAAATCCAAGGTGGAATGCTACAAGTGTCATAAACTGAGGCACTTTGCAAGAGAATGCAGAGGAGGAATTTCTCAACAGCATGAGAGCAACAATCAACAATCAAAGTCCACCAACTACAACAACAACAAGAACTCATCTCAAGCACTTGTCTCACAAGAAGGAATGGGCTTTGATTGGAGTGATCAAGCAGATGAGGCAATCCAGAATCAAGCATTGATGGCTGAGGTTTCAGAGTCTTCAAGCACAACAATCCCCACAGAGGGCAACCAACAGCTCAAGAGGAAGAGCATTTGTCATGTAGATAGTGGTTGCTCTAGGCACATGACAGGTAACATGGCCTGTCTTCAAAATTTCAAAAGGTTTGATGGAGGACGTGTTGCTTTTGGTGACAATCCAACAGGAGGTAAGATAAGTGGTAAAGGTATGGTTTCAAAAGGTAAGATGACTTTTGAAGATGTTTACTATGTTGAGCAATTGAGATACAACCTGTTAAGTGTATCACAAGTTTGTGACAAGAAACATAGTATATTATTTAGTGATACTGAATGTATTATCCTTGCTCCAGGATTCAAGGTAGTTGATGAAAATATGATACTACTTAGAACTCCTAGAAAGGATAATGTTTATTGTTTGGACTTAGAGAGTGTTTCATCTGATTCATCACTAAACTGTCTGTTTTCAAAAGCTTCTTTAGATGAATCATCTCTTTGGCATAGAAGGATGTGTCACATGAATTTTAAAACTATGAACAAACTTGTGAAAAACATCCTTGTGAGAGGTTTGCCTCAAAAAGTGTTTTCATGTGATGATCATTGTGTTGCATGTCTTAAAGGCAAACAACACAAAACTTCTCATAAGTCCAAAGAAATAAACACAATCTCTTCACCCCTTCAGTTATTGCATATGGATCTTTTTGGTCCTACAAATGTGATGAGTATTGGTAAAAAATCCTATTGCTTAGTCATTGTTGATGACTTCTCTAGATTACTTGGGTATATTTTCTGAGGACTAAGGATGAGACAAGTGGACTGATCAAATCCTTTGTCCTTAGGATTGAAAACCAAACAAATCTAAAGTTAAAGTCATCAGATCTGATAATGGAACTGAGTTTAAAAACAGTGACTTAAACAAATTTTGTGAGACTAAAGGTATTGAGAGACAATTCAGTGCCCCTAGGACTCCTCAACAGAATGGTGTTGCTGAGAGGAGAAATAGGACATTGATTGAGGCTGCTAGATCTCTGTTAGCAGATTCAAAGCTACCAATTACTTTTTGGGCAGAAGCAGTTAATACTGCATGTTATGTCCAAAACAGAGTTCTAGTAGTCAAATCCCAAGGAAAGACACCTTATGAACTTTTCAAAAAGAAGAAACCTTTTATTGGATTTTTCAAACCTTTTGGGTGTCCCTGCACAATTCTCAACACCAAATCTCATTTAGGCAAGTTTGAAAGCAAAGTTGAGGATGGATTTCTTGTTGGATACTCCTCTCAGAGCAAGGCATACATAGTATTCAACAGTTCTTCCAGGATTATAGAGGAAAGTGACAATGTCAAATGCAATGAGAATACACCAAATCAGATTGGTACAAGTCCTGATTGGTTGTTTGACATTGATTCATTAACTAATTCTTTGGGTTTTAGTAATGAGCAAATTGCAGGAACAAGTTCAGAAAAGGTACAAGAACAGAGACAAGAGTTTGTGTTGTTCCCTATACCTACAGTTGATCCTGTTGAATTTTGTCAACAAGGAAAGAAAGATGATTTAGAAACAGAGGATTTTGATCCTGAACAGGATGAAGAGGATAAAGGTTCAGGAAACACAGGTCCTGAAATGCCCACATTGTCAGAGGATGATACTGATGATGAAAATTCTTCAGTTTTTGGTGGAAACAATCCTGAAAAGAATGACTCCAATCTTGATGCAAATATTAATGAGGAGGCTGTCCATCAAACAAGAACTCAGAAGAATCATCCTCTTCAGTTGGTGATTGGTGATATCAATTCCCCCATGATCACAAGGCATCAAAGTAAGTTAGGAGGATTGAAAGAATTACAGTCAGGTTTGTTGTCTTGTTTTCTATCCCAGATTGAACCCAAGAAGGCTTATGATGCAATGAAAGACCCAAGCTGGATAGAAGCAATGCAAGAGGAGCTGCTGCAGTTTGTGCTGCAAAATGTGTGGGATCTGGTTGACCTTCCACAAGGACACAGGGCAATAGGAACTAGATGGATTTTCAGGAATAAGAAAGATGAGAGAGGGATAGTGATAAAGAATAAGGCCATACTTGTGGCACAAGGGTACACACAAGAAGAGGGGATAGACTATGAAGAAGTGTTTGCACCAGTAGCCAGAAATGAGGCAATTAGGCTGTTTCTAGCCTATGATTCTTTCATGAAGTTCAGAGTATATCAGATGGATGTTAAGAGTGCATTCCTATATGGGAAAATTGATGAAGAAGTGTATGTTTGTCAGCCTCCAAGGTTTGAGAATCTTAACTTTCCTGACAAAGTATACAAATTAAAGAAGGCACTCTATGGGCTACATCAAGCACCAAGAGCAGATATGACACTCTGTCTACCTATCTCTTGGAAAATGATTTTGAAAGGGGAATCATTGACAAGACCCTTTTCATTCAAAGGAAGAAGAAAGACATCCTGCTTGTACAAATCTATGTGGATGATATCATCTTTGGATCCACAAAAGATCATATGTGCAAGGAGTTTGAGGAGTTGATGCACAAAAGATTCAAGATGAGCTCTATGGGTGAACTCACATTCTTCCTTGGGCTACAGGTTAAACAGAAGAAATATGGCATTTTCATAAGTCAATCCAAGTATGTGCAGGATATACTTACAAAGTTTGGATTTTCAGAAGCAAAGCCTGCAAGCACACCTATGGAAACACACAAACTGATCACTTCAGATCTTGAGGGGGAGGATGTGGATGTTCATCATTATAGATCCATGATAGGCTCCCTCATGTATCTAACAACTTCAAGACCAGACATTATGTTTGTTGTATGTGTGTGTGCCAGATTTCAAGTGAGGCCTAAGCAATCTCACTTTCAAGCAGTCAAAAGGATCTTCAAATATCTCAAAGGAAAACCTAGGTTGGGTCTTTGGTATCCTCATGACTCGCCATTTGATCTGCTTGCATATTCTGATAGTGATTTGGGTGGTGCAAACTTGGATAGAAAGTCTACATCAGGAGGATGTCAGTTTTTGGGTGCAAGGCTAGTTTCATGGCAGTGTAAAAAGCAAACCACAATGTCCACCTCTACAACAGAAGTAGAGTATATAGCTGCTGCAAGCTGTTGCTCACAAGTGCTATGGATTCAGAATCAGATGTTGGACTATGGTATTACTTTTCTTCACACTCCCATCTTCATTGATAACAACAGTGCTATAAGCATTGTTCATAATCAAGTGAAGCACTCAAAAACCAAGCATATAGAAATCAGGTACCATTTTATTAGAGATTGCAATGAAAAGAAGTTAATTCAGGTTTTGAAAGTACACACTAGTAACCAATTTGCTGATTTATTCACCAAAGCTTTTGATGTGGGTAGATTCTGTCAGGATCGAATTCTCAACAAGAATTAATTCTCAGAAACAATATCAAAGAAGTTTGCGAAATAACACTTTGATATTTAATCAAACAGAAAATCAAATCAGAATATAATCAACAAATTGTAAACTTGTATTGAATGCTTTGAAGTTACAAGATTACTCACTCAACCTCAATATTGATGAACAGGCTCACCAATACGAATTCTACTTCTCTAGAATTAGGATCTATACCTTGAGGTTAATTTTTTCTCTAAAAGAATGAAAAACCAAAAGTTAACTCATTATTCTAAACTATACAATATATATACTGAATACAAAGATAATTACAATAAATAAAATATCTTCAGTATATCTTCCATGTATATCTCTAAGCTTCCATGTATATCCTTTCATGCGAATCTTCATCATATAAGCAGTATTAATCTTCAGCAGCATTAAATTTCTTCTAGCAGCATTAACTACTAAGCAGTACTAACTACTAGCAGTACTAACTAGCTAAGCAGTACTAACTTTGTTTAAGCAGCACTAACTTTAACTAGCAGTATTAATAGTACTAGCAGTAGTAACACTCAGCAGTATTATCCTTTAAGTCTTCTAGCAATAGTAACTTTGAACCAGCAGCATTAACCATACTTGATGAATTCTTCAGTTCCCAACAATCTCCCCCTAACTTGACTTTTAAGAAGAGAAGTCAAGTTCTTCAGAATTAATCTTCAAGATGCTCCCAAAACTCTATCATGGCCTAAATTCCAGTGTTTGCATCCAATCCAAAACTCTGATTGATGGTTCTTTGAATCAAGAATTTAGCCATTTCTGAATCTGGAACACACCTTAACTTTTTATTCAGCATGGCATGTAGCTTCAATCTGCTATGATTATACACTCTATCCACTAGGAAGTATTCAGTGTGATTTAAATCCAAAGTCACTGTATATACTCCACTAATTTCATATAGAGTCCAACTGTTTACTGATTTGAAGACATCCTTGATCAAATGCTCTACTTCTTCAGGTTTGAACATCATACATAGATACTCCATTACCAGCTTTGTAAATGAAATTCCTGGAGCCTTTAGAATATCTGCATACAACTTCATTCCTATCTCAAACATCTCTTCAAGATCTGATCTAGAGCATGTTCTGACAATTTTTGCCCATGTGTTGAACACTTCATATTTTTCATCCTTTCTTTTCAGCCTTATGTATTCCTTTCCATCCACTGTCAATGTATCCCAGAGAATGACCTCAGGAGGCTTAACTCCTACAGGTTCTGCTGAAATTGGTTCAGGTACTTTGTCCATCACTACCATATACAAATTTACATCACCAGTGTTAGATAGCTCTGTCTGTTTAGATGACTCAGGTGCCCCTTCTTCTTCAGCAACTTTATCAGTCTCTTCTTCAGATACTCTAGGCTTTTTGATTGACTTTCTCTTTGACATCATTTTTGTTCTCTTTAAAGTCCTTAGACTTTCTCCCAGGGTGGACTCTTTCTTAGGAGGTGTTTCTTGCTCATCTGGAAATGGCTTTTGACAATCAAAGTCATTACTTTCTTTAATTCTCTTCTCCATTTCCACCCTAGCAGTTTCACTTCCCTGAAGCTTTAACATTTCTGAATCATAGAGCTCTTTGATCTTCTCAAAAGACATTTTGGAGAACATCTCCTTTTTGACTCCTACAGCACCTTTGAGAAATATGATCATCTTGTTTCTCTCTTGGATACCTAGGAATGTCTTTGAGGGTCTTCTCTTCTTTGCAACTGTTTTCACCACAAATTTCTTCATACTTGCAGCTTTCTTCTGTGCAATTTCAGTTGCCATACTCTGTTGATAAGCTTCATTCAGTTCAGCAGCTAGAGCTTTTGCCATTTTCCTGTCCTTTTCCATCTGAATTCTTTCTTCTTTTTCAATATCCTCCTGCATCTTTTTAGCTAGGGCTTCATCTGATTGAACCAACCTCTGCTTTTTGATTGGTTGATCAGATTCTACCATCTTTGCTTTTCCTTTGTCTTTGCTCATTGCCTTCTTACTGTTATCTTTCTTGATCACTTCACCTTGTTCTTTGATGATTACTCCTTTGGTCTTTGAAGTGACCTTGGGAGTATCATTCTTGGCTTTAAGTAAGGTTTCTGCAATCTCAAGATCTGTTAAAACTTCTTTCACAGTTTCTGCTGCTTTATTAATGTTAGCAGTGGTAACTGTTTCTTCTTGCTGCTCCCCCTGAACATCAACTTTCTTTCCATCAAGCTCCCCCTTTCTTGTGGCTTCTTCCATGTTGATCTCCCCCTTTTTGGGAGCATCATCCTCAGTTGGCCTTCTCCTTAATTGGAATTGCTTTCTCTTCTTCCTTTGTACCAGACTAACCACCATCCTCTTCAGCTTAGCAATCTGTTCTTGTTGTGACAGAATTACTAGCTTCATTTCTTCAATTTCTTTGCCTTGTTTGAGAACATCTTGATTGATGTTCCCTATTGTTTCCATCAATTCATCGTACGTATATCTGTCCTCACCCTCTCCAGAAGTGTTACCCTCCTTTGAAGGATCATTGGATCTTTTATTTGTGGAAGTCTTCTGCCTTGCAGAGGCACTATCCACCCCTGTGGTTTCTTGGCACCAGGGACCTTCAAATGATTGCTCATTCAAAGTTGCCATGGGGGAGGTCTTATTGATGTTGCCACTTTCCTCCTCTGTACTAGCAGGAGTAGTGGCAGCCTCATCACCCATATGCTCTACCTCCTCCTCAGAGAGCACCTCCTTTGGGTTGGGAGACACCCTTGTGTTGTCCCTTTGGATATTCTCTAGGGGAGAAGTCTCCCTTAGAGGGCTTATAGGCTTAGTGGGTAATGGTACAAGAAGGGAAGGAGCCTTCTTTACCTGTTTTCTCTTGTAAGTGTGTGTGATTGGAGAGGTTGGTTTTTCAAGAAGGGACTGTGGAATTGATTTTGAGAGGGAAGGTTGGGCTTGGCTAGCAGTGGGTTGGTCTAATGGGGGCCTTGACCCTGCTGCCATACCTTCATTGGTTTGGGACACCACCATCATTGTAGAGAATAATGGGGTGTCAACTCCTTCAGAGTCCCCAGCAGATCTTCTCATATTTGAGAAAACCTTGCCTTTGGGGGGTTTAGGTACATATACCCCAACAGGTTGAGGTATATCCGTCAATTCATGAGTAATGACTTCTTGAACAAACCTGGGATACATAAAGAAGCTCTTTTTGTTTCCCATGTTTGAGACAAGATCACTGAAAATCATTTTAGAAAAATTATACTTTCTGGCAGTGGCCAAGCACACCAAAGCATAAGCAATGGTGCTGCTGAACTCACTCCATCCAGTAGTCTTTTTGGATATACAATGCATAAGAGTATGGACTAAGAAACGCCATTGGGGTGAAAATTTTGCTTTAGAGAATTTGAAAACTCCCAATGGGCCTCCAAACCCCATTCTTGTAAGATTTGAAAACAGTTCATCATTTGGGATAGAGGTTATACCAGAGGCATCGTCTAGACGTAGACTGATGCGAATAACCTCTTCAGTAACCGTTAGTGATTGATCACAGATTCTTGTCTTGATCATCTGCACACCATTCTCAACAACAATGGTTGCATTAGCCCAGAACTGCCTTTGATGCTCTATATAGATTGTAGGGGATACAATAAGAGCATGAGCAATGTGGCTTGACTTGAGAAAATCCACAATCTGATGAAATCCTGCAGCTTGCTTTGGCTTTTGTAGCATTGCAATCTCGTTGTGCTCGTCGATAAAAGTCATGGATGCCATTGATCTTAGTGAAAAGCTTGCCTGAAAACTTCGAACTTGAGAGAGAAAAGGTTTTGAGCGCAAGAGAACAGTATGCAAAGAGTCGTTATGAACTTTTAGGCGGGCAAAGAGTATTTATAGTGTTCGGAACATAAGCAGTATTAACCTAGAGCAGCATTAACTGCTAGCAGTATTAACTGAAAGCAGTATTAACCACTTAGCAGTATTAACTGAAAGCAGTATTAACCACTAGCAGTATTAACCACTAGCAGTATTAACTGAAAGCAGTATTAACCACTAGCAGTATTAACTGAAAGCAGTATTAACCACTAGCAGTATTAACTGAAAGCAGTATTAACCACTAGCAGTATTAACTGAAAGCAGTATTAACCACTAGCAGTATTAACTGAAAGCAGTATTAACCACTAGCAATATTAACTGAAAGCAGTATTAACCACTAGCAGTATTAACTGAAAGCAGTATTAACTACTAGCAGTATTAACTGAAATACTCCTTTTAAACTTGCTGAACACTGAGTACTGCTATGCATATCCTGAAAAAGAAGATTAGTAACTCCAAGAATAATATACAGGTATAAAGCCACTTTTTGAGAAGGGGATTATTCAGAGTTTATCATTCCCACACTTGTTACCAAGAAAGTGAATCTACCCACATCAAAAGCTTTAGTGAATAGATCAGCAAACTGATTATCAGTATGAACTTTGACAACTTGAATAAGTTTCTTTTCATTACAATCTCTTATAAAGTGATACCTGATCTCAATGTGCTTTGTTTTTGAGTGCTTGACTGGATTATTCACAATGCTAATAGCACTGCTGTTGTCAATAAAGATTGGAGTGTGTAGAACGGTTACCCCATAATCCAACATTTGATTCTGAATCCATAAGACTTGAGAACAGCAACTTGCAGCTGCTATGTACTCTGCCTCTGTTGTAGATGTGGATACTGTGGTTTGTTTCTTGCACTGCCATGAGACTAGTCTATCACCCAAAAACTGACATCCTCCAGAAGTAGATTTTCTGTCCAAGTTTGCCCCACCTAGATCACTGTCTGAGTATGCTATTAGGTCAAAAGGTGAGTTATGAGGATACCAAAGTCCCAATCTGGGTTGCCCTTTGAGATATCTGAATATCCTCTTAACAGCTTGAAAGTGAGATTGTTTTGGCCTAACTTGAAATCTTGCACATACACAGACTGGAAACATTATATCTGGCCTTGATGCTGTGAGATACATGAGAGAGCCAATCATGGATCTATAATGATGCACATCCATATCCTCCCCCTCAAGATCTGCTGTGATCTGTTTGTGTGTTTCCATAGGTGTGCTGGCAGGTTTTGATTCTGAGAAACCAAACTTGGTTAGAATATCCTGCACATACTTGGATTGACAGATGAAAATGCCATCTGACTTCTGTTGAACTTGGATTCCAAGGAAGAAAGTAAGTTCCCCCATGGAACTCATTTTGAACCTTTGATGCATTAAATCCTCAAACTCCTTGCACATGTTGTTTCTTGTAGATCCAAAGATAATATCATCAACATAGATTTGGACCAGCAAAATATCCTTCTTCTTTCTTTTGATAAATAGAGTCTTATCAATGACTCCTCTTTCAAAGTCATTTTCCAAGAGATAGGATGACAGCGTGTCATACCATGCTCTTGGGGCTTGATGTAGTCCATAAAGTGCTTTCTTTAATTTGTATACCCTGTCTGGATAGCTTGGGTTTTCAAACCCTGGTGGTTGACAGACATATACTTCTTCTTCAATTGATCCATAGAGAAAAGCACTTTTTACATCCATTTGATAGACTTTGAAGTTCATGTAAGAAGCATAGGCTAGGAATAGTCTGATTGCTTCTATCCTAGCCACAGGTGCAAAAACTTCTTCATAATCTATACCTTCTTCTTGAGTATAGCCTTGAGCCACCAGCCTTGCTTTGTTCCTTATGACAATACCTCTTTCATCTCTCTTGTTTCTGAAAATCCACTTTGTGCCAATTGCTCTGTGACCTTTAGGAAGGTCTACCAGATCCCATACATCTTGTAGCTTGAACTGTAACAGTTCCTCTTGCATTGCTTCTATCCAGCTAGATTCTTTCATAGCATCATGTGCCTTTTTAGGCTCAAGCTGTGATAGGAAACAAGAAAGCACTGTATGCTGTTAATCTTGCATTTCCTGAAGCCTGCTTTGATGTCTAGTCATGATAGGAGAAGAAATATCTCCTATTACCAGCTGTGGAGGATGATTCTTTTGAACTCTGGTGTTATTACTAGGTTCTTCATTCAGTCCAGCCTCAAGATTAGATTCATGTAACTCAACTGAAGTGTTTTCAGATGCCACTTCATTATTTTCTTGAGTCTCCTTATCTCTAGTTTCTTCTTCACTCTGATTTGGTCCAGTAAATGATTCCTTTTCACAGTCTTCAACAGAATTCACTGTGGGTATGGGAAATATCACAGATTTAGATATACTTTCTGAGACTTGTGTGATCCCTGATCCTCCACATCCTGTTCCTGTATAATCATCACTACTGAGACCAAAAGAATTAGTTAGTGAATCAATGTCAAATAGCCACTGAGGTCCAGACCCAATAGGATTTGGTGTGTTCTCATTGCATTTGACATTGTCACTTTCTTCAATTATTCTAGAAGAAGAGTTAAATACTCTGTAGGCCTTACTCTGAGATGAATATCCAACAAGAAATCCATCATCTGCTTTGCTATCAAACTTACCTAAGTGAGATTTGGTATTTAGAATTGTACAAGGACACCCAAAAGGTTTGAAGAAACCAATAAAAGGTTTTCTTTTATTTAAAAGCTCATATGGGGTCTTGTTCTTTTGCTTGACCACTAGAACTCTGTTTTGGACATAACAAGCAGTATTAACTGCTTCAGCCCAGAAGGTAATTGGCAATTTGGAATCAGCCAACAGAGATCTAGCAGCCTCTATTAGTGTTCTATTCCTCCTTTCAGCAACACCATTCTGTTGAGGAGTTCTAGGAGCACTATATTGCCTCTCAATACCTTTTTCTTCACAAAAGGTGTTTAGATCATGATTTTTAAACTCAGTTCCATTATCTGATCTAATGACTTTTACTCTTTGATTAGTTTGGTTTTCAATTCTTAGAATAAAGGATTTGATAAGACCACTTGTTTCATCCTTAGTCCTTAGAAAATATACCCAAGTAAATCTGGAGTAATCATCAACAATAACCAAGCAGTAAGATTTCTTGCCTATACTCATAACATTTGTAGGACCAAACAGATCCATATGTAGTAATTTGAGACAAGAAGAAACAGAATTTAACTCTTTGGTCTTATGAGAAGTTTTGTGTTGTTTGCCTTTAAGACAAGCAACACAATGATCATCACATGAAAAGACTTTTGAAGGTAAACCTCTTACAAGGTTGTTTTTAACAAGTTTGTTCATAGTCTTGAAATTCATGTGACACATCCTTCTGTGCCATAGAGAGGATTCATCTACAGAAGCTTTTGAAACAAGACAATTTAGAGATGAATCACTATCAACATTGTTCAAATCAAGACAGTAAACATTGTCCTTTCTTGGAGTTCTAAGTAGTATCATGCTTTCATCAACTACCTTGAACCCTGGAGCAAGAATCATACACTCAGTATTAGTTAATAATATACTATGTTGTTTGTCACAAACCTGTGATACACTTAACAGGTTGTACTTTAATTGATCAACATAGTAGACATCCTCAAATGTCATCTTACCTTTGGTGACATTACCTTTTCCACTTATCTTACCACCAGTAAGATTGTCTCCAAATGCAACATGTCCTCCATTGATATGCTTGAAATCCTGAAGGCATGACATGTTGCCTGTCATGTGCCTAGAGCAACCACTATCAACATGCCAAATGCTCTTTCCCTTGAGCTGTTGGTTGCCCTGCACATTAGATAAATCAATTAGTATGATTTAGGAACCCAAGCCAAAGTGGTCTTGGGTATCCCTTTCTCATCAAAATACTTGCATTCTTTCTTGACAAGATTTTTAAACTTTAATTCCTCATTCTTGGAGTACTTTGTTACAATAATAGGCTTGGAAATGTTTTTGCTAGATTCAGTACTTGTTTTCGAAGTACTAACTGCCTTGGTAGCACTTGCATGCTTAGCAGTACTAACCTTTGAAGAGGTATTAACAGTATTAGCAGCATTAATATTTTTAGCAGTACTAACACTGTTAGCAGTAGTAACTGTGTTAGCAGTACTAATATTGTTAGCAGTACTAACACTGTTAGCAGTAGTAACTGTGTTAGCAGTACTAATATTGTTAGCAGTACTAACACTGTTAGTACTTCTAGGCACCCACATTTTGACACTTTCTTTTAAAATCTTTTTCTTTAAAGTGCCTTTACTTTCAACATATTTCTTTATCACATGTTTCTTTCCAGCCTTCCTATAACCCACAGATTTTTGCACAAATCTTTGAAAGTTCATCTGTTGGTTAATAGGGTTAAAGTAACAATACTTAGCCAAATGATTTAACTTGCCACATATAAAACAAGGTTTTGGTCTATTGATTTTATTCAGATCAACTCCTTGTTTCTGAGCCCATTGATTATTCCAGTTTCTTTGATTTCCTCTTTTTAAACCAGAATTTAGGCTCTTGGCTTTACTACAATCACACTGTTTACAAGATCCAGGATTCACAACTGTGGTTTGTTTGTAATAGACCTTGTTATCCTTTCCTTTTGTTTGCTCTATCTCCTTGGACTTGACCCAGATTTTCCCACATCCCTCATTGGTGATAATATTGTTTTCTAATGGTATCTTTTTACTCACATTATTATCCCTGTTCTCACTGGCTCCTTTCTCAGTCAAATCCTTAACTACTACCTCATCCAAAGGATCTATCTTAAAAGCTTCTTCAGACAAGTCCTTTTTCTCTTTAGTTTCTAACAAGTCTGATGAAGGAGAAATATAGTTGTTATTGTAAGGAGGGGGTGTATTGTTGTATCCAATACCAGGCTTCATCTTATCATGTATCTAAGCCTTTAGAAGAGAGTCCATTGCTTTTGAAGCATAAGAAAATTTGTCTATGTCAAGCTTAACTTTTGACAGTTCCTCTTTCAGTCTATCATTCTCTTCTAAGGACTTAGACAGTTTGATTTCTAACTCATTCTTTTCCCACTTCCAATAGTTTGTGTCATAAGAGTGTTGAAGTTCATTAGCTTGAAAGCCTTTGATTTGCTCTTCAAATCTCTCTACTATCAACACATAATCTCTTCTGTCCTTTTCTAATCTTTTGAGGTCATCACACATACTTTGATTGTGATCCCTGTATCTTGTAACAGTGTCAATGCAAGATTTAGTGCAAAGATTAGAACTTACCTCAGTGGGGATATCAGACACTTCTGCCATAAGAGCTTGGTTCTGAATGGCTTCCTCAGCTTGATCACTCCAGTCAAATCCCATTCCTTGTTGAGAAACAAGGGCTTGAGCAGGATTCTTGTTCAGATTGTATCCTCCATTCTGTGCTTGTTGATGGTTGTTGTTGTTTGGAACAGTACTCCTGCATTCTTTAGCAAAGTGTCCTTTCTTGTGACACTTATAACATTCCACCTTGGTTTTGTCAAAACCAACTCCATCTTCTCTTCTTTGAGAGAAGTTATTTCTTCCAGTTCTTTTAATGAACTTCTTCACCCTCATGGATAACATGGCCATCTGCCATTTAATATCCATCTCCTCCAGATCATCAGGGTGAATTTGATCCAGATCATCATTAATCAAAGAATTGCTGCTATGACTGGACAAAAAGGCTTCAAAGATAGTTTCAGTGCCTTTTTCTGAACTTACTCCACTGGCAGTACTAACTGCTTCAGGGTTGGCAGTAGTATCAGTGGATGCTGAAAGAAGAGCAGCATTGTGAATATAACCAGAGGGCTTCTTCTTGGTTTCTACCTCAGTTTCAAAAACTCTTAGATCATTGTATAGATCATCAAGTTCTTTCTCTTCCAGATTGTCACTCTGTCTATATGAGACAGTGTACATAGTCCATTCATCCCCAAGAGATCTGAGAAACTTTCTGTTGATATCATCTTGTTCCATCTTCACCCCTACAGTAGCCAGTTCACCTATGAGTTTATTGAACCTATCAAAAGTTTGAGTCATAGACTCATTCTTTGTGGAAGTGAAGTTCTCATACTGCTGCTTTAGAACATCTCTTTGATTTCTTTTGATGCTCTTAGTTCCAGCAAATCTTTTCTCTAGAGCATTCCAGAGAATCTGAGCATCAGTGCAGTTGCAAAATTGATGCTGATATTCATTGGGAATGGCCAAGAGCAGAGTGCTCAAGGCCTTCATCTCTGTCTGTCTGATCTTCCTCTCACCATCTGTCTTTGGTGGAGGTCTTTTCCCATCTGGTCCTATCCTTCCAGCTTCAGAAGGACCATTCTCAATGATATCCCACATTGAGTAGTCAGTGAGAAGAATATATTGTCTGATTCTGATCTTCCACATGTCAAACTCACTTGGTTTGAGCATTGGAACTTTAGAAACCAAAGTACTGCTTGATTCTGTAAGATTTTCCATGATGAATAACTGTTTCTGAGAGAGTTTGGCTCTGATACCACTTGTCAGGATCGAATTCTCAACAAGAATTAATTCTCAGAAACAATATCAAAGAAGTTTGCGAAATAACACTTTGATATTTAATCAAACAGAAAATCAAATCAGAATATAATCAACAAATTGTAAACTTGTATTGAATGCTTTGAAGTTACAAGATTACTCACTCAACCTCAATATTGATGAACAGGCTCACCAATACGAATTCTACTTCTCTAGAATTAGGATCTATACCTTGAGGTTAATTTTTTCTCTAAAAGAATGAAAAACCAAAAGTTAACTCATTATTCTAAACTATACAATATATATACTGAATACAAAGATAATTACAATAAATAAAATATCTTCAGTATATCTTCCATGTATATCTCTAAGCTTCCATGTATATCCTTTCATGCGAATCTTCATCATATAAGCAGTATTAATCTTCAGCAGCATTAAATTTCTTCTAGCAGCATTAACTACTAAGCAGTACTAACTACTAGCAGTACTAACTAGCTAAGCAGTACTAACTTTGTTTAAGCAGCACTAACTTTAACTAGCAGTATTAATAGTACTAGCAGTAGTAACACTCAGCAGTATTATCCTTTAAGTCTTCTAGCAATAGTAACTTTGAACCAGCAGCATTAACCATACTTGATGAATTCTTCAGTTCCCAACAGATTCACATTCTTGGTCACAAGTGTGGGCATGATAAACACTGAATAAGCCTCTTTTGATTTTCTTCATGTACCATTTCTGTATAGATTCTTCAATGTTTACTTTCTCATATTTCATTGTGTATGGTGCTGCTAACCATTTGTGTTTAAGTGTTTCAGATTGCTTTGTTGATTAGATACTTGGTACTTCTGGTTAAGTTAATATTGCTCTCACTATTACTCCTGCTGACAGTTCAAATATTGTTAAGTATGGTTACTACTGCTAGGTGGTTTATACTGTCAGTGCAAAGTTACTACTGCTTGCCTTATTTCTACTGCCAGACAGTGTTAATACTGTTGGTATGTGTTAATGCTGCTAGGGTACTTAGTACTGCGTTTAACTGAATCCCTTACCCTATAAATACCCTTTATGACCGCCAAAACCCTAACGGCTCTTTGAATTTCCATTGATCTTTCATCCTCTCTCTCTCTAGAATTCTTGATTACCAGTGTGTAAACCCTAGTTTTGCTTCGAACCGTAGACTCAATCAGAAAGATGGTAGAACTTGATTTCTTTGATGACCACAATGAGGTTGCAATGTTACAAAAACCCAAACAAGCTGAGGGTTTTCATGAAATTGTGGATTTCTTAACATCATCACATATTGCATATGCGCTAACTGTAAATCCTACCATCTATGTGGAACATATGCGACAGTTCTGGGAAAATGCATCCATTCAGACTGTTGATGGCAATCAGTTCATTCATTCACGGGTCTGTGATAAACCGATCACAATCACAGAAGGATGCATACGCACTCATCTTCATCTAGATGATGCCTCAGGTTTTTCTACTCTCTCAATGGAAGATCTATTTCAAGAAATTGGTAGAATGGGGTATGAAGGTCCTACTGAGGTTTAAACGTTTTATAAAAGCAAATTTTCACCTCAGTGGAGATTCTTTGTTCATACTCTTCAACACTGTATATCTCGCAAGACAACTGGATGGAATGAGTTTAGTAGTACAATAGCTTATGCTCTTGTATGCTTAGCTACCTCCAGAAAGTTCAATTTTTCCCAAATGATTTTAAATGATTTGCTGTCAAACTTGGATACCAAAACCAAAACCAAAAGATTTTATATGTATCCAAGGTTTGTACAAGAGGTACTAAACATGTAATTGACGGATTTACCCTCTTTTGAAGAGGTATATGTACCTAAACCTCCGAAAGGGAAGGCATTTTCCAATATGAGAAGGCCTAGTAAGGACTTTTCTGGAAAAGACACACCATTGTTCTCTACAATGATGGTTGTGTCCCACCCACATGGTGAGACATCAGGGTC
Organism: Arctium minus; assembly: GCA_954870635.1. Taxonomy (NCBI): domain Eukaryota; kingdom Viridiplantae; phylum Streptophyta; class Magnoliopsida; order Asterales; family Asteraceae; genus Arctium; species Arctium minus. The sequence goes on along the minus strand of OX941088.1, from coordinate 60,774,888 downwards.
ACAACCCATATCTGACCAACCCACTGATGACCTACCCACACCATTCTCTTCAAATGTTCTTCCTCAGATCCTTGTTGATAAGCCAATTCCCACAATCACTAAAAAATATACAAAGAAAAAGGTACAGAAGGTTCCTTCCCTTCATGTATCTACACCCCAAAAACCTACAAGCCCTCTGATGGAGAATTCTCCATCAAAGAATATCCAAAGGGAATCCACAGGGGTGTCTCCCAACCCCAAGAAGGTGCTCTCTCAGGAGAAGGGTGAGCATGTGGGCAGCAAGGCTCACACTACTGATTCTGCACAAGTTGTGGGTCAGGACAGTGTGAATATGGCTAAGACCTTCCCCACGACAACTTTAGATGAGAAATCATCTAAGGGACCCAGGTGCCAAGAAACCAAGGGGGTAGTAGGTGCTTCTGCTAGGCAGAAGGCCTCTACTAAAAGATCCCATGATCCTTCAAGGGTGGTAAACACACCTAAAGGAGGTGAGGACAGATATAACTATGACGAATTGATGGATACCATTGGCATGGTGAACCTGGATGTACACAATCAGGATTTGGTGATTAAGGCGATGAAAAAGGTGATCATTTATCAACAGGGGCAGATAGACAAACTCAAGAAGATGGTGCTTAATTTGGTGCACAAAAAGAAGAGAAAGAAATTTGCCTTGAAGAAAAGGGGAAGTGCTCATGATGCTTCCAAAAAGGGGGAGAATCAAGAAGCTGAAATTGAGAAGGAAAGTTAAGTTGGTATGGAATTTCAATTTAAGGGGGAGATTGGTGGTGAAGCTGAAAAGAATGTTGAGGAGAATAAGAAGGATCAAGGTGTGAAAGCAGCAGAAACAACAGTGAAAGAAGCAGTAAGTCTGCCAGCAGTAGAAACTGAAGAAGCAGCAGTAACTACTGAACCAGCAGTAGAAACAAAGAAAGCAGCAGCATAAACAGGAATGTCTATGGAAGAAATTGAGATTGCAGAGACTTTGGCTAAGGCAAATAATGACACTCCTAAGGCTACTCAAAAGGCTAAGGGAGTGGTGATTAAAGAAGGAGGCACAAAGAAGAAAAAGAATGAGATCAGTGTGACAGAGGCCAAGAAGAAAGGGAAAGAAAAGATGGTTGAGCCTGTGAACCATTAAAGAAGTAGAAGCAAATAGAATTGGATGCAAAATTGGCTAAGAAATGCAAGAAGAGTTAACTACAGTTGAACAAAAAGCTCTTTCTTTGAAAGTAGCAAAGGAGTTAAATGCACAGTTTGAGAAGGAGTTTGAAAAGGAGGATGAGATCCAAAAGGCCAAAGACAGAAAGATTGCAATAGATTTGGCAACAAGGCTTAATGAAGAATACCAGAAGAGTTTGAAGACTGCTGCAAAGAGGGTTACAATGAAAGCAACTAGACAAAGGCAGTCTTCAAAGACCTTTCTAGGTACACAGAAAAGAAGAAAGATGATAAAATTCTTGAAAGGATCTGTTGGAGTTCCTGAAGGGATGTTTACTAAAATGTCTTTTAGTAGGATAGAAAATTTGTACAAAAAGGAGATGGCAAAGCTACAAGGAGATTTCAATCAGAGGGTTGAAGTTGAAAGAAAGATGAAAGAAAGACATGATCTAAACATTCAACAACCTTTTTCTGAAAGTGAAGAAGGCACTCCGACTAAAGAAAAGGTAGAAGTTAAGAAGGAAGAGACTCTAGCTTAGAAGATTGGAGCTGCCAAGAGAATGAAGTCAATTGCAACAAAGACAAAGGCAAAAATGCCAAGAACTGAAGAAGGTGAGAAAGAGCATGGCAGTGAAAGAATGGAAGTTGAATCATCAAGAACTACAGATGCACCACTTGTTCCTGCTACTCCAATCAATTCAATGCTTCCAAAGATTATCTTTTGGGATGTATGTGTGGAGAAAGACAAGCACTTTCTCAGGATCAAAAGAGCAAATAACAGATTTGAGATCTATACAAGTTCTCATCAATTCATGCCAAAGTGCTCAAGAAGTGACTTGGAAGAAATGTATTATGTTGGGATGAAGTTGTATGAAGACAGGATTCAGCAAGGAGCTCAGGATGATACAAGGCTGATCATGGACTGGATATGTCTTATGTTTGAACCTGACAGAATACAACTTGAAAAGCATAATGTGTTGAGATGGAGTTTGCTTAAGCAATGTGGAGTTTATGCTTTGTTTATGTCAAAGGCAAAGATAGAGTATTATCTGGTGGAAAAGAAGTATAAGCATGATGTGATCAAATTGAAAGGTATGCTGCAATTAAAGCTGAGTGGTGGAAGAGGATCAGAAATGGAGAAGGATTTAATCCAGTTACTCAAAGAGCAGAATCAACAAGAGCAACATAAACCAAAAGAGCAACAGAAACAAGCAGAGTATGTTGAAACTCAAGAGCAGAGTCAAGAGCAATCAAGTCAACAACCTCCAGAACAACAAAGTCAATCTGATGAGCAGTTTGATTTGTATTTAATAGTGACAGATGAAGAACCATTGAAAATTGATCCTATCTCAGTGAGAGCTCCAGAAATCATTCATTGGGATACTGTGGTGGATAAAGGCACATAATTCTACAGGATCAAGAGAATGGTTGACAACAAGAGCAACATAAACCATAAGGGCAACAGAAACAAGCAGAGTATGTTGAAACTCAAGAGTAGAGTCAAGAGCAATCAAGTCAACAACCTCCAGAACAGCAAAGTCAATCTGATGAGTAGTTTGATTTGTATTTAACAGTGACAGATGAAGAACCATTGAAAATTGATCCTATCTTAGTGAGAGCTCCAGAAATCATTCATTGGGATACTGTGGTGGATAAAGGCACATAATTCTACAGGATCAAGAGAATGGGTGACAAGTATGAGGTCTATTCAACTTGGGATAAGATCATCAGAAGTTGTACCAGATTTGATTTGGAAGACCTGTACATGGTTGGATTGGAATTGTATGGTGACTTGTTGAGAGGAGCAAGGATGAGCTTAACACAGATAGCTCAGGAGTATTTGTGTATGATGTTTGACCCTGATAAAGTTGAATATCTTATCAAAGACTTGCATCACAGAGAAGGATTTAACAGTATTGATCATTGGGTGCTTGTTGAAAAATCTGGAGTATATGTCATAACTATTGATAACAACTTTCATGAGTACTATCTGGTTGATAAGGTGTATGATCACAGTAGAGAAAAGTTGCAGGGGATGCTGAAGGCTAAGTTGGTCTGCACTACAGGTTCAGAGATGGCAAGAATTGTGATTAGAAGAACAATCAGTCAATGTGCAGGATTGGATCCTGATCTGGAAAGTTGAGCAGTAATTTTGAAAGCATCATGAAGACCTTATTCTGAAGAACTTAACTTCTTAATTTGAAAAGTTAAGTTAGAGGGAGATTGTTGGGTCTGAAATATGCTAAGTCTGGAAGTCTTAGATTATTAGAGAAGATACGTCTTTTGTTTTTTAAGAGAGAATTAGCCTCAAGATTCTTGGTGATCCTTTCATTCGAGAAGTTTTGAACGTCTGTTGAGCCTGTTCAACAGATTGAGGCTTTGTTTGTAATCATCAAGTTAATTCAATACAACTTGTGATTTGAATTCATACACTGTTTCATTGATTTCTTGTTAAAGTGTTATTCCACAACTTCTTTAACAAAGTTTCTGAGTGTTTATTTAAATTCTTGTTTTGAATTTCGATCTTGACAAATTCTTTAGGTGAAGCCTGATATCTTGTACATAAGCATGAGAAAACATTATATCCGACCGACTTGATGTCAAGTACATTAAAAAACCAATCATACCTCTGTAGGTTCTAACATCGACAGTTTTTCCAGAAGGATAAGCTCCGATCTTAGTTCCAGGTGCCATCATGGTACCAAATTGGAGTACAATTTTCCATTTTAAATTTTCTAAGAATATCGAAAATGTACTTTGCTTGATTAATGAAAAACCCCGTAGAAAATTGTTTGACTTGTAATCCGAGAAAGAAATTCATCTCTCCCATCATACTCATCTGAAATCTTGACACCATGAGGTTAGAAAAATTCTTAAAGTACTTAGGATTTGTTGAGCCAAATATGATGTCATCCACATATATCTGGACTAATATGATATCAACTTTCTCCTTTTTAATGAAAAGAGTAGTATCGATTTTACCTTTTGAAAAGCCCGACTTGACTAAAAATTTAGCTATAACTTCATACCAGGCGCGAGGGGCTTGTTTCAGACCGTAAAGAGCTTTGTCTAGAATGTATACATGATTTGGTTTTTCTGGATTGACAAAACCTTCAGGATGAGAGACATAGACTTCCTCCTTTAAGATGTCATTCAGAAAGGCAGTCTTCACGTCCATCTGGTAGACGGTGAAGTTCTTGTGTGCGACATATGCTAGAAACATGCGGATTGCCTCTATGCGCGCAACTGGAGCATAAGTCTCTTCATAATCTATACCTTCCTCTTGCCTATATCCTTTAGCCATAAGTCTTGCTTTGTTTCTAATTACGATACCATTTCATCTTTCTTGTTCTTGAAAATCCATTTTGTCCCGATTATGGTTTTTCCTTCAGGTTTAGGCACTAGTCTCCAGACCTTAAGCAATACGAATTAATTCAGCTCTTCTTGCATCGCATTCACCCAGTATGAGTCAGCTAGAGCTTTAGATACTCGTGTTGGCTCTATCTTACTCAAGAACGAATCATGTATACACTGGTTTAGTGTAGCAGACCTAGTTTGCACTGGTTTGGACGGATATCCAATGATTTGATGTATTAGGTGCTCTTTGGTCCACTTAGGTTCATGAGGGAGTGGATTAGATGTAAATTGATCATGATGTTCATCTAAAAATCCACTATCTTCTTCATTTTGTTTAGTTAGGGGTTCAGTTGAAGTATTTGGTGCAAAAACTTCAGTTGGTTGGACACTAGATGTTTGTTGAGTAGGCAATGTAGTACATCCAACTGATTCAGTAAATTTTGGCTCTTCATTACCATGTACAACTTCAACTGATGGAGTAGGCATTTGAATTGGAGTTTCTTGCTGAACCGGTGGAACAGGTTCAGTTGATACATATGAAGTGATTGTATGATTATTGATTGAAACTTCAGGTCTGTCAATTACATTAGATTTAGAAAAATTAGTACCAAGAAACTCATCATAGAAAAATTCAAACAATAGATCTAAATTAGATAAATGTGATGCTAAAGTTGAAGGTTAAGAATTAGTCTCATTAACCACAACATCTGGACTGATCTGCCCAGAAGCTAAAACTCCAGTAATTACGGGTTCTGAACTGTCATGAACAGAAGCCATCTCCTCATCAAATGTGACATTGACGCTCTCAACTACAATCTTCAACTTCTTCTGGTATACTCTGTAAGCAGCAGGCGTTTGAGAATAGCCAATAAAAATGCCTTCTTCAGCTTTTGGACTGAACTTGTTCAACTTCTCCTTGTCATTCAGTACGAAGCACCTGCATCCAAAAATATGGAAATGTTTAATGCTAGGTATTCGATTATTTATTAAAGCATACGGTGTTTTACCGAACCGACGATGGACAATGGAGCGATTCTGAGTATAGCAGGCAGTCGACACAGCTTCAGCCCACAGAAATAGAGGTAGGTCTGATTGACTTAACATAGTTTGAGCGTCCTCGACTAGTGTTTTGTTACGTCTCTCTAGAACTCCATTCTGTTCAGACGTTCTGACAACAGAAAACTGGTGTGTTATCCCGACTGATTCGAGATAATCATCAACAATTATGTTCTTGAATTCTGTGCCATTATCTGATCGAAGAAGCTTTACTGTCTTCTGCAGATTCACTTGAGTAGTCTTTAGGAATGAGATGATGACATCGGGCGTCTCATCTTTTGATCTCAAAAATTTGACCCAAGTGTATCTAGAGTAATCGTCCACAATCAATAACACATATTTATTGCCGTTTATGCTTTGAGTTCGCATCGGACCACAAAGATCCATATGCAGTAACTCTAGTGGAGAACTTGTACTCGGCTCAGGCTTCGGCTTATGAGCGTCTCTTTTCATATTGCCTTTGTCACACGTTGCACATAGATGTTCTTTAACATATTTGAGCTCTGGAAGTCCTTTCACCAAATTACCAGTGACCAGCTTGTTTATGTACCGAAAGTTCAAGTGAGATAGCCTTCTACGCCATAAACAACTATGTTGCATAGAGGCTTTTGATAGTAGACACACCTCATGATCAGTCTTGACTTTTGAAAAATTAATCATGTAGAGGTTTGACTTTCTCGATCCGACCAAGAGTTCTTTGCCATCTTCATTTCTCACACAACATCTCTTGGCCTTAAAATTAACCTCTAACTCCTTGTCGCAAAACTGACCAATGCTGAATAGGTTTTGTCCTAGTCCTTCAACTTAGCTCACCTTCTTGATCATTACATTTTCTTGTACAACATCACCATATCCGAGAATCGGTGAAAACTGGTCATTACCGAATCGTACGTTTCTGCAAAATTTCTCTGTATAATTAGACAATAAATCTTTCTGTCCGGTCATATGCTTGGAGCAACCAGAATCCAAGTACCACATATGACGGATCTGCACAAGAGAAATCAGGAAACAATTGGTTTAGGTACCCATTTATAGATAGGTCATACTGTGTTAGCACATGATTTTGGCACCCATTTGAATTTGGGTCCTCTTTTGTTTTGAAATTTTTTTGAAACATGAGAATGATATACATGATATGATCCAAACCAATAATCAGAATATTGCTGAGACACAAAACCATTTCTACGATAAGTAGAAGTCCTATTAGTAAATGGAGATAATTGGAATAATTGTTTTATTGAATATCTCTTGTGAGAAGTTACAAGTTTTGGTTTATTAAGAGCAACATTGCCAACTACATCTGTTTTACTATTAGTCTTTCTATTACAATCAGAATCAGAAGATGATTTTGCAGTCTCATCAACTTTCTGCTTTGGTCGCCATTCAGTTCGCACTTGAGACCTTTTCTTTCTCAATTCTGAAACAAAAGATTTAAATTTGTTAGGAAAATGAGATTTCTGAGTTTGTATTTTCTTTTGTTTACATGTGATGGTTCGTTTCTGTGAGTGCCTTTTCTTTTGCTTTTTACCTTTTTCATAATAATCGGTACTCACAGGAATTGACTCATCAACCTTAGTTGATGATTCACCTATTTCAAACACACTAGGTAAAGCATGAGAAATGATAATAAAATCGGTATGATCTAGAAGTTTTGCAATGAAGTCAAACATACCAATACTTTCATCAACAAAACCATCATCAGAATTTAAAAAATCATTTGCACACGCAAATAAGCCATCAGTATCATCTTCAAAAGTTTGAGGTGCCATGGAAGAATTTGAACACATTTTAGTTTCGGATTTAAAAACTGTGTTCTTCATTACAGTAGAAAACACAATTTTCTCTAAGTCAACCAAAGTTCTTTCATCATCTAAAGTGTTTTGAAGCTCAACAATCTTGCTTTCCAAAACAAGTGGAGGAACATAAATTTTAGCTTTAAAAGGTTTTGCCTCCAACTCTTTAGTAGAATAACTTTCAAAATAATCATTTGAAAGAAGCTTTGTTTGTTCAGAAAGATAACTATCATTCAACTTTTGATAGCAGAATGGTAGTTGCATTTTCGTTGTTTTCTTTCTGTTCTAGTCTTCTTTGGCCTCAACTTCATCAGAAGATTTAGTAACAAATTTGGGTTTCAAATGAGGATGTTTGGTAGCCACTTGTAGAAAATCAAAGTTATATAAAGCTGGCTGTTTTCTGCTTACTTTCTTCAAATAATGTGGGTTATCGTAACCAAGACCCCACTTTTCTTTAACATCATTATCCTCATTTGGTGTGTTTAGAAAGATGGATTGATTTGTTTGACATGGAGTATACAATTTTGCTTCCAAACCATTTACCTTTTTCTCCAAATTCTTCTTTTCAATCTGCAATTTATGAACTTTTAGAACAAATTCTTGTTTCTCAAGATCAGATTTTGTACATTTTGAAACAGCTTCAGAAATATTATTTTCAAAACAATATTTTTGTTGTTTAAAATCAGTAGCAGATTTGTTTAAAGAATCAAATAAGGTTTTGTTCCCAACAAGTTCCTTGTTGAGATCAAAAATTGTTTGACGCTTCTTAGTAACCGTGCTTTTCTCCTTTTTGAGTTTAGCTTGAAGGTCTTGAAGCTCTACCATCATAGCTTCCATCTATTTTAGAAAATCAGATTCAGAATTAAATTGTACCTCATCGGAAGTTTCCTTGTCATATTCATCGTACTTTACTTCCTTACCCATGAGGCACATGTGAGCTGTCTCTTCTTTTTCTTCATCCTCTGAGTGGTCTAGCCAAAATTCATCTTCTGCGATCAAAGCCTTTCCAGTTTCTTTCTGTTTTGCCAGAAGCATTTTGTTCTTGTAGTAGTCTGAGTTTCTTACTGTAGGCTTCTGGCAGTCTTTGGCATAATGGCCCACTTTTCTGAAGTTGTAGCACTTTATCAGCTCATCCGACTTCTTCTCACTGTAATCATTCACATACTTCTTCTTTTCCTTATGTTTCCTTTCCACAAACTTCTTATCCTCGTATCTTCTTCCTTCCACTCTTTCTTTATGATCAAAACTTCTAGACCCTGAAGAGTACCTCCGACTGTTTGATCCCGACTTCTTGTAGAATTTCTTTTGAAATGCACGGGTCAGCAATAACATTGCTTGTTTCAAGTTTTCCCCATCATCAGAGTCAGAATCAGTAGCATCAGAATCATCAGTACTTGGAACAATAACTTTCTTCTTCTTTTTCTTATCCTTTTTCTCCTTTTTTCTTAGCTACCACCAAGGCAATGAGATCTGCAGCTTTCTCAACCTTTTTCTTCTCTCCTCTTTTCTCTTCCACTTCCTCCTCGTTCGGCCTCAGTGTTTCGTACACTTCATGAAGAGGAATGTCACTGACATCCTTCATCTGTTTCATCCTTCTTGTGTATTTCTTCCATTCGGGCTGAAGGATGCTGAGAAATTTGACATCATTTTCTTTCTGCTTCTTCTTCACTTTGTTCTTTGCAAGCTCATTTAGCAACAGAACAAACCTCTCATAAGTTTCCTCAAGGATCTCTTTCTCCTTAGCTTTGAAGTCCTCATAGCTGTTAATGTAGTTAGCAACCTTCATCTGATTACCAACCTTGGATCCCATAATCATCTTTTGTAGTTGATCCCACATCTTCTTTGCATTTTCCTTGTAGCTATCTATTTTGATGTAGATCTAGTTAGGTATGCTTTGCAAGAGTAGAGATCTAGCTTGCTTGTCAGCTTTATATCTGTTCTTTTGCTCTTCTGTGTATTGAGTGATATCTTTCGGTGTTGTCTTTGTTTTCTGCTCTCTGTCCATGTTCCCGTCTTCACTATCTGAGGATTCGTCATCAGGGATTTCCATGGTTATAGGAACCATTGGGCCTTTTTTGATTGATAGCAGAATGTTTTCACCGTTGGCATGTCTATCAACGAAATCCAAGAACCGTTCTTTCCATTGTTCGTACTCTCCTTTGAAGAGAACCGGTGGTTTCATATCCGTGCTAATAGCAAGTGCGTCTTTGGAAGTCATCTTTAGCATTACACTGTTTGTAATGATCATCAGAAATTCAGGAACAAAAGAACCTTCAAAAGTCAAACTTGGTCAAATCTGGAAAAACTCAGAAAAATTCTACGTATGGAACTCGCATAACAAAGGATACAAACTTTGCGCAAAAACAGTGATGTGCGCGTTTGAAGTTCGCGCACACTGAAGGATGCGAGAAAGAGCTTCGCGCAAACAGGCTCGTGCGCGTTTTAGCTTCGCGCAGAGAACAGCTTGCTAGTTTCTTCCAAAATCACTTCGCGCAATGACGTTGCGTGTTCTAGACTTAGAAAACTTTTCGATAATCTACTTCGCGCAAACAACACACTTCTCGCAGATGATCACTTCTCGTAGATGAATGAAATGAACAGTAAAAAGCGCACAATCAAGGTCTTACGAGTTTCTTCTTCTCACACGTAACAACTTGCGTGTTCTTCATGTTTTTCAAAATTCTTTGATGTACGAGTTCTTCAGTCTTTGCGTCTTTGCGCGTTCTTGCCTTTGCGTGTTCTTCAGATCTTGCGTGTTCTTCACTTTACGAACAAAACCTTGATTTTTCAAGTCGAAATCGATCAAATTCTTCACCAAACGATCTGAAATTTCGCAGGAATTATCTATTACATACTACGAACCGATTACAACCAATTGATTTCAAACAAATACACTAGATATTACCAATTGATTTAGAACAATATGATTTAAAAACTCGAACACGATTTCAAGAAAATCTAAAATTCACATCAAATTGATGTAAATTTGACAATGTAATCGAAACTGAATTTGTTCTAGATGCTAAAACGAATCTAATGCAACCAATTAGAACTTAAAAACAACATTGAATCATGAAGTTGAATCTAAACAGGACGTTTTGCTCTGATACTAATTTTGTGTTCCACAATCAGTCTAAAACAATCAGATGACAACAATTTCTCAATTGAATAGTTATATTTCAATGTCATTCAATTACACAGAAGCTCTCTCAAATACTTTCTCTGTCTACAATATGTGCACACAAATCACTTTTTAACAACTCTCACAACTAGCCATATCCCTATTTCAACAAAACACTTAAACAATAGAAACACTCACAACACATACACTAAACATTGACTTTCACTTTGACTTTTATTACAAAGACTTTAACTATGCTTGAGAGTTTGACTTGAGCTTTGACTTGTATTGATTTCAGTTTTCAGTCTTCTATGATCTTGTATCCAACATATTTCTGCACTAACACTTATGCATTGAATGCAAATGACACTTGTCAAACTGAGATTTTCTTTAATAAAAAATAAGATATTTGAAATGACTTATCAAGATACAAAGAAGACCTTTGTACTTTGATAGGACAATATCTTATTAAAATATATCTGCCACAAATCTTTTTGAGATCTTTTGGAGAAAGTCTCCATCAATTCAGAACTTGAGTGTATATCCTCTGTGCAATATAAGGTTCCATTCCTTTTGACAGGAGGATGTTGGAGAGAGGGGTCTAGTCAAATTGAAGCAATTTGCCGAAATGTTCTTCTTTCGGCAAAATCTGGTCCTGCCGAAACTTGTTCTCTCGACAAGAGCTTATTCTAGCGACCAAAATGTCTGACCGAAGATAGCAGCTTCAGCAGATGATCAACATCATTGGGCTTGCTTCATTCTAATTTCGGTTGGTCTTCGACTTCACCGAATTTTTGAGGCACTACTAAGCTATTACAATGAACCTTGAAATAAACTAAGTATGAAGATGATCAACATTTTACATATGTGAAATAACAAACCAAAGGGGAGGTCATCTTCAAATCCTTGATAACTCAACACCTTAAACATCATATTTTGGTGTCATTTTAATCGTATTGACGAAAACATTATAGTGATGTATTTTGTTATAAAAATATTTATTTTTATTATGATATCTAAATAAATTACATAAATTAATTAAAATATAGAAAATTATAAAATAAGAAATAAAAATATGAGAGAAGTAAAACGAAAGTTTAAAGAGGATAAAATTTTTATGAATGTAATTTTAGGTATTTTTGTTTTTTATGAATAAGTTATAAAATAAGAAATGTAGGTCTTTTGATTTCATGATTATGAGCTTTTTAATCAATATTTATGTTATATGATTTGTATTTTTAAATACTATTTGTTAATTTTCATTCAGATTGATTATTTGGGAAAAAAACATTAAACAACTCATTAAAGGTAAGTTGGTCATTTTACTAGTCCTAATTTGTTCAATCCTATCTTACCAAACGATGAACAACTGTCATATCCTGTTCCATCCTATATGTGGGACCAAACGTACCCTAAAAGAAATTAATCCACCAAGATTATAGGGAAATAGAACGCTTCAAACCACCAAGATTAAAGATCTCTAAAGGAAATGAATATTTTTGAAAATAAAGATACCTCCAATTCATTTTCATTAATAATTAACTGCCTTTACAAGATTGGAGCCTACAAATATTTATATGAGAGATGGGCAACAAGCCTTAGACAAGATAAAACAAAGGTTGCCTAAAAAGAATCTGTCCCAATAGTACAAAAATGGCAATCAATAGCAATATGGACCACTTCACCGTTCTGCAACTTTTTCCAGAAAAGTTGATATTGTCCCCTAAAAAATTAGCATTCTTGAAAATGATGCTTGATAAGAAATTCCCAAAAGTATGACATGTGATTTCTTGAGATCCTTCTCCTACCTTCTCCTTACCTTTGACAGGCATGGAAGAAGATTTGATTTCCTTAGATGATGTATTCTTCATAAGAATCATAGGTTTGCTAAATGTGTAACACCCCATAGTAGCTATATTCACTTAAACACATTCAGAGCAACTAAGTAAACTTTATAACAAAATAGTAATAGTTATAGACAACCGAATGTTAAGGTACATATATATACAATCCCAAAAGTAACTATTCATAAAGTAAGGTTGTCCGGTAAGTTGGTCTTCAAAATGTTCACTCTTGGTCTCTCAACCCGGATAATCCCCTAGTCTGTCTCTAGAACCTGCCACGGAATAACAAACGTGACTGAGCAATAACTGAGTGAACAGATAAGTGAAATCAACAATAAACAATATGGGGTAAGTACAAATTATCCCTATAATCATGAAATGATAAAATAAATCAATTGAATATCACAAAGATATAACAAAGGGGTTCACGTAATCACCCATTCCGTGTTTCATGTTATTCAAGTTCACACAAATCACCCAAATACACTAAACCCGTTGTTCCCAAAAAATGTATGGTTCTATGGGCACAAGTGAGAACTAGCAGTGTGGGAACGACACCCACTAGCCCTCGACTACTATTAAAGTAGTCCTAGTTCTGTTATATTCCTTGGATATCCATTCGCCCTCATGGATGGATCAGGGCCAGTTCACTCTCCACGCATACACGAGGACACCATAGTGATTATAGCCGACATGAAAGCATCACAAAGTTGGTGCCCCCGACTAAGTGTCTGGGTAAAGGATCACAACTAATGTGATTTAACCGGATCACAAAGATATAACAACAATCGATGAACAAGTCAATATGGCTTGACTCAATCTAGTCATGCCATTCTTAATCCGATAATATCACGGTCATTGGACCGATTCAAGAAATCATATTTATCACATTCCATTCGCGCCTCAGCATTCAGAGTAAATGTCAAGAACTGGGCCAATGGTCCCTATTAGGGGCAACAGACTTTGGAACACTCCTAAGTCATGCTCAACTAATGGGACACCAAATGGAATTCAACAAAGGAATAAAACGAATAAAATCTAAGAATCAACATCATTGATGCCTTTTCATACCTCAAGTTTATCATTAGGTAAATCGATTTCGAATAGAATTACCCTTAAAAATAGATCATTCCCGTTTCAAGATATTAAAAGATTCATACCTTTATATAGTCGAGACAATCAAAACTCGATGCCTAAACGCCAAACATTCCCAAAATCCTTGCTAGTCGGATTCCTATCACAATAAATGTACACTTAGAATTATACCATGTTTGTTTAATCTCTCTATCTATTTTTAACCTTCTTTTACTTTAATTAAGCTTTATTTACATCCTAATAAACTTGTAATTCATGGCTAGTGTTGGTTAGAGGATGGTGTGGGTTGATCAAACAAACAACACATTGCAGTCTCTTGCACATTTCAGCTTCTGCCCATCTTTGTGTTTGACATATTACTCACACCTAGAAGATGATTTTGGTGTTATTGTCTAAATGAAAGTTGTAACTATGCCTCGGAAGATTTCCATCGCACTGGATTCATGTTGTTTGAATCTATGATCAATTTTATATGAATTTTATGCTAACAGTGTGCAAATCCCGAGTTTACAGAAACCAACTACTGTAATTTGGTATTTTGGCACATTTAAACTCAAAATTAGTGTTTGGGATCTTCATAACAATTGTACTAGACATAATAAGGTTTCCAACTACATATCACACACCTCAATTGGATCGATTTTTAATTTATACACATTTTTAAACCAACAACAACTTCTGTTTCCTTCCAACAACACCAAATTTAACTATTTTTAACATATCAACACTACCACAAGATTTAGTAATCATTCTAAACCATCTATGAACCAATTTGATTTGGTTTTACATCCTTGAACATCACATAATAAAAAAATCACTAGAATTTTAGGTTACCAAACATCTAATCAAATATTTCCTAATTTCTTACCTTAAGGATGATTAGAACATCTCCAAGATGTGGATTCCTTCATTCCCTTACAAACTCCAACCCCTAACAACAAGAATAGACATAATTTTAATATGTATTTCAACCAAATAACCTAAATTTCAAGATTATAATCTTACCCAATGATTTACCTTCATGATTTAGCTCCAAATCATCAAAATCTCATCATTTCATCAAGTTTTGAAGCTTAATTTCATGGATAAAGGTTTGGTCTAGGGTTTTTGAGGAGAAACATGAAGAGGAAGGAGATTGAAATCTGATTATGAATTTTTTTTAATTTCAGATTTTGTTTTATATTGTTCAATTTTTCACTTTTAGTCCCTCAGGTTTAATAAAATGCATCCTTACCATGTTTGGAGAATTTCTTCACATTTTGGTTTAATTATAGTTTCACTTATCCATGTTTAACCCCTCTAATGGTTATGTTTGACATAGTTAGTTCGGTTTAATTCCTTATGCTATAGGCACAAGCATACAAAGCAATGACTAACTCCAAACACTAACTTTTCAATTAAAGTTCGACATAAAAGTCCGGTTATTATATTTCTTCCCCCTTTAAAAGAAGATTTTGTCCTCGAAATCTAGAATAGGGTTAGAGGAGTTACAATTTTTGTAGAAATCTGGATAATCGTTTTTAAATGATTTCTTTTGTTCCCACGTCGCTTCCCGGTAATCCTGATTCTTCCAAAGGACTTTTATATATGGAATCGATCGGTTTCGTAGCTTCTTCGTCATTCGTTCGATTATCCGTTCTGGTTCTTATTTGTATGAAAGATCTAACTCAATTTGATCTAGCGGGTAGTTGATTACATTTAGGGGATGATAATTATAATCGCGTAACAATGAAACATGGAAGACATTGTGAATGTGAGACATCTGTAGCTAAGGCAAGACGATAAGCAACTTCGCCCACTCTTTCCAAAATTTCAAATGGACCAACATATCGAGGGCTCAATTTGCCTTTAATACCGAACCTTCGTGTACCACGGATAGGAGACATTTTAACAAAGACACTGTCACCTGGATGGAATTCTAAAGGTCGTCGCTGTTTGTCGACGTAACTTTTATGTCGAGAGTGGGCCTCTCGCATATTTTGTTTTGCCAACTCGACCTTTTTTGTAGTGATCTGAACTAATTCAGGACCCTTAACCGTCCTTTCGCCTACTTCATTCCAACATAGTGGAGCTCTACACTTTCGGCCATATAGAGCTTTAAACAGGGCCATTCCGATCGAAGATTGGTAACTGTTGTTATACACAAATTCAACCAAAAATAAATACTCGTCCCAATTTCTAGACCACTCCAAAGTTGTTAGTCCAAGATTCAAGCACAATATCACAATTAAGATCACAAAGTAAGCACAATATAGATAGAGAATCTAGAGAGAGAAAGTGTATGTCATATATCTCTTAGTGTCACATATTACACACTTTCAAACTTACATTGAAAACAAAGATATAAAAGCTTATATACGGGTCAAACAAGCATTGACCTCATATAAAGCATACTAATAGAAAACTCAACATCTTGACAATACAAATGATCTAAACTATACATTAACAATCTCACCCTTTTAGATCAATTTGTAAAACATCATCTATTCCACCTTGTAACTCTTGATTGTCTGACTCCCAGAAGTAACTCAAAACTTCTAATGCTTCTTCTGAAATTAATTCTGTCATCTAAAGCTTCAAGAACTCTCAACATCACAATTCTTTCTCTTCTTGGCATATGATCACCTTCTAGCATCCTTTGTCTTTCACTCTCCTTGTACCTTTCATTGAGCTGGAGTCTGATCACCTTGAGTGTACCATCAGAGAACTTGGCAATCTCAGAGACTCTGAAAAAATCTCTTATTGTTCTCCCCATTCTTGTAAATAACTCCTAACTCAGGTTCTTCAAGTCCAGTGAACAGATCATAGGTATCAATATTAGAAAGACTCAGATTTGGCTTTATCATGTTGATCTTCTTTTGATTGGTCTCTATCCCCAATTGAAAATCATAACAATAAGTGTAGTTTATGTGCCTCTTCATGAATCTTTTGATAGCCTCCAAAGGAAAAAATATGTTTTCTCCTTGTATAGACATGCTTCTGAACTGATGATACATATACTCATTATCATCCACATTCAGAAATTGAAAATCAGCTTCAGAGAAAGAACATTCTGTCAGATCTCTCCTTTTCACATAGAAAACTGGATACCAAATACGAACAAATTGCTTCAGCCTCACTTCTTTCATAGTTAAAATGCCTGACTTGTTTTTCACTGCCTTCTCTGTCAATCTTACCCAGTTCATCAGTCTGGCATACTCTTCCTGATATTCTTTCGGTTGATTAGACACTCCCAACACCTTGTATTTATCCATAGGTCTGATTCTATGAACAAATATTATTTTCATCTCTTCTTCCAAGAAAGGAGCTCTAAGTGAATTTCTCATTTGCCTTAGTTAGGCTTCTGTGGGTACAAGAGGTGCTTCAGGTTCAGCATTGGCATTTGAAGGTCCTACTTCATCCTGAATGGGCATTAAGGGTACATGAACTTCAGTTTTAGGTTGGTCATCATCATTAGGCTCAACATATTGAATTGGGCTTAGATGGCTTTGTGGAATTTCAGTAGTATCAGAAAAGTTAAATTCCTTGAATGCTGGAACAACTAGAACATCATTTATTGGCTCAGGTACTTCATTAGGGACAGGACTTAGGTGAATATCCTTTGGAGTTCCCAATAAAGTATCCAAAATGTTATCTTCATCATAATCCATCAAATTTTCTCTTTCCTCTTCCTTAATTCTCCAGAACTTTTCATACTTTACATTGGATTCCTCATCATAATCAGAAGATAAATCAATCACATCTGCAACATTCATTCCTGTAATCAACAAAATCTTATCTCTTGTAGAAACCTTAGGCTTTGCAACCCTTGGTTCTACATCCTTATTCACATATAAGACCAACTCTCTACTTTAATTTTGATCTGTCTGCTCATTTTGTCTGTCAGCATTCTGCTCCTCTTCCTCTACATTTACAGTTTGAACATGTGCAGAATCTACAGCAGTTCTCTGTCTTTTACTCATCTCTCCCTCATGATTTTGATCAGAATCATGATCATGTCTTTTTCTACTAACTGCTTGAGATTTTCAAGAAGATTGAACAACTTTAGTGAGCTCCTGAATGTTCCTGACAACATCTTCTTTGAAAGCTTTGAATTCAGCTATAGTTACAACACCTTCTGAAACTTGAGAAACATTTGGTTGGGATTGTTGAGACCTCAATAAACTAATCAAATGAACATCAGACTGGTCAGCAGGTTCTTGAGCAGTAACTTAGCAAAGAGCAGTGATTTCAGATCCTCTACATACATATATACAGGCTGAATAGGTGGAGGTGGTGGTGGTTGAACTGGCTCCTCAACAACTGGATTCTTGCCTTTAAGCAATCTCTTAATATCACCAATCTCCTGTTCAAATCTATCAAACAAACGATCTTCGACAGTCTTTAAGGCACTGTCTAAAAGTTCCTTAGACACATAGTCTGGGAAAGTAACACCGGGGCTACATAAGCTCTACGTTCTCACAACAGTTGATGAGGAAACCGTGTGGCCTGTGTTCATAGTTGGCATTGTGTTAGCAGTGACAGGACTTCCATCCCATCCTTGTAGTCCAGATTGTGGAGCTACTATGGATGTTCCGATCGGGTCACCAAGACTTCCGATGGTAGCAGATTATACAAGTATCCTAGGAATGATTATTGGTAATTCAAGTGGCGCTAGACTCAATTGTGCATTGAAATAAAGTGAGTACTGGGGAAGATGTACTCTATTTTCAATATCTATACTTTCCGAGTGAAAGCTAGATAACGTTTGTGCTTGATCCCCATGAATATGTGAGACTATTACATGTTCTGAGGTAGCATAATGGCTGGCTGGGGTGTTCAATTGTGTTAGTGGGCAACTAATGGCTTCTTCAATATCTTCACGCAACACATGCGGCTGTCCGTCTGGAATGGTAGGTTTGGTTACACACACGCTCACCATATTCTTTTTCTTCAGTCACTCTCAACCTCACATTTTCATCATTTTTAACTATATCTCCCTCATTCCTCCTTATGTCTCCAACCACATTCATAACAGTGGTTTCAGCGTCAATGTCCATAGAATTATCATTTAAGAATCCGAAGCTATGTCCCATATTGCCATCATCATCAGCATCAGCATCATCATTTATGTGATCATTTGCATTACGATCTATCTCTTCATCTGAACCAGCAGTAACAGATGGAATACTTTCACTTGAAGAACTTGCCGCATGATTCGACTCAGTTTCAGAATTCTGACCGTCATCGGCATTCTCTTCCTGAGGACCCAATTGTTGAATGATAGCCTACTCAGGTTGAGATGTAGAAACCACTTGATGTATACCAATATTTTCCTGGGTTTCTATAGCCTCAAGTCTAGAAGACTGACCCACTACATTTTCCCTCTTGGAATATTCCCTCATCTCTCCCCGTTCAAGTACCTCCATGGTAGTTTGAACCCTTACTGACTCCACTCTCCTAGGGATTGAGTCCTGGGAAGAGGAAACCGGTGTTGGTCGTCCCATATAATCTATATAAGCTCTTACACTCCTTGAGTTTGGATCAACGTAAGCAAGTAATGCGTCGGGAATTGGCATAGAGTACTTGAATGCTTGCTTCTGCTTTTGAAGATATCTCATGAAAAATTCTGGACCAACCTCATGATGACTTCTCTTTGGTATATCTCTGTTGGATCTAATCATGCTGTGGATGATCAGTTGTAGAAATCTCTGGTATGACACAAACACAGACTTCTTAGAAGTTTTCTTCAGTTGAACTCTTTCACATAGCTTTATCCAGAAAGCTATAGAGTAGTCCACGTGCAGATCATACACCATGGCGTGAAAGAGTCTTAGCATATGCATACTTGTGTTGTCAAACCCAATAGGCTTGGCAGTGAAGCATCAGTTGATAATAGAGAACATCTGATACCAGAAAGATGGCAGATTTGATTTCTTGAACTGACTAATCTTGGTGAGTTCTCCAACATAGCCTAAGGCTCGGATGCCTTCAAACACTTCAGAATCAATAGGAAATGGATCAAAGTTGTTTCTTCCTTCTCTGGAAGATCAAGAATAAGTTTGAGTCTTTGATAATTTAGAATTGATGTAAAGTGATCAATCTGAATCTCAAAGTATCTATTGTTTCCATCATTGACAAATGAGATAGTCTTCCAGGCCTGTTGTAAGTATATAAGAGGAACAATTGTTGTGGCAGTCAGTGCATAGTATAATGGATGTCCTCTGAATAGATCCAATACCAAGGGATCAATGCTGAGATGATCAAAATCAACATGATGGCTGTTCTGATACAACAACAAATAATCTGTAGGATGGATCAGTGCAAGATCTGGATTTTCACCAACGACCGATTGGTAATGAGATCTGGATGATGGCATAGGAGTTTCTTTTGAGACATTCGGATCATTTTCATCCATTTGCACTATGGGATCATCTGAGTTAACACTGGCCATTTGAATGCCTGAAAAGTTGAAAATTATTGGATATGGATCCAATATGTCAGTAAAATCCCAAAATTTTTATTTTTCAGAAACACATTTTTGAAAAAATTTCTAAGTTAAACAACACTTAGAAATTTTTTCACAAAGTACTTGACTCAAAATTGAAAGAATATTGCAAATTGTCGCAGAGAACAAGTGCAACAACACTTAGAAAAATATTTGACATCCAAAGAAGTCGCCGAACCCTTAAATCATTGAACTTGTCGTGAAACCCATAGAGTTCATCTCAATAACTCACAACATTCAAGCCAAGAACTTGCAAAAGTCTTTTCAAGAACTCACAAGTTTCTAACTTGTAAAAAAATTGAAATTTCAAAATATCTAAACCACTGTGGAACCTTTAATACTCGATTAAATTGGATTATTTGAGTTCGAAAATCTATTTAGAACTTATTTCACACTTTAATCTGGATTACTTAACACTGTTAAGGTCCATTTAAGTTCAAATCAGTCCTCAATATGTTCGAACAGTCCAAACATCCATAATCAAAACCTAGAGTCAAGGAATACGATTTTGAGTTTCAGATTATTAACAATGAGCTTGATTTTGAAATCCCAACAATATTATCAAGTTAAAATATAGATTAATCGAACGAGTTTCGCTCTAAGACTTCAAAAATCAAAGGTTCGGTTCGATAAAGGGTTTAATGTAAGATGAACACTCACAAATGATAAACCCTAAATCGATGAACATGGAAACCTATAAACAAGAATCAAACGCAAATACAAGATACAATACAAAGATTCAACAATGAAAAACAACAAACAAAACAAGAAACCTACACTGAATCAAACAAATAATCTCGAAATATGAGAAGTCGTAAGAAGATGAAGAACTCGCAAGTTCTTATAGTTGAGAGAATACTAAGTGATAAACCAAAAAGATCTAAGACAAGTGAGTTTAATGAGGAATCAACTCGTATTTATACTCATGAACAGGGTTGACACGTGGCATGACTTGATAGTACCTCCCACTTATCGCAAATCACTGGAAAGAGGAACTTGTTGCAAATAATGACAAGTTGTGTGTGAACTTGTCGCAAGGTTCGATTGGCGACAAGTTGTGCATGGAGTAGAAGTCGCAAAGCTTGGTGTACGAGTTCTTAGAATCGCAAGTCGAAAGTTGCGAATTCTTCACTTGTCGCAGGCTTTGGTTTGGGTCAAGTAACTTGTCGCAGACCATTGCTTGCGTGAAGATAGAAGTCGCAAACAATGGTTTGCGTCAAGCTACTTGTTGCAGACCAAAGCTTGCGTCAAGTGACTTGTCACAAAGCACTTATTGCGATTTCTATACTTAGAATTTTTTTTGTAAAAATTTCCAAAAAAATGGAAACTTGACACTTTGACTTTTTGACTTTCCAAAAATAGTAACTTTGAACAAGTTCACTTGTAAAGAACAAAAATAACATCTCTTATTTGAAAATTTTCAGATTTCAAAACTTTTGAACACACACACACTTACCGACATTTATCTAATACTTCCCCTTGAAGTGTGCACAGATGTGTATACTCCCCCTAGATGTATGCATTAATTTAGCTCAACATACTGAAGTATGAGTCCTGATCTGAGTTGATCAGAAGTCAAAATCCAATAACATTGAAGACCGGATCTTGAACTGAATTATTTAAGAGCCATTCTCTTCACCCCCCTTCAATTCTGATTCCTGCAAAACAATTTTAACAGGTTTTGGTACCCACTGGTATTTGGGTCCAAAATGGTTAGATTTTTGAATCCACTTGAATTGGGATCTAGATCTGTTAAAATTTGTCTTATGGGAAGTGATCCTATATGTTCCATACCAGTGATGAGCAAAGTCTTTTTGAACAAAATTATTAGCACAACAATAAGAACAACATATTTTCTTTTGTTCTTATCTAATCAAATGATTTACAGAACTCATAAAATCAGACTTAGCAAAAGATTTACCTTTACGTACTTTGTTCTTCTTGACTTTTTGAGTGAGTGCAGATGATTTCTTAACTGCTTTGTCATCAATGGAACCTTTGACTACCCAAACCATCTGATCTGTCTTTGAATCATGCTTTCGATGAGATTTAAAAAAAGAGCTAGATGTACAATCAACAGATTTATCATAGAACAAATTAGAAGGACGAATCTGATTTGATTTGACAAATTTTTACTTGACACTATTTCCTTTGGAAACATGTTCAAAAACAGATCTGGAAGCCGTTTTAAAAGAACAAACTGATTCTGTTGAATTATCATAAGGTGATTGATTGATCACATCCGCAAATATTTCCAGTTGTTTTATTTTTTTCAAATAAGTTGTTTCTTTTATTAAAAATTGTGTCAAACTTCTTTTGCAAATCAGACTTGACCAACTGTTCTTTTAGAATGTCCGAGGATAGAACATATAAATTTTTGGTGAGCTTAAATATTTCACTTTCAAAGATTTGATGCTCTTGTTCAAAGTCTTTTTCTAAGTTCTTGTTTTTGTTAGAAATTTCTTTGAAAATTCGAGCATTCTTTTTCTCAAAGTTTTTCTTTTCAGTATCAAAAGACTTTTTCTTTTCTTGAAAAATTTGTCTTTCCTTTTCAAGTAAGTCTTGTAAAGTAGAAATTTGCTTGAAAATTTCAATGGATTTTTCTTCAAGAACTTTTCTCTCTTTTGCAAATGTGTCTCTTTCAGTTATTAAAATCTTTTCGAATTCAGAGACTTGCTTTGAGAGTTTCATGCACCTAAGCTCAAGATCTTTCTTTTCTTGAAATGCTTTCTTAGAAAAATCAGATAGTTTCTGGGAGTAAATATTCTCAAATTTATTTTTAACTGCATTGAAACTCTTCTTTAGATCAGCATTTGTAGTTTCCAGTGTGGATATTTTCTCTTCAAATATCTTGAATTTGTTCTGAGATCAACTGATTCAACTTTCAGTGCTGTTGATTTTTCTTCCGATATCTTCAACTTGCTTTGAAGATTTGTAATATCTCTCTCTTTTGATTTAATGATACCTGCAAAATCAGATTTAGAGTTAGTAATGCAGTTTGAGCATTCAATATTTTTCTTACCAGTTACTATTTTTTCTTCCAACTTATTTATCTGATCTTGAAGTGATAATTTTTGAATCTTTAATCTATCTCTCTCGACTTCAATTTCAGGTATCTCTGGCATATAAGCTATAGCACAATCTCTCCTAGACATCATAGTTGCCATCTTGATATCTAAAAAATATGCTTGAAAATGATCGTCCAAAGAATTCAGAAACAAATTTGACTCTGAAAGTCAACCTTAGTCAAACACGGAAAAACTCAAAAAATATATTCTAAGTGTCAGAAGTCGCAAACAATAGAGTTTGGAAGTCGCAAACAAAAGATACTTGTCGTAGGCCTTGAGAAGTCGCAAATAAAGGTTGCGAGTTGTTACTTGTTGCAAGTAGAGGTATGCATGTTCTGAGAAGTCGCAAGTAACAGTCTGCGAGTTCTTGCCTTAGCTGAAATTGAGAAGTCGCAGAGAAATTGTCGCAATGTGTTTGCGAGTTCTTGCCTTAGAAAAATTTCGAGAAAATAACTTGTCGCAATGCGTCTGTTGAGTTCTTGCCTTAGAAGTTTTTTCAGAAAATAACTTGTCGCAAAGAGCTTGTCGCAGAGAACTTGTCTTAAATCAAGCAAGAAAATTACCAAGAAGTCGCAAGTAGTGTCTTGCGAGTTCTTACTTGTCGCAAAGGGCACCCTGCGAGTTCTATACTTAGAAAAATTCTAAGTTTTAGAAATCAAGATCAAAAGGAGGACCTTGCGAGTTCTTGATCAGAAGTCGCAAACAACACAAAAACAAGAAAATCCTTCAGATTGCGAGTTCTTCAACTTGCGAGTTCTTCAACTTGCGAGTTCTTCAATCTGCGAGTTCTTCATATGAGTCTTGCGACAACTATAGATCTTGCGAGTTCTTCCTCGAAAATGCAAATTTCGGCCATCTTTGATTCAATTCCTGCAATTGAGATCTGAAAATTGACAGGGTTGATCGACTATTACAAGGAAAAAAATATTTAGTACAAAAGTTTGTATAAAAACAACAAAATCTATCAATTCGATTACAACACAGTGTTCGAACTACTTTTTCAAGAAAATGAACAAAACTTTAAAATTCACAAGGATACATTGTGGATTTGAATAAGTAATTCAAACAAGAATTGTTCCAATTGATGATGCGATCACTGTAGTATCAAATTCCAACTCCAAAAACGATCAATTGAGAATTTTCAAACCCAATAGCTACTTTCCAGATTAATTCTGCGTGTTCTTCCAAAAATGGAAGTTTTCAATGATTTTGACCAAGAATTCGTATAAATCCATGTTTGAAAATCTTTGGTTTGCTCTGATACCAATTGTTAGTCCAAGATTCAAGCATAATATCACAATTAAAATCACAAAGTAAGCACAATATAAAGAGAGAATCTAGAGAGAGAAAGTGTATGTCATATATCTCTTAGTGTCACATATTACACACTTTCAAACTTACATTGAAAACAAAGATAGAAAAGCTTATATATGGGTCAAAAAAGGCTTGACCTTATATAAAGCATACTAATAGAAAAGTCAACATCTTGACAATACAAATGATCTAAACTATGCATTAACAAAAGTACAATCACGTAGCATATCTTCCAAAGTTTGAATAGTTCTTTCAGACTGGCCGTCAATCTGTAGATGCTATGCGGTGCTTATATTCAATCGGGTTCCCAAGAATTCCGAAGTCCGGTCCAAAATCGTGAAGTGAATCTTGGGTCTCTGTCAGAAACAATAGAAACAGGAGCACCATGTAGTCGAACAATTTCACGGTTAAAGAGATCAACGAGTTTGCCAATAGAATCCGTTTCTTTAATAGGGAGAAAATGTGTCGATTTTGTAAGTCGAAGACAACAACCCATATTGCATTATTCTTTCGAGACGTTCTTGGCAAACCGGTTAAGAAATCCATCGTGATATTATCCCATTTCCACATGGGAATATCCAACGGATGTAACAATCGACCGGCTCGTTGATGTTCAATTTTGACTTTCTAACAAGTTAGGCATTTAGCAACAAACTCGACTACATCTCTTTTCATCCCGTTCCACCAAAAATGTTGTTTTAAATCGTGATACATCTTTGTGGAACCTGGGTGAATAGAAAATGGAGAATTATGAGCCTCAACCAAGATTTCTTCCTTCAGTTTCTGAACTCTCGGAACACATAATCTTTCCCGAAACAACAACACGCCTTTATCATCAACATGAAAATTAGTTTCAGAATCACCTTGGATCTTTTGATGTATTTCCAAAACCTCCCCATCAGACTGTTGAGCTTCTTTAATTTTAGAAATGAGGGTCGGTTCGACAGTAAGATTAGTTAACACCCCGTCTCCAACTCGAAAACATAATTTAACTTCCATTCTTTCCTAATATGTTGTTACTTGGGGTTGAACAGAAAATCATGATACAGATCCGACACATTTCTGACTAAGAGGGTCGGCCACAAGATTTTCTCTTCCAGGGTGATATTGTATTCGGACATCATAGTCCTTTAATAATTCAAGCCATCGACGTGCCTCATGTTCAGTTCTTTTCGTGTGAAACATATTTCAAGCTTTTGTGATCAGTGAATATGTCACATGTTTCATCGTACAAGTAATGCCACCAATTTTTTAAGACAAAGATAACTGCAGTTATCTCCAAATCATGTGTCGGGTAGTTAACTTCATACGACTTGAGTTGATGCAAAACATAAGCTATAACTCGTCCATTTTGCATTAATACACATCCCAATCAGTATTTGGAAGCATCGCTGTAAGCTTGATAACCGCCTGACCCATATGGTAAGGCAAGTACCTGTGCAGTTACGAGTCGTCGTCTCAATTCTTCAAAACTTTTATCCTGATCGTCACCCCATACAAACTTTACTTCTTTTCATAGGAGTTGAGTCAACAGTAGTGTGATCCTGGAAAAGTTTCCAACAAAACGCCGATAATATCCAGCTAATCCCAGAAATGCACGCACCTTAACAACATTGATTATTTTGGCTGATTAGTAACGACTTCAACCTTAGCGGGATCAACTTAAATGCCATCCGCTGAAATAACGTGGCCTAAGAATGCCACTCGATCCAACCAGAACTCACATTTTGATAGCTTGGCGTATATCTTTTTCTTTCAGAGTGTATCTAAAACTAATCGGAGATGTGTTTCATGTTCAGGATTTGACTTTGAATAAACAAGAATGTCATCAATAAATACAATCACAAAGTCGTCCAGATAATTCTTGAATACTCTAATCATCATATCCATGAAAATTGCTGGAGCATTTGTCAACCGAAATGGCATAACTATAAACTCATAGTGACCGTATCGAGTCCGAAATGCAGTCTTTGATATATTTGATTCCTTGATTCTGAGCTGATAATAACCGGATCTCAAATCAATCTTTGAGAAACAACTAGCACCCTATAATTGATCGAACAAATCATCGATCCTTGGTAAAGGGTATTTGTTCCAGATAGTGAGACGGTTCAACTCACGATAGTCAATACATAGTCTCATGGAACCATCTTTCTTCTTTACAAATAGTACATGTGCACCCCACGGAGATACACTGGGTCGAATGTACCATTTTTTTAATAGATCTTGTAGTTGCTCCTTCAGTTCTTTCAGCTCAGATGGGGCCATACGATATGAAGCTTTTCAAACTGGGTCAACTTCTAGAATAAGATCGATTGACAATTCAACCTCCCATTCAGGCGGTAACCCAGGAAGTTCATCTGGGAAGACATCAGGGAATTCTTTCATAATTGGAATATTTTCCAATTTAGGACTTGCTTTAGAAACATCCTGGACCGTGGATAGAAAACACTTCACACCCATGATCCATTAGTTTGTGAGCTTTTAAAGTAGAGATAACACAAATAGATTTTCGGGGTGGAATACCCTAAAGTACATGTTCAGGCTCAGTGACGTCCCCAAATATAACTTTTTTGGCTTCATAGTCAATTGTGACTCGATGTTTATAGCCAGCCAGTTCATACAGAGTATGAGATCAAAATCTCTCATTCTCATAGGAAATAAGGTGGCTATCCAGACTTTGTTCCCAATAATTAATGGACAATAAACATATTCATCTAAATGAAATTTAGTTAAATACCGTATAATATAATATGACATAATAAACTATTTCTATCCCATCCTAAGTCTACCCATTTCTCACAGGTCAAACTTAGATTTATTATACAGGTTGCAACCTATGCTCTGGTACCATAAATGTAACTTCCCAAACTAGCTATATTCGCTTAAACACATATGGAGCAATTAAGTAAACATTATAACAAAATAGTAATAGTTATAGACAACCGGACGTTAAGGTACATATATATATAATCCTAAAAGTAACTATTCACAAAGTAAGGTTGTCCGGTAAGTTAGTCTTCTAAATGTTTACTCTTGGTCTCTCAACCCGGATAATCCCCCAGTCTTTCTCTAGAACCTTCCACAGAATAACAAACGTGGTTGAGCAATAACTGAGTGAATAGATCAATGAAATCAACAATAAGCAATATTGGGGTAAGTACAAATTATCCCTATAATCATGAAATGATAAAATAAATCAATCGAATATCACAAAGATATAACAAAGGGGTTCCTGTAATCACCCATTCCGTGTTTCATGTTATTCAAGCTCACATAAATCACCCGAATATACTAAACCCATTGTTCCCAAAGAATGTACAGTTCTATGGGCATAAGTGAGAACTAGCAGTCTGGGCATGATACCAACTGGCCCTTGACTACTATTAAAGCAGTCATAATTCTGTTATGTTTCTAGGATATCCATTCGACCCTATGGCTGGATCAGGGCAGTGCACTCTCTACGCATACACAAGGATGCTATAGTGATTATAGCCACCATGGAAGCATCACAAAGTCGGTGCCCCCGACTAAGTGTCTGGGTAAAGGATCACAACAAATGTGATATAACCGGATCACAAAGATACAACAACAATCGATGAACAAGTCAATATGGCTTGACTCTATCTAGTCGTGCCATTTTCAATCCGATAATATCACCGTCATTAGACCAAATCAACAAATCATATTCATCACATTTCATTCGCGCCTCAGCATTAAGAGAAAATCTCAAGAACCGGGCCAACGATCCCTATTAGGGGCAATAGACTTTGGAACACTCCTAAGTCATGCTCAACTAATGGGACACCAAATGGAATTCAACAAAGGAATAAAACGATTAAAATCCAAGAATCAACATCATTAAGGTCTTTTCATATCTCAAGTTTATCATTAGGTAAATCGATTTCGAATGGAATGATCCTTAAAAATAGATCATTCCCATCTCAAGATAATAGGAGATACGTACCTTTATATAGTCGAGAAAATCAAAACACGATGCCCAAACGCCAAAGTTCCCCAAAATCCTTTCTAGTCAGATTCCTATCACAAGTAATGTACACTTAGAATTATACCTTGTTTGTTTAATATCTATATCTATTTTTACCATTCTTTTACTTTAATTAAGCTTTATTAACATCCTAATAAACTTATAATTCATGGCTAGTGTTGGTTAGAGGATGGTGTGGGTTAATCAAACAAATAAGACATTGCAGTCTTTGCACATTTAAGCTTATGTCCATCTTTGTGTTTGACATATTACTCTCACTTAGGAGATTAATTTGGTGTTATTGTATAAATGAAAGTTATAACTATGCATCTTAGGATTCTAATCGCACTGGATTCATGTTGTTTGAAGCTATGATCGATTTTATATGAATTTTATGCTAACAGTGTGCAAATCCTGAGTTTACAGAGACCAACTACTGTAATTTGGTATTTTGGCACACTTAAGTTCAAAATTAGCTTTTGGGATCCAAATACATATCACACACCTCAATTGGATCAATGGTAAATTTTATACACATTTTAAACTAACAACAACTTCTGTTTCCTTCCAACAACACCAAATTTAACTATTTTTAACATATCAACACTATCACAAGATTTAGTAATCATTATAAACCACCTATGAACCAATTTCATTTGGTTTTACAACCTTGAACATCACATAAAAAAAAACTCACTAGAATTTTAGGTTACCAAACATCTAATCATAGATTTCCTAATTTCTTACCTTAAGGATGATTAGAACATCTTCAAGATGTGGATTCATTCATTCCTTACAGACTCCAACCCCTAACAAAAAGAATACACATAATCTTAATATGTATTTCAACCAAATAACCAAAATTTCAAGATTATAATCTTACCCAATGATTTACCTTCATGATTTAGCTTCAAAGCATCAAAATTTCATCATTTCATCAAGTTTTGAAGCTTAATTTCATGGATAAATGTTTTGTCTAGGGTTTTTAAGGAGAAACGTGAAGAAGAAGAAGATTGAAATATTATGAATTTTTATTTATTTCAGATTTTGTTTTATATTTTTCAATATTTCACTTTTAGTCTCTCAAGTTTCATAAAATGCATCCTTACCATGTTCGGAGAATTTCTTCACATTTTGGTTTAATTATAGTTTCAATTATCCATGTTTAACCCCTATAATGGTCGTGTTTGACAGAGTTTGTTCAGTTTAAGTCCATATGCTATAGGTATAAGCATACAAAGCAATGACTAACTCCAAACACTAACTTTTCACATAAAGTTCGACATAAAAGTCCGGTTATTATAAAATGTCTTGTGGGGAGCCTTCTTCTTCACTTGTTGGATCCCGGATTTAATCTCACAACAATGATATAAACAATAAGAGTAATAACATCGGAAGCAATATAGTTTAATATCAAAGTAGATTCAAATATCACAGTTCATAAAGCAGATAATAGATAAACAAGATATTCTTGGAATAAAATATTCAACTTATATTATCAGATATAAGACTTCTTAAGCACACTTTGAACAATAAGGTGATGGTCCTATTTATAGGACCATAAAGTAAGCAGTGTACTTATCTGACAAATAGAAGCATGCTTGAACAGTGTCTTACCTAAAAGGTAAGATCAAGACATGCTTGAACAGTGACCTACTCTAGAAAGTAAATCTTATCACTAGGTGCCATGTCATCTGTTCTTCTTTGTCATGAAATTTAGAGTGAACATCTTCAGAGCTATGAAATAGGATCTCTGATGAGGAGCTCTCTGATGTCTTTCCGTGAGACTGTCTCTGAACTGACTTCAGAGACAGACTTGCTTTCTCCGAGACTGACTCTGAACTGACTTCAGAGACAAACTTGCTTTCTTCAGACTGACTCTGAACTGACTTCAGAGACAGACTTGCTTTCTCCACTGATGTTCCTTGATAGTCTTTAGATGAAGACTGAGTTATTTTCAATACTTTCATCGGTTCAGATTTGGGGCTAACAATCTCCCCCTAAGTACTGAAAATAAATGTAGGACACAGAGAATATTTAAACTAGAAAGCGAAGAGGAGAATGTTATCCTCTGTAAATATTACTTCTCATAATAATTTGGAATTACAAAATAGAATAATATTCAAAAATTAATCAGAACCTATCACTAGAACATATCCTATGAAACTTCATGATGAGCTCTCTGAAGTTAATCATTGAGCCAATTTACAAGTCTAGTTTTTCCAGTAGGTCTGCTCTGTGCTGTTCTTTCTTTACTTTAATCAACTTTTGTATGCCTTTCAAGGTTTCATCAGAATACTTTTCTAATTGCGAAGTTAGAAAGATTTTCTTCTCTTGGTTCACTCTGTAGATGAAACCCAGAGGTTCTTCAATGATTGATCCAGTCTTTTGTTTGTCCAGGTTTTCGATGGTTTCCACTGGTTCAGTCACTCCTAGATTTTCTTCACCCAAGTTCAGAGCAATCTGAAAGTCACGTTTGGATTTGTGTTTGATATAAGCTTCCATTGCCCGTCTTACTTCAACCATGCTCATTCTTATCTCCCTTCTTCCTGAATCGTATCTCGTAGAGAAATAGGCATATAGATGAGTGAGATCATATGGATTTAGATTTACGAGATCATTATCATTGAACTCGTAAATCTTCTTATCAGATCGAGTCACCACATAATGCCTATATATGATTTTGTTGAAGGCGAATGTCTTTTCAGTGATTTTCTCAACTTTTATTATGGGAGCATCGTTGAGAACCGCCATTCTTGGTGATGTCTTTTCATGTATGAATCTTCGTTCGTAGTTTGGCATATCCTCTCTGATTCTTGGATTCAGATGGATTACTTGAGTGTCTCCCATATTGAACTCGCAGTAGATATGCCGAAAGTGATATTCTATCGATGCTTCAGGAGTGGATTCTAAGAATGTGGGAGGTTGAGTGAATACCTTGTCTGCTAAACCGATGCTTGTCTTCTGAACAAGATTCTCTTGAGGAGCCTGTTCATCAACAACCATGGTTTCTTCGTCCTTGGGCTGTGACTGAGTTATCTCTGAAGGCTGTTCAGAGATATATCCATCTATCTCTGGTGATTCTCTTAATTCTGAAGCTGTTGAGGTATGATGAGTTTGAGCGTGTTTGAAAACATACTCTTCGACATCAATTACTTCGATCTGATCTCCAACAGCTTCTTCTGCTCTGTCAGAATCTGAGTTCTATTCTTTCTCAGACTTTGAGTTGAAGGCATCTCTCATCACCATTGGTGGTCTTTCGGGTGATGAGAATGCATCTTCAGAGGACGTAGAGAAGTCTACAAGTTGTTTGTTTTCTTCCTCTTCCAGAGCTCCAATTTTCTCTGGAGTTGCATTGGTTACTGGAGTGATTGGAACACCTGGTGTTGATGATGCAAAAAGTATTACCGGTGTTGTGAATGTTTGCAAAGTTTGGTTGTCATCAGAAGAGGTGGTGTTCCTCTCTGGTTCCTTCTCTTGAACTCCTTTGGTTGGTGGAGCAGAGGCAATTTCATTTACTGGTGCAGAGGGAGCAGCTTTAGAGGTCTGTTCGGTTGTATCTCTGATCTCTCTATCGTGTGATTCAGAGGCCTCATCATCATCCGAGTCCTCAGAATCATTAAATTTGGCTTTCTTCACTGCTTCGCTACAAGTCCCACCAGAAAACTTGCGTTTGTATTTGGGAGAGTCTGGTTCAGCGATTCCTTTTCCTTTGGGGTCAAGAAGAGCCTTCTGAATGAATTCAATTGCTTCTGAAGCCGCAGTTCTGATTTCAGCAACCTGGTCCTCTGATTTATAGTGATGAAGTTCAAGAGTAGCTTTAACCTGCTTCTGAGCAATAGTAGAGATCTTGGAAGAACATGTTAGCATTCTGCTCATGATTGCGGATTTGAATGAGGCCAGATCACTTTTGGTGATGAGGTCTTCAGTAGTCCGGGGTGGTGGTTGTGGTGTTGCTGATGGTGCGCTGACTGCTGGAACAGAGGCTTGAATTGTTGCTTTGATGAGGTCAGAGATAGAGGCCATTTGGTCTGTTGAGAGTGAAGATGATCTGGTGGCTATTACCTCGTCCCTTAGTTCTTGCAGAGCCTTCTGAACATCAATGGTTGTAGTTGCTTGATTTTTAAGAGCAACATTCTGAGCTTTAAGAGCGGCTACTTCTAGGGATGATTCAGCCTTCTGTTTAAACAGTTCTTGTTCCAACTCTTGGATTCTGTTTGAGGAGTCCAAAAGTTGGGTCTTCAGAGTGGAAACCTCTGCTCTGAGGTTGGTGTTTTCAGAATGAAGGCAGAGGTCTCTGAACCGTTAATTCGCTGAAAGTTATGCTCTTTCATGGAGCCTCTGACTTCCTCACAGAATCTCTGGAACTCAGATTTTGTGAGAAGTTCAGAGAGGGGTACATTGGTTACAACACATGTAGCCAATTTTTCCTCCAGTTCAGAGGAGCCTTCGTTCAGAGCTGTTTTGATGTTGTCTCTGGAAGGACTTCCACTCAATCCTTGATGTTCGAGAGAATCATCTATGAGTGTTCTGTTCTCAACCAAGTCCTCCTCCTCAGATTCAGAGGACCGGAAGTGAATGTGGGAGTTGAGCTTGCGATCCAGGAAAGTCAATCCTTGTTCTTGTAGGTCAATCCATTGTCCCTGAGTTGGACAGCTACTTCGGGATATCCTGAAGGGTGAGTGATGAGCCACAGAGGCATCATTATGTGTAGGAATTGCTGATGTACTCTGAGGCAACTGAGTACTGAATGTATTGGCTAAATCCTGTGAAGAGGACTTATCCTGAAATTGAGTTTCCTCAGTTATGTGAACTTCAGAGGTGGAAAAAGGTACCTCTGAAGTGGCTGGATGGTTTGGTTTCGAGGTGTGCACCTCTGATTCAATAACCATTACCTTTGGATCAGGTAGGTTAGATTATGTGGTTGCACTGGGAGATGGGGTTGGTGTCCTAAAATATATGTGCCTTGGGGCATCTTTTTGTGTGGAAGGGGAAGAACTCTCAGGTTTCTCTAAGTCCTCAAAAGACTTGCTCTCTTCTCTCTGAGAATCTTCAGAGCTAGTCTCTGAAGATTCATCCTCAGTTTCCTCAGAGCTAGTAGAGCTATCCTCTTCACTAGCAGAAGAGGTTTCTTCCATAACTCCCTCATTGACAGCCCCTTCAAGTGTTCTGTCATCTCTCTCAACTTCGGTTTCTCTAGCAAGAGTACCCTCTGGTTCACTCTTATGAGAGCTCTGAACTTCAGGGTCCTCAGATCCCTCTGAAGCCGAGTTGCTCTTACTTTCCATTCCAGGTTCAGGACCTAAGTGTGTTAGGGTTCCTAGAACTGGTTCTAGTCCTTGGGGAACACTGAGATAAGAAGCTAAGGCTAAAGATTGAGGATTTACCTGATTCACCATGTGGTGAGGGATCCGCCTTGCTTCTGGATAGCCTTCAGAGAGAATCGTCGGTTTAAAGTTGTTCATTATGTAGAAAGGAGTTTTGGGTTGTTCAGTGGCGATCAAAATATGAAGCTTCTCGATCGTCGCATGGATGATTAGAGACAGAAATCTAGGGAATGTTATTGAAGGAACTTTGGATGATTGGGTCATTTGTTCAGGGTCCTTTGACAAGCATTTGTTCTTCTTCTCTATGGATGTCAGTATCATATCAAAAATTATGCCGACCATGTCCAAGTTGCGATTGAAGAATAGGGCATACATGATTGACAGAATTTCGGGTGTTGCTTGATCCATGCTCCCCAGTTTGCAGGTGAGAGTGCGGTTTAGTACCGAGATCATGTAGTTCCAGATTGGTGGTAGATGTTGTCGTCGGAAGTTACTCAATCTGGTGATTTCAGTGTTGTAACCTAGCATTCGGATGAACTGGAGCAGGGTTTTGGAAGTTGGGCGTTTTTCAAAACGCGTGATTTAAGTTCCTCAGTTGTTAGGAGAGGGAGAACTTCTCGTAGAACAGTAGGAGTGATGAGTATTCGACATTTTACGACTTGAGATATGTCGAACTCGCTAATTATTTCGTTTTGTTCATCGCTGTAGTGACTGGAAGAATACCATTCTTGATCAAACGAGAGCGGACATTCATTGGTAAAGGCAGTTAAGGCTTGAGTTAGTTCATAGTTGGAGAAGAACTCGCAGATTATTCCGTATTATTCCTCAAACTTGGGAGAATCAAGCTGAATCATGTGATTGTTGTCTTTGATTGGAAAACGATACAGTCTTGAAGATTCGCCAGATTTGGGAAAAAGCTTGCACCATTCATTTGAAGACGCCATTTTTGAGTTGAAGTGAAGAAGATGAAGTTCAAATTCTATTTGGAGAGAGAGAGAGAGTGCTCGAGAGTAATTTGTAAAAATGAATATCCGGATGTAAAATTGGTTTTGTATCCAAATTTAGAAAAAGATACACTTGAGTGCATAAGGTGAAACGGCAGTGATTTGACCCTTTTGATAAAGCCGTTTGACCTTTCACTCATTCCTCTTGTGACACGTGGCCTTGAAAACTGTTGTACCTACGCGTGTAGGTTCCAAGAAAATAGGAATGGGGCGCCATTTTTCAATATTAAATTGAATAACTTCTTTTTGCTTACTAGACAAACCTTTCGCCTTGAGAAGTAATTTAAGATATCACTTGTAATAAAAAGGTTCAGATAAACTGAAATTTTAATTTCAAATGATATAAAAAATTGCTAATTAATTAAAAGGTTCTTGTTTGAGGAATGACTGGTCTGAAAGTTGTTGACTCCCCCTTGACAGATGATTAGTGAGACAAAAAAAATGAGAATCCTCAATTTCAGAGACTCTGAGATGAAATTCAGAGACTCTGAGATGAATTTCAGAGGTTCTTGTTTGAGTTCTTTTTCTCCCCCTTGACAAAAGAACAACTTTTTATTTTTCTCCCCTTGTCATGTGTTTAGAGAACATTCAGAGTCTGATATTGAAATATGCTACTTGGTCCAGAGGCTCTGATAATTTGATCAGAGACTCTGAGTTTCTTCCTTGTTAGGTAGACATATTCAACATTCCTAACTTGCTAATTAAAAAATTGAACCTCCGTTCATCTAAAGCTTTTGTGAAAATATCAGTAAGTTGGAGATCAGTTGGTACAAAATACATTTCTATTGTTCCCCTTTCAACATGATCTTTTAAGAAATGATACCTTACATCAATGTGCTTTGTCTTTGAATGCTGTACTGGATTGGCAGAGATGGCTATGGCACTTTTTGAATCACAGAGAATTGGTATTCTTTCATATTGTTGGCCATAATCTCTGAGCTGAGTTTTCATCCAGATTACTTGAGAGCAACAACTAGTAGCAGCAACATATTCTGCCTCTGCAGTTGAAGTTGAAACACAGTTTTGTTTCTTGGATGACCAACTTACCAGCTTATTGCCGAATAACTGACAGCACCCAGAGGTAATTTTTCTGTCAAGCTTGCATCCTGCATGATCTTTTCTGTCTGCTCTGAGTAATTCTTGACCTGATTCATATCGTTTAATCTGTCCTTGCATATTGTCTCCAAAAGTAACTGCTCCTCCAGATTTTGCTTTGAATGAGGATAGAAGTTCCTTATCTCCCGTCATATGCCTTGAACATCCAGAATCTAAGTACCAGATTGGCATTGACTTATTCTGCAAGACAAATTATTGTTTCTTAGGTACCCATCTCATTATGGGTCCTTTTATGTTAGACTTTGGTGGATTTGTATGACTTTTTGGCATCTCATCTTTTGATGTCTTGCCTTTACTTGTCTTCTTTTGAAATTTTGTCTCTGAGATATTTTTCAGAGATTGATTCAAAAGACAATGCGATCCTTTGAAATGATTTTTCAGTTTAATCAAGAGATGAATGCAGTTGCAATTAATAGAACAAGAAGAAGTAGGAGCAAAGTTTTTCTCTTTATTAAAAGCATTTGTTACATTTTGACTTCTTTTGAAACTAGCACAAGGAATATTACATGTATCCCTAACTACTTCTTTCCTTTTTGCTTGATAGACAGTCTTCTTTTCAAGTTGCCTTTTCTTGTTCAAAAACATCTTCTTTTCTTTGCTGCTTATTGCACAAATAGGATTAATATGGTTAATTTTTGTCCATTTGCCTTTTTGTTCAGGAGAGAATTTTATTGTTTTATAGGTGTAAGATCCAGAAGTGTTTGTTTTATTCTTTGCCTTTTCTTGTAACTCTTTTTCAAGTTCCAGAGACGTTTTTGCTTGTAAACACATATTTGCAAAATTAGGACTTATTGGTATTCTGGTTTTGGTTTTCAAAATTGAAATTGGAACATTTAAAATACCAAATCCAACAGTTTCTATCTGTTTGTGAATTACATTCCCTGGTTTACAAAAAATTTGTTCATCAATCTCTTGATCAGATTCTGAATCAGAGTCAAGAAAGTCTCTCTTAGTTTTAATAGAGATAGCTACCTCTATTGGTTTTTTAATTTCTTTTGTTCTAGAGACTTTAATGATCCGTTTCATGCTTTCTTTTCTTTTTAAGTCCTCCATGACATTTTCTTTCCATATCTTTTTAACATCATCTTCAAATGTAGTTCTGATGTTTTCAACTGAACTTGGTGAATACAGAGGAGCATCCGGATTAAGTGAACTCTGAGATTCTTTTTCAGAAGTACTTGTATCAGAGGTACTTGGTTCAAATATCTTTGATTCATTTGAGATGAAAGCATCAAATCTGAAAATTTCTTTGGGATCATTGCTTTGAGGTTTTGTGAAGAGTACCTCTGAAGTTTCTCCTTTTATCTGTAACACAGACTTTTGAAGTTTTTTACTTCAGAGTATGTAGTATATTTGAAATTCAAAGCTCTTGTTTTTGATCCCTCTGATGTTTTCATTTTTTTGAAATTATTCAGAGTTGGACCTTCAAAGCTTTAGACCTTTCCCATACAGAAAGTGGAAGAAAGTGAAGTTTTCTCCAATCCAGTGAATGAATTCAACTCATTGAATCCCAGCCCTTGAGAGTCCATTTGAGTTTTTATTTTGTCGAAAACACCTTGTGCATTAACATAGCTTTTGATTCGAAGATTTTTTCTATCTACAGATTGATGTAGGATTTCTCTTTCCTTCTGAAAAAATTTGGTTAAAGCAATAGAATTGAGCCTTTCATACTCAGATTTCTTTACTTCTTCTTCTTTTCCTTTTAAAACTTTCTCAATTTGTCCTATTTCTTCTGAAAATGATTTTTCTTTTTGCTTGTGAGTTTCTTCAAGTTTGGTTTTTTCAAGAAAAAATTCTTTCTTTTCTGATTCCAGAAGATTCTTTTCTCTTTTGAAAAAAATGAGCTCTTTTGTCACTTGCTCTCTTTTCTTTTTTTTCTTCAAGAAACTTTTGCTCTAGATCCTGAAGTTCATTAATTAGTTTAAAAGCTTCTATTTCAGGATCACTGTCAGAGGTGTAAAGAGAGTTTACCTTTTCAGAGTTGTCTTCTGATGCTCCATCAGTTTGATTTCCATCTGAAAAAGCCATACCACAGAGATTTGTAGGCTCTTCCTCGCCGTCGCTTGTTGAGTCTGATAGTCAGTCTTCCATTTCTGCTACAAGAACTCTTTCTTTTACATTGTACTTGTATTTGTTCTTGTAGTAATCTTGATCTTTGACAAGTTTTCCTCTGCAGTTTGCAGAGAAATGGCCTAGTTTTCCACATCTGAAACAACTTCCATCATTTTGATTTGTTGGATGAGTTGCAGTACTTGTCTCTGGCTTCTGTTCTTGAGATTTGAAGTATCTCTGTGGCTGTGGATACCTTGGTTGAAATGGTTGTTGAGGTCTTGATTGTTGTGTTGTATCATTATTGTTGAAGTTTGTACCTTTTGATCACTATATGGAGTGAATCTAGGTTCTTGTTGAAATCTTCTTTCAGGATTTCTTCTTTCTTCATTCTCTCTCCTTCCTTTAAATACTTTCTTGCCAAATTTCTTGTTAAATTGATGAGTGATTAATGCAAGAGATTTGGCGAAGGCATTGATATCATCTTCTGAGTCTGAATCTGTATGATTTTCTTCTGCCATTAAGACCTTTTTGGATCTTCTTTTTGTTTCCAAACCTTTTTGTGACTCTTCACAGTTGTTTTCTTTCGATATTTGTTTTGAAACAAGTGCAAGGGGTCCACCTAAAGAGGTTTTTGATTTTTGCTTCATAACTTCCTTTTCATGTGCAACAAGAGTACCATAAATGTCAGTTAATGACTATGACTCATGATCTTGATTGGCTTGTATAGACATGGACAGTTGTGACCATTCTTCATTTAAGCTTTTCAAGAAAAGAACGTTGTTTTCCTCTTTTGTTCTTATCACTCCAAACTTTCTGCATTTGTTGTTAGACTGAAATTGTATTCAAGATTAAATGAGGGTCACTGTTGTAATTAGTGTTTGTGTGTGTGTTGTATTGTGCTTAGAAGGTTTGACCTTGCTTGGTCATGTTGACCTATATATAAGCAAGTCTTTGTGTTGTTTCTAGGTAGGCGTGTAAGTAAGTGTGTGAAAGTGAAGGTGTAATCTTGGTGGTAATTGAGAGAGAGTAAGAACACATAGTTTCACATTGAGTATACACACAATCACTCAATCTTATGGTTTGATGTAATCTTTGTGATTAATAAACAAAAGGTGTTTTGTGTAAATCTGTATGTGTTAATGCTAGTAAATCTTGGGCCACAATTGGTATCAGAGCCAAATCCAATTAAAAATCAAGAAAGTTTTTGAGTCGACACTATTCACTGTTACTGTTCACGAAGTCCAAAATCGACTTTGAGTTTTAATGAAAATTTCGAGTTGAAATCAATTAGGTTATGTTCGTAGTGTGAAATCGATCGAGTTTGTATAGTTTGTTTCAAGAATTGCACTGTATTTGATTAATAATTTTGATTTTAAAGAAGTTAGTGTTCACGAGTTTTCACGTACTGTTCTTGAATCAAATTGTCGATTTTTGTGTTTTTAATCGAAATTCATGATCAGAATTAGATTCGAAATGTTTATGTGAGAGAATTGTCAAATTTTCAGATCAAGATTTGAGGTCTAGATGAGTTTTTGGTGAGATTTAGTTGTTTTTAGTCGGTTTGCGTAAGATCTAAAGTTTGCGCAAGATTCATCATGGTTTGCGTAAGATTCATCCTGGTTTGCGCAAGATTCATCGAGAATCTTATTGTTTGATCTGAACTTTGCGTATGCAACAACAAACGCAAGTTGATCTTTGCGTATCGTATATTAAATGTGGATTCATTAGTTGCATAGTGTTTGTGTATCATGACACATACGCAAAGTAATGTTTGCTTATCACGACACATACGCAAAATAATTTTTGCGTATCACAACACATAAGCAAAGTAGTGTTTGCGTATCACGGCACATACACAAAGTAAGGTTTGCGTATCACTCTTATCACACTTTGCGTATCACACTTTGCGTATCACACTTTGCATATCTCACTTGTAACGCAAAGCAAGGTTTGCGTATCTCACTTGTAACGCAAAGCAAGGTTTGCGTATCTCACTTGTAACGCAAAACAAGGTTTGCGTATCTCACTTGTAACGCAAAGCAAGGTTTGCGTACCTCACATGACACGATAATTGTGGTTTGCGCAACAGCCTGTTCACGCATAATTCTATCTTGCGTTTCACACTGTGTTGTTCTTAATTTTTTTTTCTAAAGTTTTCTTAATTTGTTGGATTTAAAGATCTTTACTAGCTAATATTTTTTTCTTGTGTAGGTTTATACATCTTTTATTCATGGCAAATGAATTACTCTCTATGGGATCTCATCCGAAGCTTCCGGTCTTATCTATCGGAGATTATTCACAATGGAAGAAAAGGATGATTCAGTTCTTGAATCTAAAGAACAGAGATTATATGGATTCCATCCTCCATGGTCCAACTGAGCCACAAACGCATGTACCTGGACAAGCAGCAACAGCTACATCTCCAGAAATCCCAGATCGATATGTGCCGAAACCTTATCAATTCTTCAGTGATGTAGAAAAGGCAAGACACAAGATAGATGAAGAGGCACTTATCTATCTTACTATGGCAATTCCTAATGATATCTACAATCGAGTAGATAGTAGGGAATCTGCAAAAGCTTTATGGGATGAACTGGAAAGACAGTTTCAGAGAAAAAGAAGTCAATTCAGACAAAGCTGAATCAAAGTATAAATGCGTATGAAGGCTTCCATGCGAAAGAAGGAGAGACTTTGTTGGAGACATACAATCATTTCAATGTGATATTGAATGATCTAAGGAGAAATGGAATGAACAAGTCAGAGTCAGAGATCAATTATAAGTTCATTAAAAACTTGAACCCAGAATGGAAAAGCTATGCTATCAACATTCAGATGACTAAGGACATGGCACAAGAAGACGTCAATGATATCTTCACAACTTTATCTCAGCATGAGGATGAAGTAAAGCACCTGAGTGCTGAAAAGAAGAAGGTCAAAGATTCTCTAGCCTTAATGTCTGAACGTAAGAAAGGGTCAAGTTTCAAGTCCAGTTCTTCTTACAAGACAAAGTCAAGGAAATCCAGAGCTCTCCTCACTGAAATCACTGATTCAAGTACTGATGCATCTTCTACTGAAAGTGAAGAAAATTCAGATGTGGATATTCAACGATTTGCTGAAAATCTGGCTCTCCTCACAACAGATATTTCAAGCCGAAAGATGAAAGCTACAAGAAAGACAAGTACAAGCCAAGATTTGAAAAGAAGTACGTGAAAAGAGGAGAGAAAAGAGATGAAAAGCGAGAAGAGAAAAGAGAAGAGAAGAGAGAAGGAAAGAAAGAAGAGTCTGAGCCGAAATATGGACGATGCTATAACTGTGGAAAACCAGGTCATTTTTCCAAAGACTGCAAGCAGAAGCGAATAAAGAATTCAGAATATTATACTCGGAAATCACTGATAGCAAAGAAGGTGGAAGATGGTCAAAACTTAATGGCGGAAAAAGAAGAAAATTGGTTCTACAAGAGTTCTGATGATGAATCTGCACACTTTACTCAGGTGTGTATGATGGCCAAAGTGAATAAGGACGTTGGATCATCTTCTGATCATTCCGACTATGGTTCTGAGGTACGTATTCAATCTTTAAAGACTCAAGTTAAATTCATGGAAGAAGAGTTTAAATCTTTGAAAGTCAAACTTAGTCATGAAAGACAAACAATGTTGAATTTTCGTGATGAAAATGCAATGTTGAAAGATGTTGTTAAGGAAAAAGAATCTGAAAAAGATTTTTAAAAAAAAGACAAAGATGTTTTAAATTCAAAAATATCTGAGCTTGAAAGAGATCTTGTAAATTTAAATGCTGAAAAAGGTGATTTTAAAATAAAATTTGAAGCATGTTTTCAAGAATGAAACGAGGCATATTGTAAAATCAAGAACTGGAGGATTTAAATCTGAAAAGAGGACAGACTGAGCAAACATTAAATCTTTTAACAAACAAACTCCAAGATGTCCGATTTTATAATGTTAAAAAAGGTTTAGGTTTTGAACCAAATAATGTTTTGAAAAGAGCACCAGAAAATTTGTATAATTTTGATAAAATGGGCTATACTCTTACAAAACCCGATATTCATGATACTTTTGTAAAAGGTAAAGTCATGAATGATGATGACACTTCATCTTGTGCTGATTCAATTTCAAGTTTAAAGTCTGTTGGTTTTGCTTATAAAGATTTGAATGAAAGTTACAAAACAAGAAAGATAGAATTTAGTGAATTTACGTCACTCTTTTCTACTTGTTTACCAACATAGTCAGCCAAGATTGAAGCAAATAATACTGAATCTCAGTGTCAGTATGATGAATCTGATTCAGAAACTGATGTTGAAAATCAAATTTCTTTATCTGATTCATTCACTTCTAATTCCTCAAAAGATTCAAAAGATTCAAAAGATGAAAATATCATGAATCAAAACCTTAATTCTGATTTTTCAAAAATCATGACTGAGGAGATCTTTACAGAAATGATGAATGCTCCAGATCCTGTTCCTATAATAGAAAAGATGGAATCAAACTCTGAGGTGAATCAAGCATCTAATTTTGAGAAACAAATTACAAATCTTCAAAAGACAATTTAAGAGTTAGAAGATGAGAATGTTGATCTCAATTCAAACTTGACAAGTCTTTTGAAGAAAACAAAGAACTCTCTAGAGAGTTAAAAGTTTTGAAAGATGATTTGTTTAAACAAAATCTAAAAGATAAAAAGATGTTTGAATCTCCAAACTGGAATGTTCATTCTAATCCAGAGTTTGAGACTATTAATTCTAAAACTTCAGTTGTTTATACTACTACTCCTGAATATCCTCCGATTATTTTTGAAAAAGGAGAAGCTTCTTGTAATTCAAAGCCAAAATCATCTTCTTCAAAGAAAGCTAACAAGATTCTATTTCCTATTTCAGATATAAAAAGGCAGAATGGTAAAGGAGAATGGATGAAGAATGTGAAGGAAAATAAAGTTGCTAAAAATAAATGTAATATCAGTGATAGTGGTAGTTTGATGTGTAAAAATTCAATCGTTTCCAAATGTCAAAGTTGTATGGATGCTTGTACTTCATTAGATAAATCTAAGCTTTTGACATTTGCACGTACGAATTTTATCTGCAAACACTGTCATGATAATGCATTTATCATTCCTTCCATTTATTCTAAATCTAAAAATGCCAGAAAAATATCTCGTGTCAAATCTGTTTTCAAACCCTTAACACATCAGGCTAAAATTTTTCATGCTAAGATTGATCATTTTTCGAAAAAGAAAAAAACATTTCATGAGCTTAATGTTAAAATGATATGGAAATGGGTACCTAAGCCTCGCTATGAGTGGCGAATTAAGGCTAAGGTAAATGATGTTGATGAATTGCAAAAAGATAACAAGGAAGGACCCATATGGTTATGGGTACCTAAGCAGAAGTAATTTGTTCTTTTTGCAGGCCTCACATACATGGTATATAGATTCAGGATGCTCGCGCCATATGACAGGATTTAAGCATCTACTTCACAACTATGTTGAGGAACCTGTCGGTACTGTAAGTTATGCGAATTCTGAGGTTACTGGATACATTCGAGGACACGGATCTTTAACAAATGGCATCGTGATGATCAAAAGAGTACTATACGTAGAAGGACTTGATCATAATCTTTTCAGTACAAGTCAATTCTGTGATAGTCAATTTCAAGTTCGGTTTACTGATAAATGCTGTTATATTGAAGAAAAAGATGGTCGTGCAGTTTTTAAAGCTAAACGGAATGCAAATCTTTATTTTGTGA
This sequence comes from Arctium minus, assembly GCA_954870635.1. NCBI lineage: Eukaryota > Viridiplantae > Streptophyta > Magnoliopsida > Asterales > Asteraceae > Arctium > Arctium minus. Next base: position 60,731,355 of record OX941088.1, on the reverse strand, counting down.
ATTTTCCAACAGTTTCTGCATCAAGACTTGTTTGTCTAATTGCAAAAGCTTCACGAGCTGAAAGCTGAATATGGCATCGGCGTCTGTCTCATCAAAATTTTGATGCGATTAATCAATTGGCGAGACAAGGTATTGTCAAAGGTTTACCAGAAGTAAGGTTTGAAAAGAATTCTCTTTGTCCCGCTTGTGAAATGGAAAAGATGAAGCGAACATCTCATAAAGCAAAGACAGAATTCTCATATTCAACACCTCTTGAATTGATACATATGGACCTTTGCGGCCCGATGAGGACTCAGTCTATCAACGGTAAGAAATATATGTTGGTCATGATAGATGAGTACTCCAGATATACTTGGCTGGAATTTTTAAGGAACAAATCAGATGCAGCAGAGCTGATAATTGGTTTATAAAGAAAATCCAGGTTCGACTACAATTGCCGGTTATATCTTTGAGAAGTGACAATGGCACGGAATTCAAGAATGAAAAGCTTCAGAGTTATCTCATATCTGTTGGGATCTCTCACAACTTTTCTGCTGCCTACACTCCTCAGCAAAACGGTGTAGTTGAAAGGAAGAATCGAATACTGGTGGAAGCTGCGAGGACTATGTTAGGCTATTCTGAGTTGCCAATGTTTCTGTGGGCTGAAGCCGTAACCACTGCGTGTTTCACACAAAACCGCACGATTGTCATCAAAAGACATAAAATGACAGCGTATGAACTTATTAATCGTCGAAAACCGAATATTAAATTTTTTCGCACTTTTGGTTGCAGGTGTTATATTCTAAATGATCAAGACAATCTTGGTAAATTTGACAAGAAGGCTGACGAAGGCTATTTCATTGGTTATTCGTTAACGTCTAAAGCCTATCGAATCTACAATAGACGAACCAAGACGATAATGGAGAGCATTAATGTGTCATTCGACGAATCATCAACGTTGACTTCTGATCACAACAGTTCAGAACTCAAGCTTAAACAGAAAGTTTCTATTCAAGACGAAATAGAACTCGAAGTCAAACAGACTAAGTCTTCTAATTCAAATAAAATTACAGCTAAATTAGACTTATTATTTTTTGATACTTTTATGGATATCTGTGCAGATTTTGAAAAATCAAGCATATCCGCATCAACTTCAGAGGTTCCAATTATAATAGCAGATATTTCAGGACCTTCTGAAAATGTCACAATATCAACCACATCAGGTACATCTACACATATACATTCTGAAGGTACTAATGTTGATTCTGTGAATGCAGATCCAAATTCTGCAACAGAAGTTCCGAGTGATTCTTCTATTGCTCCGGAAATTTTTACTTCAGAAGAGGCTGTACAAGATGTTCCGAGCACATCTGGGGTTGATCAAGACTTACCTGCAGTATATGATTAATATAAGGAAGATAATACTCAAGCTTACATTCATTCGATTCCAAGTACTATGAAATGGACATGAGCTCACCCACTTCATAATATTATTGGTGATGCACAGTCTGTTGTACAAACGCGTGCAACATCAGCTAATTTTTGTTTATATTCAAGTTTTTTAAGTTCTCTCGAGCCGAAGAAAGCTTCAGAAGCCTTGCGTGATCCAGATTGGATATTGGCGATGCAAGATGAACTTCTGCAATTTGAGAGGAACAAAGTTTGGCGACTTATACCACTTCCAGAAGGAAAATCTGTTATTGGAACAAAGTGGGTTTCAGAAATAAGAGAGATGAATCTGGAGTTGTAGTTCGAAACAAAGCTCGCCTTGTTGCAAAGGGTTATTGTCAACAGGAAGGGATTGATTATGACGAAACGTTTGCTTCTGTGGCACGACTGGAAGCAATTCGAATCTTTTTATCTTATGCAGCGCATAAAAGTTTTACTGTCTTTCAAATGGACGTAAAATCTGCATTTTTAAATGGGATATTGCATGAAGAAGTATATGTTGCTCAACCAGAAGGATTCATTGATCCAAAGAACCCTGATCATGTCGATGTCTTATACAAAGCTTTGTATGGACTCAAACAGGCACCAAGAGCTTGGTATGAAACTCTAACTCAATTCTTACTTGCTTCAGGATTCAAGAAAGGTACAATTGATACTACTCTCTTTCTGAAGAAGCAAGGTGATGATATGATTCTAATACAGATTTATGTAGATGACATAATTTTCGGTTCTACAAATCCAAAGTTTTGTAAAAACTTTTCAAGAATCATGGAATCTCGTTTTGAAATGTCAATGATGGGCGAACTGAATTTTTTCCTTGGTCTTCAAGTGAAACAGTTACCCGAAGGCATTTTCATTAATCAATCAAAATATATTCGAGATATTTTAAAGAAATTTAACATGAGTGACAGTTCAGTGATGAAAACACCAATGGCAACGGGCACACTTTTAGATGCAGATATTTCTGGCAAATCAGTAGATCAAAAAGTGTATCGTAGCATGATTGGTTCACTGCTGTACTTAACTGCGAGTAGACCGAATATTATGTTTGCTACATGTTTCTGTTCTAGATATCAGGCCAACCCGAAGGAATCACACTTGGTCACTGTAAAACGGATTCTTAGGTATCTTAAAGGAACTACTGAGTTAGGCCTTTGGTATCCTAAGGGTTCGTGTTTTGATTTAACTGCCTATACTGATGCTGATCATGCAGGATGCAAACTGGATAGAAAGAGCACCTCTGGTTCTTGTCAGTTCTTAGGTGATAAGTTGGTTAGCTGGACATCTAAGAAACAAAATTGTGTTTCTACATCCATAACCGAGGCTGAATACGTAGCTGCCGCAAGCTGCTGTTCACAAGTCCTCTGGATGAAAACACAGTTAAAAGATTTTGGTTATACTTACCAACGAGTCCCTATCTACTGTGATTGTAAGAATGCGATTGCGATAACAGCTAATCCAGTGCAGCATTCCAAGACGAAACATATCGACGTGCGTTATCATTTTATAAAGGATCATGTCGAGAAGGGCGATATCGAGATGCACTTCGTGACTACAGACTACCAGTTGGCTGACCTTTTCACCAAGCCGTTGGATGAAAAGAGGTTTAACTTTTTAGTTAGCAAACTTGGTATGTTAAATGCCACTTCATGATTCTAGGGGGAGTTTTCTAATCTTGTGCTTTATTTGAATATATTTTGGATATTTCATCATATGTTGACTGACTAAAGCGGAATCATTTTTATAATGATTACCAAAAAAATTTCTTGTAGGATTTTTTATGTGACTATGGCTTTTGGACAATTCAGTTCAAAACCCGTATTCAAATGTTTTCTTCTGAAGGATGCTTTAATGATTATATCTTTTCAGGAATTTTTTCGTTTGAAAGGGAGTTTAGATATTCTATTGTTATATCTTTTATAATAATATTTCTAAAAAGATTGACGTTTTACAGATATCAAGGGGGAGGATATCTATTAAGGATTCTTTAAATTGCTATATTCATTCTAGGGGGAGTTAAGGATTCTGATCTACAGGTATTTTTTTCTAATCCTTATATTCTAACACTTGTGAAAGAAGAACAACTTTCACTTGTGAAAAACGGTGTTAAAATGTTCAAACCACTTCACGATCTTAACATGTTTTTATGATTTGAGAAGTGTGAATTTTAAATGACTTTTGGATACTTATATGTTTATCTGGCCGTGTGTTCTTTAAAGAATAATACTTGTGTATTTTCTTTTCTATATACTTTGTCAAGTATTCATACACACATTGGTTCAGTACATTCTTTTGACTTTGTTATTACCATGTATCAAATGTTTAATCTTTCTATGGTAATACTCCCGTTTGGTATTCACAGTTGTTTGAATCAAACGTCATTTCATTTTTTAATGTGCTTTCATTGATAATATGTTTATATATTGTTCATATAAACAATATACGTCTTTGAATTCCCAAATATTTTTCTTCATGATAATTTGATCTGATCTTAATCATTGTCAATTCTCAAAACATTTCTATTCTTTTCATTCATATAAAGTTTTGAGATATCTTAAATGTTTAAAATGCTCAAATTTCATTTCTGATCTTTGATGAGCATATATACACTGACATATGATTTCTTGTGCTTTACATGTCAAGAAAATCATTGAACAACATGTACTTTTAGGAACATGGGATTCAGTGTGAGTGCTTAATAGATCTTCCATGGATTCACGATAACTAGTGTTTCCTACCTCGGAAGAAATCCTTCGAGTAATTGAGGGGAGAGGGGTCTAAAAGATTTGAGTGTGGGAGTGAGCTGAGATAAAATGGAAATGAGAGATTGTTTAGACGTGAGCTTATATGATTAAAAGAAAGAGGGTGAGAGAATAGAGTTAAAAGAATATTAGAATTCTGCACCAAACATCTTTCTGAGCCGGGCAGCCACATTACTGATTGGTTCACATTTCTTTGGTGACCATCATTGAAATAGGCAAATAGCCCATGCCATCTCTTGCATATAACCCCACAAGCTATTCATTCTTTTCTTAAAAAGAGAATATTTCATATTTTCTGGGGACGCAACACATAATCTATCGGATCTTCTCTTGGAAGATTCTGATATTGAAAAAGAAGGAAAGTTGTCCCACCTTCGACCCTTTCTCATGCACGTTGAGTCCATGTACAATCATTGTTGTCTCAGTGATTTACATAGTTTGAGCCTTATGAAACAAAATCATTGTGCTAATTCTTTCAAAACACAAGCACAAACACACAGAGAATTTGTTTTTCTGTCAGAACATTCATAGAATTACCTTGTGTTTTTCAATGATTGAATGGAAGTCCTGGGGAGTCAACATCAAACAAGCTCCTTAAATTGTACATTCTTTGTACACAGTAACTTTGTGTTACTGACAGGTATTTCTAACTGTTTCATATCTTGATTCAGGATTACAACTCTTATTTCGTTTGAATTTGAAAAGATTCAGATGAATACATTCATGGTTCAACGGCTCTTTCAGATCAGACAACAGATTTTATCACATCATGTATTGGATAGATTAATAATTTTCCTATCTGGGGAGATGAAAGTTCATGAAGAATGTGCTTATCAGACGATGGGAAGTTCATTCAATGACAGGTCTGACCTTGATATGTTTTAATGATTTTGATTCTTACAAATCATTAAAAAGGGGGAGAATAATGAAAGTTCAAGATCAGATTGAATTTTTAAAGATTTCAGAGGTGATAAAGTTTTCAGATGATTAAAGTCAAAGGTTAAAGAAAGGTTGTCAAAGAGAAAGTGAAAGAAAGTCAGAGTTTGAAAGAAAGGTTGTCTAGTCAGAGTTTAGTTAAAAGCTAATTCAAAGGGAGAGACAAGTTTGAAAAATTGTCAAAGCTTTCAAGATGTCAAAGCCAGAAAAGATTCGAAGATGAAGATTAATTCTAAAGATAAGAAGACCTGAAGATTATTGCCAATTTTTTTTTTAATCTTTAATCCAAAGGGGGAGATTGTTAGACTAAAATTGTATTCCAGATTAAATGAGGGTCATTGTTGTAATTAGTGTTTGTGTGTGTGTTGTATTGTGATTAGAAGGTTTGACCTTGCTTGGTCATGTTGCCCTATATATAAGTAAGTCTTTGTGTTGTTTCTAGGTAGGCGTGTAAGTAAGTGTGTGAAAGTGAAGGTGTAATCTTGGTGGTAATTGAGAGAGAGTAAGAACACATAGTTTCACATTGAGTATACACACAATCACTCAATCTTATGGTTTGACGTAATCTTTGTGATTAATAAACAAAAGGTGTTTTGTGTAAATCTGTATGTGTTAATGCTAGTAAATCTTGGGCCACATTTGTTGATAAGAATGTTCAATCTTGAGTAAGTTTGGTGTAATATTTCTTCTGGTAGAGCATGAAAATCATGATATTCATTGATGCATAGATTTCTTCTATTTTTCTGGGTTTGTATGCCTCCTTCAAGTTGATTTAACAACTGATCCCATATCTCTTTTGCAGTTTTACAAGAATCAAGTTCTTGAAAGATATCATTGGGAATGGCCATTATAAGTAATCTAACAGCTTTTGAGTTAGCCCCTAATTTAATAGAATGTTTTATAAAGAATTGTATTTTGGGCTATTTAATTAGTTGTGTGGACTTGAGCCTTTTATTTGTAAATGGGCCCTATTAATAGGTGCCCATGGCTCATTGTCTCATTAGGTTTTGGAGAGAACACATATTACACACACAGACCAGGTTTTCCATGAGAGTGGATTAATGTTTAGTGTGGTGTTCTTCCCATTTTCTCCTCCATTGTTAATCAATCTAAGCATATGAGATGTGATTTTAATGATTATTGTTGTTAATTTCTCTCTTATATCTTCTATTTTATGGAGTTCTTCATTTGTTGCTGGGAATGGGATCTAACAATTGGTATCAGAGCCAAATGAAGAAACTCTTCTTCATTTCAGTCATCTATGGCAACAATTGAAGATCGGATGATTATTTTGTTGTTTTGGTGCTTAGATTGATTCAATCACATGAGCCTTGACACAAATATCATTTCTGTGATTTATTCACTGTTTTGTGCTTATTGAAAATCCATTTTTTGATTTAGATGTGATTTGGATGATCTTTGATAGAATATTTGCTTGATTTCTCACAAAATCTGTTTTCGCACACCATATGTTTGATGAAATGCCTATGAGAAGATTTAATTTCATTTTGGTTAAATCTGATCAGTTTTTATTACATGTGTGTGTCTTTGATGTCTCTGATTTATTGGTCTAATATTTGATTGCACTAAGTAGATGGTCGATCTATGATCCCATCCTTGTGTGTGCTTTAGTCCATTGCTATTTTAGCATCTCGATAGTTAGGTTGTTGATCTCAGATCTGACCTTGATATCATTCGAGATTGGACTCTCTTTCATCCAGATTTTGTTCAAAACTCCGCTGCTCATAATTGATTAAATGAAAGACTAATTCATTTGGGTCTTGGAAAATGTTGCTTGATCCAAATTTGGAGAGATAAGGTTGGATTCTCGTTGATCATGGCCATTGAGAATGATGTCATTTCCAACATTCAGATCAGAAATGAATTGGCTTTATTGTTGTTTGAAATGAAAAGTGCAGAAGGATTAGTTCATGATTCGAACAGTGGCCTCAGAAGTTGATTTTGTGCAGTTAATTAACAGATTCTAAAAGATTAGAAATGTGCAGATTAGTTCGAACGGATATTGTTAAGACACAGTCTCATTGGATTCAAGATCATCCAATCTGAAGATCGCAATCTGAAGCTAAAGCCGGAACGTCGACTCTCGATATTAAAGTCTATGTTGTTTGTAATAAATGTCAAAGTAATCAATGTATTTGTTTATTATATTAAGTTAACTTAGTTTAAATATCTAGTTTCTAGTATTGTAAAAGCTAAGTTAGTTTCTAGTTTAGTTAGCTATATAATATCTAGATATTGTATATCTAGATATTTAGTAGTTAGTTTTATTATTTAATATTACAACTTGCTCTTGCAAGTTGTAGAAAGTGTGTTAGACACACTTAGATTAGATGTGATATCTCAATCTCTCTAACAAGGATCACACACAAAAACACACACAAAAAGGTGTATTAGAGAGAATACAAAGAACACAATCCAAGCTTAAATCTGATCAACCTTGTAACCGTTGTTATAATCCATACAGGTTGGTAATCGATTTTGTGTTGTTTAAATCTAAGAACTTGATATTAGTATTGTTGGACCGACAGATATGATTCCAAGATTTATGGCTGCTGTTTTAGCATGTGCAGAACTTGAGAATCAAAGAAGAAAAATAGTCATTTCCAAACAAAATGTCCAAACAGAATGTGTGTTGCTGTTCAAGTTTCAGATCATAAATTCCAGAGTGTACAGCAAAATTTGCTGCTGTTTGTGTTAGAAATGTGCAGCAAATCGTACAGACATGTCCATCCAATATGCATTCTGATTTCAAAATGTTGTTGCTGTTCATTCGAGATGTACAATCTGTCCAAATTCCCATTAAGTACAGATCCATATGCTTACTATTTCAAATATGCAGAGTTAGACTTGGTTGCAGTCGGATGAATCTAGAGTTAAGCGCAATGCATCCAGAGTTGCTGTCAGATTTGCGCAGCTGTATAATTTTGAACATATCTCTCTCATTATCGCTCCAATTTTCATGATTCTGGATGATTTGGAAACCTAAGACACAGTTGCACAACTTAGATGTTTTGCGTTTTCTAAAAATAAAATTGCTTGCATGTCAAAAACTGTGTTGAACTTAAGTGATTGTTGCTGGACAGAATGTTGCAATTTGCTGCTGTTTGCTGTTGCTTTCTGCTGTTTGTTGCTGTCATGCACAAACTTACTGTTGTTCAATTTATTATATGCAGCACTAGCCGGATCCAATGATAGAGAGGCTTCTGTTTTGAAGTGTATTCAGAGTTTGATCATGAATGTTCAGACATCAAGGCTAATCAGATTTACACATCCTATTTCATAGCAAAGTCTATTTTTCAGAAAAACTTGACAGCTTTGCGCGCCTGTCGAATTGTGCTCATATCTCCCTCCTCGAAGATCCAAATTTGACGAGTCTAGATGCTCTAGATTCCTAAGACACAAATGAAAATTTTTCATGTTTTGAGTTTGTTCTGAATCAGTGTGCTGATTGGCCAGAATCTTCGATAAAGTCAGTATATAGCTGTTGTCCAGATTCAGAAGAGTCCAGAGCTCGACTTTACTGGTGCAGAAGTTCATGTTGTCCATGACAGAAGTAGATCACTGAAAGCTTCTGTAAAGCTGCAGAAAGATGCTGTTAAGCTGCAGAAAACTGTTGTTAAGCTGCAGAAAGATGTTGTTAAGCTGCAGAAAGTTGTTGTTAAGTTGTTGTTGAGCTGCTGTTTTTTTTTGATAATGCAGAATCTATTATTAAGCTGTCAAAAGGTGTTCGAATAGCGTAAAAACAATTTGATGCAGTCCTGTTGATCCAAAAATTGTGCAAATCAAATACAAGACACGTGAAAAGTTCAGAGCTTCACTATTCATGTGCAGAAGTTCAGAGCTGCAGATTATGCACATCAGAGGCTAATTCACAGAGTCTCTGTGGCTGTCCAGAAGCTCCGTGCGTGTGCAAAAGCAAATGATCAAGATCATGAGTTTTTTTCTACTGTTCTTAATGCTCGTGCAGAAGTTTATAGGTTGTCAAGGTTATCCAGAAGCTGTCCATAGAATCCGATCAGAGGCTGTCCCAGATTTCAATGGTGGTGGTACATGTTTATGATGATGCTGAGCCTAATCACAGAGGTAAAGATGCCATCTTTTTGTTGAAAAAGTGATTCCAGAAGTGTGCCAAACAGAGCTTCTGATGTTGTTCGATTCCAGAAGAAGATAGCCTAGAGGACACAAAAGCTCTGCAGAGGCTGTCCAGAGCCTCTGTGTGCGTTCATAACAGCAACTTCGTAGATATATGCAGAGGCTGGTGCACAGAGCCTTTGTAAGCTTGTTAAGAGGGCTTTCCACAATAAGGTTCTGCTGTGCAAAATGTTCACACCTACTGCGTTCAGTTTTAGGACAGCAAAACATCCATAATTTGGTACTAACAGATCATGTGCAGAGTTTGCTATTCGATTAGAAGTGTCAACAACAGATTATGCAACAAATTTCAGAAGTTCAACTGCTATCCAGATGTGTTTACAGAAGTGCAAGAGCAGTTTGAAAAGATTTTTTCTTCCCATAGATGTTCTGAACGTAAATAGAGACTATTATGCGCAAACCTCTGTAAGGTTGTTCAGAGGTTAAAAGGTGCAGAGGCATGCACAGAACCTCTGTGAACGTGCAGAAAATCAAAGGTGCAGAAAGTTCACATCAGAGGACTTGTGCAAGGCTTCTAAAAGGCTGCAGAAGTAAGGATGTGCAGAGCCTCTGTAGGTTGTCCAGAGCATACAAAAGTTTGAAGTGATTCATAGAAGCTCATGCACAGAGCCTCTATGCATGTGCAAAAGTTCAGAGACTATCCACAGAGGCCTTGACCGAAAGCAACGCAACCACATTTTGAGCTATGTGGACCAAAACCTTGAAAGAGCAGAGACCAAAGGAGAGGAACAGAGGTAGAACAGAAGTAGATACATCAGAGGTCGATGGTCCAGAGGTCGAAATGAGCCAAGAGCCCAAAGCCCGAATTTTTCGAATTTTCTGACAGCATTGCGCTGTTTCAGAAACACGCGCACAACTTTTTACTCGAAGCTCCGATTTGCACGAGTCTAGTTACGTTGAATTCCTAAAACACAGATGTACGACTTTTATGTTTTGAGTTTTCTCAAATTTCGTGATCTGATATGCCAGAATCTTTTTCAAAGTCTGCGTTATGGTGCTGGACCGAAAGCATCGCATTTCACTCGTGCTCTTTCCGCTTTCAAGAACGGTGTTTTCTCGCCGGTTCTTCATGGATCCAAGATACATATGTGACATATTGATTGTCACTCCCTCCTCTGTTATTCAAGATTATGGCTCGGTGCTGAACGCTTACTCAACAGGATCTTAAGAGTAAAATTTTCTGTTTTGACGTCCGTTATGCGCAGCTGTGGGAAAACTTGCACAACTCACCCATTTTTCATCCAAAATGGATGAATGAAAGCTCGTTGGAAACCTAAGAGACTGTAGTTCATTGTGCATGTTTTATGTTTTCTCTGAATCAGTATCCTTGATGGTCAAAAACAGCGGTGATGTTGAAACATGAAAGCTGGACAAATTGGGGTAATTCGTCTAGGTCTTTCAAGAATAAGAGCCTACATTTGAGGGGGAGCTTGGGATGCTTTGAAGACTCGATGAAAAACACACCAAAGCTTCTAAAGAAAGCAAGGGGGAGAATATATGATGATGCTTTCTTTATAAAACATTTGGGGGAGATTGTTAGCTTGAATTAGCCCCTAATTTAATAGAATGTTTTATAAAGAATTGTATTTTGGGCTATTTAATTAGTTGTGTGGACTTGAGCCTTTTATTTGTAAATGGGCCCTATTAATAGGTGCCCATGGCTCATTGTCTCATTTGGTTTTGGAGAGAACACATATTACACACACAGACCAGGTTTTCCATGAGAGTCGATTAATGTTTAGTGTGGTGTTCTTCCCATTTTCTCCTCCATTGTTAATCAATCTAAGCATATGAGATGTGATTTTAATGATTATTGTTGTTAATTTCTCTCTTCTATCTTCTATTTTATGGAGTTCTTCATTTGTTGTTGGGAATGGGATCTAACATCACTTTTTTATCCACTTTGATGAACAACTTGCAAGCACTTTCAAATGTCCATAAAGGGGTGCAACTCAACCATGTTAGCAATGGGAACATCTAAAACCCCAATAAACCTTGCAATGGTTTGCTCTTTCATAACTCTCAAATTCGAGAGTTTATTTATCGTTCATTTCTCTTATTTTTCATCATTATATGTACCTATTTTGATTCTATCTCTTTATTTTGGTCTAATATGTTTGTAAGAGGTGATGAAATGTCAAGGATTTAATTTTGTTCTAAAAACCATCATTGTTGGATCGTGGACACAATCTTGCCACTCTGGAGATTTCGAGATGGACATGGAAAAGATATCAATTCCTATTTTTAGCCGCATGGAGACTTCCGAAGATGAAAGAGAGTCTGAGCATTCATGAAAGTAGAAGGGGGAAAGCCTTTTTCTTTTAGATTTTGTTTGAAGTTTTTATCCAATGGGTAAAAGGAGGTGCAACTCTCCTTTTTCTCTCCTATAAATTGAAGCCTTGATGAAGCGTTGAAAATACATTCATAGCAAGGTTTAGAGCATTTAGCACTCTCTAAACTCATTTGGAGCAGGATGACAAAGCATTTAATTTCTAGCATTTATTGTACTTGTTATATTTTAATTTCAAGTTTTTACATTTATGTCCACTGTCTTGCCACTATGGCTACAGTTTAAAGCTTCGTTTTAATGCAAGTGTTTCTTAAATATCTTTTTACTTATACTATGCAATCTACTTTTTATTATGAGCTAAGCACCTCTTTGGGTGTGGGTGTGAGCCGAACCTAAGTCTAGTAGGCAACATACGGGGTTGCCAATATTTCTAATTCTTAGGCTTGGTCACTTGAGCCAAAGCAGGGTAGATGGTTGTTTATATTCAATCGCTAAGGCACCAATGCGACTATCGGTGTGCCCCACTGGCAGTGTGCTGGCGGGCTTCTAGTCTACAAAGGACAATTGGCTCAAATACTGACTTTGAGTTCAGACTTCCTTTTTTCTATGACAAGATCAGGAGTTGTTAAGCCCAGATTAATAGTGGATTGATAATCACCACACAATAATAACAAGAGATAAATAGATCAAACAATATACCAATGTTCTCATGATTAATCAGATAAAACCGTGTGTGTGTTCTTGGTGTATACAGATTACCTCGTGTAGACTACAGAGAAAATGCGACCTCCTTCTCTTCTCCTTATTTTCGATACTCACCAACAACTAATCTAAAACTAGAAAATAATCCTATTTATACTTAGGTCAACATGACCTAATAAGTATTAACTAATAGCTAAAATACCCCCTAAGGTATTAAACACTATTATAAACTAGACCCCTTATTCAAATTAATCTTGAATACAATTTACTGATCCAACAATCTACCCCTTTGGATTAAAGATAAAAAAAAATTTGGCTATTATCTTCGGGTCTTCTCTTCTTTTGAAAACCGTATCTGTTATGATATTGATAGCTTCAAAACTTGTAGCTTTACACAGTCTTCATCTTCCTCTTTCTTTAAGTGAAGTATCCTGCTCACAATCATCTTCAGTCAGACTTTTGATAAATCAAATAAGTTCAGATACTTTGATATCTTTGAGTTCTTCAGCAGTCTTTCAAGAGTTCAGATACTTTGATATCTTTGAGTTCTTCAACAATCTTTCAAGAGTTCTTCTTAAAAATTCTTCTTCAATTGTATTCTCCCCCTTTTTGATGAGTGGTGACAATCACCATCTTCAAAACATAGCAAAACAAACTAGGAATTTTCTCCCCCAATTTAACAATTAAGTACAGTCTTCATGTATAGATCCCTGTGTGGAAATAAGAGCAGTCTCCCCAAATGGAGAAAGTGATTATTTAAATCTTTGCAGATTTAAATAAGAAAAAATGTGGTAACCCTGAATAAACAAATGACTCAGTTTGGAATGCCTGTCAGTAACACACAGTCACTGAGTAACACAAAGTTACTATATAAGGAGCTGGTTTTGATGTTGGCTCCCCAGGACATCCATTCAATCATTGAATAACACATTGTTATGTATGAACCTTGTTAGGTCCCAAGGCTTGAGCTTCCCAGGAGGTCACCCATCCTAGGATTGCTCTCGCCTGAGCACGCTTAACTTGTTAGGATCAAGCGCTTACCACTACACCAAAAGCAATTGCTAGTGGTGAAGGCGCAACTTTATTTCCTTAAACCATGGTAGCGCAAAGCCCCGTACTAAGCGACAGGAGGACATGAGGGGCTGCACCACTTTCGTGGAGCCAGCGGGTCGGGCTGTTAGTCCCGGCCAGTTACGTACTCCCGAGTCGAAGGTGAGGGCGCTGGATGCTTGTGGCATTCCCAGCAAATGTTGGGATTTCTCCTCAACAATCCCCCCCCCCAGCATTTGCACACTGGGAGACTCTAACCCGCGACCTCGCTCTGATACCAATTGTTAGGTCCCAAGGCTTGAGCTTCCCAGGAGGTCACCCATCCTAGGATTGCTCTCGCCTGAGCACGTTTAACTTGTTAGGATCAAGAGCTTACCACTACACCAAAAGCAATTGCTAGTGGTGAAGGCGCAACTTTATTTCCTTAAACCATGGTAGCGCAAAGCCCCGTACTAAGCGATAGGTGGACATGAGGGGCTGCACCACTTTCGTGGAGCCAGCGGGTCGGGCTGTTAGTCCCGGCCAGTTACGTACTCCCGAGTCGAATACTCCCGAGTCGAAGGTGAGGGCGCTGGATGCTTGTGGCATTCCCAGCAAATGTTGGGATTTCTCCTCAACAAACGTTCTGACAGAAAACAAATTTCTGTGTGCTCGTGCATGTGTATGAAATAGATTAAGCACCGATGATTGATTTTCATTTTAGGCTCAAAGTTTGTAAACTTGTTGAGACAACAAAAAATTATACAAGACTCAATGTGCATGAGAAAGGGTCGATGGTGGGGCAACTTTCCTTCTTGTTCAATATTAGTACTTCCAAGTGAAGAACCAATAGCGTATGTGTTGCGTCCACAGAAAATGTGAAACATTCTATTTTTGGGAAAAGAATGAGTAGCTGGTGGGGTTGTATGCAAGAGATGGCATGGGCTATGTGCCTGTTTCAATGATGTTAACGAAGAAATGTGAAACAACAGATAATGTGGCTGCCCGGCTCAGAAAGAATTTTGGTGCAGAGTCTGATATTCTTTTACTCTGATCTCTCACCCTCTTTCTTTTAAACATTTGAGCTCACGACTAACTATCTCTCATTTTCATTTTACCTTTTTTCACACACCGACACTCAATTCTTTTGACCCCTCTCCCCTCAATCACTCAGGGAATACTTCCTGGGTTGGAAACACTGGTGATCGTGAATCCATGGAAGTTTAGTTAAGCTCACACATCAAATCCCATGTATTTTCCTAAAAGAATGTGTTGTTCAATAGTCTTTTGTAGCACACAGGAACACAAATAAACATGAAGTGTAAAATTTGGAGAAGTCAAAAACATATGTATTTGACAGTGCAATTCTCCCCCTCGAAACAAAAGGTGGTTGCCAATTAAGATCATTGACAATTAAGCTCCCCTCAACTTAAAAGCCGTTTTTTTTTTTAAATCATACAAGACAAGAAAACCATGAAGTACGGGTTCTAATCAGATGTGAGTAGAAGCCATTGGCACTTGAATTATCCTACACATAAAAGAAATCATGGTAATCATTTGTGACAATGATTCCTCTATCGTTAGCAACAGTTGGAGAATAAATATATAAAACACAAGATTAGAGTCAGAATACTCCCCCTCAAGTCATGAGTAAGGTCTAAGAAGACATGTTCAACATTTCAAGTTTGCTGATGAGAAACTGGAACCTCTTTTCATCCAACGACTTGGTGAAAAGGTCAGCTAACTGGAAGTCAGTTTGAACAAAATGCATTTCCATATCACCTTTTTCTACATGATCTTTGATGAAGTGATAGCGTACATCGATATGCTTGGTCTTTGAATGTTGAACCGGGTTCGCTGTTATGGCGATTGCGCTCTTGGAATCACTATAAATAGGAACGCGCTTGTAGTTGTACCCAAAGTCCCTTAACTATGTCTTCATCCAAAGGACTTGTGAACAACATCTAGCAGCAACTACATATTTTGCCTCAGCTGTGGATGTTGAAACATAGTTTTCTTTCTTTGAAGTCAAACTCACAAGTTTGTCACCTATAAATTGACATGATCTAGAGGTGATTTTCCGGTCTAATTTGCATCCTGCATGGTCAGCATCTGTAAAGGCAGTTAGATCAAAACGTGAATCCTTTGGATACCAAAGGCCTAAATTAGGAGTGCCTTTGAGATATCTAAGGATTCACTTAACAACATTAAAGTGCGACTCTTTAGGATTAGATTGATATCTCGCACAAAAACATGTGGCAAACATTATATCTGGGCGACTTGCAGTCAGATAAAGTAAGGAACCAATCATGCTACGATACACTTTTTGATCTGCAGGTTTACCAGATAAATCTGTATCTAAGAGTGTACCAGTAGCCATTGGTGTTTTCATGACTGAACTATCTGACATATTGAACTTTCTTAACATGTCTTTTATTTATTTGTCTTGATTAATGAAAATGCCTTCGGGTAAATGCTTTACTGTAAACCAAGAAAGAAATTCAATTCACCCATAATCGACATTTCAAATTTTGTTTCCATGATTTTAGAAAAAGTTCTTGCAAAATTTCTGATTTGTCGAACCAAATATTATGTCGTCAACATAAATCTGAATGAGAATCAAGTCCTCACCTTGCCTTTTGATAAATAAGGTGGTGTCAACCGTACCTTTCTTGAAACCAGAAGCTAGGAGAAATTTAGTTAGAGTTTCATACTAGGCTCGGTGCTTGCTTAAGACCATACAGTGCTTTGTCTAGTACGTAGACATGATCAGGGTGATGAGGATCAACGAAACCTTCAGGCTGTGCCATGTAGACCTCCTCATGCAGAACGCCATTTAGGAAAGCTGACTTTACGTCCATTTGATAGACTGTAAAGTTTTTGTGCGCTGCATATGCTAAGAAGATTCTGATGGCTTCGATCCTTGCAACAGGGGCGAATGTTTCGTCATAATCAATGCCCTCCTGTTGACAGTACCCTTTTGCAACCAATCGAGCTTTGTTTCTCACAACTACTCCAGCCTCGTCTTTCTTGTTTCTGAATACCCACTTAGTTCCAATAACATTTTAACCTTTAGGTAGTGGGATCAAGCGCCAAACCTTGTTCTATTCAAATTGCAGAAGCTCGTCTTGCATATCATAAATCCAGAAGGGATCACGTAGAGCTTCTGATGCTTTCTTTGGTTCTAGGGAACTAAAGAAGCTTGAAAACATGCAGAAATTAGCTGACGCTGACCGTGTCGTGACACCAGATTGTACGTCACCTATCATGTTATGCAAAGGATGATCCTTAGTCCAACGATGTGTGCTTGGTAAGGATTCAACTGTTTGTTGCGTATTTGATGCATTGTATTCATCATGCACGACAGGTAGATCCACATATGTGCTCGGGACATCTTGTACAGGTGTTTCTGATACTGATGTTTCTGGAGTAGCAGCTAAAGTACTCGTGACTTCATTTCCAGAAGGAATATCTGTAGAGACAGATTTAACATTAGTAGAGTCAGAAACTAACGGTTTAGTTGTATCTGATGGAGATTCAATTTCAGTGACTTCGTCGGACGGTACAGACATGTCTACAGAAATAGTGGGGACCTCCGAGCTTGGTGTTGATGTGGATATGCCTTTGTCAAAGTCTGCACAAATTTCATCGAAGGCATCAATAAACAACAAATCTAACTCAGATGTGATAGAGTTAGTTATAGAAGAAGTAGATTCTTTAGATGCTGGTTCTATTCTGGTTTGAATAGAAGCTTTGTTCTTGAGTCCAAGTTCTGAACAGTTGTGTCCAGAAGTCCGAGTAGAATTCTCATCAAAAGATACATTCATGATTTCAACAATCGTCTTGGTTCGAATAATGTAGATTCGATAAGCCTTCGAATAATGTAGATTCGATAATGTAGTTAGGGAGTATCCAACGAGATATCCTTCATCCGCTTTCTTATCAAATTTTGATAAACCTTGACGCTCTCGTAGAATGTAACACGTGCAACCAAAAACACGAAGGAATTTGATATTAGGTTTACAATTGTTGATCAACTCATATGTTGTTTTATCAAAACGTTTGACCACAATGGTACGATTCTGAGTAAAGCAAGTTGTTGCGACTGCCTCAGCCCAAAGATACATGGGTAGATCGGAAAGCATAGTACGAGCAACTTCAATAAGAGTGTGGTTCTTCCATTCAACAATGTCATTTTGCTGTGGAGTGTAGGCTGCGGAGAAGTTGTGTGAGATTCCTACAGAGATAATATAACTTTGCAAGGTGTCATTCTTGAACTCCATGCCATTGTTACTGTGAAGAGTTCGGACTGGCAATTGAAGACGTACTTGAATTCGCTTAATAAAAGCGATAATCAGTTCTGGCGCATCTGACTTGTTGCGAAGAAACTCGAGCCATGTATATTTTGAATAGTCATCTATCATTACTAAGATATATTTCTTGCCGTTGATAGACGTTGTTCGCATTGGGCCACAAAGGTCCATATGAATCAGTTCCAGTGCAGATGAGGTTGAGGATTCAGATTTAGATTTGAATTAGCTTCGCTTCATTTTGCCCATCTCACATGCGGCACATAGTGAGTCTTTCTCAAACCTCATTTCTGGTAGACCTTAGACCAGACCTTGTCTCTGTAGCTTAGCTATTGATCTGAAATTCTGATGAGACAAGCAGCGATGCCACGTCCATGATTGTGCTTTAGATGCTTTGGCTAATAGATATACTGGACGCGTGGCGGATAGTGTCGGAAAATCTACATAGTACAGATTTCCATGGCGTTCAGCTCTGAAGATTTCGTAACTATCTGGATCCTCTAGATAGAAATGAGATGTTGTGAAGCGAACTTGGTATTTCATGTGACAGAAGTGACTGGTGCTAAACAGATTTTGATCAAGACCTTCAACATATAGCACCCTTTGTATCTTCACAACTCCATTGTCAAGCATTCCATATCCTCTGACATGTCCTTCTACTTCTGAATTTGCAAATCTAACGGCTCCAGCAGGCTCCTCCACATAATTTTGTAAGAGGTGCTTGAATCCTTTCATGTGGCGGAAACAGCCGGAATCTATCACCCACACTCGACAGGTCTGCAAAAGAAACAATTAATTTTGCTTTGGTACCCATATCAAAATGGGTCCTTCGCTGTTAGCTTCAAGCAATTCAGGAATATCAACAGGTTTAATTTTCACTCTCCATCATATCGGGGTTTTGGAACCCATTTCCAAACCATTTTAACATTTAATTCCTGAAAATGCTTTTTAGATCTTGGATTGGTAACCTTAGCACGAAACACTTTGGGTTGTGTAGAAGAATTAGAATTAAAATGAAGTTTAGCTTTTCTTGTTATCTTTTTGGACTTAGGAGTGGAGTAGTATTTGAAAGAATTATCCCAACAGTGTTTGCAATATAGATTCTTTCTAGCAAATGTCATAAATTTAGATTTATCGGAATAAATCTGACATTCATGTCCATCAAATGAATTACGTTTCAAAACATCACTGTCTGTAGTACAACAGTTTGCAACAGAAGTTTTACTAAAATTCAAACTATCATTTTTATTCTTCTTACTCCTCCCAACTCCATTTCCTTTCATATCTGAAACAGAAACAGGAATCTTGTTAGTCTCTTTCTTAGAAGGTGATTCTTTTCATGAGATACTTGAAATCTCACCTTTTTCAAAAATACTAGGTGGATATTCAGGACAATCAGAGTAAGTAACTGAAGGTTTTGCAGAATCATCAAATTCTGGATTAGTTCTTACCTTCCAGCTTGGATCATTGAACATTTGTTTATCATTTGAAACATTCTTAAACAAAGTAATTTTCAAATCATTGATCTCTGTGCAAAAGCTCTTGATTATCTATCAAAAGAATTTCAAGTTTAAATTTGAGGTCTTAGTTTTCATTTTCAACCTCTTCAAGAGACTGTTGCAACATATCAATTTGTTTCATCAAATCAGGTGTATGATCACTCACAGAATTTGAATCCTTCGAAATAGAAACAGGATCAGAGTTTGAAGCATTCATCATTTCAGAAAATATTTCTTCAGTTATGTTCTCAATAAACTCCATTTTGTCATTTTTAAAACAAGATCCATTCGTGATGGCAGTTTCTTCTTCAACCTCTTCAACAAGCAAAGGTTTAGGATTAATTGGATTTGAGACTGAGGGTATATTTGATGGATCGATATCCGATTCATACTCATCATATTTGCATTCAGTCTCAGATGGAACTGTGTTGGTGCAGAATGATTCTTTTGAAGGTGTGGTAAATAGTGATTCAGACTCAGTAAATTCGATCTTTCGATTCTCATAGCTTTTGTTCAAATCGCTATATTTAAAGCCAACTGAATTAAAAGAATTTTGAGAATCGGTGCCACAATACTTGTTTTCTCCCATTTCTTCTTTACCTTTGGTCTCTGTAAAATGTTTAGAATTACTTGCTTCAACAAAAGTTGCACGAATGTTAGGAATGGGTCTGATTTTGGAGCCAAGTTTATCAAAATTATACAAGTGCTCCGGTACCTTTTTCAAAACATCGTTAATTGGCAAACCCAAACCTGGTTTAACTTTATAAAACCTTTCATCTTGTAGTTTATTGGTCAATAGATTTAATGTCTGCTCAGTCTGACCTCGTTTCATGTTAATATCCTCCAATTGCTTAATCTTGGTGTAAGCTTCATTTCTTTCTTGAAAACATACTTCGAATTTGATTTGGAACTTACCTTTTTCAGCATTAAGATTTACAAGATCCTTTTCTAAACCAGATATTTTTCCTTTTAAAGATTCCGTTTCAGCTTTTAAGTCATCTTTTTCTTTTTCCTTTTCTTCCACAACAACTTTCAGTAAAGCGTTTTCATCACGAAAACTCATGACTGATTGATGTGCGGAGTTAAGTTTACCTTTCAACAATGCAAACTCATCTTTCATATTATGTATTTGGACCATCAGAGATTCAATAAGTTCAGAATTTACCTCAAAGTTGTCATCTTCAGAATGAGCCTCAGAAGCTTCATCATCACCATCAAGCTTGGCCATGTAGGAGACTTGAGTGAAGTGCGCCTGCTCCTCCTCGTCAGAACTTTGGAACAACCAGTTTTCCTATTCATCCATAAGCACCTTTCCCTCTTCCGCTTTCTTGGCAATGAGAGACTTCCTTGCATAGTATTATGAGTTCTTGACTTTCTTGAACTTACAGTCTCTGGAGTAGTGTCCAAATTTTCCACAGTTGTAGCATCGGCCCGGTTCATCCTTTCTTTCTTCTTTCTTCTTTCTTCTTTTCTCTCTTTTCTTCTCTTCTATCTCCCTTCCTTTCATCTTTCCTCTCTTCTTGTCTTTCCTCTCTCCTTCCATACCTTGGCTTGTATCGCATTTCAGGCTTCTCTTTCTTGTACCTTCATACTTTGGCTTTGAATAGTACTTCTTCTTGCCAAAGGTCTTCTTGAATTGATGTGTAATGAGGGCCAAGTTCTCAGAGAACTTTTGTATATCATCATCAGAATCAATCTCCAGTTCTTCTTCACTTGAAGCAGAATCGGATTCAGTAACCTCCGTAACAAAAGCTTTAGACACCTTCTTCTTTGACCTTGCAGAAGATACAGGACCAGAACTTGAACTTTTTCCTTTGCCAGCTATGAGAGCCACAGAGTCCTTCAGATTTTTGGACTCATTATTGATAGTTGTCACCTCTTCTTCATGCTGAGAAAGAGTAGAGAAAATGTCAGTTACGTTCTCTTGAGCCATGTTCTTTGACATCTGAAGGTTGATGGCAAAGTTCTTCCATTCAGGATTCAAGTTCTTGATGAACTTATAATTTATCTCAGAAGCAGATTTAGAGATATTGTTCCTCCTCAGGTCATTCAAAATGATGTTGTATCTGTTGTAAGTATCAAGCAATGTCTCTCCTTCCCTTGCATGAAATCCCTTATAGGCATTAATGTACAGATTCTGCTTGGCCTGAATTGAAGCTTCACTTCCCAAAAATTGTCTTGCTAGTTCATCCCAGACTTCCTTGGCAGAATTTCGACTATCTAACCGATTGTAGATGTCATTTGGGATGGCCATCGTCAGGTAAATGAGAGCTTCTTCATCTATCCTGTACAAATCTTTCTCCTTTTCTGTGAAGTATTGATATGGTTTGGGAACATATCTTTCAGCGATTTCAGGAGAAGTTTCAGATTCAGCTTCACCAGGAACTGTGATCATTGGGTTTACTGGACCAGTAATGATTGATTCCATGTAATCTATGTTTTTGTGATTCAGAAACTGAATCATTCTTTTCTTCCATTGTTGATACTCATTAGCCAGGAGGACAGGAGGTTTGGACTGAGAGCCCATTGAGAGAAGTTGGTTGGACATCTTTAGCTGTATGGTTAGAAAGCAAACTTATCTATACCAAGAGAATCAACTAATAAGATCTTTTGAATCAAGAATTGGATAAAAACTACACTAAAAAATTTCAGAAAAAATGAATTTCCAAAAATAATCAAATGTAGAATTCGCAGACAGTATAAAGCACAAAGAAATTCGCAAGAGATTGAAATTCTTCCAATATTCGCAAGCAGAAAGAATTAGAATTCGCAGATTAAAGAGTTAAGAACCCTAGAATTCGCAAAAACACAGTCTGCGAAACTTAGAATTTGGCAACCAATAACCTACGAAGCCTTAAGAACTCGTAAGGTAGTACCTAGCGAATCATGTCCTTAAAGAAAAATTTGAAAACGGATTTTCGCAAGTAGAATTCGCAGAGTATAGACTAGCGAGTTCTATACTTAGGAGAAAGATTCAAGATCACTCAACTTTCGCAAAGCAAAGAAATTGTAAGAAAGAATTCGCAAATAATAAGGCTTTCATAAGTAGGAATTCGTAAACTGTATACTCACGAATCCTGAACTTCAAAAAATTTGAGCTTTTTACTTCAATTTTCGCAAACGACTTTCGCAACCTGAGTGAATGATTAACTTTATTAACCAGCGAATCCTATATTTGGTGAAAACTTTTATAATTAAGAAGGACAAGGATTCTCAAACACCACTCACGAATCTTAGGGAATTCGCAAGCCAAAGATCTGCGAGTTCTTCAGAATTCGCAGACAAGGATTCTGCGAAACTCACACTCAGTGGAATTTTCAACAATTAAGAATCCTGCGAATCCTGAACTTTCGTACACAGTAAACTAGCGAGTTTGGAGGTTTGCGCTAGCTGAATCTAGCGAGAACTTGAGGTTTGCGCTAGTCGAAGCTAGCGAGAGGTTGAGGTTTACGCTAGTCAAAGCTAGCGAGAGCTTGAGGTTTGCGCAAGTCAAGCACTTGCGGAACTTGGCTTTCGTAAATAGATAAGTAGCGAATTCTTTGGTTTTCGCTACACAAGTACCTGCGAAACCTATACTTAGAATAATTAAGCACCCTGCGAGAGTTAGTAGATTTGCGAGTTTTCACAGAACTTGCGAGTTCTTGACCTATTCGACCCTCTACTCGATTTTCAATCTAGAAAACACATCAATCGGTTAAAGCACTGTGTAAAATTCATGCAAATCAACCACAAACATATTATTAACGAAACCCAATCAAAATCAATGACCAAAATCAACTTTTGTGCTTGAAATTTAATGGAACAGTGCTCGATTTGTTCAAGAACAAAAACTTCAAAAAATCATAAAAAGCCAATCGATTTGTGTTTTTAAAAACAATCAAGCAATCAGATGATGTTCTTTAGCATGAAACACACCTAATCAAATCGATTTTAAGCATAAAAACACATTAAATCGTGAAATCGAATCGATTTTCACACAGTAGAATTTTCGAAAAGACTGTTTAATCCAAAAATCTTGATTCTTTGGCTCTGATACCACTTGTTAAGCCCATATTAATAGTTGATTGATAATCACCACACAATAATAACAAGAGATAAATAGATCAAATAATATACCAATGATCTCTTGATTAATCAGATAAAACCGTGTGTGTGTTCTTGGTGTATACAGATTACCTCGTGTAGACTAAAGAGAAAATACGACCTCCTTCTCTTCTCCTTAATTTCGATACTCACCAACAACTAACCTATAACTAGAAAATAATCCTATTTATACTTAGGTCAACATGTCCTAATCAATATTAACTAATAGATAAAATACCCCCTAAGGTATTAAACACTATTATAAACTAGACCCCTTATTCAAATTAATCTTGAATATAATATACTGATCCAACAGGAGTTACATGATCCGATGAGCTATCAGCTGAAATATGACTTCTCGGTTGTTAGTAACGAATCATACAAAACAACTTACCTTGCTTTGGTGTCTAACTCAACATGAAGAAGTCGATCACTTGTAAGGGTTAATATTAGATCCTAAATCCATAGATGGACAGATTCTAAATACGGCTTGAGTGATGCAAAAAAATTTAAGAAAGTCTTTGATAACTACGTAGAGATACGAGTTTTGTATGATTTTGGATAAGGTTCACATATCGGTCGAGATTTTCACTACAAACAGATTTGACTATAAAATCTTCATACTAATAAAATTTAATTCATTAAAATCAACATAGCTAAATTGGCAAGACTAAGATCTGCAATAGTGGTGACTTTGTGGGAATTTTGTGGGCACTTTCTATAAGAACTCACTTTCAAGAGATCGGAACTTTCATAGACATTTTTGGGACATAAGTTTATGACCACCGTGTTACTACTACCATTTTAGGAAAAACTTACACCAATACCCATATTTTAAAATTAATAGTTTCATATTCTTTAATTTAAAGCAATTTCGCCAAAACAAATATTGATTTCTCAAAACCGAAACTTGCACAAGAAGTTCATGAAAATCCCAGATTCTTAGTTGTTCCGGTCCCTTTAGAAACGACCTTGGTGTATTACCACTTTATTACTTATGGCGATCATAGTGTTTCAGGATGCACTTGCACTGCCACTGTGGCAACACTGTGACCACCTTATGGACCTATACGATTTTCCTCTATCACTCTTCAACATCCCTTACATTAATACGAATTTTGAAATGCTCAAATTCTCTAGAGTAGTATACAACTTCCTTTGATAGTGTATTATTGTATCCAAGATTTAATTAGGAAAAGTCAAGTCAAGATAAGTCAACAAAGTCAAAGTTTAGTTTAGTTAATCTTAGAGTTTACTTTGTTGTTAAGCATGTAGTTTTAGACTTGTGGTATAAATACCTATTGCCTTGATAATCTTGTAACTAGAATCATTGTATTACACTGTTATATCAATACACATCAGATTACTTTCTCTCACTACTCTCTCTCTAGATCTTCAATGTCAAATATTGAATTGTAGATTGTTTGTTAAATTGAATTGCTTGAAAAGGACAATATCAATTGGTATCAGAGCAAACCAAACAAATTCAGAAAGATCACTGAATTAGTTTTTGGATCAGATTCTTGAAAATTCAAGAAAATTGTAATTTCTGAAAAAGTCACTGTTTGATCCGTGGTTTTCTTGTTTTTGTATAATTAAATCAAGAAATTGATTTGATTATGTACGTTTTATCAATTGGATCAATTTTTATTCAGATCACATAGTCAAATTCGAACATTAGATTGATCAATTTGATCAAATTGCTATTTTTGTGAAACCCGAACTTGAGCACTGTTTCTTGAATCAATTTGTTGCTTTTTGATGTTTTTAATGGAAATCTAGTGGTAGAATTGTGTTCTAAATGATAAATCGATCATTTCTATGGAATTTCATGTTTTAATTTGCAGGTTTAGAGCAATTTGGAATGATTTCATGAACGTAACTGTCAAAACGCGCAAGATCTGACAAACGCGCAAGTTCATCATCAAACGCGCAAGTATCTGAAGAACGCGCAAGCAAAACGTGCGAGTTTGCTAAAACACGCTAATAGAGGCAAGCGAGTTTGATAAACGCGCAAGACAAAGCTTGCGAGTTTGATCGAAACGCGCTAAGAGGCTTGCGAGTTTGAAATTTGTGAAAAATTTTCTAAGTGTTGAAATGCGCACCAACAGTGTTCTGCGAGTTTGAGCAAAACGCGCTACTAATGACCTGCGAGTTCTAGAAACGCGCACGTTACCATTTGCAAGTTTCTTTGTGAACAGTGACTAGCGCGTATAATGACATGCGAGTTTAAAGACTTAGATTTTTTTTCTGAAAATTAAAATTTTTTTGTGTGATCCAAGTTTGACTTTTTAGTCAATATTTCTGATTTGTTTAGGAACGATCATTTTATTCAAGCATTTCTTTCTAGAGAAAAATATGTCAGAAAATTTTTCTCTAAGGGCGCTGCCCCCATACCCCCGCAAGGGCGTTGCCCCTTGACCCCATCCGCTAACCGGGTAGCGGAACCCCTATGCTAAGTCTGCGGAGGGGGACATATTTTGTTTGTGGTCATAATTTTCTGATTTTTGACGATCATTTTTTTTAAGCTAATCTGTCAAGATGCCTACTACAGACGAGAGAGGGAACACTGTTTTATCTGCAAGAGATATGGCTGTTTTGTACATGCCGGAAATACCAAAGATGGAAGCTGAATTAGACAAGCTGAAAAATCAGAATTCAAAGCTTCTTAAACAGATTCAGGATTTTAATTCCAATTTGTCAAATTCTGATACAATTCCTGTTTGTGCAAAATGTACTGATAATGTCAAATCTGTTTTTGCAGGTAATGATAGTGCAAGAGAGAAAGAGATTAAAGAGAAAGAGAACATCATTGCTTTAAAAGAAAATACAATTGTTACATGTGAGAAAGAATTAAAGTTAATAGAGAGAAAAATTGTAAAACTTCAAAGCCAACTGAAGACGACTGAACAGAAAGCATCGGATTTGCAAGATGAATCAGTCAAGCTTCAAAACAAGTTTAAGGCTTTCGAAGAGAAGATATCTGCTCTGGAAAAGAAGAATGTTGAACTGCAAACAAGTCTCCAAGCAAAAAAAGAAAAATCAAATGTGAAGACATCTTCAACTCAACAATCATCTGAGATTTCCAAGAAAATTTTACAAGAGAAAAAGGATCTTGAGCTGAGATGCATTAAACTTTCAAAACAAGTGTCTGATTTTGAAAAGATTCTAATTACTGAAAGAGATACATTTGCTAAGGAAAGAAAAGTTCTTGAAGATAAAAACACTGAATTTCCCAAACAAATCTCAGTTTTACAAGACTTATTAGAAAAAGAA
The DNA here is from genome assembly GCA_954870635.1 of Arctium minus. NCBI lineage: Eukaryota > Viridiplantae > Streptophyta > Magnoliopsida > Asterales > Asteraceae > Arctium > Arctium minus. The sequence continues at coordinate 60,704,867 of OX941088.1, read as the reverse complement.
AGACAAATTTTCAAAGAAAAGAAAAAGTCTTTTGAATTTGAAAAGAAAAATTCTAAAAAGAGAAATGTTGGGATCTTCTATGAAATTTCTGATAAATCCAAGAACTTACAAAAAGATTTTGAGCAAGAACGTTCATATTTTGAATCTGAAATATCTAAGCTCACATCCAAATTATCTGTTCTATCACCAGATATTCTTAAAGAACAGATGGCTAGATCTGATTTGAAACAGAAATTTGACACACTTACTTTTGATAGAAACATTTTATCTGAAAAGATAAAGAACTTAGAAGCTGCAAATGTTGATTTGTTAGAAAAAGTTTGTGCTGATGTGATCAATCAATCACCAGTTGACAATTCAACCGAATCAGTTTGCTGTTTTAAAACTGCTTCTAGTTCTATCCATGACAAAAATGTTTTGAAAAACAAAAGTGTTAAATCACAAACTGTCAAATCAAGTCAGATCAGACCATCTAATCTATTTTATGACAAATCTGTTGATGGTTCTGCAAATTTTTACATCAAATCTCTTGGAAAGTCTTCTAAGAAAAATCAGAAGGTCTGGAGAGTGAAGAGTTCTTCAGATGATGAGAAGATAAAAGACAAAGCATATAATTCCACATACAATGCCAAAAAGAACATAACACATAAAGGTAAATCTTTTGGTAATCCTGATGTATATTTCTCTACTAATCATTTGATCAGGATTGCACAGAAGAAAATCTGCTGTTCTTACTGTGGAGAGAATGACTTCGTTCGGAAACAATCTGCTCATAACTGGTACGGTTCTTATAGAATAACTTCTCAGAATTCTGGTTTTAAAAGATATACATCTAATGAGAAGTGGATTATTAAATCTAACATACCAGGACCCAAATACTAGTGGGTACCAAAACCTGTTAAATCTGTTTCGCAGGTACCACGGGTTTAGGGGGAGCAAGATGTTTGACTTCTGATCATGTACAGATCAGGACTCGTACTTCAAAGTACAAAATTATGACTTCTAAGTACTACAACTTAGAACTCGGACTTCAATGTCAAAGACAAAGGCTTTTGAACAAAACAGTTCAAAAACCGGACTTTCATGTAAAGGATTCTGGCTTCTAATCACATGACAGATCAGGACCCGTTCTTTAAGGTTTAAAGATAAGGATATTTTGTAAATATCCAGGAGGAGCTTATCTGACCTAAATCATTCTATAATGAATTGAGGGGGAACTTAAAGGTAAATATCTTCTGATCTACATCTCTGATTGTTTGAAAGAACAACAACTTTCAAGCATGAAAAACGTTTTCTTAAATGTTCAAACCACTTCTGATTCTCAAAAGATTTCATAAATTTAGAAGTATGCTTTTAAATGTTTTTCAAAATTGAGCGTTAATGTTTAACTGGCCGTGTGTTTCCAAAGATCAATACTTGTGTATTATCTTTTCTATATACTGTCAAGTATTCACACACATCGGTTCAGTAGTTCATTTGAATATGTTATTACCATGTCTCTAAACGAACCTATTTTTCGATGGTAATACTCTCGTTTACTTTCAATTATTGTTGACCATCAATCATCATTTTCTAATTTGTGCTTTCATTGCTAATTTGTTTATATTTGTTCATATAAACAAACTATCCAATTCTTTGATACCCTAACCAATTTTATTTGATCTGATTGATACATTGTCAGATTCTCAAAACAATTCTCTTGATTTCATTTCATTCATTCAATATCTTTGTTTTGAGAAATAATCAAAGTTCAAATGCTCAAATTTCATTCATATTTTTCATAAGCATACATTTTGACAATGTCATCATACATTTTTGAGCTTAACTCTTAAAGTTAAACTGTTGAACAACCATTTTTTTAGGACTAATTACATGGGATTCATGTGAGAGCTTAAATAGAACTTCGATGGATTCACGTAAGTTATCCTCGAGTGATTGAGGGGTGAGGGGTGAAAATCAAAGAGTGGGGGAGATAACTCATCCGATTGAGTTTTTCTCATTGTGCTGAGCGGAAAATGTAAAGGAGAGTTTGGTTAGAAGTGAGCATAATGTTAAAAAGAAAGAGGGTGTGAGAACAGAGTTAAAAGAATATCAGAACTCTGCACCAACCACTTTCTGAGTCGGGCATCCACATCTACTTATTGGTTCACATTCTTTGGTGACCATCATTGAAAAAGGCAGTGAGCCCATGCCAACTCTTGCAATTACCCCACCAGCCACTTGTTTCTTTATTAACAAAGAAATGTTTCATTTTCTTTGGGGACACAACATATCTGCTATCTAGTCTTCACTAGGAAGATTTAGATATTGAACAAGAAGGAAAGTTTCCCCACCTTCGCACCTCTTTCATGCACATTGAGTTCGTGTAATACTTGTTGCTGTCTCAACAGTTTACACAATTTGAGCCTTATGAAACACAATCATTGTGCTAAATTCTTTCATAACACAAGAATGAGCACACAGAATTTTTTTTTTGTCAGAACATTCATAGATAAACCTTGTGTTTTTCAATGATTGAATGGAAGTCCTGGGGAGTCATCATCAAACCAGCTCCTTAAATTGTACATTTGTTGTACACAGTAACTTTGTGTTACTGACAGGCATTCCTAACTGTTTCATTTGTTGAATGAGGGTTACCAAGTTCATTATATCTGAATTTGAAAAGATTCGGGTATATAAAGTTCATGATTCAGCTATTCAGATCAAAGGGCAGAAAATGTCAAATGTATCACAAAGGGGGAGAAGATCTGTAAAAGGGGGAGATTCAAAGAAAGTGCTGAAATTGAGGATGTTTTGATGATTATGGTGCTCACAATCATCAAAAAGGGGGAGAAATCTACAAAGATCAATTTCAGAGTGATCAAAGAAGATGTCTGTAGATCCCAGTACAGTGCAATCAATAGTAAATCTTCAATATAGAACAATAATCAAGCCACAACTGCTAGTAATAAGATTAATAAGCAATCAAAGGGTTACAGGTTTACAGAGAGAATTTCTGATAAGGGTATGTAAACCTATGGACTAGCAATCTAATAAATGACTTGAGTAACCTGAAATATGAACTAGAAACGCCTTTATATACTTAGGCTTACAGGCCTAATGGGCTTATGGGCTTTTAAGCCCAACATGCTAATAACAATTGTTAACTTGACAAAATATACCCTGAACTTCTATTTAACATATATTTAACCCTAACAATCTCCCCCTTTAAATAGAAATTGAAAATCACGCCAGTTTGGAACATAAATCTTTCGAAACCCAAAGCTGATCTCGAAATATCGAATTTGAGTCCTGTACTCCAGTCGCTCTTCAATTACACCCAGTGCTTCAAGTACAAGTGGCTTGTATTTAGGATCCAAAGGATGAATCCCCTTTTCATCTTGGTCAAGTGAATGTTTCAACTTGTCTTTCAGCAACATTAACGTACCATCACAGAATCTGGCAATCTGATTGAATCGGATAAAGCGTAGAACACCTTTGTTGTTCATATATGACATACCAAACTCTAGAAGCTTTATCACAGTAAATGTAGGTACACTCTGGGCAACAGACGGAATCTTCAGATCATGATTGAGCAGATTTATCTTTGGATGGTCGCTTTCCAACCCAATCTGAAAGTCTTCCACCGAGGCAAGTTTCATCGCACACTTCATATACCTCTTTACAGTCTCGAGTGCATCAATGACTTCCCCGGGTCTGATAGTTCTGGTCTTTAAGTCTCCAAGAATGAACAGTAGATCTTGTGGTTCAAGATACAGAAAGTCAGCATCAGAAAAACAATACTTCTGACCATCTTCTCTCGTTACCATGAAATCTATATACTTTACTTTCATGAAGAAGGCAGGTAGAATATGATCAACTGACGTAATCCTGAGCTTTGTCTTGGAATACTTGCGTTGAAACTTCTTACACACGAATATGAGCTCACGCTGCTTTTCCTTGCTTTTCATTGACTGTAGACCATGCAGTACAACTTCATCATACTTCCGAATCCAGTGGGCAAAGATCTTCTTTTGGCTTTCTTCAAGGAAAGGAACTTTGATTCTGACTCTTTCCCACTTGGACGGACGAACTGGTGTAGTACTTTTTGTTTCCATAACTGGTGATGCTGGAGGAGATCTGGCGGGAATATTTATATCAGGAAGATCAGGGTGATCAACAGGATAAGTCAAAAGTGGAACCGCGACAGAAGTCTGATCGTCAGGATGAAGAATCTCGTCTATTTCAGATTGCATAACTACCAGTGCTCTTTCAGTGTTTGCACATTCTTCTGTCGGATCAGTAACTTCATAAGGATCAAGAATTAACGCCCAGTCTTCAGGGACAATCGAAGAAGCTTCATCAAATTCCTCAGGCTTTTCAACCCTTGGAATGTCATATAGCACCAAATCCATACACTGTACTCGTGCCTGTCCCTGCCCTTCTGATCGAGTACCAGAACCCGAACCCTGTTCCGTTCCCACTTGAATTGTTTCCACAGACTGTATCTCCGGCTCTGTTAGGCGTTGGCGCTTCTCCCCCTCATGGTGATCAGGATCATCCTGATCATCATGCCGGCGCTTGAGCCTGTCCGCCTGGCTACGGCAGGTGTCGTCCACGACTGATAGGCGTTCAGTCAATACAGCTATGGTTTGCTGCAAAGATTGAAGCATGGCTTGCTGTAGCTGGAAGGCTTCGGGAGATATAATGGGTTGGGGGGTTGGTGGGGTAGGGGTGGATGCTTGATCATACGTTTCAGAGAATCTACCTCCTCTCGCATCATGGTTTGGACAGCCTTTAGGGTGCCGTCCATATATTCCCTTGAGACGAACTCAGTTGGGGTACCACCTAGGTCACTTAGGGGTTGTTTGTTTTTTGAAAAAAATTCTCTTAATGGCTCTTAAGTTTGAATCATTCAGACCTTTTTACACACCACCTCTTATTAATCATAACTAAAATAAGACTTTAGACTTTAGACCTCTTAAAAAACAAACGACACCTTAGACTTCCAGTTGTAGCTACGACTGTAGAAGTTTAGCCACCTACGTTCACAGCTGGCGTGATGATAGCTGTGGTAGGACTTCCACCCAATCCTTGTAAACCAACCGAAGGTGGAATTACTACGGATGTTCCGGCTGGGCCACAAAGGCCTTCAGCAGTAGCCGAGAAAGGAACCCGTGTCCTAGGAATAGGAGAAATTATATCAAACGGCTCTAGACTTCGTGCACCGAAAGGAGTCGAGAACGGGGGCTGTTGTTCTCTTGTTTCATTACCGGAACTCTCCAAGTGAGAGACCGGTAGCTTTTGTGCTATATCCCCGTGTGAAGATGAAACCACTATCTGTTGAGAGATGGCGGAGTGGCTGGGTGGGGTGTGCAGTTGCGCCGCTAGGTCCACTACGGCTTCTTCAATATCCTGTCTCAACACATGAGACTGGATAGTAGATGTGGCTACCTGGGTGGATGTGGCTAGGGGGGTACAACCGTTGATGATTGCCCCATCACTCGTGTACGCTCATGACGCATCATGGTCCTTATTTCCTTCTCTCTACTCACCTCTAAATTTTCAACTGAAACTCCCTCCGCTCTCCTTGTTTCTCCAGGTGAGGGATGATTATCGTCACCATCCGAGTCAGAAGACTCTTCATTTGATTTCGATACGATGGTGGCTGGTTCCGACTGACTGCCGGATTGATCTGCTGCCTCCTCAGAGTCGGTGGCAGCTTCCGACTGACTTCCGGATTTACTTGTTTCCTCCGCATATTCGGATTCGGTTTCAGCAGCTGTTTCCTCTTCCGATGCATTGGCAGAAGAGGACTGAACGTTGGCGGATTCAGTAGCTGTGTCCTCTTCTATCATCGGAGATGTCTCCCATGGCGGGGTAGGTGATCGTCGTGAAGTACTGGCTTGTCTCGATCCAACGGTACTGCCCTCTCCAGTTCCCCTCACAACGATTTCGCTCGTCACACCCGGTCCGGAAGCCCCAGCTATCCGGACTCTACCACCTCTCGTACGGGGACGCGGACCCTCACGTCTCTCAGGTCGTGCTCCCTGGGCAGGTCCTACCGGTTCTGGTTGGACCATGGGAGCTGGAAGGTTGTGTGTGTGCCTATAAGCTATAACACTCAGTGCCGAAGGACAAGCATCGGCCAGCAACCCGACTGGGATTTGTCGGGCGACGATACCTTCTGGATCTGGGCGTGCTGTTATCTTGCGAGTCGGGTGATGCGGACAAGTAGGGTGCGTGGAACGGCGAGGTATCTGGGGATACAGATTCATGTAGCTTCGAATGATCAGCTGTAGAAACCTCATATAAGGTATGAAGTTCTGTCTCTTCGTTGCTTTCGAGAGAACTTTCTGAACAAGGTCGTACCATAGGAAGTCGGCGAAATCCGCGTGGCGATGGAATGCCATTGAGTGGAATAGTCGTAGAATGTGAATGCTCGTCTGGTCGATGCCTTTCGTGATAGCCGAAAGACATCGATTGATGTAGGTGAACATGGTGTACCATTTTTGGAAAGGTACTTGCAGTTGAAACTGGATGGAAGACGTAGATCTGCGCCGTATCCTAGGGACAAGATGTCAGCACATAAAGTGGCGTCCGATACGAGTGGGTCGTAATTGTTTCACCCCTGGACTGAACCGGCGGTTGGCAGATGGAGAAATTGTCGGAAAAGATCACAAGTGAGGAGCACTGGAGTGTGATCAATCAGACCTTCAAGTTGGAAACCACCGTCGGCCTCCAAGGCATGTAGAAATTTCCAGAACTGTTGTAAGTATAAAAGCGGCACCTCCGCTGTCTCCGATAGAGCATATGATAGAGGATGCCCACTGAGGATATCGATGATGACCTAATGTTGAATGGCAGGTTGGGTTACATTGAGATGATAATTGTTGGCTGTGAGTTGAATGAACTGATCCTCGGGAATCAGTTCGGCATCGGTGATTGGATCAATCGCAGGAGGTGGGTTTTGCGCCATTATACCTGTATAGAATAAATCGGTTAGTTCTCAGGTACAGTAAAAACAAGAATGCCGCCGGAGTTACATGGCCATGGTTTAAACCACAACCGATACTAACTCCAAGTTATATGGAGAAACGAACCCTAATTCGTGAAATAGGGTCCGTTACCAATTTGCGCAACACCGCAGAGAAACATCAACTCCCAATTATACCTCACAAGCTCACAGCTTTGATATAAAGCAATTAAGCACATACAGTAAAAGACCAAGAATACACTGGGAGAACCAAAGGACCGGGATAGGGAAAGGACCGGTACGGACTTCGACCGGGGTAAAACATTCGACCAGTAGGTCATTCGACCGAGAAGATCTTAGACCGGAATGCATTCGACTGATAGGTCATTTGACCGGTATTGGTAATGACCGGAAGAGGTCTTCGACCGGTATTTGTATTCGACCGGTAAAATCATTCGACCGGTATTGGCATTCGACCGGTAAAATCTAGGTCGAATAATCGACCGGAGACAACGGATCGACACATACGTATCGAACTAAATCCCAAAAATGATTCAGATTAAAGGCGATGAGGAATAGAGAGAGAGTTTACCTGAAGTCGATCGACCGCGAGAGAGAGAGACGAGAGAGAGAGAGCGAGCGACGGAGTGCGAGAGAGAGATCAATATAGCGAGTGTTATTTCGATTGCAGGTCGAAAGATTTTGAGAGAGAGAGAAAGATCGATAGGGGTTGAGGGAAAAAGATGAAGACCGGGGTTTTAAATACCCCGGTCGATGAGTGTGGGTCGATCGAATTGGGGTTTGGGCTGAGGAAGGAAGTTGGGGCGGGCCGAAGAAATAAGAAATGGGCCGGTTCCTGATATGGGCCGGTCCAAACAAAACTGTTCCTAAAAAAATATTTTTGTATTTTTATAAAAAACTTTGTTCCTAAAAAAAATTAAGAAATTAAAAAAAAAACGGATGATGAGAACCGAAAAAAAAATTCTAATGAAAACGATAATTCTAATGGTAACACATAAACCAAGCGGATAGGTAATGCTCCCCCTCGAGCATGGAAGACCTTACGAGACAGAGCTCCCCCTCGACGATTACCGCGAGGAAATCAAAACGCAGGAAAACACTTACCTGCTCCCCCTTGAATGGAGGACTAGATAACTTTACCAAAACATCGGACAATCGTGCTCCCCCTGAACACATGTACATCTTCTAAAGACCACCACAAACGACTTACGCTTTCAGATAACAACCGGAGAAACTGCAAAAATAAACACGAAAGCACCACGAAGAAAAGAAAAACACACGAGAAATAATAGAAACAAACGAAATCTACTTTATTGATACAGAAGTTTGAAAAATGACACAGAACTTAGCGAGTAAAATGCAATAACCAAGGAGTGTGGATCGGAGCAACCAGAGACAAGTCACTGGGGCATTAGACACAGTCATTCGTTATTGAATGAAACTCGTTGAGGGTTGTGAGTGGATCAAACTTTCAGATTTAGCATACCTAGGTTGGACACAAGATAATTAAAGCGTTTTTCGTCCAAAGCTTTGGTGAACAGGTCTGCTAACTGATGCTCTGTATTAACAAAGTAGAGTTCGATGGTACCTCTTTCCACGTGGTCTTTTATGAAGTGATATCGCACATCGTTGTGCTTCATCTTCGTGTGCTGGACTGGATTGCTGGATATTGCAATGGCGCTCTTTGAGTCACAGTAGATGGGGATCCGCGAGTAGTTAAAGCCATAGTCTTTCAGCTGGGTGTGCATCCAGATGACTTGCGAGCAGCAACTGGCGGCTGCTACATACTCCACGTCGGTGGTGGAGGTGGACACGCAGTTTTGCTTCTTCGACGCCCAGCTGACGAGACGATCACCCAAGAATTGGACATGACCGGATGTGCTTTTCCGGTCCAGCATGTTTCCAGCATGATCAGAGTCCGAATAGGCTGTCAATTCAAAACCTGTCTCTTTTGGGTACCACAAACCAAGATCAGAAGTATCTTTTAAATAACGGATAATACGCTTAACCGCAACTAAGTGAGACTCTTTAGGTTTCGATTGAAATCTTGCACATAAAAATGTCGAGAACATAATGTCAGGTCGGCTAGCCGTTAAGTACATCAGAGAGCCTATCATACCTCTATAAGTTGTAGCATTCACATCCTTTCCATCAGGATCGGAGTGTAGCTTTAAGCTAGTAGACATGGGGGTTTTCATAGGTGAAGAGTTTTCCATCTGGTATTTCCGAAGAATATCCGAGATGTACTTAGATTGATTAATGAAAATTCCTGTTGCTAATTGTTTTACCTGAAGACCCAGGAAAAAATTCATTTGCCCCATCATGCTCATTTGAAAATGTTTACTCATTAAGGCTGAAAAGTTCTGACAGTACGTGGGGTTTGTGGAGCCAAAGATTATGTCATCAACATAAATCTGTACAAGAATGATATCTTTCTTTTCTCTTTTAATAAATAGGGTAGTATCAATCTTACCTTTAGAGAAACCAGATTTAATCAAGAAGGATGAGAGAGCGTCATACCAGGCTCGTGGCGCTTGCTTAAGACCGTATAAGGCGTTGTCAAGAAAATAAACATGATTCGGAGATTCAGAACTCACGAAGCCTTCGGATTGCGAGACATACACCTCCTCTTTGAGAACGTCGTTCAGGAACGCAGATTTCACATCCATTTGAAAGACGATAAAATTCTTGTGGGCGGCGTAGGCGAGGAACATGTGAACAGCTTCAATGCGTGCAACCGGTGCAAATGTCTCCTCGTGATCTATACCTTCTTGCTGACGATATCCTTTAGCCACTAGACGTCCTTTGTTCCAGACAATGATTCCATTTTCGTCCTTCTTGTTCTTGAAAATCCATTTCGTCCCAACCACCGTCTTGTTCTTTGGCCGGGGAACAAGGCGCCACACTTTGAGGCTCTCAAATTGGTTGAGTTTCTCTTGCATAGCGATCACCCAGTCTAGATAATTCAATGCTTCGGAGACGGTGGAAGGTTCGATACGGCTGAGGAACGAATAAAATAAGCAGTCGTTCGCAGTAGTAGATCGAGTTTGAACAGGCGTCTTGGGATCACCAATGATCTGATGTAGAGGGTGAGCTCGAGTCTACTTGGTGGTGTGTGGAAGAGGTTGATATGTCTGTTGAGAAGTATCGGGGTCCGCATAACCACCGGGGGGTAAATCCTGAACTGCTTCGAGTGTTGACGACCTGTGAGGTGGAAGTTCCTTGTTTGGAGTCGAGAATGCAGCAGAGGACGACTCAGCAGGAGATGCATTTAGAGCAGGATCCGGGATTGCCGGAATAGGAACTTCAGGAGGGCCTTCCACAGGTGTCGGTTCAGGAGGACCTACTATTGCCGGTGCAAAAGTAGGATCTTGGATAGGGGGAGGATCACTTGAGGTCGGGAATGCAGAATCATTGTCAGTAGATGAAGGAGCACCAGGCGAGGATGGGCCACCGGAGTCGGTTGGACCAGTGACTTGTGTCACTTCTGGTGCTTGAGCAGCATTCCTGTTACAAGTCATAGTATTAGACTTAATATTAAATAAGTCATCATAAAAATACTCAAAAAGTAAATCCAAATCAGAAAGATGAGCTCTTGACGTAGACGCATGATTTGGATCTACTGGAGATTGTGTAGCTCCTGAACGAACTTGTCCAGAAGCTAACACACCAGTTAATGCGGGTTCTGAACTGAGGTGTTCAGAAGCCATATCAGCGGCCTCGTCAAAAGTCACGTTCAAACTCTCAACGACGGTCTTCGTTCGTTTGATGTAGACACGGTAAGCTTTGGCGTGCTGGGAATATCCAATGAACACTCCTTCGTCCGCTTTGGGGTTGAATTTTACGAGATCATCCCTGTCATTCAGTACGAAGCATGTGCACCCGAATGCATGAAAATAGTTGATATTGGGGATGCGTTTGTTGATGATCTCGTACGGTGTCTTGTTGAACCGCTTGTTGATGATAGTGCGGTTTTGAGTGTAGCAAGTGGTTGCAACTGCTTCTGCCCATAAAAATAGAGGTAGCTTGGACTGAGATAACATCGTGCGAGCGGCTTCGACAAGAGTTCGATTACGGCGCTTTACTACCCCTTTTTGCTGAGGAGTGCGAGCAGATGAGAAAGTATGCGTTATGCCCACTGAAGTCAAATAACCGGTGAGCACTTGATTCTTAAACTCTGTGCCATTATCCGTACTTATGGTCTGGACTGATAGGTTGAGACTGACTTGAATACTCTTCAGGAGAGAGATAATCAATTCGGGAGTTTCATCCTTTGATCGGAGGAATCGGACCCAAGTGTAGCGTGAGAAATCGTCAACCATCACTAGGACATACTTCTTATGATTGACGTTTTGGACGCGCATCGGTCCACATAAATCCATGTGAATGAGTTCAAGGGACCGTGAAGTACTAGGAGTGACTTTAGGCTTGTGAGAAGCCTTCTTCATCTTGCCCATTTCGCAGGCGGCACACAAATGATCTTTTTCGAACTTAAGATCAGGCATGCCCTTGACGTTACTACCGAGCACCAACTAGTTGATAGTCTTGAAGTTCAGGTGCGAGAGTCTACGATGCCATAACCAGCTTTGTTCGGCAGAGGCTTTAGACATTAAACAAACTTCCTTATCTGCTTTCAGAGACGAGAGGTCAATCGTGTAGAGGTTGGAGCGACACGTTTCAACAAGGATTTCTTTTCCATCTTCAGTCCGAATGTTGCACCGCTTGGCTTTGAAAGTGACCTCTAGATCCTTGTCACAGAATTGACCGATGCTGAAGAGATTGTGACCAAGGCCTTCGACATAGGACACTTTCTTAATCGTGAGATTATCCTTGACGATATCTCTGTAACCCCTGATGGGAGAATAATGATCGTTCCCAAACCGTACATTCCTACAAAACTTCTCGGTGAAGTTTGTGAGTAGCTCCTTTCTTCCGGTCATGTGCTTGGAGCAGCCTGAATCTAGATACCACACATGACCGTCCTGCAAAACAAGTTATTTCTTTTTAGGTACCCATTCGTAAATGGGTCCTTTGGGGTTAGATTTAACACCCGTTTTGGATACCCGTTTAGACTTGGGTCGTTTCCTATGATGGGTAATATCAAACTGAGAATGATAATTATCAACATGATACGAGCCAAACCAATCAGATGCATAACGACGATCAACAAACTCATTCGATCCACAATAAGAGCAACAAATACAATCATGACACAGTTGAAGTAAATGAGGAATATAATAAACTTTTAAAGGTAAAGTTCTATTACATTCAACTAAAGGTTTAGAATTAAAAACATCATGATCGTTATTGTATTTCCTAGACTTTAAAACTGGATCAACTAATTCTGCTGTTGTTGTGCTCTCTTTAGACTTCTTAGCTACCCAAGCATATCTTACTTGTTTGCGCCGACCAAAAGTATCTGAAAGACCGTTAAACTTATAGTCAGAAGATGTGAAACTTGAAGATTGTTGTCTTTTGGAGCGACCGGTCTTTTTCTTCTATTGTGAACGTTTTTTGGATTTTGACTTTGAAGAATCGTTCACAAAAGGTTTTTGTGGGGAGGATGTGGAACATTCACCCTTATAAAATTTTACCGGAGGCTCACAAGAAGAGTTTAAGAAATCAACGTGACTTGGTAGAGACGGATTAAAATCAAATTGGGTCAAATCACTGTCTAGATACACCTCGGAATTCAAGAATGCTGAAAATTCCATTTCCTCATCAGAAAGGACCTTATCGCTTGAGGAATTTAGGACATCAGAAGAATTTGTTTGAAGTGGATCATAGGCGGAAGCATGTTTAAAATCAGAACAATGATCCGTTTCTAAAACATGAGGCTCTTTTCCTTTATTTGAAAGATTTGGTGACGAGTCACCCAAAAAGGCTTTACAGGAAGATGTGTCGGAGGCAGGATAAGATTTGTCAGACAGGGTAGGTTTCTCACTTTGGAGAATTGTAGGCTTAGCTTGAGGCTCAACCTTGTGAAATTGTTCCTTCAGACGATCTACTGCCAAGGCAGACAATTGTGAGTTTAACTTCTTTATTTCTGTCTAAAAGTATTCTCTTTCCTTGTCGGACACAGATTCCTCTTTATTGGAAGTGAGGCACTCAATTTGAGATAAAAGGTCTTGTTTTTCCTTTTGAAAATTGTCCCTCTTCTGTTCAAATGACGTTTCTAGCTAAACAATTTTCTTTTCTAAAATCAGAGGTGGAACATAAACTTTATGATCTAGAGATTCCTCCTCAGTTTAACTGTTTTAGCATCAAGTTCAGCTTGAGTATAACTTCTATTATAGTCATTTGATAGGAAACAAGGTTTTTCTTCATTGTAAGATGCATTTAATGAATCATAAACAAAAGGAAGTTTCATTTTAGTAGAGTTCTCCCTTCTCAACTTATCCTCTTCCCAGTCTTCATCCTCAATTGGTTTGGTCCAATTGATCTTGTATTCTGGAAATGTCTTGTCTATTCCAAGAAATTCAGACGCATAAATCGTAGGAACTTTGGATAGGGCCTTTTTCAGATAATATGGGTTATCGTAACCGATACCCGTATTCGCATACTTGGGTTCCTTTGGTGCAATTAGATTTAGCGTTTGATGAGATTGACCAATTCTATAAAGCTTCTTTTCGATCTCCTTTAACTGATTAGATAAACTTTGATTTTCATTTTTATAAGCCACGTTTTGAGACACAATATCAATTTTCTCATTCTCGGACATGCGTAGCTCACTGTTCAGATCATCTACTTTGGTCTTTAGCTCTTGTGATTCTTTTGAACAACTCTCACACTCTTCTTTTAAATTAGAAATTGTGCACAGATTGCTTGAGATTTCTAAACTTTGATTTTCAAAACATTCAGACTGTGCAGCAACTCGTTTTTCTAGAGATGAGATGAGTTGTTCTTTTTTTTATGAGTAGCTTAAAAGAGTCTAGTTTATTCATGGAAAATTGCATGTGATCAGTTAAAGCTTCGTGATAAGGGGCACATACCTGACATGGAGAGTTTTGATCTTCATCATCAGTGTCAGAAGGTGATGAATGCTTGCCCATGAAACACAAGTGTGCTTCGACATCTTCAGGTTCTTCATCAGAGACTTGTAGCCAGTAGTCATCTTCAGCCATGTGAGCCTTACCTGCTTCTTTCTCTTTGGCCAGTAGAAGCTTGGCTATGTAATAATCGGAATTGCGCACAACAGGCTTGCGATAATCCTTGGCAAAGTGGCCTAACCGACCACAGTTGTAGCATCTGATCGGCTCATCTTTTGGCTTTTCTTCGTGTCTCTTGTCAAACTTCTTTCCATCTTCAACACGTTTCTTACCTTCAGACTTCTCTTGATGGTCACGACGAGTGGAAAACCTTTGCTTGTTGGAAGACTTGTTAAAGAACTTCCTTTTCTGGAATTGTTGAGTCAAGAATACCATAGCTTCTTTCATCTTAGTGAGTTCAGGATCCGAATCACTATCAGGATCTTCGGGTTCAGACTCACTTTGCACTGGCTTCTTTTCAGACGAACGACTGACATACTTCACTCTTTTCTCAGATGCGAGTGCTAACGGATCAACTACCGGCTTTTCTTCAGCTTTCTGATTCCCCATTAGTTCCATAACTTCCTCTTCATCCTGGAGCGGCATTTCATAAAGTTCATGTAGAAAAAGCTTCTCCAGGGTCTGAGTATGACGAATATGAGAGACAAACGGCTTCCATTCAGGCTGGAGGTTGTTCATGAACTTGATGTTGTTCTCGGTGTTCGTCTTTGTGATCTTATTCTTCTGGAGATCATTCAGAAGCAAGTTGAACCTTTCATATGTTTATGTCAGTGTCTCGCCTTTTCTTGCTTTGAAGCCATCATATCTGGTGATGCAATTTGTCACCTTGAGCTGATTGTTGATGTGGCTGCCCATCATCATCTTCTCAATCTGGTCCCACATTTTCTTTGCAGACTCCTTATAACTGTCGATGCAAGCATAGATGTCGTTGGGTAGACTTTGTAGAAGATATGTCTTTGCTTGCTATTCAGCAAAATACAAATCCTTTTCTTGAATTGCGTGCAGGTCGACCTTCTTCTGTGTTTCCCGGTACAACTTTCATTGGCCAGTCTTGCGGCCCCTCTGTCAGACATTTGTAAATGGCTTCATAGTTTGGTTTCGATTTAATGAAGTTCATGAAGTGATCGTGCCACTGAGGATATTCCCCTCGATAGAGAACCGGGGGCTTCTGATCCGAACCAATAGCTAACGCGTCTCTTGAATTCATCTTAAATCTCTTAACTTAAAAGCACTGTAACGATCGTGAGACAAGCAGGATGATCCAAACACAATAATAATAATAAAAAAATAAGCAGAATAGGATAAGGACCCGGTCTAGCAAAAGTTCGGTCGAACTGGGTACCGGTCAAGCAAAGGACTGGAAAAGGAAATGTACCGGTCAAGCAAAGGACCGGTATTGACAGAGTACCGGTCAAACAAAGGACCGGTGTTGACAATGTACCGGTCAAGCAAAGGACCGGTATTGACAACGTATCGGTCGAACCAAAAGGACCGGTATTAGCAACTTACCGGTCAAAACTTATTACCGGTCAAAACAAATCCGGTCGAACCAAAGGACCGGAAGAGACAAAATATCAGTCAAAGGACAAAGACAGGTAATCAGGGTACCGATCGAAGGAATGAGTCGGTCGAAGAAAGGACCGATAATGTAAGGTACCGGTCGAATAAACGACCGATAATGACAATACACCGGTCGAACCAAAAGACCGGTAGAGACTATGTCCCGGTCTAACAACCTATCAGTCGAATCTGATTAATAACCACTTAAGAGATAGACCGATAAAATCAAACCCCGATAAATAGATAAGCCCGATAAAATTGAAGAACACCGATGAACACGATGAATCTGGAATTCGATCGAGATCAAACC
Organism: Arctium minus; assembly: GCA_954870635.1. NCBI lineage: Eukaryota > Viridiplantae > Streptophyta > Magnoliopsida > Asterales > Asteraceae > Arctium > Arctium minus. Next base: position 60,688,972 of record OX941088.1, on the reverse strand, counting down.
TAGAAATTTAAATCAAACAGACCGATAATGATAACCCATATATTCAATCGATTATTCTCAAGTATGCAGGTCGAATAGCAGATTTCAACAAAAACAATCGATTGATAAACAGATCGACCGAAAAAAAAAATTCCAGACATGTTCATTCAATAACCCCGATAACAGATATTCAATCGACCGATAAACAACTTTTCCAGAAAACAAACAGAAACTTGGACCGATAAAACTCAGACACAGATAAACAATTAAAGCTGATAAAAGCGATTAACACATATAATTGATTATAGGGTTTTAGACAAACCTTTTTCTGGATCAAACCTTTAGTCTCTTTGCTCTGATACCAATTGTAGATCCCAGTACAGTGCAATCAATAGTAAATCTTCAATATAGAACAATAATCAAGCCACAATTGCTAGTCATAAGATTAATAAGCAATCAAAGGGTTACAGGTTTACAAAAAGAAATTCTGATAAGGGTATGTAAACCTATGGACTAGCAATCTAATAAATGACTTGAGTAACCTGAAATATGAACTAGAAACGCCTTTATATACTTAGGCTTACAGGCCTAATGGGCTTATGGGCTTTTAGGCCCAACAAGCTAATAACAATTGTTAACTTGACAAAATATACCCTGAACTTCTATTTAACATATATTTAACCCTAACAATGTCAAAGTCAAAAAGACTTGCGGAGAGATTCTGAAGAAACAAAGATGATTCAAAGATTAAATCAGATGAAAGTTTTTATAAGATTCTGAAGAAGATTCGTGAAAGTTTGTTTTTCCGAAGAGAATCTAGAGATTATAAGAGATGAAGATACATGATCAGAGATTCCTCAAAGCTTAAAGATGAAGTTTTCATAGTATTGTTTCAAGACTTTAAATGATTCGTTTTCAAGACTTGTTGACTATTCAAAGATGCTAATCGTGAATGACTTTTCAAGATTTTTCAACAATTATAGGAAGAACTTCAAAATCCAAGAATGTTAGAGACAAAAGATTGAAGAATCAAGCGCTGAAGACGATTATCAAAATTTTATTAAATCTTGAATACAAAGAGGGAGATTGTTATTGTATTATTGTATCCAAGATTTAATTAGGAAAAGTCAAGTCAAGATAAGTCAACAAAGTCAAAGTTTAGTTTAGTCAATCTTAGAGTTTACTTTGTTGTTAAGCATGTAGTTTTAGACTTGTGGTATAAATACCTATTGCCTTGATAATCTTGTAACTAGAATCATTGTATTACACTGTTATATCAATACACATCAGATTGCTTTCTCTCACTACTCTGTCTCTAGATCTTCAATGTCAAATCTTGAATTGTAGATTGTTTGTTTAATTGAATTGCTTGAAAAGGACAATATCATCCTTAACTAGTGTTATACCTGTCCGTTTGTCAGGTATACAACATGACTTTAATCTAGATTCAGTTATTTGATTGGTTAGTCTTTTCATCATTACCAAATGTTATTTTTCAATCGAGCAAGAAGCTTAGTCAAACTATAACTGGCTTTCCCGTGCCTTTTTGACTCTCGTTCAGGTACCCTTCGGCTTGAAGGTTTCTTCTGTATCTTTCATAAAAGATCATAGTCAAAGAAGCCATCAAAATTGGATTACTTCCTTCTCGATTTCAAGATTTTCATGATCTTAAACTTGAGTTTTTCAAGCGAACCAGGTGAAAATGCAGCTTGATCATTGAGTTCGTTCGAGTTAAAATCAGATTACCCCCTTGTTTTAAGTTGCTCATTTGAATGTAAATGTCTTGTTTATAACCATATGGAACAAACAATTATTTTTGCATAAGCTTGGATTCTCATAAGAGTGAAGCATACTTCTTAAGTTGCGGGACAATAACTTTCATGGCTTTCTCTTCATCATAGTTCTTGACTTCAATGATTAGATCGGTCCATAGACTGAAACCATTTAAGTAAATCTTTTAAGACTCCATGAACTCGGGAGGGTCAATCTTAATATCCCTTAGGTCATCTCCTCTTTCGTTGTGAGTTCTTCAAGATCTAGGAGAAACAAAACTTTCATACGTGCTTGAAGTTTTCAAATCTAGGCTAGAATCTCGTACCACAGACGGTGCTTCTTCACAAACATTACTTATAACTCCATCTTCTAGAAGTTGAAGGACTCTTACCATCTGCACTTGTAGAGCTTATATTTCTCTCCCTCTCTCTCTCTCTTGTTGGAACTTAGTATATAAGAGAAACCTTCTCCAACATAGGTGCCAAGATAAAAACTAGAACACTTAAGAAACTCCAATCAATGAGAATTAATTGAATCATTTAATTGGTTGGGGCTATGGAGTGTGGTGTTCTTAGTAGACTCTCTTTGACATGAAATATATATATTAAATGTCAAAGATTGGGGTCTTGATGGGGTCGAGATCACTGATTGTGTAAGTGTGGTGCAGGCAATAATGTAGGGTGCGGTACGACTAAGGCCGCGTGAATGCTCGTGGGAAGAACTGTGTCTGGGAATCAGCACGGGCCTCAACACGCCTTAAATCGCGACAAAACTCGCACGAGACTCTGGAGTCTTCGACAAACAGAGGCTGGCATGGTTTTCATTGCGGCTAAAGTCGCGTGAAACATTGGCCTCTATGATACACAGTGTTTGGCGCGGGTTTACCCGCGTGACAAGTCGCGCGGAACACGACATTTAATTCGATTAACAACAACAACCTATAAATTGTTGTTAACTTCCCACAATCATAACTACAGTTTATTTGACGAAATTCTGGGTTTTCTCTTCACTTTTTCCATCATCAAACATGGTTTGATTCGCTAGATTCAAGTCTAACTTGAATAACGATTATTGAATAATGAAGACGGACACTATACTGGCGAAATTTCTATCTTAGGACACTGAGTACGTTCAGGCTTCAATCGATACAAGCATTCTACGAGAATCTACATATCATGTAAGGATTATTTATCGATTTCTAATTTGATTGTATGTTGTATTATGTTAATACATATATTATATATATAACAATTTCTATTTTTCCTAGAAATTTTGTCCATATATATACAAACATTGTTCAAGTGATTGAGTACTCCAACAATCTAAGACATAAATTTGTTATGGAGAGATGGATCAATCACACATATTGAAAAGTCATGTGGAGAAACCCAAGAAGTTCAAAGGTTCGGACTTCCGACGTTGGCAACAAAAGATGTTGTTCTATTTGACAACACTTCACGTTGACAACGTACTTGCTGAGGAAGAGCAATCGGAAAATCCTCCGGTTGGGACAGACGGGTCTGCACCAATGCAGATCCAAGTGTCCGCACATCAGAAATCTGTCGAGAATTGGAGATCCAATGAGTATAGTTGTAGAAACTATATATTGAATGCTTTTGACGATTCCCGCTACGATATCTATTCTACCTTCTGAACGGAAGTGCCATGTTCAAAGAGGTTTGCAGTGGGAAAATTTATGCATTTCCTAATGATTGATATGAAGCCAGTGGTAAAGCAAGTAGAAGAATGCAAGTACTTGTCCACGAGCTCGAGGTTGAGGGTATGGGCTTGAATACAAACTTTGTGGTGGGTTTTATAATTGAGAAGCTACCTCCTTCGTGAAAGAACTTCAAGCTTTATTTGAAGCATCTCACAGAGAAAATCTCATTTGAACAATTGCTTCTCAAGATCCGAGTTGAGGAGGAAAACTGACTCAATGACAAAGTTGATGACAATCCAATCGAACCACATGCCAACATGGTGGAAGGCAGTTTATCTCAGTCTAGATTCCCGAAATTCAAGGGAAAAGGAATTGCAACCAAGAGGCCTTTCAATGTTGGAAAGGGTCCCTTTGCCCCACAAAAGAAACAATTCAAAAGGATGATCTGTTGTTAGGTATGTGGTAAGTTGGGACATCGAGCCAAGGATTGCCGACACAAGCGTGATCATGGTGGTGCCGGAGGAAGTGGTCGTGGAGGATCTAGGGCATCTACTTGTCATGCCAATGTCACCCACTTCCCGAATGAGTTCATTGGTTTAATTGAAGCCCACATAGTTACAAACATGGTGGACTGGTAGATTGACACCAGGACCACATGACACATTTGTAATTATAAAAGCTTGTTTGCATCTTACGAAAAGGTGAGCGATGGGGAGCCGATGTTTATGGGGAACGCATTGATGGCAAAGGTAGAAGGAAACGGGAAGGTCAACTTGAAGATGACTCCCGAGAAGGATTTAATATTGAATGATGTTATACATGTACCTAATTTAAGCAAAAACGTGATTTTTGTACTGTTTTGAGCAAGAAAGGGTTCAAACTTGTATTCGAATCTGATAAGGTAGTCATCACCAAGGGTGGTGTTTATGTGGGGAAAAGATACCTCCATGAGGGGCTCTTCAAGCTAAGCATTGTAAATAACTTGGAAGCCGCCATTGTAAATAAAAATAAGGCAGACTTTAGCTCTGCTAGTTACATGTACATGATTACTCCATCTAATCTTTGGCACTCTAGATTAGGACATGTCAACTTTAGATCAATAAAAAGAATGATAAAACTTGACATGATACCTAATTGTTCCATTGACAAAATGACTAAGTGTGAGGTTGTGTATAATCTAAATACACAAGCCATCCACACAAGTCTGTTGAAAAATCAAATGAAGTATTTGGGTTAATTCACGCTGACTTATGTGACTTCAAGGCAACTCCTACACGAGGAGAAAAGAATTATTATATTACTTTCATAGATGATTGCACTAAGTAATGCTATGTGTATCTTTTACATACAAAAGATGAAGCCTTAAACATGTTTAAGACTTATAAGGCTGAAGTTGAGAACCAACTCGACAATAAAATCAAAATTCTAAGGTCGGATCAAGGAGGAGAATACGAATCACATGACTTTGCAGAATTTTGTACTACACATGGCATACTACATCAAACTACTGCTCTCTACACTCCACAACAAAATGGAGTGGTCGAGCGGAAGAATAGGACATTTAAGAACATGATAAATTTAATGTTGATCACGTCTAGAGCTCCATACCCTTTATGGGGTGAGGCGTCTTACTGCTAATATGATCCTAAATAGGATCCCCCACAAGAAGAGTGATAAATCTCCTTATCTACTATGGAAAGGGAGATTATCATCCTACAGAAGGATGAAAGTGTGGGGTTGCCTTGCTAAGGTTCAAGTCCCTTTACCAAAGAGGACTAAAATTGGACCAAAAACTGTAGATTGTATATATAGGACCTGCTCTTAATAGCGTTTGTTAGTTCACTAATATATTGGATGCAAGATCATGAAGGTTAAGAAGAAAGTTAAAGTCAAAAGCTCAAGTCAACTCTTAAGCTATAGTCAAAGTCTTTGTAATAAAGTCAAAGTCAATGTGTCTTGTATTAGTGTTTTGTCTTTGTATTGTTAGAGGGTATAAATAGTTTTATTTTCGTTTGTAGACTCATATGACTAGAAGAGTTGAGCGCGTTTTAGAGAGAGAAATTTTGAGAACACTGTTGTAATCGTAATTGGTGATTGAAATACAATTGAGTTGATTTGTGTTGTCCTCTTAATCTTGATTGATTTGCACTCATTGTGGGACACACAATTGGTATCAGAGCATAACAAGAATTCAGAATTGTGGTCTTAATTTGAGTTTTGGTCGACAATTTTCAAGAACTCGCAAGAACACAGCTCAGATTCGATTTTTGCAATTCAGTTATGTTTTTTTATCTTAATTTGTTTCCTTTGTTTGCGTATTTGTATCTAGAATACATTTGTTTTGTAATGTTTCGTCTAATTCACATCTATTCGGTGTGAATTTTGGATTTTGTTGCAATTCTGTTCGAGTTTGTTCGTCGTACTGTATGTAGATCAATGTATATTTTTTGGTGTTTTTAATTGTAATCATTCAAGTGTAATTTGTTCGAGTTTTGATCTAGAATGAATTTGCAAAATTTCAGAGCAATTCTCAAAGTTTTGAATCGAATTCAGTGAAAATGTTAGAGTCTTTGAACTAAAAGATGAAGAACAAGCTAGATCTAAAGAACGCGTAAGATACTTACTGAAGAACTCGCACGACAAAGAATTTTTCAAAGTGTGAAGAACACGCAAGAAGCATCTTGCGAGAAGTCAGAACGCGCACACCTCTGTGTGCGTGTTCATACTGTTTGATCTCTTTGCTTTGCGCGAAGTTGGGATTTAGCGAGAAGTGATCTGTTTGCGAGAACTAAAAAGTTGAAAAATATTCTAAGTGTCAAAACACGCAGACTCATTACGCGAAGTGCTCTTCTTCAAAACGCGCAACCTTTGTCTTACGCGAACTCAGATATCGCATAACTCTTTCTGCGCGAAGTAGAAACGTGCATAGTTCATTGTGCGCGAAGAAAGAACTCGCTAACTTCTTTCTGCGCGAACCTTAAACGCGGATAGTACTATTTGCACGAAGTTTGTCTCATTTGATTTGCGAGTTTTAGTACTTAGAGAATTTTCTGAGATTTTCAAGCATTGGCCAAGTTTGACTTTCAAAGTCAAATTTGTTTTTGAATTTTTAACGATCAGTTTAAATCAGTGCAAAGTTAAAGATGACTTCCAGAGAGGCTCTTGCTATCGGTACAGATGTAAAGCCACCAGTTCTGTTTAAAGGTGAATATGAGCAGTGGAAGGACAGATTCCTGGACTTCCTTGACCGGAATTATATGGGTGACTACATCAGACTGTCTTTGAAAGAAGGAGTGATGAAACCTCCCACCAAGATTCATACTACTGAAACTGAAGGAGAGGAAGTTGTAAATAAAGAGTATCCATTGCCAGTTAAAGAGTATAATGAGGAACAGAAGAAAAGGCTAAAAGCTGACAGGTTGGCAAGATCTTTTATTCTGCAAGGAATTCCAAATGAGATATATGTCAAGATAGACAACTATAATGCTACGGGGAAATAAATGTGGGATCAGATTGAGAAAATGATACTTGGATCTAAGAACGGTAATTAGTTGAAAGTGTCAAACTGCCTGAATAACTACGAAGAATTCAAAGCAAAGGAAGGTGAAAGTTTATAGGCTACTTATGATAGGTTTGTGACTCTTCTAAACGAGATGAGCAAGAACAAAGCCAAGAAATCTCAGATTGAGTTGAATGTCAAATTCATTAGTATACTACAGCCAGAGTGGAAAAGGTTTACCAGACAGATGAAACAGATGAATGATCTGAATGAGATACCACTCCATGAGGTTTATGAGACTTTGAGACATAACGAGGAAGAGGTAGAGGAGATTAAAGATGAGAAAAAGAAAGTTGAGAAATTGGTAGCAGATTCGGTTGAATTAGTTGTGAAGAAGAAAGAGAAAAGGTCAGTAAGTTTGAAGAAGAAAAAAAGTAGTTATTTCTGAATCTGAGGAAGTTGAAAGTGAGGAGGATTCTGATTCTGATGATTGTGAGAATTTAAAGCAAGCTATGCTACTGTCGACCAAAGCTTTCCAGAAGAAATTCTACAAGAAACCATGGTCAAACAGTCAGAGATACTCATCGGGATCCATAAATTATGAGCATAAGGAGAGAGTTGAAGGGAAAAGATTTGAGGAGAAACGGCCAGAGGAGAAGAAATTTGGGTACAGGAATGAGGAGAAGAAAGAATCTAAGACAACCAAGTGCTATAATTGTGGAAAGGTAGGCCATTATGCTAAGGATTGTCAGAAATCGAAAGTCCGCAATTCATAATACTACAAGAACAAAATGCTTTTGGCCAAGCAACAAGAAGTTGGAAAAGCTTTGATGGCTGAAGACGAATAATGGTTGGATCATTCTGAATCCAAGTCTGACAAGGAAGAAAATTCTCACATGTGTTTTATGGGCCAGAACATAACTGAAGCAAATTCTGATCCTAAGGATACTGAAGAGGTATGTGATATGACTGAATCTGATTTTCTAAAACAAATGCAATCCATGATGATTGAACTTCAGGATTTGCAGTCTAAACTTAAACGCAAAAAAGGTATCATTAAAGAGAAAAACCAATTAATACTGAAGCTCAACAATGATATTGCTGAGAAGAATGTATTGATTGAAGCTTTACATAAAAAATTGATAACAGTGCGAGAGAAAAGATTGTAATTCATAATCAGCTATCTGAAACATCTTCAAAATATAAGTTGTGTGAACTTGAGGTTAAAGAGGTTGTGAAAAAGTGTTTATCTTTTAAGAAAGAAAATAAATCTTTAGCTGAAAAGGTTAGTGTTTTGGAAGAAAAACTTTATACTCTTGGCCAGACTGAGAAAATCATTCATCTTAACAAACCAAAATAGAGTAGTGAGTGTTGGGGTCTTGGCTATGAGAACCCACACTATTTGAAAAAGGGTATTTCAAAGTGTCTGCTTTATACGATTTTGGTTTTCTAAAATTGGCACCTCAATACCCTGAACTCAAAGTTAAATGGACTAAACTATCAGATGAGGATGAAGCTAATGAAATTGAGAAAAGAAAGAATAAAACTAAAATGCAACTTCCATTTAGATATGAGAGGCTGAATTCTAGTTATAGTTCTACACAATCAAAATTTCTTTCTTATGATTACTTTCAAAGCAATTCTACAGAGGAAATGGAGGCAAAACCAATTGAAGGAAAGATTTATGTTCCTCCACTCGTTTTAGAAAGTAAATTTTTGAACTCGAGAACACTCTTGTAGAAGAAAGGATTTTGACTGGGTTAGAACAAATGATATTTTCAACTCTCTTCACTAACACTGATTTTTCAAAATCTTCCGAAGCTTCTAAATCAAATGATGTTAATAGTCTATTTGATGAAGAGTTTGATTTCTTAAACTTTGATGGTGGTTTTGATGATTGTGTTGATCAATTTGATTTTAGTGCAAATCTTCCAGATCATACACAATTTATTATTAACTCTAATGGTTTACCCAGTGTGTATGAGAAAGGTGAATCATCAACGAAAGTTGATAAACCAGTTTCTGTGAGTACTACTCATGCCAAAGGTAAGAAGAAAAGAAATAGGCACTCACAGAAACAGATTAACACTGGTAAATCAAAGAATAAACAATCTTTTAAATCTCACAGTTCTAACTTTCAAAGTTCATATGTTTCAGATGTGAAAAGGAAAAAGCCTGAAGTGAAATCAGAGTGGAGACCAAAGAAGAAAATTGATGAGAATGCAAAATCGTGTTCTGATATTCATTGTAATAGAATGACTGATAGTAATACTGATGTAGTTGGTAATATTGCTTTTCATAAACCAAAAATTGTATCTTCTTACAAGAGCTATTTAATAAATCAATTACTCCAATTATCTCCGTCTACTAATAAGTCTTCTAAATATCGTCAGAATGATTTTGTATCTCGACAATATTTTGATGATTGGTTTGGATCATATAATGTTTATAATTCATATGTTTCAAATGGTTTTCAAAATCAAAGAGGACCCAAATTCAAATGGGTACCAAAATCTTGTGCTAACATGAAGGGACCCATCTATAAATGGGTACCTAAACTTGTTGTTCCTTGATTTCTCATGTGCATACCCGTCATATGTGGTACTTGGATTCTGGTCTCTCCAAGAATATGACCTAGAAGAAAGATATTTTATCTAATTATATAGAGAAATTCTACGGGAATGTCAGATTTGGAAATGACCAGTTTTCACCAATCTTGGGACATGGAGATGTTATCCAAGACAATGTAACGATTAAGAAGGTGAGCTACGTTGAAGGATTAGGCAACAACCTATTCAACATTGGTTAGTTCTATGACAAAGACTTAGAGGAGAATTTTAAGGCCAATCGTTGTTGCGTGAGAACTGAAGACGGAAAAGAACTCTTGGTCGAGACGAGAAAGTCAAACCTCTACACGATCAATTTGTCAAAAGTCAAGACTGATAATGAGGTGTGTCTACTTTCAAAAGCCTCTATGCAACAGAGCTGGTTATGGCATAGAAGGCTATCTCACCTCAACTTCAGATACATCAACAAGTTGGTGACTGGTAATCTGGTTAAGGGATTACCTGAGCTGAAATATGTCAAAGAACATCTGTGTGTTGCGTGTGAGAAAGGTAAGATGAAACGAGCTTCTCATAATCATAAGCCTGAACCAAGCACAAGTACTTCATTAGAGCCGCTGCATATGGATCTCTATGGTCCAATGCGAACTCAAAGTATCAACGACATGAAATAAGTCTTAGTGATTGTGGACGATTATTCCAGATACAGTTGGGTCAAATTTCTAAGATCAAAAGATGAGACGTCTGATGTCATCATTTCATTTTTAAAGACCACTCAAGTGAATTTGTATAAGACAGTTAAGTTTCTCAGATCAGACAATGGCACAGAATTTAAGAACAAGACTATAGATGATTATCTCGAATCGGTCAGGATCACACATCAATTTTCTGCTGTCAGAACACCAGAACAGAATAGAGTAGTAGAAAGGCGAAACATAACTCTAGTAGAGGTTGCTCGCACTATGCTGAGTCAATTTGATCTACCTCTATTTCTGTGGGTTAAAGCTGTGTCGACTGCATGCTATACGCATAATCGTTCCATTATCCATTGCTGGTTTGGTAAAACACCATATGATTTGATTAATAATCAAATACCTAGCATTAAACATTTTCACATTTTTGGATGCAGGTGTTTCCTGCTCAACGACAAGGAGAACTTGAACAACTTAAGTCCTAAAGTTGATGAAGGCATTTTCATCGGATATTCTCAGACGTCTGCTGCATATAGAGTTTACTGAAACATGTTGGGAACTGAAGATGTGAACAAGTCTTTAATGCTGCTAGTTTAGAATTACTACTGCCAGAGGACTTCAAAGTTAATACTCTTGAGTATTACTACTGCTAGTAGAATTAATACTGCTAGTCAAAGTTAGTGCTGCTTGAATAAAGTTAGTACTGCTTAGCTAGTTAGTACTGCTAGAAGTTAGTGCTGCTTAGTAGTTAATGCTACCAAGACTCAGTTAATGCTGCTTCTAAGATAATGTGAAGATAATGATGAAGAGATCGTGGTTAAAGATAAACATGGAAAGCTGAAGATATTCATGGAAGATATACTGAAGATATTTTATTTATTATAATTATCTTTTATTCAGTTTATGTATAGAATTGATAGAATAGTTTAGAAATTATTATTCATTGTACGTTTTTGTTCTAGAGAAAAAATCAACCTCAAGGCATAGTTCCTAATTCTAGAGAAGTAGAATTCGTCTTGAAAGAGTCTGTTCTTCAAGATTGAGGTTGAGTGAGTAATCTTGTGATTTTAATCATTCAATACAAGTTTACAAGTTGTTAATCATATACTGTTTGTTTACTGTTACATTGAATATCAAAGTGTTTTTCCGCAACTTCTTTGATATTGTTTCTGAGTATTCATAATTCTTGTTGAGGAGAATGAGAAGATAAAGAGGGAGTTTGAGAAAGCCAAGCTAGATATTGAAATTTTTTCCAATGCTTCTAAAGCAACGGACTCCTTGCTCCAAACTCAAATCCATGACAAACTCAGAAGGGGAATAGGCTATAACACCACACCACCACCATACAACAACAACTACATTCCTCCTATATCAGACTTACTAGAGACCAAGGATAGGAAGGAATTTCCTGTTGGAGCCACTAAGGTAGATCCTTTAGACAAAGTGGTGGTTGAAACAGACTCTGAAGAAAAGAACTCTAGTGAAAAGAGTAAGGAGAACACTGGGAGTGGTGAGATTCCTCTAGAAAATCATATTATCACCAATGAGGGATGTGGAAAGACGGGTCAAATCTAAGGACATAGAGAATACTGAGGGAAAGTCTGAGAAGGTCCATTATAAGCAAACCACAGTTGTGAATCCTGTCCCTTGCAAACAGTGTGCTTGCAATAAATCTGAGTCCCAAAAACATGATAAACTAAGGGGAAATCAGAGAAATTGGAATAATCAGTGGGCACAAAAACAAGGGGTTGATCTGAGTAAAATCAATAGACCAAAACCTTGTTTTATCTGTGGAAAGCTTAATCATGTTGCCAAATACTGTTATTTCAATCCTATCAACCAAAGAGTTAATTTTCAAAGACAAACTCAAAACTCCTTTGGTTATGGGAAGCAAGGAAGGAATCAAATGGCTGAGAACAGAGCACCTAAAAAGTCTCATGTTCAAAACAAGTTTGCTAAAACTAAGAACAATACTTCAAATAAACAAAGGAGTAACTTAAAGACAAAGAAAGCAAACAACTTTGTTCAAGTTTGGGTTCCAATTGTAAAGAAACCTGTTAGTACTGCTATCCCAGATAGTACTGCTAACAGAAATAGTGCTGCTGCAACCAATACTACTGCTAACAAGGATAGTGCTTCTACTAGTATTAATGTTGCAAAGCCTATAATCTTGACAAAGTATTCCAGCCATGAGATTCCTAAACAACTCATCCAGACCAAACTGACAGATTATATAAATGAGAAAGGACAACCCAATACCACTTTGGCTTGGGTTCCCTCAAAGACTAACTGATTTATCAAGTGTGCAGGGCAACCAAAAGCTCAAGAGGAAGAGCATTTGGAATGCAGATAGTGGTTGCTCTTGGCACACAACAGGTAACATGGACTGCCTTCAAATTCTTCAAAAGATTTGATGGAGGACATGTTGCATTTGATTCAGAGGGAAGTAATAATAAATGCTCAGGGCATGAGTTAAAAGATAAGTTGCCTTTGGAAGATTTCATTGAGCATGATACTACTAACCTGTGTGTTTAAGTGTTTCAGGTTGAAGTTAGTAATACTCCAGAGGGAGTAATGATCATGATGGATCAAGAAGAAAAGGATCAGGGGATGAACAAAGTAGTAAAAAGTATGAGTAAAAGGATGGTGTCAAAAAGTGTAAGTGCATTGTTAATACTGCCAGTGCATTTTTAATAATGCCAGTGCACAGTTAATACTGCTAGTTAATTAATACTGGTAGTAGTTAATACTGCTCTCAGTTAATACTGCTAGTTAGTTAATACTGCTAGTGGTTAATACTGCTTTCAGTTAATACTGCTAGTGGTTAATACTGCTAGTTAGTTAATACTGCTAGTGGTTAATACTGCTAGTTAGTTAATACTGCTAGTAGTTAATACTGCTCTCAGTTAATACTGCTCTCAGTTAATACTACTAGTTAGTTAATACTGCTAGTTAGTTAATACTGCTAGTGGTTAATACTGCTTTCAGTTAATACTGCTTTCAGTTAATACTTCTTTCAGTTAATACTGCTTTCAGTTAATACTGCTTTCAGTTAATACTTCTTTCAGTTAATACTGCTTTCAGTTAATACTGCTTTCAGTTAATACTTCTTTCAGTTAATACTGCTAGTGGTTAATACTGCTAGTTAGTTAATACTGCTAGTGGTTAATACTGCTTTCAGTTAATACTGCTTTCAGTTAATATTCTTTCAGTTAATACTGCTTTCAGTTAATACTGCTTTCAGTTAATACTTCTTTCAGTTAATACTGCTCACTGTTAATACTGCTTTCACTATCTTTTTAAGGTTAATACTGCTTCTGATCTGAATACTATAAATACCCTTTCCCCGCCTAAAAAGTTCATAACGACTCTTTGCATACTGTTCACTTGCGCTCTAACCCTTTTCTCTCAAGTACCAAGTTTTCAGGCAAGAACACTCAAGTTCAATGGCATCCATGGCGTTCATTGACGAGCACAATGAAATCGCGATGCTCCAAAAGCCAAAACAAGTTGAAGGTTTTCACCAGATAGTCGACTTTCTGAAGTCCAGCCACATCGCTCATGCTCTCACTGTATCTTCTACCATCTTCATAGAGCATCAGAGGCAATTTTGGGCCAATGCCACCATCGTTACTGAAGATGGTGTCCAAATGATCAAGACAAGGGTATGTGAAAAACCCCTAACTGTTACTGAAGAGGTGATACGCATTTGTCTACGTCTAGACGATGCTGCAGGTATAACCTCTATTCCTAATGAGGAGTTATTCTCAACTCTTACAAGAATGGGGTATGGAGGCCCATTGGGTGTGTTTAAGTTCTCAAAAGCTAAATTTTCACCACAATGGCGTTTCTTTGTCCATACCCTTATGCATTGTATCTCTAAAAAGACTACTGGATGGAGTGAGTTCAGTAGCACCATAGCTTATGCTTTGGTGTGCTTGGCCACTGCCAGAAAGTATAATTTTTCTCAAATGCTTTTTAATGATCTTGTCTCAAACCTGGGAAGTAAAAAGAGTTTTTATATGTACCCCAGGTTTGTACAAGAAGGAATAACCCATGAATTGACGGATATACCTCATTTTGATGGGGTATATGTACCAAAAATTCCCAAAGGTAAGGTCTTTTCAAACATGAAAAGATCCCCTCTGGACTCGGAAGGAGTTGACACCCCATTGTTCTCTACAATGATGGTGGTGTCCCACACTGAAGAAGGTATGGCAGCAGGGTCAAGGCCCCCATTAGACCAACCCACTGCTAGCCAATCCCAACCTTCCCACCCTAAATCAATTCTCCAGTCTCTTCTTGATAAACCAACATCACCAATCACCCAAACATACAAAAGGAAACAGGTAAAGAAGGCTCCTTCCCTTCTTGTACCATCAACCCCTAAGCCTTTAAGCCCTCTAAGGGAGGATTCTCCCTTAGAGAATATCTATAGGGAAACCACAAGGGTGTCTTCCAACCCCAAGGAGGTGCTCTCTGAGGAGGAGGAAGAGCATATGGGTGAGAAGGCTGCCACTACTCCTGCTAGCTCAGAGGAGGTCAGTAGTAACATACATAAGACCTTCCCCATGGCAACTTTGGGTGAGCAATCATCCAAAGGTCCCAGGTGCCAAGAAACCAAGGGGGTGGATAGTGCTTCTGCTAGGCAGAAGACTTCCACTATCAAAAGATCCAAGGATCCCTCAAGGATGGGCAAAACATCCAAAAAGGGTGAGGACAGAACTGACACTGATGAATTGATGGCAAAACTTTCCAAGGATCCTTCTAGGGTGGGTAAAACACCTAAAGAAGGTGAGGATAGATATACTTACTGGGAATTGATTGAAGCATTAGCCAACATTAATGTTGATGTGGTTAATCAAGGAAAGGATATCAAAGAATTGCAGCAAGTGGTTCTCTCCCAACAACAGCAGATTTCCAAACTCAAAAAAATGGTGGGAAAGCTCATGGTCAAGAAAAGAAGAGGTCAGTTTGTTCTCAGAAGGAGAAAGGAGGCAACCAACATAGAAAATGTCCATGCTTCCAAAAAGGGGGAGAATTCTAGCTCAGAACAGATTGATCAACAGTTTGAGGGGGAGTTTGTTGAAGAAAAGAAATCTGCAGAAACAACACCAGCAGCAGTTACAACTAAAGAAGCAGAAATGGTTACTACTGCTGAGCCAAAACAAGTAGCAGTAACAGAGTTAACACCAACAGAGATTGAAGTAGCTGAAATGCTCATCAAAGCAAAGAATGACACTCCCAAAGCAAAGGGAGTGGTCATAAATGAAGGGGGGCAAAGAAAATAGAGAAGAAAGAAATGGCTGCAGATGCAAGGAAAAAGGGAAAAGCAAAGATGATAGAATCTGATCAACCATCTAAAAAGCAAAAGATGATTGAGTCAGATGAAGCATTAGCAAAGAAAGTACAAGAAGAGTTAGATCAAGCAGAAAAAGGAGCAGGTTGAAAAAGACAGAGAAATGGCCAGAGCACTTGCAAATGAGTTAAATGAAGCATTCCAGAAAGGGCTGGAAACAGAGAAGGCAAAGCAAAGAGCAATGAGCTTGAGAAAGGCTATGATGGCCAGAACAAGTGCTAAGTAGAGAAGACCTTCACAAACTTACCTTGCCACTCAGGAAAGAAACAAAAGGATAACTTTCTTGAGGAGTGCAATTGGTGTAAAGAAAGAAATGTTTGTGAAGATGACTTTTGATCAAATCAAGGATCTCTATGAGAAAGAAATGGGGAAGCTGAAGAGTAATGAAAAGGATAGAGTGGAGTTTGAAAAGAAGGCCAAGGAGAGACATGATGTGAATATTAATCAACCATTCCCTGAAAGTGAAGAGGGAACTCCTATCAAAGAAAAGGCAGAGAAAAATGAAGAAAAGAAGAAGGAAGCTACTTTAGGGTAAGTTCAAAAGACTCTGAAGAGAACTAAAATGATGACTAAAAGAAAGAAGATTGTAAAGAAGCCTAGAGTAGAAGAAGAGCAAAAGGTTGCTGAAGAAGAAGAGGCACCTAAGAATGAGGCTGAAACTCAGGAAGTACCACATAGTTCAGATGTAAACATGTACATGGTGGTAATGGATAAAATTCCAAAGCCTATTTTAGCTGAACCTATTGGATTCAAACCTCCTGAAGTTATCCTCTGGGATACTATGGAGGTGGATGGCAAAGAGTACATTAGATTGAAAAGAAAGGATGAGAAGTATGAAGTCTACAGCACCTGGAACAAAATTGTCAGAGAGTGTTCAAGATCTGATTTGGAAGAAATGTTTGAAGTGGGGATGAAAGTTCATGCAGATCAGTTGACAGCTCCAGGGTTACCAATTGTGAAGTTAGTTATGGAATATTTATGCATGTTGTTCAAACCAGAAGCAGTAAAGCATTTGATAAGAGATGTATTTAAAGCTGTTAGAGGATGGACTCTATATGAAAGGAGTGGAGTCTACGAACTGGCATTGGATACTTTTCACATGGAGTATTACTTGGTGGATAGGGTATACAACCATACAAATCTAAAGCTTCATGCCATGTTAAATAAGAAGTTGGGTTGTGCACCAAATTCAGAAATGGCAAAGTACTTAATTCAGAGAACTATAAATCAGAGTATGGGACTGGATCCTAACATTGGAGTAGATCAATGAAGATTTTGGAAGCATTTGAAGAACTTGACTTCTCTTTCTAAAAGTCAAGTTAGGGGGAGATTGTTGGGAACTGAAGATGTGAACAAGTCTTTAATGCTGCTAGTTCAGAATTACTACTGCCAGAGGACTTCAAAGTTAATACTACTGAGTATTACTACTGCTAGTAGAATTAATACTGCTAGTCAAAGTTAGTGCTGCTTGAATAAAGTTAGTACTGCTTAGCTAGTTAGTACTGCTAGAAGTTAGTGCTGCTTAGTAGTTAATGCTACCAAGACTCAGTTAATGCTGCTTCTAAGATAATGTGAAGATAATGATGAAGAGATCGTGGTTAAAGATAAACATGGAAAGCTGAAGATATTCATGGAAGATATACTGAAGATATTTTATTTATTATAATTATCTTTTATTCAGTTTATGTATAGAATTGATAGAATAGTTTAGAAATTATTATTCATTCTACGTTTTTGTTCTAGAGAAAAAATCAACCTCAAGGCATAGTTCCTAATTGTAGAGAAGTAGAATTCGTCTTGAAAGAGTCTGTTCTTCAAGATTGAGGTTGAGTGTGTAATCTTGTGATTTTAATCATTCAATACAAGTTTACAAGTTGTTAATCATATACTGTTTGTTTACTGTTACATTGAATATCAAAGTGTTTTTCCGCAACTTCTTTGATATTGTTTCTGAGTATTCATAATTCTTGTTGAGAATTTCGATCCTGACAAAACAAATCGAAGATAGTTGTGGAGATCGTAAACGTAACATTCAATTAAGATATGGCTTCTGATCAAAAAAGTTCAAAACCCGTAATAACTGGAGTTCTAGGAAAATCAGTTCAGAACCTGCGGTTAATGTTACTAAAACTGAAAAAGCGTCAACGTCTACATCTCATTTAACAGATTTAGATTTACTGTTTGAATTTTTCTATGACGATTTTCTTGGTACAAGAGTGACTAAACCTGTTGTGATTGACAGACCTGAAGATTCAAGCAATCATCATCCAATTACTTCAGATGTCTCAACTAAATCCGATCTTCCGATTCAGGAAGAAATTCAAATTCAAACACCTACTCATTCAGTTGAAGTTGATAATGAAACTGTTGATCCAGAAGGTACACAATCAGTTAGATGTACGACAACGCCTATTCATCACACATCAAATGTTAAACCAACTGAATCTTCTGCACCGATTGCTTCAACTGAACCCCTTACTGAACAACAAGATGAAAGCGGATATCTAGATGCTCAACATGATCAATCTGCATCTAATCAACTTCCTCATGTTTACAAGTGGACCAAAGATCATCTGGTTCATCAAATTATTGGAGATCCTTCTAAACCGGTGCAAACTAGGTCTACGATTGCAAACAAATGCCTATTTGACTCTTTTCTGAGCAAAATAGAACCAACAAATGTTTTAGAAGCTCTTAGTGATCCAGATTGGTTTATAGCTATGCAAGAAGAGCTCAACCAATTTGAAGCGCTAAAAGTATGGCGATTGGTGCCCCGACCTGAAAGGAAGACTGTTATTGGCACCAACTGGGTATTCAAAAACAAGAAAGATGAAGATGGTGTTGTAATTCGAAACAAAGCATGACTTGTTGCCGAATGATACAGACAAGAGGAAGGCATTGATTATGATGAGACGTATGCACCAGTTGCGCGTATTGAGGCAATTAGAATGTTTTTAGCCTACGCTGTACACAAGAACTTTACATCTATCAGATGGATGTCAAGACAACCTTTCTGAATGGATTACTAAAAGAAGAGGTGCACGTTTCTCAACCAGAAGGATTCGTAAGTGCATACAAACCTGGTCATGTCTATATTCTAGACAAAACACTTTACGGACTCAAACAAGCCCCTCAAGCCTGGTATGATGTTTTATCCAAGTTCCTTGTCAACTCTGGTTTCTCAAAAGGTAAATTCGACACCACTTTATTCATTAAAGGGGAGAAAACTGATATTATTTTAATTCAAATATATGTGGATGACATCATATTTGGTTCAACTAATCCAAAGTACTGTAAGAATTTTTCCAACCTCATGGTGTCACGTTTTCAGATGAGTATGATGGGAGAGATGAACTTCTTTCTCGGATTACAAGTCAAACAATTTTCTACGTGGATTTTTATAAATCAAGCGAAGTATATTGTTGAAATTTTAAAGAAATTTAATATGTCAAATTGTACTCCAATTTCTACCCCGATGGCACCAGTAACTAAAATCGGAGTTGATCTTTCAGGAACACTTGTTTATGTTAGAACATATAGAGGGATGATTGGATCTTTAATGTACTTGACATCTAGTCGTCCAGATATAATTTTCTCTACATGCTTATGTGCTAGATATCAAGTTTCACCCAAAGAATCCCATATGCCTGCTATAAAGCGCATATTTAGATATCTGAATGGAACTGCAGATCTTGGTTTGTGGTATTCTAAAGATACATGTTTTGACCTAACAGCATATTCAGACGCAGATCATGCAGGCTGTATGCTAGACAGGAATAGCACATCGGGTCACATACAATTTCTTGGAGACAAGCTCGTAAGTTGGGCATCAAAGAAACAACTTTATGTTTCCACATTGATTGTTGAAGCAGAGTACGTAGCTGCCGCCAGTTGCTGCTCTCAAGTGTTGTGAATGAGAACACAACTTCGAGACTATGGTTTTCAGTTCTACAAAATTCCGATCGCCATTACAATATCAGCTAATCGTGTTCATCACACTAAAACTAAACAAATAGATGTGATATATCATTTTATCAAAGATAATGTCGAAAAAGGTACAATCGAACTTTACTTTGTAAACATAGATTTTCAACTTGCAGATTTGCTTACCAAGCCACTTGACGAAATGAGATTTAATTTTCTCATTTCGAAACTTGGCATGTTAAACTTCAAGAACTAATCTGTTGTTACCTAGTACAGTTTAGTTTTGTTATTTTTCTACATTTCTTTATTTTTAATATGTAAGATATTTGCATTGAAAGGTTTTGTTCATGTTTTCAGGGGGAGTTAGATAAAGCTTTCTTGATCTACATTCTAGCGAGAATTGTAGAGATTTGCATATATTTTTCACTGACATATCATATAATGCATATTTTCAGGGGGAGTAAAGACAATGACTTCTGATTACATCTGATCAGAACTCGTTCTTAACAAGTTTTACTGCTTTTATGTCTTTACTATTCAATAAGGTTTGTGAATAAGACTTTGTACTTTGACGATTTTTGACTGAATGCAGATTTTGAGGGGGAGCTTACATGATCAAATTCATCATGAATTTCTAGCTGACTTTATGATATTAATGCTGAGCGTAAGGATTATTCTAACTTTAATCTCATACATGTCTGAAAGAAGGATGACTTTCAGATATGAAAACATGTTTCAAAATGTTCAAACCACTTCTCGATTCTTAAAAAGATTTCATGAATTTAGAAGTGTGATTTTAAATGTTTTCATTTTCATGTACTTAAATGTTTAATAAACCGTGTGTTTCCAAAGACAAAAACTTGTGTATTATCTTTTACATATACATTCAAGTATTCGCACACACCAGTTTAGTACTTTTGTTGATTATGTTCTTACCATGTCTCATATTGAAACCAATTTTTGATGGTAAGACACCCCTTTTGAAATTCATTGATATTTGAGCGTGATTTCATTCAAAACGCTTCTTTCAAGACTTGTGTATATTTGATTCGTATAGACAACATTCTATTTTTCATGACCTAAACCTTGATTGTTAAATCATTCATATTTGATCTTTTCATACATTGTCAGATTCTCAAACAAGTCTTTTGTATTCATTTCATATACTTGTTTTTGAGAAATCTTTCATGATTAAAATGCTTGAATCTTGATGATTATCTTCAAGTATATGCACAATTGAGTCTGTGTAATACAGTTTTTGTCTCAATGGTTTACACATTTTGAGCCTATTTGAAAAGCCTAAGTAGCTTCATTCATTCTACACTATACACGAACACACAAGGAATATGTTTTCTTGTCATAACATTCATAGAAAATTCCTTTGTGATTTTCGATGATTGAATGGAAGCCTTGGGGGAGGGAACATCAAAAAGATCCTTTACAATGTACATTTGTTATACACAGTGGCTCCGTGCTACATGCATGATAATTGATTCATTTGTTGATTCAGGGTTACATTCTTATTTGTCTGAATTTGCAAAGATTTGGATAAACACATTTATGAATTGACGGATGGTTCAGATGTTCATATGGAAAGATCATGGTCAGAAATTATGTTCACGACATTTCTTGATGACGGTTATGATGATTTCTATGCTCTTCATCATCAAAAAGGGGGAGAAATAATTTCAAGAAATGTTGTCTGGAAAACAAATTGTGATAGTTATGGGGAGACATGATAAAGAAATGTTGGATTTGGAGAAAGCTTGTTAATTGGAATATGGGAGATATACAAGAATTTGTGAAGATATGCAATTTGTGGGAAGATTGTACATAATGGAAAGAGAAAGATCAAAGAATTGAGGAAAGTTTGATGAAGTTTTATAGAAAATTTATTTGAAGATTGTTTACTGAAGCAAAGTGAGGTAAAGCTGGAGATAATTTCTTTTACCGAAGACTGAAAGAGATGATCTTAAACCTTGGGGAAGATTGCTAAAGTTGCTGATTTTCAGATAAAGAAGAAAGGGGGAGTGTGACTTTGATTGTTTGATTTACAAAGGAGGAAACTATTTGACAAAAGCATTGAATAAGGAGATTGAATTTGTTGCTGAAATCCATTTGAAGAGAGATTTCTACAATCTTATACAAAGGTGGAGTTTGTTATACTTTGTTATGAAAGGGGGAGATTGTTCGTCATTGCTAAATTTCTTTGTGAAGATGATCTTGAATCAAAAGGAGAAGATTGTTAATGCATAAAAGTTAGATCCAAGATCATTTGGATAAAAAGTCAGAGTGTTTTGTTGTTTAGTTTTTGTCTTTGTAACTTGTAAGTATAAATAGTCTTTTCCGTTTGTAGAATCATTAAGTACTATTACAGAGTAAATCTAGTGAGAGAATTATTGAGAGAAACTGTTTTGTAATCTGTTGATTTCAAGATAAATGAAAATGAAATTTGGCATATAGATTTGTTGTTCATCTTGATTGATTGCACACATTATGGGTTTAACAAGAACATAGCATACCAAAATGGTGGCAAGTTGTTCTTTTTGAACTAGTTGATATTTGTGAGTTCACCAACATATCAAGGCTCGGATGCCTTCAAAAACTTTAGTGTTAACTGGGAAAGATTCAAAGTTGTCTCTGCCTTCTCTTGAATTTTTCTCTGGAAAGTCAAGTACCAGTCTCAGCCTTTGATAGTTCAGAATTGATGTGAAATGATCAATCTGAAGCTCACAATATCTTTGATTGTTGGTGTTCACAAATGAAATAGATCTCCAAGTTTGTTGTAAGTAAATATGTGGTATTGTTGAAGTAGCAGTCAAGGTATAGTAAATAGGATGGCCTCTGAAAATGTCCAACACCAAAGGATCTATGTTGAGATGGTTGAAATCAACATGATGGTTGTTCGGGTACAACAGCAAATAGTCATTTGGATGAATGAGTGCCAGGTCAGGATTTTCACCAACTTGAGATCGATAGTTGGTTCTAGATGATTGCATAGGTGCATCCCTTGAGATTTGGGGATCATTCTCATCCATCTGAACATTTTGATCAACTAAATTATCAGTAGCCATGATATCACCTGAAAAGTTTAAAAGTATTGGACAGATGTCCAAATTGTTAGTGAAATCCAAAAATTATTTTTTCAGAATTTTTTTTGAAAATTTTCTAAGTCCGGAAGTCGTAGACTAAGGACTATAAAACTTGTCTAAAAGTACTGAAAGAAAGTACTTATCGCAAAACCAATAAGGATGACCACTTGTCGCATACCAAGTTTTCGACAATTATACTTAAAAAATTTTGGGCACAACAAAGAGTTCGCAGAACTCATCATTTATGGACTTCTCGTGAAAAATACTATTCAACCCAAGAACTCACAAAATTCATACGAAGAACTCGCAGAGTTCTTAACTCGTAATATTTTTGAATTTAAAAAATTCAACACTTTAATCACTTATGTATCCATTAACTTTAGTTCAAACATGTTCGATTAAGCATTTTAATGTTGATTTGAAACTTTAATTTTATTAATATTCACTAGTATATAGATTCAAGTCCAAACTCAGTATATGAAAAATACGAACAGTCCATAAGTCCAAAATTTTGAAATCCAATGTCAAGGAATGAGTTTTCAGGTATAAATTCATTATTAAAGTGACCGATTCAAGAAACCCAACAACACTATTAAGTTAATTTTAAGTATTGTTCAACAAATTTCAGTCCAAAATCCAAAAATATGAGTTCAGGCTCGAAGGGTTTATCTAAAAGATGAACAGTCACAATAAGAAACCCTAAATCGATGACCTTTTAACCTATAATCAAGAAAACAAACACAAATACAAAATACTAGTTACAAAGAAACAAACACAATAAATATAACCTACCCTGAATCAACAAGAAAAAGTCTGAAAATCGATTAGAATGAAGAACTCGTGAAGACGAAGACAGAGAAATTCTTCTAAGTGTGAAAATCGCAAATAAGGGTTTTGGACAAATGGGTATAACTGAGGAGTCAAGTATATATATATATATATATATACTCAGATTTGGGTTTGATACGTGGCACGAATGGATTGGACCTCCTACTTGTCACAAACCAAATGAAAAAGGGACTTGTCGCAAAGAATCAACAAGTCGTGCGTGAACTTGTCGCAAGGCACAATTTGCGACACGTGTGCCTATGGAAAGAAGTCACAAGTTTCCTCATGCTAGTTCTATCTTGTCGCAATTCGAAGGATGCGAGTTCTTCACTTGTCGCAGGCTTTGGTTTGCGTCAAATAACTTATCGCATGCCATTGCTTGCGTCAAGTTTAGAATTTGCATGCAATGGCTTGCGTCAAGTAGCTTATCGTAGATCATTGCTTGCGTCAAGTAACTTGTTGCAAAACACTGCTTGCGATAACTAGACTTAGAAAAGAAAATTGGTAACTTTCCAAAAATAGAAACTTTTAAGCTTTGAGTTTTGACTTTCCAAAAATAGTAACTTAGAAAATTTCACTTTAAAGTTCAAAAATAACATATCTTACTTGAAAATTTTCAGATTTTCAAAACTTTTGAACATACACACACACTTACAAACTTTTATCTGTTGCTCCCCCTTGAAGTGTGCACAAATATTTACTCCCCTAGAATTGTGCATTTAGTTCATCATACTGAAGTATGAGTCTTGATCTGAGTTGATCAGGAGTCAATGTCCAATATCTTGATATATCATTATTGCATGAAACTATCAGAGCTGCAAAACAAAGTGTAAACTTGGTCCTCATTGTACATGAGTCCACTTTGATTAGATTTATCAGACTTAGAAAATATCAATCAACCAAAACATTGACATATAAAAAACAAGAAAACACTCCCCCTCAGATCAAGATAGGAAACTATTATCATGCATTCAGATTTAACATTCCAAGTTTGCTGACTAAAAAATTAAATCTATTTTTATCAAGAGGTTTTGTAAACAGGTCAGCAACCTCAAAATCAGTGGAAAAAAATGCATTTCAATAGTACCTTTTTCTACGTGACTTTTAAAAAATGATACATGATATATATGTGCTTTGTTTACGAATGCTTCACCGGATTTGTCGTTATTGTTATTGCACTTTTAGAATCGCAGTAGATGAGAACTTTGTTGAAAGTGTAACCGTAGTATTTGAGTTACGTCTTCATCCACAATACTTGTGAACGGTAACTAGCAGCCGCCACATATTCTGCTTCAGCCGTAGATGTTGAAACACAATTTTTCTTCTTCGAAGACCAACTGACTAACTTTTCTCCCAAAAATTGACAGGCTCCTGACGTTATTTTTCTATCAAGCTTATCACCTACATGGTTTGCATCTGTGTAGACTATTAGTTCAAACCTAGAATCTTTCTGATACCAAAGGCCCGAATTTGGTGTGCCTTTAAGGTAACGTAAGATTCTTTTAACTGTAGCAAGATGGGATTCCTTTGGATTCACTTGATATCGGGATCAAAAACAAGTACCAAACATTATATCATGCCTACTTAATGTCAAATAAAAAAGAAATCCTATCATGCTTCTGTATGTCCGTTGATCTACTAATTTTCAGGAGATATCAGCATCCAACAAACTTCCAGATTGCATGGGAGTCTTCCAAAATGGTTAATGAAAATCCCTTTCGGGGTTTGTTTAACTTGTAATCCCAAGAAAAAGTTCAACTATCCCATAATGGATATCCGAAACCTACTCTTCATGATGTCTTGAAGTTCATCACAAAGTTTAGGATTCGTAGAGCCAAAAATAATGTCGTCTACATAAATTTGCACAAGAATCAAATCCTCACCATTTTTTTAAGAACAAAGTGCATCGATAGTACCTTTGCGGATGTCACACCCCGCTAAAGCGGAAACACGGGGCATAACAGCTCGATACGCATAGCACAAGATTAAAGTTCATAGCACCATACAATTTAATTATTTAAAACATTACAATAAAAAAAAATATTTATCATCGTTTAGAATTCCCAAAATCTTAAACATAACGGAATATATTCGTAAAGGTAAGCTTGCTTCAAAACATTATTCATGTAGCTTAAACATCGATGTCTACCTTCTTGACTTCCTGAAAAGCATGCATAAAACAAGGTCAACTACAAAGAGTTGGTGAGTTCACAGGTTTTAAATATGCACAAATCATTTTTTATATGCAAGTTGTCATTTGTAAAACATACGTATAAACCAAACTTCAATTCTTTGATTCATGAGTACCACAATTTAATTTCTTTATGATAAGAGTATGCAAAGATAATATTACGTTGAGCCACTACTAATCCGTCCCTGACCAATTTCAACGCCCCCGTTGACTAACTCAGAGGTGGTCTATGCCACATGGATAGTCAACTTCTCTAGTATAGTGCACCCCTGCTCGTCAGCATAAGGTGGGCTTGTCACACCAAATAGCGCTATCCACTAATACTATAAGCCCAATTTTCTTTGGGTTAATAGTAGTGCTTACGGGGTCTTAATCTTTAGAAACTCAAAACATCATGAGCATACATATCATATAGCTTATAATTCCAAACGCTTTTAACAAAGCCTTATAAATTGCCAATTCGCAATACTTTAAAACCATTCTCATGAATCTTTAAATACGCAATTTAAACATGCTTTCCACCCCAATAATCAATTAAAACGATAAAAGTGGGGCTGTGAATACTCACTTGCAGCGTAAAGTATACATACCATAGTGCATAAACAATTTAATTCAAAATTCGACAATTTTAACGAACAATCATTCAGTAATAACAATTTGTAAATTTACATGCCTTTCACCCTAAAACGTATAAAAACGGTAAAAGAGGGGCTGTGAATACTCACAATGTTCAGCAAGATGTCCAGAAGTGGCTTCACGGTTGCACAAGACCCGGTGTTAAGTCCTTCCTATGAAAGTGAAATACACTATCAGTTCGGGTCCTACTCTTAGGGTTTAAGTGTCACTTAGATCGCTACGTCTTATAAAATGCCTTATGTGACATTTAATTGGTTTTTAAGTAATATTTTACTTTGTGAAATACACGGAAATTTTGGATTTTATATGATTTGAGAACCTTACTATTTTAAAAAAATTGACATTGTGACATACATATAGGAATTAATCCTTGAATTATGTCTTAAGAATGAATAGTGAGTACTTACATTATTTATGTTTAAAACGTGCATCTTTTGGTCACCTTATATTTTAACCCAAGATTAAATTTTTACATGTATACATTATTATTTGATGTTTTAACAAAAACTATAACTTATAAGCCTATTATTATTTTTAACAACCCAAAACTTATTTTTCTAGAACTAGAGTTTTACTTTTCTGCTGGCAGAAATTTAGGTTAAATTATTGGCATATTTAAGAATTTTTCCCAATTTATTATTTAACCAAATTTTTATATATTTAAATTTAGTGTCTTAGGGAACTTTTGGTACAAATGTCACTATCTTTTGAGGTGACTAGATAGGGTAATCATTACATTAAAGCTTATTGGTCACAGTAAACAATGCAGTCTACATCTTCTGTTTGTCACAACCAATTGAAAGGTCAAAACTTATTGTTTTTCGGTGATTCAAATTGGGTTGGGATATTTACACCCACCCCAACAGGTCAAATGCACCCTACAAGCCTATCTCACCCTACATTTTGTTATCATTAAAAAGTCAAAGCCTATATATATTACTCATATATCTATTTGCATTTAGGACAACATTTTTTATAAAAAATAATCATGTATATTAGGATTATTATTTAATAATTATTATATTAGGATTATTATTTAATAACTATTATATTAAAATTATTATTTAATTATTTAAAAAAAAATTATTTTGGGACCGTGACTTATATTAAAATTATTATTTAATTATTTAATAACCATAAAATAAAAGTATTTTTTATTTTGGGACCATGACTATGGGACTTGGTCCTTTGAATGTTTTATTTTATTATAGTATTTATTCTTTTTAAAAATAAAACTTTCAAGGGCTATAAAAATATAATTTAACTTTGAAACATGTATAAAAACACTTTTTTATAAAAATAATCATGTATATTAGGATTATCTAAAAATAATTATTATATTAGGATTATTATTTAATAATTATTACATTAAAATTATTATTTAATTATTTAATAACCATAAAATAAAAGTATTGTTTATTTTATGTTAAGGAATATGGTATTTTGTTGTAAATAATTTAAAGCTAAAAATATAAAATGTTATAATATAAAAGATCATCAAAATAATTTAATTGATAAGTCAATAAATAAAGTACAAAAAGTTTAAAAATATTACAACTCAATCAAGTGAAATAAAATCTGTAGTACGATTACGAGATAGAGTTGCTCATACGTATTTATTCGGGTCATGTATGGAGTAGCCCATGCGGTTGCACTATCATATTTGAAACGAAACCACCGTTGCATGATACGAGGAATTGGGTACCCTTCTGCCAATGATATTCTGACATAATGATTACCATTAACGTGTCCGATTGCAACAGCGACATGTTCAAACCATGGTGACGGACTAGATCGTAGTGGTAAGAATGTCATGCTACCTGCAGTTGTTAAACAGTGTAGTATCACGTTATACCTTGAAGCAACCAACACACCCATTTCAGGCAAAACCATCCAGTGCATATTGGGTGCACATCTGTCCAGCTCAAAGAAGTTCAAGGAGTTGTAAGTACGATACCATACTTCAATGCCAAACATCTCGGCATATTTTGTCTTGTACATTTCCAATTCCTCCATTAAACCATATCGAATTGATGGCCATTGATCTTCTTGAAGATTGAGACAGACAGCTATCGCTCGAAAACCACAATTTCCATCATATGCTACGTCTTGCACATGCTTGATATAAGGATTAAACATATTTGGAAACTGATTAATGTACGGATGGAAATAATAATTGTGCCTTGTTGGTTCCGATGAGTAGCAACTATGTCTTACTGGTTCTTTGTTGGCCAAAACATCCAACTCAATAAATGTTGATGCGTCAGGACAACTATGTCTATGAGGTTCTTGAGTTTTCAAATCAACACAACTTTTTTTGACAACCTTGTTCTTCAACGAGGGACGTCCACGGGTGGTTGTATGAACAACGGTTCACTAACCCGAGTTGTCCATGGTGCGATTATCTCTCTTAACTTCCTTAGAAGAGTAGACTTTTTAGATCTCGTCTGTTTTTTGAAGTTCTCAGTAAATATTTGCACTTCATCATCACAATAAATATCATCATCTTGCATGGACATACACGGTGATAAATCAAGTTTTCTCCAAAACCCGTCAATCGATTCGAGTGGAATAGAGCGACCCGCCTTGAAATAAGTTGTTTGTTCATGTACACATCGTAACACGTAACATGTACGCATTTGACATCCACAACTTTCCAAAATTAATCCAAGATCTTTAGACCGCTCAAATTCCTTGAAGATTAATTCCAATGCATGCAATGAAACAAAACCACGTAGTTGGTGGAAGTGTGGTTTGTTATATCGATGCTTCATGACAGTTTTGCTTTGTTGGAAGCTTGCTTTGATTGACGTATGTTGTGAGTGGATGAGTTGATGAATATCAGATAAAAATGTTCGTAAATTTGATTGTGTAGAATCCAAGTATAGTTTCAACTTGGAATGTTGACTTTCAACTCTATTAGTCGTGTGATTTCCAAAGTTAAGAAATCTGTCAGTCCAAACAGACACGAACATTTGCTTATATGGTTTCAACCATACTTCGTTCAAATAATCAAGAACACCTGAAAATTTAACAAATTAATTACTTTAATAAACACACAAAAATGGTTAAACATAAGCACACACATTCAGACGCACACACATAATACCTTGATATTCGAGCAATATCTCTTCAACTTGTGCCAAGTTGAACTTGTATGTTTCCTCCGTTTGAGATTCAACTAATGACGTCCATGCTTTGTAAAAGAAATTCCAAGATTGATGTGACGTTATTGATGGTCTACACTTTCTCAAAATACTTTGGCAGATGTGCCATCTACACAACAGTTGTTTAGCATCGGGAAATACATTAGTGCATGCTTTCATTAACGCCAACTCCCGATCGGTGATGATAACACGTGGGGATGCATATCCATCCATTGTCTTTTTCAAACAATTCAAGGCCCACGTATAGTTGGGTTCCTTTTCTTTGTTCATAAAAACAAATGCTATGCAAAAACTCATATTAGTTGACGTTACACCAACAATCTCAAGGAGAGGCATCTTATACCTGTTCGTTTTATATGTGGCATCCATCAACAACACGTGAGGAAAGGCACGCCACATCTCCATTGATATTGGATGAATGAAAAATAAATCTTCCAACTCATTAGACTTATTTGTACGAGCCTCATGCATATAACCTTCTTCCTGCAAAAATGACATGACAACTTGCATTTGAGTTCTACCTTCATGTTCGGTCGCCCAAAATTTTCGATGTGCATTGTATATTGTTCTGAGTGTAGACACGTTATTCGGATTTTGTTCCTTCAATGTTGATAGAATATCACGTGGTTTGACATTCTTCCTTGACAAATCTTCCACCAACCGAACTTCGTTTTCAGTCAATCGCATTGCATATGGATGACCCTCCATATCTTCTGCAGGTTCATGATTATGTTTTTCACATATCACTTTTAACGTCCAACATTCTCGCATCGACGAATATTTTCCTACTAACTCGAATGGACAATTCATTTTTTTAGTTCCAGTATGTCTACTAGAACTACCGGTACCTCTATATTTACCACCACGGTCGCATATTAATATAACTTTAGACATGACTCCACTTCGATTTTTCCTGGATCTTTTAATGACAATAATGTAACCAAGGGAACGTCCCAACTTTTGCACCCAATCGATTAAATCTTGACGAGACTTAAACACCTCGTCAGTAGAAAAATTTGATGTGTGCATATCATCACCTTGAGTTGTTGGATTTGTGTAAATATTATAATCCTAAACATACAAATGCAAAAAAAACTATATTACAAACTATTAAAAAATAATAGCAAGTGAAAATATATCACAAAAAAGTAAGATGAAAATACCTCATCGTTGTAATTCTGATACAAATGCAAATCGTCACCGTTATTTGTTTGGTTTGTGTTAATATCATATTCCTAAATATACATGTACAAAAAAACTAATTTTACAAATTAACAAGTGAAAATATATCACAAAATAGTAAGTGAAAGTACCTCAACGTTGGAATTCCAATAAAATTGCAAATCGTCTTTCCAACTATCCATTAACAAGTTAGAACTCGTATAGAGAGAATGTTGAAGTAATCTCTTGTGAATGAAAATACAGATTTACCATCTCTATTTATAGCAATAGTAAAATCCATATAATTAAATTAATATAATTAAATAAAAGAATATTAATGTTTTCCAAAAAAAAAGTCCAATCGAACTGACGATAAGAGGGTTTTCCAAAAAAAGTCAAATTGTTTTTTTTCCATAAACTCTACCTTTTTCAAAAATATTTTGTTTTTCCAATAAAATCTGATTTGAATTTCTACTGTTTTCAAAAAACTTTTTACCTTTCCCATGTGGGTTTTCGTGCCTTTAAAGAAAAACAGAAATTTGCAATTGCACCCCCCACCTATGGTGGGTGCAAATACAACGCCCCTTCAAATTGGGTTGTAACCCTAACTCAAATATTAAACTTCCAGAAAAAGATTCACCTCATTTGGATAAGTAATGAGTGAGTTATGGACCTTTTATGCCAAGTGTTCTAATCTGCCAGATTATGACCTTTTGCACACTCAATTTATCATGAGTGGTTGAATGCTCAAATCTTCATATTTTTAACTGAAACCAATTTTGTTTTAATTATAACTCATTAAAGTTACTTCCAGAAGAAAATCATTAATTTTTATGGATTTAAATGATGGTTATGGTTGTTTAAATGGAGGTTTTTGTCCAGACGGATTCATCCTGCCAGATTCTAAAATGAACTTTCATGGCAATATGAATGCTTTTTAACTTTTATTATCACCCAAAGGGTGGTCTTTTTGTTTAAAAACGTTTTTACAAAGCTTTTTAACATAAATTTTGTAAAAGAACATCATTTAGATTACAAAGAAGGAGATACACATGCATGAACTCTACCATCTTAGATGATGAGAAAAATAGCCATGCATGTCTTCTAAGCTCCATTTTCTTGAGTTTTGATTACATGGATCATGGGTTATCACCATTTCTTGACATTTAACATGTCTTTGGTGTCTAACCTACCATTTGAAGGCCTATGAAAGTCCTTTTCAGAAACCTCAAGAAAGTGAAGAAAAAGGTGAAGAAAATGCAAGTAAAATGAAAGAAAAGGCAAGAAAAGAAGAAGATGAAGTAGAATGCAAGATATAGTACTTACCCACACTAGAGATTATTTTTGATCCTCAAAGTTTGATGGATTTGAGAGAGTTTTGGGGCTGATTTTCAGCCAAGAAAATGAGAGAAAGAGAGAGAGAGATTTTGAAATAGAGAGAGAGAAGTGGAGAGGAATTTCTTGAAAATGGGAGGAGCATGGGGGACATAATGAGGAAGAGTGTTAAAAAAAAAGAATTTGGGAGGGGGTGAGAGAGGTGGACGGTTTCCCTCTCTCTCTAACCTTTTTTTTTTTTTTTTTAAAGTTATATATATATATATATATATAATGTAATTTTTATAAAAAGATAGGTTAAGGGTAGGTAAATTCTCAATTATTTGCTTAAATTTTTGTTTTGATTGCTTAAAATTTAGAATTTATATTTGGTTAATTAAATATTTATAATTAACCCACTCATTATTATTACTATTAATAAAATAAAATGTTAATTTTATCGGATTGGCATTTTATAAGACAGTGTATCCCGTTACGCGCAGTAACCGGATATTCTAAGCGCACTGCCGGGAATCTTAGGAAACTAAAGCCCTTTCCTATAAAATTAGGTCGTAAAAGGGTGTTCCTATATATTTAATCGTGATTTACACAGCTCGGGAGCTATCCTGGAGGTTCCGGAAGGCAGATGTCACAGTCTCCCCTCCTTAAAAGAATTTCGTCCCGAAATTAATGACTGTTATCTCTGAACTGATCCTTTGTGAAGAGGTGGGGATACTTGAGCTTCATATGATCTTCCGGCTCCCAGGTGTACTCGGGTCCATGCCTCGAGTTCCAACGAATTTTCAAGATTGGAATTTTACTACGCCTCAGGCGTTTGACTACCCGGTTAACGATTTCAATTGGTTTTTCTACGAAGCGCAAACGATCGACAATCTGAACCTCTTCAGGATTTATAACCAATGATTCATCAGATAAACATTTCCTTAAATTTGACTCATGAAAAGTGTCCTGTATAACACTCAGCACTTGTGGTAATTTGAGTTTATAAGCTATTGGTCCAATTCTTTCTAGCATCTCGAATGGGCCAATATATCTTGAACTCAGCTTGCCTCTTTTCCCAAAGCGTACAAGTCCCTTCCAAGGTGACACCTTCAGGAGCACCCTATCACCTACTTGAAATTTCCAACGGCTTTCGGCGGTTATCTGCATAACTCTTTTGACGATCACTTGCAAGCTTGAGTCTATCCTTGATAATTGAGATCTTGTATGTGGTCTCTTGTACAATGTCGGTCCTAGTAAATTGTCTGTCGCCAATCTCCAACCAACTAAGTGGGGATCTACACTTTAGTCCATATAAGGCCTCATACGGTGCACACTGAATGCTAGTGTGAAAGTTGTTGTTATAGGAGAATTCAACTAATGGTAGGTGAGTATCCCAACTTCCACCAAAATCTATCTCACAGGCACGTAGCATATCTTCTAGCATCTGAATAGTTCTTTCCGTCTGACAATCCGTTTGAGGATGATAGGAAGTGCTCAAGTCCAAACACGTACCCAATGCTTTCTGGAGTGATTGCCAAAATCGTGACGTAAAACGGCTATCCTTATCCGAGATAATGGATATAGGCACTCCATGACGTGTAACAATTTCATTGATGTAAATTTGTGCAAGCTTTTCCATCTTGTAGTCTTCCCGAATAGGAAGGAAATCCGCAAATTTCGTAAGTCGATCCACTATAACCCAGATTGAGTCGTGCCCCTTTTCGGTTCTGGGTAACTTGGTTACAAAACCCATAGTTATTTGTTCCCATTTCCATTGGGGAATCTCGGGTTGTTGTAACAGTCCAGATGGTTTCTGATGTTTGGCCTTAACTTTTGCACAGGTCAGGCACTTGTTTACGTACAAGGCAATGTCTTTCTTCATTCCCGACCACCAATAGTATTCTTCTAAATCTTTGTACATTTTATTATCTCCTGGGTGAATTAAATATCTTGATTGATGGGCTTCATCCAAAATTGTTGATCGTAGGTCATTAACCTTTGGTATCCAAACCTTGTCTTCAAAGTAATGTACCCCATCTGACTTTGTTTTAAATCTATGCTCCCAGTTATGTAGGATCTCGTCCTTCAAATTCTCTGCTTTTAATGCTTCTTCTTGAGCTTCAAGAATTCGTGTCTTTAGACTCGTCTGAACGATCGCACCCAATGCTCTCACTCTTGACGGTTTCACTCTTTCCTTCATGCTTAGTGCGTCGGCTACCACATTAGCCTTGCCTGGGTGGTACTTTATTTCACAATCATAGTCGCCAAGCAGTTCGGCCCATCTTCTTTGCCTCATAATAAGCATCTTCTGATCAAGGATGTGTTGAAGACTTTTATGGCCGGTGTAGAAGGTGCATTTCGTGCCGTAAAGATAAGATCTCCAAATCTTGAGTGCGAACATTACGGCTCCTAGATCTAGATCATGAGTGGTATAGTTCTTCTCATGAATTTTAAGTTGCATTGAAGCATATGCAATGACCTTGTCCTTTTGCATCAACACACACCCCAAACCTTGATGTGATGCATCGCAGTAGACTACGAAATTCCCCATGCCTTCTGGCAATGCCAGAATTGGTGCATTACATAACCTATGCTTAAGCGTTTGGAATGTTTCTTCTTGTTTCACTCCCCAAATAAACTTATTATCCTTTTGGGTTAATGCCGCTAGTGGTTGCGCAATTTTTGAGAAATTCACAATGAATCGCCGATAATAGCCTGCTAAACTGAGAAATTGACGAATT
This sequence comes from Arctium minus, assembly GCA_954870635.1. Taxonomy (NCBI): domain Eukaryota; kingdom Viridiplantae; phylum Streptophyta; class Magnoliopsida; order Asterales; family Asteraceae; genus Arctium; species Arctium minus. The sequence continues at coordinate 60,654,389 of OX941088.1, read as the reverse complement.
TCTGTCGGGGTCTTCGGGGCTTCCCACTTCTTAATGGCCTAAATTTTTTTTTTTTTTGCCCGATCTATATAAATTCCCTTCTCATTAATCACGTGGCCAAGAAAATGTACCTCACGAATCCAGAATTCGCATTTGGAGAACTTTGCATACAATTTGTGGTCTTTTAGCAGTTCTAGAATCAACTTTAGATGTCGTTCATGATCCTCATTGCTTCGCGAATAAATTAGTTTATCATCTATGAACACGATCACGAACTTATCCAAGTACGGTCTATAGACCCTGTTCATTAAGTCCATGAAGACTGCTGGTCTGTTTGTTAATCCAAAAGGCATAACCAATAACTCGTAATGACCATAACGAGTCCTAAATGCCGTCTTATGAATGTCTTCCTCATGGACCCTCATTCGATGATATCCAGATCGAAGGTCGATCTTTGAGAAGTACGTAGCACCCTGGAGTTGGTCAAACAAGTCGTCGATTCGAGGAAGGGGGTAACAGTTTTTGATGGTTAGCTTATTAAGATCTCTATAATTGATGCACATTCACAAGGATCCATCTTTCTTTTTAACAAAAAGAACTGGTGCTCCCCACGGTGACAAACCGGGTCTTATGAATCCTTTGTCGAGCAGCTCCTGGAGTTGTCCTAACAATTCTTGCATTTCCGATGGGGCCAATCGATAAGGTGATTTGGCCACTGTTGCAGCTCCAGGAATTAAGTCGATGTGGAATTCGATTTGTCTTGGTGGTGGCAGTCCTGGTAGCTCATCCGGAAGCACCTCGGGAAAATCCCGAACTATTGGAAAGTCCTGAATGCGTTTCTCTTCAATTCTCTCATCTATGACGTGAGCTAAAAACGCAATACTCTCCTTTTTCAAGCACTTTCGCATCTTCATACACGACACTATCTTAAAATTCTTTCCGGGTTTCTCTCCAAGAACGATGAGAGTTTCTCCTTCTGATAACGGAATCCGGACGATCTTCTCGGAACAACATATTTCGGCTCGGTTTTTGGATAGCCAATCCATGACTACAACTATGTTGAAGCTTCCTAGTTCAATTGGGATAAGATCTATGCTAAAATTCTTATTAGCTAAGTTTAGAGTGCATTCCGTAATTATATCCCTAGCTCTAACTTCTTGCCCATTCGCAAATTCAATAGTGTAGACTTCTTTCAGCTTTTGGGGTTTCAAATTAATTTTTGGCTTAACTTTAGTGATACAAAGCTTCTATCCACTCCATAATCAAATAGTACTGATGAATAGTGACTATTTACAAGAAATGTACAATAACTTCATAATCATGCATTTAAAACACTTGGTTCAAACAATCATAGGTTCGACAGTCACATAAATTCGATAAACAACACAATGTTTTCCCCAAAAGACACCAAGTAATTAGAGTTTTAAGTAGTTAGCTACTGGTCACCTAAAGTAAGTCTCCATGTTTGACCATCAAAAGTAGTCAAAAAGTCCTAATCCTCGGTCCTCGTGGTGCTTGTTGAGGTGCGGGTGGGGGTAATATCGATGCAGGGGATCTGGTAGGGATCTCACTAGTTGCTTCGTCCCTGTCCTCAAATGGGTCTTCCTCCTCAACAGTCGGTGGGTCTCTCCTAGGTCGACTACTAACATAGCCAGAGGCGTCGACAGAGTACTCAGTGGGTGTAGACGAGGACGACATAGTGAGCTGTGATATTAATAGACTTAATTACTAAGGGTGTTATGATACCAATCTAAGATATGCAATGTTTATGCATGCACACACAAAATTCATGCTCGACGCTTTTAAGTAGTAAAATCCATTTGTACTCCTAATACAACTAGTTCAAGTCCCCCATTATGCATACCTAAATTAGACATAGGTGATCAGGCTTTGTCTAAGTTATGGTATAATAATACGACACTCAGCCTAGTTATACTAGTGATACACTTCAGCCTTTAAGAATCATTTCGAAAACTGTTTTGAAATTATGTTTATATTTTGTTATAGTTTGAGGTTTCCATAAGGAAACCGGCATTCTCTATAACCTTAAGCTCTGATACCAAATCTGTCACACCCCGCTAAAGCGGAAACACGGGGCATAACAGCTCTATACGCATAGCACAAGATTAAAGTTCATACCACCATACAATTTAATTATTTAAAACATTACAATAAAAAAAAATATTTATCATCGTTTACAATTCCCAAAATCTTAAACATAACGGAATATATTCGTAAAGGTAAGCTTGCTTCAAAACATTATTCATGTAGCTTAAACATCGATGTCTACCTTCTTGACTTCCTGAAAAGCATGCATAAAACAAGGTCAACTACAAAGAGTTGGTGAGTTCACAGGTTTTAAATATGCACAAATCATTTTTTATATGCAAGTTGTCATTTGTAAAACATACGTATAAACCAAACTTCAATTCTTTGATTCATGAGTACCACAATTTAATTTCTTTATGATAAGAGTATGCAAAGATAATATGACGTTGAGCCACTACTAATCCGTCCCTGACCAATTTCAACTCCCCCGTTGACTAACTCAGAGGTGGTCTATGCCACATGGATAGTCAACTTCTCTAGTATAGTGCACCCCTGCTCGTCAGCATAAGGTGGGCTTGTCACACCAAATAGCGCTATCCACTAATACTATAGGCCCAATTTTCTTTGGGTTAATAGTAGTGCTTACGGGGTCTTAATCTTTAGAAACTCAACACATCATGAGCATACATATCATATACCTTATAATTCCAAACGCTTTTAACAAAGCCTTATAAATTGCCAATTCGCAATACTTTAAAACCATTCTCGTGAATCTTTAAATACGCAATTTAAACATGCTTTCCACCCCAATAATCAATTAAAACGATAAAAGTGGGGCTGTGAATACTCACTTGCAGCGTAAAGTATACATACCATAGTGCATAAACAATTTAATTCAAAATTCGACAATTTTAACGAACAATCATTCAGTAATAACAATTTGTAAATTTACATGCTTTTCACCCTAAAACGTATAAAAACGGTAAAAGAGGGGCTATGAATACTCACAATGTTCAGCAAGATGTCCAGAAGTGGCTTCACGGTTGCACAAGACCCGGTGTTAAGTCCTTCCTATGAAAGTGAAATACACTATCAGTTCGGGTCCTACTCTTAGGGTTTAAGTGTCACTTAGATCGCTACGTCTTATAAAATGCCTTATGTGACCTTTAATTGGTTTTTAAGTAATATTTTACTTTGTGAAATACACGGAAATTTTGGATTTTATATGATTTGAGAACCTTACTATTTTAAAAAAATTGACATTTTGACATACATATAGGAATTAATCCTTGAATTATGTCTTAAGAATGAATAGTGAGTACTTACATTATTTATGTTTATAAACGTGCATCTCTTGGTCACCTTATATTTTAACCCAAGATTAAATTTTTACATGTATACATTATTATTTGATGTTTTAACAAAAACTATAACTTATAAGCCTATTATTATTTTTAACAACCCAAAACTTATTTTTCTAGAACTAGAGTTTTACTTTTCTGCTGGCAGAAATTTAGGTTAACTTATTGGCATATTTAAGAATTTTCCCCAATTTATTATTTAACCAAATTTTTTTATATTTAAATTTAGTGTCTTAGGGAACTTTTGGTACAAATGTCACTATCTTTTGAGGTGACTAGATAGGGTAATCATTACATTAAAGCTTATTGGTCACAGTAAACAATGCAGTCTACATCTTCTGGTTGTCACAACCAATTGAAGGGTCAAAACTTATTGTTTTTCATGGCAATATGAATGCTTTTTAACTTTTATTATCACCCAAAGGGTGTTTTTTTTGTTTAAAAACGTTTTTACAAAGCTTTTTAACATAAATTTTGTAAAAGAACATCATTTAGATTACAAAGAAGGAGATACACATGCATGAACTCTACCATCTTAGATGATGAGAAAAATAGCCATGCATGTCTTCTAAGCTCCATTTTCTTGAGTTTTGATTACATGGATCATGGGTTATCACCATTTCTTGACATTTAACATGTCTTTGGTGTCTAACCTACCATTTGAAGGCCTATGAAAGTCCTTCTTTTCAGAAACCTCAAGAAAGTGAAGAAAATGCAAGTAAAATGAAAGAAAAGGCAAGAAAAGAAGAAGATGAAGTAGAATGCAAGATATAGTACTTACCCACACTAGAGATTATTTTTGATCTTCAAAGTTTGATGGATTTGAGAGAGTTCTGGGGCTGATTTTCAGCCAAGAAAATGAGAGAAAGAGAGAGAGAGATTTTGAAATAGAGAGAGAGAAGTGGAAAGGAATTTCTTGAAAATGGGAGGAGCATGGGGGACATAATGAGGAAGAGTGTTAAAAAAAATTTTGGGAGGGGGAGAGAGAGGTGGACGGTTTCCCTCTCTCTCTAACCTTTTTTTTTTTTTTAAAGTTATATATATATATAATGTAATTTTTATAAAAAGATAGGTTAAGGGTAAGTAAATTCTCAATTATTTGCTTAAATTTTTGTTTTGATTGCTTAAAATTTAGAATTTATATTTGGTTAATTAAAATTTTATAATTAACCCACTCATTATTATTACTATTAATAAAATAAAATGTTAATTTTATCGGATTGGCATTTTATAAGACAGTGTATCCCGTTACGCGCAGTAACCGGATATTCTAAGCGCACTGCCGGGAATCTTAGGAAACTAAAGCCCTTGCCTATAAAATTAGGTCGTAAAAGGGTGTTCCTATATATTTAATCGTGATTTACACAGCTCGGGAGTTAACCTGGAGGTTCCGGAAGGCAGATGTCACAGCGGAATCCGTATTCAGAAAGATAAATTGTCAATGTTTCATACCACGCGTGCGGTGCGTGTTTCAGTCCTTAAAGAGCTTTATCAAGCACATACACGTGATCTGGATATTTTGAATCGGTGAAACCTTCTGCTGATTCACATACACCTCTTCGTGTAGGATACCGTTTAGGAAAGCTGATTTAACGTCCATCTGGTATACTTTGTTGTTCTTATGAGCGACATATGCAAGAAAAATCCGTATGACTTCAATTCGAGCGACTGGTGCATAAGACTCATCGTAGTCTATACCTTCTTGCTGGTTATATCCTTTTGCAACCAATCGTGCATTATATTTGATGATTATACCCTCCTGATCCTTCTTATTTCGGAAGACCCATTTAGTTTCGACAATGGTTTTATCTTTGGGTCTCCGTACCAATCTCCACAATTGGTTCCGTTTGAATTCATTTTGCTCGTCTTGCATTGCAATAATCCAATCAGGATCTTTTAGTGCCTCAAACGACTTTTTAGGTTCCATGTTGCTTAGAAAATTGACGAACATGCAATAATTTGCAGATGCAGATGCATATCTGGTTGTAACTTTTGCATTCGGATCACCAATGATATTAGATGGAGGATGTGACTTTGTCCATCTGTGTGTGCTCGGTAGATGTTCAATATTTGTCTGAGTATGTCTCATCAAATTCATCTTGTATAGCAGGCAATTCAGGTAGTACTTCTGGTGGTAAATCTCCAGACACAACTGATGTTGATGTTGGTTCAACTGATGGTGAAACTAGCTCAAATGAACTGTCTAGTGTGGCACTTCCATAAATAACTGGTCTTGATTGGTAGAAGCATTACCAACTCTTTTAGACCGGCCAGATATGTCTACACTTGTAGTAGGTGTGATAGTATTCTTTAATTTGTCTTTCTTGTCATCATCTGCAGTCATATCATTAAAAGCATCCATCCATAACAAGTCAAGATCTAATTCAGTTTAGGTTTAAGATTTAGAAATCTTAGTCTGTTTTATGTCAGGTTCTACTCCGTTTGATGTAGAAGCTTTATTACTAGGTGCGAGTCCTGAACTGAAATTTTCAGAAGTCTTAGTTGAAGATTCATCAAATGATACGTTAGTGATTTCAATCACAGTCTTTGTCCGAGTATTGTAGACTATGTATGCTTTGCATTGTAGAGAATATCCAATGAATACTCCTTCATCAGCCTTCTTTTGAAATTTTGATAGATGCTATCTATCATTTAGCACGTAACACCTGCATCCAAACACACGAAAAAATTTAAGTGTTGGCTTTCAACCATTAATAATCTCATTTGAAGTTTTATTAAAACGTTTATTGATTATGGTCCTATTTTGTGTGAAGCATGCGGTCGCTACTGCTTCAGTCCATAGGAGTAGAGGTAGATCTAAGTAAGCTAGCATTATATGTGCGGTTTCCACCAACGTCCTGTTCTTTCTTTCAACAACCCCTTTCTGTTGAGGTGTCATGGATGCTGAGAAGTTGTGCGATATGCCAACGGATTGAAGATAACTCTGAAGAGTTTCATTTCTGAATTCGGTTCCGTTGTCACTTCTGAGTTTTTGAACATGGCATTGAAGAAGAACTTGTATCTTTTTAATGAACTTTGTGATTAGATCTAGAGTTTCTGACTTAAGCCTCAAGAATTCAAGCCATGTGTACCGGGAATATTCATCAATCATCACCAAAATATACTTCTTGCCGTTTATGGATTGAGTCTGCATTGGTCCACATAAATCCAAGTGAATCAGTTGAAGAGGTGCAATGCAGCTTGATAGCATTTTTTACTTATGGGAACTTCTCTTCATCTTGCCCATCATACAAGCTGAACAAAGAGACTCTTTTTCCAGTTTCTGTTCAGGCAATCCAATGACCAATTCTTGACTTTTGAGCTTGTGGATATCTCTAAAGTTCTGATGAGAAAACCTTCGGTGCCATAACCAACTGTCTTCTGATGTAGCCATAGATATAAGACAAACAGATTTTGATGTAGTTAGTGTAGGAAAATGAACACCAAACAGTTGACCCATTCTTCCTGCTTTTATCAACTCAGCTCCGCTCTTGTCGAGAATATAATAGTAGTCTTCATCAAATACCGTTTTGCACTGTTTCTAAGTAAACTAACTGATGGAGAATAAGTTATGTGCCAATCCTTCCACATGCAGAATCTTTGAAATGGTTATCATGTCGTTTTTTATCACACCGTATCCTCTGACGTAACCTTTCATCTTGTTTCCAAAGCTGACTGAACCTGCATAATGTTCTACATAATCGAACAATAGGTGCTTATAAGCTGTCATGTGCCTTGATGCACCAGAAACTATGATACACACATGACTAGCCTACAAGAAAAGTCACTTCAACTTAGGTACCCTTATGAATATGGGTCCTTTCTTGTTAGTATACTTAATTTTCTTCAAATCAGCTGACAACCCTTTGATTCGCCATTCAAATTTGGGTTCTTTCGATGAAACTTGTGCTTTAAGTTCAGACATTGGAATCCACTTCCACACAAATTTCACGTCAACTAATTTGTTCATTTTCAAAACTTTATCTTTCTTTTTTTAAAGAATAAACTTCAGCTATATGATTAACAATGCACTGAGTAGAAGTTTTCTTTGTCACAAGCTGGTGAGGTTTTCTTTTCTTAGAAAACTTGGGTTTCAAAGAAAATGAACTGTCATGAAAATAAGAGCATTGTAATTTAGTAGTAGCTTGTGGAAACAAATCAATATCGGAAAGATTTTTCGTTTTATTCAAACATTGTTGACAAGCTTGAGTACAAACTCTTGCTACTGTATTACACGCTTCACTATCAAAAATATTCTTCTTCTCTTCTACCTTTGTCTTCCTTTTCTTCATCTTACCTTCTTTCTTCACTTGCCGATCTGAAGGACAAATAAGTTAGCATCATTTAGGTAAATTTCTCAAAGAACGGTTTAACACAAAGTTTAGAATTAGAAGATGTTTTGGAAACCCAATTAATAGTAGTTTCCGAACATTCTCCTTTTTAGTAATACTTGACTCATTTTTCGAAGATGTTAAAATCTTCAAAGTTGTTTTCATCTGAGGAGTTTTAGCATCAATTGTTGAAGTGTCAGACTTTGCATCAACATTGACTTGAGTGGAAGACTTAGAATTCTGATCATAACAAACTACTTTTCCATTTGAAATTTTAAAAATTTGGGATTCTAAATTTCTGATTTCTTTTTGTAAAATTTTATTTTGAATCAAACTTGAATCTAATTCCATCCCAATGTTTTCATTAGCATTTTCCAATTCATCAATAAGATTATTGAGAACTGAAATATGCTTTTCTAAATCAGTAATATTTTTCAAAGCAGTATGATAATCAAAATCAGTAAAAATTGAAGTCTTATCATCAGAAACAGACTCACTTTCAGAATGAGAGTTTTCTTCCCGCTCTCCTTTGATAAAGCAAGAAATCACAGATACAATTTCATCATATTGAGAACTTGATTCAGTTGTCTCATTTGATTTTCGAAAAAGATGTTAAAATTCGATGAAACTTTTCTTTTTATTTTTTTAAGATGAATTTAAGTCATCGTATTGGAAACCAACATTTTTGAAAGCTTGAGAACTTGAAGCAGTTTTTATCTCTGATTTAACCTTCACCGGTTCTTTTATTTTTACCTTCAGAGTCTTAGGTGTTGAACTCTCAGACTTAACAAAAGTATCACTGATGATGTGAGGTATTAAAACAATTAGAGCATCACCCGATGTTTTAAAATTGTGAAGATTTTCAGGTGCATTTTTTAAAATATCAGCATCTGGAAGTCCCATGCCCATTTTTGGATTATAAAAACGAGTATTTTTTGGGTTACTGGTCAAAATATTTAAAGTCTGCTCTCTTTGACCTCTTTTAAAATTAAGATCTTCCAACTCTTTAATCTTTGTGTATGCTTCCGTACTGTCCTTCAAAACAATATCATACTTCAAAGTTAGATCTAAATGTTTATCCTTCAATGAGTTTAACTCCTTTTGTAAATCAGATATTTTACCTTGAAGATTTACCTTATCTAGTTTGAGAATATTCTTTTCTTCTTCTCGTATCGCTGCTAAGGTCTTAAACATTAAAGCTTGATCTTGATGTCCTTGAATAGTACTCTTTTGTTTTAAAAACTTATCTTTCAATTTTTGAAATTCAGAGTTCATGAAGTCTAACTAGGAGATCAAGTTCATGACTTCATCATTTTCAGAAAACCTGTCAGATTTATCAGAAATAGAATTTACCTCGGAGTCAGAGTCATCATCATGTGTTGCCATGATATTGTAATGGACTTCGGTGAAATTGGCTTTCTCCTCATCATCAGAAGAAAATTCCAACCAAATTGCCTCCTCAAACTTTAATGCTTTGCCTATCTCCATGGCCATTACTAATTGAGCTTTCTTTGAATAGTACTCATAGTCCTTGACTCTTTTCTCCTTGCAATCCCTAACATAGTGACCAGTTTTTCCACAGTTAAAGCATTTGTCACTTTTCTCTTTTTCTTTCTCATCTCTTTTCTCCTCTTTTCTTTCATCTCACTTTTCTTATTTTCTATCATCTCTCTTCTCAAACTTTCCCTTGTACTTGTTAGCCTGGTAATGATTAGGTTTGGATTTATGGTAAAATTTATTCCTTCCAAACTTCTTCTGAAATCTTGTAGTTAAAAGGGCCAACTTCTCAGCAAATTCAGTAAGCTCATTATCCGAGTCCTCATCTTCTTCCTCAGAACTGTCTGATGGTTCCACTATATCAGAAACAAAAGCCTTATGTTTCGCAGATTCAGTTAAAGCATTTGTCACTCTTCTCTTTTTCTTTCTCATCTCTTTTCTCCTCTTTTCTTTCATCTCTCTTCTCAAACTTTCCCTTGTACTTGTTAGCCTGGTAATGATTAGGTTTGGATTTATGCTAAAAAAATTTCCTTCCAAACTTCTTTTGAAATCTTGTAGTTAAAAGGGACAACTTCTCAGCAAATTCAGTAAGCTCATTATCCGAGTCCTCATCTTCTTCCTCAGAACTTTCTGATGGTTCCACTATATCAGAAACAAAAGCCTTATGTTTCGCAGACTTGACTTATCCAGAACTTCCATTAACCAACTTCCCTTGTGCTATTAATGCCAATGAGTTTTCAACCTTCTTTTGTTTCTCCTTGATTTCAGACATCTGTTTGTTGAGAATAGCTTGCTCTTTTCCCTTATCCTCATGCTGGTGAAGAACATAGAATTAATCATTGAGCTTTTCTTCATCCATATCCTTGTTCATCTGGAGCTGAATAGAATATGTATCCCATTCCGGCTGAAGGTTCTTAATGAATTTGAAGTTGATTTCCGACTCAGATTTCATAACACCATTCCTCCACAGATCATTCAGAATAAAGTTGTAGCGGTTGTATGCATCCTTTAATGACTCTCCTTCCTTGGCATTGAAACCTTCGTATGCATTTATACTTTGGTTCTTTTTGGTCTTCATGGACTTTTTCAGATCCCTGAAGTTGTCTTTCAAGTTCATTCCATATCTCCTTTGCAGAGTCCCGACCGTCAACCCTGTTAAAGATGTCATTGGGAATATCCATTATCAAAAAGATTAAAGTTTGCGCATCCAACTCTATTAATTCCATGTCTCTTTCTGTGATTCCATATTCAAGCATATGACATTCAAAGATGAAGAAACAAATCAAGAATCAAAGTATAAAATATGGAGAGAGAAAGTAATGGTCACAAGTCTCATATGTCATATATATCACAAGGTTACAAGACATGAGTAATGAGAAGTGTTACAAAGATTACTTAAAGAAAACAAACAAGCAAAGAGTATTTATATGGGTCATACATGCCTTGACCTGATACATTACATACAAGAAAAAGTCAAACAAACAAATTACAAATTGATTCAAACTAAGTTCTAACAATCTCCCCCTTTTGGATCAATTTCTACATCTTCTCGTTCTAGTATCTATGACCCCCAAAAGAGATTCAAATCTCCATATGCCTCTTCTAAACTCAATTCTATCATCCAAAGCTTCAAGAATTATCTGCATCACCGGCTTTACTCTTCTAGGCAAGTGCTCACCCCCTTGCATTCTCTGCCTTTCACTTTCATCATATCTTGTGTTGAGTTGTAGTCCGATAACCTTAAGAGTTCCATCAGAAAATTTTGCTATCTCAGAAACTCTGAAGAATCTCTTTTCATTCCCACTATTCTTATAGATTACTCCCAACTATGGTTCTTCAAGCACATCAAGCAAAGCATAATCGTCAATATTGGAAAGAGTCAAATTAGGCCTTATCATGTTGACTCTCCTCTGATTTTGTTTCTATGCTCAGTTGAAAATCATAGCAATTGGTATAGAATATGTGTCTTCTCATGAACCTCTTTATAGCCTCTAGTGCAAACACTATATTTTATCTTCTTATAGCCATAAATCTGAAAAGATGATACATATGCTCTAGATCATCAACATTCAAAAAGTTGAAATCACCTTTATTGAACCAACATTCACTCATGTCTCTTCTTTGTACCATGAACTCAGGATACCATAGCTTGGAAAACTTCTTCAACCTTACTTCTTTAACTGTCACAATACCTGACTTACTTTTCACAGATCTTTCAGTCTGTCTCAGGTAATTGATCATACTGGCATATTCTTCTTGGTACTCTTTTGGTTGGTTAGAGATATCTAATACTTTGTACTTGTCCATTGGTTTGATCTTGTGCACAAATATTTTCTTCATCTACTCTTCAAGGAAAGGAACTCTGAGAGCATGCCTTATTTGTCTTAAAGCAACTTCAAAAAGAACAAGTGGTGCTTCAGGAGCATTAACATTAGATGGACCTGCCTCATCTTGATTAGGCATATCAGGAATGTGTACATCATCATCAGGTTGATCATTCTGAGTATGATCATATTAGGCTTGTTGATCTTCTTAAAAAGGGTGATCATTCTGAATTGGACTTCGATGTCTTACAGGACATGATTGGCTTTGATTGACAGGCATATTATAATGTCAGGATCGAAATTCAAAACAAGAATATAAATAGACACTCAGAAACTTTGTTAAAGAAGTTGCGGAATAACACTTTAACAAGAAATTAATGAAACAATATATATAAAATCAAATCACAAGTTATATTGAATTAACTTAATGATTACAACCAAAGCCTCAATCTGTTGAACAGGCTCAACAGACGTTCAATACTTCTCTAATGAAAGGATCACTAAGAATCTTGAGGCTAATTCTCTCTTTGAAAACAAAAGACTTCTATCTCTATAATCTACTACTTCTAGACTATATATACAAAACAAATTACAAGATAATTATTAAAATAACAATGATCTTCAGCATCCATTCCATAATTATCTTCAGCTCCTTGTCTATTGCTTTAAGTAACCAACCATCCTTATCAATATAAACATCATTAATTCCTCTAGCAACATCTTCTTATCATCAGCAGTACTAACATGCTAGCAGTAGTAACTCTGTTGGCAGTACTAACTCTCCAAGCAGTACTAATACTACTAGCAGTAGTAATCTCTTTAAGTAGCAGTACAAATATCTTCAGCAGTAGTAATCTTTCAGACTCAGCAGCACTATCCAGACTTAGTATATTTCAGACCCAACATATAAGCGTTAAGAAAATTGAATTCTTTGAAGACGGGAATGACTGGAACCTCTTTGACAGGTACAGGAATATCATTGTGTACAGGACTTAGATGACTATCTTCAGGAGTTCCTTGCTTATAAATTGCCTGTAGAACATCAGAATCTCTGTTCTCCTCCAGCAAAGAATCCAAAACATTTGCTTCATCATTTGGAATATCATCTCCATGTACATTATCATCTTCAGATTCCATCAAGTTTTCCATCTCCTCTTCCTTTACCTTCCAAAACCAGGCATATTTCTCATTTTCTTCCTCCTCATCATTAGAAGATATGTCAATTATATCAACAACTTCCATTCCTGTTATCAATAATATCTCAGCTCTAGTAGCAACCTTAGTCTTTGCAACCCTTTGTTCTACTTCCGGATCAACATATAGAACAAGCTCTCTATAGTCATTCAAATCATTCTTCTCACGAGACTTATGTTGAGTAGTCTCATCATCTTCTTCCAAAATTACAACATTAGATCTAGATCCACCAGCAATATTTCCAGCAACATCAACTCTCTGTTTCTAATTCATCTCCCCTCATGGTCATGATCAGAATCATGATCATGCCTTGGTTGAGAAATAGAGGCCTGTGTATTGCATGATGTCAAACCACCTTAGCCATGTCTACAAAGGAAGCTTGCATAGCCTCTATAGACCTCAGAACATCTGATTTGAATGAATTAAACTCTGAAGCTCTGACCACATATGCTGGGATTTGTACAGATGGTGGTGAAGGTGTTTGGTGATGGGAGTGCAAAATAGTGAACAAATCTGCATCAGTTTGGTTATCTGGAGCTTGTGATAACAACTTGGCAAAGAGCAAAGATTTGAGCTCATCAATGGACATTTCTGTAGGTTGAGCAGGTAGAGGTGTAGGATTAACTTGCTGCATTGGATCAACCTTAATTGTTGGTCCTTTTCCTTTCAAAAGTCTCTCTACTACTCCAATCTTCTCCTCAAACTTCTCCATCAAATGGTTTTCACTAGCCATTAAGACGCCGTCGAGAGATTCATGTATCACAAAGACGGGTAATCTAACATCGGATTCACTTAGACTTTCCGTTGTCATGACATTTCTGGCATGGCATGTGTTCATAGCTTGCATGATGTTAGCTATGACAGGACTTCCACCCGGTCCTTGTAGTCCAATATTAGAAGCTACTCGAGGTGTTCCGGTCAGGTAACTAAAATTTATGACAAAAAGAGATGTATCAACATGTGACCTAGGAATAACAAAAGGTATATCAATTGGCACTAAACTCAATTGTGAAGACAAAGGAAGTGAGAACTGGGGCTGATGTTCTCTTATTTCAATACATGAGGTCTCCAAATGAGAACTAGGTAGATTATGTGCTATATCCCCGTGACTTGATGAAACTATCTCCTTTTGAGAGGTGATAGAGTGGATGTCTTGGGTGTGCAGTTGCATAAGTGGGCGATTTATGTCTGTTTCAATACCTGCTCGTAACACATGCAGTTAGGTAGTAGATGTGGCTGCCCTTTTGTAAGTGTAGGTTAGGATTCTCACACACTCACCATCTTTTTCTCCGTCCCTTCCACTCAAACTCACATTTTCATTTTCTACTTGATCTTTCTCATCACTCCTTATGTCTCCAACAACAATTCTGATAGTTGTATCCAAATCCAGTTCCATAGCATCATCATAAAATTCAGCAAATACATCATCTTGTTCAACATTATAATCAGTTTCAACAACAACACCACCTTGGTCATCTTGATCATTTTGATCATCATCACCATCACTATCATTATCATCAGCATCATCACCATCATTTTCATCATCATTTCCATCACTTGTTGCAGAAGGAATATCTTCCTCTTCAGATTCATCTGCTGCCAGTGCCGGATCCGAATCAGTTTTAGAGACTTGACCTTCATCAACAGGAGGTGTCACTATATGAGAGGCATGAACCTGTGACCCTGAAGCTTCCAGTCTAGGTCTCCGAACCCACCAGTACCCCTCTCAGAATTTTTCCTCTTCACACCCCGTTCTTGCACCCCATGGGTGGCAGGAACCCTCACTGATTCCTTTCTCCTAGGGATTGAGCCTGGGGTAGGGGCAACTGGTCCTGGTCGTCCCGTAGTTCTCTATATCTAATCACGTAGTTAGATTTTGGATCAACATAATTTAATAAAGCTTCTGGAATAGGCATGGAATAACTGAATTCTTTCTTCTACTTCATCAGAAATCTCATTGCATGAACTGGTGCAGCAGGATGATTATGTCTCCTTAAAATCTCTTTGTTACTCCTAAACATGCTCCGAATGATAAGAGTGAGAAACCTCTTATATGGCATAAAGGATGGTTCTTTGGAAGTCTTCTTGGAGATGACTCTCTCATACAGTTCAGTCCAAAACACAACTGCATAATCCACATTCAAGTCATTGACAATAGCAAGGAACAACTTTAGAATGTTGATTTTGGCATTATCAGTTCCATGTACTTTGGCAGTCAGACGCCGGTTGATCACAGAGAAGAGGGTGGGAAAGGTACCATGTTATTCTTCTTAAAGTGGTTAACCTGACTAAGTTGGCCTACATATCCCATGTTCTTGATTCCCTCAAATACTTCAGTGTCAGTTAGGAATTCATCATAGGAGTCTCTTCCCTCTTGAAATTGGTTCAGGCATAGTCAGTACATATCTAAGCCTCTATAATATAGAATTGATGTAAAATGATCAATCTGTAGCTCAAATTGAGGAACTTTCTCATGTCCAACTATTCTCGTGATGAACTTAATAGTCTTTCAAGCTTGTTGCAAGTAAAGCTTTGGAACATGTGCTTGAACAGTCAGTGCATACCTGATGGGATGGTTTTGCAGAATAGCAAGAATCAATGGATCTATCTTCAGATGCTGAAATTCCACAAAACGATTAATGGGTGACAGCTGCTTCATCTAAGAAGGTGTGATCAAGATTAGATCAGGATTGACACCAGGTTCAGGCAAGTGGTCAGATCTTGATGAAGGCATATGATATTCTCTGGATGCATGTGGTGATGAATTTTCATCCATCTGAACTTGTTGGTCAACAGATTGATTTTCAGCCATGGAATACCTGAAAAGTGAAAAGTAGTGACAGATGTCCAATTTGTCAGTTAGAACCCAAAATTTATTTTTGAAAATTTTTATTGAAATTTTCCTAAGTATGGAATTCGCATGGAACGAGGTGCAAAATCCTCTCTTGAAGGAATAAACATGACCACATAATTCGCACGAGTCAAGATACGAATTCTTGACTTAAGAAAAATGACAACCACAAATAAAATTCGCATGATCTTTGAAAGTTGAAATTTTCAAATCTGAAAATATTCTAAGTGTTTAAACTTTAACTTAAGAACTCATGATAGAACATAAATGTTCTATTTAGAAGTTTTGTAAAGTAATCTTTATAATTTGTATTTGGGACTTGTACTTTAGGTTTGGGCTTAAATGTGTACAAGGGTATTGGGGTATATATAGGAATATGTTTGTATGTGTTTTGTAAGTAAATCAATCACAATGTTGTCCTGTACGAGTTCTTTGTTTTCTAGAGAGAGAAAGCTTGTAACTCTCTCTAGACTTTGTGAATAAACAAATTATTCCCTCCCAATCTCTTGTTAATCTTTTAACAATAATTCAAACCTTGATCACTGGAACTAACAAGTGGTATCTGAAATTGTATTTCCAGATTCAAATCAAGCAATCTAACAATTAAACTCAATCAAGATTATGATAGTGAATATCTAGAGTGAGAGAGTGGAGAGAGAAAGTTCTTTAGTCAATGATCTAACAATATTGAGTACAATGAAAACTAGTTACAATATATTACAAAGCATAAGGTATATATACCAAGGATATAAAACCACATGCTTAAACAACAAACATTAAGATTGACTTAACTAAACTTTGACTTTGTTGACTTTGCTAGACTTGACTTTTCAACATTAAATATTGGATACAATTTTATACACTAACATTCTCCCCCTTTTATTCAAGATTTAAAAAAAAATTGACAATCGTCTTCAGCGCTTGATTCTTCAAACTTTGTCTCTGACAGTCTTGGACATTGAAACTCTAATAGTCTTCAGTCTTTCGATCTTTGAAGAATTTTGAAAAGTCTTTTGCACTTTGTATCTTTAGAAAGTCAACAAGTCTTCAACAAACCTTTGAAAACTTTGAAAATCTTTTGAAACTTTGAGGGATCTTTAACAAATATGTATCTTCATCTCTAATCTCTTGACCGTCTTCGGAAAAACAAACTTTCTCAAACATCTGTCTGATTTGTCTTTGAATCATCTTTGAATAATCATCAGACTTTAAAAAGTTCTTCACAAATCTTTTCAACAAACTTCGACATCCTTTTATCTTTGAAATTGAACTTGGGAAAATTTCTCCCCCTTTTTGACATCTCGTCTTTGAAATTGATCTTTGTAGATTTCTCCCCCTTTTTTATGATTGTGAACATCATTATCATCAAAACTTTCTCAATTTCAGCACTTTCTTTGAATCTCCCCCTTTTACAAATATTCTCCCCCTTTGAGATACATTTGACATTCTCCGCCCTTTATATTGAATATCCGTCAATTCATGAAATATATATATCTGAATCTTTTCAAATTCAAACATAATAAACATGGTAACCCTGAATCAACAGATGATACAGTTAGTATGCCTGTAAGTAGCACGGAGCCACTTTGTAAAACGGATGTACATTGTATTAAGTCTAAATATTGTATCCAAGATTTAATAAGGAAAGTCAAAGATGTAAAAGTTAACATTGTCATTGTCATAGAAAGCCAAAGTATGTTTAGATTCCTTAGTTATTAAGTCTTGTAATAGATAGGTGATATAAATAGGTTTGTTTTGTAATCTTGTGGTAAGAATCTTGTAAACACGTATTGTAAACATTTCAGACTTGTGGCTAGTTCAAGATCTACTTTCTCTCTCTAGACTTTGTTTGATAAATCTTGTTAGATTGAGAATTGCTTGATAGTAAGGGAATAACAATTGGTATCAGAGCTGAACCACACTTTTCAGAAATGATTTGATCAAATATTTGAATTGAAATCTGGAGTTTTAGATCGAAAAATTGTTTTTTCGATATTTTTTTTAAGAACTCGAGTTTGTGTACTGTTCATCCGAATTTTGATGGAAAAATCGTTTTTGGTGCAAGAAATTGGAATCATTGGATTCGAATTGTGTTTAGGATTGATTCGTGTATTGATTACATCTTGTAATTCTAACTAATTCGATGTCAATTTTTGATTTTTGAATTTTCTTGAAATGTCGAGTTCGAACACTGTTCTTGATCGAATTTGTGGATTTGTTGGTTTTAATCGAAAATTGATAGTAATTTTGTGCTTAGTATTGTTTTCGATGATGCTGATAAGTTATTGAGAACAATTTTGCAGATTTGAATCGATTTGGATCGAAATGTGCAAGTCAGATACAAGTTTGCGCTAGATCTACGCTTTGCGCTAGTTCTTATTCATTTGTGCGAGTTTATCAGATTTGCGCGAATTTTTCATCAGTTCTAAGTTTGCGTATCAATGCTCTCACGCAAAGATACATTTGCGTTACAAGGCTCTCACGCAAAGATACATTTGCGTTACAAGGCTATCACACAAAGTTACATTTGCGTCTTCAGTGGGTCACGCAAATCCTAATTTGCGCCACGGTTGTCTCGCGAAAAGTCCACATTGCGTCATACACTGCTCGCGAGAAGCTTAATTTGCGTCTTACATTGCTCAAGAGAATCGTACTTTGCACTATCCACTATTCACGAGAAGCTGACTTTGCGTCATACGCTGATCACGAGAAGTTTGGTTTGCGCTACCTACATTTCACGCAAAACTCTGTCTTGCGCCACCAACTGTTAGCGTATATCAAGTGTTAAAAAAAATTCACAAGATTTCAATTTGATCTGATTTTTGATTTTCTGATTTACAGTTTGGGAACGCTCTTTTATATCAAGCTGATTACTAATTCAATATGGGATTTTTTTACAGATCTTGAAGAGAAGAATAGAAAGCTTGAATTAGAGAAAGTAAATATGGGTTATGCTGTTGACTTTCACTCGAAAAAGTCAGAAGAATATTTTGCTGAAATCATCATACTCAAAGAAGAAATTTGTGCTTTAAAGTCAATCAATGAAGATCTTCAAAAAAGAACTTCTGGACTAAATGATGAGAAGATAATGAGATTGGAATCTGAGAATGCTGAACTTAGAGAGAATTTATCTGATCTGGAACAACAGCTTACTGAAAATAAAGTTGTGTTTGATAATGAAAAGAAAAGTTATTCAAAGAAGTTCTCAGATTTCTCCAGAAAGTGTTTTGAAGAGAAGAAGTCAATTGATCTTAAATGCATAAAACTTTCTCAACAAGTTTCCGATTTTGAGAAAGTACTTATTTTGGAAAGAGATAAGTTTGCTAAAGAAAAGAAGGCAATTGAACAGAAGAATCTGGGATTCTTCAAGGAACTATCAGGCTAAAGAAATGATTCAGAGAAAGGATTTGAAGAAGAATGATCCATGTTTGAGGCTGAAATCAAAAAGTTGACTTCCAAGTTATCTGAACTATCTGCTAATGCACTGAAAGAGCAGAAAACGAAGTCTGAGTTTTCAAAGAAGATTTTCATGCTTGTTCAAAAATAGACAACTTCGCTTCAAAGATCAAAGCGCTTGAAAAGACTGCTTCAAGTTCAAATCAGAAATCTGTCTTTTCACAAAGGTCAGTTAAATCTTTTGATCAGATTCGTCGAACTAACATTTTCTATGATAGATATTTAGATGGTTCAGATACATCTCCAAGAAGAAGAAGTTACAAGTCAGAGAAACTAGTCTGGAAGAAGAAACCAGTTAAAGAAGAAATGACAGATGAGCTGAAAGGAAAGACATCATGTGTACATACACACAAAGTCAAGAAGAACAAAGCGCATAAAGGTAAACCTGATCATATCTACTCGAGAGATCAATTACTCCGATTATCAGGTAAGAAATATTATTGTTCTTATTGTGGTACACATGATCATATTCACAAGACGAATGATCATTTTTGGTATGGTTCTTACTCTATAACCCCCACAAGAACTGCAACTAACATTCATGGACCCAAATACCAGTGGGTACCAAAGAAGAAAACTGATTCTGTGTTGCAGGCACCTCAAGTCAAGGGGGAGTAAGAGAACCAAGGCTTTTGAACACAGCAGTTCAAAACCCGGACTTCAAAGTTGAAAGACAATGGCTCTTGAATAGCATAGTTCAAGACCCGCACCTTAATGTCAAGACAATGGCTTCTAAGTACACAGCTTAGGACCCGTACTTCAACGGAGTTTGACTTCTAAACACAACAGTTTAGGACTCGGACCTCAGCGATCAAAAGACCTTACTCCTGTGATAATAAGAGATATTACTCCAACACTCAAATGAAGATATCAACCTTCAAGGGGGAGTATACTCTTTTTGCATCCGATGGATATGATGGTCTACATCCCAAAAGAATTGATCTGGTCTCTATCCTATACTTTTTCACTGATAGATTTTACTGATATGTTGGTCTACAATTCAAAAGGGAGTGTCTGATCTCTATCCTGTTTTCACTGACATATTTTAGATGTTTAATTTAAGTGGGAGTAAAGGTGATGACTTCTGATTACTTCAGATCAGAACTCATACTATCAAAAGTTTTACAGCTTTTTGTTATTTTAATTTTGAATAAATGATGTGAGTAAAGTGGATTCTGATCACATGACAGACCAGGACCCGTTTTTCAATGATCAGAGAATGATATTATGCTAATATCCAGGGGGAGCTTAAAAGATCTAAATCATTCTATCATGATTTGAGGGGGAGCTTAAAGATAAATATCTTCTGATCTAGATCTCTGATTGTTTGAAAGAAGAACAACTTTCGAACATGAAAAACAATTTCTTAAATGTTCAAACCACTTCTGATTCTCAAAAGGTTTCATGAATTAAGAAGTGTGCTTTTAAATGTTTTCAAATTTTGAGCTTAATGTTTAACTAACCGTGTGTTTCCAAAGATCAATACTCGTGTATTATCTTTTCCATATATTGTAAAGTATTCACACACATCGGTTCAGTATTTCATTTGATTTGTTATTACCATGTCTCATAACGAACATATTTTTTTATGGTAATACCCTCGTTTGCTTTCAAAGTTGTTGAGCATCATTCATCTTTTTCATATTTGTGCTTTCATTGATAAATTGTTTATATTCGTTCATATAAACAAACCGTCCAATTCTTTGATACCCTAACCATTTTATTTGATCTGATTGATACATTGTCATATTCTCAAAACAATTCTCTTGATTTCATTTCATTCCTTCAATATCTTTGTTTTGAGAAATCTTCAAAGTTCAATTGCTCAAATCTCATGGGCATACATTTTGACAATGTTATCACATTTTGTGCTTACCTGTTCACTTAAATTGTTGAGCAACCATGCTTTTTAGGACTTACATGGGATTCGTGTGTGAGCTTAAACAGAACTTCCATGGATTCACGTAAACCAGTGTTTCTTACCCCAGAAGTTATCCTAAAGTGATTGAGGGGTGAGGGGTCAAAATCAAAGAGTGGGGGAGATAACTCATCCGGTTGAGTTTTTCTCATTGCGTGGAGCGGAAAAATGGAAAAGAGTGTTTGGTTAGAAGTGAGCATAATGTTAAAAAGAAAGAGGGTGTGAGAACAGAGTTAAAAGAATATCAGAACTCTGCACCAACTACTTTCTGAGCCGGGCAGCCACATCTACTGATTGGTTCACATTCTTTGTTGACCATCATTGAAAAAGACAGTGAGCCCATGCCAACTCTTGCTATTACCCCACCAACCACTCATTTCTTTCTTAACAAAGAAATGTTTCATTTTCTTTGGGGACGCAGCATATATGCTATCTAATCTTCACTCGGAAGATTTAGATATTGAAAAAGAAGGAAAGTTGCCCCACCTTCGTACCTCTTTCATGCACATTGAGTCCGTGTAATACATGTTGTTGTCTCAACAGTTTACACAATTTGAGCCTTATGAAACACAATCATTGTGCTAAATTCTTTCATACACAAGCACGAGCACACAGAAAATTTGTTTTTCTGTCAGAACATTCATAGATAAACCTTATGTTTTTCAATGATTGAATGGAAGTCCTGGGGAGTCATCATCAAACCGGCTCCTTAAATTGTACATTCGTTGTACATAGTAACTTTATGTTACTGACAGGCATTCCTAACTGTTTCATTTGTTGAATCAGGGTTACCACATTCATTATATCTGAATTTCAAAAGATTCGGGTATATACAGTTCATGATTCAGGTACTCAAATCAAAGGTCGGAGACTGTCAAAGGGGAGATTGTTATTTGTTTAGAAAGGGGGAAATCAAAGTCTGCGCTGAATTTGATGAAGTTTTGATGATCATGATGCTCACAATCATCAAAAGGGGGAGAATTTTCCAAAGATCAATTTCAAATCAAAGTGAAAAGACTTGTGAAGAAATTCTGAGAGTTCAAAAGTCAATTCAAAATGCTTCCGCTAATTCTAAGTCAAATGATTCTGAAGAAAGATTGTTCAAAGATAAATCAAGATGATTTGTGAAAGTTTGTTTCTCTGAAGACAGTCAAGAGATCAATGTGATGAAGATACAGTTTTGAAAGATTTCTTTGAGAAGAAAGAAGTTTCAAAGTTTCAAAGGTGTTTCAAGATTTCTGTTTCGTGTTCAAGACATGTTGACTTTCAAAGCTTCAAAGATTGAAAAAGACTTTTCAAGATTCTTCAAAGGCTGAAAGATTAAAGGTTTTTAAAGTTTCAAAGTTCAAAGTTCAAGACATAAAAGCTGAAGAATCAAGTGTTGAAGACTAGTGTGAAATTTTTATTAAATCTTGAATACAAAGGGGGAGATTGTTAAGTCTAAATATTGTATCCAAGATTTAATAAGGAAAGTCAAAGATGTAAAAGTCAACATTGTCATTGTCATAGAAAGACAAAGTATGTTTAGATTCCTTAGTTATTAAGTCTTGTAATAGATAGGTGATATAAATAGGTTTGTTTTGTAATATTGTGGTAAGAATCTTGTAAGCACGTATTGTAAACATTTCAGACTTGTGGCTAGTTCAAGATCTACTTTCTCTCTCTACTTTCTCTCTCTACTTTCTCTCTCTAGACTTTGTTTGATAAATCTTGTTAGATTGAGAATTGCTTGATAGTAAGGGAATAACACATTGGAAAGGAGCTTTCGTGATGTTCACTCCCCCAGGGCTTCCATTCAATCATCGAAAAACCACGAATGAATTTTCTATGAATGTTATGACAAGAAAACATATTCCTTGTGTGTACGTGAAAGTGTAGAATGATTGAAGCTACTAAAAAACGCTTTTTCAGGCTCAAAATGTGTAAACTGTTGAGACATCAACAAGTATTACACGGACTCAATGTGCATGAAAGAGGTGCGAAGGTGGGGCAACTTTCCTTATTTTTCAATATCTAAATCTTTCGAGTGAAGACTAGATAGAAGATATGTTATGTCCCCAAATAAAATGAAACATTTCTTTGTTAAGAAAGAAACGAGTGGTTTGTGGGGTTAATGCAAGAGTTGGCATGGGCTCACTGCCTCTTTCAATGATGGTCACCAAAGAATGTGAACCAATCAGTAGATGTGGTAGCCCGACTCAGAAAGTGGTTGGTGCATAGTTTTGATATTCTTTTAACTCTGAACTCACACCCTCATTCTTTTTAACATTTAAGCTCACTTCTAACCAAACTCTCTTTTACATTTTACCGCTCAGCACAATGAGAAAAACTCAATCGGATGAGTTATCTCCCCCACTCTTTGATTTTGACCCCTCACCCCTCAATCACTCAAGGATTACTTCCAGGGTAGGAAACACAGGTTTATGTGAATCCATGGAAGTTCTGTTTAAGTTCTCACATTGATCCCATGTAGGTCCTAATAAGAATGGTTGCTCAAGAATTTATCTTGAACAGTTAAGCACAAATATGATAACATTATCAAAATGTATGCTCATCAAGAATATAAATGAAGTTTGAGCATTTGAACAATGAAGATCTCTCAAAACAAGGAAATTGAATGAATGAAATGAAATCAAGAGAATTGTTTTGAGAATCTGACAATGTATATCAGATCAAATAAAATGGTTAGGGTATCAAAGAACTTGATAGTTTGTTTATATGAACGAATATAAACAATTTAGCAATGAAAGCATAAGATTAGAAATGATGATTGATGCTCAACAATATTTGAAAGCAAACGAGAGTATTACCATCGAAAAATTGTTTCGTTATGAGACATGGTAATAACAATTTCAAATGAAGCACTGAACCAATGTGTATGAATACTTTACAGTATATAGACAATATAATACGCAAGTATTGATCTTTAGAAACACACAATCAGTTAAACATTAAAGCTCAAACTTGAAAAACATTTAAAATCACACTTCTAAATTCATGAAACCTTTTGAGAATAGAGAAGTGGTTTGAACATTTAAAAAACTGTTTTTCATGTTCGAAAGTTGTTCTTCTTTCAAACAATCAGAGATCTAGAATAGAAGATACTTACCTTTTAGCTCCCCCTCAAATCATGATAGAATGATTTAGGTCAGATAAGTTTCCCCTGATCTGAACATGGATGAACGGGTCCTGATCTGTCATGTGATCAGAAGCCACAGTCATGACACATAAGTCCGGGTTTTGAACTGTTTTCTTCAAAAGCCTAAGTTCTATGAGGTACGAGTTCTAGACTGATTTGTCTAGAAGTCATACATCATGCTCCCCTTTAAACTTTGGGTGCCTGCAACACAGTTTTAGCTTTTGGTACCTACTGGTATTTGGGTCCAGATGTGTTAGTTGCAGTTCTTGTGGGGTTAACATAATAAGAACCATACCAGTAATTGACAAAGTTTTCACTTACAAAGTCATGTGCTCCACAGTAAGAACAACATATTTTCTTCTGAGCAATCCTGATAAGATGATTAGTAGAGTAAAACATATCAGAATTACCAAAAGATTTACCTTTATGCGCTCTATTCTTGTTGGCATTGGTTGTGGATGCAGATGCTTTGTCTTTATTCTTCTCTTCATCTGAAGAACTCTTCACTCTCTAGACCATCTGATTTTTCTTTCATTTCTTTCCAAGAGATTTAACATAGAAGTTTGCTGAACCATCAATAGATTTATCATAAAACAGATTTGATGGTCGAATCTGATTTGATTTGACAGTTTGTGATTTGACACTTTTCTTTTTCAAAACATTTTTGTCATTAATAGAACTTGAAGCAGTTTTAAAAGAGCAAACTGATTCGGTTGAATTGTCAACTGGTGATTGATTGATCACATCAGCACAAACTTTTTTCTGACAAATCAACATTTGCAGCTTCCAAGTTCTTTATCTTTTCTGATAAAATGTTTCTTTCAGAAGTAAGTGTGTCAAACTTTATTTTCAAATCAGATTTGGCCTTCTGTTCTTTTTGCACATCTGAAGATAGGACAGTTATTTTGGATATGAGCTTTGATATTTTAGATTCAAAATATGAACGTTCAAAATCAAAATCTTTTTCCAAGTTCTTGTTCCTTTCTGAAATATCTTTGAAAATCCCCGTATTCCTCTTTTCAGCATTTTTCTTTTCTAGCTCAAAAGACTGTTTCTTTTCTTTGAAAAAAATTCTTTCTTTTTCAAGCAAGTCTTGTAGAGTAGAAATCTGGTTGGGAAATTCAGTTATTTTGTTTTTAAGAACTTGTCTTTCTTTCGCAAAAGTGTCTCTTTCAGTTATTATTATCTTTTCGAATTCAGACACTTGCTTAGAAAGTTTTAAACATCTCAACTCGAAATCCTTTTTCTCTTGGAGAGTTTTCTTACAAATTTCAGATGACTGTTGAATAGAAGAAGTCTTCAAATTTGATTTTTCTTTATCTGCTTGGATGCTTTTCTTTAATTCAGCATTCTGTATCTCCAACACAGATATTTTATCTTCAAAAACCTTAAACTTGAGTTGAAGCTTAACTGATTCATCTTTTAGCTCAGATTATTTTTGTTCAGTCGTCTTCAATTGGCTTTGAAGATTTTGCAATTATGGACTCTTTGACCTTGATTGCTCTCTCAAGAGACTGAATGGCATATTCTTTTATTTCAATCATTTTCTCTCCATCTTTAATTTCTATCTCTTTTTCTCTAATTTCCTTCTCTCTTGCGCTGATGATACCTGCATAATCAGATTTAGCATGATTAGCACACTTTACACAATCAGAAGATTTATCAGAATTTGACAATTTTGATTTAAACTCCTGAATTTGTTTGATAAAGACTGCATTCTGAATTCTCAGTTTGTCTCGTTCAGCCTCTATAATAGGTATATCAGGAATGTACAATACTGCCATATCTCTTGCTGATAGAACAGTGTTTCCCTTATCATCTGTCTTTGGCATCTTGAATGATTAGCTTGATATGAAAGATCGTTCCCAAACAATTCAAAACAGTTGACTGAAAGTCAAACTTAGATTAGCACAAAAAAAATAATCTCTGAAAAATTTTCAAGTATAAAACTCGCAAATCAAAGAAACTCGCAGAACACTACTTCACGCAAATCACTATTCACTGAGTTTCGCGCTAACAGGCATTTGCGCATTTTGGTTTCGCACAAAACACTACTTGCGCGTTTTACAGTTCGCGCAAAACACAACTTTGCGCGTTTTGAAGCTCACGCAAAGAACGACTTGCACGTTATGAGGCTCGCGCAAAACACTGATATGCGTGTTTGATGATGAACTCGCAGAAGACGTTTGCGTGTTCTTCCTTCACTTGCGCGTTCTTCACTTGATGAAGCTTGCGCGTTTTTCCAATCTAGCGCGTTCTTGCCTTGACTTCACGGATTTGATCCAAATCGATGTAAACCTGCAAATTTGGACATGAAATTGCATAGGGTTTGTCGATTCATCATTTTGAACATTTTTCTAGAACAAATAACAATCTAAAAACCACAAAATCACTGTGATTCAAATCAAACAATGTTCAAACTTTTTCAAACCGAAAACCACAAAAAAAATCAAAATTTGACATGAATTGTTGCGAATTTCGTGATGTAATCAAAACAAGAAACAATCCAAATCACCAATCGACTACAATAAGTCCATTTTCTTGAAACAAAAACGATTTTCCAATGAAAATTCTATTGAACAGTAATTTTCAGAAAAAGTTTCTGCGTGTTCGTGATTTTTCAAGAAATTGAATCAAGTTTGGTGATGAAATCTTTCTGAATTTGAATGGTCTCGCTCTGATACCAATTGAAATTCTATTTCCAGATTCAAATCAAGCAATCTAACAATTAAACTCAATCAAGATTATGACAGTGAATATCTAGAGAGAGAGTAGAGAGAGAAAGTTATTTAGTCATTGTTCTAACAATATTGAGTACAATGAAAACTAGTTACAATCTATTACAAAGCATAAGGTATATATACCAAGGATATAAAACCACATGCTTAAACAACAAACATTAAGATTGACTTAACTAAACTTTGACTTTGTTGACTTTGCTAGACTTGACTTTTCAACATTAAATCTTGGATACAATTTTATACATTAACATTCTCCCCCTTTGTATTCAAGATTTAAAAAAAATTGAGCCTAACGAAGAAATCTTTCTACGGAACGATCTAGATCATAGTTTGATTGAGGAACAGTTCACTGTCGCACTTTCAAGTTTTGACAATTTCAAATTTTGTTGAATTGATGTGAATTTGATTGAGATTTGATGACAAATTGATTCAGAGGACATAGGCAATCTACATTGAATCAATTACCAGATTTTATTTCAACAAATTTGGTTGAATTGGTCGTTTTGAGGATTTTATGTTCGAAATTTTTATTTCACTGTGTTGAGATCGAATGTTGTCACATAGTTGATTTTAGACAAGATCATCAACTACAATGTTGTTCCAATGTTGATTTCGAACCTGCTCACAAATTTCCAGACTCAAATTCGTTGTTTTGAAGCTCAATTCGAAGATTTTTGGAAAATAAATCGCAGATCCAAAGAATTCGCATGATATTTGAAGAACTCGCATGGAAGAACTCGCATGACAGAATTCGCATGATGAGAAAAGCCTTGAAGATGAATTTTTTTTTCGAAGCTAGAATTCGCTTGACTGTGATGTGCGAAAAGTACGGAACTCACATCGATACGAATTCTGTGAGGCCAAAATAAATTTTAAGTGTAGAATTTGTATGGAGTCGTATGTAAAAAGTAAGAATTCTAAGAATTCGCACATAGGCATATGCGAGAAGCAGGAATTCGCATACAAGCCTATGCGAATTGTGAGGATTTCGGCTAATGCCTCATGCGAATTGTGCTCCTCATGAACAGTGATCTGCGAATTGTGAAGGTTATGCGAAATGTTTTTGTCTCTATGCGAAAAGTGATTGTTCTGAACCCATTTTTCTACAAGTTTGCCCTGTTCCCGAGATTTTCTGCATAATGCATATGTGACATCATTCCTATCTTCCGTTGGTCACATATTTTGAGCAACTGATCTAAATTTTCACGAGTGCTCATGCTTGTCAAGATTTTCAGATACTGGATGGGTGGATTTAGTCTCTGATTGGATTGGATTAGATTAGCAACTTGAGAATTTGCAATCATCAGTCTGGAGTACTTCTTTACGTTGTTAGACCATTGAGTGCTCTTGATCATTCTTCTGACCTGATCAATTAGAAGTGTGAGTGACTGCAATCATTGTTCTGATGCTTTGGTTGTGATTCAGAATCTTGAGTGCTTATAATCATCCAACTGATTCGTGAAGAAAGGAGTTCTAAGTTCGTTCGTTCAGTGGTCTGAGAAGCTGTTAGAAAATGAGCGTCTTTCATCAATTGTTGAACAATTGTAAGAATTTCCTTCTAACCCTTGCCTAGTAATGTTTGCTACAAGATGCTTCCTTCTGCAAGCTGATCAAAATAAGTTCTTAAGCTGAATTCTTATTCAACTCGTGGTTCAAAGACAGATCCGATGTTATAAACTGAAGATGCACTTTGGTTGTCACTCCATATTTCACACATTTCTTTCTTGTGGACGTAACGAATGTGTTGGATTTACAAGAGATAAAAGTTGTCTTTATGTGCACTCAGTCGAGGTTATTATCTACATCAAATATGATATTAAATTTGAAACTTCAAGGATAAGAGCTACTTTCAAGGGGTTGCTAGAGGAGCTTTGAAGTTTATGCAACAATAAGTTTTCTAAAGAAATCAAGGGGGAGAGGAAGTGAAGCTGAAAAGGATGAGTCCTTTACAAAACTTAGGGGGGGGGGGGAATGTTAGAACATAAATGTTCTATTTAGAAGTTTTGTAAAGTAATCTTTATAATTTGTATTTGGGCCTTGTACTGTGGGTTTGGACTTAAATGTGTAGAAGGGTATTGGGGTATATACAGGAATATGTGTGTATGTGTTTTGTAAGTAAGTCAATCACAATGTAGTCCTGTACAAGTTCTATGTTTTCTAGAGAGAGAAAGCTTGTAACTCTCTCTAGACTTTGTGAATAAAAAAACTATTCCCTCCCAATCTTTTGTTAATCTTTTATCAATCAATCAAACCTTGATCACTAGAACTAACAACTCAAAGACTTTTCTATAAACCCATATTTGAAATTCTTTAATACTCCATTAAAGCTCAAAGTTCCTTTACAGATTGTGTCGATTTAGTTCCAAAAACAAGATTAAACCAATAATTTTATCATTAAAGTCCAGTTTAATCAAAACTTATCGATTGTGATCAAGAACACCAAGAACATCATAAGTTTCAGTTGAAGAGTCGATTTTAATTTCCAATCAAAATCCAAAATTAGTCCAACAAAATAGTCCATGAAAATGTATGTTCAGGGTTCAATTACAACAACCAATCATGTTATTAAGTTCAAATTTTAATCATCAAAGAACAAATCCAGATTTAAGATTCAAATTTTCAAAGTTAAGTTCAAGTGTTCGAAGATGAACAGTCCACATTCGAATCCTAAACCCTAAATCAACTCCAGTCACGGTACATCTGCAAGAATCGAAGCAAACAACAATGATAACAAAGAAAAATCAAAATAAAAATCAAATATTATCCTTGAATCTGAAAAACTTGAAGAATCAAAGTCTGAAAGTTCAAAGTCACACAAGAGGTTTTGGGAGGTATTAAGTGCAAAAGACATATGAAATACCAAAGATGAGAAAAATGATTTATTCTGAGGAAACAAATTTATTTATACCTAAGATTAAAAATGACACGTGGCACGATTTGAGTGGGAATCAACTTTTTGCATCGCATGATAAATGAATTGTCTTAGAAAAAATTAAGACAATGTGTGTGAACAATTCGCATGAAACAAGATGCGGATTGTGGTGCCTAATCAACAATTCCCATGACCCTGCGTGCGAATTGCTACTTTTCGCATGCCAAAGGATACGAGAAGTGGCTTTTCGCATGCCGAGGGGTGGAAAATCCACAAATTCGCATGCAATAGTGTGTGAATTCTTTCAATTCACATTCATCTATGTGCGAAATTTGGACTTAGCAAAATTTCCAACATTTTCAAAAACATTCTAAATAAGGAAATTTGCCAAAAATAAAAACATTTTCCAAAAATTCCAAAAATAGAAACTTTCCTAAAAAGGAAATTTTTCAAAAATGGAAACATTTAAGCTCAATTTCCCTTTGAAAAATATTTGAAACACACAACACACATACTCCCCTTTTGCTTGTTCTGCCCCTTGAATACTGATTTCAGATTTGCCCCCCTTCATGTCTGTATTCATTCAACTCATTCATTGTTCTTGATATATCATTTTTATATTCTCCCCCAAAATAAGATATTTTTATACTTTCCCAAAAATATAACAGTTTTACATTCTCCCCCAATTATTTAATATTCAAAAATAAAAATACTCCCTTTGAAAGATTTGACAGTCACAGAATCCTTCAGTAGTAGTCTTTAAAGCATGAGTCCTGATATGAATTGATTAGAAGTCAATCTTCCTTTGACATTGAAGGCTGAGTCTTGAGCTGCTTTACTCAGAACTCAACATTCTTTTACTCCTTCTTGAGTGTAGATTCCTGCATCACAGGTTGAACAGGTTTTGGTACCCATATGAATTTGGGTCCTTCATTGTTAGCTTTTGGAAACTTCTTAGAATATTTTCCACTGTGATATGCAGAATCATGTGAATAGACTTTATAAGAACCATACCTGTTGTGAATATGTGATTTGTGTACAAAATCATCAGTTCCACAATAAGAACAACAGATTTTTCATTTAGCTAATCTAATTAATTGGTTTGCAGACTTAATAAAATAAGGCTTAGTGAAAGATTTACCTTTAGGTGACTTGTTCTTTTGTACTTTGAAGTATACGTACTTGATTTCTGGTATTTGTCAGCTTCTAGAGATCCCTTAACAACCCAAATCATCTAATCTCTCTTAGATGCTTTCTTTCCAGATTTTGAAAAGTAAGTAGCCTTTTTATCTACAGATTTAACATAGAATGAACTTGGAGATTTAATCTTATATATTCTCAAGATATTTGGTTTGACAGTTTTCTTTTTGAAAATCATTTTCTGAAATAAGTTAGAAACATATTGAAAAGAACAAACTGATTCAACTAAGTCATCATCATAAGAAGATAAGTCAGTTGTTTCAACTATTATTTTATCAGATAAATCAGCATTTGCTAATTCCAGTTGTTTGATTTTGTAAGTCAATTTAGATTATTCATTACAAAGCTTATCAAACTTGCATTGCAGATCAGACTTACTCCTTTGTCCTTTCAAGATATCAGAAGATAAAGTAGCTAGCTTGCTTGTTAATTTTGAAATCTCATTTTCAAAAACTTTTCTTTCCAATTCAATATCCTTTTCCAAGCTTGTATTTTTCTCTGAAATTTCTTTGAAAAGAATAACATTTCTCTTTTCAACAATTTTCTTTTCAATTTCAAAGATATCTCTTTCAGAGATTAAAATGTTTTCAAATTCATAAATTTGTTTGGAGAGTTTAATACATCTGGTTTCTAAATCTTTCTTTTCTTGTAAAGTTCTCTTAGAAAGATCAGACAACTTTTGACTGAATATTTTCTCTAGATCAACTTTCTCCTTCTTACTTCTCTCTTCAACCTTCTTGATCCATTCAGCTCCTTTTGCCTGATATGTAGATACCTGCTTCTCAGCTTTTTTCAGTTTGACATGTAGATCAACATTCTCGACTTTTAACTCTGTGTTCTGAAGTTTAAGCTTCTCATTTTCAGCCTCTATTGCTGGTATCTCAAGCATGTATGCCACAACACAGTCTCTGTTTGTCAAAACAGTGTTCCCTTTTGTCAAAACAGTGTTCCCTTTTTTCATCAGTGTATGGCATTTTGAAATTATATCTGAAAAGTTGCTTGAAATGATCGTTAGTCAGATAATCAGAAAAATTAACTTAGAAAAATTAATCAGAAAAATATTCAAAAATATTCTAAGTAACAAAATTCGCACACAATATGAAAAACTATTCACATAAACAAACAATTCGCACAAAAAGGATAAGGATCCCTCACTTTTCGCACGCTATAAGATGATAATTATGACTTTTCGCACAATGTAGGATGCCGATTCCTAATTTTCACACAAAGAAGGATGCAAATTCTTGACTTGGAACTTTTCGCACACTTAGCTTATACGAATTCTGTTAGCTCAAAATCTTATGTTTGTTAAAGTGTTGAAAATACCCGTCCTATTTCAGAGGACTTTCAAAGATAGACTTCAGAGGACGAATACTTCAGAGGACGAAGACTTCAGAGGACAAACCTGCCTCTGAAGTACTTATCAGAGATTGCAACCTTCAGCAGAAGACATCAGAGATGGCTTCATCAGAGGCTCTGAAGACAACGTCAGAGCTCTGAAGACATTCTCTCTGAATATGACGCTGAAGACTCCTGAAGTATCAGAACAGATAACCAATCACTTAGTGATAAGATTTACTTTATAGAGTAGGTTACTGTTCAAGCATGTCTTAAGCTTACCTATTAGGTAAGACACTGTTCAAGCATGCTTCTATTTGTCAGAATAGTACACTGTTTACTTTATGGTCCTATAAATAGGACCATCACTCCTTTGACAAAGGTGTGCTTTTTGATATCTTGTATAAGAAGAATCAACTGAATATATCTCACGAAGATCTTGTTCTTTCTATTTGCTTTTTATATGAACTGTGATATTTGAATCTGCTTTTGATATTAAACTATATTGCTTCCGCTGTTTATACTCTTGTTGTTTATATCATTATTGTTATAAGATTAAATCTGGGATCCAAAAGTTGGTATCAGAGCCTCCTTTGTTTTCTAAACAAAGAAAGATCATATCTGCATACTCGGATAGATTTAATTCTTACTGATTCAAGCTTTTATAATCTGTGCATGTTTGTGTAAACCCTGGTTTATTAAACTTCATATGCTCCAGATTTAAAAGTAAATCACAGTTACATCATTTAAATAGAAAGATCTTCATAGAAAAGCATCAGTTCTTCAAATCTTCATTTTTTCTTCACAAAAATGGCAAACTCAAACATAAGTGCCATTTATACAGCCGGATCATTAACCAAACCTCCTACACTTCTAAGGGATGAATATCCTCAATGGAAGATAAGGATGGTAAATTTCTTAGAAGGCATGGACAGGGATCTGTTAAGATCAGTGAACGATGGACCTCACCAACCAATGGTGTTGGTACCAAGAGTTCCAGCAACAGCAGATACTGCTAAAATCCCTGCTTACTATGAAAAGAAAACTTCAAACTTTACGAATGAAGAAACTAACATGATGGATAATGATTCAAAAACTGTTAGATTACTTATAATGGCCATTCCCAATGATATCTTCCAAGAACTTGATTCTTGTGTGACTGCAAAAGAGATATGGGATCAGTTGTTAAATCAACTTGAAGGAGGCCTACAAACTCAAAAGAACAGGAGAAATCTTTGTATCAATGAATATCATGATTTTCATGCATTACCCGAAGAAACCTTACATCAAACATACTCAAGGTTCAACATCCTCATTAACAAATGCAGAAAAATTTGGGTCATGAGAACAAAAGAAGAAAACAATGTTCTCTTTCTTAAAAGTTTAAATGAAGAATGGTCACAACTGTCAATGTCGATACAAGCCAATCAAAATCTTGAATCATGGTCATTGACTGACATTTATGGTACCTTGGTAGCACAGGAAAAAGAAGTTGTTAAACAAAAATCAAAAATCTCTTTAGGTGGTCCACTTGCACTCATGTCAAAACAGAATGGTGTATCACAAGAAAACAAAAATGCAGAAAAAGACAATTGTTCAAAAAGGGAATCTAAAAGAAAATCCAAAAAGGTTCTGATGTCTGAAGAAGTTGAACACTCAGATTCTGACTCAGGTGATGACATCAATGCCTTTGCCAAATCTCTTGCATTAATCACCCATCAATTTAACAAGAAATTTGGCAAGAAAATCTTTGAAGGAAGAAGAGATGATGAAGAAAGACGAGGAAATCCAGAAAGAAGATTTCAGAAAACTGAATATCAACAAGAGCCCAGATCTACTCTGCATAGTGATCAAAAGGGCGTTCATTTCACCAATCATAATTCTACTCAACAATCAAGATCTCAACAATCATTTCAGCCGAGGTATCCTCAACCTCAGAGGTACTTCAAGCCATAACCACAAGTACAAGCACAGAAGACAGAATCAGACACTGCTCTTCCATCAAACCAAAACGATGGAAGATGTTTTAGATGTGGAAAGCCAGGCCATTACTCCGCCAACTGCAGATGTAGACTCATCAAGGATGAAGACTACTACAAAAAAAAGTACAAATACAATGTCAAAGAAAGAGTACTTGTAGCAGAGATGGAAGACTGGCTGTCAGACTCAACAAGAGATGGAGAGGAAGAACCCACCAATCTCTGTGGTATGGCATTCACGGATGATCAAAGTGACGGATCATCAGAGGACTACTCTGAAAAGGTAAACTCTCCTTCCACCTCTGAAAGTGATCTTGAATTGGATGTTATTAAACTAACAGATGAATTTCAAATCCTAAAGCAAAAACTTGTTGAGGAAAAAGAAAAATCAAAACAAATGACAAAAGATCTTAATTTCTACAAAAGTGAAAAAGATCTTCTTGAATCAGAAAAGAGAGATATTTTTGTTGAAAAATCTGATCTTGAAAAAGCTCAGAAACAAAAGGAAAAGTCATTTTTAGAAAAATTCAAAGAACTTGAGAAAGTTTTAAAAGTTAAAGAAAAAGAAGTAAAAAAATCTGAGTATGATAGACTCAATTCTGTTGCCTTAACCAATTTTTTCCAAAAAGAAAGAGAAATCTTACAAC
Organism: Arctium minus; assembly: GCA_954870635.1. Lineage (NCBI taxonomy): Eukaryota > Viridiplantae > Streptophyta > Magnoliopsida > Asterales > Asteraceae > Arctium > Arctium minus. The sequence goes on along the minus strand of OX941088.1, from coordinate 60,619,513 downwards.
AATCTCTGGAAAGGAAAGAACTTCAAATCAAAAGTTATCTTGATGCTCAGGATGTTCATATAAAGATAAACTCTCAAATGGATACTCAAGGGCTTGGATTCAATGAATTGGATCCATTCACTGGATTGAAGAAAACTTCACTTTCTTCCACTTTATGTAAAGGAAAGGTCCAGAGCTCTGACTGTCCAAAACCTCTGCATATGCTTCATGTGGACCTCTGTGGTCCTATCTCTGTACAGAGCTTGTCAGGTAAAAAGTATATCCTCGTTTTGATTGACGAATACTCTAGATATACTTGGATAGAATTCATCAGAGCCAAGTCTGATGTCCCTGAAATTTTAATAAGATTGTTAAAAAGATTGCAGGTTCTGTTTGATACCAAAGTTCAGAAACTGAGAAGTGATAATGGAACAGAGTTCAGAAATGCAAAAATCAACTCATATCTTTCAGAGGAAGACATAACTCCGAACTTCTCTGCAGCTAGAACACCTCAACAAAATGGTGTTGTTGAGAGGAAAAACAGAACACTGGTTGAAGCTGCAAGAACTATGCTTGCAGGATCAGAACTTCCCACAAACTTTTGGGCAGAGGCAGTGGCAACAGCCTGTTTCACACAAAACAGAGCTACAATTGTCAAAAGATTCAAGAAAACATCTTATGAACTCATTAACAACAGGAAACCTAATGTTAAATATTTCCATGTTTTTGGATGCAGATGTTATATTCTAAATGATAGAGAGTCTCTTGGAAAGTTTGACAAGAAAGCAGATGAAGGCAAATTCATTGGCTATTCTTTAGTCTCAAAAGCTTTCAGAGTGTTCAATCAAAGAACCAGAACAATCCAAGAGAGTATCAATGTGTCTTTTGATGATGAAAAAAGTCTGGCCAGCAAAGATATCAATCAAATTGCCAAAAATATCTCTGAATCATCAAAGATACGAGAATCCGAACTCAACAAAATTTTCGAAGATTTCTTTGATGATGAAAATGCAGAGTTTCTTTTCCGAGATATTCATAGAGCAACTTCAGAGGAACCGCAAACGTCAGGTACAAATCTGTCTGGTCCCTCTGAAGTTACAACTTCTGCTTCCTTGAATGCAGGTCCAAGAAATGAATCAACTTCAGAGCCTCTGGAATCAACATCAGAGCCTCTGGAATCAACATCAGAGCCTCTGGGATCAACATCAGAGCCTCTGCTCAACACAACAGAGATGTCTCCAACTGTCATCTCTGAATCTCAAACTCCACCTCATGTACATGTTCCGCTCACAAGATGGACAAAGGATCATCCCCATGATCAGATCATTGGATCACCTTCAGAGGGTGTCAAAACCAGATCAGCCACAATCAATGAATGTTTTTTTGTAAATTTTTTAAGCATCATTGAACCAAAGAAGGTAAATGAAGCTCTTGAAGATCCTCATTGGATCTCTGCAATGCAGAATGAGCTTCAAGAGTTTGAGAGAAACAAAGTCTGGAATTTAGTTCCCCTTCCTAAAGGAAAATTTGCAATTGGAACTAAGTGGGTCTTCAGAAATAAAACGGATAAAGATGGCATTATAATCAGAAACAAAGCTAGGTTGGTTGCTAAGGGATATTGCCAAGAAGAGGGCATTGATTATGATGAAACCTTTGCACCTGTGGCTAGGCTAGAAGCAATAAGAATCTTCTTAGCCTATGTTGCACATAAAGGGTTCAAAGTGTATCAGATGGATGTTAAATCTGCCTTTCTGAATCGTAAATTAAAGGAAGAAGTTTATGTCCAGCAACCACCTGGTTTTGAGAATACAGAGTTTCCAAACCATGTTTATTATCTTGATAAAGCTCTATACGGACTTAAACAAGCTCCAAGAGCATGGTATGCTACTCTATCCACATTTCTGATAAATAATGGTTTTGAAAAAGGTACAATAGATACAACCTTGTTCATAAAAAGGTACAAAAATGAGATGCTCTTAGTACAGATATATGTTGATGACATTATATTTGGCTCTACAAATCAAAAGTATTGTGATAAGTTTTTAGAGTTGATGAAGAGTAAATTTGAGATGAGTCTTATGGGAGAATTAACATTCTTTCTAGGCTTACAAGTAAAGCAAACATCAGAGGGTACTTTTATAACTCAATCTAAGTATGTCTCTGACATTTTGAAAAAATACAGACTCAATGATTCAACCTCTATGAAAACCCCTATTGCCATAGGAGTTAAGCTTGACTCTGATCCTTCGGGAAAATCTGTAGATGTCAAAACCTACAGAGGCATGATAGGTTCACTATTATACTTAACTGCAAGTAGGCCTGACATAATGTATGCAACATGTCTTTGTGCTAGATATCAAGCAAATCCAAAAGAATCTCATTTATCTGTTGTCAAACGAATTTTCAGATACCTAAGAGGGTCACCATCATTAGGCCTCTGGTATCCAAAACTTTCTAGTTTTGATTTAACAGCTTACACTGACACAGATCATGCAGGATGCAAGCTTGACCGAAAAAGTACCTCTGGGTGCTGTCAGTTATTGGGAAATAAGCTGGTAAGTTGGACATCCAAGAAGCAAAACTGTGTTTCAACTTCCACAGCAGAGGCAGAATATGTTGCTGCTGCTAGTTGTTGCTCTCAAGTCATATGGATGCAAACTCATCTCCGAGACTATGGCTTACAATATGATAGAATTCCAATTCTGTGTGATTCAAAAAGTGCCATAGCCATCTCTGCCAATCCAGTACATCACTCCAAAACCAAGCACGTCGATGTAAGGTACCACTTTCTGAAAGATCATGTTGAAAAGGGAACAATAGAGATGTATTTTGTACCAACTGAACTTCAACTTGCTGATATTTTCACAAAAGCTTTAGATGAACGAAGGTTCAATTTCTTAATTAGCAAGTTGGGTATGTTGAACATGTCTGCCTAACACAGGAAAACATCAGAGTCTCTGATCCATTCATTAGAGCCTATGGACTTTTTCACAAATGGTAAAAATTATTCTTTTGTATCTCCAAGCATATGTCAAGGGGGAGAAGAAAAAGACTTCATTCTTTGGTCAAGGGGGAGACAAAGAACCTTTCATCTTTCAAGGGGGAGAAAGTGAGCTTCTCTGATATTTATATCACAGTCTCTGATCTTGTCTCTGATATTTATATCAGAGCCTCTGATCTTTTCTCTGATAATTATATCAGAGCCTCTGATCTTTGCTTTGATATTAATATCAGAGCCTCTGATCTTGTCTTTGATATTTATGTCAGAGTCTCTGATCTTGTCTATGATATTTATATCAGAGCTTCTGATCTTTTCTCATTAAACGAATATTCCAGGTAATTCTTTTAATAATAAATCTTTTGGATAACCATTCGTTTCTTTTCAAAAAACCCAACTGGCGGTTTTCTGACACCAAGCGGCTCTCCCCTACACACCTCAACGTGTCACCTATTAATTAGGGGATGATGGAACGTCCTTTCTGACATTGGAACTCTCAATAGCCGTTTCCATAACCACTCCCTCTACCTTTCTTTTTATGTCCATAAAAACCCCTTTTCTCTTCTCACTATTCTTTACGCTCTCCGAATCCCATATTCAAAATCTCTCTTTCTAAGCTCTCATCTTTCTCAAAAACCTGCAACAATGGCGGCTCATTCCCAAACCTCAGATAACTCAAGCAAACTTGTTCCAAGCTTGAATATGGCACAGTTCGATGTTCCAGTAAAAGGTAACAACTATTTTCTGGACGTTACCCCAACCAAATACGATGAGCAGTTTCGCCCAATCCTCGACTTTTTGACCAACTGCGAACTCAACGATGTCCTCACCAAACATGCCTCAGATATTCCTCTACGCTTTGTCCAACAATGGTGGTATTCAAGTGAATACGATGATGAAAAGGAAGGACTGGTTGGGTACATTGACCTAGGTGAACAAAGCATGAACATAAGAATCACCCCACAAACCCTAACTCGCCGATTTAACCTGCTCACAAAAACTGATCTCCAAATAGAAACCTTTGAGAAACCACCAACTCAAGAAGTTCTTCTTCAGTTCCTCCACCACTTAGGCTACAACAGGGAAATCACACGCCTAAGTCAATTCAGACGTCAGTACCTGCCTCCCAAGTGGAACTTTATGTTTAGTGTTCTCAACCGAACAATTACCTGCAAGATTGGAAGCCAGGATCAGACCCATCCAGCGATTCTAGCCATAATGTATGCTCTCTTCTTCAACAGAAGCATAAATATGGCTCACATTCTCTTCTGTGAGATGCTGACGGCGGTGGACAAGAAAAACAAAGACTTGGCCAAAGGAAAACAACCAATTTCGGTACTGTTTCCCAGATTCATCTCTGTGGTCATTCAACGAGCAATGGAGAAATTCTCCATCACTGAGGAGGGCCCAAGGACACCTCTGTTTATAATGAACTCGTTCAAAGCTACAGAGGTTCCTCCTTATCCAAATGACCGACGTTTCCCACACACCATGATTGAGATAATTCCTGCTGACTCTACTACCCACCTCCTACTTAGTCGTGTTGCCCAATCATCAGAACCGATGATGGGATCCCCAACACACTTAGGATCTGAGCCTGAGCCTGAATCAGAGAGTGATATCTCTGATACTGCTCAAAACGTTAACAGAGCGCAACCAGAGGGTGGCTCTGAGAGAGTAAGGAAGAGAAAACAAGAGAACCCTCTCTCTGACGAAGAGAATAACTCTGTCAGAGCAGAGGAAGGTGAGGCAGAGAGAATTCCAGAGGGTGAGTTTCTAAACTTAGAATCTGAGGGCGGTGAGGTAGAAAAAGATGTCCTTGTTGACACACATGAGAGATTCCAAAGCCCAAATCCCCGTGCAAACACATTTACTGTCCAAGGTGGTCCAACATCAATGGACATTGAAACAGAGGTGCACACCTTGAACCCTTCCCATCCTAACCGCTCAGAGGCATCTATTTCTGCCTCTGAAGCACGCACCAAAGGGGAAACCTCTGGTACGGCTAAGTCCTCCCAACAGGACTTAGACCAAGATAAAAATACTCATTCACCCCAGAGTATGTCACCTCCACACACACATGAAGCCTTTGTGGCTCATAAAAAGTTGGACCGTCCCTTAGATCAAAAGAGACCTACGATCTCTCGTAAGGATTGCCTGTCAGAAAAAGAATGGCATGACCTTCTTGCACATGGACTCCTTAGCCTGGACAGCAAGGTTTCCACCCACATTCGTTTCTCATCATCAGATTCTGACTCTGATGATCAGAGACCAATCGGAACCATTATAGGGAAATCCTTGAAAAAGGGTTCCCAAGGATTAATGGGAAGTCCTTCTGGAGTCAATATCAAGCCAACTCCGAAAGAAGGCCCCTTTGAACTCGAGGGAAACTTAGAATCATGTGTTGATCCTAAGGTCACCCCCTCTGATTACGTTACCAAAGAGAAGTTCAGAATCTTTGGTGATGAAATCAGAGAATCTCTGAAGGAGATTAAACTTCAAATGGAGAAGACCTCAGAGGCCTCTGCCTCTAACTCTGAAGTTGCAAAGCTTACTTCAGAGGTCTCTGAGCTGCGCACGACCATAATCTCTCAGAACGACAAACTGGCGGTTCTGGAAAGCCTGGTCATCAAAAATGACTCGGTTTTATCCAGAGAAATTCAGAACTCCACAACAGAGATCCTCCAGGCGATTCCAACTCCCTCTGCCCCCACTCCCACCCATGCAGACTTTTCTCAATTCAAAGAGGAAGTCTTGCGTTCTTTGGCAGAGGTACTTGCAAAGATCCCTACCTCCTCTGCTGCTCCTGCTACATCAGAATTTGTTACAAAGGCTGACCTCACCAACTTCTCCAAGAAGATCACCAGCAATGTAATGAATATCTCCAGCAAATTCGTCTCCAAGACCACTCAGCAGAACAAAAAGATTGAAGACCTTCTGCAGAATCTCAAATCTTCAGAGGGAGCATTGAAGAGAAAGGAACCAGAGGTCGCATGCTCTGAGGAGGACCGGAAGAAAGCCAGGTATGAAGATTCTTATGACAATGATGACCAACCTCAGGGGTCATCCGATCTTCATAAGGGGGAGAAGACTCCTACCCCAAAAACTGTTGAAACACAAAAGGAGTCCACTGCCTCTAAATCAAATCAAAGAAAGGAAAAAGGAACAGAGAGACGTTCAACCTCAACCTCTGCTGAAGATAACCAAGTCACTCTAAAATCGCCAGTACTTGTCATCTTTCTAGCACCATCCACTTCGAGTGCTCCAATAGTTCCAATAATAGCTGCAACTCCAGAAACTATTGGAGCTCTGGAAGAAGATGAAGACGAGCAGCTAGTAGACTTCTCTACATCAGAAGATGCATTCTCATCACCAGAAAGACCAACTTATGTGATGAGAGATGCTTACGAATCCGAGGATGAAAGAGCAAAATCAGAATCTGAAAAAGAAGAAAAATCAGATTATGGAAAAGAAGTTGTTGAAGAACAAATTGAAGTAATTGATGTTGAAGAGTACATATTCAAGAATGCTCAACCACATCATACTTCAACAACAGAGCTGAGGGAATCACCATAGATAGATGGCTACATCTATGAACCCACAACAGAAGATCCTCCACAGACGAAGGAACCAGAAACCATGGTTGCTGATGAACAGGCTCCTTCAGAGAATCCTGTTCAGAAGGCAAGCATCGGTCTACCAGCCAAAGTGTTCACTAAACCTCCAACATTCCTTGAATCAAATCCCGAAGCTTCCATAGAAGACCACTTCAGATACATCTACTGTGAGTTCAATATGGCAGACACTCTAGTCATTCCTCTGAATCCAAGGATCAGAGAGGACATGCCGAACTATGAGCGAAGATTTGTCAGAGATAAAACCAGACCAAGAGCACAGGTCCTCTTTGATGATCCAATCATCAAAATCAACAAAATCTCAGAGAAGACCTTTGCTTACAACAAGATCATCTATAGGCACTATGTGGTAACTCGATCTGATCAGAAGATTTACGAGTTCAATGATAATGATCTCGTAAATCTAAATCCATATGATTTACCACATTTATATGCCTATTGCTCTGCCAGATATGATCATGGAAGAAGGGAAATCAGGATGGGCATGGTTGAAGTCAGACGGGCAATGGAGGCCTATGTCAAACACAGAGCAAAACGTGACTTCCAAATTGATCTGAACCTAGGGGAAGAAAAGTTGGAGGTAACTGAACCTGTGGAGTCATTCGATAAACTTGAGGAACAGAAGACTGGATCAATCGTTGCAGAACCTCTGGGTTTCGTCTACAGAGTAAACCAAGTAAAGAAGATATTTCTAGCTTCGGAAGTTTCGAAGTACTCTGATGAAACCTTGAGAGGTATAAAGAAAATGATCCATGTGAAGGAAGAAAGGCACAGAGCAGATTTACTTGCAAGGCTTGACTTAGAGATTGACTCGATGATCAACTTCAGAGCTCTGATCATGAAATTCCATGGAATCTGTTCAAGTGACAAATTTTAGTTTGTTTCTTTATTTTTGGATATTACTTTCTCTGTATTACAGAGGATGTTTTTTCTCCTCTACGCTTTCTAGTTTAAATCTTCTATTCTCTGCTATTATTGTATCTTTTATTTTCGACACTTAGGGGGAGATTGTTAGCTCCAAATCTTATGTTTGTTAAAGTGTTGAAAATACCCGTCCTATTTCAGAGGACTTTCAAAGATAGACTTCAGAGGAAGAAGACTTCAGAGGACGAAGACTTCAGAGGACGAAGACTTCAGAGGACAAACCTGCCTCTGAAGTACTTATCAGAGATTGCATCCTTCAGCAGAAGACATCAGAGATGGCTTCATCAGAGGCTCTGAAGACAACGTCAGAGCTCTGAAGACATTCTCTCTGAAGATGACGCTGAAGACTCCTGAAGTATCAGAACAGATAACCAATCACTTAGTGATAAGATTTACTTTATAGAGTAGGTTACTGTTCAAGCATGTCTTAAGCTTACCTATTAGGTAAGACATTGTTCAAGCATGCTTCTATTTGTCAGAATAGTACACTGTTTACTTTATGGTCCTATAAATAGGACCATCACTCTTTTGACAAAGGTGTGCTTTTTGATATCTTGTATAAGAAGAATCAACTGAATATATCTCACGAAGATCTTGTTCTTTTTGTACTTGCTTTTTATATGAACTATGATATTTGAATCTGCTTTTGATATTAAACTATATTGCTTCCGCTGTTTATACTCTTGTTGTTTATATCATTATTGTTATAAGATTAAATCTGGGATCCAAAAAATTCCTCACTTAGCCAAATTTTGAGGATTCAATATGCGAATTCTTCAATTTTTGCATAAAAGGAGGTGCGAATTTAAGCTTTTCGCGTGAAAACACTATGTGAAATCCTTCTCTCCGTATACCTTGGGATGCAAATTCAGTACTTAGTATTCTTCAAACTTCATGTTTCATGCCTGTTCTTCGAATATCATGCAAATTTTCCAGATCTTGCGGATTTTGTACTTGTCGACTAGAAAAAAACACTTTAATCCACTGAATTCACTTCAATCCTTTGAATTGGCTTCTGTAAATTTGTGAATTTGATCACAATACCATTGTGAACAATCCCTTAACAACAATTTAACCAAGAATCAAAATGATCAATATGATTTGATCAAATTACAGTACGTGGACTCAAGAACTTAAAAAATTACAAGTTTGAGAAATTGACACACAAAATCAGGGAATTAGAGATTACAGTCTGGATCAAAAGTGTTCTATAACAGTATACGAATACAGTACAATGAATCTTTTAATAAAAACAACACAAAATCACAAACTCAATATAAGTTCTAACACTTTCACTATACTGAATAGGATCTCGGGCTACTATCCTTTCAGGTATCTCTGATTGGTTTTAGTAGCTAGAATTTTGTCAACTATGACATATGGAAAGTGTGGTCCGTTCAGAATTGAGTTCATTAGTCTTTTGTCCTAGTTGTTCAGAAAATTTATCATCCTTTTCTTCCACTGTGCATATTCATCAACTTGCAGAACTTGGGGTTTGGACTTGTAACCCATGCTGAGCAAATCCCTTGACATTCTGATATTTGAGAAGAAAATACTGATAATATGCTTGAATGTGATCGTCCAAATAATTCAGATACAACTTGACTTTGAAAGTCAACACTGGTCAAAACCAGAAAAACTTCAGAAAAAATACTAAGTGTGGAAGTCGCAAACAACAAAGAGTACTTGTTGCAGAACCAAGAAGTCACAACCAACTGTCTGTGAGTTGCTACTTGTCGCAGATCAAAGCTTGCGAGTTCTGAGAAGTCGTAAGTAGTTACGTGCGAGTTCTGTACTTAGAAAAATTTGAGAATCAAAAAGTCACTTGTCGCAAGGGCTTACGAGTTCTATACTTAGAATATTTTCCAAAAATTCACAAAAATATCCCTTTGTGAGTTCTGTCCTTAGCCAAAATAATCCAGATTAACTTGTCGTAGATAACCACTTGTCGCATAATAGGTTGTTGCAGATAATGGCTTAAGCATTCCAAGAAGTCGCAGATAGTGGTATACGAGTTCTGACTTGTCGCAGAATGAACCTTGTGATTTCTATACTTAGAAAAAAAATTCAAAAATAGAAAATCGTTCAAAAGGGGTTCCTTGCGAGTTCTGTACTTAGTCAGAATCACAAAACACAAAAACTTTGACTTGCGAGTTCTTCACCCATGCGAGTTCTTCACCCCTGCGAGTTCTATATGAAGCTTGCGACAAAGTTGGATCTTGCGAGTTCTTCGACTGACCTTGCAATTTTAGCCATTTTCAATTCAATTCCTGCAATTACAATCTGAAACTTTACAGAAATGCTCAAAAATTACAATGGAACAATCTTTCTAACAAGAATTTGTCAAACAAACAACAAATCACAATAATTGGATCTAAAACAGTGTTCGACCAAAAACTTTTCAAGAAACTCCAAAATCCAAAATTCACAGTAATCTGTTGTGAATTTGGATTAGCAAATCAAAAGAAAAGGATTATAATCAATCAAGCGAACACCACAGAAGCAATCTTGCACTCCAATTTCAATCAAATGAGCAACTTCGATTCCAACTGCATTAACAGAGTACGTTTTGCGAGTTCTTCCGAATTTGGAAAGTTTTCCAATGAATCTTGACCAAAAACACAATTAATCCATGTTCTGAATTTAGTGGTTTGCTCTGATACCAAATGTTAGTCCAAGAATTCAAGCAATCAAACAATTAAGATCAAAATATTAAGAACAATGTAGAGAGAATTTCTAGAGAGAGAAATATTGTTTTTGTCATATATCTCACTAAGTCACATATCTCACAAAAGCTTACCAAAAGCATCATGAACAAAGGGCTTATATATGGGTCAAACAAGCCTTGACCTCATACAAAGCTTACAATAGAAAAGTCAAACTTTTACATTACAAATGATCTAAACTAATGCTTTAACAATAGCATATCGTCCCTTTGATGGGACACACCTGGCTAGTATGGCCAGTCTTACCGCACTTGTAACACATTAGATGGGTGGGATTGCACGAGCCGAAATGTCTGTGTTTGCATTTTGGGCACCAATTTCGTATTCGACGGGGTTCCACCATAGGATTTCCAACAAAAGGATTCAAGTGTTGGGGAGGTCCCAACCGACCTTCCCACTTTCTCTTGTCGCCTACTTAGGCCTTCTTGTGTGTCCCAAATGTGCAAATCAATCAAGATGAATAAGAATTTCAATCACATATGTCATATTATTGAACTTTAAACTTAATGATTACAAGATGCTCTCAAAGTGAAATATTTTTCTCTGTATAATGTAATTCTCTCAAAGTTCTTAAAGAATTCTATAACAGAAACCTATTTATACCATCTACCAATACAAGACAAAACTAACTAAACTAACAACACTTTGACTTATAATGACTTTGACTCTCCACTTAATATGCTTGACTTTGACTTTTGCTTTAAGAGGCTTTGACTTGAGCTTTGACTTTGAATCCAAATTATCTTGGATCCAACTTTTATGTACTAACAATCTCCCCCTTTGGATTCAAGATCATCTTCAAATTAATTAACAAATCATCTCCCCCTTTTTGTAAAGGAATGTAGAGATTTCTCTTCAAAATAAATTTCAGCATCAAATAACAATCTCCTCCTTTTTAGCTCTAGTCAAACAATCTTCCACTTTAGGTAGCAAAAACTAATAATCTTCATTCTTTGTATCAATCTCCCCCTTTGATAGCTCTATTCAAAAACTTTAACAATCTCCCGAAAATGTATGATTAAGCTCTTCAAGAATTTTAACAATCTCCTCCAATATTTATGATCATCTCTTTCAGTCTTCAGAAAAGAAATTATGTTCAGATTTAGCTCAGTTTGCTTCATCAAATAATATTCAAAGAAATTTCAGCAAATCTTCAACAAGCTTTCTTGAATTCTCGAACTTTCTCCAAAAACTATCCTTCACTTCTTGAAATATCTCCATCATGAACTATATATTCTCCACCATATTCTGAATTTGACCTTTCACATAACTTTGATTTCGTGATACTGTCTCCCCCTTTTTGATGATGTAGAGCATAGAAATCATCAAAACTTCTTCAAGAAATGTCATGAATCCAACTTCTGACCAAGATCTTTCCATATGAACTTCTGAACCATCCGTCAATTCATAAATGTATTTATCCAAATGTTTTCAAATTTAGACAAATAAGATTGTAACCCTGAATCAACAAATGAATCAGTTAAAATGCCTGTAAGTAGCACGAAGCCACTTAGTACAACGAATGTACTGTACAAAGAGTTTTATTGATGTTCACTCCCCAAGTCTTCCATTCAATCATCGAATAACACAAGATTAATCTACGAACTTTCTGACAGAAAACAAATTTTCTGTGTTTACGTGCTTGTGTATGAAAGAATTTAAGCATAAGATTGCTTTAGCAGTTAGGCTCAAATTGTGTAAACCATTGAGACAACAAAAATATTACACAAACTCAATGTGCATGATTGAAGTGCGAAGGTGGGGCAACTTCCTTCTTTTTCAAAATCCAAATCTTCCAAATGAAGACGAGATAGATTATGTGTTGCTTCCCCATGAAAATTTGAAACATTTCTTTGTGGAGAAAGAAATGAGTAACTGGTGGGGTTTAGTCAAGAGTTGGCATGGACTAGTGCCTATTTCAATTATGGTCACCAAAGAATGTGAACCAACAGTAGATGTGGCTTCTTGGATCAGAAAAAGTTTGGTACAGAGTTCTGATATTCTTTTAACTCTGTTCTCACACCATCTTTCTTTTAAGCATTGAAGCTCACTTCTAACCAAACTCTCTTTTCATTTTACCTCAACTCAATGAGAAAAACCGAAACCTTTGAGTTATCTCCCCCACTCTTTGATATTGACCCCTCGCCTCTCAATCACTCACTGATAATTTCTTGGGTAGGAAACACTGGTTATCGTGAATCCATAGAAGTTCTTTTAAGTCCTCACATTGATCCCTTGAATTTGTCCTAAAAGTACGTCAATAGTTTAACTTCAACAGTTAAAGCACAGTACATATGTCAGATGTATGTATACTCAATAAGATAATCATGAAGATTTGAGCATTTATAAACATGGAAGATTTTCTCAAAAACAATAATATTGAATGAACGAAATAAAATCAATAGATATGTTTTGAGAATCTGACAATGTATTGAAAAGATCAAATATTAATGATATATCAACAAAAACTTTGGTCATGAAAAATTGGATGTTGTCTATACGAATCAAATATATACATTCTTGAAAGAAACGTTTTGAATGAAATAACGCTCAACAAACATTGAATATACAGAAGGAATGTCTTATCATCGAAAAAATAGTTTCAATTTGAGACATGGTAAGAAATATTAATCAAAAATACTAAACCGTTATGTGTGAATACATGACAGTATACAGAAAAGATAATACACAAGTATTTATCTTTGTGAATCATCAAAGCTCATATAATGAAAACATTAAAAAACACACTTCTAAACTCATAAAATCATTTTGAGAATCGAGAAGTGGTTTGAACATTTAGAAACATGTTTTCATGTTTGAAAGTTGTCCATCTTCCAAACACAGTGAGATTAAGGTTAGCTCCAAAGTCATGATTGATATGATCATGTAAGCACCCCTCAAAATCTGCATTCAGTCAAGAAGTCATCAAAGTAACAAAGTCTTATTGAAAAAAAAATTATTGAAAAGTAAAGACATGAAAGGAATAAAATAATTGAGAACGAGTTCTGATCTGGCGTAATCAAAAGTCAATGTCCTTGCTCCCTCTGAACATATGCATCACAAAATATGCCAGTGTAAAATAAATGCAAAATTTCTCTAAATCTCCATAAAAAGTAGATCATCAAATCTTTATCACACTCTCCCCCTGAAATCATGAACAAACTTTCATTACAGATATTATTCAGACGAAAAACATAAAGAAATGAAGAAAAATAACAAAAATAAACTGTACTAGGTAACTACATATTATGCCTTGAGATTCAACATGCCAAGTTTCAAAATGAGAAAATGAAATCTCTTTTCGTCCAACGGCTTGGTGAATAAATCAGCAAGTTGATAATCTATGTTTACAGAGTAAAGTTTAATTGTACCTTTTTCAACATTATCTTTGATAAAGTGATATCGCACATCAATGTGCTTGGTTTTCGTGTGCTTAATAGGATTAGCTGATATGGCTATGGTACTCTTCGAATCACAATATATTGGAATCCTGTTGAACTTGAAGCCATAGTCTCGAAGTTGTGTCCGCATCCCAATACTTGTGAGCAGGAACTGGCAGCAGCTACATACTCTACTTCAGCGGTTGATGTAGAAACACATAACTGTTTCTTTGATGCCCAACTTACGAGCTTGTCTCCAAGAAATTGTATGTCACCCGATGTGCTTTTCCTGTCGAGCATACAACCTGGATGATCTGCATCTGAATATGTTGTTAGCTCAAAACCAGTATCTTTAGGATACCACAAACCAAGATATGTGGTTCCCTTTAGATACATAAATATACGCTTAACTGCCGATAGATGGGATTCTTTGGGCGAAGCTTGATATCTAGCACATAAACACGTAGTAAACATAATATCTGGCCGACTAATCGTCAAGTACATTAATGAACCAATCCTTCCTCTATAGGTTCTAAGATCAACAACTTTTCTAGGCAGATCAGCTCCGATCTTAGTTCCTGGTGCCATCGGGGTACCAATTGGAGTACAATTTTCCATTTTAAATTTTCGTAAAATATCATAAATATACTTCGCTTGATTAATGAAAATCCCCATTGAAAATTGTCTTATTTGTAATCCGAGAAAAAATCCATCTCTCCCATCATACTCATTTGAAATATTGACACCATGAGTGCAGAAAAATTCTTACAGTACTTGGGGTTTGTAGAACCAAAAGTTATATCATCCACGTATATTTGAATTAAAATGATATCAGTTTTTTTTGTTTTTAATAAAGAGAGCAGTATCGATTTTACCTTTCGAGAATCTAGACTTGACTAAAAACTTTGAAACAACATCATACCAGGCGCGAGGTTCTTGCTTTAAACCGTACAAAGCTTTGTCAAGAATGTATACATGGTCCGGTTTATCAGCCTTGACAAAACCTTCTGGTTGTGAAACATATACCTCCTCTTTCAAGATGCCATTCAGAAAGGCAGTCTTCACGTCCATTTGGTAGACAGTGAAGTTTTTGTGTGCAGCGTAGGCTAGAAACATTATTATTGTCTCTATATGTGCAACTGGAGCGTATGTCTCATCATAATCTATGCCTTCCTCTTACCGATATCCTTTAGCCACAAGTATTGCTTTATTTCTTATCACGATACCATCCTTATCTTTCTTGTTCTTGAATAACCATTTCGTACCAATTATAGTTTTCCTTCCGGTCATGGCATGAGTCTCCAAACTTTTAGCGCTTCAAATTGATTGAACTCTTCTTGCATAGCAGTTATCCAATCTGGATCTACTAAAGCTTCAGAGATGCGAGTAGGCTCTATCTTGCTCAGAAAGGAATCATGCATCGACTCATTTGTTGTCACAGACCTAGTTTGCACTATCTTTGATAGATCTCCAATAATTTGATGTACCGGGTGCTCTTTGGCCCACTTGTTTACATGAGGGAGTGGATTAGATGTAGATTGATCATGTTGATCATCTAGATATCCAATTTCGTCTTCTTGTAGGGGTTCAGTTGAAGTAATAGGTACAGAAGTCGCAGTTGTTTGTACATTTGATGTCTGTTGAGTAGGCATTACAGTATATCCAACTGAATGAATAAATTTTAGCTCTTCATTATCTTGAGAATATTCAACTCATTGAGTAGGAATATGATCTTGAGTTTCATTCTGAATCAGGGAATCTGATTCATTTGAGACATCTGAAGTGATTGGATGATGATTACTTGAATCATCATATCTGTCAATCACAACAGGTTTAGTCACTTTAGAACTTAGAAACTCATCATAAAAATATTCAAACAATGAATCTAATTTTGTTAAATGCGATGTGGAAGTGGAAGCTTTATCAGAATTAGGAACTTCAAATACAGGGTCTGGACTAATTTGTCCAGAAGATAATACTCCTGTAATAATGGGTTCTGAACTGCTGTGCTCAGAAGCCAACTCCTCATCAAATGTAACGTTGACGCTTTCCACCACGATCTTTGAATTCTTTAAGTAAACTTTATATGGTGCGGATGACTGAGAATAGCCAATGAAAACCCCTTCTTCAGCTTTAGGACTAAACTTGTTCAAGCTCTCCTTATCGTTCATCACATATCACCTCCATCCAAAAATATGAAAATGTTTAATGCTTGGTGTTCTGTTGTTGATCAAAGGATAAGGCGTTTTACCAAAGCAACGATGAATGATAGATCTATTCTGAGTATAACAAGCAGTAGACACAACTTCACCCCACATAAATAGAGGTAGATCAGATTGACTAAGCATAGTATGGTCAACCTCGACTAGAGTTATGTTTCGCCTTTATACTAATCCATTCTGTTCTGGTGTTCTGGCAGCAGAAAACTGATGTGTTATCCCTACCGATTCGAGATAATCGTCAATTATTTTGTTCTTGAATTTTGTGCCATTATCTGTTCTTATTAGCTTTACTGTCTTCTGCAGGTTTACTTGGATAGTCTTCAGAAAAGGAGATAATGATTTCTAGGTTCTCATCTTTTGATCTCAAAAACTTGACCCAAGTGTATCTAGAATAATCATCCACAATCACTAGGCCGTATTTCTTGTCGTTGATGCTTTGTGTTCGCATAGGACCGCAGAGATCCATATGCAACAACTCTAAAGGAGTACGTGTGCTCGGTTCAGGCTTAGGCTTGTGTGAAGTTATCTTCATCTTTCCTTTCTCGCATGCATCACACAAATGTCCTTTTCATATTTAAGCTATGGAAGTCCTTTCACCAAATTTCCAGTCACCAATTTGTTGATGTAGCGAAAATTGAGATTAGACAGCCTTTTGTGCCATAACCAGCTCTGTTGCAAAGAGGCTTTCGACAGTAGACACACAACTTTATCTAGCTTGACATTGGACAAGTTGATGGTGTAGAGGTTTGACTTTCGTTTGCCGACCAAGAGTTCTTTTCCATCTTCAGTTCTGACATAACATATCTTAGCCTGGAAACTAACCTCTAAGTCTTTGTCGCAAAACTGTCCGATACTGAAAAGATTGTGTCCTAGACCTTCAACATAACTCACCTTCTTTATCGTTACATTCTCTTGTACTACGTCTCTGTATCCCAATATTGGTGAAAACTGGTCATTTCCAAATCGAACGTTGCCACAAAATTTCTCTATATAATTAGATAAAATATCTTTCTGCCCGGTCATATGCTTGGAACAACCTGAATCCAAGTACCACATATGACGGGTCTGTACAAGAGAAATCAAACAACAACAGGATTAGGTACCCATTTATAGGTGGGTCCTTTCATGTTAGCACAAGAATTTGGCACCCATTTGAATTTGGGTACTCGTTGTTTTTCAAAAACATTTGAATGATGTATATAATAAGTACCAAACCAACAATCAGAATATTGTCGAGTCACAAAATCATTTCGACCGTATATGGAACACTGACTAGGCAAATGAGATAATTGGATCAACTGCTTTATTGTATAAACCTTGTAAGAAGTTACAAGTTTTGTTTTATGAGAATCACGTTGATCAATTACATCAGAAAAACTAGTAGTAGTCCTATTACAATTTGAATAAGAGAATTATTTCTTAGACTCTTCAATCTTCCTTTTAGGTCTCCATTCTAGTCTCCTTTCAGACTTTTTCCTTCTCAATTCTGAAATACATAATTTAGATTTATCAAAAACATGAGATTTAAGAGTTCGTGTTTTCTTGTGCTTACTTGTGTAGTTCCCTTTCTGTGAGCGCCTTTTCTTTTGTTTCTTACCTTTAGAATAATAGGTACTCACAGGAACTGAGTCATCAACCTTTGTTGATGTTTCACCTTTCTCAAAGACACTAAGTAATGCATCACTATTAATCACAAAACGAGTATGATCTGGAGGTTTAGCATTGAAATCAAACTTATCAACACTTTCATCAAAACATCCATCAGAATTGAAAAAATCATTTTCATTTGAAAATAAATCATCAATATCATCATCAAACTGTTGTGCTTTGGAAGAATTTGAAAATTTGAAATCATTTGTCTTTTTAGAACACTTATTTTGACAAGACATTTTAGCACAATCTAAAGATTTAGGGTTACTAAAATCATTTCCCATGAAAACTTTACAAGATGATGCATCTGAATCAATGGAGTTGTTTACAAAAACTCTTTCTAATTTGGAGTTGTCATTTGTAACTTCATATTTGAAATTAGTGTTCATCATAACAGTAGAAAACACAATTTTCTCAAGATCAACCAAAAATCTTTCTTCTACTAAAGTGTTCTCAAGCTCGGAAATTTTACTTTCCAAGGTGAGTGGATGAACATAAATTTTTGCTTTGACTGGTTTTGCCTCCAGCTCTTTAGTAGAATAGCTTTGAAAATAACCGTTTGACAAAACCTTTGGTTGCTCAGAAAGATAACTATCATTAAGCTTTTTATAGCAGAATGGTAGTTGCATTTTGGTTGTGTTCTTTATGTTCTCATCTTCCTTAGCCTCAACCTCATCAGATGATTTTGTAACAAATTTGGGTTTCAAATGACGACATTTGTCAGCCACTTGTAAGAAATCAAAATTATATAAAGTTGGTTGCTTTCTAATAGCTTTCTTTAGAAAATGTGGGTTATCATAACCAATCCCCAAATTATCTTTGAAATCTGTAACTTCCTTTGGTTTCTTTAGATAAATGGTTTGATTTGTTTTGCTTCCAACCCATTAATCTTTTTCAGGAAAGATTTGTTTTCAAACTGCAATTTATTATTGTTCACAACAAACTCTTGCTTCTCAAGTTCAGACTTATTGAACATAGAATCTGTTTCAGAAATTTGACCTTCAAAACAAGTTTTTTGTTTTTCAAAAACAGTAGCAGATGTATTCAAAGAGTCAATCAAGTTTTTGTTCCCAACAATTTTCTTGTTAAGATCAAAAATTGTTTGACGCTTTTTCGCAACTCTAGTTTTCTCCTTTTTGAGCTTAATTTGTAAGTCATGAAGTTCAACCATCATGGTTTCCATTTTCCTCAAAAAAACAGATTCGGAAAAATTATTTACCTCTTCGGAAGTCTTCTCATCAGATTCATCATATTTGAGTTCCTTGCCCATTAAGCACATATGAGTTGTCTTCTCTTTGTCATCCTCATAACCGGAATGATCTAGCCAGTAATCATCTTCAGCCATAAGTGTTTTGCATCCTTCTTTCTGCTTGTCCAGAAGCATCTTGTTCTTGTAGTACTCTGAATTTTTGACTTTCGGCTTCCGACAATCCTTCGCAAAGTGGCCTGTCTTACCACAGTTATAGCATTTAATCTGTTCTTCCATCTTTTTGGGCTCAAAACTGTTCACATACCTTCTTTCTTCCTGCTTTCTCTCCTCAACTCTCTTATCATCAAATCTCTTGTCCTCAAACCTTCTTCCTTCCACCCTTTCCTTGTGTTCATAGTTCCTCGATCCTGATGTGTATCTTTGACTGTTGGAACCCGACTTCTTATAAAATTTCTTCTAAAAGGCTCGAGTAAGCAATATCATGGCTTGCTTTAGATTTTCCCCATCATCATAATCTGAGTCATCATTGTTACTCTCCTCAGATTCAGTAAACACAACTTTGTTTTTCTTCTTCTTATCTTTCTTCTCTTTCTCTTTCTTCTTCTCCACTACCAAGGCAACTGGATCATGCACAGGATTCTCACTTTTCTTTCTTTTTTCTCTCTCCTCTTCTACCTCCTCTTCATTCTGTCAGAGTGTTTCATAAACTTCATGGAAAGGAATCTCACTAAGATCTTTCATCTGTTTCATTCTTCTTGAATGTTTCTTCCACTCTGGCTATAAAACACTTAGAAACTTAACATTATTCTCAATCTGCTTCTTTTTCACCTTGTTATTAGCCAGCTCATTCAGTCGAGAAAAAAAATCTTTCATATGTCTCCTCCAAGCTTCTCCATATTTGGCTTTGAACTCTTCATAGATATTTATGCAGTTAACCACCTTCATCTGGTTACCAACCTTTGATCCCATCATCATTTTCTGTAACTGATCCCACATTTTCTTGGTTGTGGATTTGTAGCTATCAATCTTGACATAGATTTCATTCAGTATGCTTTGAAGAAGTAGAGATCTAGCCTGCTTATCTACTTTGTATATTTTTTTCTACTCATTAGTGTATTTGGAGAGATCAAGTGGAACTTCTCTTGTGTTTTTCTCTCTAGGCTCATCTCCATCCTCACTGTCTGATGATTCATCATCTGGGATTCTAGTAGTGATTGGAATCATTGGACCTTCCTCAATAGACATCTATACGTTGTCACCATTTGTATGTCTATCAATGAAATCTAGAAACCTGTCTTTCCACTGCTCATATTCTCCTTTGAATAGTACAGGTGGTTTGACATCGGTTCCTATAGCAAGAGCATCCTTTGAAGTCATATTGAACTGTGCACTGACCATTAAACACAAATCAGAAACTTTTGATAAAACTAAAAAAATTGACTAAGTGTAGAAGTCGCAGAACAATATGAAACACTTGTCGCAAACAACTGAAATTCACACTTGTTGCTGACCCTATCAACAATGAAATGAGGAACAATTCTCACTTGTCGCAGGCTGAAGGTTGTAAGTTATGTACTTAGAAAAATTCGAGAAAATACAATATCACTTGTCGCAATGCGTCTGCGAGTTCTATACCTAGAAAATTTTCAGACAAACAACTTGTCGCAAACACTTGTCGTAAGCTTTGACGTGCGAATTCTCGAACTTGTAGCAGACTGAAGAAAGTAAACAGTAACTTGTCGCAGATGGAGGCTTGCGATAAGTAACTTGTCGTAAGACACACCTTGCGAGTTCAGGACTTGTCGTACACCAAGCTCTGCGAGTTCTTGCCTTATGATGTGAGTTTTAAAACTTATAACCGCAAGCGTACGGATGTGTAGCATATGGGTCGATCACAGGGAGGCGATGGACTAAACATGGACTCGTTCCAGACTATGGCCTAGCTACGGGATTTATCAATATTTGGATTTTTTTTATAAAACAAACAAAAGAAGGAAGCAAAACATAACTATTGGACATTAGGTAATGTCAACTTCAGATTTTGGTAATGGTGGGAATTCGTTATTCAAAATTACTTCAACCCTTTTTCGAGGTGGAAAAGTTTTTCTAATCCAAGACTCATATTTAGTTTTGCAATATGTGTAGGTTGGGAAGAAACATTATGATTTAAAACGAATATTTTTCCCAATCAACGTCCCTAGCTATTTATCATGTTAGTACCATTGTCATTGATCAATTTAATCTAAGTAAAAGATCGAACCTTCGTTCGTATCTAAAACTAATCGAATTTAACTAAAGACGTTTTATAAAAATCGGTTAATCAAACATTAGCTTTCGTTATATGAAAAATCAACCAAATAAAACTCAAAAGTTTATTATAAAAACGATTGATCAATATCACAACGTCTATCCAAAGTGACGATTACCCAAAAGAACGATAACTAAACTACGAAACAAAACATAATATAAATCTGAACAAAACAATAAAATTAATCTACGAAAACTATAAAGATTGATCCAAGAAGTGTCACACTCCAAGAATCGTTTTTAGCCTACGAAAGTGGTAAATAAATTAAGAAGCCGTGCAAAAATTAAAAAGGGAGAAGTAAATATAGATTCAAACATAAATATAAAATATGGAGAAAACGAAACGTTACAACGGGTGTTGAATGTTGAATGAGAATCTGTCACATTTCATATTCATCTTCGATCCGTCGAAACATCACATCATCTTCACATCTTCAAAAGACTCAACGAACGAACAATTACAAAAAAAATGAGAAACTATACTAAACCTAAATCTAAATTTTAAACTAAAAAACTTACAAGAAAAAGAAAGAAAACTAAACCTAACGATTGAAATCAAAACCAAATACAAAACTATAAACTAAAAACTAAAAACAAAATATAAAAAATAAAGAAAAAAGAAATACGGTTGCGCCGTTTTGGAGGAGGAAGGAAAATTAGATGTCTAAACCTAAATTCCTTTTCTATTTAAAAAACAATTTTTTCAAAACACCCCCCTCAACTTTGCAACTCTTTCAAGATCCATCTTCTTCTTTCATAATTATCAAACTTATCCCTCTTGAATAATTCCTTTTAAATTTGATCCAACTTGGTCCCATGTTTCTTGAATTGCTTCACCATATAAAAATTGATCAAATGCTCCAAAAAATCATCATCATCCATCTTTATATTTCAACGCAAATACCTGCCAAAACCGATGAAAAAAAAATGTCAATGTAATATCCCGAATCGATGATTAAACGAAAATTAACTAAAAATATAATAAATCTACATCCAAACAATTAAACTAGACGCAAAAATGCAATTATAAACTAATATGAATGCATGCACAAAATGCACTTATCAAAACACCCACAAGCTAAACATTTCTTGTCCCCAAGAAATATATTATAATTTATTACATAATGGGTGAAAAGAAGAAAAAGAAAAACAAGCAACGATCTCCACAAAAATTAAAACAAGTTAATACACGAGCTTACTAGTCACAATCTAATGTTAGGATTCACCATGTACAAATGCAACTTGCTACCACATGTTTAGATTGAAAATAGTAATAGAAACACATATTTCACCGAAATATCAAACCAACACAACACCAAACATAGCATATCGCAAAAAAGCGCACCTAATAGGATTTTACAAACATTACTGTAACCTCTAAGGGAAGGGAAAAATGATCTGCACGGATGGAAACTCACGGTTTCGCTCAAATCACTCTAGCGTGTTTAGGATGTGTATACGCTCAATGCCTACCCAATCGAGAAATATGAAATGCACTCGTGACGCGTTTGAAACAATTCTCAAGTCTAAAGATTTTCATAAAAGTTGCACATGATGAGGACATTCTTGTAAGGATATGGTTTAAGGTAGAGATTAAGTCTGGTTATTGGGGTTCGAAAATATATTATGGCTTTTTTTGTGCACATATATTCCTTCCTACAATTTCCAACGGATCTCAACTTATTTCTTGCAAAGCTAACTATATAAATGCATATTATTATTTATTTTTCATGCATTTTTTTATTTTTTTATGCTTTTTTTATTTTTATTATGAACCCACAAGTTATGCTTGTTTATGGACTTCTACCAACCCACAAACTATGCTTGTGTATACTACTCAAACTAAATGTTTTAATCCGTTTTTAATTTTTGGAAACGAGAACTATATGTGCATTTTTTTGGTGGTTAGGTGTGTTTGGTGTTCAAGAAAAGGGTAAGTGTTTAGGCTCAAAATTGGGTACAAAATAAAAATCTTTTTTTGTGTTTTTGTAAATATAGATTGATTATATATGCGTCAATCCAATATAGCCCAAATTCTCACAGGTTAGGTCCATCCAAGTAGTCATAGGTATAGTGTAGGGGGACTACGGTAAGAAAGTTAATCCTAAAGGTTGCATGGAACAATATACAAAGTAGTGTGTACAAGTGACTAACTAAGGGAAAAACATGTTTCTAAAAAAAACTTTACATCATGGTTAAAGTAAATCTTAAAGTACATTAGTATGCCTAATTAAAAGATTGATACCAAGTGAGAGGTGGTTACTACGAGCTCTAAAATCGTGGAGAAATGCCAAAAATATTTTTGGATTTTTTAAACTTTTTATGCAATGCAATGATATGATGCAAAATGCAACAAAAAATAGGAAAAAATACATGGATTATGACTAAATGCATGAATGCTCAAATAAAATAGAAAAGAAGTAAAATAAAACAAACAAATACCCTACCCACAAGTTAAAAATGAGCATTGTCCTCAATGTTTGACTACGGGTAATGGTAAAAGAATAAACACGAGGTAAATGACTTGACATCATGTGCGTATACCATGGATGAATTTAGGTGCAAAATGATAAAATCCTATCGTTTGCCGAGTGGTGGCAACCCAACTAATGCAAGAATCATGCAATTCAAGTAGTACTCAAATGAAACAACAAGTCAACATACATATAATATTAAAAGAACGAATTTACCGGGTGTATGAAACCGAAGACTTTGCTGCTTTTTGATGCTTTGAAGCTCTTAGAAGCACTTTGTTAGTGTATAAAATTGTATCCAAGATTTAAGTGTAGAAAAGTTAAAGTCAATGTAAGTCAAATTGTTGGATCCCAGATCTAATCTCGTAACAATGATATAAACAATAAGAGTAATGACAGCGGAAGCAATACAGTTTAATATCAAAGGAGATTCAAATATCACAGTTCATAAAGCAGATAAAGATAAACAAGATATTCTTAGAATAAAATATTCAACTTATATTATCAGATATATATCTTCTTGAGCACGTTTGAACAATAAGGTGATGGTCCTATTTATAGGACCATAAAGTAAGCAGTGTACTTGCATGACAAAAAGAGCATGCTGAACAGTGACCTACTCTAGAAAGTAAATCTTATCACTAAGTGACGTGTCATCTGTTCTTCTGTTCATTAGAAAACTTGTGCATTCAGAGAGAATGTCTTCAGAGCTCTGACGTTGTCTTCAGAGCCTCTGATGAAGCTATCTCTGATGTAAGTTGCAATCTCTGATAAGTACTTCAGAGGCAGGTTTGTCCTCTGGTCTTCATCCTCTGATGTCTTCTGAGTTGCACTGATAAGTACTTCAGAGGCAGGTTTGTCCTCTGAAGTCTTCGTCCTCTGAAGTCCTCAGTTGCAATCTGATAAGTACTTCAGAGGCAGGTTTGTCCTCTGAAGTCTTCTTTCTCTGAAGTCCTCTGAAATAGGACGGTTATTTTCAACACTTTAACAGATGATTTGGAGCTAACAATCTCCCCCTAAGTGTCGAAAATAAAAGATACAAAAATAACAGAGAATTGAATTTTAATCTAGAAAGCATAGAGGAGAAAATCATCCTCTTAAGTATTACTCCTTAAACATTTGGAAGTTTAATACAAAGTAATATCAAAAAAAATAAAGAAACAGACTACTATTTGTCACTTGAACAGATTCTATGGAATTTCATGATCAGAGCTCTGAAGTTGATCATCGAGTCAATCTCTAAGTCAAGCTTTGCCAGTAAATCTGCTCTGTGCCTTTCTTCTTTTGCATGGATCAATTTCTTTATACCTCTCAAGGTTTCATCAGAATACTTCGACACTTCTGAAGCTAGAAAGATCTTCTTTTCTTGATTTACTCTGAAGACGAAACCCAGAGGTTCTGCAACGATTGATCCAGTCTTCTGTTCTTTAAGTTTGTCAAATGACTCCACAGGTTCAGTTACCTCCAGCTTCTCTTCCCCTAGGTTCAGAGCTATTTGAAAGTCACGTTTTGCTCGGTGTTTGACATAGGCCTCCATTGCCCGTCGGACTTCAACCATGCCCATCCTGATTTCCCTTCTTCCATGATCATACCTGGCAGAGCAATAGGCATATAGATGTGGTAAATCATATGGATTTAGATTTACGAGATCATTGTCATTGAACTCGTAAATCTTCTGATCAGATCGAGTTACCACATAATTCCTATAGATAATCTTGTTGTAAGCAAAGGTCTTTTCTGAGATTTTGTTGATTTTGATGATTGGATCATCAGAAAGGACCTGTGCTCTTGGTTTGGTTTTATCTCTGATAAATCTTCGCTCATAGTCTGGCATGTCCTCTCTGATTCTTGGATTCAGAGGAATGACTAGTGTGTCTGCCATGTTGAACTCACAGTAGATGTATCTGAAGTGGTCTTCTATGGAAGCTTCGGGATTTGATTCGAGGAATGTGGGAGGTTTATTGAACACTTTTGCTGGAAGACCGATGCTTGTTTTCTGAACAGGATTCTCTGAAGGAGCCTGTTCATCAACAACCATGGTTTCTGGTTCCTTCGTCTGTGGAGGATCTTCTTTTGAGGGTTCAGAGATGTAGCCATCTATCTCTGGTGATTCCCTTAGCTCTGACGTTGTTGAAGTATGATGTGGTTGAGCATTCTTGAAGACATATTCTTCGACATTAACTACTTCAACTTCTTCTTCAATCTCTTTTCCAGAATCTGTTTTTTTTTCTTTTTCAGATTCTGATTCGTAAGCATCTCTCATCACATAAGTTGATCTTTCTGGTGATGAGAATGCATCTTCTGATGTTGAGAAGTCTACGAGTTGTTCATCTTCTTCTTCGTCCAGAGCTCCAATAGTTTCTTGAGATACAGCTGTGATTTGTTCAGCTGTGATTGGAACTATTGGAGCACCTGAAGTGGATGGGGCTAGAAAGATGACAGGTACTGGAGACTTTAGAGTGGCCTGAATATCTTCAGCAGAGGTGGAGGTTGAACGTCTCTCTGTTCCTTTCTCCTTGTGTTGGTTTAATTCAGAGGGAGTGGACTCCTTTTGTGTTTCAACAGGTTTTGGAGTAGGAGTCTTCTCCCCCTTTTGAAGATCGGATGACCCCTGAGATTGGTCATCTTCGTCATCAGAATCTTCATACCTAGCCTTCTTCCGCGCTTCCTCAGAGCATGCGACCTCTGGTTCCTTTCTCTTCAATACTCCCTCTGAAGATTTGACATTCTTCAGAAGGTCTTCAATTTTCTTGTTCTGCTGAGTGGTCTTGGAGACGAACTTGCTGGATATAGTCATTACATTGCTGGTGATCTTCTTGGAGAAGTTGGTCAGGTCAGCCTTTGTAATAAACTCTGTAGCAGGAGCAGCAGTAGAGGTAGGGATCTTTGCAAGTACCTCTGCCAAAGAACGCAAGACTTCCTCTTTGAATTGAGAAAAGTCTGCATTTGTTGGAGTGGGGGCAGAGGTAGGTGGAATCGCCTGGAGGAGCTCTGTTTTTGAGTTCTGAATTTCCCTGGACAATACGGAGTCATTTTTTATGACCAAGCTTTCCAGAGCATCCAGTTTTTCGTTCTGATTGAGAACCGTCGTGCGCAGCTCAGAGACCTCTGAAGTGAGCTTTTCAACTTCAGAGTTAGAGGCAGAGGCCTCTGAGGTCTTCTCCATTTGAAGTTTTATCTCCTTCAGAGATTCTCTGATTTCATCACCAAAGATTCTGAACTCTTCTTTGGTAACGTAATCAGAGGGGGTAACCTTAGGATCAACACATGATTCCAAGTTTCCCTCGAGTTCAGAGGGGCCTTCTTTCGGAGGTGGTTTGAGGTTTTCTCCGGAAGGACTTCCCATTAATCCTTGGGGACCCTTTTTCAAGGATTTCCCTATAATGGTTCCGATTGGTCTCTGATCATCAGAGTCAGAATCTGATGATGAGAACCGAATGTGTTTGGAAACCTTGCTGTCCAGGCTAAGGATTCCTTGTGCAAGAAGGTCGTGCCATCCGGCATGATCTGCATCAGTGTAAGCTGTTAGATCAAAACTAGAAAGTTTTGGATACCAGAGGCCTAATGAGTGTGACCCTCTGAGGTATCTGAAAATTCTTTTGACAACAGATAAATGAGATTCTTTTGGATTTGCTTGATATCTAGCACAAAGACATGTTGCAAACATTATGTTAGGCCTACTTGCAGTTAAGTATAATAGTGAACCTATCATACCTCTGTATGTTTTTATATCCACAGATTCTCCTGAACGATCAGAGTCAAGTTTGACTCCGGTGGATAGAGGAGTTCTCATCGAAGTTGAATCATTGAGTTTGTATTTTTGCAAAATTTCAGAGACATACTTAGATTGACTTATGAATGTACCTTCTGAAGTTTGTTTTACTTGTAAGCCCAGAAAGAAAGTTAATTCTCCCATGAGGCTCATCTCAAATTCACTCTTCATCAACTCTGAGAACTTGTCACAATACTTTTGATTTGTAGAGCCAAATATAATGTCATCAACATAAATTTGTACTAAAAGCATCTCATTCTTGTACCTTTTGATGAATAAGGTAGTATCAATTGTGCCTTTTTCAAATCCATTTTGAGTTAGAAAGGTGGACAGAGTTTCATACCAGGCTCTTGGAGCTTGTTTAAGTCCATACAGAGCTTTATCCAAATAATAAACATGATTAGGATACTCTGTACTTTCAAATCCAGGTGGTTGCTGGACATAAACTTCTTCATTTAATTTACCATGAAGAAAGGCAGATTTAACATCCATTTGATAAACTTTGAATCCTTTGTGTGCAGCATAGGCCAAGAAGATTCTGATTGCTTCTAGCCTAGCTACAGGTGCAAAGGTTTCATCATAATCAATGCCTTCTTCCTGGCAATATCCTTTTGCAACCAACCTGGCTTTGTTTCTGATTATTATTCCATCCTCATCCTTTTTGTTTCTGAAAACCCATTTCGTTCCAATTGCAAATTTTCCTTTGGGAAGGGGAACTAGGGTCCAGACTTTGTTTTTTTCAAACTCTTGAAGTTCATCCTGCATTGCAAAAATCCAATGAGGATCTTCAAGAGCTTCTTTTACCTTCTTTGGTTCAATAATGCTCAAAAAGTTTACATAGAAGCATTCATTGATGGTGGCAGATCTTGTTTTAACTCCTTCGGATGAGGATCCAACTATTTGATCAATTGGATGATCTTTTGTCCATCTTGTAATTGGAGCATAAATTTGGGGTGGAGTTTGAGCTTCAGAGTCTCTGACAGTTGGTGACACCTCTGTTGTATTGTTCAGAGGCTCTGTTGTTGATGCCTCTGTTGTACTGTTCAGAGGCTCTGAGTTTTGTTCCGGAGATGCAGATTTTTGTTCATCATTTGGTTCTGGAGTTGCTTCAGATACTTCTTGATCATCTTCTGATTCACTTTGTTGATCTGCATTTGGTGAAACAGAAGGTGTTGGTTCAGAGGGCCCTGAAAGGGTTGTACCTGTTTCTTGAGGTTCTTCTGAATTCTCTCTCTGTCTATCTCTGAAGATAACTTCAGAGATATCTTCATCATCAAAGAAATCTTCAAATATTTTGTTTAATTCAGATTCCCTTGATGATTCAAAGATTGGTGATGAACTTTCTTGTTGTTCAGAGCTTTTATTGTCGTCAAAAGTGATATTGATGCTCTCTTAGATAGTTCTTGTTCTAAGATTGAACACTCTAAAAGCTTTTGAGGCTAATGAATATCCAATGAATTTGCCCTCATCAGCTTTCTTGTCAAACTTTCCAAGATATTCTCTATCTTTCAGAATATAACACCTGCATCCAAAAACATGAAAATATTTAATATTAGGTTTCCTATTGTTAATGAGTTCATAGGATGTTTTCTGAAATCTCTTGACAATTGTAGCTCTATTCTGAGTGAAGCAGGCTGTTGCTACTGCTTCTGCCCAAAAATGTGTTGAAAGATCAGATTCAGCAAGCATTGTTCTGGCAGCTTCAACAAGTGTTCTGTTTTTCCTTTCAACTACTCCATTTTGTTGAGGAGTTCTTGCTGCAGAGAAGTTAGGGGTAATGCCTTCTTCTGATAGATAAGAATTGATTTTGGCATTTTTGAACTCTGTTCCATTATCACTTCTTAGTTTCTGAACTTTTGCTGCTAAATAGAACCTGTAATCTTTTCAACAATCTTATCAAAATTTCAGGTACATCTGATTTGGCTCTGATGAATTCTATCCATGTGAATCTAGAAAATTCATCAATCAGAACCAGAATGTATTTCTTACCTGCTAGACTCTGTACAGAGATAGGACCACAGAGGTCCACATGTAGCATGTGCAGAGGTCTTGGACAGTTGTTTTCACTTTTGGTTTTATGGGAAGATCTTTTCATTTTTCCCATCTCACAAGCAGAACAAAGATGATCTTTGTTAAACTTTAGAGATGGTAATCCCTTAACCAAATTAAGTTTAACTAACTTATCAAGTGAGGAAAAGTTTAGATGTGAAAACTTTTTATGCCAGAGCCAGATTTCCTCACTGTTCAGAGATACAAGACAAAGTTTCTCTGAATCAGTGTTTGTGATTTTGGTAAAGTTCATTCTGTAGAGGTTACCTTTTCTGTCTGCTCTTAGCATTTCTTGACCTGATTTTGAGTGAAGAAGTGAACAATATTTTCTTTGAAATTTCACATCAAAACCATGATCACAAAGTTGACTTATGCTTATCAGATTGTGTTTTAATCCATCCACATAAGCAACCTTTGATACTGAAACATTTCCTCTTGATAACTCACCATATCCTTTAATCTGTCCTTGCTTGTTGTCTCCAAAAGTAACTGTTCCTCCAGATTTTGCTTTAAATGAGGATAGCAGTTCTTTATCTCCAGTCATATGCCTTGAACATCCAGAATCTAGGTACCATATCGGCATTGACTGTTTCTGCAAGACAGATTATTGTTTCTTAGGTACCCACCTCATTATGGGTCCTTTTGTGTTAGACTTTGGTGGATTTGAATGACTTTTTGGCATCTCATCTTTTGATGTCTTGCCTTTACGTGTCTTCTTTTGAGATTTTGTCTCTGAGATATTTTTCAGAGATTGATTCAAAAGGCAGTGTGATCCTTTAAAATGATTCTTCAGTTTCATCAGGAGATAAATGCAGTTACAATTAATAGAACAAGAAGAAGTAGGAGCAAAGTTTTTCTCTTTATTAAAAGCATTTGTTACATTTTGACTTCTTTTGAAACTAGCACTAGGAATATTACATTTATCCCTAACTACTTCTTTTCTTTTTGCTTGAAAGACAGTCTTCTTTTCAAGTTGCTTTTTCTTGTTCAAAAACATCTTCTTTTCTTTGCTGCTTACTGCACAGACATGATCAATATGATTAGTTTTTGTCCATTTGCCCTTTTGTTCAGGAAAGAATTTTATTGTTTTATAGGTGTAAGAGCCAGAAGTGTTTGTTTTATTCTTTGCCTTTTCTTGCAACTCTTTTTCAAGTTCCAGAGATGTTTTTGCTTGTAAACACATATTTGCAAAATCAGGACTTATTGGTATTCTGGTTTTGGTTTTCAATACTGAAATTGGAACATTCAAAATACCAGAGCCAACAGTTTCTATCTTTTTGTGAATTACATTCCCTGGTTTACAAAAAATCTGTTCATCAATCTCTAAATCAGATTCTGAATCAGAGTCAAGAAAGTCTCTCTTAGATTTGATAGAGATATCTACCTCTACTGGTTTTTTAATTTCTTTTGATCTAGAGACTTTGATGATCCGTTTCATGCTTTCTTTTCTTTTTAAGTCCTCCATGACATTTTCTTTCCATATCCTTTGAACATCATCTTCAAACGTGGTTCTGATGTTTTCATCTGACTTTGGTGAATACAGAGGAGCATTTGGATTAAGTGAACTCTGAGATTCATTTTCAGAAGTACTTGTATCAGAGGTACTTGGTTCAAATGTCTCTGATTCACTTGAGATGAAGGCATCAAATCTGAAAATTTCTTTGGGATCATAGCTTTGAGGTTTTGTAAAGAGTACTTCTGAAGTTTCTTCTTTTACCTGTAACACAGACTTTTGAATGTCTTTTACTTCAGAGTACGTAGTATTTTTGAAATTCAAAGCTCTTGCTTTTGATCCCTCTGATGTTTTCATTCTTTTGAAATTATTCAGAGATGGATTTTCAAATCTTTGGACCTTTCCCATACAGAAAGTGGAAGAAAGTGAAGTTTTCTCCAATCCATTGAATGAATTCAACTCATTGAATCCTAGTCCTTGAGAGTCCATTTGTGATTTTATTTTGTCAAAGACACTTTGTGCATTAACATAGCTTTTGATTTGAAGATTTTTTCTATCTAGAGATTGATGTAAGATTTCTCTTTCCTTTTGAAAAAATTTGGTTAAGGCAATAGAATTGAGCCTTTCATACTCAGATTTCTTTACTTCTTCTTCTTTTCCTTTTAAAACTTTCTCTATTTCTCTTATTTCTTCTGAAAATGATTTTTCTTTTTGCTTGAAGGTTTCTTCAAGTTTAGTTTTTTCAAGAAAAATATCTTTCTTTTCTGATTCCAGAAGATTCTTTTCTCTTTTGTAAAAGATGAGCTCTTTTGTTGCTTGCTCTCTTTTCTGTTTTTCTTCAACAAATTTTTGCTCTAAATCCTGAAGTTCATTAATTAGTTTAAAAGCATCTATTTCAGGATCACTGTCAGAGGTGTAAAGAGAGTTTACCTTTTCAGAGTTGTCTTCGGATGCTTCATCAGTTTGATTTCCATCTGAAAAAGCCATACCACAGAGATTGGTAGGCTCTTCCTCACCATCACTTGTCGAGTCAGATAGCCAGTCTTCCATTTCTGCTACAAGAACTCTTTCTTTTACATTGTATTTGTATTTGTTCTTGTAGTAATCTTGATCTTTGACAAGTTTTCCTCTACAGTTTGCAGAGAAGTGGCCTTGTTTTCCACATCTGAAGCATCTTCCATCATTTTGATTTGTTGGAAGAGTGGCAGTACTTGTCCCTGGCTTCTGTTCTTGAGGTTTGAAGTATCTATGTGGTTGTGGATACCTTGGTTGGAATGGTTGTTGTGGTCTTGTTTGTTGTGTTGCATCATCATGATTGAAGTTTGCACCCTTTTGATCACTATATGGAGTGAATCTGGGTTCTTGTTGAAATCTTCTTTCCGGATTTCTTCTTTCTTCATTCTCTCTCTTTCCTTCAAATACCTTCTTACCAAATTTCTTGTTAAATTGATGAGTGATTAATGCAAGAGATTTGGCAAAGGCATTGATATCTTCATCTGAGTCTGAATCTGAATGAGTTTCTTCTGCCATCAAGACCTTTTTGGATCTTCTTTTTGTTTCCAAACATTTTTGTGACTCTTCACAGTTGTTTTCTTTTGATATTTGTTTTGAAACAAGCGCAAGGGGTCCACCCAAAGAGGTTTTTGATTTTTGCTTCATAACTTCTTTTTCTTGTGCAACAAGAGTACCATAAATGTCAGTTAATGACCATGACTCAAGATCTTGATTAGCCTGTATAGACATGGACAGTTGTGACCATTCTTCATTCAAGCTTTTCAAAAAAAGAACATTGTTTTCCTCTTTTGTTCTCATTACTCCAAACTTTCTGCATTTGTTTATTAGAATGTTGAATCTTGAGTAAGTTTGGTGTAATGTTTCTTCTGGTAGAGCATGAAAATCATGATATTCATTGATGCATAGATTTCTTCTATTTTTCTGGGTTTGTAGGCCACCTTCAAGTTGATTTAACAACTGATCCCATATCTCTTTTGCAGTTTTACAAGAATCAAGTTCTTGAAAGATATCATTGGGAATGGCCATTATGAGTAATCTAACAGCTTTTGAGTCATTATCCATCATATTATTTTCTTCATCAGTGAAGTTTGTGGTTTTCTTTTCATAATATGCAGGTATTTCGGCAGTATCTGCTGTTGCAGGAACTCTTGGCACCAACACCATTGGAATGTGAGGTCCAATGTTCACAGATCTAAAAAGATCCCTGTCCATACCTTCTAGGAAATTTACCATCCTTATTTTCCATTGGGGATATTCATCTCTTAAAAGTGTAGGAGGTTTTGTTAATGACCCAGCTGTATAAATGGCACTTATGCTTGAGTTTGCCATTTGTAAAAATGAAGATTTGAAGAACTGATGCTTTTTGTAATGAACTGAGATTTACTATCAAATCTAGAGCATATGATATTCTTTAATAAACTGGGTTTATATGAACATGCACAGATAATGAAAGTTTAGAATCAATGAGATTTAAATCTATCCGAGTATGCAGATATGATCTTTCTTTGTTTAGAAACAAAGGAAGCTCTGATACCAATTGTTGGATCCCAGATCTAATCTCGTAACAATGATATAAACAATAAGAGTAATGACAACGGAAGCAATACAGTTTAATATCAAAGGAGATTCAAATATCACAGTTCATAAAGCAGATAAAGATAAACAAGATATTCTTAGAATAAAATATTCAACTTATATTATCAGATATATATCTTCTTGAGCACGTTTGAACAATAAGGTGATGGTCCTATTTATAGGACCATAAAGTAAGCAGTGTACTTGCATGACAAAAAGAGCATGTTGAACAGTGACCTACTCTAGAAAGTAAATCTTATCACTAAGTGACGTGTCATCTGTTCTTCTGTTCATTAGAAAACTTGTGCATTCAGAGAGAATGTCTTCAGAGCTCTGACGTTGTCTTCAGAGCCTCTGATGAACCTATCTCTGATGTAAGTTGCAATCTCTGATAAGTACTTCAGAGGCAGGTTTGTCCTCTGGTCTTCATCCTCTGATGTCTTCTGAGTTGCACTGATAAGTACTTCAGAGGCAGGTTTGTCCTCTGAAGTCTTCGTCCTCTGAAGTCCTCAGTTGCAATCTGATAAGTACTTCAGAGGCAGGTTTGTCCTCTGAAGTCTTCTTTCTCTGAAGTCCTCTGAAATAGGACGGTTATTTTCAACACTTTAACAGATGATTTGGAGCTAACACAAATAGTGAAATGTCAACATAAGTCTTAGAATGTTCACATAGTTTGTAGGTTTAATCTTGTGAGTTTTACATCCTTGGTATAAATATCATGTTGCTTCGTAAATCATGTAACTAGAAGCATTTGTATTACTTTGTCAGATTTATGAATACGCTTCTCTCTCTACTCTCTCTCTCTAGATCTTCATTGTTATAATCTTGATTGAGATTATGTTTTTGATTGCTTGAATTGATTGGGAATACATTTTCAATTGGTATCAGAGCTATACCAAACATATTCAAAAAGATCACACTAATTGAATTGGATCAAATTTCTAAAAATTTCAAGAACATAGTCGTATTCTTGATTTTTCACTGTTCAATTGAATTTTCATTTAAAACCCGTTTTTGATGGAAGAAAATGAATTCATTGTGTTAGGTCTGATTTTATAGTAATCATTGTATTTATAGGGCTTGGTCAAATACTGTGTCTAATGTTGTTTTTTGTGTTGTATTGACCAAGGGTATTTAAGTCCCTTTGGTCTTGTTTCCTTGTAAGAACTTCACGCTTATTGAATATCATTGTTACTTTGCGCCTAATTGCTCTCTCTCTACTTTCTCTCTCTAAAGATTCATTGATCTTGGACTCTCAATTGGTATCAGAGCCTTCTGAATCTTGAGAGGACTGAGAGAAATCGTTTTTCGTTTATGAATTTGTGGATTAAAGCAGAAATTTGATCGATTTTCTTGATTTTTTCAAGAAAATCTCGTTTTTAGCTTTTTCATCAAATTCGGACTGGTTTTAGGACGATTTGTGTTGTATTTGGATTCTTTGAACTCGTTTTTGATAGGAGAACATAAGTGATTTACATCTTTTTGCAAGAAAAACTTGTTTTGAAGATCAATTTTGAGATTATGTGATTTTCTGAAAAACTCGCTTCGAACGTACTGTTCCATTCTTAAAGTATTGATTTTGTGGTTTTTAGTGGAAATTCTTGTTTGAAAAATGATATAAAGTTGTTTTCGATCATGTTTGTATAAGAATTTTGCATCAAATTCAGTTTAGTAATCGTTTTTTTTTGTAAGATTTTTGAGTTTTGACATTGGTTTGCGCTAGATCTGTAGTTTGCGCGAGTTCATCTATGTTTGTGCGAGTTCATCTTACTTTGAGCCAGTTCTTGTTATTCTAATCTTTGCTTCAGTGTATTTCAGGTCTCAAGAATTTTAGGTTTTCGCTTACTATTCATTACGCAAAGCTAAGTTTGCGTCTCCTTCTGCTCGCGAGAAGTGATCTTTACGTCTCCCGTATATCACGCAAAGTATTGTTTGCGTCTCCAGTGCATAACGCAAAGTTCAATTTGCGTATCCTTCAGTTCACGCAAAGCTACTTTGCGTCTTCATAGTCTAACGCAAAGCTCAGTTTGCGTCTTCATTGTCTAGCGCAAAGCTCAGTTTGCGTCTTCAACTTCTACTCACGCAAAGTTTAGTTTGCGTCTCCCTCGGCTCACGCAAAGCTCAGTTTACGTTTCACTCGGTTCACGCAAACGTCATCTTGCATCTCACTTGTCTTACGCAAAGCTCAGTTTGCATCTTCTGCTTCTCACGCAAAACTTTACTTTGCGCAAGTCTCAGACTTAGAATTTCTCTGAAATATCTGCTATGGATTCTGCAAAGTTTTCTTTTCAAGCTAAGTTCTACACAAATGATCTGATGATGTCCTTGGGATTTGAAACTCGTCCTCCAGTTCTTGTCGATGAAAATGAATTCACTCAATGGCAAGATCGATTTATGAACTTCATAGAGCGTCAAGCTAATGGAGAAAACATGATGAAGTCTCTAACTGAAGGACCTTTCGTAAAGCCTAATAAAGAGACTCCTCCAAAATCTTAAGAGGCTTTACGAATGAAAGTTGATCGAGAGTTGAAAGCTAATCTGATGCTAGCTTTACCAAACTCTGTCTACAACCGGGTTGATCATTGCAAGGATTATCCAAATCTGTTGTGGGCACAATTGGAAAAGATCATGCTTGGTTCTTCGGTAGCAACTCAGCTCCGACATACTCGGTTCATGAAAAACTTTGAGGAGTTCAAGGCCAAAGAAAGTGAGACTATAAAGAGTGTTTTCGACAGATTCTGTGCAGTGTTAAATGATCTGCGAAAGATAAATGTGAACAAGACAGAGCTTGAGACGAATATGAAATTTCTTAATGCTCTTCAGCCTGAATGGAACAAATCATGTCACAGACTGAGGAACGATGTTCGGATTTCCACAATACAGATTCAGGAACTATACGAGATTCTGATGACTGATGAGAGGTTGGTGCTAGAAAAGAAGGCCAAACTGGAGAAAAAGAACAAGAAGTCAGTAGACCCGGTTGCACTCCTCATGAGCCAACTGGCTGAACAAGCGTTGTCTGATAACGCTTACAACGGGTCAACTGATGATGATGGTGAGGCTCTGCAGAAAGCGATGATTCTTCTCTCTCAGCATTACCAGAAAAAGTTCCAACCGAGAACTGGTTCCTACTCTTCTCACTTCACTTCTGTATCTAGAGCCAAAGTACCCGAGCCAAAGACTGTTACTTGCTACAACTGTGGAAAGTCGGGGCACATTTCAAAGGAGTGTCGAGCAAAGAAGGTTAGGGACTCAGCTTACTACCGGAAGAAACTGGAACTGCCTGAAAAGAGAGAGAACGGAACTGCTCTTCTTGATGAAGAAGAATTCTGGCTAGATCACTCTGACGATGAAGCTGCAAATGTAGAGATCGCTCAGATGTGCTTGCTTGGAGATGATCAGTCAGACGATTCTGATACGGATGAAGTTGAGGTATATTCTGAATTTGATTACAACTTTATTGCCTCTCAGATGAATATTATTATTCCTGCTTTATCTGATCTTCGCTTAAAGTTATTATCTGAAAAGAATTTAAATGCTGAAAAGTCAGATTTGATTGACAAATTGAAGATTTCTTTGAAAGATGAAAAATCTATTCTAGAAAATACAAAAGACATCTTTCAAAAGAAATTGGATGATTTGGAAAATTCAAATAAGACTTATCTTGAGTCTTTGACGGCTATGACTACTTTAAAAGACGAATTTTCAAATATTAAAAATAAATAAATTAGAAGAACAATTATATCGGAGAAATCAATCAGAACAAACAATTTTTATGAACAAACCGAGGAGTGAAGAAGCTTTAAAACAAAGGTGGGGACTTGGTTTTGAAAATCTTCTTTGTTTAAACAATGCGATTGAAAAATCCCCAACTTTATTTAAATACGATTATCTGACTCTTTCTCATTATGCTCCTCAATTTAAAATTGATTGGATGTATGAGAAGCAAGTGTTAAAACTCGAAAATGAGAAAAGGACAAATAACAAGAAAAAGGAAATTCCTTTTGTTTACACTTACGAAAATGCAAAATATTTTCCTGAAAAATCAAGGAGAGGAAGAAGAATTTTAAATGATATATCTCCTATCAAATCTTCAATGTCTGATGATTTTATTGATCCTTATGTTTCTAATTCTGATAAGAAAAATATTTCTCCAATCATTTATGATTCTAAGAAATATACTCCTCCTATAAGAGAGTACAATCATCGATCTTGAAGATAAGATAGAAGATCAAAATATTTTAAAGAAAATTGAATCTGATATTATTCTTTCTTTCATGACGTATAGTCTTGAAGAAAATTTATTTTCTCAAAAATCAGATTTTACTTCTAACCTTTCTTCTGATTCTATTGAAAATAAAAAGGAAGTTTCAAATTTTAAAATCTTTTCTCAAAATACTTCAGATTCCGAGGCGAATTCAGATTTATTAGTTGATCAGATTGGTTGCTTAGGTAAAATTATTTTTTCTGATTTAAATATTAAGTCTAAAATTCTTGATGATTCTTTTACGCTAAATGATCAATATTATAAACCTAAGCGTAAAAGAAGACGGTCAAAGAAGTCGAAGAAACAAGATAAAGTTCTTTCTGACAATTCTAATTCTTCCGATTCAATTCTTACAGATAGGACTTTGAGAGCTCGATCAAGGCAAATCTGGAAAGCAAAGTGGACATCTACAGATTCTCAGACTGATGAAGTTCGATATGTAGACAAATATTATAAAAGTGATTCATTTGCTTATTGTAATAAAGTTTCAAAATATTATATAAAGCAAATGTTTCAAATTTCCAAAAATGTCTCATATTTTTCTTCTGATTCTAGTTCAGATGATTATGCTTTGTATTCAT
The DNA here is from genome assembly GCA_954870635.1 of Arctium minus. Classification (NCBI taxonomy): domain Eukaryota; kingdom Viridiplantae; phylum Streptophyta; class Magnoliopsida; order Asterales; family Asteraceae; genus Arctium; species Arctium minus. The sequence continues at coordinate 60,581,297 of OX941088.1, read as the reverse complement.
CTGATGATTGTGCTTACTATTCTTGGAATCATTTTTCTCATGCTTCTAATGTCAAATCTTATAATTATTTCCCCATACGAACTGCAACTAACTTTCACGGGCCCAAATTCAAGTGGGTACCCAAGTCTAAATCTGATTCAAAGTTGCAGGCACCTCATGTTAAGGGGGAGTAAGAGAAAGAATGGTTTTTTAACACAGCAGTTCAAAACCCGGTCTTAAATGTCAAGACTTTGGCTTCTAAGTAATTCAGCTCAGAACCCGTGCTTCAAAGAATATGACTTCTAGACATATCAGTCTAGGACTCATTTTTCAATGCATTAAGCTTCTGACTAAATGAGATACTGTGAGTACATCTATTCTATTCCACTGCATTTATATCTGATAATGATGTTGTTCCATTTTTTCTCAAAATGTTTTTAAGAATCTGAGCAATTTTCATTTCAACTCCTGAATTTGTTGAACCCAATTTTTACAAATGAGACACAATTTTTTTTTACATTATGTAAAAGATGATATTATTGAATTATATTTTGTTTCAACTGAATATAAACTTGCCGATCAAATATTTCTATTTTTAAAATTTCGACATGTTGTTTTAAAAGTTTAAACCTTTACAAATTTTATTCTATAAAGTAAAAGTTTTACAATTTTCTTTCTTTTGAATAAAATGTGTGTCTAGGATAAATTTTCAAGTTTCTTTGTTTATATTAAAGTTCTTATATGCTCAAATTTCAGTTCTAACAAAAGTCGAAAAGTCAGCAACATGTTTGTAACTTTTGATTTTGCTTTAAAGTTGTGTGATTCGGAATATTTATAGTTTACAATGCTTAGAAAACCTAAAAAGTCGGGATTTTGGATCGTAATGAAAATATGGGCTAAGCACTTAGACATAAACCTTGTGTTTGAGATGATTATTAAATTCTTATAAATCAGAAATCTCTAAGTTTAAAAGTTTGTACCTGTGACCTTTCTGGTTTGGGAAAGTAAGTTCTGTGGGATGCTTGTCATCTGGTCCCCTAAGGTCATTTGTTCTGAGAGTGATCGATATGTGCTATCAAGTGAAGAACGCGCAAGATCTGCGAAACGTACAAGCTTCATCAACTGAAGAACACGCAGAGTTCATGAAAAACGTGCAAACGTCTTCTGCGAGTTCATCATCAAAACGCACAAACGTAGCTTGCGAGTTTACAAAACACGCAAACCGAAGCCTGCGAGTTCTAAAATTGTCAAATATTTTCTAAGGATAGAACGCGCAAGAGCTTCTAAACGCGCAAGTCATGTTTTGCGCGAGCTTCTAAACGCGCAAGTCGTGTTTTGCGCGATCTTTAAAACGCGCAAGTCGTGTTTTGCGTGAATCATAAACGCGCAAGTGCTTGTTAGCGCGAATTAATGTGAATAGTGACTTGAGAGTTTAATGATTTGCGAGTTTATGTTCAAAGCAGCCTGCGAGTTCCAAGGATCTGCGAGTTTTAGTGATTTGCGAGTTTCAGAGTTGAAATTTTTTTTTCTGAGAAAATTTTATTTTGATGTGGTGATCTGTTTTTGACTTTAAGTCAAAATTTCTGAATTGTTTGGGAACGATCATATCAATTCAAGCTAATCATTCAAGATGCCAAAGACTGATGATAAGGGAAATATTGTTCTATCAGCAAGAGATATGACAGTATTATACATGCCTGAGATACCTGTTATAGAGGCTGAACGAGACAAACTGAGAATTCAGAATGCAGCCTTTATCAAACAAATTCAGGAGTTTAAATCAAAATTGTCAAATTCTGATAAATCTTCTGATTGTGTAGAGTGCGCTAATCATGCTAAATCTGATTATGCATGTATCATCAAGGCTAGAGAGAAAGAGATTACAAAGCAAGAGAAAGATATTCAAAGGAAAGATGATTTGATAAAGACTGTTGATAGAGAAATCAATGTTAAAGAATCCATAATTACAAATCTTCAAAGCCAACTGAAGACGACTGAACAGAAATCATCTGAGCTGAAAGATGAATCAGTTAAGCTTCAACAGAAGTTTAAGGCTTTTGATGATCAGATATCTGCTCTGGAGAAGAAAAATGTTGAACTGAAAACAAGCCTCCAAGTAGATAAAGATAGATCAAATGTGAAGACATCTTCAACTCAACAGTCATCTGAACTTTCATAGAAAACTCTCAAAGAGAAAAAGGATTTAGAGCTGATATGTTCAAACTTTCTAAGCAAGTGTCAGAATTTGAAAAGATAATAAAAACTGAAAGAGACACTTTTGTGAAAGAAAGACAAGTTCTTGAAAACAAAATAACTGAATTTCTCAAACATATTTCTACTCTACAAGATTTGCTTGAAAAAGAAAGACAGATTTTCAAATAAAAGAAGCAGTATTTTGAGCTAGAAAAGAAAAATGCTGACAAGAGGAATACTGGGATTTTCAAAGATATTTCAGAGAAGAACAAGAACTTGGAAAAAGATTTTGAGCTTGAACGTTCACATTTTAAATTTGAGATATCAAAGCTCACATCAAAAATAACAGTTCTATCATCAGATGTCCAAAAAGAATAGAAGGCCATATCTGATTTGAAAATAAAGTTTGACACACTTACTTCAGAAAGAAACATTTTATCTGAAATGATAAAGAACTTGGAAGCTGCAAACGTTAATCTGTCAGAAAAGATTACAGCTGATGTGATTAATCAATCACCTGTTGATAATTCAATAGAATCAGTCTGTTCTTTCAAAACAGCTTCAAGCTCTATTCATGATAAAAATGTTTTCAAAAACAAAAGTGTCAAACCAAACACTGTCAAATCAAGTCAGATCAGACCATCTAATCTATTCTATGACAAATCTGTTGATGGTTCAACAAATTTTTACGTTAAATCTCTTGGAAAGCAATCTAAGAAAAATCAGATGGTCTGGAGAGTGAAGAGTTCTTCAGATGAAAAGAAGAAGAAGGACAAAGCATCTGCGTCTACAACCAAAGCCAAAAAGAACAGTGCACAGAAAGGTAAATCTTTTGGTAATTCTGATATGTTTTACTCTACTAACCATTTGATCAGGGTTGCTCAAAAGAAGATTTGTTGTTCTTACTGTGGAGCAAATGACTTTGTAAGTAAATTTTTTGTTAATTACTGGTATGGTTCATATTATGTAACCCCCACACGAAATACAACTAACACATCAGGACCCAAATACCAGTGGGTACCAAAAGCTAAAACTGCGTTGCAGGCACACAAAGTTTAAGGGGGAGCATGATGTTTGACTTCTAGACAAATCAATCTAGGACTCGTACTTCAAAGTACAAGTCAATGGCTTCTAAACACTTCAGTTTAAAACCCGAACTTTAATGTAAAAGACTGTGGCTTCTCATCACAGGACAGATCAGGACCCGTTCTTAAATGTTCAGACATGGATATTTTGTAAATATCCAGGGGGAGCTTACATGAATAAAATCCTTTTTTCATGATTTGAGGGGGAGCCTAAAAGGTAAATATCTTCTGATCTTGATCTCTGATTGTTTGAAAGAAGAACAACTTTCGAACATGAAAAACAGTTTCTTAAATGTTCAAACCACTTCTTGTTCTTAAAAGATTTCATGAATTTAGAAGTGTGACTTTAAATGTTTTTCATTATTGAGCTTCAATGTTTAAACTGACCATGTGTTTCCAAAGATCAATACTTGCGTATTATCTTGTCTATATACTGTAAAGTATTCACACACACCGGTTCAGTACTTCTTTTTAAATTGTTATTACCATGTCTTTATATGAAACAATTTTTCGATGGTAATACCCTCGTTTGTTTTCAAATGTTGTTGAGCATTATTCATCATTTCAATCTTTGTACGTTCATTGCTAAATTGTTTATATTCGTTCATATAAACAAACTATCAAATTCTTTAATACCCTAACCTTTTTATTTGATCTGATTGATACATTGTCAGATTCTGAAAATAATTCTCTTGATTTGATTTCATTCATTCAATATCTTTGTTTTGAGAAATCTTCAAAGTTAAATTGCTCAAATCTCATGAGCATACATTTTGACAATGTTATCATATTTTGAGCTTATATGTTCAAGCTAAATTGTTGAGTAATCATCATTTATAGGACTTACATGGGATTCATGTGCGAGCTTAAACAGAACTTCCATGGATTCACATAAACATGTGTTTCCTACCCAGAAAGTAATCCTTGAGTGATTGAGGGGTGAGGGGTCAAAATCAAAGAGTGGGGGAGATAACTCATCCTGTTGAATTTTCTCATTTAGCTGAGGTAAAATGGAAATGAGAGTTTGGTTAGAAGTGAGCTTCAATGTTTAAAAGAAAGAGGGTGAGAGAACAGAGTTAAAAGAATATCAAAACTCTGTACCAACTTCTTTCTGAGTCGGGCAGCCACATCTTCTGATTGGTTCACATTCGTTGGTGACCATCATTGAAAAAGGCAGTGAGCCCATGCTAACTCTTGCAATTACCCCACCAACCACTCGTTTCTTTCCCGACAAATAAATGTTTCAATTTTCTTGGGGACGCAACACATCTGCTATCTAGTCTTCACTCGAAAGATTTAGATATTGAAAAAGAAGGAAAGTTGCCCCACCTTCTCACCTCTTTCATGCACATTGAGTCTGCGTAATACTTGTTGCTGTCTCAACAATTTACACAATTTGAGCCTGAAAAATCTTAAGTAGCTTCAATCATTTCTACACCTTCACGTACACACAAGGAATATGTTTTCTTGTCATAACATTCATAGAAAATTCCTTCGTGATTTTTTCTATGATTGAATGGAAGCCCTAGGGGAGTGATCATCACAAAAGCTCCTTTCCAATGTACATCCGTTGTACAAAGTGGGTCCGTGCTACTTACAGGCATATTAACTGTTTCATCTGTTGAATCAGGGTTACAACGTTCATTATATATGAATTTGAAAAGATTCGGGTATATAGATTTCATGATTCAGTCATTCAGATCAAAGGGCAGAGAATGTCAAACTTACCATAAAAAGGGGAGATTGTTAGTTTCTTACAAAGGGGAAAATCAAAGACTGTGTTGAAATTGAAGAGTTTTGATGATCATGATGCTCACAATCATCAAAAAGGGGGAGAAGTCTACAAAGTTCAATTTCAAAGCCATAGCTTCAGAGCTAAAGAGATGTCAAGTTAGATGGATAAGTTTCAAGACAGATGAAAGTTTGTTTGGATTGAGAAGATTCAAAAAGAGACTTTCTAAAGATAATTCTGAAAGTCCAAGCCAAATGAAAGTTCTGAAGATTCGTGAAAGTTTGTTTTTCCGAAGACTAATCAGAGATTGCAGAGATGAAGATACATATTTGTCAAAGATCCCTCGAAGCTTCAAAGATTTCAAAGTTGAAGTTTTGAAAGTATTGTTTCAAGACTTCAAATGATTCGTTTTCAAGACTTGTTAACTATTCAAAGATGCTAAACGTGAATGACTTTTCAATATTCTTCAACAACTTCAGAAAGAGCTTCAAAGTTCAAAGCCATCAGAGATAGAAGTTGAAGAATCAAGAGCTGAAGACTAGTGTCAAATTTTTATTAAATCTTGAATACAAAGGGGGAGAATGTTAGTGTATAAAATTGTATCCAAGATTTAAGTGTAGAAAAGTTAAAGTCAATGTAAGTCAAATAGTGAAATATCAACATAAGTCTTAGAATGTTTACATAGTTTGTAGGTTTAATCTTGTGAGTTTTACATCCTTGGTATAAATACCATGTTGCTTTGTAAATCATGTAACTAGAAGCATTGTATTACTTTGTCAGATTTATGAATATGCTTCTCTCTCTAGATCTTCATTGTTATAATCTTGATTGTTAGAGATTGTTTGTTTGATTGCTTGATTGATTGGGAATACATTTTCACACTTGATCACCTGCAAAAATATGATTCATAAACAAAGGAAAATTTGGCGGTTGTCAGCGCTGCCACATTGGGGAGATGACGGATGTCAGAGTTAGATAGTCGAAGGAAGAAATGACAAAGAGAATACACTTTGGGCGGTGGGGTTAGAAGTAAAGGGTTTAAAAAAAAGGAAAAAAAAAGGGAAAAGAGATGGTGAGAATGAGAAAAAGAAAAAGAAAAAGAAAAGAAAATAAAGGAAAAAAAATTAAATAAATAAAAACTTTTTTTTGTTGTTTTTTTTATATAAAAAATAAAGTAAAAAGAACAAGGAATAAATAATCTGAAAGAAAAAAATAAAAACTTTTTTTTATATTTTTTAGAAATAAAATAAAGTAAATAAAAAAATAAACACATAAATAATCAGAAAGAAAAAAAACTTATTTAAAAAAAAAACTCTTGAATTTTTCACACCAGTGAGAAATTACTTCACGCCAGTGAAACAGAACAGAAAGTTGATGCTTTTAGGATTGGTTTCATTCGCGCCAGTGAATGAATCTTTCACCCCAGTGACGAGAGACAGAAAATTAAGAGACTAAAAATTGAACCAAAAATTAAACAAGAAGAAGAATTGCTCGTTTATCGTCGTGAGCTTGACGAAAAATTAAACGATCAGGGAGAAGAGAGGGTACGAATCGGTGAAGGTCAAATGATTGACTTTAATGGTCACCAATTCATACGGGTCATATAAACACATAAAAGCCACACTAGATAACCAGTGTGTTTTCATTATATAACATGTTACGCAACCCATAGCTGAGAATTAAAAAAGGGTAAAGAAAGAAGGATTGGTGATGTTCGACTTGACATAAAAATACCGAATCCGAGTAAAATTAAAAATAACACGCGTGACGCATTGAACAAGATTGAGTTAGATTCACACATCACCTCTAATGGTGATAACTATCTCTATCATAGAAAAACACGTCTCAACGGTCCGTCATCTGACACTATTAAACATGATTAATTGAACTCCGCAAGAAGAGGTGGATTAACGGATAAAAAAAATCAACCACGCAACGTAGTGTATAGGGACGAAAAGAAAATGGAAAAATAGAAATGTGATAAAGACGTAGACTAGTAAGTCCAAAACAAGGAGAAGAGCATTAACACTAGATAAATGATAAATAAAAATCCAAACATAAAATATAAAATAAGGAGAAACGAAACGTTACAACAGGTGTTGAATGTTGAATGTTGAATGAGAATCTGTCACATTTCATATTCATCTTTGATCCGTCGAAACATTTCATCTTATTTACATATTCCTGCTACTCACGCAAAGTTGGTTTGCGTTTCCAACAGCTTACGAGAAGTCAAGTTCTCGCCTTGGTCTGCTCACGCAAAGTCAGTTTGCGTCTTAAGTGTTTCACGCAAACCTAAGTTTGCGTCTTCCCTTGCTCACGAGAATCATAGTTTGCACTTCAGTCTTATCACTCAAAGCTCAGTTTGCGCTTTCTGCCTCTCACGCACACATCAACTTTGCGCCAGTCTCAGACTTGGAATTTTTTTCTGGATTTCTGAAACATGGATTCTGACAAATTTGCTTATCAAGCTCAGTTCTACAAAAATGATCTTATGATGTCTTTGGGTACAGAAAATCGTCCACCAGTGCTGATAGATGAAAATGAGTTTACACAGTGGCAAGATCGGTTCCTGAACTTCATTGAACGACAAAAGAATGGAAATGACATGATGATCATTTTATCTGAAGGACCGTTTGAAAAACCCAAAATGGCTTCTGGATTATATAAGCCTACTAAAGAGTATTCACATGATAAGTTGTCTACATATCAAGCTGATCGTGATATTAAAGAAAATCTGATGCTAGCCTTGACAAACTCTATATACAACAGGATTGACTGTTTCAAAACTCATCCTAATCTGATGTGGCAACAGCTTGAGAAGATTATCCTTGGTTCTTCGGTAGCAACTCAACTCAGGCATACGCGCTACATGAATAACTTTGAAGAACTCAAAGCCAATGATGGGGAGCCACTTAAAATGGTGTATGACAGATTTTGTGCCATTATCAATGATCTGAGAAAGATAAAAGTTGAAAAGACTGAGCTTGAAACAAATATGAAATTCCTCAATATACTTCAACCTAAATGGAACAAAACTTGCCATAGACTGAGGAACGATGCCAGAATCTCCACTATGCAAATCCAAGAACTTTATGAAATTCTGATGACTGATGAGAGCTTGATGCTTGAGAAGAAGGCCAAGCTGGATAAGAAGAACAAGAAGTCAGTAGACCCGGTTGCACTCCTCACGAGCCAACTAGCTGAACAAGCGTTGTCTGATAATGCTTACAACGAGTCAACTGATGATGATGGTGAGGCTCTTCAGAAAGCTATGATCCTTCTCTCTCAGCATTACCAGAAAAAGTTCCAACCACGGTCAGGTTCCAACACTTCTTGCTTCACTTCTGGTTCAACAGTCAAAGTACCCGAGCCAAAGACTGCTGCTTGCTACAACTATGGAAAGACGAGTCACATCTCAAAGGAGTGTAGAGCAAAGAAGGTTAAGGACTCATCTTACTATAGAAAGAAATTGGAGCTGGCCGAGAAAAGAGAGAATGGAACTGCTCTTCTTGCAGAAGAAGAATTCTGGTTGGATCACTCTGACGATGAAGTTGCAAACATCGAGATCGCTTAGATGTGCTTGATCGGAGATGATCAGTCAGACGATTCAGATATTGATGAAGATGAGGTATATACTGATTTTGATTACAATTTCATTACCTCTTAGATGAATGTTATAATTAATGCTTTATCTGATCTTCGCTTAAAGTTATTATTAGAAAAGAATTTAAATTCTAAAAAGTCAGATTTGATTGACAAACTGAAAATTTCTTTGAAATATGAAAAATCTATTTTGGAAAACACTAAAGACATCTTTCAAAAGAAATTGGATGGTTTGGAAAATTCAAATAAGACTTATCTTGAGTCTTTGACTAAAATGACTACTTTAAAAGATGAATTTTCAGATAAAATAAATAAATTAGAAGAAAAGCTTTATCGAAGGAACCAATCTGAACAAACAATTTTTATGAATAAACCAAGGAGTGAAGAAGCTTTAAAACAATGGTGGGGACTTGGTTTTGACAATCCTCATTGTTTAAACAAAGTGATAAACAAAGTTCCTACTTTATATAAATATGATTATCAAACTCTTGTACACTATGCTCCTAAGTTCAAATTTCATTGGACTAGTGAAAAGCAAGTGTTAGAACTGGAAAATGAGAAAAGGATGAATAACAAGAAAAAGGAAATTCCTTTTGTTTACACAAGCGAAAATGCAAAATATTTTCCTGAAAAATCAAGGAGAGGAAGAAGAGTTTTAAATGATATATCTACTATCAAACGTTCAATGTCTGATGATTTTATTGATCCTTATGCTCCTAATTCTGATAAGGAAAATATTTCTCCAATCATTTATGATTCTAAGAAATATACTCCTCCGTTAGTATTAGAAAGCAAAATTATCAATCTTGAAGATAAGATAGAAGATCAAAATATTTTAAAGAAAATTGAATATGATATTATTCTTTCTTTCATGACGTCTAGTCTTGAAGAAAAATTATTTTCTCAAAAATCAGATTCTATTTCTAACCTTTATTCTGATTTTCAAGAAAACAAAAAAGAAGTTTCAAATTTTAAAATCTTTTCTCAAAATACTTCAGACTGCGAGGCGAATTCAAATTTATTAGTTGATCAGATTGGTTGCTTAGGTAAAATTATTTCTTCTGATTTAAATATTTCGTCTAAAATTCTTGATGATTCTTTTACGCTCAATGATCAGTATTATAAACCTAAGCGTAAAAGAAGACGGTCAAAGAAGTCAAAGAAACAAGATAAAGTTATTTCTGATAGTTCTAATTCTTCTGATTCTATTATTTCAGATAGGACTTTGAGGAAGTCATCAAAGAAGCAGATTTGGAAAGCAAAGCGGACATCTACTGATTCTATGTTTGATGGAGATAGATATGTAGACAGACTTTATAATAGTGATTCATTTGCTGTTTGTGATAAAGTTTCAAAATATTCTATAAAGCAAATGTTTCAAATTTCCAAAAATGTCTCATATTCTTCTTCTGATTCTAGTTCAGATGATTATGCTTTGTATTCATCTGATGATTGTGCTTATTATTCTGATGATATTTCTCATGCTTCTCATGTCAAGTCTTATAATTATTTCCCCATACGAACTGCAACTAACAAACACGGGCCCAAATTCAAGTGGGTACCCAAGTCTCAATCTGATTTAAAGTTGCAGGCATCTCATGTTAAGGGGGAGTAAGAGAAATAATGGCTTTTGAACACAACAGTTCAAAACCCGGACTTCAATGTCAAGTCATTGGCTTCTGAGTAATTCAGCTCAGAACTCGTACTTCAAAGACTATGACTTCTAGACATGTCAGTCTAGTACTCGTTCTTCAATGTAGTTAAGTTTCTGACTGATGAGAAACTGTGAGTGCATCTACTTTCATTTTGCTTCATTTATATCTGATTATGATGTTGTTCCAGTTTTCTCAAATGCTTTTAAAAGAATCTGAGCAATCTTATTCAAACTCCTAAATTTGTTCAACCCAATTTTTTTCTAATGAGACACATTTTCTTTATACATTGTGTGAAAGATAATATTAATGAATTATATTTTGATTCAATTGAATATAAACTTGCCGATCAAATATTTCTTTTTTTAAAATTCTCGGTATGTTGTTTTAAAAGTTTAAACCTTTACAAATTTTATTTTTATAAAGTAAAAGTTTTACAATTTTCTTTCTTTTGAATAAAATGTGTGTCTAGGATAAAACTTTCAAGTTGCTTTGTTTATATTAAAGTTCTTATATGTTCAAATTTCAGTTCTAACAAAAGTCTGTTAGAGCATAAATCTGTTGGATACAAGATCAAGAACACTGAAAGTGAAAGTTCAAGAAAGTCAAAACTGAGAAAGTCAACTTTCATTAAAGTCAAAGTCTTTTGTAATAAAAGTCAATGTATTGTATTTGTATTTTAGTTTCCTTGTATTTTACTTGTAGGGTAAAAATAGTTTTGGTTAGTTGTTTTTGTTAGAAGTCTTGAACAGAATTAAATTCAGAGAGAGAGAATAGCAGAGAGAGAGAGATATCTAGAGAGAGAAAGTCAAGAACACTTTTTGTAATCGTTTGGATTAAAGTTGAATCAAACAGGTAGTAATTGAATCTTATTTGTTTTATTGTTTGAATGATTGTGATTAGAAACTAGATTCTAGGACACACAATTGGTATCAGAGCAGATCCAAAAGTGAAATCAGATCAAGAAACAAGTCGACTCTGTGTTCGTTGATGTCAGATCGAATTTTTGAGTTTTAGATTGATTTAGGAGTGAAAATTGATTAGATTTTGTTCACTAAGTAATATCGATCGAGTCTATAAATTTCATTTTGTTAATTGCACTGTAATTTTTTCAAATTTTGGATTTTTGTTGAAATTTTGTTCACGAGTTCTTGAGCACTGTTTCATAGATCAAATTGTAATTTTGAGTGTTTGATGTTGTAATTCATGTATTGTAAGCTGTTAGAATATTGAAATTGAGAAAATTGAAATTTCAAGACAATTGCACAAGTATTGGATCGAAATCAGATGAAAAAGTGAAGTTTTTGGTCGATATACTGAAGAACACGCAAGAAATCTGTAGAACGCGCTAGATCTGAGAAACGTGCAAGTTCTTCATTAGAACGGGCAAGCTGAAGGATTCCATTTTTGGCCAAAACGCGCAGAGGGTTATCTGCGAGTTTTAGAAACGCGCAGATCGAAGTCTGTGAGTTTGAAGATTGGGAAAATTCTCTAAGTGTTAAAACGCGCAAGACGACCTTTGCAAGTTCTAAAAACGCGCATGTCTAGGCTTGCGAGTTTCTTCGGAATAGTAATCTGCGAGTTTGGTCGATCTGCGAGTTTGGTTGATCTGCGAGTTTGGTCAAAACGCGGTAGTAGTGGCTAGCGAGTTTCTCAAAGACGCACGTCTCAGCCTGCGTGTTTATCAGTGAATAGTGATCTGCGTGTTTAGGCGTTAGCGAGTTTCTTCGAGAACAGTCTCTTGCGAGTTTCAACGTCTAGCGAGTTCCAGCGATCTGCGAGTTTCTCAGAACACGTAAGTCTTTGCGTGCGAGTTTCACAAACGCGCAAGCTTTAGTCTGCGTGTTTCTTTCTAAACAGTGCTTTGCGAGTTTTGTTACTTAGAATTTTTTTTTTTCTAAGAAATTTTCAAAACTGTAATATTGCCTTTAATAGTGAAAAAAAATTCTCTAGGGGCGTGCCCCTCGACCCCTTAACCGGTTAGCGGGACCCCCGTGCTAAGTCTGCGGTGGGGGACATAGTTCTTTTTGTGATCATAATTTTTGAAGATTTCTTGTATTTCTGAGACTTCATATTTGGACTAACGATCAGTTCTAGTTTCTTATTGCATATTTTTTCAAAACAGGTACATTCAAGATGACTTCCAAAGATGCTCTTTCAATTGGCACGGATGTTAAGCCCCCGGTTCTGTTTAAAGAGGAATATGAGCAGTGGAAGGACAGATTTCTGGATTTTGTGGATAGGCATGCAAATGGAGAAAACATTCTGCTTTCAATTACTGAAGGTCCCATGGTACCACCTACTGTCCAGATACCTGATGACGATTCATCTGACAGTGAAGATGGTACTGAGGAAAGAGAACAGAAGATGAAAACGGTTCAAGTAGAGTATGGTCAATATTTAGAGGAACAAAAAAGCCGATTTAAAGCTGATAAGCAAGCAAGATCTCTTCTTCTTCAAAGTATCCCGAATGACATATACGTCAAAATAGACAGCTATAAGGCAAATGCTAAAAAGATGTGGGATCAACTGCAAAAGATGATGATGGGTTCCAAAGTTGGCAATCAAATGAAAGTAGCCAATTGCATCAATTGCTATGAGGAATTCAAAGCCAAAGAGAATGAGAGCTTAGAAGATACTTATGAACGGTTTGTCTTGCTGTTAAATGAATTGTAAAAGAACAAAGTGAAAAAGAAGTAGCTTGAGAACAATGTCAAATTCTTGAGTATCCTACAACCTGAATGGAAGAAGCATACGCGTAGGATGAAACAGATGAAGCATCTGAATGACATACCGTTACATGAGGTTTATGAGACTCTGAGGCAAAATGAAGAAGAAGTGGAAGAGAAAAGAGCTGAGAAAAAGAAGGCAGAAAAAGTTCTTGATCCTATTGCATTGGTGGCCGGAGAGAAGAAGAAAGAAAAGAAAGACAAGAAGAAAAAGAAGAAAGTGCTTACAAGTTCTGAATCATATGGTGATGATGGAGAAAGTCTCAAACAAGCAATGCTTTTACTGACCCGAGCTTTCCAAAAGAAATTCTACAAAAATCCGGGATCCAATTCTCAAAGATATTCTTCATCAAGTTCCATGAATCATGAGCACCAAGAAAGAGTTGAAGGAAAGCGACATGAAGAGAACCGGTATATGGAAAGGAAGTCGGAAGAAAAGAACAAGTTTGTGAATGACTACACTAGTACTGAAAAGAAGACAGCTAATGATCTGAACAAATGCTACAACAGTGGCAAGTTCGGACATTATGCAAAAGAATGTCGGAAGCCAAAGGTTCACAACTCAGAGTATTATCAGAACAAACTGCTATTGGCCAAACAGCAAGAAGCTGGCATAGCATTAATGGCTGAAGACGAATTTTGGTTGGATCATTCTGATCAAGAGGAAGAGAAAGAAGAAATTGCTCATCTCTGTCTAATGGGAAAAGAGGTCAAGTATGATGAGTCATATGACGAGACAGCTGATGAGGTAATAAACTTATCTGAAAAAGATTTTATAACCAAAATGGAAGCTATGATGGTTGAGCTTAATGATCTTCAAGTAAAAATGAAGAAAGAAAAAGACAGAGTTGCTAAAAGAAACAACAAGATCTTTGAGCTTAATAAGTCTGTTATTGGGAACAAAGATGTAATTGATTCTTTACCCAAGTCTGCTTCTGATTCTAAACTTCAAGTAGATTGTTTTGAAAAGAAGATTTCTGATTTTGAAGTTAAAATTTCTAAGTATGAGTTTGAGAAGAAAGAATCTACACTAACCATTCAGAAATTGCAGGTTGAAAATAAGCTTTTGAATAAGAAGGTAAATGGTCTGGAAGCCAAACTTTATGCAAGAGGCCAAACAGATCAAACTATCTTTCTTAATGCACCTAACGAAGAGGCTGATGTTAAGGAAAAATGGGGACTTGGTTTTGAAAACCCCCATTACTTAAAGAAAGCCATCAGAAAACAACCAACATTATATAATTTTGATTTTCTTGCTTGTGCTGGTACACATACTCATTTAAAACCCAAATTTGTTACCAAATTACTAGAAGAAGTTGAGGCCAAAGAAAATGAAAATAGAAAGAATGTAAAGAAAATGCAACTACCATTTAACTATGCAAAGTTAAATGATAGTTATCTTTCAGAAACACCAAAAGTTCTTTCAAACGATTATTTTGCTAGTTATTCTGTTTCTGAGATGGAGGCAAAACCTTCTATTGCAAAATTCTATGTTCCTCCACTCGTTCTGGAAAGCAAAATAGTTGAGCTGCAAAATGTTTTATCTGATGAAAAACTTTTGGTTGATATTCAAGAAAGTGTGTTTTCTACAGTTTTAAAGAACACTGTTTTCAAACTAAATCTACAAAGTGTTCTAAAGTTTCTAAGGCACCTCAAACTTCGACTGATAACTTTGATGACTTATTTGCGTCTACAAATGATTTTTTAAACTCTGATGATGGGTGCATAGAAGAAATTGATATGTTTGACTTCAGTGCTCCTCTTCCTGATCATTCCATTTGTCTTATAAATGAAAAAGTGTTACCAAGTGATATTAATATTGGTAAATCATCAGCTAAGGTTGATGAATCAGTTTCTGTAACTGCTGATTATTATGCTCAAGGTAAGAAACATAAGAAACAACGATTACAGAAACAGAAATACACTGGTACACAAAAGAAAACTCAATCTCAGAAATCTGGTTATCCTAATAATTCTAAATCTTATGTTTCAGATTTAAGGAAGAAAAGGTCGAAAGCGAGATCTGAATGGAGACCAAAGAGGAAGAATGATGAGACAGCGGAATCAGTTTCTGATATTTCATGTTATAGATATGATAGTAGTGATAATGATGTAGTTGATCAAATTGCTTCTCATAAACAAAACCTTGTAACTTCTTACAAGCGTTATTCAATAAAGCAATTAATTCAATTATCTCCTACTACTACTAAATCTTATCATTATCGGAGGAATGATTTTTCTTATCATCATAATTCTTCTGATTGGTTTGGATCTTATCATATTTATTCTTCAAGAGCTAATGGTTTTAAAAGTTTTCAAAACAAAAGCGGATCCATATTCAAATGGATACCAAAATCTTGTGCTAATCTGTTAGGACCCGTTTTTAAATAGGTACCTAAAATTGTTATTTCCTGATTTCTCTTGCAGACCCGACATATGTGGTACTTGGATAATGGTTGTTCCAAGCATATGACCGGGTAGAAAGCTTGATTGTCTAATTATACAGAGAAATTCAGTGGAAATGTCAGATTTGGGAACGATCAGCTTTCACCAATCTTAGGATATGGTGACATTATTCAAGACAACATAACGATCAGTAAGGTGAGTTATGTCGAAGGTTTAGGGCACAACTTGTTTAGCATCAGTCAATTCTGCTATAAAGGGTTAGAGGTCAACTTCAAATCTAATAGTTTCTCAGTTCGTACTGAAGACGACACATAACTCTTACCTGGAAATTGAAGGACAAACCTTTATACCATCAATCTGTCAAAAGTTCAGATTGACAATCACGTATGCTTAATGACAAAAGCTACGATGCATCAAAGGTGGCTCTGGCACCGAAGACTATCACATTTGAACTTTCTTTATATCAACAAGTTGGTCAAAGATAAGTTGGTAAAAGGACTTCCAGAACTGAGATATGAAAAAGAACATTTATGCACAGCTTGTGAAAATGGTAAGATGAAGAGAGCCGCACATAAACCGAAGCCTGAACCAAGCACCAGTTCTCCACTAGAGTTGTTACATATGGATCTCTGCGGTCCAATGAGAACACAAAGCTTAGGAGGTAAGAAATACGTGTTGGTTATTGTGGACGATTATTCAAGATACACGTGGGTCAAAGACGACCTAGGTGAATATGCAGAGACAAGTCAAGTTTCTTCGAACTGATAACGGCACAGAGTTCAAAAACAAAAACCGTTGAAGAATATCTCGAATCGGTCAGGATATCACATCAGTACTCTGCTGCTCGAACGCTTGAACAAAATGGAGTAGTCGAAAGGCGAAATTGGACGCTATTCGAGGACGCTCGGACTATGTTGAGCGAGTCTGACTTACCTCTATTCTTGTGGGCAGAAGTTGTGTCAACTTCATGTCATACTCAAAATCGGTCCATAATACACCGCCATTTTCAAAAGACTCCATATGAGCTTATCAACAACAGAACACCGACAATCAAGTATTTTCACATATTTGGGTGTAAGTGTTTCGTGCTTAACGACAGAGAGAGTCTGAATAAATTCAGTGCTAAGGCGATTGAGGGTATTTTCATTGGTTAATCTTCAAGATCTGCAGCATATCGTGTTTATCTGAAGAAGTCAAAGACAGTTGTCGAGAGCGTTAATGTTGCATTTGATGAAGAAATGGCTTCTGAGCAACTCAGTTCAGAACCCGTTATCACTGGAGTATTAGCTTATGGGCAGATCAATCCAGAACCTGCTTCTACAGCGAATAATTCGAATAACTCTTCTACTTCTATTTCACATTTATCTGATTTAGATTTTTTATTTGAATTATTTTATGATGAGTTTCTAGGATCTAATTTGCCTAAATTTGTTGTGACTGACAGGTCTGAAGACACAAGTTGCAATCATCCAGTCACTTCAGAAGTCATAACTGAACAAGAATTCCCCGTTCAGTCAGAAGCTCACACTCCTACAATTACTCCTCCGGTTGAAGATATACAAGAAACTGCTGAGCCAGAAGTAACTGTTTTAGTTGGGTGTCATACAATGTCTACTCAACAGCCAGATTCTGTTGTTCCAACTGATGCTTCTGCACCTGAAACTTCAACTGCAAACCCCCTCCTATTATTCAAACTGAAGAGCCTGATAGTGGATTTTTAGATGATGATCATGTTCAAACTTCATCTACTCCACTCCCTCATGAGCATCGCTGGACCAAAGATCATCCTTTACATCAAGTAATTGGAGATCCTAACAAGACTATACAAACTAGGTCAGCGACTCTTAATCAATGTATGCATGACTCATTCCTCAGCAAGATAGAGCCCACACGTGTATCAGAGGCTTTAGCTGATTCTTATTGGGTATCTGCTATGCAAGAAGAATTAAATCAGTTTGAAGCCCTGAAGGTCTGGAGATTAGTTCCAAAACCGGAAGGAAAGTCCATAATTGGCACTAAATGGGTATTCAAGAATAAAAAGGATGAAGATGGTATCGTCATTAGGAACAAAGCTAGACTTGTTGCCAAAGGTTACCGACAAGAGGAAGTCATAGACTACGATGAGACGTATGCTCCAGTAGCACGCGTAGAAGCAATCCGCATGTTTCTAGCCTACGCAGCTCATAAGAATTTCACAGTCTTTCAGATGGATGTGAAAATAGCCTTTCTGAATGGCATTATTAAAGAGGAAGTGTACGTGTCTCAACCAGAAGGGTTTGTCAATCCAGAGAAGCCAGATCACGTCTACATCTTGGACAAAGCCCTGTATGGTTTAAAACAAGCCCCTCGAGCATGGTATGATGTTCTATCTAAATTTTTGGTCAAGTCCGGTTTTTCTAAAGGTAAAATAGATACCACTTTGTTTATCAAAAAGGAAAAAGTCGATATCATCCTTATTCAAATATATGTTGATGATATAATATTTGGTTCTAGAAATCCAAAATACTGCAAAAACTTTTCTAACCTCATGGTGTCACGTTTTCAAATGAGTATGACGGGAGAGATGAATTTCTTTCTCGGATTACAAGTTAAACAGTTTTCAACGGGGATTTTCATTAACCAATCTAAGTACATTTTGGGTATTCTTCGAAAGTTTAAAATGGAAAACTGTAAACCAATTGGAACCCCGATGGCACCAGGTACTAAAATTAGCACTGATCCTTCGAGTAAAAGTGTTGATGTTATAGAGGTATGATAGGATCGTAAATGTATCTTACTTCAAGTAGGCCAGATATTATGTTTTCAACATGCTTATGTTCTAGATATCAGGCTGCTCCTAAAGAATCCCAATTGGCTGCTGTCAAAAGGATTTTTAGGTATTTGAAGGGGACTGCAGATCTTGGTCTATGGTATCCTAAGGATACTGGTTTTCAACTGACTGCCTATTCAGATGCAGGTCATGCAGGTTTCATGTTGGACAGAAAGAGTACTTTAGGTCACATTCAATTTCTTGGAGACAAGCTCGTTAGCTAGGCATCAAAGAAACAATTATGCATTTCCAAATCGACTGCTGAAGCAGAGTATGTAGTTGCTGCCAGTTGCTGCTCTCAAGTTTTGTGGATGCGAACACAGCTGCGAGACTATGGATTCAAGTTTGATAAAATTCTAATATATTGTGACTCAAAGAGTGCAATCTCAATATCTGCTAATCCTGTTCAGCATACGAAAACCAAACACATTGATGTCAGGTATCATTTTATAAAAGATAATGTAGAAAAAGGAACAATTGAACTTTATTTTGTAAAAACAGATTATCAACTTGCCGATTTATTTACCAAACCCTTAGATGAAAAGAGATTTAATTTTCTAGTCTCTAAGTTTGGTATGTTAAATCTTAAGACATAATCGGTTGTTACCTAATAAAGTTATGTATTGTTATTTTTCATCATTTTCTTTATCTTTATGTCTGAACGATATTTGCACTTTAATTGTTTGCTCATGTTCTCAGGGGGAGTAAGAGAAGATTAAAGATGAATCATTATTCTTTTGAGGGGGAGCATAACTAATTTCTGCATTTTACTTAACTGACAAATAAATTGTTGTGATGCATGATTTTAGGGGGAGCATATATAAGTCATCTCAAAAGGAGTAAGACTTTGATTTCTGATTATTTCAGATCAGAACTAGTACTTTAATCGTTTTACTACTTTATGTCATTTTATTTTCAAATAATTTTGTGAATAAAGTTGTTTTGACTAGACTTTGAGACTTATGCAGAATGAGAGGAAGCTATCAAGATCATATCTTTATGACTTCAGCTGACTTCATGAGATCTAAGATTGTATAGAAAGGTTAAATTTCTTATCTTAATCTCATATATGGTTGAAAAAAGGACAACTTTCAATCATAGAAAACATGTTCTGAAATGTTCAAACCACTTCCTGATTCTTAAACAAATTTCATGAATTGGAAGTGTGATTTTAAATGTTTTCATTTTTCATTTTGAGTTTCAATGATTAATAAACCGTGTGTTTCCAAAGATAAATACTTGTGTATTGTCTTTTATATATACTTTCAAGTATTCACACACATTGGTTTGATTTTTGTTCAAATTGTTCTTACCATGTCTCATATTGAAATATAATTTCGATGGTAAGACACCCCGCTTGTGTTCAAAGAAATTTGAGCATCATTTCTTTTCGAAGCGTTCATTTCAAGAATGTCTATATTTTGGTTCATATAGACAATATCCATTATTCTTAACCATAAGCTTTGCTTGTTATATCATTCATTTCTGATCATTTTCATACAATGTCAGATTTTCAAACAAGCCTTTTGTATTCATGTTCATTCATTCAATATACTTGTTTGAAAATACGTTATTGTCTAAAAAAATGCTCATATATCTTCATGATTATATCTCTGAGCATATTTACATATGACAGTTGTATTTGAGCTTTACCAGATGAAGTTAAACCATTTTTTAGCAACATTTGCTTCATAGGAATATGGGTTCTTTGTGCTAGGAATTAACTGAACTTCTATGAAATCACGTTAACTGGTGATTTCTATCCAAGAAGTTAATCCTTAGTGATTGAGTGTGAGGAGTCTAAAAGAAATGAGTGTGGGTGTGATGAGGTAAAATGTAAAGGAGAGTTTGGTTAGATGTGAGCTTAATGATAAAAAGAAAGAGGGTGTGAGATCAGAGTAAAAGAATATCAAACTCTGCACCAACTACTTTCTGAGTCGGGCAGCCACATTACTAATGTTTCACAATCCTTGGTGAACATTATTGAAACAGGCAAATAGCCCATGCCAACTCTTGTTAAAAACCCCACCAGCCACTCATTTTCTTCTCAAAAGGAAAATGTTTCATATTTTTCTGGGGACGCAACATATAATCTATCTGGTTTTCATTTGGAAAATCTGGATATTGAAAAAGAAGGAAGTCTGCCCCACCTTCGCACTTCAATCATGTACATTGAGTCTGTGTTTATCTACTGTTGTCTCAGTGGTTTACACTATGTTGAGCCTTAAAAAGCAATTATTTGTGCTTAATTCTTTCTACACTTGCACGAACACACAAAGAATTCGTTTCTTTGTCATAACATTCATAGAAATTGCCTTTGTCGTGTTTCGATGATTGGATGGAAGCCCTGGGGGAGTGAACATCAAAAAGCTCCTTTATATTGTGTATTCGTTACACACAGTGACTTCATGTTACTGACAGGCATTTTAACTGATTCATTTGTTGATTCAGGTGTTACATTCTAATTTTTCTGGATTTGAAAAGATCTAGATAAATATCTTGGAGGATTGACGGTGAATCAGAGGTTCTTGAAAGATCAGTGGTCAGAATAGTTTTTCAACGATATTTCTTGGAGTGAGTTTTGATGATATCGATGCTCAAATCATCAAAAAGGGGGAGATGGTATCAAGAAATGATAAAGTTTTGGGAGATGATTTACAGAAATGTCCAAGTCAAAAGATTCAAAGTAAAGGTTTAAAGAAGATCAAAGAAATTCTGAAGATGTGCTGATTTTTCAGAAAATTTTCTTTGAAGATTATTTGCTAAAGCAATCCGAGCTGATTTAGAAGATAATTTCTTTCCAAAGTCTGAAAGTATTTTGTGAAAGTTTTGGGGAGATTGTTAATCGTTTGAAGACAGTTTTGGAAAAAATACCATCAAAGAAAAAGGGGAGATTGTACTGACAGAGCTTAAAGTGAAGACTGAATTGCTAGATATTTCAATAGTGATCTTGAATCCAAAGGGGGAGATTGTTAGAGCATAAATATGTTGGATACAAGATCAAGAAGACTGAAGGTCAAAGTTCAAGAAAGTCAAAGCTGAGAAAGTCAACTTTCATTAAAGTCAAAGTCTTTTGTAATAAAAGTCAATGTATTGTATTTGTATTTTAGTTTCCTTGTATTTTACTTGTAGGGTATAAATAGTTTTGGTTAGTTGTTTTTGTTAGAAGTCTTGAACAGAATTGAATTCAGAGAGAGAGAATTGAAGAGAGAGAGAGAGAGATATCTAGAGAGTGAAAGTCAAGAACACTGTTTGTAATCGTTTGGATTAAAGTTGAATCAAACAGGTAGTAATTCAATCTTATTTGTTTGATTGTTTGAATGATTGTGATTAGAAACTAGATTCTAGGACACACAAAGTCGAAAAGTCAGCAACATATTTGTAACTTTTGATATTGCTTTAAAGTTGTGTGATTCGGAATATTTATAGTTTACAATGCTTAGAAAACCTAAAAAGTCGGGATTTTGGATCGTAATGAAAATATGGGCTAAGCACTTAGGCATAAACCTTGTGTTTGAGATGATTATTAAATTCTTATAAATCAGAAATCTCTAAGTTTAAAAGTTTGTACTTGTGACCTTTCTGGTTTGGGAAAGTAAGTTCTATGGGGTGCTTGTCATCTGGTCCCCTAAGGTCATTTGATCTGGGAGTGATCGAACCCAAATCCTTCTATAGAATCAGATCGAAAGTCATGTTCTACTGGTATGAATGGGTTTAGGATTTGTCGATGTAGCCTTTCTGATCTGGGAATGCAAGTTCCAAGGGGTGCTTGAAAACCTAGTCCCCTAAGGCCAACTGGTCTGGGAGCGGCTAACCCAAATCCTGCAATAAGGCATGTTCTTTACTTAATAAATTTTTTGATTAAAAAGGATGAAAAAGTGCACAAGCTTAAAAGATGCCAAAGAGCACACTCATGTAAAGATGTCATAGTGCACAACGCTAAAAGATGCCAATGAGCACACATCTCATGATACTTGGTTATATATTTCTGAGTTGCAATAAACCTGTAAATTTGTGAATGTCTGAATTTTTGATGGCTTAGTGTGATTACATGCAAAGTTCTCTATTATATTTTTAGAATTGCATTTTCTTGAAGCTAGTCGAAGTTCACATGCGAGCACACTGAATAGATTGATGAAAGTTTTTGAAACTGAACATGTCTTAACTTGATATGCAATAAAACTTGTTTTTGTATCCAAACACATACATTTGATTTCATTTGACGATTTTATTGTGATATTTTACTAAGTAGAATTTTATTTGTTTCTATTTAAATTTTTATATATTTAGTCGTTTCAAAAAACATATTCAGTATATTTTTCTTTCTACATTGATATTTGGTCATTGTGTTCTCATAAATATATTTCGAATGGGTTTGAGCATTATTCAAGGGGGAGTGAAAAAGGAGAATTTTTCTAAATGATCATATCTATTTTTGAGGGGGAGTGTCTGATTTTCTTTATATGAATGCTAACTTGAATTGTCATATCTAGTGCATTTGTGTAGAGGGAGTCAAAAAGCTTAAAAAGGTAAAATTTTCTGAGTTTAAGTCAGATTTGCGCCACCTTGGTGTAACGCAAACCTCACTTTGCGCCACCTTGATGTAACGCAAACTTCACTTTGCGCAACCTTGGTGTAACACAAACCTCACTTTGCGCCACCTTGGTGTAACGCAACCTTCACTTTGCGCAACCTTGGTCTAACACAAACCTCACTTTGCGCCACCTGCGTGTCGCGCAAACCTTCCCTATTTATCCGTTTCTTTGATTTTGCAGATCTTAAGTTGTCTCGTCTCCAACATTTACATGACCAAGTTGATCCAGATCATCAAGGTCATGTGGGGGAGAATTAAGAGAAGTTAAAGGAGATGATTAAGAGACAAAGAGCTCAAATGTTTATCTGTTGATCAAGATTCGCTCAAAGATTTTATTCTATCAGCTTCAACTAATTCTTTTGTTGTTCCTGCTCCGACCACCACAGTTCATTCAATGTTATTCAAAAGAAGTGTGTCGTCCAGAGCACAAGATTCTGATCCAGACTTGTAAAGGAAGCAAAGACAATTTAATCTAAAAGATTGTTAAGACACACAGTCTCATTGGATTCAATATCATCGAAACTGAAGATCGCAATCTGAAGCTAAAGCCGGAACGTCGACTCTCGATATTAAAGTCTAATGTTTATTTGTAATAAATGTCAATGTAATTGTTTGTTGTTGTACTAGTTAAGTTAATATCTAGTTTGTTAGATATTAGTTAACTTAGTTAGTTATTAGATTTAGTTTAGTTAGTTATATTATTTAGTTAGAAATATGTTGGTCCCGAAGGTGCTTAACAAGTTTGTAGAAGGAGGGGGGGGGTTGAATACAAACACAGAATTTAAAGTTTAATAAATTTTTTATTGATAAATCAAATACAATTTACAAGTTTGTTGCGGAATAAGATTAAGACAGACTCAGTCTAAACAAACTTAAGAAACACTAAGATGGTTGCACAAGAAATTCAGAGAAAGGAGGATTAAGAGATATAGAAAACAAAGGTTTCTATTTGGAGTTCAAGGATTGAGCACTCCCTCAGATGGAGGGGTGAACTTCCTATTTATACCCTATGCATTAAATGCATGGCAGGGCACTTTACACGTGGCGTTTACTGATTGGCTTTAAATGTCTGACTTTGGGAGACATGCTTTCGGCCGGATCATGAACAGTGTAGTTGACAGAGTTGTTGTACGAATTGTGGCAGAGGCATGTCCGTTCTGACACATCGTACTAAGTTGTGCAAGGTTAGACAAAAAGAAACTTGAGGTATAAGCTAAGTGATCATTCAATCGCTGAATATCTCTTTCAACAGAGATATCAAGAGTTCAGCGATCGCTGAAGCTTTACTCATGTTCCTTCGCGTATAAGTAGAGTTGTCTTTGCTTCACTGATATCCGCATCAGGTCACTAGTAGACTTATCTTTGTTCAGCAACTTCGTCTTCGATTCAGCTATGAACATCTGTTGACGCGAAACTTGTCTTCAGGGATTACGTTACTGTTTACATCAGAACTATCAGCGATAACTGAACAGACTCAGTTTGATCACTGATAGTGAAACACTAATACATATTAAATGTTTGAGAAAGACTATCAGCGATAACTGAACAGACTCAGTCTGATCGCTGATGGTGAAACACTAATACATATTAAACGTAATTTTCACTAAGTATAGAAAAGGGTCGTTATCAAATCACTGAGAGTGCTTGGATCAACAATCTCCCCTATTTGATAATGACAAAGTAACTGAAGAAAATTACTTTATAATTCAAAATGATGGAATAATCAGGAATCATAACATACATGTCCCAATTACTATTTTGAGGGATCTTTTACAGTACTGATAGAGTTAAGTACTTCACTGAAATTCTCATTAATCCAAGAAAAAGATTACAAGGTATGAAAATTACAAGTACAAGTGATGTATTAACTGCTGTAAGTTAAACTAACAGATTACAAGAAAGAAAACTAATCTATCAGCTATCTAAAGAGGGTTTAGGAAGATTTATCAAATACTCAGGTATTTCTTCTCCTTTTTGCCTTTGCTCTAAAGATTCTTTGCAGATGATCGCTATGATTGGCTCAGCAGCAGGAGAGAGAGTACACCATAGGCACATGAGATCCTTGAGAAGAGCGACGGGACAGATAGGGATTTCAGAGACTCTTTGAAATTTGAGTTGTTCCTCGTCATCTCTGAAGAAGATTCCACAAGGTTCTTCAAGAACTTGTCCCGCAACATATGGTCCTCCAGGAGGCAGAGAGAGATCCAGAACTGAAAGATCAGGAGGAGGACCGAACAGTGCTTCTCTTGAGAACTTGATGGAGGTTTCATTTCTGATCACTGCGACATTATCAGATGAGGAGGAGACAGGCTTTCTCTTGATTTGCTTGGACTTTGGAGGAAGAGTAGATGGAACATTTAGTATAGCAGCGACTCTGTTGATGAGGGCATCATTTACCCTTTCAACATAGCCTCTGTATGTTGACTTTGATTTCTTCAGCGCATCTTTGAACTCAAGCCACTCCATGTAGACAAATTCTTCCAGCTTTGAAATGAACATAGCCTTGCAGCTTCCATCCTCTCTGGTAATCTCCATTGTGACAGAGAGTTTATCCTTCTTCTTTCTCCCAGAGATAGCAACAACTACGATCTTCATTGGGTCAGAGTGATAGTCAATTTTGTGTTTGCACTAATCGACTGTATTATCGCTGACCGCTTTTTCTTTGGAGCGTTCCTCTTCAATTTCTTTCAAAAGAGTTGCCTGGACTTCCACTGGTTTGCTTTTCAGCTTCTTGTCTTTGACTTGAGAGGACTGAATTTTGAGAGCTAGAGAGGCATCTCTTTGACAGTCAGCAATCAACTTCTCTGCCCTGACGGATTCTTCGATTTCAGCTTCAGTCAGGAACTCCAGATCTGATGATTGAGAGGGGATCTTTCGTCGTTCACTCTCCAGATGAGATATCATCTCTGTTCTTTTCTTTCTCTCTTCCTCTGACCAATGAGAGGGTCTATAGGGCCTTCCATGATGTTGCAGGGACTCTTCTTCTTCTTCATCCTCTTCATCAATCTCTCTTACAGAGATTGGAATTATTTGATCATCAGCTTCAACAGCTGGGATTATTTTGAGTTCTTTACCCTTAAGCAGGGGAGAGAACTATTTGGTCAGAAAAAGAAAAAGGTTAGATTTAGTTTTAGGGAAGGAGAGAGATAAAGGCTAGAAAGAAACAGGGGTTGGATTTTTATAGAAGGATAAGGGAACAAGAGTAAGGCATAACTGAGAAGGATTCTCCTCAGGTAGTGAAATCATCTTCAGGGTTCCCTCAACAGTTGCACCTTTGCTTTGGGAAGGGGTTTCTGAAGGTGTCTCTTGACTCCCCCCTGCTTTGATAACTTTTTTCGAAGCTATCGCTGATGAAGTGACGGCTGAAGAACACCATAGAGATTGATCTTCATCGTCATCATCATCATCTTGATGAGAATCTTCCTCTTGATCTTCAAGATCAAGGTCTTCATCATCATCGTCTTCTTCTTCTTCATCATCGATTAAATCTTCGAGAGAAGGAGGGGCTTTTTCAGCAGCTATCTCCCCCTCAACCTGAGAGGGAGTTTCCTTCTGTTGGACCTCAGCAGCGACTTCAAACTCCGTATTTTCTTCAGCTGCTTTCTCCCCCTCTTTGTCATTATCATTGAGGGAGAGATCTTTGGAAGGAGATGAAGCTTTTGCAGTGGCCAACACCTGAACTTCATCCTCCAAACTGTCCAGTCGGCCTTCAAACGCAGGAAGATCTGACGTAGCCTGATGAATAAACTCCACGACAATGTTCAACAATGTACGATCGTTCTCTGTGAATGAGGAAGTAGGAGTAGGAGCTGGTGCCTTCAGGTGAGTCAGGATTTGCTGAAGAAGGACTTCACAAGAATCAACCTTTGTAGTCAGGGCTGCAAACTGTTGTTGTGAGTCTTCTCTGACTTTGACAATCGCTTCTTGGAGAGTAGCGATGTGAGAAACGTCAGCTTTGGAGGCGCAGGTGGCAGTCAGCGTCTTCAGTGCTTCACCAGCTGATTGAACAGCGTTGGTGGTGTTGTTGAGAGAGGCAGTCAGAGATTCCACCTTTGCACTCAGATTGTTGACATTTGTGTCAACAGTCGCCAAACTAGGACCTGAAATATAAGTTAGTTTTTGAGAAACAGGCTTATATGGTGAGTTGGGAGAAGTATTTAAGGTTATAGGGATACCTGAATTATCAAACATTTTGTAGAATTGTAAAGATTCCTCAAAAGATTGATGTTCAGGTCCTATGGGTCTATACTGTGGAGTAGAAATAGATGGAGGGTTAGAGATCAAAGAAATAGAAGGACTAGAGATGGGGATAGAAGATGTAGGGATAGGGGTAGTTACCTCAGGTTGTTGTTGAACTGAGATTGTAGGTTGCGTCATTGTTGTTGTGACAGCGACCGAGATCGCTGGCACGGTTGAAGTTGTTATAGCTGAGGATGTGGAGGAGAGACCCACGAAAGCATCCAAGGAAGTTTGTTGATAAACATCCTTAGGTATAGAGCTAGAGGTAGCTTTCTCCTTGGTGACCTTGGCCTTCTTCGAAGGACCAAGGGAGCCAGTTGATGGTCGTTTGGAAGGGGTAGCGGCAGGGATAGCAGAAGAAGGAACCTCCTGCGTGGCCGCTGAAGTAGAAGTGTTAGAGCATAAATCTGTTGGATACAAGATCAATAATACTGAAGTTCAAAGTTGAGAAAGTCAAAGCTGCTAAAGTCAAATCTCATTAAAAGTCAAAGTCTATTTTGTAATAAGTCAAACTTAGTTGTATTTGTTTTTGTTTTTAGTTTTCTTGTATTAGGTGGTAGTATAAATACTTTTTCTCTTTGTATTTCAAGATGAGGTGACATTAGTTGATATATCAAAGAGTTAGAATTGAGATTTAAGAGAGAATACGTAGAGAGAGAGAGAAAGTGTAAATTGAGAATTAAAGAGTAATCAAACAGGTAATCTTTGAATTGAATCTTGTTTGTTTGATTGTTTTGTATTAGAAACTAGAATCTGGAACACACAATTGGTATCAGAGCAGATCCAAAAGGTGAAATCAGATCAAGAAAGTAGTCGACATTGTGTTCTTGACTGTGAAAACCGATTTCTGAAATTAGATGTGTTTTTGGAGCTGATTTTGGTTAGGAATCGTTACAAAAGTGTAATAGATTGAGTCTTTGTAATCAATTTCAAGTATTGCACTGTAAATCACACGAATTTCATGATTTTTGTTGAATATTTGTACACAAGTCGTTGTCACTGTTTCATCAATCTTTGTGGTTTGTAAGTGTTTAATTGTAAAAATCATGTATTGGAACTTGTTCTTGGGTTGATTACAAAGGATTCTGCAAAGTTTCAGATCAATTGGACAAGTTTGGATCGATTTCTGATGGAAAAAGTAATTTTTGGGTCGACAAACGGATGAACGCGCTAGATCTCTCAAACGCGCAAGTTCTTCATGAAACGCGCAAGTTCGTCGTCAAACGCGCAAGGTTCATCAGCTAGAACGCGCAAGTCGAAGGGTTATTTTTGGTCTCAAACGCGCAAGGCTATCTGCGAGTTCTAGAAACTCGCTAATCGAAGCTAGCGAGTTTGAAAGGAACAGTTGTTTGCGAGTTCTTCGACGTGCGAGTTTGAAGCGGAATAGTAGAAACGCGCAAGTGAAGCTAGCGAGTTTTGTTCAAACGCGCAAGCTTCGACGTGCGAATTTGGAAAACGCGCATACCTCTGTTAGCGAGTTTCAGTATGAACAGTTTTTAGCGAGTTTAGGCACTTGCGAGTTTCATCATCTGCGAGTTTGATCTGCGAGTTTGCCTGCGAGTTTGCTTGAGAGTTTATCAAACGCGCAAGTCTCGATTTGCGTGTTTCACAGTGAATAGGGCTTAGCGGGACCCCCGTGCTAAGTCTGTGGAGGGGGACAAAAGTTATTTCTGTGATCAAAATCTTTGAATTTTTTTTTAAGATTTTTCTTGTGATTTCATATTTTGGACTAACGATCAGTTCTAGTTTCTTATTTGATATATTTTTCAAACAGGTTTAAAGAAGATGACTTCCAAAGATGCACTTTCAATCGGCACTGATGTCAAACCTCCAGTTCTATTCAAAGGAGAGTATGTGCAATGGAAGGATCGATTTCTGGATTTTATAGACCGACATGCAAATGGAGAAAATATTCTGGAATCAATCAAAGACGGTCCTATGAAACCAATCATGGTTAATGTACCTGATGATGATGATGATGATTCTTCTGATAGTGGACATGGTGATGTGGAAAAGGAAGAAAAGACAAAACAAGTTAAGGTTGATTTCTCTCAGTATTCTGAAGAACAGAAGAGTCGATATAATGCTGAAAAGCAAGCGAGATCTCTTATACTCCAAAGCATTCCCAATGACATCTACATCAAGATTGATAGCTACAAGCATGATGCTAAACAGATGTGGAATCAATTGGAAAAGATGATGATGGGATCAAAGATCGGGAATCAGATAAAGGTGGCTAACTGCATCAATAATTATGAGGAATTGAAGGCTAAAGAGAATGAGAGTCTAGAAGACACATATGAAAGATTCACTTTGCTTCTGAATGAGCTGACAAAGAACAAAGTCAAAAAGAAGCAGTTGGAAAATAATGTCAAATTCCTGAGCATCCTACGACCAGAGTGGAAGAAACATACTCGTAGGATGAAGCAGATGAAAGACTTAAGTGAAATACCTCTTCACGAAGTTTATGAGACCTTACGTCAGAATGAGGAAGAGGTAGAGGAGAAAAGAGCTGAAAAGAAGAAGGCTGAGAAGGTTCCTGATCCGATTGCTTTGGTTGTTGGTGAGAAGAAGAAAGAAAAGAAAGAGAAGATAGAAAAGAGGAAGAAGAAGAAAGTGAGTTCAAGTTCTGAGTCTGATTATGAAGAAGATAGTGATGATGGAGAGAATCTAAAACAAGCTATGCTGTTGCTGACCCGTGCATTTCAAAAGAAATTTTATAAGAAGTCGGGATCAAATTCTCAACGCTATTCTTCATCCAGTTCAAAGAACCACGAGCATCGACAAAAAGTGGAAGGAAAGAAGTATGAAGATGAAAGATATGTGGAGAAGAAACCGGATGAGAAGAAGAAGTTTGTGAATGACTACACTGTTACTGCAAAGCCAACAACTGACTCAATCAAATGCTATAACTGTGGCAAGATTGGTCATTTTGCAAAAGACTGTAGAAAGCCAAAGGTTCGGAATTCTCAATATTATCAGAACAAACTTCTCTTGGCCAAACAACAAGAAGCAGGAATCGCTCTAATGGACGAGGATGAATTTTGGCTTGATCATTCTGAATATGAAAGTGAAGAGAAAGAAGAAACAACTCATATCTGTCTAATGGGCAAAGAAGTAAAGGATGTCGAGTCAGATGATGAGGCAGTTGATGAGGTATTAAACTTAACTGAAAAAGATTTTATTACCAAAATGGAAACTATGATGGTTGAGCTTCAAAATTTACAAAATAATTTGAAAAAGGAAAAAGAAAGAGTTGCTAAAAAGAACAAGAAGATCTTTGAGCTTAATACGTATGTTATTTCAAACAAAGATCTGATTGATTCTTTACGCAAGTCTGATTTTGATTCTAAATCTCAAGTAGATTATTTTGAAAAGAAGATTTCTGAGTTTGAAGGTAAAGTGTCTAAATATGAGTTTGAGAAGAATGAATCTGCACTAACTGTTTATACATTGCAGGTTGAAAACAAGAATTTGAATAAGAAGGTAAATGGTCTGGAAGCAAAACTTTATGCGAGAGGTCAAACAGATCAAACCATTTTTCTAAATGCACCTAATGAAGAGGCTGATGTTAAAGAGAAATGGGGACTTGGTTTTGAAAACCCCCATTATCTTAAGAAAGCCATCAGAAAACAGCCGGCACTTTATAACTATGATTTTCTTGCTTGTGTTGGTAAACATACTCATTTAAAACCCAAATTTGTTACCAAACTGTCAGACGAATTTGAGGCCAAAGAAACTGAAAATAGAAAGAATAAAAAGAAAATGCAACTACCATTTAACTATGTAAAGTTAAATGATAGTTACCTTTCAGAAACACCAAAAGTTCTTTCAAACGATTATTTTGTTAGTTATTCCGCTTCTGAGATGAAGGAAAAACCTGCAATTGCAAAGGTTTATGTTCCTACATCTATTCTTGAAAGCAAAATAGTCGAGCTTGAAAATGTTTTATCTGATGAAAAACTTTTGGTTGATATAGAACAAAATGTATTTTCTACAGTTTTAAAGAACACTGTTTTTCAAGTTAAATCAACAAAGTGTTCTACAGTTTCAAAGGTACCTCAAACTTTCTTTGATAATTCTGATGACTTATTTGAGTCTACAAATGATTCTTTTAATTCTGATGATGGGTGCATGGAAGAATCTGATATGTTTGATGTCCATTCTAAACTTTCTGATCATTCTACTTGTCTTAAAAATGAAAGAGTGTTACCAAGTGATGTTCATATTGGTGAAACACCAACTAAGGTTGGTGATTTAGTTTCTGTAACTGCTGATTACTATGCTCACGGTAAGAAACATAAGAAACAGCGATTATAGAAACAGGAATACACTGGTACACAAAAGAAAACTCAATCCCGGAAATCTACTTTTCCTAATAAATCTATATCTTATGTTTCAGATTTAAGGAAGAAAAAGATAAAAGCTCAATCCGAATGGAGACCAAAACAGAAGGATGCTGAGATATTTGAATCAGTTACTGATAATTCTTGTACTAAATCTGTTAGTAGTGATTCTGATATAGTTGGTCAATGTGCTTCTCATAAACAAAACCTTGTAACTTCTTACAAGCGTTACTCAATAAAGCAATTGATTCAATTATCTCCTATTATTACTCAATCTCGTCCTAATTATCGGAAAACTAATTTTGCTTATTTTCATAATTCTTCTAATTGGTATGGATCTTATCATGTTAATTCTTCGAGATCAAATGTTTTTCAAAGTTTTCAAAAGAACAGACGATCAACTTTCACCTATCTTAGGATATGGTGACATTATACAAGACAACATAACGATCAGTAAAGTGAGTTATGTCGAAGGCTTGGGGCACAACTTATTCAGCATAGGTCAATTATGCGATAAAGGGTTAGAGGTCAACTTCAAATCTAAGAGTTTCTCAGTTCGCACTGAAGATGGAACAGAACTCTTATCTGGAAATTGAAAGACCAACCTCTACACCATCAATTTGTCCAAAGTTCAGATTGACAGTCAAGTATGCTTATTGTCAAAAGCTTCACAAACAGCAAAGTTGGCTCTGGCACAGACGTTTATCTCATTTGAACTTTCGTTACATCAACAATATGGTTCGTGGGAAATTGGTCAAAGGACTTCCTGAGCTGAAATATGAACAAGAACACTTATGTGCAGCAAGTGAAAAGGGTAAGATGAAGAGAGCCGCTCACAAACCGAAGCCTGAACCAAGCACTAGTTCTCCGTTAGAATTGTTACATATGGATTTGTGTCGTCCAATGAGAACTCAGAGTTTGGGAGGAAAGAAATACGTGTTGGTCATTGTGGACGATTATTCAAGATACACGTGGGTCAAATTTCTTCGTTTAAAAGATGAGACACCGGAAGTTCTCATTACTTTCTTAAAGATGACCCAGGTGAAAATGCAGCGACCAGTTAGGTTTCTTCGTACTGATAATGGCACAAAATTCAAGAACAAGATTGTTGATGAATATCTCGAATCAGTTGGGATTTCACATCAGTATTCTGCTGCTAGAATGCCTGAACAAAATGTAGTAGTCGAAAGGCGAAACCGAACGCTAGTCGAGGCCGCTCGGACTATGCTTAGCCAATCGGACTTACCTTTATTCTTGTGGGCAGAAGCTGTGTCGACTGCATGCCATACTCAAAATCGATCCATAATACACCGCCGATTTCAAAAGACTCCATATGAGCTGATCAATAACAGAACACCTACTATCAAATATTTTCATGTATTTGGGTGTACATGTTTTGTGCTTAACGACAGAGAGTGTCTGAATAAATTCAGTGCTAAGGCAGACGAAGGCATCTTTATCGGTTATTCTTCAACATCTGCTACATATCGTATCTATCTAAAGAAGTCAAAGACAGTTGTAGAAAGCGTCAATGTCAAATTTGATGAAGAGTTGGCTTCTGATCAATTCAGTTCAGAACCCGTTATCACAGGAGTATTAGCTTCTGGGCAGATCAGTCCAGAACCTGTTTCTACAGAGAACAATTCGAATAACGCTTCTACTTCTACTTCACATTTAACTGATTTAGATTTGTTATTTGAATTCTTTTATGATGAGTTTCTTGGAAATAATGTATCTAAATCTGCTGAGACTGACAGGTTTGAAGATACAAGTTGTCATCATCCAGTCACTTCAGAGGTCATTACTGAACAAGTATCCCCCGTTCAGTTTGAAACTCACATTCCTATTGTTACTCCTACAGTTGAAGTTCCACAAGTTAATGCTGAGCCAGAAGTAATTGTTTCAGTTGAGTCAGAGTATGCTATTCCAACTGATACTTCGGCACATGAACCTTCAACTGAGAACCCTCCTCATGATATTCAAACTGAAGATTCTGAAAGTGGATTTCTAGATGATGATCATATTCAAAATTCATCTACTCCACTCCCTCATGAGCATCGCTGGACTAAAGAGCATCCATTACATAAAGTAATTGGAGATCTTAACAAGTCTGTTCAGACTAGGTCAGCGACTCTTAACCAATGTATGCATGACTCGTTCCTCAGCAAGATTGAGCCAACACGAGTACTTGAGGCTCTTGCTGATTCGGACTGGGTATCTGCAATGCAAGAAGAGATCAATCAGTTTGAAGCCCTAAAGGTTTGGAGATTAGTTCCAAAACCAGAAGGTAAAACCGTGATAGGAACTAAATGGGTATTCAAGAATAAGAAGGATGAAGATGGTATCGTCATAAGAAACAAAGCTAGACTTGTTGCCAAAGGTTACCGGCAAGAGGAAGGCATTGATTATGATGAGACGTATGCTCCAGTAGCGCGTATAGAGGCAATCAGAATGTTTATTGCTTACGTAGCTCATAAAAACTTTACAGTCTTTCAGATGGATGTGAAAACAACTTTTCTAAACGGCATTCTTAAGGAGGAAGTGTACGTATCTCAACCAGAAGGGTTCATCAATTCAGATAAGCCAGATCATGTATATATCTTGGACAAAGCCCTTTATGGATTAAAACAAGCCCCTCGAGCATGGTATGACGTTTTATCCAAATTCTTGGTCAAGTCTGGTTTCTCTAAAGGTAAGATTGATACTACTTTATTCATAAAGAAGGAAAAAGCTGATATTATCCTTATTCAGATATATTTTGATGATATAATATTTGGTTCTACTAATCCAAAATATTGCAAAAACTTTTCTAACCTCATGGTGGCACGTTTTCAAATGAGTATGATGGGAGAGATGAATTTCTTTCTCGGACTACAAGTTAAACAGTTTTCTACGGGGATTTTTATTAACCAATCTAAGTACATTTTGGATATTCTTCGGAAGTACAAAATGGAAAATTGTAAACCAATTGGAACCCCGATGGCACCAGGTACTAAGATCCACACTGATCCTTCGGTTAAAAGTGTTGATGTTAGGACTTATAGAGGTATGATAGGTTCATTAATGTATCTTACATTGAGTAGACCAGATATTATGTTTTCAACATGCTTATGTTCTAGATATCAAGCTGCTCCCAAAGAATCCCATTTGGCTGCTCTCAAACGGATTTTTAGATATCTGAAGGGGACTGCAGACCTTGGTTTGTGGTATCCTAAGGATACTGGGTTTCAACTGACTGCATATTCAGATGCAGATCATGCAGGTTGCATGTTGGACAGAAAGAGTACTTCTGGTCACGTTCAATTTCTTGGAGACAAGCTCGTTAGCTGGGCTTCAAAGAAACAGTTATGCGTTTCCACATCGACTGCTGAAGCGGAGTATGTAGCCGCTGCTAGTTGTTGCTCTCAAGTATTGTGGATGCGAACACAGCTACGAGACTATGGCTTTAAGTTTGACAAAATTCCTATCTATTGTGACTCGAAGAGTGCAATCGCGATATCTGCTAATCCTGTCCAGCATACGAAAACCAAACACATTGATGTAAGGTATCATTTTATTAAAGATAATGTTGAAAAAGGAACAATTGAACTTTATTTTGTAAAAACAGATTATGAACTTGCAGATTTATTTACCAAACCCTTAGATGAAAAGATATTTAATTTTCTTGTCTCTAAGCTTGGTATGTTAAATATTAAGACATAATCGGTCATTACCTCATAAAGTTACGTATTGTTATTTTTCGTCATTTTCTTTATCTTTATGTCTGAAGGATATGTACACTTTAATTGTTTGCTCATGATCTCAGGGGGAGTAAGAGAAGATTTTAGATGATCTACATTCATTTGAGGGGGAGTAAAACTAATTTCTGCATTATACTTAACTGACAAAATTTTTGTGATACATGATTTTAGGGGGAGCTTATAAGTCAAAAGGAGTAAGACTATAATTTCTGATTACTTCAAATCAGAACTCGTACATTAATCGTTTTATTGCTTTATGTCATTTTCTTTTAGTATAAATTTTGTGAATAAATTTTTGACTAGACTTTGAGACTTGCAGGATGAGAGAAGCTAACACGATCATATCTAAATGACTACAACTTGACTTTCTGAGATTTAAGATTGCTCGAAAAGGTAAATTTCTTATCTTAATCTCAAATGTATCTGAAAGAAGGACAACTTTCAGGTATAGAATACATGTTCTTAAATGTTCAAATCACTTCTCGATTCTTAAACCGATTTTATAATTTGGAAGTGTGATTTTAAATGTTTTCATTTTATTTTTGTGCTTAAATGATAAACAAACCGTGTGTTTCCAAAGATTAATACTTGCGTATTGTCTTTTCTATATACTTTCAAGTATTCACACACACCGGTTTGAATTTTTGTTCAAATTGTTCTTACCATGTCTCTAAATTGAAACAATTTTTCTTCGATGGTAAGACACTCTGCTTGTATTCAAAGAATTTTGAGCGATATTTCATTTCGAAACGGTCATTTCAAGAATGTCTATATTTTGTTTCGTATAGACAAATATCAATTATTCTTGACCACAAGCTTTAATTGCTATATCATTCATTTCTGATCATTTTTATACAAAGTCAGATTTTCAAACAAGTCTTTTGCATTCATATTCATTCATTCAATATACTTGTTTGAAAATATTTCAATGTTCAAAAAAAAATGCTCAAATCTTCATGATTATATTTTATGAGCATATATTCATCTGATATTTGTATATGAGCTTTAACTGCTATAGTTAAATCATTTGAGCAACACATGCTTTATAGGAACTATGGGTTCTTTGTGCTAGGAATTAACTAAACTTCTATGGATTCACGTTAACCAGTGTTTCCTACCCAAGAAGTTAATCCTTTAGTGATTGAGTGTAAGGAGTCTAAAAGAAATGAGTGTGGGTGTGATGAGGTAAAATGGACATGAGAGATTGGTTAGTAGTGAGCTTAATGATTAAAAAGAAAGAGGGTGTGAGATCAGAGTAAAAGAATATCAAACTCTGCACCAAATACTTTCTGAGTCGGGCAGCCACATTACTAATGTTTCACATTTCTTCGTGAACGTTATTGAAACAGGCAATTAGCCCATGCCAACTCTTGACTAAACCCCACAAGCTACTCATTTTCTTCTCAAAAAGAAAATGTTCCATATTTTTCTGGGGACGCAGCACATAATCTATCTGGTTTTCATTTGGAAAATCTGGATATTGAAACAGAAGGAAGTCTGCCCCACCTTCGCACTTCAATCATGCACTTAGAGTCTGTGTTTATCAACTGTTGTCTCAGTGGTTTACACTATGTTGAGCCTTATTAAAAGCAATCACCATGCTTAATTCTTTCTACACATGCACGAGCACACAAAGAATTTGTTTCTTTGTCATAACATTCATAGAAATTGCCTTTGTGGTATTTCGATGATTGGATGGAAGCCCTGGGGGAGTGAACATCACAAAAGCTCCTTTATATTGTGTATTCGTTACACACAGTGACTTTGTGTTACTGACAAGCATTTTAACTGATTCATCTGTTGATTCAGGAGTTACATTCTTATTTTGTCTGGATTTGCAAAGATCTAGATGAATACTTGGTTATGGATCACCGAATCAGAGGCTCAGTTTGGAAAAGATCAGAATGGTCAAAGACATTTCTTGGACGAAAAGTTTTGATGATATAGATGCTCAAATCATCAAAAAGGGGGAGATGATATGAAGAAATGTTAAAGTTTTGAAGTTTGAAAGAGATGATATCAAGAAGTGATAAAGTTTTGAGAAGTTGATTTTCTGAAATGTTCAATTCAGAAAGTTCAAAGGGAAGATTTGAAGATAATCAAAGAATTTCTGAAGATTTGAAGAAATTTTCTTTGAAGATTATTTGCTGAAGCAATCTGAGCTGAATTTGAAGATAATTTCTTTCCAAAGTCTGAAAGTGTTGTGTGAAAGTTTTGAGGAGATTGTTACTCGTTTGAAGAGAGTTTTGGAAAGAAGACCGTCAAAGAAAAAAGGGGAGATTATTTTGACAGAGCTTAAAGTGAAGACTGAATTGCTAGATTTTTTCAACAGTGATATTGAATCCAAAGGGGGAGATTGTTAGAGCATAAATCTGTTGGATACAAGATCAATAATACTGAAGGTCAAAGTTGAGAAAGTCAAAGCTGCTAAAGTCAAATCTCATTAAAAGTCAAAGTCTATTTTGTAATAAGTCAAACTTAGTTGTATTTGTTTTTGTTTTTAGTTTTCTTGTATTAGGTGGTAGTATAAATACTTTTTCTCTTTGTATTTCCAGATGAGGTGACATTAGTTGATATATCAAAGAGTTAGAATTGAGATTTGAGAGAGAATACGTAGAGAGAGAGAGAGAAAGTTCTAGAGAGAGAAAGTGTAAATTGAGAATTAAAGAGTAATCAAACAGGTAATCTTTGAATTGAATCTTGTTTGTTTGATTGTTTTGTATTAGAAACTAGAATCTGGAACACACAAGAAGAAGTGAGGAGAGAGAGTCGGGAGCGAAGTTCAGAGATACTTACCTCGTTGGGGAGCGTCTTGACCTCCAGGGAGCGCTGACCCACTTTTGGAGAAGATGCATCCGAGTTAGTGGGGTAAGTAGCAGGGTAGAGGAACTTCAAGTACGCGCAAATAAAGCGTACGTAGGGGACCTTGGGATCCCTTTCGGTCTTATCTATCTTTGACTTGAGATCGTCAAAGATAGTTGTTGTGTAGTCGAAGTTTCGTCCAGTGATCACTGAGTAAGCCATCTGGACCTGAATCTTGCTTGCTTGGTCCAGTGACCCACTCTTCCCACTCATACACTGAATGAAGTGTGAGAAGATGTAGTTAAGCTGAGAAGGCATCAGTGCCTTCTTCACAAGAGTCAGCTTCTTGTTTGGAATCGTCGTCCTTGGCTTGGGTTCCCAAGCATATTCCATGGCATCCAGAAATTGGATGAGTTCAGCATCAGTTGGCAAGGCGTCGAATCCATTCCTGGGTTTGTCAGGAATACGCAGAGCTTTCCTCAGGCCTAAAGCAGTCATCATCCCTGAGCCAAGTTGAGTGCTGAAGGAGATAGCAGGAACCTGTTCACCCTTTTTGTTGGTGATAGAGGTTTCGTCAGCGGTAAACCAGAATTGTTGGAGAAGAGCTTTGGAGGGTGTTGGATCCACAGTGATAGCATAAGCAATGCAGGATTGCTTTAGAAACATTGCAGCTTCCTTCAGATGTGGGTACTTAACACCGTCAAAATCGAGGCGAGCGAGATGATTGTTCTTTGGAAGCTCCGAGTCAGTGATGGCGAACTTGACGTTCTTAGAGGCGACAAGTGCAGATTGAGCCATTCTGAGCTATGAGTAGATAAAAGAGTAGAAGAAAGGTTTGAGTCTAAAAATAAATAAGATTTGTCCAGTTTCTATTTTGGGAAAGAAACATAGGGAAATCAACAAATTTGAAGATTAAAAAGGTGTTCTTGACAGAAGATACAAGAACAAGAAGAAAAACCAAGGATTTTGAATGAAGAACAATCAAAATAGAATGGTTTTTACAGAATAAAATCAAAAATGAAAATGATTTTATGTGATTAGAATCTTATAAACCCATAAATGGAGTTTTATGTAAAAAGATTTAAGATAAGAATTTGGAAAAGATCAAGAATAACCTGTTCATCTTTGAAGAAGATGATGCAAATGCTTGAGAATGCTAGAATGCTTGAGAGAGTATTCTTGCTTTGAAAGTATTTCCAGAAAGCGTAAAATGATAAAAATGGAAAAACATTCCTTTTATATGTGAGAGAAAGGAGAGAGAATGTGAGAGGCGGGAAAACAAATGCTCATCATGACATGGACACGTCCCACGAAGTTGATTGGATAGAAGGGCAATGGACGAACGTGTCAAAAAAAGGCATGTCGTGGATTGTCGATTCAAATGACGTCATAGAAAAGAGACTGTTCATTTGTCCGTTTTGAAATTATCGCTGAAGAAAAGTCAGCGATAGATTTTTCTTTTTGAAAGTATCCCTGATAGTAAAGATAGGGATAGATTTTCTTTTAAAGGATCACTGATTAGAAATATCAGTGATAAATTTATTTTTCAAAAAGCTTTTAATCATTTGAAGAAAGTTCAGTGATTAAGGTTTATATTTTGAAAAACAACTGAATGAAGATTCAGTTGTAGGGATTGAGAGAACATACCTGAGAGTCAGAATATTTATCAGAGAATGATAAAAGGGGAACTTATGAGTACTAACACAATGCATTAACGCTGAAGAATTATTCTTCGAGATTCAGCATTCCAAGCTCACTGATGAGAAAGTTGAAGCTTGTCTCATCAAGAGGTTTGGTGAATAAATCAGCAAGCTGAAAGTCAGTAGGGATAAAGTGAAGTTAAATATCATCATTCATCACATGATCTCTGATAAAGTGATATCTGATCTCTATGTGTTTCGTCTTTGAATGTAGCACTGGATTATTTGCTATAGCGATAGCACTACTGCTGTCGCAATAGATAGGAATCTTTGACAGGTGAAGGTCATAGTCTAATAGTTGATTTCTCAACCACAAGATTTAAGAACAACAGCTTCCAGCGGATACATATTCAGCTTCAGCTGTGGAAGTGGACACTGAATTTTGCTTTTTGCTTGTCCAGCTTACCAGCTTTCCTCCGAGGAGTTAACATCCACCAGTGGTACTCTTTCGGTCAAGTTTACAGCCTGCAAAATCACTATCAGAATAACCAGTTAGATCGAACCCTGAGTCTTTGGGATACCAAAGACCGAGGTTAGAAGTTCCTTTCAGATATCTGAATATACGCTTAGCAGCGATCAGATGGGATTCCTTGGGTTCAGATTGATAGCATGCACATAAACAAGTAGAATACATGATGTCAGGTCGGCTCGCCGTCAGATACAGTAGGGAGCCTATCATTCCTCTATAGGCAGTGACATTAACAGGTTTTCCAGAAGGATCTTTGTTAAGTGTCAGGGGTGGTGCCATAGGAGTTTTCATTGATGAAGTTTGTGTAAGATCAAACTTCTTCAGCATATCTTTAACATACTTACCTTGGCTGATGAAAGTACCTTTATCAGATTGTTTAATCTGAAGACCAAGAAAATATGTCAGCTCACCCATCATACTCATTTTATATTCTTTCTTCATTCTTTCAGCGAAGCGAGTACATAGAGATGGGTTAGTAGAACCAAATATTATGTCATCGACATATATTTGTACAAGAATTATATGACCTTTTATCTTTCTGAAAAATAACGTATTATCAATCTTGCCACGTTCAAAATTTTCAGTAATAAGAAATGATGAGAGAGTGTCATACCAAGCACGAGGGGCTTGTTTTAGACCATAGAGAGCCTTATCCAATTTATAAACATAATTTGGATACTTAGGGTCATAGAACCCTGGTGGTTGTTCTACATAGACTTCTTCATTTAGCTTTCCATTGAGGAACGCTGATTTTACGTCCATTTGATAAACGATGAAGTCTTTATAGACTGCATAAGCTAAGAATAGTCGAATTGCTTCGAGCCTAGCCACAGGGGCAAAGGTTTCATCATAGTCTATGCCTTCCTCTTGTTTGTATCCCTGAGCAACAAGTCGAGCCTTGTTGCGGGTTACAGTTCCATGTTCATCTAAATTGTTTCTAAACACCCATTTGGTGCCTATAACAGTTTTTTCAGATGGTCTAGGAACGAGATTCCAAACATTGTTATGGGTAAACTCAGTCAGCTCTTCTTGCATAGCGCTGACCCAGTTTGGATCTCTGAGGGCATCATCAGTCTTCTTTGGTTCTATTAAAGATAGAAAGTTGACAAAGAGACAGATATTACCTGAGCTTCGTCGTGTCTGAATACCTGCATCTGGATCACCAAGAATTTGATCTATTGGATGATCTCTGGTCCATCGCTGAGCAGGAGTATGATCGCTCACCTCATAGATTGAATCAACAATTGGGATGTTTACTGATGAGGACGTTTGAAGTTCATCAGCAATTAACTGTTGAGTAGTGGACAACCTGTTGTTATCAGAGAGGTTTTCAGACAGAGGTAGATCTGATGGTAGAAAGGTGTTTAGAGGTTCAGCTGAAACCCATGAGTTCGATTCAGCGCTAGGAGGTATAATATTTGGATCATCATCAGCGGCTGGAGAATCTGAATGCTGATGGTTTGAGAAGAAGGGTTCAGTTTCCTTGTAGTGAGAAAACATCCAAGCATTTAACTCTTCATTGTTAGTGATTGGTTTGGATTTCGCTGAGCGAGTTTCATCAAAAGTGACATGAATTATTTCTTCCACAGATTGTCTTCGTTTGTTGAAAACTCTGTAGGCTTTTGAGATGGAGGAATATCCTAGAAATATTCCATCATCAGCTTTTGGGTCGAACTTTCCAAGCTGATCTTTGTTGTTTAAGATAAAGCACTGACAACCAAAGATATGAAGAAAGCTGATAGAAGGCTTCCTTCCATGAAAGAGTTCATAAGTTGTCTTACCAAATCGCTTTACTATCAGCGATCAGTTTTGAGTAAAACATGAAGTGTTTACAGCTTCTGCCCAAAATTGAGTAGGGAGATGAGAATCGCTGAGCATTGATCTAGCAGCTTCAATGATCGTTCTGTTTCTTCTTTCAGCGACTCCGTTTTGATGAGGTGTTCTGACTGTAGAGATGTTATGAGAAATTCCCTTGTTTTCAAAGAAATTGTTCAGGGAACTGTTTTTGAATTCAGTTCCATGATCACTTCTTATTGAACGAACAGTAAGATTATTCAACACATCCATCTTTTTAACAAAAGATATTAGTTCTTCTGGAGTATCACTCTTACAGCGAAGAAAGATAACCCAGGTATAGCGAGAAAATTCATCTACAATGACAAGCGTATATTTCTTTACAGCTATTGATTGGATATTGACAGGGCCAAACAGATCCATATGCAAGAGCTGAAGAGGACTTGTCACTGAGGAAACTTGTTTAGACTTGAAACTAGCTTTTGTTTGTTTTCCTTTTTCACATGTTGAGCAGAGAGATTCTTTAGCATATGAGTGCTGAGGAAGACCAGAAACCAGTTCCTTAGATGATAGAGAATTCAAGGTTTTGAAGTTTAGATGAGAGAGCCTTTTGTGCCATAGCCAGTTGACATCAGAAGAGGCCTTAGAGAGAAAACATAAGTTTTCAGTGGTAGTAGAGTCCATATCTATTACGTAGACATTTTCTCTGCGATAACCACTGAGAGCAAGTTTTCCTTTCTCATCCACCACTGAACATGCTTTTTTAGAAAAGCAAACTTCGTAGTCTTTATCACATAGCTGACTGATGCTTAGAAGGTTGTGCTTCAGTCCATCTACATAAGCGACTCTTCGAAAGGTAGTTGTCCCATTGCTGAGGACACCAAACCCTCAGGTATATCCTTTTCCATTTCCACCGAAGGTCACAGAGGGACCTTTCTCTTCCTTGTATTCAGTGATAAGGTCTTTTTGTCCAGTCATATGACGAGAACATCCACTATCAAGATACCAGATGCCCTTTGATCCCTGCACACATAAGGAAGATTAAGCATTGTTTGGTACCTACTTTTCAATGGGTCCTTTAGAGTTAGTGGATGTGGAAGCTTCAGCAGTCTTCACAGCAGATGAAGATTCAGCTTCAGTGGTGATCTTCACTTTGGTTAATTTCTTAACCTTAGTGGTTTTCTTCACTTTGGTTGATTTTTCAGCTTTAGTGACCTTTTCAGCCTTGGAGACATTCATCTTCACTTTAACTGATTTATCAGCTTTAGTGGCAGTTGGACATTTGCTTGCAATATGGTCAGTAAAACCACAGTGATAGCATTTTCTATATTTGAAAATGGTTTTAGGACTAGAAGTAGAAGGTTTTGCAAGTTTAAGATGAGCAGGGCCAAGTCCAAGAATGCTTTTCTCATGAGATCTGGGAGAATTTTCATTTCTTCAGATTTCATGGGTCTTAGATTAATCTTTAGCTTTGGAGGACAGAGATCGAAGATTTCTATCACAGAGCTAGAAGATTGATTTATTGAAGGTTTAGAAGGAACTTTCAGTTTTGCTTTCTTGGTAGCCTTCTGGGGACGAAGAATGGACTTTCCTTTATCCGCAGACTTAGTGTCTTTGGATTTTTCCTCAGGGATAGAATTAGAAGAAGAAGGATAAAATTGATCATACGAAGTGTCAGAGATAGGAGTGACAAACGTTCCAAACTTAAGCATGGAACTTTCTTCTTTAGGCTCATCCTGTGGTATCCAAAAGCCAAGACCAGTTTTATCACTTTCAGGAGTTTGAGGATTTATTATCTCAGAGATCTTTGTTGATGATTTGCACCATTTTTCAACATGAGCCTTTTCTGCTTTTAGAGCAGCGATGGCTTGTTCGCGTTCAATGCTGATGATTTCATTTATAATGACTTGATCTTTCAAATTTTCTTCTAAAAGATTTAGTTCTCTGATCTTTTCATGACATTTCTCTAGCTTTTGAGTTAAATGAGCATTTTTATTCTCAGCTTGAGTTTTGTCGTTTAGAGCATTATAAAGGTCAATCGTCAGCACATCAACAACGCGACTTCTCTCAGCTTCAGGCAGAGAGGGATTTGTAGAGATAGATACCTGAGATGATATGTAGCTCATAGAAGGTTCAGATGGTTCTTCCACTTCTTCTTTAATCTCGGTCATGAGGCAAAGATTAGCGACTTATTCTTCATCTGAACTTGATTCTTCTGATTCAGCCCAGTCATGTTCTTCAGCGATGAGACCTTTACCTTTTCGCTTATAGCTTTTCAGCTTTTGATATTTGTTCTTCAGCTTTAGGTATTTATCATCACTGGATCTTCTTGAGGTAGAATGTTTGAACACCTTTTTTGATCTGCACTCACTAGCAAAGTGTCCAATCTTTTCACAGTTATAGCAAGTGGCAGTAGCCTTATCAACAGGCGTTGATTTTGGATTTTCAGTAAGAGAGAGAGGCTTACTTCTTCGGAAGTTGCTCTTTCTTGCAAATCTCTTAAAAGAGTTTGTCAAGAGTGCTAAGGACTCATAAAACACTGAAAGATCAGGGTCTGATAGATCCTCAGATTCAGAATCTAACTCAGTGATGGTGAGAGTAGATCGCTGAGATGGAATTATCTCTAAAGAGACTAAAGCAACAGGAGTGCTTTTAGAGTCCTTAGAATCTTTAACAAGATT
Organism: Arctium minus; assembly: GCA_954870635.1. NCBI lineage: Eukaryota > Viridiplantae > Streptophyta > Magnoliopsida > Asterales > Asteraceae > Arctium > Arctium minus. The sequence continues at coordinate 60,536,741 of OX941088.1, read as the reverse complement.
CTTTTTCAGGAGATTTGATTGCTCATAGTTGAGCAATATTCCATACAAAGTGCTTAGAGAAAGAGAATTTAAGTCTTTTGTCAGCTTAAGACATATTGAATAACTGTCCCAGCTTTCAGGAAGACATTCTAAGAATTTTGTTAAGACCTCAGAATTAGAATAGGTCCTACCAACAGTTCTTAGATCAATGATTAAGCAGTTAAATCGCTGATGAACGTCAAAAAGAGATTCATTCTTACCAGCGATGAAACTTTCATACTGTCTTACCAAGTTAATCTTTCGAGTCTCTTGGATTTCAGTGGTGCCCTCATATTGAACACATATGGTTTCCCACATTTCTTTAGAAGTTTTCAGATGCATGATGGAATGGAAAACTTCATCAGGCAGAGCCATTGAGATAATGGTCTTTGCTCTTGCATCTATACCTACCTTCTTTTTGTCTTCATCACTCCACTGTCTTATTTCCTTAACGACATAGCGTTCAGGGACAACTTCAGTGGTGGCAGTAGCGGAAACTGCAACTATAATTCTAACAGGTTCATAGGGTCCATTTTCTATATATTCAGGTATAGTAGGATCAGCACCTTCAAGAAATAGCATCATTCGATTTTTCCATAGAGAAAAGTTATCTCTGCTAAATCGAGGAGGTTTAGAAAGTGAACCATTATCATAGTAGTTTGTGTTTGTGTTAAGTGCCATTTAGAATAGCAAAGAAGAGAATAAAGCAAGATCTTGTTTATTAGATTAAACAGACTGCTCTGATACCACTTGTTGGTCCCGAAGGTGCTTAACAAGTTTGTAGAAGGGGGGGGTTGAATACAAACACAGAATTTAAAGTTTAATAAATTGTTTATTGATAAATCAAATACAATTTACAAGTTTGTTGCGAAATAAGATTAAGACAGACTCAATCTAAACAAACTTAACAAACACTAAGATGGTTGCACAAGAAATTCAGAGAAAGGAGGATTAAGAGATATAGAAAACAAAGGTTTCTATTTGGAGTTCAAGGATTGAGCACACCCTCAGATGGAGGGGTGAACTTCCTATTTATACCCTATGCGTTAAATGCATGGCAGGGCACTTTACACGTGGCGTTTACTGATTGGATTTGAATGTCTGACTTTGGGAGACATGCTTTCGGCCGGATCATGAACAGTGTAGTTGACAGAGTTGTTGTACGAATTGTGGCAGAGGCATGTCCGTTCTGACACATCGTACTGAGTTATGCAAGGTTAGACAAAAAGAAACTTGAGGTATAAGCTAAGTGATCATTCAATCGCTGAATATCTCTTTCAGCAGAGATATCAAGAGTTCAGCGATCGCTGAAGCTTTACTCATGTTCCTTCGCGTATAAGTAGAGTTGTCTTTGCTTCACTGATATCCGCATCAGGTCACTAGTAGACTTCTCTTTATTCAGCAGCTTCGTCTTCGATTCAGCTATGAACATCTGTTGACACGAGACTTGTCTTCAGGGATTACGTTACTGTTTACATCAGAACTATCAGTGATAACTGAACAGACTCAGTTTGATCACTGATAGCGAAACACTAATACATATTAAATGTTTGAGAAAGACTATCAACGATAACTGAACAGACTCAGTCTGATCGCTGATGGTGAAACACTAATACATATTAAACGTAATTTTCACTAAGTATAGAAAAGGGTCGTTATCAAATCACTGAGAGAGCTTGGATCAACAAAATAATATCTAGATATTAAATCTAGATATTATGGAAGTGTGTTAGACACACTTTAGATAAGATATTGTATCTCTCAACAACTCTCAATCAGATTAGATATTATCAAGAACACAAAAACACAAACTTAAAGGTGTAAATCAGAGAGAAAACAGAGAACACAATCTAGAGCTTAAATCGATCAATCCTGTAACCATTGTTATAATTGTTAGCGCATAAATCTGTTGGATACAAGATCAAGTATTCTGAAGGTCAAAGTTGAGAAAGTCAAAGCTGCTAAAGTCAAATCCCATTAAAAGTCAAAGTCTCTTAATAAAAGTCAATGTCTTTCTATTTGTTGTTTCCTTGTTTTAGATGGTAGTATAAATAGTTTTTCTATTTTGTATTTTAGGTGTGACAAGGAATGTACGTATTGTAATATCAGATTTTAGAGAATAAGATTTAGAGAGAGAAAGAGTTCAAGAAAATGCGAATTCTGAATTACAGAGTGTTTTTGGAGCATATTTTTGTTAGGAAGTGGTCGAAAAGTGTATTAGATCGAGTTCTTGTAATCAAATTTTAGTTTTGCACTGTAAAATCACTCGAATTCTGTAATTTTCATTAAGTTTTCTTCACGAGTAGTTCAGTTTCTGTTTCATCGATTTTTTTTTGTTGTAAGTGGTTGTTTATAAATTTCTTGAGTTGTAATTCGTTCTAGTGTTGTAATCGAGCAACAATCCAGAGTTTCAAATCATTTGGATCAAGTTTGGATCGAAATCAAATGGAAAAGTTAGTTTTTGGGTCGATAGAAGGAAGAACGCGCTAGATCTCTCAAACGCGCAAGTTCTTCGTGAAACGCGCTAGTTCGTCGTGAAACGCGCAAGATTCATAAGCTAGAACGCGCAAGTCGAAGGGTTAATTTTTGGTCTAAAACGCGCAAGGGCTATCTGCGAGTTCTAAGAAACGCGTTAGTAGTGGCCAGCGAGTTCTACAAACTCGCTAATCGAAGCTAGCGAGTTTGAAAGGAACAGTTGTTTGCGAGTTCTTCGACGTGCGAGTTTGGAAAACGCGCACACCTCTGTTAGCGAGTTTCAGTGTGAACAATTTTTAGCGAGTTTAGGCACTTGCGAGTTTCATCATCTGCGAGTTTGATCTGCGAGTTTGCCTGCGAGTTTGCTTGCGAGTTTGTCTGCGAGTTTGCTTGCGAGTTTGTCTGCGAGTTTGCTTGAGAGTTTATCAAACGCGCAAGTCTCGATATGCGTGTTTCTCAGTCTGCGAGTTTTAAGCCTGAATAGGGACTTGCGAGTTTCTATACTTAGAATATTTTCTGAGAAAATTTTCAAAACTGTAATATGGAAGGATTGATTTCTATTCAGTTCTATTCAAAGGAAAGTATGAGCAATGGAAGGATCGATTTCTGGATTTTATAGACCGACATGCAAATGGAGAAAATATTCTGGAATCAATCAAAGACGGTCCTATGAAACCAATCATGGTTAATGTACCTGATGATGATGATGATGATTCTTCTGATAGTGGACATGGTGATGTGGAAAAGGAAGAAAAGACAAAACAAGTTAAGGTTGATTTCTCTCAGTATTCTGAAGAACAGAAGAGTCGATATAAAGCTGACAAGCAAGCGAGATCTCTTCTACTCTAAAGCATTCCCAATGACATCTACATCAAGATTGATAGCTACAAGCATGATGCTAAACAGATGTGGAATCAATTGGAAAAGATGATGATGGGATCAAAGATCGGGAATCAGATAAAGGTGGCTAACTGCATCAATAATTATGAGGAATTCAAGGCTAAAGAGAATGAGAGTCTAGAAGACACATATGAAAGATTCACTTTGCTTCTGAATGAGCTGACAAAAAACAAAGTCAAAAAGAAGCAGTTGGAAAATAATGTCAAATTCCTGAGCATCCTACGACCAGAGTGGAAGAAACATACTCGTAGGATGAAGCAGATGAAAGACTTAAGTGAAATACCTCTTCACGAAGTTTATGAGACCTTACGTCAGAATGAGGAAGAGGTAGAGGAGAAAAGAGCTGAGAAGAATAAGGCAGCACAAGTTCCTGATCCTATTGCCTTAGTAGCTGGAGAGAAGGTGAAAGAAAAGAAAGAGAAGAAAAAGAAGAAAGTTCTTACCAGTTCTGAGTCAGATTCTGTTTCAGATAGTGATGATGGAGAGAATTTGAAACAAGCCATGCTGTTGCTGACCCGTGCGTTTCAAAGGAGTTTTATAAGAAGCCGGGGTCAAATTCTCAAAGGTATTCTTCTTCGAGTTCCAAGAACCATGAGCATCGGGAAAAAGTGGAAGGAAAGAGATATGAAGAGAAACGATATGTGGAAAAGAAACTCGATGAGAAGAAGAAGTTTATGAATGACTACACCACTGTTGAAAAGCCAGCAACTGAATCAATCAAATGCTACAATTGTGGAAAGATGGGTCATTTTGCAAAAGATTGTCGAAAGCCGAAAGTTCGCAACTCTCAGTACTATCAGAACAAGTTGCTTTTGGCAAGACAACAAGAAGCGGGTGTCGCTCTAATGGCTGAAGATGAGTTTTGGCTGGATTACTCAGAAGGAGAAGAAGATGACAAGAAAGAAGAAACAACTCATATCTGTCTCATGGGCAAAGAAGTTAAGGATGACGAGTCAGATGATGAGGCAGTTAATGAGGTATTAAATTTAACTGAAAAAGATTTTATTACCAAAATGGAAACCATAATGGTTGAGCTTCAAAATTTACAAAATAATCTGAAAAAGGAAAAAGAAAGAGTTGCTAAAAAAAACAAGAAGATCTTCGAGCTTAATACGTCTATTATTTCAAACAAAGATCTGATTGATTCTTTACGCAAGTCTGATTTTGATTCTAAATCTAAAGAAGATTGTTTTGAAAAGAAGATTTCTGAGTTTGAAGGTAAAGTGTCTAAATATGAGTTTGAGAAGAATGAATCTGCACTAACTGTTTATAAATTGCAGGTTGAAAACAAGAATTTGAATAAGAAGGTAAATGGTCTGGAAGCAAAACTTTATGCGAGAGGTCAAACAGATCAAACCATTTTTCTAAATGCACCTAATGAAGAGGCTGATGTTAAAGAGAAATGGGGAATTGGTTTTGAAAACCCCCATTATCTTAAGAAAGCCATCAGAAAACAGCCGGCACTTTATAACTATGATTTTCTTGCTTGTGCTGGTAAACGTACTCATTTAAAACCCAAATTTGTTACCAAATTGCCAGACGAAGTTGAGGCCAAAAAAATGAAAATAGAAAGAATAAAAAGAAAATGCAACTACCGTTTAACTATGCAAAGTTAAATGATAGTTATCTTTCAAAAACACCAAAAGTTCTTTCAAACGACTATTTTGTTAGTTATTCCGCTTCTGAGATGAAGGCAAAACCTGCAATTGCAAAGGTTTATGTTCCTACATCTATTCTTGAAAGCAAAATAGTCGATCTTGAAAATGTTTTATCTGATGAAAAACTTTTGGCTGATATTCAACAAAGTGTATTTTCTACAGTTTTAAAGAACACTGTTTTTCAAGCTAAATCAACAAAGTGTTCTAAAGTTTCTAAGGCACCTCAAACTTTCTCTGATAATTCTGATGACTTATTTGAGTCTGCAAATGATTCTTTTAATTCTGATGATGGGTGCATGGAAGAATCAGATATGTTTGATGTCCATTCTAAACTTCCTGATCATTCTACTTGTCTTAAAAATGACAAAGTGTTACCAAGTGGTGTAAATATTGTTGAATCATCAACTAAGGTTGGTGAATCAGTTTCTGTAACTGCTGATTACTATGCCCATGGTAAGAAACATAAGAAACAGCGATTACAGAAACAGAAATACACTGGTACACAAAAGAAAACTCAGTCTCAGAAATCTTCTTTTCCAAATAAATCCATATCCTATGTTTCATATTTAAGGAAGAAAAAGTCGAAAGCTCAATCTGAATGGAGACCAAAACGGAGGGATGATGAGATAGCAGAATCACTTTCTGATAATTCCTGTATTAGATTAGTTAGTAGTGACACTGATGTAGTTGGTCAAATTGCTTCAAATAATCAAAACCTTATAACTTCTTACAAGCGGTATTCAATAAAGCAATTGATTCAATTATCTCCTATTACTACTACATCTTATCATTAACAGAGAAATGATTTTGCTTATTCTCATAATTCTTCTGATTGGTATGAATCTTATCATGTATTTTCCTTAAGATCAAATGTTTGTAAAAGTTTTCAAAAGAACAGAGGGTCCATTTTTAAGTGGATACCAAAATCTTGTACTAAACTGATAGGGCCCGTTTTTAAATGGGTACCTAAATGTATTGTCTCCTGATTTCTCTTGCAGACCCGGCATATGTGGTACTTGGATAGTAGATGTTCCAAGCATATGACTGGGCAAAAAGCTTTATTCTCTAACTATACAGAGAAATTCAGTGGAAATGTCAGATTTGGAAACGATCAGCTTTCACCTATCCTAGGATATGGTGACATTATACAAGACAACATAACAATCAGTAAAGTGAGTTATGTCGAAGGCTTGGGGCACAACTTATTCAGCATTGGTCAATTCTGCGATAAAGGGTTAGAGGTCAACTTCAAGTCTAAGAGTTGCTCAGTTCGCACTGAAGATGGAACAGAACTCTTATCTGGAAATCGAAAGACCAACCTCTACACCATCAATTTGTCCAAAGTTTAGATTGACAGTAAAGTATGCTTATTGTCAAAAGATTCAATGCAACAAAGTTGGCTCTGGCACAGACGTTTATCTCATTTGAACTTTCGTTACATCAACAAGCTGGTTCGTGGGAAATTGGTCAAAGGACTTCCCGAGCTTAAATATGAAAGACAACACTTATGCGCAGCTTGTGAGAAGGGTAAGATGAAGAGAGCCGCACATAAACCGAAGCCTGAACCAAGCACTAGTTCTCCGTTAGAATTGCTACACATGGATTTATGTGGTCCAATGAGAACTCAGAGTTTGGGTGGTAAGAAATACGTGTTGGTCATTGTGGACGATTATTCAAGATACACGTGGGTCAAATTTCTTCGATCTAAAGATGAGACACCGGAAGTTCTCATTACTTTCTTAAAGACGACCCAAGTGAAAATGCAGCGATCAGTAAAGTTTCTTCGTACTGACAATGGCACAGAATTCAAGAACAAGATTGTTGATGAATATCTCGAATCAGTTGGGATTTCACATCAGTATTCTGCTGCCAGAACGCCTGAACAAAATGGAGTAGTCGAAAGGCGAAATCGAACGCTAGTCGAGGCTGCTCGGACTATGCTTAGCCAATCAGACTTACCTCTATTGTTGTGGGCAGAAGCTGTGTCGACTGCATGTCATACGCAAAATCGTTCCATAATTCACCGCCGATTTCAAAAGACTCCTTATGAGCTGATCAACAACAGAACACCAACTATCAAATATTTTCACATATTTGGGTGTAAATATTTTGTGCTTAACGATAGAGAGAGTCTGAATAAATTCAGTGCTAAGGCGGACGAAGGCATCTTTATCGGTTATTCTTCAACATCTGCTGCATATCGTGTTTATCTAAAGAAGTTAAAGACAGTTATAGAGAGCGTCAATGTCACATTTGATGAAGAGATGGCTTCTGATCAAATCAGTTCAGAAACCGTTATCACAGGAGTTTTAGCTTCTGGGCAGATCAGTCCAGAACCTGCATCTACAGCGACTAATTCGGATAACGCATCTACATCTACTTCTCATTTAACTGATTTAGATTTGTTATTTGAATTCTTTTATGATGAGTTTCTCGGAACTAATGTATCTAAATCTGCTGTGACTGACAGGCTTGAAGACACAAGTTGCAATCATCCAGTCACTTCAGATGTTATTACTGAACAAGCATCCCCAGTTCAAACAGAAACTCATATTCCTATTGTTACTCCTACAGTTGAAGATACACAAGTTAATGTTGAGCCAGAAGTAACTGTTTCAGTTGGGTGTACTACTTTGTCTACTCAACAGCCTGAATCTGCTGTTCCAACTGATACTTCTGCATATGAACCTTCAACTGAGAACCCCCCTCATGAAATTCAAACTGAAGATTCTGAAAGTGGATTTCTAGATGATGATCATATTCAAACTTCATCTACTCCACTCTCTCATGAGCATCGCTGGACCAAAGAGCATCCATTACATCAAGTAATTGGAGATCTCAACAAGCCTGTACAGACTAGGTCAGCGACACTTAACCAATGTATGCATGACTCGTTCCTCAGCAAGATTAAGCCAACACGAGTATCTGAGGCTCTTGTTGATTCGGACTGGGTATCTGCAATGCAAGAAGAGATCAATCAGTTTGAAGCCCTAAAGGTTTGGAGATTAGTTCCTAAGCCAGAAGGAAAGACCGTGATAGGAACTAAATAGGTATTCAAGAACAAAAAGGATGAAGATGGTATCGTCAAAAGAAACAAAGATAGACTTGTTGCCAAAGGCTACCGGCAAGAGGAAGGCATTGATTATGATGAGACGTATGCTCCATTAGCTCGTATAGAAGCAATCCGCATGTTTCTAGTATACGCAGCTCATAAGAATTTCACAGTCTATCAGATGGATGTGAAAACAGCCTTTCTGAATGGCATTCTTAAGGAGGAAGTGTACGTGTCTCAACCAGAAGGGTTTGTCAATCCAGATAAGCCAGATCATGTTTACATCTTGGACAAAGCCCTTTATGGATTAAAACAAGCCCCTCGAGCATGGTATGACGTTTTATCCATATTCTTGGTCAAGTCTGGTTTCTCCAAAGGTAAGATTGATACTACTTTATTCATCAAGAAGGAAAAAGCTGATATTATTCTTATTCAGATATATGTTGATGATATAATATTTGGTTCTACTAATCCAAAATATTGCAAAAACATTTCTAACCTCATGGTGTCACGTTTTCAAATGAGTATGATGGGAGAGATGAATTTCTTTCTCGGATTACAAGTTAAACAGTTTTCTACGGGGATTTTTATTAACCAATCTAAGTACATTTTGGACATTCTTAGGAAGTACAAAATGGAAAATTGTAAACCAATTGGAACCCCGATGGCACCTGGTACTAAGATCCACACTGATCCTTCGGGTAAAAGTGTTGATGTTAGAACATATAGAGGTATGATAGGATCGTTAATGTATCTTACATCAAGTAGACCAGATATTATGTTTTCAACATGTTTATGTTCTAGATATCAAGCTGCTCCCAAAGAATCCCATTTGGCGGTTAACAAACGGATCTTTAGATATCTGAAGGGCACTGCAGACCTTCGTTTGTGGTATCCTAAAGATACTGGGTTTCAACTGACTGCATATTCAGATGCAGATCATGCAGGTTGTATGTTGGATAGAAAGAGTACTTCTGGTCACGTTCAATTTCTTGGAGACAAGCTCGTTAGCTGGGCTTCAAAGAAACAATTATGCGTTTCCACATCGACTGCTGAAGTAGAGTATGTAGCTGCTGCTAGTTGCTGCTCTCAAATATTGTGGATGCGAACACAGCTACGAGACTATGGCTTTAAGTTTGACAAAATTCCTATCTACTGTGACTTGAAGAGTGCAATCGCCATATCTGCTAATCCTGTCCAACATACTAAGACCAAACACATTGATGTAAGGTATCATTTTATAAAAGATAATGTTGAAAAAGGAACAATTGAACTCTATTTTGTAAAAATGGATTATCAACTTGCAGATTTATTTACCAAACCATTAGATGAAAATAGATTTAATTTTCTTATCTCTAAGCTTGGTATGTTAAATCTGAAGACATAATCAGTTATTACCTAATATAGTTATTACCTAATATAGTTATCTCTATTTTGTTATTTTATGTTAAATCTGAAGACATATCCTTTATTTCTGAAGGATACCTGCACTTTAATTATTTGCTCATGATCTCAGGGGGAGTATGAGAAGATTTTAGATGATCTACATTCATTTGAGGGGGAGCATAACTAATTTCTGCATTATACTTAATTGACAAAATTTTTGTGATGCATGATTTTAGGGGGAGCTTATAAGTCAAAAGGAGTAAGACTATGATTTCTGATTACTTCAGATCAGAACTCGAATCTTAAAAGTTTTATTGCCTTTATGTCTTTTAATTTTTGAATAAATTTTTGTGAATAAATTTTGACTAGAATTTGAGACTTACGCAGGATGAGAGAAGCTGACACGATCATATCTAAATGACGAAAGTTTGAATTTCTGAGAATTAAGATTGCGTGAAAAGGTAAATTTCTTATCTTAATCTCAAATATATCTGAAAGAAGGACAACTTTCAGGTATAGAAAACATGTTCTTAAATGTTCAAACCACTTCCTGATTTTTAAACAGATTTTATAATTTGGAAGTGTGATTTTAAATGTTTTCATTTTTTTTTTGTGATTAATTGATAAACAAACCGTGTGTTTCCAAAGATAAATACTTGCGTATTATCTTTTCTATATACTTTCAAGTATTCACACACACCGGTTTGACTTTGTTCAACATGTTCTTACCATGTCTCTAAATTGAAACAATTTTTATTCGATGGTAAGACACTCTGCTTGTATTTTCAAGAATTTTGAGCAATATTTCATTTCGAAACGTCATTTCAAGAATGTCTATATTTTGTTTCGTATAGACAAATATCTGTTATTCTTGACCATAAGCCTTAATTGATATATCATTCATTTCTGATCATTTTAATACAATGTCAGATTTTCAAACAAGTCTTTTGCATTCATTTTCATTCATTCAATATACTTGTTTGAAAATACTTCAATGTTTAAAAATGCACAAATCTTCATGATTATATCATCTGAGCATCCATTTATCTGACATTTGTATTTGAGATTTAACTGATATAGTTAAACCATTTGAGCAACACATGCTTTATAGGAACTATGGGTTCTTTGTGCTAGGAATTAACTAAACTTCTATGGATTCACATTAACCAGTGTTTCCTACCCATGAAGTTAATCCTTTAGAGATTGAGTGTGAGGAGTCTAAAAGAAATGAGTGTGGGTGTGATGAGGTAAAATGGAAAAGAGAGTTTGGTTAGTCGTGAGTTTAATGATAAAAAGAAAGAGGGTGTGAGATCAGAGTAAAAGAATATCAAACTCTGCACCAACTACTTTCTGAGCTAGGCAGCCACATTACTAATAATTCACAATTCTTTCGTGAACATTATTGAAACAGGCAAATAGCCCATGCCAACTCTTGTTTAAACCCCACCAACCACTCATTTTTTTCTCAAAAAGAAAATGTTTCATATTTTTCTGGGGACGCAGCATATTATCTATCTGGTTTTCATTTCGAAAATCTGGATATTGAAACAGAAGGAAGTCTGCCCCACCTTCGCACTTCAATCATGCACTTAGAGTCTGTGTTTATCTACTGTTGTCTCAGTGGTTTACACTATGTTGAGCCTTATTAAAAAGCAATCATTTGTGCTTTAATTCTTTCTACACTTGCACGAACACACAAGGAATTCGTATCTTTGTCATAACATTCATAGAAATTGCCTTTGTGGTATTTCGATGATTGGATGGAAGCCCTGGGGGAGTGAACATCAAAAAGCTCCTTTATATTGTCTATTCGTTACACACAGTGACTTCGTGTTACTGACAGGCATTTTAACTGATTCATCTGTTGATTCAGGAGTTACCTATTCTTATTTTATCTGGATTTGGAAAGATCTAGATGAATACTTGGTTATGGTTACCGAATCAGAGGCTCAGTATGACAGATCAGAATGGTCAAAGACATTTCTTGGACGAAAAGTTTTGATGATATAGATGCTCAAATCATCAAAAAGGGGGAGATGATATCAAGAAATGTTAAAGTTTTGAAGTTTGTAGGAGATGATATCAAGAAATGATAAACTTTTGAGAGATGATTTTCAGAAAGGTTCAAAGTAAAGAAGTAAAGAATTTCTGAAGATTTGAGGAAATTTTCTTTGAAGATTATTTGCTGAAAGCAATTCGAGCTGACTCCGAAGATAATTTCTTTCCAATGTCTGAAAGCATTTCGTGAGAGTTTTTGGGGAGATTGTTCATCTTTTTGAAGATACTTTTGGAAAAAAGATTGTTAAAGAAAAAGGGGAAATTGTTCCGACACGGATTAAAGTGAAAACTTAATTGCTAGATCTTTCTACAATGATCTTGAATCCAAAGGGGGAGATTGTTAGCGCAAATCTGTTGGATACAAGATCAAGTATTCTGAAGGTCAAAGTTGAGAAAGTCAAAGCTGCTAAAGTCAAATCTCATTAAAAGTCAAAGTCTCTTAATAAAAGTCAATGTCTTTGTATTTGTTGTTTCCTTGTTTTAGATGGTAGTATAAATAGTTTTTCTATTTTGTATTTTAGGTGTGACAAGGAATGTACGTATTGTAATATCAGATTTGAGAGAATAAGATTTAGAGAGAGATAGAGTTCTAGAGAGAGAAAGTGTAATTTTGAGAATTCAAAGTAATTAAACAGCTAATTGATTGTTAATCTTGTGTTTGTTTGATTAATCTTGTTTAGAAACTAGAATCTGGAACACACAATAATCAATACAGGTTGGTAATCGTTATTGTGTCGTATTCTATAAACTTGATAAACATTGGTGGACCGACAATATTGGTCAGTTCTGTGATAAAAGCTTAGAGGTCAATTTCAAAGCCAAGACGTGTTCAGTTTGCACTGAAGAAGGCGAGGAACTCTTGGTCGGCACAAGAAAGTCAGACCTCTACACAATTAACTTGTCAAAAATCCAGGTTTGTCTATTGATGAAAGCCTCGAAGCAACAAAGTTGGCTATGGCATCGAAGGCTCTGTCACCTCAACTTCAGGTACATTAACAATCTGGTCAGTGGAAAGCTCGTCAAAGGACTTCCAGTGCTCAAATATGAAAGAGAACATCTTTGTGCAGCATGTGAAAAGGGAAAGATGAAGATGGCACCTCATAAAGCAAAGCCTAAACCAAGTACAAGCGTTTCGTTAGAGTTATTGCATATGGACTTATGCGGTCCGATGCGAACTCAGAGTCTAGGCGGAAAGAAGTACATATTTGTGATCGTGGACGATTACTCGCGATACACATGGGTCAAGTTTCTACGTTCAAAGTATGAGACACCAGATGTTCTCATCACATTCCTAAAGACGACCCAGGTGAATCTGCAGAAACCGGTCAAGTTTATACGAACAGACAACGGCACAGAGTTCAAGAACAACAAGGTTGAAGAATATCTCGAATCTGTCGGGATTTCACATCAATACTCTGCTGCTCGTACGCCTCAACAAAATAGAGTGGTCAAAAGAAGAAATCAAACGCTAGTCAAGGCTGCTCGTACTATGCTAAGTCAATCAGACTTACCTCTATTCTTGTGGGCTGAAGTTGTATCGACCGCATGTTATACACAAAATCGCTCCATGATACATCGCAGATTCAAGAAGACTCCTTATGCTTTAATCAACAACCGAACACCGACAATCAAATATTTCCATATATTTGGATGTAAGTGTTTCGTGCTAAACGATAGGGAAAGTCTCAACAAGTTCAGTGCCAAGGAGGACGAAGGCATTTTCATTGGTTATTCCTCGACATCAACTTCATTTCGTGTTTATCTGAAGAAGTCAAAAACAGTGATTGAAAGCATCAACGTCACGTTTGATGAAGAGATGGATTCCGAATATCAAAGTTCAGAACCCTCTATAACAGGAATACTAGCTTCTGGGGAACTTCGTCCAGAACGTGCGTCTCAACAGAATAAATCAGATGAAGCATCAACGTCAACTAATAATATATCTGATTTTGACTTATTATGTGAATTGTTTTATGATGAATTTCTTGGATCTAATGTAAAGAAATCTGTTATGGTTGACAGGATGGAAGACTTAACGACTACTCATCCAACCAGATCAGATGTTCCTATTGAATCCAACGCCCTGATTCAACAAGAAGTTCCAATTCAAATGCCGACTCCAACAGTTGAAGAAATTCAAGTCTGGAGACTCGTACCAAAGCCTCATGGTAAAACCATTATAGGTACGAAATGGGTTTTCAAGATAAAGAAATACGAAGAGGGTACCGTTATCCGAAACAAGGCAAGACTAGTAGCCAAAGGATACAGACAAGAGGAAGGAATCGACTATGACGAGACATATGCTCTTGTGGCGCGAATAGAGGCAATCAGAATGTTTCTAGCCTACGCAGCCTACAAGAACTTCACGGTCTTCCAAATGGACGTGAAGACAGCATTCCTGAATGGAATTCTGAAGGAGGAAGTCTACGTCTCTCAGCCAGAGGGTTTTGTCAATCAAGAGAAGCCGAATCACGTTTACTATCTCGACAAAGCACTCTACGGTCTGAAACAAGCACCTCGAGCCTGGTATGATGTCCTTTCCAATTTTCTAGTCAAGTCTGGTTTTTCAAAAGGAACGGTGGATACCACTTTGTTTATCAGAAAGGAAAAAGCTGATATCATTTTAATTCAAATCTATGTAGATTATATTATCTTTGGCTCTACAAATACTAAGTACTGTAAGAATTTTGCAAACCTTATGGTGTCTAGATTTCAGATGAACATGATGGGAGAGATGAATTTCTTTCTCCGTTTACAAGTAAAACAATTTTTATCGGGTATTTTTATCAATCAATCAAAATACATTATGGATATTCTTCGGAAGTTCAAAATATATTATGGGTAAGGCTGTTGATGTTAGGACTTACAGAGGAATGATAGGTTCTTTAATGTATCTTACTTCTAGTAGGCCGGATATAATGTTTTCAACATGCTTATGTGCACGATATCAGGTCAATCCTAAAGAAATCCATATGTCTGCAGTGAAGCGCATATTTAGGTATCTGAAGGGCACTGCAGATCTTGGTCTGTGGTATCCTAAAGATACTAGTTTTGAACTAACAGCGTATACAGATGCAGATCATGCAGGTTGTATGTTAGACAGGAAGAGCACGTCAGGACATGTACAGTTCCTCGGTGATAAGCTCGTAAGTTACGCATCGAAGAAGCAACTTTGTGTTTCAACTTCCACGGCCGAAGCAGAATATGTAGCTGCTGCTAGCTGCTGTTCTCAGGTCTTATGGATGAGAACTCAATTGCACGACTACGGTTACCACTTCAACAAAATCCCGATATACTGTGACTCTAAGAGCGCCATCGCAATAACAGCGAATCCTGTTCAACACACAAAGACTAAACACATAGACGTCATGTATCATTTTATTAAAGATCATGTCGAAAAAGGAACAATTGAACTTTTCTTTGTAAAAACTGATTATCAACTTGCCAATTTGTTTACCAAACCTTTAGACGAAAAGAGGTTTAACTTTCTTGTCTCTAAGCTTGGTATGCTAAATCTAAAGATTTAATCAGTAGTTACCTATCAAAGTTTTCTAATTGTATAATTTTTCATCATTTCTTCATTCTTAATTCTGATTGATATCTGCATTTCTATATTATGTTCATGATCCAAGGGGGAGTATGAGAAGAAATTGACAAGTGGTCAATATTACCTCGAGGGAGGGCTCATAAAATTTTTTGCATGTACCGTTTAATACCAAAAAAAAATTTGTAATGCAAGATTTTAGGGGGAGCTCTTCAAGTCAAAAAGGGAGTACGGATATGACTTCTGATTATTTCTGATCAGAACTCGTATTTTATAAACTTTTACTGCTTTTTGTCTTTTCAATTTAAGTGAATAAATTTACTTTGACTTGACATAAGACTTTTGCAGAATTTTTGAGTGATGCTTACAAGTTCATATGTTTATGACTTTAAGCTTAGCTTCATGAGATGGAAGATCGTACGTAAAGGTATAATTCTATATCTTCATCTCATAAATGGTTGAAAAGAGAACAACTTTCAATCATAGAAAACATTGTTCTTAAACGTTCAAACCACTTCCCAATTCTTAAACCGAATTCATGATTTGGAAGTGTGACTTTAAATGTTTTCAAAGATCATATTTGTACTTTAACTTAAATAGTTAAACCAATCTGAGCATCATATGCATCATAGGAAAACAAGGAATCATTGTGCTAGGAATTAACACAACTTCTATGGAATCACCTTAACCAGTGATTTCTACCCAAGAGGTTAATCCTTAGTGATTGAGTATGAGAAGCGAAAAGAAATGAGTGTGTCAAACAAAGAAAGAAAGTTTGATTAGAGTGTGCTAAATGTTTAAAAGAAAGAGCATGTGAGAACAGAGTTAAAAGAATATCACAACTCTGCACCAACTTTTTCTGAGCCGGGCAGCCACATTACTAGTGTTTCACAATTCTTTGGTGAACATTATTCAAACAGCCAACTAGTCCATGCCAACTCTTGATCAAACCTCTCTATCTACTCATTTTCTTCTCAACAAGAAAGTGTTTCACATTTTCTAAGGGGATGCAGCACATTTGCTATCTGATTTTCATTTGGAAAATCTGGATATTGAAAAGAAGGAAGTTTGCCCCACCTTCGCACTTCAATCATGCACATTGAGTCTGTGTTTAACTTAATGTTGTCTCAGTGGTTTACATAAAATTTTGAACCAATAAGCAATCATCAGTGCTTAATTCTTTCAAACACAAGCACAAACACACAAGGAATTTGTTTCTTTTTCATAACGTTTATAGAAATAACCTTTGTGGTGTTTCGATGATTAAATGGAAGCCCTGGGGGAGTCAACATCAAACAACTCCTTTCCAATGTGTATTAGTTACGCACAGTAACTTAGTGTTACTGACAGGCATGTTAACTGATTCATTAGTTTATTCAGGTGTTACATTATTATTTTGTCTGGATTTGCAAAGATCTGGATGAATAACTATTGAATTGACGGACCAGTGGCTCCAAATGGTTGACATTTCTTACTCAAAGTTTTGATGAAGTCATTGCACTTAACATCAAAAAGGGGGAGAATGACTACACAAGAAATGGCAAAGATCACATGTTTCAAGAATCACGTCAAAGATTGAACTCTTCAAAAGCAAGTATTCTGAAGACATGTTGATTTCAGAGCTAGAGAAAGAGATTGCATCTTCTGAGCTGAAGAAGAAGACCGAATTGCTAAAATATTTTTAGTAATGATCTTGATCCAAAGGGGGAGATTGTTAAGACATAGTCTCATTGGATTCATGATCATCCAAACTGAAGATCGCAATCTGAAGCTAAAGACGGAACGTCGACTCTCGATATTTCTAACTAATGTAATTGTTTGTTATTGTATTAGTTAAGTTAATATCTAGTTTGTTAGATATTAGTTAACTTAGTTAGTTATTAGATTTAGTTTAGTTAGTTATATTATTTAGTTAGAAATAATATCTAGATTTAACTAAATAATATCTAGATATTAAATCTAGATATTATGGAAGTGTGTTAGACACACTTTAGATAAGATATTGTATCTCTCAACAACTCTCAATCAGATTAGATATTATCAAGAACACAAAAACACACACTTAAAGGTGTAAATAATAGAGAAAACAAAGAACACAATCTATAACTTAAATCGATCAATCCTGTAACCGTTGTTATAATCAATACAGGTTGGTAATCGTTATTGTGTCATATTCTATAAACTTGATAAACATTGGTGGACCGACAAAGATGCTGAGAAGAATTTTTCGTTTAAAAGTCAGATTGCTTCATAAAGTCGTTTTTATGGTCCGTGCTGTTTTTGAAGATGATTTTTGAAGACCAAAGCGCCAATGATTACTAAGGGGGAGATTGTTATATCTGATTTTATAGTAATTATTGTATTTATAAGCTTGGTCAAATACAGTGTCTAAAGTTGTATTCTGTGTAGTATTGACCAAGGGTATTTAAGTCCCTTTGGTCTTTGTCTTTGTAAGAACATTCACGCATATTCAATATACAATTACTTTTGCCCCTTGAACTCTCTCTCTCTCTCTCTCTACTTTCTCTCTCTAGAGATTCATTGATCTTGGACTCACACTAACAATTGATCCCTAAGCCAAAAACAAAATTCTAAGCTAAGAACAAAAGAAAGAAAAATAAAGAAAAAAAGGAATACGGGTGCGCCGTTTTGGAGGAGGAAGGAAAATGAGATGTCTAAACCTAAATTCCTTTTCTATTATAAAACAAAGTTTTCAAAACACCCCCTCAACTTTGCAACTCTTTCAAGATCCACCTTCTTCTTTCATAATTATCAAACTTATCCCTCTTGAATAATTCCTTTTAAATTTGATCCAACTTGGTCTCATGTTTCTTGAATTGCTCCACCACATAAAAATTGATCAAATGCTCCAAAAAAATCATCATCATCCATCTCTATATTTCAACGCAAATACCTGTCAAAACCGATGAAAACACAAAAATGCCAATGTAATAACCCAAATCGATGATCAAACGAAAATTAACTAAAAATATAATAAATCTACGTGCAAACAATTAAACTAGACGCAAAAATGCAATTATAAACTAATATAAATGTTGAATGCATGCACAAAATGCACTTAACACCTTAGAAAAATTTCAAGAACAAAACACAAAAAATCAAAGAACCTTGCGAGTTCTTCAGTTGATCCTTGCGAGTTCTTCACTATGATGCTTGCGAGTTCTTTGAATCTTGCGAGTTCTTCAACTTTTCGAGTCTGTGTTCATTTTTCCAGTCTTAAATCCTTTAAAACATCGAATTAGAACACCAAATTTTGCAGAATTAACCTCGACAACAACCTGAACAAATCTCTAATACATCATCTCAACTAAAAATCATTCTAAAACAAAAATTGATCCTTACACAGTGTTTTTCACAACTTCGAACAAAAAATAAACAAAAAACCAAAATTCACACAGATTTGTTGTGAATTAGGCTATACAACTCAAAACAAATTTGTTCTAGAACAAAATCGAGTACAGTGCAATGATTACAACTCCAAAAACAACACTAAACTCAGAAATTCGAATGATGAACAGTGTTTTCTGCGAGTTCTTCAAAGTCGACCACAAATCACAGATTCTTGAAAATATTCTGAATTGTGCTTGCTCTGATACCAATCGTGTGTCCCAAATGTGCAAATCAATCAAGATGAATAAGAATTTCAATCACATATGTCATATTATTGAACTTCAAACTTAATGATTAAAATATTCTCTCAAAGTGAAATATTTCTCTCTCTACAATGCAATTCTCTCAAAGTGCTTAAAGAATTCTACTAACAGAAACCTATTTATACCACCTACCATTACAAGACAAAATTAACTAAACTAACAACACTTTGACTTTTAATGACTTTGACTTTCCACTTAATATGTTTGACTTTGACTTTTGGTTTAAGAGGCTTTGACTTGAGCTTTGACTTTGTATCCAAATGATCTTGGATCCAACTTTTATGTACTAACACTTCTCTTGAATTATATCTTCTTCTACCAATTGTAAATCCTCTATTGCATCTTGTAGGGTCGTCACTTTAGCGTTTCTCATGGCAATCTTCATCTTTGTTGGTAGCCCCTTGTGATACGCCTTTATTTTGGCCTTCTCGTCGAGGCTAGGTGCCCCACAAAATTTAGCTTCTCCACAAACAACCTTTAATATTTGTCTATTGATCGATCCCCTTTCGTCAAATGTCGAAATTCGTCCTCTATCTTATCTAGTGCCCTCTCGTTGTAGTATTTGTCCATTACTTTCTTCTTGAAGTCTCCCCAAGAAAGCTAGAACAAGACCGTCAGATCGACGGTCGACCGTATAACATTCCACCACACAAGAGCGTCACCCCTGAACATTTGAAAAGAAAATCGGACTTTCTGAGCCTCTCTACATCCACAGGACTCAAAAGCCAGTTCTAGTTCCCGAAGTTAATTCATGCAAACCACCGGGTTTGTAGTACCTGAGAATTTTGTGGGCTTGTAGCTTAGGAAGGACTTGAAATAACAAGTTCTCTCCACCCATCTTGTGTCGTTTGCCACTATCTCCATAGTCGGGATCACATTCCCATTACCCCCAGACCCCACAACAATCACATTCTCGGCCACTGCTTTGTGCATGTGGTTGTTAGTATCTCTATCCTCTAATAGCTTCATGAAAAGTTCTTGTTGTTTAGCCATTGCCTCAGACATAACCAACATCATGTTGTCCATCATTCGTGACTCAAGAGTCACTTCTGTTATGACCGGGTTTGAGGATGCCAAATTTGTCCTTGGTATGTGTTGCGGTCCCCCACTTAATATATTGGGTATGCATGGAATTACTCTTGCCTCAACCCCTTCTAGTTGATCGACCGTTGATGCGGTCGCCTCATGACCTTCCGCTGGAGTTCTCGGTCTACCCCGAATGTTAACCTTTTTTGTTTGCCACACACACGAGAATGTTGGTGAGAAATAAGCTATATAAGAATTAGACATACGGAAACGTACTACTACATTCATCAATTATCGCAAAAATAGTAAGTGCAAGTATGCTCACGTAACAACATATTCATAATAGATGTTGCTATGTGAAATTATGAACATATAAGGATTCTCGTCACAATTCTTTGTTAGTGTAATTTATGTCGACTCTAGACTTCCCTTGCTTAAGGGTTTCTACCCAATCCACACCAATCACGACTTAATGTCTTAGTTTAAATCTAGATATCCTATTTCATACCTAGTTCACTAAAACTAAGACTATGATACCAACTTGTAACACCCAAAAATTTAACAACAATAATAGGGACAAATTCCGGAAAATGGGTAGAAATAAATCTTCCAAGTATCACAACTATAACCCGCAAAAGGGGAAGTTTGGAAAAACAATGTTATCTATCATATGGGATATAATTACATCAACCTAATTAATCTAGATAACATCTAACTAGATTAAAAGGAGTGTCGGTGTGTCCCCAAAATTAGTCTATCTTCACAAAAATCCCCAAAAGTCAACCTTCTTGAGTGCTCCTACTTGTACCCAGTCGGCTTATTAAACCCTCCTAGGACCGCCACTAGGAGAACCTGTGGAATATATATATATATATAACAACAAGCGTTAGGCTAAAATATTAGTGAGTTCACATTCAAATGTAAATATGAAAGAAAAGCACCAAAACAAAAGTTAACGTTACCCATCCCGGGTGATCACACTTTACCATAATTTCCCCAAAGCACATTGTTCCATACCTGAACATATACACAGATACAAGATAAAAACCACGGGGGAGACCCGTTTCCATCGAGGTGACAAGAACACGTGAATGGAGTCACCCATTGATGTTATTAGGACTAGACCTCAGGTTCCTGGTTTTAGAGAACATACCGTTTAGGCATCACCTCAAACCTTCACATATACCTTGAGTATCTGCTCCTAAGAGTTACACCTCAAGGTTGGTTCAAACTTAGTGCCTACCCAACTAGAACAGTTTCACCTCAAGAACACATGGTCCTTTAGTGCATACTTTCTAGGACACCAAGTTAGATATATTCACATTTATAACGTCAATCCTTACTAAATCCTCATACATAAGGAAATTTAGACATCAAGATACTCATTACTCATATTAACATAAATGGCATATTTTAAATCGTTATGCACCAAAGGTATTCCAGACTCATGTAATCTACACATTAGTCAACAAATAACTCAAATAAGAAGTACATATAACTCATCATACCCATTTTACAGTTCATATTTATTCTTCCAAGTATTTACACTTATGTCCATATGTACAACCAAATCGAAAATCATCACATTCAAGTTTAGAGATATCATGATTCATAAGTTCTCCATACTCATTAGCAACATTTTTGGTCAAGTATCAACTTCACCATTTTAGGTTAAAACTCAAGGTATTATCATATTTGACACACAATCATGAAATAGACATGTTTATATTAAAGAAACAAGTATGGAATCTCACCTAGTGGGTTTGTAAAGAGAAAACCCTAGAAAAGTAAAACCCCTAGACTCTTGAGATTTGCCTAAAGCTTTTGGAGCTTTAAATGTAGGTTGAAGTCTTACCTTAAAGTCTTTGAGCCCTAGAAATGAATTATAGCACTTTGGGTTGGTGTCTAGAGTTTAATGAAGAGAGAGAGGTGAGGGAGGAAAGAAAATCGTCTTTAATGGGGACAGGATCACCACATAACCAGAAAATATGAAGTCTCCTCCTTAGAAATCGGATATTCCCACTTTTAACCCCAGACCCCGATGGTGATTGTGCCTAAGTGATAGTGCCAAGACACAACCAGGACACTCTTGCCCAACTTGTACTGTGGGTCGTCCCATGGGTGCGACTGTGACTGACGGGTGTCGAGCCCGACAAATAATAAAGTCCTATTTACCTAAAATTACAACCTAAATTGCAATTGCGGTAAGCAGTGTCGATTCCACAGGGATTGGCTGTGAACGGTGTCAAACTTCTACACTTTATTTAATAAAGGGGGGGTTGGATAATAATTAAACTAAACATGAAATTAAAGCGGAAAGTAAATAGTTATAAACAAGCAATGAGTTCAAATCATTGACCGGACCGTGTATCATTGACTTGTTCTTAAAAATATTTTTCTCATTTCATTCTAGAATGGGCGAGTATGGATACGCATCGATACACCGTTTGTCAAGTGTCGATTAGCACGAGAAGCTCAATGACTAATTTCTAACTGGTTAACTAACCTAGTTATGAACATCGAGTTCAATTACCGGTTGCTTTAAGATTAGACAAACACCATTCCTAGCAATGATCGGACGCCGACCATTTAGACTAGATTAAGCAATCCTACATTACTATCAGTTAACATGATTATCAATTGAAGCAATGTTTAATACCAAGATAAAACTAAGAACGATTACGGATTCAAAGCTAAATCTAGTGATACACAATTAAGTTAAACAATACGAGGGTACCAACTCAAATTGATTTACCCAACTATGATAACCAATTAAAACAAGTTTTTCATAAATGGAATTGAATGATATGAGATGGTTCAACAAGTCTCAACACAATCCAAATCAAATATTTACAAACTCATTGCTAAAATGTAAAGACTAACTATGAAATCAAAAATTAAACCTACAAACTAAAATTACCTAATGGATTGAACCAACAAAAGCTTCCCCAAAGTTGGGTCCTTCCCTTTTGTTCAGTTTCTTCCCCGATTCCTCTGATCGACCCCCTCCTCTAGAAAACGGTTCTTTCAAAGTCGTCAGAAAATCGAATGAGGGGCTGGATTTTAGGACGTGAATGGATCTGGACCTCTTCTAATTTGGGCTTCAATTCTTTTCTTCCTCTATTGGGATGCACTTTGGGCTTGCATTTTTTTTCTTTCTCCACGTGAAAACCAAACAACAATTCAGAAATGGTTTTTTTTCTTCTTTCTTCCAGGCTGGTTCCTTTACTTTGCTATTGCCAACAACAGAACACAATAATTAATGAGCCTTTTTTTTCTTTATTTTTTCACTTTAATATAATGCAACAACAAAATACTAAACTCAAACTATAAGGGGTATTTTAACCATTCAACAAACACTAATTTTAGGAAAATTTTGACATTGAAATGTTTAAAATTGGTGTTTATCAAGTTCCCCCACACTTAGATCATTGTTCGTCCCGACAATGACTTAAGTTAGCACATAGCGATATAAATGAATCAAACGAGAAGGTCAATACGTATAGCATATCATGAGTTTGAGATTTGCGACAAAGTATTAAAAAGTGGCATACACGCAATCAAGTAGACCCAAGCTAATCACGAGCAACTCTCATGAATAGGAAAATTAAAATAACACTCAATTCATTCCTTGTGGTTAAAGTGCATCGCTCAAAGCATCACTACACTAGTATGTACTTACCATAAGCTTGAAGTGTCTCTCACCCTCCACTACTTGGATAAATACATGCAATTAATCAAAAGGGCTTTTATGGGTGTAATGTAAAATAAGGCTTTAGGTAAGGTAGAAATATATATTGGGAAGAGTGGCTAAAGACCTTATACCAATGGAGAACCCGGTTACTCAACCATGAAATTTCATTCCATAAAGGACTTCTCATATCCATCTTTTGAAGCATATTTCCCTTTAGATGATAGGGAATAGATAAAAAGCTTATATTTAACTTATCGTGGATTTCGTCGTCTTACTTTCTTTCTTATTTCTTTGACGACATTTTTTTAATAATAATCTTTTTCTTTCTTTCTTTCTTTCTTTTCTTTCCCAACATATAAATTCTACTTTCGAGCATATAGGGATATCGAGACACTCCATTGGGGATTGGTCGGGTGAGTCGTGTTTGGATCGGTTCATAATGTGGGTGACAAAAGACATAGGCTAAGGCTCAAAGGGGTGTGCAAAAAGGGTAAGTATAACATAAAAGGTAGGCTTAAGGCTGATGTGTTAATAAAATGAGCAACCGATGGCCTTTATCATATTTATTAGCATGTAAATATCATGTATTCTTAAGGAGAGACAAGTCATGTTCTAGAGATACATAACTAGGCGCGACGTAATCACACAAGAAATGAGTAAGAGAGTAATATAAAGTGCTTAGTCTAGTAGGCTCAAAGTCTCACGGTGTAAAAATTGTTCAAGAGATTAACAAAAGTCTAACTTTGACCGATATAATACCACTAATCGACTCTAAGTGCTATCAATAAAACTCAATCATGCTATACATGCATCCAAACTCATCATCATCATCAAACTCAAGGAGGGCGTACCGAGGCTTGCAATCTCTCCGTGATAGTGACAAGCAACTATGCCTTGGGTACTTTCGTTGGGCATAGTCGCTGGGAAGGTACCGAGGCTTAAGATTTTCCCAGTTTGAGTCGTCTCGACTTCAAACTAAACATCCAACGATGTAAAACGAAACCTTGTATTTAAATGGCCATAGAGACAAATAAACACTTTCAAGAAAGTAATTTCGATCAAGGGGAACTTCTTACCTAAAACTCGGGGTGTTACATTAGTGATATCAGCAGCAACTCTTTATCAGACATAGCAGGATCTACTTCTGATACAACGCCTACATATGTGGGTTCCAACAATGGGGCAGATGGAAATGCAACCACTCATGAGCCAAAGGAATTAAAACGTAGGATGTGTAAAAGTTCCTTCGATTCTCTTAAAAGATTATATGATTCACACGGTACGGAAAGTAAATCCATCCTCAAGCGCTAGAGTTCACCTGACTTGTAAGTTTCGTTATGTAACACCCAAAATAAGGACATTTCAAAATAAGATTTATGTTATATTATTCTTCTTATTTTACTTTTATTATAGTTACTATCATTATTATTGGAAGTATCATTATTATAAATAAATATATATATATATAATAATATAAAATAAAATGGTCTTGACGGAAGGAAAGAAAATAGAAAAAGGAAAGGATGTCAATTGAGTTTAAAAATTTGTGGAAATTTTATTTTAGTTTAGGAATGGTGCCATGGAAAAAGGGGAGTGATTGGGATGAAAATATGGAAGGTGTATATCACCTCCATATTGGCATAATTCAAAAGCCTTGGAGGAGAGGGTATAAATAGGAGCCTTCTCCAATATTCTAAGCACAAGAAAATATTATTTCAAGACACAAAGTGAGAAGTAGGGAGAAGGAAAACCTAGACATCATCCGAGTCAAGAACCGATTTTGAAGGTAAGAATCTCTATAACTTCCGAGTTTATGTTTCGTCGGTAATTGTAATTGGTTTACATGTTATTTGAATCGATTAAGGGATCTAATGAACTTAAGAGGATCATTCGTTCAAAACGAAATACGTAGAGAATCGATATGTTAAAATGGTGTTAAAACATGGACATAGAGAAGTAATCCTAGCCATTCATATGGTCAAGATCGGATTTGACTATTCAAATATTGCGGCTTTGACCGGTCAAAAGTTGTGGCTTTGACTGGTCAAAAGTTGCGGCTATCCCAAAAATAGAAGGACAATTTCATAAATTTTACAAAACACACGGGATGTTTTCATATATGAACATGTATAATTCACATATGAACTATATGTTCATATATGAACCAGTGCAATTCACAACTGAACTCTTTTAACTGATTCATATATGAACCTTTGTGATTCATATATGAATCAGTTGAACTAACTAACAGATTCATATATGAACCTTTCTGATTCATATATGAATCTGTATGAATCACAAAGATTCATATATGAATCAATTGAACTAATTAACAGATTCATATATGAATCTTTGTGATTCATACAGATTCATATATGAACTCATCCCATGTATTTTACGAAATTACCCCTCTACCTTCTATAGACCACACAATAAATTATCTGGTGCTTCGCGGTCAAAGCCGCAAATGTTGACCAGATGAATGGCTAAGATTACTTCTCTATTTCTCATATATTTACCATTTCTCAAATGAACCTCTCCCTATATATATATATATATATGTATATACGTCTGTGTGTAATAAAAAATAGGATGAGAGGTGACAATGGGAAAGCCATGGATATATGCATGTGATGTATGGTTATATATGGGCCATGTAAGCATGTAAGCATGAGGGTGTTAAAACATGGATATATATATATATATATATATATATATATATATATATATACATATGTATATACGTCTGTGTGTAATGAAAATGGGATGGGAGGAGACAATGGGAAATCCATGGATATCTATATATATATATATATATATATATATATTTGCATGGTCGATTCTAATTATAACTATTATACATTGGTTTAAATTTTAGACGTTTTGACATTTAAAAGATTAACTAGAACTAAACTCAAATTTAGGAAACGTGTTTGATGAGAAAATATAAAGGGAATCCTTAGAAAATTATTACGATATGTATAGGGTTGGGAGCTACCAAGTGACGGGCAAATTCACACTAAGCAAAGGTGAGTCTTCATGAGACTTTAACTGGGATACATGCTTACGTAAAAATGTATTTGAGCATTATACTATTTTGATGTACATGTTTATGGGATGGATACATGTATATGAGTTATTTATGGATTGCATGCTATTTGTTTATATGTTTTTTTTAAAATCAATTATTAGCATGTTATATATGAATGGGTTTTTATTTTAGTCGGGTATGGGAATGGGTCAATATGTCGTAAGGGATGGCAATTCTTGGGGATGGGTGATCGGACAGGGGAAAGCCGTATAACCCGGGGAAACGCCGACGACGGTAAGACCTTAACCCGACGGTTTGATTTAAGAGCTCTTGTTATTATTTTAAGGGTTTCAAAAATATGTGCATTTTTATTTACATGTTGGGATTTGTATGATTATGCACGAAAACCATGAACTCACTGAGCTTTATAAAGATGACTATTAGTATGCATCTCAGGGGCCGGAAGTTCAATGATGGACAAAGGCAAAGGACCTGCGTAGAGGATAAATTCATTGGGTTTCTTTTAAATAAGATGTCTAGCTTTTATTTGAAATTAATTGGGATATTATGTATTGTAACTCGGTATGGGACAGGTTATTTCTTTTGGATTCTAAAATGATTAAAATTTTGTGAGACTTCCGCTGTAACACGACTTTAATAGTCTTTAAGTTTTGAATAAATTGACGTTTGAATAAGGGAATTTACGTGGCACCTCGTGGGAAATTGAGGGTGTTACAAGTTGGTATCAGAGCCTTAGTTTAAGAAAAATAGGTTAAGAATTTCTATTAGCCTAAGCTTAAACTGGTGAGGTGTTTACTACTATACGTGACTTGATATGCATCACCATTAGGTTTGATTTTATGGATAAGTGATTCATTGTTTTCCTCGTTGTCTTGTAGGAAAATGGTGTACACTTATCACCCTAGGGATAGGGGATGTGGGCGCGGGCCTGGAGCCAGAGGACAGAGAGTGTAGGGAAAGAAGGTGTTGTTTGGGGTAAGCCCGAACGGGGGATCAGTGAGTAGCAGTCACTCTAGTATGAAGCGTAGTGGCAGTCACAGTTCAAGTCACAAGACCTAGAGTAAAGATCTAATTCACTCAGGAGACACGTCATCTCGTGCACCATGCCATAGAGAATCCTCGTATGATCCATCTGAAGAGTACACTCCAAGTTCCCATAAGACCTATGAAATGGAAGAGAAGATAAAGACTTTACAAGGAGAAATTGGCGAATTGAAGGACAGGTTGTCCATATCCCAAGGAAAGTTAAAGACTGCTCAGGAAAATGTGGCAGAGTTGAGGGAGAAGTTGGCCTACTCGTGCTGGGACAACGATAGGACCAAGAGTATGCTCTACAATCTGCAGCAGGCTAACTTTAAGACATTAACTATGAGAGATAATTTGCAGGGAGAGAGGGACCTTTTGAAACTAATGTTAGCACAGGAGTGGAGGATTGTCGCCCGGTTCTGGCATACTCGAATAAAGGATAGGACTCGTTTCTGCAAGATGGTGACGTATGAGTACACAGGGTTGGTGAAAGGGTATCTTGCGGCCTGGGTCCACAACTTCAAGATGGGCCCAAGAATTAGTCCATTGTGGAGGTTTAAGCCATCGTTGACCTTCACGCAGTCGGGACCCCTACCTTTTCGAGGAGCCTTAGGAGGGTGGTGCTAGTTATCAAGAGAGAGATTTTGGTTTCATTATTATTTTAGAAATTTTGTTTTTGATACTTATGAATTGGTTTTGTTAAGGGAATTATGAACCCTAAATTTTGTTATGATATAAAAGTATATGAATTCTCTCTTGATATAATATGATATTATATGAGATGCAATTTATGTGTTGAAAATATTCGATGGTTGAAATTATGGGACGTTTGGATTATATGTTTCACTTTGATATAAACACATGAGTAATAATAACTTATCTAAGTAGTACTAGAGCCATTATAGTAACAATATTGTGCGATCAGAATGGTTTCACGTGGATCTACAAGAGCTACTATTATTAGAGAGGGAGATGGAAATCAGCCACTACCAACCGGAAAAGGTCGCGGTCGCAGTATCGCCGCAAGTTCAAGTGCGATTCATTATGTGCATGCAAGTTCGGCTACCCGAAGCGTACGAGGAGGAAATGGGAGGGGAGGAAACGTCCTCACTGAAGAAGAAATAACTGAAAGAATGACTCATATCCTTCAGAATGCCCTTCCAAACATGTTGAAGGAGATGTTAGGTGACAGATTTAAGGACCCCGAAGAAGAGGAGGAAATGAGCACCCAGAAGGAGAAAACAATGGTTAATTCCCAGACTACTGAGAGAATGGAAATATCGGTCACAGACAAGGTAGAATCGCCAGAAAAACCGAAGGAGGGACTACAAGTTTAGGAAAAGGGTTGTAGTTACAAGACCTTTAGTAGCACTCGCCCAAAGGAGTTTAAAGGTGTGGAGGGCCCGGTTACCCTAATGAACTGGGTGACCAAAATTCAGAACTTCTTTAAGATCTGCAAGTGTTCAGAGGAACAAAAGGTGACTTACTCCGCTACCACCTTTGGGGATTCGGCACTCCATTGGTGGGAAATGGAATGCGCCATTCGAGGGGATGAAGACATTGCTACCCTGACCTGGGAGCAGATGAACAAGATGTTTATGGATAAGTATTGTACATAATCAGAGGTGAAGAAGTTGGAGTCGGAGTTCTTGAGGTTGGAACAAGGATCGTCATCAGTTCAGGAATATGTGAACGAATTTTTGGAGAAGGTTAGGTTTGCTAGTTATCAAGTGGCAACTGAGCAAAGAAAGATAGACCGATTCAAGGATGGTCTAAGGATAGAGATAAAACGATACGTGGATATGACCCAACCAACCACATTTGTTCAAGCTGTGGAGATGGCGACTGTTGCCGAAGAGAATGATACCAAGGCAACTGGGGAAAGGAGGGATACTAAAAGAAAATGGGAAGGCACAAATAAACTGTCAAAGAAATTCAAGGGAGTAACGACACATGTGAAGGCATGAAGTGAGGAGCTCACTATTCCTCAGTGCACCAAATGCAATCGGAGACACAAGGGAGAGTGTTGGGTAGGGAAAGTGACGTGTTACCGGTGTGGAAAACCCGGACACACCTCAAGGGAGTGTATTGAAAACAAATCTTGCTATGAATGCGGGGAATCAGGGCATCTACGGTTTGAATGCCCTACGATCCGAAAAGGGGCAGTGAACAACTTTA
The DNA here is from genome assembly GCA_954870635.1 of Arctium minus. Classification (NCBI taxonomy): domain Eukaryota; kingdom Viridiplantae; phylum Streptophyta; class Magnoliopsida; order Asterales; family Asteraceae; genus Arctium; species Arctium minus. The sequence continues at coordinate 60,507,000 of OX941088.1, read as the reverse complement.
GGGCTTTGGGTAACGGACAGGGGAAGGGATCGGAAAAGAAGAAGGAACTGCCAAAGGGACCGGGACGAGCATACAACATGACTTTGGAGGAGGCTAGGGAGTCTCCTGACATCGTATCGGGTATGTTTCTTGTAAACAATGTTTATGCTCATGTTTTGTTTGATTCGAGTGCAAATGGTAGTTTTGTTTCTTCTACTTTCCGCCACTATTTGAATAAAGATGCATTTAGACTAGGGAAGAGCTACACTGTAGAAACCGCTGACGGTAATCAGGTTAAGGTAGATGAAATAATTAATGGATGCACGATTTGTATAGACGGTAGGGAATTGCTTGTTAGACTTATGCCCATGTGCTTAGGGGGATTTGATGTGGTTTTGGGGATGGACTGGTTATCCGAAAACCAGGCGCAAATTGTGTGTCACCAAAAGATGACCAAGATTCGAACTCCAGAAGGGTAGACGGTTCACGTCTATGGGGATCGGAGAAAGGGTAGTATGGGAATCATCACCACATTAAAGGCAAACAAATGCCTTCGGAAGGGATGCATCGCTTACTTAGCATATGTAATCGACGCTAAGCTGGAAAAGAGAACGGTGCAAGAGGTACCAGTAGTGAATGAGTACCCAGAAGTTTTCCCTGATGATTTACCAGGATTACCACCGGAACGTCAAGTTGAGTTCCGTATTGACTTGGTGCCAGGCGTGGCTCCTGTTGCACATGCACCTTATCGATTGGCCCCAACGGAGATGCAAGAGTTAATGAAACAACTTCAGGATTTGTTGGACAAGGGGTTTATCAGACCAAGTTCATCGCCTTGGGGAGCGCCAATCTTGTTTTAAAGAAAAAGGATGGTTCAATGCGGATGTGCATTGACTATCGTGAGCTTAACAAGCTCACGATCAAGAATAGATACCCATTGCCAAGAATCGATTACTTGTTTTACCAGTTACAAGGAGATAGCCACTTCTCGAAGATCGATTTGAGATCAGGTTACCACCAATTGAAGGTTCGAGAAGAGGATGTGCCAAAAACGGCTTTCAGAACTCGATATGGTCATTACGAATTTGTAGTAATGTCGTTCGGACTGACAAACGCACCTGCAGCATTCATGGATATGATGAATAGGGTGTGTAGGCCGTATTTGGACAAGTTTGCCATTGTCTTCATCGATGACATTCTTATTTATTCGAAAAACGAAGAAGAGCACGGGAAACACTTAAGAATTATTCTGGAACTACTGAGGAGGGGAAAATTATACGCCAAATTCTCAAAGTATGAATTTTGGTTACGAGAAGTGCAATTTCTCGATCACGTAGTCAACTCAGAAGGAATCAAGGTGGATCCAGCCAAGATAGAGGCAGTCATGGATTGGGAGTCGCCAAAATCTGCGTCGGAAATTCGAAGTTTTCTAGGCTTGGCTGGCTATTATCGGAAGTTTATCCAGGATTTCTCCAAAATAGCAACGCCTATGACAAAGTTAACAAAGAAGTCGGTCAAGTTTGACTGGGGAGAAACGCAAGAAGAAGCATTCTGAACACTCAAGGGCAAATTGAGCAGTGCGCCGATTCTCGCTTTACCAGAAGGAACAGAAGATTTCATTGTTTATAGCGACGCCTCTAAGATGGGTCTGGGTTGTGTACTGATGCAACGAGGCAAGGTGATCGCTTATGCATCACGACAATTGAAGGAACATGAGAAGAAATACCCGACCCATGATATGGAGTTAGCCACAGTGGTATTCGCACTGAAGATCTGGAGACACTACCTATATGGTACAAAATGTATGATCTATACCGATCATAAGAGCCTGAAGTACCTTTTTGATCAGAAGGAATTGAATATGAGACAAACAAGATGGATGGAAGTTCTCAAGGATTAAGATTGTGAAATCCATTATCATCCAGGCAAAGCGAACGCAGTAGCAGACGCTTTAAGTAGGAAGGAAAGGATTGAGCCTATTTGAGTGCAAGCCATGTGGATAAACTTAAGGGTGGATATGATAGATCAAATACGAGGTGTTCAAGCGGAAGCTTTGCTTGAAGCAAATATTAAGAAAGAGATGATGGTTGGGCAAATTAAGTCACTAACATTTGGAGAAGACGGAGTATATAGATTTAGGAACCGGATGTGGATTCCTAACATGGGTGATTTGAGAAGCAAGGTACTGGATGAGGCACATAAGTCTAAGTACACCATGCACCCGGGTAGCAATAAAATGTATAAAAGTTTAAAGGAGATCTACTGGTGGCCTAGAATGAAGAAATCAATAGCGGAGTATGTGGAGAAGCGCTTGACTTGCCTACAAGTGAAGACGGAACACCAAAAACCATCGGGAATGTTACAACAAATGGAAATACCAGTATGGAAGTGGGATATGATAACAATGGATTTTGTAACCAAGCTACCGAAGACGGTAAGAGGGCATGATGCGATCTGGGTAATTGTTGATCGACTGACGAAGTTTGCTCACTTCCTACCGATTAGTGAAAAATATACATTAGAAAAGTTGGCCCAACTATATGTCAACGAGATAGTGTCAAGGCACGGCGTGCTGATATAGATTGTCTCGGATAGGGATGCGAGATTCACCTCGAGGTTTTGGGTAACCTTCCAATAAGAAATGGGGACTCGTTTGAATTTGAGTACTGCCTATCACCCACAAACTGATGGTCAAAGTGCAAGGACGATACAAACAATGGAAGATATGTTAAGGGCATGCACTATTGATTTTGGGGGTAGTTGGGACAACCACTTACCATTAGTAGAGTTCGCATACCACAACAACTATCATTCGAGCATTAAGGCAGCGCCTTTCGAAGCTTTATATGGTCGAAAGTGCAGAACACCATTGTGTTGGGCGGACATTGGGGAAAGACAACTGGCTGAACCAGAGTTAGTTCAACAAACTTCTGATAAAATAGCACAGATCAGGGAAAGGATAAAGATCGCTCAAGACCGACAGAAAAGTTATGCGGATAACAGGCGTAAGCCTTTAGAATTTCAAGTTGGGGATCGGGTGATGCTTAAGATATCACCTTGGAAGGGAGTGGTGCGTTTTGTTAAACGTGGGAAACTAAGTCCGAGATATGTAGGACCATTCGAGATTACAGCTCGGGTAGGGGCGGTGGTTTATCGTTTGAAGCTACCGGAAGAACTACAGGGGATTCATGACACTTTCCACGTATAAAATTTGAGAAAGTGCTTAGCTGAGGAATCCACAACCGTGGCATTGAAAGATGTAGAGATCAATCAGAAATTGAGTTATGTTGAAGAACCAGTTCAAGTTTTGGATAGGAAAACGAAGAGAGTGCGGAACAAGATCATTCCATTGGTCCAAGTCAAATGGAAATTTTACAAAGGATCAGAAATGACATGGGAACCGGAGATGGAGATGAGAGACAAGTACCCACATCTATTCATCGGGGAGTGATTTCAGGGACGAAACCTGATCTTAGGGTGGGAGAGTTGTAACACCCCAAAATAAGGACATTTCAAAATAAGAGTTATGTTATATTATTCTTGTTATTTTACTTTTATTATAATTACTATCATTATTATTGGAAGTATCATTATTATAAATATATATATATATATATAATAAAATGGTCTTGACAGAAGGAAAGAAAATAGAAAAAGGAAAGGATGTCAATTGAGTTTAAAAATTTGTGGAAATTTTATTTTAGCTTAGGAATGGTGCCATGGAAAAAGGGGAGTGATTGGGATGAAAATATGGAAGGTGTATATCACCTCCATATTGGCATAATTCAAAAGCCTTGTAGAAGAGGGTATAAATAGGAATCTTCTCCAATATTCTAAGAACAAGAAAATATTATTTCAAGACACAAAGTGAGAAGTAGGGAGAAGGAAAACCTAGACGTCATCCAAGTCAAGAACCGATTTTGAAGGTAAGAATCTCTATAACTTCCGAGTTTATGTTTCGTCGGCAATTGTAATTGGTTTACATGTTATTTGAATCGATTAAGGGATCTAATGAACTTAAGAGGATCATTCGTTCAAAACGAAATACGTAGAGAATCGATATGTTAAAATGGTGTTAAAACATGGACATATATATATATATATATATATATATATACGTCTGTGTGTAATAAAAAATAGGATGGGAGGTGACAATGGGAAAGCCATGGATATCTGCATGTGATGTATGGTTATATATGGGCCATGTAAGCATGTAAGCATGAGGGTGTTAAAACATGGATATATATATATATATATATGTATATACGTCTATGTGTACTGAAAATGGGATGGGAGGAGACAATGGGAAAGCCATGGATATCTATATATATATATATATATATATATATATTTTCATGGTTGATTCTAATTATAACTATTATACATTGGTTTAAAATTTAGACATTTTGACATTTAAAAGATTAACTAGAACTAAACTCAAATTTAGGAAACGTGTTTGATGAGAAAATATAAAGGGAATACTTAGAAAACTATTATGATATGTATAGGGTTGGGAGCTACCAAGTGACGGGCAAATTCGCACTAAGCAAAGGTGAGTCTTCATGAGACTTTAACTGGGATGCATGCTTACGTAAAAATGTATTTGAGCATTATACTATTTTGATGTACATGTTTATGGGATGGATACATGTATATGAGTTATTTATGGATTGCATACTATTTGTTTATATGTTTTTTTTAAAAACAATTATTAGCATGTTATATATGAATGGGTTTTTATTTTAGTCGGGTATGGGAATGGGTCAATATGTCGTAAGGGATGGCAATTCTTGGGGATGGGTGATCGGACAGGGGAAAGCCGTATAACCCGGGGAAACGCCGACGACGGTAAGACCTTAACCCGACGGTTTGATTTAAGAGCTCTGGTTATTATTTTAAGGGTTTCAAAAATATGTGCATTGTTATTTACATGTTGGGATTTGTATGATTATGCACGAAAACCATGAACTCACTGAGCTTTATAAAGCTGACTATTAGTATGCATCTCAGGGGCCGGAAGTTCAAAGATGGACAAAGGCAAAGGACCTGCGTAGAGGATAAATTCATTGGGTTTCTTTTAAATAAGATGTCTAGCTTTTATTTGAAATTAATTGGGATATTATGTATTGTAACCCGGTATGGGACAGGTTATTTCTTTTGGATTCTAAAATGATTAAAATTTTGTGAGACTTTCGTTGTAACACGACTTTAATAGTCTTTAAGTTTTGAAAAACATGACGTTTGAATAAGGGAATTTATGTGGCACCTCATGGGAAATTGAGGGTGTTAAACGTTAGTACTCCAAATCCTATAACACACTTTGTTAATTGTGACCATTCTTCTAATGTGCATAGAATATTTCTTGCAACAATAACTACAAGTTGTGAGCCAAGGTCCTTTAAAGAAGCTGTCAAAGATGTTAGGTGGCGTGAAGCCATGCAAAAGTAAATTCAAGCTCTCGAAGAAAACGATACATGGACAATAGAGACTCTTCCTCCCGGGAAGCGTTCTCTCGGATGCAAATGGGTTTATAATATAAAATACAATTCAGATGGGAGTGTCGAAAAATTTAAGGCCCGTCTTGTGATTTTTGGCCAACATCAAGTGGAAGGCATAGATTACAATGAGACCTTTCCTCCAGTAGCTAAGATGACAGCGATACAGGTCTTTCTTGCAGTTGTAGTTTCTAATAATTGGGAGCTTCATGGACGTTCACAACTCCTTTCTCCACAGTGACCTTAACGAAGAAGTTTACATGAACCTGCCTCCCGACTTTTCTTGGTATTAAAGTAGCCCGTAATTATCAAGGAATTTATCTTTGTCAACGAAAATATGCCTTGGATATCATTTCAAAAGTTGGTTTACTTAGGGCCAAGCCTGCCGATTTCCCAATGCTTCAAAACCATAACTTGGCGCTTGCTACTAGCCCTTTTCTTAAAGATCCATAATCATATAGGCATTTGATCGGATGTGTGATTTATTTGAGCGTTACTCATCTAGAGCTGTCATATTGTGTTCACATCAACTCACAGTTCATGCATCAACCACGAGAAGATCATTGGAAGGTAGCCTTGCACGTCCTACAATACTTGAAAGGGAGTCTTGACCAAGGCATTAGGTTATGGTATGATAGTGAACTTGTTCTTTCAGGTTGGTATGACTCGGACTGGGATAGTTGTCCTCTCACTCGACGTTCTTTGACAGATTGGTTTTTCTGCTAGTGAACTCACCAATTTTCTGGAAAATTAAAAAGCAACATATCATCTCCCTCTCTTCAACCGAAGCAGAATACCGGTCTATGGTAACTATTACTTGTGACCTAAAATGGTTAAAGGAGTTACTCAAAAGTCTAGGTGTTGCATGCCTCAAGCCTATATCCTTGCATTGTGATTGTCAATCAGCTTTATACATTGCCCAAAATCCCATCTTCCATGAGAGAAGTAAACATATTGAGATTGACTGCCATTTTGTGTCGGATGTTATTACGTGTCGACTATTGTGCATTTGGCAGACATTCTAACTAACGCTTTGGGCAAGAAGCATTTCGATTTTCTACTTCGCAAGTTGGGCATTGCGGCTTACATGCTCCAACTCCAACTTGAGGGGGGTATTAGGCGATCATATCAATTTAGAGTTTATCTTTATCTAATCATCTGTTGGTGATTAAAGCAAAACACACATATAAAACATATATATAAACGCAGCGAAAAGTAATCACCAAAAGGAATCAACGTATTGCCAATATGATTAAACGAAAAATATAAATAACGGTATACCTTTGTAGCTTGATTTGTAGGCAAAACGGATCCGCTTGTGTGTTCCTTTGAAACCATGTATTCAATGGTGAATACCTCTAGTGTAGTCCACACTACACTTCCTTGATCACCACCGGATGTTAGTCCTCCTTAGTAACGAACTTAGAGCCTCGATTAACCAAGAAACGAGCTAGAAAATCAAATGGAAAAACCCTAGAGAGACCTAGGGGGTGGGCATCGATTTTTTGAGAGGAGAGGTAATTAGGGTTAGCTTTAATTAGGTTATTTAATATCTCTATATATAAATAAACCCTAAAGTTTCCTTGGGCTTTTAATTGTTCTCCCTTCTAAATTTTTATGGGCCTAGTATTAAATTAATTATAATAGGCTTGCTATTAACTTAAATCTAATACAAACCCAATAAGCCAAACTAAATGTTAGTGCCCATTTAATTACCCCACGTTACTTAGGTTATATATAATGTAAATACAATAATTACATTATATTAAATGGTATCTCAATGTATATGTGTGTGACCCTATAGGCCCCACGTGTGTCTAGCCATATAATTATCTATTATGACACGAGCATATTCCAACAGCTCCCACTTGCGCACGTCATAATAACAAGTAATCATACAAGCAAAGGTTAGCGTCAAGCAACACGACAATGCCCCTAGAGACACATGAGGTTAGTTTCTTAAACGTCTCATTTTAAATGGTTTATTAAATCAGTTATCCCTTTGTTACAGATACCTTGTTGAATACTAGACATGGATCATATGTCATTCTAATTGTTCAACGATTCTGTTTCTCGATCTGTTTGTTGAATTAGATTACCAAATTAATCAAGCATCGTCTTAATTACATTTGCGTATGGTCGTACAAACATCTATTCAATTCATCGAGGGGCCTAGTAGTAACTAACTCTATTACTTGTAGAGGAACAAATCTTATTTTGACTGCACGTGTCTGTCATGTGCTTCACATCACTAATGAAGATGATTTTTATAACAGCCTTATTCTGGACAGCGTTTAACCATTTCAAAGACCGACATTCCACCCACACAAAACCTGCTTGCATCCCAAGTCTAAGGACGAGTGACATAACCATCTGCGAGATTCACTGGTGACGCCGATCCATGAAGTGAACTCTCGTAGGTTGGGTTAGTCCAATGTTCATCACCAATGAACAATATGTTAGTTTGGTGGTATCATCATTTATTCATCAATGAATATCACCAATACGCTCATATTTGCCTTAACTCGATGATACTCTCATATCATCAACTGAAAATGGACAATTTAGAACAAATAATTTATTCATGGATTAAACATGCAAATATAGAACACAGTTGATAAAAATGAAAACGATCATACCTACTACATCAATTCATTGTGAAATAAAAATTGTTCAACGTTCCAATTATTCAAATACTAAAACAGATCTACATGAGACTACTAGCTGGTCGAAGTCCAATGTTCCTAGCATGTTCGATATGTTTGGTATAATACATTGGTTTCGTAAAGGGATTAGCTAAGTTGTCATCTGTGTGAACTTTGAGAAGACGAATTTCACCCATCTCAATAACCTCTCGAATGTAGTGAGCCTTCCTGCGAAAGTGTATGGCACCCTTTTGAACTCCAGGTTTGTTGGCTATGATAATGGCACCAGAATTATCGCAGTACATATCCATGGGTCTTTTATTACTGGGGACAACCCCAAGCCCAGAAATGAATATTCGTATCCAAACAGCCTCCATTGCAGCTTCGGAAGCAGCTATGTATTCAGCTTCTGTAGAAGACATCGTAGTAGTGTTTTGCTTAGCACTCTTCCAATCAACAACGCCTTCGTTCATGACGAAAACGTATCTAGTCTAAGATCAAGTGTCATCTCGATCTGTTTCGAAACCAGCATCAGTGTAGCAAGTAACACTGAGTTCTCTTTCTATATCACCACCATAAACAAGGAACATATCTCTAGTATTTCGAAGATACTTCAATATGTTCTTAACAGCAGTCCAGTGACTCTCTCCTGGATTTTGTTGGTATCTACTCATAAGGTTCTGATAGAACGCTACATCAGGTCTAGTGCACCTCACTGCATACATGATGGATCCCACAACCGAAGCATAGGGGATTACCTTCATCCGCTTCACCTCATCAGGTGTGGAGGGTCCCTGAGTCTCACTCAAGTTTACATTGTGTTGCATTGGAAGATTTCCACGTTTGGAAGCATCAATTCTAAACCGTTTTAGAATTTTGTCAATGTATGAACTTTGATCTAAACTAATTAACCGCTTCGATCTATCCATATAGATCTTGATTCCTAGGATGTATGCCGCTTCGCCTAAATCTTTCATGGCAAAGCATTTTCCAAGCTAGGATTTGACATCTTGTAGCATTGGAATGTTGTTCCCCAAGAGTAATATGTCATCAACATATAAGATTAGAAAAACGACGATGCTCCCACTAGCTCTCATATATACACATGGCTCATCAAGGTTTTGAGTGACATCATACGTTTTGATTTCCTCATCGAACCTTTTATTCCATCTTCTGGATGCTTGCTTCAGTCCATAAATGGATCTTTGAAGATTGCATACTTTCTTGGGATGTTTCGGACTCACAAAATTCTCAGGTTGCACCATATAAACATCTTCATTAAGGTGACCGTTCAAGAAAGCGGTTTTGACATCCATTTTCCAAATCTCATAGTCATAGTACGTTGTTATGGCTATAAGAAACCTAATAGCTTTAATGTCAGCAACAGGCGAGAAGGTTTCTTCATAGTCAACCCCGTAGGTTTGAGTGTAACCTTTTGCTACCAGACGAGCTTTATAGGTGTGTACATTGCCATCCATGTCGGTCTTCTTCTTGAAGATCCACTTGCTCCCGACAGTCTTGTTGTTCTAAGGAAGATCAACCAAGTTCCAGACTTGATTGTCTTTCATGGATTGCATTTCAACATTCATAGATTCAAGCCATTTATCGGATTCTGGATCCAACAATGCTACTTGATAGTTAGAGGGTTCACCATGATCCCCCAAATTATGCTCCTCAACATCGACATAAAAACTAATCGTTTAGATGCTCGAGGTGTCCTTGCGGATCTACGAATGAGAATTACATCATTTTGTGGTTCATCATCTGTATGTTTAGCCTCAGCGTGATGTTCGTTAGTGTTACTAGGAGGTTGTGCATCCTCACTTTGAATATCGTCAAGGTCTACATTGCTCCTACTTGCTTCATGTAAAATGAGACTGTTATCAAGAAACTCAGCATACCGAGCAACAAATATTTTGTTTTCGGGTGGGTAGTAGAAATAGTAACCCATTATTGTCGTTGGGTACCCTACGAAGATACACTTGATAGATCTAGGCTCAAGTTTGTTCGGTGTGTCTCGTTTCACGAGAGCCTCACGACCCCAGACCTTCAAGTAAGACAGATTAGGGACTTTCCCGTACCATATTTCATATGGTGTCTTATCAACCTTCTTGGTCGGAACCATATTGAGTATGCGAGCAGCAGACTCTAGAGCACAACCCCAAAAGGATAGTGGGAAAGTAGTTAGACTCATCATGGATCGAACCATGTCTAGCAAAGTTTGATTTCTCCTTTCAGACACACCATTATGTTGTGGAGTGTATGGAGGAGTGAATTGTGAGATAATTCCACACTTAATCAGATGGTCTAAAAAATCTTGACTCATCTACTCTCCTCCTCGATTAGATCGGAAAGCTTTAATAGTCTTACCGAGTTGATTTTCTACTTCATTTTGAAAGGCTTTGAACGTTTCAAAGGCTTCATGTTTATGTTTAATCAAGTAAACATAACCATAGCGACTGAAATCATCAGTGAAAGTGATGAAGTAGCTAGCTCCTTCCCTATACACAGTTCTAAATTGGCCACATACATCAGTATGTATGAGTCCAAGTAGATCTTTGGCTCTTTCACCTAATTGGGAGAAAGGTTTTCTTGTCATCTTCCCAGATATGCAAGAGAGGCATTTTTCAAACGACTCATCATCAGTTGACTTTAGAAGCCCATCGTGTTGCAGCTTTATAATGCGCTTCTTGCTTATGTGGAAAAGACGGTAGTGCCATAGGTAAGTTGAATCCAAATTACGTTTGGATTTTCTAGTGTTACATGTATATATAGAACTATCAATTGAAATAAGATTATGCATGTCAATTTCACAAATACCATCACGAGGAATAGCATTAAAATAAAATATATTATCTTTAGAAACCGAAATACCATAATCCGTAAAAGTATTAATAAAACCGTTATCCTTCAAACGAAAAAGCGAAACAATACCCCTAGTAATAGTAGGTGCATAATGACAATTGTCTAAAATAATGATCAATCCATTAGGGAGGATAAGATCAAAGCTCCCTATAGATTCAACAGTTGCACGCATTCCATTGCCTACGTATAGGTCCAAAGTTCCTTTGTTTAGCTTTCTACTTCTCCTTAGTCCCTGCACATTATTACAAATGTGAGTTCCACAACCGGTGTCATAAACCCAGGATTTACTAGGAAAAGCATAGAGTTCTATAGTGAAGATACCTGATGTGCTAGCCGGGATAGCTTTGTTCTTCTTCAACTCTGCCAGGTAGATAGGACAGTTCCTCCTCTAGTGGCCTATCACTCCACAGTGATGGCAGGTGGCATCCTTTGTAGGGTGCTCCTTTTTAGCAGGTGGGGGGATCTTAGGTTTGGGTTTGTAAACATGTTTACCCTTGCCACGACCCTTGCAAGTGCTTGCAGTTTGGATTTCTGGATTTTACCTGCCCTGATTGCTAGAACAGCAGGAGCTTTCTTGGGCATCCCTTGCTCTGCAAATTTCAGCATAGCATGCAGTTCAGAGATAGTCTTCCCCATGCTATGCATGATATAGTTCATAACAAACTGATTATAGTCCTTGGAGAGTGAGGTAAGAATCAAGCTCACTCCAAGAACTTGTGGCATGGGGTAACCAAGACGCTCCATTTGGTCAAGATAGCCTTTCATCTTCAAGACATAAAAGCTAACTGACTGGCCATCCTCCTGCTTACAAGCGTGGAATGCTTTGACTGTTTCAAACAGTTCATGTTCTGCTTGTTGTTGAAACGTGGTTTTCAACTCTCGTAGCATCTCAAAAGTTGTGAGTTCCTCCAAGTTCTTTTGGATCTCGGGGGTCATGCTCACCAGCATAAGAGCAACTACTTCTTGTTGTTCGTTAAACTTACGGGTGTAGGCTGCACGGACTGCAGCAGAAGCAGTGGCAGGAGGTGCCTCAGGTAAGGCCTCTTCCAGATGGATCAACTTATTTTCAGCCCTGATGACGATCCTCAGATTTCGATACCAGTCGATGAAGTTGATACCTGTCAGTTTCTCTTTTTCAAGAACTGACTTGATTGTTGAGTTGCTTAGGGTTTGATTGGTTGTTGTCATCTACAAACATACAAAGTTCAAGATTTAGTATTTTCAATAATTAATCTTTTTTCTTTAAATTAACTACCCAATTTTATTTTAATTTTTACGAAAAAGGCTAAGATCCTCATTGAGGTTCTATCATTACATCAGTTGATCTGCTAGCAATGATAGATTCAATAGGTAGGTGATGTTCACCAATTGCATTACTAGTGCAATTCTTAGATCCTTATGGGACCCATGGCATCTTGTGGCCGAGCAACTAGTGTCAAGCTGGCATGTTTTGTCCCATCCTTGCCTCGGGTCAAGGTCTCACCTGCTTAACTCAATTAAGTCATCCAATTTGAAATCATGTGAAAATAGATCTAGGTCTCATGCATAGACAACAATCACCTCGGGATTACAATTCAACCTAGGTCTCACGCATAGGAAAAAAGTAATGGCGAGTGATTTCAATCCGATTGGACGACTTGACTTAAAATTGTGACGGGTATGATATTTTGATACGCTAAAAAAATATGTACGAAAGAAACATGCATTCTTCATTCGTAGCATAAGTTAAAAACATTTCTTAACTTAGAGTCTAATTTGTTTTATTTTATGTGTGTCGAGATATCCATTTAAAGACTAATATATTTCCTATATGAGATATTAATTAGCTTGGACATTACATAAATTAAATAACCTATAAAACCCTTTTAAACGTTATTTATATAAAACAATAGTTGTAAGTTTCAAATCCAATTCAAACTTATGTATTAACCAAAACTAACGATTTAGTTTCAAAAGTGGTATGTGTTTAATTTTAGGTTTGAAAAACCCATTTGTAAGTTATAACATCCGAGACATATATAACAATGTAATATATATAAAAAAAACACACAACCAATATGTGCAAAACCTCAACCAATGAAAAAACATATGCTTGATCTCGTGATCCATCACGACGGACCAAGAGGGAAACTAAGTACGGGCCAACATAAACCCTTAATAGTCTCCCACTTGCTCCAAGACCATCAAGAGCAAGTAGAACCCACATGAAAATTTGAACACCAAAACTGTCCGGAAAAATGCAGTAGCTTCGGGGTCTGAAAGGACATGGAAGTAGTCTTCCCCAATTGAAACATCCTTCTGCAAAGTTGTACTCCTATGCCATATGCAACTTCAGCAACAAGAATCAGCACATTCCGAGGTGCGAAACTCCGGGAAATCCATTTTTCATGTCGGCTGTCCAACGGCTATGAAAATGCCTTTTCGTCTTTCACTTTGTCGCCATTCCATTCCGAGCAATGGTTACAATTTCTTGACTAAATACATTTATTCTACTACTAAACTAAGTGAAAATAAAAGAAATAATAATCTAAATTATTACAATCCAAAACCCCGACAAACAAAGAAACAAGGCACACAAACGATCACGGTTTTCATCGGTTTTACACATCAACATAATAATATATATATCACTAAAAGTGTTGGCTTGGTCCATGGTAAAAAATGAATGTTTTTACCATGGATCTAAAACACTTACAATAAGAAATAAGAGCAAGCCAACAAATCGAAGAAAAACTACAATAATTAATCTACGATTAGTATATGTAATTTGTGGCATGAAAAAACATTATCCAAGACCTCATGAGGGTCGAAATTTTTTTCTATACAAAAAAAATCGAACCATAAGGAGAAAGAAAAAGAAAACGTTTTTAGCCACTTTTACATATGCGCGCTAATCATATGGCACATACGATGGCTCTGATACCACTGTTGGTGATTAAAGCAAAACACACATATATAACATATATATAAACGCAGCGGAAAATAATCACCAAAAGGAATCAACGTATTGCCAATATGATTAAACGAAAAATACAAATAACGGTATACCTTTGTAGCGTGATTTGTAGGCAAAACGGATCCGCTTGTGTGTTCCTTTGAAACCAAGTATTCAATGGTGAATACCTCTAGAGTAGTCCATACTACACTTCCTTGATCACCACCGGATGCTAGTCCTCCTTAGTAACGAACTTAGAGCCTCGATTAACTAAGAAACGAGCTAGAAGATCAAAGGGAAAAAACCCTAGAGAGACCTAGGGGGTGGGCGCCGATTTTTTGAGAGGAGAGGTAATTAGGGTTAGCCTTAATTAGGTTATTTAATATCTTTATATATAAACTAGAAGTGTACTCGCGCAATGCAGCTAGATACATCACGATTTTAATGTTTCATTTTATTTTCTGTTTTTTGTCGATTTACATTACGATTTTGGATGGTTTTGAGAGAGTGATAATGATTTTTTTATATAAATTTGTTTAATTTAGACTTAATAATATAATTTAATTTATTTTGGTTTAATAATATAACTTTTTTTATAAAATATTCTGTAAGATTTTTTAATTATATTTGCTGAGAGTTATTTTAGAGGAGTTAAAGTGGGAAATGATTTTAGGGGAGTTAAAATGGTTAGAGATAATGATTGAAAATTAATGAATAGCATTAAATGTAATATATACAGCTTTTATGGTTGTTTTTTAAGTAATTAGTATTAAATAGCGGTACATTAAGCTTTAAAACTTGTTTTTAAGAGTTTTTTATGTCATCTTTATAATATAGTTTAGATAAACCCTAAAGCTTCATTGGGCTTTTAATTGTTCTCCCTTCTAAATCTTTATGGGCCTAGTATTAAATTAAATATAATAGGCTTGCTATTAACTTAAATCTAATACAAACCCAATAAGCCAAACTAAATGTTAGTGCCCATTTAATTACCCCATGTTACTTAGGTTATATATAATGTAAATACAATAATTACATTATATTAAATGGTATCTCAGTGTATATGTGTGTGACCCTGTAGGCCCCATGTGTGTCTAGTCATATAATTATCTATTATGACACGAGCATATTCCAACATCATTTATCCAGGTGCAGTCAAATAGGATTGATTCATCTTTAGTTGTTGTTAGCTTTAGCTTTAGTATTCATATAGGACTCTTCTTTGACATGTATAAAAAGTTTTTTTGTGAATGAATGAGAAACTGAACATATTTTCATGTATTCTCCATAGAATTATCACTATATAAAAGTATTACAATAATTTTATAGGACGATTTAGACATCTTAAATAAATAATTAGTTAATTTTGAAATAAAACATCCTATTAATTATTTTATATGACTTTATTTGAAAAAATGTTATATAAGAAGATATGTTTATAGCATATTTCTCAAACATTGTTCTATAAAAAAACTGATAGCACACCTTACTTAAAAAAAAATGTCCTTTAAAACGTCCAAAATTGACATATAAACTTATTGTAACACTTTTATGTAAGTTGGATAATTATTTGGTCCTATAAACTTAAGTCTTGTAAAACGTTTTATTGGGATATATTAGATATCTTTGGCGTACTATAAACCTGATTTTGTTGTATGAAGTTGTATTGATTCATACAAAAATACATAGAAGAACTGGATTTAAAGCAAGTTTTCACCAATTAAGTAAACTAGTCACAAGGTTGTTGACAAAACATGAAAGGCGATTTCATTGCTTCATTGTAAGAAACATGCACACATAAACAGAAGAATACCAAAACAAATGATAAACACAACTCTTTTCCTTTTCAGGCTTATCAACTCATGCGGTAAAAGAACTCAGAAAGTGAATCTAAAACAGATGGATAATTCGCCAAATATAACCATTAGATTTTATCAGTGTCTCTTGTAACGTGTCGTAGATCAAGTTGGCCAACTGATCCTTCCAATTAAGTTTAAATCGGCTTCTGTCTTGCAATCAATGTAAGCAGAAAATCTTTATAGTTGCCACTAGCTGTGGCTTCGATTTTTTGTGACAATGTGATTGCATACATACGATTATACTCCTCCTTGATATACTTCATATCAATGTCGGCTCGGGTGACAATCACCCGAGTAAGACCTTCTCTTGTGTTCTCATTTGCTTCTTTTATCATTGCCGCTTCCATAACCTAGTGATGGCCAAAAACGGTCATTTCCAAAGGATACCAATCACTACAACAAAACTGCTCTTTTAGGATGTCCTAGTGTTATTGAGCGTTCTAATAGAATACTTGATGGGATTTTAAGTTTATGAGACCATAATCCGCATCCAATCTAAAGATGTAACAGTAAGTTGTTACAACGAAGTTAAGCGACCTATCGAGAAAATTGGGCAATCTAATAAGACACAAAATTTAAATCGTCTTATGATTTTACTTGTGAATCACATATGATTTTACGCGTGAAGTTAGTGCAAAATCACATGTGATACGGCCGTTTTCGTGTTCTCTTATTTGGTTATTGTTCTCGTATGAACCCCCTCTCTCTCTCTCTCTCTCTATATATATATATATATATATATATCACTTTTCAAATGTAAGGCTTTACTTTTCATGTCCTATTAACTTGCCCAATTTCAAGGATAAAATTTGTTAGGTCGCTTAACTTTGTTCTAACAAATTATTATAACATCGTTTTATAAAATGATGATTTTTAGTTATAATAGAGTACTTTATCTTTTTTTTTCTTTTTCTTTTTGTAAATTCTTATAAATTATACTCTCAAAAGTGAAATAAACCCTAACCTTGCAAAAGTAAGCAGGTGGAGTGCATAGGCATTGCACTGTATCTTTCAAGGTCGAGTTTGTCTCAAGATCCTGTATAATACCCGAATACACGATCGTGAGTCATAATCATTCAATAGGTTTGTTCAGATCTTACAAGACATAAATTAAGTGATTATGTCACATTAATTTACTACAACAAAATCAGGTTTATATGACATCAAAAATGTCTAAATAATCTAACAGACTGTTTTATAAAACTTATATTTATATGATTAAACAATTAATTGTGCATCATATGTCAAAGTTTTACGATAAGTGTATAGAACGTTTTTGGACGTCTTATCAAGTTTTTCTAGGACAATTTGGAAATAAAACACCTTATTAACTTTTCTATATGAAAAATGTCTTACAAAAAATTGTCATATAAAAAGATTTGTTCGTAAAAATCTTGCTACGAATATCTTATTTAAAATTGTATTAAAAAACTTGTCAAGACGTCCAAAATCGTCATAGAAACTTATTGCAACACTTTTACATAAGACACATAGTTGTTCGGTCCTATAATTAAACTTAAATCTTATAGAACAACATATTATAATACTAATTACACATTTTAGGCATTCTACAACCAATTTCATTACAGTGATTAGTGTTAATAGAAGCCTTTAATTTGCAATCTTACCTCATAGATGGAGTTGCCACTGATTTGTTTGTAATGGTGGATCAATGACTTGATGTGGAGTTTGCTTCTGGTTGCTAATATCGTCACCAAGTCATCATCCACCAGAGGGTTCTTCTTATCAGCATTTTTCAGGGAGTTGAAGACTGTTTCTGCCTCCGATTTTGCAACTTCTTCGTTCACTTTTGGGCCTTCGTAACGATACGCACTCACAAGTGCAATGAAAAGCTGTTAATATATACAAAATCACGATTCACATTCGTCACAACAAGAAAGAAGAAAGAACTGAAATTGGAAGACAGCCGCTTTGTTGGATACGAAAGGAACGGTTGCATATTCGCCCATCATCATCTTTATTGATAAATTGCTGACTTCATATAGTTTTTACCAAATGTGACTGATTTATTAGCCGACAACTAACTTTCTAAGTTCTAACTGTTAGCTTATCTACCAACAACCGTCTTATCAGCTACTTTTTGTCAAACATATTTGTACACGGCTCTTTAAACAACTGAATGTATATATATATATGTATATATATCTTTTTGTTATTCAAAATATATGTCTGAATATTAATTTAGGTTTGAATATTAAACTAGTGCTCGTTTACTAAACACTTGTTGTCTTTTAATAGGTAACAAAATACTAAGGGTGTCTATAAAAACCGACGAACCACTCAAACCGGTCCAATCAAGTCAAACCGTCCGTTTTTTGGCGGTTTGAGTGGCAGTTCGGTCCCATCTGGAAAATACCCAAATTAACCGCTCGGTTGGTCCGGTCTGCGGTTTGAACATTTTTTAGCTGTTTGGATTGAACTAATCGCCAAAATACACATGCCTTAATTATAGTTATTATTTTTTCGAGTTGTAAGCCAACTTTTATGGTTCACTTAAAAAAAATATTCGAAGACATTAAGTTTTTAATTAGTCTTTTAGTTTTAATTTTGGAGATAAATGTCATAATAGACCTAAACTGCCTAAACCGGTTAGACTAGACTGCCTTTTACGGTCTCGTTTGACCGATTTGGATGGTTTAGGCCTATAATGGACTTTAAGACGGTTTGGTCTTTACCGTTTTTGTCATTTGTTGTCAAACTGTTCGGTTTGGAAAATTTTATAAAAAGAGTTGCAGTTTTGGTTTGTGGTTTGAGGGGTTAAACCGTCCGAATCGGTCTGCAAACACCCCAACAATTTTATCATGTAATTTTGCAAACCGAGAATTTTAGTGAGGGTGGTGACGTTTATCCGGTTAGCTCTTACCGAGTAAACGATGCTTATACTATATATATAAATACTATTTTAATTAACGAGAATCTTATCCGGTTTGTGTTTGATAAAACGGTCCATTAATTAGTACCCAAAAAAAAGAAGGGTTAAAATTAATTATATGAGTATAAATAACCTTGCGTTCATTGGTGGTGATACAAGAAGCAACATCTTCTTCAAGGGAACGTTCAAAGAGGGAGTGATAAGCCCTTCTTGCACCCAAAAGCTCTTCTGAAGATCTTGTGCAAGCAATCTCTATGATCACGTTGTTGGATTTGGGTCCATCTAACAATGCATCTTTAATCAAACGTGCATCCCTTTCCCATGGGTGCATTGTCCACAATATCAATGCATTCTGCAAATAAATATATATAGAGAGAGAGAGAGGTAGGTAGGTTATTTTGTTAACCAATAAAATGTTATTAACTATGCTAACCATCATTGACCAATAAGAAAGTTTCAAAATATTTGGTTGATTAAACTCATTAATTAAATGCTTAAGGGTAGAGTTGGTATTTCATGTAGTTTTTTTAGCCTCATTAATGAGGAGTTACAAAAATATCATCCATGAACAATAATAATATGAATATTCAAACATATGAACATTCATGAACAATAATAATTTGAGCATTCAAACATATGAACATGAACATTTAAACATATGAACATTCATGAACAATAATAATGTATGTGTTGGATAAGCTTCAAAAAGAGAATCCTCATATCAAGATATCTCTAACAAGTTTGGTTAGAATAAGGAAAGTTTATTTTATTCTCAATAGAATTAGGAGTTATCTAGTTCTAATAGAATTAAGATTAGCAAAGGTGTGATAGTACTATATATATCATTGTTGAGATGTGACAATGATCATATCAAGTTTTGGGTGTTTAGTTTTGAGCTATTTTCTAAACATCAATAAGAGAGTTATTCTTATTAAAACCAAAACGTGTGAAACACTTTACTTTTTTTGGTACCAGAGCTTTGCCGAATCGATCAACTCAAGGTCTCGATCGCAGAACTGTGCCAATAATCTGACCTCACCAAGCCATGGGTGAATCCAGACCGCCCCCTCCTCCGAAGGAATCAGACATGACGATCTCGATCCAATGTCTCGTGCTAACATCTACAAACTATACGGTATGGGCCATGAGGATGAAAGTATTGCTACGAATTCATAAGGTGTGGGAAGCAATTGAACCCGGAACAGTTGAATCTGATAAGAAAGATGTCGCAGTAGCATTACTCTTCCAATCCATCCCGGAAGCCATGATCTTGCAAGTAGGCGATCTAGATTCTCCAAAGGAGATATGGGAATCAATCAAAACGAGGCACCTAGGCGCCGACCGTGTCAAAGAAGCGCGACTACAAACTCTAATGTCCGAATTCGAAAGGGTCAAGATGAAGGACTCGAACACAATAGATACTTTTGCGGAAAGGTTATCGGAGCTAGCAACAAAGGCAGCCTCTCTTGGACAAACGATTGAGGAACCTAAACTCGTAAAGAAATTCCTAAATAGTTTGCCAAGAAACAAATACATCCATATTATAACCGCCCTCGAGCAAGTTCTAGATCTGAAAACGACGGGTTTTGAGGATATTATAGGAAGACTCAAGGCTTATGAAGAACGAATTCTCGATGAGGAGAATCACGGAGAAACACAAGGCAAGCTATTATTCGCAAATTCAGATCAACAAAGCTCTACGTATTTACGAGGGAGAGGACGTGGAAGAGGAGGCAGAGGGAACAGAGGACGAGGCAGAGGAAGATTCAACTCACAGGAACGAACAACAAATCAGAATAATCAAAACCAGACAAGAGAAAAGAAGGATAGATCAAAAATAATGTGCTATCGCTGTGACAAACTCGGTCACTTCGCCTCTACATGCCCTGAAAGAACACAAAATATACAAGAAGCAAATAAAGCAGAGACAGAAGAAGCTGATCCAACCCTTTATATGCTTGAAACCGTGTTCTTAAACGAAGAGAATCTCATACCAAAGAACTACAAAACCAAGGAAGGGGAAGAAGGAGTTTGGTATCTCGATAATGGAGCAAGTAACCACATGAACGGCAACAAGACATACTTCTCTGAACTCAACGAGAATATAAAAGGCAAGGTAAAGTTCGGGGATGGATCTTGTGTTGAAATAGGAGGCAAAGGTTCAATACTTTTTCAAAGCAAAACGGATGAACAAGAACTTGTCACCGATTTCTAATATATTCCCGAACTTAAGAGCAATATTTTGAGTTTAGGACAAGCTACGGAAGCCAGGTGTGATGTTAGGATGAAACAAGACTACTTGACGCTCCATGATCCAAGTGGAAGACTCTTGGTAAAAGTCGTACGCTCGCCAAATAGACTTTACAAAATAAGTCTAAAGATTGGAAAACCGATATGCCTACACACAAGGATAGAAGACAATACTTAGAGGTGGCACGCAAGGTTGGGACACATAAGCTTTAAAACAATCAAAGTTATGTCCCAACAAAAGATGGTTCATGGCCTACCAGAAATCAAAGAAGAAAAGAAGTTGTGCGAGTCATGCTTAGTCGGGAAACAAACCCGTCAAACTTTTCCAAAGGCATCTATGTTTCGAGCTTCCAAACCACTAGAACTTCTTCATGCAGACTTATGTGGTCCGCTTACACCACCAATCATAGCTCATAACAAATATATTTGTTATTATAGACGATTTCTCGAGGTACATGTGGACGATCTTGATAAAAGAAAAAAGTGAAGCTTTCGGTAAATTCAAGGCGTTCAAAAGTCTAGTAGAGAATGATCTTGGGGAAGCGATCATGACTCTAAGAACTGATAGAGGAGGAGAGTTCACCTCAAGAGAGTTCAACAAATTCTGTGAGATAAACGGGATCAAGAGACAACTCACGGCTCCCTACACACCACAACAAAACGGTGAGGTAGAAAGAAGAAACAGGACGATGATGGAGATGACAAGGAGTATTCTCAAGGCAATGAAAGTACCAAATTATTTATGGGGAGAAGCAGTGTGCCATGCTACCTATGTAATCAACAGGGTACCCACAAGAGCCATTGAGAACATGACACCTTACGAATGCTTACGAGAGAAGAAACCGAACCTAGAACACTTAAAGGTCTTTGGTTGTCTAGCATACGCAAAGGTGGAAGCTACAAACCTCAAGAAACTTGACGATAGATCACAATCACTAGTGCATCTCGGGATCGAGCCGGGATCCAAAGCCTATAGATTGTACAACCCAACGACACAAAGAATAGTGGTAAGTCGTGACGTAGTATTTGACGAGAAGACGAGCTGGACTTGGAATGAAACAAGAGATGAACCAAGAAGGGATCCAGGAATGTTTCGCATGAGATGGGGTGAGGTTGTAGATACCGGAGAAGGACCTGCCGTGATCAATGATCAACACCAAGGTCAAAACGAAACTGAAAGCGCCGAGTCCACTAACTTCGAGAATCACGAACATGGAAACGACAACAATGCGGATAATCACAATCCCGATAATGAGAGTGACACAACCCAAGAAGAACAACCACTAAGAAGATCGACCCGTCAAGTAAGCCAACCTCGTTTCCTTGATGATTATGTCCTTCAAGCCTCTGTAGAATGTGAGAGACTTCTACTATCAATAGACAATGAGCCAAGTTGCTATAAAGAAGCAAAGGGTATGTTAAAGTGGAGACAAGCATGCAAAGAAGAGATCGATTCTATCAAAAAAAACAAGACATGGTTTCTAGTTGATAAACCGAGCGAGGTAAAAGTTATTGGTCTCAAGTGGGTTTTCAAAATTAAGAAAAATGCGGACGGTACTATCAACAAGTACAAGGCACGGCTCATGGCTAAAGGATACGTACAAGAATCCGGCATAGATTTTGATGAAGTTTTTGCACCGGTTGCTCGTATTGAAACCATACGGCTGTTGATTGCATTGGCGGCATCACATGGATGGGAAATTCATCACTTAGATGTGAAAACAGCATTCTTGCATGGAGAATTAAAGGAAGATGTGTACGTTAGCCAACCCGAAGGCTTTGAAGTAAAAGGCGAAGAACACAAGGTGTATAAGCTTTCAAAAGCCTTGTACGGTTTGAGACAAGCTCCACGAGCTTGGAACACAAAGTTGGATCAAATTCTGAAAGGGATGAAATTCAAAAGGTGTTCGAAAGAAACTTTTGTGTATCGCAAAGAAGAAGGAGGAACCCTTCTCATTGTTGCTATTTACGTAGATGACTTGTTTGTAACTGGCAACACCCTCAAAGTCATAAGTGAATTCAAGGCTGGGATGTCATCTAAGTTTGAGATGTCAGATCTCGGAAGACTCACTTATTATCTCGGTATTGAAGTACATCAAGGAGAAGACGGAATCGAAATTAAACAAGAAGAGTACGCACGAAGGATTTTAAAGGAAGCTGGTTTGGAAAATTGTAATCCAACTCAAATACCCATGGAGTTCGGAGTAAAAGTTTCAAAATCACAACAAGAAACAGAGATAGATCCTACGAGCTATAGAAGGAACGTCGGGTGCTTAAGGTATTTATTACACTCACGGCCAGACTTAGCTTTCTCTGTTGGAGTCGCCAGCAGGTATATGCAAAGCCCTCGCAAATCACATGGTGAAATAATGAAGCAAATACTTCGATATCTAAAGGGAACGGTCGCATTTGGACTGAAGTTTAATCGGGAAAGATCAAAGAATATCGTCGGGTATAGCGATAGTAGTCACAATATTGATCAAGATGATGGAAGAAGCACTACGGGTCATATGTTCTACTTTGGATCCTCTCCGATTACTTGGTGTTCACAAAAACAGGACACGGTTGCCCTCTCATCGTGTGAAGCCGAGTTCATGGCAGCGACAGAAGCTGCTAGACAAGCCATATGGCTTCAGGACCTTTTAAGCGAGATCACGGGCTGGAAGATCGAGAAAATCCTCATCAAAATTGACAACAAGTCTACATTAGCACTCACCAAAAACCCTGTATTTCATGGTAAAAGCAAACACATAAATAAACGCTACCATTTTATACGAGAGTGTATTGAAAGGGAGCTAGTCGATGTGGAACACGTACCGGGAGTTGAGCAAAAGGCAGATATCTTAACTAAGGCTTTGGCACGGATCAAGTTTTGTGAAATGAGAAGCTTGATAGGTGTTCAAGACATGTCCAAGACCAAGTCGAAGCTTACAAGGGAGAATGTTGGATAAGCTTCAAAAAGAGAATCCTCATATCAAGATATCTCTAACAAGTTTGGTTAGGATAAGGAAAGCTTATGATAAGGAAAGCTTATGATAAGGAAAGTTTTTAGAATAAGGAAAGTTTATTTTATTCTCAATAGAATTAGGAGTTATCTAGTTCAAATAGAATTAGGATTAGCAAAGGTGTGCTAGTACTATATATATCATTGTTGAGATGTGACAATGATCATATCAAGTTTTGGGTGTTTAGTTTTGAGCTATTTTCTAAACATCAATAAGAGAGTTATTCTTATTAAAACCAAAACGTGTGAAACACTTTACTTTAGTATGTCCATGAACATTCACGAACAATAATAATATGAACATTCAAACATATGAACATTCATGAAAATCCAACGTACGTCGGTTTCAATTTTGATTGAGAGTAATTAATGAGCCAAGCTTTATGTCTCAAAATATTGGTGAAATATTTTCCCAAAAATACCCTTTTTCACATTGGTTCAATTTATTGGTCATTTAAATAAAACACTTTAAATGCATATTAATTAAATTAAATCTCATCCATCCAATCTCATCATCAATGGTGAGGATTGGTTCACAAAGTTAATAACAATTACAAGGTTAACAAAATAACTCAACCCTATATATATATATATATATATATATATATATATATATATATATATATATATATAATATGTTAAACAACTAATTGAAATTTTGATAGACGGAAACTTATTGTGCTAAACTGTTGAGAAAGGACTAGATGGACAGAAGTTGTCCTAGGGTGCACTACAATCGGGTGTATATATACGACAACAAAATGTCTAATGGGCCATTTATTGTTGTGTAAGCGTTTATCGGGTGTCACTTATCTTACCGGGTAAAAGGTATGATAATCTTACCTAGTAAGAGTCATAGCAAGAATCGAGAATATTATTACCCGGTATGTGAGGGAAACGACTTTTACTCGGTTAAAACTTACCAAAAATCAATTTTGATGGCCGATAATGTTATCCGATAGTGTAAATGAGGGTGGTGACTTTTGCGTTACCTGGTAACCGTTTGGTAAACGACCCATAATTATCCAAATAGAATGTTATTTAGGACTTAAATTTAAATAATTAAACAATTGTACATCCTATATGTAAAAGTGTTACAATAATGTTATAGAATGCTTTTGGGCGTTTTAATAAGTTTTTTAGGACAATTTTGAAATAAAACGTCTTACATTATTTGAAAAAAAAAATGTCTTATATAAATAAGTGTCCTATAAAAAGATGTGTTTATGGAACATTTCTCAAAAAAAAATCTATAAAAATTCTAATATTACATTTTATTTTAAAAGTGTCGTAAATAAGTTAACTAAATGACCAAAAGCGTTATATAAACTTATTTTAACACTTTTGATGCACAATTATTTAATCCTTTAAATTTATGTCTTTAATTAAAACAGTCTAATAGGACATTTGGACATTATTAGCGTTCTATAAAATTGATTTTGTTGTACTGGCGTCAATTTATAGGACGGGATAGATTGTCTCAGAATGTTGAGCCTCTATAAGAATACATTGGCTTTAATACAATTTGAAATATGTGGACACCATTATATTGCCCTTTAAGAGAAGTTATTTTGGAGGGTAATCGATCTTAATAGGGTTTCATATGTTTTCACAAAAGAAATCATTACGAATAAATCATTCACAAAGGAAAGGATGCATAGAATCGATATATACTCACGTTAAAACGTAAGAAATCGGTCTTGAGTTGTTTGATTTGATGTTCAACCATTTTCTCGAACAACCGATCATCCTCAACAAAGAAACCAGAAGTTCCTAATCTGTACGATTTGAGTTGATTCGTATCCCACTTCCCCAAAATCGATATCAGTGATTTCTCGTCGATTCCAAGTCCTACAAATTAATTCCAATTACATAATATACAATATATTATGGTAATATATGACATCGAAGGAGCCATTGTACGAATTTCTTAATATGTATATTTTTTCTCTTGGTATGATTAGACCTCTACTAAATGGAAGATTTTTACCTACATAATTTTTCTTGGGAAATATGTCGCTAGCTAAAGGGTGATTCAGCACAAAATAATCACAAAAGTTGATGGATAAATTGTTGGTGAAAAACTCAAATTTAGTGAGATTGCCTAGACTCTTAACCGGATGATTTTTATGGATAAAAATTATTTGTTTTGTAGTGGACGAATTTAACAAGACTAAAATAATTATTATACATGCACTTGAAAATTTAATACAATGAATTTGAATATGGGATAAAACCTAATAATGTTAGTATTGTTATGTTGAAAACTATATGATAAACTAGTTGCTGATAAATAAATTTGTTGTAAGCTCAAACTTTAAATAAGGGGTTGTTTGGTTGGTTTTCCATTAAGTTCTGTATGGATTAAATTGTCTGTGTAGATTAATCTATCTGTATAGATTTGAAAGGTTTTTATTTGTGAGAATTTTTTCATATATGGAAGGAACGTGTTTTTTAATAGGATGGACTGGTTTAGAAAAACCTTGGCTTGTTGCATAAAGCTCCCCCTTGAAATCTTACTGAATAAGCCACTTTCTATATCATTAAGCCACTACCAAACAGTCATATATAGCTGACTGAATAAGCTGTGAGTCTCATTAAGCTCATTAAGCTGCTAACAAACAGACCCTAGTCATGTTTGATAAAACTATTCAATAAACTAGATAATAATACTACAACAAAATCAGGTTTATAGGACATCAAAAACTTTTAAGTGTCCTAATAGATCACTTTATAAGTCTTAAGTTTACATGACCAAACAATAAACGTCATATAGCTAAAAGTGTTGTAATACGTTTTTAAGGGGCCGTTTGGCAGTTGCTGAATGATTTTGTGTAGAATGATTAAGTGGTCAGAATGATTAAGCTACTCTTATTATATAGTGCAAAATGAAATACGATTGTTTTTTAATTGTTTAGAATGAAATTAGGGCTCTGAATGGTTAAGGGAGGGTCAGGATACAAAACCATTCAAATGATTTTGGAACCATTAAGAGACAGACATTTTTTTTGTCAAATAATATTCACCTCTTAGTGATTCAGAGGTTGCCTATTAATGGAACCATTAAGAGGTAAACAAACAGTCCCTAAAACGTTTTTGGATGTTTTAATAAGTTTTTTAGGACATTTTTAAAATAAATTGTGGTAATAGATACTACTAGAAAACTGTGAAATACCGACCGCAAAAAACAGTCGGTATTTACCGATGGCCCACCAACGGTATCTTTTTAATTTTATTTTTTATTTATTTTTAATAAGTCGTCGTAAAACCGTCGGAAAAATTAGTGATATACCGACGGTTGGTTTTTTATTTTATTTTATATTTATTTTTAATAAGTAAATACCGTCGGAAAACCGTCGGTAACTGGAATTGTCGGTAAGCTGTCGATAGTTGTCGTCGGAAAACCGTCACTAAATATTACCGACCAGCTTTTTACCAACGGTCGTTCCCGTCGAAAAACCGTCGCTAAAACCTTTTTCCGACGGTTTACCGACTGTTTCAGCCGTCGGTAATACGATTAATTTTAGTAGTGAGATATAAATATTTTATATGATTCTTTTTTAACAAGTAAACACATCTTTTATACGATATTTTTTCTATAAGACATAATAATGTTCTAAAAAACTAGTTAAAGCAACACTTTATTTTAAAAATGTTCTAAAAAGTTTGTTAAGACGTTCAAAAACGTTCCATAAACTTATTTCAGCGCTTTTAGATAGAACGCTCTATCATTTGATCTTATAAAATCCTATAAAGCAATCTATTGGATAGTTAGACATTTTTTTATTCCCTTTAAAATATAAACCCAATTTTAAAGGTAGTATAATTAAAAAAAAAAGTTGAAAATAACCTTTAGCTATTGAAAGTTATTTAAAATGATTTCTAAAAAGATTTATTTTATTACTTATTAAATAAAAATAATTCAAATAACTTATAATCAAACTGATTACGAAAGAATACATGCATGTAAATGGACTAGTAATGTGCCCGCAGAATACAGTGAGATGTGAAATCTAGATAGATGTAAACAAACATAGAGGTCACAAATAAGAAGGGAAACCTGAGAAAGCTTTGTTGACAACTCCCATTTCATCAGAAAAATCCATTTATTACACTTTTGAGAGAGAGAATATGGTTTGTATTTGCAGAGAGAGAGAGAGGACAAGGTCACTATTTATATGCTTTTCTCATCATTACATGTTAGTTGTATATTTTTCTAATTCTAAAATCAAAAGCGTCCTTAAAAATTAATATAGAGTAAATTACAAATTTCGTCCCTGTGGTTTGGTGAAATTTTGGATTGGGTCCCTCAAATGAAATAATTACAGAGATGGTCACTGTGGTTTCGTTTTTGTTATGGATCAGATCCCTCATGTTAACAGGCGTTTAAAATTTCTGTTAACTTAGAGATATTTAATGTTTTTGCTACTTTATGAAAGTTCTAATAGCTTGAAGGACCTGTTTTACCAAATTTTAAAACTCAAGAAACTTCGTCTCTCTCTCTCTCTCTCCAACCTCTTCTCAATTTACCATGAACAAAAAACAAACCCAAAAACCATATATAAAAAAAAAAAAAAAAAATCAAACCTATAAAAAATCTTTTCTTTTCTTGAAACCACACTTTGCATCTTTATGTTGGTCTCCGGTGGTTGCTGTAACGGAGACGACGGTGATAATGATTTGGAGACGACGGATCTGATAGAGTGGACGTTGAGACCTATGTGGTTGCTGTCGATATCGAAGCTTTGTTTGACAGTGTTGAGTTCCACGACGACGACGTCGTTTGTTGATTGGCCATCGAAGGTGGCGTTGGTGAGGTCGAGATGTTGGCCGTAGCTGTTTCCGGGGACGCCGATGTTGGGTGCGACCAAGAAGGCTAAGCCTTCTCCGGGGATACTGTGGTTGCTAGGGGACATATTAATAAGGAATGAGGTGTTGGAACATCACCCTACTGGTTGCAAAAATCTTGAGGAGAAGTCAAAGAAAATCTTGTAGAATGAGACCCTCCTAAACATCATGCATAAAGAAGCTTAAAGTTGGATGTTCCACACCACCACCACCGCCATCGGCGGTGGTTGCAGCAACCGTCGGAGACCCACAAAGAGATGCAAAGTGTGGTTAAAAAAAAAAAGATTTTTTATAGGTTTGAATTTTTATTTTTTTTATTTTATACATAGTTTTTGGGTTTGTTTTTTGTTCATGGTAAATTGAGAAGAGGTTGGAGAGAGATGAAGTTTCTTGAGTTTTAAAATTTGGCAAAACAGGTCCTTCAAGCCATTAGAACTTTCATAAAGTAACAAAAACATTAAATACCTCTAAGTTAACAGAGATTTTAAACGGCTGTTAACATGAGGGACCTAATCCATAACAAAAATAAAACCACAGTGACCATCTCTGTAATTATTTCATTTGAGGGACCCAATCCAAAATTTCAACAAACCACAGGGACGAAATTTGTAATTTACTCATTAATATATAAGAAATTTCAAATATAAACCATACAATTGTTATAAGCTTTATAAGCTAATCTTAATCATATATATAGATAATTAACGGTAGGGTTGAGTTCCGGTGAGAAGTGTCAAATTTAGTGAGAAACGTGAGAAGTGGTTATCAACCGTTAGATGAGAAATGAACGAACATTATGATGAGATGCACCAGATTAATTTTTTTTAAGCCGCAATTTATGAGAGGATATTTGATTAAAAGTGATCAACGGTTTAAAAGTAATTGTCACACTTTTTACCACATTTCTCACCAAAAATAACACTTCTTACATGATCTCATGCCATTAACGATATAGATTAAATCAATTTATATATTTACTCTTAACTCCATAACTGATTTATCAACCCCATGATATTTGTAACAATTACATTATTTGTATTTGAAATCATATATATATATATATATATATATATATATATATATATATATATATATATATATATATATATATATATGCCAAGGTTAATTTTAAATTTTTTTATATATATTATCATTTGTTGTATTTTAAAAATAAATTATTTTTATTAAATCACACGTTTTTTGTGGAACTAATATTTTAATTAATAAAATTGGTAGTCCCATCAAAATGCAAAACAATAGTATATGTTAGAATCTATTTACATGTGAAACGACAATATATTTATATGTATTATTTTATTTATGAAATAGTCAAGGTAACTGAATTTAATTTATGGTTTACAACATTTTTGTTGTTATTTTGAATTATAACATTTTTATTGTTCAGATCCACTTCTCACGTTTTTCACGTTATCTTTTTACACGATCCTTCGCATATATATATATATATATATATATATGGCCATTCAAGAAAGAACTCGGTTATCTGTGGTAACCGTGAGATCCAATCTTAACCACAAATCAAGGGATAAATTAGGAAATCAATAATTTTGGTAATTTTAATTAAAATTTTAATTGAAGGGTATTTTAGGTATTATAGAAATCTTCTCCCTCTTCTCTCATCTCTCCAGTAAATATTATTCCAGTTAATACATGATGCACACTGTGATACACTTTATAAACATCGAAAATACGTGATGCACACTGTGATACACTTTGTAAAGATCGAAAATACATGATAGCACACTATGATACCTTTTTGTAAACATCGAAAATACGTGATAACACACTGTGATACACTTTGTAAAGATCGAAAATACATCAAAAATACATGATAGTATACTATGATACCCTTTTGTAAACTTCGAAATAACATCAAAAATATTTGATAGCACACTGTGATACCCTTTTGTAAAAGGAAATGAGAAATTTTAAGAATTAAGTTATATGGTAGAGAGAGAAAGAGATGATACATATAAGAGAAAATGAGATAGTTTAGGTATTAAATAAATTTACTAAAATACCCTTTTTATTTATTTAAAATTAATATTAATTATTCTAAATGTGTGGCTCACATTGGATCTCACAGTTACCACAAACTACATAGTTCTTATTTGATTAGGCCCATATATATATATATATATATATATATATATATATATATATTCGGTTGGATTCAAACGGGAACGCTAACTGTTTAAAAAACACGAGAAAGGCCGATCATGTACAAAATCATACATGATTTACGTACAAAATCATATATAGTTCACGTGACTTTGTCCCGCGATTTAAATCGTGGCCAAAGTCGCCCACATCCAATTTTTGCGCTTAATATAAAATCACATATGATTTTGCACAAGATTTGTTGTTTTCGTGTTTTCTTAAATAGTTAGCGTTCTCGTTTGCAAAATCAACAAATCTTGTTTTCTAGTTTTCTCAAGCGAGAAAGCTAACTATTAAGAAAACAACAAATCATGTGCAAAATCATATGTGATATGGCATTAACGGCCAAAAAACGGACACACGTGACTTTGCCTGCGACTTAAAGTCGCATGAATCAGATATGATTTTGTACGTGAATCATTTATGATTTTGTATGTACCCGACCATTCTCATGATTTTTTAAATAAATATTATTCTCGTATGAACCAATTTCTCTCTCTCTCTCTCTCTCACACACACACACACTCTCTCTCTTTATATATATATATACATATATATATATATATATATATAATTGGGATTATGTGAGACCAAACTGTTTTCTTGAAAACCCATGAGACCATATTTTTACACTTGAAACTTCACAGCAAAACCTTGTGAAGGTAACCTTCATAGTGTTTTTTGCTGTAAAGTTTAGGATTTTTTTTACATTCACAATGTTTAGCTGTGAAGTTTCATGTGTACAAATATGGTGTCACAAGTCTATGAAAACAAGTTGATCTCACGTGAACCCATATATAGAGTTGGGTTCCAGTGAGAATGAAAGTTTGGTGAGAAGGGTAAGAATGGATTACCATCTTTAGATCAATCCTAATTGAAAATCAACATTAATGGGATGCGCTCGATCACTTCCCTTCTAAACACAATTCATGGGTTGTTTTGAGATTAAAATTGATCAAATGTCTAAATCTCTTCTTACACTTCTCACCATAACTATTTTCTTCACACGATCATTCGTCTATATATATATATATATATATATATATATATATATATATATATATATAGAGAGAGAGAGAGAGAGAGAGAGAGAGAGAGAGGAGGGAGAGGTTCAGGGGGAAATCCTAAATAAATGAAAAATCAAAAAACACTATATCAACCATTAGATTAATTGATCTAATGGATGTGATTAAAGAGTTAGTTACAACTTTTGTTTTTAAATTAAAATATCTCTCAACCCCTAATTTTTAAATCGAAAAAAAATATGAAATATGACCAAAATTGGAACGAAACAAATTGCACCAAAAATTTGATCATTTTTTATCGTTAATTTGACATCCATATTGATATACTTTTTCATCCGTTTTTTGTGGTTTTTCAGGTTTCTTTTTATTTAGCGTTTTCTCATGAATCCAGTAAAAGATTACAACCTCATACAACCTCATACAACCTTCATCTAAATGTCCATTGCATTTGGATTCTCATTGATTTTTTAAATGTATTTACGTGACATTATCGAATTTCTACAGCATATGTATATATATATATATATATATATATATATATATAATATATAGGGTTATTTTGCAACCCAGTAAAAAGTTACAACTTCATGCAACCCTCATCTAAACGGTCCATTGAATTTGGATTCTCATTTATTCTCTAAATGAATTTACCTGGTTTCGTCGAATTTCTACAGCAAATGTCGATGCACATAACGGTTCATGCTATGTAATGTGATACTTTCATGAAACAGTATGCATTCCATGTTAGTGAACGCATTTAATGAGATATTATGCATTGCAGGTAAGATTATTGCTTGAAATCAGTAATCATTGATATAATCCAGTAATCAATCATGTGTCTACACAATGAATGGGCTAAATAAATGGTTTAGATGAGGGTTGCACGAGGTTGTAACCTTTTACTGTGTTACAAAATAAACTAACCCCTAGAAGGATCGTGTAATAGGTTGAGGTTAACGTGAGAAATAGATCTGAACCGTTGATCAATTTTAATCAAATGTCCACCCATGAAATGCGATTTAGAAGCCAATTTCTGGTGCATCTCGGTGAATCTTATTTCGGTGCATCTCATCTTAATGTGCATTCATTTCTTATCTGACGGTTGATAACAACTTCTCATGCTTCTCACGTTAACCTCAACTTTTTACCAGAACCCAACCCTATATATATATATGTGTGTGTGTGTGTGTGTGTGTGTGTGTAAGCGAAAGATCGTGTGAGAAGTTGAGTTAATGGTGAGAAGGGTGAAAAGTGGATCTGAACCGTTGATCTCTTTTAATCTCAACCCTCCCATGAATTGCGGCTTAGAAGGGAATTGATCTGGTATATCACGGTGCATCTCATCCTAATGTGCGTTTATTTCTCATCCAACGGTTGATAACCACTTCCCACGATTCTCACCATTAACTCAAATTTTCACCGGAACTCAACCCTACATGTCTATGTGTATATGATATGATATCATATGTATCAAAAGTCAGAAAAAATAAAAACGTATCTTTGAAAGCAATAAAATATATGCCACGAGTTTGATTATTAGGATATATAATTAGAATATAAGATATGTAAATGATTTAAAATGCGATCCTTATTTGTTCGTTCACACGTCTTGAATAATTGATTACAACTTATACATTTTCCGGCCTAAGAGAACGTTAAAACATTTGAAATTCAATTCAATTTTTCCTATTTTTAAGATAAAAATATATAATATATTTGAGATTTTAATTATAAACCACAAGTAATAAAGATGATTTAAGGATTTAGTTATTAGTAAATTACAATCGTTAAATAAAAATCTTTCAAATGTTAAAAATATATAAAACTAATCTCAACTATTCAATGATTTTTATTTTAAACTAGTCAGAATTCAAGTTGTTTCACATGTATGTATTTATGTTTTTGACATTTACATATTTCTTTTTTCATATGTGAAATAATGATGTATTTATACTATATTATAAAGATGGCATAAAAAACTCTTAAAAACAAGTCTTAAAACTTAATGTACAACTATTTAATGCTAATTACTTAAAAAACAACCATTAAAACTGTATGTACTACACTTAATGTTATTTATTAATTTTCAATCATTATCTCTAACCATTTTAACTCTGCTAAAATCATTTTCCATTTTAACTCTCCTAAAATAACTCTCAGCATAATTAAATATAGAAAAAAAATAAAATTTTAAATATAAAAATATAAAATATAATTAAAAAATCTAACAGAATATTTTATAAAAAAAATTATATTATTAAACCAAAATAAATTACATTGTATTATTAAGTCTAAATTAAACAAATTTATATAAAAAAATCATTATCAATCTCTCACAACCAACCAAAATCGTAATGTAAATCGATAAAAAATAGAAAATAAAATGAAACGTTAAAATCGTGATGTATCTAGCGGCATTGCGCGAGTACACTTCTAGTATTATTTATATATTAAACAAAACTATATATATGTGTGTGTTTGTATAATTGTATGTGTATATATATATATATATATATGATCAAAAGTCAGAGAAACTAAAACTGTATCTTCTATAAAGCATAAAATATATGCCACGAGTTTATCATGATAATTATAAGAAATGTAAATGATTTAAAATGCCATTCTTATTTATTCGTTCTCACGATCTTGAATGATTAACCAGAACATATATTTTTTTCACAACATTTTTTATATAGAATATTTTTTTTAATGAAATGGAATTCATATTTATGTATCTTTTAGATAAAAATACTATAATATATATTTGTGAAGTTGATTAGGAAACACAAATCGTTTTGAATTTTATCTCTTTAAAGATTATTCAAGAATTGATTTATTTTTAGTAATTAAAATACAATAATTGAAAACTACATATGAAAATCGAGTTGAGTCTATGAATGTTCAATTGTATCTCACAAATACAACCAAATCCATCGTAGACATTGAATTCGTTTGTGAAGGTGTTTGCAAAATAATCAACCAATTAATCATAGTTCAATCCTTCACTTATACTAATAAACTCGAACGAAGGTGGAGCTCCATAAATATGGATAGTGGTGTAGAGTCGGTTAAGGCAAGGCAATGTACTTGGTGTGCATCTATAGACTTAGAGATAAGGATTATCCAAACTTTAGCTTTAGCACTATTACGGATATGAAAATAATGGGAAAAATCGGTAATGCAAGTGAAGGGCCCACGACAATCACTGACCGCCCTGAATAATCGATCGCCCGGGCCTGGTCATTGCGACCCCCTTTGTGAGAAGGCACCCCTTCTCCCGAAGTTACGGGGCTATACCAATACACAATGGGGAGGTTAATGCCATTTTATATGAGCGAATGTAAATATTTTCTATCTGGATTTTTTTTTCCATATATAAAATATAACAGCCCAGTCACCAGCTAAGGCTCATGAAGATCCCTATGACATTAAGTAGGCTATGAGTACTCGTGAGAGCTTCTTGTGAATGAATGCCCTGAAGAAGATATGCATTCGTTGGCCAAGAATGAGAGCAGGATGTTGGTGCCACCACTGAAAGATAATCGTTTTATTGGTTGTAAATGAGTATTTAGAGTCAAGGATGATGGTAGATACAACGCATGACTGGTTGCCAAAGGGTTTTCACAAAATAAGTGATTTAATATGATGATATATTTTCTCACGTTGTTCAACAAACATCCATTTGGATATTGTTGTCAATAGTTGCAGTCAATGAATTGGAGCTAAAACAGTTGGATATGAAAACCAATTTCCTTTACGAAGATTTAAATGAGACCATCTACATGGCTCAACCGTCTTATACTTTCTAACGGTGAGTGTCAACTTACCGAAGTTGATATAGCCTACATGAGCAAGATATGTACACTAGTGTTATTGGTTGTTTGTTGTATGTCATGGTTTACACAAGACCAAACATAGCATAAGTTATTGATGTTTTTAGCAGGTACATGTCAAAACTTGGGAAACCTCGTTGGAAGCCGTAAAAGGCATTTCAAGGTATATGAAGAGAACTAAAAAAGGGGGGGGGGCTAGTATTCGGGTGAAATCAGAGTAAGCTTACGTACTTTGGTCGATTAGTATGACTCGAATTATGCAGGTTACCAGGACACGTGCAACTCAACATCATGTTATGTGTTTACATTTTGTGGAGCAACCATTAGTTGGTGTGGCAAGTAGCAATAGGTAGTAGCGTTGTTTATTACAGAGCCAAAGCTTATTGATGTAATTAAGGAGATAAAAGAATCTCTATACTTGAAGTATCTATTGAGTGATTTGGGTTTGTCCAAGATAAGGTGGGAGTGAATTACGACAACCATAATGCAATTCCTCTTGTAGAAAATTTGGTATTTAGCTCGAGGACAAATCATAAACACATAAGGGAGTCACGTATCTTGGTTATACTTATACATGAAGATAAGGTTATTTCTCTCTCTGAATGCACATGGATGATAAATGCGACGCATATGTTTACAAAGGAATTAACACACGCGAAGTTCGAGCTTTGCTCGAAGATCATCCATTTTCTTAAGTGTTAGTGCCACAATGTGGTGTGGGGGGAGATGGGTTGTCGTGCAGGCTCATATGTGGTTAAGTTGAGTAGTGGTTAGTGCTTGTTGCTTTCCTTGGGGGCTTGGCATATTGTTTTAGATTTCTGTGTTGACGGGAGATGGTCATGTTGAAGCTCATTAGTACGTAAATGATTGTGTTGCTTATCTCATCTTCATGATTGTGGTTCGTTGGCATTTATGTTGGTGATGTGCGTTCGTTTAGAATAAGGTGGATTATTGAACTTTTTTATACTACCACACACCTAGACAATATACATATGCGACTTAGGGTCGTGCCTATGTTGTTGCACGTCCGATACAACACTTGTGATTTCATGTGTTTGGGATGATAACTTCTAGGGATTAAGATTAGGGTAGGAATGGGCGACCTACACGACCCAATGACTTAAATGCTAGGGTTTTAGTCATTTGGTGGGTGTGGCTCATTTACTTCTTGCTGAATGCGAGAGTAAGTAGAGAGGGAGAGTTCCTAGGCTTATATTTTGTAATTGTGAAGGATTTGAAGCTTGTAATTATCAGAACTCTTCGTGCCTCATTTTGGTAATATACAAATCACCATCTCTCCCATGTGGATGTACACTTTGTTCGATAGTGGAACCATGTTAAATCTTCTTATCCTTACTATTTTGTTTTGTAGATCTTTATTGAATCGTTCTTATGGGTTATTATTATTTCCTAGCTTGTATTTTGTTAGACACAAGTTTGAGAACCATTATTCCGCCTTTTTTTGGGTTTTGTGCACTAGTTATCTGTTTGATAATTGGTGTTTTGCTAAAGATAATTAATTATTGCCCAACACATTTGCGAAGCGATTGAATTATCAGATATCCTTAGGCAATACCTCCCAAATAACAAGATTGATCCATTTAGATTAGAGTTGTGGTGTCTGTGATGGAGTTGCAGTGTTAATCTAATCAATTTAGTTAAAGTTTTTAGTATATCTATAGTCATGGCCATACCTTTTATACAAAACAACTGGTGTCCATAGAAAACCGTAAATTTCTTGTAACACCCTCAAATTTGGAAAGAATAACTAATTTAAAATTTCAATAATATATCAAGTAAGTATAAAATCCCTTTCTACAAATCAACTCTTGAAATAACTCATATTGAATTCAGCATTAACCTCAACATTTATAAACCCAAGTCTTAAACAAAGGCAAAATAAAGGTCGGGTGTTACTAAACCTATTACAAAATTGTTATCTCCAAAAGTACAGAAAGCTTCATCCAATAGTTACACTGTTCTTGTGCATCTAACTAGCACTCAACTCTTCATAGTGTCGCTAGTAACATTCCCCAACAAGGACCTAATGCACATGACGACAAATAAAAATGTTAGACTAACACCTAGTGAATTCAAGAGTTTTCAACATGAATAATTATATCGTAAAAATGAAAGAATGCAGCTTAAATCATAATTTTTCAAATGATTTACTTGAAATATGAAAAAGACATATTTTCCAATAATACACATGTTTAAAGATGAAACCCCAATGCAAAACATTCATTCATGAAGTGATGCAACCCAAAACTCACTCCAAACGTGAATAGAAATTGAACTCCCAATTTTTGAAAACACGGATAAAACTTCATAAACCGAAAAACCCAAAACACGGGTGGGGCATAATACTCAACCCATGAATCATAGATAATAATCCATATATATAAAACGTCACTGAAAACATGGATAGTAAAACTCAATACCCAAAACAACATCTTTTAGTGATGGGGGATACCCGATTCCATCGAATGTGGCGGACACACAAAGTTAAGCCACTTATCAACGTTAATTGTATGACACTTCACGAAATAAAATCCTAAGTGCACCTACGACTCCTTTCAAGCTACACCCAAAGAGACAGTTGACCTTAGCGAATATTACCATGAATACCACCAAAGGCCCGACACAGTCGGGGTTTACAACCATGGCATTGACCCAACATGGCGGAGGCCCAAACGTCCATCAATATAACTGGACTCAACCCTCCTAGTGTACACTTGAAAGGTTAAGGTCATAAAACATGGGTCTTGGAGTCAAATCTTACAACATCCAGTTAACCATCAAGTAAAGACTGACGTACGTGCCTATGAATCCAACGCAACACAGTCTAAAATTAATGACTATACATGAATGAACAATGTAGTCGAGAATGTAATTATCATTAATATGCGACAAGATGCAAATCATAAATGGGACTCTAATTTTGCCATTAAAACCGCACAAATATCCTCAAGACTCTTTTAAGTCAAAACCGGACTAAATGCTAAAAACCCAATAGACCGACAAATAACGGTTCTCATATAATAAAACACATTTAAACAACGTTTATTTAAACACATACCTCGAAGATATGATTAGTCCAAAACTCATTATAGATTAAGATGAACGATTTTACAATAGGGCTCATACCCTTATGTCGGTCCAACAATACTTATCAAGTTTATAGAAACGACACATTA
Source organism: Arctium minus (assembly GCA_954870635.1). NCBI lineage: Eukaryota > Viridiplantae > Streptophyta > Magnoliopsida > Asterales > Asteraceae > Arctium > Arctium minus. Next base: position 60,467,991 of record OX941088.1, on the reverse strand, counting down.
ACGATTACCAACCTGTATTGAATATATCAAACGATTACAAGGTTGATCGATTAAGCTTTTGATGTGTTCTCTATGTTTTCTCTCAAATACACCTTTATGTGTGTGTTTGTGTGTGTGATATTGTTGTCTGATCTTGAGAGAGAGAGAGATACACTTAATCTACTAAGTGTGTTCAACACACTACCTAAACATAATATCTAGATTAAAATCTAGATATTATACTAGATAATATCTAACAAACTAGAAAGTTACTTAGAAACAAACTAAGTTAACTTTATCTAACTATTACAATATTATAACTTAGATATTAAATCTAAGTAAACTAAAACAATTACATTGACATTTATTACAAATAGACATAGACTTTTATATCGAGAGTCGACGTTCCGGCTTTAACTTCAGATTGCGATCTTCAGATTGGATGATCTTGAATCCAATGAGACTGTGGTCTAACAATCTCCCCCTTTGGATCAAGATCATTTAATAAAAAGATTTATCCAATTCAGTCTTCTTGTTCAACTCAGAAGATGCAATCTCTTTCTTTAGCTCTTAAATCAGCATGTCTTCAATCTAACAATCTCCCCTTTTGAAGAGAGGACGTGATTCTTGAAACATGTGATCTTTGCCATTTCTTCTTGTAGTCATTCTCCCCCTTTTTGATGTTAAGTGCAACGACTTCATCAAAATTAGTGGTAAGAAATGTCAATCCTGCGGTTAGAGCTCCTGATTCGTCAATTCTTAAGATATTCATCCAGATCTTTGCAAATCCAGACAAAGTAGTCGTGTAACACCTGAAATCAACTAATGAATCAGTTATCATGCCTGTCAGTAACACTAAGTCACTGTGTGTAACGAATACACTTTGGAAAGGAGCTGTTTGATGTTGACTCCCCCAGGGCTTCCATTTAATCATCGAAACACCACAAAGGTTATTTCTATAAACGTTATGACAAAGAAACAAATTCCTTGTGTGTTCGTGCTTGTGTTTGAAAGAATTAAGCACGGATGATTGCTTATTGGCTCAAAATTGTGTAAACCACTGAGACAACAGTAAGTTAAACACAGACTCAATGTGCATGATTGAAGTGCGAAGGTGGGGCAGACTTCCTTCTTTTCAATATCCAGATTTTCCAAATGAAAATCAGATAGCAAATGTGTTGCATCCCCTTTTAAAATGTGAAACACTTTCTTTTTGAGAAGAAAATGAGTAGATAGTGAGGTTTGATCAAGAGTTGGCATGGGTTAGTTGCCTGTTTCAATAATGATCACCAAAGAATTGTGAATCACTAGAATGGTGGCTACCCGGCTCAGAAAAAGTTGGTGTAGAGTTGTGATATTCTTTTAACTCTGTTCTCACACGCTCTTTCTTTTAAACTTTTTGCTTTCTCTAATCACACTCATTTCTTTTCGCTTTGCACACTCAATCACTAAGGATTAACTTCGTGGGTAGAAATCACTGGTTAAGGTGTTTTCATTGAAGTTGTGTTAAGTCCTAGCACAATGATTCTTGTTTTCCTATGATGCACGTGATGCTCAGATTGGTTTAACTATTTCAGTTAAAGCACAATTTAGATCATGAAAACATTTAAAATACACTCCCAAAATATAAAATGAGATGAAAAATCGGGAAGTGTTTTGAACATTAAAAACAATGTTTTCTTATGATTGAAAGTTGTCCTTCTTTCAACCATATGTGAGATGAAGATAAAGGTTTATACCTTAACGAGTGATCTTTCATCTCATGAAGCTAAGCGTAAAGTCATAAACATATGAACTTGTAAGCTTCTCTCAAAAATTCTGCAAAAGTCTAATGTCAAGTCAAAGTAATAATTATTCACTTATATTGAAAAGACAAAAAGCAGTAAAACTTTTAAAGTACGAGTTCTGATCAGAAGTAATCAGAAGTCATCACCTTTTTAAACTCCCCCTGAAATTATGCATTTTAAACTTATCAATGTTAAAGATATGCATAAAATTTCAGAAAAGTATGTACTCCCCCTTGAAGGTTGATTTCCTCATTCGAGTATTGGAGTACAATCTCTTTTTCAGCACGGAGTAAGGTCTTTTGATCTTTGAAGTGCGAGTTCTAAACTGTTGTGTTTAGAAGTCAATACTTCGTTGAAGTACGGGTTTTGAACTAATGTGTTCAAAAACCATTTTGACTTTGATGTTCGGGTTTTGAACTGCATTATCCAAAAACCTATTTTGACTTTGAAGAACGAGTCCTGATCTGTACATAATCAGAAGTCGCTTTCTCTTTAAGCTTTGTGTGCCTGCAACACAGATTTCGCCTTAGGTACCCATTGGAATTTGGGTCCTGCTGTGTTAGCACAAGATTTTGGTATCCATTTCAAATTGGATCCTATATTCTTTTGAAAATTATGTGAAGAATGGGTATGAGGTGAATGCACATGGTAATTTCCAAACCAATCTTCAGAATCTTGACAAGAGATAGATATATGTTTATCATAAAAAGAAGACTTTCCAGCAGATAAAGATAACTGAAATAATTGCTTCATTGTATATTGTTTACGAGAAACAACAAGTTTTGGGTTCAAAACAGCAATATCAGCAATTACAACATCTTTAGTAAGCGAAGTCTTATTACAATTAACACTACTAGACGTTAAGACGGTCTTGTCAAGGTTCCATTTGGGTTGCCACAGAGAATTTGCTTCTGGCCTTTGATTTCTCAGATCTGAAACATGTAAAGCTGGCGAGTTAGACCTTGGAGCAACAAATGAATGCTTCTTCTTGGAATTACCAGTAGTGGTCGGTTTCTGTGAATGCTGAGATAAATTCTTACCTTTAGCACTCTTAGCGTTCACAGAGACTGATTTATCAACGAAAGCTTTCATTGATTTTGCACAGTTCACAGGCTTACTGGTTTTTCTTAAAGTTTTCTTCATAAATGATGAAAGGTTGGGAAGTTTTGTATTAAAGTCAAAGAGATTGGAACCATCATCTAAACTACCGTCAGAGTTCAAAAAATCAATTCCTTTATTTGATGAACCAGACAACTCCTTAGAGTTTGAAGCTTTTGAAAGAACAGTATTTGAAAACACGGTTGTAAAAACGCTTTGTTCAATATTTATCAAAAGTTTTGCATCTGATAAAGAAGTCTCGAGTTCAGAAATTTTACGTTCTAAAACGAGAGGAGGGACATATAATTTACCTTTGATAGGCTTCGCCTCCATTTCCTTTTCAGTATAACTTAGAAAGAAATCACTTGAAAGAGTTTCCTTCTTTTTGTATATTGGGTTTTCATCATAACTATTATTCAACTTCGCATAATAAAATGGAAGATGAACTTTAGCTGATTTCATCCGTTTTTCTGTTTCATTGGCTTCATCCTCTTTTGATAGCTTAGTCCAAAAAGTTTTAAACGCAGGGAGTCTGCGGGCTAATTGCATATTAAGATGATCATAAAGTCCTGGAACTTCAGACATCCCCTTTTGTAGACAGTGAGGATTCTTATAACCGATTCCCCATCTCTCTATCTCCTCTTTGGGTTTGTTCAGAAAAATAGTTTGTTCAGTTTGACCCATTTTATACAACTTCTCTTCCAAACTTTTTAGTTTTCCGAGTAAAGAAAAGTTTTCTTTTGTACAAGAAGCATGCAACTTTTTAAGCTCATAAATATCTATCTCACTCTTTAGAAGTTGTGACTTAAGATCAGAATTCTCTTTTAGAATTATTGTCTTTTCCTTAGCGTTGATGTCATTATCTTTATGTAAAACCTCAATTAATACTTTCTTCTCAGCAATTTCATTGCTAAGTTTCTGTATCAACTGGTTTTTGTCTGTCATGACACCATTATCTTGCTTAAGATTAGATTCTAACTCTCTTTGTTTCATACTCATGGCATGCATTTTATTCATGACTTTTAAATCAGATAGATTACATACCTCCTCTTCTTCATTGTCAGAATCAGCTTCAGCATCTGATTCTATCTTGCCCATCAAGCACATGTTGACGGCTTCTTCTCTATCTTCATCATATTCTTCTTCATCATCTGAGTGATCGAGCCAGTATTCGTCCTCAGCCATCAGTGCCTTGCCTGCCTCTTGTTGTTTTGCAAGAAGCATCTTGTTCTTGTAGTAGTCTGAATTTCTGACTTTTGATCTACGGCAGTCTTTGGCAAAGTGACCTGGTTTGCCACAGTTGTAGCATGTAGGTGGTTCTGGCTGACTTGATCCTTCAGCTTTGAATATCCTTTCTTCCGGTCTCCTCTCCTCTATCCTCTTTCCTTCCGACTGAAACCTTCTTTCTTCAGGTTTCCTCTCCTCTGATCTTCTCCCCTCAAATTTCTTCCCTTCATATTTGCTACCTTCAATCCTTTCTTTGTGAATGTAGTTGTTCGGACCAGATGAATATCTTTGATTATTTGATGTTGGCTTTGTGTAGAACCTTTTCTGAAAGGCACTAGTCAGCATCATCATTGATTGCTTCAGCTGATCATTTTCATCTGATTCTGAGTTTGCACAACCTTCATCTTCTTCATCTGATTCATATACAGTCGCCTTGTTCTTCTTCTTTCTGACTACAAGGGCGATTGTGTCTTCAATTACCTTTCCTCTTTGTCTCTTCTCATCCAGAATTTCATCCACCTCTTCTTCATTTTGACGGAGGGTTTCATACACCTCGTGAAGTGGAATCTCATTCAAGTCTTTAATCTGCTTCATCTGACGAGCAAATCTTTTCCATTCAGGTTGAAGAATACTAAGGAATTTGATATTCAGCTCATTTTGAGATTTGTGAACTTTGTTCTTGCTAAGTTCATTCAGCAATGTCACAAACCTGTCATAGGTTTCTTCTAAGGTTTCTCCCACCCTGCCTCTAAATTCTTCATAGTTATTTAGGCAGTTGGAGATCTTCAGCTGATTTCCAATTTTTGAACCCAACATCATTTTCTCGAGCTGATCCCACATTTCTTTACCTGAAGCCTTGTAACTGTCAATCTTGACGTATATTTCATTTGGGATCCCCTGTAAGATGTATGACTTTGATAATTTGTCGCCTTTGGCTCTTCTGAGGTTATCATCTTGTAGCTCGTGATACTTCAGTTCAACCTGAGTAGGCACGTTATCAATTACACGAGTCGTCATTGGTGGTGTCATAATCCCTTCTTCAATAGATGTTCTGATATAATCACCCAGCTCGTGTCTATCAATGAAGTTTAGAAACCTATCCTTCCACTGTTCGTATTCTCCTTTGAAGAGAACTGGTGGCTTGGTGTCAGTTCCTATTGCAAGGGCTTCTCTGGATGTCATCAATGAGGTGTGCGGGTCTTGTGGGAAGCGCACAATTGAGGTGTGCGGGTCTAGTTGGACGCGCAAGATGGAGATGTGCGGGTCTAGTGGGAAGCGCACAATGAAATGTGCGGGTGAAGAGTAAAGCGCACAATTGAGGTGTGCGGGTGAAGTGAGGAACGCACAATTGAGGTATGCGTTTCAAGAGGGAACCGCACAGTTGAGATATGCGATTCAAATGGGACACGCAAGGTTGACTTAGATGAACTCGATGTCTTGAGGTATGCGTGTCTGAGGTATGCGTTTGCTTGAGGACCCGTGAAGTTGAGGTATGCGGGTGAAGTTGGAACCGCACAGTAAGGAATGCGTTTCCTTTGGGACGCGCACAATAGAAATGCGTTTGATGTAGGAGCCGCAAAGTTGAGAAATGCGGGCTATTCTTCGTCTGTTGTGCGGGTGTTCGTCCTGTACTTCTGAAAATCGACTGAAACTTGTTCCTGAAACGATTTAGCAATACCAAACTCTACCAATATGTCTAGAATCACTTCTAGAACTGAATGTAAGCACTCGATCTCTCTAAAACACACTTTTTCGAAAATAATTTGATGGCACAGTGACTTACCCACTTCGACTCTTTTCTCACTAAATCTACAAATTGGAACTCGATATAAGCTTTAAAGCGAAATTATATAGCAACAAATCGATCTAGCATTTAGTACGATCACACTCTGATCGATTCTAACACCTAAAACAGTTTAAATCACAAACTCAAATTTTCTTGAAGAACACAGAGACGTTTTTTCTTAAAACTTGTCTTGATCTTAATCAGGCTCTGATACCAATTGTCGGTCCAACAATATTTATCAAGTTTATAGAAACAACGACACATTAACGATTACCAACCTGTATTGAATATATCAAACGATTACAAGGTTGATCGATTAAGCTTTTGATGTGTTCTCTATGTTTTCTCTCAAATACACCTTTATGTGTGTGTTTGTGTGTGTGATATTGTTGTCTGATCTTGAGAGAGAGAGATACACTTAATCTACTAAGTGTGTTCAACACACTACCTAAACATAATATCTAGATTAAAATCTAGATATTATACTAGATAATATCTAACAAACTAGAAAGTTACTTAGAAACAAACTAAGTTAACTTTATCTAACTATTACAATATTATAACTTAGATATTAAATCTAAGTAAACTAAAACAATTACATTGACATTTATTACAAATAGACATAGACTTTTATATCCAGAGTCGACGTTCCGGCTTTAGCTTCAGATTGCGATCTTCAAATTGGATGATTTTGAATCCAATGAGACTGTGGTCTAACACCTTATGTTTACAAAATATCTCTTAATACGAAAACATGCGTTTTCCAATGATTTATAAAACCAAATACACCAAAAATGCATAAACAATTAAATAAACTTTGTTCGTATAATAAATCACCAAAAGGGACATATTTAAATTAATTACTTATCAAAATACCCGAGAATCCCGAATGTGGGGTTTCACAAGATTTATAAAATCAAATATCCCAATTAAGTAAAACTCACAAAATATTCCAAGTTTTGATAATTATCAAGTAAAACACATAAACACTTTAAAATCGACATTTTTAGCATATACAATATTTAAAAAATCAACTTGAACTCACTTTGCTAGATTTAGGCTAAATATATATTTTACCCCAATTTGAGTTTCTTTGAAGAAAATTTGAAGCCACAAGCAATCCTTCCAAAAAACCTAAATCCACAAGTTCCAAACATAAATATACATATCCAAGCACTTAGAACCATTTCCCAAACATCTTATATCAAAATCTCCATTTTGACCAAAACTCTAGTTTTCACCTAACTTTCCCAAATTCATTCAAACCGAAATTTGAGAAAATAAACACTAGGAAGTCATCAATGGAGAATTTATGACTCATAATAAAGTTTAGAAACTAGGAGGATGAACTCACCACTTAGGTTTTGGTGAAAACCAAGAAAACCCCAAATTTCTTGAAGATGGAGGTGATGATGATGAGCTCTTGACCTTTGCTTCCATTCCACCATAAAATACTCTTGGATATTCCTAAAACTAACAATCTATCCTTAAAAACCTCTAAAAAACGAAGCCATAGAAAAAATCATCGTCAATATGGGAGCTACGATGAGAAAGATATGACCAAATAAAGAAAACCTTAGAAAATCAGGCATTTAACCTTCTTGACCCTGACCGCGACTGTGACATGTGATTGTGACATGTCAAAATCGCATGGCAAGGTTGCCCAAAGTGTACCGAAATCCATTTTACCCCCATGGCGACTTTGACATGCTATATTGCCACTGGCACAGTCGTCGGGGCATAGCCCTGTACCGCGAGTTTTTCGACCGTTTTCTCGACGACTTTCACGACCGTTTTCCCGGACGTTCCTCAACCGTTCTCCTGGACATTACTCGACCTTTCTCTTTGAACATTTGATGATATTATTCCAGTTATCGTGCCATTGTCATAATTTCATGGTACATTCGTTGGGACGATCGAACACTCGGCAACGTCGGTGCTATTGTGACAGATGTCACAACCACATGTCACTATAGCCGAGACGACCATACTCTCAATACTATTGGTGATATTGTGACAAGTGTCACAACCACATGGCACTATAGCCGAGACGACCATACTCTCAGTACCATTGGTGCTATTGTGACAAGTGTCACAACCACACGACACTATAGACGTACTCCATGTGTGGTTCTTCCTTTACCGATTCACCCAGTTCAACATTTTTTTTCTTCAATTGAAATAAAAATTAGGATGTTGCATTTCTCTACCAATTCAATTGGTTAAAAGGAAAGATTTTACTCTAAAAATTAAAGGCAAGAACTTGCATGTCCATGATGAAAAAAAAGTATGTAAAAACAACAATACCACACACAATTCAACAACATTCTTCTCAAGGATCAGATGTTCAAACCATAATATAAACCTTAAGTTACATCTCCAAGCATACACACACAAAAGAATTTGAGTTACTCTCCCAACAATGCCATCAAAAAGGTCCGGTAATCTCCTGAAGTATCATCTCTAACTGCATTGTCAAGACTTGTTTGGTTCATCTCGAAATATGCTCCTCTCACTTTCATTAGGTCGATTTCAGCTCGACTTATGATCACTCTTGTTAGAGAATCTTCATCAGTTCCCCAACCGTCAATAGAAGCTCTGATCACCTGCTCAAAAAGGTTACTTATTTGGGTCAAACAAAAATATTTTATCCAAATGTACGAGAAAAATTGTAAAATTCTTCAAATTTCGAGAACTTCTTAAAATTATGCTCAAGAAAAATAATAAATGGTTTTTATATTTTCACCAATGAGTTTAAATGTGTTAATCACTCCTATTAAAAAAAAGATCATTGGAATTGAAAAGCCCAAAAAATAAAAAAAATTAAATTTGGTTTTTCTATAATTTAGAGAAATAATAATATTTGAAATAGAAAAATGTGGGAGTTAAATATAATTAGGTGGTGTTTGGTTCGCAGAATGGAATTTGATGGAATTGGAATCCATCGAAGGAAATTTGATTTTGAAGAAATTGAAATGAAATTTGATGGAATTTGACTACGCCTTTGGTTGATAGGAATTCAAATCCTTCACCTGAGCCATGAAATGATGAATTCCTTGAATTGTGGAATTCAATGGAATTGGAAGGATTCCATCGCTTTCATTCCATGAACCAAACATGAGTTTGGATTTTGGTCAATTGAATTGGTCATTCCAATTACTTCAAATTCCTTCCAATTCCATGAACCAAACGGCCCCTTATTTTATTGTTACCAGAATTGTGGAAGATTTTCTAACAAAACTATTCTATAATTCTTTTAAAGATTTTAACGTTATTAGAATTGACTTTTGAGCTTAATGTATTAATCATCACCTCAGCAAAATGTTTCTCTGGGGAAACTATGCATCTAATCACAATTTTCACCAAAGATTCCAAAATATCATTCCCACAATGCTTGATATCCTGTCAAAACCATCACCTCAATGTAAGAGTTCATAAAAAAAATCACCCTTTGACTTTTATTGACCGAATTATGTAAGAAAGACGAAAAACCTCGTCAATTAGATTTCCATATTTCTGATGGTAGGATTCGAAAGTTGCTTTGAGCTGGAACATGTTCCTGGTGCTAAGTATCCACACAACCATATCTTGATCTAACTGTTTCAATGAAATTGCCTCTTGTAACTTATCTGCTTCATCATTTGCCACATCCAAATCTACAACAGCCCCATCGAACCTGAAGGAACTCACCAACCCAACTAGAATCTGCATGCACCAATCAAAATCAGGATTTCTGTTACAATAAGTTTATATAAAATGTTATTTTTTCGGTCTTAACAAGTTATTTTTGGGACACTTTTAAAGTGTCATATATATTAAGGGGCTGCTTGTTTACCTCTTAATGGTTCAATTAAGAGACAACCTCTGAATCGCTAAGAGGTAAATCTTGTTTGGCAAAAAAGTGCTACCTCTTAATGGTTCCAAAACCCTCTTAATGATTTTGTATCCTGACTCTCCCTTAACTATTAAGAGCCCTGATTTTATTATGAACAATCAACAAACAACCATATTTCATTTTATACTATATCATAAAAACCTCTTAATCATTCAGATCACTTAATCATTCTGCACTAAACCATTCAGCAATTGCCAAACAACCCCTTAATTTTTCTAATATACGATGTTATTTGAAAAAATGTCTTGTAGAAACAAATGTTCTATAAATAAATTAAGAGATATATATGTTATGAGACATTGAGAGAAAAACTAATTAATGACAGTTTATTCTAAATATATATATATATATTATACCTTTTGAAGAGCTGGTGGGGCATTAGCGATTATGTCTTCTTCGAGTGAACATTGAAAGAGGGAACAGTAAGACTGTCTTACGGCCAACAGATGGTGAGGAGACGATGCACAAGACATTTCAACGATTACTTGTACTTCATTCACACCTTTTTTGTTTGACTTCAATGCTGTATTCACCAGTCTTGCATCCCTTTCTGCTGGATTGTATGTCCACAAGATCACTGCTTTCTGTAATATATATTCAAATTGTTATATATGTATTTCTTTTCTCCAAAACAAAGTCCACATTTGACTTCTGATTGCCACATTTTAAAGTTCATTTTCTTTATCAATATCGAAGCAGACTAGCACACGTTAAAGGGTTTTTTTTTTCTTTTCTGCATGGAATAGTTGTACCTTATGCATTATAACATGTACATTAATAGCCTATAAGAACGTACGTACCCCAAAATCACCAGAAAGCTCAGAACGGAGAGAATCAATGAGAGTTTGATGGTATAATTGTTGATAAGTGTCTGTAATGAACTTTCTTTGGGTTGCATTCCTGTGACCCAATACTTGAATCACAGCCTTTTCATCAGTTCCCCATCCTGACAACCACACCCTATCTTGTTAATATATATTCTACCAAATTACATCATCCATATATATCCTAATGAAATGCATTAAAAATTATCAAAACCTTACATAAAAGACCACATGACAAATGAGATATCAGTCATCAATTCAGGCATCTTGTTAATTTGTATTTGTGTTTATATATATATATATATATATATATATATATAGACTTAAGTTCGCGTGAGACCAAACAGTTTCCGTGAGACCGGTGAGACCAAGCTTTAAAGTATGAAACTTCACACCAAAAAACTGTGAAGGTAAAAAAAATCGAACTTTTCATAGGGAAAACACCGTAAATGTTACGTTCACGGTGTTTTTCGTTTTTTTTTACCTTCACAGCGTCTTCATTGTGAAGGTTCGGATATACCTTCACAGTCTTTTATCTGTGAAGGTTTGATTTTTTTTAACTTGGTTTAGGTTTTTTTACCTTCATAGTGATTACATTATGAAGGTTCAAATGTTTTTTACTTCACAGTGTTTCGGTGTGAAGTTTCATGTTTTAAGGTTTGGTCTCACGCGGTGTCACGGAAACAACTTGGTCTCATGTGAACCTGACCCTATATATATATATATATATATATATATAAATCATTCAAAAAATCAGAAAAAATATATTTGAAGATGCATATATATACATATATATGAACCGACGTTACAATTATTCATATGGTTCACATATGCATCTTCAATTGGATTTTTTCGAACCTTTCCTGAAAACTTCTCCTATTTATGTAATATATATATATATATATATATATATATGTATATATATAAAGAGAGAGAGGAGGAGATGTACCTTGGAATGCTTTTCTTAGGGTTTCAGAGTCTTGGGTAGGAGAAGGAATTTGTTGTGGTATTCTTAGAGTAGCCATTGATTTTTGCTGCTCAATCTGTTTCTTGTTTGATGAACTGCAGAGGTTTTTTATAAGTTTGGTCAATGGTTTTGGTTATAATCATTTGACTTTTGCACGTTTTATTTGTTTTTTGTTAAAAAAATAATATTTATGTTCTTGATCATATAAAATGATATAAAAAACAAACTTGTTCATATATGACCAAAATACCACTTATTAGCAATGTTCATCAAATTTTACAAAAATTGGGATGGTTTCTACTTCATTTACTCTATCACTTTAAAAAAAATCACTACTAAATAAACTTGGTCTTTTAGACTTTCAATTGTTATTCAACATTCTAATAAAGTACTTAATAGATATTTAAGTTTATATCAGTAAAAACTGTGATTTATATTTAAAGACATTATGGTAATTAAGTTGTTTGGAAAACTTATGCGACCTAATAAAACTTCCACTATTACATATTTGTGTTTTCTACATGTTACACATTTCATATTGACCTTTTTACACGGTTTTGGAATTAGTGTTTGGGTCTGGGTATGTTTGGGTTTCATCGTCTAGAGAAGCCTTGCTTACTACTTTTAACTAGTGTAGTTTACCATATGTGGCCTTCGTTAGACGTCACCTAATGGTTAATAATTATGATTTCTCGGTCCCAAATCATGACTCATTTTTCATTTTTATTTTTCGATTGCTAATTTTGGAGGGGATAAGATCCACTTTTCTAGAAAAAAAGGTGTTGAAATGTGAACCGGTTCATAATGCTGCAGATTGCCCTTTTCTTTTTGTACTGTTGGGACAATTCTTTTCTACGCAACCTTTGACTTATCTTGTCTAGGGCTTGTTGCCCATCTCTCATATAAATATTTAGAGGCTCCAATCTTGTAATGGCAGTGTTTGATTAATAAAAAATGAACGGAGTTACTTTTATTTTAGAGTAAATTACATATTTGGTCCCTGAGGTTTGGTGGTTTTAACCGTTTGGGTCCCTAAAATGAAATATTTATGACTTGCATCCTCGTGATTTATATTTCATAACGCCTTGGGTCCCTAATATCTAACACTGTTAAAATTTTCTGTTAAATGGGTTAAGTGGAGGGGTATTTTAGTCATTTTATTCATTTATTATTTTCTATTAAAAACAATAGGGACCAAACATGAAATTTACTCTATTCTTTATCAATAATTGGTCTCACCTTCTTATCTCCTACTAATTAAATGATGCCACCTGTTATTTATTTATTTATTTAGTTTTGTCTAATCACCACCACCACCACTACCACCACCCCTACTACCACCATGGCTGCTTAAATTGAATCCGTATGACGTGTGTGAATTGATCTGACATGGATATGGCGTTGAGTAGATACCACCAGGAGGACTTGCTTAGAGTGCAATCGTAGGAACCACCATCATTGATGAAATTTTGTGAAATCAAACCCTAGATTCAAGCTTTTATGTATGAAAATCGTTTTGATTGCAAATTGAAGCAAATCAAATGAAGAAAAATCTTGGAATGTGGAAACAAACAAATTAGGAATCAAATGAAGAAATTTGGTATGTACAGATGAGAAGAGAAATCAAAGAAATTTGGTATGTATCCATGAAAGATCATTTTGAAAATACCTAAATCTTTTGTTTCACTTCTGAATCCCAAAATCTACCATAAACCCACACACCCTTTTTTGCTTCTACAACAAGTTTTTACCAGAAAACCAAAAACCCTAAATCCATGTATGTATATCTTTTAATTCTAATTTTGAGGGGAAAAAACACATATCTGTGTTATATCTTAAAAAACAAGAATAGGTAGTGGCTAAATCTTTATCAACCAGGGGGAGTGGAGGGGGTTTATCGCTGGAAACTGTAGAAATCGTCCCTAAACACATAGAAATCGTCCTTATAGAAACCGTAGAAATTGTCCCTGTAGAAATCTTCATAAACCAGGGGAGTGGAAACCATCCCTGTAGGAGAAATGTATATCGAGTGAACGAGATTTGGAGGAGCAAATTAAGATATTGAAGGTCAAATTTGGAGAAAAAATCGATCTTGTATGTTGAGAATACATCGTTCTGGAGGAGCAGATTGGGATCTCGAAGATCAGATCTGGAGAAGAAATCGATCTGAGGAACATGTTTTACTAGGGAAGATGAGGGAGGGGTGGGACATTCGCCGGAGGGAGACATTCGCCGGAGGGAGAACATTCGCCGGAGGGAGGGGTGGGACGATGATAAGGTATTGTCAGGGAATATTAGTGGTCTTCAATTCAATATAATAATTAATAAGAGTAAATCACATGTTTGGTCCTGTGTTTTTAATTGAAAATAATAATAAAATGAAAATGACAAATATACCCCTTTAGTTGACATACTTAACAGAAAATTCTTAACGGAGTTAAAAATAGGGACCTATTGTGTTATAAAATGCAAACCACGAGTGTTAGAGCATAAATATGTTGGATGCAAGATCATAGAAGACTGAAGATTGAAGTCAAAGCTGAAGTCAACTCTCAAGCATCAAAGTCAAAGTCAATGTAATAAAAGTCAAAGTCAAATATTGTATTTTGTGTTTTTCTAGTGTTGTAAGAGTTTTAGTTGTGTGCTCGTTTCTGTAATGTAGTGGTGTGCGTGTTTGTTGTGTTCGTATATATAGGTTTGTTGTGCGTGTTAGACTTGTAGCACAACATAGAGTTGTAAGAGTTCCAGAGTTAGAGAGAGAATATTTGAGAGCAATTGTAATATCAATTTCTGTGATTAATACAAAGTGATATTAAATGAAATTGATTGTCATCTAGTTGATTTACATTGTTATCTGGGATAACAATTGGTATCAGAGCAAGCAAAATTCAGAGAAAAACAAGGATCAATTCGAGGTTTTTGGTTGAACTTTCACGAACTCACATACGCACTGGAGAAATTCGAATTTTGATTTTGAGTGATGTTTGTGATTCAAGACTTGTATCTTTAGATTCGATTTTACATTTAGATTGAGTTTTGTTTGGATCGTTTTGTTCAATTCACAAAAGATCATGGTGAATTTTTGAAATTTCTTGAATTTTTGTTCGAAATAGTTTAGTGGACTGTAAAAGAATCAAAGTATATTGTTTTGTGTTTTTGATTGTAATTGATTGATAGAAATATGCTCGAAATTAGGTTCTAAGCATCTATACAAAATCTCAGATCAATTGAAGTTGTTTGATCGAAATTTGTACAAAATTCAAGTTTTTGGAACTGTGCAAGTGAAGAACTCGTTAGATCTGAGAAACTCGCTAGTGAAGAACTCGCAGACTCAAGAACTCGAAGAGACCTTGATTTGGTATTTGAAGTGAAGAACTCGCAAACAGTTATGTTCGTGAAGAAGAAACTCGCACATCACTAGGTTCGAGTTTGTACTGTTCATTATCTTCCTTGTGCGCGAAGTAGGATTTGCAGGAATCAAGTTGTCTGCGCGTTTGTGTTTAGCGAGAAGTGGGTTTTTTCTAAGTCCAAAACTCGCAAGAAGTAAATCTTGCGCGATTACATTTAGCGCGTTCTTATTTTTCGAAATTTTCTAAGTGTGTAACTCGCAAGCTTTTGCGCGAAGTTCCAAAACTCGCACATAGTTGTGTGCGAGATCTAAGAACTCGCATAAGCCTTCTGCGTGAACCTTGGTTCTCGTAATCTTTGTTGTGCGTGAAGCACAAACTCGCACATTATTGTGTGCGAGAAGTGAGTTCTCATAGCTTCGTTGTGCGTGAAGTTCAATACTCGCATAAAGGCTCTTACGCAAAATATTTCTTTCTTTGTCATGCGCGTTTTATACTTAGTGAATTTTTCTGAATTTTCTGAAATTTAACTGAGTTTGATTTTGTAGATCCAGTTTGTTTTCTAAATTTTGACGATCACAGTAAGCAGTGTAGATCCAAGATGGCTTCCAAAGACGCTCCCTCCATCGGTACAGACGTAAAACTCCTGTTCTATTCAAAGGTGAATATGAACAGTGGAAGGATCGTTTTCTAGACTTTGTCGACCGACATGCAAATGGAGAAAACATTTACTTATCCATCACAAAAGGACCAATGAAAATGCCTACTGAGGAGATTCTTGATGAGGATAATGAATCAGATGGTGATGGAGTTTTGAAGACAAAGACTGTTGATAAAGATATTTCTCAGTTTACTGAACAACAAAAGAACCGGTACAAAGCTGACAAACAAGCTAGATCTCTACTTTTGCAAAGCGTAACTAACGAGATCTACATCAAAATAGACAGTTACAACGCAACTGCCAAATCGATGTGGGATCAGTTGCAAAAGATGATGATGGGTTCAAAGGTAGGCAACCAGATGAAAGTGGCAAACTGTATAAACAGTTATGAAGAGTTTAAGGCTAAAGAAAATGAAATCCTGGAGGAAAAATACGAAAGATTTGTGCTTTTATTGAATGAACTTTCAAAGAATAAAGTCACAAAGAAGCAAATTGAAAACTATGTCAAGTTCCTAAGCATTCTGCAGCCGGAATGGAAAAAGCACACTCGTCGGATGAAGCAGATGAAGGACTTGAGTGAGATACCCCTCCATGAGGTTTATGAGATACTAAGACAGAATGAAGAAGAGGTTGAAGAGAAAAGGGTTGAGAAGAAGAAAACTGAGAAAGTGTCAGATCCAATTGCTTTGGTAGCTGGAGAGAAGGAGAAAGAGAAGAAAGTGAAGAAAAAGAAAAAAAAGATAGTGATTCCCAGTTCTGATTCTGTGTCTGAATCTGAAAGTGATGATGGAGAGAACCTCAAGCAAGCTATGCTCCTACTAACCCGTGCTTTTCAGAAGAAGTTCTACAAGAAATCAGGTTCGAACTCACAGAGGTATTCTTCTGGATCAAAGAATTACGAACACAGGGACAAAGTTGAAGGTAGGAGATTCGAGGAGAAGAGATTTGGAGATAGAAAGCCCGAAGAGAAGAAGAGATATGTGAATGAATATGGTAGTGCTGAGAAAAAGAGTGAAGAGCTGATAAAGTGCTATAATTGCGGGAAGGTTAGCCACTTTGCGAAGGAATGTCGAAAGCCAATTGTTAGAAATGCTGAATATTACAAGTAGAAGATGTTGCTTGCTACATAAAAGGAAGCGGGGAAAGCCCTTATGGCGTAAGACGAGTTCTGGCTAGACCATTTTGAGGACGAACAAGAAGAGACAACACACATGTGCTTGATGGGCAGAGAGGTGAAAGATGATGATTCTGAAGAAGAGACATCTGATGAGGTACTTAATCTTTCCAAATCTGATTTTATGACCAAAATGGAAGCCATGATGGTCGAACTTCAAAATCTTCAAAATAAGCTGAAAAAGGAAAAGAGTAGAGTTGAAAAGAAAAATCAAAAGATCTTTGACCTTAACAAAGCAGTTATTGGAAACAAAGATTTAGTTGATTCTCTTTGAAAGTCCAAGATCTACCAAATCTTAGAGAGAGAAAGTAGAGAGAGAAAGAATGTATGCGCCAAATGTAATCTGTTTCAATATGAGTTCCAAAGTTACAAAGACAAAGCACCTAAGGGACTTAAATACCCCATGGCCTAACAGATATAGATAAGCAAACTAAACACAGTTAAGACCAAGGTTAATAAATACATTGATTACTATTTAAAATTGACTTAACAATCTCCCCCTTAGTAATCAATGGCGCTCTTCTCTTTGACGAAGTCGATTTAAACTAAGCAAAACTTCTAAGCGTCTTAGAGTTGAACGGAAGATCAACCTCTCATCAATGGTAGTCAATACTTTCTTGAGAAGTTGAATCTCTTCATTCTCGATCTGATACAGTTCACTTCTTGATTCCAAAAAGCTTCTTACAGCGGTTTTTAAACGATTCTCCAACTGTAGCTTGATCACCTTCAACGTTCCATCAGAGTAATGATTTATCTCTTCAAATCTTAGGAAGAATTTCTGACTAGAAGCATTCCTGTAAACAACTCCATATGGATTCTGAAGAATAGTGAATAAAGAATATGAGTCGATGTTCGGCAGGCTACGGTCGGGTCTTTGAAGGTTTACCACAGGCTGGAAGCTTTCAACAGCCATTTGAAAGTCAAAAACTCTGTAGAATCTGATTTGGCGTCGAATGAATCTTTTAATCACAAACAATGCTTGAGAGACATCTTCAGTTCTGTAATAAAGATTCCTGAAATGATCGTACAGAAACTCAACATCATCAATAGATAGATCATTAAAATCAGCCTCCGAGAAAGTATATAAGACGCAATTTCTTCTTTCCACTTCAAATACAGGATACCAGATATTAACAAACTTCTTTATCGACACGCTGATAACCCGTACTATCAGATGAGGAGAAGAAACGAGATGCTTTCCACGGTGTTGGCATTTGATGAACATCAAGTATTCGTACTGATAATCTGTTGACTCCTTTTCAACACCAAGAATGGCATGTATGTTAATCTGTCTTCTCCTAGAAACGAAAATATTACTCTGAGAATCTTCGAGAAAAGCAGATCTTAGTCTTGAAGCCATATGCCGTTATTATAGACTTCGTTGTCTCTGCTGTCTAGTCAAAGCCGGACCTTCTTCTAGTATAGTCGAAGGGATCACAGGATCAGAAGAAGGAACATCAGCTTGAGCTCTGGATGACTGACCTACTTCAAATGTTCTTGATGGAGCAGTGGTAGTCGGAGCTGTATCAACAACAGGACTAGAAGTAATTGGAGTAGCTTCAGGAATCTCATCTTGAGATGATAAGTCTCCGTACAGCGTGTTTGTGATTTCTTCATCCTTTGCATCCAGAAAGAAATCATTCTCCTCAGTGTCAGGTAATACAATAATATCCTCATACTCTTCTTCTTTTACTTGGCAAAGCTTCTCATATCTGATGTCATCGTCATCATCTGAATTGATCTCGATAAAGTTTGCAAAGAAAGATCTCATGTCATTGGCAACTTCAGAATCATCTAGCTCATTTGCCCTTGATGCAGTGTCTGGATCAACATAAACGACAATCTGCATGTTATTCTCTATGTTCTCTTCAGAAATATTCAACACATTAGACATGGCAGATAAATCAACATTTTCTATCATTTTATTTACAAGATCTTCAAGACTACAGTCTTGAACATTATCGACATCCTTTTCTCTGTCAGCTGCCTCATCTTCAGTTTGAACTTCTCTAGCTCAAGAACCCTCCACTCTCTGTCTCTTAGTCATCTCCCCCTCATGACCTCGATGATCTGGATCATCTTGTTCATGTCTCCTTTTATGAGACAGGCCTGCGTCAGATCTGCAACTTTGTTCATGACGATCAAACCTGTCAGAAAGAGCAGTTAAAGCTTGAGTCAAGAGAGAGATGCCTTCCTTGATTTCAGAAAAATTTGTCCGAGCTTCAGATCTGAAAGAAGTGAACTCCTCGTGCAGCGTAGAGACTCTGTCAGGTGTAGTAGTAGAAGCCGGAGTCGGATTCGATTGGAAATTCCATAATAGAGAGATCAAGTCTTTATGTTGTTGTTCTGGCGGCGACATAGAAAGAAGGCGAGCATAAAGCATATATGTCAATTCTGAAATTGGAAGATCTTGAACTGGAATGCTAGATGATACCGGAGGACGAGTAGATGCAAAAACACCAACTGATTGAGTAAATGGTGGAGGAAGTGGAATGGATACTATCGCAGGAGCCGTAGTAGAAATAGTAGTAGACGGTTCACGGATAACCACCGCAGATGGGCGTCTGAACGGCAATACTTGATGGATCGCAGAGTGATCAATTTCAACCATCTTTCTTTTGAAAAGAGCCCGCAGCTTCTGAATTTCTTCATTCTTTTGTTCTTCAAACCGTTCGCTCATTTGACTGATGACTTCATTCAAAGTCATAAACTTTTCTGTTGGATCTCGAGCTTGAACGGAAGAAGGCTCAACAACTGAAGTAGGTGTAGCTGAAGAAGGAATATCAGAGAGAGAAGTGGCTGGACCTTGACTCTGTATCTGAGCTGAGGCATTAGCAAAAGCTAAATCTAATTCGTCAACCTGAATGTTTGCAACTACTGTATTGATAGGTGCAAATTCTTCATTAGACATCACAACCACTGGTTCATTCAAGTCTGGTGCTCTAATCTCCCTATGTAAGACACGAATAGTTGGTTGATCATCATCTACATCATCACCATCATCTACATCATCATCATCATCACCATCAGTACCAACATCAGCATCTCTATCTCCATCTCCATCATTAGCATCATTAGCAGTAGCAACATCATCATCATGGACAATATTAGTAGGTTCAGTGTCAATGGCAGCAAGTACATCACCTATTTGTTGAGCCGCAACATCTGCTTGAACCTCTTGTTCGTCATGAAAAGATTCAGCTTGTACATCATGAGACGGTTCAGCTTGGTCAGCATCCAAAGAAAGATAATGTTCTAGACAGTATTGAATTATGATATCATCAGATGGATCAACATAATTCATAATGATCTCATGAGGAATCAGCATGGAGTAGACGAAATTCTGCTTCTGTTTATGAATGTATGTCATCTCAGTATCCGAAACTTGAGGCTAAGACAGCCGACGAGGAATAGCAGGGTTACTTCGTAGCATACTTCGAACAATTAGCTTCATGAACCGAGCAAAAGGAATAAACTTTCGCTTCTTATGAGTCAATTTGTCTTGCACTCTCTCGGAAAGTTCAGTCTAGAAGATGTACGTGTAGTCGACATGCAGGTCATGGACAACTGCATGGAACAATATGAGATAATGAAGACTAGCATTGTCCGTGCCGGAATGTTTCGATGTAAGGCACCTGTTGAGGACAGAGAATAAAGCATACCAAACCGGAGGCATGTTGGATTTATCAAACTGACTCACTCGATCCAAATCACCAATATAGCCCAGATTACGAATACCCTCTAATACATCCGATTCAGAAGGATAGTTGTCATAAGAAGTGTGGCCCGATCGTGAATTAGATTAAGGGAGTTCTAAAATCAGCCGAAGACGTTTGTATGATAGAAAAGAATCAAACTGGTCGATATGTAAGTCGAATCGATGAGGACGAACGAGCTTATTCTTTGAGATTGAAAGTAGAGACCTGTTTCATCGTAGTCGATTCCTTCTTATTGTCGATAACCCTTGGCAACCAATCGAGCTTTGTTACGAACGACGATACCATCTTTATCTTTCTTGTTCTTGAATATCCACTTTGTGCCAATTATGCTCTTTCCTTTTGGCCTTGGAACAAGTCTCCAAACTTTTAGAGCGTCAAATTGCTTGAGTTCCTCTTGCATAGCTATAATCCAATCCGGATCCTCCAACGCTTCAGATACTTTGGTTGGTTCAATCTTGCTTAGAAAGCAAGTGAATAAACATTCGTTTGGAGTTGCTGTCTTGGAACGAGTAGACACACTTGCTTGAGGATCACCAATAATTTGATGAATAGGATGAGATCTTGTCCATTTGGTGGTGTGAGGGAGAGGATCAATAACTTCTTGAACAACTTATAATTGTTGAGTGAGAGGTTCAGATACGTCTATGTTAGATGAAGATATAGAAACTGTTTGAACTGGAGGAGGAGGTAACTCAACAACATCAGAATCAAACTCTGGAATTGTTGGTTGAATATCAGCAGTTTGTTCTTCTTCCTGAACTGATTCTTCTTGAACAACTTCATCTTGAACAATTTCTTCTTGAACAGATTCAGTATTCACTTGTTCAGGTTCTAATGGCGCAGTTTCTGATTGTGCTGGATCAGGTTCAGAAATATTGTTTTGAGTGACAGGAGATACTAGAACAACATCATTGTGAGATATAGATGCAGCGGAATTGGAAGTAGATGCACTCACAGTTTCCTGATTCAAAACATTTGAAGCATTTTCAGTATTAAATTTAGGCACATCATCATAAAAGTGCTCAAATAGAAAATCAAGATCAGTAAGATTAAGCAAAGAAGAAGATGGATCCTGATTTGTCTGTTGTAGTGCAGGTTATGTACTATTTTGTCCATAAGCTGAATTTTTAGTAAGTGCGGGTTCTGGACCTGATTGACCAGAAACCAAATCTGCAGCTTCGTCAAATTTGATATTGACACTCTCTATCACTTTTCTTGATAAAGTAAGAAAGACTTTGTAAGCCGCAGAATTAGAAGAATACCCAAGAAAAATACCCTCATCTGCCTTTGGACTAAATTTGTTCAGATTGTCGCGATCATTCAGAATATAACACTTACACCCAAATGATTTGAAATATTGGACATTTGGTTTAATGCCATTCATAAGCTCATATGGTGTTTTGTTGAATCGGCGATGCAGAATTGATCTGTTCTGAGTATGACACGCAGTTGAAACAGCTTCAGCCCAATGAGACAAAGGAAGACCGGAATATGCAAGCATTGATCTGGCAGCCTCGACAAGCGTTTTATTTCTTCGTTCAACAACCCTATTCTGTTGCGGTGTTCGAGCAGCAGAAAATTGTTGTTGAATGCCTTGATCTTCGTAGAATGCTTGAAGAGTACTGTTCTTGAATTCTGTGCTATTGTCTGATCTGACAACTTTGACTGCCTTTTGCTTGTTGGTCTGAATCGTTTTGATGAGGTTGATAAGTATGTCGGGAGTTTCATCTTTGGACTTGAGAAACTTAACCCATGTATAGCGTGAATAATCATCAACAACTACCAAAACATATCTTTTCTTTCCGATACTCTTTGTCTTCATCGGTCCACACAAGTCAACATGTAGAATATCAAGTATGTCCGAAGTGCAAGCCTCGGGTTTTGGCTTATTCGGAACTTTCTTCATCTTTTTGAAAACGGAGTACTAGGAGACCTCGAACTGAATCATTCTTGAAAAGGCGATCCATGTATTTGAAGTTGAGATGAGCTAGTCGTCGGTGCCAAATCCAGCTTTAATGAACAGAGGCTTTAGATAACAAGCAAATATCTGATGGAATTTTAACCTTGGAAAGATCAATAGTGTATAAATTTGATCTTCTCTTTCTGACAAGTAAATCCCGGCCACTGTCATTCTTTACTGCAACTCGTTTGGATTTGAAGCTGACTTCAAGATCTTTGTCGTAAAATTGCCCGATGCTGAATAGATTGTGGCTAAGTCCTTCAACAAAGATAACTCGCTTGACAGTTATATTCCCTTTCACAAGATCACCATAGCCTAAAATAGGAGCAGTCTCGCAGTTTCCAAACTTAACATGACCGCAACATTTTTCTTTAAAATATGAAAGTAATGATTTGTTGCCCGTCATGTGTTTGGAACACCCCGAATCCAGATACCATAATTGACTAAGCCGCACATTCAGAAATTACACAGATTTAGGTACCCATATGCTTATGGGTCCCTTCTTGTTACTCCTTTGCCTCTTATTTTTCAAAATTCTCTTTTTAGACATAATATGAACACAATCATTCATGGATGAAGAAACATAATCATCTGAATCAGAACGAGAAGAATAATATGAGACATTCTTTGCAATTAGAAACATTTGCTTTATTGAATATTTTGTGTTTTTATTACAAAATGCAAATGTATCCGTTTTACAAAGACGATCTACACATTTATCCTCTATAACTGCAGATTCATTTGACTTTTGCTTGATCCTCCATATCTGCCTTGATGACTTCTTCAAAGTCCGATCCGAAACAATAGAATCAGAAGAATTAGAATTTTCAGAAATAACTGTATCTTGCTTCTTTGACTTCTTCGACCTTCTTCTTTTACGCTTTGGTTTATAATATTGATCATTTAGCATAAAAGAGTCATCAACAATTGAATTGGAAGAAGAAATTTTATCTAAGAAATCAAACTGAACATTCATCATTGAAGAACCAGCCTCGGAGTCATGAATTTCAGAAACACACAAGTCAGGAAGAGTTTTGCGCGACCCACTGGTGGCGCATACTGAGTTTTGCGCTACCAACCTCTGGCGCAAATCTTCAGTTTTCTCTACCTGTGGTTGGCGCAAACTTTCACTTGTTTGTATTTTTTGAGTATTTTCCTTAGAATCGATAGAAAATCCAGAATTTATTTTATCTTCAAAACTTGATTTCATGATAAAAAGAAATAAACTGTTTTCAAAATCAGTTTGAAGATTTTGTTCTTCCATTTTATCTTCAAGATCAATGATTTTACTTTCTAACACTAATGGGGGAATATATCTCTTAGAATCATATGAAACCGGAGATATATTTTCCTTATTAGTATTATTAGCATATATATCAAAATAATCATTTGATACTGAAGATTTAATGGAAGAATTGACATTTAAAACATTTTGAGATTTTCTGGATTTATTTGATTGTTCAGGAAAATACTTGGCATTTTCACTAGTATAAACAAATGGCATTTCCATTTTCTTGTTGTTCATTCTTTTCTGATTTTCGATTTCTAATTCTTGCTTCTTATTCATCCACTCAATTTTAAATTGAGGAGCATATTTTGCAAGACTTAGATAATCAAAATTATATAAAGTGGGGGTTTTTGTTATAACATTGTTTAGACAATGTGGATTTTCAAAACCATGTCCCCATCTTTCTTTTAATGCCTCATCACTCCTTGGTTTATTCATATATATGGTTTGCTCAGTTTGTTCTCTCTTATATAATTTTCCTTCTAAAACAATTATTTTATCAGAAAACTCTTGATTTAATTTGGTAAATTTAGTCAAAGAATAAAGATTAGTCTTATTGATCTTTTCTAATTCATCCAATTTCTTTTGAAACTTTTCTTTTGTATCTGTCAAGATAAACTTTTCATCTTTCAATGAAATTTTCAATTTTTCAATCATGATAGATTTTTCATGATTAGTTTGCTTTCAAATAAGAACTTTGAACGTAAGTCATGTAAAGCAGATATTATGACGTTCATTTGAGAGGAAATGAAATTGTAATCAAACTCAGAAGGTACCTCAGATTCATCAGTTGAAGTGTCCTCATTTTCATCATCACTCTTATCATCCCAATGAAACACATAGCTGCTGTTTCCTCGTTTTCAGCTTCATTGTCGGAATGATCAAGCCAATATTCCTCCTCAGCAAGCAGAATTGTTCCATTTTCTCTCTTTTCTGCCAATTCTAGCTTTTTCCTGTAGAAAGCAGAATCCATGACAACCTTCACTCGACACTCTTTTGCAATATGCCCCGGTTTTCCACAGTTGAAGCAATTCATTGTCTTCTTTTCCTCCTTTTTCGGCTCAGCCATTTTAGCAGGTTCATATTTTGGAACGTATGGCTTTGAGGGAGCACCGGGTTCCACTTTCTTTGACCCGGAAGTGAAACGAAGGTTGTTAGAACCTGATCTGTGCTGTAATTTCTTCTAATAATGCTGAGAGAGAAGTATCATAGCTTTTTCTAAAGCCTCACCATCATCTTCAGTTGAACCATCATAGGCATTTTCAGATAAAGCTTGTTCTGCCAATTGACTAGCCAAGAGAGAAATCGGATGAACAATCTTTGGTTTATTTTTCTTGTCAATCTTAGCTTTCTTTTCCAGCACCAAATTCTCATCAGCCATTAAGTTCTCATACAGTTCCTGAATTGGCATTGTGGAGATACGTACATCATTCCTCATTCTATGACAAGATTTGCTCCATTCTGGTTGAAGAGCATTTAAAAATTTTAGATTGGCTTCCAGTTCAGTCTTTGTCACCTTTATCTTGTACAAATCATTGATCACTGCCCAAAATCTGTCAAACACACTTTTCAGACTCTCTCCATCTTTTGCCTTTAACTCCTCAAAGTTGTTCATGTAACGAGTCTGACGGAGTTGAGTGGCAATTGCTGATCCAAGCATTATCTTTTCTAATTGAGTCCACATTAGCATCAGATTATGCTTGAAACAATCAATTCGATTGTATATTGGACTGGGTAGTGAAAGAATCAGATTAGATTTTGCTTGATTATCAGCTTGATATCTCAAAAGCTCTTCAGCATCATACTCTCTTATAACCTTCTCAACTCTTGTAGCCAGAGTAGTTGCAGTAGTTGGTATTTCTTTCATAAGCCTTTCCATAGGACCTTCAGTTAGAGACTTCATCATATTGTCCCCATTTGGTTGTCGCTCTATGAAATTGATGAATCTGTCTTGCCACTGCTGAAATTCGTTTTCATTTATCAGAACTGGAGGGCGAGTGCCTGATCCCAAAGACATCATTATGTCGTTCTTGTAAAACTGAGCTTGTAGAGACATCTTGACAGAATCACAAAGTCAGAAAGTTGTAAGTCTGAAATCTGATAAAATGGCACAAACTGAAGGTTTACGTGAGCAGTATGTAGCGCAAATGAGATTTACGTGAGTTGTGGAAGACGCAAACAAGATTTGCGTGAGCTGTTGATGGCGCAAATCATACTTTGCGTGAAATGCTGAGGGCGTAAATGTAACTTCGCGCGAGCAGTATATGGTGCAATCTAAGAGTTGCGTGAGATGTAACTGCACACTGAACTGAATTTCTCGTGAACTGAGGATTACGCAAAGTTTACTTTTCGTGAGATATAGGTGGCGCAAAGTTTACTTTGCGCGAAGAGTTGATGAAGAGAAGTGCACTTTCTCGTGAGATGTAGAAGACGCAAACCAAAGACGAAAAACTGATTCTCTCGAAGAAAACCTGAAGAACTCGCACACATTCCAGATAAAATCGCGCAAAGACCTGATGAACTGGCGCAAAAGTTAGATCTGGCGCAAAACACAAAATTTCAAGAAATACCTCCTAAAATCAATTACTGAAACGAAATTAATGAAAGATTCTCACACACACTCGATCGAAAACAGTTTTCTAACACTTTTCAATCAAACAACTCGATCAAAAACCACAGAATCGAACCTTCTTGAATGTAACAGTACGTGAAAAACGACTTTTTCAGAAAATTAAAGAATTTCAAAATTGATAATCAAAAACAGATTTTCTTGGAAAATGATGTGAATCAAAAATGTTATACAATCAAAACCGAATCCAACAAATCATATTACAAAGAAATTCATTCACAAACCAAACCGAATTTGATTAAAAATAAAAAAAAATGAGATTTTCTTGAAAAATTCAAGAAAATTGATCAAATTTTCTGATTTAATCACAAATTCAGATACGATATCACGTTCTCTCAATCCTCTCAGATTTAGGATAGCTCTTATACCAATTAAAAGTCCAAGATCTACCAAATCTTGGAGAGAGAAAGTAGAGAGAGAAAGAATGTATGCGCCAAATGTAATCTGTTTCAATATGAGTTCCAAAGTTACAAAGACAAAGCACCTAAGGGACTTCAATACCCCAAGGCCTAACAGATACAGATAAGCAAACTAAACACAGTTAAGACCAAGGTTAATAAATACATTGATTACTATTAAAAATTGACTTAACACTCTTAACAAATCTGTCTCTATTCTTAAACAAGAAAAAGATTGTTTTGAATCTAAAATTTTTGAATCTAAAATTTCTAAGTCTGTTTCAGAAAGGCTTTTAAACTGCAGGTTGAGAACAAGACTTTAGAGAAAAAGGTAAATGGTTTGGAAACCAAAATATATGTACGAGGCCAAACAGATCAAACCATTTTCTTAAACACTCCTAATGAGGAAACTGATGTTAAAGAGAAGTGGGGTCTCGGTTACGAAAACCCACATTATCTTAAGAAAGCCATCAGAAAACAACATGCTTTATATAACCTTAATTTTCTGTATGCGGCTGCTAAATATCCTCATTTGAAACCCAAATCTGTTACCAAGGCACCTGATGAGGTAGAGGCAAAAGAGGATGAGAAAAGAAAGAATTTAAAGAAAATGCAACTACCATTTTGCTATCAAAAGTTGATGATAGTTATATTTCAGATCAGCCAAAATGTCTTTCAAATGATTATTTTGAAAGCTATTCGATAAAAGAGTTGGAGGCAAAACCTTTAAAAGCTAAAACTTATGTTCCTCCACTCATTTTAGAAAGAAAAATAATCGAGCTTGAAAATGTTTTATCTGATGAAAGAATATTGGCTGACATTGAACGAAATTTATTTTCAACTGTTATGAAGAACACAGTTTTAAATGTTGAATCTCAAAAGTGTTCTAAATCTTAAAAAGCACCTCACACCTCTGAAGTTGATCTTGATGACTTATTTGCGTCTGCAAATGATTTTTTAAATTCTGATGAAGGGTGTGTAGATGAGATTGATATGTTTGACTGCAATGCTAAACTTCCAGATCATTCTACTTTTGTCATTAATGGTCAAACTTTACCAAGTGTGCACGAAATAGGTGAATCATCAACTAAGGTTGGTGAATCAGTTTCTGTGAATGCTGATTATTATGCTAAAGGTAAGAAGCAAAAAAACGGCACTCACAGAAACAGAATAACACTGGTAAACTAAAGAAAAGACAATCTCAGAAATCTGATTTTCCTAACAAATCTAAATCTTTTGTTTCAGATTTAAGAAAAAAAAGATCAGAAGGTCGAACTGAATGGCGACCAAAACGGAAAGTTGATGAGAATGCAGAGTCTATTCCTGATATAGATTGTAATAGATCAATTAGTAGTTCTTCTGATGTAGTTGGTAGTGTTGCTTCCAATAAACAAAACCTTGTAATTCCTTACAAGCGATATTCAATAAAGCAATTACTCCGATTATCTCAATCTACTACTAAGTCATCTAATTATAAACGGAATGATTTTGTCTCTCACCGATATTCTGATGATTGGTTTGGTACTTATCATATTGGTTCTTATATGTCGTTTACATCAAAAGTTTTTCAAAAGTTCAGAGGATCCATATACAAATGGATACCAAAATCTTGTGCTAATCCGTTAGGACCCAATTTTAAATGGGTACCTAAATCTGTGATTCCCTGATTTCTCTTATGCAGACCCGTCATATGTGGTACTTGGATAGCGGGTGTTCCAAGCATATGTCCAGGCAAAAGAATTTATTGTCTAATTATACAGAGAAATTCTGCGGGAATGTACGTTTTGGCAACGATCAGTTTTCACCTCGGCTACGGTGACGTTATACAAGATAATATAACGATTACGAAGGTGAGTTACGTGGAAGGATTAGGACATAACCTTTTCAGTATTGGCCAGTTCTACGACAAAGATTTAGAGGGAAGTTTTAAGGCCTAGAGATGTTCTGTACGCACTGAAGATGGTAAAGAACTCTTGGTCGGCACTAGAAAGTCCAACCTCTACACGATAAATCTGTCAAAGGTCCAGATTGACAATCAGGTTTGTCTACTAACAAAAGCCTCGATGCAACAAAGTTGGCTTTGGCACTGAAGGCTGTCGCACCTGAATTTTCGATACATAAACAAATTGGTCAAAGGCAGATTGGTGAAAGGTCTTCCTGAGCTGAGATATGAAAAAGAACATCTGTGTGCAACATGTGAAAACGGTAGAATGAAGAAGGCAACTCACAAGCCAAAACCCGAACTGAGTACAAGTTCTTCACTTGAACTTTTTCATATGGATCTTTGTGGTCCTATGCGCACTCAAAGCATAGGAGGAAAGAAGTATGTTTTGGTAATAGTGGACGATTATTCGCGTTACACATGGGTAAAGTTTCTAAGGACAAAAGATGAGACGCCCGAAGTACTCATCAACTTTTTGAAGACTACCCAGGTGAACTTGCAGAGGTCAGTAAAGCTTCTAAGGACGGATAACGACACGGAATTTAAAATCAAGATTGTAGAAGAATATCTCGAATCGGTCGGGATAACTCACCAATATTCTGCTGCTAGGACGCCAGAACAGAATGGAGTAGTAGAAAGACGCAATCGAACGCTAGTCGAGGCCGCTCGCACTATGCTCAGCCAGTCGGATCTACCTCTGTTTCTGTGTGCAGAAGTTGTCTCTACTGCATGTTATATGCAGAATCGCTCCATTATTCATAGACGGTTTGGTAAAACTCCTTATGCATTGATTAATAATCGTACACCTAGCATTAAGAATTTTCATATTTTTGGTTGCAGGTGTTTTGTGCTTAATGATAGAGAGAACTTAAATAAGTTCGGACCGAAGGCTGAAGAAGGAATCTTCATTGGATACTCACAGACATCTGCTGCATATAGGATATATATGAAGAGCTCAAAGACTATGATAGAAAGCGTTAATGTTACATTTGACGAGGAGGTGGATTCTGAACAACACAGTTCAGAACCCGTACTTACCGGAGTTTTAGCTTCTGGACAACTCAGT
Source organism: Arctium minus (assembly GCA_954870635.1). Lineage (NCBI taxonomy): Eukaryota > Viridiplantae > Streptophyta > Magnoliopsida > Asterales > Asteraceae > Arctium > Arctium minus. The sequence continues at coordinate 60,438,244 of OX941088.1, read as the reverse complement.
CTAGAACCTGCGGTTAATGAGACAAATTCGGATAAAGCATCAACTTCTACATCACACTTATCAGAATTAGATTTATTGTTTGAATTTTTCTATGATGAGTTTCTAGGATCTAAACTTCCTAAATCTGTTGTGGTTGACAGGTCTGAAGATTCAATGACTAATCATCCAACCACTTCGGACGTATCTACTGAAATAGTTCCCTCGGTTCAGAAAGAAACTCAGATTCAAACACATACTCCTACGGTTGAATTTGTACCTGATCATGTTGAAACATAAGTTACTACTTCAGTTGGCTGTACTGTGATGGATAATCAACAAATTGAACAAGATGTCCCAACTGAAACTTATGTACAAGAAACTTCAACTGTACCCCTAACCCATGCTGAACAAGAAGAAGTTGAAAGTGGTTATCTAGATGAGAGTTATGATCAATCTACATCGAATCCACTCCCTCACGAACACAAGTGGACCAAAGAGCACCCGATAAGCCAGATAATTGGAAATCCAACTTTACCGGTGCAAACTAGGTCTGCGACATTAAACATGTGTATGCATGATATCTTTCTGAGCAAGATAGAGCCTACTCGAGTATTCGAAGCTCTAGATGACTCGGATTGGGTTAATGCAATGCAAGAGGAGCTGAACCAGTTTGAAGCTTTAAAAGTCTGGAGACTTGTACCAAGACCTGAAGGTAAATCAATAATTGGTACAAAATGGGTATTCAAAAACAAGAAGGATGAAGATGGTATCGTAATCAGAAATAAAGCATGACTTGTCGCAAAAGGCTATAGGGAAGAGGAAGGCATTGATTATGATGAGACTTACGCTCCAGTAGCACACATTGAAGCTATAAGAATGTTTCTTGCATATGTTGCTCATAAAAACTTCACCGTCTACCAGATGTACGTGAAGACTGCCTTTCTGAATGACATTCTTAAGGAGGAAGTCTATGTCTCACAACCTGAAGGCTTTGTGAATACAGATAAACCAGATCATGTCTACATCCTAGATAAAACACTTTATGGTCTTAAACAAGCGCCTCGAGCCTAGTATGAGGTTTTATCAAAGTTTTTGGTCAAGTCGGGCTTCACAAAAGGTAAAATCGATACTACTTTATTAATTAAAAAGGACAAAGCCGATATCATTCTCATTCAGATATATGTGGATGACATTATATTTGGCTCAACTAATCCTAAATACTGTAAGAAATTTTCAAATCTCATGGTGTCCAGATTTCAAATGAGTATGGTGGGAGAGATGAAATTCTTTCTCGGATTACAAGTAAAATAATTTTCAACGGGGATTTTTATAAACCAAGCTAAGTACATTTTTGATATTCTTCGGAAATTCAAAATGGAAACTTGTAAACCTATTGGAACCCCGTTGGCACCGGGAACTAAGATCGGCATGGATCCTTCGGGAAAACCTGTTGATGTTAGAACCTATAGAGGAATGATTGGTTCTTTAATATATTTAACTTCAAGTAGGCCAGATATTATGTTTTCTACATGTTTATGTGCAAGATATCAGGCTAATCCAAAAGAATCCCATATGTTTGCAGTTAAGCCCATATTTAGATATCTGAAGGGGACTGCATATCTTGGTCTGTGGTATCCTAAAGATACTGGTTTTGAACTAACAGCTTACTCAGATGCAAATCATGAAGGCTGTATGTTAGACAGGAAGAGCACATCGGGTAATATACATTTTCTTGAAGATAAACTCGTTAGTTGGGCATCAAAGAAACAACTTTGTGTTTTCACTTCAACGACTGAGGCAGAGTATGTTGCTGCTGCAAGCTGCTGCTCTCAAGTGTTGTGGATGAGGACACAACTACGATATTATGGATTCAAATTTGACAAGATTCCGATATATTGTGACTCTAAGAGCGCTATTGCAATATCAACAAATCCTGTACAGCATACAAAGACAAAACACATAGATGACCGATATCATTTTATCAAAGACAATGTCAAAAAAGGTACAATAGAACTTTATTTTGTAAACACTGATTATCAGATTGCTGATTTGTTTACCAAGCCTCTCAACTAAAAGAGATTTAATTTTCTTGTCTCGAAACTTGGTATGCTAAATCTCAAAACATAATATGTGATTACATATTAAAGTTTTCTTATTGTTATTTTTCTTCATTTCTTTATCTTTATTCTGAAAAGATATCTGCACTTTAACGTGTATTCATGATCTCAGGGGGAGTAAGAGATGATGAAAAGATGATCTATATTCATTTGAGGGGGAGTTCATATATTTTTGCATTCTTAACTGATGATTTTATGATGCATAAATGCAAGGGGATTTAGAGTATGAAAGATAAGGAGTAAGGATTATGACTTCTGATTACTTCAAATCAAAACTCGTACATTCAACGTTTTACTTCTTTATGTCATTTTACTTTTCAATAAAGCTGTGAATAAATTTTGTACTTTGACGGACTTTTTGACTGATACAGATTGTGAGGATGCTTACACGATCATATCATTATGACTTTAAGCTGACTTCATGAGATTTAAGACAAATTGAAAAGGTTTATTTCTATTCTTAATATCATATATGGTTGAAAGAAGGACGACTTTCAATCATAGAAAACATGTTCTTAAATGTTCAAATCACTTCTGATTCTTAAACGATTTCATGAATATAGAAGTGTGATTTTAAATGTTTTCATTATTACTTGTGCTTCAATGATCAACAAACCGTGTGTTTCCAAAGATTAATACTTGTGTATTGTCTTTTCCATATACTATCAAGTATTCACACACACCGGTTTGATATTTTGTTGAATATGTTCTTACCATGTCTCTAAATTGAAACAATATTTTCGATGGTAAGACACCCTGATTGTTATTCAAAGTTTGAGCATGATTTCATTTCTAAACGTTCTTTCAAGATTGTCTATATTTTGATTCATATAGACAATATCAATTTTTGCTGACCTAAGCCTTAATTGCTAAATCATTTCTATTTGATCTTTATCATACAATGTCAGATTTTCAAACAAGTTTCTTGTATTCATTTCATTCTTTCAATGTACTTGTTTGAAATATCTTCAATGTTTTCAAATGCTCAAATCTTCTTGATTATATAAACATCTGACTTGTATATTTGTGCTTTAACTGATAAAGTTAAACCATTTTTGAGCAACATTGTGCTTTAATAGGAAAATATGGGTTCATTGTGTAGGACTTAAATGAAACTTCTGTGGATTCACGTTAACCAGTGTTTCCTACCCAAGAAGTTAATCCTTAGTGATTGAGTGTGAGAAGTCAAAAAGAAATGAGTGTGGGTTGTGTGAAGAGGTAAAATGTAAATGAAAGTTTGGTTAGTTATGTGCTCAATGATTTAAAAGAAAGAGGGTGTGAGAACAGAGTAAAAGAATATCAAACTCTGCTCCAACTTTTTCTGAGTCGGACAACTACATTGCTAGTGTTTCACAATTCTTCGTGAACATTATTGAAACAGGCAACTAGCCCATGCCAACTCTTGAAAAAACCCTACCAACCACTCATTTTCTTCTTAACAAGAAAATGTTTCATATTTCAAGGGGATGCAACACATAATCTATCCGATTTTTATTTGGAAAATCTGGATATTGAAAAAGAAGGAAGTTTGCCCCACCTTCACAATTCGATCATGCACAATTGAGTATGTGTTTAACTGTTGTTGTGTTAATGGTTTACACAATTTTGAGCCTTATATAAAGCAATCTTCATGTGCTTATTCTTTCTAACACTTGCATGAATACACAAAGGAATTTGTTTTCTTGTCATAACGTTCATAGAAATATTTTTGTGGTGTTTTGATGATTGAATGGAAGACCTGGGGGAGTGAACATCAAAAAGCTCCTTTCCAATGTGTATTCGTTACACACAGTAACTTTGTGTTACTGACAGGCATATTAACTGATTCATTTGTTGATTCAGGTGGTACACTATAGTTTGTCTGGATTTGAAAAGATCTAGATAAATGTCTTTATGAATTGACGAATGGTCGGAGGCTCAGATTTTGAAAGATCAGTGGTCAGATACAGACATTTCTTGTTGAAAGTTTTGATAATCACTATGCTCTAATCATAAAAAAGGGGGAGAAGAGATCAAGAAATGTTGGTTGAAAAGAGAAGCTAATATCAGTTGTGGGGAGAAGTTACAAGAAATGAGAGAGTTGATAAAGAAAAGTTGGAACTTCTTGGAGAAATTTATTGAAGATAGTTTTTTTGAAGAATATTTGTTGTCAAAGATTGAAAGCGGGAAGAGCAAATTCAAAGATTTCTGAAGACAAGCTAAATTTTACAGAAGTTTTCTTTAAAGATAATTTGCTTAAACAAATCAAGCTGAAATTGTAGATAATTTCTATCTGAAGTCTGAAAGAGGTTTGAGATAACCTTGGGGAGATTGTTGAAGAGCATTTCTACCATCTTTGGGGGAGATTGTTATTTGTTTAAAGATAGACTTTGGGAAGATTACAGATTGTTAAAGATCAAAGAAAGAAGAGATTGTTTCAGGCATAAATAGAAGACTGTTTTTCATTGCTAAACTTTTACAAAGAGGGAGATTACACTTACTAAGCTTAAAGAGAGTTTAAATTGCTAAAATCTTTTTGAGATGATTTTGAATCCAAAGGGGGAGATTGTTAGAGCATAAATATGTTGGATGCAAGATCATAGACGACTGAAGATTGAAGTCAAAGCTGAAGTCAACCCTCAAGCATCAAAGTCAAAGTCAATGTAATAAAAGTCAAAGTCAAATATTGTATTTTGTGTTTTTCTAGTGTTGTAAGATTTTTAGTTGTGTGCGCGTTTCTGTAATGTAGTGGTATGCGTGTTTGTTGTGTTGGTATATATAGGTTTGTTGTGCGTGTTAGACTTGTAGCACAACATAGAGTTGTAAGAGTTCCGGAGTTAGAGAGAGAATATTTTAGAGCATTTGTAATATCAATTTATGTGATTAATACAAAGTGATATTAAATGAAATTGATTGTCATCTAGTTGATTTACAATGTTAGCTGGGATAATAACAAGAATGCAATATTTCATTTTAGGACCCAAACTGTTAAAACCAATAAACCCCAGAGACCAAATATGTAATTTACTCTTTATTTTATGAATCTTTATTTCCTTTACAAATTTATGATCTAGATGGTTTGAAACATTCTCTTTCCCTTTAATCTTGGTGGATTAATATTTTTTTAATAGATTAGAATAATGGGTTCACATTTGAGTGATCCCTTTCCCTTTGATTTTGGTGGATTAATTTTCTATATAGATTAATTTAATTAGTGTTCCAACCTAATTATCTCGTATTTTCTGTTTTGGATTATTGTTCATCTTTAAACTTGTTGTGCAAATTAGTATTTTATGTCCAACATTTGATTTCACATCAGATTTTGGTACAGAGCTAGCTTTGGCTTTTGTTAAAGTTATTCAACATCTTTGAGTTTGTTTTACTCTTTTGTGTGATGGAACCCCGAAGACATATAATACTCGAGCAAGCTCATAATGAATAGAGGGAGGGAGGGAGGGAGAGAGAGACATGTTGGAGTAATCAATCACTTGAACCACGTTTGTATATATGTGGACAAAATTTGTAGGAAAAATAGAAATTATTATATATATATATATATATTATATGTATTAACATAATACAACATATAATCAAATTAGAAATCGATCAATAATCCTTACTTAATATGTAGATTATCATAGAATTCTTGTATCGATTGAGGCCTGCATGCACACAGTGTCCTAAGACAGAAATTTCGCCAGTATATCGTCCGTCTTGAGGATTCAACAATCGTTATTCAAGTTAGACTTGAATCTAGCGAATCAAACCATGTTTGATGATGGAAAAAGTGGAGAGAAAACCCAGAATTTCGTCAAATAAACGTCAGAAATGATTGTGGGAAGTTAACAACAATTTATAGGTTGCCATTGTTAACCGAATTAACTGCCGTGTTCTACGCGACTTGTCACGTGGGTAAACCCGCGCCAAACACTGTGTGCCGTAGAGGCCAGTGTTTCACGTGAATATAGCTTAAGTCGCACCGAAACCTGTTATTTCCAGAATTTAAGTTCTAATCTAATCAAAACAATCAAGATGAACAATTTATTAAATCACATGTCATTGGATCTGCTCTCACACTTTCTCTCTCCACATACACTCTCTCTCTAGAATGATATTCAATGAACCTCTTCTTTAATTTGAACCGTGTGAATGACACAATCTGAATTCTACTCTGTGTTACAAACTCAAGGAACCTATTTATACTAAGCAATTACAACAAGGAAAACAAATACAAGACACTTTGACTTTGATGCTTGAGAGTTGACTTTGAAGCTTTGACTTGCTTGACTTTCATTTTCGTTCTTTATGATCTTGAATCCAACAAATATGTGCTCTAACAAAACCCACGCTAGGCTCTGTTTGTCACAGAATCCAGAGTCCCGTACGACTTTTGTTGTAGTTTAAGGCGCGCCGAAGCCCGCACTGATTCCCTGGCACAGTTCTTCCCGCGAGTATTTGCGCGAATTTAGTCGCGCCGCACCCCGCGCCGTTGCATGCACCACACTTCCACAATCAGTGATCTCGACCCCATCGAGACCCTAATCTTTGACATTTAATATATATATTTCATGTCAATGAGAGCCCACTAAGAACAACACACTCCAAGGCCCCAATCAATTAAATGATTCATTTAATACTCATTGATTGGAGTTTATTAAGTGTTCTAGTTTTTATCTTGGCTCTTATGTGGGATAAGGTTTTTCTTATAGACTAAGTTCCAACAATACCCCATATTTTCTCTTCAAACCACAATAATACCCCACATCTGAATAGAAAATAAGTAATATATTGGAACTTATTTTCTATCACCAAGCTATTTATAACATGCATCGGAAAAGGTGTCTTTTGGACTTGAACCTTTTATAGTGAATACCTATCGGATCTACTTCGTCAATAGTGAACTAAAGTCTTGAACTAGCCACTTTTTGTAGTAAATCGAGACAATAGGCATCACACATGTTATATCTATACATAATTTAATTCTTACCGTTGTGTTCATTTCGGTCGTGAACATATCCTTTCTTCATGAGAGTTTTAGAAGATGTAGCCATATTTGTCCTCAAAGATGTGACCACGCATCAGTCTCATATAGGTAATGTCGATAAAAAATATTCCGTTGTATTCTACTAAGAAGCTATCAGCATTATGAAGAATATAAAATTCAACCTAGATCATCAACGAAAATATACACATAAAAGTCATCATAGGAATAGGCATACCTGTGTATTTTGTCACTTGAGTGTTCCTCAACTAGTTGTCCTATTGAACCTAGACCATGGGATATCCAATTTTGCTAGGTTAGGTTGCCGCCGAGGAAAACTCATTGTATTGGCTTTAAGCCCATTCCCCTTGATGAAAAGGATACTTTATCTCTACGTAGGCCTTTTGTCAAATGATCTGCGATATTCTCCTTTGACTTTACGTAGTCAATGGAAATGATTCCATTTTTCAGCAAGTTCTTGATTGTATTGGGCGTCGTTTTATATGTCGAGACTTGCCATTGTATATTTGGTTCTTTGCTCTTGTGAGAGCAGCCATACTATCACAATGTATACAAATGGCAGTCACAGGTTTTAGCCACAATGGAATACGTTCTAGGAAGTTCTTTAGCCAATCGGCTTCTTCAACGGCTTTGCCTAAAGCTAGAAATTCAACTTCCATAGTTGATCTGGTATTCACGGTTTGTTTGGATGATTTCCATGAGACCGATGCACCACCAATTGTATACACGTATCCACTTGTGGACTTACTCTCAGAATGGTTGGAAATCCAATACGCATCACAATACCCTTCTAGAACAAGAGGGTATTTGGTATAGTGTAACCCATATCTCATTGTGTATTTCAAATATCGAAGCATCCTTACTAGTGCATAACAATGGTCTTTTCCTGGGTTATGTGAGAATCGACTAAGTCTACTCACCCTATATGCTATGTTCGGTCGTCTATAGTTCATGATATACATCAAGCTTCAATGAACGTGAGTGTATTCTAATTGAGTCACACTATCTCCTTGATTCTTCTACAATTATCTTGAAGGATAAAATGGAGTCACAACCGGTTTATCATCACTGTGACCGAACTTACGAAGTACCTTCTCAATATAGTGAGATTGGGTGAGGGGATGTAACCATCTGGATTTCTTTGAATCTTTATACCAAGAATTACATCTGCTACTCCCATATCGTTCATATCAAACGAGAAGTACACCATCTTCTTGGTTTGATTGATTACATCCATGCTCGATCCTAAGATGAGCATATCATTTACATATAGGCATCTGATGACATATGCTCTTTTGTATTGCTTCACATAAACACACTTATCACATTCATTTATTAGAAATCCATTTGACATCAATGTGTTATCAAACTTTTTGTGCCATTGCTTTGGCGCTTACTTGAGTCCATAAAGGGACTTAATCAACTTACAGACTTTGTTTTCTTGACCTTTGACAACAAACCCTTCCGATTGTTGCAAATAAATTTCTTCCTCTAACTCTCCATTCAAAAAAGCAGTTTCACATCCATTTCATGGATTTCCATATTGTAAATTGCTGCTAAATCCTGACCTTCTTTTTGTCGATATCCTTTGGCAACCTGACGAGCTTTGTATTTCTCTATAGTGCCATAGAGTTTCAACTTTTCCTTAAATATCCATTTATGGCCTATTACTTTATGACCCAGAGGTAAGTCAACCAATCTCCATGTATTATTTTGTACAATGGAGTCTATCTCACTTTAGATTGCCTCTTCCCAATAAGGTGCTCCGATGATTCCATGGTTGCTTTATACGATAGAGGTTCTCCTTTAACATTAAAGGCCATAAAATCAGATCCAAAGTCTTTGGCTATTCTACCACGTTTTGCTTCTCCTTGGTTCCAATTCCTCTTGAACCTTGGAGGTTTCAACTTTATGTGTTTGATCATTTTCATTTTATTCAACTAGAGTGTGTGTGTGTGTGTGTGTGTCATCATGCAACCTTTTCCTTGAATTAGAGGCTTGATCCTCTTTTCCTTTGTAAGGAAAGGGAGTCTCAAAGAATTCCGCTTCTGCAGATTCTATGATTGTGTTGTTACTTAATCAGCCTGAATACGCTGTTAGCTCAAAACCTCTATCCTTAGGATATCACAAACCAAGAGCTGCGGTTCCCTTCAGATACCTAAATATTCGCTTATACTGCCGAAAGATGGGATTCTTTGGGCAAAGCTTGATATCTAGCACATAAACATGTAGAAAACATAATATCTGGCCGACTAGCCATCAAGTACATTAAGGAACCAATCATTCCTCTATAGGTTCTAACATCAACAACTTTTCCCGAAAGATCAGCTCCGATCTTAGTTCCCGGTGCCATCGAGGTACCAATTGGAGTACAATTTTCCATTTTATATTTTCGCAAAATATTAGAAATGTACTTCGCTTGATTAATGAAAATCCTCGTTGAAAATTGTCTTACTTGTAATCCCAGAAAGAAATTCATCTCTCCCATCATACTCATTTGAAATCTTGACACCATGAGTGCAGAAAAATTCTTACAGCACTTGGGGTTTGTAGAACCAAAAAATTATATCATCCACATATATTTGAATTAAAATGATATCAACTTTTTCCTTTTTAATGAATAAGGTGGTATCGATTTACCTTTTGAAAAACTAGACTTGACTAAGAACTTTGAAAGAACATCATACCAGGCACGAGGAGCTTGTTTTAAACCGTAAAGAGCTTTGTCAAGGATATATACATGATCTGGTTTATCCGCATTGACAAAACCTTCAGGCTGCGAGACGTAGACTTCCTCCTTTAAAATGACATTCAAAAATTCTCTTTTCCATCCATTTGGTAGACTGTGAAGTTCTTGTGTGCAACGTAGGCTAGAAACATCCTTATTGCCTCTATACGCGCAACTGGAGCATATGTCTCATCATAATCTATGCCTTCCTCTTGCCGATATCCTTTAGCCACAAGTCTTTATTTGTTTCTTACAACAATACCATCATCATCTTTTTTTATTCTTGAATACCCATTTCGTGCCAATTATAGTCTTTCCTTCCGGTCGTGGCACGAGTCTCCAGACTTTAAGCTCTTCAAATTGATTGTGCTCTTCTTGCATAGTTGTTATCCAATCTGAATCTGCTAGAGCTTCAGATACGCGAGTAGGCTCTATCTTTCTCAGAAAGGAATCATACATGCATTTATTGATTGTTGTAGACCTAGTTTGCACCGACTTTGATGGATCTCCAATAATTTGATGAACCGGGTGCTCCTTGGTCCACCTGTAAACATGAAGGAGTGGATTAGAATTAGACTGATCATGTTGATCATCTAAATATCCATTATATTCTTCTTGTTGGGGTTCAGTTGAAGTAACTGGTGCAGAAGTCTCAGCTGGTTGGATACTGGATGTCTGTGGAGTTGGCATTACTGTGCACCCAACTGAATATGTAACTTCTAGCTCATCATTATCTTATACACCATCAACTAATTGAGTTGGTATTTGAATTTGAGTTTCTTCTTGAATCGGGGAATTGAATTCTGTTGAGACATCTGATGTGATTGGATGATGATTACTTGAATCTTCAGATATGTCAATGATTGTCCCTGTAGATTCAGTTTCTTATCACATAAACAATGTAATCACAATCAAGAGATTAAACAAACCTGTTTTTGATATTCAATCCAAATGGTTACAAGGTTTTCTCTTGAATAGATTTCTTTCTCTAAGATCTCTCTCTCTCTCTTTCTCTCTCTGATAGAATGTGGCGGCTTATTTCTCTAATCAAGGCACACACACTCCTTTTACAACCCTAGCACCTAATAGGTCATATACCTATTTTAGGAAAAACACTAAAATAAATAAAAATACAAATAAAAATAACTTTCACTATTTATTACAAAGGGCCTAGACTATTTGAGAATTGACTTTGTAATCTTGACTTTTTGAATCTTTCATCTTCAATCTTGATGATCTTGAATCCAATAAATCTATGATATAACAATCTCCCCTTTGGAACAAGATCATTACGAAAAAAAAAATTTGCAATTCAATCCTTCTCTTTAATGCTCAGAAGATGCAATCTCCCTCTTTGTCTTCAAAAGTATAGCAATCTCCCAAAAGACGAAAAGTAAAATCTCTTTTAGCTCAGAATGCTTTAGCAAATCATCTTCAAGGAAACTTTCTTCAATACAACATATCTTCAGAAATTCTTTCAAAAACTTGTGTTCTCCCCATTTCTTGGTTGATGCTTCTCCCCCTTTTTGATGAAAAGAGCAACGAGTTCATCAAAACTCTTCTTCAAGAAATGTCTTCCACCACTGAGTTTGCATACAAAACCTCGGATTATCCGTCAATTCATAAAGATGTGCATCCAGATCTTTGCAAATCTAGATAAACTAGAAATGTAACACCTGAATCAACAAATGAACTAGTTAAGATGCCTGTCAGGAACACAAAGTCACTGTGTGTAACGAATACACATTGGAAAGGAGCTTTATGATGTTCACTCCCCCAAAGCTTCCATTCAATCATCGAAACACCACAAGGGCAATTTCTATGAACGTTATGACAAAGAAACAAATTCCTTGTGTGTTCGTGCAGGTGATAGAAAGAATTAAGAACGCGATGATTGCTTATAAGGTTTAAAATGTGTAAACCACTGAGACAACAGTTAGTTAAACACAGACTCAATGTGCATGATTGAAGTGCGAAGGTGGGGCAGACTTCCTTCTTTTCAATATCCAGATTTTCCAAATGAAAATCAGATAACATATGTGCTGCGTCCCCTTTGAAAATGAAACATTTTCTTGTTAAGAAGAAAATGAAACATTTTCTTGTTAAGAAGAAAATGAAACATTTTCTTGTTAAGAAGAAAATGAAACATTTTCTTGTTAAGAAGAAAATGAGTGGCTAGTGGGTTAATGTCAAGAGTTGGCATAGGCTAGTTGCCTGTTTCAATAACGTTCACGGAAGAATTGTGAAACATTAGAAATGTGGCTGCCCGGCTCAGAAAGTAGTTGGTGCAGAGTTTGATATTCTTTTACTCTGATCTCTCATCCTCTTTCTTTTTATCATTAAGCTCACATCTAACCAAACTCTCTTTTACATTTTCCCTCGTCACACATCCCACACTCATTTCTTTTTGACTCCTCACACTCAATCACTAAGGATTAACTTCTTGGGTAGAAAACACTGGTTAACGTGAATCCATAGAAGTTCAGTTAAGTCCTAGCACAAAGAAATCCCATGTTTTCCTATAAAGCATGTGATGCTCAGATGATTTAACTTTATCAGTTAAAGCGCAAAATAGATCATGAAAACATTTAAAAGCACACTTCCAATTCATGAAATCTGTTTGAGAATCGGGAAGTGGTTTGAACATTTAAGAACAAGTTTTTTATGAGATGAAGATAAGGAATTATACCTTTTGCGTGCAGTCTTACATATCATAAAGTCAAACTTAAAGTCATAAAGATATGATCTTGTAAGCATCTCTCAAACTGCAAAAGTCTTAAGGTCATAGTCAAAGCAACTTTATTCACAGAAATTAAAATGACATAAAGCAGTAAAACAATTAAAGTACGAGTTCTGATCTTAAGTAATCAGAAGTCATCACCTTTACTCCCCCTGAAATTATGCATCAGAAAAATTATTAGTGAAAAATATAAACATTAACTCACCCTCAAATGTAGATCATCATCTCTGTCGAATGCATAAAATTTCAGACAATTATGTACTCCCCCTTGAAGGTTGATTTCCTCACTGGAGTATTGGAGTACAATCTCTTATCAGAAAAGGAGTAAGGTCTTTTGATCACTGAAGTACGAGTCCTAAACTGTTGTGTTTAGAAGTCAATCTTCGTTGAAGTATGGGTCCTAAGCTAATTTACTTAGAAGCCTCAGTTCTCTTACTCCCCCTTGACAGTAGGTGCCAGCAACACAGATTCATCCTTTTTCTTTGGTACCCACTGGTATTTGGGTCCACGTTTGTTAGTTGCAGTTCTTATGGGAGAAACTGAGTAAGAACCATACTAGTAATGATCACTTGTTTTATGAACAAGATCATGTGTACGACAGTAAGAACAATAGTATTGCATACCTGACAACCTGATTAATTGATCTCTCGTGTAGGTATGATCAGGTTTACCTTTACGCGCATTGTTCTTCTTGGTTTGATGTGTATGTACACGTGACTTCTTTCCTTTCTCGTCTTTCTTCTCATCTTCAACTGGTTTCTTCTTCCAGACCAGTTCTTCTTCTTCGTATCTTCTCCTCCTCCTTCTTCTTCTGAATGTATCTGAACCATCTACATTTTCATCAAAGAAAATGTTAGTAGTACGAATCTGATCAAATGAATTGACTAACCTTCTTGAAGTAACAGGTTTCAAATATGAACTTGAGGCTGTCTTTTTGAAATCAGCTGAATTATTTTTAGGTGTGTGGATTTGTGACTCTAGAGTCGTTTGCTCAGTCACCACCACCTTTGAAACAATCTTTTCAAGCTCTTATATCTTTAAAGCAAAGTTGTCTCTTTCTTCAATGAGCAGGTCAATCTTATTCTTGAATTCAGACTTCATTTTCTTCTCATTCAGTACACTTTCAGATGGTTCTGATAGCTTGTCAGTAAGCTTCTTTATCTCTGCTTCAAACATACTTCTTTCTTCTTTAAATCCCTTCTCAACATCATTTCTCTGACCGGATATTTCGTTGAAGAATCCAACATTCTTTTGTTCAATGGCCTTCTTGTCTTTGGCAAACTTTTCCCTTTCCAGAATAATTACTTTCTCAAATTCAGAAGTCTTTTGAGAAAGCTTTAAACATTTAAGCTCAACTGCTTTCTTCTCTTCTGCGCATTTTCTCGAAAAATCTGAGAATTTCTTTACAAATGCTTTCTTTTCAATCTCAAAATCAGATCTTTCTTTGGCCATCTTTTTCTCCAGATCAGATATTTTCTTTTGAAGATCAACATTTGCATTTTCCAGACTCTTAATCTTCTCATTTTTCTCAACATAATCTTGTTTCTGGAATTGAGCTTCCATATCAGAAATCTTTCCTTTTAGCTCAGAGTTCTCAATTTCCAGAAACTTTACTCTTGAAGATATCTTAGGTCATGTCATCATCTTCTCAATTTGATCCCACAACTGTTTTCCTGTGGACTTTTTGTGTTCTAAACTTATAGAAATCTCTTTTGAAATCTCCTCGGAAATTCCTTGCAATATGAAAGATTTGGCTAAACTGTCAGCTTGATATCTTATTCTTTGATCGTCTGAGTACATATCAAGTGGCAATGGAAGCTCTCCTTTTACTCTTTCCATTGATCCTTGTTTAAAATAATCATAATTCCTTGTTGGAGTTTTCATATTTCCTTCTCTCAAAGATATTCTGATATGATCTCCTAATACATGTTTGTCAATGAAATCCAGGAACTCATTTTTCCATTGTTCGTATTCTCCTCTAAAAAGTACTGGTGGATTCACATCCGTACTGATTGAAGGAGCTTCGCTGGATGTCATTCTGATTTGATGAGATATGCAATAAGAAACTTGAAATTGATCGTTAGTCCAGATAAAATCAAACAATACTGAAAATCTTAGAATGAAATTCAGAAAATTTTGATTAAGAACAAAACTTTGTCCCCCTTCGCAGACTTAACACGGGGGTCCGACTACCCGGTTAGCGGGTGGGGTCAAGGGGCAACACCCTTGCAGGGGTATGGGGGCAGCGCCCCTAGAGAATTTTTTTTTGACATTTAGAGGCCATATTATAATTTTCAAAAATTTTTCTAAGTATAAATTTCGCAAGCTATACAGAATTAGCACAAAATTCGCAAAACCCCGAAATGCGCTAAGGCAGAATTGCGCCAAGGGTTGTGGTGCAAAAGAAAATTTTGCGCTAAAAGAGGTTGGCGCAAAAGAAACTTTGCGCGAAGTGACACCCTTGAGGAATTTTGCGCGAGAGGTGGGTGGCGCAAGAAGGGTTTTGCGCGAGTAGCGGGTCGCGCGAAAAGGAATTTGCGCTTGACGTGGGTGGCGCAAGAAAGACTTTGCACGATGAACTGATAGCGAGAAACTTGTGTGAAACTTTGCGCGAAGAGCTGGTGGTGCAAACTAATCTTTGCGCGAGAAACATATGGCGCAAAAGAAGCTTTGCTAGAGGAACTGATAGCGCAAAAGAAACTTTGCGCGATGTACTTTGACACCCTTGAACCTGGCGCAAAAACACTATGAACTGGCACAAACCGTGTTCTTCACTTTAACTTCGAGAATCGGCCCTGAATCACCCAAATACCTATCTAATCTTCGATTTGCAATCCCAAACTTTGAAAATAAGCTCACAAACACATCTAGAGCTGATTACAAACGACTAATCTCAACAACACACACTCTAATAAAGACTCGATTGATGTAAGAGTGTTGTGTCTCGTGAAAAACCAAAAACTCCAAAAATCATCAAATAGAGAATCGATTACAGTGCAAATCGTGAATAAAACAATACACACTCAATCTAATACTCAAATCGACCTTAAACTAGATGATTTCTAATCGAAAAACACACAAATACTCAAAAATTGAATCTGGAAGATGATGAACAGTGCCGAATACAACTTTCTCTGGAAAAATTTGATTTTAAACTGGATATGCTCTGATACCAATTGATTGTCCCTGTAGATTCAGTTTCTTATCACATAAACAATGTAATCACAATCAAGAGATTAAACAAACCTGTTTTTGATATTCAATCCAAATGGTTACAAGGTTTTCTCTTGAATGGATTTCTCTCTCTAAGCTCTCCCTCTCTCTGATAGAATGTGGCGGCTTATTTCTCTAATCAGGGCACACACACTCCTTTTACAACCCTAGCACCTAATAGGTCATCATATACCTATTTTAGGAAAAACACTAAAATAAATAAAAATACAAATAAAAATAACTTTCACTATTTATTACAAAGGACCTAGACTATTTGAGAATTGACTTTGTAATCTTGACTTCTTGAATCTTTCATCTTCAATCTTGATGATCTTGAATCCAATAAATCTGTGCTTTAACAATCTCCCCCTTTGGATCAAGATCATTACTAAAAAAAATTAGCAATTCAATCCTTCTCTTTAATGCTCAGAAGATGCAATCTCCCTCTTTATCTTCAAAAGTATAGCAATCTCCCTAAAAGACGAAAAGTAAAATCTCTTTCAGATGATGGAAAGAAATTCTCTCCAGATTTAGCTCAGGAAACTTTCTTCAATACAGCATATCTTCAGAAATTCTTTCAAAAACTTGTGTTCTCCCCATTTCAGAAAGTGACACAACATATTTAGTCACTTTTGAACCAAGAATCTCATCATAGAAATATTCAAACAATAAATCTAATTCTGTTAAATAAGATGTAGACGTTGACGCTTTATCAGAATTAGAAACATTAACCACAGGTTCTTGACTGATCTGACCAGAAGCTAAAACTCTTGTTATCACGGGTTCTAAACTGCTGTGTTGAGAAGCTATATCTTCATCAAAGGAAACGTTTACGCTCTCAACAACTATCTTAGATTTTGTCAAGTAAACTCTGCATGCAACACACGTTCGAGAATATCCAATGAAAATTCCTTCATCAGCCTTGGGACTAAACTTGTTCAAGTTCTCCTTATCATTCAGCAAAAACACCTGCATCCAAAGATGTGAAAATGTTTAATGCTAGGTATTCTATTGTTTATCAAAGCATATGGAGTTTTATCAAACCGACGATGAATGATTGAACGATTTTGAGTATAACATGTAGTTGACACAGCTTCGGCCCACAAAAATAAAGGTAGATCGTACTGGTTTAGCATCGTTCGTGCAGCCTCAACAAGAGTCCGATTTTGTCGTTCAACTACCCCATTTTGTTCCGTCGTTCTGGCATTAGAAAACTGATGAGTTATCCCGACTGATTTGAGATAACCGTCAACTGTTTTGTTCTTGAATTCTGTGCCATTATCAGTTATGAGTAGCTTAATTGTCTTCTGCAAGTTCACTTGAACAGTCTTTAAGAATGAGATAATAACATCTGGCGTCTCATATTTTGATCATAGAAACTAGACCCAAGTGTATCTTGAAAAATCATCCATGATCATAGGAACATATTTCTTGCCATTTATGCTTTGCGTTCGCATTGGACCACAAAGATCCATATGCAACAACTCTAAAGGAGTACTTGTTCTCGGTTCAGGCTTAGGCTTGTGTGAGGCTCTTTTCATCTTGCCTTTGTCACACACGTCACACAGATGTTCTTTTTCGTATTTCAGCTCTGGAAGTCCTCTTACCAAATTTCCAATCACCAAATTATTAATGTATCTGAAGTTGAGATGATATAGCCTTCTATGCCATAACCAGCTTTGTTGCATAGAGGCTTTAGAAAGTATACATACAACATTATCTGGTTTAACATTGGATAGGTTTATTGTACAGAGGTTTGACTTTCGCGTGCCGACCAAAAGTTCTTTACCGTCTTCAGTTCTAACACAACACCTCTTGGCTTTGAAATTCACGTCTAAATCCTTATCGCAAAACTGACCAATGCTTAACAAATTGTGTCCTAGGCCTTCAACATAGCTCACCTTCTTAATCGTTACATTCTATTGTATACCGTCTCCGTATCCCAAGATTGGTGAAAACTGGTCATTACCAAACCTCACGTTGCCAAAATATTTCTCTGTATAATTAGATAAAATATCTTTCTGCCCGGTCATATGCTTGGAACAGCCTGAATCCAAATACCACATATGGCGGGTCTGCACAGGAGAAATTGGAGAACAATAGGTTTAGGTACCTATTTATAGATGGGTCCTTTTGTGTTAGCATAAGATTTTGGCACCCATTTGAATTTGGGTCCTCTTTGTTTTTCAAAAACATTAGAATGATGTATATAATAATTACCAAACCAACAATCAGAATATTGTCGAGTCACAAAATCATTTCGACCATATGTTGAACACTGACTAGGCAAATGAGATAATTGAATCAACTGCTTTATTGTATAAACCTTGTAAGAAGTTACAAGTTTTGTTTTATGAGAAGCACATTGATCAATTGCATCAGAAAAACTAGTAGTAATCCTATTACAATCTGAAGTAGAAAATGATTTCGTAGATTCTTCAATCTTCCTTTTAGGTCTCCATTATAGTCTCGCTTCATAATTTTTCCTTCTCAATTATAAAACACAAGAATTATCAAACTGTTCATGAGGAGTCTGTAGAAGATGAAGTTGTTCCAGAAGAAAATGTTCAACAAGAAGTACAAGCTATGTCTGGTCAACAAGAGCTTGAATCTGATGTCATGGAAATACCTCCTCCTCCAGTTGAAACCATATATGTGTCTTCTTCTGACATTATTTCATCTGAATATCCTCCTCAACAATTAGAAGTGGTTCAAGAAGTTATTGATCCTCTCCCTCATACAACAAAATGGACAAGATCTCATCCAATCCATCAAATTATTGGGAATCCTCAAGCAAGTGTTTCTACTCGCTCCAGAACATCTTCTTCCAACGAATGTTTGTACACTTGCTTCCTAAGCAAGATTGAACCTACCAAAGTATCTGAAGTGTTGGAAGACCCAGACTGGATTTTAGCAATGCAAGAGGAGCTCAATCAGTTTGACGCGCTAAAAGTTTGGAGACTTGTTCCACGGCCAAAGGGTAAAAGCATCATAGGAACCAAGTGGATATTCAAGAACAAAAAGGACAAAGATGGTATCGTTGTTCGCAACAAAGCCAGATTGGTAGCCAAAGGATATCGACAACAAGAAGGGATTGACTACGACGAAACCTTTGCATCGGTTGCTAGATTAGAAGCTATCAGGATGTTTCTCGCATTCGCGGCTTATCGAAACTTCACCGTATATCAAATGGATGTCAAGACTGCCTTCCTCAATGGTAAACTGAAAGAAGAAGTATTTGTATCTCAACCAGAGGGGTTTGTGGACAAAGATCATCCCGATTACGTATATTTCCTCGATAAAGCTTTATACGGGTTGAAACAAGCACCTCGAGCATGGTACGATGAGTTGTCTGCCTTTCTGCTCAAATCTGGCTTCACCAAAGGAACCATCGACACCACTTTGTTTATATATCGTTCTAACTTGGATATCTGCTTAGTTCAAATTTATGTAGATGACATAATATTTGGTGCTACTAATCAATCTCTATGTACTTGGTTTTCTGATCTAATGACCTCCAGGTTTCAAATGAGCATGATGGGAGAAATCAACTTCTTCCTTGGCTTACAAGTAAAGCAGCATCCAGATGGTATTTTTATCAACCAGTCGAAGTACATATTTGACCTTTTGAAGAAATTCAATTTGGACAAATCATCTTCGATTGGCACACCCATGGCTAATGGAACTAAGATCGGACTTGATCCAGATGGAAAAGCTGTCGATGTCAAGACATATCGGGGGATGATCGGATCGCTAATGTATTTGATAGCAAGTAGACCAGATATCACGTTCTCCACATGCCTTTGTGCCCGATTTCAAGCAAATCCTAAGGAATCGCATCTACTAGCAGTCAAGCACATATTCAGATATATCAAAGGAACTCCTTATTTAGGATTATGGTATCCTAAAAGTTCTGATTATAGTTTGATTGCTTACTCTGATGCAGATTATGGTGGTAATCAATTGGACAGGAAAAGTACTTCTGGTCATCTCCAGTTTCTGGGTGACAGACTGATAAGTTGGGCGTTGAAAAAGCAAAACTGCGTGTCAATATCAACAGCCGAAGCTGAATACGTCGCTGCAGCTAGTTGCTGTGCTCAAGTGCTATGGATGAAAACACAACTTCGTGATTACGGAATGCTATACAAGACGGTGCCAATATATTGTGACAGCAAGTCCGCGATTGCAATATCGGTCAATCCTGTCCAGCACACCAAGACCAAGCATATAGACATGCGATATCATTTTATAAAACATCACGTGGAAGAAGGTACTATTGAGTTATATTTTGTCCCAACTGAATATCAACTTGCTGATATATTTACAAAAGCTTTGGATGAAAAACGTTTTAACTTTTTGCTTTCCAAAATTGGCATGTTGAACTTAAAAGTTTAAATCTTTACAAATTTTACTCTATAAAGTAAAATTTTTTAGATTTTCTTTCCTTTGAATAGAATGTGTTTCTAGGATATTTTACAAGTCGCTTTGTTTATATTAAAGTTTTATATGTTCAATTTTCAAATCTTACAAACATCAAAAAGTCAGCAACATGCTTGACGCTTTAGATACTGCTTTAAAGAAATGTAAGTCGGCATATTTATGGTTTACTTTGCATGAACATCCTATGTGATCAGAATTGTAGATCGTAATGAAAATATGGGCTAAGCTATTCGATATAGATCTGAGTTATTGAGATGATTTTATTTTTTAAGCATTTAAAATACAGAAATCCTTGAGTTTAAAAGTTTGTACCTGTGACCTTTTTGGTTTGGGAAAGTAAGTTCCGAGGGATGCTCGACATCTGGTCCCCTAAGGTCAATTGATCTGGGAGTGATTGAACATAAATCCTTCTATAGAACCAGATCGAAAGTCATGTTTTACTGGTATGAATGGGTTTAGGATATGTCCATGTAGCCTTTCTGATCCGGGAGAGTAAGTTCCAAGAGGTGATTGACACCTAGTCCCCTAAGGCCAACTGGTCTGGGAGCGGCTAACCCAAATCCTGCAATAGGGTCAGATAGAAAGTTACGTTTACGTCATGTTCTTTACTTAATAAACTCTTTGATTAAAAGATGCCAAAGTGCACAACGCTTAAAAGATGCCAAAGAGCACACTCATGTGAAGATGCCAATGAGCACACTGCTAAAAGATGACAATGAGCACACATCTCTTGATACTTGGTGATAAATTTTGAGCTGTGATAAATCTGTAATTTTGTGAAAATCTTAATTCTTGATGTCTTAGTGTATGTAAATGCAAAGTTCTCCATTTTATGTTTAGAATTGCATTTTTCTTGAACTAATCAAAGATCGCATGCGAGCACACTGAATAGATACCTGCATGTGTTTGAAGCTGAACATGTCTTAAATTGATATGCAATGAAACTTGTTTCTGTATCCAACATCTCCTGTTTGATTTCAACTGATGATAAATCTGAGAAATTTTACTGAGTAGACTTTAATTTGTTTAGTGTTTAAAATTTTATCTATTCAGTTGTTACAAAATTTATATTCCATAAGATCATCTTTCATATTGATGTCTTTATGTTTGTTATCTGTATTTTTGTCATATGGTATGTGCATTTTTCGAGGGGGAGTGTATATCTAGGTTCCATATCTGCTAATGTTCTATTTTTGAGGGGGAGTGAATGTAACTGATTAATTACTTCTTGTGATGATCAGAAATTCATAAGGTAAGTATTTCTGAAATTACTATGCAAATGCTAAACTAATTTGATAAATTTTGTGCATTTGTGTAGGGGGAGTAATGGGGGCTTATCAGGTAATTTTCTCATAGTAATTTTTTTTAAGTATTTTTTTTGAATATATAGAAGTAAGAGTGTATTTTTTTCCCTTTGAACTTGTTTGTCTATTCATCTTTCCTCCATTCTCTCTGCGTTTTCTTCTTGCATTCTCATCTGATTCATTTCAGATTGTGTCTTTGGAACTTCAGGTATGTTTTTGTTTTTCGTTCTATGTTTGTAGTTTGATTAGTGTTCCATTATTTTGTTTTGATTTAATTCTTGGTCTCTTATTGTGTGTTTTTTTTTCTGACCTGCATTTTTTACTGTTCATTGATCTCTAAAAAACTCAGATTCGAGTTGATTTTGATCAATTTGCGTATTGGGGTTTGTTTAGATCTTATAATCGTCAATCAGGTATGTTTTATTTTGGTTTAATTTCGTTGTTTTGTGCTTAGATTTATAGTTTTGTGGTTTTCGGGTTCGAACATTCGTGTTCTAAGGTTTTTGTTCAAGTCTTTGAGACCCGCAAAGGCTACTTTGCGTGTCCTGTTAGAACCGCAAAGTGTTCTTTGTGTGTCTTACTAGACCGGTAAAGTATATTGTGCGCTTCTAACAAGACCCGCATAGTGTGCTTTACGTGTCTCTTTAGACCCGCATAGTAAACTTTGTGTTTCACCTGTAACCCGCATTCTTCTAGTTTGTTTCGTTTTATGTGTAGTTTACGTCTCACTAAGAACACGCAAAGTCTATCTTGCGTCTCTTTAGTGACACGCAAACTCATTGTGTGTTTTGATGTTTCAAAGTATGCTAATGCGTTCCCTTCAGGACACGCATTCCTTCCTATGCGTTCCCTTCAGGACACGCATTTCTTACTTTGCGTTCCCTTAAGGACCCGCAAACCATACTTGGAATATTTTTCGTGTTTTCTGTTGAATGTTTAACTTTGTTTTGTTTTTGTGTTTCAGGTTATCATGTCTTCTCAAACAAATACTGATCCAATGATTCAAGACGAGAATGTCATTCTTGAGGATCCGGCTGATCAGGCATCTCATGATACACCTATACCGTCTGTCCCGTCTGTTGGGGCTGATCTTTCTATATCTATGCGAACTCCAAATAATGTGTTCCCTAACATCATGTACATGCCTTATAAGTCTAACAACTACTTTGTTGACTTTGATCGCATCAAGATTCATCCTGTCATACGCTCCATTCTTCGTGGACATCCGCTCTCTCAAGCTCTCTGTTCAGTTGCTGATGTTCCGGAAGTCTACGTTCTGCAAGTCTGGCACACCATCACTAAGAACGAACTGGCACGTCCTCATCGATTTGATCTCAAAATTGATCAATTTGATTCATATCTTTCTTACAAGCGTTTACGGTTGATTCTTGAGCTTCCTGAGCCTACTTCTAGACATGGAAGAACAACGTATGATAACTTTCCATCCGAATAGGAAGTTTTTGAGGGCATCAAACGACTAGGATATGTTGGTTCACTGAAAAAGGTTGTAGACTTTGACAAGTCTAATCTTCCTCCTGTCTGGTATTCTTTATTTTCTGTCATCAACAGGTGCTTAACTTCTAAACATACCGGCACAGATAGTTCTATTATTCACTATCTTCGACTGTTCCATGCAGTAGTCTATGACTTGCATGTCGATTATACGATTATTTTCTAGACCGAGTTTTCTGAAGTAGTGAAAGACAAGTTAACCAACAAGCGCCGAAAGTTCATTCCTTTTATCAGGTTTCTCAAGCTGATTATTAGAAGCATGTTTCGAAGCAATCCGGTCATTCCACGAAGATTATCTTGGCAGCAAGTTCAGGATTCCGAGATGCTTTATCTTCAGAAACAGAAGAAGTCCTTCACTTTTTCTATGACCATTCCTTATGGTCTTATTGCCAATTATGCTGACATGACCAATGACAGTGTCATCGATTATTGTTTAGAAAATGAATTTGAAGAGGCTGAACAGGAAGAACCTTCTCATGGCACTCCAGCTGGTACTACTCATGAAGAGCAAGTTGAAGCAACTACTCAGGAAATAGTTACTGCCGTTGCAACTACACTAGAGACAGATGTTGATCTTTCTGCAGCACCACAAGATGTTGCTACTCATCACGTGGAATCTGTCATTGCTGCTATTGAAGCTGAAGCCATTACTGTTACTACTGATGTTAGAGAAGATGCTAATCCTGATGAAACTGGAGTTGCTAATGATGATGCGACAAATGCTGATCTTTCTGATGATGGTGAAAACACAACAAGTGATTCAGACAATGATGATGATGATGCCGATCAACCCAACATGAAAGTGTATGAACGGAAAATAAGATCACCAGAAGTGGTTGTTGTCTCAGAAGATGTTTCAGAAGATGAATCAGTATCTATTGATCCCTCTACTGCCCGTCTAAACGTTGATGAAGTAGATATCTCTTTTTTTCAAACCTCCACTCAAAGACAGAGTCAAGCTCCTGCTTCTTTTACTGTTGAGGTTTCTGCTACCACTGTTTCTGCTGTTGAGTTTTCTATGGTTTCTGCACGTGTTTCTTCGGAGAAATTTACAACTCTGAATGAGGTAATTCGTCAGTTCTCAGAAAGGGTGGATGCTCAAAAAGAGGAAGATATTAACAAGCTGAAGTCATTTTTCAAAGGGAAAATGCCAGAGATAGATACTTCGGTTATTCCTCCTGAGAATATTTTCCGTCGTCCTTCAGGGGTGATTATTCGGGAACCTTCTTCTGCGGTGTCCTCATCTACATCACCGATTGTATCTCTTCCTTTTCCGTCAATGTTTACTCAGTTTGCGGATATTTCCAGGGCTTTTATTCATGATTCTCCGGTTTCTGAGCTATCTGATCTTCTTTATGCGCGTCTTCTATCTATGTCTCTGCCACAACATCAAGATCAAGATTTGATCTCTCTGCTGAGGAACTTCCAGCCAACGTCGCCTCCAGTTTCTTCCTCTTTTGATTCTGATCGCATTAATGCTTTATCTCATGAATTTCAGGAATTCAGATCAGAAGTTAGATCCAGTTTATCTGATCTTCGTTCTTTTATGTCACAATCTTTCCCGTCTCTTAAACGCCGACATGACCAAGATGATACCGATCATCAAGTCCATGAGGGGGAGATGGCAAAGAGACAAAGAACAGAAGGGTCTTCTGAAGCACGAGAAGTTGTTCAAAAAGAAGTGGCTGGAGAAAGAGAAAAGACTGCTGATTCAGTTTAAGATTGCAGTATCCAAGATTTAGTGAATGTCATGGTTGACAATGCTGATGTAACTACTTTGCATAATGAATTTAATATGTCTGAAGCAAATATTAATAATATGAAAATTGTAGTTTATGTGGATCCAGATGTCTCAGGTAGAGCTTATGAAGTTGAAGAGTCGGAAGCAGCAAATGACATGAGATCTTTCTTCGCGAACTTCATAGAGATAACTTCAGATGATGATGAAGAAGTTAGATTTGAGAAAGTTGCTCAAGGTAAAGAAGAAGATTGCAACAATATCATCATCTTATCTGATACAGAGGATGATACTGTTTTCATGGATGCATAAGATACAAAAGAGGCTGAATTGCTATATGGTGATCTTCCAAGTCAAGGTGAGATTCCAGAAGATGATCAACCTTCATCTACTCCAGTAACTAGTTCTGCTCCGACAACCAATATTCCGTCAAGTGCATTTGAAGTTGGTCAGTCATCTAGAGCTCAAGCAGATATTCCTTCTTCCGAACCGGTAATTCCTCCATCTCTAGAAGAAGGAGAAGCTTTAACTAGGCAGCAAAGGCAGAGAAATCTTCAGCAGAGATATATGGCTTCTAGACTCAGAACAACTTTTCTTGAAGATATCCAAAGCAACATCTTTGTTTCAAGAAGAAGGACAATCAATATATATGCCATACTTGGAGTAGAGAAAGAATCAGAAGCTTATCAGCATGAATACTTAGCATTTATCAAGTGCCAGCGCAAAAAGAATAACACCGTTGCTTCTCCTCATCTAATAGTTCGAGTTATCAGTGTCACATTTAATAAGTTTTTGAACATCTGGTATCCAGACCTTGAAGTGGAAAGAAGAGACTGCAAGCGGTACAACTTTTCAGAGGCTGATTTCGCTGATCTTTCAATTGATAATGTTGAATTCTTATATGATCACTTCAGGAATCTTTATCACCGGACTCAGGATGTTTCTCAAACTCTTTTTGTTATTAAACGATTCATTCGTCGTCAGATCCGATTTTTTCGTGTTTTTGACTTCCAGATGGCCGTCGAAAGCTTTCAGCCTGTGGTTAATCTTGAAAGGCCCAACCGGAGTTTGCAAAATCTAGAGTCTTATCCGTTATTCACCATTATCGAAGATCCATACGGAGTAGTATATAAGAACAGCTCAAGTGAAAAATGCTTTCTACGATTTGATGAGATTGGATATTACTCTGATGGAACTCTAAAGATGATCAAACTTCAGTTGGAGCATCGTCTACAAGAGGCTAGAAGAAAGTTTTTGGAAACAAGAAGAGAGTCATATCTTTTTGAAAATGATGAAATTCGTCTGATCCGTAGAACTTTGGTCACTATTCAAGATAGACTGAATCTCCGTTCAACTCTGCGACGATTAGAAGTGTTAGTTGGGCTGAACAGACTACGTCAACGAGAAGAACGTCAATGATCCTTCAAAGTCGCCTAGATGGTCAATACTATTTTTGAAGATTTTTTTTAAGACCTCGGCGCCAATGATTACTAAGGGGGAGATTGTTAGATCCGATTTTATAGTAATCATTGTTTTTATTTCCTTTATCTGTCAGTTCTTATTGTTCTTTTCTGTCTTGTAAGTGCCTTGAGGTATTTAAGTCCTCTTGGCTTGTTTGCTTTGGAAGAACTTTCACATTTTGAATTGAATACACTGTTATATTTGAACGCACACTTTCTCTCTCTAGATTCTCTCTCTACAGATCTTGTGATCTTGGCTTATCATTGGGAATAAAGATTTAATTGATTCTCTACGCAAATTTGCTTCTGTTTTTAAAAATGAAAAATATTGTTTTGAAAGTAAGATTTCTAAATTGCAAAAACAATTGTTTAAGTCTGATTCTGAAAAACAAGAATGTGTTCTAAAATCGTTTAAACTGCAGGTTGAGAACAAGACTTTAAAGAAAAATGGGGACTAGGTTATGATAATCCTCATTACCTAGAAAAAGCTATCAGAAAACAGCCAGGTCTATATAATGCAAATTATATGTATGCTGCTGATAAACATCCTCATTTGAAACTCAAATTTATTACCAAAGCAACAAAAGAAGTTGAGGACAAAGAAGATGAGAAAAGAATGAATTTAAAGAAAATGTAACTACCATTCTATTATGAAAGACTGAATGATAGTTATCTTTCTAAAACATCAAAATTTCTTTCAAATGATTATTTTGCTAGCTATTCTTCTACTGAAATGGAGGCAAAACCTGTTCAAGCTAAAATTTATGTACCTCCACTCATCTTAGAATGTAAAATAATTGAATTAGAAAATATTTTATCTGATTAAAGAACTTTGAATGATATAACACAAGATGTATTTTCTACAGTGTTAAAGAACACATATTGTCATGTTAAATCTAATGTATGTTCTTCATCTTCTAAAGCACTTCAATCTTCTGAGACTGTTTTTGATGATTTATTTGAGTCTGCAAATGATTTTCTAAATTCTGATGAAGGGTGTATAGAGGAAATTGATATGTTTGACTTTAATGCTCCACTTCCAAATCATTCTACTTTTGTGATAAATGGACAAGCTTTACCAAGTGTTCATGAAAAAGGTGAATCATCAACTAAGGTTGGTGAATCAGTTTCTGTAACTGCTGATTACTATGCTCACGGTAAGAAACATAAGAAACAACGATTACAAAAACAGAATAACACTGGTAAAACACAAGAAAAATCAATTTCAGAAATCTGACTTTCCTAATAAATCTAAATCTTTTGTTTCAGATATAAGAAAGAAAAGGTTAGAA
The DNA here is from genome assembly GCA_954870635.1 of Arctium minus. Classification (NCBI taxonomy): domain Eukaryota; kingdom Viridiplantae; phylum Streptophyta; class Magnoliopsida; order Asterales; family Asteraceae; genus Arctium; species Arctium minus. The sequence continues at coordinate 60,410,740 of OX941088.1, read as the reverse complement.
GCAAGATATGAATGGCGACCTAAGAGGAAGAGTGATGAGAATGCGGAATCAATTACTGATAGTTCTTGTACTAGATCAACTAGTAGTATGTGTGATGTAGTTGGTTCTATTGCTTCGACAAATAAAAACCTTGTACCTGTTGACAATCGGTATTCTAATAAGCAATTGTTCCGATTATCTCCTACTACTACTAAATCTTATTCTTATCAGTGGAATGATTTTGCTTATCATCATAATTCTAATGATTGGTTTGGATCTTATCATGTTTATTCTTCTAAATCAAAAGTTTTTAAAATTTTTCAAAAGAAAAGAGGATCCATATTCAAATGGATGCCAAAATCTTGTACTAATCTGTTAGGACCCATTTTTAAATGGGTACATAAAATTGTTGTTTCCTTATTTCTCTTCCAGACCCGGCATATGTGGTACTTGGATAGCGGTTGTTCCAAGCATATGACCGGGCAGAAAGCTTTATTGTCTAATTATACAGAGAAATTCAGCGGCAATGTTCGTTTTGGCAACGACCAGTTTTCACCGATCTTATGATATGGTGATATTATTCAAGATAATATAACGATTAAGAAGGTGAGCTATGTCGAAGGCTTAGGGCACAACTTGTTCAGTATTGGTCAGTTCTGTGACAAAGTGTTGGGAACTGAAGATGTGAACAAGTCTTTAATGCTGCTAGTTCAGAATTAGTACTGCCAGAGCATATCAAAGATAATGCTGCTAGGTATTACTACTTCAAGTAGAATTAATACTGCTAGTCAAAGTTAGTGCTGCTTGAACAAAGTTAGTACTGCTTTGCTAGTTAGTACTGCTAGAGGTTAGTACTGCTTAGGAGTTAATGCTGCCAAGTTTCAGTTAATATTTCCAAGATGATTAGTGTTGCTTATGAGATGAAGATCCGAATTACAAAAATGACAGCTGGATAGACTGAAGATATTCATGGAAGATATTCTGAAGATATTTTATTCATTGTAATTATCTTGTACTCAGTATATGTATAGAATGTACAGAATAGTTTGAAAAGTAGTTCATTCTAAGTTTTTGTTTTAGAGAGAATCAACCTCAAGGCATAGTTCCTAATTCTAGAGAAGTAGAATTTGTCTTGAAAGAATCTGTTCTTCAAGATTGAGGTTGAGTGTGTAATCTTGTGATTTTAATCATTCAATATAAGTTTACAAGTTGTTAATCATACTCACTGTTTGTTTACTGTTACATTGAATATCAAAGTGTTATTCCGCAACTTCTTTGATATTGTTTCTGAGTATTCATAATTCTTGTTGAGAATTCGATCCTGACAAGTGGTATCAGAGCCTTCTCTCTCAGAAACAACTATTCTTTCATTATGGAAAACTTTGCAGAATCAAACAGTACTCTGGTATCTAAGGTCCCAATGCTCAAACCCAGTGAGTTTGACATGTGGAAGATCAGAATCAGACAATACATTCTTCTCACTGACTACTCAATGTGGGATATCATTGAGAATGGTCCTTCTGAAGCAGGAAGGATTGGACCAGATGGGAAAAGACCTCCACCAAAGACAGATGGTGAGAGGAAGATCAAACAGACAGAGATGAAGGCCTTGAGTACTCTGCTCTTGGCCATCCCCAATGAATATCAGCATCAATTTTGCAACTGCACTGATGCTCAGATTCTCTGGAATGCTCTAGAGAAAAGATTTGCTGGCACTAAAAGCATCAAAAGAAATCAAAGAGATGTTCTAAAGCAGCAGTATGAGAACTTCACTTCTTCAAAGAATGAGTCTATGACTCAAACTTTTGATAGGTTCAACAAGCTCATTGGTGAACTGGCTACTGTAGGGGTGAAGATGGAGCAAGATGATATCAACAGGAAGTTCCTCAGATCTCTTGGGGATGAATGGACTATGTACACTGTCTCATATAGACAGAGTGACAATCTGGAAGAGAAGGAACTTGATGATCTATATAATGATCTAAGAGTTTTTGAAACTGAGGTAGAAACCAAGAAGAAGCCCACTGGGTATATCCACAATGTTGCACTTCTATCAGCATCTACGGATACTACTGCCAACCCTGAAGCAGTTAGTGCTGCCAGTGGAGTGAATTCAGAAAAAGGCACTAAAACTGTCTTTGAAGCCTTTTTGTCCAGTCACAGCAACAATTCATTGATTAATGATGATCTGGAACAACTTCACCCTGATGACCTGGAGGAGATGGACATTAAATGGCAGATGGCCATGTTATCTATGAGGGTGAAGAAGTTTATTAAAAGAACAGGGAGGAACAACTTCTCTCAAAGAAGAGAAGATGGAGCTGGGTTTGACAAGACAAAAGTGGAATGTTATAAGTGCCACATGAAGGGACACTTTGCTAGAGAGTGCAGAAGTGGTGTGCCAAATAACAACCACCAACAAGCTCAGAATGGAATCTACAATCAAAACAAGAACCCTGCTCAAGCCCTTGTTTCTCAACAAGGAATGGGGTTTAACTGGAGTGACCAAGCTGAGGAAGCCATTCAGAATCAAGCTCTTATGGCAGAGGTGTCTGATCTCCCCTCTGAGGTAATTTATAATCTTTGTACTCAATCTTGCATAGACACTGTCAAAAGGTACAGGGATCACAACCAAAACATGTGTGATGACCTCAAAAGATTAGAAAAATACAGAAGAGATTATGTGTTGATAGTTGAGAGGTTTGAAGAACAAATCAAAGGCTTTCAAGCCAATGAGCTTCAACATTCTTATGACACAAACTATTGGAAGTGGGAAAAGAATGAGTTAGAGGACAAACTGTCTAAGTCCATAGAAGAGAATGATAGGCTGAAAGAAGAACTATCTAAGGTTAAGCTTGACATAGAAAAGTTTTCTTATGCTTCAAAAGCAATGGATTCTCTTCTAAAGACTCAGATTCATGATAAGATGAAGCCTGGTATTGGATACAACAACACACCCCCTCCTTACAACAACAACTATATCTCTCCTACTTCAGACTTGTTAGAGACCAAGGAGAAGAAGGACTTGTCTGAGGAACCCTTTAAGATAGATCCTTTGGATGAGGTAGTTGTTAAGGATATGACTGAGAAAGAAGCCAGTAAGAATAGGAACAATGCTGTGAATAAAGAGATACCCTTAGAAAACAACATTGTTACCAATGAGGGAGGTGGAAGGATCTGGGTCAAGTCTAAGAAGATAGAGAAGACCAAAGGAAAGGATAACAAGGTCCATTACAAACAAACCACTGTTGTGAATCCTGGACCTTGTAAACAGTCTGCTTGCAACAAATCTGAGAGCCTAAATTCTGGTATAAAAAGAGGTAACCAAAGAAACTGGAATAATCAATGGGCTCAGAAACAAGGAGTTGATCTGAATAAAATAATCAGACCAAAACCTTGTTTCATATGTGGTAAGTTAAACCATTTGGCTAAGCACTGTTTCTTTAACCCTATTAACCAAGAGATGAACTTTCAAAGATTTGTGCAAAAACCTGTTGGTTATAGGAAGGCTGGAAAGAAACATGTGGTTAAGAAATCTGTTGAAACCAAAGGCACCATTCAGAAAAAGGTTTTAAAAGAAAGTATTAAAATGTGGGTGCCAAGAAGCACTAAAACTGTTAGTACTGCTGACCGGGATAGTGCTGCTAGAAGCATTACTGCTGCTACCAGTGTTAGTACTGCTGAAAATATTAATGCTGCTAATACTGTTAGTACCTCTTCAAAGGTTAATACTGCTAACACAGTTACTGCTGCTAACACAGTTACTACTTCTAACAAGGTTAGTACTGCTAAGCATGCAAGTGCTGCTAATGCAGTTAGTACTTCTAAAACCAGTACTGCTTCTAGCAAATGTGTTTCCAAACCGATCATTGTGACAAAGTACTCCAGAAATGAGGAGTCAAAGTTTAAAAATCTTGTCAAGAAAGAATGTAAATATTTTGATGAGAAAGGGGTACCCAAGACCACTTTGGCTTGGGTTCCTAATTCATACTAACTGATTTATCTTATGTGCAGGGCAACCAACAGCTCAAGGGGAAGAGCATATGGCATGTTGATAGTGGTTGCTCTAGGCACATGACAGGTAACATGTCATGCCTTCAGAATTTCAAGCATATCAATGGAGGACATGTTGCATTTGGAGATAATCTTACAGGTGGTAAAATAAGTGGAAAAGGTAATGTTACAAAAGGTAAGATGACATTTGAGGATGTCTACTATGTTGATCAGCTAAAGTACAACCTGTTAAGTGTATCACAGGTTTGTGACAAACAACATAGCATATTATTTACTAATACAGAATGTATGATCCTTGCTCCAGGGTTCAAGGTAGTTGATGAAAGCATGATACTACTTAGATTTCCAAGAAAGGACAATGTTTATTGTCTAGACATGGAAAATGTTTCAAGTGATTCATCCCTGAACTGTCTTGTTTCAAAAGCTTCTGTAGATGAATCCTCTCTATGGCACAGAAGGATGTGTCACATAAACTTCAAGACTATGAACAAACTTGTTAAAAACAACCTTGTAAGAGGTTTACCATCAAAAGTCTTTTCATGTGATGATCATTGTGTTGCTTGTCTTAAAGGCAAACAGCACAAAACTTCTCATAAGACCAAAGAGTTAAATACAATTTCTTCTTGTCTCCAGTTATTGCATATGGATCTGTTTGGTCCTACAAATGTTATGAGTATAGGCAAGAAATCTTACTGCTTGGTTATTGTTGATGATTACTCTAGATTTACCTGGATATATTTTCTAAGGACTAAGGATGAGACAAGTGGACTGATCAAATCCTTTATCCTAAGAATTGAAAACCAAACTAATCAAAAAGTAAAAGTCATTAGATCAGACAATGGGACTGAATTTAAAAATCTTGATCTAAACACCTTTTGTGAAGAAAAAGGAATTGAGAGACAATATAGTGCCCCTAGGACTCCTCAACAGAATGGAGTTCCTGAGAGGAGAAATAGGACACTAATAGAGGCTGCTAGATCTCTGTTGGCTGATTCAAATCTGCCAATTACCTTCTGGGCTGAAGCAGTTAATACTGCCTGTTATGTCCAAAACAGAGTTCTAGTGGTCAAGCCAAAGAACAAGACCCCATATGAGCTTTTAAATAATAGAAAACCCTTTATTGGATTTTTCAAACCTTTTGGGTGTCCTTGTACAATTCTCAATACCAAATCTCACTTAGGTAAGTTTGATAGCAAAGCAGATGATGGATTTCTTGTTGGTTACTCATCTCAGAGTAAGGCTTACAGAGTTTTTAACTCTTCTTCTAGAATAATTGAAGAAAGTGACAATGTCAAATGCAATGAGAACACACCAAATCCTATTGGGTCTGGTCCTCAGTGGCTGTTTGACATTGATTCACTGACTAACTCTTTTGGTTTCAGTAGTGATGATTATGCAGGTTCAGGGAGTGGAGGATCAGGGACTACACAAGTTCAAGATAGTATATCTAAATCTGTGATCTTTCCTATACCTACAGTGGATCCTGTTGAATTCTGTGAAAAGGAGCCATCTACTGAACCAAATCAGAGTGAAGAAGAAAGAAGAGTTGAGGAGAGTGAAGAAAATAAAGAATCTGAAGTAGCTGCTGAAATCACCTCAGTTGAGTTGAATGACTCAAATCTAGAGATTGGACTCAATGAAGAGTCTAGTCATCACACCATAACTCAAAAGAATCATCCTCCTCAGTTGGTAATAGGAGATATCTCTTCTCCTATGATGACTAGAAATCAAAGCAGACTGCAAGAGATGCAAGACCAACAGCATACAGTGCTTTCTTGTTTTTTATCCCAGCTTGAGCCTAAGAAGGCTCATGATGCTATGAAAGAGTCCAGTTGGATAGAATCCATGCAAGAAGAGCTACTGCAATTTAAGCTGCAAGATGTTTGGGATCTGGTAGACCTTCCTAAAGGTCAAAGAGCAATAGGCACTAAATGGGTCTTCAGGAATAAGAGAGATGAGAGAGGAATAGTAATAAGGAATAAAGCAAGGTTGGTGGCTCAAGGGTATACACAAGAAGAAGGAATAGATTATGAAGAAGTATTTGCACCAGTGGCGAGGATAGAAGCAATTAGATTGTTCCTGGCCTATGCTTCTTATATGAAATTCAAAGTCTATCAAATGGATGTAAAAAGTGCATTTCTATATGGCTCAATTGAAGAAGAAGTTTATGTCTGTCAATCACCAGGGTTTGAAAACCCAAGTTATCCAGACAGAGTCTACAAATTGAAGAAAGCACTTTATGGACTTCATCAAGCACCAAGAGCATGGTATGACACTCTGTCATCCTATCTCTTGGAAAATGGCTTTGAAAGAGGAGTCATTGACAAGACTCTGTTCATCAAGAGAAAGAAGAAGGATATCTTGCTGGTTCAAATCTATGTGGATGATATTATCTTTGGATCCACAAGAGACATCATGTGCAAGGAGTTTGAGAAACTAATGCATCAAAGGTTCAAAATGAGTTCCATGGGGGAACTTACTTTCTTCCTTGGACTCCAAGTTCAACAGAAGTCAGATGGAATCTTTATCTGTCAGTCCAAGTATGTGCAGGACATTCTAACCAAGTTTGGTTTCTCAGATTCAAAACCTGCCAGCACACCTATGGAGACACACAAGCAGATAACAGCAGATATTGAGGGGGAGGATATGGATGTTCATCATTATAGATCCATGATTGGCTCTCTCATGTATCTTACAGCCTCTAGGCCAGACATAATGTTTCCAGTCTGTGTATGTGCAAGATTCCAAGTTAGGCCAAAGCAATCACACTATCAAGCTGTTAAGAGGATATTCAGATATCTCAAAGGGCAACCCAGATTGGGACTTTGGTATCCTCATGACTCATCATTTGACCTACTTGCATACTCAGACAGTGATCTAGGTGGAGCAAACTTGGACAGAAAATCTACTTCTGGAGGATGCCAGTTTTTGGGTGCAAGACTAGTGTCATGGCAGTGCAAGAAACAAACCACAGTGTCCACATCTACAACAGAGGCAGAGTACATAGCAGCTGCAATTGCTGTTCTCAAGTCTTATGGATTTAGAATCAAATGCTGGACTATGGGGTAACCTTTCTACACACTCCAATCTTTATTGATAATAGCAGTGCTATCAGCATTGTTAATAATCATGTCAAGCACTCAAAGACAAAGCACATTGAGATCAGGTATCACTTCATAAGAGATTGCAATGAAAAGAAACTTATTCAAGTTGTAAAAGTTCATACTGATAACCAGTTTGCTGATCTATTCACCAAAGCATTTGATGTGGGTAGATTCTCTTTCTTGGTAACAAGTGTGGGAATGATCAACTCTGAATAAGCTCCTACTTAAAAAGTGGTTCAATACCTGTATATTGTTTATTGTTGGTGGTCCTAATCTTCTTTTTCAGGAAAAGTATAGCAGTGCTCAGTCCTTCACAAAGCTTTAAAGTATAAGTATGATTAATACTGCCAGTACAGTTTTAGTACTGCCAGTACAATTTTACTACTGCCAGTGTTCAGTTAATACTGCTCTCAGTTAATACTGCTCTCAGTTAATACTTCCTTCAGTTAATACTGTTCACTGTTAATACTGCTTTCACAAAATTTTTAGGGTTAATACTGCTTATAATTCACAAGCTATAAATACCCTTTCCCCGCCTAAAAAGTTCATAACGACTCTTTGCATACTGTTCACTTGCACTCTAACCCTTTTCTCTCAAGTACCAAGTTTTCAGGCAAGAACACTCAAGTTCAATGGCATCCATGGCTTTCATTGACGAGCACAATGAAATCGCGATGCTCCAAAAGCCGAAACAAGCTAAAGGTTTTCACCAGATAGTCGACTTTCTGAAGTCCAGCCACATTGCCCATGCTCTCACTGTATCACCAACTATCTACATAGAGCATCAAAGGCAATTTTGGGCTAATGCCACCATTGTTACTGAGAATGGTGTGCAAATGATAAAGACAAGGGTGTGTGAAAAACCCCTAACCGTTACTGAAGAGGTACTACGCATATGTCTACGTCTAGATGATGCTGCAGGTATAACCTCTATTCCTAATGAGGAACTTTTCTCAAATCTTTCAAGAATGGGGTATGAAGGCCAAATGGGGATTTTTAAGTTTTTCAAAGCCAAATTTTCACCCCAATGGAGGTTCTTTGTTCATACCTTGATGCACTGTATTTCAAAGAAAACAACTGGCTGGAGCCAATTTAGCAGTCCCATTGCATATGCTTTGGTGTGTTTATCCACTGCTAGAAAATATAATTTTTCTCAAATGATCTTCAATGATCTTGTCTCAAATCTGGACAACAAGAAGAGTTTCTTCATGTATCCCAGATTTGTTCAGACAGTTATAACTACTGAATTGTCGGACATACCTCACTTTGATGGGGTATATGTACCTAAACCCCCTAAAGGCAAGGTTTTCTCAAATATGAGAAGATCTCCTAGGGACTCGGAAGAAGTTGACACCCCATTGTTCTCAACAATGATGGTGGTTTCCCAACCACAATAAGGTATGGCAGCAGGGTCAAGGCCCCCATTAAACCATCCCACTGCTAGCCAATCCCAACCTTCCCACTCTATATCAATCCCCCAGTCTCTACTTCATAAGCCAACTTCTCCAATCACCGAAACTTATCAAAGAAAACAGGTAAAGAAGGCTCCTTCCCTTCTTGTACCATCACCCACTGAGCCTTTAAGCCCTCTATTGGAGAATTCTCCAATAGAGAATATCAACAAGGAATCCAATAGGGTGTCTCCCAACCCTCAGGAGGTGCTCTCTAAGGAGATGGAAGAGCATATGGGTGAGAAGGCTGCCACTCCTTCTGCTAGCACAGAGAAGGACAGTGGTAACATCTCTAAGACCTTCCCCATGGCAACTTTGGGTGAGCAATCATCCAAAGGTCCCAGGTGCCAAGAACCCAAGAGGGTGGATAGTGCTTCTACTAGGCAGAAGGCTTCCACTACTAAAAGATCCAATGATCATTCAAAAGGGGGTAACACTCCTGGAAAAGGTGAGGACAGATATAACTATGACGAATTGATGGAAACCATGGGAAACATCAATATGGATGTGATCAAACAAGGTCAAGAGATTGAAGAGCTTAAACTCATTGTTCTGTCATAACAAGAACAAATCCTCAACATGCAGCAAATGGTAAGTAAATTGCTTCTCCAAAAGAAGAAGAAGCAATTTGTACTCAGAAGGAGGAAACCAGTGACTGATGCTCCCAAAAAGGGGAGTCAGAAGCTGATGAAAATATGGAAGATGCAAAAACCAAGGGGGAGCAAGAGAATGCAAAGTTTGAGGGGGAGCAAGAGGAAAAACATGATGTTGAGGTGGAGAATGAGCAAGCAGCAGAAACAGAGCAACTTCTTTGATATTGTTTCTGAGTATTCATAATTCTTGTTGAGAATTCGATCCTGACAAGACTTGCGGAATAACACTTTGATATTCAATGTAACAGTAAACAAATAGTGAGTATGATTAACAACTTGTAAACTTATATTGAATGATTAAAATCACAAGATTACACACTCAACCTCAATCTTGAAGAACAGACTCTTTCAAGACAAATTCTACTTCTCTAGAATTAGGAACTATGCCTTGAGGTTGATTCTCTCTAAAACAAAAACTTAGAATGAACTACTTTTCAAACTATTCTGTACATTCTATACATATACTGAGTACAAGATAATTACAATGAATAAAATATCTTCAGAATATCTTCCATGAATATCTTCAGTCTATCCAGCTGTCATTCTTGTAATTCGGATCTTCATCTCATAAGCAGCACTAATCATCTTGGAAGTATTAACTGAAACTTGGCAGCATTAACTCCTAAGCAGTACTAACTAGCTAAGCAGTACTAACTTTGTTCAAGCAGCACTAACTTTGACTAGCAGTATTAATTCTACTAGAAGTAGTAATACCTAGCAGCATTATCTTTGATATGCTCTGGCAGTACTAATTCTGAACTAGCAGCATTAAAGACTTGTTCACATCTTCAGGTCCCAACACAAAGGATTAGAGGTAAACTTCAAAGCTAAGAGTTGCTCGGTACGTACTGATGATGGAAAAGAACTCTTGGTCGGCATTCGCAAGTCAAACCTCTACACAATTAATCTGTCAAAAGTCCAGATTGACAATCAAGTTTGCCTACTGACAAAAGCTTCGATACCGCAAAGTTGGCTTTGTCACCGACGACTGTCACACCTGAATTATCGTTATATCTACAAGCTGGTCAGTGGAAAGTTAGTGAATGGACTTCCTGAACTAAGATACGAGAAAGAACACTTGTGTGCAGCATGTGAAAAAGGGAAGATGAAGAGAGCTCCACATAAAACAAAGCCTAAACCTAGTACCAGTTCTCCACTAGAGTTGTTCCATATGGATCTCTATGGTCCGATGCGAACACAAAGCTTAGGTGGAAAGAAATACGTGTTGGTTATCGTGGACGACTATTCTCGATACACGTGGGTCAAATTTCTCCGATCAAAAGATGAGACGCCTGAAGTACTCATTACATTTATGAAGACGACCCAAGTGAATTTGCAGAAACTAGTCAAGCTTCTCAGAACTGATAACGACACAGAATTTAAGAACAAGACTGTTGAAGAATATCTCGAATTGGTTGGGATATCACATCAATACTCTGCTGCTCGTACACCCGAACAGAATGGAGTAGTCGAAAGGCGAAATCAAACGCTAGTCGAGGCCGCTCGCACTATGCTTATCCAATCAGACTTACCTCTATTTCTATGGACAGAAGCTATTTCGACTGCGTGCTATACTCAGAACAGTTCCATGATACACCGCAGATTTCAAAAGACTCTGTATGCTTTGATCAACAACCGAACACCGTCTATCAAATATTTTCATATATTTGGGTGGAAGTGTTTTGTGCTCAATGACAGAGAGAATCTCAACAATTTCAGTACTAAGGCAGATGAGGGCATCTTCATTGGATATTCTTCTACATCTACTGCATATCGAGTATATTTGAAGAAGTCGAAGAATGTTATTGAAAGTGTTAAGTCAGATTTTATAGTAATCATTGTATTTATAGGCTTGGTCTAATACTGTGTTTTTAGTCGCGTATACTGTGTAGTATTGGCCAGGGTATTTAAGTCCCTTATGGCTTTATGTCTTGTAAGGATTCCAACGCATATCTCATAATATACACATCTTGCGCTTTCAACTCTCTCTCTCTACTTTCTCTCACTAGATTTAGATCGATCTTGAATTATCAATTGGTATCAGAGCCTAATCTGAATATGAGAGGATTGAGAGAAACGTTTTTCAATTCTGAATTTGGGTTTTAATCAGAAAATTTGATCGATTTTCTTGATTTTTTTCAAGAAAATCTCATTTTTTTATTTTTCATCAAATTCGGACTGTTTTCTAAACGAATTTCTTTGTAATTTGGTTTGTTGGATTCGAAATCATTGTTAGAACACTTTTGATTCACATCATTTTACAAGAAAATCAGTTTTCGATCTTCAATTTTGAAAATTTTCAAGTTTTCTGAAATGTTCGTTGAACGTACTGTTTGATTTCAAGTTTTCAAAATTTTGTGATTTTTAATCGAATTGTTTGATTCAAAGTTGTTAGAAAGGTGTTTTCGATAAAATCTGTCTGAGAAAATTTCATCAGATTCGGTTCTGTAATCATTTTTAGAAGGTTTTCTGAGTTTATTCATCGTTTTGCGCCAGATCCAACATTTGCACGAGTTCATCTGAACTTTGCGCTAGTTCATACATATTTTGAGCGAGTTCATCGAGTTTTGCGCCATCTCAGTATCACGCAAAGCTTTATTTGCGCCACTTACGTCTCGCGCAAATTTTAGTTCTTTGTCACAAGTCAGAATTTCGCCACAAGTTCTTCGAGAAAAGTTCCTTTTTGCACCAATAATTGATCGCGCAAAGTATATTTTGCGCCAGTTACGTATCGCGAAGAGTGAATTTTGCGCTATAGTCTTCTCGCGCAAAACATATTCTCGTCATCTACTATTCTCGCAAAAGATCAGTTTGTGCTACAAAACTCATTTGCGTCATCATCATCTCACGAGAAGTTGTATTTGTGTCACCAACATTTCGCGCAAAGTCCAGTTTACGCCATCTTCATCTAGCACAAAACTCAGTTTGCGCCATTCACTGTTCACGCAAATCTCCTTTTGCGCCAGCTTATTTGTTTCAGACTTAGCATTTTTCTAAATCTTTTCTGTATGGATTCTGCAAAGTTTGCGTTTCAAGCTCAGTTCTACAACAATGATATCATGATGTCATTGGGTACAGAAACTCGTCCTCCGGTTCTGGTTGATGAAACTGAGTTTACTCAATGGCAAGATCGGTGTCTTAATTTCATTGAGCGTCAAAAGAATGGAGATGACATGATGAAGATTCTAACTGAAGGATCTTTTGTAAAACCCACTCTGGCTTCTGGATTATCAAAGCCTACCGTCGAGTACACACCCGATGAGTTGGTGCAATATAAAGTTGATCGTGATATAAAGGCAAATCTGATGCTAGCCTTGCCAAAATCTATTTACAACATGATTGATTGTTTCAAAAACAATCCTAAACTAATGTGGGCACAACTAGAGAAGATTATGCTTGGGTCTACAGTTGCAACACAACTTTGGCATACACGTTACATGAACAACTTTGAAGAATTCAAATCTAAATATGGGGAGTCACTGAAAAATGTTTATGATAGGTTATGTGCGGTGATAAATGATCTGAGAAAGATAAAAGTGGAAAAGACTGAGCTGGAGACCAATCTGAAGTTCCTCAATGCTCTACAACCGGAATGGAATAAATCTTGCCATCGCTTGAGGAATGATGTCAGGATATCTTCTATGAAAATCCAAGAGCTTTACGAGATTCTGATGACAGATGAATGCATTGTCAAGGATAAAGAGGCCAAACTTGACAAGAAAAACAAGAAGACAGTGGACCCGGTTGCAATTCTAACGAGCCAACTGGCTGATCAAGCATTATCTCATAATGCTTACGACGGGGCCACTGATGATGATGGTGAGGCTCTACAAAAGGCAATGATTCTTCTCTCTCAGCACTATCACAAGAAGTTCCAACCTCGTTCAGGTTCCAACAATCTTCGCTTCACTTCTGGATCTAAGAATGTCAAAGTGACCGAGGATAAGAAAGCAACTGCATGCTTTAACTGTGGAAAGCCGGGTCACATCGCTAAGAAGTGTCGAGTGAAGAAAGTTCGGGATTCGGCTTATTATCGAAAGAAATTGGAACTGGCCGAAAAGAGAGAGAATGGAACTAATTTGTTAGCTGAAGAAGAATTTTGGCTAGATCACTCTGAAGACGAAGTTGATAATGTGGAGACTGCTCATATATGCTTCATCAGAGATGATCAGAGTGATGATGAAGATGATTCTTCCAATGATGAAGATAAGGTACCTTCTGTTTTTGATTTCAAATTTATATCCTCACAGATGAATGTCATAATAACTGCTTTACATGATTTACGCTCAAAGTTATTATCTGAAAAACAATTAAATTCAGAAAAGTCAAATTTGATTGATAGATTACAAATTTCTTTGAAAGATGAAAAATCTATTTTGGATCATACAAAAGACATCTTTCAAAAGAAATTGGATGATTTAGAAAAATCAAATATGACCTATCTTGATTCTTTGACTGAAATGACCAAATTAAAAGATAATTTTTCAGATAAAATAAATAAGTTGGAAGAAAAATTATATCAAAGGAATCAAACTGAACAAACTATTTATTTGAACAAACAAAGGAGTTATGAGTCTATAAAAGAAAAATCGGGACTTGGTTTTGAAAATCCACATTGTTTAGACAATGCGATAGAAAAATCCCCTACTTTATATAAATTCGAGTATCTAAATCTTGCTAAATATGCTCCTCAATTTAAAATTGATTGGATGAATGAAAAGCAAGTTTTAGATATCGAAAATGAGAAAAGAATGAACAACAAGAAAAAGGAAATTTCTTTTGTTTACACGCGCGAAAATGCCAAATATTTTCCCGCAAAATAAAAAAAAACAGAAACAGTTTAAATGGATTTTCTCCTATTAAATCTTCATTGTCTGATGAATATTTTGATATCTGTGCTACTAACACTAATAAAGAAAATATATCTCCAGTTTCTTATGATTATAAGAGATATATTTCTCCATTAGTGTTATAAAAACAAATTCATTGATCTTGAAGATAAAATAGAAGAACAACATATTCAAAGCGAAATTGAATCAGATGTTATTTTTTCTTTTATGACTTCAAGTCTTGAAGAAAAATTAATTTCTCAAAAACAAGATTCTGTTTCTGATCTTTCTTCTGATTTTAAGGAAAACAAAAAGGAAGTTCTAAAATCTGAAATCTTTTCTCAAAAAATTTCTGACTCCGAGGCAAATTCAGGTTTAATGTCTGATCAGTTTGGCTTCTTAGGTAAAATTGCTTTTTTCTGATTCAAATCTTAAATCGAAAATTCTTGATGAATCTTTTACGCTAAATGAAAATTATTATAAAATCTGCGACTGAAGAGGATCGAAATGTAGACAAACTTTGTAGAAATGATTCATTTGCTACTTGTAATAAAATTTTCAAATATTCAATAAAGCAAATGATTCAAATTGCAAAAGATGTCTCCTATTCCTCTTCTGGTTCAAGTTCAGATGATTATGCTTCGTCCTCTACTGATGACTCTGTTAATTCATCTGATTATTTTTCTCGTACTTTCTAGGTCAAATCTAACAAGTTTTCTACCACAAGAACTGCAACTAACATTCATGGACCCAAATACCAGTGGGTACCAAAATCAAAGATTGATTCTAAGTTGCAGGCACCTAATGTCAAGAGGGAGTAAGAGAACAATGGCTTCTGAGTAAATCAGCTCAGAACCTGTACTTCAATGGACTTCGACTTCTAAACATATCAGTTTAGGACTCGTTCTTCAATGCATTTAAGCTTCTAGACAAATGAGAAACTATGAGTGCATCTACTTTATTCCGCTGCATTTATCTCTGATTGTGATGTTGTTCCAGTTTTCTCATGTTTTTCAAGAATCTGAGCAAGTTCAACCCAAAACTTTGATATCAGATACAAATTCATTATACATTATGTGGAAGAAGATATTATTGAATTTTATTTTGTTCCGACTAAATATCAATTTGCCAAATTCTTTACATTTGTCTTAAATGAAAAATGTTTTTTCAAACTCGGCATGTTGAATTTAAAAGTTTAAATATTTACAATATTTTATTCTATAAAGTAAAAGTTTTACAATTTTTCTTTCTTTTGAATAAAATGTGTGTCTAGGATAAATTTTCAAGTTGCTTTGTTTATATTGAAGTTTTCTATGTTCAACTTTCAAGTCTTACAAAAGTCGAAAGGTTAGCAACATGTTTGAAACTTTTGATACTGCTTTAAAGTTATGTGATTCGGAATATTTATATTTTACAATGCTTAGAAATCCTAAAAAGTCAGAATTATGGATTGTAATGAAAATATGGGCTAAGCACTTTAATGTAAAACAGAGTGATTGAGATGATTATTAAATACATAAAATACAAAAATCTCTAAGTTTAAAAGTTTGTACCTGTGACCTTTCTGATTTGGGAAAGTAAGTTCCGTGGGATGCTTGTCATCTGGTCCCCTAAGGTCAATTGGTCTGGGAGTGATCGAACCCAAATCCTTCTATAGAACCAGATCGAAAGTCATGTTCTACTGGTATGAATGGGTTTAGGATGTGTAGATGTAGCCTTTCTGATCTGGGAGAGTAAGTTCCAAGGGGTGCTTGACACCTATTCCCCTAAGGCCAACTGGTCTAGGAGCGGCTGACCCAAATCCTGCAATAGGATCAGATAGAAAGTTACGTTTACGGCATGTTCTTTACTTACCAAACTTTTTGATTAAAAGATGCCAATGTGCACAAGCTTAAAAGATGCCAAAGAGCACACTCATGTGAAGATGCCAATGTGCACAATGCTAAAAGATGCCAATGAGCACACATCTCATGATACTTGGCGATATGTTTGAGTTGCGATAAACCTATAAATTTGTGAAAATCTTAATTTTTGATGGCTTAGTGTGAGTACATGCAAAGTTCTCTATTATGTTTTTAGAATTGCATTTTCTTGAAGCTAATCAAAGTTCGCATGCTAGCACACTGAATAGATTAATGAAAGTTTTTGAAACTGAACATGTCTTAACTTGATATGCAATGAAACTTGTATTTGTATCCAACAACATACACTTGACTTCAACTGATCGATTAATCTGTGATATTTTACTAAGTAGAATTTAATTTGTTTAGTGTTTAAAATTTTATATATTTAGTTGTTTCAAAATACATATTCAGTATATTTTTCTTTCTACATTGATGTTTCAATCCTTGTGCTCTCATATCTTTGTAAATGAGTTTGTTCATTTTTCAAGGGGGAGTGAATAAGAAAAATATTCTGAAAAGATCATATCTCATTTCGAGGGGGAGTATCTGATTTTCTATATGAATGCTAATTTGAATTGTTATATTTAGTGCATTTGTGTAGGGGGAGTCAAAAAGCTTAACAAGTGAAATTGTTCAGATTTCAAGTCAGCTTTGTGCCAACAGTTGGTAGCGCAAAACTCAACTTTGCGCCATCTTCAACTAGCGCAAAACTAAGTTTGCACCACCAACATGTAGCGCAAAACTTCCCTCTTTTTCCTTTATTCTGATTTTGCAGATATTAAGTTGTCTCGTCTACAACATTTGCATGACCAAGTTGATCCAGATCATCAAGGTCATGAGGGGGAGAAGTTAAGGAGAAGTTAAAGAGACAAAGAGTTTAAATGTTTATCTGCTGCTCAAGATTCGCTCAAGATTCTATATTTTCTCAGCTACTAATTCTTTTGTTGTTTCAGCTCCGATCACCACAGTTCATTCAAGTACATTTGAAAGAGGTGTGTCGTCTAGAGCACAAGCTGATGAATCGATTGTTCTTTCAAGCTAATTACAAACAGGTCCAGTCTTGTCAAGGCAGCAAAGACAATATAAATTGAAAGATGTTGAGAAGAATTTTTTTTTTTAAAAAGTCAAGAAGCTTCACTAAGTTGCTTAGATGGTCTGTGTTGATTTAGAAGATGGATATTGAAGATCACAGCGCCAATGATTACTAAGGGGGAGATTGTTAAGTCAGATTTTATAGTAATCATTGTATTTATAGGCTTGGTCTAATACTGTGTTCTTAGTCGCGTATACTGTGTAGTATTGGCCAGGGTATTTAAGTCCCTTGTGGCTTTGTGTCTGGTAAGGATTCTAACGCATATCTCATAATATACACATCTTGCGCTTTCAACTCTCTCTCTCTCTACTTTCTCTCACTAGATTTAGATTGATCTTGCATTATCAGAAAGCGTCAACGTTACATTCGATGAGGATATGGCTTCTGAACAAGTCAGTTCAGAACCCGTGATAACTGGAGTTCTAGCTTCTGGAAAGATCAATCCAGAACCTGTATCAACAGTGAACAAATCAGATGAAGCTTCCACGTCTACTAATCATTTATCTGATTTAGATACTTTATTTGAACTGTTTTATGATGAATATCTTGGATCTAATGTGAATAAACCTGTTGTGGTTGACAGGATTGAAGATTCAACGATTACTCATCCAACCACTTCAGATGTTTCTACTGAATCAAATTCCCCGATTCAGCAAGATATTCTAGTTCAAATGCCTACTCCTATAGTTGAAGTTGAATCTACTAATGATGAGCCAGAAGTTGTTGAGTCAATAGGATGTGCTGTAAGGACAGATCAACAGATTGAACAAGTTGTACCTAATGAAGCTTCTGCACCAATTACTTCAACTGATTCCCTCCCTCATGATGTTCAAACTGAAGAACCTTAAAGTGGATTTTTAGATGACAACCATGATCAATCTTCATCTATTCCACTCCCTCATGAGCATCGCTAGACCAAAGAGCACCCTTTACACCAAGTAATTGGAGATCTCAACAAACCAGTGCAAACTAGGTCAGCAACTTTAAATCAGTGTCTGCATGACTCATTCCTTAGCAAGATAGAGCCTACTCGAGTATCAGAAGCTCTTGCTGATTCGGTATTGGGTGTCTGCTATGCAAGACGAGTTAAACCAATTCGAAGCCCTGAAAGTCTGGAGACTAGTGCCAAAACCAGAAGGAAAAACCGTTATCGGCACTAAATGGGTGTTCAAGAATAAAAAGGAAGAAGATGGTATTGTCATAAGAAATAAAGCAAGACTTGTTGCCAAAGGTTACCGGCAAGAGGAAGGCATATACTATGACAAGACATATGCTCCAGTAGCGCGTATAGAGGCAATCCGCATGTTTCTAGTCTACGCAGCTCACAAGAACTTCACAGTCTATCACATGGACGTGAAGACTGCCTTTCTGAATGGCATACTTAAGGAGGAAGTCTACGTATCTCAACCAGAAGGGTTTGTAAATCCAGATAAGCCTAATCACGTCTACATCTTGGATAAAGCCTTATATGGTCTGAAACAAGCACCTCGCGCCTGGTATGATGTTCTATCTCAATTCTTGGTCAAGTCAGGTTTTTCAAAAGGTAAAGTTGATACCACTTTGTTTATTAAAAAGGAGAAAGCTGATATCATACTTATTCAGATATATGTAGATGATATTATATTTGGTTCTACAAATCCTAAATACCATAAGAACTTTTCTAAACTCATGGTGTCACATTTTCAAATGAGTATGATGGGAGAGATGAATTTATTTCTCAGATTACAAGTAAAACAATTTTCAACGGGGATTTTCATAAATCAATCTAAGTACATTTTTGATATTCTTCGAAAATTGAAAATGGAAAATTGCAAACCTATTGGAAATCCAATGGCACCAGGTACTAAGATTCGCACTGATCCTTCGGGAAAAAGTGTTGATGTTAGGACTTATAGAGGTATGATAGGTTCTTTAATGTATCTTACTTCAAGTAGGCCAGATATAATGTTTTCAACATGTTTATGTACTAGATATCATGCTGATCCTAAAGAATCCCATTTGGCTGCTATCAAACGGATTTTTAGATATCTAAAGGGGACTGCAGATCTTGGTCTGTGGTATCCTAAAGATACAGGGTTTGAACTGATTGCTTATTCAGACGCAGATCATGCTGTGTGTATGTTGGACAGGAAGAGCACTTCAGGTCATATTCTATTTCTTGGAGACAAGCTCGTTAGTTGGGCGTCAAAGAAACAATTATGTGTTTCCACATCGACTGCTGAAGCAGAGTATGTAGCTGCTGCCAGTTGCTGCTCTCAGATATTGTGGATGCGCACACAGGTTCGAGACTATGGATTCAAGTTTGATAAAATACCGATCTATTGTGATTCAAAGAGTGCTATCGCAATATCAGCTAATCCTGTGCAGCACACTAAAACAAAGCACATTGATGTCAGGTATCATTTTATAAAAGATAATGTAGAAAAAGGTACAATAGAGCTTTACTTTGTAAAAACTGATTATCAATTTGCAGATTTGTTTACCAAACCTTTAGATGAAAAGAGATTCAATTTTCTTGTATCTAAACTTGGTATGCTAAATCTCAACATCTAATCAGTAATTACCTATTAAAGTTTCTTTTATTGTAATTTTTCATCATTTCTTTATAATTATTTCTGAAAGGATATCTGCACTTTAACATGTTGTTCATGATCTCAGGGGGAGTGAGACAAGCTTATAAGATGATCAACAATATTTTGAGGGGGAGTTTATAGAATTTTATTGCTAATTTTTTTTTCTGATGCATGAATTTAGGGGGAGTTTACGTGTACAACAAAAGGAGTAAGGATATGACTTCTGATTATTTCAAATCAGAACTCGTATTTTAATTGTTTTACTGCTTTATGTCTTTTACATTTGAATAAGTTTTTGTGAATAAAGTTGCTTTGACATGATTTTGAGACTTGTGCAAAATGACAGAAGCTTACAAGATCATATCTTTATGACTTCAGCTGACTTCATGAGATTTAAGACGAAGCGAAAAGGTTAATTTCTTATCTTAATCTCATATATGGTTGAAAGAAGGACAACTTTCAATCATAGAAAACATGTTCTTAAATGTTCAATCCACTTCCCGATTCTTAAACAGATTTCATGAATTGGAAGTGTGATTTTAGATGTTTTCATTTTATTTGTGCTTACATGATTACAAACTGCGTGTTTTCCAAAGATAAATACTTGTGTATTGTCTTTTCTATATAGTTTCAAGTATTCACACACACCAGTTTGACTTACTGTTCAAAAAGTTCTTACCATGTCTCAAATTTTGAAACATATTTTTCGATGGTAAGACACCCCGCTTGTACATCAAAGAATTTTGAGCGTAATTTCATTTCTAAGCGTTTTTCAAGAATGTCTATATTTTGGTTCATATAGACAATATCCATTATTCTTGACCATAAGCCTTAATTGATATATCATTCATTTCTGATCATTTTTCATACAATGTCAAATTTTTAAACAAGTCTCTTCCATTCATATTCATTCATTCAATTTACTTGTTTTGAAAATACTTCAATGTTTAAAAATGCTCATATCTTCATGATTATATTCTGAGCATATACATATCTGACTTGTATTTGAGCTTTAACTAATTTAGTTAAACCATTTTTGAACAACATATGCTTTATAGGATTACATGGGTTCTTTGTGCTAGGACTTAAATGAACTTCTATGGATTCACGATTACCAGTGTCTCCTACCCAAGAAGTTACTCCATAGTGATTGAGTGTGAGGAGTCTAAAAGAAATGAGTATGGGATGTGTGACGAGGTAAAATGGAAATGAGAGTTCGGTTAGATGTGAGCTTAATGATTAAAAGAACGAGGGTGTGAGATCAGAGTAAAAGAATATCAAACTCTGCACCAACTACTTTCTGAGTCGGGCATCCATATTACTAATGTTTCACAATTCTTGGTGAACGTTATTGAAATAGGCAACTAGCCCATGCCAACTCTTGCTTAAACCCCACCAACCACTCACTTTCTTCTTAACAAGAAAATGTTTCATATTTTTCTGGGGACGGAGCATATAATCTATTTGATTTTCATTTAGAAAATCTGGATATTGAAACAGAAGGAAGTCTGCCCCACCTTCGCACTTCAATCATGCACATTGAGTCTGTGTTTATCTACTGTTGTCTTAGTGGTTTACACAATGTTGAGCCTTATTAAAAGCAATCATCATATGCTTAATTCTTTCAACACTTGCACGAACAAACAAGGAATTTGTTTTCTTGTCATAACATTCATAGAAATTTCCTTTGTGGTGTTTCGATGATTGGATGGAAGCCCTGGGAAAGTGAACATCAAAAAGCTCCTTTCCTATGTGTATTCGTTACACACAGTGACTTAGTGTTACTGACAGGCATTTTAACTGATTCATTTGTTGATTCAGGAGTTACACGAATATTTTGTCTGGATTTGAAAAGATCTAGATGGATACATTGTTCGAATTGGCAAAGGATCAGAGGCTCAACTTGACAGATCAGTGGTCAGAACAGAATTTCAGTGACATTTCTTGACAAAGTTTTGATGAACCAGATACATCAAAAAGGAGGATATGATTTTAAAGAAATGTTCAAGTCAGAAATTTCAAAGTTAAAAGATTTGAAGATGACAATGTTCAAAGTTTGAAAGTTTGAAAAGATTTCTGAAGATATGCTGATTTTGAAGAAATTTTCTTTGAAGAACTGTTTGATAAAGCATTTCGTGCTAAATATGAAGATAATTTCTTTCCCGAAGTCTGAAAGAGTCTTGTAATCATTCTGAAGAGATTATTGAAGATTGTTGGTATTTCTTGAAGATAAACTTTGAGGAGATTAAAGTTAAAGATCAACAAAAAGAGGAAGATTGCAATCAAATTGAGCTTAAAAAGGGTGAGATTGTTTTGCTAAATCTTTTTGTGATGATCTTGAATCCAAATGGGGAGATTGTTAGAGCATAAATCTGTTGGATACAAGATCATGAAGACTGAAGGTCAAAGTACAAGAAGTCAAAGTTGAGAAAGTCAACTCTCATTAAAAGTCAAAGTCTTTGTAATAAAATGTCAAAGTCAAAGTTCTTGTATTTATTTGTTTCCTTTGTGATTTGTAGTGGGTATAAATACTTTTC
Organism: Arctium minus; assembly: GCA_954870635.1. Classification (NCBI taxonomy): domain Eukaryota; kingdom Viridiplantae; phylum Streptophyta; class Magnoliopsida; order Asterales; family Asteraceae; genus Arctium; species Arctium minus. The sequence continues at coordinate 60,388,603 of OX941088.1, read as the reverse complement.
ATTTGTTGTTTAATAGAAAGATGAGTTAGAATCATAAGTGCACATATTTGTATCAAAAACTAGAGAGAGAAAGCTAGAGAGAGAAAGAGATTAACAGAGAGAAAGAATTGTAAACTGTTGCATTAAGAAATCAAAATAGGTTGGTTTAATTGTTGATTAAATTTTGTTTTGTTAATCATTGTTTGCAATTAGAACAAGAATTGGACACACACATGATTACCAAAATCATTCATATTTTGCAGGTTACAAAGCTATTTCGGCAAAGCTGCTAGTCTCACCAGAGAATATGTGTCGATGGCTTCTGGATACTTCACTTCAGAACTTGTACTTCAAAGTTTTTGCCTTTTGTTGTTTGAGCTGACCGATCAATCTTTAGCAGGAAGTTTTTGTTGAATTTTTAAGGGGGAGAAATAAAAAAAAATTGTGCTAATACGCTTGACTTTTTACAGGTATTTAAGAGGAAATATCTAAGGTTTTGTCAAGGGGGAGTGTGTGTCCCAAACAATGTGCAATCAATCAAGATAAACAATCAACTCACTTCAATTTGTCATATTCATTGATGAACAAATTCACATATTACGGTTTGCTATTTCTCTCTCTAAGATATGTTCTATCAAAGTGCTACAAGCTTAACCACAAAGCAAAACCTATTTATATCTACATGGTTACAAGATACAAAACACAAACTAAACTAACAGCTAAGCTAGCTTTGACTTTTCACTTTAAGCTTTGACTTTGACTTTAGCATAGAGGGCTTTGACTTGTACTTTGGCTTCCAACATTAATGATGTAACACCCTCAAATTCGGAAATAGCAACTAATTAAAATTTTCAATAATACATCAAGTAAAAGATAAATCTTCTTCCTACAAACCAAAACTTGATACACTTCCAAAATAAAATTATATATTCAACCTCATCAATTATAAACTCTAGTCTTATACAAGGACTAAACCAAAGTCGGGTATTACTAAACCCAAATACAAGTTGGCAACCCTATAAATAATGTGGAAGACTTTACCAAGCTATTCACATCTCGAACACACAACTAGCACTTATCTCTTCACGGTGTCACTAGAACTATTCCGAACCGGAACCTGTTGCACATACCGACAAATAAAAAAGTTAGGCTAATGCCTAGTGAGTTCAAGAGTTTTCAACATGAATAAATATATCGTTAACAGGAAAGAAATCAATTCAAATCATGATCCTTTAAAACAATTTACTTTAAATATGGAAGTGACTCATTTTCCAATAACATGCAATTTTAAAGACAAATGCTCCTATAAAAAAACATTATTCATAAAGTGATGCAACCCAAAACTCACTCAAAACATGAATAGAAAACAAACTCCCCATTTATGAAAACATGGATAAAACATTATATCCTGAAACACCCAAAACGTGGGTAGGGAATAATACTCAACCTATAAATCATGGATAATAATCCATATACCCAAAACAACACCTTTTGGTGGCGGGGGGGGGGGGGGGGGGGAATTCCATTGAATGTGGCGGGCACACAAAGTTAAGCCACTTATCAATGTTCTCCAGTTTCACATAGAGTCATGGATCCCCGTATACGGCTCTGAACCGAGCTACCACCGCAAGATACCCAAATGACCCTACTTCCCACTCGACTCACCGCATCCGACTCACCATGGGCACCACCGTAAAACTTAGCTCCGTATACGGCTCTACAGAGAACCACCGCAAGCTTACATAAAAACATGACTTGGGGACCACTCACTAGACTTCAAACATGGACATAAAAACTCCATGATGAATAAACAGATTGGATTACATGGGCATCGAGTTCAACCACCCATGATCTATACCTCGACCCCTTCACTAAAGGCTACACTGTCCCCACTAACCATAAATATTTCCAGTTTCAAAACAGGGATATAGATCCCAATTAAACCAACTAACCGACTCATATGCCTATGAATCAAATGCATTACAGTCTAAAATGTTACATGTAACTCTCAATTAAGATGCAAATAAGTACACCATATGTCAAAGGCTCCTTATCGAGCTACTAAAACCGAACAATTGTTCCAAAAACTCATCTGAGTATAAATCCAACCCAAAAGGCACAATAAACGTTTGCCTAAAATACGCGAGCCAATATGATTACATAAACCAAACCACATTTTTCCCCAAAATCTTTGTCTCTCAAATCACAATTGGCCTTCGGCCTAAAACCATAAAAGGTTACAATTTCTATAGTGTTCGCAAAGTCAGGAACAACCAAAATCAAGGGACTCAGACATTCGTTCTTTCAAAACATACCATTACATAAGTGATGCATATTTCCAATAAACACTAAAAGTGCATTTTGACCAAGTAATCTCCATTTATGCAATAAATCATCAAAATACTTTCATTTATGACTTATTTATCAAAATACCCAAAGATCCCAAATGTGGGTGTTTTACAAAGTTTATAAAGCTAAACACTTCAAATAATCGAAAGTCACCAAATAACTCAACAGTTGATGATTTCATGTAAAACACATAAATACTTTAAAATGAACATTTTGGTATGTACAACGTTTTCACAAATCAACATGAACTCACGTTGCTAGATTTAGGTTAAATCTAGGTTTTACCCCAAATGTGAGTCTCCTTTGATGGAGACTTGGAATCTTCAAGGAATCCCTAATAGATGTTAGATCCAATATTCCCAAAAGGTTTCATTTACTTCAAAGCTACCAAAATCATACCAAAGTTGAAGAGTGTAAGGAAGATGATAATAACATCAAACCCTAGTATATAAATGAAGACGTGAGTGGATTACCTTGACCATAAACCCTTGGATGAACCCAAGATCACCAATCCTCTTCTATCTCATCTTGAAAAGATTAAATAAACGAAACCTTAGGTCCAAGAATCACCCAAATTGGACATAGGATGAAGGAGATGCAACCAAATGAAGAAAAAACCCCAAAAATGTCGATTTTAAGCTTCCAAGTCGCTCTCGCGGCCTTGCCCATGACTTGAGGCTGCGTGGCCGTGAACCCAAATACACGCACCAAACCGCGAGAATCCATTTCCCCCGGTTTCCTTCTGTTTTTGTGTCCGATTCAATCCTCGATGGTTCCACTACAAAAGAGAAGTAAAACCTTACTAAACCTCCATCATAATGGTCATACGGTTACGATAGTATGGGTTAAGGGTCTCAAAAAATCACAGGGTGTTACAAATGAACTTAGAGACAACATTTATGCACTAACAGGAAGCTTAATAGATTACATTTTATTTTCCTGTCTTTAATTAAAGGAGGAGATAAAATTTTATTTTTAAGGGGGAGTTCAGAATCTAATGCTCGTGGTAAGTATTCTTGATTCTTAATCTCAACATATTTGGAAGTTGAACAACTTTCAGATATGAAAAATGTTTTCTTAAATGTTCAAACCACTTCTTGTTCTTAAATGCTTTTATGAATTTAGAAGTGGGATTTTAAATGATTTTTGTTTTGGAACGTTAATGTTTAACTGACCATGTGTTTTCAAAGACTAATACTTGTGTATTATCTTTTCTATATCTGTCAAGTATTCACACACACCGGTTCAGTAATTTCAGTTGACTTTGATATTACCATATCTCTAAACGTAACAATTTTTCGGCGGTAATACCCTCTTTTGATTACAAAGTTTTTGAGTATCAGACGTCAATTCTATAGTTTATGCGTTCATTGTTAATATGTTTATATTTTTTCATATAAACAAATTCCAATTCTTTAATACCCCAACCATTTCATGATATTTGATCTGTTGATACATTGTCAGATTTTCAAAACAATTATATTGACTTCATTTCATTCATTCATTGTCCTTGTTTTGAGAGATCTTCAAAGTTCAGAAGCTCATATCTTATTCATATTTTTGATGAGCAAATATCCGTTTGATAGTGTTATCATATTTTGTGCTTAACTGTTAAAGTTAAATTGTTGAGCAACATTACTCTGCATAGGACAAAATTTCATGGGATCAGTGTGAGAACTTAACAAAACTTCTATGGATTCGCGTTAATTAGGTGTTTCCTACCCAAGAAGTTATCCTTTGAGCGATTGAGGGGTGAGGGGTCATAAATCAAAGAGTGGGGAGCTAACTCAATGGGATGAGTTTTTCTCGGTGTGATGATGTAAAATGGAAATTAGAGTTTGGTTAGAAGTGAGCTTAAATAATCAAAAGAAAGAGAGTGTGAGAACAGAGTTAAATGAATATCAAGACTCTGCACCAAACATTTTATGAGCCGGTCAGCCACATTACTAATTGGTTCACATTCTTTGGTGATCGTCATTGAAAAAGGCAGTGAGCCCATGTCAACTCTTGCATCAACCCCACCAGCCACTTGTTTCTTTTCTTAACTAAGAAATGTTTCATTTTCTTTAGGGATGTAGTATATTTTCTATTTGGTATTCATTTGGAAAATATGGATATTGAAAAAGAAGAAAATTTGCCCCACCTTCAAACCTTTTTCATGCACATTGAGTCCATGGAAAACTTGTTGCTATCTCAATAGTTTACACATTTTGAGCCTAAAAAAGCGTAAGTAGCTTTAATCATTCTACACGTGCACGAGAACACATGGAATAAGTTTTCTTGTCTCAACATTCATAGAAAATTCCTTTGTGGTTTTTCAATGATTGAATGGAAGCCCTGAGGGAGTGAACATCAAAAAACTCCTTTCCAAAGTACATCCATTGTACTAAGTGCCTTTAGCGACGAGATGTTTCAGCAAGAGGATATTGCGACGAGATGTTTCAGCAAGAGGCTATTGTGACGACATATCGTCTCCATAAACTTTTTTTTACGATATTGACTTTTAGTGACGACAAAGTCATTGCTAAAACCCTTGTTTCTTGTGGTGTACAGACATACTAATTGTATCATATGTTGATTCAAGGTTACCAATTCTTATTTTGTCAGAATTTGAAAATATTCACATGAAAACATTCTATGAATTGTCGGATACTCATATCAGATGGAGATGTTTTCTTCAGGGGAGATTGTTGATTATCATTTTTGGGGGAGATTGTCTCTACATCATGAAGTGCTTTCTTATTCATATATAGGGAGATTGTATCAAAGACAGTTCTAACATTGAAAGTCTTTTGATTATTCTGATATCTCATCATTCATCAAAAGGGGGAGACTTTTCAAGTGTTTCAAAGTCAAATTTATGATTGTTTTTATCATAAAGGGGAAAGACTTTTTCAGAGTTAAATTTCAAGAGAAAATCAGAGATGACAAAGTGTCAAAGCAAGGGATTTGATGAAGAAACTTCAAAATTCAAATCAAATCTGAAGACAATTTCTGAATGCTAAATCCATGTTTTCTACCAAATGGGAGATTGAAAAAGATTTCAAGTTTTTGAAATGTCAAAGTATGTTCAAAGTGATAAAGAGTTGAATACTTCAAAGCTATGAAAGATGCAAAGCTGAAGATTTTTCAAGTGAAAGAAGACGTGAAGATTCATGTCAAAAAACATTTTAATCTTGAATCCAAAGGGGGAGATTGTTGAGTCTAAAGTATTGTATTCAAGACTAAAAGGGTCTTTGTTGTAAAGTTTGTAAAGTTTAGTTTGTTAGTTGTTGGTATGTCAATGTGTTTGACTTTATCATGTTAGTTTGAGTTGTAAAGTCAACTTATGTTGACTAGGTATAAATACCTTGTGTCTTGTAAATCATTAGGAGTGCACACATACATATACAGATTCTAGAGAGAGAAACTATTGTTCTTGCGAGAAATAGGTATATGACACATTATATTGAGTGAGAAATCATTGTAATCAAGATTCAATCTATAAACTGATTTCTACGTATTTATTTGTTTGATTGGAGAGCTTGAAACTGGAATCACAATTTCATTATCTTTATTTATCATTGTTCTATTCGTTTTTCCTTTAACACTAAGAAAGTTCTTACCTTTAAAAAAAATTCCAACCATATAAGACAGTCCAACTTATATCTATATTTAATATTTTAAAACTATTCAAAAAAAACTATCATTGCTTTTTTTTCATACAATTTTGACTAATAATTACCTAATATTTAGTGCATGAATCTTAAGTATTCTCCTATCTCTAAAACATGAATAAGATCTCAAGTGATAACCAACATGTGCTTTTGATTCTAAGACTGATTGTTCTGAGAAAGTTTGTTGTACCATAAAAGTTTAAAATAATGATGAAAAAAATTAACATGAGGTGAAATGGAAACCTAACTTATTTATATTTATTTACATAGAGTGTTACTCCGAATAGTAAAAATTATGACCCTAAATGATGTCAATTTATATATTAAAGTATATCATAGGTTGTTTTTTACGGTGAAACAAATTGATGATACTGTGTAAATATGTTAAGATAGATAATATTAATTTAGAAATACTTATTAATTGATTTTGCGTATACAAATACACGAAGAACAATATTATATGAACTATTAGTATTTTCTTGAATTCAATATTATTTCTAATAATAAAAGTAATATATTGAAAAAAAATATGTGCTTATCTAAGGCTTTTTTTTTCATCTCACCCACTTTCAAATTATTCCTATTAACATACGACTCCAGTTATGGTAAAAACCATTAACATGAGCTAATCCATTAGTCTCAATCCACTTTCCTTGATTAAATCACCCTCTTCTATGGATTCTTTATTTAATTTACTTTTTTTTTCCATTCTCCATTACCTTCATATATTCATTACTAGAAAAAGAGGTATTAGTGACGGAAATTTCCACCGCTAATTAGTGGCGGATTAGCGGCGAAATATGGTCCGTCGCTAATCTGTCACTGATTAGCGACGGAATAGATTCCGTCACTAATTAGCGACGGCTTAGCGACGGAATATATATGTTTTTATTTAAAAATAATAAAAATTGAAAATCCACGTGTCCGTCGCTAATTAGTGACGTAACCCATTAGTTTATATTTAAAAGATAAATAAAAAGAAAAATCCACGTTTCCATCACTAATCCGTCACTAATTAGCAACGGGTTAGTGACGGATAATAAGTGACGAAAATTTTTGTTGCTAATTAGTGACGGAACCCATTAATTTCTATTTAGAAAATAAATATATAAGAAAATCCACGTTTCCATCACTAATTAGTGACGAATTAGTGACAGATTCCACGTGTTCATCACTAATCCGTCGCTAATTAGTGACACTTGAGTATGTTGTCCTGCCAAGAACAATTCAATCGATGACATATACCTCTAGGCTTCTAGCAAAAACAATTCTACCCTAACATAATCCTTTTGCAACTTATTTGAATAGAGCTGCTCAAAGTAAGATTTACCTGTTATATGAGTTGTGACAGGGTTGAAGGTTAGTCACTAGTCATTGCATCATCAGTGGATTTATAACCTTAAAACCTTCACATGGTAGCATCTATGGATTGATACTTGACTGCAAATAACCATGTTTTCTTAACTATTAACTAGAACCAAGGAACCTGTTATGAACTCAGATTCTCTTTGCATTACATCCACCAAGTCAGATTTTGAAATATAAACTATAAGTCATAGGCCAGAGTTGATCACACAGATTGGTTTAGTATAAACATGGAAATACCATGCTCTGGCTAATTTTGCACAAATCTGTGAAAGAAGAACAATGTATATGGGATTGCCATATTGGAGGTTGTAATAGAACGAATTGAAGTAACCATTTAATCTGTACAAAGCTCCATCCCCTGCCCTTTTTGGGTTCAAAGCGTAAATCCATCAAGAAAGAGTGACATTTTTTATTTACTAAAAATCCATCAAAATCGATATGAATCTGTTTGATTTTGTGGCTTGCATATACGAGCAACTTTACTTTGTTATCTGATTGTGTGTGTGGTCCATTTTTATGTATTTTTGCATATTCTTCTTCAATGATGGTTCTAAACATGTGTCATAATAATAATTTGCATGATACGAAAATCAAACAACTAATTTCCAGGTAACAAACGCTACCATTCGTGTCATTTTGTAGGTTCCTATGTTTACGACATATGGATTAAGACTCATATTTCTCAAGGTAAATTTACCACCCGATATGGTTTGAAACTCATATAGTTAAAAACCTTTCGTTTTTTTGCAGGTATGGGAGAAAGTGGTTATAATACGGTTAAGTAGCTCATGTATATAACGAAAGTGGGTTCATATGAGATCAGATGCTAGATGGTTAAGACACTTTCATTCTTCTTGATTACCAAATGAACTAGGAAGAGAATCGAGCCACTTGCCGTCAAATGTATACCAACCATTGATTTAATAGTTTATTCATACAATAGTAATGTATTAAAGTACATTCCTTCCAACAACAGATATTCCATGTATGTCTTAAATAATTTAAAATTAACACAATTTTTATCTGAATAATTTATTACTTACACACGTTTCTTTTAAACATTGTTAGATTACTAAAAATTAAAATAGCTAAAAAATATATATTTAACTAACAGTGACGAGAGTTCAGACTTCTCCCATCTGAAATTGGAGTTCATTCATAGAATCACGATGGCAATCGAAGAAGGATGAGACCAGCAGTGACAAAATCGAAGAAGAAAGTTTGGAACAAGACAATAGAGGAGAGACGTCAAGATCGTACGCGACTTGCGAGAGCGATAGGCCGATACGTCCATTGTATTCTCATTCTTGAGCGATAAGCCTATAGCCAGAGCTGGCCTATAGCCAGAGCTGGCCTATAGCCAGAGCTGGCCTATAGCCAGAGCTGGCCTATAGCCAGAGCTGGCCTATAGCCAGAGCTGGCCTACTCTTTTACATGAATCAATAACACGGTTTTTGACTATACTCTCGCGATTAACGATGGTCTCGTCAAATTTATCACTAAAATCTTTATTTTTGTTTCTTTCTTTTTGTCTCATCTAAACATCTAAGATATATGACAAGGAATTTTGCAGTGTCTTAGTCAATTCTTCTGCCAAATCGTTGATGGTGATTGGTTCATTCATCTTTCCCTACGTTGACCTCTACCACGATTTCAACAAGTTGCTGAACTGATGGAGCTACTTCCTAGCTTCTTCTTCTGCCCCAACCACTTACATGTACACATGGCTGAGCAGCTACATTCGTAGTGTCACCACTATTACACATGTTTCTTACATCTCTATAAGGCATCTTTGTTTACTGAATGGTTAACATATACTAGTACTTTACCATATAGTTGTGACTACCTATTCTATTGATATCTTCATATTCTAAAAATTCGAACTTATCTTACCTGAACATAAAAAAAGGGTAGACGCTACACTATGAGGGGCCCTCGCCGCAACGGTCCGACGATCATCATGAGGGAGGTAAATCAATGCATGCATCCCATTGGCAGAGGAGCAATGTCCAGGCTTGAGCCCAAGACATAACACATGTGGATTATACCCACACCTATACCACTGGGACATATCAGAGGGTACATCTGAACAACATATTTTTTTTAAAAAAAATAAGTGATAACAAAGTATGGTAATTAGATGGAATACATATGGAAATAACTAACTGCAAGCAATACATGTACTATGTACATTGTTAGATCAGAGATTATTGGATTCAAGATCATCCAATCTGAAGATCCAATCTGAAGCTAAAGCCGGAAAGTCGCTCTTAATATAAGTCTAATGTCGTCTGTAATAAAATGTCAAAAGTTCGTTTTTAATATTTTATTATTATATCCTAAATATCTAGATATTATTTAGATATTAGTTTTAGGATATTTAGTTTAGATATTATTATTATTATTATTATGTTTGTTTAGTGTGTAAAGGAAGCAAGAGATCGATCAGATCTCATAACTTCATACACACACAAAACACACACTGTTCATCTAGAGAGAAAAGTAAGAGCTTCAACGAACATCAATCTGTAATCCATCGTTTTTTTATCGAAACAGGTTGGTAATCTATATATCTTTGTTGTTTGATTATCTGGTAAACGATCGTGTTCATTCACAAGGACTCACAATTGGTATCAGAGCTTCAACCATATCAAAATCAAACTTTTAAAACTCTATGTGTTCTTCATTTTTTTCAAACACTGTACAATCGATCAATCCTTCAAAAAGAGGTTGTTTTCGAAATCAAAAGGTTGTAAGGTTTTGTAATTGATAAGTTGATCATTGTGTCAAAACTTGGTGTTGTAATTCGAATCCTAGATAGGTGTATTTGGGATTAACAGAGCCGATTTAACGAAGAAGAAACGCACCCCGGTCGAAATCCATCGAAATATATCGGTCCACATTACCGGTCGACACATCGGTTTGCGCCATCAACTGGTCACGCAAATCTACCTTTGCGCCACTCAGTATACCAGTCACTATTCATACCGGTTGGTCACACTCAAAACATAATACCGGTCGACAAAATCAATCCCGGTCGTAGACACATCTCTACACCGGTCAAAGACATCCATACAGGTCGAAGGTAATACTCCGGTCGCATCGATCCGGTCAAACACCATCCCCGGTCGAAAAAGATAATCGCGGTCGAAGTACACTCATCCGGTCACTACACTACTCCGGTCGACATCTATCTGGTCAGTACACCGGTCGATCACAGGTCCGGTCGAGCCTTTACTTTTGGCCATAAACGAGTCATGCAGACCTTACTTTGCGCGACCAACTACTCGCGCAAAACTCCAAATCGCCAGACCATCTACTCGCGCAAATCTCATTTCGCGCGACCTACTTGTAATGCAAATCTCTACTTCGCGCCAACCTTCACTCGCGCAAAGTTCCATTTCTCGCGATCCTTTCCTCATGCAAAACTTCTATTGTGCGCCATCTTCTTACCACGCAAAGTTGATTTTTGCTCCACCTTCACTTAGCGCAAAATTGTGCTTTTGCTCCAGTTCCAGACTTGGTTAAATTTGGAAATTTTATTTCTGAATTTTATCTGATTTTATTTGGACTAACGATCATATACAAGTTTTCTTTTCAAACAGAATGACTTACTCAAGCGGTATTTTTCCAATGTTGAAAAAAGGAGAATACGAAAAGTGGAAAAAGAATTTTTTCAGCTTTGTAGATAATGATGATCTAGGTCACTACATGAGATTATCATTGTCTGAAGTAGCACAGGTGCAAAGAGATAGAGCTGATAATAGAGCTATAGTTTATCTGAAAAAGAGTATTTCTAAAGAAATATTTGATTTAATGGATATTCCCGAAGCTTCAGGGAAAGAGATATGGGACTATCTTGAATTAAACTCTGAATGGATTATATCAGACCGAAAGGTTTTCTTAAAAGGAAAAGATTTGGAAGCTGAGAATGATGAACTGAAAAGAAAGATCTCAGACTTAGAAGATCAAAGTGTCCAGATCCTGCAAGCAGCTTCTGTTGAAAGCTATGAAGAAAAGATAAAGGATTTGGATAGTACAAACTCTGAGCTTCAAAAGAAAATATCTGAGTTTGAGAAGAAGTTCTCAGATCTTTCCAAGAAGGGTGTTGAGGAGAAGAAGGTGATAGAGCTTAAAAGTATAATGCTTTCTCAACAAGTTTGTAACTTTGAGAAAGTAATCATTTTGGAAAGAGATCATTTTGCCAAGGAGAAGAAGGCATTTGATCAGAAGAACGTTGGATACTTAAAAGAGATATCAGATGGAAGAAAGGGTGCTAAGAAGGGATTTGAAGAAGAGAGAAGCACCTTTGAAGCTGCAATTAGAAAGCTTAATGCAAAGCTATATGAACTTTCTAAGAATGCACAGAAAGAGAAGAAGAAGAAGTGTGAGCTTGAGAAGAAGATTGACCTTCTTGTCAAAGAAAGAAACAGTTATTCTTCAAAGGTTAATAAGCTTGAAAAGACTATCTCAATGGTGGTGGTGACTGAGCGCAAGACTCCAGAGTCAATTTTTCACTCACCTCGAGATGATTCAGCTGATTCAGATTGCTCATTCAAGTCAGCTACAAGTTCAACATCCAAAACTGCTTCTTCTAAAAGGTCAGTTAAATCTTCTAATCAAATTTGTAGTTCTAACCTTTTCTATGATAGAAATATAGATGGTTCAGGTACACATCGAAGGAGAAGAAGCTACAAAGAAGAAGAACTGGTCTGGAACAGGAAACCAGTAGAAGCAAAGAAGAAATATGAGCTAAAAAGTAAAAACTCATGTGTACATACGCCTAATGCCAAGAAGAACAATGCGCATAAAGGTAAACCTGATTTTGTTTACACGAGAGATAAATTAATCAGTTTATCACGTAAGAAGTTCTATTGTTCTTATTGTCGTACACATGATCCTGTTCACAAGACTAGTGATCATTACTGGTATGGTTCTTACTCAGTAACCCCCACAAGAACTGCAACTAACACTCATGGTCCCAAATACCAGTGGGTACCAAAGAAAAAGGATGATTATGTGTTGCAGGCACCTACTGTCAAGGGGGAGTAGGAGAAGAATGGTTCTTGAGTAAATCAGCTCAAGACCCGGACATCAAAGTCAAATAGGCTTCTGAATATTTCAGTTCAGAACCCGAACTTCAAAGAATGACGACTTCTGATTATGTACATATCAGGACTCGTTCTTCAAAGATCAAAATACCTTACTCCAGTGTTGATATGAAGAGTGTACTCCAATACTCAAATGAGGAAATCAACCATCAAGGGGGAGTACATATTTGTCTGAAATTTTAAATGCATATCTTTTTAAATGATAATTTTCAAATGCATAATTTTAGGGGAAGTAAAAAGGTGATGACTTCTGATTATTTCTGATCAGAACTCGTACTTTAGTTGTTTTACTGCTTTTTGTCTTTTCAATTTAAGTGAATAAATTTGCTTTGACTAAGACATAAGACTTTTGCAGATTTTTGAGAGATGCTTACAAGAACATATCTTTATGACTTTAAGCTTAACTTCATGAGATGTAAGATCGCACGTAAAGGTATAATCCATTATCTTAATCTCATATATGGTTGAAAGGTCGACAACTTTCAATCATAGAAAACATTGTTCTTAAATGTTCAAACCACTTCCTGAATCTCAAACCAATTTCATGAATTGGAAGTGTGACTTTATATGTTTTCTAGATCTACCTTGTGTTTTAACTGATATAGTTAAACCAATTTGAGAATAACATGCTTTCTAGGAAAACATGATTTCATTGTGCTAAGACTTAACACAACTTCTATGGAATCACCTTAACCAGTTATTTCTATCCAAGAAGTTAATCCATAGTGATTCAGTGTGAGAAGTCGAAAAGAATTGAGTGATGAGCTATAATGAAAAAGAGCGTTTGGTTAGAGTAAGCTAAATGTTTAAAAGAAAGAGGGTGTGAGAACAGAGTTAAAAGAATATCACAACTCTGCACCAACTACTTTCTGAGCCGGGCAGCCACAATTCTAGTGTTTCACAACTTTTTGGTGATCATTATTGAAGCAGGCAACTAGCCCATGCCAACTCTTGATTAAACCCCACCAACCACTCTTTTTCTTCTTAAAAGGAAAGTGTTTCACATTTTCAATGGGGATGCAACAAATTTTCTATCTGATTTTCATTTGGAAAATCTGGATATTGAAAAGAAGGAAGTCTTTCCCTCCTTCGCACATCAATCATGCACATTGAGTCTGTGTTTAACTTACTGTTGTCTCAGTGGTTTACACAATTTTGAGCCTATAAGCAATCATCCGTGCTAAATTCTTTCTATCACATGCACGAACACACAAGGAATTTGTTTCTTTGTTATAACGTTCATAGAATTTGCCCTTGTGGTGTTTCGATGATTGAATGGAAGCCCTGGAGGAGTGAACATCAAAAAGCTCCTTTACGATGTGTATTCGTTACACACAGTGACTTAGTGTTACTGACAGGCATTTTAACTGATTCATTTGTTGATTCAGGCGTTACACGATTATTTTGTCTGGATTTGCAAAGATCTGGATGAATATCTTTTGAATTGATGGATCAGAGGCTCCTGATGAAATACATTTCTTGATATATGTTTTGATGAAGTCGTTGCACTTTTCATCAAAAAGGGGGAGAAAAGCCTACCAAGAAATGTGGAAGATCAAAGGTTTAGAGAATTCTTCCAAAATAGAATGGAGAAGAGTTAACCAATAAAAGATTCTTCAAAGTATTCTAAAGACATACTGGTCTGAGATAAATTTTCTTTGAAGATACTTTGCTAAAGCATTCTGAGCTAAACCTGGAGACTATTACAAATTGAAGACTGAGAAAGAGATTGCATCTTCTGAGCTGAAAAGGAGAAGACCAAATTGCTAAATCATTTTAGTAATGATCTTGATCCAAAGGGGGAGATTGTTAGATCACAGATTATTGGATTCAAGATCATCCAATCTGAAGATCCAATCTGAAGCTAAAGCCGGAAAGTCGCTCTTAATATAAGTCTAATGTCGTCTGTAATAAAATGTCAAAAGTTCGTTTTTAATATTTTATTATTATATCCTAAATATCTAGATATTATTTAGATATTAGTTTTAGGATATTTAGTTTAGATATTATTATTATTATTATTATTATTATTATTATTATTATTATTATTATTATGTTTGTTTAGTGTGTAAAGGAAGCAAGAGATCGATCAGATCTCATAACTTCATACACACACACAAAACACACACTGTTCATCTAGAGAGAAAAGTAAGAGCTTCAACGAACATCAATCTGTAATCCATCGTTTTTTTATCGAAACAGGTTGGTAATCTATATATCTTTGTTGTTTGATTATTTGGTAAACGATCGTGTTCATTCACATGGACTCACATACATGTTGTTAGAGAAATTAGTATTTATCAATTACTTGTTTTTGCTTAGTCCCACGTAAGGGGAGTGAAGAAACCTTTATTGCTTTATTAGTTGAGATTCATTTGAATTATTTGAAAAGTAAATTGGAGAGAACACATTAAGGGTAGGGGTGTACAGAAAATCCTTAACCCGCGAAACCCGACCAACCCAAGCCGCTCCCAACCCAATTAAACCCAACCCACGAAACCGCGAAACCGCCAATTATAAGGGTTGAAATTGGGTTAGGAAAACGCAAACCAACCCAAACTGCCAACCCGTCGCTAATATATTTTTTTATAAAATTTTATATTATATATATATATATACATCCAAATTAAAAATTAAAAATATTTAACTTCTAAGGGACCAAATTATTTCAAGCCTTGTAAATTGTAATCGTATGCCTTATGTTCAACATTCTAAAATTAATATCAACATTTGAAGTTTCTTTTGACATCCAAGTCAAAACGAGAAGTAATGTTTACCTATTGAAATTGCACTAGAATGATGTTATTGTTTTGGGTTTTCATTGTGGAAGAATTTAGGGTATGATTTGTATGAATTTGCATCTACTGCATCAAACTTTTTTATTTTCATTTTTAGAGATTGATTTTCATCAAGTCTACTGTTGCTAAGCTTGTTGTCAAGGCGAAACAAATCACTCATCGAATGTATAATCATTATTCAAAAGGTGGTAAAGATGGTGATGAGGTCAGTTACTTAGTTTTATGCATTATTGTTTTTTAGAATTTTATTATGCTTGTTAATATATAATCATTTGTTTAGTTTATGTTTGTATTTCTTCTTGCTATGTGTATAGGTTACCAAACTAGATTCACCACCAAGGAATGATTCTAAAGAATCTTACCGGAGAAAATTATTGGAATCATTTTTGCAACAACATCAAATAGACGTGCCGGAGAACATGAACAACGTTAATGAATCTATCAATCCAAATACTCCATCATTTGAGGTATTACTTTGGTGGAAGGATAATGCTAATAGGTATAACATTTTGTTTATGATAGCTAGAGATGTTCTTGCTATACCTATATCTACCGTAGCATCTGAATCCGCTTTTAGTACTAGCGGCCGTATTTTAGACTCGTTTAGTAGCTCTTTGAGCCCAAAAATGGTGGAGGCCCTTGTGTGCATACAAAGTTGGTTGAAAGGGAATAATGAAGGCATTCAAATAAGTGAATATTTGGATGAAATTGCATCTTATAACTTTCTTGAAGAACGTAAATTTAATAATGTTTCTTTTTTCATGCTTATATTGGGGTATTTTATAAATTGTTTAATTTTAGAGTCGTTTATAAATTGTTTAATTTTTGTTTTAATTGTAGACAAACTCAAGAAGAATGCAACATTGGGGTCGGAGAGGTCCAAGACGATCATACTTAATTGAGAATTTCAATTGGTTGCTATCATTTAGACTTTTGAAGTTTAACTTTAATACTTATAGATTTTAATTTATATTTGGATGATTGTAATAACTAATAACTTTGTTGAGAATACTTTAGGCATTATTTATCGTATTTCAACCGGCAAATTTATATATATTATTAACCCGTCAACCCAACCTAACCCGCCATAACCCGCAAGGGTTGGGTTGGGTTGAGTTATACTTTTGAATTAGTTGGGATGGGTTGAGATTTTCCTAACCGCCATAATTGGGTTGGGTTGTTAAAACGTCCCAAACCGCCCAATCCAACACGCATACACCCCTAATTAACGGGAAAGTCTAAAGGGGTTATTGGCAATATTATATAGTTGAGGGACTATATATTTATAATCAAAGACTAACACTAAGCACTTTGCACATAAAATTCCCTATATTTTTTGTCCTAAAATTAATTAACGGCAAGTTAACTTTTCTGTTAATTTTCAATTAAAATGTTTTCAGTTATTTTTGGAGGGAAACCAAATTCAGGGGCGGACTCAGTATAAAAAAGGGAGGGGGGGAAGGACCCCAGTCAAAAAGTCGAAAAAAATTTTACCTAGGTTTAAAAAAAAACTCTCAATTTACCTTACGTCCCCCCAGTCAAAAAAAGAGAGGACCCCATCTTTCAGGCTTCAGCGGCGATTTGCCGATGATTGAGCAGCAGGCGGCAGCAGCAACCGGCCGACCGGCGATTTACCGACTCTCCATCTTCACAACACAGTCGTACACATAGAGGGTAACAAGTAAAAACCGAAATTTCTTGATTCTCTTCTCTTTCTGCTCAATCGATTTTGCATTTTTGCTTACCTTTTTCTGTTGAGTTCTAATCTTTCTTATTTCTTCTCCTTCCTTATGTGCAGCGGTGCAGGCGTTAGGCGTGAGGCAGTAGCTTTGGAGTTTGCCAGTTTGGTTTCCACTTTCTTATTTCTTATTTCTAATCGATTTAGGGCTCCTTCTAATCTTTCTTATTTCTTATCCACACAGTAGCTTTGGAGTTTGCCATTTTGGTTTCCACTTTTCAATGATTTAATATCTCACTTTTGCAAATTGAGACACATACACATAGCAGTAAGTAGAAATGGGTAAATTTATGTTGACTCTTTATTATTTAAAGTGGGGCAATTGATTTAATAAATAGATTAATAGAATTATAGAATATTTGGGGATTTGATTTTCTTTTGACTTTGACAGTAGCTTTGGGATAGAGAGAATTTTGTATTCCTTTGCTTTTAGTTTTCACAGTAGCTTTAATAAATAGATTAATAGAATTAAAGTCTTTGTTTTTTACAATGAAATTTTCACAGTAGCTTTGTATTTCACAGACACAGTAATTCACTGTGAGAGTGACTAGTGAGATTATAATTGAGATTTGAGAATTGAGAAGGTAGGTAGATAGTTAATGTTTTATAATTTTTGTTGACCATAGTTAATATTTTATAAAATTTTGTCTTTACTAGAAAATGGAAAGATTTCTGAAAAGAAAAGCTTCAACGCCCGATTGCAATAATAATGGAGAACGACCAAGTGGAAGCAACTTGCGCAATGATCTTCCTTCGATGATTAGTGAAGTTGATTTGAATAATCTTCCTTCGGATCCATCTGAAAGGAAAAGTATTTCACAGTATCATCCTAATCAAAAAGATGAAATCAGACGAAAGTATTTGATTAAAGGACCGTGTCAACCACGTGGTCACGACTTTCCTAGAAGAATAATAGGGAACAAGGCAAGACATTTTAACCCGGATTGGTTTGATCAATACGGTAACTGGTTGGAGTATAGTTTAAAAGCATATAAAGCTTTTTGCTTATGTTGTTACTTATTTAGAGATCAGTGTGGTGGACAAGGTGGGTCTGATGCTTTCTTGACGGAAGGCTTTAGTAGTTGGAATAAAAGTGAGAGACTGGCGACTCATGTGGGCCACATTAATAGTTTTCACAATTGAGCTGTTAAAAAATGTGAGGACCTAATAAGACAAGGTCAATCAATTGCCGTCGCTTTTCATTAACAAAGTGATATTCAGAAGAATGAATATCGTATTCGGTTAAATGCTTCGGTTGATGCTGCTAGATTTATGTTGAATGGTGCATTACCTTTCCGTGGTCATGATGAGTCGGAAACGTCTTTTCATAGAGGAAATTTCTTGGAATTAATCAAACTAATCCGAGATCAAAATGAGGTTGTCGGTAAGGTTACATTAGGAAATGCTCCCGGGAATAATCAAATGGTGGCGCCAAGTATTCAAAAAGATATAGTTCATTGCTTTGCACAAGAGGTACTCAAATATATTTTCCAAGAGATCAATGATGATGTATTTTCCTTGTTAGTTGACGAGTCGAGTGACATATCTAAAAAGGAGCAAATGGTCGTAGTTTTGCGATATGTTACATGTGGGATTGTTAAAGAAAGATTTGTCGGTCTTGTACATGTGAAGGACACAAATGCTTTATCTCTTAAATCTGCAATTGAATTCTTATTTGTTGAACATGATTTGAGTTTGAAAAAGATTAGAGGCCAAGGTTATGATGGAGCAAGCAATATGAGAGGCCAATTCAATGGTTTGAAAGCTTTAATCTTGAAAGAAAATAGCTCAGCATATTATGTCCATTGTTTTGCTCACCAACTTCAGTTAGTTGTTGTGGCGGTTGCACATAAACACATTGAGGTTGGAAAATTCTTTGACATGATATCATCTTTGATGAATGTGGTTTGCGCTTCTTGCAAACGATCAGATATGGTTCGAGAAAGTCAAAAGGAGAAAGTACAAGAAGTGATTGGTAGTGGTGAAACTGAAACAGGTAGTGGGTTAAATCAAGAGCTTTCTCTTGGAAGACCTGGAGATACACGATGGGGTTCACACTACAAAACACTTAAGCATTTGGTTGATTTGTTTCCATCTGTTATTGAGGTGCTCCAGTATGTTGAAGAAGTGTGTGAGAATCCATGTAGCCAACGTCAAGCAAATGGTCTTCAAATATATTTCCAATCATTTGATAGTGTGTTTTATTTGCATCTAATGTTGCACATTTTGGGGGTCACAGAATCATTGTCACAGGCTCTTCAGAAAAAAGATCAAGACATCTTGAATGCAGTTTCATTGGTGAAATCAACCAAGCGACAGTTGCAACAATTTAGACTTGATGGATTTTGTCGGCTTCTTGAGAAGATCTCTTCTTTTTGTGAAAAACATGATATCGAGACGGTGAACTTGGAGGAAATTTATGTCAATCCAAAAAATCGAAGGCACAAGACAAATATCACATACCGACATTATTACGAGTACGAATGTTTTAACACGGTTATGGATATGCAAATTCAAGAGTTCGGTGACAGATTTGATGAGGTAAGTTCCGAATTGCTCACGTGTATGGCCGCTTTGAGTCCTCATTACTCATTTTGTGACTTTGACCCATCAAAGTTACTAAGGTTAACAGAGTTTTATCCCGATGATTTTAACGATGATGAAAGAACGACTCTTGAGCACCAACTTCAACTCTACATTGACAACGTCCAACATGATGAATTATTTGCTAATTTGAAAGGTATATCCGAGCTTGGTAGAGTGATGATCGAAACAAGGAAACATCTTGTGTTTCCTTTGGTTTATCGATTATTGAAGCTTGCATTGGTTTTGCCTGTTGCAACCGCAACAGTTGAGAGATGCTTTTCTGCAATGAAGCTTGTAAAGTCAGCTTTGCGCAATCGAATCTGTGACGATTTTTTGAATGGGTGTGTAATATGTGCCGTAGAAAAAGAAATACTTGCTAAGGTTACAAATCAAGATGTAATGACTTGTTTTCAGATGATGAAAACTCGTAGAAATCAACTTATGTAATCACATATTATTAAGTCGCTTATTATTAAGTTTAATGATATGGTATATTAGTACTTCTTAGTTTAATTTCTTAAGTGCCCCCACTTTATAAATTTCCTGGATCCGCCACTGACCAAATTGGTGGTTATTTATGAACCATTGCAATTGTTCATGAAAGATTGCAACTGTTGGGCATTTTGATACTATAAATACATATTTTCTGCGTTCAATTTTAATAGAATCAAATTTTCATTAATATCACTAAGGGGTTGTTTGTTTTTTAAAAAAAAAACCTCTTAATGGCTCTTACGTCTTAATCGTTCAAATCTTTTTACGCACCACCTCTTATTAATCATAACTAAAATAAGACTTTAGACCTCTTAAAAAAACAGCACCTAAATGTTCAAAGCCATGAATATCATCAAAAGAACTTGTAGGATTGTTGCCTGGAATTCTTAAAACTCGAGAAGGTCCTCGAACGAAATTAGACTAGATCCATCATCGACCTAGTGGGGACTAATATTCGTTAACGATAGTGATATAATCACGTTGTCATTTTATTGCTTTGATTAATTTCATTTCTGTTTTCATACTTTAGATACAACACATCTTAAAAACGTTGTGTGGATACAAGATACCAAAACATTGTAAAACAATAAAATAGACTCATAATGCACGATGGTCTTTATATATATTGACTACCCCATCCCAAACTACTTATATATCGTGTAAATCAGGCTCCCAACTCTGAGGGTAATAAACACCCTCAAGCCACTGCTGTAATGATCCTAACGGATGACCATACCATCCCTGAGAGCCCTGATTCCCTCCATGGAACCAGTCATATGCAGCATCTAGGATCCCTGTGGACATGCGATAGAAATCCACCATAACTACTTTCCAATATTGACATCTATCCATGACTCTGGTCCATAGAAGCCTCGCTGCTATGCGTCTATCTCGCTCGTACTCTCTGCATCGCATGCGGAGCGACCAGTTATAATCGTCCAACCGTTGCATCTGGTCTTGCAGGCTCTCCCATTCATCAACGGGTACTTGCCTCCTAGCTACAAAATATGTTGGGTCTACTTCTTCATAGTCCATGAACTCATACTGTATGCCTCTCTGAACTTGGAGCTCCACGGAATGAATATCTGTATCCGAATTAGACCCCTCTGAACTGTGCACAAACTGGGTACTGGGTATTACTAATCCCTGTCTGCTACAAGCAACATCTTCTCGACGAGCTTTAAGCCTAAGTTGTCTTCGGAGTATGCTACCAGTACGAATAACAATCACCATTCCTAGAACAAAAGACAAAGGTTTAGAGTTGAAATGAAATAAGAAATAAGAGAAAGGAATTTAACTGTCGGGAAAGGAAGGATAAATTTAGAATGGAAGAAATTAACGGAAAAATGAAATGATAATAATATCAAAACAGTTAATTTAATAAAGTAAAAAAATAATAAAAAGAGCAATAATAATAATAAATTGTTATTACTATTGATTAATATAAATTACTTTAAAATAATAGTAAAAATGTAAATTTTTTTGGATTACTATAAATTAATAATAATAATTAAGACGAGGGAGGATCAAACGAGAACAATAACTATTTAAAATAACACGAGAACGAACAAAATCATTAGTGATTTCACATTAACGTGCAAAAAAGCCACATGGACCTGAAGACGCGGCCAAAGTATTTTTTTCATGTGTTAATGTAAAATCATTGATGATTTTGTTAGTTCTCGTGTTCTTTTAAATAAGTATTGTTCTCGTTTGAAACCGACTATAATAAGACTTATCACAATAATAATTCATGAATAAAAAGGATCAACGAACCCCCCCTAAACCAATAAATGGTGGGGAATAAGTTTTGGGAATAACAGAAAGCAATATAGACAAATTATGGCGATAACAAAATCTACTTCCTCTAATATTTTGTAAGTTCACAAATACATTTTCACAATTGCAGGTCAAATCTCCCTTGGCAGTTCATGCTTGAGTTATGTCTATGACATTAACAACCAAGTTGCCAAAGGAGAAACTACCCGGTAACTCACCTTTACACTCAAAAGACTTTACTTGATGATCATTATGCACATAACAATCTATTAATTTATACTTCAGAGGACTGAATCGATGGACCACATATACATGTTTTTTAGAATCTTGTATAGCATTTAGCATATGCTGATTTGTGTTTAAGCATATCCAGCTTGGTTGTGAGGACCTCATACTAGCGTATGGACAACATTTTTGCTTAATTATGAACTGTTTAAGGTAAAAGAATAGCATTTATATAAGACATTGAAAGTTGGCTAATGGTTTATGCCAACTTAACAGTAAATGAATCACACACTCCAGTTTTTTTGGGGGCCAAATAGTGCTCTATGAGGGGCACAGTATGTAAACTTCAGAAAGTTTTTGAACATTGGAAAAAGAAAAAACAAATAGATGTAGAAATATATGATGTATTCACGAAGTTTAATTATGGGACTAGAATAGCAGGACCTTGTTTCCTAAGTTGGAACTAGTTGGTGTGACCTCTACATGGGCATGATCTTCTGTTTGAAACTACAAAATATTATCATAAATTTAGGCTTTAGCTTCAAGCTGGTATATATATCTGCATAGGTCTCTTAGGAAGTAATGACACAAACCTTTCCTCAGACAATCTCACTAGAAAAATATATTCATAGAAAAATGCAACATGTTGGTCCAAAAAACGTTTATATATGATCAATCTAAATCAATTCTAAAATAGCAAAATTCACAAGTATATCACTACCAGAAAACATACATTCACTACTTGACAAGGCACTTTCAGCAATGAATTTCCTTAAGGACGACTATGATTTATGGTTATTTGCGACAGAACCCCAGTGTTATAATGACAACCAGAAGCTTCACATGGTTTTACCGACTATTGCCAATACTGACGGTGATCTGTCGGTGAAGTAGAAATTTCATAAAGGGATCACCGAACGGATCGATGTAGAAATTTCTATTTGCAGAAAATCGAAACCAAAACAATAAATATTTGTCGCTCATCCTGGTTAATAAAAAAATTCGTATAAAAATATAAAAATAAACAATTTTCTTAAAACATCACTGATCAACGATAGTTTTTGAAATATTTTATTTAAGTAATTACCATGGACGATCCATCAACGGACAACGGTCACCCGAACGACTAGAACGGTTTCAATGAATGGATGATCCATTGGTAATGAATCACCTATGGAATTTGAGAAATAATTACCATGTAGATATTTGATAATGGTTCAAATACCTTTTATCGGTTCTATTAAATTTTAATGGTGCCCTAATTGACGTTTATTCTTTTATAATTGGCCAAAAAAATCGCAATGATATTAATGGACTTAATTTAATATGTTTTAATGGCCGATACTCTTAGGTGGCGTTAGTTTTTTAAGAGGTCTGAAGTCTTATTTCACTTCTGATAAGTGGTGATGCTGAAGTCTGAAATCTGAATAAATAAAACTGTTTGTTTCTGTAATAACTAGAGGCGTCTTGAGAGAAAGAATAACATTTGAATGAGGCGGCAATAAAAAATTTTAAGAAGTTATAATTGGCCAAAAAATCCCATTGATATTAATGGACTTAATTTAATATGTTTTAATGGTCGACACTCTTAGGTGACGTTTGTTTTTTAAGAGGTCTGAAGTCTGAAGTCTTATTTCACTTCTGATTAATAAGTGGTGGTGCTAAAGTCTGAAATCTGAATCAATAAAACTGTTTGTTTTTGTAACACCTAGAGGCGTTTTGAGAGAAAGAGGAGCATATGAAATGAGGCGGCAATAAGAAATTTTAAGAAGGTAGGTCACCACTTCTTATTTCAGATGTATTTAAGAACCATTAAGAGGTTATGAAAACTGGAAAAAAAACAGTCTGAATGTCAAAAGATGTGAACGATTTAGACTTAAGAGTCATCAAGAAATATTTTTAACAACAGACCCAGACCCAGACCCAGACCCAGACCCAGACCCAGACCCAGACCCAGACCCAGACCCAGACCCAGACCCAGACCCAGACCCAGTTTGACATAGTTATAATGCCCATCAGTTAGGGGTTGTTTGTTTTTAAAAAAAAACACTCTTATTAGCTCTTAAGTCTGAATCGTTCAGACCTTTTTACATTTAGACTGTTTTTTTTCCAGTTTTCATAACCTCTTAATTATTAAATACGTCTGAAATAAAAAGTGGTGACCTAACTTCTTAAAACCTCTTATCGCCACCTCCGTTCATATGTTCTTCTTTCTCTCAAGACCCCTTCAGACATTACAGAGACGTTACAGAAACATAAAGTCTTGTTGATTCATATTTCAGACTTCAACAACACCTCTTATTAATCAAAAGTAAAATAAGACTTTAGACCTGAGACTTCAGACCTCTTAGAAAAAAACGACGCCTTAGTGTGAGAGTGTATGTATACATATAATGTATATGTAGTAAATGGCAATGGCAATATTAGATATTTTGAAGTTTTAGATGAACCGGATGAGTATCAACGAAGTCTTGTTCATGTTCGTTCATTTAACTTAACCGAACAAATACGACCACCTCTGACCTTTCACATCTCCAAATCCCTTTTTCCTCTTGAGATGCTTTCACATCTCCACAACCTTCTTTCACTTTTCAGACCAATCTGGGACAAAAACCCATGTCTATTTTAGTAACTTCTCAAGATTTTCCTAACCAACATATAAAACAGAAAGAACTTGCCTAACCTTGTGGATCTAAAGACGAACAAAGACAGGGTTCTCTGAATGAGTTTTTGTTCACCATATTTGTATAGGTAAACTTCAAAATTTGATGATCTTCATCCATAAAATAACCCGAATAAATTGAACCAGAAATCACATGTGAATCAGTGACTGCCTACTCATATAAATAAACTGTTTTGAGTTCTTTTGAAGTGTGAAAAATGGTGGGTTTGGAAAGGAGATATATGGTATCAATTTGTGGTTTTGTCATTGGTGGGAAGGAGATGAAAGAGAACAACCCCTAACTATTGGATTTTAAGCCATAGCAACTCAGAAGTAGCCACCAGTTTGAATCAATGAAAACAATATCTTTGCAACACACAAAAAATGCTTCATAAGAGGACCCTTTTCTCATCTAAAAATGGTTGAATGTAGCATGTTGGAGTATTTTTGGTTTAGCATGTATTTCACATTACCTCTTAACTCCAAAATAAAATAAAACCAAATGAACCACAATCATCATCAAAATTAAAAAGCAGACATGTTCTGTGAATGTGTGTGTTAGTGAGTGGTATTTGAAATTGTAATCCCAATCACAATCAAACAATTCTCAATTCAAGATTTAACATTGAAGTCTAGAGAGAGAGTAGAGAGAGAAAGGTTCTTGTCATATATCTAACAGATATTACAATATGAACTCCTTGTTACATGATTAAAAAAGCAAACACTATTTATACAAGGAACTAAAATCACATGCTTAAACCTACAAACATTAAGATTGACTTAACTAAACTTTGACATTGTTGACTTTTCTTGACTTGACTTTTCACACTAAATCTTGGATACAATAAAATACACTAACATTCTCCCCCTTTGTATTCAAGATTTAAAAAATTTGACACTAGTCTTCTGCGCTTGATTCTTCAACTTTAATTCTGACGGCTTTGAACTTTGAAGCTCTTTCTGAAGTTGTTGAAGAATCTTGAAAAGTCTTTAACACTTTGTATCTTTAAAGAGTCAATAAGTCTTGAACAAACCTTTGAAAACTTTGAAAAACTTTTGAACTTCGAGAAACTTTTGAAACTTTGAGGAATCTTTGAACTTTGTATCTTCATCTCTTTGATATCTTGACCATCTCCGGAAAAACAAACTTTCTCGAATCATCTTATTTGACTTTGAATGATTTCAGAATGATTTCTTTTCATCTGACTTGAACTTTCTTGAACTTTTGTAGATTTCTCCACAAGTTTTTTCACTTTGAACTTTCTTCATGATTTTGAAATTGATTTGAAAAACAGCTTTGAGGAATCTCTGATCTTGTGTCTTCATCTCTTGTGATCTCTGATTAGTCTTCAGAAAAACAAACTTTCTTGAATCATCTTTAAGACTTGAATCATCTTTGTTTCTTCAGAATCTTTTGAATCTTCTTGATCCAATCAAACTTTCATCTGACTTTCATCTGTCTTGAAATCATCCATCTGACTTGAAAAATCTTGAACTTTGTAGATTTTTCCACAAGTCTTTTCACTTTGAACTTTCTTCATGACTTTGAAATTGATTTGAAATTGACCTTTGTAGATTTCTCCCCCTTTTTGATGATTGTGAGCATCATTATCATCAAAACTTTTTCAATTTCAGCACTTTCTTTGAATCTCCCCCTTTTTACAAATATTCTCCCCCTTTGAGATACATTTGACATTCTCTATTCTTTGATCTGAGTAACACATTAACAAGTTGAAGAATTGATTTACTTATTATTTTACATTAACAAGTTGAAGAAATTGCGAGTTCATGAACACGCAAACAAAATTGATGTGATTTGCTTGTCTCAATTCTAAGTAATCTGTGATTTTTAATTGATTTGCAGGTTCCAATTGATGCAATCTGTGTTTTCACTTGATGCAAGTATTTTCACTTGATGCAAGTATTTTCACTTGATGCAAGTATCACTTGATTTGTGAGTTTTTAATGATTTGCAAGTTTTTAAACACAGTCAGTTTTAATTGTTGTGATCTGTGATCTGTTATCTGTGAGTTTTTTAAACAGTCTGTGTGTTTCATGGTCTTCTAGTTCAATTAAAGCATCTGTGAAGTCTATGAAGTTTGAGAGTTTAAAGGTTATTACTTGAGAGTTTTTTTTCAAAACACTCAAGCCTCTATCTGAGAGTGTCATTGCTTTGAAAGTTTCAGAGTTACAATTTTTCAGAGATTATTTTTTTGTGTTCTGATATACCTTCATCTTTAATCCAACACCTACACTCCCTTGTTACAATATTAAGCCCAAGCCCATCTACAACTAAGCCCAATAGGCCCAAGGCCTTTTACAAATACAAATCAAATATAATTAAATGTTATTTACTTTCCAACACTTTTATACACTAACATTCTCCCCCTAAAGTTTTGGAAAGTAAATCATCTTCAAGCCCTAATCTCCTCTCCCCCTTGATTTTCTTGAAAAAACTTTAGTGCATGCATTGACAATTGTAGGCTCGGCTCCCCCTTGAAGGTTGCTTTCATTCTTCGTTTTCGACTTTAAAACCGGATCCGATATACATCGTAAGCTCGACTAAGTGCACGATAAAACATCTCGAAATGTAGAAACCCAACTCGTTCCGATAAGCCCACAAGAATGATAACGAGTGAATTTGACGTGACAAACTGTGTGCATCCTTATTTTTTAACAACGAAATCGTCGTTAACCGCGAGTCGAGTAGGAGTTCGGCTTGAGAGTCGTAAACGTGTCGCTTGAAGGAGGAACAATAAAGCATACACTACATGGTAGGGTCGAAGAACAATTTTTGGCCAAATTAACGGATTTTGGACCAAAAATGTTAGAAAACTAACTGGTCACTAACGGAGCAGTTAAATTCACTATTCATTGTCACTTGCAACATAAAATCACGAGCTATTCAATTCTCCTCTTCTCTTTGCTTCATAATCACATGCGAACTTTCTTAATATTGTATCTAACAGGCTCAACAAACATTAACTAACAGTTTCCAACAAGTATATTGAACATGCATCGTGAAAAACTCAATCGGTGATGCAACAGATAACTTCCGGCGAGCTAACAACTTTTTCCGGCGAAGTCATCTTCCAACAAATCAAAACCTCCAATTTCTTGCTTAACTGAGTTGCAAACTGATAGACAGGATCGATGAAACAAAGAGATCTAGAATGATAAACATCAAACAATCCAGTGAAGGCTCGCTTTTCCTGCGAGAAGATAAAAATTCCGGACAAACGTTTTTCCGGCGATGTTTTGTTCAACCGCACAAAACACTCCATTTTTTTGTTGTAAATCGTGTAAGTAACTAGCAAATAGATCAACGTGATGAAACAAACAAGATCTGAATGAATTTACAGTAATATTCCGGCGAGGATGTTTTCACATACCATATATCATCTTATGCTCGATTTTTCTTTAAACTGGTAAGAATCGATCGAAATAGACAATAATAATAGATCTGGAATGAGATTTGACAAAATCACAACTTAATCCTCGAATCTCCAGTGATGAACAGTGCTTTCTCCGGCGAAGTCATTTTTTCGGCGAGGTTCATTTCACATATCAAAAAGCTCAAATTTTTTTGTTCAAAAATACTTCAAACAATCGAGAATGACATGAATAATAGATCTGGAATAGATGTGACAACATCAATGCTCAAAACCTCAAATTTCGATCAGATTCCGGCGAGACGACTTAAAATGCTCATAACTCGCTCAATTTTCGACGAAATTCAGATCCGAATCTTGTAGATCGCTCGAAATTTAATAAAGAATAGATCTTGATAATTCAAATCGATTCATGCAACGAATTTTAGGATCGAACAAATTTGATGCGAAGAGAATACCGAAAATTTCGAAAATTTTCAAAAAAATGTCGAAATGAAATTCTACGAATTGTAATAGATCTGGAATTTGATTAGGAACAATACTTCAAGAGGATTTAGAATTTGGATGAACTTACGAGTAGATCGGGCTAAAAAACACATGAAATGTCGAGATCCGATAATCGTTACGAGAAAATTTTCATCGTTTGGCTCTGATACCAATTGAAATTGTAATCCCAATCACAATCAAACAATTCTCAATTCAAGATTTAACATTTGATGTCTAGAGAGAGTAGAGAGAGAAAGGTTCTTGTCATATATCTAACAGATATTACAATATGAACTCCTTGTTACATGATTAACAAAGCAAACACTATTTATACATGGAACTAAAATCACATGCTTAAACCTACAAACATTAAGATTGACTTAACTAAACTTTGACATTGTTGACTTTTCTTGACTTGACTTTTCACACTAAATCTTGGATACAATAAAATACACTAACAGTATAGTCCTAAGACTCAACAACCGAACCAACATATACACATCAAATACAAAAAAATTGTCAAGCTTACGTTTAATAGGATGACCTAACTTATTACCAAAAACCAAATCTTGAGATTTTTGTATGGCTTGATCCGGATCTAGTTTCATAAGGTTTATCTTCATCGTTTGCGTTTCTAATTCTAGGGTTTTGTCTAAAAAGTGAAGAAAACAAACTAATCAAAAAAATACCAAAGATGTAGTAATTACAGGTTCTAAAAAAGCAAGAAATTTACTCAATCACAAATGTCTTACAAATAACTGAAGATTCACAATCCATCTCGACATTTGCAGCCTTCGACCCAAGGAAACTACTGAGAATTCACAATTAACTTTGGGTACAAAAACAAGGTTAAATCAGATATCAATAAGTACATATATACCAATAAGAATCAATAGAAAAAAGGAGAAGATAAGAACAAATGAAATTACCAAAGATGGCACTCATAACAAACGAAATCATTTAATCGATATATACATATATGAAGAGCACAAAAGAAGAAGAAGAAGAAGAAGAAGAAGAAGAAGAAGAAGAAGAAGAAGAAGAAGAAGAAGAAGAAGAAGAAGAAGAAGAAGAAGAAGAAGATATAGATGAAAGTGATTGGATCGCGAATCAAATTAGATGGAGATAAGAGCAAGAGTTGAGGAAAACCTGGACATGAAACATGAATGAAAAATGGAGAGATGCACCAAGCAGAGTCGGTAAATGGATGGAAGGTTTTACATTGGAAAATTCAAATTTCAAATTTGAAGATAGGTTTGAGTGTTTGACCGGTAGGAACAATGAGAAAGAAAGCTTTGCATACACCACAATAGGTGAAAATGTAAAATATTGGAGAAAGAGGGTCTCTTTTTTGTGAGTGTAAAACAAAAGCCTTTGAGCTTGTATCTTCTGCATATGAAGATGTACTTAAGACTTTTATGCTTGAAAGTGTAGTACTTTATGCTTTATAAGTTGTATTTAAGATTTTTGGCAAAAATGCTTTATAAGGTATTATAGATATGTATGTAAATGTACGTATGTATACAATAGATATATGTATATATGTAGTGGTTGTATATGTAGTATGTATGAATATGTTGGACATTGATGGACTTTCATGTTTTCTAATGAACTTGATTGGGCTTTGATGGGCATTAGTTTCTCTTAATGAACTCTAATTGGCCTTGATGGGTCATATTGGACTCGTTGTTAATGAACTCTAATTGGGTCGTATTATGAAACTATTGGGTCTTCATGGGTTTTACTGGTTCTTAATAAACTTAATTGGACCTTGATGGGTCGTATTGTCGAGCACGAGTCAATCTCGACTACACATTAAAACTCGTTTAACTTAATAGGTCGAGCTTCATAACACCTATGTTCGACTCAAATTGGTAGCGGTTATTGGTTCGACTACCTTACCGAGAGAACTAATATTAAACTTAATAACTGTCAAGCTCGAGTCGATCTCGATCATACATAAAAATGTAGTGGATATATGTATGTATGTGTATATGTAAGTACTGGATATATATCTATACTACCTTAATATACATTTAGACCAAATGTCTTAAAGACAAGTCTTAAAGCACATAGTACTACCAATTTAAGCATTAAATTCAAAAATCTCTTAAATACAACTTTTAAAGCATAATGTACAAGTAGAAACCCTTATTTTAGGCAACGTGTCTCAGGCTGTAAACTGAGCCATACTGAGAGTACAAAGTCAGGCACATACCTTCAATACCACACTCTTTCTTCTTCTGCTCTTTCACCTATCAGTATACCGAGTACAAAGTGAGCCATTCTGGAATGGAAGATTACCTACTACAAAGTAAGCCATTCACGCGTATAAATCTTTCTAGCTACTTGAGAGTTATTTTCATCGGTGAAATCCCCACCCCCCTCTCTCTCTCTCGTTTGATTTCAGGTAGTGTATGGAAACATGAACTCTTTCTGATTTTACTTGATTTCATCCATTGGTAACTCCCTTTTTTATTTGCTTTTTATTTTGTTTTGATTTGGCTTCATGATTTGCAGCTCAACATTTACCATCTGTTGATTTGGGTTCAGGATTTGCAGCTCAACATCTTAGCATCTGTTGATTTGGGTTCACGATTTAGGTATGTTTACTTTGGAGCTTCTATCAGATGAGATTTATTATGCAATTTTATTTTTGATGAGGTTTCAATCAGATGATTTCTTTAATTAGATGCTTCTTGTAGAAGTTCGTTTTTGTTGTAGGAAATCATAAAGAACTCCTTTGCGGGTTTGTGTTTTCTTGATTTATAATGGCTTAGGTGTCAGTTTGTTTTTTAAGAGGTCTAAAGTCTGAAGTCTTATTTAAGTTATGATAAATAAGAGGTGGTGTGTAAAAAGGTCTGAACGGTTCAGACTTAAGAGACATTAAGAGGTTTTCAGAAAAAAACAAACAACCCCTTATAGTTATACCTTCTTCTTTGGATTTTGGGATATGATGCTGGTAGGGTTGTGTTGTATTCCTGAAGAAAATATATAGTCACCATCATCTATTTATGTTTATACACAGCAATTAAACCAACATATGCACAGGGCTGCTGAAATCTAATAATATGAAACCAGTCCTTACAACTCCAAAGCATGTAGATTTCTTTTTTATCTGATATAAACTTGCATCTAGATTAACATAAAGTCAAAGTTTTTTGCCATCTTAATGGTTTATCTTTTCTTCTAATCTTGATACAGCACAACAGAGAAAGATAAATTCTGAATAGTTTGTCTCTTGAACCATAATTATTTCTACAGCTTTTTTTCTCGTTTAAACCTAATGCTTTTTGACTTCACCATTTTACAAAGTATTTGAGCAGTAAATTGAATGTAAATATAGGTTACAATCACCCACTTTTATGAAACCTTCAAAAAGGATTAAAGAAAAAACTTGAAAATTTTACATCTTTCATTTCATGCTTGTGTTTTACTACTATTTGTTTCTAGATATCACCTACTACTGATGAGTCCACGCCTCCTTATTTCCTCTGCAACAATTCCCTTCAATTGAAAAAAAAACCCCTCTTTTTTCATTATTTTTCACTCTTCAATCTCCTCCAATTTAAGGGATCTGTTGAGTTTCTTCATACATATACATATACATACCCTTTTGGTTTTAAAGCAATGGAAATCTCATACATTTGATTTTCTGATATGGCTTCCTTTCCATTTGGCTTCTTCTATAAGAGATCCAAGGCTTAGACTCTTGTTCATTGTGTTTGGAGGAGGAGGAGCAGCAGCAGCAGCAGCTTCTCTCTCCAAACATCTTCACTTTAAGATAAAATTTGCAATTACTGTTCATACCCTTTTAGGTTCTTGATATTATTATTATGCTTATGTTTCTATCTTTATTATTATACCTTTGAAGATCTAAAAATTTCATGACAGTGTGAACACAAACAATTGATGTTTATTATCTTCCTAAACCAGAACTTGAACAATTTCCTTCCATTGTTTTAGATTTAACCAAATCAGAACCTATACTTGTGTTCTTCCACCTTTGTTAGAGTAATTTGGCATAGAAAAGCCCTGAAATTTACAATCATATTTAAGTATCTTAATTTACAATCGTTAATGTTTTTGCGAGTTCTGACTGTAGGTATAAGCCTTTTCATGAGAAACAAAGGATTTGTTTTTAAAAATGGAAATGCGTATGAAAGGGATATTGATTTTGTTCTACAATTTTTTGGTCCTCATTGAATGGATTTGTTGTATGTGAAACTTAAATTCAATGTTTTTCTACGTTTTGATGCTTTGTGAATCGAGTTTAAAAACATGTATCCAATAGAAGTAATTATGTATCCTTTTTATTTTTAATTTGAATCATAGGCAATGTAATCAATCCTGTTTTTCTATTGTTTTGTGTATTCCAAATTGTATCCCTAAAATACATGTGTGTATGTTTGCTTATTTAACAATTTAATATATATATTTAACAATTTAAGTAATTGGACAGGAAATGGACTGAATTAGTTTAACAACATGTTTATGTAAGCAAAGGAGACAAGAGTGGTTGGATTTTGGAATGGTTTAATTTACCTGAAACCTCAACCACCTTGATGATATATTCATTCAAAATATAAACTTTTTTGCTTTGCATAACTTTTTGAGGAATACGTTCTCAATATCAAAATGATGGAGCTACTAATCATGAATACGAACTGATTATTGAATATCAAACTTTTTTAAGGCTTTACTAAATTGGAACCAATAGCCAAGCTAGATGAAACTGATTTGGGACATATGAAGTGGCTAAAGAAGTATCAAAGTCACGATGTGTTTCTGGTTGGTAATGACAAGCTCACCATAGGTAGAAGTTTGGAAGTCCAGGTTTGTTGTTCTTCTCTCAAATATGCATGCATCAGCACACACAAACACATCAATATACCACCTGCAAACCTATAATATATGAATGACTGGACTCTGTTTCTTGTGTGGCACAGATGTTATATGAACTCAATATTTTGAGCATATCTCTACTAGACATAAATAATTCAAACATGACGCCAGATAATATATCAGAATCATCGTCTGTCCTTTGATGTGCTTTTGTACTGCTGTGAATTGTTGCTGTCAAATGGTACTCAAACATGCAATAATTCACTGATTTTGCAGGAAGAGTTTAGAGGCTCATATTGTTTTAAACTTAAAC
The DNA here is from genome assembly GCA_954870635.1 of Arctium minus. Classification (NCBI taxonomy): domain Eukaryota; kingdom Viridiplantae; phylum Streptophyta; class Magnoliopsida; order Asterales; family Asteraceae; genus Arctium; species Arctium minus. The sequence goes on along the minus strand of OX941088.1, from coordinate 60,354,821 downwards.
AGTCAAAAAGCTCATTTGAGTTGGTAATGCATACATTTTTTTCAGTGCAATGTTTGATTGGATATTTATATTATTTGTGTTGAGTGCTTTATTAAAACTCAAATGTATGTAATAAGTTGGGTGCTTGTTGCTCAGATTTTAAAATGTTAAAATGAAACAAGGGATATAAAAGTTGTTTAACTTAATTTTACTCGTATTTCTTTGTTATCTTAATTTCTTGTGATTGGTGTTGAGCAACCACCATTCTGTTTCATGTCCAATTTTTCTTGCAAGTGCTTTAAGCATTTAAGCCTCTATTTAATTTGGCTCAAGTACATGGACGGACTGCCATAAGCACAAGACTGCAGTGTGCAGTGTATCTGGTTTAATTGTTGCATCTGGTCTGGTCATTATCGTTGCAGGTGGTTTAATGAAATTAGTTGTATACGGTTTCAATTGTTGTTGGTCAGATCAATATTGTTTAACATGGATTCATGACATCAATTGCATTTAAGTTCACGTAGTTATTGAAATATGAAAGATGTTATCATCAATATTGATTGTGTTTTGCATGAATGTGCTTTGTTGCTGCCATATCACAATGTATGCTTGTTGGCATTTGTCTATGTTAAATGTAATTCTATGCTATGTTTTGGTGACCAGGAGTAAAGAAGAATGTTGTTGAATTGTCCCTGTTGGTTGCCAAGATAAACAAGTCGTACAAAACTAAAAAAACAACTAAATACCTTTGGATTTGTTAATCATGCATGCACCCTCTTCATTGTTATATTCGTCGATTACATTATACATTGTTAAAGACTTATAGTCCCTTTAACGTAAATTGAAACGGAAATTAATAACGATGAAACAAGAAATATTGATGAAAACATTATAAATTCTTATAATTTCGGCAATGGAACGAATGAAGATTAATCAAACCGAATATGTGTTCACTTGTGCACCGAATAATAGAATAACCATTCCATCAAAACACATCAAGATTTATCGAACTCAAATCATACAGGACATTTCGAACAAAACTAAAAAAACAACAAAATACATTTGGCTTTGTTAATCATGCATACACCCTCTTCATTGTTATCTTTGCCAATTACGTTATTCATCATAAAAGTACCCTCAATGTTAGATTCGTATCCACTACAACAACCAACAACATATGGAATCACGTAGTGGTTGAAGCTAGCCGAGGGTTCAAACTTGTCTACCTCACGATTCGAACTAGAACTTGTTATGTATTTGAGGAATTGAACTACACATCGGAGAGTTTTTCATTTTCCAATGCAATAAAATTTCACTCCTTGCTCGCCCGGTGCATTGCACGGGCATATTGCTAGTATATATATATATGTGTGTGTGTGTGTGTGTGTGTGATCCCAAATACTAGCCTATATTAATACACAGATCAAGAACACAACTTTTATAGATCAGATCATATGATTACAACTAGTCACAGATCTAACTCGTAGTCACAAGCCTCACGTATGTGTGTGTTCTCAGTATGCAAATTCCTTACCAATCCAGTGTATGTTCGTATCTATCGATCTAACAAGAAGACTAACTATTTATACTAAGTCAAACTAAGTTGACTTTACAACACAAGCCCTTGAACTATCAAACTATTACAAACTAGACCCTCTATTTTAATATTGAATACAATTCTAGTCTAACAATCTCCCCCTTTGGATTCAAGATTAAAATTTTTTTGACAATTATCTTCAGGTCTTCTTATCTTCAAAAATATCTTCAGCAAACAATCTTTATCAGCTTTAAACCTTAAAAACTTTGAAGCTTTGTATAAACTTTGATAGCGCTTGAAATAAATTTCCTCCTTTGACTTTTCCAACAGCTTTGACATATTCTTCACAAACATTGAAGAGTTCAAATTTTAACTAACTTCAAAACTTTTAAACTTTGTCATTCTTCAAACTCTCTTTCTTTTCTCAACTTTTTCAATCAACTTGTAACTGATTTGAACTTTGAACAACTAAAACTTTGTATCGGACTTTGAAAACTTGATATATCTTCCCCTTTTTGATGAACTGTGATAATCAGAATCATCAAAACTTTTTCAAAGTTAGCTCAGTCTTTGAATGATTTTCCCAAACCACCTGATAAGCACAATCTTCATGATTAACAATCTCCCCTTCTTGGTAAGATATGATCATTCTCCCCCAACTGATCTGATAATGAACCATCAATTCATGAATTATTCATCTGAATTTTTTCAAATTCAGACAAATTATGAGTTGTAACCCTGAATCAACATATGAAACAGTTAGAAGTGCCTGTCAGTAACACAAAGTTACTATGTACAATGAATGTACAATGTAAGGAGCTTGAGATGACGTTCACTCCCCAGGACTTCCATTCAATCATTGAAAAACACAAAGTATTTTCTATGAATGTTCTAGCATAAAAACGTATTTTCTGTGTGCTTGTGTTATGAAAAAGGGTCGAAGGTGGGGTAACTTTCCTTCTTTTTCAATATTAGTAACTTCCGAGTGAAGAACCAATAGCGTATGTGCTGCATCCCTAGAAAATGTGAAACATTCTCTTTTTAAGAAAAGAATGAGTAGCTGGTGGGGTTGTATGCAAGAGATGGCATGGGCTCACTGCTTATTTCAATGATGGTCATCAAAGAATGTGAACCAATCAGTAGATGTAGCTGCCCGACTCTGAAAGATTTGGTGCAGAGTTTGATATTCTTTTACTTTGTTCTCTCACCCTCTTTCTTTTAAACATTAAAGCTCACTTCTAACCAATATCTCTTTTCCATTTTACCTCTTCACACACCAACACTCGTATCTTTTGACCCCTCTCCCCTCAATCACTCTTAGGATTACTTCCGGGGTAGGAAACACTGGTTATCGTGAATCCATGGAAGTCATTTAAGCTCACACATTGATCCCCATGTATTATCCTAAAAGCATGCGTTGCTCAATGATTTTCTTGACATTAAAGCTCAAGAAATCAATGTTAGTGTAAGTATGCTCATAAAGATAAGAATGAAATTTGAGCATTTTAAGCATTTAAGATTTCTCAAAACTTTGAATGAATGAATGAATGATCTTGAAAGAATAGGAAGGTTTTGAGAATCTGAGAATGATTTAAATCAGATCAAAATTCATGAAGAATTAGAAATAAGGGATATCAAAGACGTAAAATGTTTATATGAAGAAAATATAAACATGTTAACAATGAAAGCACATATTATGATGAAATGACGTCTGATCTCAAACAATGTAGAGTACAAACGGGAGTATTACCATAGAAAGATTTAACATTTGATACATGGTAATAACAAAGTCAAGAAATGTACTGAACCGATGTGTGTAGGAATACTTGACAAAGTATATGAAATGAAAATACACAAGTATTATTCTTTAAGAACACACGGTCAGATAGTCATCAAAGTATCCAAAATCATTTAAAAATGGACTTCTCAATTCATGAAAACATTTTAAGAATGTGAAGTGGTTTGAACATTTAAGAAAATAATTTTTCACATGTGAAAGTTGGTCATCTTTCAACAAGAGTTAAAGATTAAGATATAGAAAGTTATACCTGTAAGTTCCCCCTAAAATGAATATTCTCATTTAAGCTTTCTTGAAATCTGTAACAATTCAAATTATTAGAAAAATATAACCATGAAAATCTAATGAAGTTCTTATATCTTCTCCCCCTAAAAGATATAGCAGTGTAATTTATAATAACTCCCCCTCAAATAAAAAACTTCTTGAAAAGATATTATTTTGAAATCATCCGTCAGAAGAAAAACATTTGAGATCGGGTTCTGAACAGTAGTATTCAGAAGCCATGATTACATATTCTCCGGTGAGAATAGTAATGTTCAGATTTACCAATGAAGAACGGGTCCTGATCTGATGTAACCAGAAACCATAGTCACTTGAAAAAATAACCGGCAAGATAAAAGATTTTGGTAATCATTTCAAAAATGATTCCGCCTTCGTCAGTAAATGATGAATAATAGTAACTGTTCACAATTTCCAAAAACACAAACAATATAAGCACATATTAAGATATACTCCCCCTCGAATCAGGGAATAGCATTCAACATACCTAATTTGCTGACTAGAAAGGTAAACCTCTTTTCATCCAACGGTTTGGTGAAAAGGTCAGCCAATTGGTAGTCTGTTTGCACAAAATGCATCTCTATGTCGCCCTTTTCCACATGATCCTTGATGAAGTGATACCGTACATCTATGTGTTTAGTCTTTGAGTGCTGCACTAGATTAGCTGTTATGGCTATCGCGCTCTTGGAATCACAGTAGATAGGTACTCGTTGATAGGAATAACCGAAGTCTTTCAATTGTGTCTTCATCCAGAGGACTTGCAAACAACAGCTTGCGGCAACTACATATTCAACCTCGGTGGTGGAAATAGAAACACAATTCTGTTTCTTTGACGTCCAACTTACCAACTTGTCGCCTAAAAACTGACATGATCCTGACGTGCTCTTGCGATCCAGTTTACATCCTTCGTGGTCAACATCTGTGTAGGCGGTTAAATCAAAACTAGAACCCTTAGGATACCAAAGGCCTAACTCGGGAGTGCCTTTGAGGTACCTAAGAATTCTTTTTACAGCGACTAGGTGAGATTCCTTCGGGTTCGCTTGATACCTAGCACAGAAACACGTGGCAAACATAATATTCGGTATACTTGCTGTTAAGTACAATAATGAACCAATCATGCTATGACACACTTTTTGATCTACAGATTTACCATACAAATCAGTATCTAAAAGTGTTCCTGTTGCCATTGGTGTTTTCATTACTGAACTTTCAGACATATTAAACTTTTTCAAGATATCTCGAATATATTTTGACTGATTGATGAAAATGCCTTCGGGTAACTGTTTTACTTGAAGACCAAGGAAAAATGTCAGTTCACCCATCATTGACATTTCAAATCGAGATTCCATGATTTTAGAAAAGTTTTTACAAAATTTAGGATTTGTAGAACCAAAAATAATGTCATCCACATAAATTTGTATTAGAATCATATTTTCACCTTGCTTTTTTAGAAAGAGAGTTGTATCGATTGTACCTTTCTTAAACCCTGAAGCGAGTAGAAATTGGGTAACGTTTCATACCATGCTCTCGGTGCCTGTTTTAATCCATATAGTGCCTTTTTCTAGTACATAGACATAGTCTGGGTGTTTCGGATCGACGAAGCCTTCGAGTTGAGCAACATAAACTTCTTCATGCAGAATCCTATTCAAGAATGCAGACTTTACGTCCATTTGATAGACTGCAAAATTCTTGTGGGTTGCGTAAGATAGAAAGATCTGAATAGCTTCAATTCGTGCTACAGGTGCAAATGTCTCGTCATAATCAATTCCCTCCTGTTGGCAATAACCCTTGGCAACCAGGCGAGCTTTATTTCTAACTCCAACTCCAACTTCATCTCACTTATTTCTAAAAACCCACTTTGTGCCAATCACCGATTTTCCTTCAGGTAGTGGGATAAGTCGCCAGACCTTGTTCCTCTCGAATTGTAGAAGCTCATCTTGCATAGCTAAAATCTAGTCAGGATCACGCAAGGCTTCTGATGCTTTCTTTGGCTCCAAGGAACTAAGAAAACTCGAATAGAGACAGAAATTTGCAGATGTCGTCCGCGTTTTAACACCACAATGTACGTCAATGATAATGTTATGTAGGGGGTGATCTCTCGTCCATCTTGTAGTGCTCGGAAGTGTTTGAACAGAGATCTGTGTGTTGCCATCATCGTATTCATCATATATTTCAGGAACAACCTCAGATGTACTTGGGACATCTTGTACATTTGTTTCTGATTGAAGTAATTCTAGAGCAGCAGAAGAAGTACTCGGGACTTCTCTTCTAGAATATGTATCTCCAGAAGGAGACTCGGTGTTAGAATTTTCTGAAATAACAGGTGTAGATGTACCTGATGAGGTTGTTGTGGTGAAAAGTTCAGAATGTCCAGAAATAACTTCTGTAACAACTAGGACCTCTGATGTTCATGCGGATATGTCTGATTTTTCGAAATCTGCACAAATATCCATAAATGCATCAGGAAACAGTAAATCTAACTCAGATGTAACATGAAGTGAGTCAGAAAGCTTAGACTGTGAAAGTGCGGGTTTTATTTTATCTTGAATAGAAGCCTTCTGTTTAAGCTTGAGTTCTGAACTTCTATGTTCAGAAGTCAGAGTAGATGATTCATCAAACGACACGTTCATGCTCTCCATGATAGTCTTGGTTCGTCTATTATAGACCCGATAGGCTTTTGACATCAAAGAGTATCCTACAAAGTAGCATTCGTCCGCTTTCTTGTCGAACTTGCCAAGACTGTCACGATCGTTTAGGATGTAACACCTGCAACCAAAAACGCGAAGAAATTTAATATTCGGCTTTCTATTATTTATAAGCTCATACGCTGTTTTCTTATGTCCCTTAATCACAATGGTATGGTTCTGAGTAAAGCATGCAGTAGCTACGACTTCAACCCACAGATACATTGGAAGACCAGAATATGCCAACATCATTCTAGCAGCTTCAACAAGGGTTCGGTTCTTCCTTTCGACCACACCGTTCTGTTGAGGTGTGTAGGCAGCAGAAAACTTGTGATAGATCCCAACCGACGTGAGATAACACTGAAGCGTATCTTTATTGAATTTTGTGCCATTATCACTTCTCAATATCTTAACCGGTAGTTGAAGTCGAACCTCAATCTTTTTGATGAAGGCAATGATTAATTCTGGCGCATCAGATTTATTCCTTAAAAATTCCAACCAAGTGTATCTAGAGTACTCGTCTATCATCATAAGTATGTACTTCTTCCCATTAATAGACTGAGTTCTCATTGGGCCGCAAAGGTCCATGTGAATAAGCTCTAGAGATGTTGAGCAAGAGAATTTTGTCTTTGCTTTATGTGAACTACGTTTCATCTTTCCCATCTCGCAAGTGGGGCATAGAGAATCTTTCTCAAACCTCAGTTCTGGTAGACCTTTGACTATGCCATGTCTCGCCAATTGATCTATCGCTTGAAAATTCTGGTGAGACAGGCGCCAATGCCAAATCCAACTTTCAGCTTTTGATGCTTTGGCAATTAGACAAACAGATCTAGTTGTAGAAAGTGTTGGAAAATGCATTGCATATAGATTTCCTTGACGTTCCGCTCTAAAAACCTCACAACCGTCCTTGTCTTAAATGAAACAACTATCAACAGTAAACCGAACATGGAAATGACTGTCGCAGAATTGAATTGTGTTGAATAGATTATGATCAAGTCCATCTACAAACAGTACGTTCTTGATTGTCATGGTGCCGTTTTTCAATGAACCGTGTCCTCTAATGATTCCATTAAGGTTAGAATTTGCGAAGCTGATAGTCCCTGCAGGTTCCTCAACATAGTTATGTAATAGATGCTTAAATCCAGTCATGTGTCTCGAGCATCTTGAATCAATGTACCACAGATGTGAGGCTTGCAAAAAGGACAAATCACTTCTTCTTAGGTACCTCAAAGGCACTCCCGAGTTAGGCCTTTGGTATCTTAAGGGTTCTAGTTTTGATTTAACTACCTACACAGATGCTGACCACGCAGGATGTAAACTGGATCGCAAGAGCACGTCTGGATCATGTCAGTTTTTAGGCGACAAGTTGGTAAGCTGATACCAAATTTGATCCCAAATACTAGCATATATTCAATACACAGATTAAGAACATAACTTTTATATATCAAATCATATGATTACAACTAGTCACAGATCTAACTCGTAGTGCAAGTCTCACACATGTGTGTGTGTTCTCAGTGTTCCAATTCCTTACCAATCCAGTGTATGTTCGTATCTACCAATCTAACAAGAAGACGAACTATTTATATTAAGTCAAACTAAGTTGACTTTACAATACAAGCCCTTGAACTATCAAACTATTACAAACTAGACCCTCTATTTTAATCTTGAATACAATTCTAGTCTAACAGTGTGTTTGTGTGTGGGTGTGTGTAGTATGTATGTGCAGGGTCGTTTTCTGGCCCGTTCTATCTGTTCATTTGAAAAGGGCCCCCAAGAACACACAGGGCCCAATTTCAATTCATCTTATGCCTAATATGTAGCCAAAACATATCTTACCTTAAAAAAATTGGGCCCTAAATATCAAAAGGTGGAGACGGGAGACGGCTTGGAACGATTCAACAATCATCGTCTACAATCTCCTATTCTCCTTCTCCAGTTCTAGCTTAATAGCTTTTTATTCCCGATTCTGCAGTTGTCGATTGAAATTATCAAGTCTCAACAATGGACGATTCAGATTTTTAAGCTTTCAATTTCATACGGGCGATTAATCTCACATTCTTCATCCTACTTCTACAAATCTACAATCAGCTCCAAACATCTAGTCTTTCAATTTCATACAACATTCCAGTGGTAACTGGTTCGGTGGTTGAGTGGTTCCAAACATCTAATCTTTCAATTTGGAGTTTTGTTGTTTTGGACTGTTTGGATCTTGCCTCTTGAAGTCTTGATATCATTGGAGTTTGGACCAAAGTAGAACTATCAACTATCAAGTATCGCACAAACAATAGGTAATTCCATTTATTTAACTTAAATTCAATTTTTTGTTGTCTCTTTTCTTAAACAGGAGTTGTTTTGAGTAAAATTTATCACATACGAGCAACTGTAAGTGGTAAGGTTTACTATGTACAAAGGCATACCTCCCTAACCCCTATTCAGCCAATTGGATTGATGAATTGGTATCTCTTTTTATTTTGCGAAAACACTTCAATTTTATCTGTTTACATGTTATGTTCCTATTATAGATTTCAAGAGTTTTATGAAGAAGGGGAGAGAGAAATGTTGTTGAACGAAGTATCTGAACTGCGGAAGCAGGTGCTTGTGAATTCTTATGGAACCTAACCTACCCTCTCTATCAAATATCTTGATTCCCTTGTTATTTAAATCTTCATAACTAAATCATCTTTTGATTTATGATTTTTACTTGTTTAGGTTCAATGGTTCATTGATGAATGATGATTGAATTAGAAATTAAGAATTTAACATACTCAAAGTCATATTATGTTCATGTTGTTTACTTTAGGAAATCAAAAGTTCAAAATTAACATATTGTTTAGTACTTCTGCTGTTAGGTTTAAATATTGTATCCAATATTTAATTAGAAAGTCAAAGTTGTAAGGTCAACATTGTCAAAATCAATAATGTCAAAGTCAAAGTATATTTTGTCAAAGTCAATACTGTTTAGTTCCTTTGTTGTTAAGTCTTGTAATAGACTTGTGGTATAAATAGGGTTTTGTCTTTGTAATTGTGGTAAGCACGTCATTGTAATATCATTATGAGATATATGAATAATTCGAGATCTACTTTCTCTCTCTCTCTCTCTCTAATTCTTGAGATTGTCACATCATTTTATGAGATTTAGCTTGATAGATTGGGATTTTGTAATTCACAATTGGTATCAAAGCCATACCAAACGTATTCAGAAAGATCACTATATCAGATTTGGATCAATTTCAAAGAATTTTGAATTCTTGATTTCAAAAACTCGTTTTCTGGAAATTCAATGTTTGATCACATTTTTCATCGTTCTGTTAAAATTTATGTGTTCAAATAAATCAATGACAATCGATTTGTGTTTATAATCACTTTGTATTCACACACTTTCACAAATTGATCACTGATTTTGATGTAATTTTTGAGTTCTTCATTTTTTTTGAAACTCGATCAAAGACACTGTAATTCGTTAAATCACACTGTATTTTTCAGTTTTTGATCTTAATTGTTTGGTCGAACTGTGTTCTAGATTGTATTTCGAATCGTTTGGGATCAAGTACATACAAATTTGCAGGTTTGAAATTGATTTTTTTTTTGTTTGAATTTGCAGTTTTGAAGATGATGAACTAGCGCAAATGTCTATGAATCTCGCGCAAAGTTTCATTTGAAGATTGATGTTTGCTGCAGTTGTGAATCTTAATTTCAAATCAAATTGAAGTTGTGATTGGTTGACTCTATAATGGGTCGGTGAAAATCAATTGCAAATTGGTGGTGAATTGGAATTGTAAACTGTGGCTGCAGTATGGATTATTCAATTAAAAATAGCATATGGTGTAGGTGAAATTCAATCGGTGGCTGCATCAAAGTGATTGGACCGTGATTAATTTTTTTTATTGTTTGGCAGATTCAAGATCAATGAGTCGGTGGTGAAATGGTTATTTGCTATCATGGGACGGACTTTGTTTTTGAGTTTTGCACCAAGAACATTTCACGCAAACATGAGGTTTGCGCTATAATCTTCTCACGCAAAATCCAAATTTGCGCCAACCACATCTGGCGCAAAATTCTCCATATTTCAAACTTTGCGCCAATTCCAGGTTTCACATTCTTCACACCGATCGAAGGAAGAACCTCGGTCAATTTCCCAGTCACACACACCAGTCGCACACATTTACACACTCAGTTCACACACAAACATCGCACTTCTTGTTCACTGAATCGATTTGCACGAGCATCAGGTTCAATTTGCGCTATTCTCTATTGAAGCAAACCACAAGTTTGCGCTAAACGTTACTGGCGCAAAAGAATAGTTTTGCGTCACCAGGCTAGCAGGTTTGCATCATTCATTTTGCAGATTCAATTAGATATTCCAAGTGATGAAATTCACGTTTCTCAGTTCAAATTTTTCTATCTAACCTGTGATTTGATGTTTCAATTGATTTGCGAGTTTCATGGTTGCACTTTAAACATAAATTGATTTGTGCATCCAAGTTAATTGATTTGTGCATCTAAGTTAATTGATTTATGCAACCAGGTTAATTGTTTGTACTTTCAGGTTAATTAGTCTGCACCATTCAAGTTCAATTAGTCTGCACTTTTGATACACATGACCTGCAAGTTTCTTGTTAAGAGATACAGGTTTCATTTGGTTTCAATTGATCACAGGTTTCATTCTGTCTGCAGGTTTCAGTTGATCACAGGTTTCATTTGGTACATGTTTCAGTCAATTTCTTCTTCTCTGCAGAAAAGAAAATTGTTTGAAAGTTGTTCTGCACAGGAACAATTTACAGTCTAATCTCTTGTGCAAGTTTCAAGTTTCAAGCTGCAAGTTATAGTTTGAACATAGATTGGTTTTATGTGTTGCTTGCAAGCACCTGCAGTTTTGAAAATACAGTCTGCATATGCTTTTTGATTTACATATTCATACAATTTGCAGGTTTCCAGTGTAAACAGCCTGTGATTCAGTCTGAAAGTTTCCAGTGTAAACAGCCTGTGATTCAGTTTGTAATCTGCACAGTTTGTGGTTTGAATTTTCAAGTAAATGCAGTGTTGTGATCTGCACAGTTTGTAAATTGGTCTGCACAATCTGCTAGTTTTTTTTTGTAAAGAATCTGTGAGTCTAGTGGTCTGCGTGTTTATGTATGTTTTAGTGAACTAATCAAATGTGTGAGTTTCAATTTGAAAGTGTTCTGCAGGTTTGAAAGTTTTGAATTAATTTGATCTGCGAGTTTCAGTGATTTGAGAATTTCAGAGATTAAATTTTTCTGAGTTTATTTTGTGATGATCTGAGTTTGACTTTCAATCAAAATTTCTGAATTGTTTGGGAACGATCATTCTTTTTCAAGCTGATTTCTCATTCAAGTTGTCAATTATGTACAAGCCTGAGATATCTGTTATAGATGCTGAACGAAATACTTTGCAAATTAAAAACTCAGAATATCTCAAAAGGATTCAGGAGTTGCAACTTCAATTGTTCAACTGTGTTAAAACTCCTGAATGTATAAAGTGTACTAATACTATTTCTAATTTTTCAGGTATCATCTATGAAAAGGAGAAAGAGATAAAAGAGAAAGAGAGAGAGATTATAAATATTCAAAGCCAACTGAAGACAACTGAACAGAAATCACCGGAGCTGCAAGCAAAATCAGTTGAGCTTCAAAACAAGTTTAAGGCTTTCGAAGAGAATATATTTGCTTTGGAAAGTACAAATGCTGATCTTAAAAAGAGGATATTTGTCCTGGTAATAGAGAATGTTGATCTAATTAAAAGCATCCAAGCAGGTAAAGTTAAATCAAAACTGGAGACATCTTCTTTTCTATAGAAGTCTGAAATTTCCAAGAAAACTCTCCAAGAGAAAAAGGATTTGGAGCATAGATGCAGGAAACTTTCTAAGCAGGTGTAGAATTCGAAAAGATAGTAATTTCTGAAAGAGACACTTTTGCGAAAGAAAGACAAGTTCTTGAAGCTAAAATAACTGAACTTCCCACACAGATTTCTACTTTACAAGACTTGCTCGAAAACGAAAGACAATTTTTCAAAGATCAGAAAAAGTCTTTTGAACTTGAAAAGAAAAATAACGAAAAGAGAAATACTGGGATTTTCAAAGATATTTCTAACAAAACCAAGAACATGGAAAAAGATTTTGAGCTTGAACGTTTACATTTCGAATCTGAGATATCTATGCTTACATCCAAAATAACTGTTTTATAATCAGATGTTCAAAAAGAAAAGAAGGCCAGGTCTGATTTGAAACAGAAGTTTGACACACTTTCAAATGGAAGAAACATTTTGACCAAACAGATAAAAGACTTAGAAGCTGTAAACATTGAAATGTCAGAAAAGATTACAGCTGATGTGATTGATCAATCACCTGTTGAAAATTCAACAGAATCAGTCTGTTCTTTCAAAACAGCTTCAAGTTCTATTAATGAGAAAAATGTTTTGAAAAAGAAAACTGTCAAATCAAATCAGATCAGACCATCTAATTTATTTTATGACAAATCTCTTGATGGTTCAGCGAGTTTCTATGTAAAATCTCTTGGAAAAAATTCTAGGAAAAATCAGATGGTCTAGAGAGAGAAGGGTTCTTCAGATGAAGAGAAGAACAAAGACAAAACATATGCATCCACAACCAATGCCAAAAAGAACAGTGAGCATAAAGGTAAATCTTTTGGTAATTCTGATACTTTTTATTCTACTAATCATCTTATCAGGATTGCTCAAAAGAAAATATGTTGTTCTTACTGTGGAGCACATGACTTTGTAAGTAAAAACTTTGTCAATTACTGGTATGGTTCTTACTCTATAAACCCCACAAGAACTGCAACTAACACATCAGGACCCAAATACTAGTGGGTACCAAAATCTAAATATGTGTTGCAGGCACCCAAAGTTTAAGGGGAAGCAAAGAACAATGGCTCTTGAATAACACAGTTCAAGACCCGCACCTCAATGTCAAGATTATGGCTTCTAAGTACATCAGCTTAGGACCCGTACCTCAAAAATTAAAGACCTCTACTCCTATCATGATATGAGGATTGTACTCCAATACTCAAACGAGGAAATCAACCATCAAGGGGGAGTACTTTCTTTTCTGAAATATGCATTAGAGAGATATGACGGACTACATTCCCGAAGGAATTGTAGATCTCTATCCTGTACTTTTTCACTGATAAATCTTACTGATATGACGAACTACATTCCAGAAGGAATTGTGGATCTCTATCTTGTTTTCATTGATAAATCTACTGTTGCATAATTTATAGGGAGAGTAAAGGTGATGGTTTCTGATCACATGACAGATCAGGACCCGTTTTTCAATGTTCAGACATGGATATTTTGCTAATATCCAGGGAGAGCTTAATAGATCTATCTCATTCTATCATGATTTGAGAGGGAGCTTAAAAGTAAGTATCTTCTAATCCTAGATCTCTGATTGTTTGAACGAAGAACAACTTTCAAGCATGAAAAACGTTTTCTGAAATGTTCAAACCACTTCTCGTTCTGAAAAGATTTTATGAATTAAGAAGTGTGATTTTAAATGTTTTTCATTTTGAGATTTAATGTTTATCTGACTGTGTTTCTAAAGATCAATACTCGTGTATTATCTTATCCATATACTGTAAAGTATTCACACACACAGGTTCAGTACTTCATTTGAATTTGTTATTACCATGTCTCATAATGAACATATTTTTCGATGGTAATACCCTCGTTTGCTTTCAAAGTTGTTGAGCATCATTCATCTTTTTCAAATTTGTGATTTTATTGCTAAGTTGTTTATATCTGTTCATATAAACAAAATATCCAGTTCTCTGATACCCTACTCATTTTATTTGATCTGATTGATACATTGTCAGATTCTCAAAACAATTTTCTTGATTTCATTTCATTCATTCAATATCTTTGTTTTGAGAGATATTCAAAGTTCAATTGCTCAAATTTCATGAGCATACATTTTGACAATGATATCATACACTTTGTGCTTAACTGTTCAGTTAAATTGTTGAGCAACCATGCTTTTTAGGACTTACATGGGATTCGTGTGTGAGCTTAAACAGAACTTCTATGGATTGACGTCAACCAGTGTTTCCTACCCAGGAAGTTATCCTTGAGTGATTGAGGGGTGAGGGGTCAAAATCAAAGAGTGGGGGAGAAAACTCATCCAATTGAGTTTTTCTCATTATGTGGAGCAGTAAAATGGAAAAGAGAGTTTGGTTAGAAGTGAGCATAATGATAAAAAGAAAGAGGGTGCGAGAACAGAGTTAAAAGAATATCAGAACTCTGCACCAACCACTTTCTGAGCCGGGCAACCCGATCTTCTGATTGGTTCACATTCTTTGGTAACCATCATTGAAACAGGCAGTGAGCCCATGCCAACTCTTGCAATTACTGTAGATCCCAGTGCAGTGCAATCACAAGTAAATATGATCAAAGATGAACAGTTTATAGACCACAGTAACTAGTCATATGATTGATAATACTTCAAAGGTTTAGGTTTACAGAGAGAATTTCTTATCAGGGTTTGTAAACCTAATAACTAGAAAACTGAATAATGAAATTATGAACTTTTTAACCTTTCAAATGAAATAGAAAACAACTTTAAATACTTAGGCACGCAGGCCTGATGGGCTTATGGGCTTGGGCCCATCTAATTAATTAACTTTAGAATAATTACATTACGAACTCTTATAAATACTTTATTCCACTTTCAACACACAGGACTTTCAGTCCTAACAATCTCCCCCTAAAGTTGAATAAAGCATTTATCTTCTTGAAATCTTCAAACATTGATCTTCTTTCCATCTTGAATCTTTGAAGAACTTTGATGTTGTTTGACTTCATGTCTTTCCATGCTCCCCCTTGAATAAATCTCTTGTTCTTCATAGTATCAACTTTGTAACCAGATTCAATGTACAGTAGCCTCGACTGAACGCACTATCAAGCAGCTTTCAGCTGTAAAAACTCAATCACATCGGATCAACACACAAGAAAGATAATGTGAGAGTTACTTGACATTCCACGATGCATCTTCAGTTTAAAAAAAAGAATCTGTCTTTGAACCGCGAGTTGAATAGATTTGTTTTCTTCTCAAGAACTTGTTTCAATCAGCGCATAGGAGGAATGATAAACAAACTTGTAGCAAACACCACATGATACGGGAAAGAAAAAATCTTTAAAAAAAATCTTCATCTTTGAAAATTGAGTTGCATTAAACTCATATCTTCATCTCTTTGATAAATGAAATAGCATCTTCATCTCTTTGATCTCTAGACTGTCTTCAGAAATAACTTTCTTTCTTTCTTTAAAACTTTGAAATTGAACTTTTTCTCCCCCTTTTTGATGATTGTGAGCATCATGATCATCAAAACTTCTTCAATTTCAGCACTTTCTTTGATCTCATGATCATCAAAACTTCTTCAATTTCATGAAATGTATATATCCGAATCTTTTCAAATTCAGACATAATGAGCAAGGTAACCCTGATTCAACAGATGAAACAGTTAGTATGCCTGTAAGTAGCACGGATCCACTTTGTACAACGGATGTACATTGAAAAGGAGCTTTTGTGATGTTCACTCCCCCAGGGCTTCCATTCAATCATCGAAAAACCACAATGGAATTTTCTCTGAATGTTATGACAAGAAAATGCATTCCTTGTGTGTACGTGCAAGTGTATGAATGATTGAAGCTACTTAGCTTTTTCAGGCTCAAATTGTGTAAACTGTTGAGACAGCAACATGTATTACACGGACTCAATGTGCATGAAAGAGGTGCGAAGGTGGGGCAACTTTCCTTCTTGTTCAATATCTAAATCTTCCGAGTGAAGACTAGATAGCAGATGTGCTGCTTCCCCAAGAAAGTGAAACATTTCTTTTTCGAGAAAGAAACGAGTGGCTGGTGGGGTTAATGCAAGAGTTGGCATGGGCTCACTGCCTGTTTCAATGATTGTCACCAAAGAATGTGAACCAATCAGTAGATGTGGCTGCCCGGCTCAGAAAATGGATGGTGCAGAGTTCTGATATTCTTTTAACTCTGTTCTCACACCCTCTTTCTTTTTAACATTAAAGCTCACTTCTAACCAAACTCTCTTTTTCATTTTTTTTTCCGCTCCACACAATAAGAAAAACTCAACCGGATGAGTTATCTCCCCCACTCTTTGAGTTAAGACCCCTCACCCCCAATCACTCAAGGATAACTTCCGGGGTAGGAAACACTGGTTAACGTGAATCCATGGAAGTTTTGTTTAAGTTCTCACACAAAACCCATGTAAGTCCTAAAAAGAATAGTAGCTCAACAGCTTAACTTGAACATTTAAGCTCAAATAAGATAACACTTTCAAAATGTATGCTCATTAGATTTGAGCAATTAAACTTTGAAGATTTCTCAAAACAAGAATATTGAATGAATGAAATGAAATCACGAGATTTGTTTTGAGAATCTGACAATGTATCATTCAGATCAACTAAACTGGTTAGGGTATCAAAGAATTGGATATTATGTTTATATGAACAAATATAAACAATTTAGCAATGAACGCACAAATTTCGAATAATGATAGATGCTCAACAACATTGAATATCAAACGGGGGTATTACCATCGAAAAATTGTTTTGCTATGAGACATGGTAATAACAAATACAAATGAAGTACTGAACCTGTGTGTGTGAATACGTTACAGTATAAGTATAAGATAATACGCAAGTATTGATCGTTAGAAACACACAGTCATTTAAACATTAATGCGCAAAAAGTGAAAAACATTTAAATTCACACTTCTAGATTCATGAAACCTTTTGAAAATCAGAAGTGGTTTGAACATTTCAGAAACTGTTTTTCATGCTGGAAAGTTGTTCGTCTTCCAAACAATCAGAGATCTAGAGTTAGAAGATACTTACTTTTAAGCTCCCCCTCAGATCATGATATAATTATTTAGGTCTTTTAAGTTTCCCCTGGATAGTTGCAAAATATCCAGGTCTGAACGTTGAAGAACGGGTCCTGATCTGTCATGTGATCAGAAGCCAAAATTCGTTGAAGTTCGGGTTCTAAGCTGATTTACTTAGAAGCCATTGTTCTTCTACTCCCCCTTGACAGTAGGTGCCTGCAACAAAGAATCAGTTTTCGGCTTTGGTACCCACTGGTATTTGGGTCCATGAATGTTAGTTGCAGTTCTTGTGGGGGATATAGAATAAGAACCATACCAGAAATGATCACTGGTTTTGTGAATGTGATCATGTTTTTGACAATAAGAACAGTGGTATTTCTTACCTGATAACCTGAGTAATTGATCTCTCGAGTAGATATGATCAGGTTTACCTTTATGCACTTTGTTCTTCTTGGCATTGACCGCATGTACACATGATTCTTTTTCTTTCAGCTCATCTTCAACTGGTTTCTTCTTCCAGACCAGTTCCTCATCTTTGTATCTCTTTCTTCTAGAGCGTGTACCTGAACCATCTATATTGCTATCATAGAAAAGGTTAGTTTTACGAATCTGATCAAAAGATTTAACTGACCTTTGTGTAGAGACAGATTTCTGATTTGAGCTTGATACAGACTTTTCAAGCACTTTAATCGTTGAAGCGAAGTTGTCTCTTTCTTGAACAAGCAGGTCAATCTTCTTCGTGAACTCAGACTTCGTTTTCTGCTCTTTTAGTGCCTTCTCAGATAGTTCAGATAACTTGGCAGTAAGCTTTTTGATCTCAGTCTCAAACAAGCTTCTTTCTTCTTCAAATCCCTTCTCAGCATTGTTTCTTTGGCCAGATATTTCTTTGAAGACACCAACATTCTTTTGTTCAATGGCCTTCTTCTCTTTGGCAAACTTCTCTCTTTCTAGAATGATTACTTTCTGAAAATCAGAAACTTGCTGAGAAAGTTTTATGCATTTCAGCTCAACTTCTTTCTTCTCATCAGCACATTTTCTCGAGAATTCTGAGAACTTCTTTGCGAAAGATTTCTCTTTAGTCTCAAAATCAGATTTGTGTTTAGCAAGCAGTTGCTCCAAATCAGATAAACGCTTTTGAAGATCTGCATTTGCATCTTTCAGTTCAGAAATCTTTTCCTCAGAACTTTCAACAGAGACTATTTGCTGAGTTTTAGCTTCCAAAATAGAGATCTTTCCTTTTAGCTCAGAGTTCTCAGCTTCCAATTCTCTTCCTGTTAATAAACCCTTTGTCCCTAACACCAACCATTCAGTACAATCCCACAGCTCTTTTCCTGTCATTTTGTTAGAATTTATTTGACCAATAATTTCACTGAAAATGTCACTAATAAATTCACACGAAATACTATGTGTCATATAATTTCTAGCATAATTATTGGCACTCTCTCTTTGCTCCTTTTCCACAGGAGAAGCTTCTGGCGGAATTTGGGATTGGTTCTCTCCTTCAGTCAATGATAATCTGATATAGGGACCCACTTCATTTTCATCTACAAAATACAAAAAATCAGCTTTCCATTCTTCATATTCTCTTTTGGACCGTAGCCTTGGTAGGTTCATCATTTTGATCGTTTCGAATAGAGTATATTCGCTCCGGCTTTGAAGAGAGATGAAACTTGAAAGTGCAGGGACCAAAAGTGACAAATTGTGAAACTTGAAAGTTTCGGGTCACATATGACACACTACTGAAACCTTGAAGTACGGGGGCTAAAAGAAATGCACTGCAAAATGATCGTTAGACAAAAAATTTGACCTTTTTTTTTTTTTTTTTTTTTTTAAACCCGGTCGAGCAGGGTACCGGTCAAGCAAAGGACCGGTATAAACAACGTACCGGTCGAACCAAAGGACCGGTTTAAACAACGTATCGGTCAAGCAAAGACCGGAATATGCAAGATACCGGTCGAAGGAAAGACCGGAGTAAGCAAGTACCCGGTCGAAGGGTAAGACCGGAGTAACAAGTACCCGGTCGAATGGCGAAGACCGAAATAGCCGAGTATCGGTCGAATGCTAGACCGGAAACCACTAAGGTCCGGTCGATGCACCTACCCGGTCGAAGGGAAAGACCGGAGAATGCTAAGGTCCGGTCGAAGGGAATGACCGGAGATCACAACTACCCGGTCGAAGTAAGGACCGGTGTTTACAAACTCTCGGTCGAAGGCTCGGATCGAATAACTATCGGTCAAAACAATAATATCGATAAACACACGTAACAGATACGATCGATTAACATATAAGGCCGATAAAAACGATGAATCGACCGAAGAACATGATGAATTTCTGGGATTCGACCGATGAACACAATTAAACCAACAGAAATCAATTCAACCGATGCGATCAAAAACCACAGAAACTTCGATCCTTCGATCGAATGAAACACAGATAATCAATAAAAAAATCGACCGGATGCGATAACACAGAGAACTCACTTAGACCGAGTTTGCAAATATATGATATTTCCATATTCGATCGATAGCTATTAATTTTTCCAGAAGAGAGATTTCGATCGAATCACAGACACAAAGACTTAACTTTGCAGATATCGATTAATCAGATAAACACAGAATGCAAACACTAACAATCAATTAAAGCAATTATCACAAGTAATTGATTTTAGGGTTTTAGACAAACCTTTTTACTGGATCAAACCTTTTTGCCTATTTGCTCTGATACCAATTGTAGATCCCAGTGCAGTGCAATCACAAGTAAATATGATCAAAGATGAACAGTTTATAGACCACAGTAACTAGTCATATGATTGATAATACTTCAAAGGTTTAGGTTTACAGAGAGAATTTCTGATCAGGGTTTGTAAACCTAATAACTAGAAAACTGAATAATGAAATTATGAACTTCTTAACCTTTCAAATGAAATAGAAAACAACTTTAAATACTTAGGCACGCAGGCCTGATGGGCTTATGGGCTTGGGCCCATCTAATTAATTAACTTTAGAATAATTACATTACGAACCCTTATAAATACTTTATTCCACTTTCAACACACAGGACTTTCAGTCCTAACAATTACCCCACCAACCACTCGTTTCTTTCTCGAAAAAGAAATGTTTCATTTTCTTTGGGGAAGCAGCACATCTGCTATTTAATCTTCACTCGGAAGATTTAGATATTGAAAAAGAAGGAAAGTTGCCCCACCTTCGCACCTCTTTCATGCACATTGAGTCCGTGTAATACATGTTGCTGTCTCAACAGTTTACACAATTTGAGCCTTATGAAACACAATCATTGTGCTAAATTCTTTCATACAAAAGCACGAGCACAAAGAAAATTTGTTTTTCTGTCAGAACATTCATAGATAAACCTTGTGTTTTTCAATGATTGAATGGAAGTCCTGGGGAGTCATCATCAAACCAACTCCTTAAATTGTACATTCGTTGTACACTGTAACTTTGTGTTATTGACAAGCATTTCTAACTGTTTCATTTGTTGAATCATGGTTACCACATTCATTATATCTGAATTTGAAAAGATTCAGGTATTTACAGTTCATGATTCAGTTATTCAGATCAAAGGGCGGCAACTGTCAAATTATCGTTGAAAGAGGAGATTGTTAGTTGAATAAAAAGAGGGTGATCAAAGACTGTGTTGAAATTGAATATGTTTTGATGATCATGATGCTCACAATCATCAAAAAGGGGGAGAATTTTACAAAGATTCAATATCAAAGTTATGAAGAAAGTTCAAGGTGAAAAAGTCTTGTGGAGAAGTTTAAGAAAGTTCAAGTCAGATGAAAAGAAATCATTCCGAGATGATTCAAGTTCTGAATAAAGATGATTCAAAGATAAATCAAGATGGTTCGTGAAAGTTTGTTTTTCTGAAGACAGTCCAGAGATCACAAGAGATGAAGATACAATTTTTCAAAGATTTTCAAAAGTTGCAAGATTTCAGATTCGTGTTCATGACATGTTGACTTTCAAAGCTTCAAAGTGTAAAAGACTTTTCAAGATTCTCCAAAGGCTGAAAGACTGAAGACTGTTAAAGCTTCAAAGTTCAAAGTTGTCAGAAACAAAAGCTGAAGAATCAAGTGCTGAAGACTAGTGTCAAATTTTTATTAAATCTTGAATACAAAGGGGGAGATTGTTAGGTCTAAATATTGTATCCAAGATTTAATTAGAAAGTCAAAGTTGTAAGGTCAACATTATCAAAATCAATAATGTCAAAGTCAAAGTATCTTTTGTCAAAGTCAATATTGTTTAGTTCCTTTGTTGTTAAGTCTTGTAATAGACTTGTGGTATAAATAGGTTTTTGTCTTTGTAATTGTGGTAAGCACGTCATTGTAATATCATTGTGAGATATATGAAGAATTCAAGATCTACTTTCTCTCTCTCTACTCTCTCTCTCTAATTCTTGAGATTGTCACATCATTTTATGAGATTTAGCTTGATAGATTGGGATTTTGTAATTCACATTTGCAATCTGCAATTAACAATTTAATGTTTTTCTCATTTTGCAATCTGTAATGTAGTCAAAACTCAAAAGCTTTGGGCCTTTGGCATTGGAACTTGGGAGTTAGGAGAACCAAGAATCAATATCAATTTCTCAGTCCTCAAACCAGGGTTGTTTTGTTCATTTATAACTTTTTAGTTTTACTTATTTCGGTCTCAATAGTCATCATGTCTTCTAGGGTTAGAAAAAAACTTTATTACACGTTTTATTGTCCAATGTGTAACAAGGCCCCCAAAAAGTTAGGAACGGCCCTGTGTATGTGTATGTATAAGCTTTAATGGCTCTTAATGAATATTGAATTCTATTAGGACTTTATGGGCTTTAGTCACTCTTAATAACTCTATTGGGCCTTCATGGGCTTTAATGGAATCTTAATCAACTGTATTTGGTCTTCATGTGCTTCCATGACTCTTAATCAATTTTGTTGGGCTTTAATGGGTCGTATAGGACTGTGTTAGGCTTTGATGGGTCGTATAGAATTCAGTGACTAACTGATAGTTAACGAACCCAATTGGGCTTTCATGGGCTGAAGGGGGGTGATAATGAGTTGTATTAAAACTTAATGGGCTTTAGTGACTCTTATTAAACTTGATCGGGCCTTGATGGGTTTTAGTAGTTCTTATTGAACTATAATGGCTATATATGACTTTCAACAGCTATTAATAAATTGTATTGGGCCTTGATTGGCTGTCATGGTCACGTAGGTGGTAACAAACTATACCAGACATTGATGGGCCGTAATGGAAAATTATTATTTGTTTAGAAATCCCAAATTTAAACTCTAAATTAAAAATAAAAATAAATTAAATCTAAATATTTTTTTCTGTAATTTTCGAGTCTTAAAAAATTTGAATAATCCGTCGGTAATTACCGACAAATTGTTTTATTTTAATTTTAAGTTTTTTAAGCTTTTTAATTTTGAAAAAATAAGAATAAAAATTAATTAATCCTAGTTTTGAAAAAATAAATATTAAAATTAAATAATCCGTCAGTAATTCGGTGGGGATTGCGACTTTCCTTAAATTTCCCATTTATCACTCAACAATAACAAATATTAAAATTAAATAATCCGTCGGTAATTAAAATTGTCGAACTTTGCTTATATTGAAGTATCCAGGCTCTCCTTAAAAAAAACAAGTGGTAATATATCTAATTTTGATTCTCTATCAACTAATAATGTAGGATCATTAACATGGTTAAAGCTAAATAGTTTGAAGTCCAGACGTAACATGGTACTCTTTTCTAGACCTGGCAAAAACTGACACGACCCGATACGAACTCGACACGAAATAAACGGGTTTGGGTAATACATTTCAACCCGTTTAAGTAAACGGGTTGACACGACACGACACGGCACGAAAATTAAACGGGTAAGATCAGGGTCAAAATTTTCAACTCGAAAATGACCCGAATAACCCGTTTATATATATATATATATATATATATATATTAAATAGTTACTGTTCTCGTTTGATCCCGACTTATGTAGAGGGATGATCAAACGAGAACAATAAGTATTTAAAAGAACACGATAACTAACAAAATCATTAGTGATTTTACCTTAATGAGCAAAAAAGTCACGCGGACCTGAAACTGTGGTCAAAGTCCATTTTTCGTGTGTTAATGTAAAATCAATAATGATTTTGTTAATTCTCGTATTCTTTTAAATAGTTACTGTTCTCGTTTGAACCCGACTCTATATATGTATATATATAAGTTTTACTTTTAATGCTTTAGATTTTTAGTGTTTTAGATTTGATTATAATTTTGAACTATAAGTTTTGGATTTCTAATGCATTCAATTGAATTTTGTATTTGTATTTTTTTGTGAATTTTCGATTTTTAATTTTAATTTTATAAATGTTAAACGGGTTAGCCGGGTCATGGCGGGTTAGGCGGGTCGGGTTAGGGTTGGGATTTTCTGACCCGTTTATTAAACGGGTCGGGCTACGGTTAGACACTTTCAACCCGTTTAACTTTGAACCCGACACGAACACGACACGATACGACACGTTTGCCAGGTCTACTCTTTTCGATGACCTATGTTGTGTTGAAGGGATATCTATATCTCCGCTCGATTGCATAGAGTCCGCGGTCAGAGGAATAAAATAAAATTGTATTTCGGAGTGATGACTGAGTGGTTGACCCGTCCTCGGTTCAGATTGCAGGCTACAACTCGCCTCTTTTTAGCTTTTGAGTTTTGAAAAAATAAAAATAAAAATAAAAATTAAATAATCCGTCGGTATTACTTTTTATTTCTATTTCTTTAATTTATGAGTTTTGTAAAAAAGTAAATAAAAAAAAATATCACTCCGACGAATTATTTATAATTTATTTTTTAATTAATCAATCCGTTGAAAATCCGTCGGTAATTACCGTCGGATTTCAACTCAGTCGATAATTAACCGATGGATTACCGACGGGTAATTTATTTTTAATTTTTTTGGATCCGTCGATTATGCATTAGAAATTACCGACGGATTATAGCCGTCGGAAATTACCGACGGATTATAGCCTTCGGTAATATCCGTGGCTAAAGTCTGTTTTCTAGTAATGTATAAGCGGAAGTCGCTTTGTTCTTAATTTTTTATTATGGGACTGGTCCTTAACAGGTAAAAAAAATCCCGGATAAAGTCCATAAAACCATTTAACTGAAAGGAGTCCGATCAAGGCACGAACATTAACAACATTATATTTTCTCTAAAATAAATGTGCATATTATGGTAAAAATAGTCTCAAGTTAGGTCGTCAGTGCAGGATGGTGGGACGGGCACACGCCCAGGGCCCATAAAGAAATAGGAGTCCAATTTTTTTTAGTATACAGTAGTAGTTCAAAAATATTAGTAAATAAAAAGAAACACAATTTCTTTAGTATTTAATAGGACTCAGAAAGGATTTAGTATTATATGAAGGGCCCTATATGTATTAACTAATTACATTGAAGAAGAAAATATTTAAATATTTTAATTTGCCATTCATTTTATAGTATTCTTTATTGTTTAGGTAAGTCTTTTTTATCTAGTATCAAAGTCTAAAAACTTGCTTAGAATGCCTTGATATATTCTTTATCATTCATCTCCGACTGACTATTTGATTATTTCATCAGCATAAATTCTATTTTTGTATTAGAATATATAGTAACATTTTGTTATTAACTAAGAAAACTGTTACTTTTTAAAAAAAATTACCAACCTTAAGAGACATTCTAACTTATATCTGTATTTTGAACTTCAAAGTTATCCTTGTTTTTACAAACATTATTGACTTTTTATTACCTAATAATGAGTACATGAATCTTAAGTGTTATTTTTATTAACCCTATTTATACCTTTTTAGTATAACTTTGAGCTAAAATTATTTTACCCATTGAGTCTTTTTGGTTATTTTCACGACTTATTTGCATAAATAAATGTTTAATACTTTCAAGTATTAAATTGGTTTGTTTTATATGAAAAAAGCTACAAAAATCTAATTTAGATATATACATATTACAAGTTCTATAAAAAAGCCGTTTGGAGTCCAACATGATCGAGAAGCAATGAATAAGACGTGGACTGCAGTTTTTGGGCTTAAACCGAGGACTTCAATTTTTGGGCCGGTGTTATAGGTTTCGGTTGGGCTTGCTATGGAAACAATTTTTGGGCTTGTGTTAATTCACTTCTTGGGCTAGCTAAACTTTGTTTTTTGGGCTTATTGTTAAATGACACCTTTGGCCCCAAGGTTACAACTAGCTATATATATGGATGTAGTTAGTGATTAAAAGACACACCAAGTTAGTAAGGAGAAGAGATGGCTCCATTCAGTTCTGTGGTTTTATTCCATTAAACACTCCCTTGTGGTTAAAAGAGGCATCAATCCCGTGAGCTTTAGATCTCACGGTTTAAACTTCCTTTTGGTTAGATTAATATAGTGTGATATTCTCATCTCATTTCGAAGTTTCTTGTGATAAATTGCACGTTACGATTATTGGTTGTGTTTAAGTTCTCATGGTAATTTCCATTTCCTACAGTTTTACTATACTCTTTTACTCATGATTTTATGCCCTCGGTTTCTTTTTCGATCTCGTTTCCATCACAAACCGGAAGTCCGAATTAATCATTTTGGGTTCTAAATCTTCTTTGGTTCACGGTTTGTTGTGGTAGATGCAAATATTGTTCGAGTTTCCAAGTTATTAAAATCAATTCTCTTGTTACATAGTTTCGTTTTACATTCGTCTCGTTAATTCTTAAATCGTTAAAAGAATCATGCAATCTTCAAGTAATACAAGTAAGTATTCCACATTTGAAACAAGGCTTTCCACGCAAGTTTACAATTTTGTCGCTTAATTTTAGTTTTATCATTCTTGCTATATATTCACTGCTATTTACTTTACGCAATTCACATTCTACACTTTCCTTTATGCAATTTAATTCCCCGCAATTTACATTATGCACTTTCCTTTATGCAATTTAATTTCCTGCAATTTACATTCTGTACTTTACTTTATGTAATTTTATTTCCCGCAATTACTTTACGCAATTTATTTATTGTTGTTTATTTTGAGCAATTTAAAATTTGTATTTCTTTTAATAATTAGTTACTTGGGCGGCAAGTTTCCGTTGCTTAATTTGAATTGTTGTAGTTTGCTTGATGTCATCTTCATTATTTGCTTTCAAAGTTCTTACATCTCTTATAATTAGAAACCAAGCGATGACGGGCTAACCGCCTTAGCTTGGGGTATAAAGTGAAATTAGGATCGAGACTATAACACCCCAAAATCTTCGGTCGAAAAGAAGACAGGAAATGGCGATAGTGCTCCGCGCTACTACCCGTGCGGGTCGAACCACGGGGTGATCCGCGCGAGACCTGTCCAAAGCTCTGCGTTATTGCCCGCGCTAGTCAGGTCACACCATCACTCGTGCGCGCGCACTGTACGGACTTAAAAGAGGGAAACCGGCCACCAAACCTCATTTCTCACCAAAACCCTAAATCTCTTCCGTTTTTCTCTACCAAACCGACCCCCAACCTCTAAAACGAACCCTAATCCATTTTTGAGGGTTTTCCTCCTAAAACCATGCGATTCTCCTTCATCTAGCAAGTTGGGAACAAGAACCATAAACCTTTCATCTTATCTTCTTCACCAAACTTTCTAGTGTTTCATCCAACCTTTTTCACCACTTTGAACGTTTGGGAGTTTGTGGTTGTTTTGGGGATCTAGAAGAGTATTGGTGATGGATTCAAACCATGACAAAGGTAATATTCTATTCTCTTCAACTATGGAAGTTAGGGTTTTTGGGATACGGTGAGATCTTCACGTTAAATGTTTAAGGAGCGATTTTATATGGTTGAATATGGATATTTATGGTTGGTAATTTATGGATCTAGGTTTTTGGAATTTCTGGCTTGAGGATCCAAGTCTCCTTAAAAGAGCTCAAGTTGGGGAAAATCTAGATTTAGCCTAAATCTAGCAAGGTGAGTTCAAGTTGATTTGTAAAAACATTGTACATGCCTAAAATGTCTATTTTAGAGTATTTATGTGTGTTACATGATTATTATAAAATGTTGAAATCTTTAATGAGTTTTGCTATTTGAACAAATAAGATTTTATAAATCTCGTGAAACACGATATTTGGGATTTTTGAACACTTTGACAAATAAATCATAAATAAATGGGTTTTGATGATTTATCTTATATATAGAGAGTAGTTGGTGGAAATTCACTTTTAACATATGATTTGGAAATATGCATAGATTATGTTGTGGGACGTTTTGAAAGTATAAATAGCGCGAGTTCCGTTGGAAAAAGGGTTTGTCCCATCCTAATATCGTGATTTGGGTTAACCATACTATTGGTCGTTGGGTTTGCATAACCATTGGTTAAAGGTGTTGTATTGTTTATACTGACATTTATTGTGCAATAAAGTAATTTTGTTGAGTTTTGTCTCATTTTGACTAAAATGAGTCTTGGGGACATTTGTTCGGTTTTAATAGCCCCTTTTGTGAAATTTTGAGTATGATTGTGTTTATTGCGTAACATTTGATGATTGCATGTTTTGAGTGTTTTGGTCATTCAATTGGAGTCATGTAATGTTATAGATTATAATGCAGTGGATCCATAGGCATATGAGTCGGTCTTTATTATTTGAAAAGAAAGGGGCGGTTATTTTCATGTGGGACCGGGATTAGTCATGGGGTCATGGAGGGTCTTATTATAATAACTAGACTTTTATATCTTTATATCGAACTTTAAGTGAAAAGTTCATGTTTGGAGTTGGTCATTGCTTTATATGCTTGTACATATAGCATATGGACTTAAACCGAACTAATTTTGTCAAACCTAACCGTTAGAGGGGTTAAACATGGATAAGTGAAACAATAATTAAACCAAAAATGTGAATAAATTCTCCAAACATGGTAAATATGAAATTTATGAAACTTGAGGGACTAAAAGTGAAAAATAAAAAGATATAAAAACTAAATTTGAGATTAATAATCTCATAATCAGATTTATATCTTCTTCTTCTTCTTCTTCTTCTTCAAACCCTAATTCAAACCTTCTTCCATAAAATTAAGCCTCATATGTTGATTATATGATGAAATATTGAAGATTTGAAGCTAAAGGACCGTTTACCAAGCACTTACCCGGATAAACGCTTACCAATAAAATTTAACACTATCACTTACTTAGCGGGTAAGATTTTAGTCCACCAAAACGGTATCGTATTCAACAATTTTCCCGATAAGCGCTTACCGGTAAAATGTAACACTATCACTTACTTACTGGGTAAGATTTTAGTCCACCAAAACGGTATCGTATGCAACAATTTTCCCGGTAAGCGCTAACCGTGGTAAGAGTCTTTTCCATCACTTACCAGGGTAAGACTCTTGGTCCTTGTCTTAGCTCTTACCGTGTAAGATTCTTGGTCATTGCCATCTTCATTCATAAGATTATATGACTTGGTAAACGCTTACCCGAGTATGCGTTTGGTAAACGACCCCTAAGTCTTGAAGATAAACCATTGGGTAAGTTTATAAATTTAAAATCTAGGTGATTTGAGGAAGGTACATATTAAATTTGTGTGTGTTCTTGTTGTTAGGGGCTGGAGATAAGGGATTAACGGATTCTACATCTTGAAGATGTTGTAATCATCCTTAAGGTAAGAACTTTGATAATCCTAGAGTTAGATGCTTGAATAATTCATGTAGGTTTTGATTTAGATGATGTTAAAGGTTGTTAAACCAAATCAAAGAACTCTAATTTTTCAATAGATGGTTTAGAATCGTTAACAAAATCTTGTGGTAGTGTTGATATGTTGAAAATAGTTAAGTTTGGTGTTGTTGGAAGGAAACAGAAGTTGATGTTGGTTTAAAATTGTGTAAAAAATTAACCACGGATCCAATTGAGGTGTGTGATATGTGGTTGGAAACCTTAGTGTGTCTAGTACAATTGTTATGAAGATCCCAAAAGCTAATTTTGAGCTTAAGTGTGCCAAAATACCAAATTACAGTAGTTGATCTCTGTAAACTCGGGATTTGCACACTGTTAGCATAAAATTCATATAAAATCAATCATAGCTTCAATCAACATAAATACAGTATGATTGGATTACTAAGAGGCATAGTTACAACTTTCGTTTAGATAATATCATGAAATTCAACTCCTATGTATGAGTAATATGTCCAATACAGAGATGGACAGAAGCTGAAATGTGCAGGGGCGTTTTTCTTTGCAATATTTTGATTGTTTTGTTCGATTTATTGAGCATCCTTTCATAACACTAGCATTGAACTATAAGACTATAAACATGGAAATAAGGTTAAATTAAGCTAATATAAGGGTGTCAATAGGCTAAGTAGATCAAATAAATATAGGTAATCATGGTGTAATTCTAAGTGTATATTACTTGTGATAGGAAATCCGATTAGCAAGGATTGGAAACATTGGCAATCGAGCATCTTGTTTGATTTTCTCGGCTATATAAAGGTACGGATTTCTTATTATTTTGGAACGTGATTGAATTATTTATTGAGGGTCAGTCCACTCAAATATGATTCACCGAATAGTGAACTTGAGGTACGAAAATACCTCAATGATGTTGATTCTTGGATTTTCATCGTTTTCATTCCTTTGTTGAATTTCGTTTGGTGTCCCATTAGTTGAGCACAACTTAGGAATGTTCCAAATGCTGCTGCCCCTAATAGGGACCATTAGCCCGGTTCATGAGTTTTACTCCAAATGTTTGAGGTGCGAATGGAATGTGATGCATATGACTTATTGACTCGGTCCAATGACCGAGAGATGATCGAACTGAGAATGACACGACTAGATAGAGTCAAGCCATATTGACATGTTCATTAATTGTTGTTATATCCTTGTGATCCGGTTAGATCACATTAGTTGTGATCCTTTACCCAGACACTTAGCCGGGGGCACCGACTTTGTGATGCTACCATGGCGTCTTTGCGTGTGCGTGGAGAGTGCGCTGGCCCTGATCCGACCATATGGGAGAATGGATATCCTAGGAACAGAACAGAACTAAGACTGCTTTAATAGTAGTCGAGGGCTAGTGGGTGTCGTGCCCACACCGCTAGTTCTCACTTATGCCCATAGAACCGTACATTCTTTGGGAACAACGGGTTTAGTGTATTAAGGTGATTTATGTGAACTTGAATAACACGAAACACGGAACGGGTGATTACGTGAACCCCTTTGATATATATTTTTTATATTCGATTGATTTATTTTATCGTTTCATGATTATAAGGATAATTTGTAGTTACACTATATTCTTTATTGTTGATTTCATTGATCTGTTCACTGAGTTATTGCTCAGCCACATTTGTTATTCCGTGGCAGATTCTAGAGACAGACATGGGGATTATCCGGGTTGAGAGACCAAGAGTGGATATTTTGAAGAATGACTTACTGGACAACCTTACTTTGTGAATAGTTACTTTTGGGATTGTATATATATGTACCTTAACGTCCGGTTGTCTATAACTATTACTAGTTTGTTGTAAAGTTTACTTAGTTGCTCTGTATGTGTTTAATCGAATATTGCTAGTATGGGATGTTACATTTATGGTATCAAAGCATAGGTTGCGACCTGTAAAATAAATCTATGTTTGACCTGTGAGAAATGGGTAGACCTAGGATGGGATAGAAATAGTTTATTATGTTATATTATATTATATGCTATTTAATTAAATTTCATTTAGATGATTTCACTAATCAGGTTACTTTATGTGGTATAATAAGAATGCCACCAAGAAGAAGTATACGCAGGAGGAGAATTGAGGAGATCTATGGCGATGATAATCCTCCTCCTAATCAGCCGAATTCTGAAATTTATGAGGCAGTGCAACAAGCCTTGAACTCAATGATTCCTAGTCTAATAGCACAAGTAGTTGAAGCTATGCGTCAGGGTAGGGGGGCCGCAACTCCTAGTAATGCTAGAGGTACTGGTCTTACATCATCAGGTACCACTACTGCTACAGTTGGGACTCAACTAACCCTACACCAGTGGTTAGAGAAGTTCCATAAACAGAAGCCCCAATCTTTCTCATTGGCCATAAATCCTGTGGAGGCCGAACACTGGTGGCATCTAGAGAAGATATTTGAAATACTTTAATGTCTCGATAATCTTCAAGTCAGATTGGCGACATACAAATTAGAGGGTGATGTAAATCACTGGTGGCAATCTTGGAAGCAGAATCGAGGAGGTAATACAGTTGTGAAAAATCTTACGTGGAGCCAGTTTAGAGATGCATTTCTCCAGCAATACCTTACTGACGCCGATTAGGAATCATATATGCGGGAATTTTCTACACTGAAACAACATGGGGACGAATC
This sequence comes from Arctium minus, assembly GCA_954870635.1. NCBI lineage: Eukaryota > Viridiplantae > Streptophyta > Magnoliopsida > Asterales > Asteraceae > Arctium > Arctium minus. The sequence goes on along the minus strand of OX941088.1, from coordinate 60,323,318 downwards.
TGTAACAGATTTTGTGGCTCGCTTTCTTCGAGTAGTCGCTTTTGCTGGACCACTTTCCGGTACTGAGGCTAATCAAATCCAAAAGTTTAAATGGGCCTTACAAAACAAATATCGTTCCAGATTGATGGTGAAAAGATTCACAGAGTTGTCTCATATTATTAACACGACGCGAAATATTGAGCTTGAACGGATGGACTTTCTTGGTACTAAAGGTGATTCAAAGAGAAGGAGTCAAAATTCGTCTTTTGGATGTCAAAGCGGGCAAGCAACTATCCGACAAAAGTATAACTCTGCAGGGAAAGAAAACAAGCTAATTCACGATCATCTTTATCATTGGGAGCAACATCAAATACAGGAAACCTCACCCCCCTTACCCAATGTAAATATTGCGGTAAAATCCACAGGCCAGGCTCGTGTCTTCGAACGACGGGTGCTTGTTATAGTTGTGGCCAGCAGGGTCACATGGGTAGAGACTGCAAACAGGGTGGAAGTGGTAGAACGGGATCGAAAGATAAAGGAAAGCAGACCACTGCAGGCGATGAGTCTTTACACTATCAGCAGATCAAACTACCGATGGTATGGTTTCCACCACTATTCATATTATTGATAATGATTTTTATGCACTATTCGACATCGGAGCTACTCACTCCACTGTGTCAGAATTTTTTGTGAAATTTCTCAAGCCGTATAAACGGCCATTGAATGAATTCTTTACTATTGCAACACCTTCGGGCTACATGGAATACTTTAACGATGAATATGTTGATTGTCCATTTAGGATTGGGGACAAAGTCTGGATAGTCACCCTACTTCCTATGAGAATGAGAGATTTCGATCTCATACTCGGTATGAACTGGTTGGCTAAACATTGAGTTACAATTGACTGTGAAGCCAAAAAATTTATATTTGGGGACACCACTGTCCTGAACATGTACTTCAGGGTATTCCTCCCCGAAAATCTATCTGTGTTATCTCTGCTTTAAAAACTCACAATCTAATGGATCGTGGGTGTGAAGTGTTTCTATCCGCGGTCCAGGTCGTTTCAAAAGCAAGTCCTAAATTGGAGGATATTCCAAATGTGAATGAATTCCCTGATGTCTTCCCAGATGAACTTCCTGGGTTACCGCCTAAACGGGAGGTTGAATTCTCAATCGATCTTATTTTAGGACTTGTCCCAGTTTCAAAAGCTCCATATCGTATGGCCCCATCTGATCTGAAAGAACTGAAGGAGCAACTGCAAGATCTATTAAACAAATGGTACATTTGACCCAGTGTATCTCCGCGGGGCGCACCTGTACTCTTTTTAAAGAAGAAAGATGGTTCCATGAGACTGTGTATTGACTATTGCGAGTTGAATCGTCTCACTATCCAGAACAAATACCCTTTACCTAGTATCGATGATCTGTTCGATTAGTTACATGGTGCCAGTTGTTTCTCAAAGATTGATTTGAGATGCGGTTATTATCAGCTCAGAATCAAGGATTCAGATATGCCGAAGACTGCATTCCGAACTCGATACGACCACTATGAGTTTATAGTTATGCCATTCAGATTGACAAATGCTCCAACAATCTTCATGGATATGATGAATAGACTATTCAAGAATTATCTAGATGACTTTGTGATTGTATTTATTGATGACATTCTTGTTTATTCAAACTCAAATCCTGAACATGAAACATATCTCCAGTTAGCTTTGGATACACTCCGAAAGAAAAAGTTATACGCCAAGCTATCGAAGTGTGAGTTCTGGTTGGATTAAGTAGTGTTCTTAGGCAACGTTATTTCAGTAGATGGCATTCAAGTTGATCCCTCTAAGTTTGAAGTCCTTACTAAATGGCCAAAACCAATAAATCTTGCTGAGGTGCGTGCATTTATGGGATTAGTTGGATATTATCAGCGTTTTATTGGAAACTTTTCCAGGATCGCACTTCCATTGACTCAAATCCTACGAAAAGGAGAAAAGTTTGTATGGAGTGACGATCAGGATAAAAGTTTTGAAGAATTGAAGCGACGACTCGTAACTACACCGATACTTGCCTTGCCATCTGGGTCAGGCGGGTATCAAGTTTACCGCGACGCTTCCAAATCCGGATTGGGATGTGTATTAATGCAAAATGGACGGGTTATAGCTTATGCTTAGCATCAACTCAAACTTTATGAAGTTAACTACCCGACACATGATTTGGAGTTAGCTACAGTTATCTTCGCTGTAAAGATTTCGCGGCATTACTTGTACGGTGAAACATGTGACATATTCACCGATCATAAAAGCCTGAAATATATTTTCACAAAAAAATAACTCAACATGAGGCAACATCGATGGCTTGAATTGTTGAAGGACTATGACGTCCGAATACAATATCACCCTGGAAGAGCGAATCTTGTAGTCGACGCTCTTAGTCGGAAAGGTGTCGGACCTGGGAGGTGAGTACTGTGACCTCCACCATTTGAGGAATTTCCTTAGTTGTAGTCCCCGGTGTGCCGAGCCACTTGAGGAATTTCCTTAGTTGTAGTCCCCGGTGTGCCGAGCCTTTTGGGGTGGAGTTCTTTGTAACGACCACCAAGGTCAACTGTCTCTTTTGGTGAACTTGTCAAGAGGTCGTAGGGGCACTTGGGCTAGCGTGTCGTGAAGTGTCATACGATCAACGTTGTTTGAGTGGCATAGTTTTGTGTTCCTCCGCTCTCAACGGATACGGGTATCCCCCGTTGTCGGCCCGCTGTATTTTGGATATTTAATAGTTCATGCTTTAATATTTGGATTTCATTCAATTTTATGGTCGCGTGAGTACTAAGTTTCAGTTCCATTTTTAATGGCGTATCATATTTATATGGATTGTTTTCCGTTATTCAAGGGTCGAGTATTATGTCCCACCCGAGTTTTGGGTGTTTTGGGATATGAAGTATTATTTACATTTTCTCAATTTGAGTATCGAACTATGACCCCGTTTTGGGTAAGTTACGGGTTGCATCGTTTTATAAGAAATGTGTGTTTGGGAGCATTGTCTTTAAAAGTGCATATTATGGGAAAATGTGTCGTTTCCATTTTGAAGTATAATATTTCGAAAGATCTTGCTTAAAACTGAATTCCATTCTTTTAAAGATATATTCATTCATGTTAAAACTCTTGAGCTCATTAGGCGTTAAGCCTAACCTTTTTATTTGTCGGCATGTGCATCAGGTTCCAGTTGGGGGTTCGGACTCCTAGTAGCCTCTTGAAGAGTTGAGTCTTAGCTTTATGCAAGAGTAAGTTGTTGATGAAGTCTTCCGCAGGTTGGAGATAGTAACTGTTATTGGGTTTTAGTAGCACCCGTCTTTATTATAGATTGTATGTATTGAGGTTAAATCTTAAATTGTGATTGTAGATGAAGCAGTTATCGATGTATTTAGAAAATTTTAAATTAGTTGCTATTTCCAGATTTGAGGGTGTTACACTCTGATCATCCGTCAATTCAAAAAGTAGTTATCTAAATCTTTGCAAATTCAGACAAATAGGAATATAACACCTGAATCAACAAATGAATCAGTTAAGATGCCTATCAGTTGCACAAAGCCACTATATGTAACAAATACACATTGGAAACGAGCTTTTTGATATTCACTCCCCCAGGTCTTCCATTAAATAATCGAATAACACAAGGTTAAACTATGAACGTTCTTACAGAAAAACGAATTTCCTGTGTGAATGTGCTTGTGTATGAAAGAATTAAGCATGATGATTGGTTTTGAATATGCTCTAAATGTGTAAACCATTGAGACAATAACAGTAATACACGGACTCAATTGTGCATGATCTAAGTGCGAAGGTGGGGTAGACTTCCTTCTTTTTCAATATCCAGATTTTTCAAATGAAAATCAGATAGATTATATGTTGCATCCCCAGAAAAATTGAAACATCTTCTTCTTAAGAAAAAGATGAGTAGCTGGTGGGGTTTTAAACAAGAGTTGGCATGGGCTAGTTTCCTATTTCAATGATGTTCACGAAGAATTTATGAAACAATCATTAATGTGACTGCCCGACTCAGAAAACGTTGGTGCAGAGTTTGATATTCTTTTACTCTGATCTCTCACCCTCTTTCTTTTTATCATTTAAGTTCACCTCTAACCGAACTCTCATTTACATTTTACCTCATCACACATACCCACACTCAGATATTTTGACTCCTCACCTCTCGATCACTCAAGGTTAACTTCTTGGGTAGGAAACACTGGTTATCATGAATCCATAGAAGTTTTATTAAGTTCTAACACAATGAACCCATGTTGTCCTATAAGCAAAGATGTTGCTCAATTGGTTTAACTTTTCAGTTAAAACACATAAAGAAATACATGTCAAATGTTTGTATGCTCATGAAGATAATCATGAAGATTTGAGCATTTTAATCATGATGATTTTTCAACACAAGTATATTGAATGAATGAAATGAATACAAGAAACTTGTTTGAAAATCTGACATTGTATGAAAAGATCAAATATGAATGATTTAACAATCAAGGCTTAGGTCATGAAGAATTGGAATTTGTCTAGACGAATCAGATATAGACAAGTCTTGAAAGAAACGTTTTGAACGAAATCACGCTCGAATATCTATGAAGTTCAAACAGGGTGTATCACCATCGAAAAATTGGGTAATTTGAGACATGGTGATAACGTAATCAACAAAATACTAAACCGGTGTGTGTGAATATTTGAAAATATATGGAAAAGATAATACACAAGTATTTATCTTCGGAAACACACGGTTTGTTTTACAATTCAGCTCATGAAAAATGAAAACATTTAAAATCACACTTCTAAATTCATGAAATCATTTTGAGAATAAGAAGTGGTTTGAACATTTAAGAACATGTTTTCATATCTGAAAGTCGTCCTTCTTTCAGACATGTATGAGATTAAGTTTAGAATGACCCTTACGCTTAGCTTAAATCTCATGAATTCAGCTCCAAGTCATGATAGATATAATCATGTAAGCTCCCCCTCAAAATCTGCATTCAGTCAAAAAGTCGTCAAAGTACAAAGTTTTATTCACAAACTTTATTGAAAAAATAAAGACATGAAAACATTAAAACTTTTAAGAACGAGTTCTGATCAGATGTAATCAGAAATCATTATCCGTACTCCCCCTTAAAATATGCATCATAACATATATCAGTGTAAGAAATATGCAAAATTTCTAACTTTCCCTAAAATGTAGATCATCTCATCGTTATCTCACACTCCCCCTGAAATCATGAACAAACCTTTCAGTGCAGATATCTTTCAGATTAAAAGTAAAGAAATGAAGAAAAATAACAAAATCTAAACTTTACTAGGTAACAATAGATTAAGTCTTGAGATTTAGCATGTCAAGTTTTGAAATGAGAAAATTAAATCTCTTTTCGTCAAGAGGCTTGGTAAACACATCTGCAAGTTGATAATCTGTGTGTACAAAGTAAAGTTCGATTGTACCTTTTTCAACATTGTCTTTGATAAAATGATATCTCACGTCGATGTGCATGGTTTTCGTATGTTGAACAGGGTTTGCAGATATTGCAATAGCGCTCTTTGAATCACAGTAGTTTGGGATGGTGTTGTACTTGAAACCATAATCTCAGAGTTGTGTTCACATCCACAACACTTGAGAACAGCAGCTAGCCGCAACTACGCACTTTGCCTCAACTTTTGAAGTAGATACACATAGTTGTTTCTTCGTAGCCCAACTCACGAGTTTATCACCTAAGAATTGTATGTGTCCCGAAGTACTCTTCCTGTCAAGCATACAACCTACATGATCTGCCTCTGAATAGGCTGTTTGCTCAAAACCAGTAACTTTAGGATACAACAGACCAAGATCTGTAGTGCCTTTAAGATACCTAAATATATGCTTTACCGCTGAAAGATGGGATTCTTTAGATGAAACCTGATATCTAGCGCATAAGCACGTAGAAAACATAAAATCTGGCCTACTAGCCGTCAACTACATCAAAGAACCAATCATCCCTCTATAGGTTCTAACATCGATAGCTTTTCCCGAAAGATCAACTCCAATCTTAGTTCCTGGTGCCATCGGGGTACCAATCGGAGTACAATTTTCCATTTTAAATTTTCTCAGAATATCATAAATGTACTTCGCTTGGTTAATAAAAATCCCCGTAGAAAATTGTTTGACTTGTAATCCGAGAAATAAATTCATCTCTCCCATCATACTCATTTGAAATCTGGACACCATGAGATTTGAAAAATTCTTACAATACTTTGGATTAGTTGAACCAAATATGATGTCATCCACATATATTTGAATTAAAATGATATCAGTTTTCTCCTTTTTAATGAAAAGAGTAGTATCGATTTTACCTTTAGAAAACCCGACTTGACTAAAAATTTGGATAGAATGTCATACCAGGCGCGAGGGGCTTGCTTCAAACCATAAAGAGCCTTGTCAAGGATGTATACATGATTTAGTTTATCTGGATTGAAAAAACCTTCAGGCTACAAGATGTAGACATCCTCCTTTAGAATGCCATTCAGAAAGGCAGTATTCACATCCATTTGATATACTATGAAGTTCTTGTGTGCAACATAGGCTAAAAACATTATGATTGCCTCTATACGTGCAACTGGAGCATAAGTCTCGTCGTAATCTATGCCTTCCTCTTGCCTATAACCTTTAGCAATAAGTCTTGCTTTATTCCTTATCATGATACCATCGACATCTTTCTTATTTTTGAAAACCCATTTCGTGCCAATAACAGTTTTACCTTCAGGTCATGGCACGAGTCTCCAATCTTTAAGCGTTTCAAATTCATTGAGGTCTTCTTGAATTGTAGTTACCCAATCTAAATCATCTATAGCTTCAAATACTCGTGTAGGCTCTATCTTGCTTAAAAAGGAATCATGCATGCAATGGTTTAATGTCACAGACCTAGTTTGCACCGGCTTGGACAGATCTCCAATGATTTGATTTATTGGGTGCTATTTGGTCCACTTATGTTAATGAGGGAGTGTATTAGATGTAGATTGATCATGATAATCATCTAAGTATCTGTTGGATCATAAATTGTATTCAAGTTAAAGTTAAAGTTCAGGGTTCAAATTGTATTTATTTAATAGTTAAGTTGTAATTGGGCCCAAGCCCATTAGGCCTATACGACTTAGATATAAATAGGTTTAATTAATTAGGTTTTAGAATAATCCTCATTATTACTTTCATAATCATATAGAGGAGGTAGCCGTACGTATACTCTGTAATCCTACGCACAAGGTACCAAGAACACACAACTGGTTTTTATTGATTAATCAAGGGATCGTGGTATGTTATTCTGATCTTTTTATCTCTTGATCTTTATTGTGTTGTGTGTTAATCTATCAACTAGCAATCTGGGTTTAACAAGTGGTATCAGAGTCTAAAGAATCAAGTTTTTGGATCAAACAATTATCTGTTCATCGATTTTACTATTCATCGATACGCACTGTGTGAAAATTGAGTTCATGAATTAATGTGTTTTTCTGCATAATATTGATTTAATTAGGTGTGTTTTAGGCTATTGAACATCATCAAAGTGTTTAATTGCATTTAAATTCATCAATTGATTGGTTTTTTGATGATTTTTGGACTCTGGGTTCGACAACTTCTTATACCTGTCGTCTTCTGTGTTCTTCAAATTGAGTCATAAAAGTTGGTTTTTAATCATTAATTTTGATTGCATTCCAATATGTATATATGTTTATGGGTAAGAAAGTCTGATTTTTGCATTTGTATTTGAGTTCTCGATTGGTTTCTGGGTTGATTATTGTTTTCTGGGTCGAAAGCTTCAAGAGCATACCGGTCGATATTCAAGTCAACGGAACACCGGTCGACCCTATTCGTGCAAAAAAAAGTTTTGCGCCACACACTTCACCGGTCCATACCGATCGGGGACATCCCGGTCACACCATCCCGGTCGTATCACCTCGTACCTTACCGGTCACTCTCCACATCGGTCCGGTCCCGGTTGCATACCGGTCAATATACTGGTCCGGTCGACACAATACCGGTCGAAGCACGTTACCGGTCAAAGGATGATACCGGTCGAAGGTCCTCTCCGGTCGTGCAACACACCGGTCAACCTCAAGACCCCGGTCGAGCAGGACCCCGGTCAAGCAAGACCCCGGTCACTCTTTTGCGCCAACAGCTATTCGCACAAACATTTGTTGTTCGCCACCCGCAGCTCGCGCAAATCCCACATTTGCGCCACCTTCTTGTCGCGCAAAATCCGTTTCGCGCGACCCACCTCTAGCGCAATTTCACTTTTGCGCCATCCTTTACTCGCGCAGAACCCTTACTTTTGTGCCAGTTTTTCTGATTATTTTGAGTTTTATACTGTATGCAAGCACTGCATTTAATTATTTTCGGAAATTTATTTTTCTGGAATTTTTTTCAAGTGTAGCTTATATCTAATTCTTGATTCTAAATATCTTACAAGTTGATTTAAGTGGTACAGATATTATCATGCCTTACACAGACGAGAAGGGAATTACGGTGCTAACCAAGAGAGATTGTGCTTTAGCATATATGCCAGAGATTCCAGCATTAGAAGCTGAGAATAAAGATCTGAAAATTCAGAACTCCTCTCTTCTAGAACAAATTGGCAGATTGAAAAATGATAATGATTTAAAGAAAGATTTTGTTTGCTCATAATGCATTAATAATTCTAAAATTAATTATGCAGGAATTATTGAGTCGAAAGAGAAAGAGATCTTAAATCTTCAAGAAAAGCTGAAAAGATCTGAAAGTCTTAATTCAAGCTCTACATGGTCAAAGAAGGAGTTAATGCAAAAAGATCTTGATGAGCTTAGAAGGAGAGCAAACATTGCTAGAGAAACATCTGAAGGGCTTAGAAAGACAAGTTCTCAAGTCTTTGCGGAAAGAGATAAACTGAAAGATCAAGTCTTTAGTCTTGAGGTTGAGATTAATATGCTGAAAGAAAAGGCAACCCAAGACAGAGAAAACACAAAAGCCAAAGATGAGATCTTGAAGATTGAGAAAGAAAGAAAAGAATTTGCTAAGAAATTCTCTAATTTCTCCAGAAAAGCCTTTGAAGAGAAGAAATCCTTAGAGCTTAAATGTGTTAAGCTTTCTCAACAAGTTTCAGACTTTGAGAAAGTTATCATTCTGGAGAGAGACAAGGCTGAGAATGAGAAGAAGAATTCTGAGCAGAAGGATGTAAATAAAGACTTTTCTAAAGAAAAGAAAGATTTAGAGACTGAGATAGCTAAGATGAAAAGAAAGTTATCTGAGTTGTCAACAAACATCTTGAAGGAGAAGAATGCAAAATTTGAGTTGCATAAGAAGTTTGATCTGATTGCAAAGGAAAGAAACAGTTTGTCGTCAAAGATAAAGGAACTTGAAGAGATCGTATTCAAGGTGAAGCTGACTGAGCACAAAACGTCAGAGTCAATAGCTCAATCACCAAGAGATTGTTGAATCATAAATTGTATTCAAGATTAAAGTTAAAGTTCAGGGTTCAAATTGTATTTATTTAATAGTTAAGTTGTAATTGGGCCTAAGCCCATTAGGCCTATACGACTTAGATACAAATAGGTTTAATTAATTAGGTTTTAGAATAATCCTCATTATTACTTTCATAATCATATAGAGGAGGTAGTCGTACGTATACTCTGTAATCCTATGCACAAGGTACCAAGAACACATAACTGTTTTTTATTGATTAATCAAGGGATCGTGGTATGTTATTCTGATATTTTTATCTCTTTATCTTTATTGTGTTGTGTGTTAATCTATCAACTAGTAATTTGGGTTTAACAATATCCACTTTCCTCTTCTTGATGTTCTGTAAGGGGTTAAGTTGAAGTATTCAGTGCAGAAGCTTCAGTTGGTTGGACACTGGATGTCTGTTGAGTAGGCGTGGTAGTATATCCAACTAATTGTGTAACTTATGGATCTTCATTAACATGTACTACTTCAACTGATTGAGTATGCATTTGGATTTGAATTTCTTTCTGAATCGGGGAATTTGATTCAGTTGAGATACCTGAACTGATTGGATGATGATTACTCGAATCTTCCGATTTGTCAATCACAACAGGTTTAGTCACTCTAGAACCAAGAAATTCATCATAGAAAAATTCAAACAATAAATCTAAATTTGTTAAGTGAGATGTCAACGTTGATGGTTTATCAGAATTAGAAACATTAACCACAGGTTCTGAATTGATTTTCCTAGAAGCTAATACTCCGGTTATCACGGATTCTGAGCTACTTTGATCAGAAGTCATCTCTTCATCGAATGTAACTTTTACGCTCTCCACAACGATCTTCGACTTCTTCAGATAAACTCTGTAAGCTGCAGACGTTTGAGAATATCCGATGAAAATGCCTTCATCAGCTTTTAGACTGAATTTATTCAAGTTCTCCTTATCGTTAAGCACAAAACACCTGCGTCCAAAAATATGAAAATGTTTAATGCTAGGTATTCGATTATTAATCAAAGCGTATGGTGTTTTACCAAACCGACGATGAATAATAGAGCGATTCTGAGTATAACATGCAGTTGACACAACTTTTGCCCACAGAAATAAAGGTAGATCTGACTGACTCAGCATCTTGCGAGCAACCTCCACTAGGGTTCTATTTCGGCTCTCTACAACTCCATTTTGTTCTGGCAGCAGAAAATTGTTGTGTTATCCCGACCGATTCGAGATAATCGGCAATAATTTTGTTCTTGAATTATGTGCCATTATCAGTTCGAAGAAGCTTTACTGTCTTCTGCAGATTCACTTGAGTGGTCTTTATAAATGAGATGATAACATTGGGCTTCTCATCTTTCGATCTTAGAAATTTGACCCAAGTGTATCTTGAATAATCGTCCACTATCACTAAAACATATTTCTTGTCGTTGATACTTTGAGTTCGCATTGGACCACAAAGATCCACATGCAATAATTCCAATGAAGAACTTCTACTCGGTTCAAGATTAGGCTTATAAGAATCCTTTTTCATCTTGCCTTTCTGATACGCAACACACAGATGTTCTTTAACATATTTTAGCTCTGGAAGTCTTTTCACCATGTTACAGTAACTAACTTATTGATGTACCGAAAGTTGAGATGAGATAGCCGTCTATGCCATTACCAGCTTTGCTGCATAGAGGCTTTTGAAAGTAGACACACCTCATTATTAGTCTTGACTTTTGACAAATTGATCGTGTAGAGGTTTGATTTTCTGGTCCCGACCAATAGTTCTTTACCGTCTTCAGTTCTAACACAACACCTCTTGGCCTTGAAATTCACCTCTAAGTCCTTGTCGCAAAACTGACCAATGTTGAATAGGTTATGTCCTAGTCCTTCAACGTAGCTCACCTTCTTGATCGTTACGTTTTCTTGTACAACATCACCGTATCCCAAAATTGGTGAAAACTGGACATTTCCAAATCTTACATTTCTGCAAAATTTCTCTATATAATTAGATAAAATATATTTCTGCCCAGTCATATGCTTGGAGCAACTAGAATCCAAGTACCAAATATGACGGGTCTGCACAAGAGAAATCAGGAAACAATTGGTTTAGGTACCCATTTATAGATGGGTCCTATAGTGTTAGCACATGATTTTGGTAGTCATTTGAAATTGGATCCTTTGCTGCTTTGAAAAACTTTTGAAACAATAGAGTGATAAGAATAGACATGATATGAACCAAACCAATCATGAGAATATTGTCGAGATACAAAATCATTCCGACGATATTTAGAAGACTTTTTAGTAGACGAAGATAATTGGAGTAATTGCTTTATTGAGTATCTCTTGTAAGAAGTTACAAGTTTTTGTTTATGAAAAGCAACTTTTCCAACTACATCAGTTTTACTATCAGTCATTCTATTACAAGAAGAATCAGAACATGATTTTGCAGGCTCGTCAATTTTCTTCTTTGGTCTCCACTATGATTTTACTTCAGTCTTTTTCCTTTTCACATCTGAAACATATGAATTTTGGAAGTTAGAACTGTGAGATTTGAAAGAATGTTTATTCTGTGATTTACCAGTGGTAGTCCGTTTATGTGAATTCCTATTCTTCTTCTTACCTTTGGCATCCTTGGTACTCACAGAAACTAGTTTATCAACTTTCGTTGATGATTCACCTTTCTCGTACACACTGGGTAAACAATTTGGATTAATGATGAATTGAGAATGATCTGGAAGTTTTGCATTAAAGTCAAATTGATCAACACAGTCATCAAAACAACCATCAGAGTTTAGGAAATCAAACTCTTCATCAAACAGACCAGTTATATCATTTGATTTTGAAGCTTTGGAAGTCTTTGAAAACTCAGTATTAATGAAAACAGTTGAAAACACCATTTGTTCTAACTCAGTCAAAATTCCTTCTTCTACTAGAGTGTTCTCGAGTACATAAATTTTACTTTCTAAAATGAGAGGAGAGACATAAATCTTGCCTTTAACTGGCTTTGCCTCCAATTCCCCTGTAGAGTAGCTTTGAAAATAGTCGTTAGAAAGACATTTTGATTGTGTAGAACTATAACTAGAATTCAACCTCTCATAACGAAATGGAAGTTGCATTTCAGTTTTGTTCTTTTTTTCTCAATTTCCTTAGCTTCATCCTCTTTTGATAGTTTAGTCCATTTAACTTTGAGTTCAGGGTATTGTGGTGCCAATTTTAGAAAACCGAAATCATACAAAGCAGACACTTTTGAAATCCCCCTTTTCAGATAGTGTGGGTTGTAATAACCAAGACCCTAGCACTCACTACTCTATGTGGGTTTGTTAAGGTGAATGGTTCTTTCAGTTTGACCCAAAGTATAAATTTTTTCTTCCAAAACATTCACTTTCTCGGTCAAAGATTTGTTTTTTTTCTTAAAAGATAAACAATTTTTCGCAACCTCTTTCACCTCAAGTTCACACAGTTTAAGTTTTGATGTTGTTTTAGATAATTCATTATGGATAACAGTCTTTTCTTTTGCACTGGTATCAATGTTTTTGTGTAAAGCCTCAATCAATACCTTCTTCTCACCAATATCATTCTTGAGCTTCAGTATTGACTGGTTTTTTTCTTTAGTGATACCTTTCTCGCATTTAAGCTTAGACTGCAAATCCTGAAGTTCAATCATCATGGATTGCATTTGAGATAGAAAATCAGATTCGGACATATCACATACCTATTCATTATCCTCTGCATCAGAATCTACTTCAGTAATATTCTGACCCATGAAGCACAAATGAGCATTTTTCATCTTTGTCCTCATCTTCTGAATGATCTAGCCAGTACTCGTCTTCGGCCATCAATGCTTTGCCAGCGTCTTGCTGCTTAGCCAAAAGCATTTTATTCTTGTAATACTCAGAATTGCGGACCTTCGGTTTCTGACAATCCTTAGCATAGTGGCCTACTTTCCCATAGTTTAGCACTTTACTGGCTCAGATTCTTTCTTCTCTTCATTCCTATACCTCTTCTCTTCCGGCTTTTTCTCTTCAAACCTCTTACTTTCAATTATTTCTTTGTGCTCATAGTTTCTTGAACCTGGTGAGTATCTCTGACTGTTTGACCCTGGTTTCTTGTAGAATTTCTTCTGGAAAGCTTTAGTCAACAATAGCATGGCTTGTTTCAGGTTCTCACAGTCATCAGAATCAGAATTCTCATCACTCTCAACTTCTTCAGCCTCAGATACAACAACTTTCTTCTTCTTCTTCAAGCTCACAGACCTCTTTTCTTTCTTCTTCACTACCAAAGCCACTGGATCTGCTATTAACTTCTCAGCTTTCTTCTTCTCATCTTTGATCTCCTCTTCTTCTTCTTCGTTCTGTCTTAAAGTCTCATATACCTCATGAAGTGGTATTTCATTTAGATCTTTCATCTGCTTCATTTGCCTTGTAAACCTCTTCCATTTGTGCTGTAGATGTGATCCCATAAATCAAGCAATCATGTTTAATCATACACAAATGAATTAACAATCAAGATAATAAGATGAGTGAGAAAAAGTCACAAGTATGTCGTAGTCATTGATCTAATAGAGAAAGATTACAATATGACAAGCTTCAACAACACAAAACAAGACAAAAGATATGCTTATATAGGGTCAAACAAAGACTTTACCTCTACATAAGCTACAAGAAAAGTCAACACTATTAAACACAAGGACTTAACCAAATTGACTCAAAATTCTACTCTAACATTCTCCCTCTTTTTGAGCAATTTTAACTCCTTCAATTCATCCATCTCTTCATGCTAGTTCTTCTCAATCCCAGATATTCCTCAAACCTTCTGATTGCATGTCTGAATCTGATTATGTCCTTGATTATATTTATGACATCTTCAGTACAAATCCTTTGCATTCTGGGCATATGATCATTTTCAGCCAACCTTTGCTTCTCACTCTCCTCATACTTTTCCTCTAGTTTCTTCAAGACATCTTTCAGAGTTCCATCAGAATACTTAGCTACTTCAGATGCTCTCATAAATATCTTCTCCTTTTTAAAATCATTCTCATACACAACACCAAGTTCTGGCTCTCTTAGTACTGTGTAGAGTGGAATATCTTCATGTAGAGGATGAGTCATGTCAGGTGCAAGCAAATTAATCCACCTTTGGTTAGTTTCAATACCTAGATGAAAATCATACAGATAAGTATGATAGATATGCTTTCGGATAAACCTCTTAATACAATCCAAAGCAAATACAATATCAGGATGTCTGATGGTTCTACTTCTGAAGTCATGATACATAAACTCAATATCCCAAAAGTTTATGTTGGCAAAATCAGCTTCACTGAAAGAATAAGTAGACAAGTTCTTCCTCTGAACTTCAAACTGTGGATACCATATGCTATTATACTTCTTCATGGTAACAAAGTAAACTTGCATAATTTCATGCTTGATCCTGACTTCTTTTTGAGTTATGCTCCTTACTTGCAACATTTTGATGTAATCCTTCTGGTATTTTGGTGACTTGTCTTGAATTCCCAGAAGTTGAGCTTGATCTAACTGTCTAATATAGCTCACAAAAATCTTAACTCCTTCTTCCAAGTAAGGAACTCTTAGCATACTTCTAATTCTTTTAATCTCTTGCATAGACATACCAGATTCATCATATCCGGTAAATGGAGTAAACCCTCTGCTAGTTTATCTGAAGGATCTGCTTCAGTTTGTAGAAACTTTGGCACAAGCGGAGGTTCTTTAACAGACTCCTCTTGATGAACTGGACTTCCAGGCTTCTTCTGATATGGCAATTCTTCTTCCATATGAGTATCAGAAACATGAATATCAGAATCCGGATTGACAGTTGATTCAACATTCAGATTAACATTCTACTCAACAACATCAGATTGAACAACATTGGGATGAAAACCAAACTCACTGAATGAAGGAACAGATTGAACTACAACAATACTTGGCTCAGGAATATGCTCATGAACAGGACTTAAATGTAATCCCTTAGGTGTACTCTGAGCAAACATATCATTCAATGCATCTATGTCTATGTCCTCAAATAAATCATCAAGTATACTGGCTTCATTCTCTGGAATCTCTTGAGCTCTTTTAACAAACTCAGTAACATCAACAACTTCATCCTCAGATTCCAGCTCCAAGAATTCATCTCTTTGATCTTCCTCTTTCATTTTCCAATAAAGCTTATACGTTTCATCAACTTCATCAACAGTATCATCTTCAAGAGCAATTACATCAGGATTAGGAAGACCTGTAATCTCCAAAATTTCCTGTCTTGTAGAAATCTTAGGCTTTTCAACCCTTGATTCAACACCTTCTCCAACATACAACACAATCTCTACTTGATCATTCTGCTTAGAATCATGATCAGCTCTCCTTTCCTCACCTTCAACATTATCAGTTCTCTCTTCCACCATAACTGATACACCTGATCCAGTAGCAGCTGCCTGTTTCTCCCTTTTCTCCCCCTCATGATCATTATCTGGATCATGATCATTTTCTCTAGTAGAAACACCTGCTTGGGCTTTGCAAGAAGTTTGAACTACCTGTTTGATTTTAGATAGAGCAAACATAATATCAGATTTGAAAGAATTAAACTTTGAGGCACTAACCACATCTGATGGTTGAACAGTCTGTGGCGATTGATTTTGATGGTAGGATTGCAGAAGGGTAAGAAGATCTGCATCTTGCTGAGAATCCAGAGCTTGAGATAGCAACTTTGCAAGCAGCAAAGATTTAAGCTCATCAATAGATAAATCAGCAGGTTGACTGTTTGGAATTTTCTAACTATGTTGGATAGGCTCAAGTTAAATTACTGGATCCTTCACTTTCAAAAGACGTTTAATACTTCCAACTTCCTCCTATACCTTCTCAAGAATACGAGATTCAACAACTTTTAGGGCACCGTCGAGTAATTCCTTTAACACGAAGTCTGGGTGAATAATGCTGGTATCACTTAGATTAACCGTTTTCATAACAACTGACGAATCAATTGCATGGCTTGTGTTCATCGTTGGCATAGATGTATCGATGACAGGACTTCCATCCAATCCTTGTAGTCCGGATTGCGGAGCTACTACGGATGTTCCGATCGGGTCACTAAGACAACCGATGGTAGAATCAGTAAAAAGTGTCATAGGAAGAATAATTGGTAAACGATATGGCACTAGACTCAACTGTGAAGGAAAAGAAATCGAGAACGGGGGTTGTTGTTCTTTATTTTCAATACCTTGATTCTCCAAATGAGAACCCGATAGACTTTGTGATAATTCCCAGTGAGAACATGAAACTATATCTTGTTGAGAAGACATAGAGTGGCTGGCTAGGGTGTGCGAGTGCATAAGTGGGTTGCTTATGACTTGAGCATCCGATCGCAACACATGCGACGAAGTGCTAGGTGAGGTTTCCCTTTTGGAAATGTAGGTTTGGGTAGTCACACGCTCACCATGTTCTTTTGCTTCAATTTCACTCTCTCTCTCACAATTTTCAACTAAAACTCCCTCATTCCTCCTTATATCTCCAACAACCGCAGTAAGAACTGATTCAACACGTTGTTGCTCATCCACTTCCATGGCATTAGTACCATAGAATGATTCAAAAACATTAGTTTGATCATCATCACAGACATCAACTTGATCTGTGTGAGTTGCAGCAATATCAGCAGTTTCAACAAAATTTCCATCATCAGCATTATCATCATCATCATGATCATCACCATTATCTGATCCACCTTTAGCAGTTTCACCATCAGAATCTGTTTGATCATCATCCTTTGAACTAGAAGCAGATTGCACTATATTTGTATCACTTTCATTTTCTGCCTGATCATCATTTGCAAGATCCAGATCATGTTCAGAGTCATGACCTTCATCGACAGGAGGTGTCACTATGCGTGGGGTAACAACCCATGAACCTGATGCCTCTATTCGTTGTCTCTGACCCCTTCCAGAACCCCTCTCAGAATTTTTTCTCTTCGCTCCCCGTTTCTGTACCCCCAAGGTATCAGAAACCTTCATAGACTCCGCTCGCCTAGGGGTGGAGCCTTGGGTAGGGATCACTGGTTCTGGCCGTCCCATAGACTCTCTATAATCTATGATACTAGCACACTCTGGATCTGCGTAGTCTAATAAAGCTTTAGGCACGGGCATAGTGAATAAAAATTCTTTCTTCTGCCTCATAAGATACATCATCTCACTAACTGGAGCATGTGGATGATTAATTCTGTTTGGAATGCTTCTGTTACTCCTCAACATGCTTCGGACAATAAGCGTCATGAATCGTTGATAAAGAATGTAGTTCGGAGCTTTTGAACTCTTCTTGGCCGCCACTTTCTCATATAGCTCAGTCCAGAATATCTGAGCATAGTCAATATGCAAGTCATGAACCACTGAATATAATAGTTTCAGAATATGACTGCTGGCATTATCTCTACCAAAGTTCTTGGCAGTGAGGCACCGATTGATCACAGAGAACAAAGTGTAGTAGAATGGAGGTAGGTTGTTTTTCTTGAACTGGCTCACTTGAGTAAGTTGTCCTACATACCCCATGTCTCTAATGCCTCGGAGTACTTCAACTTCAAAAGGTAATTCATCATAATTGTTTCTTCCTTCTCTTGCAGTCTCAGATGGAAGACTAAGAATGAATCTCAACCTCTCTTGTGTAAGAACATATGTAAAGTGATCAATTTCCAGCTTAAAGATCTGAACTCTTACTCCTTTTTCCTTCATGTGAGAAACCCTGATAGTTTTCCATGCCTGTTGTACATATAGTTCTGGAACAACATGATTGTCCCTGTAGATCAGTTTCTTATCACATATAAGAGATATAAATTCACAAACAAGAGAATGATCAAACCTGATATTGATTTCACAATCAAAGAGTTACAAGGTTTCTCTCTTGAATGATTTTCTCTCTCTAAGCTCTCTCCCTTTCTCTCTTGAGACAAGATGGCGGCTGAATAATACTGAATATGCACACACACTCCTTACACAACCCTAGCATACTAAAATAAATAAAAATATAAATAAAAATAACTTTCACTATTTATTACAAAGGACCTAGACTTTTATTGAGAGTGACTTTTCAACCTTGACTTCTAGAATCTTTCATCTTCAATCTTGATGATCTTGAATACAATAAATCTATGATCTAACAATCTCCCCCTTTGGATCAAGATCATTACTAAAAAGATTTAGCAATCCAATTCTTCTCTTTAAGCTCAGAAAGAATGTCCCTCTTTGTCTTCAAAATGTAGCAATCTCCCAAAAGATGTAGATAAAATCTATTTCATATGATGGAAAGAAATTATCTCCCGATTTAGTGCAGAATGCTTTAGCAAAGTATCTTCAAAGAAAAATTCTCAAAAACTTTGAACTTTCTGACTTAGACATAGTAGTTCTTCTCTACTTCTTGATTATCGTTTCTCCCCCTTTTTGATGAAAAGAGCAACGATTTCATCAAAACTTTTCCTTCAAGAAATGTCTTTTATCTTTGGAACTGAGCCTTTGATTCACTGTCAACCTGCAAAGATATTCATCTAGATCTTTTCAAATCCAGACAAATTAGGAATGTAACCCCTTAACCTACAAATGAATCAGTTAACAAGGCCTGTCAGTAACACAAAGTCACTGTGTGTAACGAATACACATTGGAAATGAGCTTTTTGATGTTCACTCCCCCAGGCCTTCCATTCAATCATCTAAACAACACAAAGAAAATTTCTATGAACGTTATGACAAAGAAACAAATTCCTTGTGTCTTCGTGCAAGTGATAGAAAGAATTCAGCATGGATGAATGCTTATAAAGGCTCAACATTGTGTAAACCACTGAGACAACAGTAGATAAACGCAGACTCAATGTGCATGATTGGAGTGCGAAGGTGGGGCAGACTTCCTTCTTTTCAATATCCAGATTTTCCAAATGAAAATCAGATAGTAAATGTGTTGCGTCCCCTTTGAAAAATGAAACATTTTCTTGTTAAGAAGAAAATGAGTGGCAGGTGGGGTTATACTCAAGAGTTGGCATGGGCTAGTTGCCTGTTTCAATAATGTTCACCAAAGAATTGTGAAACATTAGAAATGTGGCTGCCCGGCTCAGAAAGTAGTTGGTGCAGAGTTTGATATTTTTTTACTCTGATATCTCACCCTCTTTTTTTTAATCATTAAGCTCACATCTAACCAATCTCTCTTTTCCATTTTCCCTCATCACACATCCCACACTCATTTCTTTTGAATCCTCACACTCAATCACTAAGGATTAACTTCTTGCGTAGGAAACACTGGTTAACGTGAATCCATAGAAGTTCATTGTAGTCCTAGCACAATGAAATCCCATGTTTTCCTAGAAAGCATGTGTTGCTCAGATGATTTAACTTTATCAGTTAAAGCACAAATACAAGTCATATGTTTGTATGCTCAGAATATAATCATGAAGATTTGAGCATTTGAAACATTGAAGTATTTTTCAAACAAGTAAATTGAATGAATGAACAAGAATGCAAGAGACTTGTTTGAAAATTTGACTTTGTAGGAAAAATGATCAGAATTAAATGACGATCAAGGCTTATGGTCAAGAATAATGGACATTGTCTATACGAAACAAAAATATAGACATTCTTGAAATGACGTTTCAAAATGAAATGACGCTCAAAATTCTTTGAGTTACAAGCGGGGTTTATCACCATCGAAAAATTTGTCAGTATGAGACATGGTGATAACTTTATCAACAAAAGAATTAAACCGGTGTGTGTGAATACTTGAAAGTATGTAGACAAGATAATACACAAGTATATATCTTTAGAAACACACGGTTTGTTAAGCATTGAAGCATAAATAAAATGAAAACATTTAAGATCACACTTCCAAATCATGAAATCCGTTTAAGACTCAGGAAGTGGTTTGAACATTTAAGAACAATTTTTTCTATGATTGAAAGTTGTCCTTCTTTCAACCATATATGAGATGAAGATAAAGAATTATACCTTTTGCGTGTAGTCTTACATCTCATTAAGTCAAGCTTAGAGTTATAAAGATATGATCTTGTAGACATCTCTCAAACTGCAAAAGTCTTAAGGTCATAGTCAAAGCAACTTTATTCATAGAAATTAAAATTGACATAAAGCAGTAAAACAATTAAAAGTTCGAGTTCTGATCCGAAGTAATTAGAAGTCATAGCCTTTTACTCCTCCTGAAATTATGCATCAGAAAAATAATCAGTGAAAAATATAAACATTAACTCCCCCTCAAATGTTGATCATCTTATCTGTTGGATGCATAAAATTTCAGAAAAGTATGTACTCCCCCTTGATGGTTGATTTCCTCATTGGAGTATTGGAGTACAATCTTTTATCAGCACAGGAGTAAGGTCTTTTGATCACTGAAGTACGAGTCCTAAACTGTTGTGTTTAGAAGTCAAACTTCGTTGAAGTACAGGTCCTAAGCTTATTTACTTAGAAGCCTCAGTTCTCTTACTCCCCTTGACAATAGGTGCCTGGAACACAGATTCATCGTTTTTCTTTGGTACCTACTGGTATTTGGGTCCATGTTTGTTAGTTGCAGTTCTTATGGGAGTTCCTAAGTAAGAACCATACCAGTAATGATCACTTGTTTTATGAACAAGATCATGTGTACGACAGTAAGAACAATAGAATTGATTACCTAACAACCTGATTAATTGATCTCTCGTATAGATATGATCAAGTTTACCTTTACGCGCATTGTTCTTCTTGGCATTATGTATATGTACACATGACTTCTTTCCTTTCTCGTCTTTCTTCTCATCTTCAACTGGTTTCTTCTTCCATACCAGTTCTTCTTCTTCTTCGTATCTTCTTCTTCTTCTTCGATGTGTACCTGAACCATCTATATTTCTATCATAGAAAAGGTTAGTACTACGAATCTGACTAGAAGACTTAACTGACCTTTTGGAAGAAACATGCTTATGATGTGAGCTTGCAGCTGTCTTGAATGAGCATTCCGAATCAACTAAATCATCTCTAGGTGAGTGGATAATTGACTCTGAAGTCTTGTACTTAGTCACCACCACCATCTTTGAAACAATCTTTTCAAACTCTTTTATCTTTAAAGCACAGTTGTCTCTTTCTTTGACAAGAAGGTCAATCTTCGTCTTGAATTCAGACTTCGTTTTCTTCTCTTTCAGCATACTTTCAGACAGTTCAGATAACTTGTCAGTAAGCTTCTTTATCTCTTCTTCAAACAATTTTCTTTATTCTTCAAATCCCTTCTCAGCATTATTTCTCTGCCCGGATATTTCTTTGAAGAATCCAACATTCTTCTGTTCAAAATCCTTATTCTCTTTAGCAAGTTTTTCTCTTTCCAGAATAATTACTTTCTCAAATTCAGAAATCTATTGAGAAAGCTTTAAACATTTCAGCTCAACCGCCTTCTTTTCCTTTACACATTTGCTTGAAAAATCTGAAAAATTCTTTTCAATCTCAAAATTAGATCTCTCTTTGGCCATTTTGATCTCCAGATCAAATATTTTCTTTTGAAGCTCAACATTTGCATCCTTCAGATTCTCAAGCTTCTCATTGTTCTCAACAGCATCTTGTTTCTGGAATTGAGCTTCCATATCAGAAATCTTTCCTTTTAGCTCAGAGTTCTCAAGTTCCAGAAACTTTATTCTTGAAGAAATCTTTGGTCCTGTCATAATCTTCTCAATATGTTCCCACAACTGTTTTCCTGTGGCCTTTTTACTTTCTAAACTTATAGAAATCTCTTTTAAAATCGTATCTGAAATTCCTTGCAATATTAACGATTTGGCTAAGCAGTCAGCTTGATATCTTTTTCTTTGCTCGTCTGTGTATCTATCAGGTGATATTGGAATCTCTTGACTCTTTCTTTCCATACCATCATAAGTAGTATGAGTCCATGTTGGAAGTTTCATGTTTCCTTCTCTAAGAGATATTCTGATATGATCTCCTAATACATGTCTGTCAATGAAATCCAGGAACTGATTTTTCCATTTTTCATACTCTCCTCTGAAAAGTACTGGTGGATTCTCATCCGTACTGATTGAAGGAGCTTCGCTGGAAGTCATTCTGATTTGATAAGATATGCAATAAGAAACTTGAAATTGATCGTTAGTCCAGATAAAATCAAGTAAATGCAGATTAATAATGAAAATGAGAATCTGGAGCAAAAAGGCAGAAATGCGCCAAAGGGCTGTGGCGCAAAAGAAGATTTTGCGCTAATAGTGTATGGCGCAAAAGGAGAGTTTTGCGTTAACAGTAGGTGGCACGAACCAAAACTTTGCGTGAAGAGAAGTTGGCGCAAAAACTAGTTCGCACTAGAAGAAGTTGGCGCAAAAGAAGCTTTGCGTGAAGTGACGATCCTTGATGAGTTTTGCGCGAGAAGCAGGTCGCGCAAAAATGGACTTTGCTCGATGAACTGATGGCGAGAAACTGGTGAGATAAACTTTGCACGAAGAGTCTGTGGCGCAAACTGACTTTGCGTGAGATGGTCGTGAGAGATGGACTTTGCGCGAAGAACTTTGCGTGAAGAGGAGATGGCGCAAAAGGAGTTTTGCGCGACGAACTGATGGCGCAAAACTAAACTTTGCGCTATGGTGAGTTGGCGCAAAAGTCCCTTTGAATCTGGCGAGAAGCACACGATGAACTGGCGCAAACTTGTTGTTCTTCACTGTACTTCGAAAAACGACTCTGATAATCCCAAAAACCTATCTAATCTTCGATTAACAGTCCCAAACTTTGAAAATAAGCTCACAAATACATCTAGGACTGATTACAAACAACTAATTTCAAAAAACACACACTCTAAATGAGAATCGATTGATGGAACAGTGTACTGACTCGTGAAGAACAAAAACACAAAAATCATCAAAATGTGAATCGATTACAATGCAATACTGAAATAAACCAATACAAACTCGATCTAAAACTGATTTCGAACAAAACCCAAATGATTTCAACTCAAAAAACACACAAAAAATAGAAAATCGATTCTGGAAGATGATGAAAATATTTTATGGAAAAATTTGATTTCAATTTGGATTCGGCTCTGATACCAATTGATTGTCCCGGTAGATAAGTTTCTTATCACATATAAGAGATATAAATTCACAAACAAGAGAATGATCAAACCTGATATTGATTTCACAATCAAAGAGTTACAAAGTTTCTCTCTTGAATGATTTTCTCTCTCTAAGCTCTCTCCCTTTCTCTCTCTAGACAAGATGGCGGCTGAATAATACTGAATATGCACACACACTCCTTACACAACCCTAGCACACTAAAATAAATAAAAATAAAAATAAAAATAACTTTCACTATTTATTACAAATGACCTAGACTTTTATTGAGAGTGACTTTTCAACCTTGACTTCTTGAATCTTTCATCTTCAATCTTGATGATCTTGAATCCAATAAATCTATGATCTAACACAACAGCTTGAGCAGTAAAAGCATCTCTGAGTGGATGGTTTCTCAAAATATCCAGTACCAAAGTGTCTATGCGGATAGTAAACTGGAGATGATGATTGTTTGGCTGTTGTGGTTTCATCTCAGCTGGTGAGATCAAGAATTGATCAGGATTCACATCTTGTGGAATATAGAAATCAGATCGGGAGGATGGCATTGGGCATTGTTCAGAAACTTGCCGTGCTTTTGGTGAATTCTCACCGGTCTGAACTTGCTGATCTTCTGTCTGATCTGCCATTGGTACTTGAAATGATATAACAATAATGGACAAGGTCCAATGACGTTAGTGAAAGACAAAAAAAAATGATTTTTGACTTTGAAAACCAAATTTTGAAAAACACTAAGTCAATAATTCGCTAGATAGGGATCTGCGAATTTTGCATTTAGGAATTCAATAATTCAATCAAGAATTCGTGAGAAGAATTCGTAGACTCAAAATTCGTAAGAGGCAACTTTACGAATTCCTCACTTAAAAAAATATAAAACATGACAAACTCCAGAATTTGTAAGAACAAATATACGAATTAAACATGACAAACTCCAGAATTCGTAAGGACACTGTAGAATCATGAATTTGTATAAACTTTGATTTCTTGAAAATTTTCTAAGTGTTCATAAGAACATCAAGAACACATTCAAAACTTCAAGCCAAACCCAGATTCAAACATTTGAGATTTCGAATTTTAACCTTTAAAATTAATTTTATGAGGATTCATTTTTGATTATTGAAACATTTTGTTCAAGAAATCGTAGATTTTAACACAATTAACCCTTAGTCTTGATTTTTTATCAAAAATAACAAGAACCCAGATTTCAAGAACATCAAAAGTCAGATTCGAAATTAATCCCAACAATTTATCGAATTAGGTCAAAATAATAGTTTGAAATGGGTCGATTTCAGAATATGAATAGTCCTTTAGTTCGAATTTCCACTTAGAAACATAATCAAGATAAAAAAAAATGAAAATATATTCAAAGTTCGATACGAGTTCTTGAAGAACAGTCCAGACGAATCGACAAACCCTAGATCTAAGTCCAGATTAGGTATCCCTACAACAAAATCAAACAACAAAGATACAATGAACAATAGTACAAACAAACAAATCAAATGAACACATTTTGATCGTTGAGGATTCAAAGAAATCAAAGAAGAACACAAGAAGTCGTAAGCAAGGGTTTTGAGAGGATGTGCTCTGAAAAATTCGTAAGATGAAAGATATGCGAAAAGTGAGGTTTTCGTAGAGAACAACTCTATTTATACTCAAGAATGAGAGTGACACGTGGCACATCTGATTGGACGATCACTTTTCGTAGATAAGACTCATGCGAATTGTCTTTGAAAAATAAGACAATGTTTGTGAGAATTCGCAAGAGACAAGGTTGCGAATTCTGTGCAAAACTTCAAGAATTCGTAAATCAGTGATATGCGATTCTTCACATTTCGCAAAAACACTTATGCGAATTGTTAGGATTCGCAATACTCTGAGATGCGAATCTTCAAGAATTCGTATCACACACATCTGCGAATTCCTCAGATTTCGCATGTGTGTGTAATGCGAATTCTTGACTTAGCGTAATTTCCATCTTTTGAAAAACATTCTAAATGAGGAAATTTGCTAATTTTAGAAACTTTTTGAAAGCATGCCAAAAATAGAAACTTTCCATAAATGGAAATTTTCCAAAAATTACATTTTTACTCATTTTAATTCCAAAACAAGTTACACACACTGCACACTTACAACTCTTTTCAGATATAATCTATAATCTCCCCCTTGACTTGATGTCTGTGTCTTCTATTCCTTGACATGATGTATTTGTCTGTTTGATTTTGCTGGGCTCCCCCTTGATATTATAAGGATCTTGTGAACACTTGTACAGATATGCTCCCCCTTCATATTTGCATACAGATAAAATATAACAATTAAGAACATTCTCTCCATATATAAAAGAATCATTCTCCCCCACATATAAAAGATGACAATTATAATTTGTTCTCAACTTCAATTTACACAATTGATTTAAGCAATGTAAAACTCCCTGTAAGAATATAACATTCAAGATTTTCAGTATCTTGACATCGAAGTCTGAATCCTAGACTGTTGTGTCTAGAAGTCATAATCCTTGTACATTGAAGATTGGATCCTAAACTGCTGTGTTTAGAAGCCATTGCTCTGCTCACTCCTTCTTGAGTGGAGGTTCCTGCAGCACAGGTTTTACAAGTTTAGGTACCCAGATAAGTTTGGGTCCATTCTGGTTAATATGTGGAAGCTTCATTGAGTGGTTTCCACCTCTGTGATAAGCAGTATCATTAAACTTCTTATTAGAAAAATATCTTTTGTGAACATGTGCTTTATGAACAAAATCATTACTACAACAATATGAACAACAAAGTTTTCTTTTTGCTAACCTGATTAGATGCTAGTTTGACTTGATAACATCAGGTGCAAAAGTTTTACCTTTTTGAGCTATGTTCATCTTTTTCAGTTCAGCTTCTGCAAATGATTTTTGGTATTTGACTGACTCTGGAGAACCTTTGACAACCCAAATCATCTTCTCTTTCTTGGAAGCATTGAATCCAGAAGCATATCTATTAACAGATTTGACATAGAATGGACTAGAAGGTTTAACCTGATTTGTTTTCAAGTTTTCAGATTTAACATTTTGTTTCTTGAAAATCATTTTTTGAAACAAGCTATTTATTGATTCAAAAGAGCAAACTGATTCACTTGCATCATTATCATAAGAAGATAATACAGGTGTGTCAAATGCTAACTTGTCAGATAAATCAACATTAGCCACTTCAAGTTGACTGATCTTGTCATTCAACTTGGCTTTTTCATTACAAAGTTTGTCAAATTTGCTTTGCAATTCAGAGTTAGTCTTCTGTCCCTTTTGTATATCTGTTAATAAGACAACAATCTTGTCAGTAAGTTTAGAAATCTCAGATTCAAAATTTTTTCTTTCAGTCTCAAAAGCTTTCTCCAAGTTCTGATTTTTCTTAGAGATTTCTTTGAAGAGTAAAGTATTTTTCTTTTCAACACTTTTCTTTTCTTTAACAAAAACATCTCTTTCAGTAATGACTATTTTTTCAAAATCAAAAACTTGTTTAGAAAGTTTTGTACATCTGAATTCTAATTCATTCTTTTCTGACTCAACTTTCCTTGAAAGTTCAGATAATTTCATATTGAAGGTTTTCTCATGTTCAGCTTTCTCTTTCTTGAACCTTTCATCAACTTTCTTTAGCCATTCTTTTCCTTTGGATTCATAAGTTGATACTTGTGTCTCAGCTTTAGTGAGTTTGACATTCAGGACATCAATTTGAGCTTTCAGCTTTGAATTTTGACTTTTAAGTTTCTCATTCTCAGCCTCTATCGTTGGAATCTCTGGCATATATGACAATGCACATTCCCTGTTAGTAAGACATAAATTTCCCTTCTCATCAGCATAAGGCATGATTAGTATCTATGAACAATGATGCTTGAAATGATCTTTTATCAGAAAAACAGAAAATTTTTGAAGTAAAAATTACTTAAAATGACAAAAAAGGCAAGAATTCGTAAGCTACTCACAATGCACAATTTGCAAGAAAAAATTCGTAACACACAATTCGCAAGGCACACAATTCTCAAGGCACACACAGAAAAGTTTACAAGTATAGAATTCGTAAGAAAGCAATTCATATAAAAGGATATATGAAAGGATACGAATTGTGAGCTTTTCGCAAGAAGGCTCATGCGAGTTTTAAACTTTTCGCAAGAAAGCTTATGCGAGTTCTGAGATTTTCGCAAGAAGGCTTATGCGAGTTCTAAGAATTCGTATAAGACACAGGTGCGAATTCCTTCCTTAGAATTTTTTCTTCTATGTGGTTTGCGAGTTCTTTCCTTAAGAAATACTCAGATCAATGAATATGAGAATTCCTTGACTCTGCGAGTTCTACTTGCGAGTTCTTCATGGATTCTGCGAATTCTTTAGATCTCGACTTTATTTTGCAACTTTTCACTAGAAATCCACCCAAATGTTGATGTTTGACACTGAAAATTTGTAGAAACAATCTCTATAACATCTTGATCAATCCTATGGAGTGAGTTTTCAAAAGATCAACTGTAGACATAGGAATCAATCTTGGGTAGTCCGCGATAGGAAACTTTCTAAAACTAGAAAAATTGATCAAATACAATCAATTTGTTGATTAATTGAACAATCAACTAAAACAAGAATTGATCTCTCACATCAAACGAACACTATGGTAGCAAATTCACATTAAAAACATCATGAAATAAAAAATTTGATTTCAATATAAAAATGTCTTTTCGAAAGTAGAAAATACGATATTTCTGTCTTCAAATTACTGCATCAAATCTCTCTGAAATTTCTGATTCTGCTCTGAAACCAATTGTGATCCCAGAAATCAAGCAATCATGTTTAATCATACACAAATGAATTAACAATCAAGAGAATAAGATGAGAGAGAAAAAGTCACAAGTATGTCGTAGTCATTGAGATTACAATATGACAAGCTTCAACAACACAAAACGATACAAAAGATATGCTTATATAGGGTCAAACAAAGACTTGACCTCTACACAAGCTACATGAAAAGTAAACACTATTAAACACAAAGACTTAACCAAATTGACTCAAAATTCTACTCTAACAGTAGATTACTAAAAAACTTGACATTTAATTCTATCTGCGACTTCCTAACTTTATTATTGCTGAGCTCATTCAGAAGTGTCACAAATATGTCATAGGTAGCTTCAAGATTTTCACACTCCTTTGCCTTAAACTCTTCGTAGTTGTTCAGACAGTTTGATACCTTCAGCTGGATACCAATCTTGGATCCGAGCATCATTTTCTCAAGCTGCTCCCACATTTCTTTCTATGAAGCATTATAACTATCTATCTTGACGTATATCTCATTCGGAATCCCTTGCAGAATAAATGATCTTGCCAATCTGTCATCTTTCAGTCTTTTCTTTTGTTTATTAGTGTACTCTTCAAATGGCAAAGGGTACTCCTTGTTTATTACTTCCTCTCCTTCAGTTTCAACAGTATGAATCTTCGTAGGAGGTTTTATCACTCATTCTTTAATGGATAATCTGATATAGTCTTCGAAGTCATTCCGATCAATGAAGTCTACAAATCTATCCTTCCACTTCTCATACTCTCCTTTAAACAATATTGGCGGCTTCACATCCGTACCAATAGCTAGAGCCTCTCTGGAAGTCATCCTAACAAAAATAATGTACAATAAGAACTTGAAATGGTCGTTAGTTCAAAAGAAATCAAAATCAGAAAAATCTTAGAAAAAATTTCAGAAATAAATTTCCAAAAATTTCCTAAGGAAGGAATTTGCACATCACTATTCACTTAAACAATTCGCACACAACCACAAATAGTTGAACTCTACCGATTCACACACTTCCAGAACTCGCACACTAACAATTCGCACGTGTCTAGATGTGAGTTCTTAGAATTCGCACACTACTATGTGCGAAATCTAGACTTAGAATAATTTCAGAACTTAAACTTTTCGTATGAGCTTGTCGCACAACAGGAACATACGAATTTTGTACACATAAATCTTTTTCAATCTCGAAAATTCGTATCGATAAGAAATCTAGACTTAGAATTTTTTTCAATTTTCTATGCGAAATCTGAGCAATTCGCATATACCCTTATGCGAAAACCAAGGAATTCGTATGACTCGCTGATGCGAAATCCTTACTTTTCGTATGACACTCTGATGCGAAATCTGTCCTTGAAATACCTTTTCGTATATGTGAGTTATGCGAAACCAGAACAATTTGCACAACACCTTATACGAATTTTGTACTTGGGATTTTTCCAGACACTTTTATGTGAAATCCCTTGAAACTTGCGAAGTCTTCAGAAATTTATGCGAGTTCTTCAAAGACTTATGTGAGTTCTTCAGAAATTAAATGAATTCTGTAGATCTCGAACCAAAAACACTTTAATTCAGCCAAAAATCCATCAAATCCTTGAATTAAACCACGAAACTTTGTAGATTTGATCTCGATCAATGTATGAATTGATTACAACCAATGAATTTCAAAGAAATTCACACAAAGATATAATTCAATTATAATACAGTGCCCTTGTCTCGAACGACTCAAAAATCACAAAAACTCAAAGTTGAGCGAAAAATACAGTGCAATTGTGTTTCAAACCAATACAAGATTAATCTAATACATCATACGATCACAGTAAACTCAATTAATTTGACAAATTCACACAAAAATTCAAAATTCGATCAAAAAGTCAACGAACAGTGGTGCGATGTAGGTTTCTTGAATTCGATTGAACTTTCTCTGCTCTGATACCAATTGTGTGTCCCATAATAACAAGTTCTTATTAAGTGTAAATCAAGATGACAACAATCAAATTCAACAATTTCAATTTCTATCAATTCTGAAATTCGATTACATAGAGTTCTCTCAAATTTCTCTCACTAAACTCAAAACCTCTTCTAGTTATATGAGTCTACAAACGAAAAATAAATCTATTTATACTAAAAACATTTTACAAAGACAAAATACTAATACAAATTGACTTTGACATTTCTTTATTACAAAGACTTTGACTTTTAACATGAGAGGCTTTGACTTGAGCTCTTTGACTTTGACTTTTATCTTCAATCTTCATGATCTTGTATCCAACATATTTTGTGCACTAACAGGTCTGTATCATGCTTTTCTGTTCAACCCCAAATAGGAACAAATTTGGAAAGAATGGGAGTTGAATTATGTTGCCGAGTTGGAGATGGGGTGTTAACTAATCTTATAGTCGAACCGACCCTCATTTCCAAAAGTAAAGAAGCTAAACAATATGATGGGGAGCTTTGGGCAATACAACAAAAGATCCAAGGTGATTCTGAAACTACTTTTCATGTTGATGATAAAGGCGTGTTGTGGTTTCGGGAAATATTATTTGCTCCGAAAGTTCAGAAACTGAAGGAAGAAATCTTGGTTGCGGCTCATAATTCTCCGTTTTCTAATCACCCAGGTTCCATAAAGATGTATCATGATTTAAAACAACATTTTTGGTGGAACGGGATGAAAAGAGATGTAGCCGAGTTTGTTGCTAAATGCCAAACTTGTCATAAAGTCAAAATTGAACATCAACGTGTCGGGGATTGTTACATCCATTGGATATTTCCGTGTGGAAATGGGAGAATATCATGATGGATTTCTTAACCGGTTTGCCGAGAACATCCCGGAAGAATATTGCAATATAGGTTGTTGTTGATCAACTTACAAAATCATCAAATTTTCTCCCTATTAAACAAATAGATTCTATTGGTAAACTCGCCGATCCCTTTAACCGTGAAATTGTTCGATTACATGGCGCTTCTGTTTCTATTGTTTCTGACAGAGACCCAATATTCACTTCACGATTTTGGACCGCACTTCAAAGTGCTTGGGGAACCCGGTTGAATATAAACACCACATATGATGCGGGCTCATGGAGTCAAACATCTGCCATTGGCCCCGTGATGTAATTTCTGAGTCTGTTTTCATGGGATGGTCATTTCCCATTTGTAGCTAGTTGATACATTGGGTCCTAGGAAGGGCAAATTCGTACGGTTTTGTGTGACCAGATACTAGCCATGGACCGTAAATATAATCCTAGTGAATGAGCATGACTATGAGTCATTGGGTGCCCTCCCAGTTGAATATAGCCAGTCCGAAAGAACTATTCAAACATTGGATGATATGATACGTGCATGTACTTTAGAGTGGTCTGGAAATTGGGATGAGTGATTGTTTTTGGTTGACTTTGCGTATAACAACAATTACCAATTTTCGATCGGAATGGCCCCGTTTGAAGCTCTATATGGTAGAAAGTGTAGAGCTACAATATGTTGGAATGAAGTGGGAGAAAGGAAGATTGAGGGTCCCGATTTAGTTCAGATCACTACAGAAAAGGTAGAGTTGGTAAAACAAAAAATGCGAGAGGCCCAGTCTCGACAAAAAAGTTACGCCGACAAACACCTACGACCTTTAGAGTTCCATCCAGGTGACCGTGTCTTTGTTAAAGTGTCTCTGATCCGTGGTATGCGAAGGTTCGACATTAAAGGCAAACTGAGCCCTCGATATGTTGGTCCATTTGAAATTTTGGAAAGAGTGGCCGAAGTTGCTTATCGTGTTGCCTTACCTCCATAGATGTCTAACATTCACAATGTCTTCCATGTTTCTTTGTTATGCGAATAAAATTATCATCCCCTACATGTAATCAGCTACCCGCTAGATCAAATTGAGTCAGATCTTTTATACAAAGAAGAACCTGAACGGAAAATCGGACGGATGACGATGAAGCTACAAAACTGATCCATTCCATATATAAAAGTCCTTTGGAAGAATCAAGATTACCGGGAAGTGACGTGGGAACAAGAGGAATCGTTTAAAAAAGATTATCCAAATTTCTACAAAAATTATAAGACCTCTAACCCTATTCTAGATTTCGAGGACGAAATCTTATTTTAAGGGGGGGGGGGGGGGGAGGAATATAATAATCAGACTTTTATATCTTTATATTGAACTTTAAGTGAAAAGTTCGTGTTTGGAGTTGGTCATTACTTTGTATGCTTGTACATATAACATATGGACTTAAACCGAACTACTTGTGTCAAACAAATTTATTAGAGGGGTTAAACATGGATAAGTGAAACAATAATTAAACCAAAATTGTGAAGAAATTCTCCAAACATTGTAAATATGCAATTTATGAAACTTGAGGGACTAAAAGTGAAAAATAAAAAATTATAAAAACAAAATTTGAGATTAATAATCTCATAATCAAATTTATATCTTCTTCTTCTTCATGTTTTCTTCTTCAAACCCTAATCTAAACCCTCTTCCATAAAATTAAGCCTCATATCTTGATCATATGATGAAATATTGAAGGTTTGAAGCTAAGGGCATGTTTGGTTTGCGGGATTGGAATGGATTTAGAGGGATTTGGATTTCAAATCCATTCCAATCATGCGTTTGGTTTGCAGGAAAGGATTTCGTTGATCGGATTTCAAATCCGTTGACCATTTTAAAATCCCTCATATGATGGATTAGGAAATCCTTGACATTGGGCCTGGATTTGAAATCCAAATCCGATGGATTCTAAAGCATGATCCATACTTCAAATTGTATCGATCCAAATTCGACGTTTACCAATAAAAATAAATTGTTTATAAAACAAACAAATAATAATAAAAAAAAACTCAATCTAAATCCAAATCCAAATCCAAATCCAAATCCAAATCCAAATCCAAATCCAAATCCTACAAACCAAGCAAGACTTGTAAAGGAATGGATTTGAAATTCATTCCAAATCCTACAAACCAAACACATGAAGGCATTTCAAATCCCCCCAAATCCAAATCCTTCCAAATCCAAATCCTTCCAAATCCAAATCGCCCTAAGTCTTGAAGATAAACCATTGGGTAAGTTTATAAATTTGAAATCTAGGTTATTTGAGGAAGATACATATTAAATTTGTGTGTGTTCTTGTTGTTAAGGTTTGGAGTTAAGGAATAAAAGGAATCTACATCTTGAAGATGTTGTAATCATCCTTAAAGTAAGAACTTTGATAATCCTTGAGTTAGATGCTTGAATAATTCATGTAGGTTTTGATTTGGATGATGTTAAAGGTTGTTAAACCAAACCAAAGTACTCTAATTTTTCAACAAATGGTTTAGAATGATTACCAAAATCTTGTGGTAGTGTTGATATGTTGAAAATAGTTAAATTTGGTGCTGTTGGAAAGAAATAGAAGTTGTTGTTGGTTTAAAAATGTGTAAAAAATTAACCATTGATCCCATTGATCTGTGTGATATGTGGTTGGAAACCTTAGTGTGTCTAGTGCAATTGTTATTAAGAGACGAAAAGCTAACTTTTAGCTTAAGTGTGCCAAAATACCAAATTACAGTAGTTGGTCTCTGTAAACTCGCGATTTGCACACCATTAGCATAAAATTCATATAAAATAGATCATAGCTTCAATAAACAGGAATCAAGTGCTATTGGATTCCTAAGAGGCATAGTTACAACTTTGATTTATACAATATCATGAAATTCAGCTCCTATGTATGAGTAATATGTCCAACACAGAGATGGACAGAAGCTGAAATGTGCAAGAGAGTTTTTCTTTGAAATATTTTGATTGTTTTGTTCGATTCATTTAGCATCCTTTCATAACACTAGCATTGAACTATAAGACTATAAAGATGGAAATAAGGTTAAATTAAACTAATAGAAGGGTGCCAATAGGCTAAGTAGATCAAATAAATATAGGTAATCATGGTATAATTCTAAGTGTATATTACTTGTGATAGGAAATCCGATTAGCAAGGATTGGAAACATTGGCAATCGATGTTGGGAACTGAAGATTCTACTAAGTGTAGTTACTACTGCTAGTACAAGTGTAGTTACTACTGCCAGAACAAGTTGAAGATTAATACTGCTAAGTGTTACTACTGCTAGTAGAATTACTACTGCTAGTTGAAGTTAGTACTGCTTGAACAAAGTTAGTACTGCTTAGCTAGTTAGTACTGCTAGTAGTTAGTACTGCTTGAAGTTAATGCTGCTAGTTGAAGTTAATGCTGCTGAGCATTATTAGTGCTGCTAAAGAGATACGGATGGAAAGTACTACAGCTGGATATACTGAAGATATACTTAGAAGATATACATGGAAGATATACTGAAGATTTGTTTATTCTTTGTAATTATCTTTTTATCAGTATATGTATAGAATGTTTAGAATAGATAGAAATAACTTTAGTTTTTCATTTTTTTAGAGAAGAAATCAACCTCAAGGCATAGATTCTAATTCTAGAGTAGTAGAATTCGTATTGGTGAGCCTGTTCATCAATATTGAGGTTGAGTGTGTAATCTTGTAACTTTAAGCATTCAATACAAGTTTACTGTTTGATAATTATATACTGTGTTTGATTACTGTTTTATCAAATATCAAAGTGTTTTTCCGCAACTTCTTTGATATTAGTTTCTGAGTATTAATTCTTGTTAAGAATTCGATCCTGACAAGTGGTATCAGAGCCAAATTCTCTCAGAAACAGTTATTCATCATGGAAAATCTTACAGAATCAAGCAGTACTTTGGTCTCAAAAGTTCCAATGCTCAGATCCAATGAATTTGACATGTGGAAAATCAGAATCAAGCAATATATTCTCCTCACAGATTACTCTATGTGGGACATCATTGAGAATGGCCCATCTGATGGAGGAAAGATTGGTGAAGATGGCAAAAGAACTCCTCCAAAGACAGATACAGACAGGAAATCAAGACAGACAGAGATGAAAGCCTTGAGCACACTGCTCTTGGCCATTCCAAATGAGTATCAACACCAATTCTGCAATTGTACTGATGCACAGATGCTCTGGAATGCTCTAGAGAAGAGATTCTCAGGTACTAAAAGTACCAAGAGAAATCAAAAGGCAATCTTAAAACAACAGTATGAAAACTTCATCTCAACTAAGAATGAGTCCATGACTCAAACTTTTGACAGGTTTAATAAACTAATTGGTGAACTAGCTACTATGGGAGTACAGATTGATCAAGATGATGTGAACAGAAAGTTCTTAAGGTCCCTTGGAGATGAATGGACCATGTACACTGTGTCATTCAGACAGAATGATCAGTTGGAAGACAAAGAACTTGATGATCTGTACAATGATCTTAGAGTATTTGAAGCTGAGGTGGAGGCAAAGAAGAAGCCTTCTGGATATGTTCATAATGCTGCACTCCTATCAGCATCAATTGATTCTACTGCTAACCCTGAATCAGTTAATGCTGCTAATGGATCAAGTTTAGATAAAAGCACTGATTATGTATTCGAAGCTCTTCTTTCTAATCATGGAAATTCTTCTTTGATCAATGATGACTTAGAACAACTTCATCCTGATGATCTGGAAGAGATGGATATTAAATGGCAGATGGCCATGCTCTCCATGAGGGTTAAAAAGTTTATAAAGAGGACTGGAAGAAACAACTTCTCACAAAGAAGAGAAGATGGAGCAGGGTTTGATAAATCAAAGGTAGAATGCTACAAATGTCATCTTAAGGGACATTTTGCTAGAGAATGCAGAAGTGGAATGTCTCACAACAACAACCATCAACAAGTTCAATCTGGAAGCTTCAATAACAACAGAAACTCTGCTCAAGCCCTTGTTTCTCAACAAGGAATGGGGTTTGATTGGAGTGATCAAGCAGAAGAAGCTATTCAGAATCAAGCTCTTATGGCTAAAGTATCTGATCTTCCATCTGAGGTAAGTTCTAATCTCTGCAATAAAACTTGCATAGACACTGTTAAAAGGTACAGGGATCACAATCAGAAGATGAGTGATGACCTGAAGAGACTAGAAAAGGATATAAAAGACTATGTGAGGATAGTAGAGAGATTTGAAGATCAAATCAAAGGTTTTCAAGCCAATGAACTACAACACTCATATGACACTAATTACTGGAAGTGGGAGAAAAAGGATTTAGAACTTAAACTGACTAAATCTAAAGAGGAGAGTGAAAAACTGAAAGAGGAGTTAACCAAGGTTAAGCTTGATGTAGAAAAGTTTTCCAATGCTTCTAAAGCAATGGACTCCTTACTGCAAAATCAGATTCATGATAAGTTGAGAAGAGGAATTGGGTATAATGCCACACCTCCACCATATAACAACAATTACATTCCTCCTACTTCAGACCTATTAGACACCAAAGATAGGAAGGAATTGCATGAGGGAGCCACTGAAATAGATCCCTTAGATGAGGTAATTGTTGAGGATAAGACTGAGAAAGAGGTTGGCAAGAGTAAGGAGAACAAGGTGAGTGGTGAGATTTCTATAGAAAACAACATTATCACCAATGAGGATTGTGGAAGGGCTTGGATCAAATCCAAGAACATAGAGAAGACAGAGGAAAAGTTTGGTAAGGTACATTATAAACAGACCACAGTTGTGAATCCAGGTCCTTGCAAACAGTGTGCTTGTAAGAAGAATGAGCCCCAAAAAACAGGACAAAAAGAGGGGAAATCAAAGAAACTGGAATAATCAATGGGCACATAAACAAGGGGTTGATCTGAGTAAAATCAATAGACCAAAACCTTGTTTTATCTGTGGCAAATTGAATCATCTTGCAAAATTCTGTTATTTCAATCCTATGAACCAAAGAATGAATTTCCAAAGATCCATACAAAAACCCTTTGGTTATAAGAAAATTGAAAAGAATCATGTGGCTAAGAAAACTGTTAAAACTAAAAGCCACATGAAGAAAAAGTATTCTGTTAAAGAAAGTGTCAATATGTGGATTCCTAAAAGCACTAAAACTGTTAGTACTGCTATCACAAGTAGTGCTGCTGACAATGATAGTGCTGCTAGAAGTAATACTACTGCTAACAATGTTAATGCTGCTAACAAGGTTAGTACTGCTACACCTGTTAATACTGCTAACTCTGTTAGTACTTCTAAGGTTAGTACTGCTTCTAATGTTGATTCTGCTAAGCCAACCATATTGACAAAGTACTCTAATAAAGAGTGCTCTGAGTTTAAAAACCTCATTAAAAAGGAATGTAAATACTTTGATGAGAAAGGAAGACCCAAGATCACTTTGGCTTGGGTCCCCAATCATACTAATTGATTTATTTAATGTGCAGGGCAACCAACAGCTCAAGGGAAAGAGCATATGGCATGTTGATAGTGGTTGCTCTAGGCACATGACTGGCAACATGTCATGCCTTCAGGATTTCAAGCAAATTAATGGAGGACATGTTGCATTTGGAGACAATCTTACTGGTGGTAAGATAAGTGGAAAATGTAATGTCACCAAAGGTAAGATGACATTTGAGGATGTCTACTATGTTGATCAATTAAAGTACAACCTGTTAAGTGTATCACAGGTTTGTGACAAACAACATAGTATATTATTTACTAACACTGAGTGTATGATTCTTGCTCCAGGGTTCAAGGTAGTTGATGAAAACATGATACTACTTAGAACTCCAAGAAAAGACAATGTTTACTGTCTTGATTTGGACAATGTCAATAGTGATTCATCTTTAAATTGTCTTGTTTCAAAAGCTTCTATAGATGAATCCTCCCTTTGGCACAGAAGGATGTGTCACATGAATTTCAAGACTATGAACAATCTTGTTAAAAATAACCTTGTAAGAGGTTTACCTTCAAAAGTCTTTTCATGTGATGATCATTGTGTTGCTTGTCTTAAAGGCAAACAACACAAAACTTCTCATAAGACCAAAGAGTTAAATTCTGTTTCTTCTTGTCTCCAGTTACTGCATATGGATCTGTTTGGTCCTACAAATGTTATGAGTATAGGAAAGAAATCTTACTGCTTGGTTATTGTTGATGATTACTCCAGATTTACTTGGGTATATTTTCTAAGGACTAAGGATGAAACAAGTGGTCTTATCAAATCCTTTATTCTAAGAATTGAAAACCAAACTAATCAAAGAGTAAAAGTCATTAGATCAGATAATGGAACTGAATTTAAAAATCATGATCTAAACACCTTTTGTGAAGGAAAAGGTATTGAGAGACAATATAGTGCTCCTAGGACTCCTCAACAGAATGGTGTTGCTGAAAGGAGAAATAGGACACTAATAGAGGCTGCTAGATCTCTGTTGGTTGATTCAAAATTGCCAATTACATTCTGGGCTGAAGCAGTTAATACTGCTTGTTATGTCCAAAACAGAGTTCTAGTGGTCAAGCAAAAGAACAAGACCCCATATGAGCTTTTAAATCAAAGAAAACCTTTTATTGGTTTCTTCAAACCGTTTGGGTGTCCTTGTACAATTCTAAATACCAAATCTCACTTAGGTAAGTTTGATAGCAAAGCAGATGATGGATTTCTTGTTGGATATTCATCTCAGAGTAGGGCCTACAGAGTTTTTAACTCTTCTTCTAGAATAATTGAAGAAAGTGACAATGTCAAATGCAATGAGAACACACCAAATCCTGTTGGGTCTGGACCTCAATGGCTATTTGACATTGATTCACTAACTAACTCTTTTGGTTTCAGTAATGAGTATACAGGAACAGATGGTGGAGAATCAGAGATCACACAAGTTCAAGAAAGTATATCTAAATCTGTGATTTTTCCCATACCCACAGTAAATGAAGACTGTGAAAAGGAATCATTTACTGAACCAAGTCAGAGTGAAGAAGACACTAGAGATGAGGAGACTCAAGAATCAGAAGTGACATCTGAAACCACTTCAGTTGAGTTGCATGACTCTAATCTAGAGGCTGGACTGAATGAAGAACCTAGTCATAACACAAGAGTTCAAAAGAATCATCCTCCACAGCTGGTAATAGGAGATATCTCTTCTCCTATGATGACTAGACATCAAAGCAGGCTTCAAGAAATGAAAGATCAACAGCATACAGTTCTTTCTTGTTTTCTATCCCAGCTTGAGCCTAAAAAGGCACATGATGCTATGAAAGAATCTAGCTGGATAGAAGCAATGCAAGAAGAACTGTTACAATTCAAGCTACAAGATGTATGGGATCTAGTAGACCTTCCTAAAGGTCACAGAGCAATTGGCACAAAGTGGATTTTCAGAAACAAGAGAGATGAAAGAGGTATTGTTATAAGAAACAAAGCAAGGCTGGTAGCTCAAGGCTACACTCAAGAAGAGGGCATAGATTATGAAGAAGTTTTTGCACCTGTAGCTAGGATAGAAGCAATCAGACTATTCCTAGCCTATGCTTCTTACATGAACTTCAAAGTCTACCAAATGGATGTAAAAAGTGCTTTTCTCTATGGGTCAATTGAAGAAGAAGTATATGTCTGCCAACCACCAGGGTTTGAAAACCCAAGCTATCCAGACAGAGTATACAAATTAAAGAAAGCACTTTATGGACTACATCAAGCCCCAAGAGCATGGTATGACACCCTGTCATCCTATCTCTTGGAAAATGACTTTGAAAGAGGAGTCATTGATAAGACTCTATTTATCAAAAGAAAGAAGAAGGATATCTTGCTAGTCCAAATATATGTTGATGACATTATTTTTGGTTCTACAAGAAACAACATGTGCAAGGAGTTTGAGGATTTAATGCATCAAAGGTTCAAAATGAGTTCCATGGGGGAACTTACTTTCTTCCTTGGACTCCAAGTTCAACAGAAGTCAAATGGCATTTTTATAT
The DNA here is from genome assembly GCA_954870635.1 of Arctium minus. Taxonomy (NCBI): domain Eukaryota; kingdom Viridiplantae; phylum Streptophyta; class Magnoliopsida; order Asterales; family Asteraceae; genus Arctium; species Arctium minus. The sequence continues at coordinate 60,283,241 of OX941088.1, read as the reverse complement.
GTCAATCCAAGTATGTGCAGGATATTCTAACCAAGTTTGGTTTCTCAGAATCAAAACCTGCCAGCACACCTATGGAAACACACAAGCAGATCACAGCAGATCTTGAGGGGGAGGATATGGATGTGCATCTTTATAGATCCATGATTGGTTCTCTCATGTATCTCACAGCATCAAGGCCAGATATTATGTTTCCAGTCTGTGTATGTGCAAGATTTCAAGTTAGGCCAAAACTATCTCACTTTCAAGCTGTTAAGAGGATATTCGGATATCTCAAAGGGCACCCCAGATTGGGACTTTGGTATCCTCATAACTCACCTTTTGACCTAATAGCATACTCAGACAGTGATCTAGGTGGGGCAAACTTGGACAGAAAATCTACTTCTGGAGGATGTCAGTTTTTGGGTGCTAGACTAGTCTCATGGCAGTGCAAGAAACAAACCACAGTATCCACATCTACAACAGAGGCAGAGTACATAGCAGCTGCAAGTTGCTGTTCTCAAGTCTTATGGATTCAGAATCAAATGCTGGACTATGGGGTAACCTTTCTACACACTCCAATCTTTATTGACAACAGCAGTGCTATTAGCATTGTAAATAATCCAGTCAAGCACTCAAAGACAAAGCACATTGAAATCAGGTATCACTTTATAAGAGATTGTAATGAAAAGAAACTTATTCAAGTTGTCAAAGTTCACACTGATAATCAGTTTGCTGATCTATTCACTAAAGCTTTTGATGTGGGTAGATTCACTTTCTTGGTAACAAGTGTGGGAATGATAAACTCTGAATAATCTTCTTCTCAAAAAGTGGTTTTATACCTGTATATTTTTATTCTTGGTGTTACTAATCTTCTTTTCAGGATATGCATAGCAGTACTCAGTATTTAGCAAGTTTAAAAGGAGTAAGTCTAGTTAATACTGCTTGTGGTTAATACTGCTTTCAGTTAATACTGCTAGTAGTTAATACTGCTAGTGGTTAATACTGCTTTCAGTTAATACTGCTAATAGTTAATACTGCTAGTTCAGTTAATACTGCTCGCGGTTAATACCGCTAGTTCAGTTAATACTGCTCGCGGTTAATACTGCTAGTTCAGTTAATACTGCTCGTGGTTAATACTGCTCGTGGTTAATACTGCGTTCAGTTAATACTGCTCGTGGTTAATACTGCTCGCGGTTAATACTGCTAGTTCAGTTAATACTGCTCGTGGTTAATACTGCTCGTGGTTAATACTGCGTTCAGTTAATACTGCTCGTGGTTAATACTGCTCGCGGTTAATACTGCTAGTTCAGTTAATACTGCTCTAGGTTAATACTGCTTATATTCCGAATACTATAAATACTTTTTGCCCGCCTAAAAGTTCATAACGACTCTTTGCATACTGTTCTCTTGCGCTCAAAACCTTTTCTCTCTCAAGTTCGTAGTTTTCAGGCAAGTTTTCACTAAGACCAATGGCATCCATGACATTCATCGACGAGCACAACGAGATTGCGATGCTACAAAAGCCAAAGCAAGCTTCAGGATTTCATCAGATTGTGGATTTCCTCAAGTCAAGTCACATTGCTCATGCTCTTACTGTCTCACCTACAATCTACATTGAGCACCAAAGGCAGTTCTGGGCTAATGCAACCATTGTTGTGGAAAATGGTGTGCAAATGATCAAAACAAGAATCTGTGATCACTCACTTACAGTTACTGAAGAAGTCATTCGCATCAGTCTACGTCTAGACGATGCCTCTGGTATAATGTCTATCTCTAATGATGAAATGTTTACTAATCTTACTAGAATGGGGTATGGAGGCTCATTGGGTGTTTTCAAATTCTCAAAAGCAAAGTTTTCACCCCAATGGCGTTTTCTTGTTCATACCCTGATGCATTGCATCTCCAAAAAGACCACTGGATGGAGTGAGTTCAGCAGTCCAATTGCATATGCTTTGGTATGCTTGGCTACATCCAGAAGGTACAATTTCTCAAAGATGATTTTCAATGATCTTGTATCAAATATGGGAAACAAAAAGAGTTTCTTTATGTATCCCAGATTTGTTCAGGAAGTAATTAACCATGAATTGACGGATATACCTCAACCTGTTGGGGTATATGTACCTAAACCCCCAAAAGGCAAGGTTTTCTCAAATATGAGAAGATCTGCTGGGGACTCGGAAGGAGTTGACACCCCATTGTTCTCTACAATGATGGTGGTGTCCCAAACCACTGAAGGTATGGCAGCAGGGTCAAGGCCCTCATTAGACCATCCCACTGCTAGCCAAGCCCAACCTTCTCACTCAAAAACAATTCCCCAGTCCATTCTTACAAAACCAACCTCTCCAATTACCCAAACTTATCAAAGAAAACAGGTAAAGAAGGCTCCTTCCCTTCTTGTACCATCACCCACACAGCCTTTAAGCCATCTAAGGGAGAATTCTCCCCTAGAGAATATCCAAAGGGAAACCACAAGGGTGTCTCCCAACCCAAAGGAGGTGCTCTCTGAGGAGGAGGTAGAGCATATGGGTGATGAGGCTGCCACTACTCCTGCTAACACAGAGGAGGAAAGTGGTAACATCAATAAGACCTCCCCCATGGCAACTTCAAATGAGCACTCATTTGAAGGTCCCTGGTGCCAAGAAACCACAGGGGTGGATAGTGCTTCTGCTAGGCAGAAGACTTCCACTACTAAAAGATCCAATGATCCTTCAATAGGGGGTAACACTCCTGGAGAAGGTGAGGACAGATATAACTATGATGAATTGATGGAGACAATGGGCAACATCAACATGGATGTACTCAAACAAGGCAAAGATATTGAAGAGCTAAAACTCATTGTACTGTCACAACAAGAACAAATCATCAAGTTGAAGCAAATGGTAAGGAAACTGATTCTGCAAAAGAAGAAGAAACAATTTGTGCTCAGAAGGAGGGAACCAGTGACTGATGCTCCCAAAAAGGGGGAGTCAGAAGCTGATGCCAAAGCTAAGGGGGAGCAAGAGGAAAAACATATTGTTGAGGGGGAAAATGAGCCAGCAGCAGAAACCATTAATACTGCCAGTTCAAGTAAAGCAGCAGAAATGGTTAATACTGCTGAGCTAAAAGAAGCAGCAGAACAAGTAAAAGAGGTCCTTACAGAGCTTGAGGTTGCAGAAACACTCATCAAAGCAAAACATGATACTCCCAAGGTCATCTTAAAGGCCAAAGGAGTTGTCATAAAAGAAAGAGGTGATGCAGCAAAGAACTCTAGCATTGAGAAGGAGATGGGTAAAGATAAAGGTAAGGCAAAGTTAGTTGAATCTGATCAACCAATCAAGAAGCAAAGGTTGGTTGAATCAGATGAAGCCTTAGCAAGGAAAATGCAGAAGGAGATGGAAAAAGAAGAAAGAGCTCAGCTGGAGAAGGACAGGGAAATAGCAAAGGCTTTAGCTGCTGAGCTAAATAAAGCCTATCAAAAGGGGCTTGAAACTGAAAAGGCTAAACAAAGGGCTATAAGTCTGAGAAAAGCTATGATGGCTAATACAAGTGCAAAGAAAAGAAGACCTTCACAAACTTACCTTGCCACTCAGGAAAGAAACAAAATGATAACTTTCTTGAGGAGTGCAATTGGGGTAAAGAAAGAAATGTTTGTGAAGATGAGTTTTGATCAGATCAGAGAGCTCTATGAAAAAGAAATGGGGAATCTGAAGAGCAATGAAAAGAAAAGAGTAGAGTTTGAAAAGAAGGCCAAGGAGAGTAATGATATAGATATGAATCAACCATTTCCTGAAAGTGAAGAGGGAACTCCTATCAAAGAAATGGCAAGGGAAAAGGAAGAAAAGAAGAAGGAAGCTACTCTAGTACAGGTTCAAAAGACTTTGAAAAGAACCAAGATGATGGCCAAAAGAAAGAAAGATAAGAAGCCTAGAATAGAAGAAGAACAAAATGTTGCTGAAGAAGAAGGGGCACCTGAGTCATCAAGCCAGCAAGGGTCATCAATCAAAGATGATGTAAGCTTATATATGGTAGTGATGGACAAAGTGCCTGAACCAATTTCTGCAGAACCTGTTGGAGTTAAGCCACCCGAGATCATTCACTGGGATGTACTGACAATGGATGGGAAAGATTACATCAGACTCAAGAGGAAGGGTGATAAGTATGAAGTATTCAACACTTGGGTCAAGATTGTCAGAACATGCTCTAGATCTGATATAGAAGAGATGTTTGACATAGGAATTAAGCTGTATGCAGATCATCTGAATACTCCAGGAATTTCTCTTACAAAACTGGTGTTGGAGTATCTATGCATGATGTTCAAACCTGAAGAAGTGGACCAGGTCATCAAGAGTGTGTTTAAAGAAGTCACAAGTTGGACTCTATATGAAACTAGTGGAGTATATGCAGTGACTTTGGATAGAAATCACACAGAATACTTCCTAGTGGATAGAGTATATAATCACACCAGACTGAAGGTTCATGCCATGCTAAAGAAGAAGTTGGGTTGTGCACCAAATTCAGAAATGGCCAAGTATCTAATTCAGAGGATAATCAATCAGAGTTTGGGACTGAATCCAGACTTAGGAGCATGATCTTGGAAGTTTTGGGAGCATTAATAAGAGCATCTGGAAGAATATCTGAAGAACTTAACTTCTCTTCTAAAAGTCAAGTTAGGGGGAGATTGTTGGGAACTGAAGATTCTACTAAGTGTAGTTACTACTGCTAGTACAAGTGTAGTTACTACTGCCAGAACAAGTTGAAGATTAATACTGCTAAGTGTTACTACTGCTAGTAGAATTACTACTGCTAGTTGAAGTTAGTACTGCTTGAACAAAGTTAGTACTGCTTAGCTAGTTAGTACTGCTAGTAGTTAGTACTGCTTGAAGTTAATGCTGCTAGTTGAAGTTAATGCTGCTGAGCATTATTAGTGCTGCTAAAGAGATACGGATGGAAAGTACTACAGCTGGATATACTGAAGATATACTTAGAAGATATACATGGAAGATATACTGAAGATTTGTTTATTCTTTGTAATTATCTTTTTATCAGTATATGTATAGAATGTTTAGAATAGATAGAAATAACTTTAGTTTTTCATTTTTTTAGAGAAGAAATCAACCTCAAGGCATAGATTCTAATTCTAGAGTAGTAGAATTCGTATTGGTGAGCCTGTTCATCAATATTGAGGTTGAGTGTGTAATCTTGTAACTTTAAGCATTCAATACAAGTTTACTGTTTGATAATTATATACTGTGTTTGATTACTGTTTTATCAAATATCAAAGTGTTTTTCCGCAACTTCTTTGATATTAGTTTCTGAGTATTAATTCTTGTTAAGAATTCGATCCTGACAATCGAGCATCTTCTTTGATTTTCTCGGCTATATAAAGGTACGAATCTCTTATTATTTTGGAACGGGATTGACTTATTTATTGAGGCCCAGTCCACTCAAATATGATTCACCGAATAGTGAACTTGAGGTACGAAAATATCTCAATGATGTTGATTCTTGGATTTTCATCATTTTCATTCCTTTGTTGAACTCCGTTTGGTGTCCCATTAGTTGAGCACGACTTAGGAATATTCCATAGTCTACTGCCCCTAATAGGGACCGTTGGCCCGGTTCATGAGTGTTACTCCGAATGTTTGAGGCGCGAATGGAATGTGATGCATATGACTTGTTGACTCAGTCCAATGACCGAGAGATGATCGAATTGAGAATGACACGATTAGATAGATTCAAGCCATATTGACATGTTCATTGATTGTTGTTATATCTTTGTGATCTGGTTAGATCATATTATTTGCGATCCTTTACCCAGACACTTAGTCGGGATCACCGACTTTGTGATGCTTACATGGTGGCTATAATCATTATGGCTTCCTTGTGTATGCGTGGAGAGTGCGTTGGCCCTGATCCGACCATAGGGGTGAATGTATATCCTACGAGCAGAACAAAACTAGGACAACTTTAATAGTAGTCGAGGGCTAGTGGGTGTCATGCCCACACCGCTAGTTCTCACTTATGCCCATAAAACCGTACATTCTTTGGGAACAACGGGTTTAGTGTATTTGTGTGATTTATGTGAACTTGAATAACACAAAACACGGAACGAGTGATTACGTGAACCCCTTTGTTATATCTTTGTGATATTCGATTGATTTATTTTATCGTTTCATGATTATAGGGATAATTTGTACTTACCCTATATTATTTATTGTTGATTTCATTGATTTGTTCACTAAGTTATTACTCAGCCACATTTGTTATTCCGTGGCAGGTTCTAAAGACACACTTGGGGATTATCCAGGTTGAGAAACCAAGAGTGCATATTTTGAAGACTGACTTACCGGACAACCTTACTTTGTGAATAGTTACTTTTGGGATTGTATATATATGTACCTTAACGTACAGTTGTCTATAACTATTACTATTTTGTTGTAAAGTTTACTTAGTTGCTTTGTATGTGTTTAAGTGAATATAGCTAGCATAGGATGTTACAATTATGATGCGGGCTCATGGAGTCAAACATCTGCCATTGGCCTCGTGATGTAATTTCTGAGTCTGTTTTCATGGGATGGTCATTTCCCATTTGTAGCTAGTTGATACATTGGGTCCTAGGAAGGGCAAATTCGTACGGTTTTGTGTGACCAGATACTAGCCATGGACCGTAAATATAATCCTAGTAAATGAGCATGACTATGAGTCATTGGGTGCCCTCCCCCACATCTGAGTACGAGCCAGCGAATTCGTGGCCTTGATCCTAGTATGGTTAGCTCAATAACTTGGAATGTGACCTACTTTTGTGTTCCGCCACTAACCATGGAATTTGGGTCTCCCCCGTCATCGAAAGGTGTTATTTTGGGTATTTAGTAATATCCATGTTTTCTGTGACGTTTTGAGTTTGGGGTATTATCCATACGCTATAACTTGGAAGCTCGAGTTTACTCATACTTCAGTCGTTTGGTTTATAGAGTTTTATTCAAATTTCAATATTGGAGCATTTACAATTATCCACGTTTTGAGTAAGTGTTGGGTTTTCATTACTTCATGAAAAAATGTTTTGACGTTGAGGCGTTCACCTATAAAATATGTATTATTGGAAAACGGGTCACCCTCATATTTAAAGTAATTCAATTTGAAAGATCATGATTTGAGTTGCATAATTTTCGTTTAACGATTGTTATAATCATGACAAAAACTCTTGAACTCAGTATGCGTTAGCCTAACCTTTTTATTTGTCGGCATGTGCAACAGGTTCAGTTTCGGGTTAGTTCTAGTGACACTATGAAGATATGAGTGCTTGTTGTGAGCTTGAGAAGTGGTTAGCTTGGTGAAGTCTTCCGCCATTATTTTTGGGAATGACAACTTGCAATTGGGTTTTAGTAACACTCGACCTTTAATTTGTCGTTGTGTAAGACTTTATTTCTTCTATTGATGTTTAAACCTAGATTAATACTTCAAGTATGGAGTTCTTTTAAGTTTGAAAGAATTAGGTGTTGATTTTGGATACCTAGACTCAAACTAGTGTTCTTTTAAGTGATCGAGAGAGAGAATTTCACCAATAGGCACTTTAAGATTGGATGTTTTGAGGATAATGGAATCCCTAAGAATGTGAGTCACATCGAAGGTAACAAGGATGATCCTGTACAGTACGTTCATAATTGCACCTGGCCAGTGTTATGGTGAATGTATGAGTTACACGTGTATACTTGGACTACGGGATGTGACAATCGTTGAGATAGTGAAGGAGTTTCTAAGTGGGTAGCCGTTAGAAGAGAATGATGATCTTAGCGTCCGTCACTTGGAGTGGCAGTAAGCATAGTAATTAAATTAAGTGGACCGTTTCGGGTCGAGATGATTGGTTGGATTAGAACCATAGACTTTTGGAATCGTCATTATTCGAGGAGAAATTGTAAGGTGAACCTATGAAATCCTTGATTATTGTCTTAAGATGTTTAAGCATTCGAGTGACGATAGTGTGGCTGGAAATTGGGGAGTGTGGTTTTGAGACGTTGAGTGCCGATCAAATTCATGCACGAAACTTATTTCTAAAATGAATTGCATCAAATATTTCTCATGTTTCCAAAAGCATCATGTGGATTACATTACAAAGTCTTGGAAAAATGTTTAGTACACACAAGATTTTAAACCATGATTTTAAACATGCATAAGATTAGTTGATTACATGAGGTTGCAAACTTTGTTGAGACTTTCTTTATTCTCATTGTTGTCAAATGCGATTTTCGGATATAATTGATTGATTTTGCAAACTATGCTTCTCTTTATAATTGATTTTTCAGTAGTTGTTAAATGAAACCCCAAACAAAAGATTTTCTTCGAAGTCGCTATCTGAGACTGGTTTCTACGAACTGAAAATTTGAGAAACTTTTACAAGCGTTCCCTGTGGATCGATATTCGATACTTTGTACCATTACTACTTGTTTAAAATACGACAGTAGATCAAGATGTATATGTTGTTCCAGATTTCAAGCATATTAACAATCAAAGAATGAAGATTAAAGAATGAAATCTAGAGAGAAAAAGTAATCACAAGTCTCATGAATTGATATGAAAGTCACAAGGTTACAAGGCTTGGAATTGTTACAAAAGTATTACAAAAGCATTAATGAACAAAGACAAAGACAATGTATTTATATGGGTTGCACAAGTCATAACCTCATACAATACACTACAATAGAAAGTCAAACAAACACTTACAAAAGTCAAACTTACATAACAAATTGATTCAAACATATTTAACAATCTCCCCCTTTTGGATCAATTTGCATGTCTTCAACTTGTCCACTTTCTCATGCTTGTTCTCCTGATTCCCAAAAAGGATTCAAACCTTTTGATACCTTCTCTAAAATGAATTCTGTCTTGAGTAGCAATAATTACATGACCTGTAAAAATTCTATCAGATCTTGGTAAGTGATCATTCTCTTCAAATCTCTTCTTCTCACTTTCCTCATACTTTGCTTTCAACTCTCTCAAGCCAATCTTGAAAGTACCATCAGAATACTTTGGTATCTTTGAAGCTCTCATAAACCTTTTCACTTTTTTCTCCATTCTCATACACAACTCCCAACCCTGGTTCTCTTAAAACTGTATACAATGGAGTTTCTTCAAGAAGTGGATGTGTCATATCAGTACTAAGTAGATTCACTCTCTTCTGATTAGTCTCTAATCCGAGCTGGAAATCATAGCAATAGGTGTAAAAGATATGCCTTCTGATAAACCTTTCGATGGTTTCTAAAGCATATAAAACATCTGGAAATCTTCTGGTCATTCCCTTGAACTCATGATACATGAACTCTAAATCATCAAAGTTCAGATTCACAAAGTCAGCTTCATTGAACAAGTAAGTTTTCATGTCTCTCCTTTGAACTTCAAATTCAGGATACCAGATGTTTACAAATTTCTTCAGCCTTACTGATTTCACAACTTCAATTCCTTCTCTGTTCTTTACCTCTTTAGATGTTCTACCAACAGCTGCAAGCAATCTAACATACTCATGTTGGAATTCTGGTGACGTGTCTTGAATCCCCAAAATTTGTAACTGGTCAAGCTGCCCGATATAACTCACAAAAATCTTTACATTCTCCTCAAGATATGGAACTCTCAAAGCACAACGAATTCTCTTAATCTCTTCCATAGTAGGACCAAACTCATCATAAACAGTGTAAGGTGTTGAAATAACTCTATCAGCAGGATTTGAAGGACCTGCTTCATTAGGTACAATAGGTGCATGGAGTGGCTATTTTGGAATTTCTGGTTGAGTAATTGGGTTGTTTGGATTTTGAATATAAGGTAAATCTTCCTCTATATTCATCTCAGTGCTTTGATTGACATTTTGCTCCATAGAAGTATCAGTTGGAATCTCATTGGACTCAAGAAAATCAAACTTTTTGAAGGTTGGAACAGTTGGAATTGCATAGGTACTTGAATCAGGTATTTCATTATGCACTGGACTGATATTCAACTCTTCTAGAGTATTCTGATCAAACATCTTGTTTAGAGCATCATAATCTTTATCTTTAAACAGTCCATCTAGTACATTCTCTTCATTGGTTGGCATTTGTTCAGCTTGCTCAACAACTTCTATAGTTTCAACATCATTATCTGAATCAATATCTACAAAATAATCCTTCTCCTCTTCCTCCTTGATTTTCCAAAACATCTCATACTTGGCATTAATATCCTCATTATCATCATTGTTAGAAAGAACAATGATATCTACATTTTGCATTCCTTTCAACTCCAAAATTTCTCTTCTTGATGCAACCTTAGGCTTTTCAACCCTTGGTTCATCACTTGCATCAACATATAGAACTAACTCCATTCCAGCAACACTTTCAACTTGATCATTCTGCTCAGTACCATGATCACCACTTCCTCCACAAGTATTCTCAACATTATCAGCTTGCTCACCCAATCTAGCAGCATCATACACATCAGCTCTCTGTTTCTCCTTATCTCCCCCTCATGGTCATGATCGGAATCATGATCATGCCTTGGCTTAGAAACAGAAGATTGGGATTTACATGATGTTTGCACTACTTGTTTAAGATCAGAAATGGCATGCAAAACATCAGTTTTGAAAGAACTAAAATTTGAAGCTCTAACCAAATCTGCCGGTTGCACATATTGTGGTGGTTGTGTTTGATGGTAGGATTGTAGAAGTGAAAGAAGATCAACATCTTGTTGATTGTCCGAAGCTTGAGATAAGAGCTTGGCAAACAGCAGGGATTTCAGCTCATCAATGGACAGATCAACAAGCTGGTTAATTTGTGGTGGTGGTTGAACTTGTTGAACTGGTAGGATTGGCTCAACTGTGTTTTTCCCTTTCAACAATCTTTTGACACTTATCATCTCCTCCTTAAAAATTTTCAGCATTCTGGTCTCAACATCCTTTTAGATGCCGTCAAGGAATTCCTTAGACACAAAGTCTGGGATAGTAACACCGGAACCACATAGGTTATCCGTTGTCATGACAGTTGTAGAACCAACAACATGGCCTGTGTTTATAGCTGGCATGTTGTTAACTATAACAGGACTTCCATCAGGTCCTCGTAGTCTGGATTGCGGAGCTACTATGGATGTTCCGATCGGGTCAGAAAGACTTCCGATGGTAGAAGTATCTATATGTGACCTAGTACTGACAAAAGGTATATCATACGGCACTAGACTCAAAGGTGCACTGAAAGATAATGAGAACTGGGGCTGTTGTTCACCATTTTCAATACTTAAAATCTTCTAATGAGAGATAGGTAGATTATGTGCTAATTCCCCATGATTTGTTGAAACTAACTCCTTTTGAGAGAAGATAGAGTGGATGGCTTGGGTGTGCGAGTGCATAAGTGGGCTACTTATGTCTTTTTCAACACTTGCTCGCAACAAATGCGGCGAAGTGGTAGATGTGGTTGCCCTTCTAGATTGGTAGGTTTGGGTATACACTCTCTCACCATATTCTTTTCTTTCATTTCCACTCAACCTCTCATTAATATTTTCAACTAAATCTCCCTCGGTTCTCCTTATATCTCCCACAACTGCTTGAACAGAATTAACAATATCCATATCCATAAGCTCATGCTCATAGAATTCCTCAAAGACATCAACTGGCTCCTCATTTTGTACATCAACTTGTACATCATGATTAATTTCAGCTCCACCTAGGTTATCATCATTTGCATCATCATTATCATCATCATCATCAGCATCAACATCATCATATGATTCATTAGGAACATCATTATTGTTATTTCCATCACTAACTTCATCAGTTGTTTCATCAACTTCATTCTCACTAGTTGTAACACCCCGAATTTCGTTCGGCCGTTTCGCGAGGTTGTTTAGAGGAAAAGGAGGTTGTTTGGCCGAATTTCCTTTAGAGAAAACGCACGGGTCGTGCGTATGAAACAGTGGCGAGGCAGTGGGCTTGCGCACGGGTCGTGCGCATTCCTTCTTTGAGGGCACACGCTGTCAGGTTGCTTTTTTGGGGTTTGCCTTAAATATCTCATTGTGAGATATTTCTTAAAATATCTCAAATCTCAGTCTCTCTCTCTTCCTTTTCTCTCTTTTCTTCTTTCGATCTTCGAGTCTTGTTTGGTTGCTAGTTTGCGGTGTTTCTAGCAAGGGGTCGGTGTTTTAAGCTTCACCTCTACGTCGTGATTGTTATCTGGTTTCCCGGGTTTTATTCTAAAAACCTACCAGTGAGTTCCTACTACCATTTTACAAACTTTATACATGTCAAAACTCTTATTTGCGAAATCCGAAGTATTACTACGGTATGATTTCATGTTCTCTACATTTTGATATAAATGAAGTTTTTGATGATTTTCGGGGTTCCCGATCAGTATTGACTAAAATGACGGGTTCCGCCTTATTGGAAATAAAATGATGTTTTACTTGCCCATGTTTGTGGCTTATTGAAAGAAGGTGTATAAACTGGTTTTATGACTATCTTTCTTACCAGCAGGTGATCTGGAAATGACATTTTGTTTATAAAATGTGTTTATACCATATGTTTATTTATGGTTGGTCACATATGTTGTTGTGACGAGTCTGTACCATTACTAGTGGATCCCTAGGTTTTGAGTCGACTGAATTGTTGGGATGTCACATTCCCCATTTTGTAGCTATGGATGCATATGATCCTCGGGGGTAACTTGGTACGGTTATGTGAGGCCGGATACTAGCCATGGTTCATAGTGATCCTAGTGAAGGAGTATACATTGGTTTTGCTTGGATCTAGATCTCACGTTGTAGCACGGACTTATGTGTTCGTATCCTCGGATTCCAATTGTTTAGCTCATAACTCGGATTGGTGGTCTACTTTGTGTTACACCACAATCGTTGGTAAAATGGTTCTTTTGTCATCGTATGATGAGTTTTGGACCGAAAAGGCCCGGTTGTGGCGAAATGTTATCTTTTATAAATTAAACCTTTATGAAAAGATTTCCTTATGATACTGATGTTTATATTTCGGGAAGTTTATAAAAGAACTACTTGTGCATTAAATTGTGAGGTTCTAGAAATAAGGTTTATGGTATCTTTTTAATGGATTTCATTCTTATCAACAGTTAACTTGGAAATGCTTATTTGAAAAGATTCCCTTTGATACAAAAGTTTATATTTCTTGAAATTTATAAACTGTATGTTCTCACTAGGCTTTAAGCCTAACACTTTTTCTCAAATGATGTGTATAACAGGTTTCCCTTAGCGGTGGGTTGCACAGGGTCTTTGAGAGTCGAGTGTGGACTCAAGGCATATTGAGATGTCTATTATTTTGGCGTTGGGCATTGTTTAAGTCCCATCTTTTAGTGAACTTTGGTTCGTCAAGTGATATAGTCTAGACAGTTATGTTTAGATTAGTTTGTTGATGAATTCTATATCCGTTCAGATTTGTATAGTCTTAAGGACTGATCCCCTTTATGGGAAGTTTATATCAATACGGATGTCTTGTTGCCATATTTCCAGGTTTTTTTTTACTCTGAATTTTAGAGTGTTACAAGTTGGTATCAGAGCTCTAGTTTAAGCGAACTAGGCATGAATGTAAGATGTCTAGACTTAGACTGAGTTTGATAGGCACTGATTGTGTTATAACTTCTAAGATGGGTTAGTCTTAGAATCGACGGAGGTTATGTTAATCAAGCGTTGTGATGATGGTAACAAGAACCCTTATATGTTATATGTTCATAATCTCACTTAGCTAATGTGATTATGAGGATATTTTACGTGAGTGTAATTAGTTTGCAAATGTTATGACAATTGGTAGACGTAACGGTACGTTTCCTTCGTGCGTGTTTCAGTAAAACTCTTCCTTACCCTTTCTCGTGCTTGTGTTTACCTGCTCTACCTTGGTATGTTGACCGTTAGAGTAGTGCGAAAGTTTCTAAGCGAGTAAGCTAAGGAATGATTGTTGTTTATAGCAATGTCTCTTTGGGATGATAGTAAGTACGTTGAACGCATTAAGTTTATCATCTTGAGCCGGATTCGTTGGTGGAATTAGAACTATATCTTGTTATATCGATTCTATTTCGAGGAGATTGTAAGTTAATTAATGGGATGGTTGCCCTAAGATGCCTGAGGCATCCGGTTGATTATAGTACGTCGGGATGTTGGGAAGCGTAGTATTAAGATGTGAGTGCCGACCGAAATCATGCATTAAATTTATTTCTAAAATAAGGTTGCATAAATTGCTTTTCATGATCGCCAACCATAAAGTAAATTACCTTATAATGTCTTGGCAAAACATTTAGCAATCAACATATTTTAAACTATGAGCATAAGCATGCTTTAAATGGTTTGTTGCACCTAATTTCAAATTGTTATCAAAACTCTCTTTATTCATGTCTTATGTTTAAATGCTATTTTTGGATGTCGAAATATCTGTGTTTTAACGCTTTTTGAGTTAATGGGCAAGTAGTTGTGGAATTTTGACCTTGACATTGGATCTCTTCCACGTATGTCAATGGTTTTAAAGGAAGAGTTATTCCCATGCTTTTGAGTAGGAGTTTCTTGGGAATTTTTAGTTGTGTGAGTTTTGTTGAATTCTTGGAGTTTTGTTTTATGGATTCTTTTGTCGCATGCGTATATTTTGAGATGCGTGAGTTTAATATCATTGCGTGCAAGTTATGAGTTCTTTGGGCGTCGTGTCTCATCAAAAATCTTGTCAAAATGGTCGCCTTACCTGTGTTGCAAAAGGGAAATTTGGACACCACTTGATTTTAGCGTTAATGAGTTTTATAAAATCCAGTTGGATTATGGTGTCTCATCTTACGACTTTTGTGTCGCGTAAATAATTTCAGGAACATGTGCATATGCATCATTGTGTGCGTTAATTTCGGGGTTTTGTTAACAAATGTCAACCGTCGGGTACTATGTGCATTGGATTTAAGTATAACGTTGATGTGAATGATTGCATAAACGATTTATGTATTTTTAAAAACAAGACTTTCGTTCTGATCGTATTTCCATCATTAACTCTTACTGTTAAAATTTCCGCAAAACATTTAGCGAGTTAGCGGTATTTTTGTCGTTGTAGTTTCTATTTTGGTCATATGTGTTTATCTTTACAACGAGAAGCTTTAAACTCGATTTGAAATTTTATTTGCATCCCCGTTATTTTACCGCCCTTTGGGGAATGAATTGTTGCATATGGGGTGAGTTGAAAATTCTTTTGCTGCAACGCCTCTTGGTTATAGAGGAAGAATTTTAAAGATAAAATTGTGATTTTTCCCTTTGGAGTTGTACGAACAATTGTTGCACGAACAATTGTTGCACATGTTGAAGTGCAAGAACCTATTTTCATGGTTATAGCGTAAATTATTGCGTATGATTTACTCGGTATTTCTCAAGGTGCGAGTATTTTGTTAAGTTTTCGTATTCGGTAACTTGGATTGTTTTAACATCATAAATTGCTCATGTCGAGCTTGAATATTTCAGCAAGTAAATAGCGTGATTTACATATTCTGGGTGATTTTGTACACGTACAATCTACATTATGATTTATGCATCTTTGATGATTTTGTGCATCTTAGTATATTTGCATTCATAAACTTTTGGAAAATCTTTGGTCTCAATACGTGTTGAGTTTTGAGAAATCATGTCCTGGTGGCGTGTGTTTTCATAAACATTGTTTAAAGACATTTCATTATTTGGGGAAACGTTAAATGTCGGTTAAATGTGTTTTACGGTTTACGAGACTTTCGTTGGAAATTTACGTAAAGTGTCGGGCCTTTGGCTCGGATTTTGACTGAATGAGTCGTGTGGACATTTGTCCGGATTTATAACCGCAATGAAAAATTTTAGTATGATGGAGTTTATTTGTGTTTTTGGTGAGTTAAAGTTGATTTGTGAAAACGGTGTACATGCCAAAATGTTTATTTTAAAGTGTTTGTGTTTTACATTAAATTGTTAACTGCTGATAAGTTTTGGTTATTTTGAAATGTTTAGTTTTATGAACATGTTGAGACACCCATTTTGGGATCTTTGGTTATTTTGGTAAATAAATCATGTTGAAGTGTTTCTTTTATGATTTTACATATATAATTGGAGTTCAATTGACGTAAGTGTCATTTGGTGTATTTGATCTTATAAACCTTTTCAGAAAATGCATATTATTGTGTTACAAGGCATTTTGAAAACATAAGGGTATGAGTTCATTCGGAAAACGGTTTGTTTCAACCAACGATGAGATTTGAGTTAATTATACTTTTGGTCGTGTTTGCATAATAGTTGGTCAAACGTGTTTCAATATTTATATCGACTTTCATTTGGGTATTTACGTAAAATGTTGGGTCGTTGGCTCAGTTTTGACTAAATGGAGACTTGAGGACATTTGTACGGTTTAAAAACAGTTGTGGAATTTTTGGAGTATGATGGCGATTATTTCATGCCATTGGGAATTGCATGTTTTGGGAGCTTCGGTTTTTCAGTTGGAGTCATGTAATGTTAGACAGTGCTGTAGATCCATAGACAGTTTGTCTATTTTGTAAAGCCTGAGGTTTTGGGTTACACTTAGTGACCGCTCGGGTTGGCTAGCGAGTAGACAATAGGTGGCACGTGCTGCTGAGTTGGAACTCGTCTGGACTGGATAGGCACCCGTGTCCGTAAGCCCTTATGGTGGAACTCGACGGAGTATGGCTAGAGGCAATGTTGGGAAATTCATAAATGCTCAAGTATGGTTAATGATGCTTCAACATAATTACTACTGCCAGTTGAAGTTAATGCTGCTGATACAACTTAATGTTGCTCATTAAGGATTACTACTGCTATTAGTTAGTACTGCTAGAGTTAGTACTGCTAGAACAAAGTTAGTACTGCTGAACTTAATACTGCTCAGAATATTAATATTGCTTATAAGATGAAGATTTGTATGGCATGGATGACAACTGGATTGAAGATATCTATGGAAGCTTAGAGATAATGATGGAAGATTGTACTGAAAATCTTTTATTATTTTGTAATTATCTTTTCATTCAGTATATGTATAGAATAGTTTGTTTTTCTTTAGAAGGAACATTCATTCTGAGTTTTTAGTTTTGATAGAGAGAATCAACCTCAAGGTTAGAACCCTAATTCTAGAGAAGTAGAATTCGTATTGGTGAGTATGTTCATCAATATTGAGGTTGAGTGTTTAATCTTGTAACTTCAATCATTCAATACAAGTTTACAAGTTGTGATCATTGATTTACTGTTGCATTGTTTTTCAGAATATTAAAGTGCTATTCCGCAACTTCTTTAATATTGTTTTCTGAGCTTGTGTTATTGTTAATAATTAAGATCCTGACAAGTGGTATCAGAGCCTGTATTCTCAGAAATCTTATTCATCATGGAAAACATTGTTGAATCAAATAGTACCTTGGTCTCAAAGGTTCCAATGCTCAGACCTAATGAATTCGACATGTGGAAGATCAGAATCAAGCAGCACATACTACTCACTGACTATTCTATGTGGAACATCATTGAGAATGGCCCTTCTGAAGCAGGAAAGATTGGTGCAGATGGAAAGAGGACACCACCAAAAACTGATGCAGAGAGAAAGACTAGACAGACAGAGATGAAAGCCTTGAGCACTTTGCTCTTGGCTATTCCCAATGAATATCAACATCAATTCTGCAATTGCACTGATGCACAGATGCTCTGGAATGCTCTAGAGAAGAGATTCTCTGGTACCAATAGTACTAAGAGAAATCAGAAGGCCATACTGAAGCAACAGTATGAGAACTTTATGTCAACCAAGAATGAGTCCATGACTCAAACTTTTGACAGGTTCAACAAGCTAATTGGTGAACTAGCTACTGTGGGAGTACAAATTGATCAAGATGATCTAAACAGGAAGTTCCTAAGGTCCCTGGGTGATGAATGGACCATGTATACTGTCTCTTTCAGACAGAATGATCAACTGGAAGAAAAGGAACTTGATGATCTATATAATGATCTAAGAGTTTTTGAATCTGAGGTAGAGGCTAAAAAGAAGCCTTCTGGATATATTCACAATGTTGCACTCCTATCAGCATCAAGTGATTCTACCTCCAATCCTGAATCAGTTAGTGCTGCTACTGGAGCAAATCAAGAGAAAGGCACTGAAACTGTGTTTGAAGCTTTTCTGTCCAGTCATGGAAACTCTTCTCTAATTAATGATGACTTGGAACAACTCCATCCAGATGACCTTGAAGAGATGGACATTAAATGGCAGATGGCCATGCTCTCTATGAGAGTTAAGAAGTTCATCCAGAGAACCGGGAGGAAAAACTTCTCCCAAAGAAGAGAAGATGGAGCAGGTTTTGACAAGTCTAAGGTGGAATGCTATAAATGCCATCAAAAGGGACACTTTGCTAGGGAATGCAGAAGTGGAGTGTCTCACAACAACAACAATAAACAAGCACAGTCTGGAAGCTTCAATAATAACAGAAACTCTGCTCAAGCCCTAGTCTCTCAACAAGGTATGGGGTTTGATTGGAGTGATCAAGCAGAAGAGGCTGTTCAAAACCAAGCTCTAATGGCAGAGGTGTCTGATCTCCCAACAGAGGTAACTTCTAATCTTTGTACTCAAAATTGCATTAACACTGTTAAAAGGTACAGGGATCACAACCAGAAAATGAGTGATGACTTGAAGAGATTAGAAAAGGACATAAAAGACTATGTTAGGATTGTTGAGAG
Organism: Arctium minus; assembly: GCA_954870635.1. Taxonomy (NCBI): domain Eukaryota; kingdom Viridiplantae; phylum Streptophyta; class Magnoliopsida; order Asterales; family Asteraceae; genus Arctium; species Arctium minus. Next base: position 60,264,617 of record OX941088.1, on the reverse strand, counting down.
GTTTGAAGAGCAGATTAAGAGTTTTCAAGCCAATGAGCTTCAACTTTCCTATGACACAAACTACTTGGAGTGGGAGAAGAATGACCTAGAACTTCAACTGACCAAATCCAAAGAGGAGAGTGAAAAGTTAAGAGGAGAGCTAGCTAAAGTCAAGCTAGATGTAGAAAAGTTTTCCAATGCTTCTAAAGCAATGGATTCTTTACTACAAACTCAGATTCATGATAAACTGAGAAGAGGAATAAGGTACAATACCACACCACCACCTTACAACAACAACTACGTCCCTCCTAGTTCAGACTTGTTAGATTTAAAGGTTAGGAAGGACCTGCCTTAGATGAAGTAGTTGTTAAGGATAAAACTGAGAAAGAAACTGTGAAAAGTAAGGACAGCACTGTGAGTGGTGAGATTCCTATAGAAAACCACATAATTACCAATGAAGGATGTGGAAAGCATTGGATCAAGTCAAATAAGGTAGAGAAGACTGAGGGTAAGAACAAGGAGATTCACTATAAGCAGACCACTGTTGTGAACCCTGTCCCTTGCAAACAGTGTGCTTGCAGTAAATCTGAGCCCCAAAAACATGATAAAAAGAGGGGTAATCAAAGGAACTGGAATAATCAATGGGCACAAAAACAAGGAGTTGATCTGAGTAAAATCAATAGACCAAAACCCTGTTTTATTTGTGGAAAGCTTAATCACATTGCCAAATATTGCTATTTCAATCCCATGAACCAAAGGATGAATTTTCAGAGACCTACTCAAAAACCCTTTGGTTATAGGAAGAAAGAAAAGAACCATGTGGCCAAGAAAACTGTTAAATCTAAAAGCCACATGAAGAAACAGGATATGGAAGACAGTGTCAAGATGTGGATTCCTAAAAGTACTAAAACTGTTAGTGCTGCTACTGCAAATAGTGCTGCTGACAGTGATAGTACTGCTAGAAGCAATACTGCTGCTAGCAATGTTAGTGCTGCTGACATTGTTAGTACTTCTGCAAATGTTACTACTGCTAACTCTGCTAGTGCTGCCAACAAGGTTAATACTGCCAAACCTGTTAGTGCTGCTAATTCTGTTAGTACCTCAAAAGATAGTACTGCTTCTAGTATTAGTGCTGCTAGACCAATAATCTTGACAAAGTACTCCAATAATAAGTGTTCTGATTTTAAAAACCTCATCAAAAAGAAGTGTAAGTATTTTGATGAGAAAGGGAGACCCAAGACCACTTTGGCTTGGGTTCCCAATCAATACTAATTGTCTAATCTAATGTGCAGGGCAACCAACAGCTCAAAGGGAAGAGCATCTGGCATGTTGATAGTGGTTGCTCTAGGCACATGACAGGGAACATGTCTTGCCTCAAGAACTTCAAGAAGATTGATGGTGGGCATGTTGCTTTTGGGAATACTCCAGATGGAGGTAAAATCAGTGGTAAAGGTGATGTGACCAAAGGTAAAATGACCTTTGAGGATGTATTCTATGTTGAACAATTAAGGTACAACCTGTTAAGTGTATCACAGGTTTGTGACAAACAACATAGTATATTATTTACAGAGTCTGAATGTATTATCCTTGCTCCTGGATTCAAGGTAGTTGATGAAAATATGAAACTACTAAGAACCCCTAGAAAGGACAATGTATACTGTTTAGATATGTAAAGTGTTTCATTTGATTCATCCATAAATTGTCTTGTTTCAAAAGCTTCTCTGGATGAATCATCACTTTGGCACAGAAGGATGTGTCACATGAATTTTAAAACAATAAATAAACTTGTTAAAAACAACCTTGTAAGAGGTTTGCCTTCTAAAGTCTATTCATGTGATGATCATTGTGTTGCTTGTCTTAAAGGCAAACAACACAAAACTTCTCATAAGTCCAAAGAGGTGAACACTATTTCTTCTTCTCTTCATTTATTGCATATGGATCTGTTTGGCCCTACAAATGTTATGAGCATAGGGAAGAAATCATACTGCCTAGTTATTGTTGATGATTACTCTAGATTTACTTGCGTATATTTTCTAAGGACTAAGGATGAGACAAGTGGACTGATCAAATCCTTTATTCTAAGAATTGAAAACCAAACTAATCAAAAAGTAAAAATCATTAGGTCAGACAATGGTACTGAATTTAAAAATCATGACCTAAACACCTTTTGTGAGGAAAAAGGAATTGAGAGGCAATACAGTGCTCCTAGGACTCCACAACAAAATGGTGTTGCTGAGAGAAGGAATAGGACACTGATTGAGGCTGCTAGGTCTCTGTTGGCAGATTCAAAACTTCCAATAACTTTCTGGGCAGAAGCAGTTAATACTGCTTGCTATGTTCAAAACAGAGTACTAGTATTCAAGCCTAAAAACAAGACACCTTATGAGCTTTTAAATAAAAGAAAACCCTTTATTGGATTTTTCAAACCTTTTGGGTGTCCTTGTATAATTCTCAATACCAAATCTCACTTAGGAAAGTTTGATAGCAAGGTTGATGATGGTTTTCTTGTTGGTTACTCATCTCAAAGTAAGGCCTACAGAGTTTTTAATACTTCATCTAGAATAATTGAGGAAAGTGACAATGTCAAATGCAATGAGAACACAGCAAATCCTATTGGGTCTGGTCCTCAGTGGCTGTTTGACATTGAGTCACTAACTAACTCTTTTGGTTTAAGTAGTGATGATTGTGCAGGTTCAGGAAGTGGAGGATCAGGGGCTACACAAGTTCAAGACAATATACCACAGTCTGTGATCTTTCCTATGCCTATAAAAGAACCTGTTGAATTTTGTGAAAAAGAACCTCTAACTGAGCCAATTCAGAGTGAAGAAGAAAGAAGAGAAGAGGAATCTTCAGTGCATAAAGAGCTAGAAGTAGCTGAGGTGATCCCCTCTGTTGACTTAAATGATTCCAATCTAGAGGAAGGAATCCATGAAGAACCTAGTTTTCAGACTAGAACACAAAAGAATCATCCTCCAGAGCTGGTAATAGGAGACATCTCTTCTCCTATTATTACAAGGAATCAAAGCAGACTTCAAGAGCTGCAGGATCAACAACACACAGTACTCTCCTGCTTTCTATCCCAGATTGAGCCTAAGAAGGCCTATGATGCAATGAAAGATTCAAGTTGGATAGAAGCCATGCAAAAAGAGTTACTTCAATTCAAGCTACAAGATGTTTGGGACTTGGTGGACCTTCCAAAAGGTCATAGAACTATAGGTACCAAGTGGATTTTCAGGAGCAAAAAGGATGAAAGAGGTATTGTGATCAGGAACAAAGCAAGGCTTGTGGCACAAGGGTACACTCAAGAAGAAGGCATAGATTATGATGAAGTGTTTGCCCCAGTGGCAAGGGTAGAGGCAATTAGGCTGTTCTTAGCCTATGCCTCATACATGAAGTTCAAGGTCTATCAAATGGATGTAAATAGTGCATTTCTATATGGCACAATTGATGAAGAAGTATATGTCTGTTAACCTCCTGGTTTTGAAAATCCTTCATATCCCGACAGAGTATACAAACTGAAGAAAGCACTCTATGGTCTACATCAAGCCCCAAGAGCATGGTATGACACTCTGTCTACCTATCTCTTGGAGAATGGGTTTGAAAGGGGCATCATTGACAGGACCCTTTTCATTAAAAGAAGTAAGAAGGACATCCTACTAGTTCAAATCTATGTGGATGATATCATCTTTGGATCCACAAAAGATCAGATGTGTAGAGACTTTGAAGAGTTGATGCACAAGAGCTTTAAAATGAGTTCAATGGGTGAACTTACCTTCTTCCTTGGGCTTCAGGTGAAACAACAGTCAGATGGAATCTTTATCAGTCAGTCAAAGTATGTGCAAGACATCCTGGATAAATATGGTTTAAAAGACTCAAAGCCAGCAAGCACACCAATGGAAACTCATAAACAAATCACTGCTGATCTTGAGGGGGAGGATGTTGATGTCCATCTATATAGATCAATGATTAGATCTATAATGTATCTCACAGCCTCAAGACCAGACATCATGTTTCCAGTGTGTGTATGTGCCAGATTCCAAGTCAAGCCAAAACAATCACATCTTCAAGCTGTGAAGAGGATATTCAGATACTTAAAAGGGCAACCTAGATTAGGTCTTTGGTATCCATATGAATCTTCATTTGACTTGATTGCTTATTCAGATAGTGACTTGGGTGGTGCCAACATGGACAGAAAGTCTACTTCATGGGGATGTCAACTCTTGGGTGCAAGACTAGTATCTTGGCAGTGTAAGAAACAAACCACAGTGTCCTTATCAACAACAGAAGCTGAGTATATTGCTGCTGCAAGTTGCTGCTCTCAGGTTCTATGGATTCAAAATCAGATGCTGGACTATGGGGTAACATTTCTTCACACTCCAATCTTCATTGACAATAGAAGTGCTATAAGCATTGTTAACAATCCAGTCAAGCACTCCAAAACAAAGCACATTGAGATCAGGTATCACTTTATCAGAGATTGCAATGAAAAGAAGCTTATTCAAGTTGCCAAAGTTCATACTGACAACCAGTTTGCAGATCTATTCACTAAAGCTTTTGATGTGGGTAGATTCACTTTCTTGGTCTCAAGTGTGGGGATGATCAACTCTGAATGAGCTCATGTCTTAAAAGTGTTCCTATAGTTGTTATTTTGGCTATTTGTGTGCTGCTAATCATCGTTCACAGGAAGTTATTGTTTTGATCAGACCTTCATAAGCGTCAAAAAGAGTAAGTATAGTTAATACTGCCAGTGAAGTGTTAATACTGCCAGTGCACAGTTAATACTGCTAGTGGTTAATACTGCTAGTGGTTAATACTGCTCTCAGTTAATACTGCTAGTTAGTTAATACTGCTCGTGGTTAATACTGCTCTCAGTTAATACTGCTAGTTAGTTAATACTGCTCGTGGTTAATACTGCTCTCAGTTAATACTGCTCTCAGTTAATACTGCTAGTTAGTTAATACTGCTCTCAGTTAATACTGCTAGTTAGTTAATACTGGTAGGTAATTAATACTGCTCTAGGTTAATACTGCTTATGTCCCATACACTATAAATACCCTTTGCCCGCCTAAAAGTTCATAACGACTCTTTGCATACTGATCACTTGCTCTCTAACCCTTTTCTCTTTCAAGCTCCTTAGTAAGTTTCAGGCAAGAACTGTCAAGAATCAATGGCATCCATGTCATTCATAGATGAGCATAACGAGATTGCAATGCTACAGAAGCCCAAACAGGTCGCTGGATTCCACCAGATTGTGGATTTTCTCAAGACAAGCCACATTGCCCATGCTCTCACTGTATCGCCAACTATTTACATAGAGCATCAAAGGGAATTTTGGGCTAATGCCACCATTGTTACTGAGAATGGTGTGCAAATGATCAAGACAAGGGTGTGTGAAAAACCCTTAACAGTTACTGAAGAGGTGATACGCATCTGTCTACGTCTAGACGATGCTGCAGGTATAACCTGTTAGACTATAATTGTATTCAAGCTTAAATGAGGGTCATTATTGTAATTGTTGTAATAGTTGTTTGTGTGTGTTGTAAGACGGCTTAGATGGTTTGACCTTGCTTGGTCATGTTGACCTATATATAAACAAGTCCTTGTATTGTTTCTAGAAGACTTGTGTAAGCAAGTGAGTAAGTGTGTGAAATTGTAGGTGTAATATTGGTGGTAGTTGAGAGAGAACACATAGTTGCACACATTGAGTACACACACAAACACAATCTATCTTGAAAGGTTAATCACTATAGATCTATGGCTTGATGTAATTCTTGTGATTAATAAACAAAATGTTTTGTGTTAATTTGTATGTGTTTATGCTAGTAAATCTTGGGCTACAATTGGTATCAGAGCCAAATCCGTTTGAAAATCAAGAAAATGTTTTGAGTCGTACTGTTCACGTCACTGTTCATAAAAGTTCAAATCGATATTGAGTTTTAGTGGAAATTTTGAGTTGAAATCGATTAGGTTATGTTCGTTTTGTGAAATCGATCGAGTTAGTATCTTTTAATTCTTGAAATCCATGTGATTTGATCATCAATTTGAAGATTTGGTGTTTTTCGAGTTCTTGAGTTTCACGTACTGTTCTTGAATTAAATGTGATGATTTGTGTGTTGTTAATCGAAATTGTTTGTTATGATTGTGTTCGAAATGTGTTTGTGAATGAATTGTAAAACTTTCAGATCGAAATTCGAGGTCTAGATGAGTTTTTGGTGCAAATTTGTTGGTTTTATAGGTTTGCGTTTCATTCATCAGGTTTGCATTTCATTCATCTGAAGTTTGCGTTTCATTCATCCAGGTTTGCGTGTGATCATCAGAGTTTTCGAGTGTTCATCTTGGTTTGCGTGTGATTCATACTGGTTTGCGTATTATTCATCAAATGTTTCTTTGTGCTTGATTTGTATTTTGCGTATCACTTCACAAACGCAAAGTATCATTTGTGTTTCACGACACAAACGCAAACTGAGTCTTGCGATTCACGACACAAACGCAAAGTGGTGTTTGCGTTCCACACTACACACGCAAAGTGTAGGTTTGCACTTCTCGACACAAACGCAAAGTGTCATTTGCGTTCCACTCTATAAACGCAAAGTGGCATTTGCGTTTCACAAACTGAACACGCAAAGTAAACCACATCACAAACGCAAAGTATCGTTTGCGTTTCACAGCACAAACGCAAAGCTAAGGTTTGCGGGTCACTCTACAAACGCAAACTAAGGTTTGCGGGTCACTCTACAAACGCAAACTAAGGTTTGCGGTTCACACTACAAACGCAAAGTCTGGTTTGCGTTCCACACTTGACACGCAAAGCTTGGCATACTTAGAATTTTTTTTAAGAAATTTTTCAAAACTGTAACACGCCCTTTAATTGTCAAAATTTTTTTCTCTAAGGGCGCTGCCTTTAATTAGCGGGACCCCCGTGCTAAGTCTGCGGAGGGGGACAAAATTTCTTTCTGTGATCAAAATCTCTGAATTTTTTTTAAGATTTCTGTAATTTTCTTGATTTGATTGGATTTAAAGATCTTTACTAGCTAATATTTTTCATCTTGTGAAGGTACATACATCTTTCAATCATGGCAAATGAATTTCTCTCTATGGGATCTCATATAAAGCCTCCGGCCTTATCTGTTGGAGATTATTCACAATGGAAGAAAAGAATGATTCAGTTCTTAAATCTAAAGAACAGAGATTATATGACATCTATCATAGATGGTCCGGGAAATCCACAATCATTTGTACCTGGACAAGCAGCCACAGCTACATCTCCAGCAATCGCAGATCGATACGTGCCAAAACCATATCAATTCTTTACTGATGTGGAAAAGGCAAGACATAAGATAGATGAAGAGGCACTTATCTATCTTACTATGGCAATTCCTAATGACATCTACAATCGCGTAGATAGTAGGGAATCTGCAAAAGATTTATGGGATGAATTGGAGAGACAGTTTCAAGGATCAAAGAAGTCAATTCAGACAAAGTTGAATCAGAGTATAAATGCATATGAAGGTTTCCATGCAAAAGAAGGAGAGACTTTGTTGGAAACATACAATCGTTTCAATGTGATACTGAATGATCTAAGGAGAAATGGGATGAACAAGTCAGAATCAGAGATCAATTATAAGTTCATCAAGAACTTGAACCTAGAATGGAAAAGCTATGCCATCAACATTCAGATGACCAAGGACATGGCACAAGAAGACGTAAATGATATCTTCACAACTTTATCTCAGCATGAGGATGAAGTAAAGCAGCTTGGTGCTGAAAAGAAGATGGTCAAAGATTCTTTAGCCTTAATGTCTGAACGTAAGAAAGGGTCAAGTTCCAAGTCCAGTTCTTCTTACAAGTCAAAGTCAAGGAAATCCAAAGCTCTTCTAACTGAAGTTACTGATTTAAGCACTAATCAATCTTCTATTGAAAGTGAAGAATATTCAGATGAGGATATGCAACGATTCGCTGAAAATCTGGCTCTTCTCACAAAGCAGTTCAAAAGCTTTGGAAAGAACAAGTACAAGCCGAAATATGAGAGCTACAAGAAAGACAAGTACAAACCGAGATCTGAAAAGAAGTATGAGAAAAGAGGATAGAAAAGAGATGAAAAGCGAGAAGAGAAGAGAGAAGGAAAGAAAGAAGAGACTGAGCCGAAATATGGAAGATGCTATAACTGTGGAAAACCAGGTCATTATTCCAAGGATTGCAAGTCAAGCGTACAAAGAATTCTGAATATTATGCTCGGAAAACACTGTTAGCAAAGAAGGTGGAAGAAGGTCAGAACTTAATGGCGGAAGAAGAAAATTGGTTGTACAAGAGTTCTGATGACGAATCTGTACATTTTACTCAGGTGTGTATGATGGCCAAAGTAGATGAGGACACTGGATCATCTTTTGATCATTCTGACTGTGGTTCCGAGGTACGTATTCAATCCTTAAAGGCTCAAGTTAAGTTCTTGAAAGAAGAATTTAAATCTTTAAAAGGCAAACTTAGTCATGAAAGACAAACAATGTTGAATTTTCGTGATGAAAATTCAATGTTGAAAGATGTGGTTAAGGAAAAGGAATCTGAAAAAGATTGTTTGAAAAAGGACAAAGATGTTTTAAATTCAAAGATATATGAGCTTGAAAAAGATCTTGTAAACTTAAATGCTGAAAAAGGTGATTTTCAACTAAAATTTGAAGCGTGTTTTCAAGAAAGAAACGAGGCATATTGTAAAATCAAGCAACTGGAGGATTTAAATCTGAAAAGAGGACAGACTGAGCAAACATTAAATCTTTTAACAAACAAACTCCAAGATGTCAGATTTTATAATGTTAAAAAAGGTTTAGGTTTTGAACCAAATACTGTTTTGAAAAGAGCGCCAGAAAATTTGTATAATTTTGATAAAATGGGCTCTACTTCTACAAAACCTGATATTCATGATACTTTTGTAAAAGGTAAAATCGTGAATGATGATGACACTTCATCTTGTGCTGATTCAATTTCAAGTTTAAAATCTGTTGGTTTTGCTTATAAAGATTTAAATGAAATTTACAAAACAAGAAAAATAGAATTTAGTGAATTTACGTCACTATTTTCTTGTTTACCAACAGAATCACCCAAGGTTGAAGAAAATAATACTGAATCTCAGTGTCAGTTTGATGAATCTGATTCAGAAAATGCTGTTGAGAATCACGTATTATCTGATTTATTCACTTCTAATTCCTCAAATGCTTCAAAAGATGAAAATATCATGAATCAAAACCTTAAGTCTGATTTTTCAAAAACTATGACTGAGGAGATTTTTACAGAAATGATGAATGCTTCAGATCCTGTTCATATAATAGAAAAGATGGAATCAAACTCTGAGAAACAAGCATCTATTTTTGAGAAACAAATCATAGATATTCAAAAGACAATTGAAGAGTTAGAAGATGAGAACGTTGATCTCAAATTCAAACTTGACAAGTCTTTTGAAGAAAACAAAGAACTCTCTAAAGAGTTAAATATTTTGAAAGATGATTTGTTTAAACGAAATCTTCAAGATAAAAAGATGTTTGAGTCTCCAAACTGGAATGTTCATTCTAATCCAGAGTTTGATACTGTTAATTCTAAAACTTCAGTTGTTTATACGACTAATCCTGAATATCCTCCGAGTATTTTTGAAAAAGGAGAAGCTTCCTGTACTTCAAAGCCAAAATCATCTTCTTCAAAGAAAACTAACAAGATTCTGTTTCCAGTTTCAGATATAAAAAGGCAGAATGGTAAAGAAGAAAGGATGAAGAATGTGAAGGAAAATAAAGTTGTTAAAAATAAATGTAATATCAGTGATAGTGGTAGTTTGATGTGTAAAAATTCAAACGTTTCCAAATGTCAAAGTTGTATGAATGATTGTACTTCATTGGATAAATCTAAGCTTTTGACATTTGCACGTAAGAATTTTATCTGCAAACACTGTCATGATAATGCATTTATCATTCCTTCTATTCATCCTAAATCTAAAGTTGCCAGAAAAACATCTCATGTCAATTTAGCTTCAAAATCCTTAACTCATCAGGCTAAAATTTTTCATGCTAAGTTTGATCATTTTACGAAAAAGAAAACATTTCATGAGCTTAATGTTAAAATGGTATGAAAATGGGTACGTAAGCCTCACTATGAGTGGCGAATTAAGGCTAAGGTAGATGATATTGATGAATTGCGAAAAGCTAACAAGAAAGGACCCATCTGGATATGGGTACCTAAACAGAAATGAGTTGTTCTTTTTGTAGGCCTCACATACATGGTATATCGATTCAGGATGCTCGCGCCATATGACAGGATTTAAGCATCTACTTCACAATTATGTTGAGGAACCTGCCGGTACTGTAAGTTATGCTAATTCTGAGGTTACTGGATACATTAGAGGACACGGATCTTTAACAAATGGCACCGTGACGATCAAAAAAGTACTATACGTAGAAGGACTTGATCATAATCTTTCCAGTACAAGTCAATTCTGCGATAGTAAATTTCAAGTTCGGTTTACGGATAAATGCTGTTACATTGAAGATAAAGATGGTCGTGCAGTTTTTAAAACCAAGCAGAATGCAAATCTTTATTCTGTGAATTTTCCAACACTTTCTGCATCAAGACCTGTTTGTCTGATTGCAAAAGCTTCACGAGCTGAAAGTTGGATATGGCATCGGCGTCTGTCTAATCAAAACTTTGATGCGATTAATCAATTGGCGAGACAAGGTATTGTCAAAGGTCTACCAGAACTAAGGTTTGAGAAGAATTCTCTTTGTCCAGCTTGTGAAATGGGAAAGATGAAGCGAACATCTCATAAAGCAAAGACAGAATTCTCATCTTCAACACCTCTTGAATTGATACATATGGACCTTTGCGGCCCGATGAGGACTCAGTCTATCAATGGTAAGAAATATATTTTGGTCATGATAGATGAGTACTCCAGATATACTTGGCTGGAATTCTTAAGGAACAAATCAGATGCAGCAGAGTTGATCATTGAGTTTTTAAAGAAGATTCAGGTTCGACTACAACTACCGATTATATCTTTGAGAAGTGACAATGGCATGGAATTCAAGAATGAAAAGCTTCAGAGTTATCTCATATCTGTTGGGATCTCTCACAACTTTTCTGCTGCCTACACTCCTCAACAAAACGGTGTAGTTGAAAGGAAAAATCGAACACTGGTGGAAGCTGCGAGGACAATGTTAGCTTATTCTGAATTGCCAATATTTCTGTGGGCTGAAGCCGTAGTCACTGCGTGTTTTACACAAAACCGCACGATTGTCATCAAAAGATATAAAAAGACAGCGTATGAACTTATTAATCATCGAAAACCGAATATTAAATTTTTTCGTACTTTTGGTTGCAGGTGTTATATTCTCAATGATCGAGACAATCTTGGTAAATTTGACAAGAAGGCTGACGAAGGCTATTTCATTGGTTATTCGTTAACATCTAAAGCCTATCGGATTTACAATAGACGAACCAAGACGATCATGGAGAGCATTAATGTGTCATTCGATGAATCATCAACGTTGACTTCTGAACACAACAGTTCAGAACTCAAGCTTAAACAGAAAGTTTCTATTCAAGACGGAATAGAACTTGAAGTCAAACAGAATAAGTCTTCTAATTCAAATTAAATTACACCTGAATTAGACTTATTATTTTTTGATGCTTTTATGGATATTTGTGCAGATTTTGAAAAATCAAGCATATCCGGATCAACTTCAGAGGTTCCAATTATAATAGCAGATATTTCAGGACCTTCTGAAAATGTCACAATTTCAACCACATCAGGTACATCTCCACATATACATTCTGAAGATACTAATGTTGATTCTGAGCATGCAGATCCAAATTCTGTAACAGAAGTTCCGAGTGATTCTTCTATTGCTCCGGAAATATTTACTTCAGAAGAGGTTGTACAAGATGTCCCGAGCACATCTGGGGTTGATAAAGATTTACCTGCAGTATATGATGAATATGAGGAAGATAATACTCAAGCTGAAATTCATCCAATTCCAAGTACAATGAAATGGACAAGAGATCACCCACTTCACAATATTATTGGTGATGCACAATCGGGTGTACAAACGTGTGCAGCATCGGCTAATTTTTGTTTATATTCAAGTTTTTTAAGTTCTCTCGAGCCGAAGAAAGCTTCAGAAGCCTTGCGCGATCCAGATTGGATACTGGCGATGCAAGATGAACTTCTGCAATTTGAGAGGAACAAAGTTTGGCGACTTATACCACTTCCAAAAGGAAAATCTGTTATTGGAACAAAGTGGGTTTTCAGAAATAAGAGAGATGAATCTGGAGTTGTAGTTCGAAACAAAGCTCGCCTTGTTGCAAAGGGTTATTGTCAATAGGAGGGGATTGATTATGAAGAAACGTTTGCTCCTGTGGCACGACTGGAAGCCATACGTATCTTCTTATCTTATGCAGCGCATAAAAATTTTACGGTCTTCCAAATGGACGTAAAATCAACATTTTTAAATGGGATATTGCATGAAGAAGTATATGTTGCTCAACCATAAGGATTCGTTGATCGAAAGAACCCTGATCATGTCTATGTCTTAGACAAAGCCTTGTATGGACTCAAACAGGCACCAAGAGCTTGGTATGAAACTCTAACTCAATTCTTACTCGCTTCAGGATTCAAGAAAGGTACAATTGATACTACTCTCTTTCTAAAAAAGCAAGGTGATGATATGATTCTAATCCAGATTTATGTAGATGATATAATTTTCGGTTCTACAAATTCAAAGTTTTGTAAAAACTTTTCAAGAATCATGGAATCTCGTTTTGAAATGTTAATGATGGGTGAACTAAATTTTTTCCTTGGTCTTCAAGTGAAACAGTTACCCGAAGGCATTTTCATCAATCAGTCAAAATATATTCCAGATATTTTAAAGAAATTTAACATGACTGACAGTTCAGTGATGAAAACACCAATGGCAACGTGCACACTTTTAGATGCAGATCTTTCTGGAAAATCAGTAGATCAAAAAGTGTACCGTAGCATGATTGGTTCACTGCTGTACTTAACTGCGAGTAGACCGGATATTATGTTTGCTACATGTTTCTGTGCTAGATATCAAGCTAATCCGAAGGAATCACACCTGGTCGCTGTAAAACGGATTCTTAGGTATCTTAAAGGAACTACTGAGTTAGGCCTTTGGTATCCTAAGGGTTCGTCTTTTGATTTAACTTCCTATAATGATGCTGATCATGCAGGTTGCAAACTGGATAGAAAGAGCACCTCTGGTTCTTGTCAATTCTTAGGTGATAAGTTGGTTAGTTGGACTTCTAAGAAACAAAATTGTGTTTCTACATCCACCGCCGAGGCTGAATATGTAGCTGCCGCAAGCTGCTGTTCACAAGTCCTCTGGATGAAAACACAGTTAAAAGATTTTGGATATACTTACCAACGAGTTCCTATTTACTGTGATTCTAAGAGTGCGATTGCGATAACTGCTAATCCAGTGCAGCATTCCAAGACAAAACACATCGACGTGCGTTATCATTTTATAAAGGATCATGTCGAAAAGGGCGATATTGAGATGCACTTTGTGACTATAGACTACCAGTTAGCTGACCTTTTCACCAAGCCGTTGGATGAAAAGAGGTTTACCTTTTTAGTTAGCAAACTTGGTATGTTAAATGCTACTTCATGATTCTAAGGGGAGTTTTCTAAACTTGTACTTTATTTGAATATATTTTGGATATTTCATCATATGTTGACTGACTAAAGCGGAATCATTTTTATAATGATTACCAAAATCTTTTTCTTGCAGGATATGTTATGTGACAAAGGCTTCTGAACAAATTAGTTCAGAACCCGTGCTTCAAAGCATAATGGATTTTGGACAATTCAGTTCAAAACCCGTATTCAAATGTTTTCTTCTGAAGGATGCTTTCAAGATTACATCTTTTCAGGAAGTTTTTCGTTTGAAAGGGAGTTTGGAAATTATATTGCTATATCTTTTATAAAAATATCTCTAAAAAGATTGATATTTTACAGATATCAAGGGGGAGGATATCTAGTCAAGGATACTTTAACTGCTATATTCATTCTAGGGGGAGTTAAGGATTCTAATTCACAGGTATAACATTCAAATCCTTATACTCTAACACTTGTAAAAGAAGAACAACTTTTACTTGTGAAAAATGTTTTTTAAAATGTTCAAACCACTTCATGATCTTAAAATATTTTTATGATTTGAGAAGTGTGAATTTTAATTTTTTTTTGGATACTTCATTGTTTATCTGACCGTGTGTTCTTTTAAAGAATAATACTTGTGTATTTTCTTTTCTATATACTTTGTCAAGTATTCATACACACACTGGTTCAGTATTTTCAAATTGATTTTGTTATTACCATGTATCAAATGATATATCTTTCTATGGAAATACTCCCGTCGTTTGGTATTCACAGTTGTTTGAATCAAACGTCATTTCATTTTTTAAATGTGCTTTCATTGATAATATGTTTATATATTGTTCATATAAACAACATACGTCTTTGAATTCCCAAATATTTTTTCTTCATGAAAGTTTGATCTGATCTTAATCATTGTTAGATTCTCAAAACATTTCTATTCTTTTCATTCATATAAAGTTTTGAGATATCTTAAATGTTCAAAATGCTCAAATTTCATTTCTGATTTTTGAATGACATATGATTTCTTGTGCTTTACATGTCAAGAAAATCATTGAACAACATGTACTTCTTAGGAACATGGGATTCAGTGTGAGTGCTTATTAGATCTTCCATGGATTCACGATAACCAGTGTTTCCTACCCCGGAAGAAATCCTTTGAGTGATTGAGGGGAGAGGGGTCTAAAAGAATTGAGTGTGGGATTGAGATGAGGTAAAATGGAAATGAGAGATTGGTTAGATGTGAGCTTAACTGTTTAAAATAAAGAGGGTGTGAGAACAGAGTTAAAAGAATATCAGAACTCTGCACCAAACATCTTTCTGAGCCGGGTAGCCACATTACTGATTGGTTCACATTTCTTTCGTGACTATCATTGAAATAGGCAAATAACCCATGCCATCTCTTGCATACAACCTCCCTAGCTACTCATTCTTTTCTCAAAAAGAGAATGTTTCACATTTTCTGGGGAAGCAGAACATAATCTATCGGATCTTTACTTGGAAGATACTGATATAGAAAAAGAAGGAAAGTTGCCCCACCTTCGAAACTTTCTCATGCACATTGGGTCCATGTACAATCATTGTTGTCTTAGTGATTTACATATGTTGAGCCTTATGAAACACAATCATTGTGCTAATTCTTTCAAAACACAAGCACGAGCACATAGAGAATATGTTTTTCTGTCAGAACATTCATAGAATTACCTTGTGTATTTCAATGATTGAATGGAAGTCCTGGGGAGTCAACATCAATCCAGCTCCTTATATTGTACATTCGTTGTACACAATAACTTCGTGTTACTGACAGGCACTTCTAACTGTTTCATATGTTGATTCAGGGTTACCATTCTTATTTCGTTTGAATTTGAAAAGATTCAAATGAATATGTTCGTGAATCAAAGGCCAATCCATATCAGATGTGAGAATGATTTTCCTATATGGGGAGATTGTCTATTATCCAAAGGAGGAGATAACAGTTCATGAAGATTGTGCTTATCAGATGATGGGAAGTTCATTCAATGACGGATCTGACCTTGAAGTGTTTTAATGATTTTGATTTTTACAAATCATTAAAAAGGGGGAGAATAATCAATGTTCAAGATCAGATTGAAGTTTTAAAGATTTCAGAGGAGATAAAGTTTTCAGTTGATAGAAAGCTTGTCAAAGAAAAAGTGGAAGAAAGTCAGAGTTTAGTCAAAAGCTAATTCAAAGGGAGAGACAAGTTTGAAGAATTGTCAAAGTTTTCAAGATGTCAAAGCCAGAAAATATTCGAAGTTGAAGATCAATTCTGAAGATATGAAGACCTGAAGATTATTGCCAAAAAAATTTTAATCTTGAATCCAAAGGGGGAGATTGTTAGACTATAATTGTATTCAAGATTAAATGAGGGTCATTATTGTAATTGTTGTAATAGTTGTTTGTGTGTGTTGTAAGAGAGCTTAGATGGTTTGACCTTGCTTGGTCATGTTGACCTATATATAAGCAAGTCCTTGTATTGTTTCTAGAAGACTTGTGTAAGCAAGTGAGTAAGTGTGTGAATTTGAAGGTGTAATATTGGTGGTAGTTGAGAGAGAACACATAGTTGCACACATTGAGTACACACACAAACACAATCTATCTTGAAAGGTTAATCACTATAGATCTATCACTTGATGTAATTCTTGTGATTAATAAACAAAGTGTTTTGTGTTAATTTGTATGTGTTTATGCTAGTAAATCTTGGGCCACATAACCTCTATTCCTAATGAAGAATTATTCTCAACTTTGTCAAGAATGGGGTATGGAGGCCAGTTGGGTGGTTTTAAATTTTCAAAGGCTAAATTTTATACCCAATGGCGTTTTCTTGTTCATACCTTAATGCATTGTATCTCTAAAAAGACTACTGGATGGAGTGAGTTCAGTAGCACCATTGCTTATGCTTTGGTGTGCTTGGCCACTGCCAGAAAGTACAATTTTTCTCAAATGCTTTTTAATGATCTTGTGTCAAACCTGGGAAGTAAAAAGAGTTTTTATATGTACCACAGGTTTGTACAAGAAGTAATAACCCATGAATTGACGGATATACCTCATTTTGATGAGGTATATGTACCAAAAATCCCCAAAGGTAAGGTCTTTTCAAACATGAAAAGATCCCCTCTGGACTCGGAAGAAGTTGACACCCCATTGTTCTCTACAATGATGGTGGTGTCCCACACTGAAGAAGGTATGGCAGCAGGGTCAAGGCCCTCATCAGACCATCCCACTGCTAGCCAATCCCAACCTTCCCACTCTATATCTATTCTCCAGTCTCTACTTCATAAGCCAACTTCACCAATCACCCAAACATATATAAGGAAAAAGGTCAAGAAGGCTCCTTCCCTTCTTGTACCATCACCCACTGAACCTTCAAGCCCTCTAAGGGAGAATTCTCCTTTAGAGAATATCTACAGGGAAACCACAGGGGTGTCTCCCAACCCCAAGGAGGTGCTCACTGAGGTGGAGGTTGAGCATATGGATGCTAAGGCTGCCACTACTCCTGCTATCACAGAGGAGGTCAGTGGTAACATATATAAGACCTTCCCCAAGGCAACTTTCGGTGAGCAATCATCCAAAGGTCCTAGGTGCCAAGAAACCAAGGGGGTGGATAGTGCTTCTGCTAGGCAGAAGACTTCCACTACAAAAAGATCCAATGATCCTTCAAAAGAGGGTAACACTTCTGGAGAAGGTGAGGACATGTATAACTATTTTGAATTGATGGAAACCATAGAAACATCAACATGGATGTGATCAAACAGGGAAAGGAGATAGATGAGATGAAGATGGTGATTCTGTCACAACAAGTACAGATTGCAAAGTTGAAGAAAATGGTGACCAGGTTGGTGCATAAGAAGAGAAGAAAGCAGTTTGTGTTGAAGAAAAGATCAATTGAACAAGATGCTTCCAACAAGGGGGAGAAAGAGGATGAAACAGAGAAAGATAGTTCATATGCAAAAAGAGCTGAAGTTGAGGGGAGAAAGAGGATGAAATAGAGTCTAAAGCAGCAACAGAAAAAGGGAAATAATTTGCTCAAGCAGCAGAAACAGTTAATGCTGCTGCTGCAAAAGAAGCAGCAGAAACAGAAGAAGCAGTAACTGAACTCTCTGTGGAGGAATTGGAGATTGCAGAGACACTAGTAAAAGCCAAGAATGACACTACTAAGGCTAGTCAAAAGGCCAAGGGGGTGGTCATCAATGAAGGAGGAATTTCAAAGAAAAGAAAAGAAACAAGTACAACAACTTTGAAGGATACAAAGGGAAAGGGAAAGGAAAAGATTGTTGAAACTGAACTGCCTTCAAAGAAAAAGAATCAGATTGAAATGGATGAGGAAATGGCAAAGGAAATGGCAAAGAAGCTTCAAGAGCAAATGGAAAAGGAGGAACAGCTTCAAACTGAAACAGATAGAGAGCTTGCACTGATTATGGCCAGAAAACTCAATGCAGAGTATCAAAAGAGCTTAAAAGCAGCAGTTGAGGCCAAGAAATTGCCTGTCAAAAGAATGCCAATTCAAAAGCAGAAAAGACAACCCTCCAAGACCTTTTTGGCCAATCAGGAAAGAAGAAGAATGATTAACTTCTTGAGAGGTGCAATTGGTGTCAAAGGGGAAATGTTTACCAATATGGCATACAGTCAGGTTGAGGAATTGTACAAGAAAGAAATGGCTGAGCTTCAAGGGGACTCCTCACAAAGGGAAGAGGCTGAAAGAAGAATGAAGGAGAGACATGATCTAAACATTCAACAACCATTCCCTGAGGAAGTCACACCTACAAAAGAAAAGGAGGAAGAGCCAGAAAATGTTGGCATAGAGGTTAAATCTGCAAAGAGGGTGAAGACTATAGCCTCCAAGAAGCAGAGCAAAAGGCCAAGAGTTGAAGAAAGAGCAGAAACTGCAGCAGAACCTTCAGTTACTCCTTCAGCTGAATCTGTGCAGAATCCTGAACAGTCCAATAAGCAATCTCATGTGCATCTTGAGCTTTATATGATCACAACAGATGATGAACCAGTTCAAGTTGATCCCATTTCTATGAAAGCACCAGAAGTCATCTTTTGGGATGTTCTGGAAGATCAAAGAAAGAAATACTTCAGGCTTAAAAGAGTGGGAGATGTATATGAAGTGTACTCTACTTGGGGTAGACTCATCAGAAGCTGTTCAAGATCAGATTTAAAAGAGATGTTTAAAGTTGGATTGGATTTATATGAAAAGGAGCTGAAAGGAGAAGGAATGAGCTTAATCAGATTAGCCATGGAGTACTTATGCATGATGTTTGATCCTAGCAAAGTTCAACATGTGATCAGAGACTTGCATCTACAGAATAATTCCACAGAATAGAAAACTGGATGATATTTGAAAGGTGTGGAGTTTTTGTCATCACTCTAGACAGAGCTTATCATGAGTACTACTTGGTTGATAAAATCTATGATCACAGCAAGGCTAAATTACAAGCAATGTTGAATGCCAAGCTTACATGTTCAAAAGATTCAGAAATGGAAAAGGTTGTGGTTAACAGAATCATCAATCAAAGCTTGGGTTTGGATCCTAATCTAGGGGTGTGAACTGAAGTGTTGAAAGTATCTGAAGAACTTGACTTCTCTTCCTAAAAGTCAAGTTAGGGGGAGATTGTTGGGAAATTCATAAATGCTCAAGTATGGTTAATGCTGCTTCAACATAATTACTACTGCCAGTTGAAGTTAATACTACTGATACAACTTAATGCTGCTCATTAAGGATTACTACTGCTAGTAGATTTTACTACTGCTAGTAGTTAGTACTGCTGGAGTTAGTACTGCTAGAACAAAGTTAGTACTGCTGAACTTAATACTGCTCAGAATATTAATATTGCTTATAAGATGAAGATTCGTATGGCATGGATGACAACTGGATTGAAGATATCTATGGAAGCTTAGAGATAATGATGGAAGATTATACTGAAAATCTTTTATTATTTTGTAATTATCTTTTCATTCAGTATATGTATAGAATAGTTTGTTTTTCTTTAGAAGGAACATTCATTCTGAGTTTTTAGTTTTGATAGAGAGAATCAACCTCAAGGTTAGAACCCTAATTCTAGAGAAGTAGAATTCGTATTGGTGAGTCTGTTCATCAATATTGAGGTTGAGTGTTTAATCTTGTACCTTCAATCATTCAATACAAGTTTACAAGTTGTGATCATTGATTTACTGTTGCATTGTTTTTCAGAATATTAAAGTGCTATTCCGCAGCTTCTTTAATATTGTTTTCTGAGCGTGTGTTCTTGTTAAGAATTAAGATCCTGACAGGCAATAAACGGTTTGAAGTTGTGATGTCTGGTATGGCATGGGAACTAAGATCGGGATACGTGGTGAAATCCAATAACATCACGGGTGACCCCATTCATTTGTTCTCGCCACCCAAGATGGAAACGTTTAGAGGTCATGCGAGGAAGTTGTATGGGCGGCCTACTTGCGTGTCCTTCTATTCTCTTAGTGTACGGGTCTCTCCGTCGTAGACCCGGGGTATTTTAAACACTAATGTTATATCTTTACCGGCTTTGGTTATGTGGAGTCGACGGTAAATGATGGCTTTAATATTGGGTTCTCCCCACGTATATTAAGGTTTGAATGAAATGTGTTATTCCTCATTATTGTTATTTAGTTTTCTTTCGTTTTTGGTTGTGTGAGTATTGGGCCTAGTGTCCATGTTTTCGGACGTACGATGTGGATGGTGTTACTAATGTTTCATACTTCGAGTTAGTACAAGTTGTGTCAATTTATAATGTATCATTGAAATGAAGGATCCATCTTTGAAATTGCATAACTTTGAAAAGGAGTTGTTCCATGTTTTAAAATTCATTATTTGAAAGGTTATGTTTTAAAGAGAAGTTCATCAATTTAATTTCTTTTACTTATGTAAAACTCTTGAGCTCTCTAGGCGTTAAGCCTAATCCTTTTTATTTTTCAACATGTGCATCAAATTCCTGTTGTGAGTTTTATTAGCGCCCGTCCTTTATAGTCCGAATGTGTAGATTGGTGGTATGTTTAGAGGTTAATCTTTATAATGTGGTTGTAGACGAAGTATTTATGGAAGTATTAAGAAATTTGAATAAGGGCTACTTCCAGATTTGGAGTTGGATCGGAGTTAAGTGATAACAGAATCTGTGTTAACCGATTGCCGGAAAGACACATTAGTGCGCCTTGTAAGAATATCTTTATCGATATTAGGAATGGATTGGTGAAATCTGAGAGTTTTGGGAAGATTAGCGTCGACCGTTAGCTTTGAGTTCGGAACCGTGCAGTTCGAAAGAAATTGGTAGATGGAAAGTTGAGGTCGCTAATTTCCTGGAGGTAGTAATTGTCACCTAAGGTTGGGAGGCAACCGTAGCCTGGGGAGTAAATGTTACTTTGAAGTGTTGAGTGTTCGCTCGGTTAGGAGTAAATTGTGCCCAAGAAGGGTAGCTAATTTGGATGTCGGTATTAGGATCTCGTTAATGATTCTGGCATTTGGGTTTGAGACGATCTCCTCTGCGGACAGTGTTCCATTGAGAAGAGTAGAAGTCGAGGACGAAATCATTCTTAAGGTTGGGAGTATTGTAACACCCCGAATTTCGTTTGGCCGTTTTGCGAGGTTGTTTAGAGGAAAAGGAGGTCTCTGCGTCTGTCTACAGGGCGCACGGGTCGTGCGCCCTCCTTCAGAGAAAACGCACGGGTTGTGCGTATGAAACAGTGACGAGGCAGTGGGCTTGCGCACGGGTCGTGCGCATTTCCTTCTTTGAGGGCGCACGCTGTCAGGTTGCTTTTTTGGGGTTTTCCTTAAATATCTCATTGTGAGATATTTCTTAAAATATCTCAAATCTCAGTCTCTCTCTCTTCCTTTTCTCTCTTTTCTTCTTTCGATCTTCGAGTCTTGTTTGGTTGCTAGTTTGCGGTTTTTCTAGCAAGGGGTCGGTGTTTTAAGCTTCACCTCTACGTCATGATCGTTATCTGGTTTCCCGGGTTTTATTCTAAAAACCTACTGGTGAGTTCCTACTACCATTTTACAAACTTTATACATGTCAAAACTCTTATTTGCGAAATCCGAAGTATTACTACGGTATGATTTCATGTTCTCTACATTTTGATATAAATGAAGTTTTTGATGATTTTCGGGGTTCCCGATCAGTATTGACTAAAATGACGGGTTCCGCCTTATTGGAAGTAAAATGATGTTTTACTTGCCCATGTTTGTGGCTTATTGAAAGAAGGTGTATAAACT
Organism: Arctium minus; assembly: GCA_954870635.1. NCBI lineage: Eukaryota > Viridiplantae > Streptophyta > Magnoliopsida > Asterales > Asteraceae > Arctium > Arctium minus. The sequence continues at coordinate 60,242,748 of OX941088.1, read as the reverse complement.
GGTTTTATGACTATCTTTCTTACCAACAGTTGATCTGGAAATGACATTTTGTTTATAAAATGTGTTTATTCCATATGTTTATTTATGGTTGGTCACATATGTTGTTGTGACGAGTCTGTACCATTACTAGTGGATCCCTAGGTTTTGAGTCGACTGAACTGTTGGGATGTCACATTCCCCATTTTGTAGATATGGATGCATATGATCCTCGGGGGCAACTTGGTACGGTTATGTGAGGCCGGATACTAGCCATGGTTCATAGTGATCCTAGTGAAGGAGTATACATTGGTTTTTCTTGGGGCTAGATCTCACGTTGTAGCACAGACTTATGTGTTCGTATCATCGGATTCCAATTGTTTAGCTCATAACTCGGATTGGTGGTCTACTTTGTGTTACACCGCAATCCTTGGTAAAATGGTTCTTTTGTCATCGTATGATGAGTTTTGGACCGAAAAGGCCCGGTTCTGGCGAAATGTTATCTTTTATAAATTAAACCTTTATGAAAAGATTTCCTTATGATACTGATGTTTATATTTCGGGAAGTTTATAAAAGAACTACTTGTGCATTAAATTGTGAGGTTCTAGAAATAAGGTTTATGGTCTCTTTTTAATGGATTTCATTCTTATCAACAGTTAACTTGGAAATGCTTATTTTAAAAGATTCCCTTTGATACAAAAGTTTATATCTCTTGAAATTTATAAACTGTATGTTCTCACTAGGCTTTAAGCCTAACACTTTTTCTCAAATGATGTGTATAACAGGTTTCCCTTAGCGGTGGGTTGCACAGGGTCTTTGAGAGTCGAGCGTGGACTCAAGGCATTTTGAGATGTCTATTATTTTGGCGTTGGGCATTGTTTAAGTCCCATCTTTTAGTGAACTTTGGTTCGTCAAGTGATGTAGTCTAGACAGTTATGTTTAGATTAGTTTGTTGATGAATTCTATATCCGTTCAGATTTTGAATAGTCTTAAGGACTGATCCCCTTTATGGGAAGTTTATATCAATACGGATGTCTTGTTGCCATATTTCCAGGTTTTATTTTACTCTGAATTTTAGAGTGTTACACTAGTTGCTGATGAAATATCCTCACTGTCATCATGTGTTACATCTGGATCTGGCTCACTTTCAGAGCCTTGACCTTCATTAACTGGAGGTGTCACAAGATGTAGGGTATTGGCCCATGACCATGATGTCTCAAGTCTAGGTCTCCGACCCCCTCTGTTACCCCTCTCTGAATTTTCCCTCTTCACTCCCCGCTCTTGTACTCTCTGAGTAATAGAAACCCTCACTGACTCCTATCTCTTACGGGATGAGCCTAGGGTAGGGGCAACCGGTCCTGGTTGTCCCATAGACTCTCTATAAGCAATCATAGAATCAGATTCCGGATCAACATATTCTAGAAGCTCTTCCGGTACATGCATTGAGCAAGTGAACTCTTTCTACTGCTTCATCAGGAATCTCATTGCACTAACAGGTGAAAGAGGATGATCTATTCTTGTTGGAATTTCTTTGTTGCTCCTTTACATGCTTCGTACAATTAGTGTCATGAATCTCTGGTAAGGAATTTAGTTGGGTGCTTTTGAAGTCTTCTTTGAAAGAACCTTCTCATAAAGCTTTGTCCAGAAAATGAATGCGTAGTCTACATGGAGGTCATAAACTACTGCATAGAACAGTTTGAGTATATGGATGCTGGCATTATCTGTGTTATGGACTTTGGAAGTCAGACACCTGTTGATCACAGAAAACAAGGTATAGTAGAACGATGGTAGGTTGTTCTTCTTGAAGTGGTTCACTTGAGTTAGCTGCCCAACATAATCCATATTCCATAATCCTTGGAATACTTCAGCATCAGTAGGAAAGTCATCATAAGCAGTCTTTCCTTCCCTGGAATAAGCAACAGGTAGACTCAAGATGAATCTAAGCCTTTCATAGTTCAGTACAGTTGTGTAGTGATCAATCTCCAGCTTGAAAATAGGAACTATTTCATTCCCAACTCTGACAGCAGTGACTATGATTGTTTTCCAAGCTTGTTGAACAAATAGCTCTGGAACAATCCCTTGAGTTGTTAGGGCACATCTTAGAGAATGGTTCTTTAGTATGTTCAATACAAGAGGATCAATTTTGATGGTGAAGTCCATGTGATGGTCGTTTGGCTGTTGTGGTTTCAGGGTGCAGATTTGTAGTCATACCTTGATGATGGCATAGGACATTCTTGGGATGCCTCAGGCGGTGAGTTTTCACCCATTTCTACATTATGATCAACTGATTGGTTGTCGACCATTGAGTACCTGAAAAAGAAGAACAATATGGACAAGGTCCAAATTTTTAGTGAAAAAGAAAATTTTGACATTGAAAATGTTTCTCAAAAATTCACTAAGTATATAATTCGCATGAGTCAATATGTGAATTCCTAACTTGGAATTATAATGACAACACTTCAGAATTCGCATGCATCAATATGCGAATTCTTGACTTGAATAAAATTTGACAAGAAAAACAAAGAATTCGTATGGAACATAATCATCAACAATTCACATGAAACTTGGAAAATTGAAAATTTTAAATTTTGAAATTTTCTAAGTGTTGAACTAAGAACACCAAGAACACTATGATCAACACCATCAAAAACTCATATATTCATGTTAAACCCAGATTGACAAAAATCTTAGATTTTGAAATTAAACCCAAAATTTGTTAACCTTGAGGTTCGATTACAGATTATGAACAAGATTAACCATTTAGATTTGGATTAAAAGTTCATGTAAGATACCAAATTATGTGTTGATCCAAACTCTCTCAGTGATTTGATAAAGACCCTCTTCTATACTAAGTGAAAATTGCGTTTATTAATATGTATTAGTGTTTCACCATCATCGATCAGACTGAGTCTGTTTAGTTATCACTGATGATCTTTCTTATAAACACTCATATGTATTAGTGATTCACCATCAGCGATCAGACTGAGTCTGTTCAGTTATCGCTGATGATTTCTATGTAAACGTAATCCCTGAAGACAAGTTTCGCGTCAACAGATGTTCATAACTGAATCGAAGACGAAGCCGATGAACAGAGACAAGTCTACTAGTGACCTGATGCGGAGATCAGTGAAGCAAAGACAACTCTACTCATACGCGAAGAAACCTGAGGAAAAGCTTCAGCGATAGCTGAACTTTTTTATATCTCTGAAGGAAGAGATATGAAGCGACCGATGATCACTTAGCTTATGCCTCAAGTCTCTTTGGTCTTTCCCTGCACACCCAGTACGATGTGTCAGAACGGACATACCTCTGTCATAATTCGTACAACAACTCTTTCAACTACACTTTTCATGATGCGGCCAAAAGCATGTCTCCCAAAGTTAGAATCTCTCCGCCAATCAAAGAAAGACACGTGTAAAGTGCCCTGCCATGCATTTAATGCCTAGGGTATAAATAGAAAGATTACCTCTCCATCTGGAGAAGGTGCTCACCTCTAGCCTTCATTTTTCTAAAACATAGAAACCCTTGTTTTCTATACTCCCTAATCTCCAATTATCTATATTCTTGTGCAACCATCTTAGTGTTTTCTTAAGTTTTTTAGATTGAGTTTTACTTAATCTTATTCTGCAACAGACTTGTAAATTGTGTTTGATTTATCAATAAACAATTTATTAAACTTTAAATTTTGTGTTTGTATTCAAACCCCCCCTCCTTCTACAAACTTGGTAAGCACCTTTGGGACCAACATTTTGAGATTTTGATCAAGAACCATATGAACATCCATAAAACTCAGTCGAAAGTTCGAAAACCCAAAATCAATCTTAAATCCAAAAAAAATTCGAATTGGGTCAAAACAATAAGTGTTCAAGGTTGGAGTTCATCAAGTTAATGTTATTTAGGTTCCATTTTAACAACAAAAAACATAATCAAAATTTAATGTTGGAATAATTCAAGTTTCAGTCCATTGTCGAAGATGAACAGTCCACATGAGTTCGAATAAAAAAATCCTAGAATCCTACACCTTGGCCGCAGCTTGAGGCCGCGGGCTAAGCCGTGCGTGCTGCAGGTCGTGCCTCTCGTGTCTTGTGCTAAGCCATTCCCCGACCGTTCCTTTCGGCCGGCTACTGACTGTTCCTTGACCGTTCGTTGACTGTTCTTTTAGAATTTACAGGTGTTACAATCCTCCCAACCTTAAAGAGATTTCGTCCTTGAAATCTAGCATCGACCAAAACCCCAACGTCATAATTACTGGATTGATTAGTTCCCTATCCAAAAGGGATACATCAACAATACATTGCCTCATATATAAAACTGATTACACTTCATTTAAGGTTGTCACTGAATTTCTAATAGCGAGTTGTCACAAACTTAATTTCCAAGGTTCAATGTACCTTACCGATGGCGGAATGAACATCGAGTTCTTTTCAAATCATTTCCTATCACTAAGATCTCGGTTTCCTCCTAACCTTAGGTTGCGTATATTACCTTAAGAGTAACCTACAATCTTTACTAACCATTCTCATCAAACGTACTCCAAAGGGAACTCCACCCTTAAATACTTTTAATTGTCCTTCATTGAATCGCGTTACTCTCTTTTCCCGCCTTCAAGAACACTACAACCTTTGCAGAAAAGGACTCAACCACATATTGACCACAATTCTATCAATTCTGAGTACCCGAGTGGTGAAGGAAACCGTATAAGACCGTCGAGTTGATCATCCGCGGTCATTACAGAAACGATACTTCCAATTTCAACAAATCAAGGTATCCTCAATAATCGATTTTCATTTAAGGTCTACCCCGACATTCTATCCAAGTCCTCCAATAATCAATACTCCCAAAGATTCATCGTCCTACTCTTGATGAAATTCTTATCACTTGTTGGTCCGATTTGAACATAACAACAAATTCGTTCCTCAAGCTGACACTACCACAACATCTGTAAGGGTTCTCAAACTTTCCTTAATCAAAGCATTGGTCTAGCACTTCACCCAAAAATGTACCCTTGCACCCTATAGATAATCGTTTCCCCCGAACTTCACAACTACACAGTTCTCATAAATCATTCAAGCATCGATGGATAGGTTGGCGAAAGGCTCATTGATTGCAGAAATACCACTGGTCGATTCCTTAATACCACATATAATCTCTTTAAAGTTACCACTAAACTTGAAAACACACAGGATTCATCGGAAGTGCACTGAAGCACCCCAACAGTTAATGTCCTCAATCGAATGTCGACACCTATCCTCAAAATATCTACACTGTAAACATGGATATATCACCACATATTTCATTCCTGATTTGCTTCGAAGAATTAGAGTTGATAGCTATCATGGAACTAAAACTCAAACAAACGAATCACCACATTTCCTTATTCCTGAAGACTCACCCTGATGGCATGCCTCTGACCCATACATGATGTCGAAACTAGCCCATCGGTTCATAACCAACCATAAGCAAGCAATCACCCAAAGCTTAACACGTAGAATTCACCGAAACAAAAAAATCACCCCTTAATAACTAGGAAAATACCTAAATCTAATACCTCAATTATTCATGCGTGAATTGATTCAAAAACTGAAACCCAAAATTCAATACTGACCACAAGTCGGGTCATCTGACGCTTCAATTCCAAAGGACTTCTCTAGTCCCTGATTACAACTTTTTTTTTAAAGATAAGGTCTTAAATCTATACCTAATGAGTTCAAGGTTTTCAACTAAAATGCCAACTTGAAATTTTATAAAATTATCTAATACAAAAACTTCTTATCAAATAATTGTATGTTTAAAACCCACTACCGTTTACTCGGTAGGTGTGCAAAGTGATTACCAATGCCACACATATAAAACCATTTTAAAATTAATTTGGTCAATACTCACGTCAATAATGACAATAACAAAAGATGCGCAATAAAATTTGCAAATTGACTACCATAGTTCTAGCATGCATCAATTTACACTATGTATGTGAAAATAATTTTCTGTACTAAAACGTATGCAACAAATGTTTGTATAACACCAAAAAGGGACCTTTTGTTACCCAGTATACTAGCATATGATTCACACTACAGATTAAAAACACAATTTTTATTATATCATTCACAGATTACATCGAAGTCATAGATCTAACACGTAATTACATGTCTCACGTATGTGTGTTCTTTGTGTGCGAGTTCTTACCAAATCCTCTCTGAATGTGTCTAGTCTTCATGTCTACTTACAGATTACAAAAGAACCAAACCTATTTATACTAAGTCAACATTAAGTTGACTTTACAACCAAACACTTAAACTATTACACAATGACAATACAGACCCTCACTTTTAATCTTGAATACAATACTAGTCTGACAATCTCCCCCTTTGGATTCAAGATTAAAAAAAATTGACAATAATCTTCAGGTCTTCGATTCTTCAGAATAATCTTTAGCTTTGAATCTTTTCAGCTTTTACACCTTGAAAACTTTGACATCTTCAGCAAACATTGAAACTTTTGAAACCTTTGACAGCTTTAGCACAATCTTCATTCTCCCCCTTTGATTACAACAATACCATTCTCTTTAGCACAACAAAATTTGCTATAATCTTCTCAAACATTCAAGTCTTCAAACTTTGACTAACTTCAAAACTTTCAAACTTTGTCTTCACCTTTCATTACATCTTCTGAAATCTGACTTTGAAAAATCATCTTTCCCTCTTTCTTTATACAAACTTTAATCATCTGAACTTGAACTCTGATTTATCTCCCCTTTTTTAATGATTTGTGAGAATTAAAATCATTAAAACTCTTCAAGTTTAGATCTGTCTTTGGAACATCTCCCCCAAATGAGCAAATAAGCACAATCTTCATGATCTTCCCGTTATGATGAAATTTGAACAATCTCTCCCTTTGACAACAAATGATCAATTTCCCATAGATAGGAAAATTATCAATATCCCCCAATTAATGATATGAGAGAATCGTTCATCTGATCTGAATGAGTCGTCAATTCATGAATGTATTCATCAGAAAATCTTTTCAAATTCAAACAAATTTGGAGTGGTAACCCTGAATCAACATATGAAACAGTTAGGAATGCCTGGCAGTAGCACAAAGCCAATGTGTACAACAAATGTACAATTTAAGGAGCTTGAAATGATTTTCACTCCCCAAGACTTCCATTCAATCATTGAAAAAGACAAGGTATTTTCTATGAATTTTCTAACAGAAAAACAAATTTTCTGTGTGCTCGTGCTTGTGTTATGAAAGAATTAAGCACAATGATTGCTGTTAAGGCTCAAAATTATGTAAACCACTGAGACAACAATGATTATACATAGACTCAATGTGCATGATAAAGGGTCGAACGTGGGGCAACTTTCCTTCTTTTTCAATATCAGTATCTTCCAAGTGAAGAACCAATAGAGTATGTGTTGTTTCCCCATAAAATGTGAAACATTCTCTTTTTAAGAAAAGAATGAGTAGCTGGTGGGGTTGTATGCAAGAGATAGCATGGGCTAGTTGCCTATTTCACTGTCATTCATGAAGAATTGTGAAACAACAGTAATGTGGCTGCCCGACTGAGAAAGAAGTTTGTTGCAGAGTCTGATATTCTTTTACTCTGTTCTCTCACCCTATTTCTTTTTAATCATTTAAGCTCACTTCTAACCAATCTCTCATTTTCATTTTACCTCTTCATACACCAACACTCAATCTTTTGACCCCTCTCCCCTCAATCACTCAGGGAATACTTCCTGGGTAGGAAACACTGGTTATCGTGAATCCATGAAGTTCTGTTAAGCTCACACACTGAATCCCATGTATTTGTCCTAAAAGAATATGTATCTCAATGATTTTCTTGACATTAAAGCACAAGAAATCAATGTCAGTATATGTATGCTCATCAAGAATTAGAATGAAATTTTAGCATATTTAGCATATAAGATATCTGAAAACTTGGTATGAATGAATAATCATGAAATAATAGAAATGTTTTGAAAATTTGACAATGATTATGATCAGATCAAAATTCATGAAGAATAATATATTTTGGGAAATCAAAGACGAATGTTGTTTATATGAACAATATATAAATATTTTAACAATGAAAGCACATTTTAGTATAGAAATGACGTTTGATTCAAACAACATTGAATACAACCGGGAGTATTACCATAGAAAGATTTAACATGTGATACATGGTAATAACAAAGTCAAGAAAATATACTGAACCGTTGTGTGTATGAATACTTGACAGTATATAGACATGACAATTACATAAGTATTTGTCATTAGAAACACACGGTCATATATGCATTAAAGTATCCATAATCATTTAAAATCGCACTTCGAAATTCATAAAACATTTGAGAACGCCAAGTGGTTTGAACATTTAAATAATCATTTTGCACAAGTGAAAGTTGTTCTTCTTTCAACAAGTGATGAAGTTTAAGGTAAAGAAAAATATACCTGTAAGATCCCCCTCAAATGAATATCATCATTTAAGTACTCTTATCAAAGCATCAGATATTCTCCATCTTGATATCTGTAAAAATTCAAGTTATTAAAAAGATATAACAATGAAAGTATAACCAACTATTATCTCCTCCCCCTAAAAGATATAGGAATTAACTCCCCCTCAAATCAAAAATTTCTAGAAAAGATGTTTTCATTTAAGCATCCATCAGAAGAAAAACATTTGAGTACGGGTTCTGAACTGAGTATTCAGAAGCCATGATTACTGATTCTCCGGTGAGAATAGTAATATTCAATTTACCACTGAAAATCGGGTTCTGATCTAATATAACCAGAAATCAATGTTGCATGAAAAATAACCTGCTCAATAAAAGATTTTGGTAATCATTTTAAAAATGATTCCGCCTTTGTCAGTAAATGATGAATAATAGATATTGTTCGTAATTTCCATGATATAAGCAATTAAAACACAAAGTAAGATACACTCCCCCTTGAATCATGGTTTGGCATTTAGCATTCCCAATTTGCTGACAAGAAAATTGAACCTCTTTTCGTCCAACGGCTTGGTGAAAAGTTCAGCCAACTGGTAGTCCGTTTGCACGAAATGTATCTCTATGTCGCTCTTTTCCACATGATCCTTGATGAACTGATATGGCACATCAATATGTTTTGTCTTTGAGTGTTGCACCGGATTAGCTGTTATGGCTTTCACTCTCTTTGAATCGTAGTAAATAGGAACTCGTTGGTATGAATAGCCAAAATCCTTTAATTGTCTATGCATCCAAAGGACTTGTGAACAGCAGCTTGCAGCGGCTACATATTCAGCCTCGGCGGTAGATGTCGATACACAATTTTGATTCTTTGGTGTCCAGCTAACCAACTTGTCACCTCAAAACTGACAAGTACAAAAATTCTTTTTTCATTGGTGTTTTCATTAGTCACTAGTACAAAAATTCTTTTTTCCACGGTTTTGAGAATTGAAGTTAGTCACGGTTGGGTTTAGAACCGTGACTAAAAGTCATACATAAAATTCTACTAATTGGTTAGCGACGATTTAACTCAATAATCATGACCATTAAAAAAATGTTTAAACATAATGCCATGGTTTAGATAAAACTGTGACTAAATGGTTCTTTATACCCACCTTTTTTTATTCGTGGCTAGTAACGACTAAAAACCATGACCATAGACAGACATATAGCCACGGTTTTTGTCTAAACCATGGTTTTATATTGTGACGGTCATTATCGATGGCCATAGACCGACATATGGCCACATTATGCCAATTTTCCGTCACCAAAATAAATGTATATATAGCCACAAAAATATGTAAAACGTGGCCAAGAGTGTAACACCCTCAAATCTGGAAATAACAACTAATCTAAAAATTTCTAAATACACCAATAAATGATTCAGCTACAATCATAAATTAAGATTTAACCTCAATACACACACTCATTCCATACATACAATCTATAACAAGAACGGGTGCTACTAAAACTCAATAGTAGTCACTATCTCCAAACTGCGGAAGACTTCACCAACTACTTACATTTGCACAAGCTAAGGCTCAACTCTTCATAACTGCTAGAACCAAACCCCAACCGGTACCTGATGCACATGCCGACAAATAAAAAGGTTAGGCTAACGCCTAGTGAGTCCAAGAGTTTTGCATGAGTAAATATACCTTTAGAAGAAAGAACCTCATTTGAAACCATGACCAGACAATTGGTGTCCTTTAAAACGTGGAAACAACCCTTTTCCAAAATCAAGCACTTTGCAAAGATGGACACCTCATTTAAAACTTGCTTTATAAATTGATGCAACTTGAACTAACTCGAAACATGAACCATCATCAAAACCATGAATATCGTACGTCCGAAAACATGGACACTAGGTCCAATACTCACATGACCATAAATGGACAAACTTTAATTACCAAAACACGGAGTTGACATAATTCATTCAAACCTTAATATACGAGGAGGATGGTCCAATATTAAGGTCCTCATTTTCTGTCGACCATAAAGACCCAAAGACAATAAAGTAAAGCATCTTTATATTTAAAAAGCACTGATAGCCGACAATGGGGGAGACCCGTATCCGTTGAGGGTGGAAGGAACACAAAAGTATGCCACCTAACAACGTTAATCGCATGACACCTCCCGACATCACAACCAGGTGTCCCTACGACTTCTTTACAACCCCACCCCAAGTAAAGTTGACCTTGATTAACATCCCGAAGGACTCCACCCAAAAGGCCCGACACACTTAAAGACTACCTCTCAGGCAGTACTCCAAGCGGCGGGGGTCCTAGCGCCTACTTTGCCTGTAGCGCTACCAGACTCAACCCCTCCCAATGCATACTTGTAAAGTTTCCGGTCATAAAACATGGGTACTGACGGTCACCCGCAATACCCAATCGACCATCCAAAACAGACTGACTGACGTGCCTATGGATTCATTACAACACCGTCTAACGTTACATGACTCCAATTGAAAGACCAAAGCTCCCAAAACATGTAACTCACCAATGACACAATTTAAGCGTCATCATACTCAAAACCCACGATGGCTCAAAATCCGGACAAATGTCCACATGACTCATTTACTCAAAACCGAGCAAAAGTCCCAACTCTTTACGTAAATACGCAAATAAAAGTATATATAAACATTGAAACACGTTTAACCCATTATTATGCAAACACGACCAAAAGTTTAATTAACTCAAAACTCATCATTGGTTGGGGACAAACCGTTTTCCAAATGAACTCATACACTTATGTTTTCAAAATGCCTCATAACACAATAATATGCATTTTCTGAAAAGGTTTATAAGATCAAATGCACAAAATGACACTTACGTCAATTGAACTCCAATTATATATGTAAAATCATCAAATAAACATTTCAACAAGATTTATTTGCCAAAATACCCAAAGATCCCAAAATGCGTGTCTCAACATGCTTATAAAACTAAACATTTCAAAATAACTAAAACTTATCAGCAGTTAACAATTTGAGGTAAAACACAAACATTTTAAAAATAAACATTTTGGCATGTATATCGTTTTCACAAATCAACTTGAACTCACCTTTCTAGGTTAAGTTAAACCTAGTTTTCAATCCCCAACCATGACCTCAAAGTGTAGATCACACCCAAAACCTTCCGAAGACATCCATTCCAACTCTTCAACACAAGCTTCCCAAAACCTAGATCCGCACATTTCCAACCATGAATAACCGTATCCAACCATAAAGAAACATTCCCCCAAACACTTAACATCAAAATCTCTATTTTGGGCAAAACCCTAATTTTGACCCAAAATTCCCAAAATTGTCCAAACCGAAATTTAGAGAAATCAAACACTAGGAAACCATCAATGGAGCATTTATAACTTATTTCATGGTTTAAAAATGGAAGGGATACACTTACCACTTAGTTTTGGATGAAAACCTAGAAAACCCCAAATTTTCTACAAGGTGAAGGTGATGATCATGAACTCTTGATCTTTGCTTCCACTCCATCACCAAATACTCTTGGATATTCCCAAAACTAACAATCTAACCTTGAAAATATCTCAAAAATGAAACCATAGCAAGTTGAATCATCAAAAACGAAGTTGAAATGAGAAAGTTATGACCAAATGAAGAAAAACCCGATCTTTATGCACTGCAGGTTTGCCGCGATTGTGACATGCGACTGTGCCATGTCACAATCGCATGACAGGGTCACGCGAGATGTACCGAAAGTCATTTCACCCCCTTGGAGACCTTGACATGCTATAGTGCCACTAGCACAGTCGCCTGGCACTATAGCCTGGCCCGTACCGCGAGTTTTTCGGCCGTAACTTCTTTGTTATAGCTCTGTTTTCGCTCCGGAAAGGACCGTTGGACTCGTAATTGAATCATTTATCCATCAACACTATAAAATATAGGATTCAAGTCCAAAACCATATATCTTATTTTTTTCCCTTAAAACTACTGATTTCTGTATTAACTTGAAATGATGTTTTTCGAAATTCGGGGTGTTACAATCCTCCCAACCTTAAAAGATTTCGTCCTCGAAATCTAGCACCAAACAATCACCCAATATCGCCCTTGGCAAGGTCAATTGATTCCCTATCCAAAAGGAATACCTTCACGAAACCTTACCTCATATACGAACCCGATTATATCCCGGTTGAGGTTGTCGCTGCGTTCCTTATAACGAGCCATCACCAACTCAATATCAACTTTCCATATAACTCACCCAAATCGAGATGAACGTTGAGTTTTGGCTTAATCACATTCTTAACATTAAATTTCGGTTGCCTCCCAACCTTATGTTGCTCATATTACCTCAAGAGTAACTTACGACCTTATTCAGTCGTTCCCACCAAGAATACCCTAAAGCAAACATTTCCCTTAGATACCTCTAAATACGACGCATCAAGGTCTCCTCAATAATCGATTTGTACTTAAAGTCTATCTCGACATTCTCACCAAATGTCTTCAATAAACCTTACCACCAAAGAGTTATGGTCCTTCGATGAAATTTTCTAACGACTAGTTTGGTCTGAACCGACACAACCTTAAATCCGTTCCTCAAAGCTGACACAGACACAATGTCTGCAAGGGCTCCCACACTTCCATAGACCCAAGCATTGTGTTTCCACCAGAAACATACCATTACACTCTACAAATAGTCGATTATCCCAATCCCATGGTTACACAACTCCAATACTGCTTTCTATCATTGCTCGATGAATCAAAGAAAGCCTTGACGATTACCGAAACACCAATGATTTATTCTTAATTAACAACATCTAATCTTCTTAAGGTTACCGCTTGTCCTGCAGACACACCAGATCTAACGAAAGTACACTGAAGCACACCAACAGTTATTGTCCTCAAAATCGAGCGTCGACACCTAACCTCGGAATGGCCATCTCGCAACGTGGGTATACCACCAAACATTTTGCTCCCGAGTTGCAATGTCGAATAAAGTTGACACCTGCTCCCGAGTTGCAATGTCGAATAAAGTTAACCTCGGAATGGCCATCTTGCAACGTGGGTATACCTCAAATCATACTGCTTTATTAGCCAACCATGATATCATCACTATTTACCAATACCTAATAAGGTGGCACACCACTGATAAAAAGTATGTCGTCATACCAATAACCCACAAGTTCAACTCCAACCATACCAAAACGACCGTACACGATTTTAATCCGTAGGTTTAAGAAAGCATAAAGATCATCACTTAACTAACTGGAAGAAATCACAGGTCCAACGCCTCAAACTCTGAGGACTCTTTTAGTCCTTAATCTCGACTTCTAACATGAGGGAGCTTACATCTATAGCTCTAACAAGTTCAAGGTTTTCAATTACTATCCCAATTTCAACTTTTATAAAACTTTCAAATACATAAGTTTTATAACAAATAAACGTGCGGTAAAAATAATACACTACCGTTTATTCGGTAGGTTTCGAAATTGATCGCCAACACTACGCATATAAACCATTTCCAAAACTCATTTGATCAGTACATACGTTACTACGGGCAGAAATAAAAGATGTGTAGCAAAATTTTAAATGGACTACCATGGTCCCAACATACGTCAAATTATACCAGAACTGTGAAAGTAATTTCTGCACCAAAGCACGTGCAATAAAAGTTTGTACAACTCCCAAAGGAAAATTTCACGACTTCAATTTTAATATCTTTTCCTTAGAGACCGCAAGACATCAGAAGATAAAATTTCCAACAAGGCCCATATACGTCCGTTTATTTTCCCTAAATTTAACCACGCGATAGGAACGTAAATAAATTTTAAATCGAGTCCAAATTTTGGGTCGCATCGATAGAACACACTTACCCACAACGGTAACTACAACGACATGCAAACCGAAAATTTATTTCATGCAATACAGAAACTTATGACAGCAAAGCTTACAATTGAAACACGTGTAAATAAAAGTTCTATCTTAAACAACATAAATCTTTTATACAACTATTCACACCAACAGTATAATTTAATCCAAATAAAGTTAGTATAAAACGATTGACACTTGAATATAGTCCAGAGATAAATCACGTGAAAATGAAACTTTCCCAAAACAATGCGTGAGATGACATCTATTAGCAAAACCCAACAATTAACGCCCCCAAAAGTGCATGTGTATATGTTCCCAAAGTTTATTTACACGACGCAAAATTTCGTAATATTAGACTCCATACACCCAACTGAATTTCCATAAAAAAAAAACTCATTAGCATAACAATCAAGCGGTTGACAAAACTTTAGTTTCCCAACATAAAAGTATAGGACGACAATAAGTCCAAAGAAAATGTCCAAAGTTCAAAAGTTACAACGTAAGATAAAGTGACCATTTTCCATAAGACCTTAATGAGACACGACACAAAACTAAACTCCATAAAATTAAACACGACTCATACAACCCAAAATTTTCCAGAAAATTCCGACTCAAGAAAATGGGAACAACTATTCCTTTAAAACTTTAACATACGTGGAGGAGATCCAATGTCAAAGTCAAAAATTCTACAGTTACTTGCCCAATAACCCAAATGACATTAAAACACGGACATTATAATATCCGGAAAAATAGTGTTAAACCCAAAACGTGTACGAAGAGTTTTTTTTTTATAACAATTTGCAATTGCGTGCAACAAACAATCTTATGCATGCTTGAAGTTGTGGTTTAAAAATCTGACGAGTAATAAATGTTTTGTCGAGGCTTTAAAATGTAGCTCACTTTATGCTTTGAGAACACGAGGAGCAATTGATGCAAACTTATTTTAGAAATAAATTTAATGGATGGATTTGGTCGGCACTCAACATCTCAAAGTCACGCTCCTCGAATTCTCTCGACCAAGGATCCTCCATACCCCGACACACTATTGTTATCCAGATGCTCAACATCTTAAGGCAAAGAGCACGAACTTCATAGGTTCACCTCACAATTTCTCCTCGAAATACATCGATTCAAAAAGCGTATGGTTCTAATCCGACCCAAGACGGTTCACTTAATGCAATCACCATGCTTACCGTCATTCCAAGTGACGAATACTAAAATCATCAACTTCTTCTAATGGTTACCCATAAAGAAACTGTTTCACTACTCCAACGATTATCGTACCAGCGCAGTCCAAGAATACACACGTAACTCGTAGGTTCACCATAACACTGGCCAGGTGCTATTATGAACGTACTGTACATGATCATCCTTGCCATTTTCGACGTGATTCCCGTTCCTAGTGGCTCCACTCACCTCGAATCATCAAATCTTAAAGTGCCTAATTGTGCAATCTCACATTTAATTACTTAAAATTACGCTAGTTTGAGTCTTGACATTCAAAATCAATACCTAATTCTCTCAAACTTATGCTCTGATACCAACTTGTAACATCCTCAAATCTAGAAATAGCAACTAATCTAAAAATTTCTAAATACACCAATAAATGATTCAACTACAATCATAAATTAAGATTTAACCTCAATACAAACATTCATTCCATACATACAGTCTATAACAAGAACGGGTGCTACTAAAACTCAATAGTAGTCACTATCTCCAAACTGCGGAAGACTTCACCAACTACTTACATTTGCAGAAGCTAAGGCTCAACTCTTCATAACTGCTAGAACCAAACCCCAACCGGTACCTAATGCACATGCCGACAAATAAAAAGGTTAGGCTAACGCCTAGTGAGTCTAAGACTTTTACATGAGTAAATATATCTTTAGAAGAAAGAACCTCATTTCAATCCATGACCAGACAATTGGTGTCCTTTAAAACGTGGAAACGACCCTTTTCCAAAATCATGCACTTTCCAAAGATGGACACCTCATTTAAAACTTGCTTTATAAATTGATGCAACTTGAACTAACTCGAAACATGAACCATCATCAAAACCATGTATATCGTACGTTCGAAAACATGGACACTATGTCCAATACTCACACGACCATAAATGGACAAACTTTAATTACCAAAACACGGAGTTGACATAATTCATTCAAACCTTAATATACGAGGAGGATGGTCCAATATTAAGGTTCTCATTTTCTGTCGACCATAAAGACCCAAAGACAATAAAGTAAAGCATCTTTATATTTAAAAAAACACTGATAGTCGACAACGGGGGAGACCCGTATCCGTTGAGGGTGGAGGGAACACAAAAGTATGCCACCCAACGTTAATCGCATGACACCTCCCGACATCACAGCCATGTGTCCCTACGACTTCTTTACAAACCCACCCCAAGTAAAGTTGACCTTGATGAACATCCCGAAGGACTCCACCCCAAAGGCCCAACACACTTAAGGACTACCTCTCAGGTAGTACTCCAGGCGGCGGGGGTCCTAGCGCCTACTTTGCCTGTAGCGCTACCAGACTCAACCCCTCCCAATGCATACTTGTAAAGTTTCCGGTCATAAAACATGGGTACTGATGGTCACCCGCAATACCCAATTGACCAACTAAAACAGACTGACTGACGTGTCTATGGATCCATTACAACCCCGTCTAACGTTACATGACTCGAATTGAAAGACCAAAGCTCCCAAAACATGTAACTCACCAATGACACAATTTAAGCGTCATCATACTCAAAACCCAGGATGGTTATAAATCCGGACAAATGTCCACACGACTCATTTAGTCAAAGTGAACTTTCAGACATGTTAAACTTTTTCAGGATATCTCTGATATATTTTGACTCATTAATGAAAATACCTTCGGGTAACTGTTTCACTTGAAGACCAAGAAAGAATATCAGTTCACCCATCATCGACATTTCAAATCGAGATTCCATGATTTTTGAAAAGTTTTTACAAAATTTAGGATTTGTAGAATCGAAAATAATGTCATCCACATAGATCTGAATTAGGATCATATCTTCACCTTGTTTCTTCAGAAAAAAGAGTAGTATCGGTAGTACCTTTCTTAAATCATGAAGCACGTAGAAATTGGGTTAACGTTTCGTACCAAGCTCTCGGTGCCTGTTTGAGTCCATATAAAGCCTTGTCTAGTACGTAGACATAATCCGGGTGTTTTGGATAAATGAAGCCTTCGGGTTGAGCAATGTAAACGTCTTCATGCAGAATCCCATTCAAGAAAGCAGATTTTACGTCCACCCGATATACAGTAAAATTCTTGTGAGCTGCGTACGAAAGAAATATCTGAATAGCTTCAATCCTTGCAACAGGAGCAAATGTCTCATCATAATCAATCCTCTACTGTTGACAATACCCTTTTTCAACGAGGCGAGATTTATTTCGAACCAAAACTCCTGCTTCATCTCTCTTATTTCTAAAAACCCACTTTGTGCCAATCACTGATTTTCCTTCTAGTAGTGGGATAAGTGGCCAGACCTTGTTCCGCTTAAATTGTAGAAGCTCATCATGCATAGCTAATATCCAATCAGGATCGCGCAAGGCTTCTGATACTTTCTTCGACTCAAGAGAACTAAGGAAACTCGAATAAAGACAAAATTTAGCAGATGTCGCCCGTGTTTTCACTCCACTATGGACATCACCGATTATGTTGTGTAGAGGATGATCTCGTGTCCATCTTGTAGTGCTTGGAAGTGGTTGAACAGAAATCTATGTGTTATCTTCATCATATTCATCATATATTATAGGCTCAACCTCAGATGTACTCAGTACATCTTGTACATTTGTTTCTGACTGATGTAGTTCTGGAACAGCAGAAGAAGTTCTCGGGACTTCTTTTCCATAAACTGTATCTGCAGAAGCAGAAGTCAAATTAGTATTATCAGAAAGAACAGGTGTAGTTGTACCTGATGAGGTTGTTGTTATTTGTTCAGAAGGTCCTGAGATAGCATCAGTTACAATTGGAACCTCTGAACTTGATGCAGATGTATTTGATTTGTCAAAATCTGCACAAATATCCATGAATGCATCAAAAAATAATAAATCTAACTCAGATGTTATATTATGTGAGTCAGAAGACTTAGTCTATGACAAATCGGGTTCTATTCCGTCTTGAATAGAAGCCTTCTGTTTCAGCTTGAGTTATGAACTGCTGTGTTCAGAAGTCGATGTAGATGTTTCATCAAAAGACACGTTCATGCTTTCCATGATAGTCTTGGTTCGTCTATTGTAGACCCATAACTATTCCATGTCTCGCCAACTGCTTTTTTGCTTGAAAGTTCTGGTGAGACAGGCACCGATGCCAAATCCAACTTTCACATCTTGAAGCTTTGGCAAATAGACAGACAGGTCTACTTGTAGAAAGTGTTGGAAAATGTACTGCATATAAATTTCCATGTCGCTCTGCTTTGAAAATCACACAACCGTCCTTATCTTCAATGAAACAGCTATCAATAGTGAATCGAACTTGAAAGTGATTGTCGCAGAATTGACTAGTGCTGAAAAGATTATGATCAATACCACCTACGAACAATACTTTCTTGATTGTTACGATGCCGTTTGTTAATGAACCGTGTCCTCGAATGAATCCGGTAAGCTCAGAATTTGGAAAACTCATTGTTCCTGCAGGTTCCTCAACATAGTTATGTAGATGATACTTAAATCCAGTCATATGGCGCGAGCATCCTGAATCTATGTAACACAGATGTGAGGCCTGCAAAAGAACAAACCACTTCTTCTTAGGTACCCATATCCAGATGGGTCCTTCTTGGTTAGCTTTTTGCAATTTATTTAAATCATCTACCTTAGCCTTAATTCGCCATTCATAACGACGCTTAGGTATCCATTTCCAAAGCATTTTTACATGAAGCTCATTAAACTTCTGTTTTCTAGAAAGATAATCATTCTTAACATGAAACACTTTCACATGTTGTGTCGGGGATTTAGAAACAGATTTAGCCCAAAATGCCTTTCTAGAAACTTTATATTTAGGAGGAATAGTGTGAAGTTTGAAAGAGTTGTCATGAAAGTGTTTCCAGATAAAGTTCTTACGAGAAAATGTCAATATCTTTGATTTATCACTATGAGTACAAATATGCATACACTGTTGACATTTCAAATCGTTTGAACTTGTACATTTCAAACTAACACTATCAATGACATTACATTTATTTTCAACAACTTTATTTTCACACTTCTCCTTCACTCATTCTCCTTTATCATTTTGCTTTCCCAAATCTGAAACAGGAAATGAAATCTTGTCAGTTTTCTTCTTAGAAGATGATTTTTTCTTTGAAATACCAGAAGCTTCACCTTTTTCAAAAAAACTTGGAGGATATTCAGGAGTATCAGTATAAACAACAGAGGTTTTAGAAGTGATAGTCTCAAACTCTGGGTTTGAATGAACATTCCATGTTCGAGACTCAGACATCTTTTTCTGATTTAAATTTTGTTTAAACAAATCAACTTTTAAAGCACTTAACTCTTTAGAGAGTTCTTTGTTTTCCTTAGAAGACTTGTCGAGTTTGAATCTGAGATCATTGTTCTCATCTTCCAACTCTTCAATAGTCTTTTGTAGATCTTTAATTTGTTTTTCAAAAATAGATTTTTGATGCAACTCAGAGTTTGATTCTAACTTTTCTATGATAGGAACAGGATCCGAATCATTCATTATGTTTGTAAAAATCTCCTCAGTCATCTTCTTTGAAAAAACAGTTTTAATACTATGATTCATGACATCTATGCACTCATCAGTCTTAGTCTCTTTTGGGGTTTCAGAAATGATTGATTCAGTTATTGGAGACTAATTCTCAATATCAGTTTATGATTCATATTCATCATACTTACATTAAGTTTCAGGAATATCTATTTCAGTGTTGGCTGATTCTTTTGGTGAACATGTAGAAAACAGTGATTGAAATTCAACAAATTCAGGTTTTCTAGTTTTATAACTTTTGTTCAATTCCTTATAAGAAAAACCAACAGATTTAAAACTTGAGACTGAATCAGCACAACTTGATGTATCATCATCAATCACTCCTTTACCTTTAGAAGAGATGTTAGACATGAGAGTTTCAGCTTTAACAAAAGTATCATGAATGCTTGGGATTTTTTTAGGTGTTGAGCCCAGTTTAACAAAATTATACAAGTTTTCTGGAGCTCGTTTTAAAACATCGTTTTCTTCAAAACCTAATCCCATTTTAGCATTGTAAAATCGGACATCTTGGAGTTTATTTGTTAATAAATTCAATGTTTGCTCAGTTTGTCCTTTTTCAGAATTTAAATTAACAAGATCTATTTCAAGCTCAGCAATTTTGATTTTCAAATCTTCTTTTTGTTTCTTTAAAGCATCTTTTTCAGATTCTTTTTCCTCAACAACAACTTTCAATAATGCATTTTCGTCACAAAAATCCATCATTGATTGTCTTTCATTGTTAAGTTTGACTTTTAAAATCTCAAACTCTTTTTCCATATTTTTAATCTGAGCCATCGGAGATTGAACAAGTTTAGAATTTGAAAGAGTACTTACCTCTGACCCACAATCAGACTGGTCAGAAGATGTTTCAACTTCATCATTCACCTTAGCCATCATACACACTTGAGTAAAATGTGCTGATTCTTCATCGAAACTTTGGAAGAACCATTTCTCTTCCTCAGCCATAAGGTCTTTTCCATCTTCTACCTTCTTTGCAATCAGTGATTTCTTTGCATAGTACTCTGAATTCTTTATCCTCTTGAGCTTGCATTCCTTTGAAAAATGGCCAGGTTTACCACAATTGTAGAACCTACCGTAATTAGGCTCAGTATTCTCTTCTTTCTTTTCTTCTCTTTTCTCATCTCTCTTCTCATCTCGTTTTCCATCCTTCTTTTCAAACCTTGGCTTGTATTTGTCTGATCTATCTTTCTTGTATTCCTCATACTTTGACTTTGAATATCTTTTCTTCCCAAAGCTTTTCTGAAATTGTTTTGTGATGAGGGCAACATTATTAGCAAATCTTTGAACATCTTCATTAGAATGTTTTTCATCTTCAGAGGAGGAATCATCAGAACTAGAGTCAGTGAGTTCTGTTAGAAGAGCTCTGGATTTCCTTGACTTGTATTTAGATGAAGAAACAATATTTGAATTTGATTAATTCTTCTTTTCAGACAACAAAGCCAGTGAATCTTTAACAATCTTTTTATCTTCACTAAGCTACTTTACCTCATCTTCATGTTGAGATATAGTTGTAAAGATATCGTTCACATCTTCTTGAGCCATGTCTTTTGTCATCTGAATATTCATAGCATAGCTTTTCCACTCGGGATTCAAGTTCATAATGAACTTGTAATTGATTTCAGACACTGTCTTGTTCATCCCATTTCTTCGCAAGTCATTCAGAATCACATTAAACGTTGTATATGTGTCCAGAAGTGCTTCACCTTCTTTAGCACGAAATCCTTCATAAGCATTAATGCTTTGATTCAGCTTGGCTTGAATTGATTTCTCAGTACCCTGGAATTGTCTCTCCAATTCATCCCACATGGCTTTAGCAGATTCCCTACTATCTACACGGTTGTAGATGTCATTTAGGATAGCCATGGTGAGATAGATAAGGGCCTCTTCATCTATTTTGGGAAACTCCTTCTCCCTCTCTCTGTAATACTGATATGGTCTTGTCACATATCTAACTAGAATCTCGGGAGAAGTCTCAGTGGTCGCTTGTCCAGGTACTGTAACCACTGGCTGAACTGGACCTTCAATGATAGACTTCATATAATCTATGTTCTTCTGATTCAAGAACCGAATCATTCTCCTCTTCCACTGTGAATATTCCCCAATAGACAAGACCGGTGGTTTTGATTGAGAACCCATAGAAAGCAACTCTTTAGACATGATGAATTAAGTAATCTGCACAAAACAAGAAAAATTAGCTAGTACTGATCTTTAAATTCAACAACTTGAGAAACACTTGAAAACTTTCAGAAAATGAGATTTCTAAAAATTCCAAGTTCAGAATTCGCAAGCAACTTTGATCAAGGAACAATTCGCAAACCAAGTGTACCAGAATTCGTAAACCTCTTAAACCTCTTAAAATTCGTAAAAAGGAAGCTTAAAATTCGCACAAATTAAGAATTCGTAGACCAGAGAGAACAACACACTAAGCAATTCGTAAAAAGGTATCTGCGAAAAGTTCACAATTCGCAGGTCTCTCTTCTGCGAATTCTATCCTTGGGAACTTTTGAAAAACACAATTCGCAACAATTTCTTTTCATTGTAAACCCAAACAAATTGTAAACCCAAACAAATACAGGTTTGAATCACAAATCTTGAATTTCATTGATGAATCTTCACTTTATGTCTCTACAACACAGTTTCTCTCTCTAGAAACTCATACGTATTCTCTCTCAAAAATATAACAGTATTAAGAATCCTTGTTTGAACAGTAATATACGAATTCCATTTCTTCAGTCTGACTTGCGAATTCCTTGCATACTGTAATCTACGAATTCTGCTAATAATAGTATTCTGTGAATTCTGTTAACAATAGTATTATGCGAATTCTGTTAACACCTTGCCAATTTCTACAGCACAACTATCATACAAATTCTTTGAGACTGCCTTATACGAATTCTCTAGGTTAAGCGAGTTCTTGAGTCAAGGATACGAGTTCTTCAAGGATTATACGAGTTCTTCATGTTCTGAAGCGAATGCGAATTCTTCCTGAGTTGTGTTCGACGCATGTTCTTCAAGACTTAAGGTGTGTGTTCTTCGATTCTTCTTCAAGAAAGCATCATGTGATATTTATCATTTAGCTTTAAAAATGATGGCTTCTTCTTGATTTTACTTCATTTGCTAAACGCTGAAATTTACAGAACTCTCGATCTGTTCATACGACCTGCCAAAAAAAAAATTTAAAAATTTGTTGTAGTTAAGTGTAAGTTATTATATACCCACGACACGTGTCACACAAAGATACTGCTGAGGAGTTTGTAAACATATAGGGTCGCACACAAAGAATGCGTTTGTTTCCATTTGTAGAAACCCGGATTTTATGAAAATATGTGTTAAACTGTAATTATGATATTTACAGGGTGAAAACGTAATTATGTTAATTACGGGGAATTATCTGTAATTATATAATTATATTTTAAAGTTTAAAAGGATAATTATATATATTTATATATAATTATATTTTAAAGTTTAAAAGGATAATTATATATATATATATATATATTTGAATTTGAATTTGAATATTACAGATAATTACTAAACCTTATTTAATCCTTAATTGAATTATAGTCTAACTATAATTCTTCTGGTATAAATAAGGGGTTATGCTAAACCATCTAATAGACGATTGAAATTAGATTTAGCCTTTCAGAGAAATACAGAAAAATAAACCTTTTCTTTTCTGTAAAACACATATAGTTCTAGGGTTCTTGGGCTAGCACCCGGTGGAGACGGGAAACGTGTTTGTGTGTGGACTACCAGTAGAGGAAACATGCTTTGGTTTCTTAGTGCTCCATTCTTGTCTCGCTTGATCTATAAAAGGTACACATTCTAAACACCCTATGGTGCGGTTTTAGTTTTAATTAAATGCATCATTGGATCCGAATGGGTTTTAAGTTTTATTTAGAAAAAAAAATTCTATAATTATTGTAACCAAAATTACTTTAAGTTGCCGCTGCGTATAACGGTTACAATTTAGAATAAAACCCAACAGTGGTATCAGAGCCTCTTTGATGACATTTAATTAAAAGGGGAACAAAATATTATATGGCAGATTTAATTAAATCCTAAAATTTCTAAATTGGATTTAGATTTCTAATTGGGCCTCATGTTAAAAGCCTAGTTAATCCCAAAACCCAATTTATTTTTAACCCTAATCGATCTCTCTCTTTCTCATATGAAAGTCTAAAGTGACCTGCAAATTGATCCCCTCTCCCTCTCATTCGAAATCGCCGGTCAATGACGGAATGGCGGTTGTTGCCGTCTCTCCCTTCTATGGCTTGCTATCGACGATGGTAACTTGACGGAGGAATGTTATCCACCTTGTTTTCTTTTTTCTCACCTCCGTCGACGATGTTGGGTCTGAGATTGTTTTCCAGCCGATGGCTAGTCCAGGCCACCGCCGTTCGAGGGTGGCGGTGTTGGTTTGTTTCTACTCCTAGCCATCATCGCTATTTATCCACGTCCTCTGCAATAATTTTTTTTTTTGCCGATTTTCCCCACCGTCTTGGACCACGGTCAAGACTGTGAATGGGTGATCTTGTCACCGGTTTCTCACCAGTTCTTCTATTTATCCATCATCAACGGCTGATGTCGGCTGATTGATGCAGTCCATCAAGACCATCACTTAGGGATGTGTCTCTCAAAATAGAGTTATGGTCGATGGTTGTTGCTGTTGTTGGTGATTATTTTTGTTTCTCGGCAAGTAGGTTCAGATCTATGGAGTCGACCAACAACCATTGCTGGACTACGGTCCCTTAAAGATTCGGTTTGTCACCTAAAACCAACAGCGACTTTTGGCCGTTGGGGTTGTCGGGGTTGTCACTCGTTTGGTCGAAGCACCACCATGGCAGAAGCCTTAGGTGGTTGCTTCCAATTTTTCCTTGGTGGCTATTACTTGAGTTTTATTGCGAGAAACAAGATGTCGTTTCATTGAGAAATTGGCTCTGAATGTCTAATTGTCGACCACCAGGCCACCATCATGGGTGGATCGCGCTGGTTCTTTGGTTTGGCCGCCACTGCCATCATGACTTGCGGCAAGGGCCACTGAAAACAATAGTTTTCGGCGCTGCGTTTTTGTTACTGGTGTTGCTCGCTTGATATGGTTTATTGTCGTTTTCTTATCAATGTCCTCGTCCCGGTTGTTGCAAGTTTTTGGTCCATAGAAATTGGGCGGATGCCTTAGTTTCTAAATTTTGGGTCCGTCTAAGTGGACCCAAAGGAGTTGCATTTGGGTTTTGGTAATGGTATGTCACATGGATTTGTATTGGGCGGATTTAAATTTAGAACCAAGCAGTGCCATCGTTTGTTTTCTTTTACCGGGTTCAACCACCATGATGATGGTTGGGGTGTTGGGCAGGTGCACTATGCGGTTGAGTCAAAAGTCGGGCCTAAGGTCTAAATTTAGTGTTTTTTTTTATCATGGGATGTTTCCCCAAATAATTTGTTTTTAGGTTGTTACCTAAATTTTGGGCTTGGGTGCAAAAGGGTTTTATGTTATGGTTTGTTAACCAAAAACTGAAATAGGACAATTAATTTTATTTTGCCATATAATAAGTTGTTTCATTTATCTTGGCCTTTTAATTATGTTAATTCGGCCAATTTTATATTTATTTTATGTTTAGAATAAATAGATAATATATGGTTTGCCCCAAAGACTCGTGGTTGATTACTTTTATTTCGGAAAATTAAAATGTATTAACAACATGGGATGTAAATTTAATTTTCTAGATAGGTTCAATTGTAAAATATATTAGAATATGTTATCTTTCTATTCTAAATTGTAAACCAAACAAAGACGGAGTTCCAAGGGGTCGAGATGGAGTCCATGGAGTTCACCAAGATGGCGAGGCCAGTGGGAGCTTGAAGACGTCCTTAAAATTGACCGTGGTTGTTGTGCTGGCTCACAACACCACATTAGGGGCAAATCCATATATTATTATTGTGGTTGTTTATTTTGTGTTTGCTTTTATTTATTGCTTTATTATTGTCATGATAACTGCAAACGTTTTTAAAATAAAATCAAACGCAAAACAAATTTTAAATCGGTAAATAAAATATGATATTTTAAAATTGATATGTTTATCAAAATCAAACCGATTTAATGAGATAAACTTTTAAAACAAGATTTTAGAGATAAAGTCAAACGTTTTAAAGAATTAGAATGTTTGCTAAAATTAAACCTTTTACAAAATGTAAATTTAACGCCACCCATTTAAGGTACTTGTCGAACATACAGGATTCTGGGGTGGTCAGTGCTCAGCCAATCATGTCGGTTGAATGTAGTGTTAGACAACGAGCCAAAATATTGAGATTTAAGTGGACAGTTGCTTGGCCATTCACTTAAATAGTCGTATTTTGGACGACTGATCCCAATAAACCCTAAGTCCAGTATTTAGGTGGGATCACAATACCTTAGTATGGTTTGTTTACTTGAGAATACCATAGACAGTGGCTTGGCCATTTATGAGTATTTTCAAGGGGTTGAAGTATGATTAAACATGCCAATTTCAATATATGATATATTGAATAGGATCCCACAACATCTAAAGAGTTATGTTGAACATAAGTGGATGATGCCTACCTAAATAGCCTAATTCCATAGACAGTTGCTTGGCCATTTATGAAAGTAGGTGAAATATGGATCTTAGCTCAAATCAAATGATTTTTGAAAGGTTAATCTATTTATTTAAGACATTAAAGTTACTAAAATTAAATCATGTTTTTGTAGATGTCTACCTCATATTCAAACTCAAACAACTTATCCCAATTTACACTACGGTCAATCATGGATAAAGAAAAATTGGACGGAACGAACTTCATCGAATGGTTTCGATTCCTAAGGGCAGTCCTTAGGCATGAAAATAAGTTTTATGTTCTTGAAAACCCCCCTACAAATGCTCCTGTCAGAAATGCTCCAACTGAAGTCAGAACTGCTTATGATAAGTACCAAAATGACTCTCTGATTGTTGGTTGCCTAATGTTAGCCACCATGACTCCCGAATTATTATGGGATCATGAAAACATGACTGCTTGGGATATGATATCTTCACTGAAGTCTATGTTTCGGTTACAAATAAAGCAGGAGAGATTTAATACAGTTAAAGCATTGGATGCTTGTAAAATGACTGAACGTTCGTCAGTTAGTACCCACATTTTGAAAATGAAAGGATACTTTGATCAACTGACCCGTCTTGGTTCCCCATTGGGTCAAGAGTTGGAAATCGATATGGTTCTCAACTCCCTACCCAAAACATATAAACAGTTCATTAAGGACTATAATATGAAAGGTTTGAATAAAACTCTCACAGAGCTTTACAGCTTACTTAAAACTACTGAGAGGGATATGAAATCTAAGTTGGGTTCAACCAAACCAAAACAGGATTTGATGATCAAACCTGATAGTGGGATAATCAAGAAAAAGGGGGAGATAATCAAGGGTAAAACACATGTTGGAAGCTCCAGCATAAATAAGGTCAGAGGAGAAATTCCTGAGGTTGCAGTATGGTATAATTGTTTTCACCATGGGCACCAAATGAGAACTTGTCCAGCCCGATTAGCAGAAATCAAGAAGCGGAAGGCTAACAAAGTCGGACCTTCAGGTATGTTTACCATTTTGATTTAATTCACTTTTGGCTAAGTGTTACATATTGAGTATGATACTTATATTAGTACTACTTTTTCAGGAAATAAAAAGTGAAGAGAAGATGAAACCAGACCAAATGAAGCTAAGATAGCTGTTGCTCAAAGGGACATATGATATGAACTTTCCAGATGGTCTTACATTAACACTTAACAAGTGTCTTCATGTACCTAGTGCTACTAGGAATTAAGTTTCATTTTCTCAATTACAACGAACCGAATTTATGTTTTAGAAATAAATTTTCGTTTTATCTTTATAAATGTTTTATGAAATTAATAGTTGTAATTATAAATCATTATAACGAATTAAGCGGGGCTTAAAACTGATCTATTTGTGACATTTAAACAAGAAACACATAGCCAAACTCCAGGCGGACGGAGAGTTGGAATCATATGATGATTCATATGATATATTTGTATCTTGTTAGTCAAGATGACAAAAGAACCTGCAAAGGGTAAACTTTTAAGGGTCACAAGAACTATTAGGGGTTGATCATACTGATGTATGTGAGACTTATAGTTATGTCACAAGATACAGTCATCACTACTTCATTACATCCTACTGATGACTTCAGTAGACATAGGTATGTTTGCCTAATAGAACAAATATAAAAGCTTGGCAAAGGATAAAGATGTTTCGGTTAGATCGAGGTCATGAATATCTAAGCCAATAGATCATCCTAGAGATTTTTGGGAGTGTATCCCAGTAGACTCCTCACGGAACACCGCATCACAACGATGTATCCAATAAGAGAAATAGAACCCTGTTGAACATAGTTCACTCTATGATGAGTCTCATCACTCTGCCTAAATATTTCTGGGGTTATACCCTAAAACAGTTGCCCAAATACTAGTTTATGTATCAACCAACAAAGACCAATAAAACTCACTCTCTTAATATAAACTTGGAAGATCTCAAAGTTATCATATTTGAAAATATGGGGTTAAAATGCTTAAGCTAAGCATAAAGCTTTCGGAAAACATGATTCAAAGGTCTGAAAAGTACATCTTTATGTGATATCTAATTGGATATTATTTCTATAGGTCTAGCAAGAACAAAAGTTTTGTTAGCGCACCCTGGTGAGTTCTTAAGAAAAGATTTTATGTCAAGAATCACAAATGGGGACACAGTAGATCTTGAAGGAATTCAAGAACCACAAAGATGGGATGAATGGTTGACACTGACATTCTACAAGATGTTGAGCTTTAACAAGTTGTTGAAGATAATAAACGAGATACAAAATAATTCGAAGATCGGATTACTTATAAATGGCAAGATGCCATGAAGACGGATGTCAAAAGCATCATTCCTTTAAAGGAATTTTGAGCGAGGACGAATACAAGGCTTTAAAACATCAAACCTAAAAGTGCAGGTTGCAAAAGTCTATTTATGGACTAGAACAATCATCTCGTAATTGAAATCTTGTATACAAGAAGGTCAGTGGGAGCATAACAGTATTCTAGATCCTATACGACATCCCAATGCTTGAAGGTGTAAAATCATGGATTAAAATAGTACTTCGCGATGAAGAATCTAAAAGAGACAAAGTCCTTGGTATAAAGATCTCTCGTAGCAGATAAAAATGCTTAATTAGATTAAGCAAAAGTACATACATTGATAAGATCTTGAAACACTTCAAGATGAAGGGCTCCAAGAAAGGAAACTTGCCAATAGATCATAGTGTACATCTGAGTAGAACTCAGAGTCCTGGAACTAAAGAGGATATGAACCGTATAAAGGGTGTTCCCTGTGTTTTCAGCCAACTGTTCAATAATGTATGCCATGTTATAGACCAGATGTCTCGTATGCCCTAAGCATGACGAGAAGTTATCAGTCAAACCCAGGTGATGCTCACTGGGTAGCAGTAAAGAATATTATAAAGTATCTGAGAAGAACTAAAGATATATTCTTATTGTACAATGGTCATGAAATAGATATGTGTGTTTAAGGATACACAGATGCTAGTTTCCAAACTGACTGTAATGACTTAAATTGTAATAGGGATATATGTATTAAACGAAGGTACCATGAGCTGTAAGAGCTTACATACAAATCTACTTGTCAAGCCTATGTCTCAAAATAAACATGATGTTCATGTTATAGGCTTGAGGATTCTTTATTGAATAATAATTTTAGTAAACTTTAAACTTTCTGGAACATTAAAACAGTTATGTTTTTATCTGATATGGCATACTGGGTATGAGTATATACATTAAACATCTCTGTGTTTGTTTTAACATGTTTAAGTATCCTTAAATAAATATGATGATCATATTATTTAGAACTGTCCTTGATCACTTATTACTAGGGGACTAGTAATAAATCAAGATCATTGTGAAGTCTGGTCATAGTCCAAGTTGGAAGTACATAAGGTGCAACCAGAGTCACATGCGCTTATCGAAGCACAAGGCGTTGGACAAGACCCACGGTCAAGATCACCTCATAGATCGGCGTCATAAGGTGAGTCTTGAAATAGTACAACATTATTTATCCTCAGACCTGAGATGTGCATTGGGATCTAATGCACAAGGAGTGTTATACTTTGATATAGTCTAACGTTACCCTTGACCGGGTAATCATAAGGGCTATATTAGGTATAACATGAATTATGTAGTTAGTCGTGTACATGCAATATGGGATTTGCTCCTCTCAAGATGAGAGAGATATTTCTGGGCCCCTCGATTACATATTATGATTTACATGCATGAACAAGTGGATTAGTTAGACTAATGACACTTGTATAATCAAATATGTTAGGATCGAGAAACACAATCTTTGAACTATAAATGATGAGATAGATCTATGCCTTAAGTTCAAAATAAAATATCGTGAAGCAAAAGGATAATGAATGATTCTACTATATGATTGATTAGATCAATCAAATTGCTCGAAGGTAAAACCACATTTACATAGCCTTGGGGACGGTGACGTGTTGCTAGACGCTTACCATCGTCTGTGTTACCGTGTATCGTGTGCAAGTGGGAGAATGTAAGTTATTGTATGCCCACGACACGTGTCACACAAAGATACTGCTGAGGAGTTTGTAAACCTATAGGGTCACACACAAAGAATGCGTTTGTTTCCATTTGTAGAAACCCGGATTTTATGAAAATATGTGTTAAACTGTAATTATGATATTTACAGTGTGAAAACGTAATTATGTTAATTACGGGGAATTATCTGTAATTATATAATTATATTTTAAAGTTTAAAAGGATAATTATATATATTTTTACATAATTATATTTTAAAGTTTAAAAGGATAATTATATATATATATATATATATATATATATTGGAATTTGAATTTGAATTTGAATATTACAGATAATTACGAAACCTTATTTAATCCTTAATAGAATTATAGTCTAACTATAATTCTTCTGGTATAAATAAGGGGTTAAGCTAAACCATTTAATAGACGATTGAAATTAGATTTAGCCCTTCAGGGAAATACAGAAAAAGAAATCTTTTCTTTTTTGTAAAACACATATAGTTCTAGGGTTCTTGGGCTAGCACCCGGTGGAGACGGGAAACGTGTTTGTGTGTGGACTACCAGTAGAGGATGTGTGATTCGGTCAAACGCAAATAAATTTTAAATCGAGTTCAAACCTTGGGCCGCGTAAATAAACTGCACTTGCCAAAATAGTAGCTACGATGACATGTATACCGATAACTCATTTAATGCATTGCGGAAAATTTATAATAGTAAAATCAACAATTGAAACATGTTCAAGGCGAAAGTTCAATGCGAGACAAAATAAATCTTTCATATGCTTACTCACCACACTATAAATTATTTCAAACACTAAATAACATACAACGAATGACACTTGTATGAACCCCAAAAGGGAATCACATGATATTGAAAGTTCCCAAAATCAAATATGGGATAACACCTACTAACAAAACACTCAAGACGTCCCTTACGATTGCGAAAATACCGGTGCAAAACTCGCATGAGACAAAAATACTAAACGAAAATTCATAAGTTAACGCACATAATAATGCAAGTGTATAACTCTCAAACTTCAACTGCACGACGCAAATTGTCGTAAAATAGAATTCAATAAGACCCAATAACATTTTCCATAAAACTCCATGAAACCCAACGACATTCAAAAAAATCAAATGGTTCCAAAGTCTTCGTTCCCAAAAATCAAATAGCCTGAATTGAAGTTATGATTAAAATGTCATAATTCCAAAAATTTATCTTTTATCGCATTTGCAATATAAAACGACACTTTTCAACAAAACTCGCATGAGATATAAGGCTCCAATAAAACCCGTAAATTCGCATGCATCAGAATTTAAAGCCTACGCGTTTTAAAGTACTCTCGCGCATAGCAAATCGTCATAAAATAAAGTTTCCAATAAAACTAGAATACCAAAACATGGGATAGTTTTTCCTCTAAAACCTTAACATATGTGGAGGAGATCCAATGTCAAGGTTTTAAATTGTAACTACTTGCCCGAGACTCTAAAGAAGGTTGAATCGCAATTACTACAATATCCGAAAATATCATTCGACAAAAACAAGGATAAATAAAATCTCAACAAAGTCTGCAATTGTATGCAATAAAACAATTTTATGCATGTTTAAACTCATGGTGTAAAATCTTGTGTGTGTTAAACCATATTTTTTCCAAAATTTCGCAATTCTACTCACATTATGATTTGAGAACATGAGAAAAATTGATGCAAACTTAATTTAGAAATAAATTATGTGCATGAATTGGGTCGACACTCAACATCCTGAAACCACGCTCCTCAATTTTCTAGGCCATGCTATCGTCATCCGGATTATAAAACATCTTAAGGCAATCAACGAATATTTCATCGGTTCGCCTTACAATTTTTCCTCGATTAATGTCGATTCCAAAATTCTACGGTTCTAACCCAGCCAATCACTCCGACCCGAAACGGTCTACTTAGTGTAGTCACTATGCTTACGGTCACTCCAAGTGACGAATGCTAAAATAATCAACTCCTTCTGTTGATCCAAACTCTCTCAGTGATTTGATAAAGACCCTCTTCTATACTTTGTGAAAATTACGTTTAAATAATATGTATTAGTGTTTCATCATCAGCGATCAGACTGAGTCTGTTCAGTTATCACTGATGATCATTCTTGTAAACATTGATATGTATTAGTGTTTCACTATCAGCGATTCAATACTGAGTATGTTCAGTATCACTGATAAATTCTGATGTAAACAATTAGACGTAATCCCTGAAGAAAAGTTTCGCGTCAATATATGTTCATAGTTGAATCGAAGACGAAGCTGCTGAACAAAGACGAGTCTACTAGTGACCTGATTCGGATATCAGTGAAGCAAGACAATTCTACACACGCGAACAAACCTGAGGAAAAGCTTCAGCGATAGATTAACTTATTTGTATCTCTGAAGGAAGAGATATTCAGCGAGCCATGATCACTTAGTTTATGTCTCAAGTCTCTTTTGTCTTTCCCTTGCTCACCCAGTACGATGTGTCAGAACGGACATACCTCTGCCATAAATCGTACAACAACTCTGTCAACTACACTATTCATGATACGTCCGAAAACATGTCTCCCAAAGTCAGACCCTCTCTGCAAATCAATGAAGGACACGTGTAAAGTGCCCTGCCATGCACTTAATGCATAGGGTATAAAGAGAAAGATCACCTCTCCATATGGATATACTCTAACCCTTCATCTTTCTAAGATATAGAAATCCTTGTTTTCTATACTTCTAAAATCTTCCATTCTCTATATTCTTGTCCAACCATCTTAGTGTTTTCTTAAGTTTGTTTAGATTGAGTTCTACTTAATCTTATTCTGCAACAGACTTGTAAATTGTGTTTGATTTATCAATAAACAATTTATTAAACCTTAAATTATGTGTTTGTATTCAAACCCCCCCCCCTTCTACAAACTTGTTAAGCACATTCGGGACCAACAAGTGGTATCAGAGCAGACTGTTTAATCTAATAGACAAGATCTTGATTTACCCTCTTCATTGCTATTCTAAATGGCACTAAACACAAACACAAACTACTATGATAATGGTTCACTCTCTAAACCTCCTCGATTTAGCAGAGATAACTTTGCTCTCTAGAAGAATCGAATGATGTTATTTCTAGAAGGTGTAGACCCTACTATACCTGATTATGTGGCTAATGGACCTTATGAACCCTTCACAATCATAGCTGTCGTTCCCGCTACTGCTACCACTCCTGTTGTCCCTGAGCGTTATGCTCTTAAGGAGATAAGACAGTGGAGTGATGAAGACAAAAAGAAAGTATGTCTAGATGCAAAGGCAAAAACCATGATCTCTATGGCTCTGCCTGATGAAGCTTTCCATTCCATCATGCATCTTAAAACTTCTAAGGAAATGAAGGCACCACTGAAATCCAAGAAACTCGAAAGATTAAATTGGTAAGACAGTATGAAAGTTTTATCGCTGGTAAGAACGAATCTCTTTCTGACGTTCACTAGAGGTTTAACTGCTTAATCTTTGATCTAAGAACCGTTGGTAGGACCTATTCTAATTCTGAGGTCTTAACCAAATTCCTAGAATGCCTTCCTGAAAGTTGGGACAGTTATTCAATATGTCTTAAGCTGACAAAAGACTTAAATTCTCTTTCTCTCAGCACCTTGTATGGAATATTGCACAACTAGGAGCAATCAAATCTCCTGAAGAAGAATATTATAAAAGATTCTAAAAACTTCAAAAGCACTCCTGTTGCTTTAGTCTCTTCAGAGATAATTCCATCTCAGTGATCTACTCTCACTATCACTGAGTTAGATTATGAATCTGAGGAACTATCAAACACTGATCTTTCAGAGTTTGATGAGTCCTTAGCACTCTTGACAAACTCTTTTAAGAGATTTGCAAGAAAGAGCAATTTCCGAAGAAATAAGTCTCTCTCTCTAACTGACAAGCCAAAATCAACCCCTGTTGATAAGGCTACTGCTACCTGTTTTAACTGCGAAAATATTAGACACTTTGCAAGTGAATGCAGGTCGAAGAAAGTCTTCAAACTTTCTACCTCCAAAAGAACCAGCGATAGCAAATACCTGAAGCTCAAAGAAAAATATCAAAAGTTGAAAAACTATAAACAAAAAGGTAAAGGTCTCATCGTTGAAGAACACGACTGGGCTTAATCAGAAGAATAAAGTTTTGATGAAGAAGAAGTCGCTAATCTCTGCCTCATGGCTGAGATTAAAGAAGAAGTGAAAGAACCAACCGGGACTTTTATGAGCTATATATCATCTCAGGGATCGAATGGCATATGGTATCTTGATAGTGGATGCTCTCGACATATGACAGGACAAAAATACCTGCTCACTAAATACAAGGAAGAGAAAGGTCCCTCAATGACCTTTGGTAGAAATGGAAAAGGATATACTTGTGGGTTTGGTATCCTCAGCAATGGGACAACTACCTTCAGAAGAGTCACATATGTAGATGGACTGAAGCACAATCTTCTAAGCATCAGTCAGCTATGTGACAAAGACTATGAAGTACGCTTTATCAAGAAAGCATGTTCAGTGGTCAATGAGAAAGGGAAACTTTCTCTCAGTGGTTATCGTAAGGAAAATGTCTATGTAATAGATATGGACTCTACTACCACTGAAAACGTATGTTTTCTCTCTAAAGCCTCTTCTGATGTCAATTGTCTATGGAACAAAAGGCTCTCTCATCTAAACTTCAAAACCATTAATTCTCTCTCATCTAAGGAACTGGTTTCTGGTCTTCCTCAGCACTCATATGCTAAGGAATATCCCTGCTCAGCATATGAAAAAGGAAAACAGACAAAAGCTAGTTTCAAATCTAAATAAGTTTCCGCAGTGAGAAATCCTCTTCAACTCATGCATATGGATTTGTTTGGCCTTGTCAATATTCAATCCATAGCTGGAAAGAAATATACACTTGTCATTGTAGATGAATACTCTCGCTACACCTGGGTTATCTTTCTTCGCTGCAAGAGTGATACTCTAGAAGAACTAATATCTTTTGTTAAAAAGATGGAAGTGTTGAATAATCTTACTGTTCATTCAATAAGAAGTGATCATGAAACTGAATTCAAAAACAGTTCTCTAAATAATTTCTTTGAGAACAAGGGAATTTCTCACAACTTTTCTTCAGTAAGAACGCCTCAGCAAAACAGAGTCTCTGAAAGAAGAAACAGAACGATCATTGAAGCAGCTAGATCAATGATCAGCGATTCTCACCTTCCTACTCAATTTTGGGTTGAAGCTATGAATACTGCATGTTTTACTCAAAACAGATCGCTGATAGTAAAGCGATTTGGAAAGACAGCTTATGAACTATTTCATGGAAGAAAACCCTCTATCAGTTTTCTTCATATCTTTGGTTGTCAATGCTTCATTCTAAACAACAAAAATCTACTTGTAAAGTTCGATCCAAAAGCTAATGATGGAATATTCCTTGGATATTCCTCTATCTCCAAAAGAAGAAAAACTGTGGAAGAAACAATTCATGTCACCTTTGATGAAACTCGCTCAATGAACTCTAAACTAATCGCTGACAATGAAGAACTAAATGCTGAGATGTTTTCTCATTACAGAGAAACAAAACCCTTCTTCTTAAACCATCAGCATATAGATCCTCATGTTGTTGATGATGATCCAAATATCATACCTCCTAACGCTGAATCCACCTCATGGGTTTCAGCTGAACCTCTAAACACAATCCCTCCATCAGATCCATCTTCGTATGAAAACCTCTATGAAAACAATGGTCTGTCTGACACTCAACAGTTAATAGCTGATGAACCTCAGGCTTCTTCATCAGTGAACATTCCTATTTTTGATCCAACTCTTGAAGTGAGCCATCATGCTCCTTCTCAGTGATGGACAAGAGATCACCTCATAGATCAAATTCTTGGTGATCCCGATGCAGGTATTCAAACTCGACGAAGTTCAGGTAATATCTGTCTCTTTGTCAACTTTATTTCTCTAATAGAGCCAAAGAAGACTGATGATGCCCTCAGAGATCCAAACTGGGTCAGCGCTATGCAAGAAGAGCTGACTGAGTTTACTCAAAACAAAGTTTTGAATCTCGTTCCTAGACCATCTGATAAAACTATTATAGGCACCAAATGGGTGTTCAGAAACAAACTAGATGAATATCGAATTGTAACCTATAACAAGGCTAGACTTGTTGCTTAGGGACACAAACAAGAGGAAGGCATAGACTATAATGAAACCTTTGCCCCTGTGGCTAGGCTCGAAGCAATTTGACTCTTCTTAGCTTATGCAGTTTACAAAGACTTCTTTGTATATTAAATGGATGTAAAATCAACATTCCTAAATGGAAATCTGAATGAAGAAGTCCATGTAGAACAAACCCCAGGGTCCTATGACCCTAAGCATCCAAATTTTGTTTATAAATTGGATAAGACTCTCTATGATCTAAAGCAAGCCCCTCGTGCTTGGTATGACACTCTCTCATCTTTTCTTATCTCTGAAAATTTTGAACATGGTAAGATTGATAATACCTTATTTTTCAGAAAGATAAAAGGTTATATTATCTTGTGCAAATATATGTCGATGACATAATATTTGGTTCTACTAACCCATCTTTATGTACTCGTTTCGCTGAAAGAATGAAGACATAATACAAGATGAGTATGATGGAGAACTAATGTACTTTCTTGGTCTTCAGATTAAACAATCTGAAAAAGGTAATTTTATCAACCAAGGTAAGTATGTTAAAGATATACTGAATAAGTTTGATTTAACTCAAACCTCAGCAATGAAAACTCTTATGGCACATCCTCTGACATTAAACAAGGATCCAACTGGAAAACTGTAAATGCCACTGCCTATAGAGGAATGATAGGCTCCCTGTTGTATCTTACAGCGAGCCGACCTGACATCATGTACTCTACCTGTTTATGTGCACGCTATCAAGCTGAACCCAAGGAATCCTATCTCATCGTTGTCCAGCGAATTTTCAGATATCTGAAAGGAACTCCTAACCTTGGTCTTTGGTATCCCAAAGACTCAGGGTTCGATCTAATTGGATATTCAGATAGTGATTTTTGCAGGTTGTAAACTCAGATAGTGGTAAGCTAGACAAGCAAAAAGCAAAATTCAGTGTCCACTTCCACAGTTGAAGCTGAATATGTAGCCATTGGAAGCTATTGTCCTCAAGTCTTATGGATGAGAAATCAACTATTAGACTATGAACTTCAGCTATCAAAATATCCAATATATTGCGACAACACTACTGCTATCACTATAGCAAATAATCTTGTGCTACATTCCAAGAAAAAACACATAGAGATCAGATGTCATTTTATAAGAGATCATATGATGAATGGTGATATTGAATTTCACTTTATCCCCACTGACTATCAGCTAGCTGATTTATTCACCAAACCTCTTGATGAGACAAGCTTCAAATTTCTCATCAATGAGCTTGGACTGCTGAATCTTGAAGAGTGATTCTTCATCTTTCACACATTATGTCAGTGATTCTAAGTTCCCTTTTATCACTTAATCTCTGAACAAATCTCTAACTCTCAGGTATGTTCTCTCACTCTCAATCACTGAATGTTCATTCAGTAAGACATTTTTCAAAATCAAAACTTTAATCACTAATTATTCTTCAAATGATTAAAATCTTTTTGATAAACAAAATCTATCACTAACATTTCTCATCAGTGATCCTTTTGAAAAGAAAATCAATCTCTGACTTTTATCAGAGGTTCTTTCAAAAAGAAAACCTATCTCTGACTTTTCTTCAGAGATAATTTCAAAAAGGATAAATGAAACATTTTTTTTCTCTCTCCTATGACGTCATTTGAACCGACAATCCACGACATGCCTTTTTCTCTGACACGTTCGTCCGTTGCCCTTCTATCCAATCAACTTCGTAAAGCATGTCCATGTCATGATGAGCATTTGTTTTCCCGCCTCTCTCATTCACTTTCATTATCTCTCTCTATCTCTCTCCTCATATAAAAAGAATGTCTTTCCATTCTTATCCTTTTACGCTTTCTAAAAACTTCTAAAGCAAGAAAAACTCTTTCAAGGCATTCAAGAAAACAAAAACCCATTCAAGTCTTTGAATCTTCATCTTCTCACGATCAACAGGTTTTTGATTATCATCTTCTTAACATCTTCTTAAAATCCTGTATATTTCTTTATAATGGATTTTACATGTTTTCTCATCACTATAATCATTTCTTTTGATTTTATTTTCTCTAAAAACTTTTGGTTTTCTACATGTTCTTTCTTCTTCACAAAGAACACTGTTTTACTCTGAAAATTACTTGGTTTTTTCTATGTTTCTTTCTAAATACAGAAACTGGTAAAAATTTTATTTATTTTTGGACTCTAAACTTTTCCACCTACTCTATTTTTCTTTCTATATTCAGAAATGTCCCAAGATTTTCTTATTGCTTCAAAGAAGGTCAAGTTCAACATCTCTGAATCCGAGGTCCCAAAGAAAAACCATATCGCCAGGTTGGACTTTGAAGATGACAAATACCCACACTTAGTGTAAGCTGCTGCATTTCTGAAACAGTCTTGCTTAGCCTACGCTCTCAATGTGGACCCAAAACCTTCCAAAACTCTCCAGCAACAGTTTTGGTTCACAACTGATGAAGCCACCATCACCAACAAGAAGGGTGAAGTGGTTCCCGCTATCTTATTCACTACTGAACTTGGATCAGGCATGCTCACTGCCTACGGTCTCAGGAAGGCACTACGACTCCCTGAGAAGACAAAAGATGGATTTGATGCCCTCCCTATTGACGCTAAACTCATCCAGTTCTTAGATGACATGGAGTACTGCTGGGACAACAAGCCTTTCTCCACCATCCCCAACAAGCGCCTGACAAATATCCAAAAGGAAAACATGCCTTCTCAACTGAACTACATCTTCTCACACATCATTTAAAGCATGAGTGGGATGATTGGCTCCCTGGATTAGGCGAGCAAAGTCAGCTCCAGATGGGCTATTCAGTCATGGCTCGCAAACATTTCGACTACGCCGGAGCTATCTTTGATGACCTTAAGTCAAAGATAGAGACGACGGAGTGGGATCCCAAGATCCCATACATATGCTTTATCTGTGGGTACCTACGGTTTCTCTACGCTGA
This sequence comes from Arctium minus, assembly GCA_954870635.1. Taxonomy (NCBI): domain Eukaryota; kingdom Viridiplantae; phylum Streptophyta; class Magnoliopsida; order Asterales; family Asteraceae; genus Arctium; species Arctium minus. Next base: position 60,202,936 of record OX941088.1, on the reverse strand, counting down.
CAAGTACCCAACTTCTCAAGATGGTACTTTTTCAAAGGTTGGTCAGCGCTCGCTGGAGGTCAAGTCGGTTGCCAACGAGGTAACTCTCTCAACCCTATGCACTCGTCTCTCTCTCCAGTCTTCGCTTTCAGCGGCTACGCAGGGATTTCCTTCTCCTGCTATTCCAGCCGCTACCACCTCTCATAAACGACCATCAGCTAGTCTTCATGGTCCTTCTAAGAAGTCCAAAAGGACTAAGGAGACCTCCACTACTGGTTCAATGCCTGAAGTAGTTTCTCAACAAACTGCTTTGGATGCTTTTGTAGGTATCTCCTCCACAACTTCAGCAACCACCACATCATCCGTGCCAGCGATGACAATTGCTGCCACAACAATAGTGACGCCACCAATCACCTCAGTTCTTCAACAACATCCTGAGGTAACTTCCACTATCCATATTTCTTCTATCCCCATTACTCATCCTTCTATTTCTTTGGTCTCTAATCCTCCATCTCTTACACAGCAACCTCGATTTGCACCAATAGGACCTGATAATCAAACGTTTGAAGAATCTATGCATTTCTACAACATGTTTGAGAACTCAGGTACTCCTATAACCCTAAACACCACTCCCATCTCACCATATAAGCCTGCGCATCGTTGTGCTCATCCGCTAACTTTACTTGCAGGTCCTACTTTGGCTACTGTTGACGCTCACGTCAAAACACTTGCTGAAAAGGTGGATTCTCTCACCACCTCTGTCAACGAATCCACTAGCGCTATCAATCTCGCTGGTGAAGAGCTAAAGAAGTTGACTAATGCCTCCTCCTCCAAAGCTGACACTTCTCAGCTCACTACTGTTTTGGAGGACATCTTTAAGATCAATGAAGACCTTGTCGGGACTCAACAACAGGTCTATCTTATTCAGGGATTGCAGAACACCCTTAGAGATGACTTTAAGGACCTTTCCCTTAAGGTTGACTCCTGGATATCCATGCTTCAGCAAGTGCTCCTCAAGCTGACTGAACCAGCTCCAATGCCCACGCCTTCCTTTACAGAGAATGATCGTACATCTCTGAACATAGCCGTTGAATTTATTCATCAGGCTAGTTCAGACATTCCTGTCTTCGAGGGTCGTCTCGAGCTTTTGGAGGCTGAAGTCCAATCTCTGGCAACTACAAAAGCAACACCTTCAACCGCTGAACTCCTTCACGCTGATAATGACAAAGTGGGGGAGAAAGAGCTTAATGAAGAAAATGTTGAAGAAGCTGCAGCCGAAGTCCAGACGGAAGAACCTCCCTCTCATGTTGAGGGGGGGAAGGTTGGTGACAAAGCTCCTCCATCTTCAGTACTTGATCAAGTTTTAGAAGAAGAAGAAGAAGAGGACGAAGACGATGAAGAAGATCTTGATCTGAAGGATCAAGGGAAATAGCAACAAGCTGATGATGATGACGACGATGAGGAAGAACAATCCCTTTGGTTCTCAGCGGCGAACGTCTCTTAGCGACAACTTCAAAAGGAGTTGTCACAGCAGGGGGGAGAAGTGAAACTTCTTCAGGTACTCCATCCCAAGGCAAGCAGAAGGGTATAGATGTTAGCTCCAACTTTCATGAATAGAAGTATTGAAAAATAGGCTAAGTATAGGAACTGCTGAAGACTGCTCTAAACGACCAAGCTCACCACATAAGCCACATACTCAGAAGACTCTGTCGACTTTATGCCAGGGGACTTAACCTGAAGATGATTTTCAGATCACAGAGCCACTGTGATCACTCATAAAGCCTCTGGGATGGCTAATATTTGGAGACTGAAGTTCGAAGATCTCATGGCTACATCTCAAGACAAGATCACGTGTTGAACACATGAAGCCTGCAATACGAAGATTTTCCAGATCATATACGCGACACACGATTGTTTACCTTTCCAGATGGCATTTCGTTTATGGAATGTCAGCCTTTGTCTTGTACTACGGGGTGCATCCTCCTTGTATATTATAGGAGCACCACCTTCATTTGTAGCGTGCGGGCACACACTATTCAAAAATACAGATTGTATTTTCCCTGAGCATATTTGCACATACCAGTGCGTGTTCTTGGTGTTCTTGAGCAATTCAATGAAACAGTTTCTTCAGTGATCATATTGTTGGATTTTACGTTTCTTTTCATTGTTTTGTTAGTCTGTCTACTACCTTGCATGCTTTATTTTCTCTACATGCTAAAACGCTTCCGCACTCTTATTTACTAGTTTTTTGTGTAGTGAAAAGCATATCAAGTCTAGAACATCATATTTAGGGATCAACAATTGGTATCAGAGCAGACTTTGATTCTTAATATCAAAGGATCTTGTTCTATACTTGATTCCAACGTTCTAGATAGTAGTTTGAGTCTGTTCTTTACCTTGATCTCTCTTCATAAACATACTCTATTTTCTTGAGCTATTTCAACTTGTTTGACATAGATTCAAAAGCAATTGTGTTTGAACTGTTAGCTCCACTCACCTGATTTTCCTCAATGACTTCTGTAATCTTTTGTTGTTCATTCATGTATTTCGATGCTTAATGAAATTGCCTTTTGGCATTTTTCTTTTACGAATGAATATTACTTTTCAGAGGTTGAGTTCCTTTCACCTCTTTTGCTTCTAGCTAGCCATCGTTCTAAATTCCAAATTTATATTTCTCAATACTTAGGGGGAGATTGTTAGCTCCACTCACATGTATAGAAGTATTGAAAAATAGGCTAAGTATGGGAATCGCAGTAGTCTGCCGCTGAACACTCAAGTACACCACAGAAGGAACCAAAGCTCATAGGTTACTCAACAGAAGATCTACCAGAAGACAAACCTGATACTCAGATCACAGAGCCTCTGTGATCACTCACAGAGCCTCTGTGAAGGTTAACCTCTGGAGATAAGTGTTGAAGCTTTTCTAAGAGTTCAAGTCAAGACCACGTGCCAAGCACGTGAGACCTGCTGTACGAAGATCCTCAAGATCAAAGTAATGGGTGTCCCACGATGTTTACTTTACAGGTGGCATTCAATTTATGGAATGTCAGTTTCTGTCTTGTACTAAGGGGTGCATCCTTCTGTTATATTAAGGAGCACCACCTTAGAGCACAAAACATGAGAACACACACAACATAGTAGTCTGTATAATCCTTGAGCATTTTTGCACACACCAGTACATGTTCTTGGTGTTCTTGAGTAATCAATGAAACAGTTCTTTGAGTAACTTTCTTGTGATACTTTACTTCCTGTTCATTAATTACTTGTGTGTTTACTACCTTGCATGTTTAATCTTTTCTACACGTATTAAACGCTTCCGCACTCTATTTATTTAATTTGTGTGTAGTAAAAGGTTAAATCAAGTTAAAGAACATCACAACTGGGATCAACATGAACCGCTAAAGACATATTCAAAGCTTATTTGTTGGTTGTTAACTTTCTCATACCAAATATTGATCACTGTTGAGCACATTCTTGTTCTTTTCTATTGAGGGATGAATATCCTCAGTGGAAAATCAGGATGGTTCACTTTCTTGAAGGTGTGGATCCTGGACTGGTCGAGTTTCTCCATAAGCCTCCTTACATTCCAATGACCACTGTTCCACGTGTTCCTGCTACTACAAACACTCCAGAAATACCTGAATACCAGCATCCTAAACCTATCAATGAGTGGACTGAGCAAGAGAGTGCCCTGCATGAACTTGCAAAGAAAGCCAAAAGGCTACTCATAATGGCTATTCCAAATGACATCTTTCAGTCCCTTGACTCCTGTGAAACATCAAAAGATCTATGGTTGGAACTTGAAAAACAGCTCGAGGGTGGTGCCAAAACCCTAAAAAACAACAGATCCTTGTGCATTAATAAATACTTTGCATTCAAGGCTCTGCCAAGCGAATCCATTCAGAGCACTTACAATAAATACAACTCCTTGATCAACAACTGCAAGAGGTATGGTATCCACAGAACATCTGGGGAGAATAATGTCATATTTCTTCAGTGCCTGAATGATGAATGGCTTCATCTGACCATGTCCATGCAAGCAACCCTAGATCTTGATGTCTGGTCTATCTTCGACCTCTTTGGTGCCTTAATTAGCCAAGACAACCGAATCTCAAAATTGGCAACCCCTGTGGGTGGACCTCTGGCATTGGTAGGAAGTGCCACAGAGAGTCAAGACAAAGGGAATAAGAAGATGATAGAGGATGCACAAAAGAAGAAGAAGAATAAGGTATTGGTGGCAGAGAGTGAAAGTGAAGAATGTTCAAAGGAGGAGATCGTTCTGGATGCTCTGGCCAAAACACTCGCTCTTATGACCCGAAAATTCAACAGGGGTCTCATGAAAAAGCCAGAGTACAGAGAAAGAGAGAAGAGAGACGACAGACGAAGATGGTATGGGGAAGTGAGAAAGTTTGGGAGAGGATTTTGGTGATCAGAGGCATGACGAGAGAAGAAGTGGACAGAAGATGGACGGCAGAGGTGGAGATAGAGCCCCTCAACCAATTGTAGGATGCTTCAAATGCGGGAAGTCGGGCCACTTTGCAGCAGAGTGCAGGTCAACTGTCATCAAAGTGAAACCTGCCAGAAACGCTGCTATCTATAAAAAGAAAGCAGAGTACTACACTCAAAGATCCCTGATGGCAGAACAAGCGAACCTTGTGACTGATGAATCCTCTAACGAAGGGGATAACAATGCGCTCTTCTGTGGAATGGCAGAAGTCCACTCCTCTGATGACAAGAGTGAGGTATCTACTTCTGACTCATCTAATATTGAGTCTTTTGAATTTCAAAACGAATTCCTTGCTTATAAAAGCCTGTACTCAGAGCTAGAAAAAAAATTAGCTTTCTTTAAGAGAGAAACAAAACTTCTCACCCAAGAGAAAGACAAGCTTTATCTAGAAAGAAAATCTCTTGCTTCTGTTTTTAAATGAAACAGTTCTTTGAATAACTTTCTTGTGATACTTTACTTCCTGTTCATTAATTACTTGTGTGTTTAGTACCTTGCATGTTCAATCTTTTCTACACGTATTAAACGCTTCCGCACTCTATTTATTTAATCTGTGTGTAGTAAAAGGTTAAATCAAGTTAAAGAACATCACAACTGGGATCAACAATTGGTATCAGAGCAAACTTTGATTTTCAACATCAAAGGATCCTGTTCTATACTTGTTTCCAGTACTCAAGGTAGTAGTTTGAGTCTGTTCTTCGTTCCAAACTCCATTCACAGTCACACTCTGTTTTTTCTGAAGCTATATCAACCTGTTTGGTATAGTAACAGGTACAAGTGTGTTCTTCATTCAAAGACAGATTCAAAGCTAGTTGGTTGATCATCTGCTCTTACTAATTCATATTCTCATCATTTAAAAAACCTTTACTGTTATACTCTTTCTGATTCGTGCCATACCTTGTTCTCCTCTCTAAAACTAAAATGGCAAATACTGTCAACTATTTCAGTGCTGGATCTCAGTCCAAACCTCCCACTCTTCTAAGGGATGAATATCCTCAGTGGAAGATCAGGATGGTACACTTCCTTGAAGGTGTGGATACTGGTCTGGTTGAATTTCTTCACAATCCTCCTTTCATCCCAATGACAACTATTCCTCATGTTCCTGGCACTGCCAATACTCCTGAAATTCCTGAATATCAACACCCCAAACCTGTCCTTGAATGGAGTGAAGAAGAAAAGGCACAACATGAGCTTGCAAAGAAAGCCAAAAGACTAATCATAATGGCTATCCCAAATGATATCTTTCAATCTCTTGACTCATGTGAAACTTCAAAGGACCTATGGTTAGAACTAGAGAAACAACTTAAGGGTGGTGCCAAAACCCTCAAGAACAACAGAGCCTTATGCATAAATGAGTATTTTGCATTCAAAGCTCTGCCGGGTGAATCCATTCAAAGCACTTACAACAGATACAACTCTTTGATAAACAAGTGTAAGAGGTATGGCATCCACAGAACCTCTGAAGAAAACAATGTCAGATTTCAATAGAGCCTGAATGATGAATGGCTTCATCTAACCATGTCCATGCAAGCCACATTGGATCTTGATGTTTGGTTCATATCTGATCTCTTTGGAACACTGATTAGCCAAGAGAATAGAATTTCCAAACTATCAACCTCTGTCGGAGGTCCTCTGGCTCTTGTGGGAAGTGCATCAGAAGGCAAAGATAAGGGAAAGAAGGATAAGGCATCTGAGGAGGCACAGAAGAAGAAGAAGAAGAAGGTACTTGTGGCACAGAGTGAAAGTGAAGAAGAGTCTGAGGAGGAAATTGACATGGCTGCTCTGGCCAAAACACTTGCACTAATGACCTGACAGTTCAATCATGGTCTCAAGAAGAAGCCGGAGTACGGAGAGAGAGAAGAAAGAGATGACAGAAGCAGAGGATATGGTGAGCCAAAAAGAAAGGAGTGGTCTGAAGAACCAAGGCAAGAAGAAAGGAGTGGCTAGAAGTCAGACGGCAGAGCTGGTGACAAATTCCCGAAGCAAACTGAAGGGTGCTTCAAATGCGAGAAACCAGGCCACTATGCAGCAGAGTGCAGGTCCTCTGCCAACACAGGGAAACCCACAAGGGACGCTGCCTTCTATAAAAAGAAAGCAGAGTACTACACTCAGAAATCCCTAATGGCAGAACAAGAGAACCTTGTAACCGATGAATCATCTGATGAAGAAACAACGCACTCTTCTGTGGAATGGCAGAAGTCCACTCTTCTGACAACGAGAGTAAGGTATCCACTTCTAACTCTTGCAACTCAGACTTTGAAAACAAACTTCTTGAAATACAAAATGACCTTCTAACTTATAAAAACACATGCTCAGATCTTGAGAAAAAGCTTGCCTTCTTTGAAAGAGAAACTAGGCTTCTCACAGAAGAGAAGGATAAGCTTTACCTTGAAAACAAAACTCTTACCTCTGAGCATATTTCAACAAAAAGGAGTTTCAAGGATAAAATCACAAATCTCGACAAAGCCTTGAAAAAAAAGGTCAAAGAGCTAAAGAAATGTGAGAGTGGTCGTTTAAATGCCATCTCTTTGAAAAACTTTTTTCAAAAAGAAAGAGAAGTCCTTCATCAAGATCTGTTTGACAGAGATCTCCAAGTTAAGAGGTATCAGAATGCTCAAAAAGTTCATGAAAAGGTTAACACCAGATAGGCAGAAGAGGATTAGGGTTCGAGGTTATTGAACCTTACACAGGAAACAATAGAAACAGATCTTTATCAAACATCATCTGCCCTGGACAATTTTTAAAACCAAGCTTTCCAAACCTCTTATCCACATTTAAGAGACGCAGAATCTCTAAAGGACCACATCTGAGGAAACCTCTGCAGATGGCAAATGTATGGTATGAAAACAATGATTTACCATCTGCACCTTCATCAAAAGGAAAATCTATACCAAAGAAATATCTGTCTCAAAAACAGATAGGGGTCTTCAGATTTGGCCACCCAGAAACGCAAACTCAAATGGCTTTTGTGTGCATTATGATTCTTGAAAAGGAACTATCCTCTGAAGCACCAGAGTTTGTACCTGCCTCTGTGGAAGAAAAACTGTTTAAAAGGTTTTTAGAAAATGACTTGAAGAAAACTTATGAAAATCATATTCTCAACCATCCTGATTTAACCTCTGAAATAAGAGAAATCTTTGAACAAGATCTACAAAACTGTCTTAATGTCCCTATGGTCATTCCGTGTATTTCAAAAAGTCTAAATACTTCAGAGGACACCAATGGACAAAGCAAGGCACTTACAGAAGGTCAGGATCTCATTCACAGAGACTTTCTCGATTCAGACTCTGAGTCAGAATCAGAGTCTTCTGTCGACAATGGGACAAGTTCTGTGGAACTTGAGATAACCCCCTGTGGTCCAGGGAAGAGTAAACTTACCTATGGCATTCTTAATAGAACAGTTCTTCCCAAAAGGAAAACCACACGTGTACCTATTTGTCCTGATTTCCTGGACATGTGCTTGCAAGCAAAGACTTCTCTTGAGCTAGAAAAATCTAAAAAGAACAAGATCCCTCATGCTTCAAGAGCTCCAAGACCATTAAAATCTTTTCAAGAAAAATTCATCTGGCAACAGAATAATAAATGGCCTAAAATTGATAAACTTGATGCTTCTGTTGCAGTGAAAGCAAGGAAAGAAGATCAAGGGAGAGTACAACCAAAGAGCCACTCAAGAAGAGTTTTTGAAAAAACTCAACCTAGATTAGACAAAGCTTTCTGTAAAAAGAAACCCAGATCTAAAATGGGTTGTAGTAAAATTTTCTCTATACCCTCCTTTGACAAATTTAATGAAATTTTCAAGAAGTTTGCCTCAAATGTTCCTTATTGTAAATGCTTTGATCTTATGCATTCTTTGAATCAACATTTCTCGAGGACCTCCTGTCTTATATCTCACCCCAAGTCCAAGAATGCAAAATTCAAGGGTGAGAAGAGACAATCTGGTACCTCTGCAAATGAGGATAAATCGAAAACCAAAGATGTTAAGGCATCTTCAAAGTCTCCTAATAAAAATGGACCCATTTGGAAATGGGTACCTAAATCTCTCTAATCTGCTCACAGGAGAAACAACATGTGCCTATCTGGTACCTAGACTCCGGGTGCTCAAGACACATGACTGGCGACAGAGGGTTGCTTTCCTCCTACAAAGAAAAACATGGAGGAGGATCTGTGACTTTTGGAGATAACAAAAAGGGACAAATAAAAGGCTATGGAGTCATTGCCAAAGGAGACATCGATGTCAACAGAGTTGCCTATGTGGATGGCCTAAAGCACAACCTTCTGAGTGTAAGTCAACTCTGTGACAATGGACTCGATGTAATGTTCAAAAGACAGTACTGCTCTCTGTTGAAGGAAGATACAACCACAGAGCTTCTGCGAGCCAAAAGACGAGGTGATTTATACCTCATGGACTTTAAATCAACTAACAGAGAAGAAAAGCTCTGCTTAGTCTCAAGTAAGAATGAAGAAGCTTGGCTCTGGCAAAACAGGTTCTGTCATCTAAACTTTCACACACTTGACAAACTTGTGAAACTAGAACTTGTAAGTGGTCTACCAAGTATTAGATTTGATAAGGATCATCTATGCTCAGCTTGTGAGATGGGCAAACTCAAAAGGGCTGCCCACAAAACCAAGTCCGAAATATCTTGCACCAGACCTCTACAGATGCTTCATGTTGACCTCTGTGGTCCTATTTCTGTGCAGAGTCTTGGTGGCAAGAAGTACATCCTTGTACTCATAGATGAATTCTCTAGTTATACTTGGGTTGAATTTGTTCGAAAGAAATCAGATGTTCCTGAAGTACTAATCAATCTTATCAAGAGAATACAAGTTATTTATGACTGCAGGGTACAGAGAATCCGAAGTGACAATGGGACAGAGTTTAAGAATTCAACCATTGAAGCCTACCTTTCGACAGAAGGCATATCATAGAACTTCTCTGCTGCAAGGACTCCACAACAAAACGGTGTTGTTGAACGAAAGAACAGAACACTAGTGGAAGCCGCAAGAAGTATGCTCACTTCTTCAGGGCTCTCTATTTCTTTCTGGGCAGAAACCATCTCAACCGCATGCTTCACCCAAAATGGATCGTTGATCGTGAAGAGACATGCAAAGACACCATATCACTTACTACACCAGAGGAAGCCAAACATTAAGTACTTCCATGTCTTTGGCTGCAGATGCTTTGTACTGAACGACAGAGATCGGATAGGGAAATTTAGTCCCAAAGCCAATGAAGCCAAATTTGTTGGCTATTCATCAAACTCCAAGGCATACAGAATATATGTACTCAAGTCCAAGCATATACTCGAAAGTATTAATGTTTCATTTGATGATTCTTTTCAGGTGACTTCTGAGCAAATCAGCTCAGGACTCAAACTTCAAGATGAAAATTCTGGTGGATCATCAAGAACAAATGATCTTCATCATCTGTTTGAAGAGATGTTCAATGATGATGGACCCTCTGAAGGTGAGCACAGAGCCTCTGAAGCCGAACCATCTTAGGACCAAACAGGTACTTCTCTAACTGGTCCTAGCAATGCTTCACCCTCTTCCAGTAATGCTGCAGGTGAAACCATCGAGGTGGAGCACTCAGAGGACAATGCGAATCAAGGCCCCAAGCTCAGTCAAAATCATGGTCATCTTCAAAATCTTTCTGAAGGGTCAACACCAGATCAAGAATCCGCAGAGGTCTCTACCTCAATTCATGATGAACAACCAAGTCCTGTGGCAAGTACGAATGATCAATTCCTCTCAACAGAGACTGATCTAAATCAAGGTAAACATGCTCCTGAGCTAACCACAGAAGTTTCAAATGATCACCTGCCTAGAATGATCAAATGGACCAGAAGTCACCCACAGAGCCAAATTATTGGTGACACTTCTGCCAAGGTCCAAACTCGATCGAGTACTGCAAATTTTTGTTACTATACAAATTTTGTGAGTATCATCGAACCCAAAAAGATATCTGAAGCTCTTGAAGACCCAAACTGGGTAGAAACTATGCAAGATGAGCTTCTGCAGTTTGAAAGAAACGAAGTATGGACCCTAGTGCCTCTGCCGAAAGGCAAAACCGCAATAGGGACCAAATGGGTCTTCAGGAACAAAAACGATGAAGACGGTGTGGTGATCAGAAACAAAGCAAGACTGGTGGCCAAAGGATACTGTCAAGAGGAAGGCATTGACTATGAAGAAACCTTTGCCCCTGTGGCACGACTCGAAGCAATAAGAATCTTTCTTGCCTTCGCAGCCCACAGAGGTTTCAAAGTATATCAAATGGATGTCAAGTCAGCCTTTCTGAATGGACAGATTCAAGAAGAAGTATATGTCCAACAACCACCAGGGTTTGAGAACTCTAAGTACCCAAATCACGTCTACTTTCTGGATAAGGCTCTGTATGGACTAAAACAAGCCCCCAGAGCATGGTACGATAGACTTTCAAACTTCCTCCTTGCAAATGGTTTCGAAAGAGGTACTACTGATACGACTTTATTCTATAAGAAGAGAAAAGGTGAGATTCTGCTTGTACAAATTTATGTTGATGACATTATTTTTGGGTCTACAAATGATTTATATTGCAAAAAGTTCGAATCATTAATGAAAAGTGAGTTTGAGATGAGCATGATGGGAGAACTCACATTCTTCTTAGGATTGCAAGTCAAACAAACCACAGAGGGTATTTTCATAAATCAATCAAAATATGTCTCTGACATACTTGAAAAATACAAGCTCTCTGACTCTTCACCAATGAAAACTCCTATGGTCACTGGATCCAAGCTCCATGCAGATCCAGAGGGAAAATCGGTGGAGTGTACACTCTACAGAGGAATGATAGGATCTCTGCTGTACTTAACCGCGAGTAGACCTGATATAATGTTTGCCACATGTCTATGTGCAAGATTTCAAGCAAACCCCAAAGAATCTCATCTTCATGCTGTTAAGAGGATCTTCAGATACCTAAAAGGGACCAAAAATCTTGGTCTCTAGTATCCGGAGAACTCTGGATTTGATCTCATAGCTTATACAGACTCAGATTACGGAGGATGCAAGCTCGACAGGAAGAGTACTTCTGGGAGTTGCCAATTCCTATGAGGGAAACTGGTAAGTTGGACTTCCAAGAAACAGAACTGTGTTTCGACCTCTATGGCAGAAGCAGAATATGTTGCTGCTGCAAATTGCTGTTCACAAGTTCTGTGGATGAGGACCCAACTTAGAGACTATGGATTTGATATCGAAAAAATCCCCATCCTCTGTGACTCCAAAAGTGCCATTGCGATCTCTGCCAATCCTGTGCAGCACTCTAAGACCAAACATATCGATATCATGTATCACTTTCTGAAACATCATGTGGAGCATGGGACAATAGAGATGTACTTTGTGCCCACAGACTATCAACTTGCCGACCTTTTCACAAAGGCATTGGATGAGAAAAGATTCACTTTTCTAGTTGGCAAAATTGGTATGCTCAACATGAGTTGACCACAGAGCCTCTGTACCCCTGCACAGAGCCTCTGTTGTACACATTTGTATGTAACTTATTTCTTGTTTGTAAATACTCTCTTCGGCTTTCTTTATTATACTATTTTCTGCGAATCTATATCTTGTGCAAACCTTATCTTTATATGATCCAAGCATAGTTGAAGGGGGAGCAGAACGAACCATCAAAAACCAATCGTGACTAGTCAAGGGGGAGCAAGACAGTTCTGCGCAACAGACTACAGAGTGAGGTTAGTCGATCTGAACCAAGGGTCAAAACTCTTTATCGAGCACTATGCCCTTAGAAAGATCCCACTTTGTAATAATTTTTCTGTCAAAACTTTGAAATGATCAAATCTTTGAAAATCTTTCCTAAAAAGGAATTTTTTGGTCTCAGAACCTCTGAGGTCGACCACAGAGCCTCTGTGATCTATCACAGAGTCTCTGCATCTCTAAACTGAGGGTGCTTGACCAAATGCACTTTAAAAGGAACTCGATCATTTCATCGCACTTTTCTCCCTCTTAAAAAGCTCTTCTGATAACCTTGCATATGACCTCAGAAGTCTCTTACCCACAGAGCTTCTGTCATTCCCATCACTTGAGAAATTAAGGTCATGTGTTGCGGGTTATTTTTTTCAAACTCACTGTCACGTGAGAATAGAAAATGCCAGGCGCGTGAGAATAGGGTGGCGTACGTCCTAGATCATGCACCGCCATCATCTGACGTGGCAATATTTGATTGGTTCGTAACCTGTACCGTCGTTTTTTTAAAACGGCTTCTTATCCGATACCACTCATCACGGATTTGAAAATTTTATCTTTTACCGATCATTCTTTTTACCCTCTCTCTTCATATATAAACCCCTCTCATACCCCAAATTTCTTTTTACCTACTATCTTCTCTCCTTCAAGAATCTCTTTGCAAAGAATTCTCATTCTCCATTTCTTTCCATGGCTTCTCCCTCATCTTCCTCCAAGAACTCTAATGGATCCAAGAAATCAAACTACTCTCATCACTCGATGGCTCAAAAGGCTGATTCAGACTCCGTCGACCAAGAACATGTGCTTACTAGCAGAATGTTATCCTTCACCAGACATGACTATCACTTGACCCAAATGAACAATAAACCAAACAACCATTTTGTCACCCTCAATCCCTCTTGTTTTCCCACTGAAGCTGCACCATTGATTCAACTCCTCAAGAATCATTTCCTGGTTAGAGCCCTAACATTCAAAACGAGATGACATTCCGGAATCCTACATCCAACAGTTTTGGCTAAGTGCCCGCCATGCCAAGATGGAAAAATATGGACATTGCATCATTGGCTATGCAACCCATCCATCAACTGTAAAAATTCTGGACTTAGGGATCAATCGTAGGAAACTCTCCTGTATTTGGACTTCCCACCAAATCTGATCTCAACCTGCGTAAATTCTCAGAGGAGCCCACAGAGGAAGAGATACTAGAGTTTCTAAGGTTCATTGGCTACGCAGTTCCAATCTCCAAAAGAACAAACTTTAGACGACAGAATCTACCCCCTCTGTGGAACGTACTTTTCTCTATTCTGAACCGTTGCCTAACATCGAAGGTTGGAAGCCCGGATCAATCAAGCCATACAATTTTGGCTATAATGTATGGGATTTACTACGATCTCCCATTGGACTACGCTGGACTAATTTTCATGGAGATCCAAAATGCTATGATTTCCAAACAGCAGGACCAAGACAGAGGGACAGAACCAAAGAACATTGTGTTTGGACGTTTCCTAGGACTGCTTCTAGGCGATGACTTGATAGGAGAGGGAAAGCTACCAGCAGAGGATAAGACAATCAAACTCTATGAGATGAAGTCTCATAAACCCACCACCATCAAAACAGGATATCCAGAAGCCAGACCTCTGTCAACAAAGATGTTGACTTATTTAGATAGTAAAGAGGGTGTTAGGGAATACATACGAGGGAACAGGACACCAGAACCACGTCCTGTAACCCCCCCTCGTGTAGGATTCAAAGTAGGAGACATTTTAGTTTATTTGAGAGACGAGGGAGTACGAACAGAAGTTGAAGCCGCTGAGGCTAAAGTGAATGAGAAAGAGAACCCATTAGTTAGAGGGAAGGGGAGTGAGAGAAAGACGAAAAAGAAAAACAAGAAAAAGAGAGTCGCAGAGGTAGAGACTCCGAAATCCTTGGCAGATGAAGAGAAAGCCACAGAAGAAACTGCAGAGATCAGAGTCTCTGAGAAAAAGAAAAGAAAATTGAGGACACTTGCCGAAAAAGAACAAATATTGGAAGCCCTCAAACAGAAAAGGACAGATCTGGATGAATACCTTGCTGCAAGAACCGAACCTACAGAGGGTCAGACAAAGCCCCTGCAGAAGGCAAGAAGAGTCCTAGTCCTTGAAGAGTCCCCTAAGGATAAACCTCAGAGCCCAATCCAAGTAGCCTCTGCAATAGCACGAGAGGTCTCTCTCCAATACTCTGGCGGATTAGGGGAAACCATGGAAATGGAAATCGATGATGTGACAGGAAGGTCACAGAGCGAAGATGAAGAAGAAGAACCAAGTAAAAAATCGTTGGAGGAGAGGGAAACAAAAGATGCCTTTGGCACACCACCAAAACCAACTCCCAGTGCAACCCACACTTCTACCCCTGCAGTTCTAGCGCAGAGGGGTATTGAAACAGGACCGCACAGTCCGAACCCTACCCAAGCCACCCGGACAGAGGATATTCCTTCATCTTCTGTGCCACCATTCGGGGAAACCAAAACCACCTCACCCTCTCAAAAGGCTGAGAGTGTTGCTATGTGTGTCCATTCGCCCCAGGACACATCTCTTCCACACACAGAGGTATTCGTTACCTCTGTCACACACAAGAGTGACACCTAAACCACCTCAGAGTTGGTGGTGAAAGCACACGATGATTCTGTGGCTCTAGAACAACCACAGGATCCATTCAACATCGATCTTAAGGGAGTCTCTGAGCCCTCCCCCAAAGAACATGTTCACAGAACATCCATAGATGCTTCCTCTGTGGAACATCGAGGATTGGAAGGAAATCCTCCAGAGCTCAACATAAAAACAGGCTCTGAAGGTGCCAAAGACTCGTTTGCCAAATCTGGCACATTTGTTGTTCCAGAGGTTACCCCGGACATCTATGTCACAAAGGGCGAGTTTAAAGCCTTTGCTGACACGATGCTCCAAAAACTTAACGAGTTGCAAAGCTCTATCTCCAGAGAGTCCCAAGCCAACTCTCAAACCCTTGCACCGGCCCTAAAAGCCAATACTAAATCTCTGCAAGCCCTCAATACAAAGTGCGCGACCAGAGCTGACCTTCAAGACTGCGGTCAAACCATCATCGCACACTCCAATCAAATACAAATTCTAGGGGATCTTTGCACAGAAGAGTTCCCAAAATATGCTACGCAAGGAGTTCAGACTGGAGTGAACGAAATGACCAGGCTCAGAGAGGAAATAAAGGACATAACTCGCAGTGTTATGGTCCCCTTTCACACACAGGCATCAACCTCTGCACCAGACTCCTCTACGTTTGCAACGAAAGTTGATTTGGAAGCCATGGGAAATCAGTTTCTGCAAAACCAAAACCTCCTTCGATCCGACTTCATCGACCAAGGAAAGAAGGTAGCAGCAGACTTGAAGAAAACCGTAGCACATTTCGGTTCAAGTCTGATGTGGAAATCAACGCCTTATCATTGGCTGCAGAGGACGCCCTACAGAAGATCAACAAACATGCTGATGACCACCTCTGCAAGAGGAAGAAGAGAAAGGCCCCTGCCTCTTGCCAAGCGGAGGCCTCACAGAAAAGGGCTCACCATGATGATCAGGACCCATATACCTCTGGCCCTGGCCATCATGAGGGGGAGAAGGCATTAACACCAAAAGCACCTGTCATCTCATCTACTCCTCTTCAAGCCCTACCCTTACAAAGAACATCTTCAGAGGCACACAAAACACAGAATCTCACGCCCTGTGCCTCTGAGGACCCAATACCGATTTCAATTGTCCAAGGAACAACCTCTACAGGGTCTCAGAAAGGGAAGGTCAGTGTGGACTCTGAACAGATCGCAGAAGGACTCGCAAAGTTTGTAGAACCATCAAGTCCTGAACTTATGCCCACTGCACCCACACCCATCGTACAGTTTCAAAGCCTTAATCCAGTAAACGTTGCAGATACTTAAGAGACCTCTCCACGAAAGAAACAGTCCTCAGAGCAGAACTCAGAGCAGAAACGTCAAGAGGACAGAGTAAAAGAGATAGGTCAATCGATGGACGCTATGAGAGTTCCAATCCCAAGGCCTCCACCGAAAGAACTTAAATTTCAAGAGAACATTCATACCTATATTTACAGCGCAGAGCCCGAAGCTGTCTTCTTAGCACCAAATCTGCATCCCTTAATCAAAGAAGACATCAGAAAACGCTTCGAGCAAACTGCACTAGAAAGGGATGAAGTGTTTTCCACAGAAGATATCAAAATTGTTATGAGGATCTCTCTGCACTCCTTCGCCAACAAGTCAATCATGTATGCAAAATACTTAGTTGAGAGAAAAGATGGGAAGCAATACACGTTCACAGATGCAGACTTGAAGAACCTCTGTGCCTACGATCTTCCTCAACTACATGCCTTCACAGAGCAAAGACTTGAAAAGCGTAAGGAGTACATGATAGCGAATGGCAGGATCAAGGAAGTGATGCGCGAACATGTAAAATATCACAGCAAAATGGACTTCGAGGTAGCTCTACAAATCGGAGTCGAGAAGTTGTCGATCACCAAACCTCATGACCAATTCCCCGGAATCGAGAACGTTTCTTCCAACTCCTTAATCACAGAGCCTGAATTCGGATTCATCTACAGAGACGATGATGGGCTTAAAAGGATGTATCGGCCAAATCAAAGTCACAAGTATTCAAACAATACTCTGCAGAAGATAAAGAATACGATTCTGAGGAAGAAAGGCTCTGAGTTTGTGCAAGTGGGACCTGTAGAGACAATGACCAGACAGATTCATGCACAACTGAAGTACAGGGAACTCATTCTATCGATGAGAAAAACTCTAGCTGAAAGCTTTACCAACCCGATAAATGATTTTCCTCAATGACGTCTGTAATCTTTTGCTGTTCATTCATGTATTTCGATGCTTAATGAAATTTCCTTTTGGCTTTTTTTCTTTTACGAATGAATATCACTTTTCAGAGGTTGAGTTCCTTTCACCTCTTTTGCTTCTAGCTTAGCCATCGTTCTAAATTCCAAATTTTTATTTCTCAATACTTAGGGGGAGATTGTTAGCTCCACTCACATGTATAGAAGTATTGAAAAATAGGCTAAGTATGGGAATCGCAGAAGTCTACCGTTGAACACTCAAGTACACCACAGAAGAAACCAAAGCTCATAGGTTACCCAGCAGAAGATCTAGCAGAAGACAAACCTGATACTCAGATCACAGAGCCTCTGTGATCACTCACAGAGCCTCTGTGAAGGTTAACCTCTGGAGATAAATGTTGAAGCTTTTCTAAGAGTTCAAGTCAAGACCACGTGCCAAGCACGTGAGACCTGCTGTACGAAGATCCTCAAGATCAAAGTAATGGGCGTCCCACGATGTTTACTTTACAGGTGGCATTCAATTTATGGAATGTCAGTATCTGTCTTGTACTAAGGGGTGCATCCTTCTGTTATATTAAGGAGCACCACCTTAGAGCACAAAACATGAGAACACACACAACATAGTAGTTTGTATAATCCTTGAGCATTTTTGCACACACCAGTGCGTGTTCTTGGTGTTCTTGAGTAATCAATGAAACAGTTCTTTGAGTAACTTTCTTGTGATACTTTACTTCCTATTCATTAATTACTTGTGTGTTTACTACCTTGCATATTCAATCTTTTCTACACGTATTAAACGCTTCCGCACTCTATTTATTTAATCTGTGTGTAGTAAAAGGTTAAATCAAGTTAAAGAACATCACAACTGGGATCAACATGAACCGCTAAAGACATATCCAAATATTGATCACTGTTGAGCACATTCTTGTTCTTTTCTATAGTTCATTTCACACTCTGTTTTTCAGTCCTACTTTCTCCATCTGAAAATGGCGAACACAGTCAACTATTTCAGTGCAGGATCTCAATCAAAACCTCCTACTCTACTGAGGGATGAATATCTTAAGTGGAAAATCAGGATGGTGCACTTTCTTAAAGGTGTGGATCCTGGACTGGTCGAGTTTCTCCATAAATTCCTTACATTCCAATGACCACTGTTCCACGTGTTCCTGCTACTACAAACACTCCAGAAATACCTGAATACCAGCATCCTAAACCTATCAATGAGTGGACTGAGCAAGAGAGTGCCCTGCATGAACTTGCAAAGAAAGCCAAAAGGCTACTCATAATGGCTATTCCAAATGACATCTTTCAGTCCCTTGAATCCTGGGAAACATCAAAAGATCTATGGTTGGAACTTGAAAAACAGCTCGAGGGTGGTGCCAAAACCCTAAAGAACAACAGATCCTTGTGCATTAATGAATACTTTGCATTCAAGGCTCTGCCAAGCGAATCCATTTAGAGCACTTACAATAAATACAACTCCTTGATCAACAAGTGCAAGAGGTATGGTATCCACAGAACATCTGAGGAGAATAATGTCATATTTCTTCAGTGCCTGAATGACGAATGGCTTCATCTGACCATGTCCATGCAAGCAACCCTAGATCTTGATGTCTGGTCTATCTTCGACCTCTTTGGTACCTTAATTAGCCAAGACAACCGAATCTCAAAATTGGCAACCCCTGTGGGTGGACCTCTGGCGTTGGTAGGAAGTGCCACAGAGAGTCAAGATAAAGGGAATAAGAAGATGATAGAGGATGCACAAAAGAAGAAGAAGAATAAGGTATTGGTGGCAGAGAGTGAAAGTGAAGAAAGTTCAGAGGAGGAGATCGTTCTGGCTGCTCTGGCCAAAACACTCGCTCTTATGACCCGAAAATTCAACCGGGGTCTCAAGAAAAAGCCAGAGTACAGAGAAAGAGAGGAGAGAGACGACAGACGAAGATGGTATGGGGAAGTGAGAAAGTTTGGGAGAGGATTTTGGTGATCAGAGGCATGACGAGAGAAGAAGTGGACAGAAGATGGACGACAGAGGTGGAGATAGAGCCCCTCAATAAATTGTAGGATGCTTCAAATGCGGGAAGTCGGGCCACTTTGCAGCAGAGTGCAGGTCAACTGTCATCAAAGTGAAACCTTCCAGAAACGCTGCTATCTATAAAAAGAAAGCAGAGTACTACACTCAAAGATCCCTGATGGCAGAACAAGAGAACCTTGTGACTGATGAATCCTCTAACGAAGGGGATAACAATGCGCTCTTCTGTGGAATGGCAGAAGTCCACTCCTCTGACGACAAGAGTGAGGTATCTACTTCTGACTCATCTAATATTGAGTCTTTTGAATTTCAAAACGAATTCCTTTCTTATAAAAGCATGTGCTCAGACCTAGAAAAGAAATTAGCTTTCTTTAAGAGAGAAACAAAACTTCTCACCCAAGAGAAAGACAAGCTTTATCTAGAAAGAAAATCTCTTGCTTCTGAGCACATTTTTTAAAAGAAAGGTTTAAAAGAAAAGATTTCCAAACTTGATCAAGCTCTAAAAGAAAAGGTCGAAGAGCTAAGGAACAGTGAGAGCGATCGCCTAAACGCCATTTCCTTGAAAAAAAATTCCAAAAGGAAAGAGAAGTACTTCATCAAGATCTGCTCGACAGAGATCTTCTAATTAAGATATACCAGGATGCTTAGAAAGTTCATGAAAAGGTTAATACCCAGATCGACAGAAGAGGTATAGGGTTCGACGATATAGACCCCTATACTGGGAATAAAAGAAACAAATCTTTAGCAATCACCTTCTGCCCTGAACAATTTCTAAAACCAAGTCCTCCAAACCTATTATCCACATTCAAAAGGCGTAGAACCTCTGAAGGATCACATCTGAGCAAACCTATGCAGATGGCAAATGTATGGTATAAAAACAATGATTTACCATCTGCACTCTCATCAAAGATAAAATCTATTCCAAAGAAATATTTGTCTCAAAAGCATATAGGGGTCTTTAGATTTGGTCATCCAGAAACAAAAACTCAAATGGATTTTATGTGCATGATGATTCCTGAAAAGGAACTGTCCTCTGATGCACCAGAGTTTGTTCTGACCTCTGTGGAAGAAAAGTTGTTCAAAAGATTTTTGGAAAGTGACTTGAGAAAAACCTATGAAAATCACTTTCTTAGCCATCCTGATGTAGCCTCTGAAGTTGGTTAAATCTTTGAGCAAGATCTTCTAAATTGTATAAGTGTTCCTATGGTGATCCCTTGCATTTCAAAAGATCTAAATATTCTCAAGGACACTACCAATGGATAGAGCAATGCACTTCCAGAAGGTCACGCTCTCATTCGCGAAGACTTTCTCGATTCAGATTCTGAGTCAGAATCAGAGTCCTCTGTCGATATTGAGACAAGTTCTGTGGAACTTGAGATAGTCCCCTGTGGTCCAGAAGAAAATGAGCTTCCCTCTAGTATTCTTAACAGAATAATCTCTCCCAAAAGGAGAACTACAGGCATACCCATCTGCCCTGACTTTTTGGACATGTGTCTGCAAGCAAAGACTTCTCTTGAGCTCGAAAAATTAAACAGTGAAAAGATTAAGATCTCTCAAGTTCCCAAAGCTCTAAAACCTATAAAACCATTTCAAAAAAAGCTCACTTGGCAACAAAAGGCAAAATGGCCCAAATTTGATAAAATTAATGCTTCTGTGGCAGTGAATGCTCGAAAGGGAGATCAGCAAGGGAGAGTACAATCAGAGAGCCATCCAAGAGGAGTTTTTGACAAAACTCAACCTAGATTAGACAAAGTTTTCTGTAAAAAGAAACCCAAATCTAAAATAGGTTGTTGTAAAAATTATTCTGTACCCTACTTTGACAAATTTAATGAAATGTTTAAGAAGTTTTCTTCTGAAATCCCTCATTGCAAATGTTTTGATCTTATGCATGCTCTTAATCAACATTTCTCAAGGCCTTCCTGTCTTATATCTCACTCGAAACCAAAGAATGCCAAATTCAAGTATGAGAAAGGAGAAAGTGGTACCTCTGTTAAAGAAGATAAAGCCAAACTCAAAGGTACAAAGGCATCTTTCAAGACTCCTAACAAACCTGGACCCATTTGGAAATGGGTACCTAAATCCTCTTAATCTGTCTGCAGAAGAAACAACATGTGCCCATTTGGTACCTAGACTCCGGGTGTTCAAGGCACATGACTGGCGACAGATGATTGCTGTCCTCTTATCAAGAAAAACATGGAGGTGGTTCTGTGACCTTCGGAGACAACAAGAAGGGTCAAATCAAAGGCTATGGAGTCATTTCCAATAGAGACATCGATGTCAACAGAGTAGCTTATGTGGATGGACTTAAGCACAACCTACTAAGTGCCAGCCAACTCTATGATAATGGACTAGATGTAATGCTTAAAAAGAAATATTGTTCTCTGTTGAAAGAAGATACAACCACAGAACTTTTGGGAAACAAAAGACGAGGTGACTTGTACCTCATGGATTTCAAGACGATCAACAAAGATGAAAAACTTTGTCTGGTCTCAAGTAAGAATCAGGAAGCTTGGCCCTGGCATAACAGGTGTTGTCACTTAAACTTTCACACTCTAAGCAAACTTGTTAAATTAGACTTGTTAAGTGGGCTACCAAGTATAAGATTTGACAGAGATCATCTATGCTCTGCATGTGAAATGGGCAAACTTAAAAGGGCTTCCCATAAGACAAAATCAGACATATCTTGCACTAGACCTCTGCAAATGCTTCATGTAGACCTCTGTGGTCCTATATCTGTGCAGAGTCTAGGTGCCAAAAAGTACATCCTTGTACTCATAGATGAATTTTCTAGATATACTTGGGTGGAATTTGTTCGAAAGATATCAGATGTTCCTGAGGTACTAATCAATCTCCTTAAGAGAATACAATTTCTTCATGATTGTAGAGTTCAGAGAGTTCGAAGTGACAACGACACAGAGTTCAAGAACTCAACCATCAAAGCCTATCTTACGACAGAGGGCATCTTACAGAACTTCTCTGCTGCAAGAACTCCACAACAAAATGGTGTTGTTGAACGCAAGAACAGAACACTAGTAGAAGTCGCAAGAACTATGCTCACTGCCTCAGGACTCCCGATTTCCTTTTGGACAGAAGCCATCTCAACTGCATGTTTTACCCAAAATCGATCTTTGATATTGAAAAGGCATGCAAAGACCCCTTACCACCTGCTCAACCAGAGGAAGCCAAATATCAAGTACTTTCACGTCTTCGGGTGCAGATGTTTCGTGTTGAATGACAGAGAGCAAATAGGGAAATTCAGCTCTAAAGCTGATGAAGCCAAGTTTGTTGGTTATTCATCAAACTCCAAGGCATACAGAGTCTACGTACTGAAATCAAAACATATACATTAAAGTATTAATGTTTCCTTTGATGACTCTTTTCAGATGACATCTGAGCAAATCAGCTCAAGACTCAAACTTCAGGATAAAGAATCTGGTGAGTCATCTAGAGCAAATGATCTTCATCACCTATTTGAAGAGATGTTCAATGATGATGGACCCTCTGAGGATGACCACAGAGCCTCTAGAGTTGAAGCCTCTAAAGATCAAACAGGTACCTCTCTAACAGGTCCTAGCAATACTTCACCCTCTTCCACTACTTGTGCAGGAGCAATTGTCGAGGGTGTTATCCCAGTTTAATCTAGTTGGTAAATAATAAATCAAGTAATCAAGCAACACAATAATAATAAAGAGATATATAAATCAGAGTAACATAACAATCCCTTGAATAAACAATGAAACCCTTGAGTGTTCTTGATACCCTTTGAATACAGAGAAAACGTACGACTACTATAATCTCTTAAACAATTATTATGAGGTATCTTAACCCTAAAACTAAATAATTAAAACTTAAATTACTTAGGCCATATGGGCTTCCTAATGCTTAATGGGCTTGAGGCCCAATAGCTTAATAACTATTGAATAAATACTAATTAGACCCTCTAACTTTAACTATCAAATAAATACAGTTTAAACCCTTTAATCTTGAATACAATTATTTTATCCAACAATCTCCCCCTTTGGATTCAAGATTAAAAAAAAAAATTGCAATTGTCTTCAGGTCTTCACTTGTATTCTATTTTCTTCAGATATGTCGTTGATCGCTTCAAAACTTGATATCTTTAAAATCTTTGAAATCTTCAGCAATCTTCAGATTATATTCTCCTTCTTTGATAATTCTCCCTTTTTGTATCTTCTCCCCCTTTTTGATGAGTGGTGAGAATCATCATTATCAAAACTTTGCAAAACAATCTCCCCCTTTATAAGACAATCTCCCCCATTGTGTTTGATCACGTAAGCACAGTCTTCATGTAACGAGCCCTGAATGGAAATAAGAGCAGTCTTCCCAGATGGAAAGAGTGATTATTTCAATCTTTTTAGATAAAAATAGTCAATTGTAACCATTTAAATCTTTGCAAATTCAAACAGTTTAAGAGTTGTAACCCTGAATCAACACTATGACTCAGTTAGAATGCCTGTCAGTAACACAAAGTTACTGAGTAACACAAATTTACTATATAAGGAGCTGGTTTGATGTAGAATCCCCAGGTCTTCCATTCAATTATCGAATAACACATGGTTATCTATGAACGTTCTGACAGAAAACAAATTTCTGTGTGCTCGTGCATGTGTATGAAAGAATTAAGCATAGATGATTGCTTTTTCAATATAGGCTCAAAGTATGTAAACTTGTTGAGACAACAACAAATTATACAAAGACTCAATGTGCATGAGAAAAGGTTCGAAGGTGGGGCAACTTTACTTCTTTTTCAATATTAGTATCTTCCAAATGAAGAACCAATAGCGTATGTGCTGCGTCCCCAGAAAATGTGAAACATTCTCTTTTTGAGAAAAGAATGAGTAGCTGGTGGGGTTGTATGCAAGAGATGGCATGGGCTAGTTGCCTATTTCAATGATGGTCACCAAAGAATGTGAACCAATCAGCTAATGTGGATGCCCGACTCAAAAAGAATTTGGTGCAGAGTTTAATATTCTTTTACTCTGATCTCTCACCCTCTTTCTTTTAATGCTCGCTTCTAACCAATCTCTCTTTTCCATTTTACCTCTTCACACACCATCTCTCAATTCCTTTTACCCCTCTCCCCTCAATCACTCAGGGTATACATCCTGGATAGGAAACACTGATTATCGTGAATCCATGGAAGTTCTGTTAAGTACTCACACTGAATCCTATGTATTTTCCTAAAAGAACATGTTGTTCAACAGGCTTTTTGTACATGTAAGCACAAATACCACTTGTTACATGAAGCATAAAATTTTTTGGAGAAGTCAAAACAGTTGTGTTTGACGATGCAATTCTCCCCCTCGAACTAGAAAGAGTTTGAGAATTTAAGCTCTTAAGGAGTTTTTCAATTAATCTTATAGACGATTTGTCATGAAGAATAATATTTTGGAGAATCAAAAAACGAATGTTGTTTATATAAACATATTTCCAATGAAAGCACATGAAATGACGTTTGATTCAATCAACGGTGAATACAAAGAACGTGAGTATTACCATAGAAAGATTTAACTTTTGATACATGGTAATAACAAAGTCAAATAGAATGTTCTGAACCGTTATGTGTATGAATACTTGACAAAGTATATGGACAAGATAAAACACAAGTATTTATCTTTAATAACACACGGTCAGATAAGCATTTAAGTATCCAAAAATCTGTTAATATCACAAATATTCTCCCCCTTAACTTAATGTAAATAATTTTTTTTAAAGATTAAGCGGGAAAAATAAAGTAGAAAATAAAGCACTGAAGTGCAGGTTCTAATCTGATGTGATTAGAAACCATTGTCACTTGAACAAACCTGCATAAATAAAAGAAATAAGGGTAATCATTTATGAAAATGATTCCTCTCTCGTTAGCAACAGTTTAAAAATAACACACAAGATAAAAACATAGAATACTCCCCCTAGAATCATGAGTAAGGTCTAAGACGTGTTCAACATACCAAGTTTGCTGATGAGAAATTGAAATCGCTTTTCATCCAATGGCTTGGTGAAAAGACCAGCTAACTGGAAGATAGTTTGAACAAAGTGCATTTCAATATTACCTTTTTCTACATGATCCTTAACGAAGTGATAGCGTACATCAATATGCTTTGTCTTCGAATGCTGTACCGGGTTAGCAGTTATAGATATTGTGCTCTTGGAATCACAATAAATAGGAACACGCTTGTAGTTGTATCCAAAGTCGCTTAACTGTGTCGTCATCCAGAGGACTTGAGAACAGCAGCTAGCAGCAGCTACATACTCAACCTCGGTAATGGATGTTGAAACACAGTTTTGTTTCTTTGAAGTCCAACTCACAAGTTTGTCACCTATGAATTGACATGATCCAGAGGTGCTCTTCCGGTCTAGCTTACATTCTGCATGATCAACATCTGTAAAGGCAGTTAGTTCAAAACGAGAATCCTTTGGATACCAAAGGCCTAAATGAGGAGAGCCTTTGAGATATCTAAGGATTCGCCTAACAGCAGATAAGTGCGACTCTTTAGGATTAGACTGATATCTCGCACAAAAGCATGTGGCAAACATTATATCTGGGCGACTTGCAGTCAGAAAAAGTAAAGATCCAATCATGCTACGATACACCTTTTGATCAACAGGTTTCCCGGAGGGATCCGCGTCTAAGAGTGTACCAGTAGCCATTGGTGTTTTCATGACTGAACTATCTGACATATTGAACTTTTTCAAAATATCTTTTATATATTTAGCTTGATTAATAAATATGTCGTCGGGTAATTGCTTTACTTGTAGACCAAGAAAGAAATTCAATTCACCCATCATCGACATTTCAAACTTTGTTTCCATTATCTTTCAAAAGTTCTTACAAAATTTCGGATTTGTTGACCCAAATATTATGTCGTCAACATAAATCTGAATGAGAATCAAGTCCTCACCTTGCCTTTTAAGAAATAAGGTAGTATCAACTGTACCTTTCTTCAAACCAGAAGCTAAGAGGAATTTAGTGAGAGTTTCATACCAGGCTCGCGGTGATTGTTTAAGACCATAAAGCGCTTTGTCTAAAACATAGACATGATCAGGGTGATGAGGATCAAAGAAACCTTCAGGTTGAGCCACGTAGACCTCCTCATGCAGAACGCCGTTTAGGAAAGCCGACTTTACATCCATTTGATAGACTGTAAAATTTTTGTGCTCTGCATAGGCTAGGAAGATTCTGATGGCTTAGATCCTTGTAACCGGGGCGAATGTTTCATCATAGTCAATGCCCTCTTGTTGACAATACCCTTTTGCGACCAATTGAGCTTTG
Organism: Arctium minus; assembly: GCA_954870635.1. Lineage (NCBI taxonomy): Eukaryota > Viridiplantae > Streptophyta > Magnoliopsida > Asterales > Asteraceae > Arctium > Arctium minus. Next base: position 60,176,548 of record OX941088.1, on the reverse strand, counting down.
TTTCTCACGACTACTCCAGCTTCGTCTTTCTTATTTCTAAACACCCACTTTGTCCCAATAACGGATTTACCTTTAGGTAGTGGGATTAAGCGCCATACCTTGTTCCTTTCGAATTGGAGAAGCTCATCTTGCATAGCAGAAATCCAGAAGGGATCACGTAGAGCTTCAGACGCTTTCTTTGGTTCTAGGGAACTAAGGAAGCTTGAAAACATGCAGAAGTTGGCTGTTGCAGATCTTGGTAAGGCTTAAACTGTGTGTTGCGTATTTGACGCATCGTTGTCATCTTGTACGGAAGGTTGCTCCATAGATGTACTCGGGACATCTTGTACTGGTGTTTCTGATACTGAAGCTTCTGGACTAACAGTTGAAGTGCTCGGGACTTCGTTTCCAGAAGAACTATCTTTAGAGACAGATTCAGCATTAGTAGAGTCAGAAACTAACTTTGTACTCGTACCTGATGGAGATGAAGTGTCAGTGACTTCTTCGGAAGGTCCAGACATGTCTTCAGATATAGTAGGGACCTCCGAGCCTATATCACTTGTTATTGATGTGGATATGCCTTTTTCAAAATCTGCACATATATCATCAAAGGCATCAATAAGCAATAAATCTAACTCAGATGAAGTAGAGTTAGAGTGTGTAGAAGTGGATCCTTTGGTAGCTGGTTCTATTCGGGATTTAATAGAAGCTTTGTCCTTAAGTACGAGTTCTGAACTGTTGTGTCCAGAAGTCCTTGTAGAATTCTCATCAAAGGAGACATTTATGCTCTCAACAACCGTCTTAGTTCGAATAATGTAAATTCGATAAGCTTTGGATGTCAGAGAGTATCCAACGAGATATCCTTCATCCGCTTTCTTATCAAATTTTGATAATCCTTGACGCTCTTTAAGAATGTAGCACCTGCAACCAAAGACACGAAAAAATTTGATATTAGGTGTACGATTGTTGATTAACTCATATGTTGTTTTATTAAATCGCTTGACCACAATGGTACGATTCTGAGTAAAACATGTTGTAGCGACTGCCTCAGCCCAAAGGTACATGGGTAGATTCGAGTAAGAAAGCATAGTACGAGCTGCTTCAACCAGAGTACGGTTCTTCCGTTCAACAATGTCGTTTTGCTGTGGAGTGTAGGCTGCGGAGAAATTGCGTGAAATACCCACGGAAGTAAGATAACTCTTCAGGGTGTCATTCTTGAACTCCGTGCCATTGTCACTGTGAATGGTTCTGACTCGCAGTTGAAGACGTACTTGAATGCGCTTGATGAAATCGATAATCAACTCTGGCGCATCTAACTTGTTGCGAAGAAACTCGAGCCATGTATACCTTGAGTAGTCATCTATCATTACCAACACATATTTCTTTCCGTTGATAGATGTTGTGCGCATTGGGCCACAAAGGTCCATATGAAGAAGTTCTAGTGCAGATGAGGTCGATGATTCAGCTTTGGACTTGAAGCAGCTTCGCTTCATTTTGCCCAACTCACATGCGGGACATAGTGAGTCTTTTTCAAACCTCATTTCTGGTAGACCTTTGACCAGAACTTGTCTCTGTAGCTTCGCTATAGATCGGAAATTCTGATGAGACAAGCGTCGATGCCACGTCCACGATTGTGCTTTAGAAGCTTTGGCTAGTAGACATACTGGACGTGTGGCAGACAGTGTAGGAAAATCTACATAGTATAGATTTCCATGGCGCTCAGCTTTGAAGACTTCGTAACCATCGGGATCCTCTAGATAGCAATGAGTGGTTGTGAAGCGGACTTGATATTTCATGTCACAGAAGTGACTGGTACTAAACAAATTGTGATCAAGCCCATCTACATATAGTACTTTTTGAATCTTCACAATACCATTGTCGAGCATTCCATATCCTCTGACGTGTCCTTCGGCTTCAGAATTGGCAAATCTAACTGCTCTAGCAGGCTCCTCCACATAGTTATGCAAGAGGTGCTTGAATCCTGTCATGTGGCGTGAACATCCGGAATCTATTACCCACAATCGACAGGCCTGCAAAAGAGACAATTAGTTTTTCTTAGGTACCCATATCAGGATGGGTCCTTTGCGGTTAGCATCAAGCAACTCAGGAATATCATCTGGTTTGACTTTCACTCTCCATTCATAACGCGGTTTTGGAACCCATTTCCAAGCCATCTTAACATTTAATTCCTGAAAGTGCTTTTTAGAAGTAGGATTGGCAACCTTAGCTCGAAACACGTTTGGTTGTGCGGAAGAATTAGAAATAGAATTAGAATTCAGATTAGCTTTTCTCTTACTCTGTTTGGACTTTGGAGGGGAGTAGTATTTGAATGAGTTATCCCAGCAGTGTTTGCAATATAGATTCTTTCGAGCAAAATTCATAAACTTAGATTTATCATAACAAACCTTACATTTATGTTCATCAAAAGAATTACTTTTCAAAATAGCACTATCTGAAGTACAACTATTTGAAATAAAAGTTTCACTAGATAACCTATCATTCTTATTCAAACTACTATCTTTATTCTTCTTACTCCTCCCAACTCCATTTCCTTTTATATCTGAAACAGAAACAGGAACCTTGTTAGTCTCTAACTTAGAAGGTGGTTCTTTTCTAGTGCTATTTGAAGTTTAACCCTTTTCAAAAATACTCGGTGGATATTCAGGGCAATCAGAGTAAACAACTAAAGGTTTTGCAGGAGCATCAAATTCTGGATTTGTTCTTACCTTCCATCTTGGATCATTGAACATCTGTTTATCATTTGAAGCATTTTTAAACAACGTAATTTTCAAATCATTGATCTCAGTGCAAAGCTCTTGATTTACTTTTAAAGACTTTTCAAGTTTATGTTTGAGATCAAAGTTTTGATCTTCAACCTCATCCAGAGATTGTTGCAACATATCAATTTGCTTCATCAATTCAGATGTATGATCATTCACAGAATTTGACGCTTTTGAATTAGAAACAGGATAAGAGTCTGAAGCATTCATCATTTCATAAAATATCTCTTCAGTCATGGACTCAATAAACTCCGTTTTATCATTTTTAGAACAAGATTCATTCGTGATAGCAGTTTCTTCTTCAACCTCTTCAACAAGTAAAGGTTTAGAAGCAATGGGATTTGAGACTGATGGTATAGTAGATGGATCAACATCCGATTCATACTCATCATATTTGCATGCGGTCTAAGGTAGAACTGTGTTGGTGCTTACTGATTCTTTGGAAGGTGTGGTAAATAGTGATTCAAACTCAGTAAATTCGATCTTTCGAGTCTCATAGCTTTTATTCAAATCACCATATGTAAAACCAACTGATTTAAAAAGATTTTGAGAATCAGTATCAACAGACTTGTTCTTTCCCATTTCTTCTCGACCTTTGGTCTCTTTAGAAGGTTTAGGAGAACTCGCTTCAACAAAAGTCGCACGAATGTCAGGAATGGGTCTGATTGCGGAGCCAAATTTATCAAAGTTGTATAGGTGCTCCGGTGCCTTTTTCAAAATTTCATTAGTTGGCACACCCAAACCTGGTTTTAGTTTATAAAACCTTTCGTCTTGGAGTTTATTTGTCAACAAATTTAATGTTTGCTCAGTCTGACCTCATTTCTTATTAATAACCTCCAGTTGCTTGATTTTGGTGTAAGCTTCATTTCTTTCTTTATAACAAACCTCAAATTTGATTTGAAACTCACCCTTTTCAGCATTAAGATTCACAAGATCCGTTTCAAAACCATATATTTTTTCTTTTAAAGACGTTTTTTCAGCTTTTAAATCATCCTTTTCCTTTTCTTTTTCTTCCACAACAACTTTTAATATAGCATTTTCATCACGAAAGCTTAAGACAGATTGATGTGCGGAGCTAAGTTTACCTTTCAGTAAAGCAAATTCATCTTTCATACCATGTATTTGAGCCATTAAAGATTCAATAAGTTCAGAATTGTCACTTACCTCAGAATTTGCATCTTCGGATTGTGTCTCAGAGTCTTCATCGTCACCATCTAGCTTTGCCATATAAGATACTTGGGTGAAGTGAGCTTGCTCCTCGTCATCGGAACTTTGGAACAACCAATTTTCTTCTTCAGCCATCAGCACTTTTCCTTCTTCAACTTTCTTGGCAATTAGTGACTTTCTTGCGTAGTACTCTGAGTTCTTTACCTTCTTGAACTCGCAGTCTCTTGAGAAGTGCCCAAATTTGCCACAGTTGTAGCATCTTCCTGGTTCATCCTTTCGTTCTTCTCACTTCTCCTCTCACTTTCCTTCTCTTCTATCTTCCTTCCTGTCTTCTCGTCCTTGCTCTCTCATTCCATGCCTCAGCTTGTATCGCATCTCAGACTTCTCTTTCTTGTATCCATCATACTTTGGCTTTGAGTAGAATCTTTTCTTGCCAAAGCTCTTCTTGAATCGGCGAGTGATTAAAGCCAAGTCCTCAGAGAACTTCTGAATATCTGGATCAGAATCAATCTTCAGTTCTTCTTCACTTGAGGGAGAGTCAGAGTCAGTAACTTCGGTAACTAGAGCTTTAGACACCTTTTTCTTTTACCTTGCAGAAGATACAGAACCTTTGCCATCTATGAGAGCCACGGAGTCCTTCAGATTATTAGACTCGTTATTGATAGATCTCACCTCATCCTCATGTTGAGCAAGAGTAGAGAAGATATCAGTGACATTTTCTCGACCCATATTTTTGGACATCTGGAGGTTGATGGCAAAGTTCTTCCACTCTGGATTCAGACTCTTGATGAACTTGTAATTTATCTCAGAAGCAGATTTAGCGATATTGTTCCTCTGCAAGTCATTGAGAATGATGTTATACCTGTTGTAGGTATCTAGTAGTATCTCTCCTTCTTTTGCATGAAATCCCTCGTAAGCATTTATGCATAGATTTTGCTTAGCTTGGATAGAGGCTTCACTTCCTTCAAACTGCCTTGCTAGTTCATCCCAGATGGCTTTAGCAGTGCTCTGACTGTCGACACGATTGTAGATGTCGTTTGGAATTGCCATTGTCAGATAGATTAGAGCCTCTTCTTCTATCTTATATTGTTCTTTCTGCTTTTCATTGAAGAACTCATAAGGTTTAGGAACCTCTCTATCAGGGATTTCTGGAGAGGAATCTATAGCAGCTTGACCCTTGACTGTGATCATTGGAGTTTGTGGACCATCAATGATTACTTTCATGAACTCTCTGTTCTTGTGATTCAGAAACTGGATCATTCTGGTCTTCCATTCCTGATACTCATTAGCCATGAGGACAGGAGGTTTGACCTGAGAGCCCATCGAGAGAAGCTGGTTCGACATCTTAGCTGTACCACTTGTTAGTAATTAAACTTATCTGTACCAAGACAACCAACTAGATGAGATCGTTAGAATCAAAATGAAAACCACACTCAAAAATTTTCAGAAAAATAAATTCCCGAAAATAATTTAATGCAGTCCTTTCAATCAGTATAAAGCTTCAAATAATACTGAACAAAAAGAAAATGTTGATCTCGAACAGAACTTTTTCCCCCTTCGTAGACTTAGCACGGGGGTCCCGATGCGCAAAGCAAAGTGACCCCCGTGTGAACAGTACTTGCGCAAAGTGAAGTTTGCGTATCAAGACCGATGCGCAAAGCGGAGGTTTGCGCGTCACGACCGATGCGCAAAGCGGAGGTTTGCGCGTCACGACCGATGCGCAAAGTGGAGGTTTGCGCGTCACGACCGATGCGCAAAGCTGAAATCGACCCGAACGATGTAAAGACCGGTAACCTGTTTCGACCGATAACTTGCTTTGACCGGTAACACGTTTGACCGGTAGGATGTAAGACCGGTACTTTGCTTTGACCGATATAGCCTAAGACCGATAGAATGCTTGAAGCTTCGACCGGTATTGTCTTGTACTGGTATAAGGCTTCGATCGATATGGTCTTTGATCGGTATAATGTAAGAACCGGTAAAATGAGTTCGACCGGAAGTGGCTTAGGACCGGTAAAGTGATAAGACCGATGGTATGCTTTGACCGATAAAAGGTAAAGACCGATACAACTATTCGACCGATATGTTCTTAAATCCAGCCCAGATTGTCGATGAACAGAACGAATACTCAACCCAGAAATCAATCACGAACTCAAAATCAGATGCAAAAATCAGTCCTTTGTACTCATAAATACGTATCGATCACAAACCCATTAACAATAATGATTAAAGAACACTTTTGATTACTCAATTTTCCAACCACAGTGTTCGACCGGCTACTTGATTTTGTCGAACCCAGAAAACTCAAAATCACAAATTCAATCACTTTGTTAATTCTCAATGCAATTAATTAATCAGATAGCATTCAGAAGCATGAACCTCAACTAATAAGATCAACTTTAAGCATAAAAGCACATAGATTCACGAAATCAGATGAACAAAATAAAAATTTTCGATGAAAAGTGATTTTGCGATGAACAGTGATTTTCGTGAATAGTAAAAAATTTGATTCTTTTGGCTCTGATACAACTTGTTATCCCAGTTTAATCTAGTTGGTAAATAATCAATCAAGTAATCAAGCAATACAATAATAATCAAGAGATACATAAATCAGAGTAACATACCAATCCCTTGAATAAACAATGAACCCCAAAGCCGCCTAAAATTTTCACCTCTCTCTCACTATATAAACCTTTCTCCTCTAGATTACCCATTTTCTTTACCTAAACTCTTCTTCTCTCAAGAACCCCAAAGCAAGAACTTCCTTCCTTTCCTCTAAGTTCCTGAAATGGCTTCCTCTATTCCATCCAAGGACTCCCAAGGATCTAAAGGCCTCCAATCACTCTCAACACTCAGTAGCTCAAAAGGACGACTCTTACTCTATTGGCCAAGAACAAGTGTTAACAAGCATAATGCTCTCATTCACAAGACATGATTACCATCTCAACAACATGAACATCAAACCTAACAACCATTTTGTCACCTTGAACCCTACTGGTTTCCCTGCTGAAGCTGAACCCCTCATCAAGATCCTGCAAAACCATTTCCTTGTCAAGGCCCTGACCATGAAGAGGACTGATGTCCCTGAGACCTACATTCAACAATTTTGGCTGAGTGCAAGACATGTGAAAATGGACGGATATGGGTATTGCATTATGGGATATGCAACTCATCCCTCCACGGCCAAAATTCAGGGCATAGGAATCAACCACAAACGATTATCCAACATCTTCGAACTCCCTATAAAAGATGACTTGAACCTTAAGAGGTTCTCCGATGAACCCCCAGAGGATGAACTGTTAGAATTCCTGAACTTCATAGAATATGCAGTCCCAATCTCCAAACGAACAGACTTCAGAAGACAAAATCTTCCACCCCTGTGGAATGTTCTCTATTCCATCATAAATAGATGCCTCACAAGAAAAGTGGCAAGTCTGGACCAATCGAGTCACACCATCCTAGCCATCATGTACGGGATCTACTACGACCTCCCACTGGACTATGCAGGTTTAATCTTCAGGGAGATTCGCAACACGGTAATCTCTAAACAGCAGGATCAAGATTGAGGCACAGAGCCCAAAAACTTAGTATTCAGCAGATTCCTTGTTGTTCTACTAGGTAATGATCTGATTGGAGAGGGCCAGCAGCCCGCAGAAGGAAAAACGATCAAACTTCACGAGATGAGGTCACACAAACCTACAACTCTGAAGACTGGCTACCCGAACGCTCGACGTGAAGAGGTTGTTAGAGCTTACATTCGCGGGCACAGGACTCCTGCACCAAGTCCTGCAACCCCCCCCCCCACCCCCACGTGTAGGATTTCAAGTTGGAGAAATGACAGTCTATCTTAGGGATGAGTTCGTTGAGGGAGCAGAAGATGTGGCCACAGAGGCCCAGAAAGTGAGTAAGAAGATAGCAGACTTAGAGAAGGGGGTGGGGAGTGATAAAAAGGAGAAAAAGAAAAAACATAATAAGAGAACCGAAGAGGTAGAGGTTCCAAAGTCAAAGAAGTCAAGACAAGAAAAAGTTGTGGCAGAGGAAACCACAGAGGTAGTTAAATCCTCTGAAAAGATGAAGAAGAAACTGCGAAGACTGGCAGAGAAGGATAAGACCGAGGAAGCTAAGGTGAGGCTCTTTCTATTTCGAAAGAACCTGCAGAGGGTGCTAAAAAACCTCTACAAAAGACTAGATGCAGAGGTTTTAGAGCTTACATTCGCGGGCACAGGACTCCTGCACCAAGTCCTGCAACCCCCCCCACCCCCCACCCCACCCCCCGCGTGTAGGATTTCAAGTTGGAGAAATGGCAGTGTATCTTAGGGATGAGTTCGTTGAGGGAGCAGAAGATGTGGCCACAGAGGCCCAGAAAGTGAGTAAGAAGATAGTAGACTTAGAGAAGGGGGTGGGGAGTGATAAAAAGGAGAAAAAGAAAAAACATAAGAAGAGAACCGAAGAGGTAGAGGTTCCAAAGTCAAAGAAGTCAAGACAAGAAAAAGTTGTGGCAGAGGAAACCACAGAGGTAGTTAAATCCTCTGAAAAGATGAAGAAGAAACTGCGAAGACTGGCAGAGAAGGATAAGACCGAGGAAGCTAAGGTGAGGCTCTTTCTATTTCGAAAGAACCTGCAGAGGGTGCTAAAAAACCTCTATAGAAGACTAGACGCAGAGCCCCAATATTCAAAGAAACTCCTGAGTAAAGACCTCAGAGCCCTCTGAAAATGGACATAGAGATTGCTAAAGAAGTCATACTTAGGTACTCAGAGGGAATAGGAGAAACGGTGGAGATGGAGATTGAAGATGTGCTTGGCAAGTCACAAAGTGATGATGAAAGGGAAGAAGTTGATAAAAAATCGAAGGATGAGAGAAATATAAAAGATGCCTTGGGCACACATCCTATCCAAACTCCCAGTGCTACCCACATTTCTACCTCTGTAGTTCTAGTGAAGCAAGGTATTGAAAAAGGACGGCACGGTCTGAACCCAACCCTGACCAACCGGACATAGGATATTCCTTCCTCCTCTATACCACCTAAATCTGGGGAAAACCAAACCACCTCATCCTCTCAACAGGGTGAAGGTGTAGTTATGAGTGTCCAATTGCCCCAAGACACGACACTTCCTCACACAGAGGCATTTGTTGACTCTGTCACGAACACTAGTGACCACAAAACCACTTCAGAGTTGGTGGTGCGAGATCACAAAGGTTCTATGGTTCTAGAACAACCACAGGACTTAATCAATAGGAATATTGAGGGAGCCTCTGAAACCCTCCCCCAAGAGACCTATTGAAAGAACTCTCATAGATGATTTCTTAGTGGAACATCGAGGATTGGAAGGAAATCCTCCAGAGCTCAACATTCTCATAGGCTCTGAAGGTGCCAAAGACTCGTTGGCCAAATCTAGGACATGTGTTGTTCCAGAGGTTACCACGGACTCCTACGTCACAAAGGGCTAGTTTAAAGCCTTTGCTGACATGGTGTTCCAAAAAATTGATGGGTTGAAAGGCTCACTCTCCCTAGAACACCCACAGAACTCAAATGCCCATGCAGAGGCTCTGAGAGCTAACACAGAGGCACTGAAAGATCTCTAACGACCCTCGGAGCAACACTCGGCCGAGATCAAAAGGCTAACAAAGACCTCTGCCACAAAAGAAGATCTTAAGCGCTGTGGTGAATAGATCAACATTCAGACTGACGCCATCAAGACCATAGGGGATATATGCACGGAGGAAACGGGCAAATTTGCAGCCGAGATGACTAAATCAGGGGTGAATGACCTGTCCAAACTCAAGGAAGAAATAAAGGACATGACTCGCAGTGTCATGGTCCCCATTCAGCATCAGACCTCAACCTTTGCTCCTCCACCATCCACATCTGCCACATACATGTCAAGTCTCGCAACAAAAGAAGAACAAGTGACCATGGAGAGGATGCTTATGCGGACCCTAAATCTCATGGGCTCTGACATCTCCAAAGAAGGCAAGAAAGTGGCAGAGGATATGAAGAAAACGGTAGCCACTGTTAAGTTCAAACGGTCTCCAAAGAAGTGAACAAGCAATCGTTGGCCGCAGAGGATGTCATGAAACGGATCACCAAACACACCAATGATCACCTCTGTAAACGGAAGAAGAGGAAGGCACCTGTCACCTGCCAAACTCAAGCAGGGCAGAAGAGGGCAAGGCATGAGGACCAAGATCCTGATACCTCTGGCCCTGGTCCTCATGAGGGGGAGACTTTGCATAAGACCACTCAAGTAACAATTCAAGCAGAGCCCCTAAATGAAGCTCCAATAAGCTCAGAGCCAGGATCTCATAAGTCAAATCAACAAATAGTCTCTGCAGCTGCTTCACCTCCCAAAGTCCAAACAACCCCAAAACTCTCTACAATAGACAAGGGCAAAGGTATTGCCACAGAGCCTCTGAAGACCAAAAAGTCACCTCCTTCCAACACCGAAAAACTTCTGAAAAGCTCTTTTGCGGCACTTAAAGGTGTAAAACCTGAAGAGGATGTTAGATCTGATTTTAAAGTAATCATTGTATTTATTTTCTAGCCTAGATTGTTCTTAATGATGTAATCTGTTTTGTTAAGGCTAGGGGTATTTAAGTCCCCTTAGTCCTTTGTTTTTGTAACTTTGGTACTTACATTGAATATATCTGATTACATTTGGCACTCCTACTTTCTCTCTCTACTCTCTCCCTCTAAAGATTTAGAGATCTTGGACTTTCAATTGGTATCAGAGCATTCTAGATATTGAGAGGATTGAGAGAAATCGTTTTTAGATACTGAATTTTTAGATTAAGCAGAAAATTTGTTTGATTTTCTTGATTTTTCAAGAAAATCTCGTTTTTTGCTTGATTCATCAAATTTGGATAGGTTTCTGGTCTATTTTGTGCGAATTTGGTTTGTTTAGATTCGTTTTTAGTAATGATCTTAATTGATTCACATAATTTTGCATAAAAACCATGATCTGATCTTCGATTTTGTGATTTTGTGACTATCTGGAAACTCGAGTTCACGTACTGTTTCATCATAGAATTTGAGATTTTGTAGTTTTTAATCGATTTTGTTAGTTGAATTGTGTAAGAAAGTTATTTTCGTTCATTATTGTGTGAATTTCTTGCTTTAATTTCATTGTTATAATCGATCTTGCTCATTATATTTGATTTTCTACAGTTTGCGCAAGTTCATATAGGTTTGCGCATCATTCATATTGGTTTGCGCAAGTTCATTGTTCTTCTAATCTTTGTGTTAGTGTATTTCAGGTTTTCGCATCGAGATACATACGTAAAACTCATTTTACGTATCAAGAGGCATCCGAAAGTTCAGTTCGCGTATCTTCAAGCATTCGAAAATCTTAGTTCTCGAATCATCAAGGTTTCTCAGTTTGCGCATCCTTAGTGTTCCAAAAACCTCAGTTTGCGTATCCTAAGTGGTCCGAAAACCTCAGTTTGCGCATCCTTTGTGGTCCGAAAACCTCAGTTTGCGCATCCTTCGTCTTCCGAAAATCTCAATTTGCGTATCTCTCTAAATACGCAAAGCTCAGTTTGCGTACCCTTCAGCATACGCAAAGTCTACTTTGCGGATCTCACTGCATACGCAAACCTTCTGTTTGCGCAAGTTTCAGACTTAGTGAATTTTTCTGACTTTCTGATTTTCTCAAAGATGTCTTTGCAAGATCAAGTGTACAATAATGACCTGATGATGTCATTGGGGTCTGACACACGTCCTCTTGTACTGATCAACAAGAATGAATTTGAACAGTGGCAGGACCGATTCATCAATTTCATTGAAAGACAACCGAATGGGGAGAATATGATGAAATCACTGTTGAGAAAGCATTAAGAGAATATGATGCTGATGAGTTGTTACGATATCAAGCTGACAGTCAGGCAAAGTCAAATCTGATTCTTGCATTACCAAACTACATTTACAATAGAATTGACTGTTTCAAGCAAAATCCTATGCTTATGTGGACTCAACTGGAAAAGATTATGTTTGGTACAGCTATGTCAACTCAGTTGCGCCAAACAAGGTATATGAATAATTTTGAAGAGTTCAAGGCTAAGGATGGGGAAAGCTTAAAGAGTGTATTTGACCGATTTTGGGTTATCATCAATGATTTGTACAAGATCAAAGTTAAAAAGACTGAATTGGAGGCTAACTTGAAGTTTTTGAATGCCTTATAACCGGAATGGAACAAGTCATGCCATAGAATGAGAAACGATGTTCGAATATCTACTATGCCAATTCAGGAATTGTACGAAATTCTGATGACAGATGAGTCAATGGTGAAGGAAAAGAAGGCAAAGCTCGATAAGAAAAATAAGCCTAAGATTGTTGATCCAATTGCACTCCTTGCAAGTCAACTGGCCGAGAAAGCATTGACAGATGAGGCTTATGATGGTTCTACTGAAGATGATGGTGAAGCCTTAGAGAAAGCCATGATTCTTCTTTCACAACACTACTAGAAAAAGTTTCAGCGAAGAACAGGATCAAACAATCTGCGTTTTACTTCCGGATCTAAGAAGTTGGAACCTGGTGCTCCATCAAAGCCTTATGTACCAAAGTATGAGCCTGCAAAAGTAGTAGAACCAAAGAAGGATGATAAGAAGGTCATGAACTGGTACAACTGTGGGAAGCTAGGACACCTAGCTAAGGAATGTCGGGTAAAGGTGGTCAAAGATTCTGCATTCTATCGAAAGAAGATGGAACTGGCTAAGAAGAGAGAAAACGGAACTATTCTGATGGCTGAGGAAGAGTATTGGTTGGATCACTCAGACAACGAAGCTGAGAATGAAGAGACTGCAGCAATGTGCTTCATCGGGGATGACAAGAGCGATGATGAAGATGAGGATACCTCAACAGATGAATCTGAGGTAATTTCTGAGTTTCATGTCAATTTCATTTCTTCTCAATTGAACGTCATTGTCAATGCTTTACATGATTTTCGTTCTAAGTTCATTTCTGAAAAGCTTGTTAATCAAGAAAAGTCTGTTTTGATTGAAAAGTTGAAAATTTCTCTGAAAGATGAAAAGATCATTTTAAATGACACAAAAGAGAAATTTCAAAGGAATTTAAAATACTTAGAATTATCAAATCAGACTTATCATGATTCTTTGAATAAATTGACTGATTTGAACAAAAGTTTATCTGATAAAATAATCATGTTAGAAGAAAAATTGTATAAGAGAAATCAAACTGAGCAGACTATATATATGAATAAGCCTAGGAGTGACGAGGCTATAAAAGAAAGGTGGGGACTTGGTTTTGAAAATCCTCATTGTCTAAACAATGTTATTTCAAAAACCCCAACCTTATATAATTTTGATTATCTAACTCTTGCGAATTATGCTCCTCAATTTAAAATTGACTGGTTAAATGAAAAGCAAGTTTTAGAAATTGAAAATCAAAAGAGGATGCATAACAAGAAATTGGAAATGCCATTTGTTTATACGTCTGAAAATGCCAAATATTTTCCTGATCAATCAAAGAAATCCAGAAAATCCAAAAATGTTTTAAATATCAATTCTTCCAATAAATCTTCATTACCAACTGAATTTGTTGATATATATGCTAATACTAATAGGGAAAATGTATCTCCGGTTTCTTATGATTCTAGGAAATATATTCCCCCATTAGTGTTAGAAGGAAAGATAGTTGATCTTGAAGATAAATTGGAAGAACAAAGTCTTCAATCTGATTTAGAAAACGATTTATTTCTTTTTATAATGAAAACAAGTATTGAAGACAAAATTTCTTCTGTATTTTCTAAAGGTTCTAAGGAAAATACTCAAGTTTCTAAAAATAATGTGCATTTGCGCAACCAATTAGTTACGCAAACTGACAATTTGCGCAAGCAATTGAATGCGCAAAGTTCAGTTTGCGCAACCAATGGGATGTGCAAACCTCATCCTGACTTGGTGTTTTTTGAAAATTCTCACTCCGAGGCTAGTTCTTCAATGTCGAATGTTCAGGCTGATTTCTTAGATAAAGTTTCTTCTTCTGATTCAATTATTGATGATTCTTTAACGCTAAATGTTCAATATTATAAAAAGAAGCGTAAAATAAGATCAAAGAAGTCAAGGAAACATGATAGTGTCTTGTCTTAAAATTCTAATTCTTTTGATTTTTCTATTTCAGATCGGACTGTGAAGAAGTCACAAAAGCATATATGGAGGGTTAAACAGCAAACAGCAGAATCCGAATTATTTGGAGTTAAAGTAGAAAGTCTTTGTGAATCTGATACATTTGCCTTTTCTAATAAAAATACAAAATATTCAGTTCAGCAAATGATTCATATTGCAAAGAGTGTCTCATATTCTTCTTCTAATTCTGATTCTGATGATTGTGTTTTTTCCTCTATTGATGATTGCTTTCATGTTTATATGAATGATAAATCTGTGAAAAATAAAAGACACAAAACAAGAAGGGACCCATAAGCATATGGGTACCTAAAATTGTGTAATTTCTGTATGTGCAGCCTAGTCATTTATGGTATCTGGATTCGGGGTGCTCCAAACACATGACTGGCAACAAATCATTATTGTCCAATTTTAAAGAAAAATGTTGCGGTCGTGTTAAGTTTGGAAACTGTGAGACTGCTCCAAGTCTTGGTTATGGTAATCTTGTTCAAGGCAATATAACTGTCAAAAGAGTAAGCTACGTCGAAGGCCTAAGTCACAACTTATTTAGCATTGGGCAATTCTGTGACAAAGAGCTTGAAGTCAGCTTCAAATCCAAAAGAGTTGCAGTCAAGAACGATAGTGGCAAGGATCTTCTGGTGGGAAAAAGACGCTCAAATTTGTATACCATTGATCTTTCTAAGATCAAAATCCCTTCAGATATATGCTTGCTTGCTAAAGCTTCTATTCAAGAAAGTTGGATTTGGCATAGGCGTTTAGCTCACCTCAACTTTAAGTATATGGGTCTCCTTGTCAAGCATGATTCCGTGCGAGGTCTTCTAGTTCTTCATTTTCAGAAAGACCATCTCTACCAGGATTGTGAGAAAGGAAAGATGAAGAAAGCATCTCATAAGCCAAAGTCTGAACCCTGCACGTCGGCTATTCTTGACATATTGCATGTTTATTTATGCGGTCCGATGAAGACAAAGAGTATAGGTAAGAAGAGATACGTTTTGGTGATTGTTGATGACTACTCAAGGTATACATGGGTCAAATTTCTCAAGTCAAAAGACGAGACTCCTGAAGTTCTCATCAATCTCATCAAGACAATCCAGACAAATAAGCAAAAGCAAGTCAAAGTGGTAAGATCAGATAATGACACTGAATTCAAGAACAATACTCTCCAGGCTTTCTATGATTATCAAGGTATACAACAACAATTTTCTGCTGCTCGTACTCCACAACAGAATGGGGTTGTTGAAAGAAGAAACAGAATGCTTGTTGAGGCCGCTAGATCAATGCTTGCTTATTCAGGTCTTCCTTTGTCTCATTGGGCTGAAGCCGTATCAACTGCCTGTCATACTCAGAACCGATCAATTCTGCATCGTCGGTTCAACAAAACACCGACTGAATGATAGAGATAATCTCAACAAGTTTAGTCCAAAGGCAGATGAAGGTGTATTTCTGGGCTATTCTTCTAATTCTGCAGCTTACAGAGTCTTTCTGATCTCAGCAAGAAAGGTGATAGAGAGTGTAAATGTAAAATTTGACGAAGCTGCTGATTTGGTTTCTAGTCACTCAGGCTCAGAACCCGTTTTTACTGACAATTCAGTTTCTGAACAAATCAGTTCAGAACCTATTCTTTCACTGATTAATCAAGATTCTTCTACTCCCTCACTTATTTTTTTTGATCTTGATTATCTGTTTGAAAATTTTTATGATGATGTGCCTAGATCTAACTCTGAAAATGTCTCAAATACTTTGAATCACGAAACTGAGAGCACAACTCCCAATCCCGCTGCATCTATCTCTGAACCTGATGTTGTTCCAGTTCCTCCTGTTAATCAGACACAATCAGAAACTAAGCCTATTCAAGAAGAATCAGTACATGAACAATTTGTTCAAGAGGAATCAGTTCAGGAAGAAGTACAAAATGATGTTATTCAACAAACTCTTCCAGAATCTGATACAGAAGTTGTTGAGCTACCTCCTCCTCCAGTTGAAACTGTGTCTATCTCTTCAACTGACTTCGAAGCTTCTGAACCTCCCTCTCAACAATTAGAAGTGGTTCAAGACATTATTAATCCTCTCCCTCACACTAAAAAATGGACAAGATCTCATCCAATTATCAAATTATTGGAGATCCTCAAGCCAGAGTGTCTACACGTTCCAGGACGGCTACATCCAACGAATGTCTCTTCACTTGCTTCTTAAGAAAGATTGAACCAACAAAAGTTTCTGAAGCATTGGAAGATCTGGACTGGATTATAGCAATGCAAGAGGAGCTCAATCAATTTGACGCACTCAAAGTTTGGAGACTTGTACCAAGGCCGAAAGGAAAGAGCATAATTGGAACAAAGTGGATATTCAAGAACAAGAAAGACAAAGATGGTATCGTTATTCGGAACAAAGCAAGATTGGTAGCCAAGGGATAACGACAAGAAGAAGGAATTGACTACGATGAAACATTCGCGCCAGTCTCTCGACTTGAAGCTATCCGCATGTTTCTTGCCTTCGCTGCTTATCGCAACTTCACCGTATATCAAATTGATGTCAAGACAGCATTTCTCAATGGCAAATAGAAAGAAGTAGTCTATGTATCTCAGCCAGAGGGATTTTTTGACAAAGATCGTCCTGATTACGTATATTTTCTATATAAAGCTTTGTATGGTTTGAAACAAGCTCCACGGGCGTGGTATGACGAGTTGTCAGCCTTCTTAATCAAATCCGGCTTCACCAAAGGATCCATAGATACTACTCTTTTCATTTATAGATCAAACTTGGATATCTGCTTAGTTCAAATATACGTAGATGATATTATCTTTGGTGCGACTAACAAATCTTTATGTACTTGGTTTTCTGATCTAATGACTTCTAGGTTTCAGATGAGCATGATGGGAGAAATCAATTTCTTCCTCGGCTTACAAGTGAAGCAGCTTCCAGATGGAATCTTCATCAACCAGTCAAATTATGTATTTGACATTTTGAAGAAATTCAAGATGGACAAATCTACTTCAATCGGTACGCCGATGGCTCATGGTGCCAAAATCGGACTTGATCCAGATGGAAAAGTTGTGAATCAAAAGACATATCGAGGAATGATCGGATCACTGATGTATCTCACAGCAAGTCGCCCGGATATAATGTTTTCTACGTGCCTATATGCCAGATTTCAAGCCAAGCCTAAAGAATCTCATCTCCTAGCAGTCAAGTGCATATTTAGAAGTATCCTAAAAGTTCTGACTATAAATTGATTGCTTATTCTGGTGCAGATTTTGGCGGTAATCAGTTGGACCGGAAGAGTACTTCAGGTCATCTTCAGTTTGTGGGTGACAGACTGATAAGTTGGGCGTCGAAGAAGCAGAACTGTGTTTCTATCTCGACTGCAGAGGCAGAATATGTCGCCGCAGCTAGTTGTTACGCTCAAGTCCTATGGATGAAGACACAACTACGGGATTACGGGATGCTGTACAAAACAGTGCCAATATATTGTGACAGCAAGTCCGCAATTGCCATATCATTCAATCCGGTCCAGCACACCAAGACCAAGCACATAGATATGCGGTACCATTTCATAAAACATCATGTGGAAGAAGGTACTATTGAATTATATTTTGTACCAACTGAATATCAACTTGCTGATATCTTTACAAAAGCCTTAGATGAAAAACGTTTCAATTTTTTGCTTTCAAAATTAGGCATGTTGAATGTAAAAGTTTAAATCTTTACAAATTTTATTCTATAAAGTAAAATTTTACAGATTTTCTTTCTGTTGAATAAAATTTATGTCTAGGATCTTTTACAAGTTCTTTGTTTATATTAAAGTTTTATATGTTCAAATTTCAAGTCTTACAAAAGTCGAAAAGTCAGCAACATGTTTGTAGCTTTTGATACTGCTTTAAAAGATATGTGAGTCGGATTTTTTATAGTTTACTTTTCTTAGACTACCTAAATGATCAGAATTTTAGATCGGCATGAAAATATGGGCTAAGCATTTAGACGTTGATCTGAGTGATTGAGATGAATAATAAATTCTTAAAATACAGAAATCTCTGAGTTTAAAAGTTTGTACCTGTGACCTTTCTGGTTTGGGAAAGTAAGTTCCGTGGGATGCTCGTCATCTGGTCCCCTAAGGTCAATTGATCTGGTAGTGATCGAACCCAAATCCTTCTATAGAATCAGATCGAAAGTCATGTTCTACTGGTATGAATGGGTTTAGGATATGCCGATGTAGCCTTTCTGATCTGGGAAAGTAAGTTCCAAGGGGTGTTTGACACCTAGTCCCCTAAGGCCAACTGGTCTGGGAGTGGCTGACCCAAATCCTGCAATAGGGTCTGATAGAAAGTTACGTTTACGGCATGTTCTTTACTTAATGAACTCTTTGATTAAAAGATGCCAAAGTGCATAATGCTTAAAAGATGCCAAAAAGCACATTCATGTGAAGATGCCAATGTGCACACTGCTAAAAAGATGCCAATGAGCACACATCTCATGATACTTGGTGATATGTTTGAGTTGCGATAAACCTGTAAATTTGTGAAAGTCTTAATTTTTGATGGCTTAGTGTTAGTACATGCAAAGTTTTCTATAATATTTTTAGAACTGCATTTTTTCTTGAAACTAATCGAAGTTCACATGCGAGCACACTGAATAGATAGCTGGAAGTTTTTGAAATTGAACATGTCTTAACTTGATATGCAATACAACATGTTTTTGTATCCAACAACATATGTTTGATTTCAACTGATTGATAAATCTGTGAAATTTTAATGAGTAGACTTTAATTTGTTTAGTGTTTAAAATTTTACATGTTCAGTTGTTTCAAAATTTATATTCAGTATTATTTTATCTTTACACTGATGTTTATATGATTTGTATATCCATATTTTTGTTAATGGTCTGTGCATTTTTCAAGGGGCAGATTCAATCTACAAAGTTTATCTGACACTGTCCTTTGTTTGAGGGGGAGTAAGTAAAAATAACTGTGCTGATTAGAAGTTCAACAACTAAGAATTTCAGATATTTTTTCACATTTTCTATACTAACAGATAAATTTTGTGCGTTTGTGTAGGGTGAGTAAAGGAGCTGGACAGGTAAGTTTTCTGATTTTTTTTTATTTTAAGAATGATATTTTTTTAGAAGTATTATTTTTTTTTAAGTGTTCTTTATTTTTTATTTTTTAGTTTAGTATAAATAGGGTTGGATATGCTCATTTTTACCTTTTCTCGCACCATTTCATTTTTGAATTTTCATTTACTGTTCATCTTCCCTCTCACTACTTCCTTCACCTCTGCGCCGATTCATCTGTGGTTTCTTTTTCATATTTGAGCTTCAATCAGGTTTGTATTCTTTCTTTTTGTATTGATTGTTTGTAGTTTTGATTTGTTATACTTTGTTTGTTGTTGAGTTCGATTCCATTGTCATTTTCTTACTGTGTTTCTCGTTTTTTTTTCTTCTGTTCATTTTCTTCTTCAAATCTCAGATTCGAGCTATTTTGCTCATAATTAAGTTTAGGGTTTTGTTTAGAATCCTATTTCGATCCTCTGGTATGGCTTCTTACCCTCTATTTTGCGTTTTTTAGCTTTAATTTTTGGTTTTTTTTATGTTTTTCGTTCGATCTTCCGAAAACCTAGGGTTTTCGTATCAAGTGTCTTGTGCGCAAAGTGTACTTTGCGCATCCAACAGGACACGCAAAGTGTAGTTTGTGTATCCCGTTGGATACGCAAAGTGTACTTTGCGTATCACACTTGATACGCAAACCTTAGTATTTTGTTGTGTTGTGTGTTTGATTATAGTTTGTGTAACACTTTGGATACGCAAAGTCCACTTTGCGTAACCTTAGTGATCCGCAAACTTTGTGTTGTCTCTGTGTTTGCGTTTAAGTTTTGTTTGCGTAACACTTAGGATACGCAAAGTCTACTTTGCGTAACCTGTTGGATGCGCAAAGTGTACTTTGCATAACCTTAGTGATCCGCAAACATTGTGTTGTGTTGAAAAAAAAATTCAAGTCTAGTTTTCGTATCTTATTTAACACGCAAACCTTAGTTTGCGTACTGAACTGCATACGCAAACCTCCCTTTGTGTATCACGTTCAATGCGCAAACCTCCCTTTGCGTATCTAACTAGATGCGCAAACCAGACTTGGAAAATTTTTCAATTTTCCAGTTTTCTTACTTTGTTTAATTTTTCTTCGTTTTTGTCTATCAGGTCTTCAAATGTCTTCTCATACTCATACTGACCCAATGATTCAAGACGAGAATGTCATTCTCGAGGATCCGTCTGATCAAGCATCACATGATACATCGATGCCATTTGTTCCTTCAGTCGGAGCGAATTTTTCTGCTTCACATCGCACTCCGAACGACGTCTTTCCATCTTTGATGTACATCCTCCCTTACAAGTCGAACAACTACTATGTGGATTTTGACATAATCAAAATTCATCCAATCATTCGTGCTATTCTTAGAGGTCATCCATTAGCACAAGCTCTTACATCATGTGCTGATGTTCCAGAGGTTTACGTTCAGCAGGCCTGGCATACTATTACCAAGAATGAGCTGACTCGTCCTCACCGCTTTGATCTTCAAATTGATCAGTATGATTCCTTTCTTTCATACAAGCGACTTCGACTGATACTGGAGCTTCCAGAGCCCAACTCCAGACCGGGTCGAACATCTTATGACAGCTTTCCGTCTGAAGAGGATGTGTTTGAAGGAATTCGTAATCTCGGCTATGTTGGTACTTTGAATAGAGTTCGTGATTTTGATAAGTCTAATCTTCCTTCTGTTTGGTATGCACTCTTCTCGGTGATTATCAGGTGCCTTACATCAAAACATTCTGGCACAGACAGCGCAAGTTTACTTTATCTCCGATTGTTCCATGCAGTCGTCTATGACTTGCATGTCGACCTCACGTTTATTTTCTGGACCGAACTCTCGGAGGTGGTGCATGACAAGCTTACCAACAAGAAGAGAAAGTTTATTCCATTCATCAGATTTTTGAAGCTGGTCGTTCGTAGTATGATTAGAAGCAATGCATCTATTCCATGAAGATTATCTTGGCCTCAGGTTCCAGACACCGAAATGACTTATATTCAGAAGCTGAAGAGGTCTTTCAACTTTTCTATGACCATTCCATATGCTCTAATCGCTAACTACGCCGACATGACTGATGAAATTGTCATAGAGTATTGCATGGAGAATGAATTTCTGGAGGATGCACAAGATGAGCCTTGTCATGACACTCAAGCTGCTGCCACTCAAGAGATTGAAGTTGAAATAGCTGGTTTTGACAAAGTGGTTGAAGTTGAAACCGCTGTTGAACAAGAAGTTGAAGTAAATATTGCTGATCAAGAGGTTCAAGCAACTGTTGCTACTCAACATATTGATGATGTAATTTCTTCTATTCTTTCTGAATCTGCTTCTTCTGTACATGATATTTCTGGTTCTTCTGATGCTGCTATTGATGCTTCTACTGGTGATGGTGATCGAGATGTCGATATTGATGATGATTTTGTTAGAGATGAAGATGTGCATGATAATGATTCTGATAGTGATGGTGATGATGGTGATGATGCTGATCAACCGAGTATTCGAATTTATGAAAGAAAGATCAGGACACCGGAAGTGTTTGTTTCAACAGAAGTTGTTTCTGAAGATGATTATGTTCCTGTTAATCCTTCTTTTGCATGTCTTCAAGTAGATGAATTGGATACAACATTTAATCAAGCCTCAGCTTCGGTACAAAGTCAAGCTCCAGCAACTTCGCTTGCGGCTATTCAGTCTACAACAGTTCCAGCTGTAGAGCTTTCTTCTGATCAAGCTCGGGTTTCTTCCGACAAATTCTCTACTTTGAATGATGTCATTAGTCAGTTATCAGAGAGAATGGATGCAGAAAAGGAAGCACAATTCAGAAGTTGAAGACATTCTTCAAAGGCAAGATGCCTGAGATTGATCTGTCTCTTATTCCTCTAGAGATTCCCTTCAGAAAACCTACGGGAGTTATTATCAGAGATTCTTCATCTGCAACAGTTTCTACAGCTTCTCCAATAGTTTCTCTACCGATTCCTCCTGTATTCACTGTGTCTGTTGGACTCTTCACATCAATTCCTTCTGCTACAACTTCCAGGTCTTCTTTGCATGATCTGCCTATTTCTGAATTAATCGATTTGTTGTATGCACGTCTTCTTTCCATGTCTCCGCCAGAACATCAAGATCAGGATCTGCTTTCTCTTCTGAGAAATTTCCAACTTT
The DNA here is from genome assembly GCA_954870635.1 of Arctium minus. Taxonomy (NCBI): domain Eukaryota; kingdom Viridiplantae; phylum Streptophyta; class Magnoliopsida; order Asterales; family Asteraceae; genus Arctium; species Arctium minus. The sequence goes on along the minus strand of OX941088.1, from coordinate 60,154,256 downwards.
CACCGCCTCAAGCGCCTTCATCTGATTCTAACAGGATTACAGCGTTATCTGATGAGTTTCATTCGTTCAGATCAGAAGTTTGAACTAGTTTTGCAGTTTTAAGGTCTTTCATGACTCAATCCTTTGTTGATCTTGCTAACCGGTTTGATAATCTTCAACAAAGTTGCAGAACATAGGTCGGTTCGTCTCTTAAGCGCCGACATGACCAAGATGATCCCGATCATCAAGGCCATGAGGGGGAGATGGCTAAGAGGCCAAGAATGGAAGGAACTTCTTTAGAGAGAGCTAATCAAACTCAAGAAGAAGCGGTTTGTGGATCTGAACAGAATGTTGAAAATGTTGAAGATTGCTACAGTAATGACTTGGTGAATTTGTTGATTGATAGGGTTGATTCTTCTTCAATGTCTGATTTTATCAAAGTTTCTGAGCAGAACAAAGAGAAAAATTGGCAGATTGTGTTCTATGAAGATCCAGACTTAGTTTCTAATCCAGTTGTTGTTGCTAATGATGAAATTGTATATGATATGAAGTCTTTCTTTTCAAACTTTATTGAAATTAATTCAGATGATGATGATGATTCTAAGTATGAAAAAGTCTGTAAAGTGAGGATAGAAGATTGTGATGATATCATTATCATTTCTGATACAGAAGATGATTCAGTGTTCATGGATGCAAAAGATGAAGAAGAGGTAGAAATGTTATACAGTGATCTTCCTGCTCATGATGAGGTTCTTGAAACTGCTAAAGCTACTTCTACTCCTGCTACTAGTTCAGCTCCGACTACCACTATTCCTTCAAGTTCATTTGAAGTTGGTCAGTCGTCAAGAGCACAAGCTGATGTTCCACCTTCTGATCCTGTGATTCCACCGTCTATTCTAGAAGAAGGACCAACTTTATCTAGACAACAGAGACAGAGGAGTTTGCAACAGAGATACATGGCTTCAAGACTAAGATCAGCTTTTCTAGAAGACACTCAGAGTAACATCTTTGTTTCTAGAAGAAGGCCAATTAACATCTATGCAATTCTTGGAGTAGAGAAAGAGTCAGATGATTATCAATTTGAATCCTTAATGTTCATTAAGTGCCAGCACAAAAGGAATAACACCGTTTCTTCTCCACACTTGATTGTTCGAGTCATCAGTGTCACAATCAACAAGTTTGTGAATATCTGGTACCCTGACTTTGAAGTTGAAAGAAGAGACTGCAGGCGGTATAAACTCTCAGAGGCAGATTTCGCTGACCTTTCTATAGATGACATTGAGTTCTTATATGACCATTTCAGAAATCTCTATCATACATCACATGATGTTTCACAAGCCTTGTTTGTCATCAAAAGATTCATTCGACGGCAAATTCGATTCTTCCGAGTTTTTGATTTCCAGATGGACATCGAAAGTTTTCAGCCGGTTGTTAATCTTCTAAGGCCCAATCGAAGCTTTCCAAACTTAGAGTCTTATCCTCTTCTCACCATAGATGAAGATCCATATGGAGTTGTGTACAAGAATGGGTCAAATGAAAAATGCTTTCTCAGATTTGAAGAAATTGCTCATTACTCTGATGGAACTATAAAGGTGATTAAGCTTCAGTTGGAGCAACATCTGAAGGAGGCTAAAAGAAGATTTTTGGAAACAAGAGGTAATGCTTTTCTGGTCGATAATGATGAAATCCGACTTATCCAGGAGACTTTAGATACAATTCAAGAGAGATTGAATTTCCACTCTACTCTGCGACGTTTGGAAGTGTTAATCGGGCTGAATAGACTTCGTCAAAGAGAAGAGCGTCAGTGATTCTCCAAAGTCGCCTGGTTGGTCTATGCTATTTTAGAAGATTGTTTTTGAAGACCACGGCGCCAATGATTACTAAGGGGGAGATTGTTAGATCTGATTTTATAGTAATCATTGTATTTATTTTCTATCCTAGACTGTTCTTAATGATGTAATCTGTTTTGTTAAGGCTAGGGGTATTTAAGTCCCCTTATTCCTTTGTTTTTGTAACTTTGGTACTTACATTGAATATATCTGATTAAATTTGGCACTCCTACTTTCTCTCTCTACTTTCTCTCTCTAAAGATTTAGAGATCTTGGACTTCAGAGGAGGACTGGGCATTTGACTTGCAGCCCTTCTCTGAACTTCCTATCCTGGACCCAATTGAAAAACCCTCCAAGGATAGAGTTGCAGAAGTTATCCAAGGATTTGAGAGTTTAAGAAGACCCTTCCCTGTTCCTCCAAAGAAAAACATTGAAGAAGAGGTCTACAAATATCTCTACAGCCGCGAAGTTCATGATCAGCCTACCATCAAGCTCTCAGAGGAGATAATCTCAGAGGAAAGGAGAAGATTCAGCAAGGAAAAGGCTAAGCCCAAACTAAAAGTTTTCTCCATGTCCAAAATATCAGAGGTTCTGATGATAAAGCTGGGCCACACTAAGTGCAAGAATTTCTGGTTCTGTGAGTATGCCGTCAAGAGAGAGGATGGAAAAATATGGACCTTCAAAGATGTCGATCTACCAAACCTCCACCCTCATGATCTATCAGAGTTGTTCAAATGGACAGAAGAGAGGTATGGATGGAAGAAAGAGCACCAAGAAGCACACTTGACAATCAAGAGAACTATGAGGGAATAGCTACTATACTACAGTGTAGTGGAATTTCATGTAGCACTTGATCTTGGTGTCAAGAAGGTAAACATTACTCCACCAGAGGATAACCTACCTCCCTCTGCCAACATCCTTCCAAACTCCATCATTACCTCCCTAAAATTTGGCTATGTATACCTAGATTCCAAAGGCGAACAGAAGATCTTTTTGGGTATATAGAGTCAAAAATACTCAACTCAGTCTCTGTTGTACATTCAAGAAGCAATTATCAAGCACAGAGGCAAACCACTTGCTCCTGCCGAAGCTGCAGATGTTCTTCTAGAAAATATAAGTACAACTCTGAGCTTTAGAGACCTATGTGCCTTCTACTGCTGCAGATGTTCTTCTAGAAAATATAAGTACAACTCTGAGCTTCAGAGACCTATGTGCCTTCTACTACAAAGAGATGAAAAAGGAAGGAGGATTTGGAAGAAAAATCAACGATTTCCCAGACGCCAAGATATAGGCTCATATGACATGTAATTTTTGTTTTTCACTCTTGTACTGAAATGTAATTGCCTTCTGGAACTTTTGTTTTGAATGAAAATCAATATTCAGAGGTTGAGTTCCTTTCACCTCTCTTAGTTTCTAACTTAGCCAAACACTCAACATTCCAAATCTTTATTTTTCAATACTTAGGGGGAGATTGTTAGCTCCAACTTTCATGAATAGAAATATTGAAAAATAGGCTAAGTATAGGAATTGTTGAAGACTGCTCTGAACGACCAAGCGCACCATAGAACCCACATACTCAGAAGACTCTATCGACTTTCTGCCAGAGGACTTAACCTGAAGATGATTTTCAGATCACAGAGCCTATGTGATCACTCACAGAGCCTCTATGATGGAGAATCTCTGGAGACTAAAGTTCGATGATCTCATGGCTACATCTCAAGACAAGGTCACGTGCTGAACACGTGAAGCCTATTGTACGAACATTTTCCAGATCATTTACGCGACGCACGATTGTTTACATTTGCAGGTGGCATTCCGTTTATGGAATGTCAGCCTTTTTCTTGTACTACGGGATGCATCCTCCTTGTATATTATAGGAGCACCACCTTCATTTGTAGAGTGCGAGCACACACTATTCTGAAATACAGATTGTATTTTCCCTGAGCATATTTGCACATACCAGTACGTGTTCTTGGTGTTCTTGAGCAATTCAATGAAAAAGTTTCTTCACTGATCATATTGTTGGATTTTACATTTATGTTCATTGTTTTGTTAGTGTGTCTACTACCTTGCATGTTTTATTTTCTCTACATGCTAAACCGCTTCCACACTCCTATTTACTAGTTTTTTGTGTAGTGAAAAACATATCAAGTCTAGAACATCATATTTAGGGATCAACAATAGATGCGGAGGGAAACCTGAACATAGTCTCACAATCTAAGGGGGAGAATCCTTCTCAGTTCTATCCCCTGCTTAAGGGAACAGAACTCCAAATAATCCCAGCCTCTAGAGCTAAAGAACAAATAATCCCAATCTCATTCAGTGAGATTGATGAACAAGAAGAAGAAGAATAAGCCCTGCTCCACCCAGGAAGGCCCTCTTGATCAGCTCATTGGTCAGAGGAAGAACTGAACAGAAGAACATAGATGATCTCTCATCTGGAGAGTCAACGGCTAAAGATCCCTCTTCAAACTCCATCTACAGAGCTTGACTTCCTAACTGAAGCTGAAATTGAAGAATCTGTCAGAGCTGAGAAACTGATCACTGAATGTCAAAAAGATGCAAATCTAGCTCTCAAGATTCAGTCCTCTCAGGTCAAAGACAAGAAACTAAAGAAAAATCCAATGGAATTTCAGGCTGCTCTACTCAAATAAATTGAAGAGGAGCGCTCAAAATAACAAGCGGTCAGCGATAAACTGTCGAATGGTGTAAGCATAAATTCGACTATCGCTCCGACCTATTGAAGATAACAGCCGTTGTCATCTCTGGAAGATAGAAGAAGGAACGAATTTCTGTCACCATGGAAGTAATCAGAGAGGATGCAAGCTCAAAGGCTATGTTCGTTTCAAAGCTTGAAAGTTTTGGCTACGTGGAATGGCTAGAGTTCAAAGATGCGCTGACGAAATCCAAGTCAACCTACAGAGGCTATGTCGAAGGCATCCTAGAATCCCTCATCAACAGAGTATCTGCAGTCCTAAACGTGCCATCTGCTCTTCCTTCTAAACTAATACAAATCAAAAGAAAGCCTGCTTCTTCCTCCTCTGAAAACGTCACTGCCATCAGAAACGATACCTCCATCAAATTCTCAAAGGAAGCATTGTTTGGTCCTCCTCCTGATCTCTCAGTTCTAGATCTATCCCTGCCTCCTGGTGGACCATATATTCCTGCGCAAGTACTTAAAGATCCTTTTGGAATTTTTTTCATAAATGATGAGGAACAGCTCAAATTCCAAAGAGTCTCTGAGATTCCTATCTGTCCTCTCAATCATCTCAAGGATCTCTTGTGCTTATGGTGTACCTACTCTCCTTTAGTTGAACCGATCATAACAATCATCAGAAAAGAATCAGTTGATCGAAGGCAAAAAGGAGAAGAAGTACCTGATTACATGATCAAGGTCCTGTAATCTCATCTATATAGCTGATAGATTAGTCTTTTAATTCTTGTAATATAATAGTTAGACTTACAGTAGTTAGTTCTTCACTTGTACTTTATATTTTCACATCTTGTAATTCTTTCCTTGAATTAATGAAAATTTTAGTGAAGTATTTAACCCTATCAGTACTTTAAAAGATCCCTCAAAATAGTAATTGGGACATGTATGTTATGACTCCTGATTATTCCTCATTTTGAATTAAAAAGTAATTTTCTTCAGTTACTTTGTCATTATCAAATAGGGGGAGATTGTTGATCCAAACTCTCTCAGTGATTTGATAAAGACCCTCTTATATACTTAGTGAAAATTACGTTTAAATAATATGTATTAGTGTTTCATCATCAATGATCAAACTGAGTATGTTCAGTTATCACTGATGATCTTTCTTGTAAACATTCATATGTATTAGTGTGTCACTATCAGCGATTCAATACTGAGTATGTTCAGTATCGCTGATAAATTCTGATGTAAACAGTTAGACGTAATCCCTGAAGACAAGGTTCGCATCAACATATGTTCATAGTTGAATCGAAGATGAAGTTGCTGAACAAAGACAAGTCTACTAGTGACCTGATGCGTATATCAGTGAATCAAGACAAATCTACACACGCGAAGAAACATGAGGAAAAGCTTCAGCGATAGCTGAACTTCTTTGTATCTCTGAAGGAAGAGATATTCAGCAATCCATTATCACTTACCTTATGCCTCAAGTCTCTTTTGTCTTTCCCTTGCACACCCAGTATGATGTGTCAGAACGGACATACCTCTGCCACAAATCTTACAACAACTCTGTCAACTACACTATTCATGATACGGCCGAAAGCATGTCTCCCAAAGTCAGACCCTCTCTGCCAATCAATGAAGGATACGTGTAAAGTGCCCTGCCATGCATTTAATGCATTGGGTATAAAGAGAAAGATCACCTCTCCATCAGGAGATACTCTAAGCCTTCCTATTTCTAAGATATAGAAACCCTTGTTTTCTATACTTCTAAAATCTCCCATTCTATATATTCTTGTGCAACCATCTTAGTGTTTTCTTAAGTTTGTTTAGATTGTGTTCTACATAATCTTATTCCGCAACAGGCTTGTAAATTGTGTTTGATTTATCAATAAACAATTTATTAAACCTTAAATTATGTGTTTGTATTCAACCCCCCCCCCCCCCCCTTCTACAAACTTGTTAAGCACCTTCGGGACCAACACCTTCAAACGGTTGCTCATTTAGAAACTTCTTCACTAACCGAATGATCATCATACCAAGGCAGTTCAAGCGTACACATGTAACACGTAAGTTCACCATAACACTGGCCAGGTACAATTATGAACGTATTGTACATGATCGGCCTTGCTACCTCAACGTGATTCCCGCTCCTAGAAGCTCCAACGACCTTAAAACATCCAATCTTAAAGTGCCTATTGGTGCAATTTCTCTCTCAATCACCTAAAATAACGCTGGTTTGAGTCTTGGCATCCAAAATCAATACCTAATTCTCTCAAACTTAAGCTCTGATATCAACTTGTAACCCCCTCAAATCTAGAAATAACAACTAATTTAAATTTTTCTAAATACATCGATAACTGAATCAACTACAACAACAATTTAAGGTGCAACTTCAATAAACACAATTCAATCCCTATACACGATCTATAATAGGTACGGATGCCACTAAAACTCAGTAACAGTCGCTATCTCCAACTGCGGAAGACTTCATCAAACTACTTACCCTCGTGTAAATCTAGAGCTCATCTTCTCAAAGCACTACTAGCACTAAACCCCAACTGGAACCTGATGCACATGCCGACAAATAAAAAGGTTATGCTTAACGCTTAGTGAGCTCAAGAGTTTTCCTTAGATATAAATAAAGCAATAACTTCAAGAATGTTATTTGAATCATGATTTCCAAAATGAGATGCATTTAATTGAAAGCAAACAAGATGAAATACATTAATCTGAAAACAATCTCTTTTTCAACATTCATCATAAAACAAAATGCCTATTTGCTATAAATCCAAAACCCAAAACTCACGTAAAGCATAACTGACATTTTAATAATCAAATATTGAAAACATACATAAATTCCAACTTCCAAAACATCCCAAAAAAACATGGATAACCACCTGTACTCAATACGTCACCAAAGCATAGTCTATAAAACTCAATACCCAAATCAACACCTTTTGGTGACGGGGGAGACCTGATTACATTATACATGACGGAATACCGAAGTGGGTCACATTGCTATGTAGAAAACCAAAAAGTATATATTATACGCATAAAACCTACGAGCTCAACTACTCGAAGTCTATTACTCGAAAACATCAAAAGTCAACCACTCCAGGTCTATCCTTGAGAGTTCCAAAACAGGGGAACTTATGTACATACTGGAATTACACATTACTACCCATGGGACGCTGCCCGACCGTATAGGCCCACACCTTACTTACCATGGAACCCAATGCCTATTCCGTGCCAAAGTGTGAACTTGTCCAAAACGGGACAAAAGAACACCGTGCCTATGGATCCATTGCACTAACTAAAATATTACATGACTCAAAATAAATGAACTAACGTATTCGAAACATGTAACTCTCAAATAAGATGCAGTAAATGCAAATCATAACCAACGCTCTACATTGAGATATTAGAATCGGACAAATGTCCTCAAAACCCAACAAAATCCAAACCGGGCCGTAAGTTCAACAAATACAATGACTCAACGTTGAAAATCATAAAATGAAACCAAACGTAAACAATCCGCCTTTATGTAAACCCATGCTCCAAAATTTAGAGATAACTCCCACATAGTTTAAATTGGGACAAAACATTTTCCAAGTGATTTTATAACATTTATCCTTTCAAAACATCCCATAACACAACATCACGCATTTCTTCAAAACACACGATAAAATACTTTTATACTCAAAAATATACTTCCATTAAATAATTCATTAAGATACCCAAAATATATGATTTATTAATCAAAATGCTCAAAACCCAAAATGTGGGTATTTTACAAGTTTATAAAGTTAAGACACTTCAAATAATCAAAACTCATCAAATAACTCAATAGTTAATAATTTCAAGTAAAACATATAAACATGTAGAGATTGAAATTTTGGCATGTACACCATTTTCAAAAATCAACTTGAACTCACCTTGCTAGGTTAAGTTAAACCTAGGTTCAAAATCCAACCATTAGCCTCCAATATTGTAGATTCCACCGTTTTCAATTCATCACCAACAATAAGCTAAGGTTTCCAAATAACCCATTTCTTCAACTCTAGAAATGAACCAATGACAAGTAAAACCTTTAGATCTACAAAGATCCTTATACTAGAGCATCGAATATACAAGAACTTACATCAAACAAAACTCAAAGTCTTCCCACCAACATTTCATCCATGACCTCTTTCACCCTCTTCACAACCAAGCTCCAATCGCCATCTCTTTGATCTCTCTAGGGTAGATTCACACCAAGGTGCTCCAAAATCGGTTCATGAGCTCCCAAACTCGTCTCAAGGAAAGAAATGGAGAGTGTGGCAGTAGAAATGAGAGAAAACCCTAAAAATTTGGGTTTTAATTCGATCAGACCATCCCCGCGGCCTTGGCCGCAACCAAAAGTCCCGGGCTAAGCCGCGTGTGCTACTTGCCTACACCGATACAACGACTTACGCGACTTTGGCCGCATCTTGAGGCTGCGGGCCAAGCCGCGCGTGCTGCAGGTCGTGCCTCTCGCGTCTTGTGCTGAGCCATTCCCCGACCGTTCCTCTCGGCCGACTGCTGACTGTTCCTTGACCAATCGTTGACCTTTCTTTTAGAATTTACAGGTGTTACAAACAACCCAGATCATCTTATCTTTCTCAGACGCTTTATATCCAGATTTTGTTCCAAAATTTGGAAAAATAAGCAGCTTGTTTATCAGCAGATTTAACATAAAATGAACTTGAAGTTTTAATCTGATCTGGTTTCAAGATTTCTGGTTTAACAATCTTTTTCTTGAAAACCATTTTTTGAAATAGACTTGAAACTGATTGAAAAGAACAAACTGATTATGTTGAATCATCATAAGAAGATAAGTCAGTTATATCAACTATTATTTTATTTGACAAATCAACATTAGCTATTTCAAGTTGTTTGATCTTGTTATTCAACTTGGATTTTTCATTACAAAGTTTATCAAACTTGCTTTGCAGATCAGATATACTCTACCGTCCTTTCAGAATATATGTGGATAAAGTAGATAGCTTACTTATGAGTTTAGAAATCTCATTCTCAAAACTTTTCTTTCAGATTCAAAATCTTTTTCCAAGTTCTGATTTTTCTCTGAAATTTCTTTGAAAAGAATAACATTCTTCTTTTCAGTATTTTTCTTTTCCTTTTCAAAAGTATCTCTTTCAGAAATTACAATTTTCTCAAATTCAGAAACTTGTTTTGAAAGTTTAGCACATCTGATTTCTAAATCTTTCTTTTTTTTTTCAGCGTTCCTTGAAAGATCAGATAATCTTTGATTGAAAGTTTTCTCTAGCTCAACTTTTTCTTTCTTACTTCTCTCATCAAATTTCTTTAAGCATTCATTTCCTTTAGCCTGATAGGTAGATACTTGAATTTCAGCTTTCATCAGTTTGACATTCAGAGTTTCAATCTCAGCTTTCAGTTCTGAGTTCTGAAGTTTAAATTGTTCATTTTCAGCTTCAATCTTGGGTATCTCAGGCATGTATGCTACTGCATAGTCTCTATTTGTAAGAATAGTATTTCCCTTTTCATCTGTGTAAGGCATTGTGAAAATATCTCTAAAATAATGCTGGAAAAGATCATTAGTCAGATAATCAGAAAAATCAACTTTGAAAATTCACAGAAAAATCACTCAAAAATATTCTAAGTATAGAATTCGCACAACACTATGTAAAACAATTCGCACACAATAAGTTCGCACAAGGAAGGATAAGGATTCTTCACTTTTCGCATACAGTTACATGCGAATTATATCTTTTTGCATATAGTTAGATGCGAATTCTTGACATTTCGCACAAGGAAGGATGCTAATTCTGAACGTTTCGCACAACACCTTTCATTATCATGCGAATTATTCCCTTAGAAATTTTTTCAACCTTAAACAATCTGTATCGATGAGGATTCTTGACTTAGAAAAAATTTCAAACTTTATGATGCGAATTCTTGGACTTTTCGTATGAAGCTTTATGCGAATTCTTGAAATTCGTATACTAAAGGATGCGAATTCCTTGAATTTCGTATCCTTTGGGATGCGAATTCCTGCCTTAGCAAATTTTAACAATCATCAACATGCGAATTCTTCTTGAATCTTGAAGATGCGAGTTCTTCATGCGAGTTCTTCAAGGATCATGCAAATTCCTCAGATCTTGATCATTTTTGACTTGATCTTCACTGTTTTCCATCAATTTCTTTAAATTTGATCACCAAACTTTAACACTTTGTTCAGAATATGATCGAGAACAACCTTTGATAATCAATTCTACCAAGAACCCACTTGATTATAGTGAATTAAATCTATACAGTGCATGAACAGTAACTTTTACAAACTTACCATTTTGATCAAATTGACCCTAATTTGTTGTGAATTAGTGATTACAATGTCAATACCAAATGATCACTATCACTAAACGATTACAGTGCAATCATTTTTACATCAAAAACATCACTAGAAATCAATTAAGATCAATGGAATAGTAACTTGAATGAACAGTGAACTTTCCAAAATTGGAAATCGGTTTTCTTCAAATTGTTGCAAGTTGATATTCCCAAATAATCTGATTCAGCTCTGATACCAATTGTTGTTCCAGATTTTAAGCATATTAACAATCATAGAATCAAGATTAAAGAATGAAATCTAGAGAGAAAAAGTAGTCACAAGTCTCATGTATTGATATGAAAGTCACAAGGTTACAAGACTTGGAATTGTTACAAAAGTATTACGAAAGCATTAATGAACAAAGACAAAGACAAAGTATTTATATGTGTTATTGTATAAAATTGTATCCAAGATTTCGTGAGAAAAGTCAAGTCTAGATAAGTCAACAATGACAAAGTCTTGATAAGTCAAAGTTAGCAAAGTCAATCTTAGAGTTCATTTACTTTGTGGTTAAGCTTGTAGTTTTAGTCCTTTGTATAAATAGCTTGTGCTTTGTAAATCTTGTAACAACTAGAAACTAGATACTAGATGCATTGTACTCAATATTGTCAGATATATGATGAATACGCTTTCTCTCTCTACACTCTCTCTCTAGAATCTTGATATTGTCATAATCTTAATAGAGATTGTGTGTTTTGATTGCTTGATTGATTGGGAATTCATTTTCAATTGGTATCAGATCAAACCAAACAGATTAAGAAAGATCAGATTATCAGATTGGATAAATTTGAGAATTTTGTTTTCATGAACTCGTTTCTTGAAATTTACTGTTTGATCACTTATTTTATTGTTTTTACCCAATTGAATCAAGAAATCGATTTGATTGTGTACGTATTATCACTAGGATCAATTCTTGTTCAGATCACATAGGATTATTTCAAATCTAGATCGATCAATTTGATCAAATTGTGTTTTTTGAAAAACTTGTAGTCGTACACTTTAATTAGATCATTGCACTGTAATTTGTTGTGTGTTAGCAAGTTTAGTTTGTTAGAAAAGTGTTACAGGTTACATTTCGATCACTGTGGATGAATTAGAAAATCAAATTGCAGGTTTGAATCAATTTGGATCGATTTCGTGAACAAGTGTCAAAAACACGCAAGATTCGTAGAACACGCAAGAGTCATGTTGAAGAACGCGTAAGCCAAAGGGTTTTATTTTTGGTCAGAAACGCTTAGATAGTGGCTTGAGAGTTTCAAAAACACGCAAGATAAAGCTTGGGAGTTTTGGTCGATCAGTTCATGTGATCTACGAGTTTCTCAGAAACGCGCAAGAAGTGACTTGCGAGTTTTAGAAACGCGCTAGAAGAGGCTTGCGAGTTTAAAATATTAGAAAAATATTCTAAGTGTTGAAAAGCGCTAATAACGTCTAGCGAGTTTGAGTTTCGTGCTACCAACGTCTAGCGAGTTTCTAGTTTCGCGCTAACAACTACTAGCGAGTTTCTCAGTAAATAGTGCTTTGCATGTTTAGTGCTTTGCGAGTTCAATGATTTGCGAGTTCCAGAGAGAAAAAAAAATTTAGAAATTTTTTTCAAGTGCTGATTCAAGTTTGACTTTTCAGTCAACATTTCTGATTTGTTTGGGAACGATCTTTCATATTCAAGATAATCATTCAAGATGCCAAAGACTGATGATAAGAGAAATACTGTTCTATCAGCAAAAGATATGGCAGTATTGTACATGCCTGAGATACCAAAAATAGAAGCTGAACGAAATCAACTGAAAAATCAGAAATCAGTACTTCTAAAACAGATTCAGGAGTTGAAGCTAAATTTGTCAAATTCTGATAAAACTCCTGTTTGTGCAAAATGTACTGATATTGCTAAATCTGATTATGCAGGTATCATCAGCGCAAGAGAGAAGGAAATTAGAGAAAAAGAGAAAAATTAAAGATAGAGAGAAAATGATTGAAATAATAGAATATGCCATTCAGTCTCTTGAGAGAGCAATCAAAGTCAAAGAGTCTATAATTAAAAATCTTCAAAGCCAACTGAAGACTACTGAACAGAAATCATCAGAGTTGAAAGATGAATCAATTAAGCTTCAACTCAAGTTTAAGGCTTTTGAAGACAAAACATCTGCGTTGGAGATACAGAATGATGAACTGAAGAAAAGCATCCAAGCAGATAAAGATAGATCAAATTTGAAGACATCTTCAACTCAACAGTCATCTGAACTTTCCAAGAAAACTCTCCAAGAGAAAAAGGATTTGGAGTTGAGATGTTTAAAACTTTCTAAGCAAGTGTCTGAATCCAAAAAGATAATAATCACTGAAAAAGACATTTTTGCCAAAGAAAGAAAAGTTCTTGAAGATAAAAATTCTGAATTTCCCAAACAGATCTCTATTCTACAAGACTTACTCGAGAAAGAAAGAAAAGCTTTTCAAGAAAACAAAAAAGTCTTTGGAGATTGAAAAAAAGAAATATGAAAAGAGAAATGTTGGGATATTCAATGAAATTTCTGATAAAACCAAGAACTTACAAAAAGATTTTGAACAAGAACGCTTACATTTTGAATCTGAAATATCAAAGCTCATATCCAAAATAACTGCTCTATCATCATATGTGCAAAAAGAAAAGAAGGCCAGATCTGATTTGAAAATAAAGTTTGACACACTTATTTCTGAAAGAAACATTTTATTTTAAAAAATAAAGAACTTAGAAGCTGCAAATGTTGATTTGTCAGAAAAAGTTTGTGCTGATGTGATCAATCAATCACCAGTTGACAATTCAACCGAATCAGTTTGCTCTTTTAAAACTGCTTCTAGTTCTATCCATGACAAAAATGTTTTCAAAAACAAAAGTGTCAAATCACAAACTGTCAAATCAAATCAGATCAGACCATCAAATCTATTTTATGACAAATCTGTTGATGGTTCAGCGAGCTATTACATTAAATCTCTTGGAAAGAATTCAAAGAAAAATCAGATGGTCTGGAGATGAAGAGTTCTTCAGATGATGAGAAGATGAAGGACAAAGCATTCAATTCCACATCCAAATCCAAAAAGAACAGAACACAAAAAGGTAAATCTTTTGGTAATTCTGATATATATTACTCGACTAATCATCTGATCAGGATTGCTCAAAGGAAGATCTGTTGTTCTTACTGTGGAAAGAATGACTTCGTTTAGAAAGAATCTGCTCATAACTGGTACGGTTCTTACAGAATTACTTCTCAGAATTCAGGATTTAAAAGATATAAATCTAATGAGAAGTGGATTCCTAAATCTAACATACCAGGAGCCAAATACCAGTGGGTACCAAAACCTGTCAAATCTGTTTTGCAGGTACGACAGGTTTAGGGGGAGCAAGAAGTTTGACTTCTGAGTAAATCAACTCAGGACTCGAACTTCAAAGTATAAGTCACTGACTTCTATACAAATCAGTCTAGGACTCGTATCTCAAAGAACGGTGACTTTTGAACACAACAGTTCAAAACCCGCACCTCAATGTCAAGACTGTGGCTTCTGATCACATGACAGATTAGGACCCGTTCTTCAATGTTCATATAAGGATATTTTGCTAATATCCAGGGGGAGCTTAATAGACCTAAATCATTCTACCATGATTTGAGGGGGAGCATAAAAGGTAAATATCTTCTGATCTAAATCTCTGATTGTTTGAAAGAAGAACAACTTTCAAGCATGAAAAACAGTTTCTTAAATGTTCAAACCACTTCTCTATTCTCAAAAGATTTTATTAATTTAGAAGTGTGATTTTAAATGTTTTTCAATTTTGAGCTTTAATGTTTAACTGACCGTGTGTTTCCAAAGATCAAAACTTGTGTATTATCTTGTCTATATACTATAAAGTATTCACATACACCGGTTCAGTACTTCATTTTAATTTGTTATTACGATGTCTCATAACGAACAAATTTTTCGATGTTAATACTCCCGTTTGCTTTCAAATATTGTTGAGCATCAATCATCATTTCCAAATTTGTGCTTTCATTGCTAAATTGTTTATATTCGTTCATATAAACAAAATATTCAATTCTTTGATACCCTAACCATTTCATTTGATCTGATTGATACATTTTCAGATTCTCAAAACAATTCTCTTGATTTCATTTTATTCATTCAATATCTTTGTTTTGAGAAATCTTCAAAGTTCAATTGCTCAAATCTCATGAGCATACATTTTGACAATGTTTTCATATATTTTGTGATTAACTGTTCAAGTTAAACTGTTGAACAACCATTCTTTTTAGGACTTACATGGGATTTGTGTAAGAGCTTAAACAGAACTTCCATGGTTTCACGTAAACCAGTGTTTCCTACCCTGGAAGTTATCCTAGAGTGATTGAGGGGTGAGGGGTCAAAATCAAAGAGTGGGGGAGATAACTCATCCGGTTGAGTTTTTCTCATTGTGCTGAGCAGTAAAATGGAAATGAGAGATTGGTTAGAAGTGAGCATAATGTTAAAAAGAAATAGGATGTGAGAACAGAGTTAAAAGAATATCAAAACTCTGCACCAACCACTTTTTGAGCCGGGCAGCCACATCTTCTGATTGGTTCACATTCTTTGGTGACCATCATTGAAAAAGGCAGTGAGCCCATGCCAACTCTTGCAATTAACCCCACCAACCACTCGTTTCTTTCTTAACAAAGAAATGATTCATTTTCTTTGGGGACGCAGCATATCTGCTATCTGATCTTTACTCGGAAGATTTAGATATTGAAAAAGAAGGAAAGTTGCCCCACCTTCGCACCTCTTTCATGCACATTGAGTCCGTGTAATACTTGTTGATGTCTCAACACTTTACACAATTTGAGCCTTATGAAACACAATCATTGTGCTAAATTCTTTCATACACAAGCACGAGCACATAGAAAATTTGTTTTTCTGTCAGAACATTCATAGATAAACCTTGTATTTTTCAATGATTGAATGGAAGTCCTCGGGAGTCATCATCAAACCAGCTCCTCAAATTGTACATTCGTTGTACACAGTAACTTTGTGTTACTGACAGACATTCCTAACTGTTTCATTTGTTGAATCAGGATTACCGAGTTCATTATATCTAAATTTGAAAAAATTCGGGTATATACAGTTCATGATTCAGCTATTCAGATCAAAGGGCGGAAAATGTCAAATGTATCTCAAAGGGGGAGAGTATTTGTAAAAGGGGGAGATTCAAAGAAAATGCTGAAATTGAGAAAGTTTTGATGATAATGATGCTCACAATTATCAATAAGGGTGAGAAATCTACAAAGGTCAATTTCAAATCAATTTCAAAGTCATGAAGAAAGTTCAAAGTCAAAAGACTTGTGGAGAAATCTACAAAGTTCAAGAAAGTTCAAGTCAGATTCAAAGAAATCATTCTGAGATCATTCAAAGTCAAATCAGATGATTCGAGAAAGTTTGTTTTTCAGAAGACGATCAAGAGATCACAAGAGATGAAGACACAAGATCAGATATACCTCAAAGTTGTTTAAAGATGAAGGTTTCAATCATGTTTCAAGAGTTGAAAGATGAAGATTTCTGAAGTTTCAAAAGATTTTAAAGAATTCAGATTCGTTTTAAAGATTTGTTGATTTTCAAAGATGCAAAGTGCAAAAGACTTCTCAAGATTCTATAAAGACTGAAAGACTGAAGATTGTTAGAGTTTCAAAGTTTTAAAGTTGTGAGAGACAAAAGTTGAAGAATCAAGCGCTGAAGACTAATGTCAAATTTTTATTAAATCTTGAATACAAAGGGGGAGAATGTTAGTGTATAAAATTGTATCCAAGATTTAGTGAGAAAAGTCAAGTCTAGACAAGTCAACAATGACAAAGTCATGATAAATCAAAGTTAGCAAAGTCAATCTTAGAGTTCATTTACTTTGTGGTTAAGCTTGTAGTTTTAGTCCTTTGTATAAATAGCTTGTGCTTTTTAAATCTTGTAACAACTAGAAACTAGATACTAGATGCATTGTACTCAATATTGTCAGATATATGATGAATACGATTTCTCTCTCTACACTCTCTCTCTCTAGAATCTTGATATTGTCATAATCTTAATAGAGATTGTGTGTTTTGATTGCTTGATTGATTGGGAATTCATTTTCAATATGAGTTACACAAGTCATAACCTCATACAATACACTACAATAAAAAGTCAAACAAACACTTACAAAAGTCAAACTTACATAACAAATTGATTCAAACATATCTAACAGTATACTTGCATTGAGATCTAGTTACACGTATTTTGAGGTTGTGTAAACCAACAAGACTCTCATATATCTATAAAACAAGAATATGATTTCATTTTATCACGAACATGGTTGTTGATTCTAAGATTGATGACTCCGAAAAACTTTGCTTTAACTCTAAAATTTAAATCATTGAAAAAAAACATTAACATGATGTTAGATGAAACCAGATTGATTTATATTGATTTACATAGAGTATTACACAAAATAGTCAACATTGTGGCTCCAAGTGATGTCAACCTATATATTAAAGGTATATCATAGTATGTTTTTATGGTGGAACAGATTGAGATTCTATGTAAAATGATATGATAGATAATATTAATTTATAAATAATCATGATTGACTTTGAGTCTCGAAAAGCATGGAAAAATGTTTTATATGAATTAATAATTTTTCTTGCATGCAATATTATTTTTGATAATAAAAACAATATATTAAATATTTTTTCATACATATCGAGGGTCATTTTTTTTACATCTCGCTTAAAACCTATAAAATATCAGGAATGGGCATGTCTCAAATTAATTATGGTTTAAACGAAAATACATAAACAACTATAAATAAATTTGTTTTTAAATGAATATACATAGATAGCTGTAAATAAATTTGTTTTCATTTAAACTTGCATTGGGTGAATCTTTTTCTTTGTATTCCTCTCTCTCCATATTTCTCTTCTACTCTCTCTCTTAGATAGCGTTTTAGAAATCTACCTCAAACCTCCAAATCTCCAACCATTTCATAAATACACATGCACCTTCCAATTCAATTTCAGATCATCAAATAAAGTTTTTTGACCAAAATAAGTCAAAACTCAAAGAAGGTGAACGGCTTGTTTGTGAATATTACGAATAATGTTTATTCAAGAATGTTAAGTCTAAATATTGTATCCAAGATTTAATAGGAAAGTCAAAGATGTAAAAGTCAATATTGTCTTTGTAATTGACTAGTCAAAGTATGTTTTGTTTACTTAGTGGTTAAGTCTTAGTTTATCTTGTTTGTTTAAATAGGATTTTAACCTTGTGGCTTTGTAAGAAGATTTGAAACTAGAGTTGTAAGAACGTAATTGTAATATTCAGACTTGTGGCTAATGAATATCTACTTTCTCTCTCTAGTTTCTCTCTCCAGTTCTTGATCATATTATGAGAATTGCTTGATTATTTTGGGATTTTATGATTAACAATTGGTATCAGAGCTGAACCAAACTCTTTGGAAATGATTTGATCAGAGTTTGAATTGAAATCTGGAGTTTTTTCAGATTGAAATTTGAGATTTTCTGAAAATTTTCACGAACTTGTGTTTTTCACTGTTTCATTCGATTTTTTGTGAAAAATCATTTTTAGTGCAAGAAATTGGCTTCATTGAGTTCGATTTATGTTGGTGATTGATTCTTGTTTGGATTACATCTTGAAATTTGAACAAAATCGATTTCAATTTTTGATTTTTTTTTAAGTTTTTTTTTTGAAAACTTGTTCGAACACTGTTCTTCATCGAGAATGTGTAATTTGTTGTTTTTAATCGAAAATTGATTGTAAATTTGTGCTTAGTATTGTTTGTCAATGATTCTGATGATTTCTTGAGTTCATATTCACAGGTTTGGATCGATTTGAGTTTGAAAATCCAAGATCCACGGTTTGCGCTAGTTCATATGGTTTGCGCGAGACTCATAGACGTTTGCGTGAGATTATCCAAGCTTCAAGGCAAATTCAGTTTGCGTATTGCACTTATAACGCAAAGTCTAGTTTGCGTATCATTCATCTAACGCAAAGCTTACTTTGCGTCTTGCACTCATCACGCAAAGCTACGTTTGCGTTTCTGGCAGCTCACGCAAAGCATCGTCTCTATCGTCTCTCGAAAAGCTACTTTGCGCAACAAGGCATTCACGCAAAGTTCACTTTGCGCTTCAAGACCATTGCGCAAAGCTCACTTTGTGCATCAAGGCACTCACACAAAGCTTACTTTGCATCTCCAGTGGGTCACGCAAACCTTACTTTGCGCCATAAGCACAAAGCGCAAACCTCATTTTGCGCGACAGCCTTAAAGCGCAAACTCTACTTTGCACGAGCTTCTTATAGCGCAATTCTTACTTTGCGTCAGTAACTATTAGCGCAATCACTGTCTTTTCATACTTAGTCAAAATTTTCAAAACTGTAATATGTCTTTTAAATGTGAAATTTTTTTCTCTAGGGGCGCTGCCCCTAGACCCCGCAAGGGCGTTGCCCCTTGACCTCACCCGCTAACCGGGTAGCGGCACCCCCATGCTAAGTCTGCGGAGGGGGACAAAAGTTCTTTTTGTACAATATTTCAATTCTATCTGATTTTTGATTTTATGATATATAGTTTGGAATGATCATTCATATCAAGCTAATGAACTCTTTCAAAATGGGATATTTTGCAGAACTTGAAGAGAAGATTCGAAAGCTGAATTTAGAGAAAATAAATCTGGGTTATGCCGTTGACTTTCACTCTCAAAAGTCAAAAGAGCATTTTGAAGAAAACTTAAGACTGAAAGAGGAAATCAACGCCTTAAAGAATATCCATGAAGATCATCTGAAAAGATCTTCTAGGCTGAATGAAGAGAAGATAAAGAGATTGGAATCCGAGAACTCTGAGCTTAGAAAGAATTTATCTGATTTTGAAAAACAGATTGCTCAAAATAAAGATATTTTTGAAAATAAAAAGAAAAATTTTTCAAAAAAGTTCTCAGATTTCTCTAAAAAGTGTTTTGAAGAGAAGAAGTCAGTAGAGCTTAAATGCTTAAAACTTTCTCAACATGTGTCTGATTTTGAGAAAGTGTTGATTTTGGAAAGAGAGAAATTTGATAAAGAAAAGAATGCCATAGAACAGAAGAATGTGGGATTCTTTAAAGAATTTATCCGGCCAGAGAAATGTTTCAGAGAAAGGATTTGAAGAAGAACGATCCATATCTGAGTCTGAAATCAAAAGGCTGACTTCAAAGTTATCTGAACTGTCTGCTAATGCACTTAAAGAGCAACAAACGAAGTCTGATTTCTCGAAGAACATTGACCAACTTGTAAAAGAAAGAGACATCTTTGCATCAAAGATCAAAGAGCTTGAAAAATCTTGTTCAAGTTCTACTCAGAAATCTGTCTATTCACAAAGGTCAGTTAAATATTTTGATCAGATTCGTCAATCTAACATTTTCTTTGATGAATATTTAGATGGTTCAGATACATATCCAAGGAGAAGAAGTTACAAGAAAGAGAAACTGGTCTGGATGAAGAAATTTGTCAAAGATGATAAGAAAGATGTGTTGAATGGAAAAACATTTTGTGTACATGTACACAAAGCAAAGAAGAACAAAGAGCATAAAGGTAAACCTGACCTCATATACTCAAGAGATCAATTACTCAGGTTTTCAGGTACTAAATATTATTGTTCTTACTGCTGTACACATGATCATATTCACAAGACCAGTGATCATTTATGGTATGGTTCTTACTCTGTAACCCCCACAAGAACTGCAACTAACATTCATGGACCCAAATACTAGTGGCTTCCAAAACCGTAACCTGATTCTGTGTTGCAGGCACCTCAAGTTAAGGGGGAGTAAGAGAACGATGGCTCTTGAATAACACAGTTCAAGACCCGCACCTCAATGTCAAGTTTATGGCTTCTAAGTACACAGCTTAGGACCCATTCTTCAACGGAGTATGACTTCTAAACACAACAGTATAGGACTCGGACCTCAGCGATCAAAAGACCTTACTCCTGTTTTTGCATCCGATGGATATGATGGTCTACATCCCAAGAGAACTGATCTGATCTCTATCCTATACTTTTTCACTGATAATTTTTACTGATATGATGGTCTACAATTCAAAAGGGAGTGTCTGATCTCTATCCTGTTTTAACTGACATATTTCAGATGCTTAATTTAAGGGGGAGTAAAGGTGATGACTTCTGGTTATTTCAGATCAGAACTCATACTATAAATTTGTTTTACTGCTTTCTGTCATTTTATTTTTGAATAAATGATGTGAATAAAATGGCTTCTGATCACATGACAGATCAGGACCCGTTTTTCAATGATCAAAGAAGGATATTATGCTAATATCCAAGGGGAGATTAAAAGACCTAAATCATTATATCATGATTGAGGGGGAGCTGAAAAGGTAAATATCTTCTGTCCTAGATCTCTGATTGTTTGAAAGAAGAACAACTTTCGAACATAAAAAAACTGTTTCTTAAATGTTCAAACCACTTCTCTATTCTCAAAATATTTCATGAATTCAGAAGTGAGCTTTTAAATGTTTTTCAAATTTTGAGCTTAATGTTTAACTGACCGTGTGTCTGCAAAGATCAATACTCGTGTATTGTCTTTTCCATATACTGTAAAGTATTCACACACATCGGTTAAGTATTTCATTTCTTTTGTTATTACCATGTCTCATATCGAACATATTTTTTCGATGGTAATACCCCCGTTTGAAACTCATTGTTGTTGAGCATCAATCATCTTTTTCTAATCTTGCGCTTTCATTGCAAAATTGTTTATATTCGTTCATATAAAAAAAATATCCAATTCTTTGATACCCTAACCATTTGATTTGATCTAATTGATACATTGTCAGATTCTCAAAACAATTCTCTTGATTTCATTTCATTCATTCAATATCTTTGTTTTGAGAAATCTTCAACGTTCAAATGCTCAAATTTCATTCATAATTTTAAATGAGCATACATTCTGACATTGTTATCTTTGTGCTTAACTGTTCAGTTAAATTGTTGAGCAACCATGCTTTTTAGGACTTACATGGGATTCGTGTGTGAGCTTAAACAGAACTTCCATGGATTCACGTAAACCTGTGTTTCCTACCCAGGAAGTTATCCTTGAGTGATTGAGGGGTGAGGGGTCAAAATCAAAGAATAGGGGAGATAACTCATCCGATTGAGTTTTTCTCATTGTGTGGAGCGGTAAAATGGAAATGAGAGTTTGGTTAGAAGTGAGCATAATGTTAAATAGAAAGAGGGTATGAGATCAGAGTAAAAAGAATATCAGAACTCTGCACCTACCACTTTCTGAGCCGGGCAGCCACTTCTACTGATTGGTTCACATTCTTTGGTGACCATCATTGAAAAAGGCAGTGAGCCTATGCCAACTATTGCTATTACCCCACCAACCACTCATTTCTTTCTTAACAAAGAAATATTTCATTTTCTTTGGGGACGCAGCATATATGCTATCTAATCTTCACTCGGAAGATTTAGATATTGAAAAAGAAGGAAAGTTGTCCCACCTTCGCACCTCTTTCATGCACATTGAGTCCGTGTAATATCTGTTGCTGTCTCAGCAGTTTACACAATTTGAGCCTGAAAAAGCCTAAGTAGCTTCAATCATTCTACACTTGCACGAGCACGCAAGGAATATGTTTTCTTGTCATAACATTCATAGAAAATTCCTTTGTGGTTTTTCGATGATTTAATGGAATCCCTGGAGGAGTGATCATCACAAAAGCTCCTTTCCAATGTACATCCGTTGTACAAAGTGGCTCCGTGCTACTTACAGGCATGCTAACTGTTTCATCTGTTGAATCAGGGTTACACTGCTCAGTATGTCTGAATTTCAAAAGATTCAGATATATATTTCATGAATTGACGGCTCTCAGATCAAAGCGCGCCATCTGTAAAAGGGGAGATTGTTATTTGACTACAAAGGGGTGATCAAAGTGTGTGCTGAAATTGATGAAATTTTGATGATCATGATGCTCTCAATCATCAAAAAGGGGGAGAATTTTACAAAGATCAATTTCAAAGCTATGAAGATTTGTCAAAGTGAAAAATGCTTCTGCTTATTTAAAGACAAAAGACTTTGAAGAAAGTTTGTTCAAAGATAAATCAAGATGTTTTGTTAAAGTTTGTTTTTCTGAAGACAGTCCAGAGATCAGAGTGATGAAGATACAAGTTGTTTCAAAGTCTTCTCAATGAAGTTTCATTTTTTAAAAAGTGTTTCAAAAAGTTCTGATTCGCGTTCAAGGCATGTTGATTTTAAAAGCTTCAAAGTGCAAAAGACTTTCCAAGATTCTTCAAAGACTGAAAGAGTAAAGACTGTGAAAGCTTCAAAGTTCAAAGCTAAAGAGACAAAAGCTGAAGAATTAAGAGCTGAAGATCAGTATCAAATTTGTATTAAATCTTGAATACAAAGGGGGAGATTGTTAAGTGTAAATATTGTATCCAAGATTTAATAGGAAAGTCAAAGATGTAAAAGTCAACATTGTCTTTGTAATTGACTAGTCAATGTATGTTTTGTTTACTTAGTGGTTAAGTCTTAGTTTATCGTGTTTGTTTAAATAGGCTTTTAACCTTGTGGCTTTGTAAGAAGGTTTGAAACTAGAGTTGTAAGAACGTAATTGTAATATTCAGACTTGTGGCTAATGAATATCTACTCTCTCTTTCTAGTTTCTCTCTCTTGTTCTTGATCATATTATGAGAATTGCTTGATTGTTTTGGGATTTTATGATTAACAAAGAAGATTTGAAGAAAAAGGAGAAAAAACGAAGACATCAAAATAATTTTATAATTAATTTGTAGTTTGTAGTTTGTAGTTTGTGTTACGATTAATTACTTTACAATTAAATGAAAGTTTGAGATGTTTTTTAAAATAGTTGTCCATTTCATTCTTTTACTTGTCTATTTATTATTTAATAAGAAAAGCAAAAGGACCGGTTAGGTCCCTAAACTTTTCGCCAATTACCGATTAAGTTCCAACCCAGTATTTTATTTTATTTTCTCTTTTGCTAAAGAGGATAGATCTTTTTGAGACCAGTTAAGAGTTAAGACGCAGTCGTGGTCCACCTCTAGTTTCGTATTTGAGCATACACGAACCACCTCAATATCCAAGAAATGATAAGAAAGTAATTGTACCTCACGAGAAATTGAATATCAAAGCGTCAATCATCCATTTCATCATAGGGTGTAAATGGATTTGATGAATATATCATGCATGCATGATAAATGTACATATGATGAATTGCTGGGCAAATCTCCTTTGGCAGCTCCAAACTCTAGTAGCATTATCGCAAGCATGTGGGGAGCTTCCAAATGAGAACTTACCCGGTAATGCACCAATGCACCAGATAACTTCGATTGTTGATGGTATCAAACTAGCACGTCCAAAACAGATTTATATAGTTATCATTTTTTTCATGCAAAATGGATATTCCAAGCACCATAAACTTTATACCTTGTAGTTTGTACCGTTCAAGCATATAATAGAACAAGTAATTCTCTTTTCAAGATTCTTCATGACATAATTGAATCCATGGACCATACATGTGAAGAGAAAGGTTAAACCCTAATAAGCTTTCGAGCGGCATATGCTGCTGTGTATTTCAGGATATCCAGGTTGGTTGTGTAAAATACATTTTTCACGTTTCCATCTACTTATAGTTGGTATTTGTTTTTTACTTAGAGAACTGAATTGGTTCCGCTTCGTGTTTCAGCATATCTAGCTAGGTTGTGAGAACCTCATACCGCAAAATAAGTCCAAATATATGCAGCATATAGATAGCAATAGCATTTTTGCTTTCAAACAATTTAAGATAAAATATTAAGCATTTAAGAAATCACATAATCCTTTCTTGGGCCAAATTGTGCTCGACGAACGCAGGGTCGGTCCTAGGGTTTTTGATTTCGTGTGCGAAAATACTAAAAAAATGTCCCTATGCCTATTTTTTAAGCAAATGATATGATGAAACATACGATTTTTTAAAGAGTTTATAACCTAGTCAAACTAGGTGGCTCATCCTCACGTTATTTTTATTAATTATAATTAAAAAAATGAAGTACAAAGGGGGACATAAAAACAAAAACCCCGAATTACAAAATATAGAATGATAGGATTAAACCTGAATTAAGATTGTGTCTTCCTTCTTTTTCGATTTTCCCTTTTCCAAATTGAAATTACACAATAGAACCTTACTTAAATATTAAAACTAAAAGATAAGGAAAACTATATTTAGTTTTAGCTAAAATAATAAATTAGTTAATATTCTCGTAAGGACAGAGAAAAAACTTAGAAAGTTCCAGTAAAGTTTAAATCTAATGTGCTAATGTCAAATCTCAAAGTAAACAAAAGTCAATTGAGAAATGATAAATTGTAAAATTCATATCTATACTATTGTGTATTGCAAAGAACAAGTGTCCAATAAAGCAATATCACAATATGTTGTTATTGTTGTGCAACGTGCTCCAACTATGCTAATACAATGATGCCTTCATGTGCAGTGCAAATTTCAATATGCAAACGAACCGACCGACTTGTTCTTGTTTGTTCGTTTAACTTAACCGAACAAACAAACACGAATGGTAAAAGAACAAAAGTTTTTGTGTTCTTGTTCGTTCGTTTAACTTAACTGACGAACAAATGAACGAACATGAACAATAAACAAACGGAATTTTTTGTATTCTTGTTTAATGTGTTCGATAATATGTTAAACGAATGAACATAATCGAACGAAACTTTTTGTGATCATATTTGTTTATTAAGAAAATTTGTTGTTTATATTTGTTCGCTAAGATAATAAATAAAGATAACCTTGAGTTGTTTAAATGTTGGGCTTTCACCGGTTTACGATGCACATTCAGTATCTATCTATACCAGGCCTTGGTCTTATAGCTAAACCTAATTGTCCAATTCCCAAATTATTAAACCTAAAACTAGTAATAAATGACAACTTGATGCCCCCTTGGGCTTTGATGCCCTGTACGGTCGCACGGACTGCACATGGACGAACGAGGGGTACAATACCTAAATTTCAGGAAGTTTCTGAACATTGGAAAAATTAAGAAAACATAAATAGAAGTAGAAACATATGACGTAATTAAGTTCCTGTGATTAAAATACCAGGTCCTTGTTTCCGAAGTTGAAGCTTGTAGGGGCGTGATCCCTATTGCCCTTGATTTTGTGTTTGAAACTACGAAATATGATTAGGTAATAAGTTGAAGAAATTTTACACTTCGCTACATTATAAATTTAGCTTGAAGTTATTTGCAACAACCTGTTAGGTGGTAATGTCGTAGAAGACATTGACACAAACCATCCCTCAGATTTTCACACTAGAAAAATATATTTATATTGAATAGCATGCACAGACCTACTAAGGACCGAGCACGGTCTCGTCTACCCGCTCACTTGATCATCGTAAAGGAAAAAAGTAGGCGTATTATTGTATTAATGGTGCACCCGCTTGATTTTTGAAGGTGCTCTAAAAAAAATTTGAAACCAAAATGGAAACACAAGTAAGTATTTGGTGGGATGGTCTATAGTCTCTGTGTTAACATTTTCTACAAATTGGAGGTCTGGGATCAATTCTTATTTGATTTTTTTACTAAGCAAGTAAAAAGACAATAACCCTTCTTATCTTTTTCAATCCTAAATCAACTTTTCCAAAAAAATAACATTAAATACTCATATTAATTTCATCCCCATTTTCAAATTTGTTTCCACTTTTTGTTAATTCATGGCATTTTATAAATTGTCTTTGATCATTAATTTTCCCCCAAAAGTAAGTTTTTCTTCTTGATTTGTTTATATTTTTTGATTTGCTTTTAGTTATTGATATGATTATTGTTACTCGAAATTTTAGATTGATATGGAAACAAAATAAGATGGAAATATAATTTTGATTTGGAAAACATGTTATTTAATACTAGGAGTTCTAAATACATAAGGAAACGATCGTTTATTATTTTCTTGTAGGCCTAAAGTTGTTTCCAATATATATCTAATGTATTTGGTATGTGTTCACTTGTTAAATAATATGTTATCTTACCCGATAACAACTTGAGGGAAACTAGAATTTTTTTTTTATCATCATACTTCATTAGTTTACCTTGACACTACATTTAAACTATGGACTTGGCGTAACTTATTACCTCATTTTTCAAATTGGTAACTGCATTTAGTTTGTAAGAAGCACTGCCAATGAATGGCATTAACACATGCACTATGGTTTGTATAAACATTGTGACAAGTGTTTTTGAGTATTATTCAAATGCCTAATATATCTCTAACTATGAACTATCTATACTATCTTATAAAACATTTAGATCAAAGTCTCAAAAAACAACTTTTAATGTGTAGATTATTGCTAAGAATGGACAATTCCATCACCATTTGGGTCAAATCATATTTTTTTCTACTAACGTTGCCCGGAAGAAATGGGGCTCATTGGGTTACATACGGGACAAGTCTGTGTTCTCTACTAATATGTATCGGCCTTTTGCAGCTTCTATCATTTAATCCATGTCATGTTGATTATTTAAGTTAGTAATTATTAACAAGACTATTAGTATAAAATTTCAACAGGTGTAATAAGATGCAATTTTTTATTTTTGTTGTAAGTACCACTGCCAACTTCTCATCAACATCAGAAACAAATTCCTAAAAAGAGAAAAGAATTATACAACTATCAGTGAGTTACATAAGTGGAAGCATACGAGGAATAATGTTAATAAGCAAAAGTCTAATATATTTATAGAAATAGTAGTTGTTGTAGGCGTTCTTAAACCTTATTCATATGATTATTAATATAATTGTTTAATATTTCTCAATTAATTATTATATTAAATTTTTTTATTTTTTATTTATCGTTTTTCCGCACATGTATTAAAATGTTGCCAAAAGTTAATTATAGTTGTGGTCATGTGCTACGATGGCCACAACCATGACTATAACTAGTTTATGACTACGGTTTTAACAATTCATGGTTACCATGTCCTGAATTGGCGAATAATAATATAAATTTGCTTGATTATAAGTAGTTTATGGCCATGATTTAGTTATTTCGTGTTGCCAAATGGCAACCAAATCACTACAACAAATCGACCCTATTGCGACGACAAAAGTCATCGCTAATGCTATAAATTTCGTCACTATAGAGCTATTGCGACGACAGTCATCGTTGTAGCCTTTGACACTGTATGCCCGTCGTTGTAGCTCACTATAGCAATGACACGTCGTCGCTATAGGCAGAAAATTAAAAAAAAATTATTTTTTATCTACTGCGACAACATGTCGTCGCTATAGGCAAAAATAAAGAAAATTATTTTGTATCTACAGCGACAACATGTTGTCGCTACAAGTGAAAAATAAAAACAATATATTTTCTCTATAGCGACGAAATGTCGTCGCAGTAGATAAAAATTGATTTTTTTTAATTATTGATTATAAAAATTAATATTTATTTAATCTGATTATAAAATATGTTTTAATCAACTAATTTGATTGTTAGAGTATAAATATGTTGGATACAAGATCAAGAAGACAAAAGTCAAAGTTCAAGAAGTCAAAGCTGAGAAAGTCAAATCTCATTAAAGTCAAAGTCTTTTGTAATAAAAGTCAATGTATTTTGTATTTTGTTTTTCTTTGTAATTAGTTGTAGGTATAAATAAGTTTCCTTGCTTTGTAATAAGTAAGCAACAAACAGAAGTGGTATTCAGTTGTATTTTAGAGAGAGAATACGTTTAGAGAGAGAAAGAGAGTTCTAGAGAGAGAAAGTTGTATTCTTGAATTTGAAAGTGAAATCAAACAGGTAATTGGATCAATCTTGTTAGTTTTTATTAATTGCTTGTGATTAGAAACTAGATTCAGGGAATAACAATTGGTATCAGAGCAGATCCAAATCGAAAAAAAAATCAAGAAAATCAGAATGTTCGACACTGTGTTCTTCATGTTCAGATCTGTTTTCGAGTTTTTGTGCGAATTTCAAGTTGTTTTTGATTAGATTCTGTTAGAACAGTGTAATCGATTGAGTTTGTATAGAAAGATTTGTGAATTGCACTGTAATCAATTCGAATTTTTGATTTTTTGTAGTTTTTCTGTTCACGAGTTCTTGACATTGTGCTTGTATCAAATTTGTATCTTTTGTGTATTTGATCGAAATTTAGTGTTAGTTTTTGTGTTCTAGTTGTTTAGACGAGTAAATTGTCGAAGTTTAGTGTTGAAATTCTAGGTCTAGATGAGATTTTGGTGTGATTTTGGTCGATTTTAGAGGTTTGCGGGTGTTCATCAAGGTTTGCGTCTCATTCATAGAGGTTTGCGTTTCATTCAGAGGTTTGCGTTTTCTTCAAGTATCGAGAAGTTAAGGTTCGCGTTTCCTTCAAGAATCGAGAAGTTAAAGTTTGCGTTTCCTTCAAGTATCGAGAAGTAAAGGTTTGCGTGTTAAACCATATCCGCAAAGTGAGAAAGTTCATATTGTTACTTCGAGAAACGAGAAGTAGGTTTTGCGGGTTTAATGACAAACGCAAAGTAGAAGTGTGTGGGCTCAGAGAAAAGTGTGGTTTGCGCTTGCAACTATAAACGCAAAGTGTATCTTGCGTTTGTAACGAGAAACGCAAAGTGTGGTTTGCGCTTGCAACTAGAAACGCGAAGTGTATCTTGCGTCTGCAACGTGAAACGCAAAGTAGAATTTTGCGATTCCTGTGTGAAGCGCAAAGCGTGAAAGTCTTAGAATATTTTCTGAGAAATTTTCAAAATAGTAATATGGTCGTGCTAAGTCTGCGAAGGGGGACATATTTCTGGTTGTGATCAAAATTTCTGATTTTATATTTCAAAGTTTTCTGTATTTTCTTGATTCTTTCATTTGGACTAACGATTAGTTTCTAGTTTCTTATTGCATATATTTTTCAAACAGGTTTAAACAAGATGACTTCCAAAGATGCTCTTTCCATTTGCACTGATGTTAAGCCTCCTGTTCTGTTCAAAGAAGAGTACGAACAGTGGAAAGACAGATTCCTTGATTTTATAGACAGACATGCAAATGGAGAGAATATTATGTTGTCAATCACATAAGGTCCTATGGTACCAATCACGGTTCAAATACCTGATGATGACCCGTCTGATAGTGAAGATGGTACTGAGGAAAGAGATCAAAAGATGAAAACAGTGGCATTGGATATCTCTCAGTATTCTGAAGAACAGAAAAGCCGATACAAAGCAGATAAACAAGCAAGATCCTTACTTGTTCAAAGTATCCCGAATGACATCTACATCAAAATAAACAACTACAAGGGAAATGCTAAGAAGATGTGGGATCAGTTGCAGAAAATGATGATGGGATCCAAGGTCGGGAATCAGATGAAAGTGGCTAATTGCATCAACAGTTATGAGGAATTCAAAGCAAAAGAGAATGAAAGCTTAGAAGATACTTATAAACGGTTTGTCTTGCTTCTGAATGAGTTGTCCAAGAATAAGGTGAAAAAGAAGCAACTTGAGAACAATGTCAAATTCCTGAGCATCTTACAACCAGAATGGAAGAAGCATACACGTAGGATGAAACAGATGAAGGATCTAAATGACATACCGTTACATGAGGTATATGAGACTCTGAGGCAAAATGAGGAAGAAGTGGAAGAGAAAAGAGCTGAGAAAAAGAAGGCTGAAAAGGTTCCTGATCCGATTGCATTGGTAGCCGGAGAGAAAAAGAAAGAAAAGAAAAAGAAGAAGAAAAAGAAGAAAGTGATTACAAGTTCTGAGTCTGAATCTGAATCAAATGGTGATGATGGAGAAAGCCTCAAACAGGCTATGTTGCTATTAACCCATGCATTCCAGAAAAAGTTTTACAAGAAGCCGGGATCTAACTCACAGAGGTACTCTTCATCAAGTTCAAAGAATCATGAGCGCCGAGAAAGGGTGGAAGGAAGAAGATATGAAGAGAACAAATATGTTGAGAAGAAACCTGATGACAGGAAGAAGTATGTGAATGACTACACTGTTGTAGAAAAGCCAGCAAGTGATTCAGTCAAATGCTACAACTGTGGCAAGATTGGTCATTTTGCCAAAGATTGTAGAAAGCCAAAAGTTCGCAATTCTCAGTATTATCAGAACAAGTTGTTATTAGCCAAACAACAAGAAGCAGGCATCACTTTAATGGCTGAAGACGAATTTTGGCTGGATCATTCAGAAGGTGAAGAGGAAGAGAAGGAAGAAACTGCTCATCTCTGTCTCATGGGAAAAGAAGTGAAGTATGATGAGTCAGATGACGAGACAGCTGATGAGGTATTAAACTTAACTGAAAAAGATTTTGTAACCAAAATGGAATCTATGATGGTTGAGCTTAATGATCTTCAATTAAAACTGAAGAAAGAAAAAGACAGAGTTGCTAAAAGAAACAATAAGATATTTGAACTCAATAAGTCGGTTATTGGGAACAAAGATCTGATTGATTCTTTACGCAAGTCTGCTTCTGATTCTAAATCTCAAGTAGATTGTTTTGAAAAGAAGATTTCTGATTTTGAAGTTAAAGTTTCTAAATATGAGTTTGAGAAGAAAGAATCTGCACTAATTGTTCATAAACTGCAGGTTGAAAACAAGCTTTTGAATAAGAAGGTAAATGGTCTGTAAGCCAAACTTTACGCAAGAGGCCAAACAGATCAAACCATTTTTCTTAATGCACCTGATGAAGAGGCTGATGTTAAGGAAAAATGGGGACTTGGTTTTAAAAACCCCCCATTACTTAAAGAAAGCCATCAGAAAACAACCAGCGTTATATAATTTTGATTTTCTTGCATGTGCTGGTAAACATACTCATTTAAAACCCAAATTTGTTACCAAATTACCAGAAGAAGTTGAGGCCAAAGAAACTGAAAATAGAAAGAATGTAAAGAAAATGCAACTACCGTTTAACTATGCAAAGTTAAATGATAGTTATCTTTCAGAAACACCAAAAGTTCTTTCAAACGATTATTATGCTAGTTATTCTGTTTCTGAGATGAAGGCAAAACCTGCAATTGCAAAGGTTTATGTTCCTCCACTCATTCTTGAAAGCAAAATAATTGAGCTTGAAAATGTTTTATCTGATGAAAAACTTTTGGTAGATATTGAACAAAGTGTGTTTTCTACAGTTTTAAAGAACACTGTTTTACAATTTAAATCTACAAAGTGTTCTACAGTTTCAAAGGCACCTCAAACTTCAACTGATAACTTTGATGACTTAGTTGTGTCTGCAAATGATTTTTTAAACTCTGATGGTGGGTGCATAGAAGAAATTGATATGTTTGACTTCAATGCTTCTCTTCTTGATCATTCTACTTGTCTTATAAATGAAAAGGTGTTACCAAGTGTTCTTAAAACTACTAAATCATCAACTAAAGTTGGTGAATCGATTTCTGTAACTGCTAATTATTATTCTCAAGGTAAGAAACATAAGAAACAACGATTACAGAAACAGAAACACACTGGTACACAAAAGAAAAATCAATCTCAGAAATCTGCTTTTCCTAATAAATCTAAATCTTTTGTTTCAGATGTAAGCAAGAAAAGGTCGAAAGCTCGAACTGAATGGCGACCAAAAAGGAAGGATGATGAGATAACTGAATCAGTTTCTGATAATTCTTGTACTAGATCAGTTAGTAGTGATAATGATGTAATTGATCAACTTGCTTCACATAAACAAAACCTTGTAACTTCTTACAAGCGATATTCAATAAAGCAATTGATTCAATTATCTCCTATATCAACTACATCTTATCATTATCGGAGAAATGATTTTGCTTACTCTCATAATTCTTCTGATTGGTTCGGATCTTATCATGTTCATTCTTCAAGATCAAATATTTTTAAAGGTTTTCAAAAGAACAGAGGGTCCATTTTCAAATGGATACCAAAATCTTGTGTTAATCTGTTAGGACCCGTTTTTAAATGGGTACCTAAATATATTGTTTACTGATTTCTCTTGCAGACCCGACATATGTGGTACTTGGACAGTGGATGTTCCAAGCATATGACTGGGCAAAAAGCTTTATTGTCTAACTATACAGAGAAATTCAGTGGAAATGTCAGATTTGGAAACGATCATCTTTCACCTATCTTAGGATATGGTGATATTATTCAAGACAACATAACGATCAGTAAAGTGAGTTTTGTCGAAGGCTTGGGGCACAACTTATTCAGCATTGGTCAATTTTGTGATAAAGGGTTAGAGGTCAAATTTAAAGCTAAGAGATGTTCGGTTCGTACGGAAGATGGCAATGAACTCTTAGTCGGAAATCGAAAGACGAACCTTTATACCATCAATCTTTCAAAGGTACAGAATGACAATAAAGTTTGCTTGATGACAAAGGCTTCATTGCAGCAAAGTTGGCTCTGGTAAAGACGTTTATCTCACTTGAACTTTCGTTATATCAATAAGCTGGTTATTGGGAAATTGGTAAAAGGACTTCCTGAGCTGAAATACGAGAAAGAACACTTATGTGTTGCATGTGAGAAGGGTAAGATGAAGAGAGCTCTGCATAAACCGAAGCCTGAACCAGGCACTAGTTCTCCGTTAGAATTGTTACATATGGATTTGTGTGGTCCAATGAGAACTCATAGTTTGGGTGGAAAGAAATACGTGTTGGTTATTGTGGACGATTTTTCAAGATACACGTGGGTCAAATTTCTTCGATCAAAAGATGAGACGCTCGAAGTTCTCATTACTTTCTTAAAGACGACCCAGGTGAAAATGCAGCGACAAGTAAAGTTTCTTCGAACGGACAATGGCACAGAGTTGAAAAACAAGATAGTTGAAGAATATCTCGAATTGGTCGGGATATCACATCAGTACTCTGCTGCTCGAACGCCTGAACAAAATGGAGTAGTCGAAAGGTGAAATCGGACGCTAGTCGAGGTCGCTCGGACTATGCTTAGCCAATCCGACTTACCTCTATTCTTGCGGGCAGAAGCTGTGTCGACTGCATGCCATACTCAAAATCGATCCATGATACACCGCCGTTTTCAAAAGAGTCCATATGAGCTGATCAACAACAGAACACCAACAATCAAGTATTTTCACATATTTGGGTGTAAATGTTTTGTGCTTAACGACAGAGAGAGTCTGAATAAATTCAGTGCTAAAGCGGACGAGGGTATCTTCATTGGTTATTCTTCAACATCGGTAGCATATCGTGTTTATCTGAAGAAGTCAAAGACAGTTGTCGAAAGCATTAATGTAACATTCGATGAAGATATGGCTTCTGAACAACTCAGTTCAGAACCCGTGATCACTAGAGTATTAGCTTCTGGGCAGATCAGTCCAGAACCTGTTTCTACAGAGAAAAATTCAGATAACGCTTCTACTTCAGTTTCACATTTATCTGATTTAGATTTTTATTTGAATTCTTTTATGATGAGTTTCTAGGATCTAATATACCTAAATCTGCTGTGACTGACAGGTCTGAAGACACAAGTTGCAATCATCCATTCACTTCAGAAGTCATAACTGAACAAGAATCCCCTGTTCAGTCAGAAGCTCACATTCCTACAATTACTCCTATAGTTGAAGATATACAAGAAACTGTTGAGCCAGAAGTAACTGTTTCAGTTGGGTGTCATACATTGTCTACTCAACAGCCAGATTTTGCTGTTCCAACTGATGCTTCTGCACCTGAAACTTCAACTGCAAACCCCCTCCTGTTATTCAAACTGAAGATTCTGATAGTAGATTTCTAGATGATGATCATGTTCAATCAGTATCTACTCCACTCCCTCATGAGCATCGTTGGACCAAAGAGCATCCTTTACATCAAGTAATTGGAGATCTCAACAAGCCTGTACAAACTAGGTCAGCGACTCTTAATCAATGTATGCATGACTCATTTCTCAGTAAGATTGAGCCAACGCGAGTATCAGAGGCTCTTGCTGATTCGGACTGGGTATCTTCTATGCAAGAAGAAATCAATCAGTTTGAAGCCCTAAAGGTTTGGAGATTAGTTCCAAAACTAGAAGGTAAAACAATGATAGGAACTAAATGGGTATTCAAGAATAAAAAGGATGAAGATGGTATCGTCATAAGGAACAAAGCTAGACTTGTTGCCAAAAGTTACCGGCAAGAGGAAGGCATAGACTACGATGAGACGTATGCTCCAGTAGCGCGTATAGAAGCAATCCGCATGTTTCTAGCCTACGCAGCTCATAAGAATTTCACAGTCTTTCAGATGGATGTGAAAACAACCTTTCTGAATGGCATTCTTAAAGAGGAAGTGTACGTGTCTCAACGAGAAGGGTTCGTCAATCCAGAGAAGCCAGATCATGTTTATATCTTGGACAAAGCCCTTTATGGTTTAAAACAAGCCCCTCGAGCATGGTATGACGTTTTATCTAAATTCTTGGTCAAATCCGGTTTTTCTAAAGGTAAGGTTGATACCACTTTATTCATCAAAAAGGAAAAAGCTGATATTATCCTTATTCAAATATATGTTGATGATATAATATTTGGTTCTACTAATCCAAAATTTTGCAAAAACTTTTCTAACCTCATGGTGTCACGTTTTCAAATGAGTATGATGGGAGAGATGAATTTCTTTCTCGGATTACAAGTTAAACAGTTTTCTACGGGGATTTTCATTAACCAATCTAAGTATATTTTGGACATTTTTCGGAAGTACTAAATGGAAAATTGTAAACCAATTGGAACCCCGATGGCACCAGGTACTAAGATTAACACTGATCCTTCGGGTAAAAGTGTTGATGTTAGGACTTATAGAGGTATGATAGGATCGTTAATGTATCTTACATCTAGTAGACCAGATATTATGTTTTCAACATGCTTATGTTCTAGATATCAGGCTGCTCCTAAAGAATCCCATTTGGCTGCTGTCAAAAGGATTTTTAGATATCTGAAGGGGACTGCAGACCTTGGTTTGTGGTATCCTAAGGATACTGGGTTTCAACTGACTGCCTACTCAGATGCATATCATGCAGGTTGCATGTTGGACAGAAAGAGTACTTCTGGTCACGTTCAATTCCTTAGAGACAAGCTCGTTAGCTGGGCATCAAAGAAACAATTATGCGTTTCCACATCGACTGCTGAAGCAGAGTACGTAGCTGCTGCCAGTTGCTGCTCACAAGTCCTGTGGATGCGAACACAGCTGCGAGACTATGGATTCAAGTTTGATAAAATTCCAATTTATTGTGACTCGAAGAGTGCAATCGCGATATCTGCTAATCCTGTCCAGCATATGAAAACCAAACACATTGATGTCAGGTATCATTTTATTAAAGATAATGTAGAAAAAGGAACAATTGAACTTTATTTTGTAAAAACAAATTATCAACTTGCAGATTTATTTACCAAACCATTAGATGAAAAGAGATTTAATTTTCTTGTCTCTAAGCTTGGTATGTTAAATCTTAAGACATAGTCGGTTGTTACCTAATAAAGTTACGTATTGTTATTTTTCATCATTTTTCTTTATCTTTATGTCTGAAGGATATCTGCACTTTAATTGTTTGCTCATGATCCCAGGGGGAGTAAGAGAAGATTTTAGATGATCTACATTTATTTGAGGGGGAGCATAACTAATTTCTGCATTTTACTTAAATGATTAATTTTTGTGATGCATGATTTTAGGGGGAGCATATAAGCCAAGTCAAAAGGAGTAAGACTATGGTTTCTGATTATCTCAAATCAGAACTCGTACAATCAACGTTTTATTGCTTTATGTCTTTTATTTTTCAAATAAATTTTGTGAATAAATTTTGACTAGATTTTGAGACTTATGCAGGATGAGAGAAGCTGACAAGATCATATCTTAATGACTTCAGCTTGACTTCATGAGATTTAAGATTACACGAAAAGGTAAATTTCTTATCTTAATCTCAAATGTATCTGAAAGAAGGACAACTTTTAGATATAGAAAACATGTTCTGAAATGTTCAAACCACTTCCCGATTCGTAAACAGATTTTATAATTTGGAAGTGTGATTTTAAATGTTTTCATTTTATTTTTGTGCTTAATTGATAAATAAACCGTGTGTTTCCAAAGATAAATACTTGTGTATTGTCTTTTCTACATACTTTCAAGTATTCACACACATCGGTTTAATTTTTGATCAAATTGTTCTTACCATGTCTCTAAATTGAAATAGTTTTTTCTTCTATGGTAAGACACCCCGCTTGTACTTCAAAGAATTTTGAGTGATATTTCATTTCGAAGCGTTTCATTCAAGAATGTCTATATTTTTGTTTCATAAAGACTATACCGTTATTCTTGACCATAAGCCTTACTTGCTATATCATTCATTTCTGATCATTTTCATACAATGTCAGATTTTCAAACAAGTCTTTTGCATTCATATTCATTCATTCAATATACTTGTTTGAAAATACTTCAATGCTTAAAAATGCTCTTATCTTCATGATTATTTTCTGAGCATATTCACATCTGACATTTGTATATGAGATTTAACTGCTATAGTTAAACCATTTGAGCAACATTATGCTTTCATAGGATTATATGGGTTCTTTGTGCTAGGACTTAACTGAACTTCTATGAAATCACGTTAACCAGTGATTTCTACCCACGAAGTTAATCCATAGAGATTGAGTGTGAGGAGTCTAAAAGAAATGAGTGCGGGTGTGATGAGGTAAAATGGAACAGAGAGTTTGGTTAGTAGTGAGCTTAATGATCAAAAGAAAGAGGGTGTGAGAACAGAGTAAAAGAATATTAAACTCTGCACCAACTACTTTCTGAGTCGGGCAGCTACTTTACTAACGTCTCACAACTCTTTGGTGAACGTTATTGAAACAGGCAACTAGCCCATGCCAACTCTTGACTTAACCCCACCAGCTACTCATTTTCTTCTTAAAAAGAAAATGTTTCATATTTTCAAGGGGACGCAACATATAATCTATCTGGTTTTCATTTGGAAAATCTGGATATTGAAAAAGAAGGAAGTCTGCCCCACCTTCGCACTTCAATCATGCACATTGAGTCTGTGTTTATCTACTGTTGTCTCAGTGGTTTACATAATGTTGAGCCTTATTTAAAAAGCAATCATTCGTGCTTAATTCTTTCTATACATGCACGTACACACAAGGAATTTGTTTCTTTGTCATAACATTCATAGAAATTGCCTTTGTGGTGTTTCGATGATTGGATGGAAGCCCTGGGGGAGTGAACATCAAAAAGCTCCTTTATATTGTGTATTCGTTACACACAGTGACTTTGTGTTACTGACAGGCATTTTAACTGATTCATTTGTTGATTCAGGAGTTACATGTTCTTATTTTGTCTGGATTTGAAAAGATCTGGATGATTACTTGGTTATGGATCACAGAATCAGAGGCTCTTGGACAGATCAAAATGGTCAAAGACATTTCTTGGGAGAAAAGTTTTGATGATATAGATGCTCAAATCATCAAAAAGGGGGAGATGATATCAAGAAATGTTAAAGTTTTGTAGTTTGGGGGAGATATTAAGAAATGATAAAGTTTTGAGAGAAGATTTTCAGAAATGTCCAAGTCAGAAAAGTTCAAAGTAAAGATTTGAAAAAGATCAAAGAATTTTTGAAGATTTGAGGAAATTTTCTTTGTAGATTATTTGCTAAAGCAAATTCGAGCTGATTTTGAAGATAATTTCTTTCCAAAGTCTGAAAGTATTGTGAAAGTTTTGGGGAGATTGTTAATCATTTGAAGATAGTTTTGGAAAGAATACAGTCAAAGAAAAAGAGGAGATTGTACTGACAGAGCTTAAAGTGAAGACTGAATTGCTAGATCTTTCAACAGTGATCTTGAATCCAAAGGGGGAGATTGTTAGAGCATAAATATGTTGGATACAAGATCAAGAAGACAAAAGTCAAAGTTCAAGAAGTCAAAGCTGAGAAAGTCAAAGCTCATTAAAGTCAAAGTCTTTTGTAATAAAAGTCAATGTATTTTGTATTTTGTTTTTTTTTGTAATTAGTTGTAGGTATAAATAGGTTTCCTTGCTTTGTAATAAGTAAGCAACAAACAGAAGTGGTATTCAGTTGTATTTTAGAGAGAGAATACGTTTAGAGAGAGAAAGAGAGTTCTAGAGAGAGAAAGTTGTATTCTTGAATTTGAAAGTGAAATTAAACAGGTAATTGGATCAATCTTGTTTGTTTTTATTAATTGTTTGTGATTAGAAACTAGATTAAGGGAATAACATTGATATTTAAATTACTAGAAAACAACTTCATATTCATATAACTAGAAAATATTTGAAAACCAAAATACAAAATTGATGACAAAATAAATATTAACGTCTCAAACATATTAATACGTAAATATTTAAGCATCGTACTAATCGGTATCTGTGTCCTCATCCTCGTCTTCATCGTGTTGTGGTGGTTGCAATCATTTGCCCTCTCTGATTGCAATCATTATCAATTGCCTACACATTTAATACTCAACATCTTAGAATTACTCAACGAAACGAGCCCAATATATCCCACCCTCAGGTGGGTTCTGGGGGTAAGATGTAAACCAATAAGGCTGCTCAAGCAATAAAGAAAAAAAAACATACTAAACAAATCCCTTTCACAAATACACAACAACTCAGATTTGAAAAATACAACGACTGTGCAATCCAGACTATACCAATTCACAACATATTGTAATCGTGAGAATACCTGAATAAAGGCAGCGAGCATTCAAACAAAGGCTTCAAAGCTCGATATGTGGAATCTGGTTTCAAGTTTACATGCAACCTCAACCTCAACTTCTCCGTCTCACACCACGTCTCGATATGTGAAATTCCTTGACCTAAAATTCGCTCTATGCACCGGAAGATCTGAGAACCAGAGGAAGAAGCGAACAGGAGGAAGATCCGCCGATAAACAGTAGTCATGATCGGAGAGGAGTGGTGGCCGACAATGTCGCAATGTCTTGATCGAGGGAGAAAGGGAGAGAAAGAAGAGAGCAGTCGCGAGAGAGAAAAGGGAACTATTGGAATCGTGAGAATACCTAAATTAGGTCAACTTGTTTTAATAAATAAAAAAAGAAATTCAAGCCTACAGCGACGACAAGTCGTGTCTGTAGGATACATATTAGTTTTTTAATAAATCAAAAAAATTAAAGCCTACAGCGACGACAAGTCATGTTTGTAAGATAAATATAAATACATTACAGTTTTCTAAATCAAAGACAAACAATTTAATAAAACAAAAAAAAGGGTTTTCCGACGGCAAAAAAACAGGGTTTTTCCGACGGCCAAATCCACCGGAAAATAACATTTTCGGCGGATTTGGCAGGATGGAAACCGGGGCGCCGCAAACATGGGTTTTCGGCGGACTTTTCGGCCGAAAGGACATTTTCGGCGGATATTTCCGTCGAAAACGTTCCCGAAACTTTTTTATTTTTTAATAAATCGTTTAATTAAGAAAATAATTTTTAGACTTTTCGGCGGAATATTCCGCCGAAAATTATTAATTGATTTTTTTATCTCTGTAGTTATTTATTTTTTAAATAAAAAAATTGTGTTTCGGCGTAATGTTTTGGCGGATTTTCGGCGGAATATTCCGCCGAAATTTATTTATTTATTTATTTTCGATGGAAAATTCTGCCGAAAATCCGCCGAAAAGTTTAAAAATCAAAAACTGAAAACCCTGTTTTTTCATTAAAAATCCTGCTATAAAACGTGCTAAAAACAGTAAAATCTGCTGAAAGCTGTAAAAACTGCCAAAAACTATAAAAAAATATAAAATACTACTAACATAAACATAAAATACATTGTTCAAGTGTTAAAGTATTGTTCCAAAATACATTCCAAATGTTGAAATATTAAAAAAGTCTCATCACATGGGTGCCCCTGCCCCTGCTTGGGAAGAACAGAAACACTTTACCAATTCACACATATGCTCGTATTGGGCATCACGTTCCCGCTGACGTGCCTCTTCCTCCGCCCGACGTGAGGCTTCCTCCGCCGCACGTCTCTCTTCCCACTCCTTCAACTCCTGAAGTTGGGTCTTTAGATCCTCAATTTCCTATAAAATAAAAAAAAGACAAAAAAAAAGACGTTAGAAGAAGTTTAACATTAATTATAAAATAAATTGATAAAACTCATATAATGAAATGTGGTACGCACCTGTCGGGAAGAAGAAGAAGAAGCACCACCCGAGGATGTCTAGTCAAGATCGCGTTGGGATCTTTGTGGTACCCGAACCCAAACGTACAACCTTTCTTCACTCCCCCAGAAACCTCCTGCCACAACTCGGTATCAAAAATCGGATACTGGCTGGGGTCATCGCCGTAATTCTAGGTGACACTAGTCCAATACCCACCCTATGGTTTTTACAAAATACATACAAGTCAATTTCGACATCATAACGACTGTAAATGGGACACACCTATTGGGCTGCTTGAAACCCAAACCATGCATATAGAACATATAAGGTTGGGTATGTGTGCATAAAGGCCATAAATGCACATATTGGGCTGTTTGAAACCCAAACCATGCATATAGAACATATAAGGTTGGGTTTGTGCGCATAAAGGCCCTAAATGCACATATTAGGCTATTTGAAACCCATACCATGCATATAGAACATATAAGGTTGGGTTTGTGCGCATAAAGGCCCTAAATGCACATATTAGGCTATTTGAAATCCAAACCATGCATATAGTACATATAAGGTTGGGTTTGTGCGCATAAAGGCCCTAAATGCACATATTAGGCTACTTGAAACCCAAACCATACATATAGAACATATAAGGTTCAGATCGACAACATAACGACAGTAAAGGGGACATACCGAAACAATCTTAATATTTGCCCAACAAATGGCAACCCAAACTAGATAGATATATACATATATACACACAAAGATAAAGTCTTACGGTATAAAAATCCTAATGTTTGCCCAACAAATGGCAACCCCAACTTGATATAAAAGTTTAAAGTTAAACACAAAATATATATATATATATATATATATATTCTAAAGTATTGTGCAAAATAGTTTCCGTAACCCGGCTACACCTCGTAGTAAGATAATACCCGGATGAAGATGAGGTATCTGAACCCGACCGCCTCTTTTGCCTAGTCTTTTGGGTCGCAACGAAGAGCTCCAAACCTGTCGGTGGCGCACCCTTTTGTCTAGTCTGCAAAGGGCAAATAATACAAACATGTGTTAATTATAACATATTAAATAACAAGCAATGGTTAATTATAACATTTTAAGGTCCTACCAAACGAGCCGATATCTCTCCGAATGAGATCGATCCATTGCAGTGCTTGGATATGTCGCCATCCACCTCTGTAAACCGGTTCTTACGCGCACCCACAGAAACCGGCTTCCAATGGGGGTTGTTCCATCCATCGATTATCACGTTCCAGTGAGTGGGGATGATCCAACCTGGACGGTATGGCTTCAACAAGTTCATATCTCGGTTGGGGTCGTTCTCATCATAGGGATGCCCATTGTCTGTGGACATCCTGGCGGCTCTGTTCCGGGCGGCACTTAGGTTGTCGTTATATTGTTTCGAACACTTTCTCTCCCAGATATCTCACATCCGGGCGTCTAATGATGGGTCCCACGTGTAGTGGTTCTGTACATAAAAGTTTAGTTATTCTTAAGTTGAAAATAAAACCATCAAAGATATAATAATTTAAATATACAATCCGAACCTGAAAACACTCAAACATCCTGTCCCTCTGGGACATAGAGATGTGAGACCAACTAAGCCATGGCTCAGTAAAGAAGCCTCGGTTTATCCGGGTGGCCATCCGGCTCACTTCTTGTACGTCCCAACTACATAAGGAATTTAATTAATATCCATACAAATAACAATGCATATAATATTATGAACAAGTTAATAGAAATGAATTTACTCGTAAGACTTGGGATCACGAGGTGCTAGCACTATCCTTTGTGTCGGGAGCTGCTCCGGAACAGAGATACCACAGACATTACCAGACTCCCATCGTCTGGTTGTGCCTAGCCGCTACTAGAGGCTCCTGCTCGGCTAGGGGTACCTCGTCCGGTCCCAGTAACACGCATGCGTGGCATTGTCTACAAAGCAACGTTAGAAAGCACACAACAGTAATTCAAGAATTCAAACCATGCATATAGAATATATAAGGTTCGGTTTGTGCACATAAAGTCCCTAAGTACACAAACATATTACCTATGTTAGAGATACACAAATAAAATTAGTGTTAAAAATGAAATTACTTCAGTATTCTTTTTGATGTTAAAAGAATATAAAATCTAAATATTTCGTTGTGAGGTTTTAATGAATCTAATTTAATAGATTAATCTTAATCATATCATTTCACGCTTCTTCCCATCAACAATCATCTCTTTGTTCTTGATCCACACACACAAAAGCTAGAAAGATCGAAATAAGAAGGCTTAAAATGTAGATGTACTACAAATATATACTCAAATTGTTGCTTTAAAGTTTAGGAGATTTTCTTTTTACAGTTTTTTGTGCTCAAATTGGCAAATAAGCAAATAATCAAGTACTCCAATAACCTAATATTTAATATTCAATAAGCAAATAATCAAACTCAAATAAGCAAATAACCCAAATAACCTAATATTCTAATAAGTAATAGCATAATAACCCTATTTTTTAAGTAAATAACCTAATAACCTTATTAACCTAATCAGTAATCAATTAATTAGAAAAGAAAATACTTGACCTTGAAGAAGACTAGGGAAGAAGGTGAGAGACCGAGAGGTTGAGGACAAAGGTTCAGAGCAGATCGATGTGAGACTGTGAGAGGTTGAGGGACAGAACGAGAGGATGAGAATGTCTGAACGTCAGTGGTGCAGCGGTGGTCGTTTCGCAGGTGGTACAGTGGTGGTCGTTTACTCGTGAAAAACCGTGAGAGGCTGAGGGACAGAACGAGAGGCTGAGAATGTTTGATTGATGATTGAAGAAGAGAAGAAGGAAGAATCGTGAATTGATTGATTGAATTTGAAGGTAGATAGTCGATTGAGTAAAGAACAGAAGAAAGAGTGGTGGTGCTGGTGCTGGTGCTGGTAATCGAAGTCAAGAAGAGAAGAGAAGAAAGCGTGAAAATGGAAGAAATAAAAACCTAAGTGTTATTTCAGGTGGTTTTCGGCGGATTACCGGCGGATATGTCCGTCGAAAACAATTTTTTTTTTTAAAACTGAAATTTCCGCCTATTTTTTCCCAAAAATTCGAAAATTTTGAATTTCTGACGGATTTGTCCGTCGGAAATCCGCCGAAAACCACTATTCCGCAAAAAATCCGCTGGAATTTTTTTAAATTCTTTTTGTTATATTATTATTATTATTAGTAGTAGTAGTAGTATTATTACGTACCTATCCGGATCCATTAAATACCGGTAAATCCAATCCACCAGGTACGTTAAAGCCCAACTAGATCCGTTAAAACCCAACTTGATCCGTTAAAGCCAACGGGATCCATTAAAACCAACCGGTTCCATTAAAGCCCAATTGGGTACGTTAAAACCCAATTGGGTACGTTAAAGCCCAACTGGATCCATTAAAGCCCAACCGTATCCATTAAAGCTCAATTGTATCCATTAAAGCCCCACTGGATACGTTAAAGCCCAACTAGATCCCTTAAAACTCAACTGTATCCATTAAAACCCCACTAGGTACGTTAAAGCCCAACCGGATCCATTAAATCCCAACTGGGTACGTTAAAGCCCAACTGGTACGTTAAAGCCTAACTGAGTACGTTAAAGCCCAACTGGGTACGTTAAAGCCCAACTTGGTACGTTAAAGCCCAACTAGGTACGTTAAAGCCCATCTGGATTCGTTAAAGCCCAACTGGATACGTTAAAGCCTAACTCGATCCATTAAAGCCCAACGGGACCCATTAAAGCCCAACCAGGTACGTTAAAGCCCAACTGTGTAGTTAAAGCCCAACTAAATCCCATAAAGCTCACCCGTATCCATTAAAGCCCCACTAGGTACGTTAAATCCCAAATTGATCCATTAAAGCCCAACCGGGTCCATTAAAGCCCAACTGTGTAGTTAAAGCCCAACTAAATCCCTTAAAGCTCAACTGTATCTATTAAAGCCCCAC
The DNA here is from genome assembly GCA_954870635.1 of Arctium minus. Classification (NCBI taxonomy): domain Eukaryota; kingdom Viridiplantae; phylum Streptophyta; class Magnoliopsida; order Asterales; family Asteraceae; genus Arctium; species Arctium minus. The sequence continues at coordinate 60,109,381 of OX941088.1, read as the reverse complement.
TGGGTACGTTAAAGCCATCTAGATCCGTTAAAGCCCAACTGGATATGTTAAATCCCAATTTGATCCATTAAATCCCAACTGGATCCATTAAAGCCCAACTGGATCCATTAAAGCCCAACTGGATCTATTAAAACCAACCGGATCCATTAAAGCCCAACCGGGTACGTTAAAGCCCAATTGTGTAGTTAAAGCTCAACTGTATCCATTAAAGCCCCACTAGGTATGTGAAAGCCCAACCGGATCCATTAAAGACCAACTGGGTATGTTAAAGCCCATCTGAGTACGTTAAAGCCCAACTGGGTACGTTAAAGCCCAACTAGGTACGTTAAAGCCCATAGAGATCCGTTAAATCCCAACTAGATACGTTAAAGCCTAACTCGATCCATTAAAGCCCAACCAGATCCATTAAAGCTCACCTGTATCCATTAAAGCCCCACTAGGTACGTTAAAGCCCAACTTGATCCATTAAAGCCCAACTGGATCCATTAAAGCCCAATCAGGTACGTTAAAGCCCAACTGTGTAGTTAAAGCCCAACTAAATCCCTTAGGGTGCGTTTGGTACGCAGAACAGGGTGGAACATGACAGGACAGGATAGACTTGTCCCACGTTTGGTGTGTCCTAATGTGGAACACACCAGAACACGCTAGAACAAGGGTGGAACACACATGTTCCCTCTCCCCCTAGAACTAAATGGAACAAGCTTATATTTTTACCAAATTACCCCCAAAAATAAAACCTAATTCACGCCTCCATCTGCTCATCCGCTTCATCTAATTCACGCCTCCTTCTCTCATTTGTTCGATTGATAGAAGGGTTCCATCTCCATCTCTCATATGTTCGATCGATCAAAGGGTTCCATCTCCATCTCTTATCTGTTCGATCGAATCTCAGGTAAGTTTTCTCATCCATTTGCTCATCTAGCTTCTCATCGACTTCTGAAGGGTGTTTGTCAATCGATTTTTTTGCTGTTGTTAATCGATCTTTGTTGCTGTTAATCGACTCCATTTGCTGCTATTAATCGATCTTGTTAATCAATTCTTATGTGTTGTTAATCGATTAGTTTTTTGTTGTTGTTAATCAATTTTTTGCTGCTGTTAATCGATTAGTTTTCTGTTGTTAATCGATTAGTTTTTTGATGTTGTTAATCGATTTTTTGCTGTTGTTAATCAATTAGTTTTCTGCTGTTAATCGATTAGTTTTGGTGAGTTTGGTATGCAATTGTTTTGGTGAGTTTTGTTTTGGTGATGTCATGTTAAATGAAGAATACAAATGGTGGCTACCTGGCTATGGATGTTATATTGCAGGAAGTTAATGACAACACTTATACTTGTGATTTAACAACATTTAATTAATATACATTCATAGTACCATTACAACACTACACTCTACTTGAATATCAAAGTGTTCAAGATTACAGACAACAAGTTTATTGTCTTTCCATCATGTGTTAACCAAATTAGTTTGCCACTATTTCTTTTCTTTATTCTTTGATTCTTACATAAGTGTAATAGCTAAAAATTAGTTTGCCACTATTTCTTTTCTTTATTCTTTGATTCTTACGTATGTGCAATAGCTAAAAATTAGTTTGCCACTATTTCTTTTCTTTATTCTTTGATTCTTACGTATGTGCAATAGCTAAAAATTAGTTTGCCACTATTTCTTTTCTTTATTCTTTGATTCTTACATAAGTGCAAATTTTGATTGACGTTTAAAACGTTTAGTTGCAAACTCTTTTTACTTTACATGATTAAATATGATTGTTTGTTTTGTTTGTGTAGACATGGATGATAACCATCTAGTTGTAGTTATTAAAGTGATGAAGGCTTACATCCACTTGCTCTTAGTTTTGGCGAATTTTGCGAAATGGTTAATTGAATATGAACAAAGACATACAGAAAGGAGAATTTTAAGACAAAGAACCTTCACTAGATTTCAAATTAGATCGATTGAAATCCAACGCATCACACGTCAAAGTGATATTATTTGTGTAAATGAGTTGCGTATGGATATGAATGCATTTGCAATTCTATGTGAGTTGCTAAAAACTCGTGGTGGCTTGCTAGATGATGGTAATGTGACAATTGAAGAGCAAGTTGCTACATTTGTAAACATACTACCTCATCACACCAAAAATAGATGTCTTCAAGTTAGATTTTATAGGTCGGGAGAAACAATTAGTAGGTACGTCCATCGAGTATTAAGTGCTTTATTGCGGTTGCAAGATATGTTGTTTTCCAAACCGACTCCGGTAGAGGATGATTCTACCGACAGAAGATGGAAATGGTTTAAGGTACTTATTTCTAACTTGTCTAATTATATGTTGTACATAGTTACACTATTTAGTTAAAACCAAGTTCTTTTGTTTATATGGTTGTCTAGGAGCAATAGACGGAACATACATTGAAGTGACCGTACCTGAGTCAGATAAACCAAGATACCGAACAAGAAAGGGACATGTTGCGATTAATGTATTAGGTGCATGCACTCGAGAGATGAAGTTTGTCTATGTTTTATCCGGTTGGGAAGGTTCAGCTACCGATTCTAGAATACTACGAGATGCAGTTACAAGGAATAATGGTTTAAAGGTTCCATTGGGTAATTACTATTTGGCCGAAGCAGGATATGTCAATAGCAACGGATTTTTGGCACCATATAGAGGCACTAGATATTATTTACGAGAATGGGAACACATTGGTCATACACCTACGAATAAGGAAGAATATTTTAACATGAAGCACTCACAAGCTAGGAATATCATAGAACGGTGTTTTGGTTTCTTGAAGAAATGTTGGGCCATACTACGAATCCCTTCTTTCTATCCGATAAAACTCCAAGGACGAATGGTCATAGCATGTGCTTTGCTACATAATTTTATTAGGACGTACATGGATCTTGATCCCAAGGAAAACACCATACTCACACTAGAAGATATGCCTATCGGGGAAGAGATGTTAGAATCCAATGATGATGTTGAATCTATTGATGTTGTTGAAACAAGTAATAAGTGGACTCAATGGAGAGATGACATAGCCCAAGAGATGTTTGAGTCGTGGATGTCAAGTAGAGTGTAATATATTGTTGCATTTTTTAAAACGTTGTTATTGTTATGTATTGTTTAATTTTAAAACGTTGTTGTTGTGTATTGTTTAATTTTAAGACGTTGTTGTCGATATGTATTGTTTAATTTTAAAATTGTTGTTATCGATATGTATTGTTTAATTTTAAAATTTTTGTTATCGATATGTATTGTTTAATTTTAAAGTTTTTGTTATCGATATGTATTGTTTACTTTTAAAATTGTTGTTATCGATATGTTGAAAGATGGCGGATAGACGCAATTGGAGCATGGCAGAAGATGATGCCTTGATTAGCATCCTACAAGAGATTGTTGCTGCCGGTGGTAGGAGTGATAATGGTTGTTTCCGGACCGGTACGTATGAGCAGATTGTATTAAAAATGCGTGAAAAAATCCCGGGCCTTAACATTACATCAAAATATGTCCAAAACAAAATGAAGCGGCTCAAGGATAAATATTCAGCCGCGTATGACATGTTAAATACAAGTGGCTTCGGTTGGAATGATGTGAATCAATGTGTAACGGTGGGATGTTCAAGTATTGGAGGAATACTTAAAGGTAATGTTTCTATTTTTTATATAATTATTTGGTTCTTTACTTTCATATATGTTTATGCATTTTTTTTGTTTTAATAGAAACATCCAAGAAAAAACTATATTGCCAACAAACTGTTTCCCTTATACGAGCATTTGAAGACTATATTTGGAAAAGATCGAGCTACAGGATCGTTGCCGGAATCTGCCACGGATGCAATGGAAAATATCAATCTTGAAAGTGAAGCCGATGTGGAGCCCGAACATTATGATGTGCCCTTGTCTACTCCTTCCAATGTCGCGCCCGCATCTTCTATTACACAAGAAGGAGAAGCGTCATCAAAAAAGAAAAAGAGAAAAGTTAGTGATGCTGATAATGTATTCAAGATGATTGAAAAGGGTTTAAACTCAGTGACTGAGGAAATGGGTAAGTTGGTATCGGTTGTTGGTATTTCGGGTTTGGAGACTACTAAACAGCTAATCAGGGGTAAACTGTCATTTTAACCAGTCCTGTCCTGTTTTGTCCAGTCATATCATGTCGTACCAAACGTTGGACACCTTTCTTGTCTTGTCCTGTCCTATCCTGTCTACGTATCAAACGCACCCTTATGGTTGTTAACACCACTTTAAGGGTTCACACAAGCACGTTATGTTGGCATATGGGTATATATGACTATAACCACTATTTTAGGGCAAAGAGCATTTTATTCATGCGACTTATAGTGTGAAGTCGATCTAAATATTTTTACGTTTGACCAAATCGCATGCATCTATTTTTTTACTAAGTTTTGTGGAATAAACTGATATATGCAAGTCATGTTGGGAAATTTTATTTCATGCCATTATATGGATAAATGAGGAAATTTTAGGAACTTGATCACGTGAATTTCCCCTTCGGGAGTTTTGTACAAACTCCTTGTTATACATTGTTTTAGTACGTAAAATTATTTCTCATTCATGGCGTAAATTGATGCATATTAGGACCATAGCGGTCCATTTGATGAGTTTGTTGTGTATCCTTGTTTATTGTCTTTATTAGCTTGAGTAATGACCAAACGGATTTCGAAATGGTTTTATGTGTGTGGCATTTGAGACCACTTTGTACACCTACCGAGTAAACGGTAGTGGATTTTTATTGGTACGAGTAAGAGTTATAGAGCTTTTGATTTTAGAAGTTTATAAAATTTCAAGTCTGCGTGGTAATTTGAATAACCTTGAACTTAAAAGCTATAGAGGCAAACCCTCTTGTGATAGAGGTTGTGATTAAGGACTAAATGATTCCTAGGAGATTGAAACGTCGGAGGACTTGAATTATGGGTAGTTCTGAGTTTCGGATTCCGGTTTCATGAACTGGTTCACGTATGAATAATCGAGGTATTAGATTTGTAAATCCCCGCATTTATTTAAGTGGTTACTTTCTGTTTCGGTAAATCTTCGGGATTAAAACAATGCGTGGTTGCGTGCTTATGGTTGGATTTGAGTTGAGGGGTTGATTTCTCGACAGCTTGTATGGGTCGAGTGTGTGCCATCCTGGTGAGTCTTTAGGAGTAAGGAAAATAGAGTGATTCGTTTGTTTGAAATTCTGGTGCCATGATAGGTGTCTACACTCGCTGATGAGGGCAATGTCCGTTTGGGTGCTTCAGCGCACTTCCGATGAACCCTGTGAGTTTGTAAGTTAAGTGGTAACTTTAAGGAGATTAGACTTTGGGAATTAGGAACCGATCATTGGTATTCCTGTAATTGTTAAGGCTTTAGCTAGGTTGGAAATCGATGCTTGAATGCACTATGGGAGTTGTGTAGACGTGGAGTTTGGGGTAGTCCGCTATCTACAGATGTTTTGCTTGTGAGAACTTGAGGAGCGGATCTAATGTGGTGTTGGACCGGACCAAGCTAGTTGTTAGGAAATTTCGTCAAGGAAAGTACGATAAATCTTTTATGATATTGATTATTGGAGGAATTAGTGAAACCGTCGGAGTAGGCCTTAAGTAGAAGTCGATTGCTGAGGAGACCTTAATTTGTCGGAAGTAGAAATATCGTGATCTATGACAGCAGCGGGTGACCGACCCAGCGATTTTATGCGGATTCCTTATTACTCGGGGTAAAGTCAACCTGGTTGAGGATAATTGGGGATTAAAAAGGAGTATGGGCAAGCAATAGTTGGATCCTTTCTCCGAAGGTTGTTGTGTTCTTGAAAGCAAGTTAAAAGTGTAACGTAATTACAGGAAGGACGATTGGCAGTGTTTAAGTGTAAAGTTCGCATTAGGGTGTCCTTAGTGAAAGTAGTTAATTAAGATCGTAAGCCACTCCTGAGGTGATATGTGCAACCTAAGGTTAGGATACAATCGAGATCTTAATGATAGGAAGGTGGCTTGATAAGGACTCGATGTTCATCCCGTCATCGGTAAGATATATCGAACATTGAGATCGGGTGTGCGACAGCTCGGTATAGGAAACATAGTGACCACCATAAGTGGGATGTACTTGGTTTCGTTTATGAGGAAAGGTATCGTGGAGGCGTCCCTTTTGGATAGAGCTCCAATTGATCTCGCTAAATGAGATATTGGGTGTATGGTCGGGGTCAGATTTCGAGGACGAAATCTCTTTTAGGGATGGGAGGATTGTAACACCCCGAAATCTTTGGTCGAAAAGAAGACAGAAAATGGCGACAGTGGTCCACGGTACTACCTTTGCGGGTCGAACCGGTGATCCGCGCAAGACCCGGTCCAGAGCTCCGCACTACTACCCGCGCTAGTCGTGTCGCGCCATCACTCGCGCGCTGGCACTGTGCGCACTTAAAAGAGGGAAACCGGCCACCAAACCTCATTTCTCACCAAAACCCTAAATCTCTTCCCTTTTTCTCTACCAAACCGACCCCAACCTCTAAAATGAACCCTAACCCATTTTTGAGGGTTTTTCCTTCTAAAACCACGTGATTAGCCTTCATCTAGCAAGGTGGGAACAAGAACCATAAACCTTTCATCTTCATCTTCATCTTCATCTTCTTCACTAAACTTTCTAGAGTTTCATCCAACATTTTTCACCACTTTGAACAGTTGGGAGTTTGTGGTTATTTTAGGGATCTAGAAGAGTATGGTTGATGGACTCAAACCATGGCAAAGGTAATCTTCTCTTCTCTTCAACTATGGAAGTTAGGGTTTTTGGAATAAGGTGAGATCTTCATGTAAAATGTTTGGGGAGAGATTCTATATGGTTTAATATGGATATTTATGGTTGGTAATTTATGGATCTAGGTTTTTGGAAGTTTTTAGCTTAAGGATCCAAGTCTCTTTAAAAGAGCTCAAAATGGGGAAAATCTAGATTTAGCCTAAATCTAACAAGGTGAGTTCAAGTTGATTTGTGAAAACGTTGTACATTCCAAAAAATGTCTATTTTAGAGTATTTATGTGTTTTACATGATTATTATAAAATGTTGAATCTTTGATGAGTTTTGCTATTTGAACAAATAGGATTTTATAAATCTCGTGAAACACCATATTTGGGATTTTTGGCATTTTGACAAATAAATCATAAATATATGGGTTTTGATGATTTATCTTATATATAAAGTGTAGTTGGTGGAAATGCACTTTTAACATATGTTGTGGGATGTTCTGAAAGTATAAATGGCATGAGTTCCGTTGGAAAAAAGGTTTGTTCCATCTTAATGTCGTGATTTGGGTTAATCATACTATTGGTCGTTGGGTATGCATAACCATTGGTTAAAGGTATTTTATTGTTTACACTGACATTTATTGTGCGATAAAGTAATTTAGTTGAGTTTTGGCTCGGTTTGACTAAAATGAGTCTTGGGGATATTTGTCTGGTTTTAATAGCCCTTTTATGAAATTTGAAGTATGATTGTGTTTATTGCGTATCATTTGATGATTGCATGTTTTGAGTGCTTTGTTTATTCAATTGGAGTTATGTAATGTTATAGACTGTAATGCAATGGATCCATAAGCATATGAGTCGGTCTTTATTATTTGAAAATAAAAGAGGCGGTTATTTTTATGTGGGACCAGGATCAGTCATGGGGTCATCGAGGGCCTTATGGTGCGGGCTCGTGGAGTCAAACATCTACCATTGGCCCCGTGATGTAATTTCTGAGTCTGTTTTCATGGGATGGTCATTTTTCCATTTGTAACGTTGAGACATTGGGTCCTAGGAAGGGAAACTTGGTACGGTTATATGGGACCGCATACTAGACATGAATATAAATGTAATCCTAGTGAATGAGCATGACTATGAATCATTGGGTGCCCTCCCCCACATCTGAGTACGAGTTGACGAGTTTGTTGCCTTGATCCTAGTATGATAAGCTCAATAACTTGGAATGTGACCTACTTTTGTGTTCCGCCACTAGCCATGGAATTCAGGTCTCCCCCATCACTGAAAGGTGTTGTTTTGGGTATTTAGTCTTATCCATTGTGATGTTTTGAGTTTGGGTATCATCCATATACTATAATTTGGAAGCTCGAGTTTACTCAGACTTCGGTCGTTTGGTTTATAAAGTTTTATTCAAATTTCAATATTGGAGCATTTATAATTATCCACGTTTTGAGTAAATGTTGGGTTGCACTTCATGAAAGAATGTTTTGACGTGGAGGCGTTCACCTATAAAATATGTATTATTGGAAAACGGGTCACCCTCATATTTATAGTAATTCAATTTGAAAGATCATGATTTAAGTTGCATAATTTTCGTTTAACGATTGTTATAATCATGATAAAACCTCTTGAACTCACTAGGCGTTAGCCTAACCTTTTTATTTGTCGGCATGTGTAACAGGTTCAGTTTTGCGTTAGTTCTAGTGACACTATGAAGAGATGAGTGCTTGTTGTGAGCTTGAAAAGTGATTAGCTTGGTGAAGTATTCCGCCTTTATTTTTGGGAATAGCAACTTGCAATTGGGTTTTAGTAACACCCGACCTTTAATCTGTCATTGTGTAAGACTTTATTTATTCGGTTGATGGTTAAACCTAGATTAATAATTCATATATGGAGTTGTTGTAAAAGATTTTATCTTCGCTTGAGGCATTATTAGAAAATTTTAAATTAGTTGTTCTTCCAGATTTGAGGGTGTTACACATTATGCACATGAACTCCAATGTACCACCTAAAAGGGTGGCGCAAATATCTTCCAAGTAAAATGAATTACGTAATAAGTGTAAAGTTTTATATCTTGTTTTTTTTAAAGGGTGTCCTGGGCCTTTGGCCCAGACTAATCCATTGGCAATGCAACCGACTACTAAAGCATGCAGCCCTTAGATTTGACGACTATCAAAGCTCATCAAAGCTCACCCTCACCCTCATGTTTTATACGGAGAAGTAGGAGATGGTAATACGGATCACTATTGCTGGCAAAGGCCAGAGGATATGACGACTTCACGAAGTGCTTACAGAATTGACCAAAACAATCCTGGATCCGACCTCGCCGGAGAAACCGCTACCGCCATGGCTGCCGCTTCCATTGTGTTTAATCATATATGATTAAACATGTGTATCATATATGATTAAACACTTCTCGCCTTCTCACAAATGTTTAGCTTCTCGTTTGAACCTGCCCATATATATATATATATATATATGTATATATATAGCCTTAGGTTCATTTGAGAAATGGTAAATATATGAGAAATAGAGAAATAATCCTAGCCATTAATATGGTCAAGATCGTATTTGACTAGTCAAATATTGCGGCTTTGACTTGTCAAAAGTTGCGGCTTTGACTGGTCAAAAGTTGCGTGTTAGGACACAGTCTCATTGGATTCAAGATCATCCAATACGAAGATCGCAATCTGAAGTTAATGCTGAAAGTTACTCTCAACAATAGTCTAGGGTCTATTCTGTAATAAAGTCAAAGTTGTTTTTAATATCTAGATATTATTTAGATATTATGTTTTAGTTTAATATTAGTTTTTATTAGTTTTTGATAATATCTTATCAGATATTATCTATCTCTCTTTTACAATCTATCTCTCTTAACAAAAGAACACACACATAACACATAATCAAGGTGTAAAGAGAGAAAACAAACAGAGAGCTTAACTCAAGAATTCAACCGTGTAATCCGCGTTTATATATCGAAACAGGTTGGTTTATCATCTATTGTTTGTTGTTTTGATTATCTAGTAACGATCACGGACTCACAATTGGTATCAGAGCCGATCCAGATTCAAAATCAAAAATTTTCAACTCTCTGTGTTCTTCATTTTTTGAAGAACACTGATCTTTAGATCAAAAACTTGATTTTGTGGTTATTTTCGAAATCAAAAGGTTGTGTATTGTTGTTGTTGGTAAGGAGAACATTCTGTCAAAGTTTGGTGTGGTAACTCGATCTCTAGTTGGGTTAATTTTAGAGTTGCAGGTCGTTTAATCGGAGAAGACGACGTATCGGTCTTAAGCGTACCGGTCGAACCTTAGTGTTTACATTCTACCGGTCGAAGATCATTTTTTTATCGGTCGAATCTCACAAACTTTTGGTATCGGTCAAACACTCTCCGGTCAAATCCCACTTTGTACCGGTCGAATATATTTTTTTCCCGGTCAAACTAAAACTCACTTACCCGGTCGAACCCCACTTTTCCACTACATTTCCCCGGTCAAAGGAAATTAACTCATCCGGTCGAATCACACAAAACACACATCCGGTCTTATCTAAACCCACATCCGGTCAAACCACAACTTTTCTAAACCCACATCCGGTCTTCTCTCTCCCGGTCTTCCACTTCTTTTGGTCTTCACCTTCCCGGTCAAACATTGGTATCATTGTTAGAATTAATTCGGTCCTCTCACGTGATTCCACCCACTCACAAACTCTCATGCATGCAAACTCTCATGCATGCAAACTCACGTGTCATGCAAACTCACAATTGAAAAAGTCACTACTTCCATTGCAATCTCTTATCTAAAATCACATTTTAGATAATATAAAATTGTTTGTTTATCGGTCGAAAGAAAATATTACCGGTCGAGCATTTTACCGATCCAATCTTTTTACCGATCAATCAATTTTACCGGTCGAAAATTTTACCGGTTCTTACGTCTTATCGGTCGATCCTCACTTTGCGCAATCAACATCTCGCGCAAACTTTTGAATTTTAAAATTCTCTCATATCTCAAAGCCTCTCGCATCTCAAGCCTCACGCATCTCAAAGCCTCTCGCATCTTAAATCTTGTTCAATTATGACTTCCAGAGAAGCTCTTGCCATTGGAACTGATTCCAAACCACCAGTTCTATTTAAAGGTGAATACGAACAGTGGAAGGATCGGTTTCTAAACTTCATAGACAGACATGAGCTTTGTGAGTTCATCAGACAGTCATTTGCAGAAGGAAATATGCAACCAATAAAGACAACTCGTCTGGTTGGAACAGTGCCAACACAAGTTGAACTGAAGTACCATGAGCTTGACGGTGACAACCTAAACAGAGCTAAAGGCGATAAGCTAGCTATGTCATACATTCTTCAAGGAATCCCCAATGAAATCTACATAAAGATTGACAGCTACAAGGCCTCAGCTAAGGAAATGTGGGATCAGCTGGAGAAGATGATGCTGGGTTCTAAGGTGGGAAATCAACTGAAGATCTCCAACTGCCTAAATAACTATGAAGAATTTAGAGGCAGAGCCGGAGAAACCTTAGAAGAAGTACATGACAGGTTTGTGACCTTGCTGAATGAGCTAAGCAAGAACAAGGTCCACAAATCTCAAATTGAGCTAAACGTCAAATTTCTAAGCGTTCTACAGCCAGAATGGAAGAGATTTGTGAGGCAGATGAAGCAGATTAAAGATCTGAATGAGATTCCACTTCATGAGGTGTATGAGACCCTCAAACAAAATGAAGAAGAAGTGGATGAAATTCTAGAAGAGAAAAGGCAGAGAGGAAAGAAGGTTGAAGACACAGTTGCTCTTGTTGTCAAGAAGAAGAAGAACAAAGCAACTGTGTATGAATCAGATGAAGATAAAGCTGAAGCAAACTCTGACAAAGATGAATGTGAACAACTAAAGCAAGCATTGCTTTTGTTGACTAAGGCTTTCCAGAAGAAATTCTACACAAAGCCAAGCTCAAACAGTCAGGGGTATTCGTCTGGTCCAAACAACTACGCTCATAGAGAAAGGGTCGAAGGAAGTAGATTTGAAGGAAGAAGGTTTGAAGGAAGGAGAATGGAGGAGAGGAAACCAGAAGATAGAAGAGATCTTGCTGAAGGAAAGAGATCAGAGGAAAGGCAACCTGAAGAGAGAAGGTTTCAAGCAGAAGGATCAGGTCAGACAGAACCTATAACGTGCTACAACTGTGGCAAAACCGGTCATTATGCCAGAGATTGCCGAAAGCCAAAAGTCAAGAACTCGGACTACTACAAGAACAAGATGTTGCTTGCAAAGCAACAAGAGGCTGGGAAGGCATTGATGGCTGAAGACGTTTTCTGGTTCGATCATTCTGATGATGATGAAGAAGATGAAGAGAAAGATGAAGTTGTCAACCTGTGCTTGATGGGAAAGCATGAATCAGATGATGAAGCTGATTCAGAGAATGAAGAAGAGGTATGCAACTTATCGTATGCTGAATTCATAAATCAATTGCATGCCATGAATGATAAACTCAAAGAGTTAGAGTCGAACCTAAAGCGTGAAAAGGGTGTCATTACTGACAAAAACCAATCAATACAAAAACTTAGCAATGAAATTGCTGAGAAGAAAGTACTGGTTGAGGTTTTACATAAAAACAATGACACCAACGCAACGGAGAAGACAATAATTCTTAGTGAGAATTCTGAACTCAAGTCTAAACTGCTAAAACGTGAGATTGACTTATACGAGGTTACACAAATGCATTCTTCGTCTATCGAAGAAAACAAATCTTTAATTGCAAAAACGGATGCTTTGGAAAAGAAGTTGTACTCATTAGGTCAAACTGAGCAAACCATTCATCTTAACAAACCAATAGAGAACAAAGAAAGATGGGGAATCGGTTATAAGAATCCTCACTATCTTCAAAAGGGAATGTCTGAAGTGCCTGCACTTTATGATATTCTTTCTATGAAGTTAGCTAGAAGAATCCCTGAACTTAAAGTTTATTGGACTAAACTATCTGAAGAGGATGAAGCCAAAGAAAAAGAAAAACATTTAATATCATCTAAAGTTCATCTTCCATTTTATTATGCGAAGCTGAATAATAGCTATGATAAGAAACCTGAAAAGAAGAAAACTCTTTCAGATGACTTCTTTCTAAGTTATTCTGAAAAGGAAATGGAGGCGAAACCTACTCAAGGTAAACTATATGTTCCTCCTCTCGTTTTAGAAAGTAAAATTTCTGAACTCGAAAATTCCTTGTCAGATGAAAGACTTTTGATAAACATTGAACAGAATGTTTTTACAACTGTGTTTACAAATTATGTTCTTTCTAAGGCTTTAAACTCTGAGAATATGGTTAGTTCATCAAATCAAGGGTTTGATTTTCTGAACTCTAACGGTGGTTTAGATGATTGTCTTGAACAATTTGACTTTAATGCAAAACTTCCAAACCATTCATCCTTTCTTAAGAAATCTGTTGGATCAACCAGTAAGCCTGTTAACAGTGCAAAATCAACGCGAGTTGATAACTCAGTCTCTGTGAAAGCTAAAAATGCTAAAGGCAAGAAGCATTCACAGAAGCCGATCAATACTGGTAACCCAAAGAAAATGCATTCAGTTGTTTCTCTAATGTCTAACTCAAAGGTTTCAACTGTTTCAGATATGACCAAGAAATGGCAACCCAAACGGAAGCTTGACAAGACTTTTAAATCTTTTGATTCTGTTTATTGTAATAAGAATATGTCTAGTTCAGATACTTTGAATATGAATGTTGCTCCTAAATTGAAATACTCTTTTAAGCAACTATTCCTGTTATCTAAAACTGCTAGACAGTCTTCCTTTTATGATAAACATGCTTCTAATTTCTGTCAAGATTCTGCTATGCGGTTTGAATCATCTCATGTGCATTCTTATCATTATCCTACTTCATATCTATTTCAAAAGAAAAGAGGACCCAATTTGCAATGGGTACCAAAATCAAAACCTTGTGCTAACACAGCAGGACCCAAATTCAAGTGGGTACCAAAATCTAAATCTGTGTTGCAGGCACCCAATGTTTAGCAAAACATGTGGCTTCTGATTACAACAGATCAGAACCCGTACCTCAATAGAGAAAATGGTTCTTGAGTAAGACAGCTCAAGACTCGGACTTCAAAGACAAGACAATGGTTTCTGAACACGTCTGTTCAGAACCCATGCTTAAGAAAAATAGGCTTTTGAATTCATCAGTTCAAAACCCGCACTTTAATATTAACGCTCCAACGTCTTACTCATTTATAATGCTTAAAATATAAATCTGTGTTTCGTTATTTCTCCTATGCAGATCCGTCATATGTGGTATTTGGACAGCGGTTGCTCCAAACACATGACAGGACAGAAAGATATGCTGACAAACTTTACAGAGAAATACTGCGGAACAGTCAGATACGGAAATGATCAGTTTTCACCAATATTAGGCTACGGTGATATACAACGGGAAAATATAACGATCAAGAAGGTGAGCTACGTAGAAGGATTAGGACACAACCTGTTCAGCATAGGTCAGTTCTGTGACAAAGACCTAGAGGTCAACTTCAAAGCCAAGAGGTGTTCTGTTCGCACAGAAGAAGGCGAAGAACTTTTGGTCGGCACTCGAAAGTCAGACCTCTACACGATCAATTTATCAGACGTCCATACTGACAAGCAGATTTGTCTACTATCTAAAGCATCGATGCAGCAAAGCTGGCTATGGCATCGACGGCTCTCTCATCTCAACTTTCGCTACATCAACAAACTGGTCAGTGGCAACTTAGTCAAAGGACTTCCAGAGCTCAAATATGACAAAGATCATCTGTGTGCAGCCTGTGAGAAGGGCAAGATGAAGAGGGCTCCGCATAAACCGAAGCCTGAACCAAGTACAAGCGCTCCGCTAAAGCTATTGCATATGGATCTATGTGGTCCAATGCGAACTCAGAGTCTAGGAGGCAAGAAGTACATTCTAGTGATCGTGGACGACTACTCACGATACACTTGGGTCAAGTTCCTACGATCAAAGGATGAGACACCTGATGTGCTCATCACTTTCCTGAAGACGACCCAGGTGAATCTGCAGAAACCGATAAAGCTTCTAAGAACAGACAACGGCACAGAGTTCAAGAACAAAACTGTTCAAGAATATCTCGAATCTAAAGGGATAACTCATCAGTACTCTGCTGCACGTACGCCTCAACAAAATGGAGTGGTGGAAAGAAGGAATCGGACGCTAGTCGAGGCAGCTCGCACTATGCTAAGTCATTCCGACCTACCTCTATTCTTATGGGCAGAAGCAATATCTACCGCATGCTATACGCAGAACCGGTCCATGATTCACAGACGATTCAAGAAGACTCCTTATGCGTTGATCAACAACCGAACACCTACAATCAAATACTTCCATATCTTTGGATGTAAGTGTTTCGTTCTAAACGATAGGGAGAATCTCAACAAGTTCAGCGCCAAGGCAGATGAAGGAATCTTCATTGGATACTCCTCATCATCAACTGCATTCAGAATCTACTTCAAGAAGTCAAAGATGGTGATTGAAAGCGTCAACGTCACCTTTGATGAAGAGATGGCTTCCGAACAATACTGTTCAGAACCCGTTTTAACTGGAGTACTAGCTTCTGGGCAACTCAGTCCAGAACCTGCGTCTCAACAGAACAAATCAGATGAAGCTTCAACATCAACTAACCATCTATCTGATTTAGATTTATTATTTGAATTGTTTTATGACGAATTTCTTGGAACTAACATAAAGAAATCTGTTTTGGTTGACAGGATAGAAGAGCCAACGCCTACTCATCCAACCAGTTCAGACATTCCAAATGAATCAAGTACCCCGATTCATCAAGACGTCACAATTCAAATACCAACTCCTACAGTTCAAGAAGTGCCAAGTCATGCAGAGTCAGAAGAAGCTGAACCAGCAGGATGTACCGTACAGATCCAACTACAGTCGGACCAAGCTGTACCTGCTGAGTCTTCTGAACCAACAACTTCAACTGAAGCAACTATCATATCTCCTCCCAATCAAACTGAAGAAGGTGCAAGTGGATTTATAGATGACACAACTGACATTCATTCCTATAATCCACTGCCTCATGAACGTAAATGGACCAAAGCGCACCCTGCAAGTCAGATCATAGGTGATCCATCCAAGTCGGTGCAAACTAGGTCAGCGTCAATCAACTGGTGCATGCACGACTCCTTTCTAAGCAAGATTGAGCCAACTCGAGTATCAGAGGCTCTTGAGGATCCAGATTGGGTAGTCTCTATGCAAGAAGAATTGAACCAGTTCGACGCACTGCAAGTCTGGAGACTCGTACCAAAGCCTAAAGGTAAAACAATCATCGGTACGAAGTGGATCTTCAAGATTAAAAAGGACGAAGCTGGTACCGTCATCAGAAACAAGGCGAGACTAGAAGCCAAAGGATACAGACAAGAGGAAGGATTAGACTATGACGAGACATACGCTCCTGTGGCGCGTTTAGAGGCAATCAAAATGTTCTTAGCCTACGCTGCCCACAAGAACTTCACGGTCTTTCAAATGGACGTGAAGACAACATTCCTGAACGGAATTCTGAAAGAGGTAGTATACGTCTCTCAGCCAGAGGGATTTGTCAATCAAGAGAAGTCGGACCACGTCTACATTCTCGACAAAGCTCTCTACGGTCTGAAACAAGCTCCTCGAGCCTGGTATGATGTCCTTTCCACTTTTCTAGTCAAGTCTGGGTTTTCAAAAGGTACGGTGGATACCACCTTGTTCATAAAGAAAGAAAAAGTCGATATCGTTTTAATACAAATCTATGTCGACGATATTATTTTTGGTTCAACTAATACTAAGTACTGTAAGAATTTTGCAAACCTTATGGTGTCTAGATTTCAAATGAACTTGATGGGAGAGATGAACTTCTTTCTCGGGCTTCAAGTAAAACAATTTTCTACGGGTATCTTTATCAATCAATCTAAGTACATTAGGGAAATTCTCCGGAAATTCCAAATGGAAAATACAAAACCGATTGGTACCCCAATGGCACCAGGAACTAAGATTGGCACCGATCCTTCGGGAAAGGCTATTGATATTAGGACTTACAGAGGAATGATAGGTTCTTTAATGTATCTTACTAGTAGTAGACCAGACATAATGTTTTCAACATGTCTTTGTGCCCGATATCAGGCTAATCCAAAAGAAATCCATTTGACTGCTGTCAAGCGTATATTCAGGGATCTGAAGGGCACCACAGATCTCGGTTTGTGGTATCCCAAAGATACTACTTTTGAACTAACAACGTACATAGATGCAGATCATGCAGGTTGTATGTTAGACAGGAAGAGCACGTCAGGACACGTACAGTTCCTCGGTGACAAAATAGTAAGTTGGGGATCGAAGAAGCAACTTTGTGTTTCAACTTCCACGGCCGAAGCAGAATATGTAGCTGCTGCTAGCTGCTGTTCTCAGGTTTTGTGGATGCAAACACAACTTCGCGACTACGGTTTCCACTTCAACAAAATCCCGATCTACTGCGACTCCAAGAGCGCCATCGCAATAACAGCGAATCCTGTTCAACACACAAAAACCAAACATATCGACGTCAGGTATCACTTTATCAAAGATCATGTAGAAAAAGGAAACATAGAACTTTTCTTTGTAAAAACAGATTATCAACTTGCAGATTTGTTTACCAAGGCGTTAGATGAAAAGAGATTCAACTTTCTTATCTCTAAGCTTGGTATGCTAAATCTTAAGACATAATCAGTAGTTACCTATAAAAGTTCACTATTGTTTACTTTTTCCTCATATCTTTATGCTTAATTGTGAATGATATCTGTATTTCATAAGTTAATGTTCATGATTCTAGGGGGAGTATGAGAAGAAACTCATACTTGGTCAACATTAATTTGATGGGGAGCTCATAAGATTTCTGCACTTACGTTTTATGACAAATTTTTGTAATGCAAGATTTTAGGGGGAGCTCTTGAAGTCAAGGAGTTCGGATATGACTTCTGATTATTTTTTATCAGAACTCGTACTTTCAAAAGTTTTACTGCTTTTTGTCTTTTCAATTTAAGTGAATAAATTTGCTTTGACTTTGACTTAAGACTTTTGCAGAAGTTTGAGAGAAGCTTAAAAGATCATATCTTTATGACTTTAAGCTTAGCTTCATGAGATGTAAGATCATACGTTCAGGTATAATCCTTTATCTTAATCTCATATATGGTTGAAAGAAGGACAACTTTCAATCATAGAAAACATTGTTTTTAATGTTCAAACCACTTCCCGATTTTTCAGCCGATTTTATATTTTGGGAGTGTATTTTAAATGTTTTCATGATCAATATTGTGCTTTAACTGAAATAGTTAAACCAATCTGAGCATCACATGCATCATAGGAAAACAAAGCATCATTGTGCTAGGAATTAACACAACTTCAATGGAATCACCTTAACCAGTGATTTCTACCCAAGAAGTTAATCCTTAGTGATTGAGTGTGCAAAGAGAATAGAAATGAGTGTGATTAGAGAAAGCAAAACGTTTAAAAGAAAGAGCGTGTGAGAACAGAGTTAAAAAGAATATCACAACTCTGCACCAACTTTTTCTGAGCCGGGTAGCCACATTACTAGTGTTCACAAATCTTTGGTGAACATTATTGAAACAGGCAACTAACCCATGCCAACTCTTGATCAAACCTCCCTATCTACTCATTTTCTTCTCAACAAGAAAGTGTTTCACATTTTCAAAGGGGACGCAGCACATATGCTATCTGATTTTCATTTGGAAAATCTGGATATTGAAAAGAAGGAAGTCTGCCCCACCTTCGCACTTCACTCATGCACATTGAGTCTGTGTTTAACTTACTGTTGTCTCAGTGGTTTACACAAATTTTGAGCCAAATAAGCAATCATCAGTGCTTAATTCTTTCAAACACAAGCACGAACACACAAGGAATTTGTTTCTTTGTCATAACGTTTATAGAAATAACCTTTGTGGTGTTTCGATGATTAAATGGAAGCCCTGGGGGAGTCAACATCAAACAGCTCCTTTCCAATGTGTATTCGTTACACACAGTGACTTAGTGTTACTAACAGGCATTCTAACTGATTCATTAGTTGATTCAGGTGTTACATGATTATTTTGTCTAGATTTGCAAAGATCAGGATGAATAACTATTGAATTGACGGATTAGAGACTCCAAGTGGTTGACATTTCTTACTCAAAGTTTTGATGAAGTCGTTGCACTTTCCATCAAAAAGGGGGAGAATCTAAAGCATGAAGAAATGTTCAATCCATTACATTACAAGATCAAGAACTGCGAGATCAAAGTATTCTGAATACATGCTGATTTCAGATAAATTTTCTTTGAAGATACTTTGCTAAAGCATTCTGAGCTAGAGAAAGAGATTGCATCTTTTGAGCTGAAAGAGAAGATCGTATTGCCAAATCATTTTCGAAATGATCTTGATCCAAAGGGGGAGATTGTTAGGACACAGTCTCATTGGATTCAAGATCATCCAATACGAAGATCGCAATCTGAAGTTAATGCTGAAAGTTACTCTCAACAATAGTCTAGGGTCTATTCTGTAATAAAGTCAAAGTTGTTTTTAATATCTAGATATTATTTAGATATTATGTTTTAGTTTAATATTAGTTTTTATTAGTTTTTGATAATATCTTATCAGATATTATCTATCTCTCTTTTACAATCTATCTCTCTTAACAAAAGAACACACACATAACACATAATCAAGGTGTAAAGAGAGAAAACAAACAGAGAGCTTAACTCAAGAATTCAACCGTGTAATCCGCGTTTATATATCGAAACAGGTTGGTTTATCATCTATTGTTTGTTGTTTTGATTATCTAGTAACGATCACGAACTCACATTGCGGCTATTCCAAAAATAGAAAGACACTTTCGTAATTTTTACAAAATACACGGGCTGTGTGAACATGTATAATTCACATATGAACTATATGTTCATATATGAATCAGTGTAATTCACATCTGAACTCTTTTATCTGAACTCTTTTAACTGATTAATATATGAACCTTTGTGATTCATATATGAACCTTTGTGATTCATATATGAACTAATTAACTGATTCGCATATGAATTAATTAACTGTAAATTCATATATGAATCAATTGAACTAATTAACAGATTCATATATAAACTTTTGTGATTCATATATGAACTAATTAACTGATTCATATATGAACGTATAGTTCATATGTGAATCATATAGGTTCATATATGAACTCATCCTGCGTATTTTACGAAACTACCCCTTTACCTTCTATAGACCATGCAAGGAATTATCCGGTGCTTCGCGGTCAAAGCCGCAAATGTTGAGCAGATGAATAGCTAAGATTACTTCTCTATTTCTCATACATTTACCATTTCTCAAATGAACCTCTCCATATATATATATATATATATATATATATATATATATATATATTCGTAGTTTTAAACACAACATCATGCCCAATGGAGATTAAACCTACGAGTTCCAATTACGGTGCTATAATTAACCTTCTGGAAAGTGGATTGTGTGATATATATTTTCTTCTACGTTGGCATCGACTATGAGGCAGTTTTCAATTTCTTAAATGTCTACTTTTATACCTTAACTGAAGCAAAATCATAATTTCCATCTATATGCCCCATATATTTGGACATATTTTCAAGTATGAGGCTCTCAAAACCAAGCTGGATATGCTGAAGCACAAAGCAGCATATGCTGCAGGAATTTTTATAGGTTTTAATGGTCCACGGATTCAATACTCTCACCAAGATTCTACCCAAGTAAATGGCCTGTTCTTTCTGTGCTTAAAGGGCATTAACCTCTTATAAGGTATAATGTTCATGGTGCTTGGCATATCCAATTTTCAATGAAAAATGCCATGATAAATAGATTCAAATGGGAATTATGATAGTCAAGTAAAGTCTTCAAGTGTATGGGTGAATTACTGGTAAGATCTCCTTTTGCAGCTTAGTAGCTTTCAATATTACTAGATCATAATGCTACTCAAGTATGTAATCTGCCAAAGGAGATTTGCTCAGTAATTCAGTCGTACATATATTTACGGTTTTCATCTACGCCATGCATACAAGCTAGGTACCGAGATTGAAGGATGCTTTATTTGGTAACCAATTTTTATGATATAGTAAATTATTTTACATTTTAGTTGCTTTACATCTATATAGATGCACCATATGCACAGTAAAACCCCATGAAATGATGCTTAATTAATAACCTTGCACATTCCTCGGTCTCTTTGTCTTCCACAACCTCCACCCCTATATTTTCATTGAGGTGTTCAAATGCCATCTTTGTTTAGTACTGGTTTTCAGGAATATTCCTACCTTTTATATCTATACAAACTTATATTTTATTGGAGGAAGAAGATTATCATTGCTTCAGGTAAAGCAATCTCTATTTTAATCTAGTACTACATCTATAAATCCGGTTAGAAATTTGTGTTCATACATATCAGCATGGTCAGGGTTTCTTCACAAGTTATTGCTGTACCAAGCTGTCTTCTAGTTCTCTTACATGCCTTCTTCATCGACTCAAGAATTTTCATGCATGTTTTCAGATAAACATAGTCTAAAACAAAAAGGAAATAATATTAGATCTTTTTAACATTTTCCTAGGCCCATGTGTCATCTTGAAACTGAAATTGAAAACTTAAACGGAGTGAAGTACAATATGATTTTATGAAATCAGTTTCGTTGATAAAATATTAAAAATGTCGGTTAAATTTTTTCTTTTAATTGAAAAAAACTCCATGATATCATTATCATTTGAGATAAATTTATAATTTCAAGATCATAAAATGAAAGTAATCCTAAAATATTATTTTTTTTAACGGAAGGATTCATTCCACCAAAAAACTAGCAAGGAGCTAGATTACAGAAAGAAATCAATACACGACAACAGGATTACAACTCCAATTATCCCAAGTGAGAGTCTCCCCCCTTTTACATCTATTCTTAACCCACAAGAAAGCACCTCGGAGACGATAGTGCTAATCGGATGACCTTCGTTTCTAAAGGTAAGAGAGTTACGAAGATTCCAGATCGACCAACGGTACGCAGCGGTAACGACTTCCAAGGTCATGTCCCGAGCATTGTTGACTGTGTTATCACTTCCCGGATCTAAGAAATCATTTAGAGAATCAGAGATGAAAGGGAACTTACTGTACCACGTCTTGATCGTAGCCCCTGATTTCCTTGCTGGTAGAAAACTGAAGGAACAAGTGATCTTCGGGATTCAGGTGCAGAGTGACACAGGGGACATAAATCAGAATTAACATCGACTTCTCTCCTGATCAGATTTCGTTTCGTCGGAAGCCTCCCGAGCCTCGCTCTCCAGAGCAATAAGTTAACTTTCCCGGGCACCAAGCGGATCCATTTTGTGCTATGCTCGAGGTTGGTCAAGAGCGAGTCAATGATTGTAAATATTATTAATATTAGCATTATTGTCGATGTTAATTATTATTATTGAAATATTAAAAGATTATAAAAAACTATCAATGATTGTAAATTTTGAAACAAATAATTATTTTGTTGCAAGTGTTTTTGTGTTGTTACTTATAAGACACATATATGCATGCTTCGTTGATCGGATTCATTGTTCCCATGTTCAAAGTTTCATCGTTCTTTTTGTTCAGATATCAATATATAATTTGTAGTATATATATATATATACTTAATTCTAATTTATTTAACTATTTATGTAACATTGCACCAAAATATTCATAATATTTCGATACAGATTAAATTTATCCCATAATTAAAAATAAAAACTAGCAACAAAATATGACTTCGATTCACATTGAGGTCATTACACTTTCCTAAATAATGCGAAAGTAGTTTTTGAATGCATTCTTACATAACATTTTAGACCCCATTCACTATGCACAATGTTCGTGAAAATCAAGTGAATATGCGCTATTCAAATATATTTTTTCTAAACACTCATTATGTTATTACATTTCACTTCACGCAACTCTAGCAAGAGACACTTGCCAATTGTAGATAGGAACCAAATTGTCTCATAAGATCCCCATGGATCTACATAGGCACATGACACCCCACTAAAATTGTGGGAGTGAACATTACAACACACATCAAAAAAGATGCAAATAAAATTTATGTTCATGAATTCTCAAATATAACATATTTTGCATATTAAAATACTACACTACAAAGAAGGACCCTATCAGTGAATAAAAATTTCGTCGTCGATCTGTCACTGAAAGTGACTTCTGTCGCTAATTCGTCACTCAAAGTCCATTGGTGAAAAGGTGGTGGGTGATAATATCAGTGACGGAATTTAGCGACGGACAAAATTAGTGACCGAGCAATGACGAATATTTTTAGCGACGGATTAGCAACAGACCAAATTAGCGAAGTTCAGTAATGGATTAGTGACGGACATTTTAATTGATGAATTAGTGACACGTTAGTTTAGCGACAGACTTTTAGTGACGAATTTCTGTAATTGATCCATCTCTGATTGTTGGTTATTTTAAAAAAAAATTAAATATTGCATTTCTTGTATTTTTATACAAAACTTGCTATAAATTCAAATATTTATTAAATTCACTTGTAACACCCTCAAATCCACCTTAGAGAAAAGAAAAAAAATGATGCTTAACATAAAACAAGCACAAAGGTTTGACAACTGCTTACACTACCTTACACTACCTTAAACTATCTCGGTAATAGCATGTGGAAGAGTTGTTGTAGTGTCTAGCCTTTACTAGCCATATTATCCAACCCCATTCCTGTGATGCACAACTCTCGTTAGCTGAATAGCTTAGGGGTCCATAATTTTAACACAAACTCAAACAATGCAAACTATAACATTTTTATGTAAGTTCTCGCATTCAACATCAAGCATTCATTTATTGCACAATAATTAAGTTTAAACTCACACAAAGAGCTTACAACATTTATCACGCAATCACAATTATTCTCACTGACCGGATGCCCCTTATCTCACATTTTGAGACGACAAAGTCGGTCCTTACTTACGGGCTTTCACCCATTCAGCACTATCGTCCCTGGCACACACCACCAAATGCATAATTAAGCATTCTCACTTTCAGATTCCCAATAACATGGCAAATAAATAAGATTGCGTATACAAACGTAGCTCAAACTTCCGTAACACATTATCTTATACATGTGTTACAAAGAGGGTTTGTGGAACTCACCTCGATGTGTAGATTTTCCTAAGCTGCTCGTGCTCTTACCTTCAAAAACTGTAACAATCGCTACTTAATTTTTTAATAAAAATATTACTTGATCGTAAATCTCAAATGAAACTGTTATACCCTGGATTTAGTAGAAGTCAACTGGTCAGATTTGGTAGGCGAGTAGGACAGTCTGTTAGTACTTGTGGTCGGTTAGGAAAAGTTACTGGTTTGCAAGAGGTAGTATAAATAGTGTAGTTAGCTTTTAGTTGGGTGATTCTGTTTTGATAATCAATTGAGGTGAGAACCTTTGGGAAAGAACTGTCCTCTCGAAATCTAGAGAACCATTTTAATCATTCAATTAGTTGCAATTAACCCCTAAATCTATATTTGATTCCTTAGTTGAAAAATGAATGTACAACAAATGGTATCAGAGCAGTTAGATTCTGGGAAGATGATGACTAGAAGCATGATTAATCCTATGGATCTGGAGACAAACATGGGATCCATAAAGGAGAAGATGAACACGATAATGATACAACTCGATAGGATGATTATGTAGAGAAGAAGAGAGGGAGGGCTGAATCGAGTAGATCCAGGGCAATTGAAAGCAATCATTTAGAGATTTCATCTTTCAATGGAATTAATCCAGATGAGTGGATTTTACAAACGGAGAAGTATTTTACCTTGAAAGGCAGAGCAATTGGAAGTTTCTCCAAATTCGTTTAAAGGAGTTGCCTTGCGATGGTTTCAATGGGAGAATCAGAGGAGACCTTTTATACGATGGGAGGATCTGAGGAGGATGATTCTTCATCAATTCCGCTCAATAGCTGGATGTTATTCTGGTAGACAACTTCTAACCCTAAAACAGGGTGTGGCGATGGAGGGACACAATACAGAGAAGAATTGGCATGGGAAGAAAGGGGAAAATATAGAGGTTGGGAAGGAGGGAGAAGATGCAGAAGAAAGAGATCGAGATAGGGGAATGGCGAGGTTTGTTGACAACCATCTCGTGCCATTACTACCACCATCAACGTCCCCTTTGACAATTCCATCTCAATCTCCGCCGCCGTCACCATCGTCTCCTCCACCGTTGTCGTCGGCATTTCCATTGTCATCGATTCATCCTCCGTCCAAAAAAATGAAAGTTGTTACGGTCACGAGAACCCAGTCTAGGTATGAAGACTCGTTAATGTCAACAAAGTACGTTTCAGGGAATTTAATCTGGCCCAAACCTAATACATTGGGTTTAATTTGGCCCAAGCCCACGATAGACTTAAATTGGTCCATCAAATACACGACAAGAAATCGAGTACGATTGAGCGACTTTCATCGGAGGCTACCACCCCATCCACTGCTACCTCCACCGTTACCATTACCACCACTGCTGCATCTGCCTTGGCCTCCGCCGACGTTCAAGTCACCACCACTGTCGGTTTTTACACCACCGCCACCACCGGCGTTCAGGTCACCGCTACCGCTTTCGCCACCGCCACCATATCTGCTACTCTCTCCGTCGTTTCCCTCTCCACCATTACATATGCCATGGTCGACGGTGCTTTCGCCACTACAACATGATCCATCATGGAACTATACAAAGGAATCGATCGTGAACAGGCCTAAGTTTACAAATTGGGCGATGCTACAAAGAGTTCGGTGGATCGATGGTTGTGGTAAATTGTTGTTGCTACCGCCTCTGCTACCGATGTCGATACCGCTACCACCGTTTCCAATACCGCTGCTGCTACCGCCTCCGCTACCAATGTCGATAACACTACCACCGTTGCCAATACCGCCGCAACCACCACCATGCACAATCGAAGTATACTGGGAGTGGTTTCTTAGGAAACTTCAATATCCCTTCTGCAATCATACAAGTGAAATTAAAAGTGAAGTTTCTGGGAATTTAGACTTGAACCACAACCACCTCTAGAAACTAAAATTGCACGACCCCACTCAGATTAGAAGTTTTGCAGAAAAATACTTTTGTTTAGTGGAGATTGGCACAAATCATTTGTGTGATAACGAATGCTATTCACATGTTAGGGAGCAAAAGGTAAAGGAAAGTAAAAAAGCGTATGCCTCCATTGGAAGTGGTTCTCCCTTGCAAAAGATAACAGTAGAGCAGGTTGATGGCCTTAAATTCGAACTTGAAGCAAAGAAATTATCTATTAATGTCTATGTTGCAATACGTTACGAGCATCCCTTAAATGAGGAAGATGCTCAGCAGATTAAGAGGGACAAGAACATGAGGTTTGTGATGTGGGTGATGTTGTTTATTTACCCTCGATTTTCCATTTCAGCAACCGGGTCAAGGATTCATTCACTCCAGAATGTCCTTGGGGAAGATACAATTTTTTTGAGGCTTGCGATTGATATTATATTATCCTCTCTAGTTATGGAGATTATTTGACACCTCTGAAAATTGTGCATTCCTCACTTGGTGGATTCCTTGGTTCTCTTACTCTTGTACCAACCACCCAACATTTAGAAGCAAAACAGAGATCAAAATTGGAACTGTTTTGAAAGAAAACGGGTGCTTGTTGGCTGACCAGACTGAGGTTAGGAAGGTTGGAGTTGGGCGCAAAAATAATGGCGGCAGACTTCTTGGAATGAAAGACACACATTTGTTAAGGCGTGTCGTGAAGCTGGATTAGAAGAGTCTATATTTTCTTAAAGCCAATTGGGAAGTTTATGCTAGAGGGCTTAAACAGTTCATTATCTTCTTCTGGAATCTAGAATTAGAAGGAAAATATACCCTGTCTACACATCAGGATGTTAGGGATGTCACACAATGGTGCAGGGATGAAGTTGACAAATTCCTTGAAACAAAATCTACAAGTCTCCGTTTTTCAATTGCAATAGTGTATCCGTTCCTTTTCTTTTTCTTTCCACCTTGAGGACAAGGTGAATGTTGTGGTGCGAGTATTGCTATACCCTGGATTTAGTAGAAGTCAACTGGTCATATTTGGTAGGCGAGTAGGAGAGTCTATTAGCACTTGTGGTCGGTTAGTAAAAGTTAGTAGGTTAAAGTTGGTTGGCGAGAGGTAGTATAAATAGTGTAGTTAGCTTTTTAGTTGGGTGATTCTGTTTTGATAATCAGTTGAGGTGAAAACCTTTGGGAGAGACCTGGCCTCTAGAAAGCCAGAGAACCATTTGAATCATTCAGTTAGTTGCAATTAACCCCTAAATCTATATTTGATTCCTTAGTTGAAAGATGAACGTACAACATGAACTCCCAAACTTAATACAATTGTTTTTGGGGTCGATAAACATCAACCATAAATACATTGTTTACGATCAAATACCACACACACACACACACACACACATATATATATATATACTAGTCATGTACCAAGGTGGCGGGATGTGTTTAGACCAAAAGAGAACATGATGATAAAAAACAATATCATTAGCTAACTGAAGATGATCACATTGAAAATAATAACCCTAATAATACGCCTATAATCCGATAGCGTTCAAGTTTATAGGGGACTATACATTTCACTACCATAATCCAAAGATTATTGAATGTAATCAATTATAAAAGGCGACAATTTATTTCTATTGGGTCTCTCATATTACATGAAAATAACCAGATATGACAACGGGAGTAGTATGAAAATAACCGGATATAGCTATAAAGCAAGAGGAACTCTCATGTAGATGGTGCAAAACAAATGAATAATGGAAACAATGGAATGTGGATTTTGATGCATCTATACTCCTCAACTTACATAGATCACCAATCTGTTAGACTAATCCCGTTTAGGGATGCTAACTGTTGTGACTGTTCACGAAGAGACATACCTGTTCATGTTCATGAAGGGATGCGATGATCATGAAGGGATGCGATGGTTCATGAAGGGATGCGATGATCATGAAGGGGTGCGATGGTTCACGAAGGGATGCGATGGTTGGAAAATAACCGTCATCATAGATTAGTATAAATAGAACACTTTGTTTTACGTTTTGTAGAGAGATGGAACCTAATTGTACAAATATTCATATTTGATTCAATAAACAACAAAGTTTGAATCAATCTTTTTACTTTTGTTATTACCTGATTCGTGTTTGATTGAAACCCCACTGGGCAACACAATCTAATGCCATGAAGCTGATACGTAAAGAAAAATAAAATCCATGTCTAGCCTGCCGATGTCCGACTCTTCTGCAAATAATCCGTATCTCCTTCACATTAGCAAACACAAGAGCTATCAACAATATTATAATTGATGCAACTAAAAATTTACATACTGCTATTCTCACCTTAACTCCCATTCTTACCCATCAAAAAACAACACAAACTTCACCATGAACTAATTAATAGACATCACAAAACTTGCTCAGGATTTCATATGATAAGCAATTTAAGAGCAAAAATCATACTGGTTTATTCATGTTTGTGAGGAAAATACAAGTAATTCTATATATTTAAGCTACCTGCTTCACAAGCCATACATCAGTCCAGTATTCACAAAATGTCAAAAAACGCATATGTACTTGATAAGATGTAGGTAAAAGTCAATTCGGTCGCAGTCTAAATCCAAACCTGATTTTATAGCATCTGCAACAGCTTCACGAGTGGTTGTATAATCTTGATTGTCATAAAATACTCAACAGTCACAATTATAAATAGGAAAACAAGATAGTGATGGAATCAATTCAAATGCAAAAGAAATTGTAAAATTTGAGAAAGAGAATAGTTATGGTAACCATTGAGACATCATGTTCCATGAGTGATTTCTTATTGAAGTCTAGGGTTGGGAGAAGAATTAAGACTTGGAGCAGAACTGAGACTCGAACCATTTAAATAATTTTTAATCGATGATTTAATTAACCAAAGCAACTCAAAAATACCCAAATCAATCGGAAGTCTTAAGAACCGTCATCGTCTTCAACTCCGGCATTTGTCTAGATCTCTGTTGCGCCATCTTTTTCATGTATAAATTCTTAAGAACCATCATCGTCTTCAACCGTTATCCTTTTTTTTTGTATAATATGTTTGCATCTTAGACTCATGTTATAGTAGATTACATCATCGTCAAGGTTATATAAAGTACCATACTTTCCCGTAGGCTCTTCTTGCAATCTACGAAAGGAATAAAAGAAGAGAAGAAGAAATGGTTCTGGAAAAGGGGGGGTAGGTTTTTGATGTTTCAACCGGGGAAAAAAGGGTGGGGGAGAGCATAAAGGATTTAAGTTTTTGAGAAATTTAAAATTTTTTAAAAAGT
The DNA here is from genome assembly GCA_954870635.1 of Arctium minus. NCBI lineage: Eukaryota > Viridiplantae > Streptophyta > Magnoliopsida > Asterales > Asteraceae > Arctium > Arctium minus. The sequence goes on along the minus strand of OX941088.1, from coordinate 60,080,239 downwards.
CTTAAAGGTTTTGAATTCCAAATTTTGAACTCTCAAATTTTAATCTAGTTAAAACTTCAAAAAAATTTAAACTCGATTTTTTTATGATTGTACTAGTTAAAATTTTCTTAAATTTTTTTAAAACTTTTGTGAATGTCGAACTCCAAAAAAGATTGTTAAAATTTTTAACTTAATGGACGTATGTGTATGTATGTATATACATGACACGTAATGTATAAGTTGTGTACTCATACGATGCATCGATCTGTAATTATTATTTTTTTGACAGTTTTATCGTAATCGTGGGTGATCTGGAATGTATATATCTATGAAAGGTATTGAGCTTTGATGGGTTATAGTGTCTCTTAAATATTTATTGGGTATTCATGGGTTTTAATGGTGCTTAATGAACTTCATTGGTCCTTTATGGGATTTAATGTCTCTTAATGAACTCTAATGGGTCTTGATGGGTCATATTGGACTCGGTGACTGTTAATCAACATCATTGGGTTTTCATGTGCTTCGATGACACTTATTTAACTATATTGGGCTTTCAAGGGTTTTAGTGACTCTTAACGAAATGTATTGGGCCTTCATGGGCTTCAGTGGCTCATATTGAATTGTAATTGGCATTGATGGCTCAAAAACCCAATTGCATATGCATGTTTGTTAATGTATAAGTTATGTACTCTTAATGAACTTTACTATGATTAATAGACTCAGCGACTTTTAACTTAATTAGGCTTGATGAGTTTAGCGGCCCTTAATGAACTCAAATAGGCCTTACTAGGTCGTATTGGACTCATTAACTGTTAATTAACCTCATTGGGTATGTGCTCCAGTGGATTTTAATTAAATATATTGGGTATTTTATGGGATTCAGTGACTCTCAATAAACTATATTCGTATTGATGGGTCGTATTGGACTCGTGGCTTTAATGAACTCTATTGGTCATATATGAGCTTCAGTGTCTCTTAATAAACTACTTTGGGTCTTCATGGGTTTAATAGCTCATAAAGAATTGTATTGAGCATTCATGGGCTTTAGTAATTCTTAATGAACTCTATTAGGCTCACATGTAGCTGTAATTTACAAAAACTCAAAACATAAAAACTATAGATTGGTTAGTGGCTCTCCAGAAAGTCTAGAATCACCTATGTCGGTGTATTGAATAGTGAAATATGACATAAATACCACAACAGCGTAAATCTGTCACCAACAACTTCCTTTTGACTTTCTTTGTTCATTTTGTCCACTTAATGCATCCAAACTAAAATACAAGTATGGAACAATTGTGAGTATATAACTTTTGTGAATGATTTACATTTTAAGCACTTAGATTTATAGTTTATATACATATACATGTTGACCCTTACTTATATAGTGTTTAATTACAAGTTAACAACTGGTACTTGTAAGAAAAAAGTTAAGGACTTCATTATGGTGTTGCTATTGAGAATGAGATTGTCATGATGTGAGGAACGTGTAACACCTGTATTTTTCGGTAAATAAAGGTCAACCGGACATTTTCACAACATAGAAATGGTGGGATTCTTATTGGGAAAGCATTACTTAAAGTTCTCAAGAGAATCAAGGGCCTTGGCGTTGAAAGAGTCGGATTTTGGGGCTTGGTACAAGCCCAACGACTATGCCAAGCGACTGTGACAGTGTCACTGTTGCCTGGCAATGTCGCAGATGGAGGAGTACCTTATGTACACACCATGCAACTATGCCCTACGACTTTGACACTGTCATTGTCGCATGGGCAATGTCGCTCACGGGGCTGAGAGGCTAGTTAAAGCCCGAATTTCACCTATTCTTCTCATTCTTCACTTCCAATCTCTTCCCTTCCTCTCCCAAAACATTTCCTCCCTCTTCCACATGAACCCTAACCGATTTTTGAGGCTTTTCCATGAAGATCAAAGTGTTCCCTCTCCATATTATGTAAATAACTTTATCTTTTGATGCAAGATTATGTTCCCGCCTCCAACACTAGAGATTTTGGGGTTTTCTAGGTTTTCACCAAAACCTAAGTGGTAAGTTTATCCTCTTCTTTCCTAAACCTTATTATGAGATATAAATGCTCCATTGGTGATTCCCTAGTGGTTGGTTTCTCAAATTTTGGGTTTGATGAATTTGGATAAATTGGGGATTTTGATGTCAAATGTTTGTGGATCGATTCTAAGTGGTTGAACATGTATATTTACGATACGAAACTCGTGGACCTATGTTTTGGAAGGATTTGCTTGTGGATTCTAGTTTCTTCAAGGAAGCTCGAGTTGGGATAAAATCTAGATTTAGCCTAAATCTAGCAAGACAAGTTCAAGTTAATTTGTGAAAACACTGTACATGCCAAAATGTTCATTTTAAAGTGTTTTGTGTTTTACATGAAATTGTTAACTGCTGATCATCTGATAAATTTTGGTTATTTGGAAGTGTTTAACTTTATAAACTTATAAACTACCCACTTTTGGTGATTTTTGGGATTTTTTATGAATGTATCATAATGGAGACGTTTTGATAACCATTTTCACAAATGGAGGGTATTTGGTAAAAATGCATTTTTGTGGCTATTGGAAATAAGTATATTTTGTGTTGTGAAATGTTTTGAAAATACCAATGTACAAGTCATTGGAGTTTGGTCATTCCCAACCCTGTTTACCTTTCGGTTATTGTAAATCTCTGTGGTTTTTAGGAAAGATGTATTTCAAGTAAATTGTTGAGTAAATCTTTAATAAGGATGTCTTAACGATCTACTGTACGCTTGTTAATCCTTTGGAGTGATTGTACTTTTAATGTGTGATATGGAAAATGTTGACCTTGTGCTTTGGGACGTTTGAGAGAGCCAATGGGGTTATAAACTTGTTTATAGAATGACTTTGTTAAAATCTAAATGGTGTTTGAGTGTATTCATGCATTTTTGGAGCATGTGTTTGCATAAACGTGGTCGGTTGCATTTTAATGTATATTGTGGATTTTATCATATGGTCATTTGACTGGTTGAGCCTAAGGCTCGGTTTTCGGCTTTGTCAGGTCTCGGGGACTTTTGTCCGGTTTTAATAACTTAAAGTGGAGCTTTAGGTGTGAGTTGCATTTATTGCACTTTATGGACAATACATGTTTTGAGTGCGTGTGTCATTTATTGGGAGTCATGTATTTTAGACTGTAATGCATTTGGATCCATAGGCATGTGAGTCAGTCATATTTAAGGATGAGGAGTCTTGATATTCTCACCTTGGGAATTATGCCGTGTTGGCATCGATGTTGTCCCAGTTGTTTGGCGAAGAGAAACCTTTATGGGTTGTACTTCGAGACCATGGGTCTTGGGATTGGATGTCTAATTCTTGTGCACGAGGGTTAGACGCCATGAGTTTTCAAGTAAGGAGTTGAGGCTCCTATCTTGAATGCTAGGGAGTAGGCACTAGGGGTCGAATGAGTACCCTAAAGATGAAACTCCACTAGAGACCGAACAGACAATAAGATCGTGTATCCTTTATGTGTCGCTCTGTGGAGCACGCAATGGGCGATACAGTGTTTTGTTACTTGAAATAAAGTTCGACTAGAGGTGTAGCTCGGCAGAGCAGGCAATACAGTTACGATATGAGGTGTAGTTCGACAACGTGGCTAGGTGGCTTAACTTTGTGTTCCGCAACATACCACAGAATCGGGTCTCCCCCGTCACCGGAAGGTGTTATTTGGGTATTAAATGGTATTATTTTATTATCCATGTTTTCGGTGACGTTTTGTATATTCAGTTTTTTTTCGTGATTTATGGGCCGAGTATTATGCCCTCCCGTGTTTGGGTATTTCGAGAAATTAAGTCTTATCCGCAATTTCATAAAATGGGGAGTTTAATTACTATTCACGTTTTGGGTGAATTTGGGGTTGAAGTTGTTTTACGAAAGAATGCTCATGTTTGATTACTTGTTTTTAAAGGTGTGTGTTATTGGAAAATGAGTCGTTTATATTTATAGTAAATTATTTTAAAAGATAATGATATAAACTGCATTCTTACTTTTAACAAATATATTTGTTTAATGTTGAAAACTCTTGAACTCACTTAGGCGTTATCCTAACCTTTTTATTTGTCGGCATGTGCATCAGATTACGGTGGGGGAAATGGTTCTAGCGTTCCTGCGAAGTTATGAGTGCTAGATGTATGTGCAAGAGTGAGTGGCTTGGTGAAGTCTTTCGCATTAGTGTTGAGAAGAGCAACTTGTATTTGGGTTTAGTAACACCCGACCTTGAGTTAGTCTCTATGTAAGATTTGATTTGTTATGTTGATGGAAAATTTTAGAATCGTATTTTAAGTATGGACTTGTCGCATGAAGTTTTATTCAATCCTTGAGGCATATTTATAATTTTTTTAAATTAGTTGCTCTTTCCAAATTAAGGGTGTTACAGAACGAGGGTTACTCATCTAGAAGTGTTGTTTGATCAGATGACCGTGAAAGCCATTGATAAGTACGAGAAATGGTTTAACAACTTCACAACTCATTGGTGTGAGAAAATGTTTCTCCGGAATACTTTTTATGGAACGATGTTCCACAAATAAACATCTCAGTTATTTTCCAAAAATTATCAGTTTGTTGCTTACTAATTTTTAGTGTAAGCTATAACTAATCATGATTTGATTTTTATATATTATTTATTTTCATCCTAGGAGAAGTTCCATTTTCCACTTAAAGATGGCATCATCGAGGATTCGAGGGATTGGAATATGCAAAGAAATTATTTTGAATGGTTGTATGTCATGAAACAATATTGGCACAACGTTGGGGGAGAGACAAACACTGAGGCGGCGAAAACATACCCATACAATAATGGGCCTCTAGATAAATGGGTAATGTTATAGGATCATTGATCTTCATAATCACAAAACGTAAATCAACAATTATTTATACTATTTTTATACATGCAATTATTTATAACAGTACCATGTGTTCATGTTAAATAGGCTATTTCTCAAAGAAACAAGATGAATAAGGCCATAATGTCTATGTTGGGAGGGCATGGCTCTAAATCTATTGTAGCATATTTTCGTGAAATCATACGTTATATGAATTACTTGTATATCTTCTTTTATTTTATGTGTCATGATTATATAAAAATGTCTTTTTCAAACTAAGCGGCAAAATCTGGTCAACCTCCTAGCACGATCGACAAGTTTGAACAACTCCACTAAGAGCAAGATGGTTGGCTGAGTGAGGATGCAGAGAATGCACATGTAAGTTAACTTTTTAATCGAATCTCTTTTGTTGCTTCATATGATTTTTTTGATCATTTAATTTAAATCATTTCTATCCAATCATTATCTATAATACATTGGTTCTTATATTTATTTTTATTTTTATCTAACAAGAGATGATTCAAAGACGAGCATCACAACATACACATGTTGTCTCGTCTGATCAAGGTGATACTGCACAATTTCCTGCGGACATGGATATCGTTTCTGATGTGCCAGGCTCCCAATCCCGACATAAAAAAGGGATTTGGATCGTTGCCTAGGATCACATAATTTGGGGGAAAGCGAGTACGTACTTCGATCTCCACCTCTAGCACACAACAACAAGAACACATTGACAGAATCATAAAGGAACACAAGCATGCAACTCAAACATTATACGACTGCCCAACATGATTTTTTGATGGAACAAACGCAAGATATGAATGAGATGAAAAAATTGTTTCAACAAATTCAAGGCTTTATACCCCGAATTAAATATTCTTTAGCATTTGTTATCGCTAGTACGAGCTCTGCCTCCACCTCCAGTTATCTTTGACGATACAACTACCAATCAACCATCGGAGGTAGTCCATGAGGAAGATAATGTTGCAGAAATCTTGACTAGTATATTTCATCTACTCTATTTATTGTATATGTTGAAAGATATTTTTATGTGGTAGGGATTATGATTAAAAGGTTTTTATGTATAAATAGTCAATTTATGTTTTAAGTTGCTTTTATATTTGCTTATCATTTATTTTTATTGACAAAAGTTCATCCAAATGCGTCCGTAAATGTTTCATTATAAGGTCCACAACTTTTGCGGTCAGGTTATTGCTCCGGTAAAAAGGTTGACAGAAAAAATACAATCAACTTTTGCCGACGAGTTTCTGTGTCATCAAAAACTTGACCAAAAAAGTGAAACTTAACTTTTGCCGATGAGTTTTTGTGTCCGTAAACAGCTAAGCAAAAAAACAAACTTTTGCCGATGGATTTTTGGGCTGATAAATGTTTGACCAAAAAGTCAAAGAAAGTTTTGCTGACAAAAAAATTATGTCGGGAAAAGCATTTAATCGTGGGGAATTTTTTTTATACGATTACTTAAAAGGTGCCGACGACTATATTTCGCTGGCAAAGGTCTTTCTTGGCTGTCTATGTTATTAGCCGGGAAAAACCCTTGTAGTGGCCAACTTTTCACGGAAACTTTTGTCGATGGAAAAGTCCGTCGGCAAAAGGTTTTGAGCTTTTGCTGGCGACTTGCGAGACTTTTACCGGCGACATTTTCCTCCGGAAAAAGTAGTTATTTTTGTAGTGGCAGTTTGGAGTTACAATTTGTTCGATGAGTTACACATGAATTTTTAAAATGGGTTGGATGCATTATTTAATGTTTTATGCAAAGATTTGCTAATTTTATTCGTGATTTTATCATATGTTTCATATGGGTAAATCTGTGATATTTTGAACATACATAATCATGTGTATTTTGACATTTGTGTCGCAATGGGGTGTACGATGGTCATAACTATAAAAAATAGAGATGTTATGTGAGTCCGTTGGTCAAGACCCAACTATGAGGGCAAGCATGTTGTGTGAAAAATTTTCTGGTTGTCGGATTTAAGCCGTAATAGCGAACATGTTGTGTGAGTTCGTCAGGTGAAGTTGTTTGGAGTAGACACCCTCCATAACATTGTTGCTTTGCGAAAGTTGCTATTTTCGTCAATTGCATGCATAATTTATGAAGCTTTGTGAAGATTGCTTATTGTTGATCCAAACTCTCTCAGTGATTTGATAATGACCCTTTAAAATACTTAGTGAAATTTACATGTAACATCTGTATGTATTAGTGTTTCACCATCAACAATCAAATATTTAGTGCATTCAATATCGCTGATAGTTTCTTTGTAATATGTTAGATGTAATCCCTGAAGACAAGTTTCACGACAAAGATGTTCACCACTCACTCGAAGACAAAGCTTTTGAACAAGCGACAAGTCTACTCGTGATCTGATGCGAACATAAGTGAAATCAAGACAAGTCTACAACACACGGAGAAATCTGAAGAAAAGCTTCAACGATCACTAAACTTCCTTTGAACTCACTGAAGGAAGAGATATTCAGCGATTGATGATCACAAAAGCTTATGATTCAAGTTACTTTTGTCTTTTCCTTGCACACAAAGTACAACTGTTATAAAAGACATACATCTGCGACAAGTCGTACAACAACTCTTGAAGACTACATTGTTCACCACTCGGCCAAAAGCATGTCGCCAAAAGTCAGAGGCATGCAACCAACCAAAGGGTGATACGTGTAAATTACTCTGCCATGCATTTAATGCATGGCGTATAAATAGAAAGGTAGAGACTCTCTCTGCAGAGTAACCTTCTATCTATCTCTTAGTGAACAAAATATTAGAAACCCTTGATTTCTATATTTCCTCAACCTTTCTTCTCCAATTCTTAATGCAAACATGTGTCTGATTCTTAAGTTTGTTTAGATTAGGTTTTACTTAATCTTGTTATGCAACAAACCGTAAATTGTGATTTGATTCTTCAATAAACAATTTATTAAACTGAAAATTTGTGTTTCTATTCACCCCCACCCCTTCTACAAACTTGTTAAGCACATTCGGGACCAACACTTATTGTAAACATTGTCGTTTATGCATTAAAACCGTGGATTCACTGTGTCCTACGCTCACCCAAACCCTTTAAAAACTTTTGCAACTCAGGGAGCTATTATACTGAGAAAAAAAAGTTGGATAAATATAGATATGAGGATAGCAACCTGAAGAAGAATATATGCAGATCAAGACATTGATAAATATAGAACAATGTTAGAGATTTTATTTCTACTGCAATTTAAGTGTTGCTTGATCTTGGGATATTATTTATGATATATTGAAGTATTCAAAATTAATTTGAACATGGAGTTTTAACAAGTTCTACTTATGCATCATTAACTTGTAATCTTGAATTTTTAGTAATTTTTAGTATGATTGATTGGTTATCATTTTATGCTAAAATATAAATCAATATGTGTTTCAAACTAAACATTTATAAAATTCTCATTTTGTAGTTTAAATTAAAGTCTTACTATAATTTAGATTTAAACAATGTAATTTATTTTAGTTTCATCGATGAATATTTTTATAAAGATAATGATGAACTTTTATAAAGATAATTATAAAGAAATTTGTTAGGGGTCAATGATCACTTTATCTAAATATTAACTATATTTAAAATATATGGGTAATACATTTTAATAGAAAATAAAAATCAGTATTTTATCTCATAGCGTTTATCGGGTATTTATTATGTTTATTTTTAGTGACAAAAAAATATTGCTCACTAACAACCTAAAATTGGTCACTAAGATCGTTTAGTGACCAAAATTTAGATTGTCACTTTTTGTTACTAAAGGTCCGTCACTAATTTACGATAGTGGTCGACCAAATACAAAAATAGTCATTTATTAGTGACCAAATTAAAGTGTTCACTATGTTTGTGACGACTAAATTGGTCACTAAATTTCGTCACTATGTCGCTAAAAGTTGTCACTAATTGTTTTAAGATAAAGGCTCCGTTAACGTCCGTTAACTTCTATTTGTGACGAAAAAAAGTGGTCACTAATAAGAAAATATGAAGAAAAAAATTGTCATTAGTTTCTACTATAATTGTTATTACTAATTCGTAACGATAAAAATCTAGAATGTTAATTCCATTCCCATAACATAAATTCTTTGATACATGATAAAACAAAAGTGAAAAGTTTGTTGTAAATGCCTTTCATTGATTTCTAAGTCCAATGGTGTAACCACCATTGTTTGTGAGGAAGATAATGGTACATCTTGGACAGTAACCTTTATTACCATTGTTCGTCACTGTTTTAGCCATAAATATTTAAAGTTTGATTCTAACTTAATATAGTTACGGGACATGCAAGAAATCACTTGTTTGTTGTGCACCCTTTGCATACCAAGTGTCTCACCCATTGACGATCTATCCGTATTAGCAAAATTTACAAAAACCAATTTACAAGATTAACATTCAAACATGAAGACATACAATGATAGTTATGTCAAAAGCCAATCATAGGATTATTGTATGTTTGGACATTTGTCCTTATATTTATTTGTAAAATTATAATATATATTGTTTCATTGTTATGTTTATAGTTTGTTCTATATTATATTTAACTATAATTAAAACCTTGTAATAATGTATTATAATTATCCTAATCAAATATTACTTCGGGCAGAAGGTTGATTAATATATAAGGATTCATATGGAGATATATTATATACATATGGGTACAAGAGGAGGATCACAAGTATCCGAAATGATATGCTGTGAGAAGACTACATTGGATGTCATATAAGTGTCGTAAGTGTTCTAGGTTGTCATTTTACATGAAGTTTTGACTTTCGAACATTGAGTTTGTTGTGAGCGAGTGACTTACTTTGATACTAGTGTTAATCACTCTGTTAACTCAGTGAGTGAATGATAGTTGGTTATATCATATATCGCATGGTGTGTTTATAATCTGTACCCCCACCCTTTTTAGTGGTGAAGGAAGTATTGCTTTAGGTATATTGCTATTATTGATAGGAGATCCTTGGAAGGGGTTGTTCCTCCAATGTACTTTTTCCATACAAACCTGTACAAAAAAATTCATTATTTACATCGGTTCAAGGCAATCAAACACTTAAAAAGGCTTGTTCCTCCAAAGTGTTGGAAATAATCTTGCTATGATGAACAAATCACAGGTAATAGTATGAATACACTTGCTAATTTTATTGATACTTGCAATTTTTGTTCATACAATTTACAAATACATTGACCCTATTTATAAACACTGAAAAGGTGCCATCGAACCATCGCAATGGTTCGGTAAAGGTTGTGTTGTTTCATGAAGCATCATACCTCTTCATGAATGGTCACACCCTTTCACGAAGCATCATACCTCTTCATGAATGGTCACACCCTTTCACTTTATATAAACATACATAAACTAAATATTCTTGACTTATATGGATTAATAAGTTAGTATTCAACATTCCCCCCTAATTTATTAATCCATGCCTTCGATATCTTCAAGCTCCATCATCTTTATCTTGGGCAGATTGCAGCAAGTCTTGCTCTCTGAACTTTGGCTTGTTTCCACTTCCTTTGTCTTTGTTTTTAACACGAACTATGTCCTGAACTTCCTCTTTGATTTGACTTCTTTCTTCCTTGTCTTTAATCTCATCTCGATCATATTTGTCAGCTTTGTCAGTATCTTCCTGTATTATTTCATAATCTTGAATCTTCAACAATTTGTTTCTTGTAGTACTTGTATCATGCTCTTCTGGTTCAACTTTCTTGATGTCTTTCTCAATTTGGCTTTCCTTTGGAAATAGTGTTTCATGATGCTTCTTGTATTTGCCCTTGTCAACGCTTGGTTTATCTTCTTGATGTTTTTTCTCTAAAACAACTTCATGATTTTCTTTCTCAATCTGTTCTTCTTTTGACTTTAACTCTTTCATCTCTTTGCTTGTGCAATCTCTCAACTTTTCCAGGTTCTCTAACTGTCTCTGCATTTGCTTCTCAAATGCTATCTCTCTATTTCTCATTTTCTTCTCAAACTCTTGTTTCTCCATTTCTATTTCTTGAAGTATTTCTAACTTCCATAACTCTAGTTTGCCTTTCAAATCTATTTCTATCTTTGACCTTATGCCTTCTAACCTTTCTTTTGGAATTTCATCCTTCTCAATGACAATTCCATTCCACCTTGGTTCTTCTTCTAAGGATGTCATCTCGTTTTCATCCTTACTCATAGCCATCAACAACGTTGGTTCTAAATCTTCTTCCACAAGGTTTGATATTTCTTTTCTATGGTCTGGTTTTGGACAATCTGCAGCATAGTGTCCAAACTTATGACAATTATAGCATTCTATTTCTCTAATATCTCTTCTATGGTAATTTTGATCTCCAGGGTTTTTCCTTCTTCTATCATAACTATCTTCATTCTTACTATCTCTTTCGAATCTTCCTCGGTCTCTTCCTCGTGTCTGAGTACCACCTCCTCGTCTACCATTTCCATAGTTGTGTTCATAATTTCTGTCATTCCCTTGACGTGTGAACAACAACTTCTCACTATTATCTTCCTGACTTTCTTTTCTAAACTTAATCCTTTCTTCATAAGTCTTAAGTTTCCCGATAATCTCCTCTAACTTTACAGTCTTGAAATCAACAATCATTTCAATGGTTACTACTACTGGTACAAATTTCTCTGGTACTGCATTAAGTACCTTCCGTACTTTGGTTTGCTCATCAAATGTTAATCCATATGTGGCAGCCTTTGTAATAATACTCATCAACTTCCCGGCATATGAATCTATTGATTCATCTTCTTTCATTATAAGTCTCTCGAATTCTCATTTAAGTTGTTGCGAGTGTGCCTGTTGTACATCTTCTGTCCCAATAAATCTGGACTTTAGGGAATTCCAAATTTCTTTTGCTGTTTCACATCCCGCGACTTGCATTTGCAAATCTTCTGGTAACCCTTGAAATAGGTATGCTGACGCAGAATTATCCTTTTTTACATCAATCTCTTTTGATGTATTTGTTCCTTCTACTAAATCCCATACTCCATTTGCCACTAGTATCTTCTTCATTCTTAATGCCCATAATGTATAGTTCGTTTTATTTAGAACTGGGCATTGATATAATGATAACGGTGTGGCGACTTCTCTATAAATAACATTGTTATTTTCTTTTTTATCTCCCGTCATATCCTTTTGTTTTTTTTTTTAAATCTTTATGAGTGTTTGTCGCGTGAATCAGGAACAGGGTCTTCGAACCCCTTCGTCTTCTTCGTTCAAATCCTTCGCCGGCGACCCTTTTAATCGACGGTTTCTTTGTCGATTGTTTTCCGGTTTACTTCGGTGGCTTTGGACAATGATTGTCTTGTTGAAATACGCCCGATTGCGTTCTGCTTTGATCGGGGATGTGATTTGCGGTGTTTCTCACTGTTGGTTTGTCTCCGGTTGTCTTCTCCTTAAGTGGCAATTGTCTCCTTCGCACAACCGGTATGTTTCTTTCTCTCTATTCGATTTTTTTTAATCGAACTAGGGTTTCTCTAACCCGTTCTGAAGAACGATCTAATCCCGATCGGTTCTTCTCTTAATCGATTTTCCCTATTGATCTAATCCCGATCAATTCCTTCTTTCTCACTTCTCTACGATCCTTCCTTTGGCTCTGATACCACTTGTTGGAAATAATCTTGCTATGATGAACAAATCACAGGTAATAGTATGAATACACTTGCTAATTTTATTGATACTTGCAATTTTTGTTCATACAATTTACAAATACATTGACCCTATTTATAAACACTGAAAAGGTGCCATCGAACCATCGCAATGGTTCGGTAAAGGTTGTGTTGTTTCATGAAGCATCATACCTCTTCATGAATGGTCACACCCTTTCACGAAGCATCATACCTCTTCATGAATGGTCACACCCTTTCACTTTATATAAACATACATAAACTAAATATTCTTGACTTATATGGATTAATAAGTTAGTATTCAACACAAAGTAACTTAAAAAGGTTTGTTCCTCCTAAGTACTTAAAAAGTTTTCAGTAGATACATCAATTTGAAGATATCAACCCTTTAAATGATGAAAGTGGAGCTTAGCTGTCATGATAGCAACAATTTGACCATTAGAAATTTGCTTTAAGAGAAATTTTATGAACAATTAACTTGCATCTGCAACGTAGGTGTTAATTATAAAATCCAAACGACATGTAAACTTGCCACTTAGATGTTTTGTGTAAAGTTAAAGAGAACAAAAGAAACAGAGGCCGTGAACTGCAAAATACAATTGGAGTTTATGAAGATCCCAGGCTAATCAAAATCAAAATCATGCTCAAACTCAAATTGCTACGTCGAGCTGACCTGAAGTTAAAGGGTTTTGGATCTTAAAAATGATGTTGGGTTTAGAGAATGGAGAAAATAAAACCTTCTACCAATGAATTATATGCTACAGATGTTGGGTTTAGAGGATGGAGCCACTCAATACATTTGTCCTGACATCAAATTGTGGAAGGAAAAAAAGCATCTTTTTCAAAAGTAAACTCTATGAATTACCTCTTCAAAAAAGTCTATTCCTCAAAAACAAATTCTTCAAAAAAATCCAATCTAATCTTCAAATGGAACCTCTGAACCTACCAAAATAGAATACGATTGGGAGCATCGAGATCTTCTTTTTTCCTGGTAAAAGCTTGAAGAGAGTGGAAGAAAAGTCAAGAAATGAATGAAATATTAGAACCTTCTACTTTGGTGGTGGTGTGAGTTAAAGGTAGTCGAAAGTCAAAGTTATCCATGAACAACTTGTACATCATGCATAATAATATGTAATTAAGAAATTTTAAGAATTAATGCATAAAAAACTTGTACTCAATGCATAAAACCTTGCGTTTAAGAGTTTTTATGTAAATGCTTATTAATGTAGTATAGACATAGATATAGATACAGACACATACAAACACACACACACACACAAACGAGAACAACATCTATTTAAGAAAACATGAAAATGGCCGAGTACATACAAAATCATTTATGATTCACGTACAAAATCATATATGATTCACGCGACTATGTGCGCGACATGTGAGTCGCAGTTGACATCGCCCACGTCCGAATTTTTCGGGTAGTGCAAAATCACATAAGATTTTGTACACCATCCGCTTTTTTTGCCGTTTTCTTGTTTTCTTAAATAGTTAACGTTCTTGTTTGAACCTTCCTCTCTCTTTCTCTCTCTCTCTCTATATATATATATATATATTTGTCCCTCCTTTGTGATGGATGTGATGTCTCTATGCCCCTTGAGAAAATGACATTGAGGAATCACATGCATGCTTAAGTGATTGATAAGTGGAATTTGGTATCTATTTTATTAGTACATTAATAAACTAGAAAATAGGGATTTGATGTAATATATATGACATGTCAATCCCTCGTGTCTAATTTAGACGTCGAGAATAAAAGGACATAACATGCACACACCGACAATGCTTGAAGAACACTAAGAAAATGAACAAGGTCTGGCGGCCTGCTAAAAAGCAACAAAGCATTCACGTAAGAACAAAAAAATAGCACACTATTATTATAAGATAATGAAACTTCATGTATTAAGCATGTACGATACTAGAAAAATCAAATATTTAAGCTTCTAATCTATTAACAACATTTATACCTACTTTGAGTTGTACATCCAAAGAATGATGGATCTTAACCATGTGAGTTGACAAAGATGATTAATTGCATTATCTGAAAGGGAAAGATTCTCTAGAAATAAAAGCTAAAAAGCTACTAACGGACGTAGTTATAAACCATGTCAAGGGTGCATGGTCCAATTCTTGGCTTCTAAAATTGGTGTTGAACATTCTGAACCTACATCTACTCCTAACTTGGATTAAAGGTATTTTAGAGTAGAAGAAGCCTCTAAGTTTCACTGATAAAGAAGTGGATAATAAGATTAATATTTGAAGGAGCATGCTTGTGGCAATGGTGAACTATTAATGAAAGGCATTAAATGGTACCTAGGTGGTAATATATGTTGTGAGAGGTACAAGGAGGATAGAGGATAGCTAGTACAAATATCCAAAGTTTTATGTTTCTAAACTATCATTTTGTAACAACAAGGGTTGTGGCGTACTTGTTAAACCCATGAGGAATGTGGTGGAATATCCATTTTCCCAGGATTCGAATCCATGCATACAATAGTTGTGGCCACTGAGGTTTAATCAGGGCTGATGTCTTACGGTCATAATTTGCTAAGGGATTAGTCTAGACATAGCGTAGGACACCCTTCCCAAAAACAACTATCATTTTGAAATTACTATTTCAAATATTTATTGTTATATTTGAATGAATGAAATTTACTTGATGGCATCAACGAACCCAAAGTTATTAAACACGTATCAAACATTTACATCTTCATAAAACATTGTTTTAGGTAAAAAATTTTATTATTGTTAATTTGTAACATTATTCAACTTCCATTTAAGCGCTTATAGTTTATGCTTAATCTTGTCATCATCACATTAATAGGGTGAGATTATTGAAACCCAGAAAAATGTTTAAGATTTGATTGATGACAACTACACTCTCGTACTTAAAATATTTCGGGTTCTAAGACCTTTCTGTGTTTTGAAGCCCATAAAGTAAAAAGAATTTTTTTGAAAAAGGCACCTAAGGATCAAAGATTAGTAGTCCGTTGGAAATCCGTTGCTAAAAGATTAGTGGTAAAAAGAATTTTTTTTGGGAAAAAGCGCCTAAATGGAAGACTTTTCTATGATTTGGATAAATTGTTTGTGGGAAACTCAAACTGTGACAGAACATTGGATTCTACCGGAACCATTAGTATTTTGTGGATGCTCTGTCGGTAATGACAGTGATTTTTGTGGGTAAAACTCATTTGTTTTGTAGTGTAGAAAATAGCAAAATCAATGTAGGATAATATAGAGATATAGATGATTGAGGAACTAGTATTATGAAGATTAAGTCTAGCTAAGAGAGCAAATCTTATGAATGAAGATATTAGAATAGAAGCTTTATGATCAGGACTGAATTGGTCAAGTTCACAAAATAAGAAAGGGTATTCACTTTTGAAGATGTCCAAGATAAGTGGATTAGTTAAGAAGGTTGTCATAAGAAAGCCAACTCTATGAGATCCGAGGATCACACAATTAGTCACGAGAATCAGAAGTTCAGAACCACGAGCGTCAAAACTCTATGAGATCTGGGGATCACACAATTACAATTAGTCACTAGAATCAGAACCAAGAGCGGCAAAACGTCCTACGACATAAAAATTGGTGATACGTGTTTCTCGATCATAACTCACTACTGGAGAAATGGTTATACTACCCGGTTGGAAAATGATATACTACCCGGTCCTATAAGGGGGCGGTAGTAATTTTACTATTATACTACCCGGTTTTTATTATTCCACCGGGTAGTATCTAGGTAGGAATTGACATGCATGTTGCTTAATATAACCCGGTTCTTTTTAAGTAACCGAGTAGTATATTTGTCGATATGATAAATGGAACCTAGTTTTTTAAAGAAACTGGGTAGTATCTTTGCCAATTATAATTGATGGAACCCGGTTTTTTAAGAACCCGAGTAGTATTAGTATGTTTTTCTATTATCAAAGAAGCAGAACCATCTGATCGGATCGATACTAGAAAATCACAGATTACGAGTAATATGAAAATAAAAATTAAAAAAAGACCTGGTCATGAATTCGCAATTAATCAATGATAGAAAAGATTGAACAATAGGTAGATTGGGTTGAAATGATTGTATTATTCACAATCTAGAGAGAGAAAGAGTTTCTCTCACTAGAGAGAGAAAGGCTACATTGTGTAAAATAAAAGTTACAAACAAACCACAAACATCTCCTATTTATACCCCAATCACCCATGTTACACATTTTAGCCCAACCCATTATGCTAATGACAAAGCCTTTTACACTAAGGATGACTTTACAAAACTTTCTAAATACAGTACATTAACATTCTCCCCCTAAAGTTTTGTAAATGAATCATCTCTTATCAGATTCAGCTCTTCTCCCCTTTGATTTCTTTTAAAAACTTTAGCGTTGCTTAAATTTCAAACAGCTCCGGCTCCCCCTTGAAAGTAGCTCTTATTTTTGGAGTATCAACTGAAATATCAGATCTGATGTGGACAATAACCTCGACTGAGTGCATATAAAGATAGCTTTTAACTTTAGTAAACCCAACACATTCCTTAACACTCACAAGAATGATATGTGTGGATTATGACATGACATCCAAAATGCATCTTCAGTATATAACATCAAATCTGTCTATGACCGCGAGTTGAATAGGAATTCAGCTTAAGAACTTAATCTGGTATGTTTGTCGGAGGATGCAACTTGTAGCAAACACTACTGGGTAGGGTAAAAGATTTATCTGAGGAAAAATTTGACAGTTAAATCTCACAAGATAACTTGTCGCAAAAATTGGTGTGAACAGTAACTTGTCGCAAAAGCTCAGAACTCACAGAACAAGTAAACTCGCAGAAGAATAAACTCGCAAAGCACTGTTCATGTGCTTCGCGCTAACGTGATGTGCGCGTTCTTGAAACTCGCAGGCCTTGACATGCGCGTTTTATGCCTTAGAAAAAATTTGACAGTATCAAAACTCGCTAAGCATAGAACTCGCAGACTGAAGGAAGTTAATCGCCCAAACTCGCAAGCTTCGTCTTGCGCGTTTCCCAAACTCGCACGCCTCACCTTGCGCGTTTACTCAAACTCGCAAGCTTCGTCTTGCGCGTTTCCCAAACTCGCACGCTTCATCTTGCGCGTTTTAGGACTTAGAAGAATTTGACAATATCAAAACTCGCAGACGACATTTGCGCGTTTCTCACTATCCTTGCGCGTTCTTCAACTTGCGCGTTTTTCAGATGAATCTTGCGCGTTCTTCGATGAACTTGCGCGTTTTACAGATCTGATCGTGAAGTCGAGTCTGAAAACTGAAAACTGAAAACCACCAAATCTTTCGCATTTCGTCGAATTTTGAGATGAAACTTTGAGAGCATGTTCGAAATTCACTTCTGAATAACTTTGTAGTTGATGATCTTGTCTAAAAACATCTTATTGACAAAATTCGATCTCAACTCAGTAAAAAAAAAATTCGAACCAAAAAATCTCAAAAACGACTAATTCTTCTAAACTAATTGAAATTACACAATGTAATTGATTACAGCTAATTTGACTCTAATCACATAATCAATCTATCATCAAATCTTGATCAATTAAGCTCCAAAAAGAATAATTTGAAATCAACAGTTATTGTTCATGCGACAAAATCACTGTTCCATCGAAAAATTGCGAATTCGATCGTTTCGATGAAAGATTTCTTCGATTAGGCTCTGATACCAGAGAAGATTCTCGGTCCTTATTATGTTCATCCAGGAAGTAAGGTAATTGAATCGGTAAATGCTTACCAAGGTAAGTGTTTAGTAAACGGTCCCTAAGTGTTGACTATTACTAGTAAGCACTTACCACCTAAATGTTGAGTAAATTGCCCCAAATGGTATTATTAACCATCACAACCAACTATCATCCAATACGATTCATTACAAACCAAGATGACCAAATACGACCCATTACTACCCAGTATGACACAATACGGTCCAATACGATCCATTACACCCAATAGAACCCAATATAGCCTATTACGACCTATAATATAATCTAATACTGCCCATTACAACGTATAGGACCCCAATACGTTCCATTACAACCCAAAAACACAATAACACATTACGGATCATTAGAACCCAGTTAAACCTAATATGTCTCACTGTTATCTATAACCCAATATATTTTTATGGTACAACAAAAATTACAAAACAAATACGACTTGTTATTGTTCAATAAAACGAATTACAACCCAAGACGAGGCATTACTACACATGACAACCAACATAACCGAATATGACACATTACCACCCTATACGACCAACATAACCCAAAACGACCAAACTATAATTCAACATAATCCAATATGTCACTATACGACTCACCATAATCAGTGATTGAACATATCTTGCAAATTTGAATATGTGGTTAAAAAATCATCTATATATATCTTAATATTCTGAAATTACAAATAATAAAATTATTGTGTTTTTTGTATAAATTTTAATTCAAATTTCGTTATAATGTAAGTATCTTAAATATTTAAAATTATATGCGGGATTTATTTAGTTTTAGTTTTAGATCACTTTGTCATGTTAGTATGAGGCAACGGTTATCTTATATTTAAATGTGTTTATAGTTGATTATTAGTCAAATATAATTTATGTAATATTGATTTGTACTTAATATTTTTACTTATTGTGTTTATGAAAATTAAGATTTTTTAAAAACATTATCATTTTGTATATTTCTCAAAAATATAAAATCAGGTGAATAAAATAACATAAAATTAATTATTTTAATATTAATAGAATATATAAAACTTAAACCTATATTTTAATAATTTAATTTGTAATATGATAACCTATAAAAGTTGGATGGCAACAAGCCTCACGTGATGCCGCATGGTTTTGGTAAAAAAAATATACCTAATTTTTTTTAAGTATATAATATATATATATATATATATATATATATATATATATATATATATATATATATATATATATATATACGGTAAATGCAACAAATAAACTTACACACCCTTCTCACTTATGGTGATGTTTGAACCTCTGACGTCCTAAGAGACCAAAAACTCTAATACCGCTAGGCGAAAAGACCTTTTGTAAAAAAAATAATAAATAAATAAAAATAAAATACCCTATTTGGGATAGGGCTCTTGAACGACGAGGGAGAAAGAAAATACCTAATTTGTGATAAGGCATATTCAACAACAAGGAGAAATTGAGGATAACTTCTGATAATCGTGAGCAAGGGGAAGAATTAGTCAAATTGGAAGGAGATGTTGCGTATAAGCATGAGTAAATCAAAGGAATCAGAACATCCTCTCATCTCTCACAAATACGAAAATTTGCAGAATGATTTTATCTACTGGTTGCTGGTCTGTTCGGGAAAGAGTAAAAAGAAAAAAAAACTTCAGTGAAACCATTCAATCAAGTAAGGCTTTATAATTTTTAACCTTCTGTCAGTTGTTTATGTATATGGATTATATTTTATGAATACATGGTCTGTTGCAAGCAATTGTAGGTCGATTTTGAGTCGTTTATTTGGACCATGGATGATTCGCCATAACCTGTTGAAAGCTATATGCATATACAATTCATGAATGCATTACAATTTGCTAGAGAATGGTTCTAGAGAGTAGAGAGTGATCAACAATTTAAAGGGTCGTTTAAATGGGCTAATAGACCATTGGATAAATCTTCATCTCTCAATCACACTAAAACTGTTCAAAAGCTATATGAGCACGTTACTTATGATTGGCATTAGAAAGTACGTCTAGACAAATCCTTAATATGGGAATTAGAGAATACCTTCGGGTCCTTACGCAACTTCATGTTTGCTTTCAATTGCAACTTAAACAAGCAATAACGTGTCACGGAGAACAATATACACAACTATTAATAGAAACTTATAGGATAATATTCACAATTTCATGGAAACCACCATAGGTATGGTTTTGCTTGTTTAATTTTCTGCAGACATACATTTCGGTAAGAGAGAAGAAAAAAATATATAGCTGGAAAAACTTTTCTGCCCAACACACCAATTCAATACTTTACTTTTGATGAGGTTTAAGTTGATCATTAACAACCTATTTTATTTAACTTCAGCAGCAACGAAGATGCATTTCTTTTTGCATTGGTAATGAATAAAGGCCAGCTGGAGTAGATATACCAGCACATAATTAAGTACATAAATAGTTGAGATTTATAATATATCAATCTTTAATAGTTACAAGTAAATATGTAACCTTTTCCATGAACTCCAAACAAATGGCTTGTTTCCAGCAGACAACATTTATCGGCCTAGATCAACTATCACTATACGGTATTAAAAAGCTAATCACTTCCCTCAAAATAACAACTTAAACTTCAGTCTAAAGTGGTAATTTTACAAATATATACCTAGCTGAGTACAATCTCAAAGAAAGAAGAATCAAGGATATTATGTTAAACAGTCAGGTGATCCACATAAGAACTTAAACAACAACAATTATGCAGAAGAGGATATATGATGCTATAATATATATATATATATATATATATATATAGGGTTGGGTTCCGGTAAGAAGTTGAGGTTAACATGAGAAGTGTGAGAAATGGTTATCAACCATTGGATGAGAAATGGATACACATTAAGATGAGATGCACCGGATCATTACCCTTCTAAGTCGCAATTAATGGGAGGGATTGAGATTTGTTAAAGTTGTAAGCTAAACCTCTTATCAGACACAATTGTTGAACCATTGTGTTGTTTAGGAACAGGTGTGATGGTTTAGACAGTTACTTAACTGTCATATGACAGTTAAGATATATGTATATATATGTGTAAACGTATCCTGTGTAATGTTGCTGCAATTCTAATAAAATAATATGTTTCTATATGTATATGTGTTCCATATTTCATTGATTTATATCTAACAAACTGGTATCAGAGCAAGGATTATGGCATCAAGTAACAACGGATTGCAACCACAACTTCCCAAATTGAATGGTAAAAACTATTACCATTGGAGTATTCAAATGAAAGTTCTCTATGAATCACAAGACCTCTGGAGTATTGTAGAAAGCGGTGTCAATGAACCTGCAGATCCAACAGCCTTGACGGAACAACAACAAAGTAATTTAAGGGAATCCAGAAAGAAGGATAAGAAAGCTTTATTTTTCATTTATCAGGATGTTGACGATGTGATTTTCGAAAGGATTTCTACGTCTGCAACGTCAAAAGAAGCATGGGATATGTTATATAGAACATATCGTGTGGAGGACAAAGTCAAGATCGTAAGGTTACAAACCTTAAGTTGTGAATTCGATAACTTGAGGATGAAGGATGCAGAAAGTGTTGAGGATTACTACAATAGAGTCATCCTCCTTCTAAATCAATTACGTCTAAACGGGGAGATTATTGAGGATAAAAGGGTCGTTGAGAAGATATTGAGAAGTCTTACCAGAAAGTTCGAATATGTAGTCGTAGAGATCGAAGAATCCAAAGACTTATCTACTTTTTCGTTAGAGAACTTACTTGGGACACTACAATCGCATGAATTGAGAATCAAACAATTCGACGCACCCCATATTGAAAGTGCCTTTCAATTGCTCTCGACTAATCAATACGCCCCCAATGATAAACAAAAGTTCTTCAACAGTGAAAAGAGTGATCAAAGTACTACGCAAATTAGGCGAAGAGGACGTGGAAGACCGTTCTCACAAATTCAATGTAATTTCTGTCAAAGGTTTGGTCATACCTTCAAATTCTGCAAGGAAAAGGATTGCGGAAGAGGGTAAGAATTCTAGTTTTATGCATAAGGAAGATGATAATGATGAAGAAACAATGTTTATGATGTTAAATGTACGAGAAAATCCGTCTGAAGACATATGGTACATCGACAGCGGATGTAGTAATCACATGACAGGGATTAAAGAATTGTTTGTTAAACTTGAGGATTCTCTTAAGAAAGAAGTTAGAACCGGTGACGACAAAACCTTGAATGTACAAGGTAGTGGTGAGATACAAGTAAGAACAAGACATGGAGACAAGAAGATTCAAGATGTCAATTTTGTTCCAGGTCTTAAACACAATCTGTTAAGTGTTGGCCAATTGGTGTTGAGGGGTTATGACATTCACTTTAAACATGGAATTTATGAGATAAAATACACGAACAACAAGATGCTTGGTAAGGTACACATGACCTCGAATAAAATGTTCCCATTGAAATTTTATGATGATAACCTATTTTCATTCAAAGTAATAAATCACGAGGTTTCTCTTCTCTGGCACAAACGATATGGGCATGTAAACTTTGGATCCTTAACTTATATGTGTAAGCACGAAATGGTACGAGGAATGCCACCCATCAGCAAAATAGACCCAGTATGTGAATGGTGCATGCATGGAAAACAATCACGAGAATCCTTCCCACGAGACAAGACTTGGAGAGCATCAACACCGAACTTGTATGCTCGGATGTATGTGGTCCCATGAGGACTCCTTCCATAGGTGGTAGCCGGTATGTACTCACATTCATTGACGATTTTAGTCGTAAAATTTGGGTATATTTTCTCAAGGCTAAATCTGAGGTCTTCGAATCATTCAAAGTCTTTAAAGCCTACGTTGAGAAACAAAGTAATCACGTGATCAAGGCTTTAAGGTTTGATTGTTGCGGTGAATACACGGCTAACTGTTTTCAAGAATACTTGAAAGAAAACAGAATTCACCATCAACATACTACAAGTTATAGCCCTCAGCAAAATGGGGTTGCTGAGAGAAAAAATAGAACAATTATGGAAATGGCCAGGAGTATGCTCAAAAGCAAAAGGTTGGCTGATTTTTTTTGGGCAGAGGCAGTAGCATGTGTTGCTTATTTATTAAATAGAACATCAACTAAAAGTTTTTCAACGGTTTAGATCCACTACTCATGCTTTTCACCATTAACTCAACTTCTCACACGATCATTTGTCTATATATATATATATATATATATATATATATATATAGGGTTGGGTTCACGTGAGACCAACCTGTTTTTGTGAGACCGGTGAGACCAAGAATTTACACTTGAAACTTCACATCAAAACACTGTGAAGGTAAAAAATATCTGAACCTTCACAGTGTTTTGCTGTGAAGGTTTTTACCTTCATAGCGTTTGCTGTGAAGGTTCAAGTGTAAATTCTTGGTCTCACGGGTCTCACGAAAACAGGTTGGTCTCACGTGATCCCAAATCTATATATATATAAGGGAGGGGTTCATTTGAGAAATGGTAAATGTATGCGAAATAGAGAAGTAATCCTAGTCATTTGATCAACATTTGTGGTTTTGACCGTGAAGATAAATCCTTGCGTGGTCTATAGAAGATAGAGGGGTAGTTTCGTAAAATACGCGGGACGAGTTCATATATGAACATGTATGATTCACATACGTTCATATGTGAATCAGTTAATTAGTTCATATGAGAATCAGTTAATTAGGTCATATGTGAACACAAAGCTTCTATATGAATCTGTTAATTAGTTCAACTGATTCACATATAAACCTAAAGTTAATTAGTTCATATATGAATCACTTGTTGAATATGTATTTGAAAGTTTCAAAGTCATCCTAAAAGATAGGAAGGCTGACTCTTCTTCTTCACATTTTGAATAGGATAATTATATCCCACTGTAATATAGGAAAGTTAGTTAAGCTAATGTATTATATAAACACTTCTGTATAATGATATTGCTATGCCTTTTCCCAAGTATTTCTTTGTTTATGGTATCAGATCTTAACTTCTGTCTGCTCCCATTCTCTGTGCTCGCCATTTTTTTTCCTCTCACCAGATGCCTACCTCAAACAACCCAAACAACCCAGTAAATACTATCAGTTCAGATGCTTCCAATCAACTCCTCACAATCAATACACTTGTCCAAGCCCCTCTGAAACTTACTCCTTCCAACTATCTCTCATGGAAAGTCCAATTTGAAACACTCCTCACTGGTTACGACCTCGTTGGGTACATTGATGGATCCAAACCATGTCCTTCTAGTACTGTCGATGGAACCGCACCAAATCCAGCCTACACCATGTGGGTTCGTCAAGATCAACTAATTCTCAATGCCCTTATTAGTTCCTTATCACCCTCACTTATTTCTTTCGATGCCCGTGCCAAAACCTCTCGTGAAGCCTGAACCAGTTTAGCAAATACATATGCCAAACCAACCCGAGGCTGCATCAAACAAGTAAAAAGTTTGTTAAAAAATCCTACCCAAGGTACCATGACTATCACCGAATTTCTTCACTCCATCAAAGCACGAGCTGATGAATTGGCCATATTGGTGCTCCAATTGAAGAGGAAGATCTGACCGAAAAGATTCTTGATGGACTCGGTCATGACTACAAAGAACTTGTTCGTGTCGTTCAAGCCCGTGACACCTCCATATCTTTTGATGAGCTCCATGAGAAACTCTTATCATTTGAAGCCTCCCTCTCAACCAACTCCAAATCTGCTATCCAACTTCCAATCACCGCTAATCCTACAAACACAACTAATACCAACAATTCAAATTGGAGGCCATACAAGAACAACAATTACCGTCCCAATACCCCATTTATCACACATAATAACCCATCTCCCGTAGGCAACACAGGTTGGCGCCCTAGTCAGAACAACTTCAATCGACCACCTATGGGTACTAACTCTGGTGCTCCACCTCGCACCAATCGTCCTCCACCTCGACCATATGAAGGCTTTTGTCAAATTTGTCGCATTCAAGGCCACATGGCTAAACGTTGACCATCATTTCAGATTGTACGAGTGCAATCATCCACTACAAATAACAACCCAACTCGACCATGGCAGCCACGAGCTCACTATGCTGCAAATATGGTCACCAATACTTCACCATGGTTGTTGGACAACGGCGCGATGATCGGAGATAGTACTGGTTTGTCAATATCTCACACTAGTCCCGCTTCTTTAGCAACACCAACCACCACATTTTCTTTGAATGATGTTCTTTGTGTACCAACAATGAAAAAGAACTTAATCTTTAATCTCTGTTTCTCAATTTTGCACTACCAATAATGCATATGTTGAGTTCTTACCCTTTTCTTTTTGTGTGAAGGACCTTCGTACTGGGGAAACTCTTTTGACGGGCATTGCTAAAGATGGAGTGTACAAGTGGCCAACTACTTAACCCAAAACTTCTTCAATTCTAGCCTTCTCTCAAGTCAAAACTACATCAATGAATTGGCATCACCGTTTAGGACATCCAGCCTTTTCCACCCTAAAACACATGGTTTCCAATTTTCAGTTAGAATTTTCTTCACCTTTGTCAAAAGAATTCTCATGTAATGCATGTTTAAGCAATAAAAGTCACAAACTTCCTTTTTCTGTTTCATCTCTTACCTCAACAAAACCTCTTGAAATAATTATTTCTAATGTGTGGACTTCTCGTATCGTTTCACAAGATGGCTTCAAATATTATGTAATTTTTGTTGACCATTTCACAAAATATATATGGTTTTACCCGCTTCAACGAAAATCTGATGTTCATGAAGTCTTCAAACGCTTCAAAGTTCTCGTAGAAAATTATTTCCAACAAAAAATTATTACATTTTATTCTGATAATGGTGGCGAATATATTGGACTCAAAGATTACCTCTCTCACCATGGAAGCTCTCATTTCACTACTCCACCACATACACCCGAACATAATGGCAACTCTGAACGAAGACACCGCCATATTGTTGAAACGGGTCTCGCCTTACTTTCTCATGCTTCTATTCCAACCACTTTTTGTCCCTATGCCTTTGCTACTACTGTGTACCTAATAAACAGGATGCCCACTTCTACCCTAAACATGCTCTCACCTTACAAAGTAATTTTCCAGAAAAATCCCAATTATTCTAAACTAAAGGTTTTTGGATGTTTGTGTTATCCTTGGCTTCGCCCATATTCGTCTCACAAACTTACTCCAAGATCCCAACCATGTATTTTTCTTGGATATTCTTTGTCTCAAAGTGCTTATATTTGTTTCGAACCGTCTGCCAGAAAATTCTTTGTCTCTCTTCATGTTCAGTTTGTTGAATCTGTTTTTCCATACATCTCACTACACACCGCTCTTTCACGTCCCACTTCCACTACCATAGACACTTGGATTCCACCCGTTCTTACCATTTCTACTCCTCCGTCATCCCAACAGCCATCTAACACTCTATCTGCAGCAAGCTCTCAAGAAGTACCCTCGATCGAAACTCCATCATAATCAAACTCACAATCTCCACACCCACCTTCACATGAAAGACAACCACCAAACACTACAGCCCCCACAATCCCACCCTCTGGTCAACATCGAATGACCACTAGAGCCAAAAACAACATCACCAAACCAATCCAAAAAATTAACCTTCACACCCATAAAACCATCTCCCAACACCCAGAGCCTACCTCTATTTCCCAAGCCTTAAAAGATCACAGTTGGTGTCAAGTTATGAGCGAAGAATATGATGCACTTGTTAAAAACGGAACATGGGAATTGGTTCCTCCTGATGGAATTTCTAACTTGGTTGGTTGTAAATGGGTTTATCGCATAAAACGACATTCTGATGTTCCATTACAGGTACAAAGCTCGTCTGGTCGCCAAGGGATTTCAACAGAGGCCTGGTATGGACTACCAAGAAACCTTCAGTCCAGTTGTTAAACCAACTACAGTGAGATTTGTGTTGAGTATTGCGGTACACTATGGTTGGTCTCTCCGCCAATTGGATGTTAACAACGCTTTTCTTCAAGGAAAACTCTCCGAAACTGTCTTCATGACTCAACCTCCAGGCTTTTTAAACTCTGATTATCCTTCATATGTGTGTAAACTTCATAAAGCCATCTACGGTCTCAAGCGGGAGCCTGGTATCATGAATTGCGTCAATTTTTGATAGATTCTGGTTTCAATAGCTCGCACTCAGATACATCCTTATTTGTTCTTAAACACAACAATCATGTTTTGTATCGACTGGTATACGTCGATGATATTATTTTGACCGGAAGTAGTGTTGATCTTGTCTCACAGTTTGTCGGCAAACTTGCTAATCGATTCTCCCTTAAAGATCTTGGTTCTCTTTCATATTTCCTTGGAATTGAAGTTCTTTTTCATCGCCTTGGCCTCCAGCTTTCACAGAAAAAGGTATATTGAGGACTTACTCAAACAATCTCATATGGTAGATGTGAAACCCGTTTCGACACTGTTACCGACTAGATCAGTAGCAATTCCACAAATACGGGAACACCTCTTTCAAATCCAACTCAGTATCGTGCTGTAGTTGGTAAGCTTCAGTACCTCTCTTTAACTCGACCAGATATCTCGTTTGCAGTAAACACTATTTATGTGGTACACTAGACAAGGGTCTTCTTCTTTATCGTGATTCCCCTTTAGCCCTTCATGCATTTTCTGATGCAGATTGGGCAGGGAACAAAGACAATTATGCTTCAACTGGTTCTTACCTTGTTTATCTTGGTCTAAACCTTGTATCCTGGAGCTCAAAGAAGCAATCACTTTTGCTCGCTCCTCCACAAAAGCAGAGTACCGCTCTGTTGCTGCAACAACTTCTGAAATTCGATGGGTTTGTTCTCTCATGTCTGAACTTGGCGTTGGCTCAGTAACTACTCCTGTTGTTTATTGTGATAATAACGGAGCAACAAAATTGAGTTCAAATCATGTTTTTCATTCAAGAATCACAAAGCTTCTATATGAATCTGTTAATTAGTTCAACTAATTCACATATGAACCTACAGTTAATTAATCATATGTGAATCAGTTAATTAGTTCATATATGAATCAGTTAAAAAAGTTCATATATGAATAAGTTAAAAAAGTTCATATATGAATTACACTAGTTAAAAAATGAACATATAGTTCATATGTAAATCATGCAGGTTCATATATATGAATTCGGCTAGTGTAACTTGTAAAAAATACGAAACTGTCCCTCTATTTTTAGAATAGCCGCAACTTTTGACGAGTCAAAGACGCAACTTTTGACCAGTCAAAGACGCACTATTTGACCAGTCTAGGATTACTTCTCTGTTTCTCATATATTTATCATTTCTCAAATGAACTTAAGGCTATATATATATATATATATATATATATATATATATATATATATGAACAGTTAACTAATAACAGCGTTGCAATAACACCTCAATAAAACAAACCTTAAAATACAAAAAAATTCAACCACACAACAGTCTAGTCCACCTACATAGCCTCTACAGCTGCTGCGACCTCTTTATAAATTATAAAAAGTTTTTTTATTGACATTGTTGTTGTCCAGCATACGTCTTCCGACTTCAACGTGAATTTAGGCTCGGATGTGGTTGGAATTTAGGAAAAATTAAAACATCAAAAGTGTAGATTGGTTTGTTGGCTTTCCAGAAAGTCTTGAATCACGTCAGTTGTTGTCTCGACAAGTGAGATATCACTGAAATACCACAGCCGTATAGATCTGTCCACCAACTTCCTTTTGACTTTCTTTGTTCATTTCGTCCCTTTAATGCATCCAAGATGTATTTACTTCATTACTCCCAACCAAACACAAAAAAATCAATCTTAGCTCTTTATTTATACATGAAACACTATTTATATACATTAAAACAACCAAAGGATGAATATATGAAGCTTTACGACAACACCCGAAAAAGACCATAAAAGTATCAAAAAAATCCATTAATAACATAGGTTTTTAAAATCCTATTATCAATAATAAAACTCATCTAAACCTTCCAACTGAAATTGATCAAAACTAGATTAAGTAACATCCATAGTTGGGCCAACCAAAAATACACTAGATGAAAAAGATGGAATATCACAAATAAACCCCAACTAAACCCAACCATGTGCACATCTAATATATGTTGTTTTCATTTATAGAGGATGGCACCTAACCTGAGTTGGATAAGTGTTGCAAATCTCCTATCATTTGAATATAGATAGGGTGTTGAGGAGTTTGTTGGAATTGTTGAAAACCACCTTTATTATCGAGGTCTAAGTCATTGTCCATGTAAGAAATATGGGAATACTAAGTTCCAAACTCTTGACGTAATAAAAATACATTTGTTTGTCAATGGCATCCAACTGACCTACCAAGTGTGCCATGGACAGTCACTACCATGTTTTCCAGAACCAAACCATACCACAGATGAGATGACAGATGTTCTAGCTAATATCTTTGTAGAATTTAACACATACGGAGAGTCAAGTGGCAATGCACATGGGTCCTTCAATGACCCCCTCTAGATGATAGCAATAATCAGGACAAGATGATTCTTTTGTTGAAGGAGATGTCATTTGAGTTATACCCTAGTTATAAAAACTATTCGACTTTGAACTTTTTCCAAAAACTAATGCATTTGGAGTTGATTAATAAGTATAGCAACCATTTTTTTGATGGGTTGCTTGAATTAATAGTAAAGAGGGAACAATCTCATAAGTCTCACTACGACGCGAAAGCTAAATTGCGCAGCCTTGGACTAGGATATGAAACCATCGATGTTTGCAAGGATGATTGTGTAGTTTTTTTGGAAAAAGAATGCAAATTTGGAATTTTGTCCTATTTATGGTAGATATTGTTGGCAAGATAAGGGTGGAAGTGGAAATAAAATTACTCACAAGCTAATGCGTTACTTCCCATTGATCCCGAGACTAAAGAGAATGTATAGCTCTAGATATACTGTAGAAGATATGAGGTGGAATTATTCTAAGAGGATAAAAGAAGACGGTGTGACGAGACATCTTGCTGATAGTCTGCATTTGAAGCACTTTGACGTGATGTACCCATCCTTTGCAGCATAAACCAGAAATGTGAGATTGGGATGGCTATAGAAGATTTCAATCCATTTGATAATCAAAGTAACTCTTTGGCATGTTATCTTAGTCCTGTATAAGTCCATGGAAATGCATGAAACCACAAAACTTGATGTTTTCTCTTTTGATATCGGGGCCTTCTTCACCTGGAAAAGATATTGATATGTTTATGAGACCTCTAATTGACAAGTTAAAATATTTGTTGGATAAAGGTGTCAATACGCGAGATGCATACAATAATTCCTTGTTCTCTATCGGATTATAATGATTATCCAGAAAGTATTGAATCAGCTTGGTTGTTGTCTCGACATGGGAGATATGACAAAAATACTACAGCTGCGCAGATTTGTCCAACAACTTCCTTTTAACGTTCTTTGTTCACTTCATCCACTTAATGCATCTAAACTAAATCAACAAGTATGGAACAATTATGAATGATTTTCATTTTAAACACTTAGATTTAGATTTTATATACATATAAACATACATATGCATGCTGACACATACTCATTAGATGTTTAAATTTTGATGTTTTTGAGTGGTTTCTTTAAGTTATGTGGAACCCTTCAATGAAGCTGATAATGTTTTTATCCTAGTATCAAGGAGATCTGTAGAAGTTCTACATAAGGGTTCTTTAGTTCAAGATCAACTTTTCATTCCATCCAGTATGCATCAAAACTCAAATCCAAGTCTACTAATTGCAATTTTAGTACACTTTGTTATAACATTCTCAAATAGTTGTCTTCTTTAGGATGGTTTTTACTTAAGCTTGTTTTACTCATCCTGAGTCTTGGTTAACCACACATGATGCCAATAGTGTTCTAGTTCCTTCTTTTGGCAGATTGAAAATTATTATCAAATTATATTCACCATCATATTTTATGTATTCTAGGTAATGTTAGAGAGAAAACAAGTAACAAACCACATATTCAAAAGAATAAGTAGTTGGAACAAAATCTATAACAACACTAAAACATCTCATCTATATATGTTCACCATCTGATGTAGTCTCAAACAACCATTATGCTTTCGAGCCTTTTATGTCTATGTTGATCTAAGTGCAACACCTTGTTCTAGACTTGAATAAGACCCAAGCCTTCCAATATTATTTTATTTTTTGTTGGGCCTAGTATTAGGATGAAAATACTAAGATACCCCTTGACAAACATGACTTTATTTGTTGCCATTGCTACTGTCCAACATGCATATTCCAACTTCAACGTCAGTTTAGGCTTATATGTAGTTGAACTTACGAACCTCAAAACATATAAAGTGTAGATTGGTTAGTTAGTTTTCCATAAAGTCTGGAATCACCTCGGTTGGTGACTCGAAGAGTGAGATATGACAGAAATACCACAGTTGCACAAAACTGTCCAACAACTTCCATTTGACTTTCTTTGTTCATTTCATCCACTTAATGCATCTAGACTAAAACAACAAGGATGGAATAATTGTGAATGAAACATTTTGCGAATGATTTACCTTTAAACACTTAGATTTAGATGTTATGCACATATAAGCATACATATACATGCTAACACATACTCATTAGATGTTTAATTGTTGTTGATGTTTTTGAGTTGTTTTCTGTTAGTTATGTGGAACCATTTAATGTTTTTCCGAGTATCAAGGGTCTCTGCCAAAGTTCTACATAAGGGTTGTATAGTTCAAAATCAACCTTTCGTTACCCCATTGACAAACTTGACTTTTTTCGCTACCATTACATCTTCCAACTTCAACGTCAGTTTAGGCTCAGTTGTAGCTGTAATTTACAAAAACTCAAAACATAAAAAATGTAGATTGGTTACCAGAAAGTATAGAATCTCCTATGTCGATGTATCGAGGAGTGATATGTAACATAAATGCCACAGCTGGGCAGATCACTCAACATCAACGGGTATTGGTAAGAAAAAAGTTCGAGGAGTTTATTAAAGTACTTCTATTGAAAAATATATCGCCATGATGCTAGGAACACGGGTTAGTCATCTAGAAGTGTTGTTTGATCAGATGACCGTGAAAGCCATTGAGAAAGTACTAGAAATGGTTTAACAACGTCACAACTATTTGGTGTGAGAAAATGTGTATGCGGAATACTTTTTCTGGAAAGTTGTTCCACGAAGGATATTCTACAAACAAACATTCAAGTTAATTATCAGTAAGTTGCTTACTAATTGTTAGTGTAAGTTATAACTAATCATGATTTCATTTTTATATATTATTTCTTTTCATTCTTGGAGAAATTCCGTTTTCCACTTAACAATCATGTATAGATGTATTTTTCAATCTAGGCTGCAAAATCTGGTCAACCTCCAAGCACGATCTACACGTTTGAACAACTCCACCTAAAGCAAGATGGTTGGCTGAGTAAGGAAGCGGAGATGGAAAATGTAAGTTAACATTTTTGTCCAATCTCTTTTGTTGCTTTATATGATTTTTGAATCATTTAATTTTTTACCATTTCTATCTAATCATTATTTATAATAGATTGGTTCTTATATTTCTTTTTATTTTATTTAGCGAGAGATGATTCAATGACGGACATCACAAAGTACACATGTTGTCACGTCTGATCAAGGTGATACTACCCAAATTTCTTCGGACACGGATATCGTTTATGATGTTCTAAGGTCCTGATCCCGACATAAGAAAGGATTTGGATCATTGCCTAGGCTCAAAGCATTTGGGGGAAGCGAGCATGTACTTCAACCTCCACCTCTATTACACAACAAGAAGAAAACAAATTCAAGGAAACTTTTGCCGGCGGATTTTTGGCCCGATAAATGGTTTGACAAAAAAGTCAAAGAAAACTTTTGTCGACGGAAAAATTAAAGCATTTACTCATCAGGAAAAAAAATATACGATTATTTGAAACGCGTTTTTGCCGATAACTAAAGTTTTTATCGACGACTATCTTTTGCCAGCAAAGGTATCTTTATCGGCGGCTCATGTTATTAGTCGGCAAAAACCCTTTTAGCGGCCACCTTTTCACGAAAACTTTTGTCGACGAAAAAGTCCATCGACAAAAGGTTTTGAACTTTTGACGGCGAGTTGCGAGACTTTTTCCGGAGACATTTTCCTCCGGCAAAAGTAGTTATTTTTGTAGTGACGGTTTGGAGTTATAACTTGTACGGTGAGTTACACGCGACTTTTTAAAATGGGTTGCATGCATTATTATTTAAAGTTTTATGCTAGCTTCGCTAATTTTATTCGTGATTTTATCATATATGTTGCATATGGGTAAATCTATGATATTTTGAACATACATAATCATGTATATTTTGACATTTATGTCGTAATGGGGTGTATGACGGTCGTGACTATAAAAAACAGATACGTTATGCGAGTCAATTGTTCAAGACCCAACTATAAGGGCAAACTTGCTATGTGAGTTTTTCTAGTTATCGGATTTAAGCCGCAATAGAGAACATGTTGTGTGATTTGTTCATGTAAAGTTGTGTGGAGTAGACACCATCCATAACGCCGTTGCTTTATGAAAGGTGCTATTTTCGTAAATTGCATGCTTAATTTACGAAGCTTTGTGAAGATTGTTTCTTCTAATCGTTGTTGTTCGTGAATTAAAACCGTGAAGTTCACTGTGTCCAAGGATCACCACTCACCGAAGCTCTTTTAAAAATTTTACAACCCACGAAGCTAGTATGTGAGAAGACAAGTTGGATAAAGATAGCCACCTGAAGAAGAATA
The DNA here is from genome assembly GCA_954870635.1 of Arctium minus. NCBI lineage: Eukaryota > Viridiplantae > Streptophyta > Magnoliopsida > Asterales > Asteraceae > Arctium > Arctium minus. The sequence goes on along the minus strand of OX941088.1, from coordinate 60,046,243 downwards.
TGTGGAGATCAAGGCGCTGATAAATATAGAGCAACGTTTGAGATTTTATTTCCCCTACAATGTAACTGTTTGATATTGGGATACTATTTTTGATATATTGAAGTATTCAAAATTAATTTGAGATGTTACATATTAGTTATAGGAATTTGAACATGGGTTTTTAACAAGTTCTAGTCATGCATCATTAACTTGTAATCTTGAATTTTCAGAAATAGGTAGAGCTAGTGATTGATATGTTATTATTTTATCCTAAAATATAAATCGATATGGGTTTCAAACTAAAAATTATAAAATTCTTATTTTCAAGTTTAAATTAAAGTTTTATTATAATTTAGATTTAAGAAAATGTAATTTATTTTAGTGTTAATCATGAATATTTTTATAAAGATAATGATGATTTTTTATAAAGATAATTATGAAGTAATTTTTTATGGGTCAATGATCGGTTAATCTAATTATTAACTATATTTAAAAATAAATGGACAATACATTTTAATAGAAAATAAAAATAAGTCTTTTATTTCGTAGCGTTTATCCTGTATGTATTTATTATGATTATTTTTAATTAATTGTACAAATTCAAACATGGAGGTTTAATAAGTTGTACTTATGCAGTTATGCTTAATCATCTATAATCTTGAATTTAAAATATAGTATGCATTAATAAGTGATACTTGATGTATAAAAAGTAGTTTTTAAAATTTCATCTTAAATGCTTTATAATATAGTATAGATTAATTACATGAAACAATATGATTATTAATATCTCAAATTAGAAATAAAAATTTATAACCACATACTAAACTACTTATAGCATACAATGTTAGTTATGTCCAAAAGTCAATCATCGGATTATTGTATGTTTGGACATTTGTCATGATATTTATGTATAAAGTTATAACAGATATTGTTCGTTGTTATGTTTATAGTTTGTTCTATATTATATTTAAATATAATTTGAAACTTGCAATAATGTTTTCTAATTATCGTAATCAAATATTACTTCGGGCTGATGGTTGATTAATATATAAGGATTCATATCGAGATATATGATATACATAAGGTACAAGAGGAGGATCTCAAGTATTCGATATGATTTGCTGTGAGAAGACTACATTGGAAGTCATATGAGTGTCGTAAGTGTTACAGGTGGTCATTGTACATGAAGTTTTGACTTTTGTACATTGAGTTTGTTATTAGTGAGTGACTTACTTTGACAGTAGTTCTAAGCACTTTGTAACTCAGTGACTGAATGATAGTTGGTTATGTCATATATCGCACTGTAGTACCAACATATACATATATATATACACACACACACACACATATATATATTTGTCCGTCTTGTATGATGGATGTGATGTTTGTAGGCCCCTCGAGAAAATGACATTGAGGAATCACATGCATGCTTAGGTGATTGATAAGTGGAATTTGGTATCAACTTTATTTTTAGGCCTTGAATCTCGAAAAAAATAAAGAAATAGGCGTCAGGCAGCATTGGAAGGGGGAGGGCTTTGCAGTGCAATCAATAAATAAAAGCAAACAGGAGCCACAGTTAGGATAGATATAAAGGGCTATAATGCTATACTGTTTTTAGTAATACATTCAAAAACAAGAAAACAGGGATTTGTTGTAACAACAATGAAACGTCAATCCCTCATGTCTAATTTAGACATTGCGAACAAAAGGACATAACATGCACACAACGATAATGCTCAAAGATCGAGCACTAAAAAAATGAACAATGTCTGGCAGACTGCTAAAAAGCAACTAAGCATTCACGTAAGAAGAAAAATAGCCGACTATTATCATAAGATAATGAAACATTACGTATTAAGCATGTACGTTAACTAGAAGAATCAAATATCTAAGCTTCTAATCAATTAACAACATTCATACCTACTTTGAGTTGTGCTTCCAATGAATGAATGATGGATCTTCTAGACCAGAACCATATGATTTGACAAAGATGCTTGCATTCTTTTAGAAGAGTAAGCAGAAGAGGAAAGATTCTCTAAAAATAAAGGTTAAAAAGCTACTAAGGGAACGAGTTGTAAACCATGTCAGGGGTGACTAAATTCTTGGTTTCTGAAATTGGGCTTGAACATTCTGAAGCTGACTCTTTTCCTAACTTGGATTAAGAGGGAACTAAGAAGTTTGTATATTGCACGATCATTGAATAGCTATACTTAGGGTCGCATTCAAAATTGCAAGTGGTGGGAAAAGGTATTTTAGAGCCGAAGAAGCCTCTATGTTTAATAATATATAAGTGGGTAGTAAGATTAATATTTGAAGGAGCATGCTTGCGGCAATGGTGAACTACTAATGAAAGGGATTAAATGGTACCTAGGTGGTAGTATATGTTGTGAGAGGTACAAGGAGGATAATAGAGGATATGTAGTACAAAAATTCAAAGTTTTGTCTTTCTAAACTTTTTGTAATTACTATTTCAAATAATGGCTACAAACGGTTTCAATCCATTTGATAGTCAAAGCAACTCTTATAGTATGTGGCCGGTTTTGTATAACATGCCTCCATGGGAAATGCATGAAACCACAGAACTCGATGTTGTGTCTTTTGATACCGGGGCCTTCTTCACCTGGAAAAGATATTGATGTGTTTATGAGACCTCTAACTGACGAGTTAAAATATTTGTTGGATAACGGTGTCAAGACACGAGGTGCATACAACAATTCCTTGTTATCTATGCATGCATCAACCCTCTGGATAACCATAAATTATTGAATCACCTTGGTTGTTGTCTCGACGTGTGAAATATGACAGAAATACCATAATTGTACATATATGTCCAACAACTTCCTTTTGACTTTCTTTATTCATTTCGTCCACTTAATGCATCCAAAGTAAAACAACAAGGATGGAACAATTGTGAATGAAACATTTTTGTGAATGATTTACCGTTAAACACTTAGATTTAGATTTTATGTACAAAAAAACAAACATATACATGTTGACACATACTCATTAGATGTTTAATTGTTGTTGATGTATTTGAGTTGTTTTCTGTTAGTTATGTGGAACCCCTCAATGAACCCTTTAATGTTTTTATCCTAGTATTAAGGGGAAGTGTAGAAGTTCTACATAAGGGATCTTTAGTTCAAGATCAACCTTTCAATACCCCTTTGACAAACTTGACATTTTTCGCTGCCATTGCTGTTGTCTAGCATACATCCAACTTGAACATTCACATGTAACTATAATTTACAAAAGCTAGAAACATAAAACATGTATATTGGTTAGTTGGATTTTTAGAATGTCTAGAATCATCTCTATCGGTGTACCAAAGAGTGAGATATGACATAAATACCACAGCTACGCAGATCTATCACCAACAACTTTCTTTGTTCATTTTGTCCACTTAATGCATCTAAACGAAAACTACAAGTATGGAACAATTGTGAATATATAATTTTTGTGAATGATTTATATTTTAAATAATTAGATTTATAGTTTATATATATATAGACATATAGACACATATATACATGTTGACCCTTAATTTGAAAATACAAAATGCAAGCTTCAGGTAAGAAAAAAGTTCGAGGAGTTTATTATGGCAATGCTATTGAGAAGGAGATTGCCATGATGCGAGGAATGGGGGTTAGTTATCTAGAAATGTTGTTTGATCATATGACCGGGAAAGCCATTCATAAGTACGGGAAATGGTTTAACAACTTCACAACTCATTTGGTGCGAGAAAATGTGTCATCGAAATACTATTTCTAGAACGATGTTCCACAAACAAACATCCAAGTTATTTACCAAAAATTATTTGTAATGGCTTACTAAATTTTAGTGTAAGTTATAACTAATAATGATTTGATTTTTATATATTATTTCTTTCATTCTAGGAGAAATTCCATTTTCCACTTAACGATCATCAAGGATTTGATTCGATGGATCGGAATATAAAAAGGTATTATTTTGAATGGTTATATGTTATGAAACAACATAGGTGCAACGTTGGTGGAGAGACAAACACTGAGGCAGAAAATGCACATGTATAATAATGTGCCTCTAGATAAATGGGTAACTTTATGTGATCATTGGTCTTCGGAGTCAGAACACGTAAAACAACAATTACTTATACTATTTTTAAACATGCAATTATTTATAACAATACCATGTGTTCATGTTAAATAGGCTATTTCTCAAAGAAACTAGGCAAATAGGACCAAAATGTCTATGTGGGAGGGTATGGCTCTAAATCTATTATGGCACATTTTCGTGAAATCGTAAGTTATATGAATCACATATATATATATATATATATATCTTCTTTTATTTTATGTGTTATGATTATGTATAAATGCCTTTTTCAATCTATAATGCATACCCCCAAGCACGATCTAACACGTTTGAACAACTCCATTGAAAGCAAGATAGTTAGCTGAGTGAGCAAGCAGAGAAAGCACATGAAAGTTAACATTTTTATCCACTCTATTTTGTTGCTTCATATGATTTTTTGGATCATTAACTTAAACCATTTCTATCCGATCATTATTTATAATACCTTGTTTCTTATATTTCTTTTAATTTTATTTAACAAGAGATGATTCAAAGACGGGCATCACAAAGTACACATGTTGTCTCATGTGATCAAGGTGATATTGCCCAATAACATGCGGAACATGGATATCGTTTATGATGTTCTAGGCTCCGGATCCCGAATAAGAAATGATTTAGATCATTGCCTAGGCCCAAAGCATTTGAGGGAAACCGAGCACGTACTTCTACCTCCACCTCTAGTATATAACAACAAGAACATATTGACAAAACCATAAAGAAACATTGGCAACTCAAACAGTATACGGCTACCCAACGTGATTTTTGATGAAACAAACAGAAGACATGAACGAGATGAAAAGAGTGTTTCAACAAATTCAAGACCTTATACCTAGATTAAATGTGCCATATCATTTGTTATCGCCGGTTCGAGCTCCATCTCCGGTTATCTTTGACGATACAACTATCGGTCAAATATCTGAGGCAGTCTAGGAGGAAGATAATGTTGCAGAAAATCTTGACTAGTACATTTCATCAACTTATGTCATATGTGTTCTATCCGGTCATTGTACATGTAGTTTTGACTTTCGAACATTGAGTTTCTTGTGAGTGAGTGACTTACTTTGACACCGGTTCTAATCACTTTGTAACTCGGTGACTCAATGATAGTTGGTTATGTCACATATCACATGGTAGTACCAACATATATATATATATATATATATATATATATATATATATATATATTTACTTTTGAACATTGAGTTTGATGTGAGTAACTTACTTTGACACTAGTTCTAATCACTTTGTAACTCGTGAATGATAGTTGGTTATATCTTATATCGCATGGTAGTACCAACATATATATATATTTTCCCCTCTTGTATTATGGATGTGATGTCTCTAGACCCCTCGATAGAATGACATTAAGGAATCACATGCATGCTTACGTGATTGATAAGTGGATTTTGGTATATATTTTATTAGTACATTCATAAACAAGAAAACAGGGATTTGATGTAATAACGATGACACGTCCCTAGTGTCCAATTTAGACATCAAGAACAAAAGGACATAACATGTACACACCGATAATGCTCGAAGAACACTAAGAAAATGAAGAAGATCTGGCAGACTGCTAATAAGCAACTAAGCATTCAAGTAAGAAGAAAAATAACATACTATTATTATAAGATGATAAAACTTCATGTATTAAGCATGTACGAAACTAGAAGAATCAAATATCTAAGCTTCTAGTCGAATAACAACATTCATACCCACTTTGAGTTGAACTTCCAGAGAATGACGGATCGTCTAGACCAGAACCCTATGATTTGACAAAGATGATTGCATTCTTTTAGGATAGTAAGCAGAGGTTAAAAATCTACTAAGGGAAGGAGTTATAATCCATGATAGGGGTGGACCAATTCTTGGGGGCATGAAGTTGCCTCTACTCCTAACATGGATTTAGAGGTAACTAAAAAGATTCTAGAGTAAATTTCACCATTGGTCCTGTGGTTTGCTCAGAATCTGGATATGGTCCCTATTTTGAAATAATTACACCAGGATACCTCTGTGGTTTGCATTTCGTTTCACCTCGAGTCCCTGCGGCCAACTCTGTTAAAAACCTTCCGTTAACTCAAGGGTAAACAAGTCATTCTATTTAATAATTAAAACCTTTTCTAAAACACCAATAATATAATGACATATGTCTTCACTATTTTCTTTTTTGACTTGCTACCCGTCCCACCCTCTAACTTCTTTCCTCCCTTCTCTTTTGACCACCCTCTATCTCTTTTGAAGAACCTGCAACTTTTTTTTGAAAGGAGAAACATGCAACTTAAAACCTTTTTTATCTCTTACCTTTTTAAAACCCATAAGCATATATATATATATACATACATATATACAACTGAATATATATACACACATATATATACAAAACTGAATATATATATATATACACACATATATATATATATATATATATATATATGTATACACATACAACACTTTTTTCTCCATCAACAAATATCACTGTATATATACATATAAAACTGAATATATAAAAACACAAAAGTTGATATATATATATATACACACACATATCATAGGTGGTGGTATACCGTATACATAAAAGATTACTCATTCACACACACACACACACACACACACACACACACATATATATATATGCACACACTCTGTAAATATATACACAATATATATATATATATATGGAAACGTAAAACTTGATGTATATACACAGATTATATGTGGTGGTATACATAAAAGATTACTCATATATATATATATATATATATGTGTGTGTGTGTGTGTGTGTGTGTGGTTTTGATAGAGATGATAAATCAAAAAGGTGTGTTTTTCTTCAACGAAGATGATCAATGGTTCACTGGAAGGGGGCTGATCGAGAGAGGGGAGAACGAGGAGGCCATGATGGTTCATCGACTTTTGGAAGCATATTGGTTGTGGGTTCAAACTGTGATGGAAAAATTTGATTTAAAGCCATCAATGGCAGAGAGAGAAAGAGAGAGAGAGAGAGTAGGATTGGAAGAAGAAAATAGAAGCAGATCCATGATAGCAAATCCAACAGTGTTGTATGTACTATATTCTTTTTAATACGAATGATATATATCATATATATATATATATATATATGTGTGTGTTGTATAGCGACCCTTCATCCCTATACCCCATTTTCTTCATCATTTTTGCAGTACCCAACATACCCCATCTTCATCATAGCACCAAGTAACCTCCCCGTTCTCTCGATCCAGACTACCCCTTCGCCCTCTTTTAACCTCTCTCAATCTCGACCGCCCCCCTTCCGGAGACCCATGGATCGTCTTCATCATAGCGAACACACACAAACACACACACACGTATATTATGTTTGTTTATCTCTCTCTCAAACACCCACATTCTTTTCTCCTGGAACTGTGTGTATGTTTTGCAGCAAACATACATATCTTTTTTTTTTCTAAGTTGGTTTCTCCTAGTGGTTTTTTAAGCAATTACTGGAGGATTGTTTTTTGGCATCTATATATAAATATATATATATATATAGAGAGTCTCATTCATTTGCTAACTACCGTATTGGTACTAACCGTGCTAACCAATTTCACCCGTAGATTGATTAGATCAATGGTCCACAATTAATTGATTTTCTATTAAATTAAAATATGAAAAATGCTTTATAAAAATAATATGCATGTATGCAGAAAGGTAATTTTGTCCGACTACATTTATTTTTAATTTGGTAACACGCGCTGTAAACTAAATAGACCAAAAATTTAGGGATTTTATCCCCCCAAATCAGCTTCATCGAACAGAACCCTTCATTCGACACTTTCTTGATGAAATCAACATCATCGACATCGCGATTAATCAGGAGGAGATCAGGAAAAATATTTGTCATATACATGATAATCGTAAAGCTCGGAATCAACATCTCAATCGTGGTTTGAATGCGCAAAGATGAATGTTGAAGGCGGGAATCGATTGCAAGGAGGTAAATTTTTTGAAAAACTAGGGTTTATATGAAGGGGGAAAACATAGAGAATTTTAACACATTGTTGCAGTTCGTAAACTCAATGAGCGAATATTCAAGAAGTGTGGACTATCGAGGTTTAACACAATGTTTATGTATATTTGCTATGGTGGTGCCTTTTGAAAATTTGGTATGTAAACATATGGGCATACTTGCAAACAACTAGCGAACACGAAAAATAGTGCATATGTGCATACTTGAATATAGTGCATATGTGCATGTGGATTGTAGAAAAATATTATATGCATATATGTGCGTACTTGCACATAGGATTTATGTATATTGGCTATGGTTGTGCATCTCGAATTTTTGGGATGTGCATAATGCATGTATACATTTTTTATTGGCATATGTGCATGTTTGAATTGTGAGTATGTACATGTCTTATGTGTGCACATGTGCATTGATGATTTGCTAATTTTAAAGTAACTTCTGGTCAATTTGGATAGTGCACATATGCATATGTGTATACATGTGCACAGTGTTTCTGTATATTGTCTATAGTTGTTCATTTTGAATCTTACTAAAACAAAAAAAAAACAAATTGGTGAATTTGGCTATGGCGTGAGAAATATATCAAATGCTAAAATTAAGGAAAAAGATAACTTCCATTCATAAACACATGCAAATCAAACTTTAAATTGGAATTAATACATTTATTGTTTAGATAAATACCAAATTTAAAACCTCGTTAAAATATGGTATGCATTAAATTGGGCGATTTTATAGAATTCCAATTATGCCCTTCGATATTTAATAGCCTTGATCGATTAACATAAACAAATGAAAGCTTCTGATTGATCGACATTTGGTTAGTATAGTTAGCACCAATACGGTGGTTAGCAAATGAAGAAGACCCTATATATGTATATATAGATAAATATATAGATATAGGTCAGCAAGGGTGACAACAAGAAAACAAGGGGGCAATAGATATGTGTGTTTATCTCTCTCTCTCTGTGTGTGGCAGCCATTGATGGCTCTAGAAACGTGAAATAAGCACACCATGATATATATATATATATATATATATATATATATATATATATATATATATATATTATGGGTTTTTTGTATATGGGTTTTTTTTCAGGTTCAAGAGGCTATATGTTATATATATATATATATATATATGTTGTATGTGTATATATTCATATATAGGGTATATATATATGTGTGTATATATTATATATGCTTATGGTTTTAAAAAGGTAGGAGATAAAAGGGTTTTAAGTTGCAGGTTCTTTTCAAAAAAAATTATAGGTAATGGAGATTAAGGGTGAGAGAATGGAGGGAAGGGGTGAGGGTTGGACACGTGGCATATAATCTATTGATTTAAAAATGTTTTTTTAATTAATAGGTAAATTGACAAAAATGCCCCTTAACTAACAGAAGGGTTTTAACGGTGTTAGCGGTAGGGACTCGAGGTGAAATGAAATGCATACCACAGGATCCCCTGATGTAATTATTTCAAAATATGGACCATATCCAAATTCTGAGTAAACCACAGGACCAACAACGGTGTAATTTACTCAAGATTCTATAATGCACTATCATTGAATAGCTGAACTTGGGGTCGTATTCAAAATCGCAAGTGGTGATAAAAGGTATTTTAGATTACAAGAAGACTCTAAGTTCAATGATAAAGAGGTGAATGGTAAGATTAATATTTGAAGGAGCATGCTTGTGTCAATGGTGAACTACTAATGAAAGGGATTAAATGGTACCTAGGTGGTAGTATATGTGTGAGAGGTACAAGGAGGATAATAGAGGGTAGGTAGTATAAATATCCAATGTTTTATCTTTCTAAACTATCATTTTGTAATTACTATTTCAAATATGTATTGTTATATTTGGATGAATGAAACTTACTTATTTGCATCAATGAACCCGAAGTTGTTAAACAAGTATCAAACATTTACAAGTTTATAAAACATTGTTTCAGTAATTGTAAATTATTGTTGTTAATTTACAACACGACTCAACTTCCTTTTAAGTGCTTATAGTTTATGCTTAATTTTGTCATCATCACATTAATAGGGTGAGATTATTGACACGTAGAAAATTGTTTAAGATTTGACAACTACATCCTCGTACTTGGAATATTTTGGTTTCTAAGACCTTTCTGGGATTTGAAGCCCATAAAGTAAAAAGAAGATTTATGAAAAAGAAACGCCTAAGGATCAAAGATTAGTACTAATAAATGGAAGATTTTTCAATGGGAAATCAGTTGCTAAAGTAAAAAGAATATTTTCAATGGGATATCCGCTGCTAAAGGGATGATTCATCACAAATCCGTCACAGGAGTTGGTGGATAAATTGTTCGTGGAAAACTCAAGCTGACAGATGGGCTGGTTTATGTTGGGTTTTATGTTTTAATTATTTCTGGCCCATGAGGAATAGTTAAAATAGCCCAACAAGAGTGGCCCGATACAAGCTACTTATTGCCTTGTATCCTAGGGTTTTATGATATGAAAAAGTGAAAGTCCATAAAACACAAAAAGAGAGAAAAGAGAGAATTTCCGTCTACAATTTTCAGCAAAGCGCAGCCGCGCCGTTTTGCCTTTTCCTGGGGTTTGAACCGTCGGATCGTCGTGATTTTTTGACAGTAGCTTCACGACATCTTTATCTACATTCCGAACGGTGTAGATCGGTTTTGGAGATCCGGAGGTCACTCTTTTTATGTTCGACAGTCTGCTGTTTTTCTGGGTGATATTTCTTCCTCTTTTCTTTTGGTTTTGATTCCATACTTCTTGATGATTTGTTCCGAGAGTATGATGATTGTGGTGTGCCTCTAGTTCTATCTAGAGAAGACCTTTTGCATTGTTTATTGGTGGTAGTGGACTTTAAGCGGCCTAAGGGTCCCGTGGTTTTACTCTCGCCTTGAGAGGTTTCCACGCTAAAATTTGTGTGTTTGATTGTTGCTTATTTCCGTCGATTATCATTGCATTTAGTATACCCTATTTGTTTGCATCCTCAAAGGTTCATAAAAGTCGGGAAAGTTTTGTCCAACGAAGGTTTATTCCGCATTTATTGTTACCGTTGTGACGCGTTTTTCTCATCAGAGTGGTATCAAAGCGTTTTGATTATCGTTTTTGAGTTTGACTTGATTGAACGATGGAAGCAAATACAAGTAGGATGATAAGTTTAAATGGTTCAAATTATCATGTTTGGAAAGGAAAGATGGAAGACCTTCTTTATGTAAAGGATTTTTATTTGCCTGTTTTTTCAACCGACAAACCTGAGAATATAACAGATCCACAATGGAATATTTTGCACAGACAGGTTTGTGGGTATATTCGGCAATGGGTAGATGATAATGTTTTGAACCATATTAGTGGGGAGACTCATGCTCGTACTCTGTGGAACAAGCTTAAGCAGTTATATGCTCGAAAGACTAGGAATAATAAGTTATTCTTGATTAAAAAATTGATCCAACTTAAGTACCATGATGGAACTCCTATCACTGATCACTTGAATGCATTTCAGGGAATTATTAATCAGCTTGCAGGAATGGGTATCAAGTTTGAAGATGAAATCCAAGGCTTGTGGATCCTTGGTACTTTATCGGACTCTTGGGAGACTTTTAGGACATCATTGTCCAACTCCGCACCCGATGGTGTTATTTCCATGGAATTGGCTAAAGGCAGTATCCTAAATGAAGAGATGAGAAGAAAGTCACAAGCTTCCTCTTCACACTCAGAAGTCTTGGTCACAGAAAGCAGGGGGAGAAGTCAGAGTAGAGGTCCGAGTAACAATGGGAAGCATCGCAGTAAATCCAAAGGAAAGTTTGGTGATTTTGAGTGCTATCACTGTGGTAGAAAAGGGCACACAACACGGTTCTGCAGACAGTTGAAAAGGGAGAACAAGAAGGCCAATTACAACAATCAAAAGAACAACCAAAAGAAAGATGATGGTGGTAATGACAATGCCGAAGTTAACACTACTACCGAAGAGTTCTTTATTTGTTGTGATCATGATATGGTCAACCTTGCACATGATGATTCGAGTTGGGTTGTTGATAGTGGTGCTACGTGTCATGTAACATCACAGAGAGAGTTTTATTCATCTTACACTCCAGGTAACTTTGGGAACGTCAAGATGGGTAATAATGGGTTATCAAAGGTTGTTGGCGTCGGGGATGTTTGTTTGAAGTTTGACACTGGAATGGAGTTGGTTTTACACAATGTAAAACATGTTCCAGATATTAGACTTAATTTGATCTCCACGGGCTCACTTGATGATGAAGGTTACAAAAACATCTTTGGTGACGGAATATGGAAACTCACTCGTGGTTCCTTGATCGTGGCAAGAGGTAAAAGATGTTCAAAGTTATACATGGCACATCCAAAGATCTCCAAAGACATGGTCAATGCAGTGGTGAATACTGATATGACTGAGTTGTGGCATAAGAGTCTTGGTCACATGAGTGAAAAGGGGATGTCTCTACTATTGAAGAAAAATGTGTTAACTGATGTGTATGATGTTCATCTAAAGAAGTGTTCTCATTGTCTGGCAGGTAAGCAGAACAGGGTTTCGTTTAAGAGCCATCCTCCTTCTAGGAAGGAGAACATACTTGATTTGGTACATTCCGATGTTTGTGGTCCTATGAATACTAGGACACTTGGTGGTTGCTCTTATTTTGTCACATTCATTGATGATCATTCGAGAAAGGTATGGGTATATACCTTAAAATCTAAAGATCAAGTATTTTATGTGTTTAAACAATTTCATGCCTCGGTTGAGAGACAGACTGGGAAGAAGCTTAAGTGTATTCGAACAGATAATGGAGGTGAATACATAGGGCCATTTGATGCTTATTGTAGAGAACATGGTATTCAACATCAAAAGAGTCCTCCCAAGACACCACAATTGAATGGATTAGCAGAGCGGATGAACAGAACATTGGCCGAACGTGTGAGATGTTTGTTGTCACATGCAGGATTGCCAAAATCCTTTTGGGGAGAAGCTTTGAATACGGCGGCACATGTTATTAATCTAACTCCTTGTGTTCCTTTGTCTTTTGATGTTCCTGACATAGTTTGGAGTGGTAAAGATGTTTCGTACCGTCACTTACGGGTCTTTGGATGCAAGGCTTTTGTGCACATTCCCAAAGATGAAAGATCAAAGCTTGATGTGAAGACTAAGCCATGTGTATTCCTTGGTTATGGCCAAGATGAGTTCGGTTACAGATTATATGATCCAGTTCAGAAGAAACTTATTCGAAGCCAAGATGTTATTTTTATGGAAGATCAAACTTTGAAAGATATTGGGAAGGAAGATACGAGTCCTCAACATAATGATGATCTTACTGATTTAGATCCGGTTCCTCCTAAGCATGTTGATACACTTGATGGAGATGGTGTTCAGAATGATGAACAACATGGTACTGATGATGTTGATGCTCCAGAGCACTTGGAGACAGATGAAGACTTTCATCTAGAGCTACCAGTACCGAATATTCCAACCTTTGTCCCACTTAAGCGCTCTACGAGAGATCGTCATCCTTCCACCCGTTTTTCTGCTGATGAGTATGTCTTACTCACTGATGGGGGAGAGCCCGAGTGCTATGCAGAAGCCATGGAAGATGATCACAAGAAAGAGTGGGTTGAAGCCATGCAAGACGAGATGACTTCCTTGCGTGAGAACAATACCTTTGAGTTGGTGAAGTTGCCTAAAGGCAAGAAAGTTTTGAAGAACAAGTGGGTTTACAAAGTGAAGACTGAAGAGCATACCTCACGACCCAGGTACAAGGCTAGATTGGTGGTCAAAGGGTTCAGTCAAAGAAAGGGTATTGATTTTGAAGAGATTTTCTCTCCAGTCGTGAAGATGGGTTCTATTCGGGTGATTCTTGGTTTAGATGCTAGCCTTGATCTTGAGGTTGAGCAGATGGATGTGAAGACAACTTTCCTTCACGGTGACTTGGACAAGAAAATATACATGGAACAACCTGAAGGTTTTCAGGTTAAGGGCAAAGAAGACTATGTGTGTAGACTTCAGAAAAGTCTTTATGGTTTGAAGCAAGCACCAAGACAGTGGTACAAGAAACTTGAGTCAGTCATGGGTAAGCAAGGCTACCGGAAGACTACTTCAGATCACTGTGTTTTCTTCCAAAGGTTTGGTGATGATGATTTCATTATTTTATTGCTATATGTTGATGACATGTTGATTGTTGGCAAGAATGCAGAAAGAATTACCCAGCTGAAGTTAGAATTAAGCAAGTCTTTTGCTATGAAAGACTTAGGGCCAGCAAAACAGATTCTTGGCATTCGAATTACTCGAGATAGAGCTTCTAAGAAGTTGCACATGTCACAGAAGCAATACATCGAGAAGGTGCTTCACAGATTCAACATGGATAAAGCTAAAGTGGTTAGTTCACCTCTAACTACCAACTTTAAGCTAACTAATAAAGATTGTCCCTCTTCAAAGAAGGAGATTGAAGAGATGGATCAAATTCCGTATGCATCAGCTGTTGGGAGTCTGATGTACGCGATGGTATGCACACGACCTGATATTGCCTATGCAGTAGGTGTTGTTAGTCATTTTCTGTCGAACCCAGGTAAGAAGCATTGGGAAGCAGTTAAGTGGATTCTCAGATATCTACGTGGTAGTTCCAAATTGGGTATAACTTTTGGAAATGGGGAGCCAATGCTTGTTGGGTACACTGATTCTAATATGGTAGGAAATAAGGACAACATGAAATCCACTTCTGGATATCTGATGACCTTTGCAGGGGGAGCTGTGTCATGGCAATCAAGGTTGCAAAAGTGTGTTGCTTTGTCTACCACTGAGGCTGAGTATATGGCGGCAACAGAAGCGTGCAAAGAACTACTGTGGCTGAAGCGATTCATGCAAGAGCTCGATTTTATGCAACAACACTACGTGGTTTTTTGTGATAATCAAAGTGCGATTCACCTTGCTAAGAATTCTATGTTTCATAAAAGAACAAAGCATATCGATGTGAGGTATCATTAGATTAGAGATGCTCTTGAAGACAAGATGTTTGAACTTGATAAAGTTCATACTGATGGCAATGGTTCTGATATGTTGACAAAGGTTTTGGCAAGTGAAAAGCTAAAGGGGGAGATTTGTTGGGTTTTATGTTTTAATTATTTCTGGCCCATGAGGAATAGTTAAAATAGCCCAACAAGAGTGGCACGATACAAGCTATTTATTGCCTTGTATCCTAGGGTTTTATGATATGAAAAAGTGAAAGTCCATAAAACACAAAAAGAGAGAAAAGAGAGAATTTCCGTCTACAATTTTCAGCAAAGCGCAGCCTCTCCGTTTTGCCTTTTCCTAGAGTTTGAAATGTCGGATCGTCGTGAGTTTTTGACAGTAGCTTCACGACATCTTTATCTACATTCTGAACGGTGGAGATCGGTTTTGAAGATCCGGAGGTCACTATTTTTATGTTCGACAGTCTGCTGTTTTTCTGGGTGATATTTCTTCCTCTTTTCTTTTGGTTTTGATTCCATACTTCTTGATGATTTGTTCCAAGAGTATGATGATTGTGGTGTGCCTCTAGTTCTATCTAGAGAGGACCTTTTGTATTGTTTATTGGTGGTAGTGGACTTTAAGCGGCCTAAGGGTCCCGTGGTTTTACTCTCGCCTTGAGAGGTTTCCACGCTAAAATTTGTGTGTTTGATTGTTGCTTATTTCCGTCGATTATCATTGCATTTAGTATACCCTATTTGTTTGCATCCTCAAAGGTTCATAAAAGTCGGGAAAGTTTTGTCCAACGAAGGTTTATTCCGCATTTATTGTTACCGTTGTGACGCGTTTTTCCCATCAGTTTATTTATTTCCTTGAAAAACATTGCATTCTACCGGAACGATTAGTATTTTGTGGGTGATCAGTAGGTAATCACCGACGGAAATTTCCAGCGGTGATTTTTGTCGGTAAAACTCATTTGTTTTGTAGTGTCGAATATAGAAAATTCAATGTAGGATAATATAGAGATACAGATAACTGAGAAACTAGTATTATGAAGGTTAAGTCTACACAAGAGAGCAAATCTTATGAATAAAGATATTAGAAGAGAAGCTATCTCGTGAGAATGGAATTGGTCAAGTTTAGAAACTCATAAAGGGTATTCACTTTTGAAGATATCCAAGACAAGTGGATTACTTAAGAAGATGTACGTCCAACTCTATGAGATATAGGGGTCACACATGTACAAGTCACCAGAATCAGAACCACGAGTGGCAAAAGGGCCTACAAGCCTTACAAGTGCAAAATTATTCCTTTACAATATTAGATAACATACCATAATCGAATAGTGTCATAACAAAATTGGTTATGAATATCAAGCATAAATATAAGTGATGCGTGTTTCTTGATCATAACTTGGGTTGTTCGTAACAACATGCAATGATAAGAACAATCAATTGATTCAAATTATGGAAGATATTTTCAGTTATTTGAATTGTAACGTTTTGTGTCATAAGTTATATATTTGTGTAAATGATTAATTATTTCAATTAATTGTTTCTTTCGCAATCATATACCGTTTGTAACCTCAAAAATTGATGAAAATTAATATTTGTTATTAACCTTTAAAAAGTCTTTTCACCCCCAACACTTCTTTTTAATTGTCATTGCACTCAATCAAACATAAGAACGTCACTCAATTACGATGCGATTAGATCTAGAATCAAAATGCACGAATTAACGACTATAGATTTCAAGATCCTTAGTCAAAAGATGTAATTGTATGATAATTATACGAGTAATACTTATGCCATTAAATGGATAACTTATGTTGTGCTCTCATGGCGAATCTGTCTATTACATACACTACTTGATAACACGCTATCACAAAAGAAAATCACTGATGACACAAACCCGTCAATGATTACTGATGGATTACTTATGAAGTATGTAGTGATCTTGTCGACGGCATGGATATCAATTTGTAATCAGTCGACTACTCAAAACATCACCGATGGATTATCGATAGCCTTACATAAATAATAACAAAAAATAATTTTTAATTTTTAAAAGGTTCTTAGTAATCTGTCGGTCATCATCGAGGGTCAACTAAATAGTTAGTTTTCATTTTAAAATATAATATTTGGAAATCTAATGGAAAGTCATTGGAAAGTCGTCGATGGATACAGATAATTTCACCCATACCAACGAATCACCGGATTAATTGTCTATCGATAGCCTTCAGAATTGTAGTTCCTTACATATGATAGTCTCAACCATGCTAGTTCAACATAAGTACAAAGAAATCTGTAAGAATACAATATAATAAGGTAATCATTATGTTTATAAGTGACATGTAATATTAGATAAATACAATTAAATAGACAATGCCTTTTATTAATATATCTAATGCCTTAGTTTGAAAAATTACAACCATCACATGATTTCCAAGTGAACATGCATTAATAATTCCTTCATGGATTATTTCTCGAATTTGTTATGCGTTGTTCGCTTTCTTGTAATTCGAGAGATTTTAAACTAGTTACCATCTACTCCACTGAAATATGTACCGATAGCACCATAATTTGTAATTTCACTAGATTTATAATCTTTGTAAAATAAAAATCACCAGGTTGTGATCATGCAGCCACATCCAATAATATTTATAGCGCATACCTCCTATTCATTGATAAACGAAAAGATGTTAAAATAGCGTGGGTCAGGTGTATTATGAGCGGATGTACAAGGCGCATCAAATTGATCGCAGAAGGGGGATAAGGATCACCAGATAAGGAATGATTTACTGGATGGTGATAGCACAATCCTGAGAAGGCTAGTCAATATGTATATAAGTGCATGTATTGTGTAAATGTAAGTCTATATGTATGTGTGTGTATTTATGTATATATCCACTAATCTATACTACCATTCATTCACGGGGTGCGTTGGCTATTTTATTTGTAACAATTGATTTGTAGATGCATCCTATACTAGTACATGTTGGATCCAAATGTCGTTTATGTTTTGTAAACGTAGGGATGAGCAGACGGAGGGTTTATGCCTTTATGCCCATGAACTCCAATGTAGTACCACCTAAAAGGTTGGTTCAAATATCGTCCAAGTAAAATGAATTATGTAATAAGTGTAAAGTTTCATATCTTGTTACTCGATAAATCATATATATATTCGTAGTTTTAAACACAACATCATGCCCAATAGAGATCAAACCTACGAGCTCCAATTACGGTGCCATAGTTAACCTCCTGCAAAGTGCATTGTGTGATATATATTTTCTTCTACGTTGGCATTGACTATGAGGCAGCTTTCAATTTCTTAAATCTCTAGTTTTATACCTTAACTGAATCAAAAGCATATATTCCATCTATACGCCCCATATATTTGGACATATTTTCAAGTATGAGGCTCTCAAAACCAAGTTGGATATGCTGAAGCACAAAGCAGCATATGCTGCAGGAATTTTCATAGGTTTTCATGGTCCATGGATTCAGTACTCTCACCAAGATTCTACCTTAGTAAATGGCATGTTCTTTTCTGTGCTTAAAGGCCATTAACCTCTTATAAGGTATAAAGTTCATGGTGCTTGGCATATCCAATTTGCAATAAAAAACGCCAAAGATAAATAGTGTCAAATGGGAAATATGATAGTCAAGTGAAGTCTTCAAGTGCATAGGTCAATTATTGGTAAGATCTCCTTTTGCAGCTTAGTCGCTTTCAATATTACTAGATCATAATGCTAGTATGCTACTCAAGTATGTAATCTGCCAAAGGAGATTTGCCCAGTGATTCAGTCATACTCATACATACATTTATCGTTTTCATCTACGCCATACATATATACAAGCTAGCTACCGAGAATGAAGGATGCTTTATTTGGTAACCAATTTTTATGATATAATAAATTATTTTACATTTTAGTTGCTTTACATATATATATATATAGATGCACCATAAAACCCCATGAAATGGCGCTTAATTAATAACCTTTCACATTCCTCAGCCTCTTTTTCTTCCACAACCTCCACCCGTATATTTTCATTGAGATGTTCAAATGCCATCTTTGTTTAGAGGTTTTTCCCAGCAAATATTCCTACCTTTTATATGTATGCAACCTTATATCTTATAGGAGGAAGAAGATTATCATTGCTTCAGGTAAATCAATCTCTATTCTAATCCGGTACTGCATCTATAAACCCGGATAGAAAATTGTGTTCTTACTTACTGTGGGTCCTTGTGATAGAACACGATCTTTACCAGATAATCAAACAACAAACATAAACGATAAACCAACCTGTTTTGATAAATAAACGCGGATTACAGAGGTTGATATTGTTTACACTTTGAAGCTCACGCTGTGTTCTCTCAGTGAATAGTGTTGATCGGTTGTGTGTTGTGTAAGATTGTTCTCATCTGATAATAAAATCTTAACACACCTAATATCTAAAACAAACTAACAAGATAATATCTAAACAAGATATTATCTAAACTAATAATATCTAAACTAATATCTAGATATTTAGGAACTAATATAAAATACTAAAAACAAACTTTGACACTTATTACAAATTAACATTAGACTAATCTTGAGAGCGACTTTTCAGCATTAGCTTCAGATTGCGATCTTCAGATTGGATGATCTTGAATCCAATAGATCTGTGTGCTAACAATCTCCCCCTTTGGATCAAGATCATTACTAACAATTCAGTCTTCTTTTTCAGCTCAGAAGATGCAATCTCCCTCTTAGTCTTCAACAAGTAGCTATCTCCCCAAAATACGTAGATAAACTCTCTTTCAGATGATGGGAAGAAATTATCTTCAGATTTAGCTCAGAATATTGTAGAAAAGTATCTTCAAAGAAATTTTCTCTCAAATCAGCATGTCTTCAGAATACTTGCTCTAAACTTGTGTTATTCCTCATTTCTTGGGTAGCTCTTCTCCCCCTTTTTGATGAAGAGTTCAACGACTTCATCAAAACTTTTATGTCAAGAAATGTCTTTCTTACAGAGCCTCTGATTCGTCAATTCAAAAGATATTCATCCAGATCTTTACAAATCCAGACAAAATAAGCGTGTAACACCTGAATCAACAAATGAATCAGTTAACATGCCTGTCAGTAACACTAAGTCACTGTGTGTAACGAATACACATTGGAAAGGAGCTTTTATGATGTTCACTCCCCCAGGCCTTCCATTCAATCATCGAAACACCACAAAGATAATTTCTATGAACGTTATGACAAAGAAACAAATTCCTTGTGTGTTCGTGCAAGTGATAGAAAGAATTAAACATGGATGATTGCTTATAGGCTTAAAACTGTGTAAACCACTGAGACAACAGTAAGTTAAACACAGACTCAATGTGCATGATTGAAGTGCGAAGGTGGGGCAGACTTCCTTCTTTTCAATATCCAGATTTTCCAAATGAAAATCAGATAGCAAATGTCAGGATCGAAATTCAAACAAGAATTTAAATAACACACTCAGAAACTTATGGTAAAGAAGTTGCGGAAAAACACTTTAACAGAAAATCAATGGAACAGTATATAAAACTCAAATCACAAGTTATATTGATTCAACTTGATGATTACACACAAAACCTCAATCTGTTGAACAAGCTCAATAGACGTTCTATACTTCTCTATAGAAAGGATCTAAACTATTCTTGAGGTTAAATCTCTCTAAACAAAACGTATGAATAATTGTTAATTCTAACAAAGACTTCTATACTATATATACAGAGTTGATTACAAGATAATTATCAAAATAAAATTGATCTTCAGTATCAATACCATATTTATCTTCAACCTTATCTCCAACTCATCTTTATCTTCAAGTCTTCTTTATCATTAGAAACAACACTAACTTTCTTTTAGCAGTATTAATCATCTTGCAGCATTAACTTCCTCAGCAGTATTAATCCTTGAGCAGTACTAACCATGCTTGAAGTAGTAATCTTCAACAGTACTAACTACTAGCAGTACTAACTCTCCAAGCAGTACTAACTATTCAAGTAGCAGCACTAACTCTTCAAGCAGTATTAATTCTACTAGCAGTATTAAAATTACAAGCAGTAGTAATACCTTTCAACTGGCAGTAGTATCCATCCTTAGTATATTCAGACCCAACAATGTCCCCCTAACTTAACTTTTCAGAATGAGATGTTAAGTTCTTCAGCATAGGGTCTTCATGATGCTTTCAACACTTCAGCTAGATTCCCAAATCAGGATTCAGACCTAGACTCTGATTGATGGTTCTCTTTACTACTATCTTTGCCATTTATGAGTTCTTTGGACATACCAACTTTGATTTCAACATTGCTTGCAGTTTAGCCTTGCTGTGATCATAAATCTTGTCCACTAGATAGTATTCATGATAACTCTTGTCAATTGTTATCATATAGACACCACAATTTTTAAATAGCATCCAATGATCAACCCTTTTAAAACCATACTCATGATGTAGATCTTTGATCCTGTTCTTCACTCTTTCTGGCTCAAACATCATACACAAATATTCTATGGCTATCTTGGTTAGACTAATCCCAACTTCTTCCAACACATTACCATATGAGCTCATCCCAACTGTATGCATTTCTTCCAAATCATACCTGGAACAACTTCTAATAATTTTACCCCATGTAGCATACACTTCATAGTGATCTCCCAATCTCTTGATCCTGAAGTATTCTTTACCTTGATCTCTCAGAATATCCCAAAAGATAATTTCTGGTGCTTTCATAGAAATAGGATCAACTTGTACTGGATCTTCATTTGTCACAGTCATGTACAAATGGAATTGCTCATTGGATTGTTGATTTGACTGCTCTGGATTCTGCTCTGGCTCTGCTAAAGGTTCATCAGTAGGTTCTGCTTCTGCTTCTGCTCTTTCTTCTTCAATTCTTGCCCTTTTTGCCTTTAGCTTGGTGGCAATTGTTTTCTTTCTTTTGATTACTCCAATTTGATGAGCCAATGTCTCTTCTTTCTTTTCTACTTTCTTTTCCTTGATAGGAGTTCCTTCTTCACTTTCAGGGAAGGGTTGTTGTATGTTGAGATCATGCCTCTCTTTCATCTTCCTTTCAGCTTCTTCCCTTTGAGTGGAGTCCCCTTTCAGTTTGGCCATCTCCTTTTGGTAGAGTTCTTCAAGCTTTCCAAAGGACATACTTGTAAACATTCCCTCAGGAACTTCAATAGCTCCTTTCAGGAAGTTTATCATCTTCCTTCTTTCTTGGTTTGCTAAGTATGTCTTGGAAGGTTGTCTTTGTCTAGTCTTCAGTGGTAGCCTTTGCCTTGAAGCCTTCTTTGTGACTTTCTTAGCATCAGCTGCAGACTTCAGACTCTTTTGATATTCTTCATTAAGTTTAGCAGCCATCTCCAAAGCAATCTTTCTGTCTTTGGCAGATTGAATTTCTTCCTCCTTTTCCATCTCTTCTTGAAGCTTTTTGGCCACTTCTTCATCCAACTCAATCTGTTTCTGTTTCTTCAATGGTTGCTCAGATTCAACCATCTTTTCCTTTCCCTTCTTCTTTGCATCCTCCACACTGATCTTTTTCTTTCTCTGATCTGCTCCTCCTTCTTTAATGACCACTCCCTTAGCCTTTTGAGTAGCCTTGGGAGTGTCAGTCTTTGCCTTTAATAAAGTCTCTGCAATTGCTATTTCTTCTATAGTCAACCCTGTTTCTGCTGCAGCTTTCTCTGTTCCTACTTCTGTTGTTACTACTTCTGGTGTAGTAGTTACTGCTGCTGGTGTGGTTTCTACTTCTTTTGCTTTTGCTGCTGCCAGTTTAACTGTTGCTGCTTCTTTGTTACTATTTGCTTCTGTACCCAACTCCCCCTCAAACTTTGATTCCATGTCAACAGGGCTTTGTTTCTCCCCTTCAGCTTGTCTCTCCCCCTTGTTGAAAGCATCTTCCCTTTTCTTCAATACATACTGCTTTCTTTTCTTTTTCTACATCAACCTTAGAACCATTTTCTTTAGTTTGGTAATCTGCACTTGTTGAGACAGAATCACCAGTTTCATCTCCTCTATATCAGCACCCTGTTTGAGGACATCAAGATTGATATTGCCCATAGTTTCCATCAATTCCTCATAGTTATATCTATCCTCACCTTCTTTAGGTGTGTTGACCACCCTGGAAGGGATCCTTGGAAGTTTTAGTAGGAGTCTTCTGCCTAGCAGAAGCACCCTCTACCCCCTTGGTTTCTTGGCACCTGGGACCTTTGGATGATTGCTCACCCAAAGTTGCCGTGGGGAAGGTCTTAGGAATGTTCACACTGTCCTGCCCTGCACTTTGTGCAAATTCAGTAATGTGAGCCTCACTGCCCACATGCTCAACCTGCTCCTTAGTGAGCACCTTCTTGGGGCTGGGAGACACCCCTGTGGTTTCCCTATCGATATTCTCTAATGGAGAATGCTCCATTAGAGGGCTTGAAGGCTGTGGGGGTGAAGGTACAAGAAGTGAAGGAACCTTCTGTACCTTTTTCCTTATATAAATTTTGGTGATGGAGGATGTGGGCTTTTCAATAGGAATCTGAGGAGGATTACTAGAATGGAATGGTGTGGGTAGGTCATCAGTTGGGTGGTCAGATGTGGGCTGTGACCCTGATGCCTCACCATGGGAAGGAGACATAACCATCATTGTAGAGAACAATGGTGTCTCTTGTCCAGAAAAGTCCTTGCTAGGCCTTTTAATGTTTGAGAATACCTTCCCTTTAGGAGGTTTTGGTACATACACCTCTTGAAAAGAGGGTAGATCCGTCAATTCCTTTAGTATAATCTCTTGTACAAACCTAGGATACATATAAAAGCTTTTGGATTTGGTATCCAGGTTTGACATAAAATCATTGAAAATCATTTGTGAGAAATTAAACTTTCTAGAGGTGGCTAAGCAGACCAAAGCATAAGCTAAGGTACTGCTAAACTCACTCCATCCATTTGTTTTTCGTGAAATGCAATGTTGTAGGGTATGAACAAAAAATCTCCACTGTGGTGAAAATTTGTTCTTGAAAAACTTGAATACATCAGTGGGACCTTCATACCCCATATTACTAAGAGTTTGGAAAAGATCTTCCTTTGATAAAGAGGTTATACCTGAGGCATCATCTAAGCGTAGATGGATGCGAATACACTCCTCTGAGATGGTCAAGGGGTTTATCACACACCATTGTTTGAATGACCTGAGTCCCTTCTTCAGAGTGATTGATAGCATTGGCCCAGAACTGTCTTTGATGTTCCACATAGATTGTGGGATTGATAGTTAGAGCGTGGGCGATGTATGAGGATTTGAGGAAATCCACTATGGCATGGAAACCTTCAGCTTGCTTTGGTTTCTGTAACATGGCGAGTTCGTTGTGTTCATCAAAGAATGCTCGTCCTGCCATCTTTCTGATTGATTCTAGCGTTCGAATCGTGACTAGGGTTGACACTGGTAAGCAAGAAATCGAGAGAGAGACAAAGAAGCAATGGAAGTTCAAAGAGCCGTTTGTATTTTGGTGGTCACAAAGGGTATTTATAGGTGGAGGGTTTCAGTTAGAAGCAATACTAAGTACCCTAGCAGTATTAACTAACTCGCAGTATTAACTCATATTAGCAGTACTAACACGGACTAGCAGTATTAACACAGACTAGCAGTATTAATACATACCAGCAGTAGTAACACTGATTAGTAGTATAAATAAGGCAAGCAGTAGTCACTTTGCACTGGCAGTATAAACCACCTAGCAGTAGTAACCATACTTGACCATTTTTCAAAAGTTATCATGAGTAATATAGCGAGCAATATTAACTGATTTAGAAGTACCAAGTATCCATTTGAAGCAATCTGAAACACTGAAACACACAAGGTTAGTTGCACCATGCACAATACAATATGAGAAAGTAGACAGGAAGGAATCTATATAGGTACATGAGACAAAAGATAATAGGCTTATTCAGAGTTTATCATGCCCACACTTGTGACCAAAAATGTGAATCTACCCACATCAAAAGCTTTAGTGAATAGATCAGCAAATTGGTTACTTGTATGGACTTTCACAACCTGAATTAGCTTCTTTTCATTACAGTCTCTGATAAAGTGGTACTTGATTTCTATATGCTTTGTTTTGGAGTGCTTGACTGGATTATTAACAATGCTAATAGCATTGTTGTTGTCTATGAAGATTGGAGTGTGAAGAAAAGTCATACCATAGTCCAGCATTTGATTCTGAATCCAGAGCACTTGAGAACAGCAGCTTGCAGCAGCTATGTACTTTGCTTCTGTTGTATATGTGGAAACTATGGTTTGTTTCTTGCACTGCCAAGATACTAGTCTTGCACCCAAAAACTGACATCCCCCTGAAGTTGACTTTCTATCCAAATTTGCACCAACCAAGTCACTGTCTGAATAAGCAAGTAGGTCAAATGGTGAGTCATGGGGATACCAAAGACCTAATCTAGGTTGGGCTTTGAGATATCTGAATATCCTCTTGACTACTTGAAAGTGTGACTGGTTAGGCCTTACTTGAAATCTTGCACACACACAAACAGGAAACATGATATCTGGTCTTGAAGCAGTGAGATACATGAGGGATCCAATCATGGATCTGTAGTGATGAACATCCACATCCTCCCCCTCAAGATCTGCAGTGATCTGTTTGTGTGTCTCCATGGGTGTGCTTGCAGGCTTTGAATCTGAGAATCCAAACTTAGTAAGAATGTCCTGCACATACTTGGATTGGCTTATAAATATCCCATCTTTCTTCTGCTTAACTTTTAGCCCAAGGAAGAAAGTAAGTTCACCCATATAACTCATCTTGAATCTCTTGTGCATCAAATCTTCAAAATCTCTGCATATTTGATCTTTTGTGGATCCAAAGATAATATCATCCACATAGATTTGCACTATTAGGATGTCCTTCTTCTTCCTCTGAATGAACAAAGTCTTGTATATGATTTCTCTTTGAAAACCATTTTCTAAGAGATAGGTAGACAAAGTGTCATACCATGCCCTTGGTGCTTGATGTAGCCCATAGAGTGCCTTCTTTAATTTGTAAACTCTGTCAGGATACTTTGGATTCTGAAATCCTGGAGGCTGACAGACATACACTTCTTCTTCAATTTTCCCATACAGGAAAGCACTATTTACATCCATCTGATAGACCCTGAACTTCATGAAAGAAACATAGGCTAAAAATAGCCTGATGGCCTCTATCTTTGCCACTGGTGCAAATACCTCTTCATAGTCAATTCCTTCTTCTCGAGTGTACCCTTGTGCCACTAATCTGGCCTTGTTCTTTATTACTATTCCTCTCTCATCTTTCTTGTTCCTGAAGATCCATCTTGTGCCAATTGCTCTGTGTCCTTTTGGAAGATCCACCAGATCCCATACATCTTGCAGTACAAACTGCAGTAGCTCTTCTTGCATTGCTTCTATCCAGCTTGGATCTTTCATTCCATCATATGCCTTTTTGGGTTCAACTTGGGATAGAAAGCAAGATAATAAACCTGATTGTAGATCTTTCAATCCCCCTATCTTGCTTTGTTGCCTTGTGATCATTGGAGAATTGATGTCACCAATCACTAATTGAGGAGGATGATTCTTCTGAGTTCTTGTAGCATTGATAACCTCTTCATTAAGATTGACTTCAAGATTGGTGTCATTCTTTTCTGGAGTGCTTCCCCCAAATACTGAAGAGTCATCATTTGTGTCATTCTCTTCTAAAAATGGCATTTCAGTACCTTTGATTCCTGAATCTGAATGTTGATCTTCCTTTTCACCTCTGTCCTCTTCATTCTGATCTGGTTCAGTGTCCTTTGAATCTGAAGACTCTTTCTTATCTTGGTCACATAATTCAACAGGATCAGCAGTAGGTGTTGGGAACAGCACAAACTCTTGTCTTTGTACTTGTACGTGTTCTGTCCCTGTTCCTGCATTATACTCATTACTGAAACCCAAAGAATTAGTTAGTGAATCAATGTCAAATAGCCAATTAGGACCTGAACCAAGTTGATTTGGTGTGTTCTCATTGCATTTGACATTGTCATTTTCCTCAATAATCCTAGAAGAGGTGTTAAAAACTTTGTAGGCCTTTCTTTGAGATGAATAACCAACAAGAAACCCATCCTCAGCTTTGTTGTCAAACTTGCCTAGGTGAGTTTTGGTATTGAGAATTGTGCAAGGACACCCAAATGGTTTGAAAAATCCAATAAAAGGTTTCTTCTTTTTAAAAAGCTCATAAGGTGTCTTGTCTTGGGATTTTACTACCAGAACTCTGTTTTGAACATAGCAGGCAGTATTAACTGCTTCTGCCCAAAAAGTAATTGGAAGTTTTGAATCTGCCAACAGAGATCTAGCAGCTTCTATCAGAGTCCTATTTCTCCTTTCAGCAACACCATTCTGATGAGGAGTTCTAGGAGCATTGTATTGTTTCTCAATGCCTTTTTCCTCACAAAAGCTGTTTAGGTCATAATTTTTAATTTCAGTTCCATTATCAGACCTAATGACTTTAACTCTTAGATTTGTTCGGTTTTCAATTCTAAGAACAAAGGATTTGATCAGTCCACTTGTCTCATCCTTAGTCCTCAGAAAGTAGACCCAAGTGAATCTAGAGAAATCATCAACAATAACCAAGCAGTTGGATTTCTTACCAATACTCATCACATTTGTAGGGCCAAACAGATCCATATGCAGTAAATTAAGAGGTGAAGAGATTGTATTTATCTCTTTGGACTTATGAGAAGTTTTGTGCTGTTTGCCTTTAAGACATGCAACACAATGATCATCACATGAAAATACCTTTCGTGGCAAACCTCTTACAAGGTTGTTTTTCACAAGTTTGTTCATTGTTTTAAAGTTCATGTGACACATCCTTCTGTGCCAAAGAGATGATTCATCCAAAGAGGCTTTTGAAAATAAACAATTTAAAGATGAATCAGAAGCTACACTCTCCAAGTCTAAGCAATAAACATTGTCCTTTCTAGGAGTTCTAAGTAGTATCATACTTTCATCAACTACCTTGAA
Source organism: Arctium minus (assembly GCA_954870635.1). Lineage (NCBI taxonomy): Eukaryota > Viridiplantae > Streptophyta > Magnoliopsida > Asterales > Asteraceae > Arctium > Arctium minus. The sequence continues at coordinate 60,018,201 of OX941088.1, read as the reverse complement.
CCCTGGAGCAAGGATAATACATTAAGTATCATTGAATAATATGCTATGTTTCTTGTCATAAACCTGTGATACACTTACCAAGTTTTATTTTAATTGCTAAACATAGTATACATCCTCAAAGGTCATTTTACCTTTTGACACATTACCTTTTCCACTTATCTTTCCACCTGCTGGATTATCACCAAAAACAACATGTCCTCCATCAATTATTTTGAAGTTTTGAAGGCAGGTCATGTTACCTGTCATGTGCCTGGAACAACCACTATCAACATGCCAAATGCTCCTTCACTTGAGCTGTTGGTTGCCCTGCACATTTAATAAAGCAGTTAGTTTTTAATAGGAACCCAAACCAAAGTGGTCTTGGGTTTTCCATTCTCATCAACATATTCATATTCAGACTGGATGGGATTATCATACTGAGAAATCTTATTGCTTGAATACTTTGTCACAATAATGGGTCTGTCACTGGAAGCAGTACTAACTTGATTGGCAGTACTAACTTTGTTAGCAGTACTAACATCATTAGCAGTACTAAGAAGTTTAGCAGTACTAACTTTGTTAGCAGTACTAACTGGGTTAGCAGTAGTATTGCTTGCAGCAGCATTATTTCTGTCAGCAGTACTATTTGAAGTGGCAATACTAACAGATTTCTTTACTTTTGGAACACAAACCTGGACAAAGTTGTTTGCTTTCTTTTTCTTTAAGTTACTCCTGGACTTATTTGGAGTATTTTTCTTTGAATTAGCAAACTTATTCTGAGCATGAGATTTTATAGGTGCCCTTCTCACATTCTCAGCCATATGATTCCTTATTTGCTTCCGATAACCAACAAGATTTTGTATATTTCTTTGAAAAGTGATCCTTTGGTTGATAGTATTGAAATAACAGTGTTTGGCTAGATGATTTAACTTGCCACAGATAAAACAAGGCTTTGGTCTGTTAATTTTTCTCAGATAAATTCCTTGTTTTAAAGCCCACTGATTATTTCTATTTCTTTGATTTTCCCTTGTTTTATCATGTTTTTGGGGCTGATTCTGTTTACAAGTACAGGGATTAACAATAGTGGTTTGCATGTAATGGACTCCATGTGCCTTTCCCTTCTCTCTCTTAGAGATCTCAACTTTTTCATTCTTAACAGTCTTTTCCTCAGACTTTACTTTCTCACTCTTGACAAAAGGTTTACCCCCTCTTTCATTTGTCAGTATGTGGTTTTCTATGTGGTTTTCTAGGGGAATATCTTTTTGGTCTTTCTCCTTCTTACTCTCAGAGTCCTCTTCTTCAGAATCTGCCTCAACCACTACTTTGTCTAAAGGATCTACTTCAGTAGCTCCTTCAGGTAATTCCTTCTTGTCCTGTCTTTATAAAAAATCAGAGGTGGGAGGAATATAGTTATTGTTGTATGGTGGAGGTGTGGTGTTGTAGCGTATTCCTCTTCTAAGTTTGTCATGGACTTGAGTTTTTAAAAGTGAGTCCATTGCTTTAGAAGCATTGGAATATTTCTCAATGTCCAACTTTGCTTTCTCAAAATCACTCCTTATCTTCTCACATTCCTCTTCAGACTTTTTAAGCTTAACCTCTAACTGATTTTTCTCCCACTTCCAGTAGTTTGTATCATAGGAATGTTGAAGTTCATTAGCCTGGTAAGACTTAATTTGTTCTTCAAACCTCTCAACAATCAGAACATACTCTCTTCTATCTTTCTCTAACCTTTTAAGGTCATCACACATACTCTGATTGTGATCCCTGTACTTTTTAACAGTTACAGGTTTTAGAGCAAAGATTAGAAGTTACCTCTATGGGAATATCAGTGCTTGCTGACTCTGAAACTTTAGCCATTAAAGCTTGATTCTGAACTGCTTCTTCTGTTTGGTCACTCCAATCAAATCCCATTCCTTCTTGGGAAACAAGAGCTTGAGAAGAGTTCCTACTGTTGAAGTTAGTGGATTGTGATGGTTGATGGTTGCTGGTATGCTGTTGAGGCATTCCACTTCTGCATTCTCTTGCAAAGTGCCCCAGCTTGTGACACTTGTAACATTCAACCTTGGATTTATCAAATCCAACCCCATCTTCTCTTTTCTGAGAAAAGTTGTTCCTTCCAGTCCTTTTGATGAATCTTTTTACCTTCATAGTCAGCATAGTCATCTGCCACTTGATATCCATCTCTTCCAGATCATCAGCATTTATCTGTTCTAAGTCATCATTAATTAGAGTGGAATTAGCACGAGTAGCTAGAAAAGCTTCTAATACTGAGTCATTGGAAACATCTTGCTTTGATCCATGGGCAACACTAACTGATTCTGTTTAGCAGCATAATCAGTAGAGGATGATAAAAGTGCAGCATTGTATGAGTATCTAGAGGGCCTCTTCTTTGCTTCTACCTCTGCTTCAAACACCCTAAGGTCATTATAGAGGTCATCCAATTCCTTGTCCGCCAATTGGTCATTCTGTCTGAAGGAGACAGTGTACATAGTCCATTCATCACCAAGAGATTTTAGAAATTTTCTGTTAACATCATCTTGATCTATCTAGACACCAACAGTAGCCAATTCACCAATTAGCTTATTAAATCTATCAAAAGTTTGAGTCATGGACTCATTCTTTGTAGACATGAAGTTTTCATATTGCTGCTTTAATATGGCCTTCTGATTTCTCTTGGTACTTTTGGTACCAGAAAATATTTTCTCCAGAGAATTCCAAACAATTTGTGCATTAGAACAGTTGCAGAATTGATGTTGGTACTCATTAGGTATAGCCAAAAGCAGAGTGCTCAAAGCTTTCATCTCTATCTGCCTCAACTTTCTCTCTCCATCTGTCTTTGGTGGAGGTCTCTTTCCTTCTGCATCCATCTTTCCTCCATCAGAAGGACCATTCTCAATGATGTCCCACATTGAGAAGTCTGTGAGAAGAATGTACTGCTTGATTCTGATCTTCCACATGTCAAACTCATTGGGTTTCAGAATATGAACCTCTGATACCAAAACACTGTCGCTTGAACTATCCATGATTAAAGGTTTCTGAATTTTCTTGCTCTGATACCACTTGTCAGGATCTAAATTCAAACAAGAATTTAAATAACACACTCAGAAACTTATGTTAAAGAAGTTGCGGAAAAACACTTTAACATAAAATCAATGGAACAGTATATAAAACTCAAATCACAAGTTATATTGATTCAACTTGATGATTACACACAAAACCTTAATCTGTTGAACAAGCTCAACAGACATTCTATACTTCTCTATAGAAAGGATCTAAACTATTCTTGAGGTTAATTCTCTCTAAACAAAACGTATGAATAATTGTTAATTCTAACAAAGACTTCTATACTATATATAAGAGTTGATTACAAGATAATTATCAAAATAAAATTGATCTTCAGTATCAATACCATAATTATCTTCAACCTTATCTCCAGCTCATCTTTATCTTCAAGTCTTCTTTATCATTAGAAACAACACTAACTTTCTTTTAGCAGTATTAATCATCTTGCAACATTAACTTCCTCAGCAGTATTAATCCTTGAGCAGTACTAACCATGCTTGCAGTAGTAATCTTCAACAGTACTAACTACAAGCAGTACTAACTCTCCAAGCAGTACTAACTATTCAAGTAGCAACACTAACTCTTCAGACAGTATTAATTCTACTAGTAGTATTAAAATTACAAGCAGTAGTAATACCTTTCAACTGGCAGTAGTATCCATCCTTAGCATATTCAAACCCAACAGCAAATGTGCTTCTTCCCCTTTGAAAATGTGAAACACTTTCCTGTTAAGAAGAAAATGAGTAGTTGGCGAGGTTTGATCAAGAGTTGGCATGAGCTAGTTATCTGTTTCAATAATGATCACCAATGAGTTGTGAAACATTAGAATTGTGGTTGCCCGACTCAAAAAGTAGTTGGTGCAGAGTTCTGATATTCTTTTAACTCTGTTCTCACACCCTCTTTCTTTTAAACATTAAGCTCACTTCTAACCAAACTCTCTTTTGCATTATTGCTCATCCCATACTCATTTCTTTTTGATTTCTCAAACTCAATCACTATGGATTAACCTCTTGGGTAGGAAACACTGGTTAACGTGTATCCATAGAAGTTGTGTTATATCCTAGCACAATGAAATAACCTCAAAATGGTTTAACTTATCAGTTAAAGCTCAAAGATGAATTAAGAAAACATTGAAAAATTACACTTCCAATTCATGAAATCGGTTTGAGATTTGGGAAGTGGTTTAAACATTTAAGAACATGTTTTCAATGAATGAAAGTTATCCTTCTTTCAACCATATATGAGATTAAGATAAAGGATTATACCTTTACGTGCGATCTTACATCTCATGAATCTAAGCTTAAAGTCATAAAGATATGAACATGTAAGCGTCTCTCAAATTGCAAAAGTCTTAAAGTCAAGTCAAAGTAACATTATTCACATTGAATTAAAAGACAAAAAGCAGTAAAACAATGAAAGTACGAGTTCTGATCTGAAATGATCAGAAGTCATAAGTCTTTTACTGCCCCTGAAATTATGCATAGAAAAATTATCATCTTGTAAAAGATATGCATTTAAAATTTCAGACAAATATGTACTCCCCCTTGATGGTTGATTTCCTCATTCGAGTATTGGAGTACACTTCTCATATCAGCACAGGAGTAAGGTCTTTTGATCACTGAAGTACGAGTCCTAAACTGTTGTGTTTAGAAGTCATTCTTCGTTGAAGTACGGGTTCTAAGTTGATTTACTTAGAAGCCTCCGTCTTGACATTGAGGTGCGAGTCTTGAACTGTTGTATTCAAGAGCCATTGTTGACATTGATGTCCGGGTCTTAAGCTGATTTACTCAAGAACCATTGTTCTCCTACTCCCTCTTGACAGTAGGTACCTACAACACATAATTATCCTTTTTCTTTGGTATCCATTTGTATTTGGATCCAACTGTGTTAGAATACTATTTTGGTACCCATTGGAATTTGGGTCCTCTTTGCTTTTGACAATCAAATGAAGAATTAGTATGATAAGAGGGAACATGATATGTGCCAAACCAAACATCAAGATCTTTACGAGAAGCATGATCATATCTACCATAATTTGAAAATTTTCTAGTAGATTGAGATAACTGGAATAATTGTTGTACGGAGTATTTCTTGCGAGAATCGACAAGTTTTGGTTTTATACAAGCAACATTCGAAAAAGATTTAGCAGTCTCGTTAATCTCCTGTTTTGGTTTCCATTCAGATTTAACTCCTAGCCCTTTCTTGCTCAGATCTGAAACATTTGAAACTATTCAGTTAGAATTGTGAGTTTCAAACGAATGCTTCTTCTTTGGCTTACCAGTAGTGATCGGTTTCTGTGAATGCTGAGATTTCTTCTTACCTTTCGCATTCTTAGTTTTCACAGAAACTGATTTATCACCTTTCGTTGATTTTGCACCTTTCTCAGACGTACTGGATAATCCGAAGGAATTCACAACAAAAGATGAATGATTAGGAAGTTTGGCACTAAAATCAAATTGATCAAAACAATCATCCAAACCACCGTCAGAGTTTAGAAAATCAAACCCTCCATCAGTTAGACCAAAATTATCATTAGATTTTGAAGCCTTCGAAAGAACAATATTTTTAAACACAGTTGAAAACACTTTTTGTTCAATATCAATCAAGAGTCTTTCATCTGCTAAAGATGTCTCAAGTTCAAAAATTTTACTTTCCAAAACGAGAGGAGGGACGTAAACTTTACCTTCAATATGCTTCGCCTCCATTTCTTTTACAGAATAACTTTGAAATAAGTCATTTGAAAGAGTTTTTGATTTATATTTAGGATCATCATTATAACTATTATTCAACTTTGCATAACGAAATGAAAGTTGAACTTTAGTTGTGTTCTTTCGTTTTTCGGTTTCCTTGGCTTCATCCTCTTTTGACAATCCAGTCCAGAAAACTTTAAGATCAGGGATTCTTCGAGCTAGTTTCAAAAATGTAAGATCATAAAGTGCAGGCACTTCAGATATACCATTTTTAAGATAGTGTGGATTCTCATATCCGAGTCCCCAACTCTCTATTTCCTCTTTGGGTTTGTTTAGATGAATGGTTTGTTCAGTTTGACCCAATGAGTATAACTTCTCTTCCAAAGCTTTTAATTTTGCAAGTAAAGATTCGTTTTCTTTGGAAGTTGAAGAATGCAATTTCGTATGCTCTTTGAAATCAAACTCACTCTTTCTCAATTTAGAATTTGTTTCAGCATTCTCTTTAAGAATTATGGTCTTTTCTTTTGCGCTAGTGTCATGGTTTCTATGTAAAATCTCAATCAATACTTTCTTCTCAGCTAGGTCATTGCTAAGTTTCTGTATTGACTGGTCTTTGTCTTTAATGACACCCTTTTCACGCTTGAGTTTCGACTCTAATTCTTGGAGTTTTATCATCATGGCTTGCATTTGATTTAAGAAATCAGATTTGGTTAAATCACACACCTCTTCACCAGAATCAACTTCGGATTTTATCTTCATCTGACCCATCAAGCACAAGTGTGCTTTCTCTTTCTTCTCTCTTTCTGCTTCCAAGGCAGAAATCTTTCCTTTGTAACGTACAGGTGTATTCTCATCCATACTGATTGAATTAGATTCGATGGAATTCATTCTGTTTGATTATTATGCAATAAGAACTTGTACTTATCGTTAGTCCAGATAAAATAAGATAAATACTGAATAATTTGACTAAGTCAGGAACTGGAGCAAAAAGCTTAATTTGCGCTAAGTGAAGGTGGCGCAAATGTCAACTTTGCGCTATGAGAAGCTGGCGCAAAAACGGGTTTTGCGCAAGAAGCGGGTCGCGCGAACTGGAGGTTTGCGCGATTAGTGGTTGGCGCAAAAAGAGACTTTGCGTGAGTAATGGTTCGCACGTAATGAGTTTTGCGCGAGTAGTTGTTGGCGCAAAGTGGAGATGACGACCGGATAAATGTTCGACCGGACTTGTGCTTGACCAGACCGTTGCTTGACCGGTGTTACCTTCGACCGGCGTCCTGTTGCGACCCGGGTCTTGCTACCGGTATGGACCGGTGTCGACTGGATTGGAGATGTGACCGGTGGCTTGAATGGCGCAAAGGTAGATTTGCGCGAACAGGGTGTGGCGCAAAGTAAGGTTTGCACGAGACGAAGCTGGCGCAAAACTACTTATGAACTGGCGCAAATCTTGCAATTCTCTCGAGTTCGTCCCTGTTCTTCGAAAAATCGATCTGTTTGCTCAAATAAACCTGTTTGACAACGATTAGCAGTCCCAGATTCTAACAAATTGACCACTAATCAATCTAGAACAGATTATAAACACTTGATCTCAAAAACAAACACTTTTCAAATATCTGATCGATGGAACAATGCAGTTTTTGAACGTGGACTCAGACACAAAATTCACAAAATTGAAATCGATTTTAGTGAAATAATGAAATTAAAGTATACCAAATCGATCTACAACAGATTTCGATCACAACCTGATCGATTTCAACACCAATAACATCCTAAAACTCGAAAATGATTTTGAAAATGAAGAACACAGAGTCGAGTTTATATTTTTGATTTGAAACTGGTTTTTAGCTCTGATACCAATTGTGGGTCCTTGTGATAGAACACGATCTTTACCAGATAATCAAACAACAAACATAAACGATAAACCAACCTGTTTTGATAAATAAACGCGGATTACAGAGGTTGATATTGTTTACACTTTGAAGTTCACTGTAACACCCCGAATTTTCGTTTGGTTTTGCGAGGTTGTAAAGAAGAGAAGAAGTTGTAAAGAAGTTGTAAAGAAGAAGAGAAGAGGTTGTAAAGAAGTTGTAAAGAGGTTTGGTTTGGCCCGTGCGCCCTCCTTCAGGAAAAACGCACGGTTCGTGCACAAGGATCAGGGTGCGAGGCAGTGGAAAACGCACGGGCCGTGCGCCCTCCCTCCCCTTTGGAAAACGCACGGGCCGTGCGTTGTGTTGGGATGTGTGCAAAGCCTTGGCTAAATATCTCTTTTGGCTGAATCTTTTGATTTAATCAAAAGATCTCAGTTTTCTTCTCTCTCTCTCATCCTTTTCTCTCTTTTCTCTTTCGATCTTCAAGGTCTTGTTTGGTTGCTAGTTTTCGGTGTTTCTAGCAAGGGGTCGGTGTTTTAAGCTTCACCTCTACGTCGTGATCGTTATCTGGTTTTCCGGGTTTTATTCTGAAAACCTATCGGTGAGTTCCTACTACCATTTTACAAACTTTATACATGTCAAAACTCTTATTTGCGAAATCTGAAGTATTTCTACGGTATGATTTTATGTTCTCTACATTTTGATATAAATGAAGTTTTTGGTGATTATCGGGGTTCCCGATCAGTTTTGACTAAAATGACGGGTTCCGCCTTATCAAAAGTAAAATAATGTTTTACTTGCTCATGTTGATGGCTTATCGAAAGATTGTATATAAACTGATTTTATGATTATCTTTCTTACCAGCAGTTGGTCTGGAAAATAGCATTTTGGAATATAAATGTGTTGATAGCTATATATCTAGCTTTGTTGGTCACATGAAATATTGTGACAAGTCCTGACTGTACTAGTGGATCCCTAGGTATCGAGTCGACTTATGGCTGGGAAGGATATGCCCCTTCCGTTGTTATGGCTGGGAAGGATATGCCCCTTCCATTGTAGTTAGCTACATTTCATCCTCGGGGGCAACTTAGGTACGGTTATGTGAGACCTGATCCTAGCCATGGTTCAGATGTAGTCTAATGAACGAGTATGACATGGTTCCTTGGGGGCCCTCCCTCACATCGTAGTACGGACTGAAGAGTTCATGGCCATGGTTCCATGTATTTAGCTCATAACTCGGATTTGGTGGTCTACTTTGTGTTACACCACAATCCTTGGTAAAATGGTCCTTTTGTCATCGTTTAATGAGTTTTGGACCGAAAAGGCCCGGTTGTGGCGAAATGTTATCTTTATGAGCTAAACCTTTATGAAAAGATTTCCCTATGATACTGATGTTTATATCTTTTGAGCTTTATAACTGTATGTTCTCACCAGGCTTTAAGTTTGACACTTTTTCTCAAATGATGTGTATAACAGGTTTCCCTTAGCGGTGGGTTGCCGGGATTTTGAGAGACGAGTTTGGTCTCGAGGCATTTTGAGATGACTAGTATTGTTTCAGGGCATTTGTTAAGTCCCATTCTTTTGGTACATTTATGGATCGTCACTGATGTAATCTTGATATAGGTGTCTAGATTAGTTTGTTGACGAACTCTATCGATTCAGGTTTTTGTAAAGTCTTAAGGACTGATCCCCTTCTTGGGAGTTTATTGTCAATACGAATGTCATGTTGCCAAGTCTTGCAGGTTTTAAATTACTCTGTTTTTTTTAGGGTGTTACAGGTTGGTATCAGAGCTTTAGTTTAAGCGAACTAGGCATGAATGTAAGATGTCTAGACTTAGACTGAGTATGCTAAGAATTGATCTGCGAGATTTGGGTAGAGCTTCTAAGATGGGTTGGTCTTAGAGTCAACGGAAAGTACGTTTATCAAGTGTTGTAGTGGTGGTGACAAGAACCATTATGTGTTATATGTTCATAATTTCACTTAGCTAATGTTATTATGAGGATATTGTACGTAAGAGTGCTTGATTTGCTGTTAATATGACAATTGGTAATGTGGTAGTACGTTTTCTTTGTGTTTATTCAATCTCTCTCTTATCTCTGTCTCTGTTCTGTGAAGCAGTTCAGTATGGTGAATACGCGTGGTAGACCGCGTACTCGCGTTGATGGGCTGGAAGCGACAGCCTCCACCGCTGATCAGCCGGAAGGTGTTGAGGTTGTGGTGCGTCCACCTATTCCACAAATACTAGGTGGGGGGCCAGAGGTCATTCCGCGTGTGGACCTGGCTTCGTCCCACCCAGTAATCAGGGATGCTAGTTCCCCGTCTGAGTTGATGGCCAACATGATGTTGGCAATGAGGGAAGAGATGGCAAAACAGCAAGAGTTTCTGCTAAAAGTGATTGAGGACCGTGATGTGAACAATCGTAGAAGTGAGACGGTTGTGGAAAACATCGTAGCAGGTTCTGGAGGCGCTGGTACAGGGGTCAGGGCTGAGGAAAATAGGATGGTTGGTGCTCCAGGAAATAGGAAAAGTTGTTCCTACAAATCCTTTCTGGGTTGCGGACCACCAGAGTTCTCTGGTTCCGACGACCCAGTCTTGTGTGTGAAATGGATACGAGCGGTCGAGCAAGCTTTTGGCTCTTCCGAATGCGGAGATGATCAGAGGGTGTGGTTCGGTACCCAACTGCTGAGGGATACTGCACTCATTTGGTGGAATGTCATCCAATCCACCCTAACTCCTGCTGTGTTGGCTCAGTTGTCTTGGTCCGATTTCAAGAAAAAGCTATTAGAAGAATTTTGCAACGAAAGAACAATGGACCGAGTTGAAAAAGAATTTCGGTCTCTGGTGAAGGGAAGCCTGACGGTGAGGGAGTACACCCGTCAGTTCATGGAGAAGCTAGATCTGGTGGGGCATGCTGCCCCAACAGAGAATGATAAGATGAAGGCCTATCTGAATGGCCTATCTGCGGACATGCAACCTATGGTCCACAATTCTAAAGCTTCTAACCTCCGTGAGATGATTGAAGAAGCCCAGTACATGGAAGAGATGTTCGCGAAGAGCAAATCTGAGAAAGCAGTGGTGGTGCCTGATAAGAGGAAGTGGGAGAGCAGTTCAGTACCTCCCAAGCGGGCCCGACCTTTTGTCGGAAACCGCAATTTCAGCAGTTATCAGGAAGCAAAGTGGTGCCCGAAGTGTCGAACAAAGCACCATGGTAACTGTAACTCCACTACTAGATTCTGTTACAAGTGTGGTAAGAATGACCACACCGCTCGTGACTGTTCTGTCGTGGGGATGGTTTGCTACGAGTGTAAGGCACCGGGACATGTGAAGAGAGATTGCCCGAAGCTCAATTCGGGTAGTGCGCCAGCAAGAAAGGAGAACCCGCCGAGGGTTCCGGGTCGAGCATTTCAGATGACGGCCGAAGAGGCCAGAGCATCCGCTGACGTGGTATCGGGTACTTTCCTTATAAACTCTGTACCTGCTCGTATTTTGTTCGATACGGGTGCTAGTTTCTCTTTCGTATCTGAATTGTTCCGTCAGAAAATTTCTATGCCCACTACTAGTATTGAGGATGCATTAGTGGTAGAAATAGCCAACGGTAGTCAAGTTCTGATTCACGAGGTCCTGAAGCAGTGTACTCTTAGTATCAAGGGGAGAGAATTCTCAATCGATCTATTGCCGATGTTAATCGGGGGTTTCGATGTTGTGGTTGGCATGGATTGGTTGTCAAACAATCATGCCGAGATCGTATGTTCCAAGAAGTTGATTCGACTTCCCAACCCCTCTGTGAAGTCGTTGTCATCTATGGTGAGAAGAGAAAGGGTGAAGTGGCAATAATCACAATGGCAAAGGCACGCAAGTGCTTAGTAAAAGGATGTTCGTCTTTCCTAGCCTATGTGATCGATGCCAAGTTAAAGAAATCAAAGCTAGAAGATGTGAAGATCGTGCGCGAGTTCCCAGACATCTTTCCGGATGACTTGCCCGGGTTACCACCCGATCGGCAGGTAGAGTTTCGGATTGATCTTGTGCCTGGAGCAGCACCAAGTGCTAAAGCACCTTATCGTTTAGCGCCATCGGAGATGCAAGAGATGGTAGCACAACTCCAAGAGCTATTGGAGAAGGGATTCATAAGACCGAGTTCGTCACCTTGGGGGGCTCCGGTCCTATTTGTCAAAAAGAAGGATGGCACAATGAGAATGTGCATTGACTATCGTGAGTTGAACAAAGCTACAGTGAAGAACAGATATCCGCTTCCGAGAATAGACGACTTGTTCGATCAACTTCAAGGAGCGGATTGTTTCTCCAAAATCGACTTACGATCAGGTTATCACCAAGTGAAGGTAAGAGAAGAAGATGTTCCGAAGACGGCTTTCAGAACGCGTTACGACCATTACGAGTTCCTTGTAATGCCTTTTGGCCTGACGAACGCACCAGCAGTGTTTATGGACTTGATGAATAGAGTGTGCCGACCTTTCCTTGACAAGTCGGTTATTGTATTCATTGATGACATACTCGTGTACTCCAGGAGTGAGACAGAACACGAGCAGCATCTACGTGAAGTTCTGGAAGTGTTGAGAAGAGAAAGGTTATACGCCAAGTTTTCCAAGTGAGACTTCTGGCTAAAAGAAGTACAATTTCTGGGGCACGTAGTCACTCGGGACGGAGTGAGAGTAGACCCCTCCAAGATTGAAGCAATGATGAATTGGGAGCCTCCTAAGAGTCCATCCGAGATCCGAAGTTTCTTGGGTCTGGCGGGATACTACAGGAGATTCATTCAAGATTTTTCCAAGATCGCTTCTTCCTTGACAGTTCTGACTCGGAAGAATGTGAAGTTTGAATGGACCGAAACCCAAGAGAAGGCGTTCCGGATCCTTCAAAAGAAGTTGTGTGAAGCTCCGATCTTGACATTACCTGAAGGGTCGGAAGATTTCGTAGTTTACAGCGACGCTTCAAAGATGGGATTGGGTTGTGTGTTGATGCAACGAGGCAAGGTGATAGCTTATGCCTCGAGGCAACTTAAGATACACGAGCAGAATTATCCAACCCATGATCTGGAGTTAGCAGCGGTGGTGTTCGCTTTGAAGCTTTGGCGACATTACCTCTACGGCACGAAGTGCACTCTATACACGGATCACAAGAGCCTGAAGTATTTCTTTGATCAGAAAGAGCTGAATATGAGGCAAAGGAGGTGGCTCGAGTTACTTAAAGATTACGACTGTGAATTGCTTTACCACCCAGGTAAGGCAAACGTGGTGGCCGATGCACTAAGTCGGAAGGACTATAGCGGGAGTATTCGGGCTACCCATTCAAGGATCGAGCTAGTGTCTAGTCTTGTTGAGAAGATCAAGGCATCACAGGTGGAAGCATTGTTGGAAGAGAATCTTAAGGATGAAGTCATGACTAAGCAGCGTTTGCTCTTAACGGAAGATAGCCGTGGAGTGAAACTGTTCAGCGGTCGTGTGTGGGTGCCCAAGTCTGGGGGTAACCGGGAGCTGTTGTTAGAAGATGCACACAAGTCTAGATATTCCATACATCCGGGAAGTACAAAGATGTACAGGGACTTGAAATTGCACTATTGGTGGCCGGTAATGAAGCTTGATGTGGCACGTTACGTTGAGCGTTGTGTGACGTGTTCGCAAGTTAAAGCCGAGCATCAGCGACCATATGGGAGTCTTCAGTCTTTAGAGATTCCCGAATGGAAGTGGGAGCATATCACCATGGACTTCGTGACGAAATTGCCTAAAACTCTTCGAGGTCACGATACCATTTGGGTAATAGTTGACAGATTGACAAAGAGCGCTCACTTCTTGGCTATGCGCGAGACTCTACCGATGGATAAGTTAGCAAAGCTTTATATAGATGAGGTGGTCTCGAGGCACGGCATACCATTGTCAATCGTGTCGGATCGCGACAGTCGGTTCACTTCGAACTTCTGGGATGGGTTTCAGAAAGAGCTTGGTACTCGAGTGAAGTTGAGTACGGCTTACCATCCGCAAACCGAAGGGCAGAGCGAGCGAACGATCCAAACATTGGAAGACATGTTAAGGTCTTGTGTCATCGATTTCGGGGGTAGCTGGGACTCTCACCTGCCTTTGGTGGAGTTTGCTTACAACAATAGCTACCACTCGAGTATCGGAATGGCGCCATTTGAGGCTTTGTATGGGCGAAAGTGTCGGACTCCCGTGTGCTAGCTTGAAGCGGGAGAAAAGCAGTTCGCTGGACCAGAAATCGTGCAAGAGACTGCCGATAAGGTCAAGTGCATTCGTGAAAGAATGAAAGAGGCTCAAGATCGTCAGAAGAGCTATGCCGATAAGAAGAAGCGACCGATGGAATTACAAGTAGGCGACCGCGTTATGCTTAAGGTGTCGCCGTGGAAAGGCATTATACGGTTCGGAAAACGAGGGAAGTTGAGTCCCCGTTTCCTCGGACCTTTCAAAGTGCTTAAACGGGTGGGTTTGCAAGCCTACCAGTTGGAACTGCCACCGGAATTGAGCAAAATACACAACACGTTTCATGTTTGCTACCTCCGGAAATGTTTGGCGGTAGAAGACAGTGTCATTCCCCTTTCAGAGTTAAGGGTTGACGAAGGTAACCGTTGTGTGGAAGAACCCGACGCCATCTTAGAGAGAAAGTCTAAGAAGTTGCGTCATAAAGAAGTCACTTTGGTCAAGGTGCAGTGGAAGCATCACCGGGGAGCAAACGTGACGTGGGAAGCCGAGGAGGATATGAAGCGAAGATATCCTCACCTTTTTGTGTAGTTGGGATTTCGGGGACGAAATCATTCCCATGTAGGGGAGGATTGTAACACCCCGAATTTTCATTTGGTTTTGCGAGGTTGTAAAGAAGAGAAGAAGTTGATGTTTCTGTCTACAGGAAAAACGCACGGGTCGTGCGCAAGGATCAGGGTGCGAGGCAGTGGAAAACGCACGGGCCGTGCGCCCTCCCCTTTGGAAAACGCACGGGTCGTGCGCTGTGTGGGATGTGTGCAAAGCCTTGGCTAAATATCTCTTTTGGCTGAATCTTTTGATTTAATCAAAAGATCTCAGTTTTCTTCTCTCTCTCTCATCCTTTTCTCCCTTTTCTCTTTCGATCTTCAAGGTCTTGTTTGGTTGCTAGTTTTCGGTGTTTCTAGCAAGGGGTCGGTGTTTTAAGCTTCACCTCTACGTCGTGATCGTTATCTGGTTTTCCAAGTTTTATTCTGAAAACCCATCGGTGAGTTCCTACTATCATTTTACAAACTTTATACATGTCATAACTCTTATTTGCGAAATCTGAAGTATTTCTACGGTATGATTTTATGTTCTCTACATTTTGATATAAATGAAGTTTTTGGTGATTATCGGGGTTCCCGATCAGTTTTGACTAAAATGACGGGTTCCGCCTTATCAAAAGTAAAATAATGTTTTACTTGCCCATGTTGATGGCTTATCGAAAGATTGTATATAAACTGATTTTATGATTATCTTTCTTACCAGCAGTTGGTCTGGAAAATAGCATTTTGGAATATAAATGTGTTGATAGCTATATATCTAGCTTTGTTGGTCACATGAAATATTGTGACAAGTCCTGACTGTACTAGTGGATCCCTAGGTATCGAGTCGACTTATGGCTGGGAAGGATATGCCCCTTCCGTTGTTATGGCTGGGAAGGATATGCCCCTTCCGTTGTAGTTAGCTACATTTGATCCTCGGGGGAAACTTAGGTACGGTTATGTGAGACCTGATCCTAGCCATGGTTCAGATGTAGTCTAATGAACGAGTATGACATGGTTCCTTGGGGGCCCTCCCTCACATCGTAGTACGGACTGAAGAGTTCGTGGCCATGGTTCCATGTATTTAGCTCATAACTCGGATTTGGTGGTCTACTTTGTGTTACACCACAATCCTTGGTAAAATGGTCATTTTGTCATCGTTTAATGAGTTTTGGACCGAAAAGGCCCGGTTGTGGCGAAATGTTATCTTTATGAGCTAAACCTTTATGAAAAGATTTCCCTATGATACTGATGTTTATATCTTTTGAGCTATATAACTGTATGTTCTCACCAGGCTTTAAGTTTGACACTTTTTCTCAAATGATGTGTATAACAGGTTTCCCTTAGCGGTGGGTTGCCGGGGTTTTGAGAGACGAGTTTGGTCTCGAGGCATTTTGAGATGACTAGTATTGTTTCAGGGCATTTGTTAAGTCCCATTCTTTTGGTACATTTATGGATCGTCACTGATGTAATCTTGATATAGGTGTCTAGATTAGTTTGTTGACGAACTCTATCGATTCAGGTTTTTGTAAAGTCTTAAGGACTGATCCCCTTCTTGGGAGTTTATTGTCAATACGAATGTCATGTTGCCAAGTCTTGCAGGTTTTAAATTACTCTGTTTTTTTTAGGGTGTTACACTCACACTGTGTTCTATCAGTGAATAGTGTTGATCGGTTGTGTGTTGTGTAAGATTGTTCTCATCTGATAATAAAATCTCAACACACCTAATATCTAAAACAAACTAACAAGATAATATCTAAACAAGATATTATCTAAACTAATAATATCTAAACTAATATCTAGATATTTAGGAACTAATATAAAATACTAAAAACAAACTTTGACACTTATTACAAATTAACATTAGACTAATCTTGAAAGCGACTTTTCAGCATTAGCTTTAGATTGCGATCTTCAGATTGGATAATCTTGAATCCAATAGATCTATCCGCTAACACTTACATATCAGCATGGTCAGGGTTTCTTCACAAGTTATTGCTGTAGCAAGCTGTTCTCAAGTTCTCTTATATGCCTTCATCATCGACCCAAGAATCTTCATTCAAGTTTTCAGAAAAACGTAGTCTAAACTAAAAAGGAAATAAAATTAGATCATTTTAACATTTTTCTAGGCCCATGCGTCATCTTGATACTGAAATTGAAAAGTTAAATGGAGTGAAGTACAATATGATTATATTCGAAATCAGTTTCGTTGATAAAATATTAAAAATTTCGGTTAAAATTTTTATTTTCATTGAAAAAATTCCATGATATCATTATCATTTATTTTCATTCGAGATAAATTTATAATTTCAATTCATAAAATGAGAGTAATCCTAAAATAGTATTAACATTAGCATTATTGTTGGGTAATTATTATTATCGAAATATTAAAAAATTAAAAAAAAAAACTAGCAATGGTTGTAAATTCAGAAAGAGAGAATTATTTTGTTTCAAGTGTCTTTGTGTTTTTATAGTGTTACTTATAAGACACATATATGCATGCTTCGCTAATCGGATTCATTGTGCCCATGTTCAATGTTTCATCGGTGTTTTTCTTCGAATATCATCATATAATTTGTTATATATATATATATAGATGTTATAAAGCACGGATAAAAAACTTTTAAATACATATTATTAGGCATAAGGTACCATCATTTTATGCAAGATTTTAAAAATCTCTTAATTTACAAGTATCAAAGCACAAGATACATATTACTAACACCCACCAATTTGGTATGTGCAGAACCTTCATTTTATTCAGACTTTTGCATGTATCACTATTAATTAATATATTATATTACTATAATTTTATTTTAATTATTTATTAAATATGTAATTGTTTATTTTTTATAGATGTCATTAAAATATATAAGATAATCATTGAATTCTAACAAAATACTTAATTTTTTTATATAAAAAACATTATATTATTAAGCCTAAATCAAACAAATTTATAAAAAAAAACCATCCAAAATCGTACTGTAAATTGACAAAAAAATAAAATGCAACATTAAAATCGTGATGTATCTCGCTGCATTGCGCGAGTACGCTTCTAGTATATATAATACATTAATAAAGGATTCTAACCAAGACTCTTAATTACAACCCACAAAGCACAAGGTACTACCATTTAATGCAAAACTTTCAAAAATCTCTTAATTACAACTCATAGAGCATAATGTACATGTTTTTGATGCAAGGTTTTAAACCCAGGTCACCGAGAATAGACACATCAGACCTTGCTTTCTTCCATTAAACCCTTCTTCCTCCTTATTTCACATTCATCTCTGAGCCAAAAACTGTTTCGATAGTTTTAGAATTGTTGTCTTCCTGCTACTTGTGCACAAATGGAAGATTTGATGTATCAAATTTCTCACCGGATAGTTGTATCGCGTGGCTCCCATAACGACGACCTCAACGTTGCCTATAAATTAGGCTTTGGGGTTTTGATTTCTCCACAGGTTCTTCAAAACCCTAGAGATTTCTCTGATCAGATGACCGGGAAAGCCATTGATTAGTACGAGAAATGGTTTAACAACTTCACAGCTCATTTGGTGGGACAAAATATGTCTATGGAATACTTTTTATGGAAGGATGCTTCACAAATAAATATCCTAGTTATTTACCAAAAATTATCAGTAAGTTATAACTAATCATGATTTGATTTTTATATATTATTTCTTTTCATCCTAGGAAAAATTCCATTTTCCACTTATCGATGTCATCATCATGGGTTCGATGGATTGGAATATGCAAAGGTATTATTCTGAATGGTTGTATGCCATGAAACAACATTGGCTCAACGTTGGTAGAGAGACAAGCATTGAGGCGGTGAAAACACACCCGTACATTAAAGGGCCTCTAGATAAATGGGTAATGTTAGTGATCATTGGTCTTCAAAGTCACAACAGGCAAAACAACAATTATTTATACTATTTTTAATCATGCAATTATTTATAACAATATCATGTGTTCATGTTAAATAGGCTATTTATCAGAGAAACAAGACGAATAGGGTCAAAATGTCTATGTTGGGAGGGCGTGCCTTTAAATCTATTATGGCACATTTTCGTGAAATCGTAAGTTATATGAATTACATCTATCTCTCCTTTTATTTTATGTGTTATTATTCACTACAAAAAAAGCTACTTTTGCCGGAGGAAAATGTGGTCGGCAAAAGGCTCGAAAGTCGCCGGCAAAAGTTCAAAACCTTTTGCCGGCGGACTTTTCCGTCGGCAAAAGTTGTCATGAAAAGTTGGCCTCTAAAAGGGTTTTTACCGGCTAACAATATGGGTCGTCGGTAAAGATTCTTTTGCCGGCGAAAGATAGTCGTCGGCAAAAATTGAAGTCGTCGGCAAAAACATCTTTCAAGTAATCGTATAAAATCTTTTTCCCGACGACTAATTGGTTTTGCCGACGTAAATTTTTCCGTTGGCAAAAGTTTTTTTAATTTTTACGCATAACTTTTTACCGACGCAAAAGTTTGTCGGCAAAAGTTAAGTTTGACTTTTTTGGTCAATTCTCTACCAACAAAAAAACCCGCCGGTAAAAGTTAATTGTATTTTTTGGTCTTACCGGCACAAAAACCGGACGGCAAAAGTTGTTGACCACATAATGGAACATTTATCGACCCGTTTGGACGAATTTTTGTCAATAAAAATAACTGATAAACAAATATAAAAGCAAAATATAAAAGAAGCTTAAAACATTAATCAACTAATAATAAAAAAAACATTACAAAAATATCTTTTAAAATAATCCCAACCAAATCAAAATATTTTTTCAACATATATAAGAAATAAAGGTAGCTAGGCAAGATTCTCTGCAACATTATCTTCATCATCGGTTGACTCAAACGGTTGACTAGTAGTTGCATCGTCAAAGATAACCGGCGGAGGAGGCGGAGCTCGTACAGTAGATAACAAATGTTGCGGCACATTTAATCCGGGTACAAGGTCTTGAATTTGTTGAAACATTTTTTTCATCTCATTCATGTCTTCCATTTGTTGCACCGAAAAATCATGTTGGGCAACCGCATATTGTCTAAGTTGCTCGTTTTCCTTTATGATTCTGTCAATGTGTTCTTGTTGGTGTGTACTAAAGGTGGAGGTTGAAGTACGTGCTCGCTTTCCCCCAAATGCTTTGAGCCTAGGCAATGATCCAAATCATTTCTTATGTCGGGACCGGGAGCCTAGAACATCAGAAACGATATCCAGGTCTGCAGGATACTGGTCGGTATCACCTTGATCAGACGAGACAACATGTGTACTTTGTGATGCTCGTCGTTGAATCATCTCTTGCTAAATAAAATAAGAAGAAATATAAGAAACAATTTATTATAAATATACCTACTATTGCATGCCTTTTGATCAAAACAACTTAAATGATCCTAAAAATCATATAAAACAATAAAAAAGATTGGATAAAAGAGCTAACTTACATGTGCCTTCTCCGCGGCCTCACTTCGCCAACCATCTTGCTTTCGGTAGAGTTTTTCAAATGTGTCGATCGTGCTTGGAGGTTGACTTGATTTTGCAGCCTAGATTGAAAAAGAAATTTATATATAATCATAACACATAATTAAAATAAGACAAGACATAGATGTAATTCATATAACTTACGATTTCACGAACATGTGCCACAATAGACTTAGAGCCATGCCCTCCCAACATAGACATTTTGGCCCTATTCGCTTTATTTCTCCGAGATATAGCCTATTTAACAAGAACACATGATACTGTTATAAATAATTGCATGTTAAAAATAGTATAAATAACTGTTCTTTTACCTGTTGTGACTCCGAAGACCAATGATCACATAATAATACCCAGTTTTTTAAAGACACATTATTGTACGGGCTTGTTTTCGCCGCCTCAGTGTCTGTCTCTCCACCAACATCGCACCAATGTTGTTTCATTACATGCAACCATTCAGAGTAATACCTCTGCATATTCCGATCCATCGAATCCTTGATGATGGCATTATTAAGTGGAAAATGGAAATTTTCCTATAATGAAAAGAAATATATATATATATAAATCAAATCATAATTAGTCATAACTTACACTATAAGTTAGTAAACAACTTACTGATAATTTTTGGTAAATAACTTCGATATCTGTTTGTGACACATTCTTCCAGAAAAAGAATTCCGGAGACACATTTTCTCGCACCAAATGAGCCGTAAAGTTATTAAACCATTTCCCGTACTTATCAATTGCTTTCCCGGTTATCGGATCAAACAACACTTCTAGACGGGTAACCCCCGTTCCTCGGTTCATGGCAATCTCTTTCTCAATAGAAGCACCATAATAAGCTCCTCGAACTTTTTTCTTACCTGTACCGGTTGATCCTGAAGCCTGCATTCTGTATGTCCATATCATAAATAAACATCTAAAAAATTAGGTGTCATTGTGTATATGTACGTCTCTATGTATATAAACTCTAAATCTGAGTGTTTAAAATGTAAATCATTCACAGTTGTTATATACTTGTAGTTTTAGTTTGGATGAATTAAGTGGACGAAATAAACAAAAAAAGTCAAAACAAAGTTGATGGACATATATGCGCAACCGTGGTATTTATGTCATATTTCACTCTTCGAGACACCAACAAAGGTGATTCAAGACTTTTTAGAAACCCAACTAACCATTTTACACTTTTTATGTTCTGAGTTTTCGTAAAATAAAGTTACATCTGAGCCTAAAGTGACATTGAAGTTGGAAAACGTATGCTGGACAGATTTGCGCAGCTATGCTATTTCTGTCATATCTCATTATTCGAGACACCTACAGTAGTGTATCTAGACTTTCTGGAAACCCAACTGACCAATGAACACTTTTTATGTTATGAGTTTTCGTAAATTACAGCTATATTCGAGCCTAAAGTGACATTGAAGTTGGAAAAAGGTTGCTGGACAGCAACCGACAGCAAAAAAAGTAACAACTAAGTATGCAATCTTTATTTCTAAATCTTATCACTAATCTTTGTGGTTAACCAAGACTCATCTGGATGAGTAAAACAAACATATATAAAAACCATCCTAACGAAGATAACTATATAAGAAGGTGATAACAATGTATACTAAAATTACAATTAGTAGACCTGAATTGAGGTTAGATGCATACCTGGATGGATTGAAAGGTTAATCTTGAACTAAAGAACCCTTATGTAGAACTTTTACAAATCCCCTTGATACAAAGATAAAAACATTAGAGGATTCAATGAAGAGTTGCACATATCTAACAGAAACAACTCAAAAAAATCAACAACAAAAAGAGCATAGATTAGTGGCTAAATTGCAACCCATATACAAACTCTAGACAAAACAACACCATAATAAGCAAATTGTGTGTGTAGTTCATGAGTTTAAATTGAAAAATAAAAAGGGGTATCATGGGATTCAAGTAAAACCATTTACAACCGGATTAATCACTATCACTATCAACAAGTACATCTTCTTGTTCATCTTCATACTCGGCCTCATTTTCTTCATCTTCATCATCATCAACAACAAACTGAGTAGAAGATGTGCGGAGTAATTCATTAACATTATGTACTTCAGTTAGATTGACATCATCACGATCATACATAACATTATCTAATATCGGAAGCTCTACCCATAACTGTAGTTCAGAAGAATTAATTTCTTGTAATATTGGTATATCACTAGAGATGGCAGTTTCTTCGACATCTGTAACCGAAAAATCCCACACATTCCTTGGAATGTAAGTATTCACAAGTCTCCAATTCTCCCCATTTTTGTCATCATTAAGATAATATACCAATTTTGCTTGTGATGCAAGTATGAACGGATCATCCTTATAACATTCGTCTTTGACGTAAACACTTGTGAAAATTGGATCTTCTTTAGTTCGTCTCGTGTCAAACCATCTAAACTTAAGAAGTATAATGCTACACTCCATCATGTACGACAACTCAATAATTTCTTCCAAAACTCCATAATAATTTACGCCATCGACGCTTGGGACCATAATACCACTATTCTGAGTTTTAAGCTTCAGATCTCGACTATGAATAACATATTTCACCCCATTCACAATTATTCCAGGATAAGAAAACGCGGTGGAACTTGATTTGTTTGCTAGAGCATACAATTCATCGGATACCTCAGAAGGTGTTGACTGACGTAGTTGATTGATCTACAAATACAAAAAATTGATGTTAACAAGACCACATTTATAGATTATCTTTATTTACAATAAATAATTAAAATACATGACAATCATGGGATTTAAGCCCTGAAATCTTCCCATCAAGTACACTCACGTTTTTTGATAAGTTTGCTGCAAAACCATCTGGAAATTCCACTGACTTCACAAATTGACAAAATTGTCGACGTTCCGCAACACTAAGTGTGTAAGAGGCATGAGGTTTCTTCCACTTGTTCCCATCTTGATAAAGATGCAACTTCTTCCTTATTTTCATATCAGCCAGATCTAGCCTTGCCTTCTCTGTATCTTTCGATTTGCCTTCGATACTTAATAAAGTACCCAACACGCTATCACAAACATTTTTTTCAATATGCATTACATCCATATTGTGCCTAAGTGACAGGTTTTTCCAATATTCAAGTTCAAAAAATATGCTTCTCTTAGACCAGTTAAGTTCAATAGGAGACCGTTTGCGCTTTACACCCCCAAATTCCTTGTGTTTCCCTGGTAGGCTATAGTGTAGATGCTGCAATTGTTGCAAGATTTCATCACCAGAGTATTTTTTCGGTGGAGGCCTAAGTTCCTTCTTACCATCAAACAATGAGGTTTTATTTCTCCATTCATGATCCATATCAAGAAATCGTCGATGCCCAATATATGCAATTTTACTTCGGATACCTACAGAAGGAGTTTCCTCATTACACGTGGGGCATGCCTTATAACCCTTTGTGCTCCATCCAGACATCATAGCATAAGCTGGATAATCATTAATAGTCCAGAGGATTGATGCACGCATAGTAAACAAGGAATTGTTGTATGCATCTCGTGTCTCGACACCGTTATCCCACAAATATTTCAACTCGTTAATGAGAGGTCTCATAAACACATCAATATCTTTTCCAGGTGAAGAAGGCCCTGGAATCAAAAGAGACAACATCAAGTTCTCTGGTTTCATGCATTTCCATGGTGGTAAGTTGTAGGGAACCAAGATAACAGGCCACAGACTATAAGAGTTACTTTGATTACCAAATGGATTGAAACCATCTATAGCCAAACCCAATCTCACATTCCTGGGTTCTGCTGCAAAAGATGGGTACATCTCGTCAAAGTTCTTCCAAGACAGACTATCAGCAGGATGTCTCATCACACCGTCTTCTTTAATCCTCTTGATATAATGCCACCTCATATCTTCTGCAATATATTTAGAGCTATACGTCCTCTTTAGTCTCGGGGTCAATGGGAAGTAACGCATTACCTTATGAGCAATTTTCTTTCCATTTCCACTCCTATCTTGCCAACGAGATGTACCACAAATAGGACAAGATTCTAAATTTGCATTCTCTTTCCAGAAAAGTGCGCAATCATCCTTGCAAACATCAATAGTCTCATATCCTAACCCAAGGTTGCGCAATTTAGCTTTCGCCTCGTAGTGAGACTTAGGTAAGATCGTTCCCTCAGGCATTGCATCGACTAATAATTCAAGCAACCCATCGAAGAAATGGTTGCTACATTTATTAATCACTTTCAAATGCATTAGTTTTACTAAAAAGTTCAAAGCCGAATAGTTTTTACAACCGGGGTATAACTCGCTTGACATTTCCTTCAACAGAAGGAACATCTTGTCTTGGTTATTGCTATCATCTAGAGGGGGGTCATTGAAGGACCCGGGTGCATTGCCACTCGACTCTCCATATGTATTATCTTCTGCAAAGATATCAGCTAGAACATCTGCCATCTCGTCTGTGGCATGATTTGGTATGACCTCTGGCAAACTTGGTAGTGACTCTCCATGGTAATGCCACACTTGGTATGTGAGTTGGATGCCATTAACAAACAGATGTCCTTTAATTACGTCAAGAGTCTGTAATTTAGCATTCCCACATTTCTTACATGGACAACGACTTAGACCTCGATAGTCAAGGTGATTTTTAGCAACTCCAACAAACTCCTCAACACCCTGTCTATATTCAGTTGATAGGCGATTTGCAACACTTATCCAACTCCGGTCAGGTGCCATCCTCTATGAATGCAAAAAACATATATTAGATATGCACATGGTTGGGTTTAGTTGGGGTTTACTTGTTATATTCCAACGTTTTCATCTATTGTGTTTTACTAAAAAGTTCAAAGCGAAATAGTTTTTACGACTGGGGTATAACTCCCTTGACATCTCCTTGGGGTTGTTTTAATTGTAGATAAATTGTGTTTCATGTTTAAATGAGCTAAGATTTATAGGCTTTTGTTCCATCTCGAATTCATAGTAATCTCTTCTCTGTTGTCTCGTAATGTTTTTAAAATTCTTAAATATAAGATGATTTTTGTAAACTTATAAAGGTTTTTATGGTAGTTTTTAGATATAATCTTTGAAATCAAACCCAAACTATTGCATTTGTACTCTACTCGGCCATCTTCGTTGATTTGATTGTATGGTACTTAAGAAAATGTTCTTGTTTCGATCCTTTTGTGTAGTAAATATTAGTTATCCTTTTTTTTCTTTTACAAGAAAGGTGCTTAAAAGATTTTGAGTCGATCAACTCCAGTGAACCTTTTTTGGATTGGTGTCGTAATGTTTGTTCCTCATTTGGGATTACTGCTATGTTTTATTTGATACAAGATTATGAGTTATATATATATATATATATATATATATATATATATATATATATATATATATAATTTGAGTGATTGGCTCTTCGGAAGAGTGATGATAAGGTGTGTAACATAGTGTAAAAGTGATTATTTTCCTCTATTGGATTTTGGATGCTAAAACATTATAAATAAACTAATATAATTCCTCCTCTTAAAACTCAAAATCTGGTGTTAGGCCTGATCACTGTACCAAGAATGTAAAAATAAGCTAATAAACTACCTCTAATGTTAGTGGTAGCAAAAATTTATAGGAGCCAGAATCTATGTGTCTTGGATGGAAACTTATTTTCATTAACTTCTAGGATTTGATTATCTTTATGTTTGTGGAATAGTACGTAAATATATAAAAATGTTGGATATGTTACTTAACTACAAAGTCATATACACCATGTCAGAAACAACAGATGACAGGCCATTAGTGACAGGCTGGAGATTCCAATGTTTTAAAAACCGGTTTTTTGGTTGACCCGGTGTGGTGACCGGGTCACGGTTCAACCGGTTCAACCACCGGGTCAACGCGGTTTCAAGAATTTTGATTTTATCGGATGATTGAATCTTATGCTTTCGTTAAGTCTTTTCTTGTTCTAAAATGTGGACCAATTATTGTGTTTTTTTATTATAGTTCATGTGGATAAGGTTCTTGAAAATTGGGTAACGATTAACTTGCAACATTTTGGTGGATAATTTCGATGTGAACTAGAGTTTTTGATCAATGTTCACGACCTGTTTGATGATATGTCCAAACTAACAAGGCTTTCCTGTTTGCCATATGTAATTAATTAGCCCTTCCCCTGTTGCATCAATGCCAAACTAGCAAAGCTTCAAAATTATAAAATTACAATCTATTTAACACTTGGTAGCCACTAAATAAATAACAACTTTCTATGATGATGGTTCTAGTTAATTTGGAGGTTCTAGGTGGGTATCATGAAATCAATTTGAGGATAACCTTAGATTTTCAATAACAATTTTAGCAGAAACAACAGATAAATATAACAACAGGTGGCTCAAAAGGAGAGCACAAGACCAAGAACCAAAATCAACAGGTTTGCTGGCAACACACCACCAACCTAAACCCTCAACACACAGAACCCCTTTACAGGAACAATATAACAGCAAATCATAAAATTTAACAACTATACACTAAACACATGTTCAGTAACAGTAACACAAAAAAATTCAATGAGGAATAGAGAGGCTTACTTGATTAATTGGTTTTAGGGAAGATTTTCTCCTTATTTGGCGACCAAACAGCAACGAACTGTTGAAATCCTTCTGAAATTTTTTGTATCTGGGAGAGATGGGAGGAGGTTCCGAGTCCTGGGTTTTCCTTATGCTTAAATACATCATCTTCCATACTATTTGACTCCTTCTTCCCCTTTTGTCGCTCACGTTCATCAGATTTCAAAACCCTGCTTGTTCGAGTCTTATCCCCAATTTGGGGTTTTTCTTTTTTCCAAAACCTAAGAACATCCGCACGACCGCACCTGTTGGTTTAATTCATAAAAAAAATGCCATTTAGAAGGATCAGTATATGCCACGTATGAGGAACAAAAGATGGACCAATTCATCCTTTAAGATGGTGGCCCACTTTTAAGTTTTTTTTTCTTTTTTAACTTATCACACCAAAGATTACTTTCAATTTTCAAACAATAAATATTAAGAATTATTCTAAATTTCTTCCATCATCATCCGCAATTAGTTTTAGATAAATATAACTTTATATTGTAAATTTTTAAATTATTGTTGTTGATTTTATTTTATTTAATATATATTATTGTTAGTTTTTTAATTATAATTTTATAAGTTATTAATGTTAGATTTTATTCTCATAACAAATAATTTTTAATTATTATCTTATAATAAGTATTTTTCAAATATTATAATTTTTACTATTGTTTTTTTTATTATATTAACTATGAACCGGTTAATGATTGAGAGTAAAAGGTTAATGAAATATGTAGGAAAGAGAAAACTGATATGAAAGAGAGAGAAAGTTGATATGGTAAGATCATGAACCTCTTGAGAAGTTCATGATTGTGGATGCTCTAAGGTAGAAAGCCACGCTTAATATCCTATAGTTAAATATTTAATTATAACTTATTTAATCCTATCTATCCTATTTAGTTGTAGTGGGTTATGATTGGTCGTATTAGACAATAACAAGTCGTATGGGTTGCATTGTTTGTAATTTTGGTTTAGATTAGGTTGTATCATCGCATCATATTGGGTGATAGTGAGACATACTGAGTGATAGTTGGGTTGTAATGGATCTTAACGGGTTGTTAGATTGTAATGGATCATATTGGTGATAAGGATTGGGTTCTGGTGAAAAGTTGAGGTTAACATGAGAGGTGGTTATCAACCGTTGGATTAGAAATGGATGCACATTAGGATGAGATGCACCGAGATAAGATGCAACATATCAATTCTCTTCTAATGCACAATTCATGAGAGGGTGTTTGATTAAAAGTGATCAACGGTACATATTCACTTCTCACGTTAGCCTCAACTTTTCACACGAGCATTCGTCATGTAGCTAGGTAGTTGATGTATATGTAGTATGTATGTGTATATTGGAAATTCATGGGATTTGTTGGTTCTTTTGTGTGTGTATGGTGAACTTCAGTGGTTCTTAATTAACTATATTGGACGCTCATGGGTTTCAGTAGTTTTTAACGAACTTGATTTGGCCTTTATGGATTTAACTGGGTCTTGATAATTTGTATTGAGCTTTAATGGGTTACACTTGCTCTTAATGAACTATTTGTCCTTAATGGGTTTTAGTGGCTCTTAATAAACTTGATTGGGCCTTGATGGACTTCAATAACTCTTATTAAACTATAATGGGCCTTGATTAAAGTATAATAGAATTGATTAAAGCCCAATAGATCCATTAAAACCCAATAAAACCTTTAAAGTCCAATCGAACCAATTGAAGCCTAATAGAATTGATGAAAACTCAATGAAACCCTTTAAAGCACAATAGAGTTGATTAAAGCTTAATAGATCCATTAAAGTCTCAATGAAACCCTTTAAAGCCTAATAGAACCGATTAAAGCTTATTATAATTGATTAAAGCTCAATAGATCAATTGAAGCCCAATGAAACCTTTTAAAGCCTAATAGAATCGATTAAAGCCCAATAGGTTAATTGAAGCCCAACGAAACCCTTTAAAGCCCAATATAACCGATTAAAGCCCAGTAGAATTTATTAAAGCCAATAGATCCATTAAAGTCCGATGAAACCATTTATCGACGCGTTTGATAAATTTTTGTCATATTGGGTGGTAATGTGTCATCTTCGATTTTGTTAGTTGTCATGTGTGGTAATGACTCGTATTGGATAGTAATTGGTGGTATTGAACAATAACAAGTCTTATTGGGTTAGGTTGTTTGTAATTTTTGTTTAAATTAGGTTGTATCATTGAGTTATATTGGGTGATGGCTACCAGTGAGGCATATTGGGTTCTACTGGTGCTGTAATGAGTTTTAATGAGTTGTAACGAGTTGTACTGCGTGCTTAGGTTGTAATGGATCGTATTGAGCCGTATTGGATTCTATACATTGTAATGGACAATATAAAAAACGTCCTTAAAAATTATTATAAATTTAAAAATATTTTTGTTGAATGTGTGGGAAGTTAGCCGGTAAAAATACAACTATAAAATATTTATGAAATTAAAATACAATTGCCGACGAATTTAGGAAGCCTACCGACAAAAATGTCAGTGATTTTTTTATTAATAATAATAAAATGCTTTTGCCGGGGAGTTTGGGAAGTCCGTCGGCAAAAGTTTAAGTGAAAAAAATATTAAAAATCATAATTATATAACTTTTACCGGGGGTTTGAGAAATCCGTCGGCAAAAGTAACTTTACCGACGGCTTATACGAGATTCGTCGGCAAAAGCACAACTTTGCCGGTGGCATTTTTCGTCGGCAAAAAGTTAAAACTTTTACCGGAGGCTTTCGTCTAAGTCGTCGGTAAAAGTAACTTTTACTGACGGACTTCCCAAATTCGTCGGCAAAATCGCATCTTTACCGGTGGCATTTTCCATCGGCAAAAAGTTAAACTTTTACCGGAGGCTTTCGTCTAAGTCGTCGGTAAAAGTTACTTTTACCGACGGATTTCCCAAACCCCCCGGTAAAAGTGCAGTTTCTTGTAGTGATTGTATATAAATGTCTTTTTCAATCTAGGGTGCAAAATTTGGTCAACCTCCAAGCACGATCGACACGTTTGAACAACTCCACCAAAAGCAAGATGGTAGGTTGAGTGAGAATGCGGAGAAGGAACACATGTAAGTTAACTTTTTTATCCAATCTCTTTTGTTGCTTCATTTGATTTTTTGGATCATTAAATTTAAACCATTTATGTCCGATCATTATTTATAATACATTGGTTCTTATGTTTTTTTATATTATCTAGCAAGAGATGATTCAAAGATGGGCATCACACATATACATGTTGTCTCGTCTGATCAAGGTGATACTGCTGCACAATTTCCAGCGGAAATGGAAATCGTTTATAGTGCTCTAGGCTCCCGATCGCGACATAAGAAAGGATTTGGATCGTTGCCTAGGCTCAAAGAATTTAGGGGAAAGCGAGCATGTACATCGACCTCCACCTCCAGTACACAAGAAAAGTACACATTGACAGAATCATAAAGGAACTCAGGCAACTCAAAGAGTATATGACTGCCTAACATGATTTTTTGATGGAACAAACGGAAGATATGAACAAGATGAAAAAAAATGTTTTAACAAATTCAATGCCTTATACACGGATTAAATGTGCCATAATTTGTTATCACTGGTACGAGCTCCGCCTCCAATGTCGGTTATCTTTGACTATACAAATATCGGTCAACCATCGAAGGCAGTCCAAGTACATGCGGAAGATAATGTTGCAGAAATTTTGACTAGTACATTTCATCTAGTTTATTTATTTTGATGTTTTTTTTATTAATTAGTCAATTTATTGTTATTCCCTATATTCTAGTTTCTAATCACAAACAATTAATCAACAAACAAGTTTCAAACAATTACCTGTTTTGATTCAATCTCAATTCAACAATTACAATCTTTTCTCTCTAGAACTCTCTCTCTCTCTTTCTCTACAATTCTCTCTCAAACGTATTCTCTCTCTCTCTCTACAAAATACTCAGTTCGTTACCTCTACTAAGAAAACATAAATACAAAGATATTTATATATACAACTATTACAAGAAAACAAACAAATACAAATACAACAACTTTGACTTTTATTACAAGAGACTTTGACTTTAAGTGAGAGTTGACTTTTCCAGTTTTGACTTTCTTGAACTTTGACCTTCAGTTTTCTTGATCTTGTATCCAACATATTTATGCTCTAACAATCTCCCCCTTTGGATTCAAGATCACTGTTGAAATATCTATCAATTCAGTCTTCACTTTTAAGCTCTGTCAGAACAACGATTAACAATCTCCCCAAAACTTTCACAATAATACTTTCAGACTTTGGAAAGAAATTATCTTCAGATTCAGCTCAAATTGCTTCAGCAAATAATCTTCAAAGAAAATTACCTCAAATCTTCAGAAATTCTTTGATCTTCTTCAAATCTTTAAATCTTTATTTTGAACTTTTTTTACTTGGACATTTCTGAAAATCATCTCTCAAAACTTTATCATTTCTTGATACCATCTCCCCCTTTTTGATGATTTGAGCATCTATATCATCAAAACTTTTCTTCCAAGAAATGTCTTTGACCATTCTGATTTGTCAAACTGAGCCTCTGATTCTGTGATCCATAACCAAGTATTCATCTAGATCTTGGCAAATCCAGACAAAATAAGAATCATGTAACTCCTGAATCAACAAATGAATCAGTTAAAATGTCTGTCAGTTATACGAAGTCACTGTATGTAACGAATACACAATATAAAGGAGCTTTTTGATGTTCACTCCCCCAGGGCTTCCATCCAATCATCGAAATACCACAAAGGCAAATTCTATGAATGTTATAACAAAGAAACAAATTCCTTGTGTGTTCGTGCATGTGTAGAAAGAATTAAGCACGATGATTGCTTTTCAATAAGGCTCAAACATAGTGTAAACCACTGAGACAACAGTAGATAAACACAGACTCAATGTGCATGATTGAAGTGCGAAGGTGGGGCAGACTTCCTTCTTTTTCAATATCCATATTTTCCAAATGAAAACCAGATAGATTATATGTTGCGTCCCCTTTGAAAATGTGAAACATTTTCTTTTTGAGAAAAAATGAGTAGCTTGTGGGGTTTAGTCAAGAGTTAGCATGGGCTAGTTGCCTGTTTCAATAACGTTTACCAAAGAGTTGTGAAACCCTAGTAATGTGGCTGCCCGACTCAGGAAGTAGTTGGTGCAGAGTTTGATATTCTTTTACTCTGTTCTCTCACCCTCTTTCTTTTGATCTTTAAGCTCACTACTAACCAAACTCTCCTTTACATTTTACTTCATCACACCTACAAAGAACCCCTATAATCCTAATAAGCATGTGTTGCTCAAGATGGTTTAACTTTATCAGTTAAAGCTCAAAATACAAGTCAGATGTATATATGCTCAGAATATAATCATGAAGATATGAACATTTTTAAACATTGAAGTATTTTCAAACAAGTATATTGAATGAATGAACATGAATGCAAAAGACTTGTTCGAAAATCTGACATCGTATGAAAATGATCAGAAATGAAATGATATATCAATTAAGGCTTATGGTCAAGAATAACGGATATAGTCTATATGAAACAAAAATATAGACATTCTTGAACTAAACGCTTCGAAATGAAATGACGCTCAATATACATTGAAGTACAAGCGGGGTGTCTTACCATCGAAAAAATAGTTTCAATTTAGGACATGGTAAGAACAATTTGAACAAAAAATTAAACTGATATGTGTGAATACATGAAAGTATGTAGAAAAGACAATACGCAAGTATTTATGTTTGGAAACACACGGTTTATTTATCAAATAAGGACAAAAATAAAATGAAAACATTTAAAATCACACTTCCAAATTATAAAATCTGTTTAAAAATCAGGAAGTGGTTTGAACATTTAAGAACATGTTTTCTATATCTGAAAGTTGTCCTTTTTTCAGATACATATGAGATTAAGATATGAAATATACCTTTTCGCTCAATCTTAATTCTCATGAAGTCAGTTGTAGTCAATAAGATATGATCGTGTCAGCTTCTCTCATTCTACAACAGTCTTAAAGTCTAGTCAAAACCAATTTATTCACAAAATTTATTCAAATGTACATGACATAAAGCAGTAAAACTATTAAAGTACGAGTTCTGATCTGAAATAATCAGAAATCATAGTCTTACTCCTTTTGGTATGACATATAAGCTCCCCCTAAAATCATGCATTACAAAAATTTTGTCATTTAAGTAAAATGCAGAAATTAGTTATGCTCCCCCTCAAAATAATGTAGATCATCTAAAATCTTCTCTTACTCCCCTGAGATCATGAGCAAACAATTAAAGTGCAGATATCCTTCAAACATAATGATAAAGAAAATGATGAAAAATAACAATACGTAACTTTATTAGGTAACAACCGATTATGGCTTAAGATTTAACATACCAAGCTTAGAGACAAGAAAATTAAATCTCTTTTCATCTAATGGTTTGGTAAATAAATCTGTAAGCTGATAATCTGTTTTTACAAAATAAAGTTCAATTGTTCCTTTTTCGACATTATCCTTAATAAAATGATACATGACGTCAATGTGTTTGGTTTTCGTATGCTGAACAGGATTAGCAGATATTGCGATTGCACTCTTCGAGTCACAATAGATTGGAATTTTATCAAACTTGAATCCATAGTCTCGCAACTGTGTTCACATCCACAGAACTTGAGAGCAGCAACTGGCAGCAGCTACGTACTCTGCTTCAGCAGTTGATGTGGAAACGCATAATTGTTTCTTTGATGCCCAACTACCGAGCTTGTCTCCAAGGAATTGAATGTGACCTGAAGTACTCTTTCTGTCCAACATGCAACCTGCATGATCTGCATCTGAATAGGCAGTCAGTTGAAAAACAGTATCCTTAGGATACCACAGACCAAGATCTTCAGTCCCCTTAAGATACCTAAAAATCCTTTTGACAGCAGCCAAATGGGATTCTTTAGGAGCAACCTGATATCTAGAACATAAGCATGTTGAAAACATAATATCTGGTCTACTAGATGTAAGATACATTAACGATCCTGTCATACCTCTATAAGTTCTAACATCAACACTTTTACCCAAAGGATCAGGGCTAATTTTTGTACCTGGTGCCATCGGGGTTCCAATTGGTTTGCAATTTTCCATATTGAACTTCCGAAGAATATCCAAAATGTACTTAGATTGGTTGATGAAAATCCCCGTTGAAAATTGTTTAACTTGTAATCCGAGAAAGAAATTCATCTCTCCCATCATAATTATTTGAAAACGTGACACCATGAGGTTAGAAAAGTTTTTGCAAAATTTAGGATTAGTAGAACCAAATATTATATCATCAACATATATTTGAATAAGAATGATATCAACTTTTTCCTTTTTAATAAACAAAGTATTATCAACTTTACCTTTGGAAAAACCTGACTTGACCAAGAATTTAGATATAACATCATACCATGCTCGAGGGGCTTGTTTCAAACCATACAGGGATTTGTCCAAGATGTAGACATGATCTGGCTTATCTGGATTCACGAACCCTTCTGGTTGAGACACGTAGACTTCCTCCTTAAGAATGCCATTCAGAAAGGCCGTTTTCACGTCCATCTGATAGTCTGTGAAATTCTTGTGAGCTGCGTAGGCTAGAAACATGCGGATTGCCTCTATACGCGCTACTGGAGCATACGTCTCATTGTAGTCTATGCCTTCCTCTTGCCGGTAACCTTTGGCAACAAGTCTAGCTTTGTTCCTTATGACGATACCATCTTCATCCTTTTTGTTTTTGAAAACCCATTTAGTGCCCATCACGATTTTTCCTTCTGGTTTTGGAACTAATCTCCAAACCTTTAGGGCTTCAAACTGATTGATCTCTTCTTGCATAGCAGATACCCAATCCGAATCAGCAAGAGCCTCTGATACTCGCGTGGGCTCTATCTTACTGAGGAATGAGTCATGCATACATTGATTAAGAGTAGCTGACCTAGTTTGTACAGGCTTGTTGAGATCTCCAATTACTTGATATAATGGATGCTCTTTCGTCCAGCGATGCTCATGAGGGAGTGGAGTAGATGGAGTTTGAACATGATCATCATCTAAAAATCCACTATTAGGCTCTTCAGATTGAATAATAGGAGGGGGGTTTGCAGTTGAAGTTTCAGGTGCAGAAGCATCAGTTGGAACAACAGACTCTGGCTGTTTAATAGACAATGTATTACACCCAACTGAAACTGTTACTTCTGGCTCAGCCGCTACTTGTACATCTTCAACTGTAGGAGTAGATGTTGGAATGCGAGTTTCTGACTGAACGGGGGATACAAGTTCAGTTAAAACTTCTGAAGTGACTGGATGATTGCAGCTTGAGTCATCAGACCTGTCAGTCACAGCAGATTTAGGCAAATTAGATCCTAGAAACTCATCATAAAAGAATTCAAATAACAAATGTAAATCAGATAAATGTGAAACTGAAGTAGAAGCGTTATCCGAATTTTTCTCTGTAGAAACAGGTTATGGACTGATCTGTCCAGAAGCTAATATTCCAGTGATAATGGGTTCTGAACTGAGTTGTTCAGAAGCCATGTCTTCATCAAATGTTACATTGACGCTCTCGACAACTGTCTTTGACTTTTTCAGATAAACACGATATGCTGCCGATGTTGAAGAATAACCAATGAAGATACCCTCGTCCGCCTTAGCACTGAATTTATTCAGACTCTCTCTGTCGTTAAGCACAAAACATTTACACCCAAATATGTGAAAATACTTGATTGTTGGTGTTCTGTTGTTGATCAGCTCATATGGAGTCTTTTGAAAACGGCGGTGTATCATGGACCGATTCGGAGTATGACATGCAGTCGACACAGCTTCTGCCCACAAGATTAGAGGTAGATCGGATTGGCTAAGCATAGTACGAGCAGCCTCGACTAGCGTCCGATTTCACCTTTCGACTACTCCATTCTGTTCAGGCGTACGAGCAGCAGAGTACTGATGTGATATCCCGACCGATTCGAGATATTCTTCAACTATCTTGTTTTTGAACTCTGTGCCGTTGTCCGTTAGAAGAAACTTGACTTGTCGCTGCATTTTCACTTGGGTCGTCTTTAAGAAAGTAATGAGAACTTCGGGCATCTCATCTTTTGATCGAAGAAATTTTACCCACGTGTATCTTGTGTAATCATCCACAATAACCAACACGTATTTCTTTCCACCTAAGCTTTGTGTTCTCATCGGACCACACAAATCCATATGCAGTAACTCTAGTGGAGAACTGGTGCTTGGTTCAGGCTTCGGTTTATGAGGAACTCTCTTCATCTTACCCTTCTCACATGCAGCACATAAGTGTTCTTTCTCATATTTCATCTCAGGAAGTCCTTTTACCAAATTTCCACTAACCAGCTTGTTGATGTAACGAAAATTCAGATGTGATAGTCGTCGGTGCCAAAGCCAACTTTATTGCATCGAAGCTTTTGATAATAAGCAAACATGACTGTCATTTTGAACCTTTGAAAGATTGATGGTGTAGAGATTTGTCTTTCGCTTGCCTGCTAAGAGTTCTGTGCCATCTTCAGAACGAACCGAACATCTCTTAGCTTTGAAGTTGACCTCTAAAACTTTGTCGCAGAATTTACCAATGCTAAACAATTTGTGCCCTAAACCTTCGACATAACTCACCTTTAAAAATCAAGGAATCGATCCTTCCATTATTCGTACTCTCCTTTAAAAAGAACTGGAGGCTTGACATTAGTGCCAATAGAAAGAGCATCTTTGGAAGTCATCTTGTTTAAACCTGTTTGAAAAATATATGCAATAAGAAACTAGAACTGATCGTTAGTCCAAAATATGAAATCACAAAAATACAAGAAATCTTGAAATAGAAATTCAGGAATTTTGATCACAATCAGAATTTTTCCCCCTTCACTATTAAAAGCCATATTACATTTTTGAAAATTACTCAGAAAAAAATACTCTGAGTATGAAAACTCGCAGATCACTAAAAAGGCTTAAAACTCGCAGGCGCTGAAACTCGCAAACAACTATTGACAGAAAAACTCGCAGGCTTAAACTTGCGTGTTTGTGAAACTCGCACGTAAAGAGTTGCGTGTTTTAATAAACTCGCTAGTTGCTGAAACTCGCTAGTCGTTGAAACCCGGAAGATCTTTGCGCATCAATGTCATCAATGTCATCAATCAATCTCTCTGCGGGTCCACTCTGTACAATCTCTGTCGAGTTTCCTTAGAATTGTGTGTTTGATCTTGAACATAGTACTATTTGAGTACTTGTGGCTTTGATGAGGCTTGAAGATATTTTTGTTTCAATCATCATCTTTGTAGATAAAATCCATACTGAGGCTTAGTGATCATAGAGTTTGAGGGTATTTGTTGGGAACTGAAGAATAACTCAAGTGATTAATGCTGCTAATTCAGAGTAATTACTGCCTAGAAGAATTCAAAGTTAATACTGCTGAGTATTACTACTGCTAGTAGAATTAATACTGCTAGTCAAAGTTAGTGCTGCTTGAACAAAGTTAGTACTGCTTAGCTAGTTAGTACTACTAGTGGTTAGTACTGCTTAGTAGTTAATGCTGCCAAGACTTAATGCTGCTTATAAGGTAATATGAAGATAATGATGAAGAGATCGTGGGAAAAGATAAACAAGGATATTCTGAAGATAAACATGGAAGATATACTGAAGATATTTTAT
The DNA here is from genome assembly GCA_954870635.1 of Arctium minus. NCBI lineage: Eukaryota > Viridiplantae > Streptophyta > Magnoliopsida > Asterales > Asteraceae > Arctium > Arctium minus. The sequence continues at coordinate 59,981,148 of OX941088.1, read as the reverse complement.
TTATTTGTAATTATCTTTTTGTTCAGTATATGTATAGTTTTGATAGAATAGCTTAGAAACAGATTGATAGATTGAAAGATTTTAATTCTAAGTTTTTGTTCTAGAGAGAATCAACCTCAAGGCATAGTTCCTAATTCTAGAGAAGTAGAATTCGTCTTGAAAGAGTTTGTTCTTCAAGATTGAGGTTGAGTGTGTAATCTTGTGATTTTAATACAAGTTTGCAAAGTGTTTTTCATATATCTTTTGTTTACTGTTTTATTAAATATCAAAGTGTTATTCCGCAACTTCTTTGATATTGTTTCTGAGTATTCATAATTCTTGTTGAGAATTCGATCCTGACAAGTGGTATCAGAGCCTGTTCTCTCAGAAACATCTTTTCACTCATCATGGAAAACTTTGCAGAATCAAACAGTACTCTAGTCTCAAAGGTTCCAATGCTCAGACCCAATGAATTCGTTATGTGGAAGATCAGAATCAAGCAGTACATACTTCTCACTGACTATTCTATATGGGACATTATTGAGAATGGCCCTTCTGAAGCAGGAAAGATTGGTGCAGATGGAAAGAGAACTCCACCAAAAACTGATGCTGAGAGAATGGCTAGACAGACAGAGATGAAAGCCTTGAGCACTTTGCTCTTGGCTATCCCCAATGAATACCAACATCAGTTCTGCAACTGCACTGATGCTGAAATGCTCTGGAATGCTCTAGAGAAGAGATTCTCAGGTACCAAAAGTACCAAGAGAAATCAGAAAGCCATTCTGAAGCAACAGTATGAGAATTTTATGTGTACCAAGAATGAGTCCATGACTCAAACTTTTGACAGGTTCAACAAGCTTATTGGTGAACTTGCTACAGTGGGAGTACAAATTGATCAAGATGATCTGAACAGAAAGTTTCTAAGGTCCCTGAGTGATGAATGGACCATGTATACTGTGTCTTTCAGACAGAATGATCAACTGGAAGAAAAGGAACTTGATGATTTGTATAATGATCTGAGAGTTTTTGAATCAGAGGTAGAGGCTAAGAAAAAGCCTTCTGGGTATAGTCACAATGCTGCACTTCTTTCAGCATCAACTGATTCTACCTCCATCCCTGAATCAGTTAGTACTGCTAATGCAGCACCTCAAGATAAAGGCACTGAAGCTGTTTTTGAAGCCTTTCTAGCAAGTCATGGAAACTCTTCTCTCATTAATGATGACTTGGAACAACTCCATCCAGATGATCTTGAAGAGATGGACATTAAATGGCAGATGGCCATGCTCTCTATGAGAGTTAAGAAATTCATCAAAAGAACTGGAAGGAACAACTTCTCACAAAGAAGAGAAGATGGAGAAGGTTTTGACAAGTCAAAGGTGGAATGCTATAAATGCCATCAGAAAGGACACTTTGCTAGAGAATGCAGAAGTGGAATGCCTCAAAGCAATAACCACCAACAAGCTCAATCTGGAAGCTTCAATAGTAACAGAAACTCTGCACAAGCCCTTGTCTCTCAACAAGGCATGGGGTTTGATTGGAGTGATAAAGCTGAAGAGGCCATCCAGAACCAAGCTCTAATGGCAGAGGTGTCTGATCTCCCAACAGAGGTAACTTCAAATCTTTGTTCTCAAAATTGCATTAACACTGTTAAGAGGTATAGAGATCACAATCAGAACATGAGTGATAACCTTAAGAGATTGGAAAAGGACATAAAAGATTATGTCAGGATAGTTGAGAGATTTGAAGAACAAATTAAGGGTTTTCAAGCCAATGAGCTTCAACACTCTTATGACACAAACTACTGGAAGTGGGAGAAAGACCAGTATTAATTTAAGCTTAAACAGAAAGAAGAGGAGAATGAGAAGATAAAAAGGGAGTTTGAGATAGCCAAGCTGGATATTGAGAAATTTTCCAATGCTTCTAAAGCAATGGACTCTTTGCTCCAAACTCAAATCCATGACAAACTTAGAAGAGGAATAGGGTACAATACAACACCACCACCCTATAACAACAACTACAACCCTCCTAGTTCAGATTTGTTAGAAACAAAGGATAGGAAGGACCTACCTAAGGGAGCCACTGAGATAGATCCCTTAGATGAAGTAGTTGTTAAGGATAAAACTGAAAAAGAAGGTGTCAAGGATAAAGACAACACTGTGAGTGGTGAGATTCCTATAGAAAACCACATAATCACCAATGAGGGATCTGGAAAGCATTGGATCAAATCCAATGAGATAGAGAAGACTGAGGAAAAGAACAAGAAGGTTCACTATAAGCAGACCACTGTAGTGAACCCTATCCCTTGCAAACAGTGTGCATGCAATAAATTTAAGCCCCAAAAACATGATAAACCAAGGGGAAATCAAAGAAACTGGAACAACCAATGGGCACAAAAACAAGGCATTGATCTAAGTAAAATCAATAGACCAAAGCCTTGTTTCATATGTGGAAAGTTAAACCATTTGGCTAACTACTGTTACTTTAATCCTATTAATCAACAGATGAACTTTCAAAGATTTGTGCAAAAACCTGTTGGTTATAGGAAGGCTGGAAAGAAACATGTGGTAAAGAAAGGCCCCATGAAGAAAAAGGTTTTGAATGAAAGTATTAAAATATGGATGCCTAAAAGCACTAAAACTGTTAGTGCTGCTGACAGAGATAATGCTGCTAGAAGCATTACTGCTGCTACCAGTGTTAGTACTGCTGAAATTTTTAATGCTGCTAATACTGTTAGTACTTCCTCAAAGATGAATACTGCTAACACAGTTACTGCTGCTAAAACAGTTACTACTTCTAATAAGGTTAGTACTGCTAAGCATGCAAGTGCTGCTAATGCAGTTAGTACTTCTAAAACTAGTACTACTTCTAGCAAATGTGTTTCCAAGCCTATTATTGTGACAAAGTACTCCAGAAATGAGGAATCAAATTTTAAAAATCTTGTCAAGAAAGAATGCAAGTATTTTGATGAGAAAGGGGTACCCAAGACCACTTTGGCTTGGACTGATCAAATCCTTTATCCTAAGAATTGAAAACCAAACTAATCAAAAAGTAAAAGTCATTAGATCAGATAATGGGACTGAATTTAAAAATCTTGATCTAAACACCTTTTGTGAAGAGAAAGGCATTGAGAGACAATATAGTGCTCCTAGGACTCCTCAACAGAATGGAGTTGCTGAGAGGAGAAATAGGACACTAATAGAGGCTGCTAGATCTCTGTTGGCTGATTCAAAATTGCCAATTACCTTCTGGGCTGAAGCAGTTAATACTGCTTGTTATGTCCAAAACAGAGTTCTAGTAGTCAAGCCAAAGAACAAGACCCCATATGAGCTTTTAAATAAAAGAAAACATTTTATTGGATTTTTCAAACCTTTTGGGTGTCCTTGTACTATTCTCAATACCAAATCTCACTTAGGTAAGTTTGATAGCAAAGCAGATGATGGATTTCTTGTTGGTTACTCATCTCAGAGTAAGGCTTACAGAGTCTTTAACTCTTCTTCTAGAATAATTGAAGAAAGTGACAATGTCAAATGCAATGAGAACACACCAAATCTAATTGGGTCTGGTCCTTAGTGGCTATTTGACATTGATTCATTAACTAACTCTTTTGGTGTCAGTAGTGATGATTATGCAGGATCAGGGAGTAGAGGATCAGGAACTACACAAGTTCAAGACAGTTTATCTAAATCTGTGATCTTTCCCATACCCACAGTGGATCCTGTTGAAGATTGTGAAAAGGAACCATCTACTGAACCAAGTCAGAGTGAAGAAGAAAGTAGAGATGAGGAGACTCAAGACAATAAGGAATCAGAAGTAGCTGCTGAAAACATCTCAGTTGAGTTGAATGACTCAAATCTAGATGTGGTACTTAATGAAGAACCTAATCATCACACCAGAATTCAAAAGAATCATCCTCCACAACTGGTAATAGGAGATATATCCTCTCCTATGATGACTAGAAATCAAAGCAGGCTGCAATAATTGCAAGATCAACAACATACAGTGCTTTCTTGCTTTTTATCCCAACTTGAGCCTAAGAAGGCACATGATGCTATGAAAGAATCCAGTTGGATAGAAGCAATGCAAGAAGAACTACTGCAATTCAAGCTGCAAGATGTTTGGGATCTGGTAGACCTTCCTAAAGGCCAAAGAGCAATAGGAACAAAATGGGTCTTCAGGAATAAGAGAGATGAAAGAGGAATTGTGATAAGGAATAAAGCAAGGCTGGTGGCTCAAGGGTATACACAAGAAGAGGGAATAGACTATGATGAAGTGTTTGCACCTGTGGCCAGGATAGAAGCAATTAGATTATTCCTGGCTTATGCTTCTTATATGAAATTCAAAGTCTATCAAATGGATGTGAAAAGTGCATTTCTTTATGGCTCAATTGAAGAAGAAGTATATGTCTGTCAACCACCAGGGTTTGAAAACCCAAGCTATCCAGACAGGGTATACAAATTGAAGAAAGCACTTTATGGATTGCATCAAGCTCCAAGAGCATGGTATGACACTCTGTCATCCTATCTCTTGGAAAATGGCTTTGAAAGAGGAGTCATTGATAAGACTTTATTCATCAAGAGAAAGAAGAAGGATATCTTGCTGGTCCAAATCTATGTTGATGATATCATCTTTGGATCTACAAGAGACAACATGTGCAAGGAGTTTGAGGATCTAATGCATCAAAGGTTCAAAATGAGTTCCATGGGGGAACTTACTTTTTTCCTTGGACTCCAAGTTCAACAGAAGTCAGATGGAATCTTTATCTGTCAGTCCAAGTATGTGCAGGATATTTTAATCAAGTTTGGTTTCTCAGATTCAAAACATGCCAGCACACCTATGGAGACACACAAGCAGATAACAGCAGATCTTGAGGGGGAGGATATGGATGTTCATCACTATAGATCCATGATTGGCTCTCTCATGTATCTTACAGCATCTAGACCAGATATAATGTTTCCAGTCTGTGTATGTGCAAGATTCCAAGTTAGGCCAAAGCAATCTCACTATCAAGCTGTTAAGAGGATATTCAGATATCTCAAAGGGCAACCCAGATTGGGACTTTGGTATCCTCATGACTCATCCTTTGACCTACTTGCATACTCAGATAGTGATCTAGGTGGAGCAAACTTGGACAGAAAATCTACTTCTGGAGGATGTCAGTTTTTGGGTGCAAGACTAGTGTTTTGGCAGTGCAAGAAACAAACCACAGTGTCCACATCTACAACAGAGGCAGAGTACATAGCAACTGCAAGTTGCTGTTCTCAAGTCTTATGGATTCAAAATCAAATGCTGGACTATGGGGTAACCTTTCTACACACTCCAATTTTTATTGATAACAGCAATGCTATTAGCATTGTGAATAATCCTGTCAAGCACTCAAAGACAAAGCACATTGAAATCAGGTATCACTTCATAAGAGACTGTAATGAAAAGAAACTTATTCAAGTTGTAAAAGTTCATACTGACAACCAGTTTGCTGATCTATTCACCAAAGCCTTTGATGTGGGTAGATTCACTTTCTTGGTAACAAGTGTGGGAATGATCAACTCTGAATAAACTCCTTCTCAAAAAGTGGTTCAATACCTGTATATTATGTATTCTTGGTGGTCCTAATCTTTCTTTTCAGGGAAGTCATAGCAATCCTCAGTTCATCATAAGTTGAAAAGAGTAAGTATTGTTAATACTACCAGTGCATTGTTAATACTGCCAGTGAATTATTAATACTGCTAGTGCATTATTAATACTGCCAGTGTATTGTTAATACTGCCAGTGCATTATTAATACTGCTAGTGCATTGTTAATACTGCCAGTGCATTGTTAATACTGCTAAGTAGTTAATATTGCTTTCAGTTAATACTGCTTCCAGTTAATACTGCTAAGTAGTTAATACTGCTTTCAGTTAATACTGCTTTCAGTTAATACTAATTTCAGTTAATACTGCTTCTAGTTAATACTGCTAAGTAGTTAATACTGCTTTCAGTTAATACTGCTCTCAGTTAATACTGCTTTCAGTTAATACTGCTCTCAGTTAATACTGCTCTAGGTTAATACTGCTTTTGTCCCGAATACTATAAATACCCTTTGCCCGCCTAAAAGTTCATAACGACTCTTTGCATATTGTTCACTTGCGCTCTAAACCCTTTCTCTCTCAAAGTTTTCAAGCAAGAACATTCAAGATCAATGGCATCCATGGCGTTCATAGACGAGCACAATGAAATCGCGATGCTGCAAAAGCCAAAAGAAGCTGAAGGTTTTCACCAGATAGTTGAGTTTATGAAGTCAAGCCATATTGCCCATGCTCTCACTCTATCTCCTACCATCTTCATAGAGCATCAGAGGCAATTCTGGGCAAATGCCACCATTGTTACTGAGAATGGTGTGCAAATGATCAAAACAAGGGTGTGTGACAAACCCTTGACAGTTACTGAAGAGGTACTTCGCATCAGTCTACGCCTAGACGATGCCTCTGGTATAACTTCTATCTCTAATGATGAACTGTTCTCTACTCTTACAAGAATGGGGTATGGAGGCCCATTGGGTGTGTTCAAGTTCTCAAAAGCCAAATTTTCACCCCAATGGCGTTTCTTTGTCCATATCCTTATGCACTGTATATCTAAAAAGACTACTGGATGGAGTGAGTTCAGTAGCACCATTGCTTATGCTTTGGTATGCTTAGCCACTGCCAGAAAGTATAATTTTTCACAAATGATTTTTAATGATCTTGTCTCAAACCTGGGAAGTAAAAAGAGCTTTTATATGTACCCCAGGTTTGTCCAAGAAGTAATTAACCATGAATTGACGGATATACCTCATTTTGATGGGGTATATGTACCAAAAATTCCCAAAGGTAAGGTCTTTTCAAACATGAAAAGATCCCCTTTGGACTCAGAAGGAGTTGACACCCCATTGTTCTCTACAATGATGGTGGTGTCCCAAACTGATGAAGGTATGGCAGCAGGGTCAAGGCCCCCATTAGACCAACCCACTGCTAGCCAATCCCAACCTTCCCACTCTACATAGTTTCCCTAGTCTCTTCTTGATAAACCAACTTCACCAATTACCCATACTTACAAAAGGAAACAGATAAAGAAGGCTCCTTCCCTTCTTGTACCATCAACCCCTAAGCCTTTAAGCCCTCTAAGGGAGGATTCTCCCTTAGAGAATATCTACAGGGAACCCACAAGGGTGTCTCCCAACCCAAAGGAGGTGCTCCCTGAGGAGGAGGAAGAGCATATGGGAGAGAAGGCTGCCACTACTCCTGCTAGCTCAGAGGAGGTCAGTGGTAACATACATAAGACCTTCCCCATGGAAACTTTGAATGAGCAATCATTCAAAGGTCCCCGGTGGCAAGAAACCAAGGGGGTGGATAGTGCTTCTGCTAGGCAGAAGACTTCCACTACAAAAAGATCCAATGATCCTTCAAAAGAGGGTAACTCCTCTGGAGAGGGTGAGGACAGATATTCTTACTATGAATTGATGGAAACAATGGGCAACATCAACCAAGATGTTCTTAAACACGGAAAAGAAATGGAAGAGATGAAGCTGGTAATCCTGTCACAACAAGTGCAAATTACCAAACTCAAGAAATTGGTGATGAAGCTAGTCCACAAAAAGAAGAAAAGACAATTTGTGCTAAGAAGAAGGAAATCAGGGGATGATGCTCCCAAAAAGGGGGAGTTTAACATGGAAGAAGTCTCAGATAAGGGGGAGCTTGATGGAGTAAAACATGATGTTGAGGGGGAGCAAGAAGCAGAAACAGAAAAAGAAACACAAGAAGCAGCAGTAACAACAGAGCAAGCAGTAGAAACCATTAATACTGCTAGTTCAAGTAAAGCAGCAGAAATGGTTAATACTGCTGAAATTAAACAAGCAGCAGAAACTGTGAAAGAAGTATTAACAGATCTTGAGATTGCATAAACCTTACTTAAAGCCAAACATGATACTCCCAAGGTCACTTCAAAGACCAAAGGAGTAGTCATCAAAGAACAAGGTGAAGTGATCAAGAAAGATAACAGTAAGCAGGCAATGAACAAACACAAAGGAAAAGCAAAGATGGTGGAATCTGATCAACCAGTCAAAAAGCAAAGGTTGGTTGAATCAGATGAAGCCTTGGCCAGGAAGATGCAGGCTGATATTGAAAAGGAAGAAAGAGTTCAGGTTGAAAAGGACAGGGAGATGGCAAAGGCTCTAGCTGCTGAACTGAATGAAGCCTATCAACAAAGCCTTGCAACTGAACTTGCACAGAAGAAAGCAGCATCTTTGAAGAAATCTGTGGTGATAAAAACAGCTGCAAAGAAGAGATAACCCTCAAAGACTTTCCTTGGTACTCAAGAGAGAAACAAGATGATAATTTTTCTCAAGGGTGCTATAGGAGTCAGAAAGGAGATGTTCTCCAAGATGACATTTGAGCAGATCAAGGAGCTGTACACTTCTGAAATGACTAAGCTTCAAGGAAATGAAACTGCCAGGGTGTAGATGGAGAAGAGAATGAAAGAAAGCAATGATTTCATGATAGAAAAACCTTTTCCAGATGAGCAAGAAACACCACCAAAGAAAGAAGCCACTTTAGGTGAAAGTCTAAGGACTTTAAAGAGAAGTAAGATGATGGCAAGGAGAAAGTTAACCAAGAAGCCAAGAATAGCTGAAGGAGAGGCTGAGAAGGTTGCTGAAGAAGAAGGGGCACCTGAGTCATCTGAAAAGAAGGAATCCTCAAGTACTGATGATTTAAAGATGTACATGGTAGTGATAGACAAAATTCCTGAACCAATTTTAGTAGAACCTGTTGGTATAAAGCCTCCTGAAGTTATTCACTGGGATACATTAACAGTGGATGGAAAGGAGTATATCAGACTCAAGAGGAAGGATGATAAGTATAAGGTATTCAACACTTGGGCCAAGATTGTCAGAACATGCTCTAGGTCTGATATAGAAGAGATGTTTGAAATTGGGATGAAGTTGTATGCAGATCAGTTAAAAGCTCTAGGGATTTCAATTACAAAATTGGTGATGGAGTATCTGTATATGATGTTCAAACCTGAAGAAGTGGAGCATGTCATAAGAAATGTGTTTCAAGCAGTCACCAATTGGACTCTATATGAAACTAGTGGAGTATATGCAGTGACTTTGGATAGAAATCACATAGAATACTTCCTAGTGGATAGAGTATACAATCACAACAGACTTAAGCTTCATGCAATGCTGAAGAAGAAGCTTGGATGTGTTGAAAACTCAGAAATGGCCAAATATCTGATTCAGAGAATGATCAATCAAAGTTTGGGGCTAAATGTTGATATAGGGATCTGAAGAATGGTATTTTGGGAGCATCTGAAGAACTTGACTTCTCTTCCTAAAAGTCAAGTTAGGGGGAGATTGTTGGGAAATTCAGAAATGTTCAAGTATGGTTAATGCTTCTAGTTCAGAATTACTACTGCTAGGAGACTCCAAAGTTAATACTGCTGAGTATTACTACTGCTAGTAGAATTAATACTGCTAGTCAAAGTTAGTGCTGCTTGAACAAAGTTAGTACTGCTTAGCTAGTTAGTACTGCTAGTGGTTAGTGCTGCTTAGTAGTTAATGCTGTCAAGACTTAATGCTGCTTATAAGGTAATATGAAGATAATGATGAAGAGATCGTGGGAAAAGATAAACAAGGATATTCTGAAGATAAACATGGAAGATATACTGAAGATATTTTATTTATTTGTAATTATCTTTTTGTTCAGTATATGTATAGTTTTGATAGAATAGTTTTATAGAGTTTTATTCTAAGTTTTTGTTTAGAGAGAATCAACCTCAAGGCATAGTTCCTAATTCTAGAGAAGTAGAATTCATCTTGAAAGAGCTTGTTCTTCAAGATTGAGGTTGAGTGTGTAATTTTGTGATTTTAATACAAGTTTGCAAAGTGTTTATTATATACTGTTTGTTTACTGTTCCATTGAATATCAAAGTGTTATTCCGCAACTTCTTTGATATTGATTCTGAGTATTCATAATTCTTGTTGAGAATTCGATCCTGACAGTTACCGAATCTGGAACCCCTTCACTCGTAAAGTGATTCATTCTCGACATGTCACATTTAATGAATCAGTCCTGTTGAAGTCACATGATCCTCGGTCCTCTCAATATTCTGAAGTTACTACTACTGTTGCTCCTACTGCCGATGATGTGGAGACAGTAGACAATCCTTGTATTCCTAGTTCATCCACTCTTGATAATAGCTCAGAATCACCCGTTAATGTTAAAGAAGTCATTTCGCCAGTGACTTCTACTAGTGATTCTGAAGAAGAGATTCTGAATGATAGTGGAGACAATGGCAATACAATCCCAGTTACTGCACCTACCAGACATAGTCAAAGAACTATTCGCCCGCCTAACAGGTATGGAGATTGGGATTTTGCTAACATGAGTTTTACAAATCAGATGGAGTTTGCTTTGCATGTAGGGCAAGATGAGCCGCTTGATATGAAGGAGGCGTTGTGTCACACCCCGCTAAAGCGGAAACACGAGGCGCGACAACTCATAGTTTCATAGCAATAGGAAATACATAACACCAACCATACATTCGACCATGAAAAGTTAAATTCAACATTTTAAGTTACAATCCAAAGTTCAACCATCCAAAAGGTAATAACGTTTTAACATAACAAATTAAAAAAAAAGAGAGTCTTGTGTTGATGTTGACACGCGTGCACGACTATGCATTTTATTTTACCTTCTTATCCTACTGAAAAGCACGTTAAAAATGAAAGGGTCAACTACAAAGAGTTGGTGAGTTCACAGATTTTCAAATGCACAAAATAGTTTTCATGCAGAATTTTAACGTTAAGTTTAAATATTAAAGCTCATGGGCATTTTCACAGTGAATGACGTACAACACGATGTTTAACTGTTGAGCCACTACTAAGCCTTCTGACAACCTACACCCCACAAACTACCTCAGCGGTGGTGTTTTAACCACATGAGTAGAACATTAGTTATTGGTAAAGTGTACCCCTACTCGTCAGTCAAAGGTGGGCTTGTCAAACCAAATAACGCTATTCACAAGTACCATCGGCTCATAATGAGTTAATAAGTAATGTAACCTATTGGGGACTTAACGTTTTCTTTTTAACTCAACACATCAATTTGTGTACATGCCTTAGTGCTCATATTAACAAATTCACGTTCATTTACATTTGATGACGTAAATCAATCAAGATTAAATTCAAAATATGTTTTCCCCCAAAAATTATAAGTAATATAGTAAAAAGGGGGCTGTGATTACTCACCTAGATTGGTGATTTTTCCGGAAATGGCTGCTAGTAGTACAAGACCCGATGCTACGCCCTTCCTACGAAAATGAAATAAACCATCAGATTGTACCTACTCTTAAGGTTTGAGCGTTGCTTATATTGCCACGTCTTATAAAGTGATTACGTGCCTTTTAAATTATTCATGGTAACATGGACATTGAGGATTTTGGGGGCTCATAGGATTTAAATTTTGGCAAGGACTAATAAGGAATTGATTCTTATATTTTCATTATACGAAGGATAGCAAGAACTTATCCTCGACAAGTTCATAAGCGATAATTTAAATTCCGCGCTTGAACTTTTGCAAGATTCAGATTTTAGGGTAATAATTACATTATTCTTTTTATTTATATTTTAATTACTTGATTATATGTTAACATATGGTGGCAAACCAAATTTTTTCAAGGTTACAAGTTATAATAACTCATATTTGGCCAAATTTTCCCTTTTATGCTAAAACTGGAGTTTATACTTCTGCTGGCAGATTTTTAAGTCCACTTGTCTTTCAATTTCAAGTACCTTCCTTATTTTATTAATTTACCAAATTTTTATAGTGTTTAATTTACTGTTTTGGTGAACTTTTGGCATAGGCAATACCATTTTTGGAGTTGGTTAGATAAGGCAATGATGTCCTTAAAGTTTATTGGTCACATGCACACATGCTGTCTACACCTATGGATTATCACAGCCGTTTAGAGGGTCTAAAATCATCATTTTTGAGTGAATCAAATTGGGTTCCACTCCTAACTCATAAAGGTAACTTCCAGAAAAAGATTCACCCTTTCTGGATTAAAAATGAGTGAGTTATGCCATTTTTAAGCCAAGTGTTATAATCTGTCAGGTTTTTCTGTTTTGCACACTCAACTTGTCAAGGTTGGTTGAACCCTCAAATCTTATTATTTTTGAGTGAAACAAATTTTATTTGTTTACTAACTCATTAATATAAGTTCCACAAAAGTTTCAAAGCATTTGGGTCTATATATTTCAAGTTATGTCCGAAATACTAACATCTAATAAATCTGATAGAAACTAAAAATGAAATAACAAGATTATATGAACATTCTATCACTTTTTGACCCATATATTGGGGTTTCTTGATAAAATCGTTTTGATCAACCAAATATCTCAAGTTTTAGTACCAAAATCAATATGTATAAACTAGATATGAATCTCCACATGCATGCACTTCACCGTCTTAGATAGTGAGAAAAATGTTCATGCATGTTCAAAAATCCTTCTTTTCTTGTGTTTTGGGTATATGGATCATGGGTTATCACCATTTCTTGGTGTTTAACCAAGTTTTGAGTGTATAACCTACCATTTAGAACCCTTTAAAGGTTCCATTCCAAAAACAACAAGAAAACATGTAAAAAGTGGGGAAAACTTGATTTTTAAGAAGATTTTCAAGAAAAATGCATGAGTTCTTAGTAAAAAAATGTTACCCTAATGTTATGGAGGTGTTTGCTTCTTCTAATTCTGGACTTTGAGGTGGGATGAGGGCTGATTTTGGCTGGAGAATAGGGAGGAAATGAAGAGAGAAAGTGAAGCTAGAGAGAGTAGGGATGAGAGAAATGAAGAGTCTTGAGAGTATAATGCAATTATGAAGATTTTGAAAAAATAAAAAGATGGGATAGAGGGAGAGGATGGGCCGGCCATCTTGGCCCTTTTTCTCCAAATTAAATTTTTTTTATAAAAAAAATCATTAATGTTAGATATAATTTGATATATTGCATTTTCTTTAAACAAAATTTGATTAAATGGTAATGTTAGGACCTAAATTTTTAAGGAATTGTAAAGTGTTTTGGATTTTTAATTTTTTTTTATTAGGATATTTAATGGTCCTAATTAGTGTTTTTGGCACATTCAGATGTTAATTTTATCAGTTTGGCACTTTATAAGACGGTGTATCCGTTACGGGCGTTAGCCGGACATTCTGAGCATGCTGTCGGGAATCTTAGGAAACTAAAGCCCTTGCCTATAAAATTAGGTCGTAATAGGGTGTTCCTATATATTTAATCGTGTATTACACTGCTCGGGTGCTAACCTGGAGGTTCCGGAAGGCAGACGTCACACGTTGGCCTCGACCCACAATTCTAAATGGCTTAGAGCCATGCAAGAAGAGATGGAAGCTCTCTCGAGGAACAACACTTGAGACTTATGTCCATTGCCGAATGACAACCATGCTATTGGTTGCAAGTGGGTTTTCAAAGTCAAAGATGATAATCGGTACAAGGCTCGTCTCGTTGCTAAAGGCTTTGCACAACGGAAAGGTATCGAGTATGATGATATTTTTGCTCTTGTTATATGTCTTACATCTATTCTTGTTTTTTAGCGATCGTGGCTATTCATGATTTGGAGCTAGAACAATTAGATGTGAAGACCGCTTTCCTACACGGAGACTTGGAGGAAACTATCTATATGAAGCAACCTGATGGTTTTGTTTCCGAAAGCAAACCGGAATAAGTATGTAAACTCAAGAAGTCCCTTTATGGACTTAAACAATCGCCTCGTCAGTGGTACAAAAAGTTCGATTTGTTTATGTTAAATCTGGGATTTGAGCGTAGTGAAAAAGACGTTGGTGTCTATCATAGACAAAGCGGTGACGTTTTTACTTACTTACTTCTTTATGTAGATGACATGCTTGTAGCCTGCAGGACCGGTCAGAGATCGAACTTCTGAAAGATAAGTTGAAGTCAGAATTTGAAATGAAGGATCTTGGCACGACGCAAAAGATTTTGGGCATGGAAATCGTACGGGACAGAAAGTCTCGAACACTTAGATTGATACAACGAGCGTATATCCAAAAGATATTGAAGTGGTTCAATCTTGATGGTGCCAAGACGTCTAGAACTCCGCTACCCAAGCACATAAAGATTACAAGTGAAGATTGTCCGAAGGATGACAAGGGAAAGGCCGAAATGTCAAAAGTTTCATATGCTAGTGCGGTTGGAGGTCTCATGTACGCCATGGTGTGTATTCGTCTCGATCTTGCACATTATGTCGGAGTGGTGAGTCGGTTTCTCACGAATCCGGGTCGATCACATTGGGCAGCCGTTAAAACGGCATTCCTATATTTAAAGGGAACCAAGACACATGGTCTTATATTTGGTTTGCACAATGATTGTGAAATGGTTGGATTTTGTGATTCTATGCAGGTGATCGAGTAGGCTGGAGATCCACATCCGGTTATGTATTTACCTTAGGTGGAACAGTCATGAGTTAGAGATCACGTTTACAGTCCATTGTTGCATTGTCAGGCACATAAATTGAACTTGTTGCGGCGGTTGAGTCTCGAAAGGAAGCGGTCCATTTAAAAGAATTGATGAATGACTTAGTCTTCGAGTAACCTTCCATGCACATTTTCTGTGATAATCAGAGTGCCATACATTTGGCAACTAATTTGGCTTTCAACTCCCGGACAAAGCACATAAATGTGTGTGATGCATATCTTGTGAGATTACATGAAGCGAAGATTGTCTATTTGAACAAAGTCCTGACAGATGACAATGCCACTGATATATTCACTAAGTCGCTACCGCCAGCTAAGTTTGAGCATTGCTCAAACTTGATCCAACTCTGTTTGTGTTAGTGTCGTTGGGCACTTTGCTCGAGAGAGAGAAGATATTACCACAGGTAACAAAATGACATATTTGAAGGAATTACTTTGTTAAGTTCTTAGAGCTTTGCTTATGCGATACCTTGTTTAGTATATTGTGCATTTGAGGTTATTGTTTGCTTGTAACTTTGACGGGTGATGGCCATGCCGAAACTCGTCCCGGTTAGAATGCATTTTTCTACCTCATGCCAATTTAGTTTGCTATCTACTTGATATGATCAACCGTCAGAAGAACTCGTATTGATTGGATTGGGATTCGTTTCACTATCAAGGATCGCATGCATCATGGTGGAGTGTTATAATATTTAATTATATATTATATATTGGATTCTACATGTGACTTGGACCAACTTGGTCATAACTCATACTTGGACCAACTTCGACCAACTTGGTCATAACTCATACTTGGCCACTACTCCACATCACTTGGTCCCTACTCCTCTTCCATCCTATAAATACCCTTCCCCTCCAACCATTTTCTTCATCCCTTTCTTGAGCTTTCTCTAGCTAAACACCAAATACTCTCCCTAATATATTCTTGAGGCTGAGAGTGTTCTTGATATTCGGTAGTGTTCCTGAAAGTTTCGTTAGGTGATCATGGATCTCAAGATCCATGTACAAGCACTTTGTAATCTCCTTGGTTATCAATAATATTCTTGCTATCTATCTTTGGTGGATGTACACTATCACACCGATAGTGGAACCAAGTTAAATCACGGTGTTATTTGTTTTGAACTTGCTATAAATATAGATAATAACATTTTTGTTACTATCTATATTTCGTGGGTTTTCTTTTTCTACGTTAGAAAAATATTGTGCAACATCTAGATTATTGTTATCCGCGTTTGTTGTTGGGTTAATTGTGCACTTGGATTTCTACTCGGTTGGGACCTTAGAAATCACTCGCTAGCTTTTGCATTTGTGAGGCACAATTTTTACCTAACATAAAGTGAATGGTACGTAATTCGAATATCCATTTTGCATGAAAAAATGAACACTATATAGATCTGTCATGAACTTAATACCATCACCAATTGAAGTTATTCGGTGCATTTATGAATTACTGGGTAAATTCCCCTTTTGGAGCTCCATGCTTTCATGGTTGCTATAACGCGACTAGACTTCGCCCTGACAAAGAAGATTTGCCCAACAATACATCATGTTATTCCCAGATTCTAGTTCCTAAATGCAATTAATCAAATCAAACACAAACAAGAATCAATTACCTGTTTGATTTCACTTTCAAATTCAAGATTACAAACTTTCTCTCTCTAGAACTCTCTCTCTCTACAGATCTCTCTCAAACGAACTTTCTCTCTCAATGACTTTTTCGTGCAACTGAAAATTCTTCTGTTTGTTACTTACTTACGAAATACAAAGAATACAAGACTATTTATATCAACAACTAATACAAGGAAAAACAAATACAAAAAAACATTGACTTTTATTACAAAAGACTTTGACTTTAATGAGAGTTGACTTTCTTCACCTTTGACTTTCTTGAACTTTGACCTTCAGTCTTCTTGATCTTGTATCCAACAAATTTATGCTCTAACAATCTCCCCCTTTGGATTCAAGATCACTGTTGAAAGATCTAGCAATTCAGTCTTCACTTTAAGCTCTGTCAGTACAATCTCCCCTTTTTCTTTGACGGTATTCTTTCCAAAACTGTCTTCAAACGATTAACAATCTCCCCAAAACATTCACAACACACTTTCAGATTTTGGAAAGAAATTATCTTCAGAATCAGCTCGGATTGCTTTAGCAAATAATCTTCAAAGCAAATTTCCTGAAATCTTCAGAAATTCTTTTATCTTTTTCGAATCTTTACTTTGAATCTTCTGACTAAGACATTTCGGAAAATCTTCTCTCAAAACTTTATCATTTTCTTGATACCATCTCCCCCATTTTGATGATTTGAGCATCTATATCATCAAAACTTTTCTTCCAAGAAATGTCTTTGACCAATCTGATTTGACAAACTGAGCCTCTGATTCTGTGATCTATAACCAAGTATTCATCTAGATCTTTGCAAATCTAGACAAAATAAGAACATGTAACTCCTGAATCAACAGATGAATCAGTTAAAATGCCTGTCAGTAACACGAAGTCACTGTATGTAACGAATACACAATATAAAGGAGCTTTTTGATGTTCACTCCCCCAGGGCTTCCATCCAATCATCGAAATACCACAAAAGAAATTTCTATGAATGTTATGACAAGAAAACAAATTCCTTGTGTGTTCGTGCACGTGTAAAAAGAATTAAGCACGAATGATTGCTTTATTAAGGCTCAAAATTGTGTAAACCACTGAGACAACAGTAGATAAACACAGACTCAATGTGCATGATTGAAGTGCGAAGGTGGGGCAGACTTCCTTCTTTTTCAATATCCAGATTTTCCAAATGAAAATCAGATAGATTATGTGTTGCGTCCCCAGAAAATATGAAACATTTTCTTTTTGAGAAGAAAATGAGTAGCTGGTGGGGTTTACACAAGAGTTGGCATGGGCTATTTGCCTGTTTCAATAACGTTCACCAAAGAGTTGTGAAACGCTAGTAATGTGACTGCCCGGCTCAGAAAGTAGTTGGTGCAGAGTTTGATATTCTTTTACTCTGATCTCTCACCCTCTTTCTTTTAATCATTAAGCGCGCTACTAACCAAACTCTCTTTTCCATTTTACCTCATCGCACAACCCACACTCATTTCTTTTTGACTCCTCACACTCAATCTCTATGGATTAACTTCTTGGGTAGAAATCACTGGTTAACGTGATTCCATAGAAGTTCAGTTAATTCCTAGCACAAAGAACCCATATTTCCTATAAAAGCATAATGTTGCTCAGATGATTTAACTTTATCAATTAAATCTCATATACAAATGTCAGATGAATGTATGCTCAGAATATAATCATGAAGATATGAGCATTTTAAAACATTGAAGATATTTCAAACAAGTTAATTGAATGAATGAACATGAATGCAAAAGACTTGTTTGAAAATCTGACATTGTATGAAAATGATCAGAAATGAATGATATAAAAATCAAGGCTTATGGTCAAGAATAATGGATATTGTCTATACGAACCAAGATATAGACATTCTTGAAATGAACGTTTAGAAAAGAAAAAAAAAACACTCAAAATTCTTTGAAGTACAAGCGGGGTGTCTTACCATCAAAAAATATGTTTCAATATGAGACATGGTAAGAACAATTTGATCAAAAATTAAACCGATGTGTGTGAATACTTGAAAGTATGTAGAAAAGACAATACACAATTATTTATCTTTGGAAACAGACGGTTTGTTTATCAATTAAGCACAAAAATAAAATGAAAACATTTAAAAATCTGTTTAAGAATCGGGAAATGGTTTGAACATTTCAGAACATGTTTTCTATATCTGAAAGTTGTCCTTCTTTCAGATACATTTGAGATTAAGATAAGAAATTTACCTTTTCGCTCAATCTTAATACTCATAAAGTCAGCTGAAGTAAAAAATGATATGATCGTGTCATCCTCTCTCATCCTGCAAAAGTCTCAAAGTCTAGTCAAAATTTATTCACAAAATTTATTCGAAAAAAAAATAATAGACATAAAGCAGTAAAACAATTAAAGTACGAGTTCTGATCAGAAATAATCAGAAATCATAGTCTTACTCCTTTTGACTTGACTTATATGCTCTCCCTAAAATTATGCATCACAAAAATTTGTGAGTTAAGTAAAATGCAAAAATTAGTTATGCTCCCCCTCAAATGAATGTAGATCATCTAAAATCTTCTCTTACTCCCCCTGAAATCATGAACAAACATTTAAAGTGCAGATATCCTTAAAACATAATGATACAGAAAAAATGATGAAAAATAACAATACGTAGCTTTATTTGGTAACAACCGATTACGTCTTAAGATTTAACATACCAAGCTTAGAGACAAGAAAATTAAATCTCTTTTCATCTAAGGGTTTGGTAAATAAATCTGCAAGTTGATAATCTGTTTTTACAAAA
Organism: Arctium minus; assembly: GCA_954870635.1. NCBI lineage: Eukaryota > Viridiplantae > Streptophyta > Magnoliopsida > Asterales > Asteraceae > Arctium > Arctium minus. The sequence goes on along the minus strand of OX941088.1, from coordinate 59,962,261 downwards.
TAAAGTTCAATTGTTCCTTTTTCTACATTATCTTTTATAAAATGATACCTGACATCAATGTGTTTGGTTTTCGTATGTTGGACAGGATTAGTAGATATTGCGATTGCACTCTTCGAGTCACAATAGATTGGAATTTTGTCGAACTTGAATCCATAGTCTCGTAGCTGTGTTCGCATCCACAGGACTTGAGAGCAGCAACTGGCAGCAGCTACATACTCTGCTTCAGCAGTCGATGTGGAAACGCATAATTGTTTCTTTGATGCCCAGCTAACGAGCTTGTCTCCAGAAATTGAACGTGACCTGAATTACTCTTTCTATCCAACATGCAACCTACATGATCTGCATCTGAATAAGCAGTCAGTTGAAACCCTGTATCCTTAGGATACCACAGACCAAGATCTGCAGTCCCCTTCAGATACCTAAAAATCTGTTTGACAGCAGCCAAATGGGATTCTTTGGGAGCAGCCTGATATCTAGAACATAAGCATGTTGAAAACATAATATCTGGCCTACTAGAAGTAAGATACATTAACGATCCTATCATACCTTTATAAGTCCTAACATCAACACTTTTACCCGAAGGATCAGTGTTAATATTAGTACCTGGTGCCATCGGAGTTCCAATAGGTTTACAATTTTCCATTTTGTATTTCCGAAGAATATCCAAAATGTACTTAGATTGGTTAATGAAAATCCCCGTAGAAAACTGTTTAACTTGTAATCCGAGAAAGAAATTCATCTCTCCCATCATACTCATTTGAAAACGTGACACCATGAGGTTAGAAAAGTTTTTGCAAAATTTTGGATTTGTAGAACCAAATATTATATCATCAACATATATTTGAATAAGAATAATATCAACTTTTTCCTTTTTGATGAATAAAGTGGTATCAACCTTACCTTTAGAAAAACCGGACTTGACCAAGAATTTAGATAAAACGTCATACCATGCTCGAGGGGCTTGTTTTAAACCATAGAGGGCTTTGTCCAAGATATAAACATGATCTGGCTTCTCTGGATTGACGAACCCTTCTGGTTGAGACACGTACACTTCCTCTTTAAGAATGCCATTCAGAAAGGTTGTTTTCACATCCATCTGAAAGACTATGAAATTCTTATGAGTTGCGTTGGCTAGAAACATGTGGATTGCTTCTATACGCGCTACTGGAGCATACGTCTCATCGTAGTCTATGCCTTCCTCTTGCCGGTAACCTTTGGCAACAAGTCTAGCTTTGTTCCTTATGACGATACCATCTTCATCCTTTTTATTCTTGAATACCCATTTAGTTCCTATCACTGTTTTACCTTCTGGTTTTGGAACTAATCTCCAAACCTTTAGGGCTTCAAACTGATTGATTTCTTCTTGCATAGCAGATACCCAATCCGAATCAGCAAGAGCCTCTGATACTCGCGTTGGCTCAATCTTACTGAGAAATGAGTCATGCATACATTGATTAAGAGTTGCTGACCTCGTTTGTACAGGCTTGTCAAAATCTCCAATTACTTGATGTAATGGATGATCTTTGGTCCATAGATGCTCATGAGGGAGTGGAGTAGATACTGATTGAACATGATCATCATCTAGAAATCCACTATCAGAATCTTCAGTTTGAATAATAGGAAGGGGTTTTGCAGTTGAAGTTTCAGGTGCAGAAGCATCAGTTGGAACAACAAACTCTAGCTGTTGAGTAGACATTGTATTACACCCAACTGAAACATTTACTTCTGGATCAGCATTTACTTGTACATCTTCAACTGTAGAAGTAATTGTAGGAATGTGATTTTCTGACTGAACAGGGGATGCTTGTTCAGTTATGACATCTGAAGTGACTGGATGATGATTGCAACTTGTATCTTCAAACCTGTCAGTCACAACAGATTTAGGTATATTAGAACCTAGAAACTCATCATAAAAGAATCAAACAACAAATCTGAATCAGTTAAATGTGAAATAGATGTAGAAGCATTATTCGAATTATTGGCTGTAGAAGCAGGTTCTGGACTGATCTGCCCAGAAGCTAATACTCCAGTGATCACGGGTTCTGAACTGAGTTGTTTAGAAGCCATCTCTTCATTGAATGTTACATTCACGCTCTCGACAACTGTCTTTGACTTCTTCAGATAAACACGATATGTTGTCGATGTTGAAGAATAACCAATGAAGATACCCTCGTCCGCCTTAGCACTGAACTTATTCAGACTCTCTCTATCGTTAAGCACAAAACATTTACACCCAAATATGTGAAAATGCTTGATTGTTGGTGTTCTGTTGTTGATCAGCTCATATGGAGTCTTTTGAAAACGGCGATGTATCATGGATCGGTTTTGAGTATGGCATGCAGTCGACACAGCTTCTGCCCACAAGAATAGAGGTATGTCCGATTGGCTAAGCATATTCCGAGCGACCTCGACTAGCGTCCGATTTCGGCTTTCGACTACACCATTTTGTTCAGGCGTTCGAGCAACAGAGTACTGATGTGATATCCCGACCAATTCGAGATATTCTTCAACTATCTTGTTTTTGAACTCTGTGTCGTTGTCCGTTCGAAGAAACTTGACTTGTCGCTGCATTTTCACCTGGGTCGTCTTTAAGAAAGTAATGAGAACTTCGGGCGTTTCATCTTTTGATCGAAGAAATTTGACCCATGTGTATCTTGAGTAATCGTCCACAATAACCAACACGTATTTCTTTCCACCCAAACTCTGAGTTCTCATTGGACCACACAAATCCATATGTAACAATTCTAACGGAGATCTAGTGCTTGGTTCAGGCTTCGGTTTATGCGGAGCTCTCTTCATCTTACCTTCTCACATGCAGCACAAAAGTGTTCTTTCTCGTATTTCAGCTCAGGAAGTCCTTTTAACAATTTCCCACTAACCAGCTTATTGATATAACGAAAGTTCAAGTGAGATAAACGTCTGTGCCAGAGCCAACTTTGCTGCAATGAAGCCTTTGTCATCAAGCAAACTTGATTGTCATTCTGTACCTTTGAAAGATTGATGGTATAGAGGTTCGTCTTTCGATTTCCGACTAAGAGTTCATTGCCATCTTCCGTACGAACCGAACATCTCTTAGCTTTGAAGTTTACCTCTAACCCTTTATTACAGAATTGACCAATGCTGAATAAGTTGTGCCCCAAGCCTTCGACATAACTCACTTTACTGATCGTTATGTTGTCTTGAATAATGTCACCATATTCTAAGATAGGTGAAAGATGATCGTTTCCAAATCTGACATTTCCACTGAATTTCTCTGTATAGTTAGACAATAAAGCTTTTTGCCCAGTCATATGCTTGGAACATCCACTGTCCAAGTACCACATATGCCGGGTCTGCAAGAGAAATCAGGAAACAATAACTGTAGGTACCCATTTAAAAACGGGTCCTAACAGATTAGCACAAGATTTTGCTATCCATTTGAAAATGGACCCTCTGTTCTTTTGAAAACCTTTAAAAATATTTGATCTTGAAGTATACACATGATAAGATCCGAACCATCAGAAGAATTATGAGAGTAAGCAAAATCATTTCTCCGATAATAATAAGATGTAGTAGAAATAGGAGATAATTGAATCAATTGCGTTATTGAATACCGCTTGTAAGAAGTTACAAGGTTTTGTTTATTTGAAGCAAATTGATCAACTACATCAGTATCACTACTAACTTATCGATTACAAGAATTATCAGAAATTGATTCAGCTTTCTCATCACCCTTTCTTTTTGGTCGCCATTCAGTTCGAGCTTTCGACCTTTTCTTGCTTATATCTGAAACATAAGATGTAGATTTATTAGGAAAAGCAGATTTCTGAGACTGAGTTTTCTTTTGTGTACCAGTGTGTTTCTGTTTCTGTAATCGCTGTTTCTTATGTTTCATACCTTGAGAATAATAATCAGCAGTTACAAAAACTGGTTCATCAACCTTAGTTAATGATTTAATAGATTTAAGAACACTTGGTAACACCTTTTCATTTAAAAGACAAGTAGAATGATCAGAAAGAATAGCATTAAAGTCAAACATATCAATTTCGTCTATGCACCCATCATCAGAATTAAGAAAATCATTTGCAGACTCAAATAAGTCATCAAAATTATCAGACGAAGTTTGAGGTGCCTTAGAAATTTTAGAACACTTTGTAGATGTAGATTGAAAAATCGTGTTATTTAATACAGTAGAAAATACACTTTGTTGAATATCAACCAAAAGTTTTTCATCAGATAAAACATTTTCCAACTCAACTATTTTGCTTTCAAGAATGAGTGGAGGAACATAAACCTTTGCAATTGCAGGTTTTGCCTTCATCTCAGAAACAGAATAACTAGCAAAATAATCATTTGAAAGAACTTTTGGTGTTTCTAAAAGATAACTATCATTTAACTTTGCATAGTTAAATGGTAGTTGCATTTTCTTTACATTTTTTCTATTTTTAGTTTCTTTGATCTCAACTTCTTCCGATAATTTGGGAACAAATTTGGGTTTTAAATGAGTATGTTTACCAGCACAAGCAAGAAAATCAAAATTATATAATGCTGGTTGTTTTCTGATGGCTTTCTTTAAGTAATGGGGGTTTTTAAAACCAAGTCCCCATTTTTCCTTAACATCAGCCTCTTCATCAGGTGCATTAAGAAAAATGGTTTGATCTGTTTGTCCTCTTGCGTAAAGTTTGGCTTCCAGACCATTTACCTTCTTATTCAAAAGCTTGTTCTCAACCTGCAGTTTATGAATAATTAGTGCAGATTCTTTCTTCTCAAACTCATATTTAAAAACTTTAACTTCAAAGTCAGAAATCTTCTTTTCAAAACAATCTACTTTAGATTTAGAATCAGAAACAGACTTACGTAAAGAATCAATCAAATCTTTGTTCCCAATAACAGACTTATTTAGTTCAAAGATCTTATTGTTTCTTTTAGCAACTCTGTCTTTCTCTTTCTTCAGTTTTACTTGAAGATCATTAAGCTCAACCATCATAGCTTCCATTTTGGTTACAAAACCTTTTTCAGTTAAGTTTAATACCTCATCAGCTGTCTCGTCATCTGACTCATCATACTTCACTTCTTTTCCCATAAGACAGAGATGAGCAGTTTCTTCCTTCTCTTCCTCTTCACCTTCTGAATGATCCAACCAAAATTCGTCCTCCGCCATTAAAGCAATGCCTGTTTCTTGCTGTTTGGCCAAAAGAAGTTTGTTCTGATAATACTGAGAATTACGAACTTTTGGCTTTCGACAATCTTTTGCAAAATGACCAATGTTGCCACAGTTGTAGCATTTGACTGGATCACTTGTTGGGTTTTCTGCAACAGTGTGGTCATTCATGAACTTCTTCCTTTCATCAGGTTTCTTCTCAACATATCTGTTCTCTTCATATCTCCTTCCTTCCACCCTTTCTCGGTGCTCATGATTCTTTGAACTTGATGAAGAATACCTTTGAGAATTTGATCCCGACTTCTTGTAGAATTTCTTTTGAAATGCACGGGTCAGTAAAAGCATGGCTTGTTTCAGACTTTCTCCATCATCACCATCTGATTCAGATTCAGACTCAGAAGTTGTAAGCACTTTCTTCTTTTTCTTCTTCTCTTTCTTTTCTTTCTTTTTCTCTCCGGCTACCAATGCAATAGGATCGGGAACCTTTTCTGCCTTCTTTTTCTCAGCTCTTTTCTCTTCCACTTCTTCTTCATTCTGCCTGAAAGTCTCATAAACCTCATGTAACGGTATGTCATTCAAATCCTTCATTTGTTTCATCCTACGCGTATGCTTCTTCCATTCAGGTTGTAGGATACTTAGGAATTTGACATTATTCTCCAGCTGCTTCTTTTTCACTTTGTTCTTTGTCAGTTCATTCAGAAGCAAGACAAACCGTTCATAAGTATCTTCCAGGCTTTCATTCTCTTTGGCTTTAAATTCTTCATAACTGTTGATGCAGTTAGCCACTTTCATCTGATTCCCGACCTTGGATCCCATCATCATCTTTTGCAATGGATCCCACATCTTCTTAGCATTTGTTTTGTAACTATAAATCTTGATGTAGATCTCATTCGGAATGCTTTGAAGAAGTAAGGATCTTGCTTGTTTATCTGCTTTGTATCGGCTTTTCTGTTCTTCAGAATACTGAGAGATATCCACTGCCACTGTTTTCATTTTTTGATCTCTTTCCTCAGTACCATCTTCACTATCAGACGAGTCATCATCAGGTTTTTGAACCGTGATTGGTACCATAGGACCTTCTGTGATTGACAGCATAGTATTTTCTCCATTTGCATGTCTGTCTATAAAATCAAGGAATCTGTCTTTCCACTGTTCGTACTCTCCTTTGAATAGAACAAGAGGCTTGACATCAATGCCAATGGAAAGAGCATCTTTGGAAGTCATCTTGTTTAAACCTGTTTGAGAAATATGTGCAATAAGAAACTAGAAACTGATCGTTAGTCCAAATGAAACAATCAAGAAAATACAGAAAACTTGAAATCTAAAATCAGAGATTTTGATCACAATCAGAACTATGTCTCCCTCCGCAGACTTAGAAGATGCGATGCGCAAACCTTTACTTTGCATTTTAAGTGCGATGCGCAAATCTTTACTTTGCGTTTTAAGTGCGATGCGCAAACCTTTACTTTGCGTTTCAAGTGCGAAGCGCAAACTTTTACTTTGCGTTTCAAGTGAGAAGCGCAAACTTTTACTTTGCGTTTCAAGAGGCATACACAAAGTATACTTGTTTGATTCCAACTTTCAGCTTTTCATTTCACTTTGAATACGCAAATCTTTCTTCTCGTTTCTTGTTGAAGACGCAAACATCACTTTGCGTTTCTCATTGAAGACGCGAACCTTGATGAATGAAACGCAAACCTTGATGAATGAAACGCAAACCTCGATGAATGAAACGCAAACCTCTAAAACAAACAAGTTTTCACCAAAAAGACATCTAGACCTCGAAATCTAACTCGAAACTTCGACAATTTGATTGTTTAATCATCTAGAACACAATCTTAACAACTAATTTCAATCAAATACACAAAAATGTATAAATCGACTCAATTACAGTGCACAGGACTCGTGAACTTTGAACTCAACTAGAATCAAAATTAACGATCGATTACAATGCAAATTGATGTAAAACTTATACAGAGTCTATCGATAACACTTTTCTAACAAAACCTAATCATTTACAACTCCAAAAACACACTAAAACTCAAAATCAACCTGGACATCGAAGAACACAGATACGAACATTCTGATTTTCTTGATTTTCGATTTGGATCTGCTCCGATACCAATTGTTATTCCCAGATTCTAGTTCCTAAATGAAATTAATCAAATCAAACACAAACAAGAATCAATTACCTATTTGATTTCACTTTCAAATTCAAGATTACAAACTTTCTCTCTCTAGAACTCTCTCTCTCTACAGATCTCTCTCAAACGAACTTTCTCTCTCAATGACTTTTTCGTGCAACTGAAAATTCTTCTGTTTGTTACTTACGAAATACAAAGAATACAAGACTATTTATATCAACAACTAATACAAGGAAAAACAAATACAAAAAAACATTGACTTTTATTACAAAAGACTTTGACTTTAATGAGAGTTGCCTTTCTTCAACTTTGACTTTCTTGAACTTTGACCTTCAGTCTTCTTGATCTTGTATCCAACAGATTTATGCTCTAACACATCATATGTACGTTTATTATAAATTCATCGAATCATTTTATACCATGTTGCAAAAGGGGTGATTGATAACGCCTTCATACTCGATTTCTTGTGAGGTAAAATTAATTTCTTATCATTCCTATTAAATAGATTAATCTTCACTCAAAATATACTTAGAAAATAAATCTTTTATCCCTTTTACAGTTACTTATCTTGTAACATTCGGTAACATACATGTCAAGTTATCAGTTATATTGTGAAACACATTACATGGATTTTTGTTAGACTAGAATTGTATTCAAGATTAAAATAGAGGGTCTTGGTTGTAATAGGTTGATAGTTGAGGGTTTTGAGTTGTAAAGTCAACGTAGTATAAATAGGTTGTCTTTGTTGTTAGATTGAAAGTACACACACATTAGATACAATCAGAGTCTTGGTAAGAAAGAAATTGTGCACACACACTGAAAACAGACACATGTGAGATTTATGACTTTATGTTAGATCTATGACTATTGTAATATCATGATTTGATCTATAAAAGATTGTGTTCTTAATATGTGTCGTGTGAATCATATGCTAGTAATATGGGTCACATTTGGTATCAGAGCTTGAAATTCATCAATTTGAAAGTTTTTGAGTTCGTATTCTGGATATTGTTTTCTTGATGTGATTTGCGTGGAAATATGAGTTTTTGGTAAAATTGGTTGTTGATTTGTGGTCGAAAAATGTTTTAAAACATTTGTGTGCGATTAAATTTCACAGAAACATCATTCTTAATAGTTAATCTGTGATTTCTTGAAAAGTTTTGTTCAAAAGTTTGTATAAGCACTGTTTGATTAAAATGAATATGATTCAGTGTAAATTTGATTATGATACTGCATTGGATTGATCATTGTATTAACTTGTTTGATTCTGTGAAGTTATAGCTTCTGATTTAAAGGTTTTGATCAATTTCTGGATTAAAATCGAGTTTTTTATACTGTGAACTCAAGAACTCGCAAGATTCGTGCATTTCGTACGAAGAACTCACAAGATTCAGTTTAAGCAGATTGTTTATCTAAATTCTTTGAGTAAAGAATTCGCAACTCAATAGTCTACGAATTCTCGTAAAATTCGCATATAATTTCAAGAAAATCATCTAAGTAAAGAATTCGCAATTTTGTTGTATACGAATTCTGAAGAATTCGTAAGAGAGTATTTTACGAAAAGTAAGATTTCGCAAGATCTTTCCAAGATTTCTCAAAGTACAGAATTCGTAAGTGATACGAAAAGTTTGTGTTTTTCTCAAAAAAATTTCTAAGGAAAGATTTCGTATCCTTATATCTTACGAATTCTGCATGCAAGTTGTTTCTATGCGAAAAGTTTTTCAAGGAAATGTTTTCAAGGGTAGAATTCGCATCATAAAGACTTGCGAATTGTGAAGGATTCGCATAAGGCTTTATACGAATTTTGAAGAATTCGTATATGAGGTCTTGCAAATTTATTAAATTTTGATATCTCTTGCTTGCGAATTTCTTCTGTTCCATTTTGTTTGCGAATTGTGCTTTTTGATTAATGATACTTGCGAATTCTAGACTTATTTTTCATGCGAATTACTACTTGTTTCTTAATACTTGCGAATTTTAGACTTAAGGTTTTTAGAAATTTCAGTTTTCTAAAAAATTTTCAAGTCTTGATCAAATTGTTGAATTAAAAAGATCATTACTAGCTAATTTTTGTGTTGTGCAGATTGTAAAAATGGGATCCAAAAGAAACAACAAGTCTGATAAAATGACCTCTGAAGAAGACATGTTTGTTGTTGTTCAAAAAATTAAAATGACTAAACTTGAAAATGAAATTGCAGGTATTGAAGTTGTTCGAAAGGAAAATGAGAAGATTGTTATGAAATTGAAACTTGAGAACTCAACTCTTCAGGATCAAATACAGATTAACAAATTGAAAGATAATAAAGATCTGAAGAAAGATTTTGTTTGCTCAGAATGTGTATCTAACTCCAAGATTAATTTTGCAGGAATCTTTGAATCTAAAGAAGAAGAGATTTTTAATCTTCAAGCAAAGTTGAAGACATCTGAAGAGGAATATGAATTTTTAAAAGCACTTAATGCAAATTCCACATGGTCAAAAAGGGAGTTGATGCTGAAAGAGCTTGATGAACTGAGAAGAAGAGCAAATATTGCCAGTGAAACATCTGATGCACTTAGAAAGTCAAATTCTCTACTCTATGCTGAAAGAGACAAGCTGAAAGATAAAGTGTTCAGTTTGGAAGTTGAGATAAATATGCTAAAAGAGAAAGCGATTAAAGAAAAGAAATTTTCAACAGATCAAGATGAGTTGAAGAAGACTGAGAAGAAGAGAAAAGAAATTGAGAGAAATAATGCTGAGATGAAAAAGAAAATATCTGAATTTGTGGATCAATTGAATAAAGAGAAGAAAGATAGAGTTGATTTTGAAACAAAAAGAAAAGAATTTGCTAAGAAGTTTTCAGAATTCTCCAGAAAAGTTTTTGAAGAGAAGAAATCCATGGAGCTGAAATGTATAAAGCTTTCTCAACAAGTTTCAGACTTCGAGAAAGTAATCATCATGGAGAGAGATAAATTTGATAAGGAGAAGAAGAAAACTGAACAGAAAAATGTTAGTGTATTCAAGGAGATGTCTGAATAGAGAAATAATGTTGAAAAAGATTTTGAAGAAGAGAGAAAAGTATTTGAAGCTGAGATAAATGAGCTTAATGGAAAGCTATGTGAGCTGTCAACAAATATTCAGAAGGAGAAGAATGCAAAATATGAGTTGCATAAGAAGTTTGACATACTGTCAAAGGAAAGAAACTGTCTGTTTACAAAGATCAAGGAACTTGAAGAGATCATGTTCAAGGTGAAACTGACTGAGTCAAAGACTCCGGAATCAATTGTTCAATCACCAATAGATGATCAAGCTGATTCAGAATGCTCATTCAAAAGAGCTTCAAGTTCACGTTTTACACATGTTTCTATTAATCCTTTATTTGATTCAATTGACAATCATACTTCTAAATAAAATGATCAGATTCGTCCTTCTAACCTTTTTTTTGATAAAAATGTTGATGGTTCAGGTCACATCAAAAGGAATAAAACTCAGAAGAAAATGACATGGAAAAAGAAAGATGAGAAAGATAAAGAGAACTGGTTTTCAGAACATTTCATCTACATTGACTTCTGAACACAACAGTTCATAACTCAAGATGAAACAGAAGGCTTCTATTCAAGACGGAATAAAACCTGAATCATCACAAACTAAGTCTTCTGACTCATTTAATGTTTCAAATGAGTTAGATTTACTATTTCTTGATTCTTTTATGGATATATGTGCAGATTTCGATAAATCAAACATATCCGCATCAACTTCAGAGGTTCCGGTTACAACTGAAGATATTTCAGGACCTTCTGACATTGTCACAACAACCTTATCAGGTACATCTACACCTGTTATTTCTAACAATAATAATTCAAATTCTGCATCTGCAGATAGTTTCTGGAAAAGAAGTCCCGAGTACTTCTTCTGTTGCTCCAGAACTACATCAGTCAGAAACAAATGTACAAGATGTCCCGAGTACATATGAGGTTGAGCCTGCTATATATGATGAGTATGATGAAGACAACACGCAAATTTCTGTTCAACCACTTCCAAGTACTACAAGATGGACAAGAGATCATCCCTTACATAATATAATAGGTGATGTACACAGTGGAGTGAAAACGCGAGCGACATCTGCAAATTTTTGTCTTTACTCGAGTTTTCTTAGTTCCTTTGAGCCGAAGAAAGTATCAGAAGCCTTGCGCGATCCTGATTGGACTTTTTCTATGCAAGATGAGCTTCTACAATTCGAGCGGAACAAGGTCTGGCGACTTATACCACTACCTGAAGGAAAATCGGTAATTGGAACAAAGTGGGTATTCAAAAATAAGATAGATGAATCTGGAATTGTAGTTCAAAATAAAACTCGCATCATTGCAAAAGGGTACTGCCAACAGGAGGGAATTGATTATGATGAAACATTTGCTCCTGTTGCACGGATTGAAGCTATTCGTATATTCTTGTCATATGCAGCCCACAAGAATTTTATAGTTTATTAAATAGACGTAAAATCTGCATTCTTGAATGGGATTTTGCGTGAAGAAGTCTATGTTGCTCAACCCGAAGGCTTCATTGATCCGAAACACCCAGATTATGTCTATGTTCTAGACAAGGCATTATATGGACTAAAACAGATACCGAGAGCTTGGTACGAAACGTTAACTTAATTTCTACTTGCTTCAGGTTTTAAGAAAGGTACTATCGATACTACTCTCTTTCTGAAGAAACAAGGTGATGATATGATCCTAATTCAGATTTATGTGGATGACATTATTTTCGGTTGTACAAATCCTAAATTTTGTAAAAACTTTTCAAAAATCATGGAATCTCGTTTTGAAATGTCAATGATGGGTGAACTGACATTCTTTCTTGGTCTTCAAGTAAAACAGTTACCTGAAGGCATTTTCATCAATCAGTCAAAATACATAAGAGATATCCTGAAAAAGTTTAATATGTCTGACAGTTCAGTAATGAAAACAACAATGGCAACAGGTACACTTTTAGATGCTGATCTTTCTGGTAAATCTGTCGATCAAAAAGTGTATCGTAGCATGATTGGTTCATTACTGTATTTGACAGTAAGTAGATTAGATAGCTAACCCGAAGGAATCACACCTAGTCGATGTGAAACGAATACTTAGATACCTCAAAGGCACTCCCGAGTTAGGACTTTGGTATCCTAAGGGTTCGAGTTTTGATCTAACTGCATATACAAATGTTGATCACGCAGGTTGCAAGTTGGATCGCAAGAGCACATCAGGTTCATGTCAGTTTTTAGGTGACAAGTTGGTAAGCTGGACGTCAAAGAAGCAGAATTGTGTATCTACATCTACTGCCGAGGCTGAATATGTAGCTACTGCAAGCTGCTGTTCACAAGTCCTTTGGATGCGGACACAATTAAAGGATTCTGGCTATACATACCAACGAGTTCCTATTTACTGCGATTCAAAGAGTGCGATCGCAATAACGACTAATCCAGTGCAACACTCAAAAACTAAACACATTAATGTGTGATACCACTTCATCAAGGATCATGTAGAAAAGGGTGACATAAAGATGCATTTCGTGGAAACAAAGTACCAGTTGGCTGATCTTTTCACCAAACCGTTGGATGAAAAGAGGTTTACCCTTCTAGTCAGCAAACTAGGTATGTTAAATGCAACTTCATGATTCGAGGGGGAGATATATCAAGTTTTCAAAGTCAGATTAAAGCAGAAAAAGGGGGAGATAATTTGATCAAATAGCCAAATTTTGTTGAAGATGTCAAAGCTGAAGATTACTCTGAAGACAAGAAGACCTGAAGATAATTGTCAATTTTTTTTAATCTTGAATCCAAAGGGGGAGATTGTTAGACTAGAATTGTATTCAAGATTAAAATAGAGGGTCTTTGTTGTAATAGGTTGATAGTTGAGGGGTTTGAGTTGTAAAGTCAACGAATGTTGACTTAGTATAAATAGGTTGTCTTTGTTGTTAGATTAAAAGAACACTCACATTAGATACAATCAGAGTCTTGGTAAGAAAGAGAGGATTCACACACACACACTAAGAACTCACACAGTGAACTATGTGAGACTTGTGATTACATGTTAGATCTGTGATTTCATTGTAACCATATGATTTGATTAATAAATCTGTTCCTGTTAATCTGTGTGTGAATCATATGCTAGTAATCTGGGTCACAATTATCAAGTCAGATTGTAGCTATATTACTTTTTGTTAAAAAATCCAGGATTTTTAATTTTACCTTTTAGATTCATGTAGGCTCTCTAGTACAAAAAGCCACATGAGCTACGGTTAAAATTTATCTTCGCGATTGGCCTTTTGCCACGATTTTTTCCTATCAAATTATAGTTGATTCTTATGTGACTTTTGATAATCTTATAGCCATGATTGCGTCACCATATCTAATGTAAAATTGTAGCCATAGTATAAAAATTGTGGCATTAAGGTTATCAAAAAGAATATGTAGTTTTGCAATTTTCTATAACCGTATCCATAAACTACTTATTAGTGCGTAAATTTCTATTAAACTGTGGCCAGTCATGACATACAGTTACGCTTAATAAATTGAACTGTAGCTATTATGTATCTTTTGGTTACACGAATTATTTAAAACCGTGACAATGAACTACTTTTGGCCAGTTTTTAATGCGGCAATTGATTATCTTATAGCCATGTGTATTTATTTTAACTGTGACAATAGACTACTTATAGCCACGCATAATGTTTTATATTAACTGTGACCATTTCATGACATATGGTTACGATGAATTGTTAACCCATGTCTATTGGTAACCTTTTTGTTACACAAAATAACTAAAATTGTGGTCATAAAGTACTTATAGTCACACAAATTTTACATTTACCATGGTCATTTCATTACATATGGTTATGTTGAATTGTTAAAATTGTGACTATTGAAATCTTGTTGTTACACGAAATAACTAAAACCGTGACTATAGACTACTTATAGCCACACAAAATTTGTATTAATCTATGTCATTTGATCACATATGGATATTGAATTTGTAAAATTGTGGCTATTAGTTACCTTTTGGTTACACGAAATAACTAAAATCGTGGTTGTAGACTACTTATAGCCACGAAAACTTTATATTAACCGTGGCTAATTTGTGACATATGTTACGCTGAATTGTTAAACCGTGCCCATTGGTTACCTTTTTATCAAATGAAATAACCAAAAACATGGAAATAAACTAGTTTTAGTCATACAAATTTAATAGTAAGCGCGGCTAATTCATGTTGTAGGGTCACATTGAACTTTTACAACCGCGGCTATTGGTACCTTTTAGTCACATACATTAACATAAATTGTAGCAATAAACTATTTATAATCATATAAAATTTATATTAATCGTGGCCAATTATTGATATATTGTTGCTCTAAGTTATAGAACCTTGGCTATGGTTGCGATTTGGTCATACGAAAAATCTAAATTGTGGTCATAAACAACTTATAATAATGCAAGTTTATATTAATCATCACCAATTCATGACATGGCAACCATGAATTGTTAAAACCGTAGTCTTAAACTACTTATAGTGGCGGTTGTATGGCCATGGTATCACATGATCGACCATGACTATAACTAACCTTTGACAATGTTTTAACAAATGTGTGGCAAAATGATAAATAAAAAATCAAAAAAGTTAATATAATAATTAATTGAGAAACATTAAACAATTATATAATATAATCATATGAATAAGGTATAAGAACAACGATAAGAACTACTATTTTTATAATATATTATACTTTTGCTTATTAAAGTTATTCCTCGTATGCTTCGACTTTTATAATTTACTAATAGTTGTATAATTCTTCTCTCTTCATAGGAATTTGTTTATCATGTTGATGAGAAGTTGGAAGTGGCCGGTACCTACAACAACAAAAAATTTCATCTTATTACACATGTAGAGTACTAATAGTCTTGTTAATAATTACTAAGTTAATCAACATGACAAGGATTAAATGATAGAAGCTGCAAAAAAACCAATACGCATTACTAGAGAACACTTGATTTGAGCATGTCCCTGTACGTAACCGAGTGAGCCCCATTTCATTCGGTCAATGTTAGTAGAAAATATATGATTTCACCTTAATGGTATGGAATTGTCCATTCTCAGCAATAATCTATGCATTAAAAGTTGTTTTTAAGACTTTGTTATAAATGTTTTATAAGAAAGTATAGGTAGTTCATAGTTGGAAGGATATATTAGCATTTAAGTAATACTCAAAAACACTTGTCACAATTTTTATACAAACCAGATGAGGAGTGCATGTGTTAATGCCATTCTTTGGCAGTGCTTCTTACAAACTAAGGGGTTGTTTGTTTTTTTTAAAAAAACCTCTTAACGACTCTTAAGTCTGAATCATTCAGACCTTTTTACACACCACCTCTTATTAATCATAACTAAAATAAGATTTCAGACTTTTGACCTTTTAAAAAACAAACGACACCTAAATGTAGTTACCAATTTAAAAAATGAGGTAATTAATTATGCCAAATTCATAGTTGAAAAGTAGTGTCAAGGTAAACTGATGAATAAGAAAAACTTCTAGCTTTCTTCAAGTTGTTATCTTGTAAGATAACATATTATTTAACGAGTGAACACATACCAAAGACATTAGATATTAGAAACAACTTTAGGCCTACAAGAAAATAATAAAAAGCATAGACAAAGAAACTGATTTATATAGACAGTTAGTTAAATAGTGAAGTCAATCTATTAACGATTTTCACGAAGACATACTCCATGGTGGAGGAAGTTGGAGTTTCAGGATTTTAAACTCCAAATACCCTATAATATTATCAAGGTGATTGTAAATTAGCAGGAAGATCAATGAATCATAAGCTAACGAACTAAAATTGTTGTGCTTGTTCTACCCGTGTTGTTTTTTAAAGGTGTTGAAGTCTAAAGTTTTATTTCACTTCTGATTGATAAAGGTGGTGCTAAAGTTTTAAATTAAACATAATCAATAAAACTGTTTGTTTTTATAAACTGAATATGTGTAAATGTCTATTTTACCTTTAAGAATATTATAATGCCGATATTTTACAATTTTATCTTTATTCATCATCATTGGTAAAGTTATATCTAAAGTATAAACTAACAATTCATCTTAACCCAAATATATCATCGTCAATTTTAAAAATATTCAAATCCCATAAAAATACATCGATTATTGATCAAAACACAAAAAAAAAAATATGAACAAAGTTTCATAACAACTATAAATACAACATGAGATACATAAATCTGTGACATGTTTATTAAACGATTAATATTTGGGGTTCTACAACAATCTTCAAACGATCAGTTAATGCACAAAGTACTACGAATTCGATCTCTTGTTGTACTTGTTGGTGGGTTTGAAACTCTAAAACAATGATTCTTTTTCTTATCGCAGCCTATATATCTCTTTTTTGTGTTGATTTCTTTTTGATTCAGTCAAGGGAGAAGACGAAGAAAAAGCTTCATGGATATGACTGTGATTCTAGAGTGGCTTCTTCTATGGATGTTCTTTCAAAAGATGTGGTTGGCATTTCATAAACCTCCGTTTGCAAATTCCCATTGTTTTGGATCGATTTTCCGAAAACCATGAAAGATTATAAACAAAAATCAGCTAAAAATTTAATGAAACTAAAACCCATTAAAGGGAATTGAGAGAGGCTCACATATGTGTTGAGTTATCTGATAAATGGAACACATTATTCTCGTTATAGAATATAAAAATAGAAATCCAAAACATAAAGAACACATGTTTGGTTTGAAAAACATGAAACCAATAACCTAAACTAGACGGATTACATGCCTAGTGTCAAAATATAGAAACCCATTACCAAACTCTAGATGGTTGTCCAAAATCACAATGAAAAACCACATGCTCGAATATCAAAGTTACAATCTATTTTCGTTTTCCATTCAAGACCCAATATTGATTAGAAATTGAACGAGGAACTGAACCCAAATTCAACGATTGCAATAGCGAATTAGAAACAAAATAGTGATCGATCGATTAACAATGAATAAAATCTATTGAGTCAAAACAAAAATGTCAAAACCAATTATGCTCTTCATGAAGATGTCAAAATGAAAAATGGATCACAATATTAAAACCCAGATTGCTAAACTTCAACACCTCTGACAGGATCTAATTCTTAACAAAAATAATAAAACTCAGAAACAATATTAAAGAAGTTGCGGAAAAACACTTTAATATTCAAACTATTAATGTAACAGTAAAATATGAATCACAACTTGTAAACTTCATTGAATGATTAAAGTTACAAACTTTCAAACAAAACCTCAATCTTGATGAACAGACTCACCAAGACGAATTTTACTTCTCTAGAATTAGGATTGTAAACCTTGAGGTTAATTCTCTCTCTAAAACAAAAACTTAGAAATCTCGTATCCAAACTATTCTGAAAACATCTATACATATACTGAAAATAAAAGATAATTACAAAATTTAAAAGATCTTCAGTATATTCTTCCATAGTTATCTTCAACCTTCCATGATTATCTTCAAGCCTTGATCTGCGCATATCTTGACTATCAAATAAGCAGTATTAAGTCACAACAACATTAACACTCTGATCAGTATTAATCTTCACCAGCAGCACTAACTACGCTCAGTAGTATTAATTTCCTGAAGCAGTATTAATCTGGCTCAGCAGTAGTAATCATGAAAGTCTGGCAGTATTAATCACTTAGACATAACTTCACTTCAGTTTCCAACATCCTCTATGTGGATATACATAACACCTAGCCTTGATAAATCTTCAAATAAAACAACATTTGGCACAAAATAAGTTGTTTGATTGCAAATAGAGTGTTACCAATCCTAAATGAAACCATGAACAAGTTGTATTACCTTAAAAGCAATTTGTGACTAACAAGTTCCAAATGAAGTCTTACCAATCTTGTATGGTTCCTCACCTATTACGACAAACAAATTTTAGTATCTTAAAAATGAAAAATACTAGATATCATAGCAGTCTCATAACCCAATTTCCTTTGAGGTGTATCTGTCAGAATACATCTTCCATACATTGAAAAAGGTGGTTGGTAAAGCAGGTGCAAGATCGTAAGTAGATAGAAAACTTACCAAAATCTTGATGACGAATTTGTAGGAGCTGATCGACAAATCTACATAGACAAAAGAGAGCCAACGATGAGAGATAGAAGCAAGCATGGACGAATTTTTTCCTCGAGCATGGAACAACAACAGAGATCGATTTTGTTTCTGATTGAGCACCCCTGAGATTGATTAAGAGTAAGATGAACTCGATTGAAATAGGTTTCCACATATCTGATTCTCGCTATCATTGAGGGAGATAAGTAAAAGACACTATGAAAGGCTCCTTGAGGAGACCCATGTATTAGACTCTCTCTCTCTCTATATATATATATATATACACACACACACAAATACATAGTTTGTATGAGCAACAAATAATGGATTACAAATGATCCCATGCTATCATAAATTGATTCACAAATATACAACTTTGATTAATAAATCTTTCAGGATTTAATATGCTATCACACCCCCGCAGCCCGCTCCGGAGATGAGCGTACGGTCAAACTGGATCAAAAATCAGTGAACAACTGGTCGTGGGAGTCCTTTCGTGAAAATATCTGCATATTTTACTGACGAAGGGACATGAAGCTCACAGATATGGCTGAGGGCGACTTTTTCTCGAACAAAATGAATGTTCATTTCTATGTGTTTGTGCATTGATGTTGCACCGGATTGGAGGATATGTAAATGGTGCGGATGTTGTCGCAATAAACAATGGTGGCCTTCTTGAGTGGGCAATGAATCTCAAGTAATAGGTTGTGAATCCAAGAAGATTCAGCGATCCCGTTAGCTACTCCTCGATATTCAACTTCGGCACTTGAACGAGAAAGGGTGGCTTGACGTTTTTAGGACCAAGAGATAAGATTGTCGCCTAGGAACACACAATAGCTGGATGTTGATCATCAAGTATCAGGACACCCACCCAGTCAGCATCATTGTATGAGATTAGATTTCCGGTAGAAGATGGGGAGATATATAGACCAAGATCAAGTGTGCCCTTGATGTAGCGGATGAAACAATTTAGGGTTGGTAAACGTTAAGTATTGAAGGGCACCTGTGAGTTAGGATCGGTCACTGGATTTCCGATGTTAGCACTTATTTTAGACTTTCTATCAATCATCATGGCCATGGAGTTGCCAGCAGTCATTTTGGCTCGGGCCAAGATGTCAACGACACATTTCTTTTGGCTTAAGAAAAATTTTGTTGTCTTTGTGAACAACTGATATGCCAAGAAAGTATGAGGGAGGGCCAAGATCCGTCATGGAAAATTGTGAGCAGAGGAGGGAAGTGATGCGATCTTCGAGAGCATCACTATAAGTAACTACTACAATATCCTCAACATATAGAACAAGTAAGCTATGAGGTTATTGTGCTTGTAGATAAATAAAGACGGGTCATAAAGATGGGTCACATTTGCTGCTTACAAACCCAACAGATAGAAGGTAAGAGGCGAAGCGTTGGTACCATGCTCTTGGGGCTTGTTTAAGGCCATATAGGGATTTTCGGAGGAGGCACACATGTTTAGGTGTTGTTGCATCTACAAATCATTGTAGTTGCTCTATACAGTATCCTGCAGTTGGCTAAGGAGGAAGGCATTTTTAATTTCAAGTTAGTGAATGACCATTTTCTTGAGACTGCTAGTGTGAGAGCAGTGCGAATGGTGACTAGTTTTACGAACGGACTAAATGTTTCATCACAATCAATTTTGACTTGCTGAAACCTACCATTAACAACCAGACGAGCCTTGTGGCGCTCGAGAGTGCCGTTAGAACGGAATTTATATTTAAATAGCCATATACATTTGATAACATTAACATTGGGAGGTCTATGTACTAACTCCCATGTCTTGTTTTAATTAAAGCACTATATTTATCATGCATTGCAGTCTTCCAGTTATGGTCTTGCATGACAGTGATATAGGATTTGGGTAATGGTCAAATTTGTGTGGGTTTAATGATGTTGAGGTTGAAAGGGAGTTTTGGTTTAAAAATACCATCTTTAGATCTAGTTTGCATCGTATGGGTGGATTGTGGGGCTACGGTTTGTAGGATAGTTTGTGTTAGGGTGGGTTCAGAAATGGGGACACGAGGTTTGTTGAGCTGTTAGGGTAGGTGAGGTTAGGGTAGGTGTGTGTGTGGTTGGGGTGGGTGTGCGTGTGCATGTGGTTAGGGTGGGTGAGGTTGAGGTGTGGGTGGTTGGGGGTGGGTATGGGTACAGTTTGTGGTGTGTCAGAGGTTGGAGTAAGGGGAGGCGGTTGTGTTGTTGGGGGAGGGGTCATTGTAGAAGGTGAGTGAGAAGAAGAAATAAAGGGTGGAAGGAAGGGGTGGTGGTTCATCAGTATATAGTATATAGGAAGTCATATGGAGAAGAATTAGAGACCAAATTTTGGGAGTAGGGAAACATGTGTTCATCAAAGGTGACATGGCGAGAGATGATGATTTTGTTCGTAGAAAACTTTAGGCAGTGGTATCCTCAATGATTAGGGGGGAACCCAGAGGAATACACAATGGGTGGAACATGGGCTAAATTTGTGTTTGGTAGTGGATAAGAGGTTCGGGTAGCAAAGGCAACCGAAGACACGAATGTGAGAATAGGTGGGGGATTTTTGTAAAGGAGATGGGTGGGAGTACGGTTCCCCAAAAGACGAGATGGGAGAATGTTTTGGAGGTAGGTGGCCATATGTAGTGCTTCAACACAAAAGGATGGGGGTAAGGAAGCATGAAGAAGAAGGGTGCGGATAATATTATTAGTGGATCTGATTTTTCATTCGGCCTTTCCGTTTTGTAAAGAGGTGTATGGACACACGTAGCGAAAAGTCATGTCGTGGAGTAAAGATTAGGATTGGAGCGAGAGTTAACATATTCGGTAGCATTATTACACTGTAAAGTTTCGATTGACTTACCGAATTGTGTTTTAACGTAAGCATGAAAATGTATAAATGTGTTATAAACTTTACTCTTTTGATTGAGGGGAAAAACCCAAAGAAAGTTTGTGAAATTATCCAATAGGAGAAGAAAGTATCGTATCGCACTAGGACTTAAAACAGGGGATGTGTGTAAGTCTGTATGAATGATATCAAACGAGGAAATAGTTGTATTAATAGATGGATAAAATGGAAGACGACAATGTTTTCCAATTTGGCAAGTATGACAAATAGAAAAACTTGAGTCTTTATTACAAGAAATGAAATTATTAAGTCTAATATGATTAATAATGTTTGGGTTGGGATGTCCCAAACGATTGTGCCATAAGACTGAAGGTTGTACGACACATGCCAATGGAGGAGTGGTTTGGGTTGGGATTGATAGAGGATAGAGCTCCACTACACTATTACACCGCATTATAACCGTCCCCATCTTGAAATCCTTCACAGAGAAAACAAAAGGATCAAATTCGATAGAACGTTGTTATCTAGGGTGAATTGCCAAACAGATATAAGGTTCTTGGATACTACTGCTGAATGTGTTAATGCTGCTAGAAGAACTTGGTTAATACTTCTGAAGTTAATACTTCTAAGGTTAATACTTCTGTGGTTAATGTTGCCAGTTGTAGTTAATGCTGCTGGAACAAAGTTAATGCTGCTAGAAGAAAACAGTTAATACTTCTAGTTAGTACTTCTGTTATTAATGCTGCTAGTTGATGATTAATGTTGCTCAACAAGATTAGTACTGCTAGTTCAAAGTTAGTACTGCTTGAAGAGATTAATGCTGCTGAGCATGGTTAGTACTGCTAGAGTTAATACTGCTCAGAGTATTAATGTTGCTTATGATTAATACTGCTTATAAGATGGAGATCTGTATGGAAAGGATGACAGCTGGATAAACTGAAGATATTCATGGAAGCTTAGAGATAATGATGGAAGATATTCTGGAGATATTGTATAAATTGTAATTATCTTTTATCTTCAGTATATATATTGTATTGTTTAGAATAGTGAGAAAACTTTTAATAACTCATTCTATGTTTATGTTCTAAAGAGAAAATCAACCTCAAGGCATAGTTCCTAATTCTAGAGAAGTAGAACTCGTCTTGAAAGAGCTTGTTCTTCAAGATTGAGGTTGAGTGTGTAATCTTGTGATTTTAATCATTCAATACAAGTTTACAAGTTATTAATCATATATTGTTTGTTTACTGTTATATTGAATATCAAAGTGTTATTCCGCAACTTCTTTGATATTGTTTCTGAGACTTTATTCTTGTTGAGAATTCGATTCTGACAAGTGGTATCAGAGCTAGTATTCTCAGAAACCTACATTCAAATTCAAAGCATCATGGCAAAAGAATCAGAATCTTCAAGCACTGCCATTCCCACTGAGGTAACATCCAATCTTTGTTCTAAATCATGTATTGAAACTGTTAAAAGGTACAGGGATCACAATCAGGTTATGTGTGATGACCTTAAAAGATTAAAGAGAGATATAAAAGACTATGTAAGAATTGTTGAGAGTTTTGAGGAACAGGTTAAGAGTTTCCAAGCCAATGAGCTTCAACACTCTTATGACACAAACTACTGGAAGTGGGAGAAAGATCAGTATGAATTTAAGCTTAAACAGAAAGAAGAGGAGAATGAAAAGATAAAGAGTGAGTTTGAGAAAGCCAAGCTGGATATTGAGAAATTTTCCAATGCTTCAAAAGCAATGGACTCTTTGCTCCAAACTCAAATCCATGACAAACTTAGAAGAGGAATAGGCTATAACACCACCCCACCACCATACAACAACAACTACATCCCTCCTATATCAGACTTGCTAGAGACCAAGAATAGGAAGGAATCATCTGATGGAGCCACAAAGGTAGATCCATTATAAAAAGTGGTGGTTGAAACAGACTCTAAAGAAGAGAACTTTAATGAAAAGAGTAAGAAGAACACTGTGAGTGGTGAGATTCCTCTAGAAAATAACATTATCACCAATGAGGGATGTGGAAAGGCTTGGATCAAGTCTAAGGACATAGAAAAGACTGAGGGAAAGTCTGAGAAGGTCCATTATAAGCAAACCACAGTTGTGAATCATGTCCCTTGTAAACAGTGTTCTTGCAATAAATCTGAGCCCCAAAAACATGATAAACCAAGGGGAAATCAGAGAAACTGGAATAATCAGTGGGCACAAAAACAAGGAGTTGATTTGAGTAAAATCAATAGACCAAAACCTTGTTTTATCTGTGGAAAATTGAATCATCTTGCCAAACACTGTTATTTCAACCCTATCAACCAAAGAGTCACTTTTCAAAGAAAACCACAAAACTCTTTTGGTTATAGGAATCAGAGAAGGAATCATATGGCTGAGAACAGAGCACCTATAAGATCACATGCTCAGAACAAGTTTGCTAAACCAAAGAAAAATACTCCAAATAAGCCAAGGAGTAATTTAACGACAAAGAAAGCAAACAACTTTGTTCAAGTTTGGGTTCCAATTGCAAAGAAACCTGTTAGTACTGCTATCCCAGATAGTACTGCTAACAAGAATAGTGTTGCTAACTTGATTAGTACTGCTAACCAAGTTAGTACTGCTAACAAGGCTAGTGCTGCTTCTAGTAGTAATGCAGCCAAGCCTATAATTTTGACAAAGTACTCCAGTCATGAGATTCCTAAACAACTCATTCAGACCAAACTGACAGATTATATTAATGAGAAAGGTCAACCCAAGACCACTTTGGCTTGGGTTCCATCAAAGACTAACTAATTTATCAAGTGTGCAGGGCAATCAAAAGCTCAAGAGGAAGAGCATTTGGAATGAAGATAATGGTTTCTCTTGGCACATAACAAGGAACATGGACTGCCTTCAAATTCTTTAAAAGATTTGATGGAGGACATGTTACTTTTGATCCAGCAGAAGGTAAGAAAAGTGAAAAAGGTATAGTTTCAAAAGATAAAGTAACTTTTGAAAATTTTTTGGTATATGGTACTACTAACCTTGTGTTTGTAAGTCTTTCAGGTTGCTAATACTGAAAGGTAGTTAGTACTTCTAGTTCAGTGAATACTGTCAGACTGTGTTAATGCTGCTGGTATGTGTTACTACTGCCAGTCTGTGTTAATGCTGCTGATAAGTGTTACTACTGCTAATGTAAGTTTTCTATACCTAAAATGATCTTTAATAATTTAATGTCAAACCTGGATATCAATCAAAAAGCTTTTATCTGTATCCAAGGTTTGTACAAGAAGTACTTAATAATGAATTGACGGACATACCTCACTTTGATGAGGTATATGTACCTAAACCCCCTAAAGGCAAGGTTTTCTCAAACATGAGAAGATCTGCTAGGGACTCGGAAGGAGTTGACACACAATTGTTCTCTACAATGATGGTGATGTCCCACAATCAAGAAGGTAAGGCATCAGGGTCAAAGCCCTCATTAGACCAACCCACTGATGACCTATCCACACCTTCTACTACAAAGCATAAATCTTCAGATTCCTTTTGTCAAACCAACATTCCCCATTACCATACTATATAAGGAAAAGATACAGAAGGTTCCTTCCCTTCTTGTATCCTCAACCTCAAAACCTACAAGCCCTCTGATGGAGCATTTTTCATCAGAGAATATCCAAAGGGAAACCATAGAGGTGTCTCCCAACCTCAAGAAGGTGCTCAATAAGGAGATGCAAGAGCATATGGGTTGTAAGGCTCACACTAATGACTTTGCACAAAGTGCAGGACAGGACAGTGTGAATATATCTAAGACCTTCCCCATGGCAACTTTAGATCAGAAATTATCTAAAGGTCCCAGGTGCCAAGAAACCAAGGGAGTAGAAGGTGCTTCTGCTAGGCAGAAGATCTCTACTAAAAGATCCAAGGATCCTTCAAAGGTGGTAAACACACCTAAAGGAGGTGAGGACATTTTAACTACAAAGAATTGATGGATACACTTGGTACAATTAGTCTGAAAGTTCACAATCAAATTATGGAGATAAAAGAGATGAAAAGGTGATCACTTCTTATCACTAGCAGATAGATCATTTCAAGAAGCTGGTACTGAAAAAGAAGAAAATTAAAGTGTGTATGAAATCTTATTTTGAGGGGGAGATAAGTGAAGAAGCTGAAACAAAGCATTAACTACAGCAGAAACAGAAAAGAAGATAACAGCAGAAACAGAAAAGAAGATAACAGCAGAAACTGAATCAAGAAGAACTAATAATTGCAGAAAGTTTTGAAGTTATCATAAAGACCTTATACTGAAGAACTTAACTTCTCAGTTTTGAAAAGTTAAGTTAGGGGGAGATTGTTGGGTCTGAAAGATGTCAAGGATGGATACTACTGCTGAATGTGTTAATGCTGCTAGAAGAACTTGGTTAATACTTCTGAAGTTAATACTTCTAAGGTTAATACTTCTGTGGTTAATGTTGCCAGTTGTAGTTAATGCTGCTGGAACAAAGTTAATGCTGCTAGAAGAAAACAGTTAATACTTCTAGTTAGTACTTCTGTTATTAATGCTGCTAGTTGATGATTAATGTTGCTCAACAAGATTAGTACTGCTAGTTCAAAGTTAGTACTGCTTGAAGAGATTAATGCTGCTGAGCATGGTTAGTACTGCTAGAGTTAATACTGCTCAGAGTATTAATGCTGCTTATGATTAATACTGCTTATAAGATGGAGATCTGTATGGAAAGGATGACAGCTGGATAAACTGAAGATATTCATGGAAGCTTAGAGATAATGATGGAAGATATTCTGGAGATATTGTATAAATTGTAATTATCTTTTATCTTCAGTATATATATTGTATTGTTTAGAATAGTGAGAAAACTTTTAATAACTCATTCTATGTTTATGTTCTAAAGAGAAAATCAACCTCAAGGCATAGTTCCTAATTCTAGAGAAGTAGAATTCGTCTTGAAAGAGCTTGTTCTTCAAGATTGAGGTTGAGTGTGTAATCTTGTGATTTTAATCATTCAATACAAGTTTACAAGTTATTAATCATATACTGTTTGTTTACTGTTATATTGAATATCAAAGTGTTATTCCGCATATTCTTTGATATTGTTTCTGAGACTTTATTCTTGTTGAGAATTCGATCCTAACAAGTGGTATCAGAGCTAGTATTCTCAGAAACCTACATTCAAATTCAAAGCATCATGGCAAAAGAATCAGAATCTTCAAGCACTGCCATTCCTACTGAGGTAACATCCAATCTTTGTTCTAAATCCTGTATTGAAACTGTTAAAAGGTACAGGGATCACAATCAGGTTATGTGTGATGACCTTAAAAGATTAGAGAGAGATATAAAAGACTATGTAAGAATTGTTGAGAGTTTTGAGGAACAGGTTAAGAGTTTCCAAGCCAATGAGCTTCAACACTCTTATGACACAAACTACTGGAAGTGGGAGAAAGATCAGTATGAAATTAAGCTTAAACAGAAAGAAGAGGAGAATGAAAAGATAAAGAGTGAGTTTGAGAAAGCCAAGCTGGATATTGAGAAATTTTCCAATGCTTCAAAAGCAATGGACTCTTTGCTCCAAACTCAAATCCATGACAAACTTAGAAGAGGAATAGGCTATAACAACTACCCCACCACCATACAACAACAACTACATCCCTCCTATATCAGACTTTCTAGAGACCAAGAATAGGAAGGAATCATCTGATGGAGCCACAAAGGTAGATCCATTATAAAAAGTGGTGGTTGAAACAGACTCTAAAGAAGAGAACTTTAATGAAAAGAGTAAGAAGAACACTGTGAGTGGTGAGATTCCTCTAGAAAATAACATTATCACCAATGAGGGATGTGGAAAGGCTTGGATCAAGTCTAAGGACATAGAAAAGACTGAGGGAAAGTCTGAGAAGGTCCATTATAAGCAAACCACAGTTGTGAATCATGTCCCTTGTAAACAGTGTTCTTGCAATAAATCTGAGCCCCAAAAACATGATAAACCAAGGGGAAATCAGAGAAACTGGAATAATCAGTGGGCACAAAAGCAAGGAGTTGATTTGAGTAAAATCAATAGACCAAAACCTTGTTTTATCTGTGGCAAATTGAATCATCTTGCCAAACACTGTTATTTCAACCCTATCAACCAAAGAGTCACTTTTCAAAGAAAACCACAAAACTCTTTTGGTTATAGGAATCAGAGAAGGAATCATATGGCTGAGAACAGAGCACCTATAAGATCACATGCTCAGAACAAGTTTGCTAAACCAAAGAAAAATACTCCAAATAAGCCAAGGAGTAATTTAAAGACAAAGAAAGCAAACAACTTTGTTCAAGTTTGGGTTCCAATTGCAAAGAAACCTGTTAGTACTGCTATCCCAGATAGTACTGCTAACAAGAATACTGCTGCTAACTTGATTAGTACTGCTAACCAAGTTAGTACTGCTAACAAGGCTAGTGCTGCTTCTAGTAGTAATGCAGCCAAGCCTATAATCTTGACAAAGTACTCCAGTCATGAGATTCCTAAACAACTCATTCAGACCAAACTGACAGATTATATTAATGAGAAAGGTCAACCCAATACCACTTTGGCTTGGGTTCCATCAAAGACTAACTAATTTATCAAGTGTGCAGGGCAATCAAAAGCTCAAGAGGAAGAGCATTTGGAATGAAGATAATGGTTTCTCTTGGCACATAACAAGGAACATGGACTGCCTTCAAATTCTTTAAAAGATTTGATGGAGGACATGTTACTTTTGATCCAGCAGAAGGTAAGAAAAGTGAAAAAGGTATAGTTTCAAAAGATAAAGTAACTTTTGAAAATTTTATGGTATATGGTACTACTAACCTTGTGTTTGTAAGTGTTTCAGGTTGCTAATACTGAAAGGTAGTTAGTACTTCTAGTTCAGTGAATACTGTCAGACTGTGTTAATGCTGCTGGTATGTGTTACTACTGCCAGTCTGTGTTAATGCTGCTGATAAGTGTTACTACTGCTAATGTAAGTTTTCTATACCTAAAATGATCTTCAATAATTTAATGTCAAACCTGGATATCAATCAAAAAGCTTTTATCTGTATCCAAGGTTTGTACAAGAAGTACTTAATAATGAATTGACGGACATACCTCACTTTGATGAGGTATATGTACCTAAACCCCCTAAAGGCAAGGTTTTCTCAAACATGAGAAGATCTGCTAGGGACTCGGAAGGAGTTGACACACCATTGTTCTCTACAATGATGGTGATGTCCCACAATCAAGAAGGTAAGGCATCAGGGTCAAAGCCCTCATTAGACCAACCCACTGATGACCTATCCACACCTTCTACTACAAAGCATAAATCTTCAGATTCCTTTTGTCAAACCAACATTCCCCATTACCATACTATATAAGGAAAAGATACAGAAGGTTCCTTCCCTTCTTGTATCCTCAACCTCAAAACCTACAAGCCCTCTGATGGAGCATTTTTCATCAGAGAATATCCAAAGGGAAACCATAGAGGTGTCTCCCAACCTCAAGAAGGTGCTCAATAAGGAGATGCAAGAGCATATGGGTTGTAAGGCTCACACTAATGACTTTGCACAAAGTGCAGGACAGGACAGTGTGAATATATCTAAGACCTTCCCCATGGCAACTTTAGATCAGAAATTATCTAAAGGTCCCAGGTGCCAAGAAACCAAGGGAGTAGAAGGTGCTTCTGCTAGGCAGAAGATCTCTACTAAAAGATCCAAGGATCCTTCAAAGGTGGTAAACACACCTAAAGGAGGTGAGGACATTTTAACTACAAAGAATTGATGGATACACTTGGTACAATTAGTCTGAAAGTTCACAATCAAATTATGGAGATAAAAGAGATGAAAAGGTGATCACTTCTTATCACTAGCAGATAGATCATTTCAAGAAGCTGGTACTGAAAAAGAAGAAAATTAAAGTGTGTATGAAATCTTATTTTGAGGGGGAGATAAGTGAAGAAGCTGAAACAAAGCATTAACTACAGCAGAAACAGAAAAGAAGATAACAGCAGAAACTGAATCAAGAAGAACTAATAATTGCAGAAAGTTTTGAAGTTATCATAAAGACCTTATACTGAAGAACTTAACTTCTCAGTTTTGAAAAGTTAAGTTAGGGGGAGATTGTTGGGTCTGAAAGATGTCAAGGATGGATACTACTGCTGAATGTGTTAATGATGCTAGAAGAACTTGGTTAATACTTCTGAAGTTAATACTTCTAAGGTTAATACTTCTGTGGTTAATGTTTCCAGTTGTAGTTAATGCTGCTGGAACAAAGTTAATGCTGCTAGAAGAAAACAGTTAATACTTCTAGTTAGTACTTCTGTTATTAATGCTGCTAGTTGATGATTAATGTTGCTCAACAAGATTAGTACTGCTAGTTCAAAGTTAGTACTGCTTGAAGAGATTAATGCTGCTGAGCATGGTTAGTACTGCTAGAGTTAATACTTCTCAGAGTATTAATGCTGCTTATGATTAATACTGCTTATAAGATGGAGATCTGTATGGAAAGGATGACAGCTGGATAAACTGAAGATATTCATGGAAGCTTAGAGATAATGATGGAAGATATTCTGGAGATATTGTATAAATTGTAATTATCTTTTATCTTCAGTATATATATTGTATTGTTTAGAATAGTGAGAAAAATTTTAATAACTCATTCTATGTTTATGTTCTAAAGAGAAAATCAACCTCAAGGCATAGTTCCTAATTCTAGAGAAGTAGAATTCGTCTTGAAAGAGATTGTTCTTCAAGATTGAGGTTGAGTGTGTAATCTTGTGATTTTAATCATTCAATACAAGTTTACAAGTTATTAATCATATACTGTTTGTTTACTGTTATATTGAATATCAAAGTGTTATTCCGCAACTTCTTTGATATTATTTCTGAGACTTTATTCTTGTTGAGAATTCGATCCTGACAAGAATTGTTGGGTCTGAAAGATGTCAAGGATGGATACTACTGCTGAATGTGTTAATGCTGCTAGAAGAACTTGGTTAATACTTCTGAAGTTAATACTTCTAAGGTTAATACTTCTGTGGTTAATGTTGCCATTTGTAGTTAATGCTGTTGGAACAAAGTTAATGCTGCTAGAAGAAAACAGTTAATACTTCTAGTTAGTACTTCTATTATTAATGCTGCTAGTTGATGATTAATGTTGCTCAACAAGATTAGTACTGCTAGTTCAAAGTTAGTACTGCTTGAAGAGATTAATGCTGCTGAGCATGGTTAGTACTGCTAGAGTTAATACTGCTCAGAGTATTAATGCTGCTTATGATTAATATTGCTTATAAGATGGAGATCTGTATGGAAAGGATGACAGCTGGATAAACTGAAGATATTCATGGAAGCTTAGAGATAATGATGGAAGATATTCTGGAGATATTGTATAAATTGTAATTATCTTTTATCTTCAGTATATATATTGTATTGTTTAGAATAGTGAGAAAACTTTTAATAACTCATTCTATGTTTATGTTCTAAAGAGAAAATCAACCTCAAGGCATAGTTCCTAATTCTAGAGAAGTAGAATTCGTCTTGAAAGAGCTTGTTCTTCAAGATTGAGGTTGAGTGTGTAATCTTGTGATTTTAATCATTCAATACAAGTTTACAAGTTATTAATCATATACTGTTTGTTTACTGTTATATTGAATATCAAAGTGTTATTCTGCAACTTCTTTGATATTGTTTATGAGACTTTATTCTTGTTGAGAATTCGATCCTGACAAGTGGGTTTTCAGGGAGTAGGTCTGAGAAGTCCCATGGAGGGAGAAGATGGTCGATATGGTGTTGATGTGTAAGGATAAAGAGGGTAACCCTACTGACCGTACCAAGGAGCCCATGGGGAAGCAACAGTAGATCGTTGATGTGAGTGGAAAGAAGCTCGGTTGTTGCTATTGTTTCGACCGCCTCTTGTACGAACTCAACTACGATTGTCAGGACAATAACGTCTTCCATGGTAACCAGGAAATGGTGATTGTTGAGGACGGGTAGCGGTAGATGGGTGTTGGCGAAAGGAAGGAGTATCACTTGTTGTTAAGAGGACTATTGATGGCGACACGATATGGTCGTTTTTCTTGTTACGACGAGCCTTTTCAAGTGCTAGCATTGAGTGGGTCATAGGGAAGTAAGGGAGCGGGATGGTTTGTTGGATGACAGTAGAAACAGTGTCATAGTCTTGGGTGAGACCGCTAACAAGTTGAATGACAAATCATTCATCTAAAACGGGGATTCCAATGCTAGAGAGTTGATCGACAATTGTTTTAAGTTGTTGACAGTAGGCAGAAATGTTAGGGAAGGAGTCTTGACGAATGGTGGAGAATTGATTCTCGAGATGGACAACCCTTGTGCCTTTATTGTCTTGAAAAATGTCACGGAGTTGATCCCAGGCAGACATGGCTGTCAGGATCGAAATTCTAAACAAGAATTTAATTAAACACTCAGAAACTTTTGTTAAAGAAGTTGCGGAATAACACTTTAACAATAATCAATGAAACAGTATATGAATCAAATCAAAAGTTATATTGAATTAACTTAATGATTACAACCAAAACCTCAATCTGTTGAACAGACTCAACAGACGTTCAAAACTTCTCTAATGAAAGGATTACTAACAATCTTGAGGCTAATTCTCTCTAAAACAAGAATACGTATGTATCTCTGTATATCTCTGTCTCTAAGACTTCTAGACTATAAATACAAAACAGATTACAAGATAATTACTAAAGAAACAATAATCTTCACAATACATTCCATGATTATCTTCAACTTCCTAGTCTTTCGCTTTAAGCCATCTTCATCAACATAAGCAACATTAATCTTCTAGCAGTATCTTTATCTTCAGCAGTACTAACATGCTAGCAGTAGTATCTTTCATCTTGCAATACTAACTCTTCAAGGAGTACTAATTATTCTTCTAGCAGTACTAACCTTTCAAGCAGTATTAATACTTCTAGCAATAGTAATTTCTTCAAGTAGCAGTACTAATATCTTCAGCAATAGTAATCTTCAATACTTAGCAATACTAACCAGACTTAGTATATTTCAGACCCAACAATGGAAATAGCGTCGTCGTCAAGTATTGTATGAAGGATTTTGACGGAGATGGTACCGTATATCCATTGTAGGACAATATCATCAAGTCGTGACCAAAGGGCATCGTCAATATCGTCCGAACGAGGGACTTTGGCATCAATGTGGTCAAGAACGTGATAGCTTTTGCGGTGTTGCAGAAAAGAGATGATCATGAGGTGTAGTGTCCCTTTTCAAGATCAAGGACGAGGGTTATGGGATTACGTAAGTTTGTGACAGAGTAGGCTGAGTGGTAAGTTGATTTGGGGATGGGGTTTTCAAAAAGCATCCAGTTCTCAATACTTTTAAATCTATTTTCATGATGCACATCTTTGATAAGATATTCAACCTTAACAGGGTCAAACATCATGCACAAATATTCCATAGCCATCTTTGTTAGGCTCATCCCTGCTCCTTTCAACAAATCACCATACAGTTGTAGTCCAACCTTGTACATTTCTTCTAAATCAGCTCTGGTACAACTTCTGATTATCTTACCCCAAGTTGCATATACCTCATACTTGTCACCCATTCTCTTTATTCTGAAGTATTTTGTTCTTTTATCCAACAAAGTATCCCAATGAATGATTTCTGGAGCTTTCATTGAGATAGGATCTGCTTTCACTGGTTCTTCATCTGTCACAGTCATATACAAACCAAACTGCTCATCAGATTGTCTTGGCTGTTCTGAAAGCTGTTGACTTGATTGTTCTTTACTCTGCTCTTGAGTTTGAACATGCTCTTCTTGTTTCTGCTCTGTCTCCCCTTTCTCAGTTCTAGGCCTTTTTGCCTTTTTCTTTGGAGCAATTGACTTCATTCTCTTAATAGCTCCAATCTTTTGAGCTAAAGTCTCTTTCTTCTTGACTTCTATCTTTTCTTTTGTAGGAGTGCCTTCTTCACTGTCAGGGAAAGTCTGTTGAATGTTCAGATCATGTCTTTCTTTCATTTTCCTTTCAAATTCAACCCTCTTACTGAAGTCTCCTTGAAGCTTGGCCATCTCCTTCTTGTATAAGTCTATTATTCTACCAAAAGACATTTTGGTAAACATCCCTTCAGGAACTCCAATGGATCCTTTCAGGAAGTTTATCATTTTTCTTCTTTCTTGAGTAGCTAGAAAGGTCTTTGAAGGTTGTCTTTTCTTTGAAGCTTTCATAGTCACCTTCTTTGCATCCAGTCTCAAGCTTTTCTGATATTCTTCATTGAGCCTTTTTGCCAAATCTAATGCAATCTTTCTGTCTTTGGCAGTTTGAATCTCATTCTCCTTTTCAAGCTCTTCTTGCATCTTCTTTGCCAATTCTTCATCCAGTTCTATTTGTTTTTGCTTCTTTGATGCTTTCACAGACTCTACCATCTTTTCTTTCCCTTTCTTCTTGGCCTCTGTCATACTGACCTATTTCTTTTTCTTCTCTGTTTCTCCTTCTTTGATCACCACTCCCTTAGCCTTTTGAGTGGCTTTAGGAGTGTCATGCTTTGCCTTCACCAAAGTCTCAGCAATATCTATTTCTTCTATTGACATTCCAGTTTCTGCTGTTGATTTCTCTTTTCCTACTGCTACATCAGTTTCTACCCCTGGTTCAGTAGTTACTGATGCTTTTTCTGTTTCTGCTTCTTTTGTTGTTTCTGCTTCAACCTTCTCTTCAGCTTTACCACTAATCTCCCCCTCAAATTTGTATTCCATTCCAGCTGAGCTTTCCATCTCAACTTCAGTTTGATTCTCCCCCTTTTTGGAAGCATCATGACCACTTCTCCGTTGCTTCAAGATAAACTGGGTTCTCTTCTTTTTGTGCACTAATTTCAACACCAGCTTCTTGAGTTTGTCTATCTGGCTTTGCTGAGAAATGATCACCTTTTTCAACTCCTTTATTTCCGAACCCTGTTTGAGTACATCCAGGTTGACATTACCAATTGTTTCCATCAATTCCTCATAGTTATATCTGTCCTCACCTCCTTTAGGTGTGTTGAGCACCCTTGAAGGATCCTTGGATCTTTTAGTAGAGGCCTTCTGCCTAGCAGAAGCACCTACTACCCCCTTGGTTTCTTGGCACCTTGGACCCTTAGATGATTTCTCATCTAAAATTGCCGTGGAGAAGGTCTTAGTGATGTTCACACTGTCCTGATCCACACCTTGTGCAGAATTAGTAGTATGAGCCTTACTGCCCACATGCTCATCCTTCTCCTTAGAGAGCACCTTCTTGGGGTTGGGAGACACCCCTGTGGATTCCCTTTGGATATTCTCTAATGGAGAATGATCCATCAGAGGGTTTGCAGGCTTTTGGGGTGAAGATACAGGAAGGAAAGGAACCTTCTGTACCTTTTTCCTTACATATGTTTGAGTGATGGGGGAAATTGGCTTATCAACAGGAAGCTGGGGATGAATATTTAAAGTGGATGGTGTGGGTAGGTCATCAGGGGGTTGGTCAGATGTGGGTTGTGACCCTGATGCCTTACCATGAGGGTGGGACACAACCATCATTGTAGAGAACAATGGTGTGTCTTTTCCAGAAAAGTCCTTACTAGGCCTTTTCATGTTGGAAAACACCTTCCCTTTGGGAGGTTTAGGTACATACACCTCTGTAAAAGAGGGTAAATCCGTCAATTCCTTATTTAGTACTTCTTGCACAAACCTTGGATACATATAGAATCTTTTGGTTTTGGTTTTGGTTTTGGTTTTGGTTTTGGTATCCAGGTTTGACAGCAAATCATTGAAGATCATTTGTGAAAAATTGAACTGTCTGGAGATAGCTAAGCAGACAAGAGCATAAGTTATTGTACTGCTAAACTCACTACATCCAGTTGTCTTGCGAGATAGAGAATGTTGAAGAGTATGAACAAAGAATCTCCACTGAGGTGAAAATTTGCTTTTGAAAAACTTATAAACCTCAGTGGGACCTTCATACCCCATTCTGCCAATTGCTTGGAAGAGATCTTCCTTTGAAAGAGTTGTAATACCTGAGGCATCATCTAGACGTAGATGAGTGCGTAAGCATCCTTCTGTGATTTGGATAGGTTTATCGCAGACCCGTGATTGAATGAGTTGAGTTCCATCAATGGTCTGAATGGATGCGTTTGCCCAGAATTGTCGCATGTGTTCCACATAGATGGTGGGATTGACTGTGAGTGCATAGGCAATGTGTGATGCTTTCAGGAAATTCACAATTTCATCAAAACCCTCAGCTTGTTTGGGTTTCTGCAGCATTGTAAGTTCATTGTGATCGTCAACAAAATCCAGTCCTGCCATTGTTCTTGGGTTCGAATCAACACTAGGGTTTACGCACTGGAAAGCAAGAATTCTAGAGAGAAAGAGAATGAAAACTCCTTGGAAATTCAAAGAGCCGTTTGGGTTTTGGCGGTCACAGAGGGTATTTATAGGTGAAGGATTTCAGTTAAAAGAAGTACTAAGTACCTTAGCAGCATTAACAAACCCGCAGTATTAACCTAAATAAGCAGTAGTAACACATGCCAGCAGTATTAACACCGACTAGCAGTATTAATACATACAAGCAGTATTAACACTGTCTGGCAGTAGAAATAATGCAAGCAGTAGTAACTTTGCACTGGCAGTATAAACTACCTAGCAGTAGTAACCATACTTAATCATATTTGAACTGTCAGCAGGAGTAATAGTGAGAGCAGTATTGACTTAACCAAAAGTACCCAGTATCTGATCAGCAAGGTAATCTGAAACACCTAAACACAAATGGTTAGCAGCACCATGCACAATGAAATATGAGAAAGTAAGCATGAAAGAAGTTATACAGAAATGGTATATAAAGAAAATCAAAAGAGGCTTATTCAGTGTTTATCATGCCTACACTTGTGACCAAGAATGTGAATCTACCCACATCAAAAGCTTTGGTGAATAGATCAGCAAATTGGTTACTTGTGTGTACTTTCAAAACCTGAATTAACTTCTTTTCATTGCAATCTCTAATAAAATGGTACCTGATTTCTATATGTTTGGTTTTTGAATGCTTCACTGGATTATTAACAATGCTTATAGCACTGTTGTTATCAATGAAGATGGGAGTGTGAAGAAAAGTAATACCATAGTCCAACATCTGATTCTGAATCCATAACACCTGTGAGCAGCAGCTTGCAGCAGCTATATACTCTGCTTCTGTGGTAGAGATGGACACTGTGGTTTGCTTTTTACACTGCCTTGAAACTAGTCTTGCACCCAAAAACTGACATCCTCCTGATGTAGACTTTCTATCCAAGTTTACACCACCCAAATCACTATCTGAATATGCAAGTAGATCAAATGGTGAGTCATGAGGATACCAAAGACCTAACCTAGGTTGTCCTTTGAGATATCTGAAGATCCTTTTGACTACTTGAAAATGAGATTGCTTAGGTCTCACTTGAAATCTGGCACACACACATACAGCAAACATAATATCTGGCCTTGAAGTTGTTAGATACACGAGGGAGCCTATCATAGATCTATAATGATGAACATCCACATCCTCCCCCTCAAGATCTGCAGTGATCTATTTGTGTGTTTCCATAGGTGTGCTTGCAGGCTTTGAATCTGTAGCCCAAGGAAGAATGTGAGGTCACCCATAGAGCTCATCTTGAATCTTTTGTGCATCAACTCCTCAAACTCCTTACTCATATATACTTTTGTGGATCCAAAGATGATATCATCCACATAGATTTGAACAAGCAGGATGTCCTTCTTCGTCCTTTTAATGAAAAGGGTCTAGTCAATGATTCCCCTGTCAAATGCATTTTCCAAGAGATAGGTAGACAGAGTGTCATACCATGCTTTTGGTGCTTGATGTAGCCCATAGAGTGCCTTCTTTAATTTGTATACTTTGTCAGGAAAGTTAGGATTTTCAAACCCTGGAGGCTGACAAACATACACTTCTTCATCAATTTTCCCATATAGGAATGCACTCTTAACATCCATCTGAAATACTCTGAACTACATGAAAGAAGCATAGGCTAGAAACAGCCTAATTGCCTCAATTCTGGCTACTGGTGCAAACACTTCTTCATAATATATCCCCTCTTCTTGTGTATACCCTTGTGCCACAAGTCTGGCCTTATTCTTTATCACTATTCCTCTCTCATCTTTCTTATTCCTGAAAACCCATTTAGTTCTAATTGCCCTTTGTCCTTGTGGAAGGTCAACCAGATCCCACACATTTTGCAGCTTAAACTGCAGCAGCTCCTCTTGCATTGCTTCTATCCAGCTTGGGTCTTTCATTGCATCATAGGCCTTCTTGGGTTTAATCTGAGATAAAAAAGCAAGATAACAAACCTGACTGTAAGTCTTTCAATCCTCCTAACTTACTTTGATGCCTTGTGATCCTGGGAGAATTGATATCACCTATCACCAACTGAGGAGGATGATTCTTCTGAGTTCTTGTTTGATGGGTAGCCTCCTCATTAATATTTGCATCCAGATTAGAGTCATTCTTTTCAGGAGTGTTCCCACCAAATACTGAAGAATTTTCTTCATCAGTATCATCTTCTAACAATGTGGGCATTTCAGGACCTGTGTTTCCTGAATCTGAAGGATGAGCATCCTCTTTTTCACCTTTATCCTCTTCATCACCTTGATTATCTTCATTCTGTTCTAGTTCAGAATCATCTGTTTCTGAATCATCCTTCTTTTCTTGTTGAATTTAGGTGTAGGGAACAACACAAACTCTGGTTTCTGTTCTTGTGCCTTTTCTGAACTTGTTTCTGCAATTTGCACATTACTAAAACCCAAAGAATTAGTTAGTGAATCAATGTCAAACAGCCAATCAGGACCTGTACCAATCAAATTTGGTGTGTTCTCATTGCATTTGACATTGTCACTTTCCTCTATAATCCTGGAAGAACTATTGAATTCTCTATATGCCTTACTCTGAGAGGAGTATCCAACAAGAAATCCATCCACAACTTTGCTTTCAAACTTGCCTAAATGAGACTTGGTATTGAGGATTGTGCAAGGACACCCAAAAGGTTTGAAAATTCCAATAAAAGGTTTCTTCTTTTTGAAAAGTTCATAAGGTGTCTTTCCTTGAGATTTGACTACTAGAACTCTGTTTTGGACATAACAAGCAATATTAACTGCTTCTGCCCATAAAGTAATGGGTAATTTTGAATCTGCCAACAGAGATCTAGCAGCCTCAATCAATGTCCTATTTCTCCTCTCAGCAACACCATTATGTTGAGGAGTCCTAGGAGCACTAAATTGTCTTTCAATACCTTTAGTCTCACAAAAGCTGATTAAGTCACTGTTTTTAAATTCAGTTCCATTCTCAGATCTGATGACTTTAACTCTTAGATTTGTTTGGTTTTCAATCCTAAGGACAAAGGATTTGATCAGTCCACTTGTCTCATCCTTAGTCCTCAGAAAATATACCCAAGTAAATCTAGAGAAATCATCAACAATGACCAAGCAATAGGATTTCTTACCAATACTCATCAAATTTGTAGGACCAAAAAGATCCATATGCAATAACTGAAGGGATGAAGAGATTGTGTTTATTTTTTTGGACTTATGAGAAGTTTTGTGTTGCTTGCCTTTAAGACATGCAACACAATGATCATCACATGAAAACACTTTTTGAGGCAAACCTCTTACAAGGTTGTTTTTCACAAGATTGTTCATAGTTTTAAAATTCATGTGACACATCCTTCTGTGCCAAAGAGATGATTCATCTAAGGAAGCTTTTGAAAACAGACAATTTAGTGATGAATCAGATGAAACACTCTCTAAGTCCAAACAATAAACATTATCCTTTCTAGGAGTTGTAAGTAGTATCATATTTTCATCAACTACCTTGAATCCTGGAGCAAGGATAATACATTCAGTATCATTAAATAATATACTATGTTTCTTGTCACAGACCTGTGATACACTTAACAGGTTGTATCTCAATTGCTCAACATAGTAAACATCTTCAAAGGTCATCTTACCTTTTGAAACCATACCTTTGCCACTTATCTTACCTCCTTCTGGATTGTCACCAAAAACAACACGTCCTCCATCAAACCTTTTGAAAATTTGAAGGCAGGACATGTTACCTGTCGTGTGCCTAGAGCAACCACTATCTACATGCCAAATACTCCTCCCCTTGAGCTGTTGGTTACCCTGCACATAAGATAAAACAGTTAGTTTCTTGAGGGAACCCAAGCCAAAGTGGTCTTGGGTTGACCTTTCTCATCAACATACTCATATTCATTAAGCTTAGTCTTGATGAGATGATCAGAGTCAGGAATCTCATGGCTGGAATACTTTGTCTTAATTATAGGCTTGTCAGTATTAACACTTATAGCAGTACTATCCTTGTTACCAGTATTAACTTGGTCAACAGCACTAACTTTGTTAGCAGCACTAACCTCATTAGCAGTACTAACTTGGTCAGCAGTAGTATTGCTATCAGCAGCACTATTTCTGTTAGCAATACTATTTGAGGTAGCAGTATTAACAGGTTTAGTTTCTTTTGGAACCCAAATTAAGACAGAGTTGTTTGTTTTCCTATTCTTTGAGTTACTCCTTGATTTGCTTGGATTATTTTCTTTTGCTTTAATAAACTCATTCTGAATATGAGATTTTGCAGTACCAGTTTTCATTGGTGCTGTTCTCACATTATCAGCCATGTCGTTCCTTGATTTTCTTGATTGCTTCCTATAACCAACAAAATTTTGTATTTTTCTTTGAAAATTAATTCTTTGGTTAACAGGATTGAAATAACAATTTTTGGCTAAATGATTCAACTTGCCACAAATAAAACAAGGCTTTGGTCTATTAATTTTGCTTAGATTAATTCCTTGTTTTTTAGCCCACTGGTTATTTCTGTTTCTTTGATTTCCCCTTATTTTATCATGTTGATGGGACTTGATCTGTTGACAACAGTAGTTTTCATATAGTGATCTCCCTATACCTTTTCCTTCCCTTTCCCAGAGGTCTCAGCTTTCTCACTCTTAACAGTCTCTTCCCCAATCTTAGACTTCTCCACTTTCTCACTCTTGACAAATGATTTACCTCCCCTTTCATTTGTAAGAATATGGTTTTCTAAGGGAATTTCTTTCTGGTCTTCCTTATTCTTATCCTCATTGTTCTCTTCTTCAGATTCTGCCTCAAGCACTACAGTGTCTAGTGGATCTACCTCTGTGGCTCCTGCAGGTAAGTCATTCTTTTCTTGCCTTTCTAAGAGGTCTGAGGTGGTTGGAATATAGTTGTTGTTATAAGGTGGAGGGGTGTTATTATATCCTATACCTCTCTTCAGTTTGTCATGAACTTGAGATTTGAGTAAAGTGTCCATTGCTTTAGAGGCATTGGAAAATTTCTCAATGTCTAATTTGGCCTTCTCAAATTCACTTCTGACTTTCTCACATTCTTCTCTAGCCTTCTCTAGCTTAATCTCTAACTCCTTCTTCTCCCACTTCCAATAGTTTTGATCATATGAATGTTGAAGTTCATTGGCCTGATATGCCTTAATTTGTTCTTCAAAATTCACAATAATCAAATTAGACTCTCTCCTATGTTTATCCAACCTTTTAAGATCATCACACATGCTCTGATTGTGATCCCTGTACTTCTTAATAGTTTCAAGATAGGCTTTAGAGCAAAGTTTAGATTTTACCTCTGTGGGAATTGCAGTGCTTGACGACTCTGAAACCTCAGCCATCAATGCTTGATTCTGGATTGCCTCATCAGCTTGATCACTCCAATCAAATTCCATTCCATCTTATGAGACAAGTGCTTGAGATGAGTTGTAGTTTGTGGACTTTGATTGTTGATTGCTGCTACCATGTTGTTGAGAGATTCCTCCTATGCATTCTCTTGCAAAGTGCCCCAGTTTATGACACTTGTAGCATTCCACCTTGGATTTGTCAAATCCAACACCATCTTCTCTTCTCATGGCAAAGTTGTTTCTTCCAGTTCTTTTAATGAATCTTTTGATTCTCATTGTGAGCATTGCCATTTGCCATTTGATGTCCATCTCTTCAAGATCATCAACATTAATCTGCTCTAGATCATCATTGATAAGAAAAGATTTAGCATGACTAGCAAGAAAGGCTTCCAAAACAGAATCATTGGGTCCATCCTGTTTTGAGCCATAAGCAGCACTAACTGATTCTATATTAGCAGAAGAATCAGTAGTGGATGATAAGAGAGCAGCATTGTGAGAGTATCCAGATGGCTTCTTCTTAGATTCAACTTCTGCTTCAAACACCCTGAGATCATTGTAGAGATCATCAAGTTCCTTATCCTCCAGATTATCATTCTGCCTGAATGATACTGTATACATTACCCATTCTTCACCAAGAGATCTTAGAAATTTTCTGTTGACATCATCCTGGTCCATCTTGACACCAACAATGGCTAGTTCTCCAATCAACTTGTTGAATCTATCAAAGGTTTGAGTCATAGACTCATTCTTTGTAGACATAAAGTTTTCATATTGTTGCTTGAGAATTGCTTTCTGATTTCTCTTAGTGCTTTTGGTACCTGAAAATCTCTTTTCCAAAGCATTCCACAAGATTTTGGCATCTGCACAGTTGCAAAACTGATGTTAGTATTCATTAGGAATTGCCAAGAGCAGAGTGCTCAAGGCTTTCATCTCAGTCTGCCTCATCTTTCTTTCTCCATTAGTCTTTGGTGGAGGCCTCTTTCCATCTGCTCCCATCTCTCCTTCATTGGAGGGACCATTTTCAATGATGTCCCACATTGAGTAGTCTGTAAGAAGTATGTACTGCCTGATCCTGATTTTCCACATGTCAAACTCATTGGGTTTAAGCATGGGAACGTTTGAAACAAGAACACTGTCGTGTGATCCGTCCATGATGATTATTGATTTCTGATTTTCTTGGCTCTGATACCACTTGTCAGGATCGAAATTCTAAACAAAAATTTAATTAAACACTCAGAAACTTTTGTTAAAGAAGTTGCGGAATAACATTTTAACAATAATCAATGAAACAGTATATGAATCAAATCACAAGTTATATTGAATTAACTTAATGATTACAACCAAAACCTCAATCTGTTGAACAGACTCAACAGACGTTCAAAACTTCTCTAATGAAAGGATTACTAACAATCTTGAGGCTAATTCTCTCTAAAACAAGAATACGTATGTATCTCTGTATATCTCTGTCTCTAAGACTTCTAGACTATAAATACAAAACAGATTACAAGATAATTACTAAAGAAACAATAATCTTCAGAATACATTCCATGATTATCTTCAACTTCCTGGTCTTTCGCTTTAAGCCATCTTTATCAACATAAGCAACATTAATCTTCTAGCAGTATCTTTATCTTCAGCAGTACTAACATGCTAGCAGTAGTATCTTTCATCTTGCAGTACTAACTCTTCAAGCAGTACTAACTATTCTTCTAGCAGTACTAACCTTTCAAGCAGTATTAATACTACTAGCAATAGTAATTTCTTCAAGTAGCAGTACTAATGTCTTCAGCAGTAGTAATCTTCAATACTTAGCAATACTAACCAGACTCAGTATATTTCAGACCCAACAATGGAAATAGCGTCGTCGTCAAGGATTGTATGAAGGAGTTTGACGGAGATGGTACCGTATATCCATTGTAGGACAATATTATCAAGTCGTGACCAAAGGGCATCGTCAATATCGTCCGAACGAGGGACTTTGGCATCAATGTGGTCAAGAACGTGATAGCTTTTGCGCTGTTGCAGAAAAGAGATGATCACGAGGTGTAGTGTCCCTTTTCAAGATCAAGGACGAGGGTTATGGGATTACGTAAGTTAGTGACAGAGTAGGCTGAGTGGTAAGTTGATTTGGGGATGGGGTTTTCGGCGTTGCATGCCATACTTTAGGAGAGGTAATAGACTGATCAAGGTTGAGATGGTAGAAGGGAAAAGAAAAAAATAAAGTTGTTGTGAAAGGTTGGATCACTAGGCTCTAATATCATAAAAGACACTGTGAAAGTCTCCTTGAGGAGACCCGTGTATTAG
Source organism: Arctium minus (assembly GCA_954870635.1). Taxonomy (NCBI): domain Eukaryota; kingdom Viridiplantae; phylum Streptophyta; class Magnoliopsida; order Asterales; family Asteraceae; genus Arctium; species Arctium minus. Next base: position 59,919,012 of record OX941088.1, on the reverse strand, counting down.
AATCTATATATATACAAATACAGAGCCTGTATGAGCTATAAATAAGGGATTACAAATGATCCTATGCTATCATAAATTGATTCATAAATATACAACTTTGATTAACAAGTCCTTCAGGATTTTATATTCTATCAATAAGAGCTAAACGAGTAGACGGTGTATGTCTTATCATTTCAGATAACAGTAAGAGGTTTTCAACTCTTATTTTGAAAGAAAAAAACAGCCTGAAATGGTAAACCTCTTAATGAATAAGACTTAAGAGGACATTAAGAGATGTTTTATAAAAAAACAAACAAGGTCAATTCATGATGTATAGTTACGTTGAAGTTTTATAACTTTTGCTTTAGTTACAGAAAATAATGAAAATTGTAGCAAAAACTATTTTAGTCACACAAAATTTAAATTGATACTTGCCAATTCTTGATATATTGATGCTCTAAATTATAGACTGTGGTTATTGCACTACAAGAAATCAACTCTATAGCGACAAACGCTATAGCGACGACTTGTAATCGTTGTTGTAGGTAAAAAATAGTTGGGTTTACATATTCTTGAAGAGTTCAATTATTTTTCTAAAAAATAGAACCCTACAGCGACGACATGTCGTCGCAATAGGTATTCAAAAATAATTCAAATAGAATTTTTGTAAATAAAAAATATGTTTTGAAGGAAATAAAATTCGTGAGAATCAACAGCGACGACATGTCGTTGTAGTAGGTGTTCAAAAAAAATTCAACAACATTTTTTGTGAATAAAAAATATGGTTTGAAAAAAATAAAATTCATGAAAATCAACAGCGACGATATGTCATCGCAGTAGGTGTTCAAAAAAATTTCAAATAATTTTTTGTTAATAAAAAATATGTTTTGAAAAAAATAAATTTCATAAAAATCAATAGCGAAGACATATCGTCACAGTAGGTGTTCAAAAAATTTTCTAATAAAAAATATGTTTTAAAAAACATATTTTTTAAAATGTTTAAACAATTTTTAAAAACAAAAAAAAAATATTTATTAATTTATTTTTTTTGCTTTATTAAAATGTTTATCTTTGATTTAGAAAACTGAAATGTAATTATATTTATCTTACAGAACGACTTGTCGTCGCTTTAGGCTTGAATTTTTTTGATTTATTAAAAAAGTAATATCTATCCTACAGACACGACTTGTCGTCGCTGTAGGCTTGAATTTCTTTTTTTATTTATTAAAAAAAGTTGACCTAATTTAGGTATTCTCACGATTCCAATAGTTCCCTTTCACTCTCGCGACTGCTGTCTTTCTTTCTCTCCCTTTCTCCCTTGATCACGACATTGCGACATTGTCGGCCACCACTCCTCTTTGATCACGACTGATGTTTATCGGCGGATCTTCCTCCTGTTCGCTTGTTCGCTTCTTTCTCTGGTTCTCAGATCTTCCAGTGCGGAGAGCGAATTTTAGGTCTAGGAATTTCACATATCGAGACGTGGTGTGAGACGGAGAAGTTAAGGTTGAGGTTGCATATAAACTTGAAACCAGATTCCACATATCGAGCCGTGAAGCCGTTGTTTGAAAGCTCTCAACCCTTATTCAGTTATTCTCACAATTCCAATATGTTGTGAATTGTTATAGTCTGGATTGCACAGTGGTTGTATTTTTCAAATCTGAGTTGTTGTGTATCTATTGAAAGGGATTCGTTTAGTATGCTTTTTTTCTTTATTGCTTGAGCAGCCTTATTGGTTTACATCTCACCCCCAAAACCCACCTGAAGGTGGGATATATTGGGCTCGTTTCGTTGAGTAATTATGAGATGTTGAGAATTAAATGTGTAGGCAATTGATGATGATTGCAATTAGACAGGGCAGATGATGGCAACCACCACAGCGGGACGAAGACGAGGATGAGGACACAGATACCGACTCGTACGATGATTAAATACTTAGGTATTAATATGTTCACTACTAAACAAACAGCTTTTTTCGGCGGAAAATTCAGCCGGAAATATTTCAGCGGATTTCCGGCGGATTTTCGGTGAAAGTCAACCTGGTCAAACCTCGTCGACTTTCGCTGGAAATCCGCCGAAATATTTTTTTATTTTTATTTAAAAAAAAACAAAAGTTTTCGGCGGATTTTTTTAAATTTTTTTTAAAATTAATTATAATTAATTAACAATTTACGGCGAATTTTAAATAATTAATTTAATTAATTATTTTTTGTCGAAAATCCGCCGAAAAATATTAATTAATTATTTTTTCTTAAAGGAGTTTTAAAAAAAATAAAAAAAAAATTTAAAAGCCGCCGAAAATCCGCTGACAATACAAAAATATTTAAATTTAAATTTTTCTTAAAAGAATTAAAATAAAAAAAAATTAAAAGCCGCTGAAAATCAGCCGAAAATACAAAAAAAAATTAAATATTTATTTTTCTTAAAAGAATTTAAAAAAATAAAACAAATTAAAATCCACCGAGAAAACAAAAAAAATAAATATTTATTTTTCTTAAAATAATTTGAAAAAATAAAAATAAATTAAAAACCGCCGAAAATCCGCCGAAAACTCAAAAAATAATTAAATATTTAGTTTTCTTAAAAGACTTTAAAAAATTAAAAAAAAAAATAAAAGCCGCCGAAAATCTGCCGAAAACTCAAAAAATAATGAAATATTTAGTTTTCTTAAAATAATTTAAAAAAAATAAATAAATTCCGTCGAAAATCCGCCGAAAACACAAAAAATAATTTAAGATTTAGTTTTCTTAAAGGAAATTTAAAAAAAAAATAAAAAAAAAACTTAAAGTCCACCGAAAATCCAGTATGGCTTTAACGGATCCAGTACGACTTTAACGTATCTAGTTGGGCTTTAACGTACGCAGTTGGGCTTTAATGGATTTAGATGGGCTATAGCGTACCTAGTGGGGCTTTAATGGATACAATTGTGCTTTAAGTGATTTAGTTGGGCTTTAACGTACACAGTTGGGCTTTAATGGATCCGATTGGCTTTAACGGATCCAGTATGGCTTTAACGGATCCAGAATGGCTTTAACGTATCCAGTTGGGCTTTAACGTAACCAGTTGGTCTTTAACGTATCTAGTTGGGCTTTAACGTACCCAGTTGGGCTTTAACATACCCAGTTGGGCTTTAACGTTAGGGGTGTACGCGGGTTGGGTTGGGAGGTTTGGGACATTTTTACAACCCAACCCAATTACGGCGGTTTGAAAAATCTCAACCCAACCCAACCCATTCAAAAGTATAACCCAACCCAACCCTTGCGGGTTATGGCGGGTTGGGCGGTTTCGTAGTCTAAATAAAATTATAGAATGGAATACGATAAATACTACTAAAAGTATTCTCAACAAAGTTACTAGTTATTACAATCATCCAAATATATATTAAAATCCACAAGTCTTAAAGTTAAACTTCAAAAGTCTAGATGATAGCAATCAAATATCCTCAATCAACTACGACCGACTTGGACCTCTCCGACCCCAAACGTTTGAAGTTCTACCACCCCTTTTTTTAGACGTATTTTGTTCATCAATGTCTTCGATTTTTGGAGATTTAGGAGTATTTTCCATTACTCCTATAAATATTGATTAAGCATATATTTAGATTCAAACATTCAAACAGTATACTCTAAAATGAAAATCAAACCATCTATAAAGAATGAAAATAAAAAAAATATACTTATCAAACGGTAGCTGCAGACCAGCAGCTAAAAACTGTGTTTTTGAGCAACTTCGACTTAGATTCAGGTCTCGGTGCAAACTACAAAGTTGTAAAGGACAGGAAGATCTTTCTACATGCAAAATTTGAGCTTATTTGGACTTACGGTTGATTTTATACGAATTTTTGAAAACAGGGACAGAAAGTTAAAAATTCACAGAATTGTAAAAATGGTTGAATAGCTGCGCAGACCAGCGGCTTAAACTGTGTTTTTGAGCAACTTCGAATTAGATTCAGGTCTCGGTGCAAACTACAAAGTTGTAAAGGACAGGAAGATCTTTATAAATGCCAAATTTGAGCATATTTGGACTTACGGTTGATTTTATACGAATTTTTTAAAACAGGGACAGAAAGTTAAAAATTCACAGATTGAGTTATTAATATGGGCTTAGGAGATAGGAATTAGATAAATGAGTATTAGACTAAATTTAACATGGCTGTAAATATTTTTTATTTATATATATGTGCATATATATATATAATTTTATAAAAAAATTAGCGGCGGGTTAGCGGTTTGGGTTGGGTTGAGTTTTTCTAACCCAATTTCAACCCTTCTAATTAGCGGTTTGGCGGTTTGGGTTTTGGCGGTTTCGCGGTTTCGCGGGTTGGGTTTAATTGGGTTGGGAGCGGGTTGGGTTGGTCGGGTTGACGATTTTCTGTACACCCTATTTAACGTACCCAGTTGGGCTTTAACGTACCCAGTTGGGCTTTAACGTAACCAGTTGGGCTTTAACATAACCAGTTGGCCTTTTACGTACCTAGTTGGTATTTAATGGATCCGGTTAGGATTTAATGTATTCTATTCGGCTTTAACGGATCTAGATGGACTATAACGTACCCAGTGGGGCTTTAATGGATACAATTGAGCTTTAACTACACAGTTGGGCTTTAACTACACAATTGGGCTTTAACGTGTCCGGTTGGGCTTTAATGGATTCGGTTTGTTTTAATGGATTCAGTTGGGCTTTAATGGATCCGGTTGTGATTTAATGGATCCAGTTGGGCTTTAACATATCTAGTTAGGCTTTAACGGATCTAGATGGCTTTAACGTACCCAGTGGGGTTTTAATAGATACAGTTGAGCTTTAAGGGTGCATTTGGGACAGGACAGGACAGGACAGGACAGGACAGGACAGGACAGGACAGGACAGGACAGGTGTCTACCGTTTGGTACGACATGATATGATTGGACAGAACAGGACAGGACTGGTTAAAATGACCAGTTTACCCCTAATTAGTTGTTTAGTGTTTTTTATGAAATAATAAATCTAAGTGAATATTAACAAATAATATTTAAAAATACAAAACCATCTAATATAAATATTGATAAAAAAACTCACATTCATAACCAAACCATCTTACATAAACGTTTGAAATGTTCAAATGTTTAACATTAGACAACAAAAGACATAAACCCAAAAGCTTAAATGTTTAGCACTAACACAAATACTTCAAATGTTCAAATCTTTACCACTAAATCAATCACATGCCTAAATTTTCAAGTACGGACTCAAAAAATTGGGGTTTAAACTCATCATCCATGCCATTCCAAAGCCGGAGTTGAATCAGGTTATCCGCAAAGTACATACCAATCGCAACACATTGGCGATGATCAAAACCCATCTTCTTCAACTCGGCCGGCATAGTCTCCAAACCCGGAGTACCAATAACCGATACCAACTTACCCATTTCCTCAGTCACCGAGTTTAAACCCTTTTCAATCATCTTGAATACATTATTAGCAGCACTAACTTTGTTAGAACACAAATATGTTATATTTGGAAGTTTAGTAAAGTAATCAACATGTATTGTATATTGGGCCTTGTATATGGGTTTGGGCATAAATGTGTAACAAGGGATGTAGGGGTATAAATAGGAATCTTGTAGTTAGTTTGTAGTTAACTTTCATTTTACAATGTAACTTGTACGAATTCATACGCTCTCTGTAGTTTAGTTTTCTGTATTAAATAAAACTGCAGATTCCTCCCATCAACTCCTTGTTTATCCAAATTATCAATTCAATCATGATCTCAGGGACTTTACAAGTGGTATTAGAGCCGAACAAAGAAATCAATCTTTGCACGATCGAGATCAGATTTGATTGGAAGAACAGTCAATGTGATTTTTTTTTTCGATTTCTGGAATTGATGCTAAATTGGATGATATTTGTTGCCAAATTGATTCAGAAGTTATTGTCGATCATCATTGAATCAATTACTTGTTCAAATATCAATTCAGAAAGTCGAATTTATCGATTTTGAGACTTTTGTTCGAAACTTTTCTATTTACTGTGGTTGAGATTGAATTGGGATATAGAGTTGTATTTGGACATGGTCATCAACTACAAATGTGCTACAAAGTTTTTTTCGAACCTGTGTACAAAAGCTCATCTCAAAATTTGAAGTACAGAAGGTGAATTCGAAGAAAAGTTGAAAAAAACTTTCGAGATCCACATAATTCTCATGATTACTTGAAGAACTCGCATGGAAAGAATTCACATAGTTAAAAATTTTGAAGAATTCGCATGTTTCAGAATTCGCACAATGGACTTTGAAGATGAAATTTGTTAAGTATAGATTCCGCATAACAGAGTGTTGCGAAATGTGCAGAATTCGCATGCTAGTGATGTACGAAAAGTTTATACGAATTCATGTGGTCAAAGAGATTTCTATGTGAAGAATTCGCAGGTAGTCATATGCGAATTGTGTGGAATTCGTAGGTGTGTGTTATGCAAGATGCGAGGAATTCGCACATAGGCTCGTGCGAGAAGTAAGAATTCGCACGAGGGCCTATGCGAATTGTGGTGTTAGGCTTATGCCATCATGCGAATTGTGCTTAAATGTAAATAGTGATATGCGAATTGTTGCCTCTATGCGAAAAGTTTTGATGTTTTTGAGAAAAATGACTGTTCTGAACCCTATTTGCTACAAGTTTGCCCTATTCCTGAGATTTTTATGCTTAATGCATATGTGACATCACTCTTATCATATGTTGGTCACATATCTCTAGCAACGGATCAAATCTTTCACGAGTGCTCATGCTTTTCAAGATTTTCAGATACTGGATTTGAGGATTTAGTCTCTGATTGGATTGAGTTAGCAGCCTGAGTATCTGCAATCATCAGTCTGGAAAGCTTCTTTTGTGGTTAGACCGTTGAGAGCACTTTATCATTCTTCTGACCTGATCACTCAGTAGTGTGAGCAACTGCAATCATTGTTCTGATGCTTGAGTTGTGATTCAGAATCTTGAGTGCTTATAATCATCCAGCTGATTCGTGAAGAAAGGAGTTCTGTGTTTGATTGTTCAGTATTCTGGAAAGCAGTCAGAAAATAAGCGTATTTCATCAGTTGTTGAACATTTATCAGTCTTCTAACCCTTGTCCTTGTAGTGTTGCTACCGGATGCTACCGCCCGTAAGCTGATCAGATGAAGTTCTTAAGCAGAACTCTTACTTCAACTCGTGGTTCAAAGACAGATCAGATGTTATACACTGAAGATGCACTTGGATGTCATTCCAATATTAAACGCGTATCATTCTTGTGTGCATACGGAATGTGTTGGGTTTACAAGAGTCAAAAGTTGTCTTTATGTGCACTCAGTCGAGGTTATGGTCTATATCAGATCTGGTATTATAGTTGAAACTTCAAGGATAAGAGCTACTTTCAAGGGGCAGCTAGAGAAGCTTTGAAGTTTATGCAACACTAAGTTTTATAATGAAATCAAGGGGGAGAGGCGCTGAAGCTAGAGCTGAAAAGATAATGATTACTTTACAAAACTTAGGGGGAGAATGTTAGAACATAAATATGTTCTATTTGGAAGTTTAGTAAAGTAATCAACATGTATTGTATATTGGGCTTTGTATATAGGTTTGGGCTTAAATGTGTAACAAGTGATGTGGGTGTATAAATAGGAATCTTGTAGTTAGTTTGTAGTTAACTTTCATTTTACAATGTAACCTGTACGAATTCATACGCTCTCTGTAGTTTAGTTTTCTGTATTAATAAAACTGCAGATTCCTCCCAACAATTCCTTGTTTATCTGAATTATCAATTCAATCATGATCTCATGGACTTTACAAACTTTTCTCTTTCTCTTTTTTGATGACGCTTCTCCTTCTTGTGGAATAGAGGATGCGGACGCGACATTGGAAGGAGTAGACAAGGGCACATCATAATGTTCGGGCTCCACACCGGCTTCACTTTCAAGATTGATATTTTCCATTGCATCCGCGGCAGATTCCACCAATGATCCCGTAGCTCGATCTTTTCCAAATATAGTCTTCAAACACTCGTATTGGGGAAACGGTTTGTTGGCAATATAGTTTTTGCTTGGATGTTTCTATTAAAACAAAAAAAATGCATAAACATATATGAAAGTAAAGAACCAAATAATTATATAAAAAATAGAAACATTACCTTTAAGTATTCCTCCAATACTTGAGCATCCACTGTTACGCATTGATGCACATCATTCCAACCGAAGCCACTTGTATATAACATGTCATACGCGGCTGAATATTTATCCTTGAGCCGCTTCATTTTGTTTTGGACATGTTTTGATGTAATGTTAAGGCACGAGATTTTTTCACGCATTTTTAATACAATATGCTCATACGTACCGGTCCGGAAACAACCATTATCACTCATACCACCGGCAGCAACAATCTCTTGTAGGATGCTAATCAAGGCATCATCTTCTGCCATGCTCCAATTACGTCTATCCGCCATCTTTGAACATATCGATAACAACAATTTTAAAATTAAACAATACATATCGATAAAAAAAATTTTAAAATTAAACAATACATATCGATAAGAACAATTTTAAAATTAAACAATACATATCGATAACAACAATTTTAAAATTAAACAATACATATCGATAACGTCTTAAAATTAAACAATACACAACAACAACATTTTAAAATTAAACAATACATAACAATAACAACGTTTTAAAAAATGCATCAACACATTACACTCTACTTGACATCCACGACTCAAACATCTCTTGGGCTATGCCATCTCTCCATTGAGTCCACTCATTACTTGTTTCAACAACATCAATAGATTCAACATCATCATTGGATTCCGACATCTCTTCCCCGATAGACATATCTTCTAGTGTGAGTATCGTGTTTTCCTCAGGATCAAGAGCCATGTACGTCATAATAAAATTATGTAGCAAAGCACATGCTATGACCATTCGTCCTTGGAGTTTTATCGGATAGAAAGAAGGGCTTCGTAGTATGGCCCAACGTTTCTTCAAGATACCAAAACACCGTTCTATGATATTCCTAGCTTGTGAGTGGTTCATGTTAAAATATTCTTCCTTATTCGTAGGTGTATGACTAATGTGTTCCCATTCTCGTAAATGATATCTAGTGCCTCTATATGGTGCCAAAAATCCGTTGCCATTGACATATCCTGCGTCGGCCAAATTGTAATTACCCAATGGAACCTTTAAACCATTATTCCTTATAACTGCATCTCGTAGTATTCTAGAATCGGTAGTTGAACCTTCCTAACCGGATAAAACATAGACAAATTTCATCTCTCGAGTGCATGCACCTAATACATTAATCGCAATATGTCCCTTTCTTGTTCGGTATCTTGGTTTATCCGACTCAGGTACGGTCACTTCAATGTATGTTCCGTCTATTGCTCCTAGACAACCCTATAAACAAAAGAACTTGGTTTTAAGTAAATAGTTTAACTATGTACAACATATAATTAGAGAAGTTAAAAATAAGTACCTTAAACCATTTCCATCTTCTGTCGGTACAATCATCCTCTACCGGAGTTGGTTTGGAAAACAACATATCTTGCAACCGCAATAAGCACTTAATACTCGATGGACGTACCTACTAATTGTTTCCCCCGACCTATAAAATTTAACTTGAAGATATCTATTTTTGGTGTGATGAGCTAGTATGTTTACAAATGTAGCAACTTGCTCTTCAATTGTCACATTACCATCATCTAGCAAGCCACCACGAGTTTTTAGCAACTCACATAGAATTGCAAATGCATTCCTATCCATACGCAACTCATTTACACAAATAATATCCCTTTGACGTGTGATGCGTTGGATTTCTATCGATCTAACTTGAAATCAAGTGAAAGTTCTTTGTCTTAAAGTTCTCCTTTCCATATGTCTTTGTTCATATTCAATTAACCATTTCGCAAAATTCGCCAAAACTAAGAACAAGTGGATGTAAGCCTTCATCACTTTAATAACTACAACTAGATGGTTATCATCCATGTCTACACAAACAAAACAAACAATCATATTTAATCATGTAAAGTAAAAAGAGTTTGCAACTAAACGTTTTAAACGTCAATCAAAATTTGCACTTATGTAAGAATCAAAGAATAAAGAAAAGAAATAGTGGCAAACTAATTTTTAGCTATTGCACATATGTAAGAATCAAAGAATAAAGAAAAGAAATAGTGGCAAACTAATTTTTAGCTATTGCACTTATGTAAGAATCAAAGAATAAAGAAAAGAAATAGTGGCAAACTAATTCGGTTAACACATGATGGACAAACAATAAACTTGTTGTCTGTAATCTTGAACACTTTGATATTCAAGTAGAGTGTAGTGTTGTAATGGTACTATGAATGTATACTAATTAAATGTTGTTAAATCACAAGTATAAGTGTGGTCATTAACTTCCTGCAATACAACATCCATAGCCAGGTAGCCAACATTTGTATTCTTCATTTAACAAAACATCACCAAAATAACTGCATACCAAACTCACCAAAACTAATCGATTAACAACAGAAAACTAATTGATTAACAACAGCAAAAAAACGATTAACAACATAAAAAAACTAATCATTTAACAACAGAAAACTAATCGATTAACAGCAGCAAAAAATCGATTAACAACAGCAAAAAACTAATCGATTAATAGCACATAAGAATCGATTAACAACATCAAAAAAATCGATTAACAGCAGCAAAGATCGATTAACAGCAGCAAAAAAATCGATTGACAAACACCCTTCAGAAATCGATGAGAAGCTAGATGGAGGCGATGATAAAATGGATGAGAAAACTTACCTGAGATTCGATCGAACAGATAAGAGATGGAGATGGAAACCTTCGATCGATCGAACAAATGAGAGATGGAGATGGAACCCTTCTATCGATCGAACAGATGAGAGAAGGAGGCGAGAATTAGATGAAGCGAATGAGCAGATGAAGGTGTGAATTAGGTTTTATTTTTCGGGTAATTTGGTAAAAAAAACTTGTTCCATTTAGTTCTAGGGGGAGAGGGAACACGCGTGTTCCACCCTTGTTCTAGCGTGTTCCGGTGTGTTCCACATTAGGACACGCCAAACGTGGGACAAGTCTGTCCTGTCCTGTCTTGTTCCACCCTGTTTTGCGTACAAAACGCACCCTAAAAGCACAAAACAAATATTGAGTATGAACTAACATAGACTCTCCATACGTTTACTCACGCCATGGTGTAAAATAGTTCATGCACTAAACAGTATACGACAAAATGCTTTCAAAACTCAAAACAAAAGTTTCATGATATCAAACTCCCAAAGTTTTCTTTCTTTAGTCACAACATGACGCAGAATAAGATTCCACAACAAAACTTGCACGAGACAGTTTGTATCACAAAACTAGTAAAGTGATATGTGAATGCGCTTTGGTTAAAAAAAACATGAAATAATCTATGTCGGTTTCAGGTTCAAAGCCAAATAATGACATGATCTCATTGTTCTAAAACGTTAGTTAAGACACTATGACAGAGGTTCCAAATAGACATGTATGCATACTATATGCGACCAAACAACCCACACAAAGATAAAGGAAAAACAATACCACTGGACGCCATTAAAATCACCACATTAAATCCACAAAATCATTTGGAATAAAATTCTCAATAAAACTCAAACATCAAACTAATGGAAGATAACTTTTCGTCCAAAACCTTAACATATGTGGAGGAGATACAATGTTAAGTGTCATAAAACATAGTTACATGTCCAAAACCCTAAACAACATCAAAATATGAACATCGCAATATCCGAAAATAGCGTTGGGCAACAATGAGAATAAAGAAAGTCTCAACAAAGTTTGCAACCTCATGCAATCAACTAATGTTATGCATGTTTAAAATCATGGTTTAAAATATTGTGTGTGCTAAACATTTTTCCAAGACTTTGTAATATAATCCACATGATGCTTTTGGAAACATGAGAAATAATTGATGTAATTCAATTTAGAAATAAGTTTCGTGCATGAATTTGATCGGCACTCAAGTCCCAAAACCACACTCCTCAATTTCTAGCCACACCATCGTCACTCGGATGCTCAAACATCTTAAGACAATAATCAAGGATTTCATAGGATCACCTTACAATTTTTCCTTGAATAATGACGATTCAAAAGTCTATGGTTCTAATCCAACCAATCATATCGACCCAAAACGGTACACTTAATGTAATTACTATCCTTACTGCCACTCTAAGTGACAAACGCTAAGATCATCATTATATTCTAACGACTACCCACTTAGAAACTTCTTTACTACCGCAACGGTTGTCACATCCTGTAGTCCAAGTATACACATGTAACTCGTACGTTCACCATAACACTGGCCAGGTGCATTTGTTAACATAATGTACATGATCATCCTTGTTACCTTCGATGTGACTCCCGTTCCTAGGGACTCCATTATCCTCAAAACATCCAATCTTAAAGTGCCTATTGGTGAAATTCTCTCTCTTGATCACTTAAAAGAACACTAGTTTGAGTCTAGGTATCCAAAATCAACATCTAATTCTTTCAAAATTAAGCTCTGATACCAACTTGTAACACCCTCAAATCTGGAAGAGCAACTAATTTAAAATTTTCCAATAATGCCTCAAGGGAAGATAAAATCTTTTAAAACAACTCCATACTTGAAGTATTAATCAACAGAATAAATAAATAAAACCCAATTGCAAGTTGCTAAAACCCAATTGCAAAATAAATAAAGTCTTACACAACAGAATAAATAAAGTCTTACACAACGACAAATTAAAGGTCGGGTGTTACTAAAACCCAATTGCAAGTTGCTATTCCCAAAAATAAAGGCGGAAGACTTCACCAAGATAACCACTTCTCAAACTCACAACAAGCACTCATCTCTTTATAGTGTCGCTAGAACTAACCCGAAACTGAACCTGTTGCACATGCCGGTAAATGAAAAGGTTAGGCTAATGCCTAGTGAGTTCAAGAGTTTTTATCATGATTATAACAATCGTTAAACGGAAATTATGCAACTTAAATCATGATCTTTCAAATTGAATTACTTTAAATATGAGGGTGACCCGTTTTCCAATAATACATATTTTATAGGTGAACGCCTCAACGTCAAAACATTCTTTCATGAAGTAATGCAACCCAACACTTACTCAAAACGTGGATATTTGTAAATACTTTAATATTGAAATTTGAATAAAACTTTATAATCCAAACGACCGAAGTATGAGAAAACTAGAGCTTCCAAATTATAGCATATGGATAATACCCCAAACTCAAAACTTTACCGAAAACATGGATAAGAATAAATACCAAAACAACAACTTTCGGTGACGGGGGAAACCCGAATTCCATGGCTAGTGACGGAACACAAAAGTAGGCCACATTCCAAGTTATTGAGCTCACCATACTAGGATCAAGGTCACGAACTCGCCGACTCATATTCACATGTGGGGGAGGGCACCCAATGACTCCTAGTCATGCTCATTCACTAGGATTACATTTACGGTCCATGGCTAGTATCCGGTCCCAGATAACCGTACCAAGTTGCCCTTCCTAGGATCCAATGTCTTAACTAGCTACAAATGGGAAAAAAACCATCCCATGAAAACAGACTCAGAAATTACATCACGAGGCAAATGGCAGATGTTTGACTCTACGAGCCTGCACCATAAGGCCCTCGATGACCCCATGACTAATCCTGGTCCCACATGGAAATAACCGCCCCTTTTTTTTCAAATAATAAAGACCGACTAATATGCTTATGGATCCACTGCATTACAGTCTATAACATTACATGACTCCAATTGAATGACCAAAGCAGTCAAAACATGCAATCATCAAATGATACGCAATAAACGCAATCATACTCAAAATTTCACAAAAGGGCTATTAAAACCGTTCAAATGCCCCCAAGACCCGTTTTAGTCAAACCGAGCCAAAACTCAACAAAATTACTTAATCGCACAATAAATGTCAGTGTAAACAATAAAACACTTTTAACTAATGGTTATGCAAACCCAACAACCAATAGTATGATTAACCCAAATCACGACATTAGGATGGGACAACCCCCTTTCCAACGGAACTCGTGCCATTTATACTTTCAAAACTTCCCACAACATAATCTACGCATATTTTCAAATCATACGTTAAAAGTGCATTTCCACCAACTACTGTCTATATATAAGATAAATCATCAAAACCCATATATTTATGATTTATCGGTCAAAGTGTCCAAAAATCCCAAATATGGTGTTTCACGAGATTTATAAAATCTTACTTGTTCAAATAGCAAAACTCAATAAAGATTTCAACATTTTATAATAATCATGTAAAACACATAAATACTCTAAAATAGACATTTTTTTGCATGTACAACGTTTTCACAAATCAACTTGAACTCACCTTGCTAGATTTAGGCTAAATCTAGATTTTCCCCAACTTGAGCTCTTTTAAGGAAACTTGGATCGTTAAACCAAAAACTTCCAAAAACCTAGATCCATAAATTACCAACCATAAATATCCATATTCAACCACATAGAATCGCTCCCCAAACATTATACATGAAGATCTTACCTTATTCCAAAAACCCTAACTTCTATAGTTGAAGAGAATAGAAGATTACCTTTGCCATGGTTTGAATCCGTCAACCATACTCTTCTAGATCCCCAAAATAACCAGAAACTCCCAAATGTTCAAAGTGAGGAAGATGAAGATGAAAGGTTTATGGTTCTTGTTCCCAACTTGCTAGATGAAGGAGAATCACATTGTTTTAGGAGGAAAAAACCTCAAAAATGGGTTAGGGTTCGTTTTAGAGGTTGGGGGTCAGTTTGGGAGAGAAAAGGGGAAGAGATTTAGGGTTTTGGTGAGAAATAAGGTTTGGTGGCCGGTTTCCTCTTTTAAGTGTGCACAGTGCGCGCACGTGAGTGGTGGCACGACAGGACTAGCGCGGGCAGTAGTGCGGAGCTCTGGAATGGGTCTCGCGCAGATCACCGCGCGGTTCGACCCGCGTGGGTAGTAGCGTGGACCATTGTCACCATTTTTCGTCTTCTTTTCGACCAAAGATTTCGGGGTGTTACATAATGGAATAAAATAACCAATTGTTAGAAATAAAATAACCAACCCACCCCGTGAATGAATGGTAGTATAGATTAGTAGATATATACATAAATACACACACATACACACACACACACACATATATATATATATATATAGAGAGAGAGGTGGTTTCAATTGGAAACCATATTAGATTGAAAACTTTGAAAACCGTCAATTTCGTTGGTTAAATTAATGAAATTGGTTCATAAAGTTGTTTAATATGATCAAGTTATTTCATATAATTCTTTTGTTAATGAAATTGTTTTATATATTTGTGTTTTTTATGCAGTTTCATCTATTTTTCTCATTCTGATTAAATTGTTTCATGTATTTTCGCAGTCTGTTGAAACTTTTTCATTTTTACATAAAAAACACAAATATATGCAACGATTTCATCAATAAAAGAATTATATGAAACAATTTCATCAAATTAAACAATTTTATGAAACAATTTCATTAACTTAACCAATGAAATCGAGGGTTTCCACGGTTTTCAAAATTAGAGTGGTTTTCATTTGATCGCTCCTCTCTCTCTCTCTATATATATATATAAACTTACATTTACACATATACGTGCACTTATATACATATTGACTAGCCTTCTCATGTTACACTATCACTATCCAGTAAATCATTCCTTATCTGGTGCTCCTTATCCTCCTTATGCGATCAATTTGATGAGCCTTGTTCATCCGCTCATATTACACCTTACCCATGCCATTTTAACAGTCTTTCTGTTTATCAATGAATAGGAGGTATGCGCTATAAATATTATTGGATGTGGCTACATGATCAGCCTGGTGATTTTTATTTTACAAAGATTATCAATCTAGTGAAATTACAAATTATGGTGCTATCAGTACATATTTCAGTGGGGTAGATGGTAACTAGTTTAAAATCTATCCAATTACAAGAAAGCGAATAACGCATAACAAATTCAATAAAAAATCCATCAAGGAATTATTAATGCATGTTCAATTGGAAATCATGTGATGGTTGTAATTTTTCAAATTGTGGCATTAGATATATTAATAAAAGGCATTGTCCATTTCACTATATTTTTCTAATATTCCATGTTACTTATAAACATAATGATTACCTTATAATATTGTATTCTTACACATTTCTTTGTGCTTATGTTGAACTAGCTAGTATGGTTGAGACTATCATATGTAGGAACTACAATTCTGGAGGCTATAGACAGACAGATCCGTTGGCGATCCGTTGATATGGGTGAAATCTGTGGTGAAAGGCCACCGAATAAACTTTTGTGGGTAAAAGGTATCACCGACGTCAGTAACCGATAATGGATCACCGACCGCACCAATCACCGACGGACATTATTCATTGACGACAACAATCACCGAGGGTTTTCGAAGAGAACTTTATACCGACAGATTACCGTGGAATTTCATACCGACGGACTTTCAAAGGAACTAATCATCTACAGACTTTCGAGGGATTATTACCATCGAATCATGGACGACTATGTTTATCATCACCATAACAGACTGGATTCATTGGTGATACTTTATTGATTATGATTTTATTATTAAAACAATTAACTTAAAATTGCGGATTTCCTGTATAGATAGAAAACCTGCCATAATTATCAAAAATAACAAATAGTTCTATACATTTATAAAAAAATTCTTAATACAAATTAAAATGTACGTAATCTTGCTTGGGGGAGAGAAGGGTGTCAACATCGGTACTACCACATAAAAGTGGTATACTGCACTGATTACCTTTGATTACAGGACCGGTGAGGCTGGGGTAACCGGGTAGTGAGTGCGACATGTCGTGCCTCCAAGCTTGCCCTCAATTTCCATTCGGCTTGCTGCTCGATCGGTTTGGTACTCGTGCTCCCGCCGCTCGTATTTTTCTAATTTTGTCTGCTTTTCATGCAACTTGAGTACCTGCAAATTTTCAACAATTGACAAAAATCTATAATTTGATGGTAATCAAAACTAATGACATTATACACGTAGTCCATCGGTATCCATCAACGAATTTCCAATGAATTTCCAATGGATTTTCAAATATTTTATTTTAAAATGAAAACTAACTATTTAGTTGATCCTCCTTGATGATCGACAAATTACTATGAACCTTTTAAAAATTAAAATTTACTTTTTTATTATTATTTATGTAAGGCTATCGATAATCCATCATAATTTTTCGTCACTGATAAAGTCGATTTTTGTAGTGTAATATTTTAATACGCGGTTATAAAATTCGTTCGACCGTTCTATAAATGCCATTGTGAAAGTTCAATACATGCATAATATGTTATGTTTGAGAATATATGAACATAAATTTTATTTTCATATTTTGATGTGTGTTGTAGTGTTGACACACAAAATTTTAGTGGGGTGTCATGTGACTATGTTGATCCATTGGATTGTCTGAGAAAATTCGGTTCCTATCTACAGTTGGCAAGTGTCTCATGTTAGAGTTGCGTAAAGTGAAATGTAATAACATAACGATTGTTTCATGCGAGGTAAAAAAGAAATATATCATCGTTCAGAAGGCATCTACAACACCCACAAAAAATAGGGGTAAATTAAGACCAGGATTTTGGCATAAAACCTTGACGTGTAATAACAAGAATTAACCAACAATGGGAAATTTTATGGCGTTTACAATATTTAATTCAAAGATTAACTTGACAACCTACTAATCTAAACAATACTAGTCTAGATTATAGACGGGTGTCAGTATCTCTTCCAAAACATTTTCCTTTTATACTGCCAGCCCCATCGGCGACTTGACTGGCGACAGTTCCCTTGTCATAGTTGCGGGACATTGTCGCACCCCGACCCCATGCTCGATACATCCAGCGCGAGATTGACACACGATAGTGCCCGTGGCAAGGTCGACGGGTCACTATCGCCAAACTTGTACCGTGGGTCATCCCTTGGCCGCGGGAGTAACATGCGACTATGCCCTAAAAGTCGTCGGGCATAGTCGCGCAACGTGTACCAGGTGCACCTTTGAGCCAAACTGGTCCCTTTTCGACGAGGAGAAAGTTAACCAAATTCCCGTCCCATGAATTAGACGATGAGATACAAACGTGTACTTATTTAAAATAACCAAGCGAAACAAAAAGAGAGAAAGTCTTCCCGAGAATACGAGTGTTAGAATCCTCCCCAACATGGAAATAATTTTGTCCTCGAAATCCAAACTATACCAACAAATGAGGATATAAACGTTTCATGTCCTACTCCGCTTTCCAAGTCACATTCACACCCCGATAGTGCTTCCATTGTACCTTGACCATTGTGACATCTTTGAATCGAAGTCTCTTGGTCTCTTTCTCCAAACTGACTTTGGGTTCTTCTATACAAAGGATGTCGTCCACCCAAATCTCTGACAATGGGATGACGCTTTCTTCCACCGCCAAACATTTTCGTAAATAACATACGTGGAACATAGGATGAATATCATCATTTTCGGTGGCAAGTCTAACTTGTAGGCTTGCGACCCGATGCGTTCAATGATAGTGAAAGGTCCAAGAAAGCGGGGACTCAATTTCCCGCACTTTCCAAAACGAATCAATCCTTTCAAAGGGGATACCTTCAACATAGCATGATCTCCCACTTGGAACTCTACCGGTCGTCTCTTCTTGTCAGCATAGCTCTGTTGTCGATCTTGCGCCACTTTCAAGCGTTCTCGTATAGCCTTTACTTTATCGGTTGTCTCTTGTACAATCTCGTACCCCGCAAACTGCTTTTCTCCCGCCTCTAACCAACACACAAGAGTCTTACACTTCCTCCCATAAAAAGCTTCAAACGGTGCCGCCCCCAAACTAGAATGATAGTTATTATTGTAAGCAAATTCCACCAAGGGCAAGTAGGTGTCCCAATTGCCACCAAAATCAATCAAACAAGATCTCAGCATATCCTCCAAGGTTTGGATCATCCTTTCACTTTGCCCATCCGTTTGCTGGTGGTATGTCGTGCTCAATTTTACCCGCGTTCCCAATTCCTCATGAGGAGCTTGCCAAAAGCTCGAAGTAAACCGGATATCATGAACGGATACTATAGCTAAAGATATTGCATGCCTGGAAACTATCTCATCAATGTACAACTTTGCCAACTTATCCATTGGCAACGTTTCCCGCATAGTTAGCAAGTGAGCGCTTTTGGTCAAACGATCCACTATCACCCAAATGGTATAATTGTTTCTCGAAGTCTTCGGCAATTTGGTCACAAAATCCATAGTGATCTTATCCCACTTCCATTCGGGTATGTCCAATGATTGCAAGTTGCCCTAAGGTCGTTGGTCCTCGACCTTCACTTGGGAACAAGTCACACACCTCTCCACGTAGTGTACCATATCTAACTTCATGACCGGCCACCAATAGTGTAACTTTAGGTCTTTATACATCTTTGTGCTTCCCGAGTGGATGGATTACTTAGACTTGTGTGCATCTTCTAAAAGTAGCTCCCTATGTCCTCCAAGTTTGGGCACCCACACACATCCGTCGAACAATTTCATTCCTCAACTATCTTCTGTTAAGTGCAGTTGTTGCTTTGTCATTACTTCCTCCTTGAGGTACTCCTCCAATAAAGCCTTGGATTGAGCCGCCTTGATCCGTTCCATGAGGCTTGACACCAATTCGATTCGATCCTTGAGATATTAGCCTGGAGTCTTCCCCTATAATCTATTCGACTTGAAGTATCGACTACCACATTTGCTTTACTCGGATGTTATAGCAATTCACAATCATAATCCTTAAGTAACTCTAACCACCTTCATTGCCTCATGTTCAACTCTTTTTGCTCGAATACATATTTCAAGCTCTTTTGATCCGTATAGAGCATACATTTTGTTCCGTATAGGTAGTGCCACCTTAACTTCAAAGCGAACACCACCACCTCTAACTCCAAATCGTGGGTAGGATAATTCTTTCCGTGCTCCTTGAGTTACCTAGATGCATAAGAAATCACCTTCCCTCTTTGCATCAATACAGAACCTAACCCCATTTTTGACGCGTCGTTGTAGACCATAAAATGTTCCGATCCCTCGGGTAGGGTTTTTTCGGGTCAAGGTCGTCAACGAAGAAGCAATCTTGGAAAAATCTTGGATGAATCTCCGATAGTACCCCGCTAGTCGCAAGAAACTCCTAATCTCTGACGGACTCTTGGGAGGCTCCCAATTCAACATAGCTTCGATCTTGGAAGGATCCATCTTTACTCTATCTTGGATGACTACATGCCCTAAGAATTGGACTTCATTCAACCAAAAGTCACATTTGGAGAATTTTGCATACAATATCTCCTTTCTTAAAACTTCCAAGACTTCCCGTAGATGGTGTTCATGATCCAATTCATTCTTAGATTACACCAAAATATCATCTATGAACACAATAACCGATCTGTCAAGAAAGGGTCAGCGCACTCGGTTCAACAAATCCATAAACACCGTCGGTGCGTTGGTCATGCCAAAAGTCATTACCAAAAACTCGTAGTGGCCGTAACGCATCCTAAACGCCGTCTTTGGAATGTCTCATTCCTCCATTTTCACTTCATGGTACCCCGAACGTAGATCGATCTTGGAGAAACAACCCGTTCCTTGAAGTTGGTCAAACAAATCCTCGATCCTAGGAAGTGGGTACTTGTTCTTCACTGTTACCTTGTTTAATTCTCTATAATCTATGCACATTCTTATGGATCCGTCCTTCTTCTTGACAAAAAAAACCGGTGTTCCCCAAGGCGACGAGCTTGGTCTCACAAACCCCTTACCAAGAAGGTCTTGAAGTTGCACTATCATTTCTTGCATCTCGGATAGTGCTAGGCGATAAGGAGCTCTAGATATCGGAGCCGCTCCTAGGACTACATCAATCTTGAATTCCACTTGGCGATCAAGTGGCAAACCCGGTAGGTCTTCCGGAAACACTTTGGGAAACTCGTTGGGAAACTCGTTCACAACCTTCACATCTTCAAGCATCTTCTGTCGATCTTAGCATCAATCACATATGCTAGATACGATAAGCAACCCTTCGCCAAGCATTTTCGTGCTTTAGCCATGGTGATAATCGCTACATCACCATTTTTTCTCTCACCATAAACAATCACCGTCTTACCATCCGGAAAGGGAAGTCAAATTAGTTTATTGGAACAAAAAATATCTGTTTGGTTTTCCTCTAGCCAAACCATTTCTATTACCACATCGAACCCACCAATGACCATAGGCATTAAGTCGATCGGGAATTTCCTTCCCACAATCTCCAACATGCATGTCTCTAACACGTCTCGTATTAACACTTGACCACCATCCGCTATTTCTACTACTAGGGCATCAACTAAGCTAGTAGTGGTCATAGAGAGTTTTTGGCAAAAAGCATCTGACACAAAAGAGAAACTGGCACCTGAGTCAAATAACACACGCGCAGGTACGGAATTTAGAAGAAACCTACCCAATACTAAGTCGTTTGATGCTCTTTCCTCCTCGGTCATCATTTGGAATGCCCTACCCGTCACTCTCGGGGGATTATCCTTCATTGCTTCGCTTCCTCCCATTTTCAACTTTGGGAACTCACTTCTGATATGGTCCGGTTTCTTGCACTCAAAACACGTGATCCCTCTTACCGAGCAATCATGGAGATCATGACCCATCTTTCCACACTTAAAGAAACCCATCCCGCTCGAATTGCACGGGACTACATGATTACTCCGACATTTAGGGTACCACTTAGCCTCACGCCTAACCTTGGCCACGCAGTGGTTGCTTTTGAAAGTTCTCGGTCTCTTGGAGGGTTCCCTCCCATCTTCTCTTCTCTGTTCCTCTACTAACATCTTCTTTGCCTCGGTTGTTGGCATCTTCTACAAGTTGTGCTTCCTCTATTACCTCATGAAGGGTGGAGGCCTTAGATACACAAACCATGTTTATCATGTCTGACGGAAGACCCTTGATGGAGGCTTTGATCTTCTCTTTCTCACTTGGGACTAGATGCCCCACCAATCCTAGCTTATACATGAACTGCCGGTTGTATTCTTTTACTAACAGGCTTCCCTTCTTCAAGTTCCGGAACTCCTCTTCTATCCAGTCCATGGCTCGTTCATTGCAATATTCTTCCAACACTTTCTTCTTGAGGGTCGACCAATTTAGTTTCGCCAATACAGTGGCCTCCAAAGAAATGGAGTAAACATTCCACAATGTGAGGGTTGCCCCTCTGAGCATTTGGGGACCAAACTTCATTTTCTGACTCTCATATCATTCTCTCATTCGGAAGGCTTGCTCCATCTCCCAAATCCAGTTCATACATACCATCAGATCGTCCGAGCCTTTGAATTCTTTTGGTCGACAACTAAGGAAGGTTTTGAAGGTGCAAGTTTTTATCGCTTTCCTTGCTTCCATGGTCGACGTCCCATCAGTGGGAATTTCATTTCTAGTACCCTCGGACCCCGCCACAATGACATTTTCAACAACTGTTTCGTGCCTACGGTTGTTGGTGTCCCTGTCCTCCAACAATTTCATAAACGGGTCTTGTTGTTGGTCCATGGCCTTATTCATGGCCAACATCATATGTTCCATCATCCTTGTCTCAGTCGTTACCTCTTCTATAACGGGCTCAGATGTTTCCAAGTTGATTTGGGGTATGTTCAACTCTTCTGCCCAACACGGTGTTCCGGGATGGAGGCACTTCGGCCGCAGTCACCTGGGGTTGATCTGTCGTAGATGTCATCGCTTCATGGCCATCCTGCCTGTTCTGCATGGTAACCATTGTCGTTTGTCACACATTCGAGAATGGAGGTGAGAAATAGGCCATAAGAATTATAAACAAGAAACATACTACTACACTCATCAATCATCATAACAATGGAAATCAAGAATACTTACATAAAACATCTTCATAATAACGTTAGCTAAGTTAAATTATGAACATATGATATATAAGTGTTCTCGTTACCATTACCACAACTCTCAATTAACATAATTTTTATCGACTCTAAGACACTCCTATCATAAGAGTTCTACCCAATCTCACAAGTCATATCTTAAGAATCTCAGCTCAAGTCTAGCCATCTTACATTAATACCAAGTTCGCTTAAACTAGAGCTCTGATACTAACTTGTAACACCCACAAAAAATAGGGGTAAATTAAAACCAGGATTTTGGCATAAAACCTTGACCTGTAATTAGGGGTGTAAATGATGCGAGTCGAGATCGAGTATCATTATACTCGACTCGAACTCAAAACTCGATTACGATGCTCGAACTCGACTCGAAAACTCGCGAGTACTGAAAAAAGAAATTTGACTCGAACTCGAAACTCGATTACCAAGCTCGAACTCGACTCGAAAACTCATGAGTACTAAAAATACAAACTCAACTCAAACTCAATAACCAATTTTCAAACTCGAACTCAAACTCGTTTCAAGCTCGAATCAAAGCTCAAAATCTCAAATCAAGCTCGAACTCAAGCTCGAAAACTCGGATCAAGCTCGAACCCGTTTAATGTGTAAAAGAACTAAAGGCCAACCCGTTTTCATGGGGTACTCCTATTAAAACAATCACATAGGTTCAAGACCTAAGGCTCAAGCCATTTGGCAAAAGCAAATAATGTAAAAATAAGGTAGGGTAAAGGTCTATATATAGTGGAGTTCAAAGCATTGAGTTCTATATCACACCAATGTGGGATGGATTAGACACACTCTCAAGAGTTCACCCATATCTTTTACACCATCATTTTTGAAAAAAAAAATAAAAAAACTTATTATTAGTATTATTGTTGTTGTTGTCATTATCATCAATTAAATTAAAATATTATTACTAATTATTATTATTATTATTTTGCTTATCGAGTATCTCACGAGCTTATCGAGTCGAGTACAGGTCGCTCGACTCGACTCGTTAGTATATCGAGTCGAGCTCGAGTCGAGTCTATTCGAGTCGAGTGTTGACCGAGTTTTGACTGAGTCGATCTCTAGTAGCTCGCGAGTTGTCTCCTCTCATTTACACCCCTACCTGTAATAACAAGAATTACCCAACAATGGGACAATGGGAAATAGTATGGCGTTTACAATAATTAACTCAGAGATGAAATTGACAACCTACTAATCTAAACAATACTAGTCTAGATTATAGACGGATGTCTCTATCTCTTCCAAAAGAATTTCCTTTCATAACTCAAAAGTCGCCCTTTCTATAATTCATCAAAAGCTATACACGGTCATATGCCTCTCTACTCAATCCCGAGGAGCCTTACCGCTAACATGACCTGATATACATGTCAATCAAGAAAAGTTTTAGGATAAATCCTAGTGAGAACACACAGTTGAGAAATTTAGTTAATGTGTCAGACATTATATTAGCTTTCAACAATTATTGAAGGACTAGTCATCGTACATAAATACCACACGGCCTTTTGGCGACATGGATATCAAATCTATTCCAATCATTATACATATTTTGCATCAGCTCAAACTGGGTCTTTATCCATTTGAGACATCAACCCAAAATGGATCTTTAGTCGCATCGGACGTCAACTCAAACCGAGTCTCCAGTCACTTTAAACGTCAACTCAAACCGAGTCTTTAGTCATATTAGACCTCAACTCAAACCGAGTCTTTAATCATATTAAACCTCAACTCAAATAGAGTCTTTAGTCATATTAGACATTACCTCTTTCCAAGTCTTTAGTCTTACAAGTAGGTAGGGGATTCATCCCATACCCATACACATCCAGTCATAATCTCTCATCATCCTGCATTTTACTTAACACTTTAGCCACCCAAACATGTTATCCAAGGTGTATTTCTATGGTCAACATGAAATCTTCCATCCACCTACAAGCTCATATTATGTATACATTCATCCTTTCCAACCTCAACTCAATAAAATACAATCATCATCAAAAGTGAGGTTTTAGCTCAAGCATCACACAATCGAGACAAAGATATAGAAAGGTGTATAAGGGATTAAAACCCATTTTAGACAGGTATAAAGTAGAATGGACAAGAATGAATTCACCTTGGTGATTTCTTAGAAGAAATCAAAACCCTAGATAAGGTAGGTAGAGCTTGTGAGCTTGCTACAAGCTAGGTTCTTCACAAGGATCAACCCTAGAGGTGCATTAAATCCCCATTAATGCATATGGGAGTTCAATAAATGAAGAGAGTGAATTGACGAAAAGAGTCTTACCAAAACCGCAGGAGAGAAAACCCCAAATATGCTCCTAAAATCAGTTCCAAATGCCAAAATCCCGAAAATGGGATTTTTATAATGTCAGCCTCCATCGACGACTATGACAGGCGACAGTGCCCTTGTCATAGTCGCGGGGCATTGTCGCACCCCCGACCCATGCTCGGTACTTCCGACGCATGATTGACACGCGATAGTGCTCGTGGCAAGGTCGCCGGGTCACTATCGCCCAACTTGTACCGCGAGTCATCGCTTGGCCGCGAGAGTGACATGCAACTATGCCATGGTGGCATAGTCGCCGAGCATAGTCGTCCAACGTGCATCGGGCACGCCTTTGACCCAAACTGGTCCGTTTTCGACGAGAGGAAATTTAACCAAATTCACGTCCCATAAATTAGACGATGAGATACAAACGTGTACTTATTTAAAATAACCAAGCGAAACAAAAAAAGAGAAAGTCTTCCCGAGAATACGGGTGTTACAGCATCGTTTAAGAAAAATCTATATCCAATTTTATATTTTGTATCGTTTCATATATATTACTTAAAATAACTCGTATGCAAGCAACACATAAGTATATATGTATATATATATATATAGGCGAAGGATCGTGTGAGAAATTGAGTCAACGGTGAGAAGCGTGAGAAGTGAATCCAAACCGTTGATCTCTTTTAATCTCAATCCCTCCCAACAATTGCGGCGTAGAAGGGAATTGATTTGGTGCATCTCGTATGAGAAATATGTTTGTTTATTAAGAATTGTGTTTACAAGAAGAATTACAAAGGTATTTATACTAGTATCAAAACTCTTAATCTATGCCACAATATATATACAATAAATGTAATATTGTAACTCCCATAGTTTGATTTTGTATCTCCCATATCAATTGATTTGTAAATCCTATATCATTTGATTCCATCTTGATGGGATCTCTCTCTAATATGCCCATACAAGATGGACGATCGGTTAGTGAGTACAGTCTTGGAAAATAACGTCTGAAACTGTATGCGAGCTAAAGGTTTTGTTAAGGCATCTGCTAATTGATCGGTTCCCGAAATATAGGAGACGCGAATGCAACCATCTTGAACATATTTTCGAACAAAGTGATAGTCTAGAACAAGATGTCTAATTTGGGAGAGAAACATTGGATTCGCAACAACGTGAGTAGCACCTTTATTATCACAATATATAGCTGGAGGAACGGTAAGTCCAAGCTCATCAAGAAGATTAAGAACCCATAGAACCTCAACCGTTGTGTTAGCAATGGCTCGATTTTCAACTTCGATTGTTGATCGAGCGTGAGTTTGTTGCTTGCGAGAACTCCATGATATCGGGTTCCTACCAAGATATACTCCCTATTGTGGAGATATAGTCGTCTTTATTGCCAGCCCAATCAGCATCGGTAAAGGCGTGTAAACAATTTGGGGAGTTGCAGTGTAAAAGGATACCATGTTTGGTGGTGCCTGAAAGATATCGTAATAACCTTTTGACGGAGACTAACGAAGATCAGTGGGTCTATGCATGTATTGAGATAACCTGTTCACAGGAAAAGAAATATCTGGACGAGTTAGTGACAAATATTGTAAACTACCCACAATGGCCCGAAATTCGGTTGCATTGGGAATGAGATCCGTCTTCTACAGTGAGAGGGGGGGTGAACGACCATGGGGTTAGGTGTAGATTTAGCAGATGATATATTGGTTTTGTGAAGAATATCTTGAATGTATTTCTGTTGACAGAGGAAGATACCTTGGGTGTGAGGTTGGACTTCGATGACAAGGAAATAAGAGAGGTGTCCAAGATCCATTAATGAGAATCGAGCTAAAATTTTGGAAATTAGAGACGTTAGGAGGGAAGAATTGGAGTCGTTTAGAATGATATCATCCACATATACTAGAATGTAAAATATGTGTCAATGATAACATAGAACGAATAAGCTAGGAAGAGTCAGATATGGAGTTTTGGAAGACAATACTAAGAAGATATGATTTAAGCTCATTGTACCAGGCTCGAGGAGCTTGTTTAAGACCATAGATAACTTGACGTAACTTGTAAACGTGAGTGGGATGATTAGGGTCAACGAAGCTAGGAGGTTGCGACATATAGACATCCTCAGTTATAGTGCCTTGAAGAAAAGGTTTGTTTATGCCAATTTGTCAAGGTGGCCAATAACGAGTGACAACAAGAGAAAGAACAACTCGAATGGTGATTGACTTGATGACTATGCTAAAGATTTCAGTGTAGTCAAGGCCAGGTCATTGGTGAAATCCCTTAGCTACGAGTCGAGATTTGTGACGCTCAATAGTGCCATCAGGATTAATTTATGTTCGGTACACCCATTTACACCCAATAGTATTTTGTGATTGGGAAGGAGGAACTAAGTCCTAAGTGTGGTTTTTCTGGAAAGCATTAAACTCAGTTTGCATAGCATCACGCCATACGGGGTTTCGAAGAGCATGAGTTATAGTTGTGGGCTCTTGAAAGGACTTCTCCACAGTGGCAGTGAGGTTGAGTTTGATTATCGGTTTACGAATGCCATTTTGTAAACGAGTGTAATGGAGAGGGGGTGCAGGTGGGGGAGGAGGAGAAGGAGGATAAGGAGTTTGTGTCTCGGTAGGGGAGGAAGTGGTAGCAGATATTTGTTGTGTGCTGGATGGATCTATAGTTGTAGGGAAATTAGGTGTTGAGGTTGGAGAGGAGTTCGGATTAGTAATAGGGGAAAGGGGCGTTAAGGTTGGAGATGTAGTGGTAGTAGGAACAGTAATGGGTAGGGAAATAGTACACCACTGATTATGCGTTTGGTCCGTTTGAGAAATTGTTGAAGCAGTGGATGAGGCAAAGGGGAAAACATGCTCAACAAACTTGACATGTCTTGAAACATATATTTTGCTGGTAGCAATGTGTAGGCAGAAATAAGCACTTTGTGTGGTCGAGTAGCCAATAAAAACACATGGAATCGAGCGTGGATCAAGTTTGTTTGAGGTGTATGAGGGTAGCCATGGGTAGCAAAGACATCCAAAACTGCGTAGTTCATGGTAGTTAGGAGAAGTGTTATATATTTTAAAGAAGGGATATTGAAAGTTTAAGGTGGGAGCGGGCATTCGATTTATAAGATAAACTGCAACATTGAAGGCAAGTGGCTAGTATTTTTTATACATTGAGACATGGGAAAGAAGAGAGACCTGTTTCAACAATGTGCCGATGACGTCTCTTTATTGTGTTTGAGAGTATGTGGAGGAGAAGTGAGATGAGTAATTCCATGATTTTCCAAAAAAGGATCAAGTCCTAGGTATTCCCCTCCATTGTCACTAAAAATGGTGATGATCAATCTTTGAAAATATTTTCAACTCGTAATTTAAAATGAAGAAATATATCTTTTGAGTTAGATTTTTTTTTGAGAGGATAATACCACATATATATTGTGAAATGATCAACAAAGATTATGTAGTATTTATAACCATCAAAAGAAGAAAGGGGAGAGGACCAAACATCACTATAGATGATGTCGAGTGGACCACGAGAAGAAAGAGAATTTTGATAAAAAGGGCAATTTATGACTTTATTTCAGTCACATGAGTTGCAATGAAAAGAAGTAGACTTAGGAATTGATAAATCAAAATGAGAACTGATATGTTATAAAATATTGTTAGAGGGTTGTCCTAGGCGATAGTGCCAATGTATAAGAGAATGTGAGCTTGTAGAAGTATGAACGTCATGCTTGAGAGGATGTCATTCATAGATGCCAGACTTGGTTGGACCTTGAAGTAGGGATTCCCCTGTGCGAAGATCCTTCACATGAAAGGAGTTACGTGAGAAATATGATAGAAGAATTATTGTCTCAACAAAACTTTGAAATATAAATAATATTGCGAGAAACAGATGGAACATGAAGTATATTACAAAGAGAAAATTTAGTAGAGGGAGTTAGAAGATCTGTGGAATCGATGTTTGTAATTGGTAGTCCGGGGGCCATCTCCAATGACGAGTTCTTCAGTGCCTTCATAGGGTGAATGAAGAACAAGATTGTGAAGATCATTAGTTACATGATGGGTTGTCCCACTATCTAAGAGCCAACCTGTAGAAGGACTAGAGACTAGAAGAGGTAGCAACATAGGCACAAGGAGTAGATGAGGGTTGGTATGTTTTTTGTGGGAAACGGTTTTAAGGGAATGGAGAATTGCAAGGTTGAATGACATTAGAAAATTGTTGGCTAAACATTAGACATTTCGTAACATAGTGCCCTTGAGCACGACACCATTGACAACGTCTAAGAAATGAACGACAGGTTCGGGGATGATTAGTGAATGTGGGAGTTGGAGTTGGAGTAGGAAGGATATCGTTAAAATTCATTTTGAGAAGAAAAAGAAGGGAGAGCATGATTAAGGGAGTAAAGAATATAGGTTTCAAAGAAAAAAAAATAGATCAAACTAGCTCTATAGCTCTGATACCATATAAGAAATATGTTTCTTTATTAAGAAATGTGTGTACAAGAAGAATTCGAAAGCTATTTATACTAGTATCAAAACTCTTAATATATGCAACAATATATATACAATCAATGTAATATTGTAGCTCCCATATCACATTAATGTAGTTTGATTGTGTAACCCCCATATCAATTGATTGTGACTCCCATATCATTTGATTCCATCTTGATGAGATCTCTCTAATATCTCGGTGCATCTCATCCAAATGTGTGTCCATTTCTCATCTAACGGTTAATAACCGCTTTTCACGTTTCTCACCATTAACTCAACTATTAATCGGAACCCAACCCGGCCTCTATATATATAGAGAGAGAGAGTCGGGTTCAAACGAGAACAATACCTATTTAAAAGAACACGAGAACTAGCAAAATCATTAGTGATTTTACATTAACACACGAAAAAAGGATTTTGGCCGCGGCTTTTGGTTCGCGTGACTTTTTTGCACGTTAATGTAAAATCACTAATGATTTTGTTAGTTCTCATGTTCTTTTAAATAGTTATTGTTCTCGTTTGATCCTCCCTCTGTGTATATATATACAACAAATTATATGTTGATATTTGAACAAAAACACACCCAGGAAACTTTGAACATGGGCACGATGAATCCGATCACCGAAGCATGCAGATATATGTCTTAGAAGTAACAATCTAAAAACACAAAGACACTTAAAACAAAATAACTCTTTGTTTCAGAATTTACAACCACTGATAGTTTTTTTAATTTTTTAATATTTCAATAATAATAATTAACCTCAACTATAATGCTAATATATTAATAATATTTTAGGATTACTTTCAATTAATGAATTGAAATTATAAATTTATCTCGATTGATAATGATAACATGGAGGTTTTTTCAATTAAAAGAAAAAATTTAACCGACATTTTTAATATTTTATCAACGAAACTGATTTTATAAAATTATATTGTACTTCACTCCATTTCAGTTTTCAATTTTAGTTTCAAGATGACCCATCGGCCTAGAAAAATGTTAAAAAGATCTAATTTTATTTCCTTTTTGTTTTAGACTCAGTTTTTTTTTCTGAAAACTTGCATGAAAATTCTTGGGTCGATGAAGGCATGTAAGAGAACTTGAGGATAGCTTGGTACAGCAATAACTTATGAAGAATCCCTGACCATGCACGGATATGTATGAACACAAATTTACATTGGCATTTAGGGACCGTTTACAAAATGCTTACACGGTGAGTGCTTAATTTACTTGAAGGAATGATAATCTTCTCCCTCCAATAAATATAAGTCTGCATACATATAAAAGGTAGGAATATTTGCTGGGAAAAAACCTCTAAACAAATATGGCATTTGAACACCTCAATGAAAATATAGGGGTGGAGGTTGTAGAAGAAAAAAGGCAGAAGAATGTGGAAGGTTATTAAGCACCATTTCATGGGGTTCTACTGTGCATATGGTGCACCTATACATATGTACAGCAGCTAAAATATAAAATAATTTATTATATCATAGAGGTTGGTTACCAAAGCATCCTTCATTCTCGGTAGCTAGCTTGTATATGTATGGCGATGATGAAAACGATAAATGTATGTATGACTGAATCACTGGGCAAATCTCCTTTGGCAGTTTACATACTTGAGTAGCATTATGATCTAGTAATATTGAAACCAACTAAGCTGCAAAAGGAGATCTTACCAGTAATTCACCTATACACTTGAAGACTTTACTTGACTATCATATTTCCCAATTGAAAGTATTTATCTTTGGCGTTTTTCAGTGCAAATTGGATATGCCAAGCACCATGAACTTTATTCCTTCTAAGAGGTTTAATGCCCTTTTATGTACAAAAAAGAACAGGCCATTTAAACCAAATTTGGCTTTAACGGTATCGGAGCCTTTGGTGTCGTAGGCGGTCAGGGTTCAAACCTACTCACCTTTTGGTGAGTAGGGTGTGCGAGTTTATTTGTTACATTTGCCGTATATAAATATTATTATTATTATTTTGAACGGCAACTTAACACACACATACGTTAAAAAAAAAAAAAAAAAAAAAAAAAAAAAAAAAAAAAACAGGCCATTTAAGGTAGAATTCTGGTGAGAACACTGAATCCGTGGACCATATCTGTTGACAGAGACCATGAAAACCTATGAAAAAAAATTCCTGTAGCATATGCTGCTTTATGCTTCAGCATATCCAACTTGTTTGTGAGAGCCTCATACGTGAAAATATGTCCAAATATATGCGAAGTATAGATGGAAATTCTTCTTTTGAATCAGTTGAGATATAAAACTAGGCATTTAAGAAATTAAAAAGGTTGCCTCATTGTCGATGCCAACGTAGAAGAAAATATATATCACAAAATCCACTTTCCTGGAGGGTAATTATAGTGTTACGTGAAGGGGCACTGTAATTGGAGCTCGTAGGTTTGATCTCTATTGGGCGTGATGTCGTACGTGTTTAAAACTTCGAATATATATTATTTATCGAGTAATAATATATGTAATAGCACTCCTAACTAAGAACTAAGTTAGGATTAGTGGTCTCCATATTTGTTACAACTCTAGGTTGTTAGACTAATCCAACTAGAGTTAGGTTCCAACTATAATTTGTAAACTATCTTTATAAATTAAATGTATTCTAATCCCTCAAATTAATCAGAGGGAAAAACTAAAATCAAAAGCTTTCATGGTATCAAGACGCCAACAGGGTACATAACCCTACTCCATCCTCTTCTTTTTCATTCTCTTTTTTCCTGGCAATGGTGAACACCGCCACTGATGACAGCGGCACCTCCGCCACAACCACCGATTATCTTCCCTTCGCCACCCTCCTCCATATGATGACCATTAAACTCTCTTCTTCCAACTATCTTTTGTGGAAGAATCAAATTCTACCAATTCTTGAATCCCAAAACCTTCTCAAGTTTCTCGATGGATCAATACCACCACCATCCGCTGCCCATTGATCAGCAACTTCGAATGCTCTTAAATTCGTCTCTCTCTGAAGAAGCCATGGCTGTCACCGTCGGCACTACCTCCGCCACCGATGCGTGGAAAGCTCTCGAAGCAACTTCCAGCCACTCCTCGGAAACTCGTGAGTTGAGTCTTCGTGTCGATCTCCAAAACCTCACCAAAGGTTCGAATTCGGTTCAAGATTATGCAAGAAACTTCAAACACATCTGTGACCAACTTGCATCCATTGGTAAGCCCGTCAATGAATCCTTCAAATCGCAATGGTTTTTACGAGGTTTAGGCGCAGATTTCACAAACTTCTCAACGGCCTAAATGGCCTTAACCCCGATTCCTTTCTTCACGGACCTCATTCATCGAGCCGAGGCTCATGAAATTTTTTGCAAATCACTCTTATCGACCACTCCCGCTCAAGCCGCTTTCACAGCTTCTGCTTCGAACCGTGGACAAGGAACT
Source organism: Arctium minus (assembly GCA_954870635.1). NCBI lineage: Eukaryota > Viridiplantae > Streptophyta > Magnoliopsida > Asterales > Asteraceae > Arctium > Arctium minus. Next base: position 59,885,908 of record OX941088.1, on the reverse strand, counting down.
TATCGAGGTTCAGCTTCTCGTTGTGGAAACAACCTCTCAGGCCGTCGAGGCCGGGGTGGTCGACGTCCAACGTATGTTCCGAGATGCCAACTTTGTGGACGCAACGGTCATAAAGCCACTCAATGTCATGACTTTGTGTTTCAACGACGTACCGCTTCCTTTGCAAATCATGCAGAAACCTTTACCGCTTCCTCCTCAAATCCCAATATTTCGGATTGGTACATGGACTCCGGTGCGTCCGCACACATGACCCCTGCTGTCGGAAATATCAACAATGCCACACGCTATCAAGGTAATCATACCGTTATAGTTGGTAATGGTCATTCTCTTCCCATTAATCACATCGGACATCATAACGTCACACCTTCTATTCTTCTACGTGACATCTTGGTTGTGCCTAATCTAACTCGGAACCTCCTATCTATTAGTCGTCTCACACACGATTTTCCGGTTAATATCACCTTCTTTGATAAATTGTTTGTCATTCAGAAACGGAAGGACGGAACAACAATCGCAACCGGGAAATATGATGGTGGTCTCTATCGACTGCATTAGATAGATTCGGCTCTATTATCCGATCTAAATCAGTCGTCGCTTAAAGGATCTTTTCAGTTGTGGCACTCCCGATTAGGACATGTTAATAATGATGTGATTTCTGTTTTGAAAAAACAAGGCCGATTATCCGTCTCATCTCTATTACCGAATCCCACGATATGCGAACCATGTCAAGTAGCAAAAAGCCACAAATTACCGTTTGTTGTTGATCACAAACGTGCTTCTAAACCACTCGAAATTATACATTGTGATATCTGGGGTCCTGCTCCCGTTATGTCCTCGGAAGGATACTGATATTACATAATTCTTATCGATGATTATTCCCGATTCACGTGGTTTTTCCCGATGCACCTCAAGTCTCAAGCTTTCAAAATCTTTCAACAATTTCACATATTAGTCACAAACCAACTTGAGCAGTCCATTAAGATTTTTCACAGTGATGGAGGTGCGGAATTTACAAGTCATAAATTTCAACAATTTTTAGCAAGCAATGGCATTCTACACCGTCTCTCCTGTCCTTATACACCATCTCAAAACGGACGTGCAGAACGCAAACATCGCCACATTACCGAGACAGGACTCGCTATGCTTTTCCACTCCAAAGTACCACTCAAGTACTGGTTCACGGATTTTGCATCGGCCACTTACATAATCAATCGGATACCCAGTCCCATCTTGCAAAACAAAACACCCTATGAGCTCCTGTTTAAAATTGCCCCTAACTATGCTATTTTTCGACCATATGGATGTCAAGTTTTTCCGTGTCTCCGGAACTATATCAAGCATAAATTTGAAACTCAAAGTCGACCATGCATTTTTTTGGGATATAGTTCGAAATACAAAGGTTATCTATGTCTTGATAACACTACATCCTGCATATATATATATATATATATATATATATATATATATCACGCCATGCCAAGTTCGATGAGGAATATTTTCCATTTACCAACAACACCAGACCCACCAAACTTGAGTCCTTAGACTACCGTACCTTCCTTGATCCACAAAACGAACCGGCCGAACCCCTTAACCCATCACCTACCCGTTGTCCCAATCATACTACAAACACATGCCCACTTTGTCTCCCAAATGAGACACCATCATCAACACCACCCATCGACCCCACACGCTCGGTTCCCGAACCGAACCCATAACCCACACAACCACCACCACCGCAAACCACCCCTCCCACGCAACAGCACATACCTCTGACGCCTTCAACACACCCCATGCAAACTCGTGCCAAGTCTGGTATTTTTCAAACCTAAATACCCGACATTTTCTCTGAACATTCTAATGGACTCCTTCCCGTTCTTTTAGCCACTTCCGTCCCAAAAGGATACAAATCAGCCGCCAAAAACCCCGCTTGGATCACCGCCATGGACGATGAAATTCAGGCTCTAAAATCGAACAACACATGGGATTTAGTTCCACGACCTCGGGACACAAACATGGTTGGATCAAAATGGGTTTTTCGAACCAAATTCAAAGCCGATGGATCGGTAGAAAGACTTAAAGCTAGGCTCGTTGCCCAAGGCTTTTCTCAGGTTCCGGTCTGGATTTCACACAAACTTTCAGTCCCGTGGTTAAAGCTGCTACCGTTCGCCTCATTCTCATCATAGCCGTCATGCATAAGTGGAATCTGCGGCAACTTGATGTTAAAAACTCCTTCCTTAACAGTCTCCTGCATGAAACGGTATACATGGAACAACCACCAGGCTATATGGATGATCAACACCCATCCAACGTATGCCGCCTTAAAAAGGAAATTTATGGCCTCAAACAGGCCCCAAGAGCGTGGTTTAAGCGCTTTAGTGACTTTCTTACTGGAATTGGTTTTCAAAACAGTCGGGCAGACACTTCTCTTTTTATTTACAATCAAGGTAAGTCTCTTCTCTATGTTCTCGTTTACGTCGACGACATTATCGTTACCGGCAACGATAACCACCTCATTCAAAGACTGTTAAATCATGTGCAAAAAGTCTTCGCGATTAAAGACTTAGGTAAACTAGGATATTTTCTTGGGCTAGAGGTCACCTATACACCAACCGACAACTTTCTCGGTCAACAAAAATATGCTCATGATGTTCTCGTTCGAGCTCAATTACATGAAAGCAAACCCATCAGCACCCCAATGATTGTTGCTCAACATCTCAGCCAAACTGGAAAGTCGTTCAAAGAACCAACGCCATACCGATCCTTGGTTGGCGCAATCCAATATCTTACGATAACACGGACCGACATTTCTTACGCCGTGAATACAGTTAGCCAGTTCATGCATACACCAACGGATACTCACTTTCAAGTAGTTAAGCGTATTGTTTATGCCAAAAATCTCCCAAGGAAAATTTAAGGTAAATGTGGAGCTTGATCCAACCAAAGAAAGTAACAACAATAATCGTATGATTATAATAAAAATAAAGTAAATGAGACGAGAGAATTGGTGACGCGGATAACCCCTAAAATGGGTAAAAACCGCGGACGAGTGTGAGTCGTCGTGCACTATGGACGTCAACCAGGGACGTCGTCCTTGTTAACAAGTATTAAAAGTGAAATGTAATGTAAAACAATACAATAAAGTAAAGTTGGTCGTACGTCGTGTATAATTAGACTTCGGTCGTGCGTCGCGTAACAAATAGTAGTAGGCTTTGTGAATTTCGAGAGAGACTGAGCGAACTGGAGAGCGTAATTTGTGAGCTTCTAAGGTCTCGGAATCAGATGTTCGAATATGAGGTTCCATCTTCATATTTATACTCCATTTCTCTGTTGGCACGTTATGAATGCTCATTAATAGAATGATCGTTTAATATTGATGATTTCGTCAATTATGTCCGTTGCTACTGATGATAGTCTTCCGTTATAATCTTTAATCATAAATGTTTTTGAATCATGCATTAAACATCATATAACGTATGTTGTAGGTTAGTAACTGAAATAAAGTCGTACGACATCGTTTGTCGGACGGATACTTAGTCGCTTTAATCAAGGTAGATCAAAGGAAGGGCGTCGATTATCTCTCTGGTCGTACGACGATGGACTGTTGGAATTTCTACCCAAACAGTTTGCCCCCAAATTTAAAATTCAAGCGTCAAATTTTTGAAATTTAAATTTAAAAATCAAGACACATATCATAAAGAACGTGGGTAGTTCGCATGGAACTGAATCGATTTTGGTTCCAACTAAGTAATGACGTCATTTTCCAGCAAAATAGACGGTTTAGACAGCTAATATTGGACAGGTGTCACGTATTCATTGGATGTACTCGAAAGGTAGCCTGACACGGGCGACACATGTCGATTCGTCGACCGACGATTTGATTTTTTGGCGATTCACTTCCCATTTTTCAGTATAAATAAGGATTGCCTTCAATCCTTTCCTTTTTTATGCTTACCTTTCTAGAGATCACATACCTCCGGCGAGATTCACTTTTCGAGTGGTCAGAATCCTTTCCATTCTAAATTCGAGGTTTTAGTTCTATTTAAGGTACGATTTCCCGTTTTCCTTCTGTGTCAATTATATGCATAAGAAGTCTATAGCCAAGAAGCCTAGGAAAGCTTGGGACATACTTAGTTACTGGTGTGCGACCCTGAAAATCCCAGATTTTCAGATGTCGACTGAACCTGTAAGTATGTATAGGGAAGAAGAAAACCTAGATTATTTTCAAAAATTGGCTAAGATTCCAGATGGAATCAATCTGATGACTCCGGAAGATTTAAAGTCGGATGAGGTTCCGAAGGGGTACTGTGTTTTATACGAGTATCCCTTCAAGATAGGTTTTACTTGGCCATTTAGCCCTTTGGTCAGGGCATTTTTAGATGCGTTCGACTTGACGCCTGGACAGTTAATGCCTCAGTTCTGGCGAATTGTCCAGGTTATCGGGCGTCTTACGGCCGATTGGGAGGTTTCGTTCAATGTAAACGACCTCCTGACTGCTTATAGAGTTCGACCGGATAATTATCACCGGTACAGCCTATTCCCTCGATCGAAGGGAGATAACGTACTGGTTCATAATACCGCGGTGAACGACCGTGGTTGGAAACGTTACTACGTTTTCCTCTAAGTGGCGTCTGTGAGCGACGAAGACAGCCAATGGTTATCGTCCGGATGGAACGAATCGGGTAGGCTAACTGTTTTTGTCGTGCGTTTTTAATATATACTAATAATGTCTCTATTTGTCTGGCAGCAATTGAATTTACTAAAGTGAAGCCAAACAGAGATTCTCTCAACAAGATTCAGAGGATCTTGAAAAGGAGTATTTCCGATCGTTCGTTTGCTGTTCGGTCGAACGACGAGGAGGACGAGGTCGTTTTCGTAGCCGAAGCGATGTCCGTCAAGGGTTCTCATCAAGAAGAAGAGAGGGAGGAAGAGAGAGAAGAAGAGATGACCGGTAAGTCGCTTGACAGTATTTTGTACCTTTACATCGCACGTCATTTCTTTTTTAACTTGCTCTCTTCATTCAGAAGACGCAGCTGCGAAGTCATCTGCCCTTAAGCGAGCCGAACAACTGGAGCTTGCTCGTCAAGGCAGAGAAAAATCCAGGAAGAGATATGCCCCTTCTACGGGGGTAGATATCAGACGCGTCCGAGGAAAACCTCGATCCTCACCTAAGAAGACGGGTGACGCTGCTATGTCGTCCCTTGCAGGGATGACACCGTCGAAAGGAACCGTCGCTGGGGTCGAGCTTGAAGGCTCGACTCATGTGACGAAGGATGTCCCAATGTCGGGGATGTCGGGCGTTGACAAGCCCTTTCATGCACCTTCTTCCTCTTCTAAGGGTGAGGAGAAGAATAAGGAGAAAGTGGGAGAGACGACATTCAAAGTCACTCTCCCATCTGATTTTATGGTTAATGACGTCCTTGAAAGGGACGTCATTTTTCCACATTTAGGAAAATTCCTCCTCCCGACCTTCTACGACCGATATAAGGAGTCTCGAGTTGAGGACACGGGGGCACACGCCGCTGGTCTCTCTTTCATGGTACGTCTTACTTATTTCTTACTCCCTTAATTATATTTCTTTTTATTAACCCTTTCTTTGATGTCGTGCAGGCTTTCCAGGCCTGTTTGAGCTTCTTCGCTCAGATGGAAGGTCTCAGGACGTCCTTCCCTGAGGTCAAGAAAAGGGCTGACGAGGCTCTTGAGAGGGAGATGATTGCCCTGAAGGCGGTCGAGTCCGAGAAGGCAAAGGTCGAGGGCCTTAAGTCTGAGCTCTCCGATACCCGAAGTCTACTAGAGATTTCGGATCGTGAGAAAGTTAAGCGTAGGGATCATATCCTTGAGCTTGAGGAGTCGTCAACCGCATTGGAGGTCGAGAAGATCAGGGCCGTCACTGCTTCTGCTACTTCTGCTGATGAAGTTGCGTCCCTCAAGAAGAGGGTCGAGGAGCTAGAAGGCGACGTCAAGGACCTGGAAACTGAGAATAGGAAAATCGAAGCCTTTTCTCGCTTCACGGCACGGGCTGCCTTGATGAGGCGTCATCTAACTGGGAAAAATCCTATGGCGTCGGCCGCTGAGGAGCTCAAGACCTACCTTGACACCGTGGGGACTGAAAGGGACCTTGACGAAGATGATGAGTTAGAGGGAAGTGACGATGGAGAAGAGGCGGCAGCAGCAGAGACTGATGTCGTGCAGGAACAGTCTGACGTTCCTACTTCTTAGCTTTTTGGATCTATTATCTAGGGGTCGGCCGTCTATGGCCGTCCCTTAACTGTGTAATTTTCTCTTGTAATGACAAAGTCTCTTTTGTACATCGATGTTTGTTACTTGCTTTTCTTTGTCAAACCTATCTCTTATCACACGTCGAGTAATTTTAAAATATAAACACAGTATATCATACGTTCGACCAAACCATCATTCATTAACATGCTATAATGAAATCGATTGAGATCCACGATCGACCAAATGCAATCTAAATATTGAACGTAAAATGCAAAATTTAACTTTTATCAATGATTACGACTGACCGTATACTTGCGATCGTGTGAGTATTACTCGATATAAAGGTTTTAACTAAGTCGTGCGTCCCTGCGAAAAACAACATTAGTGGGGTGGTCGTTGGCTTGACCAATGACCCTCTGATACTTAAGTCAGTAATCTTCCTTAAGAAATAATCCAAGGAAATAAATTCGGAATTTAAAAGAAATACCTCTTTAAATGAACTGCGTTCCAACTTCGTGGGATATCTCGACCGTCGAGGGTTCGGATTTTATAAGCTCCCTTTCCCACGACGTCATAGATTTGGTAAGGGCCTTCCCACTTAGTGAAAAGTTTACCTGCATTGAGCTCTTGAGTGTTTTGAAACACTCGACGTAGGATATAGTCGCCTTTTTGGATAACTTTGATCTGGACATTTTTGTTGAAATGTCGCTCGACCGCCTGTTTCTGTGACGCCATGCAGATGTATGCTACCTCTCTAAGTTCCTCTAAGACGTCGAGGTCGTAGCTTAGGTCGACCAAGTTATGCTCAACGGATGTATGTCTTGAAGTGGGTAGTTGTACCTCAATAGGTAACACAGCTTCGCATCCATAGACTAAGGAAAAGGGAGTTTGTCCTGTGGACGTACGTGGTATCGTACGATTAGCCCATAGAACGAAAGGTAATTCTTCCACCCACTTTCCTTTGGCAGCTTTGATTCTTTTCTTGATTGGATTGATAATAGTTTTATTGCTTGACTCGGCTAGTCCATTCGACTGTGGATATCGAGGTGTAGATGTTACCAACTTGATGTTTCTTTCTTCACAGAATCTTCGCGTCCGACCACTTATAAATTGCGTCCCATTGTCGCACGTTATTTCGGAAGGAATTCCGAACCTGCAAATAATGTTAGTTTGGATAAAAGAAACGACTTCTTTGTCCCGAACCTGAGAGAAAGTCGCTGCTTCTATCCATTTAGAGAAATAATTTGTTAAAACTAGAAGAAATACCTTTTGCCCAGGGGCAGGTGGTAATTTCCCAACGATATCCGCTGCTTCTATGCATGTTTATGAGACATACATGCGTATCGCTGACATGCGTCGCACGACTGTACATACATGATCGCATCCTGTCTTAATGTCGGCCAATAGTAACCTTGTCGCGATATCCTGTTGGCTAGACTGCGACTTCCTGAGTGATTTCCACATTCACCCTCGTGCATATCTTGTAGGATTTTCTGGACTTGCATCTTGTTGGTAATACATCGTAGATTCAAACCAGTCGAAGATCTTCGATATAATTGTCCTCTGATCATGACGTACCTTGATGCTTTAAACCTGACCTTTCTTGCTTCCATTCTGTCATCAGGCAATTGATCGTTCTCTATATAATTTTTAATGTCGTCCGACCAGGAGCTTTCTTCCTCAATTGATGCGACCAGAGTATTACCGTCGTCTTTGATTGTTGGTGTTGCAAGGTGGACTATATTAGGATATTGTCGAATATCGTTTGACTAAGTGTTGATCCCAAGTTGGCTAATGCGTCAGCTTGAGTGTTCTGATATCTTGGTACCTGTTCGACTATGAAGCGAATGAACTTCTTTGCTTCTTCCTTTACTATTTTATAATAAGCAATCATCCTTGAGTCTTTTGCTGCAAATTCTCCATTAACTTGGTTAACAACTAGGGACGAGTCGCTCCGGACATGTAAACATGTTGCCCCCAAGTCATGAGCAATTTTCATTCCTGCAATCAGTGCTTCGTATTCTGCCTCATTATTTGTTGCCTTGAAGTCGCACCATATGGAGTACACTATTTTGCCCCCTTGTGGGGACTCTAGGACGACACCCAGGCCTGTTCCTCGTATGTTCGACGAACCATCGACGTCGAGCGTCCAAGTAGTGTCGTGCAAAGTCGCCACAATTAACTCGTTGGACGTCGTCGCTTCTTCTAGTTTTGGATTGAAATCTGTAACAAAATCTGCCAAGACCTGTGATTTGATCGCCGTGTTGGGCTTGAAATCCATATCATAATTGCCGAGGTAGATGCTCCATTTAGCTAATCGTCCTGTTAGTTCAGGTTTTCTTAACACAGACTTTAATGGAAAGTTAGTTACCACAGTTATAGGATGTGATTCAAAATAATGTCGTAGCTTCTTAGCAGCCATGACTAACGAAAGCAAGAGTTTTTCTATACACGAGTACCTGGTTTCAGCGTCTAGTAGAGTTTTACTTACATAGTAGATTGGCAATTGTCGTCCGTCGATTTCTCGTATAAGGACTGCACTTACCGAATTAATGCTGACGGCCAGGTAGAGTTGAAGAGCTTCATCTTTCTCAGGTTTAGAGAGGAAGGGAGGTGATGTCATGTATTTCTTGAGTTGTTGCAACGCCTCCTCATGCTTATCAGTCCAATCGAATCCTTGGTTTTTTCGCAAGACATTGTAAAATAGGTGGCATTTGTCGGATGACCGAGAGATGAATTTGTTTAATGCTGCTACACGACCTGTTAGACGTTGGACTTCTTTAAAATTTCTGGTCGCTTTTATCTCGATAATCGCCTTGATTTGATCTGGATTAGCTTCGATTCCTCGTCGTGTGACCATGTAACCGAGGAATTTGCCAGCTCGAACTACAAAAGAACACTTCGTCGGATTTAACTTCATTTTGTATTCACGCAAAATATCGAACGACTGCTTCAAATGTCCTATATGATCGTCCATATGTTTCGATTTGACGAGCATGTCGTCGATGTATACCTCCATAGTGTCGCCCAAATGTTCTTTGAACATCATATTCACTAGTCGTTGATACGTCGAACCTGCATTCTTAAGACCAAAAGGCATTACTTTATAACAATAAATACCTTTATCTATCATGAAGGCCGTTTTTTCCTGATCATCGGAATGCATCAATATCTGGTTATATCTAGAATATGCATCCATGAAGGTGAGCAATTCGTGTCCAGCTGTAGCGTCGACCATAGAATCGATGTGTGGCAACGGAAATGGATTTTTTGGACAGGCCTTGTTAAGGTCTGTGAAATCAATGCATACTCCCCATTTGCCATTTTTTTTTGGACGACAACAACGTTGGCGAGCCAATCTGGATATTTGACTTCTCGTATCTTTCCTGTTTTAAGCAAATTATCAACTTCGTCGTTGATAACTTTATTTCTTTCAGGATTAGGCAATGGAGGGGGCACGTTCCAAGCACCGGCATAAGCATTCGTAGTCCTCATCACATTGTTTCCATTCTGGTTTCTTAGATTCTCGATGGTTTCATACGCTTGTCGAGCCTGGGCTGTTAGGGCGTCAATACGAGCACGAGCAACAATCAGCTCCATGTTCATCTGGGCTACAACATGATCTTGGGTTCTTCATCTGGGCCACAACCTGATCTTGGGTTCCTTGGAATGCCATTATCCTGAGTAATTACAAAAAAGAGGACACTCGAAGGAAAGCGTTAATACTTCGTAAGATTATCGAAGATTTTCTTTGGATGGGGTCCCACGGATGGCGCCAAACTGTTTATGCCAAAAATCTCCCAAGGAAAATTTAAGGTAAATGTGGAGTTTGATCCAACCAAAGAAAGTAACAACAATAATCGTACGATTATAATAAAAATAAAGTAAATGAGACGAGAGAATTGGTGACGCGGAAAACCCCTAAAATGGGTAAAAACCGCGGACGAGTGTGAGTCGTCGTGCACTATGGACGTCAACCAGGGACGTCGTCCTTGTTAACAAGTATTACAAGTGAAATGTAATGTAAAACAATACAATAAAGTAAAGTTGGTCGTTCGTCGTGTATAATTAGACTTCGGTCGTGCGTCGCGTAACAAATAGTAGTAGGCTTTGTGAATTTCGAGAGAGACTGAGCGAACTGGAGAGCGTAATTTGTGAGCTTCTAAGGTCTCGGAATCAGATGTTCGAATATGAGGTTCCATCTTCATATTTATACTCCATTTCTCCGTTGGCACATCTTGAATGCTCATTAATAGAATGACCGTTTAATATTGATGATTTCGTCAGTTATGTCCGTTGCTACTGATGATAGTCTTCCGTTATAATCTTTAATCATAAATGTCTTTGAATCCTGCATTAAACATCATATAACGTATGTTGTAGGTTAGTAACTGAAATAAAGTCGTACGACATCGTTTGTCGGACGGATACTTAGTCGCTTTAATCAAGGTAGATCAAAGGAAGGGCGTCGATTATCTCTCTGGTCGTACGACGATAGACTGTTGGAATTTCTACCCAAACACGTATCCTTCGATATGTAAAAGGAACCATTACATCCGGACTAACCTTCACGCACTCACCCTCTATTACGTTATCTGCCTTCTCTGACGCAGATTGGGGAGGATGTCCCGACCCTTGGCGATCAACAACGGGGTATGCAATTTTTCTTGGCCCAAATCTTGTAACATGGAGCTCAAAGAAACAACACACGGTCGCCCGCTCAAGCTGCGAATCCGAATATCGTGCCCTCGCAAACACAGCCGCCGATACTGTCTGGCTAACCCATCTTCTCACTGAGTTGCGACTACCATTCACGAAACCACCAAATCTTTTTTGCGATAATAAGAGTGTACTTTTCATCAGTCAGAATCCGATAGCCCATAAACGAGCTCGCCACATTGCACTTGATTATCACTTCATTTGGGAACTAGTTCAACACGGTCAACTCTCTACAAAGTTCGTTCCAAGCAAGCTCAATGTTGCTGATCTCTTCACCAAGAGTTTACCAAAACCAATGTTCCTTCTTTTTCTGTCCAAGCTTTGCGTAGTTCCAAGAACCCACGTCACGCTTAAAGGGGGGTAATAGCACTCCTAACTAAGTTAGGATTAGTGGTCTCCATATTTGTTACAACTCTAGGTTGTTAGACTAATCCAACTAGAGTTAGGTTCCAACTATAATTTGTAAACTATCTTTATAAATTAAATGTATTCTAATCCCTCAAATTAATCAGAGGGAAAAACTAAAATCAAAAGCTTTCAATATGAAAACTTACACATATTACATAATTCATTTTACTTGGAAGATATTTGAACCAACCTTTTAGGTAGTACTACATTGGAGTTCATGGGCATAAAGGCATAAACCCTCCGTCTGCTCATCCCTACGTTTACAAAACATAAACGACATTTGGATCCAACATGTACTAGTATAGGATGCCTCTACAAATCAATTGTTATGAATAAAATAGCCAACCCACCCCGTGAATGAATGGTAGTATAGATTAGTGGATATATACATAAATACACACACATACATATAGACTTACATTTACACACATACATGCACTTATATACATATATCCTACATATTGACTAGCCTGGCTTCTTAGGTTGCGCTATCACCATCCAGTAAATCATCCCTTATCTCGTGATCCTTGTCCTTCTTCTTCGATCAATTTGATGCGCCTTATTCATCCTCTCATAATACACCTCACCCACGACATTTTTACGGTATAAATATTATTGGATGTGGCTGCATGATCAGCCTAGTGATTTTTATTTTACAAAGATTATAAATCTAGTGAAATTACAAATTATGGTGCTACTACATATTTCCATGGAGTTGATGGAAACTAGTTTAAAATCATCTCGAGTTACAAGAAAGCGAATAACGCATAACAAATTCGAGAAATAATCCATGAAGGAATTATTAATGTACGTTCAATTGGAAATCATGTGTGACGGTTGTCATTTTTCAAACTGAGGCATTAGATACATTAATAAAAGGCATTGTCCATTTGATTGTATTTATCTATATTACATGTTACTTAGGGGTTGTTTGGGATTGCTTATTTGAAGGGCTTTTTAGCTTATTGCGATTTGGCACCGCAGATAAGCTATTTTGAGTGTTTGGATGGAACAAAAAGAAAACAGATTATAGCGGTGCCAAACCGCTGAAAAGCCATTTTTGATAAGTCATTTTGTTGTAACTTATGACTTATTTCAAAAGTGCTTATGACTTTTTTGGTTCTTTTATATGTATAAGCAATCCTAAACACCTTTAAATAACAACTTATTAGCTTATTACGTTTTGGTACCACAATAAGCTAATCCAAACACTTTTTAAAAAACTCCGATTTGGCACCACATAAGCTGATAAGCACTTTTCCAAATAAGCACTTTTCCAAATAAATAAGCAATCCCAAACACCCCCTTATATGCATAATGATTACTTATAATATTGTATCCTACACATTTCTTTGTACTTATGTTGAACTAGTATGGTTGATACTATCATATGTACGATCTACAATTCTGAAGGCTATCACCGATGGACAAATCTGTCGGACCTACAATTCTGAAGGCTATATATGGTTGATTTGTAACCCTCGATTCTACATCAATTAATGAGTTATGTTCTTTGTTCTATGCCATTTGAACTTGACATTTTAAAATGAACATTATGTGCATTCTTGATCTATCACATATGAAGATGATGTTATAAAATCAACAATATGTCCACACATTATTCATAATCGCATGCACTCATGATATGAACACGTATGAAAATCACCTTAATGATATATTCAACTAGAACAATAAAACATGTTACATGCAACACATATGTTCATACACATTTGAGAGTGCAAAACCAACTTATTAAAAGTATGTATAATTCACATCAATTACGTGCAACACATGTGTTCACAAATGTTCAATATGTGCACAATTGTTTCCTATATGCTAATGAACATAAGGATGAACACCACACACACCCAACTCCTCCATAAAATGAAAAAAAAATATATTTTACGAATGAACCTCTATGATCAACGATGTAGACACGAAACTAACAAGATGCTTAATTATTTGTTCCCATATGTTCATTAATGGTTAGGAATGAAAAGATCATAAAACTAAATAATCAAAACCCTCATTCCTATTAAGTAGATTTCCATTATACATAATAACGGTGGACGTTGTTGCATTCATTTGTTGTGACATTGATACGATTTGGGAATTAAGATGAATATGGACAAAGATTTGAATTGAAACCACTAGCGACTTAAATTCTTGTAATGTTCATATGATTTTAGCATGAAATTGATTGTGGAATTTTTTTTTGAAATCAAACAATTAGCTAGAATGGTTGAATTTTAATTTTTGTAACTCCAACAAAAGTAAATTAAATATTTTTTAAATTATGATTTCCCTTTCTACCCTTTGTCATTAATTACACATACAATCAAAACAACACATCAAGATGCAATTCTATTGGTTGGTTTAGGTTCACAAAGATAACAACCTCCAACTCTCTCTCTCTCTCTCTCTCTATATATATATATATATATTCACACACACACACACACATATATATAGGCGAAGGATCATGTGAGAAGTTAAGTTAACTTGAGAAGCGTAAGAAGTCGATATGAACCCTTGATCACTTATAATCTCAAAGTCACCCATGAATCACGCTTCATAAGAGAATCGATCTCGTGCATCTCGTTAATCTCAGTACATCTCATACTAATGTGAATCCAACTATTTATAACCACTTCTCACGTTTGTCATGTTAACTCAAATTCTCACCGGAATCCAACCTTATATATATATATATATATATATGTATATATATGTATGTATATATAGAGGGAGGTTCAAGGAAAACCTCAAAAAAATGGAAAACTGAAGAACACTCTAGTAGCCATTCATCTGGACGGTATGCACTTGTGCATACAAGTAATATATAACATGCACACGTGCATATGCACATGTGCATAACAACCAAAAAAACTAATTAATTACTTGTATGCACAAGTGCATACCGTCCAGATGGAAGGCTACCAGAGTGTTCCTCAGTTTTCATTTTTTTGAGGTTTTCCCCTGAACCTGAACCTGAACCTGAACCTGAACCTGAACCTGAACCTGAACCTGAACCTGAACCTGAACCTAAACTTATTTATATATATATATATATATATATATATAAAGAGAGAGAGAGAGAGAGAGAAAGAGAGATGAAGGTTCAAACAAGAGTGCTAACTATTTAAGAAAACAAGAAAATAACAAATCATGTACATATGTGATTTTACATTAAGGGCAAAAATTGGGCGCAGACGACTTTGGTGTTTTCTTAAATAGTTAGCGTTATATATATACATATATAGGGTCAGGTTCAAAAGAAAACTTCAAATAAATGGAAAACCGAAAAACCACAAAAAACGAATGAAAAAATATGAGTATGGATGTCAAATTAACGAGAAAAATATGATCGTTTATTTGGTGTAATTTATTTCGAATAAACAATAGGGGTTGAGGTGTTTTTAATTGAAAAATTATTGTTGTAACCGTCCGTTTAATCATATCCATCAGATCATATAATCTAACAGTTGATAATGTATTTTTTAGTTTTTTCATTTATTTGAGGTTTTCTCTTGAATCTCAGTGTATATATATATATATATTTAAATATATAGGGGTTGTTTAATTTGCAACCCTTAAAAAGGTTGCAAACCTTGCAACCCACATCTTAACCGTCAGATTCATGATCGGCGATTACAATAGATATGGGGTCCAATATTTTTAATTAAAAAAAAAGAAAAATAAAAATAAAATAACCGTCGATCATGAATCAAACGGTTAAGATGTGGGTTTTAAGGGTTGCAATCTTTTTCAGGGTTGCAAAATATCCTTCCACTATATATATATATATATATTTTCTTGTTTTTTTTAATTAAAAATATTGGGCCCCATATCTATTTTAACCGCCGATCATGAATCCGACGGTTAAGATGTGAGTTGCAAGGTTTGCAACCTTTTTAAGAGTTGCAAATAAAATAACCCATATATATATATATATATGTGTGTGTGTGTGTTTGTGTTTGTGTTTGTGTTTGTGTGTCGGGGTAGGTTGATTGTGGATGCCGATATAGAATTGATTTAAGATTTATCTAACCAATTACCAACCGGCCAAGAGTCCAAGACCTGACTCGTCACCTAATTTATTTAGGCACGCCTACATGTGGTTCACATGTTTCTTTTAAGTATTGAATTGATAATACGGACAATTAGTGAACACCACATTCAAATTTTTAGAATTGTATACTAAAAAAAAAGAATAGAGAAAATACAAGTGAACATAATTTATTTAAAAGAGTAGAGATTTGGGATAAAAATCTCGTGTCCCAAATTATCATGTGTCATTCATGTCCTACAATCACATGAATATACGTCATCGGAAAGAGAATATACATTTGAATTAAATAAAATCGAAAATATATAAAATCTGATGTGTTTTAATTTCATTGGTCGAACATGAATGAGACATGAGATTTTGAGACAGGAGATTTTTATTCAGATTATTGGCTGGTAATCCTGCACATTCTAAACTTGTTGAATGAGTATTTATTTCGATTTTATCATTATATTACAATTTGGACCCTAAGGTTTGTCATTTTTATTATAGAATACAAAAGAAGCTTCCACTTATGTAATTTGTCTTGGATATGGTTCCTCATCTTAATTATTTTAAACAAAAACAAAGTCAAAGTTTCAAACACCAAGATCTCTCTTTCTCCCCCCCCCCCCCCCCCCCCCCCATCTCCTCACTCTCTTAAAAATTGATCGGCCTCCCAATAGTCACAACTCCGACGTCCCACAATCACAACCACTACCCCTTTGAGCCGTCGTGGCCACCACCCCCTACATCGCCCGTCCCTATGTTTGTTGGGTTTTCAATAACATATCCCTGAGATCGTCCCTGAACCATAGCAGAAATTTTCGTCCCTAAGATCGTCCCGAGTTTTTTGGGTTTCAATAGATCGTCCCAAGTTTGTTGGGTTTCAAAAACTCGTCCCTGAGATCGTCCCTGAACCATACAGGCCGACCCTGACTTTTCGGAGGCCTTGTGTAATAAAATAAATGTGGCCCTATAATATTTCAGTTATATGATCTGTTAATACTTTTGTTACTTAATTCAAAATTAAATAATTAAAGTTTAGAATATATGTGGAATTATAAAATAATTATAAAAAAAGTCAAATAAAAATTAAACTATTATTTATATCGTTAAGTTAATGCTCATAAATCTCCAATGATTAATCTATTAATAACAATAAAAAGCCAATTAGTAATAAAATTACAAATAATCATATTATAAGAACAAACGTACAATATATATAATTATATACTAGTCATATACCCACGCACGATGCGGCGCGAAGTATCTAATCGAAACCGAGAACTTGAAATGACAATCATGTTTCATTTTTTGTTCTATTTTCTTCCTTCTCGATGGTAATTTGATAGATCTAGTTATTTACCCACTGCATTGCAACGGAATGTAAAGTTGACGTAAAGTGAGACTGAAAAAGAAATGAAAAGTTTATAAGTAAAACATGGTTTAAAAACATTAAGGTATAAATCAATAATGTTAAATATAATAAATGTATGAACATTGGACATATCCATTTATCTAAAGTGTATACCAACTAAACAGAAAACCCAACATCATCTCATTGACGGATGATCCAATGTTGTCAAACTCTCTGAAAAAAGGGAGAACAGAGAAGTATCAAAACCCAACTGCATAATCTAAAGAACCAACAACAAACATATACTTGTATCAGCCTCGAGTCCCTTCATTTTCTTTCAATATATTGGTTTATGTATTACCTCACATATAGAAGAGAATGGGTATAACAATGGTTTAGATTTAGAGATTGACACATAAATGAAATGGTTGGGCCTTAATGAGAAATACACCCCAATGTTCAAATGTCGCATGAAATCTACATATACATCATGTACCCCAAACTCAAAGGTTTTAATAATAAAACGATGTATAAAAATGAAAATAACGATTAGGTCTCAACCAAATATCTTACAAACTAACGTCATTTCACATTCCCTTTTGAGTATCTGGACACGGTAGTTGCATCATCCAAATAGTTTGGATGATCATTCTGGTAAGATTGTGATCAAAACCGGCAATGATACCCCGTGAAACAAATTCATGGTTAACTTTCCCAATTTCATGTGGACCATTATTGTCTCACACTCGTCACTCCTACCGTGTGTAAGATACCCATTCCAGAATCAATAACATGTCGACCCTCATATGCATTGAACTTTTGACTCGAAGCATGCAACCATCATCGTAATAAAATAGACATTTAGGTGTCGTTTGTTTTTTAAGAGGTCTAAAGTCTGAAGTCTTATTTTAGTTATGATTAATAAGAGGTGGTGTGTAAAAATGTTTGAACGATTCAGACTTAAGATCTATTAAGAGGTTTTTAAAAAAAACAAACAACACTTTAATCTCAATTACATGTCATAAAATACATGTATAGAAATCAACGATATTCGATGAATCCTTTTATTATCGTGAGAAGTAGTAATTCTATACAAAAATTCAAGAAAATTCCCCTTAGTCCTGTCTTATGCTAAAGCAAACTTAAGGCAACAGAGTGATTATTTAACCTGAATAAGTCGACATTGAGCGAAATACGAGTGTATACATACCAACGCAAGTACCCTAATCAAACTCTTAGCTAACTAAAGTCTTAATCGGGTCTCTTCACTAATGGAAGAAGTCGATCGAAGTCGACTCTTGAAATAACAACTTAACTCGTGCGATAAGTTGGGTTAAAACCCAAACAGTCCCCATAAGATCAATCAACAACATCCCAAAACATTCCCTAATGGACTTGCAGATTAGCTAAACATGGATGCCAACAACATTTTCTTTCAATAATTTAATCTCCACTACAAAGACTAAATTCCATATCATGCTACCAATCACAAATCCATGACACAAGGAGATTCTAATTTATCAAGTATGGATGCCAACATAATTTTCGTAATATTTTAATTTCCACTAACTATAAAGATACCAATCACAAATCAAATATACACACAACAACCTACGATTTGTTATGAGGATTTTCTTCAAAATGTTAACAGGTAAACGACATAAACCGATTGGATTTGATACCCATTTTCCTCGTCCATAAACTGAAAGAAATCTGGAAATTGAAACATTTCCAAAAGGTCATTTAACCAAATGACCCAATAAAGATGCCCTTTGGCAAAGTAATTTTCCATTATTTGTGACTTTATTAGGGAAGAAAGTAAATACAACCAAACAATTGGGCTTGAATGTAAGCCAGAAACCTTGTAACATAATGAAATGCATGAACATATTCCATGCCACATCAGCAAGACTTGAAAATTTAAACTACATCTTCATTTCAACTCAAATCCCAAATTTTTGTCCTTCAATGTTATGAGTAAATAACTTGATTGTTGTCTAACTTTTACATCATTTTAGTAAAAGTTAACTTTATATTTGCATGTATATCACATTTTAGATATTGAAGTAAAAAATCTATTGCGCTAAGTGTTTCAATTCAAATATTGAAATGAAGAAGGAAGCATGAACTAATTTTAATGCTTCCAAAGACCTTCACCATGGAATCATATCTGGTGATGTTATAAACCAGAAGTGAACCAATAGCACCTATGTAGTATAACCTTGTTATAGATCTAAACGATTCCTGCCCCGCCTGACATGACAAAAAGAAAAGAAGAATTGACAAAGTTGAATAGAAATTTAATGACAGGTCATAAGACTACCTAAAAAGAGTTGATTAAGTGCGAAAACAAGAAAATTTTGACACCTATAGAGGAGGGAAAAAAAGAGGCAATAACAAAACGTGTCCCATTTCTGCAGCTTTATTGGTTTGTTGTCAATTGTTGTCATTCTCGCACCAAATTCAACACCAATGGTAAAATCATGAAGTGGCTGAAAACGCTTGTCTGTGAACTGTAGAAGAAGGCATGATTTTTTAACCCCTGCATAGTAAAGATGTCAGTTGGTGTTTCCTCCTTCGATGATGGCAGTACATGTTACATTTTTTAAATACGAAGAACTTATTTGGACATATGCAACAATTTTAGTTAAGCACATCTGAGCGATCTCGACGTTTGAAGCTTCATCATCGGAATAATCCAGCCAGAATTCTTCTTCTGCCAGTAAAGCTGTTCCATTCACTCTTTTCTCAGCCAGCTCCAATTTCCTTATGTAAAAAGTTGAGTCCTTAACGTTCTGCTCTACACTCCTTTGAGATGTGACCCGGTTTTCCACAGTTGTAGCAAGCAGTAGACTTTGGCTCAGGCACTTTGACTGTTGAACCAGAAGTTAAGCGAGAAGTGTTGGAACTCGATCGAGGTTGGAACTTTTTTTGGTAGTGTTGAGAGAGAAGGATCATAGCTTTCTGTAAATCCTCGCCATCATCTTAAGTTGATCCGGTGTAAGATTATCAGACAACGCTTGTTCAGTTAATTGCTTTGAGAGGAGAGCAACCGGGTCTACTGACTTCTTCTTTTTCTCAAGTTTTACCTTCTTTTCTATCACCAGGCTCTCATCAGTCATCAAAATCTCGTATAATTCTTGGATTTACATAGTGGAGATTCTGACATCGTTCCTCAATCTGTGGCATGATTTATTCCATTCTAGTTGCAATATGTTGAGAAACTTCAGATTTGTCTCAAGCTCAGTCTTTTCAACCTTAATCTTCCGAAGATCATTGATGACGGCACAAAATCGATCAAACATAGCTTTCAGTGACTCCCCATCTTTGGCTTTGAATTCTTCAAAATTATTCATGTATCGCGTATGCCTGAGTTGAGTAGCTACTGAAGAACCAAGCATAATCTTCTCAAGTTGTTGCCACATCAGATTAGGATGAGTTTTGAAACAGTCAATCCTGTTGTATACAGAGTTTGGCAAGGCCAACATTAGATTTGCTTTAATATCCCGATCAGCTTGATATGCAGTCAACTCATCTTGTGAATACTCTTTATTGGGCTTATACATTCCAGAAGCCAATTTAGGTCTATCAAACAGTCCTTCAGATAAAATTGTCATCATGTCATTTCCATTCTTTTGTCGTTCAATGAAGTTTAGGAACCGATCTTGCCACTGTGTAAATTCATTTTCGTCTATTAGCACTGGAGGTCGATTTTCTGAACCCAGAGACATCATGAGGTCACTCGTGTAGAACTTAGCTTGAAAAGCAAACTTTGAAGAATCCATTGCTGATGTATCAGAAAAACAAAAATCAGATTGAATTGAAAAAATTCGAAAAATATTAAAAATTGAAAATTTGAAAAAAACTTGTTATGACATAAAAGATTACTCATAAAAGATTACTCATTATATGTGGTGGTAAAACGAGCGTCCTACACTTCCTTCCGTACAACGCTTCAAACGACACCATACCAATACTTGAGTGATAACTGTTGTTGTAGGCGAATTCCACTAACGGAAGGTGGGAATCCAAACTTCCCCCGAAGTCGATGACACATGGCCTTAGCATGTCTTAAAGTGTTTGGATGGTCCTCTCGCTCTGTCCGTCAGTCTGGGGATGGTATGCGGTACTCAACTTTATTCTGGTGCCCAACTACTTTTGCAAGCAATCCGAAAAATGGGAAGTGAAATGGCTATCCCGGTCGGACACAATAGAGAGTGGTACCCCGTGACTTGAGATCACCTCATCTATATAGATTTTAGCCAATCTGTCGATAGGTAGAGTTTCTCGCATTGATAAGAAATGTGCACTTTTGGTCAAACGATCCACGATCACCCAAATTGGGTCGTGACTCATCAAGGACTTCGGTAGCTTCGTTACCAAGTCCATGGTGATGTGCTCCCACTTCTATTCTGGTATCTCTAAGGATTGCAAACTACTGTAAGGCCGTTGGTGTTCCGGCTTCACTTGTAAACAAGTTATGCATCACTCCACGTAACTGGCTACATCCAATTTCATTACTGGCCATCAATAACTTAGTTTCAGGTCCCGGTACATTTTCGTGCTTCTCGGATGAATATAATACTTGGACTTGTGTGCGTCTTCCAACAACAAGTCCCGACACCCTCGATCTTCGACACCCAAATTCGTCCTTGGAAAAGTTTCAAGCCCCTTCCGTCATCGGTCAACTGAAGGTGTTGCTTCACCATCGCTTCACCCTTTAGATTTGGTTCAAGAAGTGCTTTTGATTGGGACATCTTGATTCTGTCGATTAGGCTTGAGACGACTTAACCCTTGCAAAGGTAGCTTGAACGCCACTACCAAACTCTTTCCGGCTCAAAGCGTCTGCCACGATGTTCGCCTTTTCGGGATGATAACTAAGTTCACAATCGTAGTATTTGAGTAGCTCTAGCCATCTCCGCTGCCGCATATTCAATTCCTTTTGGTCGAAGACATACTTTAGACTTTTATTATCGGTAAAAAGGGTATACTTCGTGTCGTAAAGATAATGTCGCCATAATTTCAATGCGAACACTACCGCCGCTAGCTCAAGATCATGGGTTGGGTAGTTTTTCTCATGATCCTTCAATTGCCTTGATGCATAAGCTATCATTTTCCCCCTTTGCATCAAAGCACACCCCAAAACCATCTTGGACGTGTCGCTATAGACCACAAAATCCTTCGTCCCCTCGGGTAGGGACAAGATTGGTGCCTCGCATAATTTCCTTTGTAGAGTCTGAAAGGCTCGCTCTTGACTTTCGGTCCAAAGGAACATCACATTTTTCCTTGTCAAAGATATAAATGGAGAAGCAATTATGAAGAAGTCCTGAATGAACCTCCGATAGTAGCCGGCTAAGCCCAAGAAACTCTGAATTTCCATGGTGGTCTTATGTGGTTCTCAATTCGTCATTGTAGATCCTATAAATAGTGCAATCACAAATGTTAGTCATATGATTAGATTTATCAATAAATGATTTAAGGTTTGCAGAGAGAATTTCAATATGAATGAGTAAACATTCTAATGACCATTCTTCCTAAAACCCTAAGAATAAACCTATTTATACCAAGGGTCTAAACCCTAAGGTCTAAGGCCCAATAAGCCAAACCAAAGCTTAAATGACAAATTAAAGGCTTTTACAACGCTTTTAAATAAAACCAATTAAACTCTATAAATGCGTTATACAACTTTCAACGCACTAGGACTTTCAGTCCTAACAATCTTCCCCTAAAGTTGAATAAGGCATTTATCATCTTGAAACTTCAGACTTGGTCTTCTCTCCCTCTTGAATCTTTGAAAAACTTTGGTGTTGCTTATCTTCATGTCTTTCCAAGCTCCCCCTTGAATAAAGCTCTTGGTCTTCATATTTCAACTTTGTAGCCAGATTCAATGTACAATAGCCTCGACTGAACGCACTATTGAGCAACTTTTAACTGTAGATGATAATCCCAAAATCAACTAAATCGTAGAGAGAGAAATTAGAGAGAGAGAGTTGAAAGTGCAAAGTAACAATTCTATTAGATGTGCGTTGGTTCCTTTTCAAGACACAAAGCCACAACCTAAACACAATATTAGACAAGACTATAAATACAATGATTACTATAAAATCTGACTTAACAATCTCCCCCTTAGTAATCATTGGCGATGTGGTCTTCAAAATCCATCTTCTAAATCAACACAGACCATCTAAGCGACTTATAGAAGATTCTTGACTTTTAAAAAATTTTCTTCTCAGCATCTTTCAAATTATATTGCCTTTGCAGCCTTGACAAGACCGAACATGTTTGTAATTAGCTTGAAAGAACAATTGGTTCATCAGCTTGTGCTCTAGGCGACGCACCTCTTTCAAATGTACTTGAATGAACTGTGGTGGTCGGAGCTGGAACAACAAAAGAATTAGTAGCTGAGAGAATAGAATCATGAACAAATCTTGAGCAGCAGATAAACATTTGAACTCTTTGTCTCTTTAACTTCTCCTTAACTTCTCCCCCTCATGACCTTGATGATCTAGATCAACATGGTCATGCAAATGTTGGAGATGAGACAACTTAAGATTTGCAAAAACAGAGTAAAGGAGAAAGAAGGAAGGTTTGCGCTAACTGTTGGTGGCACAAACTTAGTTTTGCGCTAGATGAAGATGGCGCAAACTTAGTTTTGCGCTAGATGAAGGTGACGCAAAATTGAGTTTTGTGCTACCAACTGTTGACGCAAAGTTGACTTGAAATCTTAAAAATTCACCTGAAAAGCTCTTTGACTCCCCCTACTCAAATGCACTAAATTTGACAATTCAAGTTAGCATTCGTATAGAAAATCAGATACTCCCCCTCGAAATCAGATATGATCTTTTTAGAAAAATTCTCCTTATTCACTCCCCTTGAAAAATGCACAAACCCTTTTACAAAAATATGAGAACACAAGAATTGAAACATCAAAGTAGAAAGAATAATATACTTAATATGTATTTTGAAACAACTAAATATCTAAACTTTTAAATACTAAACAAATTAAATTCTACTCAGTAAAATATCACAGATTTATCAATCAGTTGAAATCAATTGTGTGTTGTTGGATATAAAGATAAGTTTCATTGCATATCAAGTTAAGACATGTTCAGTTTCAAAAAACTTTCATCAATATATTTAGTGTGCTCGCATGTGAACTTCGATTAGCTTGAAGAAAATGTAATTCTAAAAATATAAAAGAAAACTTTGCATGTACTCACACTAAGTCATCAAAAATTAAGACTTTCACAAATGTATAGGTTTATCGCAACTCAAACATATCACCAAGTATCATGAGATGTGTGCTCATTGGCATCTTTTAAGCATTGTGCACAATGGCATCTTCACATGAGTGTGCACTTTTGACATCTTTTAAGCTTGTGCACTTTGACATCTTTTTAATCAAAAAGTTTGGTAAGTAAAAAACATGTCGTAAACATAACTTTTTATCTGACCCTATTGCAGGATTTGGGTCAGCCGCTCCCAGACCAGTTGGCCTTAGGGGACTAGGTGTCAACCACCCCTTGGAACTTACTCTCCCAGATCAGAAAGGCTACATCGACACATCCTAAACCCATTCATACCAGTAGAACATGACTTTCGATCTGGTTCTATAGAAGGATTTGGGTTCGATCACTCCCAGACCAATTGACCTTAGGGGACCAGATGACAAGCATCCTACGGAACTTACTTTTCCAAACCGGAAAGGTCACAGGTAAAAACTTTTAAACTTAGAGATTTCTGTATTTTATATATAAAATTTTCATCTCAATCACTCAGTTTTACATCTAAGTGCTTAGCCCATATTTTCATTACGATCCATAATTCATACTTTTTAGGTTTTCTAAGCATTGTAAACTATACATATTCCGAATCACATAACTTTAAAGAAGAATACAAAAAATTCAAACATGTTACTGACTTTTCGACTTTTGTAAGACTTGAAAGTTGAACATATAAAACTTCGATATAAACAAAGCAACTTGAAAATTTATCTTAGACACATATTTTATTCAAAAGAAAGAAACCTGTAAAGCTTTTACTTTATAGAATAAAATTTGTAAAGATTTAAATTTTTATTCAATATGCCAAGTGTTGAAAGCATGAAAATAAAACAATTTTTATGAAAGGATTTTGTAAAAATATTGACAAATTCATATTTAGTCGAAACAAAATAAAATTCAATAATATTATCTTCAACATAATGTAAAATGAATTTGTGTCTCAAATGAAAATTTTGGGTAGTACAAATTCAAGAGTTAGTTGAACTTGCTCAAATTCTTGAAAAACAAGAGAAAACTGGAACAACATCATGATCAGAGATATATGCAGCGGAATTAAGTAGATGTACTCACAGTTTCTCATTAGTCCAGAAGCTATATGCATTGAAGAACGAGTCCTAAACTGACATGTTTAGAAGTCGAAGTCCATTGAAGTTCAGGTTCTAAGCTGATGTACTTAGAAGCCAACTTTCTCTTACTCCCCCTTGACATTAGATGCCTGCAACTTAGAGTCAATCTTTGATTTTGGTACCCACTTGTATTTAGGTCCATGACAGTTAGTTGCAATTCTTGTGGGACAAAATTTGTTAGATTTAACATTGAAATCACGAGAAATATTATCAGAATTATGAACATAAGAATCAGTAGAAGAGAAAGCATAATCATCTGAACTAGAATCAGAAGAAAAATATGAGACATCTTTTGAAATTCGAATCATTTGCTTTATAGAATATTTTGAAATTTTATTACAAGTAGCAAATGAATCACTTTTATAGATTTTGTCTACATATCTATCTTCATCACTCGTAGATTCAGCAGATGTCCGCTAGACCCTCCATATCTGCTTTGTTGGAGTGCTCAAAGTCCTATCTGAAAATTTTGAATCAAAAGAATTAGAACTGTCAGAAATGACTTTAGTTTGTTTCTTTGACTTCTTTGACCGTCTTCTTTTGCACTTAGGTTTATAATAATCATCATTTAGCGTAAAAAATTCATCAAGAATTTTAGAATTAAGATTTGAATCAGAAGAAACAATTTTACCTAATAAACCCAACTGATCAGACAATAGATCTGAACTTACCTCGGAGTCAGAAATTTTTTGAGAAAAGATTTCAGATTTTAGAACTTCCTTTTTGTTTTCATTAAAATCAGAAGAAAGGCCAGAAACAGAATCTTGTTTTTGAGAAATTAATTTTTTTTCAAGACTTGAAGTCATAAAAGAAAGAATAACATCAGATTCAATTTCTCTTTGAATATTTTGATCTTCCATTTTATCTTCAAGGTCAATGATTTTGCCTTTTAATACTAATGGAGGAGTATATCTCTTAGAATCATAAAAGATTGGAGAGATATTTTCCTTATCAGATCTAGTGGCATATATATCAAAAAAATCATCAGACACTGAAGACTTGATGGGAGATATGTCATGTAAACTTTTTCGGCCCTTCTTTGATTTGTCAGGAAAATATTTGGCATTTTTGCTCGTGTAAACAAAAGAAATTTCCTTTTTCTTGTTATTCATCCTTTTCTCATTTTCGATTTCTAACACTTGCTTTTCATTCATCCAATCAATTTTAAATTGAGGAGCATATTTAGCAAGAGTTAGATAATCGTAATTATATAAAGTAGGGGATTTTTCAATCGCATTGTTTAAACAATGAGGATTTTCAAAACCAAGTCCCCATTTTTCTTTTATAGACTCATAACTCCGCGGTTTGTTCAAATAAATAGTTTGTTCAGATTGATTCCTTCGATATAATTTTTCTTCCAACTCAATTATTTTATCCGAAAAATTATCTTTTAATTTGGTCATTTCAGTCAAAGAATCAAGATAAGTCATATTTGATTTTTCTAAATCATCTAATTTCTTTTGAAATATGTCTTTTGTATGAGCCAAAATAGATTTTTCATCTTTCAAAGAAATTTGTAATTTATCAATCAAATTTGATTTTTCTGAATTTAAATGCTTTTCAGATAATAACATTAAGCATAAATCATGTAAAGCAGTTATAATAATGTTCATTTGAGAAGAAATAAAATTGAAATCAAACTCAGAAATTACCTCATCTTCATCAGTGGAATCTTCATCACTCTGATCATCTCCGATGAAGCACATATGAGCAGTCTCGATATTATCAGTTTCATCATCGGAGTGATCTAGCCAAAATTCTTCTTCAGCTAGCAAAGCAGTTCCATTCTGTAGATCCCAGTTTCAGTGCAATCAACAGATATAAGAACAATGATGAACACATTCTCTCTCTTTTCGGCTAGTTCCATTTTCTTCCGATAATATGCCGAATCCCGAACTTTCTTCATTTGACACTCCTAAGCAAGATGAACCGACTTTCCACAGTTGAAACATGCACCAGGTTTCTTAGCCTCGGGCACTTTGACATTCTGAGACCCAGAAATGAAGTGAAGATTGTTGGAACTCGAACGAGGTTGGAACTTCTTCTGATAGTGCTGAGAGAGAAGAATCATCGCTTTCTGAAGTGCCTCACCATCGTCATCAGTTGCACCATCATAAGAATTTTCGGATAATGCTTGTTCAGATAGTTTGATTGTGAGAGGTGCAACTGTGTCCACTGTCTTCTTATTTTTCTTGTCAAGTTTGGCCTTCTTCTCTATGACTATGCATTCATCTGTCATCAAAATCTCTTACAACTCTTAGATTTGCATAGATGATATTTTGACGTCATTCCTCAAGCGATGGCAAGATTTATTCCATTCCGGTTGCAAAGCATTGAGGAACTTCAGATTTGTCTCTAGCTCAGTCTTTTCCATTTTTATCTTCCTCAGATCATTTATCACAACACAGAATCTATCATAAACATTTTTTAGTGTCTCCCCATCTTTGGCTTTGAATTCTTCAAAGTTATTCATGTAGGGTGTATGCCGAAGTTGTGTGGCAACTGTAGATCCAAGCATAATCTTTTCTAGTTGTGCCCACATTAGTTTAGGATTGTTTTTGAAGCAATCAATCCTGTTGTCGTTAGATAGAATTTGGCAAAGCTAGCATCAGATTAGCCTTTACATCACGATCGACTTTGTATTGCACCAACTCATCGGGTGTATACTCTTTGGTAGGCTTTGATAATCCATTAGCCAGAGTGGGTTGTACAAAAGATCCTTCAGATAAAATCTTCATCATGTCATCCCCATTCTTTTGACGCTCGATGAAATTCAGAAACCGATCTTGCCACTGAGTAAACTCATTTTCATCAACTAGAACAGGAGGATGAGTTTCTGTGCCCAATGACATCATGAGATCACTCTTGTAGAACTGAGCTTGAAATGCAAACTTTTCAGAATCCATAGATGAAAAACATCAAAAAATGCTAAGTCTTAAACACAAAAAAAATGGCACAAAATATGATTCGCGCTAACAGTGGGTGGCGCAAACTAGGTTTTGAGCGAGCAATGACTGGCGCAAACTGAGAATTGCGCGAACTAAGGATAGCGAGAACTTTCACTTTGCGTGGAATGTATGCAAACTTAGATTTTCGCGAAGCGTTGCTGGCGCAAACTTAAATTTGCGTGATATGATGTTGATGAGAACTTTCACTTTGCTTGAGCAGAAGATGTGTTTTGCGTTAGATGAGCTGGCAAGAACCTTTATAAGCTTTAGTAAGAGGTGGCGCAAAATTCATTTGCGTGAAACGTTCTTGGTGCAAACTTTACTTGCGCTATACAAAGGTGACGCAAACTTTTCTTTTCGTGAAGAACTTCTAGCGTAAACTTTAACTTTGCTCGAAATGAGGATGAAGCAAAAGAACTTTTTCGCGAGAACTTGTGTCTTCTACTTGGCGCAAACTTGAAGATGAACACACGCAAAGCTCTGAATAAATCGGATGAACTGGCGCAATCTTTGACTAACTAGCGCAAAGTTTGAATCTGGCGCAAATTGATGAAACAACTCAGATTTCTTCAAAATTCGAATACAAAACCGAATTTAATGAAAATTTCTTACACATAAATGATCGAAAACAAGTTTTTAACACTTTGTAACAAACAATTTCGATCAAAAACCACAAATTCGTGAAATCAAGAAACACACAGTTCATAAAATGACATTTCCAGAAATTCGAAAAACTCTCAAAATTGAATATCAAAAATAGATTTTCTTGCAAAATGATGTGAAACAAAAGTATTCTACTAGTAAAATCGGATCCAACGAACCAAAATACAAAGAAATTCGTTCACAAAGCAGTCCGAATTTGATGAAAAATCAAAAAAATGATATTTTCTTGAAAAATCAAGAAAATCGATCAAATTTTCTGATTCAACACAAATTCAGAATTCGAAAAACATTTCTCTCAATTCTCTCAGATTTAGAACAACTCTAATACCAATTGATAATCCCAAAATCAACTAAATCGTAGAGAGAGAAATTAGAGAGAGAGAGAGTTGAAAGCGCAAAGTAACTATTCTATTAGATGTGTGTTAGTTCCTTTTCAAGACACAAAGCCACAAGGGACTTAAATACCCTTGGCTAATACTACACAGAATACACAACCTAAACACAATATTAGACAAGACTATAAATACAATGATTACTATAAAATCTGACTTAACAATCTCCCCTTAGTAATCATTGGCGTTGTGGTCTTCAAAAACCATCTTCTAAATCAACACAGACCATCTAAGTGACTTATAGAAGCTTCTTGACTTTTAAAAAAAATTATTCTCAGCATCTTTCAAACTATGTTGCCTTGACAAGACCAGACCTGTTTGTAATTAGCATGAAAGAACAATCGGTTCATCAGCTTGTGCTCTAGATGACGCACCTCTTTCAAATGTACTTGAATGAACTGTGGTGGTCGGAGCTGGAACAACAAAAGAATTAGTAGCTGAGAGAATAGAATCTTGAGCAAATCTTGAGCAGCAGATAAACATTTGAACTCTTTGTCTCTTTAACTTTTCCTTAACTGTAGAAACTCAACACATCGGATCAGCACACAAGAAAGATAATGTGTGAGGTACATGACATTCAACGGTGCATCTTCAGTTTAAAAACAAAGAATATGTCTTTGAACCACGAGTTGGATATGCATTCAACTTAAGAATATTTTTTCATTCAGCTCATAGGAGGAATCAACTTGTAGCAAACACCATGTGATAAAGGATAAGAATAAACAATCACATCAACTGTAGAAATGTAATCTTGAAATCCAATGGCTTTTCAACCTCATATTTAAGAAATTCTGTTACTCCCCTCAACATGACAATTTGTGTCTTTGAAACTTGTGTCTTTGTCATGTCTCCCCCTCATGATGATTAGGATAATTCCGAGCATCATGTATCATCAAAGACTAACCGGATGAGTAGCAAAAGATCAGATAAAACAATTTAGTCACCAAGGGTAACAACTAACACAGAAACACAAGAGTAACTATTATCAACAACATTAAAATAATTGTGTGCCCTATTTTCAGAGTTGGCATCGATGTATCTCTGATAGGACTTCCATTTATCACTAAAGTAATGTTTAAAATTTACTTCTCAAACTGTTCCGAAAATATCACAAAGATATGCAAAGGTAATCACAAAGTTTTTTTCGTGTGTGAAAGAAATATAAATCATATCAATTTGGCTTAAATATTGATTCAACCTGGGACACAGGTTGAGAAATCAATAGACACGGTCAGTAGAATATGAAGTTCGGAGACCGGAGCTGATGTCTTCCTTTTTCAATATCTAAGACCTCCGAGTGAGGAATAGATAGATTATGTGCCAAATCTCCATGCATATATGAAACAAGTATCTTTTGTGAGACACTTGAGTGGCTAGGTGGGGTGACATGGCTTATTGACACTGGTTCCATGTCTATTTCAATATACATATCTCCAAATAACGAGAATGAATAGATTATGTGGTAACCCGAATAATTGACTTGGTTTGGTAAGGACCAATAATTCTTTAAATCCTGTCACATCCTCACCATATTCTTTTCACTTCGAACTCATCTATCAATATAGACTCAACACTGATATCTATGAATTGGATGCCTTTCTTGGGTAGGTCCTTCCGGTTATGGATTGACCATAGAAACATTAAAAGCCTTAACACTCCTTTAACTGGCCAAAATAGAACATTGAAGTACAAGTCAAAATAATGAAGTACGAGTCTTGAACTGATTTGTTCAGAAGTCATTATGAAAATTTAAAACATGGTACTCCCCCTCAAAACATGGCATACCCCTTGATTGTAGTCATGTGACGTGAATAATCTTAATTAAATCAAACATGACATTCCTGCAAAACAGATTTTGGTATCCATGCTATGATGGATCTTTGGTGGTTAGATGCCTTAGCTTTGAAGCTATGAAACTGAGGATTGAGGATACTGTAAGTACCATACCAACTATTGACATACCTTGAATCTACAAAGTTACAATTTCCATAATGAGTGCAACAGATCTTTGCTCGATTTAGACTGAACAACTTCGCCGTGGAATAAACATAAGTAGGTAAGTCAATCTTGGAAATTGATTAATTTGTATCAACTACAGAAGAATCATGAGACTTGTTTCCATCACTGTCTTTTGTAGTTGATTTCTTTCTCCAAACCATCTTTACTTCTCTGAAAACATGATTATCTGAGGAATCATTAAGCTCGCAATCAGAAGAACTGGAGTAGTAAGTATGTCTTTTGTTAGAGGTACCGGTCTTTCGTTGTTTCTGTGAACGTCTTTTAGATTTTTTCTTTGAAAATTTGTTCACAAGAACTTTTTGAGAGGCAAAAGTAGAACATCCGCCTTTATAAAATTTGACCGGTTTCTCTTTCTCTTTACCAAGAAATTGAACATTACTTGAAAGTTTAGGCGCAGAATCAAACTGGTCTAACTTACCGTCTGAACATACCTCTGAATGCACGAAAGTTGAAAATTTCATTTCCTCATTAGATGTGACATTATTTGTTAGAGCACAGATTTATTGGATTCAAGATCATAAAGATTGAAGATCAAAAGTCAAGAAGTCAAAGGCTGAAAGTCAACTCTCATGGAAAGTCAAAGTCATTTTGTTAATAAAGTCAAAGTTAACATTTGTAATTTTTGTTTGTTTTCTTTGTATTTGTATGGAGGTATAAATACCTTCTGTCCTTTGATGTCTTTGTAAGTGTGAGTAAGTTGTAGCAAGTCATTGTGATTGAGAGCTTATGAGAGAAGAGAGTTATTGTATATCATTCTAGAAAGAGAGTAGTGAGAGAGATTTTGTAATCTTGGTGGTTTAATCAAAGACTTGTGATTTCGAATTATCATCTTGATTGTTTGTGGCAATTAGAACTTGAATCTAGGACTCACAATTGGTATCAGAGCAGATAGGAATTCAGAAATTAGATTGATTTTGAAGAAATTCTTGATCGACAATTCAAGAACATGATGAACATTGTTCAGATTCAAATTTTGAAATATTGTGTTGTTTTGAAGCTGAATTTGGTTGTATTTGACTCGATTTGTTGTTTAGAATGTTTTTAATTTGAGTAGTTCTTCTTAATTCACAACAGATTGTTCGAATTTTGGATTTTTCTTAAATTCATGTTCGAAGTCTGAAAAACGAACTTTTCTAGGATTAAAAAGCTTAGATTTGTGTTTGTTTTTGTAATTCTTGTATTGTAAATTGATCGAGATATGGAATAGAGCAAATTGACAAAGTTTCGAGATCAAATTTGAAGATTTCAATGGATTTCAGTGTGAAAGTTTGAGTTTTTGTTTGAAAACACCAAGAACGCGGAAAATCTGTGAAACGCGCAAGTTCTTCGCAAGAACGCGCAA
Source organism: Arctium minus (assembly GCA_954870635.1). Lineage (NCBI taxonomy): Eukaryota > Viridiplantae > Streptophyta > Magnoliopsida > Asterales > Asteraceae > Arctium > Arctium minus. The sequence continues at coordinate 59,853,383 of OX941088.1, read as the reverse complement.
GTTGAAGAATTTGGTCTCAAAACGCGCACGCTACCATTAGCGAGTTTAAGAGATTAGATCGATCTGCGAGTTTGTTCAAACGCACAAGTAGTGCTCTGCGAGTTCAGGAAACACGCACGCTAATATATACGAGTTTCTTTATGAATAGTTACTTGCGAGTTTAGGCATCTGGGAGTTTTACAAACACGCACGCCTAAGCCTGCGAGTTCTCTTTGAACAGTGGTTTGCGAGTTTCAAATTTTCATAGTGATCTGCGTGTTTCCATACTTAGAATATTTTCACAGTTGAGCTGAAATCTTTAAAGTTTTCTCAACAAATATCTAACTTTGAGAAAGTGATTATTTTGGAAAGAGAAAAGTTTGCCAAGGAAAGAAAGACCATAGAACAGAATAATGTTGGAATCTTCAAAGAGATATCTGGTCAGAGAACAAATGCTGAAAAGGACTTTGATGAAGAAAGAAGTTTGTTTGAAGCAGAAATAAAGAAGCTGACAGAGAAGTTATCTGAACTATCCGAGTGTGTACTGAAAGAGAAGAAAACTAAGTCTGAATTCGAGACGAAGATTAACCTTCTTGTCAAAGAAAGAGACAACTTTGCTTCAAAGGTTAAAGAGCTTGAAAATATTGTTTCAAAGGTGGTGGTGATTGAGCAAACGACCCCAGAGTCAAAAATCCACTCACCTAGAAATATTTCAGTTGGTTCTAACAAGCCAACATCAAGTTCACATCAACAAACTGTTTCTACTAGCAAGTTAGTTAAATTTTCTGATCAGATTCGTACAACTAACATTTTCTACGATTGGAAAATAGATGGTTCAGGTACACATAGAAGGAGAAGAAAAATATATGAAAAAGAGAAGCTGGTTTGGATGGTAAAACCAGTTGAAGATGAGAATAATGATGAGAAGAAGGAAGAAAAGATAGGAAAGAAGGAAGAGAAGACAGGTAACAAATCATTTGTATCTGCCTCAAATGCAAAGAAGAACAAAGTGCTGAAAGGTAAACCTGATCATGTTTATTCGAGAGATCAATTGTTCAGGTTGTCAAAGAAAAGGTATTATTCTTACTGTAATACATATGATTTTGTTCATAAAATAAGTGATCATTTCTGGTATGGTTCTTATTCAGTTACTCCCATTCGAACTGCAAATAACACAAATGGACCCAAATACCAGTGGGTACCAAAACCGAAAGATGAAACTGTGTTGCAGGCACCTACAGTCAAGGGGAGTAAGAGAACCGAGGCTTCTAAGCTTAGAACCCATACTTCAACGGATTTTGACTTCTAAACACAACAGTTTAGGACTCGTACTTCAGTGATCAAAAGACCTTACTCCTGTACTGACAAGAGATTGTACTCTAATATTCAAATGAGGAAATCAACCATCAAGGGGGAGTACATACTTTTCTGAAATATTTTGCATCCGATAGATATGATGAACTACATTTCAAAATAAGAATTGTAGATCTCTATCATGTGCTTTTTCACTGACATATTTTAGATGCATAATTTCAGGGGGAGTAAAGGTGATGATTTCTGATTACTTCTGATCAGAACTCGTACTTTAATTGTTTTACTGCTTTATGTCTTTTACATTTGAATAAACTTTGTGAATAAAAGTTGCTTTGACATGACTTTGAGACTTGTTCAGAATGAGAGGAAGCTATCAAGATCATATCTTCATGACTACAGCTGACTTTATGAGAATTAAGATTGAGCGACAAGGTAAATTTCTTATCTTAATCTCAAATATATCTGAAAGAAGGACAAGTTTCAGATATAGAAAACATGTTCTTAAATGTTCAAACCACTTCCCGATTCTTAAATAGATTTTATAATTTGGAAGTGTGATTTTAAAAATTTTCATTTTATCTTGTGCTTACATGATTACAAACCGTGTGTTTCCAAAGATATATACTTGCGTATTGTCTTTTCTATATACTTTAAAGTATTCACACACATCAGTTTAATTTTTTTGATCAAATTGTTATTACCATGTCTCATATTGAAACATATTTTCGATGGTAAGACACTCCGCTGGTACTTCAAAGATTTTTTAGCGTTATTTCATTTCGAAGCGTTTCATTCAAGAATGTCTATATTTTGTTCGTATGGACAATATCCATTGTTTTTTAGCATAAGCCTTAATTGTTATATCATTTCATTTCTGATCATTTTTCATACAATGTCAGATTTTTCAAACAAGTCTCTTGCCTTCATATCTATTCATTCAATATACTTGTTTGAAAATACTTCAATGTTTAAAAATGCTCATATCTTCATGATTATATCATCTGAGCATACACTTTATCTGACATTTGTATTTGAGCTTTAACTGATAAAGTTAAATCATCTGAGCAACATATGCTTTCTAGGACAATATGGGTTCTTTGTGCTAGGATTTAACTGAACTTCTATGGAATCACGCTAACCAGTGATTTCTACCCAAGAAGTTAATCCATAGTGATTGAGTGTGAGGAGTCTAAAAGAAATGAGTGTGGGTTGTGCGTTGAGGTAAAATGGAAAAGAGAGTTTGGTTAGATGTGAGCTTATTGAATTAAAAGAAAGAGGGTGTGAGGTCAGAGTAAAAGAATATCAAACTCTGCACCAACTACTTTATGAGTCGGGAAGCCACATTACTAATGTTTCACAATTCTTGGTGAACATTATTGAAACAGGCAACTAGCCTATGCCAACTCTTGATACTACCCCACTAGCCACTCATTTTCTTCTTAAAAAGAAAATGTTTCATATTTTTAAGGGGACGCAACACATAATCTATCTGATTTTCATTTGAAAAATCTGGATATTGAAAAAGAAGGAAGCCTGCCCCACCTTCACACTTCAATCATGCACATTGAGTTTGTGTTTATCTACTATTGTCTCAGTGGTTTACACAATGTTGAACCTTTTAAAAGCAATCAACATATGCTTAATTCTTTCTATCACTTGCACGAACACACAAGGAATTTGTTTTCTTGTCATAACATTCATAGAAATTTCCTTTGTGGCATTTCGATGATTGGATGGAAGCCCTGGGGGAGTGAACATCAAAAATCTCCTTTCCTATGTGTATCCATTACACACAGTGACTTAGTGTTACTCACAGACATATTAACTGATTCATTTGTTGATTCAGGTGTTACACTCATAATTTGTCTGGATTTGAAAAGATATATATGAATATCTTAGTGACTTGACAGTGAATCAGAGGCTCAGTTCGTAAGATCAGATTGGTCAAAGACATTTCTTGGAGAAAGTTTTGATGATATCGATGCTTAAATCATCAAAAAGGGGGAGAAGAGTTCAAGAAATGTTTGAAAGAGTTTGAATGAAAAAGAAATGTCCGAATCAAGAGTTTGTGTTAAAGTTGGGTGAAAATATTCAAGATTGTTGAAAGATGAAAGAAACATAATTGTTGAAGATAATTTTGGTAGAGCAAAGTGTGTTATGTCTGAAAGAGGTTTGGTTATAACCTTGGGGGAGAATGTTAATATTCTTGAAGATCAGATTTTGAGGAAGATTACTGAAAGTTTTTTTTAAGATACTGTGTTTATCAGAGAAGGAGAGAATGTAAATATTTCATGTTAATAGGGGGAGCATGTTAATTGCTTGAGAAGACAAGGAGATCACAAGAAATGATAAAGGTTGATTAAAGGGGGAGTTATTTCAATCGACCTTAAATAGAGAAGATCCCATTGCTAAATTTTTTAGTAATGATCTTGATCCAAAGGGGGAGATTGTTAGAGCACATATTTATTGGATTCAAGATCATAAAGATTGAAGATCAAAAGTCAAGAAGTCAAAGGCTGAAAGTCAACTCTCATAGAAAGTCAAAGTCATTTTGTTAATAAAGTCAAAGTCAACATTTGTAATTTTTGTTTGTTTTCTTTGTATTTGTATGGAGGTATAAATACCTTGTGTCCTTTGTTGTCTTTGTAAGTGTGAGTAAGTTATAGCAAGTGATTGTGATTGAGAGAGCTTATGAGAGAAGAGAGTCATTGTATATCATTCTAGAGAGAGAGTAGTGAGAGAGATTTTGTAATCTTGGTGGTTTAATCAAAGACTTGTGATTTCCAATTATCATCTTGATTGTTTGTGGCAATTAGAACTTGAATCTAGGACTCACATTATCGCTTGTGGGATTCGGGAAATTGGACGGACTTTTGGTTTTCAAAGAATCGTTTGCGGAAGCTTTTTGAAAATCAGAGTGACGATCCTTTTTGAGAAAGTCCAACTTAGGCTCTTTTCCTTTATCAAAAGAACTTGGTGAAGAATCACCTAGAAAAGATTTACAGGAAGAGGTATATGAGGGTTGAGAAGAATGTTCTGACATATTACTTTTCTCCCCTTGGAGTATGTCAAGCGTAGCTTGAAGCTCAGCTTTATGAAGTTGCTCTTTGATCAGATTTGCTGCCATGGCAGATAATTGAGAAGTAAGCATATTTATCTCTTCCTGAAGATATTCTTTTTCCTCCCTAGATCCATATTCCTTTTTATCGGAATTGAGGCACTCAAGTTTGGATAATAATTCTTGTTTTTCCTTTTGAAAATTAGTTCTTTCCTGTTCAAATGACTCTTCTAGCTGAAGAATTTTCTTTTCTAAAATTAGAGGTGGAACATAGATTTTGTGATCCATCGATTCCTCCTCAGGTTCAATGGAAATTGAATCAAGTTCAGCCTGAGACTAGCTTTGAAAATAGTTATTTGACAGAAAATGTGATTATCGGTGTATATGACACATTCAATGAGTCATACACAAAAGGAAGTTGCATCGTGACAGTATTTTTCTTTCTCAAAGTTTCCAGTTTCGGATCCTCATTATCCAGTGGCTTGGTCCATCTGATTTTATACTCTAGGTAAGTCTTGTCCAATCCCAAAAATTCGAAAGCATATAAAGTGGGTGCATTGGACAAGGCCCATTTCAGATAATGCGGGTTATCATAAAGGATACCCTTTTCTGGATTAAAGAACTGGAATTCTTTAGGTGCGTTCAGATGAATTGTTTGATTAGTTTGACCAATTTTATACAGTTTCAGTTCGAGATCCTTTAACTTGTCAGTTAACCTTTTATTTTCATTTTTACAAGAAACACTTTTTCTGACAATCTCAATTTTCTCATTTTCTGACATACGAAGCTTGTCAGAAAGTTCATCTACTTTCGTCTTTAACTCCTTAGACTCTTTCGAAAAGATCTCACATTGTTACTTTAGACTTGAAATTTCACATAAGTGTCCAACATTTTCTATAAGTAGATCATCAAGGGTCTTATGCTGAGTGGACACTCGTGTTTCTAAAGTGGAGATGAGGTGAGATTTATCTCTTGAGGTTTGCTTGTAAGAGTCTAACTTTTGCACGGTGATTTCCATATGATAAATTAAGGTTTTATGGTTAGGAGCACATACCTGACAAGAGAAATCGCGATCTTCGTCGTCTGTACCAGACTGTGTCGAGTACTTACCCATGAAACACATGTGAGCTTCTGCATCATCTTCTTCTTCATCGGACAGATTGATCCAATGGTCATCTTCTGCCATGAGAGCCTTACCAGCTTCCTTTTGTTTGGCCAACAACATCTTGGTCTTGTAGTATTCGGAGTTACGCACGACAAGGTTTGGGAATTCTTTGGGAAAATGGCCCAAACCACCACAATTATAACATTTGATCGACTCATCCTTGGTTTTCTCATCATGCTTCTTCTCGACCTTCTTTCCTTCATCGAATCGTTTCTTACCTTCATACTTTACCTTATGATAATGTCGCTTGTGAGGAGTAGTGGAGTGCCTCTGATTGTTTGATGATGGCTTTTTGAAGAACTTCTTTTTTCTGAAAGGCTTGGGATAGGAACAACACAACTTCCTTGATTTGAGTATATTTTGGATCCGAATCATTGTCAGTATCTTCTGGTTCAAAATCACTCTTTACTGGTTCCTTTTCAGAGGCACGACTGAAAGATCGATCTCTTTTGCCAGAGAAGAGTGCTAAGGAATCAGCCGCATGCTTTTCGTCTAAATTTTGACTTCCCATCAGTTCAAGAACTTCATCTTTGTTTTGTAGAAGCATTTCATACAGTTCATGCAGGGGAACATTCTCCAGGGTATGATTGTGACGGATAAGAGAGACAAACATTTTCCATTCCGGCTGGAGGTTGTTCATGAACTTGATGTTGTTCTCGGTGTTAGTCTTCCTGATGTCATTTTTATGCAGCTCGTTCAGAAGTCGGTTGAACCGTTCGTATGTTTTTTTGAGTGTCTTTCCTTTTCTTGCCTTGAAGCTGTCATATTGGGAAATGCAGCTAGTGATCTTCGGCTGAGTGCTTATTCTGCTACCCATCATCATTTTTGAAATCTGGTCCCACATTTCTTTTGCAGTAGCTTTGTAGCTGTCAATGCTTGTGTATATGTCCTTAGGAAATCTTTGGAGAATATATGTTTTTGCGAGTCATTCCCCATCATACAGTTTCTTTTCTGGAGGCGTCATCTAAGCAACTGTCTTTGGGACCAGACGAGCAGCTACACAGTTAGCCTCATTGGCATGTATTTCAGTCATTGATGTAGCAGGTGGTCCTTCTCTCAGAGACTTAATTATCTCGGGATAAGTGTCCTTTAATTCAAGGAAGTTCGTGAACCTATCGTACCATTGCTGATATTCTCCCTGATAAAGTACTGGAGGTTTGTTATTTGTCTCAATGGCTAGGGCGTCTCTAGAATTCATCTTTAATGCACTGTATTGATTGTGAAACAATACATTTGATCCGAAAAAGATAGTCTTAAACCGTAAGATAATAAGACGCAAGGACCCGGGAGAACGCATGGACCCGGGAGAACGCAGTGACCCGGGAGTTGCAAGGACCCGGGAAACTTTGTTCTGGGAAAGGCAGGAACACGGGAAAACAAGGTGGTACAGGGAAATCAAGGTACCGGGAAAAACCAAAAGTACCGGGGAAAAACCAAGGTACCGGGAAAAACTATGTACCAGGAAACTTAGACTGGGAGATTGAAAAATCTGGGTTTTTAAGTTATGCGACAAAGTCGGCGATAACACATAAATTCGATAGAGAAAAAAGCTTTTAACACAAAAAATTACCCAAATATTTTACTAATTAACGCAAACCCAAACTTAATTTGACACTATAATCCCTAAAACCACAAACAATTAACTTCAAAAGAGAAATCGACACAAAAAAGCCTTTTAAAAAAACACAGAGTAATATACCAAAAGAGAATCTGGATTAATTCAATCGATTAATCAAAATCGACACAAAAAAGCCTTTTAAAAAAACAAAATTAAACAAAGATTTTTCTTATCAAACCCAAACCAAACATAAACACAAATTCGATTTAATGGCTAAGCAACTAAAACTTCAAGAATTTGATTATGAAGAACACGATCCAAGGAAGCCAAAAAATCGAATAAGTCAATTAAGCATAAATAAGTCGGTTAAGCATAAATAAGTCGTTTAAGCATAAAATCGATAAGCAGTTGGGTTTTTAGAGAAACCTTTTGGATAAAAAATCTTGTCTCTTTGCTCTGAAAACAATTGTAGATCCTAGAAACAGTGCAATCATAGATAATAATCAATAAACAATACAGATTGAATCACAAATGCTGGTCATATGATTAGATTTATCAATAAATAGTTTAAGGTTTACATAGAGAATTTCAATATGAATGAGTAAACCTTCTAATGACCATTCTTCCTAAAACCTAATAATAAACCTATTTATACCAAGGCCCTAAACCCTAAGGCCCAAGGCCCAATAAGCCAAACCTAATCTCAAATGACAAATTAAAGGCTTTTACAACGCTTTTAAATAAAACCAATTAAACTCTATAAATGCGTTATACAACTTTCAACGCACTAGGTTTTTCAGTCCTAAGAGTCATGGCTTCAATACTTCCAATACTTCACTGAGATTTCGCTTGTGCAACCAAAACTCGCACTTAGAAAACTTGGCGTAAAGCTTCTCACTCCTCATTACCTCCAATAGTTCCTTGAGATTCCGCTCGTGCTCCTATTCGTTCTTTGAATACACCAAGATGTCATCGATGAACACAATGACCGACTTGTCTAGAAAGGGTTGATAAACCCGATTCATCAAATCCATGAACACGGTCGGCACGTTAGTTAGGCCAAAAGGCATAACCAAGAACTCGTAGTGACAATACCGAGTTCTAAAAGCGGTCTTGGAGACGTCTTCTTCCATAACCTTCACTTGATGGTAGCCCGAACGAAGATCAATCTTGGAAATACATCCGGCTCCTTGTAGTTGATTGAAGAGGTCGTCAATTCGAGGTAGCTAATATTTATTTTTCACAGTCACCTTGTTCAACTCCTAGTAGTCGATGCACATTCGCATCGACCCATCCTTCTTCTTAACAAAAAGTACCGGAGCTCACCAACGCAAAGAGCTCGGCCTCACAAACCCCTTCTCTAGCAACTCTTGAAGTTGATACATCATCTCTTGCATCTCCGTCGGAGCAAAGCGGTAAGGTTCTCGGGCTATCGGTGCCGCTCCTAGACTTAGATCGATCTAGAACTCCACTTGGCGATCGGGCGGCAAGACCGGATGGTCATCGGGAAATACTTTCGGATATTCACTAACGATCCGCACATCTTCGATCTTCTTCTTCTCTACTTTGGCATCCAATCACGTACGCGAGGAATGACGGGAAATTTTTCACTAGACATTTCCTTTATTTGATGGATGAAATGAGAGCCACTTCATCCTCACGCTTCTCCCCATAAACAAAGATGAAGTCCCTGCTTGAGGTCGGTAATCTGATCAACTTCTTTGAACATAAGATCTCTGCTTGGTGTTGAGACAACCAGTCCATCCCGATCACCACGTCGAAACTCCCAATCGCCATGGGAAGTAAATTCACTTCAAAGAGTTCACCACTAACTTCTCTAAAACTTCATGCAAGATCACTTACTCTCCATTTGCTACTTCTACTACCAAGGCATCACTAAGAGTACTGGAGGGCATATTCAGGGCCTTGCAAAATTCATTGCACAAAAATGAGAAATTGGCACCGGAATCGAATAGTACTATAGCGATAAGATAGTTGAGTAAGAATGTACTCGATACCACGTCGGTGGTCACCTTAGCTTCCTCTCTTGTGGTTTGGAAAGCCCTCCCTAGAGCCTTAGGGATGGTTATTATTTCCCAAGATTCAAGTTCTAAATGTAATTCAATTACAATAACAGGATGAACACAAATCGATTACTCAACCTATTATCAATTGAATACTGAATTCGATTACAATGTTCTCTGTGACAGTTTCTCTCTATACAAACTGTTATGCGTACAATCTTCTAATCACAAGCTTGCAAGACACAACTTCCTCAAAATCAACTATATTGACATAAATTTCTTCTTTCAGCTCCAACTTTACTTTATCAAAAACAACAATTCTTGATCACCTCAAACATTTCTTGAAACTCTCTCCCCCTTTTTGATGATAGAGCACTGAAATCATAAAAACTTTCACAAGAATTATCTTTGATCTGTCCAGACCACTGATCGTTTATACTGAGCCTTTGATTCTCCGTGAATCCATAAATATATCCATCTGAATCTTTGCAAATTAAGACAAAATATGAGTGCAACACCTGAATCAAAAAATGAATCATTTAAAAATGTCTGCCAGTAACACGAAGTCACTGTGTAACGAATACACATTGGAAAGGAGCTTTTTGATGTTCACTCCCCCAGGTCTTCCATTCAATCATCGAATAACACAAGTTTATTCTATGAAAGTTTTGACAGAAAAACGAATTTCATGTGTGTATGTGCTTGTGTTTGAAAGAATTAGCAGAAATGATCGCTTTTGATAGGCTCAAAATTGTGTAAACCATTGAGACAACAACAGTATAACACAGACTTAATTGTGCATGATCGACGTTTGAAGGTGGGGTAGACTTCCTTCTATTTCAATATCCAGGTTTTCTAAATGAAAACTAGTTAGATTATGTGATGCGTCCCCATAAAATATTGAAACATTTTTTTTTTTAGAAGAAAATGAGTAGTTGGTAGGGTTTTTATCAAGAGTTGGCATGGTCTAGTTGCCTGTTTCAATGATGTTCATGAAGAATTGTGAAACACCAGCAATGTGGCTGCCCGCCTCAGAAAAAGTTGGTGCAGAGTTTGATATTCTTTTACTCTGGTCTCACACCCTCTTTCTTTTAATCTTTGAGCTCGCTTCTAACCAAACTCCCTTTACATTTTACCTCATCACACCCACACTCATATATTGACTCCTCACTCTTCGATCACTAAAGATTAACTTCTTGGGTAGGAAACACAGGTTAACGTGAACACATAGAAGTTCTGTTAAGCTCTCACACAATGAACCCATGTTGTCCTAAAAGTACAAAATATGAAATACAAGTCAAATATATGTATGTTCAAAGATGTAATCATGAAGATTTGAGCATTTTAAACATTGAAGATATTTCAAAACAATTATATTGAATGAATGAAATGAATACAAGAACTTGTTTGAAAATCTGACATTGTATTAAAAAGATAAATCAATATCAGAATGATTTATCAATTTAGGCTTAGGTCAGCAAAAAAATTTGGATATTGTCTATACGAAACAAAATATAGACACTCTTGAATGAAACGTTTTGAAATGATTTAATGCTCAAACTTTGAATATCAAGCAGAGTGTATCACCATCGAAAAATTTGTTCAATTTGAGACACGGTGATAACATATTCAACAGAAATTTAAACCGTTGTGTGTGAATACTTGATAGTATATGGAAAAGATAATACACAAGTATATATCTTTGGAAACACACGGTTTATTAAACATTGAAGCTCATGAAAAATAAAAACATTTAAAATCACACTTCTATATTCATGAAATCATTTTAAAAATAAGAAGTGGTTTGAACATTTAAGAACATGTTTTCATAAATGAAAGTTGTCCTTCTTTCAGATACGTATGAGATTAAGATTAGAAATAAACCTTTTTTGCTCAGTCTTAAATCTCATTAAGTCAGCTCTAAGTCATATATGATATAATGTAAGCTTCCTCTCAATTCTGAAAAATCACAAGTCGTCAAAGTACAAAGCTTTATTCACAAAATTTTATTAAAAATTAAAATGACATAAAGCAATAAAACTTTGAAAATACGAGTTCTGATTGGATATAATCCGAAGTCATATACCATACTCCTTATCTCTTATTCCCCCTGCGATTATGCATCAGAAAATTTATCAGTTAAGAACCTATGTAGAAACTTATAAACTCCCCCTCAAATGTATGTAGATCATCTTATCTCGCATCATCTCACACCCCCCCTAAGATCATGAACAACCTTAAGTGCAGATATCTTTCAGAATAAAAATAAAGAAATGAAGAAAAAATAACAATAACAAAACTTTAGTAGGTAATCACAGATTAAGTCTTTAGATTTAACATACCAAGTTTTGAAACGAGAAAATAAAATCTCTTTTCATCAAGAGGCTTGGTAAATAAATCAGAAAGTTGGTAATCAGTGTTTACAAAATAAAGTTCAATCGTACCTTTTACCACATTATCTTTGATAAAATAATATCGGACATCAATGTGTTTGGTCTTGGTATGTTTAACAGGATTCGCATATATGCAATCGCGCTCTTCGAATCACATTAGATCAGGATCTTGTTGTATTTGGAGCCATAATCTCGGAGTTGTGTTTTCATCCACAACTCACGAGTTTATCGCCTAGAAATTGTATGTCACCCGACGTACTTTTACTCTCAAGCATACAACCTGCATGGTCTACATCTGAATATGATGTCATTACAAAACCGGTAACCTTAGGATAACACAGACCAACATCTGCAGTGCCCTTCAGATATCTAAAAATTCTTTTAGCTGCAGACAAATGGGATTCTTCTGGAGAAGCCTGATATCGAGCACATAGACATGTAGAGAACATTATATCTGGCCTACTAGATGTTAAATACATTAAAGAACCAATCATCCCTCGGTAAGTGCTAACATCGACAGCTTTTCCCGAAGGATCAGTGTTAATCTTAGTTCCTGGTGCCATCGGGGTTCCAATAGGTGTACAATTTTAATTTTCCCGTTGAAAATTGTTTGACTTGTAATCCGAGAAAGAAATTCATCTCTCTCGTCATACTCATCCGAAATCTAGACACCATGAGGTTAGAAAAATTATTATAGTATTTTGGATTTGTTGAGCCAAATATGATGTCATCTACAAAAATCTGAATTAAAATGATATCGGCCTTTTCCTTTTTGATAAAAAAAGTAGTATCGATCTTACCTTTAGAGAAGCTAGACTTGACAACGAATTTAGATAACACTTTGTACCAGGCTCGAGGGGCTTGCTTCAGACCGTAAAGAGCTTTGTCTAGAATGTATACGAGATTCGGTTTCTTTGGATTGACAAAAACTTCAGGCTGAGAAACGTAGACTTCCTCCTTGAGAATACCGTTTAGAAAGGCAATTTTCACGTCAATTTGATAGACGGTGAAGTTCTTGTTGGCGGCATATGCAAGAAACATGTGAATAGCCTCGATGCACGCCACTGGAGCATAAGTCTCGTCATAGTCAATACCTTCCTTTTGCCTATATCCCTTAGCAACTAGTCTTTCTTTGTTTCTAATAACGATACCATCTTCGTCCATTTTATTCTTGAAAACCCAATTTGTGCCGATTATAGTCTTTCCTTCAGGATTAGGTATAAGTCTCTAGAATTTGAGTTCTTCGAAATGATTCAGCTCATCTTGCATCGCAATTACCCAATCTAAGTCGGCTAGAGCTTCAGATACGCGTGTTGGATCTACCTTTCTTAGAAATGAGTCATGCATACACATGTTTAAAGTAGCAGACCTAGTTTGCACCGGTTTAGATGGATCTCCTATGATCTGATGTATCGGGTGCTCTTTGGTCCACCTATATTCATGAGGGAGAGGATATGATGTAAGTTGATCATGATTTTTATCAAAAAAATCCACTTTCAGCCTCATAAATATGTTCGGTATTTGGTAAGGGTGCAATTGAAGTGTTTTGTGTAGAAACTTCAGTTGATTGGACATTTTCTGTCTGTTGAGTAGTCCTTATAGTGCATCCAACTGACTCAGCTACTTCTGGCTCTTCATTAATGTTCACAGCTTCAACTGTTGGAGTAGGCATTTGAATTGGAATATCTTGCTGAATCGGGGAATTAGATTTAGTAGATATATCTGAAGTGGTTGGTTGATTTCTTCTTGAATCTCCTAATCTATCAACCACAACAGGTTTAGACACTTTTGTTCCAAGAAATTCATCATAAAACAATTCAAACAAAAGATCTAAATTAGATAAATGTGAAGTAGACGATGACGCTTCATCTAAGTTATTAGTAGTAGGCACAGGTTCCGGACTGATCTGCCCAAAAGCTAGTACACCAGTGATAACGTGTTCTGAACTGTCTTGAACAGAATCCATCTCTTCATCAAATGTAACGTTTACGCTCTCTACTAAGATTTCGACTTCTTCAAATACACTCTATAGGCTACAGACGATTGAGTGTAGCCGATAAAGATGCCTTCGTCTGCCTTCGAACTGAACTTGTTTAAGTTCTCTTTGTCATTTAGTATAAAGCATCTGCATCCATAGATATGGAAATGTTTAATGCTAGGTGTACTGTTATTTATTAAAGCATATGACATTTTACCAAACCGGCGGTGGATTACAAATCGATACAGCTTTAGCCCATAGAAACAGAGGTAGATCCGATTGACTTAGCATAGTTCGAGCGACCTTGACTAGCATTCGGTTCTGTCTTTCTACAACTCCGTTCTGTTTAGGCGTTCTGGCAGCAGAATACTGATGTGTTATCCCGACCGATTCGAGATAAACTTCAACAAATCTGTTCGAATTCTGTGCCATTGTCTGTTCGAAGAAGCTTGACTGGCTTTTGTAGATTCACTTAAATGGTCTTTAGAAAAGTGATGATGACTTCATGCGTCTCATCCTTTGTTCTTAGAAATTTGACCCAAGTGTACCGCGAGTAATCGTCCACAATCACTAGAACATACTTTTTTCCGTTTCGGCTTATGAGCGGCTCTTTTCATCTTGCCTTTCTTGCACGTTGCGCACATATTAATAGTGACAGTAGACAAACCTCATTGTCAGTCTTGACTTTTGACAGATTAATAGTGTAAAGGTTAGACTTTCGTGTGCCGACCAAGAGTTTTTTACCGTCTTCAGTACGTACAGAACATCTCTTGGCCTTGAAATTAACCTTTAGATCTTTGTCACAGAACCATCCAATGCTGAATAGGTTATGCCCTAATCCTTCAATGTAGCTCACCTTCGTAATCGTAACGTTCTCTTGAATCACATCACCATATCCCAGAATGGGTGAAAACTGATCATTCCCGAATCGAACTCTTCCGCAATATTTCTCTGTAATATTAGATAATAAATCTTTCTACCCGGTCATATGCTTGGAGCAACCAGAATCCAAGTACCACATATAACGGGTCTGCACAGGAGAAATCATGAAACAATAGATTTAGGTACCCATTTATAGATGGGTCCTACAGTGTTAGCGCAAGATTTTGGCATCCATTTGTATATGCACCCTTTGATCTTTTGAAAAACATTTGAAGCATGAGAATAATAAGAATAGACATGATATGTGCCAAACCAAACATTAGAATATTGCTGAGAAGCATAATCATTTCTTTTATAATTAGAAGACTTTCTAGCAGACGGAGATAATTGGAACAATTGCTTTATTGAATAACGCTTGTAAGAAGTTACAAGTTTTGGTTTATGAAAAGCAACATTCTCAACTACATCGGTTTTACTAGTAGTTCCTCTATTACAATTAGGATCAGAATATGATTTAGCATTCTCGTCAATCTTCTTCTTTGGTAGCCATTCTGATATAACTCCAGATTTTCTCTTTCTCACATCTGAAACATTTGAAACTTTAGAATTAGAACTGTGAGATTTGAAAGATTGCTTTTTCTTTGGCTTACAAGTGGTTTTCTGTTTCTGTGAATGCCTAGGTTTCTTCTTCTTACCTTTGGCATTCTTGGGATTCACAGAAACTGGTACATCAACTTTCGTTGATGTTTCACCCTTTTCATACACACTGGATAATCCAAAAGAGTTTATAACAAATTGTTAATGATCAGAAAGTTTAGCATTAAAATCAAATTGACCAACACAATCATCTAAACAACCTTCAGAGTTTAAGAAATCAAACTCTTCATCAAGTAGGCCATTAAAATCATCAGATTTTGAAGCTCTAGAAGATTTCGAAAAAATAGAATTCAGAAGCACAGTAGAAAACACAGTTTGTTCTAGATTAAACAAAATCCTTTCATCTGACATAGTTTCTCGAGTTCAGAAATTTTACTTTCTAACACGAGAGGAGGTACATAAATTTTACCCTCAATAGGCTTAGCCTCGAACTCTTTTGAAGAATAACTTTCGGAATAGTCATTAGAAAGAAATTTTGATTTATCAGAACTGTAACTATAATTCAACTTCTCATAACGAAATGGAAGTTGCATTTTAGTTGTGTTCTTCCTTTTCTCTTTTTCCTTAACTTCATCCTTTTCAGACAGTTTAGTCCACTTAACTTTGAGTTCGGGGTATTGTGGTCCCATTTTAAAAATCCAAAATCATATAGCGCAGACACTTTAGAAATACCCTTTTTGAGGTAGTATGGGTTCTCGTAACAAAGACACCAACACTCACTACTCTCTTTAGATTTATTCAAATGAATGGTCTGTTCAGTTTAACCTAAAGTGTAAAGTTTTTCTTCCAAAACATTCACTTTATCAGTTAAAGATTTGTTTTATTTTGAAGAAAATAAACACTTTTTAGCAACCTCTTTGGATTCAAATTGACACAGTTTATATTTAGAAGTAGTTTCAGATATTTCATTGTGAATTATAGTCTTCTCTTTAGCGTTGGTATCAATGTTTTTATGTAAAGCGTCAATCAACACGTTCTTCTCAGCAATGTCATTTATAAGTTTAAGTATTGACAGGTTTTTCTCTTTAATGATACCTTTTTCATGCTTAAGTTTAGACTCTAATTCTTGGAGTTTAATCATAATGGCATAAATTTCATTAAGAAAATATGATTCATTCATATCACATACCTCTTCAGTGTCTTCACAGTCTGAATCAGCTTCATCTTCAGTCACTTGTTTACCCATAAAGCACAAATGAGCTTTCTCTTCTTTCTCTTCTTCTTCATCAGAATGGTCGAGCCAAAATTCATCCTCAGCCATAAGAGCCTTGCCAGCCTTCTGTTGCTTGGCCCAGAGCATCTTATTTTTGCAATACTCGGAGTTTCGGACCTTAGGCTTTCTGCAATCCTTAACAAAGTGTCCTAGATTTCTGCAGTTTTAGCATTTTCTTGGTTCTGGCTCTTTCTTCTCTTCAGATCAGTACCTCTTCTCTTCAGGTCTTTTTTCTTCCATTCTCTTTCTTTCAATTCTCTCCTTATGCTCATAATTTCTCGAACCTGAAGAATATCTCTGACTGTTCGAACCAGGCTTCTTGTAGAATTTCTTCTGAAAGGCTTTTGTCAACATCATCATAGCCTGCTTTAAGTTCTCACAGTCATCAGAATCTGAATTTTCTTCACTGTCTACTTCCTCAGACCTAGAAACTATAACTATCTTCTTCTTCTTTAGGCTAACTGACTTCTTTTTAACCACTAGAGCAACAGGATCAACAACCACTCTTGCAGCCTTCTTCTTTTCATCTTTGATCTTCTCCACCTCTTCTTCGTTTTGCCTAAGAGTCTCATACACCTCATGAAGTGATATCATGTTCAGATCTTTCATCTGTTTCATTTGCCTAGTAAATCTCTTCCCCTTAGGCTGAAGGATGCTGAGGAATTTGACATTGAGTTCAATCTGTGACTTCCTTACTTTATTTTTGCTAAGCTCGTTTAACAGAGTCACAAATCTATCGTAAGTAGCCTCCATAGATTAACCCTCCTTGGCCTTGAACTCTTCATAGTTGTTCAGGCAGTTGGAGGCTTTGAGTTGGTTGTCGATCTTTGATCTGAGCATCATTTTCTCAAGTTGATCCCATATCTATTTGCTCGTGGCATTGTAGTTGTCAATCTTTACGTATATCTTATTTGGAATCCCTTGAAGAATAAATGACCTTGCCAATCTATCAAATTTATGTCTCTTTATCTGTTCATCTGTGTACTCCTCAAGTGGTAGTGGGTACTCTCTTTGTTCCTCTTCTCCATTTTCTCGAACAACAGTGTGAGTCTTTGTTGGAATTTTCATGATTCCTTCCTTCAGAGATATTCTGATATAGTCTCCCAAGTCATTACGGTCGATAAAGTCCAGGAAGCAATCTTTCCACTGCTCGTACTCCCCTTTGAATAGTACCAGTGGTTTTACATCAGTTCCGATAGCGAGAGCTTCTCTTGAAGTCATCCTGTTTGAAGAATGTACAATAAGAACTTGACAATGATCGTTAGTCCAAGTGAAATCACAAAATACAGAAAAACTTAGAAAGAAATATCATAAATTAAATTTCCAAAAATCTCTAAGTATGGAATTTGCACACTAGAGTGAAACACAAAGAATTAGCATGCACAATTCGCACATAAGCACAAACAACCAAGAATTCGAACACTACACACTCAAACCTTAGAATTCGTACAAAAGACAAATTTCAGAATTCGTACACAAGACAAATTTCAGAATTCGCATGCAAAAACACTTCAGAATTAACACACAGAATTCACATGCAATTATATGCGAGTTCTAAGAATTCGCATATAACCTTATGCGAAAAGTAGACTTACAAACATTTGGAGAAATACTTTTCGCATACAACTTTTCGTATAAAACTTTTCGCACAAGGAGATCAAACGAATTATGTACTTTGGAAAAAAAATTCAAACTTGAGCAATTCGCATACACTCTTATGTGAATTCAAATAATTCGTATGACTCACAAATACGAAATATTTACTTTTCGCACGAGACACAGATTCAAATTCTATCCTTAAGATTTTTCAAGAAAAACTTTTTGTATAACACGCTTATGCGAATTATGACATTTCGCATATAAACATATACGAATTCTGAGAAATTCTGATCACAGACATGCGAATTCTTCTTATTTCGCACGACACACATGTGCGAATTCATCACTTGTGAGATTTTTCAAATAAAAACAAATATGAGAAATCCTCTAATATGCGAGTTCTTGATGCGAGTTCTTCAGGGCTATGCGAGTTCTTGAGATCTCGATGAAATTTTCACTCTTATCATTTCCAAAACCCAACAAACCTTCGATTTTCGATCTGAAACATTGACAATATGATCCCTAACACTATTCAAATCTATTACAACCAATGAATTTCATTTAAAAATACAAATTGTCATTGAACAATGCTTCGAACTCGTGAACTTTCGAAAATCGTAAAAAACAAGAATTGATCAAAATTATAGTGCAATACGATACCAAACCTATACAAGATTGTTCTAGACCATTATACGAATACAACTGAATAAAATACAATCACAAGTTCACACAAAAACTCGAAACTTTATCTACGACTCAGAAAACAGTCCGAACTTTGTTGGATCATAAATTGTATTCAAGATTAAAGTTAAAGTTAAGGGTTTAAATGGCAATTGTATTAAAGTTAATTAGAGGATCTAATTAGTAATTAGTTGAAAGTCATTTGTAAATCGGCCCAAGCCCAATAGGATTATACGCCTAAGTATTTAATGTTTTTAGTTATTATGTTGGGAACTGAAAGAATTGCTTAAGTACAGTTACTGCAGCTAGCACAACTTGGTTACTACTTGAAGTTAATGCTGTTGATACAGGTTAATGCTGCTAATCAAGATTAATACTGCTAGAAGAAGTTACTACTGCTAAGCAATTTTAGTACTGCTAGTAGTTAGTACTGCTGAACTTAATACTGCTCAAAGTATTAATGCTGCTGAAGACTTAATACTGCTTATGAGATGAAGACTTCATATGGCAAGGATGAAAGCTGTTTTGATTAAAGATTATGGAAGGCTTGGAGATAAAGTTGGAAGATTATTCTGAAGATCTTTTATTATTTGTAATTATCTTTTATCTTCAGTATATGTATATAATAGTTTAGATCAATTATAGAGAGAATTAATTCTGAGTTTTCTTAGAGAGAATTAACCTCAAAGTTTATAATCCTAGTTCTAGAGAAGTAGAATTCGTATTGGTGAGCCTGTTCATCAATATTGAGGTTGTGTGTGAAATCTTGTAGCTTTATAACCATTCAATAAAGTTTGCAAGTTGTTATTGTGATTCACTGTTTCATTGATCTTTGAATATTAAAGTGTTATTCCGCAAACTCCTTTAATATTGTTTCTGAGTGTTTATTCTTGTTAAGAATTCAGATCCTGTCAAGTGGTATCAGAGCTACTATTCTCAGAAATCTTATTCATCATGGAAAACACAGTTGAATCAAACAATACTCTTGTCTCAAAGGTTCCAATGCTCAGATCCAATGAATTTGACATGTGGAAGATTAGAATCAAGCAATACATTCTCCTCACAGATTACTCCATGTGGGACATCATTGAGAATGGCCCATCTGATGCAGGAAAGATTGGTGAAGATGGAAAAAGAACCCCACCAAAGACGGATGCAGAAAGAAAGACAAGGCAGACAGAGATGAAAGCCTTGAGCACACTCCTCTTGGCCATTCCCAATGAGTATCAACACCAATTTTGTAATTGCACTGATGCACAGATGCTTTGGAATGCTCTAGAAAAGAGATTCTCTGGTACCAAAAGTACCAAGAGAAATCAGAAGGCAATTTTGAAGCAACAATATGAAAACTTTATGTCAACTAAGAATGAGTCAATGACTCAAACTTTTCACAGGTTTAACAAGCTAATTGGTGAACTAGCCACTATGGGAGTACAAATTGATCAAGATGATGTAAACATAAAGTTCTTAAGGTCCCTTGGAGATGAATGGACCATGTACATTGTTTCATTCAGACAGAATGAACAATTGGAAGAGAAAGAACTTGATGATCTATACAATGATCTTAGAGTATTTGAAGCTGAGGTAGAGGCAAAGAAGAAACCTTTTGGATATATTCATAATGTTGCACTCCTATCAGCATCAATTGATTCTACTGCCAACCCTGAATCAGTTAATGCTGCTAATGGAGCAAATCAAGAGAAAGACACTGAATCTGTGTTTGAAGCCTTTCTTTCCAGCCATGGAAACTCCTCTTTAATCAATGATGATTTGGAACAACTTCATCCTGATGATCTTGAAGAGATGGATATTAAATGGCAGCTATGGCGTTCATTGATGAACATAATGAGATTGCAATGCTAGAAAAGCCGAAGCAAGCCGTTGGATTCCATCAAATTGTGGATTTTCTCAAGTCCAGCCACATTGCCCATCCTCTTATAGTGTCGCCAACAATCTACATAGAGCATCAAAGACAATTTTGGGCAAATGCCACTGTAGTCACAGAAAATGGTGTGCAGATAATCAAGACAAGGGTGTGTGACAAACCCTTGTCAGTTTCTGAAGAGGTGATTCGCATCTGTCTACGTGTAGACGATGCTGCAGATATTACTTCTATTCCTAATGAGGACTTGTTCTCTAACCTTTCAAGAATGGGGTATGGAGGCCAATTGGGTGGTTTCAAACTCTCAAAAGCTAAATTTTATACCCAATGGCGTTTTCTTGTTCATCCCTGATGCACTGTATTTCCAAAAGACTACTGGATGGAGTGAGTTCAGCAGTACCATTGCTTATGCTTTGGTCTGCTTGGCCACTGCCAGAAAGTACAATTTTTCTCAAATGATTTTCAATGACCTTGTGTCAATCTTGGGAAACAAAAAGAGTTTTTATATGTACCCAAGATTTGTCCAGGTAGTTATAACCAATGAATTGACCGATATGCCTCACTTTGATGAGGTATATGTACCAAAAATCCCCAAAGGTAAGGTCTTTTCAAATATGAAGAGATCTCCATTGGACTCGGAAGGAGTTGACACCCCATTGTTCTCTACAATGATGGTGGTGTCCCACAATGAAGAAGGTATGGCTTCAGGGTCAAGGCCCTCATTAGACCATCCCACTGAAAGCCAATCCCAACCTTCAATCACCATATCAATCCCACAGTCCCTTGTTCAAAAACAAACTTCACCAATCACCAATACATACATCAGGAAAAAGGTAAAGAAGGCTCCTTCCCTTCTTGTACCTTCACCCACAGAGACTTTAAGCCCTCTAATGGAGAATTCTCCATTAGAAAATATCTATAGGGAAACCACAGGCGTGTCTCCTAACCCCCAGGAGGTGCTCAATGAGGAGATAAATGAGCATATGGGTGCAAAGGCTGCCAATACTCCTGCTAGCACAGAGGAGGTCAGTGGTAACATCAATAAGACCTTGCCCATGGCAACTTTGGGTGAGCAATCATCCAAAGGTCCCAGGTGCCAAGAAACCATGGGGGTAGCAGGTGCTTCTGCTAGGCAGAAGACCTCTACTACAAAAAGATCCCATGATCCTTCAAAAGGGGGTCACACTTCTGGTGAAGGTGAGGACAGATATGACTATCTTGAATTGATGGAAACAATGGGCAACATCAACATGGATGTAATCAAGCAGGGAAAAGACATAGAAGATTTGAAACTGATAATTTTGTCTCAACAAGTACAGATTACAAACCTGAAGAAAATGGTGAAGAGATTGGTCCAGAAAAAGAAGAAGAAACAGTTTGTGCTCAGAAGAAGGAAACCAGTGACTGATGCTCCCAAAAAGGGGGAGTCAGAAGCTGATGAAAACATGGAAGATGCTAAAGACAAGGGGGAGAAAGTTGATTTTGAGGGGGAGCAAGAAACTGAAACAGAGTTTGTACAAGAAGCAGAAATATCAAGCATAGCAGCAGTAAAATTGCAAGTTGTAGAAAAAGAATCAAATTTTGTACAAGCAACAGTAACTGTTAATGCTGCTGAATCAAGCAAAGTAGCAGAAACTGTTAATACTGCTGAATTGAATGAAGCAGCAGAAATGGTTCAAGAAGTATTAATTGATCTTCAAAGCAGAAATTTGGAAGAATTTGATATAGCTGAAGCCTTAATCAAAGCTAAACATGATACTCCCAAGGTCACCTGAAAGGCCAAAGGAGTTGTCATCAAAGAAAGAGGTGAGGCTATCAAGAAAGCAAGTGTTGAGAAGGTAGCATGCAAAGACAAAGGCAAAGCTAAAATGGTGGAATCTGATCAACCAATCAAAAAGTAAAAGTTGGTTGAGTCAGATGAAGCATTGGCCAAGATGATTCAGGCTGATCTTGAGCAAGAAGAAAGGGTTCAAGTGGAAAAAGACTGGGAGATGGCTAAGGCTCTAGCTGCAGAGTTAAATGAAGCTTATCAACAAAGTTTGGCAACTGAAATAGCACAGAAGAAAGCTGCAACTGTGAAGAAATCTGTGTTGGCTAAAATGGCTGCTAAGAAGAGACAACCCTCAAAGACATTCCTTGGTACTCAAGAGAGAAAGAAGATGATTACTTTTCTGAAAGGTGTTGTAGGAGTCAGAAAGGAGATGTTCTCAAAGATGTCTTTTGAACATATTACAGAGTTGTATGATTCAGAGATGCTAAAGCTTCACGGGAATGAAAAATCCAGAGTTGAAATGGAAAAGAGAATGAAAGAAAGTAATGATTTTCTAATAGAAAAACCTTTCCCTGATGAGGAAGAAACACCAAAGAAAGAAGCAACTCTAGGTGAAAGTCTGAAGACTTTAAAAAGAACTAAGATGATGGCAAGAAGAAAATCAGCCAAGAAGCCTAGAGTGGATAAAGAAGAAGCTGAGACGGTTGCTGAAGAAGAAGGGGCACCTAAGTCAGTTGAACAGAAAGAACCATCAAGTACTGATGATGTGAATCTGTACATGGTAGTGATGGACAAAGTTCCTGAACCTATAACAGCTGAACCTGTTGGTGTTAAGCCTCCTGAGGTCATTCTCTGGGATACAATGAAGGTTGATGGCAAAGAGTATATCAGGATCAAAAGAAAAGATGAGAAGTATGAAGTGCATAATACTTGGGCCAAGATTGTCAGAACATGTTCCAGGTCTGATCTAGAGGAGATGTTTGAAATAGGAATGAAATTGTATGCTGATCAATTGAAAGCTTCAGAGATTTCAATCACAAAACTTGTGATGGAGTATCTTTGTATGTTGTTCAAGCCTGAAGAAGTGAAGGACATCATCAGAAATGTGTTTCAAAAAGTCACCAACTGGACTCTATATGAAACTAGTGGAGTATATGCTTTGACTATGGATTCAAATCACATAGAATACTTCCTAGTGGATAGAGTGTACAACCACAGTAGACTGAAGCTGCATGCAATGTTGAAAAATAAGCTTAGATGTGTTCCAGATTCAGAAATGGCAAAGTACTTGATTCAGAGCATTATCAATCATAGTTTGGGGTTGAATCCAAATACAGGTGTATGAGCTATGAAGTTTTGGGAGCATCTTAAAGATCATCTGAAGAACTTGACTTCTATTCCTAAAAGTCAAGTTAGGGGGAGATTGTTGGGAACTGAAAGAATTGCTTAAGTACAGTTAATGCTGCTAGCACAACTTGGTTACTACTTCTGAAGTTAATGCTGCTGATACAGGTTAATGCTGCTAATCAAGATTAATATTGCTAGAAGAAGTTACTAATGCTAAGCAATTTTAGTACTGCTAGTAGTTAGTACTGCTGAACTTAATACTGCTCAAAGTATTAATGCTGCTGAAGACTTAATACTGCTTATGAGATGAATACTTCATATGGCAAGGATGAAAGCTGTTTTGATTAAAGATTATGGAAGGCTTGGAGATAAATTATAGAGAGAATTAATTCTGAGTTTTCTTAGAGAGAATCAACCTCAAGGTTTATAATCCTAGTTCTAGAGAAGTAGAATTCGTATTGGTGAGCCTGTTCATCAATATTGAGGTTGTGTGTGAAATCTTGTAGCTTTATAACCATTCAATAAAGTTTGCAAGTTGTTATTGTGATTCACTGTTTCATTGATCTTTGAATATTAAAGTGTTATTCCGCAAACTCCTTTAATATTGTTTCTGAGTGTTTATTCTTGTTAAGAATTCAGATCCTGTCATATTAGGTTTTAGTGTTAACCTTCTCATAATTTTCATATTTGTAGAGAGGAGGCCGTACATTTATTCTCTGTAATCGTATTCAAGGTATCAAGAACACAGAAGGTTTTCATTGATTATTCAAGGGATTGGTATGTTATTCTAATCTTTTTATCTCTTGATCTATATTTTGTTCTGTGTTAGTTTATCAACTAGAATACTGGGTTTAACAAGTGGTATCAGAGCCTAAGAATCAAGGTTTTGGATTAAAACTGTTTATCGATTTATCTGTGGTATCTGCGTTCATCGACTGTTCACTGGGTGAAAATCAATTTCTTGATTTAGTGTGTTTTTATGCATAAGATTGATTTGATTAGATGAGTTTTATGTTATTAAATATGATTTGATAGTTTAATCGCACTTTAAACCTTCAATCGATTAGCTTTTTATGAATTTTTGGTAATCTGGGTTCGTATTCATGTCGACTACTATGTTCTTCAAATTGATGCATGAAAGTTGAAATTAATCTTTGATTTTGACTGCACTTTGATTAATACATGTTTCTGGGCACAAAGGTATAATTTTTGCATTCAATTTCTGTGGTTAAAGTGTTTTCTTGGTTGATTATTGTTTCTGAGTCGAAAGCTATTAAGAACACCGGTCGTTCTTCATCAATACCGGTCCCGGTCGATATTCAAGTCGATGGGACACAGGTCGACGCGCAAATTATTATTTTGCGCTATACACTCTACCGGTCAATACAATTGTTCGGTAGCCCGGTCAAACAAGTCACCGGTCCAAGCAGGACACCGGTTGACGTGATATCGGTATGGAAACCCGGTCATATCACTCTATCGGTCGACACATTACCGGTCAAAGCATTTCCCCGGTCGAAAATCCTTCCCGGTCGTGCAACATCCCGGTCGAGTGAAACTCCGGTCAAGAAAGACGCCGGTCGAAGCAAGATACCGGTCATACTCTCCTTTGCGCCAGTGCCTTTCGCGCAAACCCACACTTTGCACCACCCGAGGCTCGCGCAAACCTTTATTTGCGCGACCCACATCTTACACGAACCTCTATTTTGCGCTACCTGAGTCTAGCGCAAACCTCACTTTGCGCGATCTATCTCTCGCGCGAACTGCCCTTTTGCGCCAGATTTTCTGTGATTACTCTATTGGTGTATTTTTACTGTGCGTGTACTGCATTTAATTATTTTTGGAAATTTATTTTTCTGAAATTTTTTGAGTCTAGTCTTTATCCTACTCTTGATTCTAACGATCTCATCTAGTTGATTGTCTTGGTACAGATTAGTTTGATTTCTAACCATACAGCTAAGATCTCGAATCACCTTTTCTCAATGGGCTCTCAGTCCAAACCTCCTGTTCTCATGGCTGATGAACATCAGCAATGGAAAAACAGAATGATCCAGTTTCTGAATCACAAGAACATAGAATACATGGAATCAATCATCAATGGTCCAGTAAATCCAATGATTAGAGTACTTGGTCAAGCAGAAACTGAAACTTCTCCAGAGATCCCTAATAGGTTTGTCCCAAATCCATACCAGTACTTCAGTGAAAAGGAGAAAGAGTTGTACAAGATAGATGAAGAGGCTCTCATTTATCTGACAATGGAAATACCAAATGACATCTACAACTGTGTAGATAGTCGGAGCTCAGCTAAAGAAGTCTGGGATGAACTATCAAGACAGTTTGAAGGAAGTGAAGCCTCCATCCAAGCCAAGTAGGATATATGCATAAATGCCTATGAGGGGTTTCACGCAGAGGAAGGAGACACACTGCTAGAGACCTACAACAGATATAATATCATTCTCAATGACTTGCGGAGGAACAATATCTCTAAATCAGCTTCAGAGATAAATTATAAGTCCATCAAGAATCTGAATCCTGAATGGAAGAACTTTGCCATCAACCTTCAGATGTTAAAGAATATGGCTCAAGAAAATGTCACTGATATCTTCTCTACTCTTTCTCAGCATGAGGATGAAGTGAGGACCATCAATAATGAGTCCAATAAACTGAAGGATTTTGTGGCTCTCATAGCTGGCAAAAGAAAGAGTTCAGTTCCTATATCCTCTGCAAGGTCAAAGAAAAAGGTTTCTAAAGCTCTTGTTACGGATTTTACTGAGTCTGATTCTGCTTCGAGTGATGAAGAACTGGAGATTGATTCTGATTCGGATATACAGAAGTTCTCTGAGGACTTGGCTCTAATTACTCAACGATTCAAGAAGAGCTTTGGCAAGAAAAAGTACTACTCAAAGCAAAAGTACGAAGGACACAAGAAAGAGAAGTCTGAAATGAGATACAAGCCGAGGTATGGACGGAGAGAGGAAAGACGAGAAGACAGTAAGGAAGACCGGAGGAAGACATAAGAGAAGATAAGAGAGAGGAAAAGAAAGAAGACAGAACGGATGAACCGAGCAGAGGCTACAACTGTGGCAAATTTGGGCACTTCTCCAGAGATTGCAAGTTCAAGAAAGTGAATAGCTCAGAATACTACGCGAGGAAGTCACTCATTGCCAAGAAAGCTGAAGAGGGAAAGGTGCTTATGGCTGAAGAAGAAAACTGGTTGTTCCAAAGTTCTGATGACGAGGAGAAGGCACACTTCACCCAAGTTTCTTACATTGCAAAACTAGATGGTGACGATAAAGATAATGAGGCACATTCCGAAGATGCAAACTCTAAGGTAAATGATAATTCTGACCTTATTGAATCTCTAATGGCCCAAATACATAGTATGAAAGATGAATTTGCTTTTTTGGAAGGTAAACTTAGCTCTGAACATCAATCAGTTTTAAGTTTTCGTGATGAAAACGCATTGTTAAAAGTTGTTGTGGAAGACAAAGAAAAAGAAAAGGATGGTTTAAAAGCTGAAAAAGAATCTTTAAATAGAAAAATATATATCTTAGAAAAGGATCTTGTGAATCTTAATGCAGAAAAAGGTGAGTTTAAAATCAAATTCGAAGTCTGTTTTGAAGAAAGAAATGAAGCTTACACCAAAATCAAGCAATTGGAGGGTATTAACATGAAACGAGTTCAAACTGAGCAGACATTAAATCTGTTGACCAATAAACTCCAGGATGAAAGGTCTTATAAACTTAAACCAGGTTTGGGTGTGCCAACTAACGAAATTTTGAAAAAGGCACCGGAGCACTTTTATAACTTTGATAAATTTGGCTCTGCAATCAGACCCATTCCTAACATTCGTGCAACCTTTGTTGAAGCAAGTACTTCTAAACCTTTTACAGAGACCAAAGGTCGAGAAGAAATATGGAAGCACAAGTCTTGTGAAACTGATTCTCAAAATTCTTTTAAATTAGTTGGTTTTAAATACAGTGATTTGAACAAAAGCTATGAAACTCGATAGATCGAATTAACTGAGTTTGATTCACTGTTTACCACATCTTCAAAAGAATCAATCAGCAATGACACGGTTCCACCTGAGACTGCATGGAAATATGATGAGTATGAATCGGATGTTGATCCATCTACTATACCATCAGTCTCAAATCCCATTGCTTCTAAACCTTTACTTGTTGAAGAGGATGAAGAAGAAACTATCATCACGAATGAATCTTGTTCTAAAAATGATAAAATGGAGTTTATTGAACACATGACCGAGGAAAGGTTTTCTGAAATGATGAATGCTTCTGACTCTGATCCTGTTTCTATGTTAAAGGAGTCAAATTTAGTGAATGATCATACATCTGAATTGATGAATCAAATTAATCTGTTGCAACAGTCTCTTGACGAGGTTGAAGATGAAAACTTTGATCTCAAACTTAAACTTGAAAACGCTTTGAAAGAAAATCAAGAGCTTTGCACAGAAATCAATGATTTGAAAATTACTTTGTTTAAAAATGCTTCAAATGATAAACAGATGTTCAATGATCCAAGCTGGAAGGTAAGAACTAATCTAGAATTTGATGCTCCTGCAAATCCTTCAGTTGTTTACTCTAATTGTCCTGAATATCCACCTAGTATTTTTGAAAAGGGTGAGACTTCAAGTAGTTCTAGGAAAGAACCACCTCTAAGATAGAGACTAACAAGGTTCCTATTTCTGTTTCAGATATAAAAGGATATGGAGTTGGGGGGAGTAAGAAGAATAAAGATAATAGCTTGAATAAGAATGATAGGTTATCTAGTGAAACTTTTGTTCCAAACAGTTGTACTTCAGACAGTGTTATTTTGAAAAGTAATTCTTTTGATGAACATGAATTTAAGATTTGTTCCGATAAATCTAAGTTTATGAATTTTTCTCGAAAGAATCTATATTGAAAACACTGCTGGGATAACTCAGTCAAATACTACTCCCCTCCTAAGTCTAAAAAGAGCAAAAGAAAAGCTAAACTGAACCTTAACTCCAATTCTACTTCTAACTCTTCCACACAACCCAAAGTGTTTCGAGCTAAGGTTGCCAATCCTAAATCTAAAAAGCATTTTCAATAATTAAATGTTATGATGGTTTGGAAATGGGTTCCAAAACCCCGTTATGAATGGAGGGTTAAAGTTAAACCTGCTGATATTCCTGAATTGCGTGAAGCTAACCGCGAAGGACCCATCTTGATATGTAGAGAGGAGGCCGTACATTTATTCTCTGTAATCGTATTCAAGGTATCAAGAACACACAAGGTTTTCATTGATTATTCAAGGGATTGGTATGTTATTCTAATCTTATTATCTCTTTATCTATATTGTGTTTTGTGTTAGTTTATCAACTAGAATACTGGGTTTAACAAACTTCCATGTTTCGATCGATTTCAACTTGAATCTACTCTGATACCAATTATTATTTCCCAAGATTCAAGTTCTAAATGTAATTCAATTACAATAACAAGATGAACACAAATCGATTACTCAACTTATTATCAATTGATTACTGAATTCGATTACAAAGCTCTCTGTGACAGTTTCTCTCTGTACAAATTGTTATGCGTACAATCTTCTAATCAGAAGCTTGCAAGACACACGCTTACAACACAACCAGAAACAAATTTACAAGGCTTTGAATTTGTCTTTATTACAATTAACTTTGACTTTCTTCTTGAGAGTTGACTTTGAGATTTGACTTGGTTGACTTTCAGTCTTCCATCTTCATGATCTAGTATCTAAAAAATATATGCACTAACAATCTCCTTCTTCGGTTGGCTTCCCGAGCTTCGTCCTCTTGTCCCTCCTCTAAGATTGGGACACTCCCTCCTCACATGCCCTACTTCTTCGCATTTGTAACTGGTTGTCCCTTGAATAGAACAGTTCGGACTGTTGTGGCCCGACTTGCCACACTTGAAGCTTGAGATTGGGTTGGAATTGGGGTTACAAAAACCGAAGTGCTTTCTTTTGCACTTGGGACACCACTTTGCCTCACGGCGATTGTCAAAGTTCCTACCACTTGGTTGGAATTTCGCCTTCTTTAACGAGCTCAGCGGGTTCTCCCACTTTCTCTTCTCAACAACCTTTGAATTCTCTTCTTTGTCTTGCGCATAGACCCTTTCCATGATCTTGGCCTCTTCTAACGTCTCCCGAAGATTTATAGTGTTAGTACACAATTATGTTGGATCCAAGATCATGGGAATTAATGTCAAAGCTCAAGTCAAACCTTCAAGGAAAAAGTCAAAGTGTTAATTAGTTTAGTTTGTTTTGTCTTTGTATTTTTTGTAAGTATAAATAGTTTGTTTTCTTTGTAATCGAGTGGCACTCTGATAGATTTGTATCATTCTAGAGAGAGAAATATAGATAGAGATAGTTTCATACGCATTGTAAATTGAGAAGATTGAATCAATGAATACGACATCTTGAATTGGATTGTTATTATCATCATGATCTGATTGCAAAAACTGGGACACACAATTGGTATCAGAGCAGAATTCGATTGAAATCATCAAGAAATGTTCTTCGCACCCTGTTCACTGTGAATTGATCGATTTTTGTGATACTTTGTAATTGTGAGTCTAATTGTTTCCATAACATTAAGTTGATGTATTAGACAAGTTTTGATTTGGTTTATGAGTCAATTGCACTGTAATTTTCGATTGATTTATTGATTTTGTAAGTTTTTGTTTTTACGAGTTCGGCGCACTGTATTAGATTCAAAATTGAATGTTTGAGTCAATTTTCTTGTAATTCATTGTTTGTAATAGCTTCTAGTATTGTTTGTGACTGAATTGGGGAAGTTTCAGACTTTGATTCGAAGCATTGATAGGTTTTTGGTCGAATTTAAGTGTTTTTGGATCGTATACTCAAGAACTCGCATGATCTAAACAATTCGTACGAAGAACTCGCATGATGAACATGTTTGCAGTGGAATTCACATAGAACTCAAGATGTGAAAAAGTTAAGGGAAGAATTCACATAAGCCTTTGTGCGAATTGTTCAGAATTCGCATAGCTCAGTGTACGAGAAGTTGGGGGAATTTACTATAAGGACAAATTTCGCATAGAGTTGGAGACGAAAAGTAAAGATTTCACATCGCATTGCGTACGAATTCCTGTAATTCGCATCGTGCTTCATACAAATTCCTCAGAATTCGCATAGAGCTACATACGGATTTTGTAAATTTCGCATAGAAAATTGAAAATTTTTCTAAGTATATAATCCGAATCGATACGAATTTTTTGAGGTTGAAATATGTTCTAAGTATAGGATTCGTATATCCTTGTTGTGCGAAAAAGTTGCGTGCGAAAAGTTGGTGACCAAGAAAGTTTCTAAGTCAAGAATTCGCATATAGTTGTGTGCGAATTTCTCAGAATTCGCATATAGCAGTGTACAAATTTCTAGAACTTGCATCTCATTGTGTGAGGATTTTTAAGGGTGTGCGAATTTTGGCCTCAGTGGTGTGCGAATTTCTGAAGTCTGCGAATTTTGTGAAGATTGTTGTGTTATGCAAATTGTTCTTTCTACAGTGGTGTGAGGATTCCTGCCTTAGGAAATTTTTGGAAAACTTATTTTTGAATTTTTTTTAAGATTTTATGATTATTAATTTTTTTCGAACTAACGATCATTTCAAGTTCTTATTTCACAGTTTATTTGTCAGGATGACTTCCAAAGATGCTCTTTCTATCGGAACAGATGTTAAACCACCCGTTCTATTCAAGGGTGAGTACGAGCAATGGAAATACAGATTTTTAGACTTCATAGACAGACATGCAAATGGTGACAACATCAAGATGTCTATTGAGGAAGGTCCAATGATTCCTCTCACTATGGAAATTCCTGATGATGAATCATTTGACAGTGAAGATGGAAATCAACGAAGAGAACAGAGGACAAAGAGGGTTCCTATGGATATTTCTCAGTATTCTGATGAACAGAAAAACAGATTCAAGGCTGACAAGCAAGTTAGATCTCTACTCCTTAAGGCAACGGCCAAAAAGATGTGGGATCAACTAGAGAAGATGATGATGGGATCCAAAGTTGGAAACCAGATGAAAGTGGCCGACTTCATAAATAGTTATGAGGAATTCAAAGCTAAGGATGGAGAAACCTTGAAAGAAACTTATGAGAGGTTTGTGTCTTTGCTGAATGATATGGCAAAGAATAAGGTCAAAAAGAAGCAGATAGAGAACAACGTCAAATTTCTCAGCATTCTTCAGCCAGAATGGAAGAAGCATAGTAGAAGGATGAAACGACTGAAAGATCTCAGTGAAATCCTATTACATGAAGTATATGAAACCCTCCATCAGAATGAGAAATAAGTTGAAGAGAAAAGAGGAGAGAAGAAAAAGAATAAAAAGACGGTAGTTGATCCTATTGCATTAGTCGTGGACAAAAAGAAAGAGAAAGAGAAGAAGGAGAAAAAGAAGAAAAAGGAGATTGTTGTTTCTAGTTCTGATGAGACTGACAGTGCTGATTCAAATTCTGACGAAGGTGAAAATCTGAAGCAAGTTATGCTACTGCTTACTGGAGCCTTTTAGAAGAAATTTTATAAGAAACCGGGTTCTAACAGTCAAAGATATTCGTCAGGATCTAGGAACTATGATCATAAGGAAAGGATTGAAGGGAGAAGATTTGGTGATTGAAGGTCTAAAGAGAAGAGTTTTGTGGAGAGGAATCCAAAAAAGAAAAGGTATGTAAATGAGTATGGAGAAAAGAAGATTAAGGAGCCAATCAAGTACTATAATTGTGGCAATATAGGCCACTTTGCCAAAGAGTGTTATAAACCAATTGTGAGAAATTCTGAGTACTACAACAATAAGATGCTTCTGGCCAAGAAAAAAGAGGCAGGCAAAGCACTGATAGCTGAGGATGATTTATGGCTTGATCATTCAGACTATAAGGAGGATAAAGAAGAGACTGCTCACATGTGCCTAATGGGAAAGGATGTTAAATATGATGAATCCGATGAAGAAACTTCCGAAGAGGTACACAACTTTTCTGAATCTGATTTTTTGAAACAAATGGAAACCATGATGGTCGAGCTTCAAGACTTAGAAGCTAAGCTCAAAAAGGAGAAAAGAAAAGTTGCTAAAAAGGGTCAAACAATTTTTGATCTCAACAAGGAACTTGCTAGGAACAAAAATTTAATTGATTCTTTGAACAAGTCTGCTACTGTTTTTGAAAAACAAAATGCTTGTTTTGAAATTCAAATTTCTTAAACTATTTCTAAGTTTAATAAATCTGATCGTGAGAAACAAGAGTTTATTTTAAAAGTTCACAAATTGCAGATTGATAATAAAAGTTTGAAGAAAAAGAATAATGGTTTGGAAGCCAAACTTTATACTCGAGGTCAAATGGATCAAACCATATATCTAAACACACCAAAGGAAGAAGCAGATTTTAAAGATAAGTGGGGTCATGGTAACGATAACCCACTTTATCAGAAGAAAGCTATTCGAAAGCAACCACCTTTATATAATTTTAATTTCATACAAGTGGCTGACAAAAATCCTCATTTGAAACCGAAATTTGTTACAAAATCATCTGATAAGGTTGAGGCTAAAAAAGATGAGAACAGAAGGAACACAACCAAAATGCAACTAGCATTCTACTATAAAAAACTGAATGATAGTTATCTTTCTGAGCAACCAAAATTTTTATCAAATGATTATTTTCAAAGCTATTCTACGGAAGAGATGGAGGCAAAACCAGTTAAGGCAAAGATTTATGTTCCTCCACTCGTGTTGGAAAGCAAAATTTCTGAGCTTGAAAACATTTTGTTGATGAAAGAATTTTGGTTCAACTTGAGAAAGTTGTGTTTTCTACTGGTATGAAGAACACTGATTTTAAATCTGAAGCTACAAATAACAACTCCGAATCAGAAACAATTTGTGTAAACAATTCTACTGATTCATATGTGTCATCGTGTAAAGTTTTCATGGGAAATGTTTTTAAAAATCCTAAAACATCAGATAGTGCTAAAATGTCTTTCAAACAAAAGTATTCTAAAGTGTCAAAACATTTCAATTTTGAAAATTCTACCAAGGCACAACTATTTGATGATGATGATGACTTATTTGCGAATGAAAAATGATTTTTTAAATTCCGATGGATATTTTGATGAAAATATTGAGAAGTTTGATTTCAATGCTAAACTTCCAGATCATTTTGATTTTGTTATCAACATTGATTCTTTACCCAGTGTATTTGAGAAAGGTGAATCATCAACTAAGGTTGATGAATCAGTTCCTGTGAGTACCTATTATACTAAAGGTAAGAAACAAAAGAAAAGGCGATCACATAAATGGATTAACACTGGTAAGCATAAGAAAATCCAAACTCTGACATCTTATGGTTCTTACAAATCTAAATCTTATGGTTCAGATTTGAAAAGTAAAAGGTCTGAGGCAAAGCTTGAATGGCGACCTAAGAAGAATGTTGAAGAGTTGACAAAGTCATTGTCTAATTTGGATTGTAATAGGACTGCTGTTAGTGTTACTGATGTAATTGATCAATGTTAATGTCCAATTCAAGCTTAGGAATCAATTGAACAACAATTCAATCAAGAATGTAGAGAGAGAGTGTAGAGAGAGAAAGTCATATGTCTAATATATCAAAACTATGCGTACAATGACATTAGTTACAAGCTTCTCTCAAAGACTTACTATTTATATTATTGACTTTCTCTCAAGCAACATTACAATTAAAACCTCACTACAAAGTTCACTCGAACCATAAAATCAAACATAAAGTCAAATAAACTTATCTAAACAAAATACAGTAACAATCTCCCCCTTTTAGATTAGTTGTGAATAATTGGTCTTCCCCAACGTGATAGCCTTCCTTGACGAATTCCTAGCAAAGACTCAAAGTTTCTGATGTCGCGCCGAAAGTTGAATCTATCATAAAGAGCATCAACTATCTTTTCTGTGTTGAGTCTAAGTTGCCTGGGTATACCTTTTTCACCTTGCTTCTTCTTTTCCTTGTTATCTTTGAGCTTCTTTTCCAACTGCAACTTCAACATTCTCAAAGTTCCATCTGAAAATTTGGAAATTTCTGACAATCTGAAGAACCTTTTCTTGTTCTCAGAATTCTTGTGTACCATACCAAGTTCAGGTTTCTCAAGCACAGTGAACAAACTATACTCATCAATATTCTCCAGACTGAGATTAGGCTTTATCATGTTGACTTTGATTTGGTTTGTCTCAATTCCAAGCTGGAAGTCATTACAATACGTGTAGTTCACTTGTCTTCTCATAAACCTCTTTATTGCATCCAAAGCCACCAAAATATTGTCTTTCCTTAAGTCATTTTTCTGAAGAGATGATAGAGATACTCGATATCATCTACATTCAGGTAACAGAAATCAGCTTCTGAAAAACACATTCTGTCATATCTCTCATCTGTTCATGAAACACCGGATACCATATGCGAACAAATGAAACAAGTCTCACAAGCTTTAAAGAAACAATCCCTGACTTCTTCCTCACAATACTTTCCCTTTGTCTAGCCCAACTCATCATCCTTGTATATTCTTCTTGATAATCTGGATGTTGATCTGATACACCCAAAACTTTAAATTTGTCTATCTCCCTGATCTTGTGAAAAAAATTATTCTTCATCTCCTCCTCTAAGAATGGTTGCCTCAATCTGTTTCTCAACTTTCTTACTTGAGCATCAGTAAGAACAGGAGGTAAGAAGGGTTGATCAGAAGGATCTTGGGCTTCAACTAGGTTAGAAGGAAAGAAAGGTTCATTTACAGTGTTTGGGTTAGGAAGGTTTTCAGGATTAGGTAGTTCAGTGAAATGTGGGCTTGGGATTCTTTGTGGGCTAGGTAAGTTTGTTTGGGTAGATAAAGAAGGTTGGCTAGAAGGTATAGGTTGAGTTAAGGTTGGTTGGGTAACTTGAACAGGTTGGCTAGGTTCAACTTGGGTAGGTTGGGTAGTTTGGTTAGATAGGTTGAAGGATTAGGACACAATATGTTTAAGGCCAAGCGATGTTGTGTTAGAACGGAAGATGGTAAAGAACTCTTGGTCGGGACGCGGAAGTTAAACCTCTACACGATTCATCTGTCAAATATCAAGACTGATAATGTGGTTTGTCTACTTTCTAAAGCCTCTATGGAACAAAGTTGGTTATGACATAGAAGGCTATCTTATCTCAACTTAAGATACATTAACAAGTTGGTGACTGGAAATTTGGTCAAGGGTTTACCTGAGCTAAAATACGTCAAAGAACATCTATGTGACGCGTGTGAGAAAAGTAAGGTGAAAAGAACTCCTCATAAGCCTAAGTCTGAACCGAGCATAAGTACTCCTTTAGAGTTGTTGCATATGGATCTCTGTGGTCTTATGCAGACACATAGCATAAATGGCAAGAAGTTTGTTCTATTGATTGTGAATGACTATTCCAGATACACTAGGGTGAAATTTCTAAGATCAAAAGATGAGACGCCCATTGTCATCATCTCATTCTTGCAGAAGACAGTCAAGTTTATTCGAACTGATAATGGCACGGAATTCAAGAACAAAACGGTTGACGGTTATCTCGAATTGGTCGGGATAACTCATCAGTTTTTTGCTGCCAGAACTCTGGAACAAA
The DNA here is from genome assembly GCA_954870635.1 of Arctium minus. Classification (NCBI taxonomy): domain Eukaryota; kingdom Viridiplantae; phylum Streptophyta; class Magnoliopsida; order Asterales; family Asteraceae; genus Arctium; species Arctium minus. Next base: position 59,817,264 of record OX941088.1, on the reverse strand, counting down.
TTGAGGTAGTTGAACGAAGAAATCGGACTCTTGTTGAGGTTGCATGAACGATGCTGAGCAAATCCTATCTACTTTTATTTATGTGGGTTGAAGTTGTCTGAACTGCATGTTATACGCAAAATCGTTCAATCATTCATCGCCGGTTTGGTAAAACACCATATGCTTTGATAAATAATAGAATACCTAGCATTAAATATTTTCATATCTTTGGATGCAGGTGTTTTGTACTGAATAACAAGGAGAACTTGAACAAGTTCAGTCCCATAGCCGATGAACGCATTTTCATTGGATATTCTGAAACGTCTGCTGCATACATAGTTTACATGAAAAATTCAAAGATAGTTGTTGAGAGTGTAAATGTCAAATTTGATGATGATATGGCTTCTGATCAAATCAATTCAGAACACCTGATAACAGGAGTATTAGCTTATGGGCAGATCAGTCCAGAACCTGCGGTTAAAGTTTTTAAGTGTGATAAAGCATCAACGTCTACATCTCATTTAATAGATTTAGATTTATTAATTGAACATTTTTATGATGAGTTTCTTGGTTCTAGAATGATTAAACCTGTTGTGATTAACAGATCTGAAGATTCGAGCAATCATCTTCCAATCACTTCAGATGTATCGACTGAATCAAATTCCACTATTCAAGAAGAAACATCAGTTCAAACACCTACAAACTCAGTTTAAGTTGTAAATGAAACTGCATAGCTAGAAGTTACACATTAAGTTAGATGTACGGTAATGCCTACTCAACAGACATCAAATGTTCAATTCACTGAAACTTCTGTACCGATTACTTTAACTGAACACCAACATGAAGAAAATACTTGATACTTAGATGATCAACTGATCAATCTATATCTAATCCACTCCCTCACTTATACAAGTAGACCAAAAAGCACCCGGTTCATCAAATTATTGGAGATCCGTCAAAGTTGGTGCAAACTAGGTCTGCAACAGCAAATAAATGTTTGTTTGATTCATTCCTGAGCAAAATAGAATCGACAAAAGTTTCAGAAGCTCTTTGTGATCCAATTTGGGTTACAGACATGTAAGAAGAGCTCAACCAATTTGAAGCGCTTAAAGTCTGGCGATTAGTGCCTCGACCTGAAGGAAAGACAATCATTGGCACTAATTGGGTATTCAAGAATAAAAAGGATGAAGATGGTGTTATTATTAGAAATAAAGCAAGACTTATAGCCAAGGGATATAGGCAAGAGGAAGGCATTGATTATGATAAGACGTATGCACCAGTTGCATGTATTGAGGCAATTAGGATGTTCCTAGCCTACGCTGCACATAAGAAGTTAACGGTCTATAAAATGGATGTCAAAACAACCTTTCTGAATGGATTGTTAAAAGAAGAAGTGTACGTTTCTCAGCCTGATGGATTCGTAAGTGCGGACAAACCAGATCATGTCTATATTCTAGACAAAGCTCTTTACGAACTCAAACAAGGCCCTCGCACCTGGTATGACGTGTTATCCAAATTCCTTGTCATGTCTGGATTTTCTAAAGGTTAAATCGACACCACCTTTTTCATAAAAAGGGAGAAAGCTGATATTATTTTAATTCAAATATATGTGGACGATATAATATTTGGTTCAACTAATCCAAAGTACTGTAAGAATTTTTCTAACCTCATGGTGTCACATTTTCAAATGTGTATGATGGGAGAGATGAACTTCTTTCTCGGATTACAGGTTAGACATTTTTCCACGGGTATTTTTATACATCAAGCGAAGTATATTGCTGACATTTTAAAGAAATTTAATATGTCAAATTGTACTCCAATTTCAACCCCGATGGCACCATGAACTAAAATCAGAGCTGATCTCTCGGGAAAAGTTGTTGATCTTAGAACTTATAGAGGAATGATAGGTTCATTAATATTCTAAACGGCAAGTAGACCGAATATTATGCTCTCTACATGCTTATGTGCTAGATATCAAGCTTCGCCTAAAGAATCCATATGTCGGCTCTAAAGCGGATATTTAGATATCTGAAGGGAACTGCAGATCTTTGTTTGTGGTATCCTAAAGATACAGGTGAGCTAACAGTTTATTCAGACGCAGATCATACAGGTTGTATGCTAGACAAGAAAAGCACATCGGATCAGATTCAGTTTCTTGGAGATAAGCTCGTAAGGTGGGCGTCAAAGAAACAACTATGTGTTTCCACTTCGACTGCTGAAGCAGAGTATGTAGCTGCTGCTAGTTGTTGCTCTCAAGTTTTGTGGATGAGGACACATCTTTGAGACTATGGATTCCAGTTCAACAAAATTCCTATATATTGTGATTCGAAGAGCGCCATATCCATATCATCTAATCTTGTTCAACACACAAAGACTAAACATATTGATGTGAGATATCATTTTATCAAAGATAATGTCGAAAAAGGTACAATTGAACTTTACTTTGTAAACACAAATTATCAACTTGCAGATTTGTTTACCAAGTCGTTAGACGAAAATAGATTTAATTTTTTTATTTCGAAACTTGGCATGCTAAATCTCAAGACTTAATCTGTAGTTACATAGTATAGTTTACTTTTGTTATTTTTTTCATTTTTTTATTTTTAGTCTGAACGATATCTACACTGAAAGGTTTTGTTCATGTTTTCAGGGGGAGTGAGATAAAGTTTAATTGATCTACATTCTAGGGGAGTTATAAATTTTCTTGCATTTATTTTTTCACTGACATATTTTGTGATGCATATTTTCAAGGGGAGTAAATGACTTCTGATTACATCTGATCAGAACTCACTCTTAAATCTTTTACTGCTTTTATGTCTTTAATTTTCCAATAAATCTTTTTGTTTTCAATAAGACTTTGTTGCTTTGACGACTTTTTGACTACATGCAGATTTTTAGGAGGAACTTACATGCTCATATCAATCATGACTTTAGAGCTGACTTTATGAGATTAATGATGAGCGTAAGGCATATTCTAATCTTAATCTCATTGTATTTGAAAGAAGGACAACTTTTAGACATGAAAACATTTTACTTGAATGTTCAAAACACTTCTCGATTCTTAAACAGTTTTCATGAATACATAAGTGTGTTTTTTTAAATGTTTTCTTGTTATGAACTTTATTGTTTAACAAACCGTGTGTTTCCAAAGATTAATACTTGTGTATTATCTTTTCAGATACTGACAAGTATTCCGACACACCGGTTTAGTATTTATTTTAACTATGTTCTTACCATGTCTCATATTGAAACTATTTTTCGATGGTAAGACACCCCTTTTGAAATTCAAAGTTTGTTGAGCGTTTGTTAATCCAAGATCTCTAAATCCTAGAGAGAGAAAGTAGAGAGAGAGAAAATGTAAAGCGCAAAGATAACCAATGTATTCAATAAGCGTGAGAGTGTTTTTAAGGAACAAGGACCAAAGGGACTTAAATACCCTTAGTCAATACACAGATAAAGCCTATCTAAGCACAGTATAAGACCAAGCTTATAAGTACAACGATTACTAGAAAATCAGACTTAACAATCTCCCCCTTAGTAATCATTGGCGTTGTGGTCTTCAAAATCAATCTTCTAAAATAGCATGGACAATCTAAGCGACTTTGCAAAGCTTTCTGACTTTAAAAAAATTTCTTCTCAGCAACTTTCAAAATGAGATATCTTTGCTGTCTTGACAAGGCTGGACCAGTTTGAGTATGCTTGAAAGAACAATTGGTTCATCAGCTTGTGCTCTATACAACACACCTTTTTTAAATGACCTTGAATGAACTGTGGTGGTTGGAGCAGGAACAACAAAAGAATTAAAAGTAGCTGAGAGAATAGAATCTTGAGTGAATCTTGATCAGCAGATAAACTTTGGAGCTCTTTGTCTCTTTAACATCTCCTTAACTTCTCCCCCTCATGACCTTGATGATCGGGATCAACTTGGTCATGTAAATGTTGGAGACGAGACAGCTTAAGATCTGCAAAAAATCAGAGTAAAGGAGAAATAGGGAAGGTTTGCGCTACACACTGGTGGTGCAAAGGGAGGTTTGCGCTAGCCGAAGGTGGCGCAAAGTGAGGTTTGCGCGACCAACTGTTAGCGCAAATCTAACTTGAACTCAGAAAATTTTACCTTTTTAAGCTCTTTGACTCCCCTACACAAATGCACTAGATATGACAATTCAAGTTAGCATATGTATAGAAAATCAGATACTCCCCCTCGAAAACAGATATTATCTTTTCAGAAATTTCTCCTTATTCACTCCCCCTTGAATAATGAACAAACCCATTTAAAAGAAATATGAGAACACAAAAAGTTCAACATCAATGTAGAAAGAAAAATAAACTGAATATGTATTTTGAAACAACTAAATATATAAAAATTTAAACATCAACAAATAGAATTCTATTTAGTAAAATATCACAATAAATTCCATCAGATGAAATCAAATATATGTATTTGGATACATAAACAAGTTTTATTGCATATCAAGTTAAAACATGTTCAATTTCAAAAACTTTCATCAATCTATTCAGTGTGCTCGCATGTGAACTCCGATTAGCTTCAAGAAATGCAATTCTAAAAATATAATAGAGAACTTTTCATTTAATCACACTAATCCATCAAGAATTCAGACTTTCACAAATTTACATGTTTATTGCAACTCAGAAATATGACCAAGTATCATGAGATGTGTGCTCAATGGCATCTTTTAGCATTGTGCACTACGGCATCTTCACATGAGTGTGCTCTTTGGCATCTTTTAAGCTTGTGCACTTTGGCATCTTTTAATCAACAAGTTTATTAAGTAAAGAACATGCCGTAAACGTAACTTTCTATCTGACCCTATTGCAGTATTTGGGTCAGCCACTCCCAGACCAGATGGCCTTATGGGACTAGGTGTCAAGCACCCCTTGGAACTTACTCTCCCAGATTAGACAGGCTACATCGACACATCCTAAACCCATTCATATCAGTAGAACATGACTTTCGATCTGGTTCTATAGAAGGATTTGGGTTCGATCACTCCCATATCAATTGACCTTAGGGGACTAGATGACAAGCATCCCACGGAACTTATTTTCCCAAACCAGAAAGGCCACAGGTACAAACTTTTAAACTCATAGATTTCTGTATTTTATTTAAAATAATCATCTCAATTACTCAGATCTACATGGAATTGCTTAGCCCATATTTTCATTACAATCTATAATTTCGACTTTTTAGGTTTTCTAAGCATTGCAAACTATAAATATTCCGAATCACACAACTTTAAAGCAAAATCAAAAGCTACAAACATGTTGCTGACTTTTCGACTTTTGTTAGACTTGAAAGATGAACATATAAAAACTTTAATATAAACAAATCAACTTGAAAATTTATCCTAGACACACATTTTATTCAAAAGAATGAAAGTTGTAAAACTTTTACTTTATAGAATAAAATTTGTGAAGGTTTAAAATTTTAAATTCAACATGCCGAGATTTGAAAATACAAACATTTCATCGGCAAGTTTATATTCAGTTGAAACAAAATATAATTCAATAATATTATCTTCCACATAATGTAAAAAAATGAAATTTGTGTCTCATTTGAAGAAAAATTGGGTTGAACAAATTCAGGGTCTGAATAGAATTACTCAGATTCTTTAAAAACATCAGAGATAAATGCAGCGAAATTAAAAGTAGATGCACTCACAGTTTCTCATTAGTCAGAAGCTGAAAGCATTGAAGAACGAGTCCTAGACTGATATGTTTAGAAGTCATTGTCTTTGAAGCACGGGTTCTAAGCTGATGTACTTAGAAGCCAAAATGTTGACAATGAAGTCCGGGTCTTGAGTTGAGTTACTCAAGATCCATGTTTCTCTTACTCCCCCTTGACATGAGATGCCTGCAACTTTAAATCAGATTGAGATTTGGGTACCCACTTGAATTTGGGCCCACATTTGTTAGTTGCAGTTCTTATGGGGAAATATTGATTAGATTTAACACGAGAAGCACAAGAAAGATTATCAGAATAATAAGCACAGTCATCAGATGAATACAAAGCATAATCATCTGAACTAGAATCAAAAGAAGAATATGAGACATTTTTGGAAATTTGAATCATTTGCTTTATTGAATATTTTGAAATTTTCTTAAAAATAGCAAATGAATCACTTTTATAATATCTGTCTACATATCTATCTCCATCAGTCTGAGATTCATCAGATATCCGCTTCGCTCTCCAAATCTGCTTTGATGACTTGCTCAAAGTCCTATCTGAAAGATTAGAATCAGAAAAATTAGAACTGTCAGAAATGACTTTATCTTGTTTCTTTGACTTCTTTGACCGTCTTCTTTTACGCTTAGGTGTATAATACTGATCATTTAACGTAAAAGATTCATCAAGAATTTCTGAATTAATATTTAAATCAGAAGAAATAATTTTATCTAAGCAACCAATCTGATCAGACAATAAATCTGAATTTTCCTCAGAGTCAGAAAAATTTTGAGAAAGATTTTCAGATTTTGAAAAATCTGTTTTGTTTTCTTGACAATTAGAAGAAAAGCTAGAAATAGAATCTTGTTTTTGAGAAAAGAAATTTTCTTCAAGACTTGAAGTCATGAAAGAAAGAAAGATATCGGATTCAATTTCTTTAAGAATATTTTGATCTTCCATCTTATCTTCAAGATCAATGATTTTGCCTTCAAATATTAAAGGAGGGGTATATCTCTGAGAATCATAAATGATTGGAGATATATTTTCTTTATCATATTTATTAGCAAAAATATCAACAAAATCATCAGACACTGCAGATTTGACGGTAGATATATCATTTAAACCTTTTCTGCCTCTTCTCGATTTGTCAGAAAAATATTTTGCATTTTCAAACGTGTAAACAAAAGGAATTTCCTTTTTCTTGTTATTTGTACTTTTCTCATTTTCGATTTCTAACACTTGCTTCCCATTCATCCAATCAATTTTAAATAGAGGAACATATTGAGCAAGTGTTAGATAATCGTATTTATATAAAGTCGGGGATTTTTCAATCGCATTGTTTAAACAATGTGGATTTTTAAAACCAAGTCCCTAATTTTCTTTTAAAGCTTCCTCACTCCTTGGTTTATTCATAAAAATTGTTTGCTCGGATTGGTTCATTCGATATAACTTTTCTTCTAACTTATTTATTTAATCCGAAAAACTGTCTTTTAAAGAAGTCATTTCAATCAAAGATTCAAGATAAGACTTATTTGATTTTTCCAAATCATCTAATTTCGTTTGAAAGATGTCTTTTGTATTTTCCAAAATAGATTTTTCATCTTTCAAAGAAATTTTCAAATTGTCAATTAAATCTGACTTTTCTACATTTAATTGATTTTCAGATAATAACTTTAAGCGTAAATCATGTAAAGCAGTAATTATAACATCCATCTGTGAAGAAATGAAATGTAATCAAAATCAGAAGTTACCTCGTCTTCATCAGTGTCAGAAACATCATCTGACTGATCATCTCCAACAAAGCACATCTGAGCGATCTCGACATTTGCAGGTTCATCGTCAGAGTGATCAAGCCAAAACACTTCTTTGGCTAGCAAAGTTGTTCCACTCTCTCTCTTCTCGACACTCCTTTGAAATATGCCCTGACTTTCCATAGTTAAAACAAGCATCATCTTTCTTAGCCTCAGGCACTTTGACTCTTGAACCGGAAGTGAAGCGAAGATTGTTTTAACCCCACCGACGATGGAACTTTTTCTAATAATGCTGAGAGAGAAGGATCATGGCTTTCTCTAACGCCTCTCCATCATCATCAGTGACCCCGTTGTAAGCGTTATCTGACAACGCTTGTTCATCCAGTTGGCTCGTGAGGAGTGCAACTGGGTCCACTGATTTCTTTTTCTTCTTGTCCAGTTTGGTCTTCTTCTCTATGACAATGCACTCATCTGTCAGCAAGATCTCAAACATCTCTTGAATATGCATTGAAGATATTCTGATATAATTCCTCAGTCTGTGACAGGATGTGTTCCACTCTGGTTGAAGTGCATTGAGGAATTTCAGATTTGTCTCAAGCTCAGTCTTTTCCACTTTGATTTTCCTTAAATCATTAATCACGGCACATAATCTATCATACACAGTTTTCAATGGCTCCCCATCCTTCGCTTTGAATTCTTCAAAATTATTCATGTAACGAGTATGTCGGAGTTGAGTCGCAACTGAAGAGCCAAGCATAATCTTCTCAAGCTGTTGCCACATAAGTTTAGGATGAGTTTTGAAACAATCAATCCTATTGTAGATAGAGTTTGGCAAGGCTAACATCAGATTCGCCTTGATATCACGATCAGCTTGATACTCAGATAATTCGTCAGGTGAATATTCTTTGGTAGGCTTATATAATCCGGAAGCCAACTTGGGATTTTCAAACGGTCCTTCTGATAGAATGTTCATCATGTCATTTCCATTCTTTTGACGTTCTAAAAAATTCAGGAACCTATCTTGCCACTGTGTAAACTCATTTTCATCAATCAGCACTGGTGGACGATTTTCTGTACCCAAAGACATCATAATATCACTTTTATATAACTAATCTTGATAAGCAAATTTGTCAGAATCCATTTCTCAGAAATCCAAAAAAAATGCTAAGTCTTGAAACAGATGGCGCAAACTTGAGGTTTGCGTGATAGGCTGAAGAAGCAAACTAAGATAGTCGCGAGCAGTTAGAGACGCAAACCAACTTTGCATGAGAAGAAGGAGACGCAAACTAGGATTTGCGTGATACACTGAAGACACAAGATAACTTTGCGTGAGCAGACCGTTGATGCAAATGAAGCTTTGCGTTTGAAGTGAATGGCGAGAACTTAGCTTTTCGTGACACAGAGAAAATGCAAACTGATCTTTGTGTTATGCGAAGAAGACGCAAACAGAACTTCTAGTGAGCTGAGGAATACGCAAAGTAGCTTTGCGTGAGCTGAATGAGACGCAAACTATACTTTGCTTGATGTATGGGAGACGCAAAATTCACTTTGCGTGATGAACACAAAGCGAAAAGTTGAACTTCTCGTGAAACACCCTGAAGACGCAAATGTACTAGATGAAGGAACTCGCGCAAACCAGATAAACTCGCGCAAACCTGAGATGAACTAGCGCAAAGTTCAGATCTGGCGCAAACCTCTGAAAATCAAGAAAAACTTGCAAAACATGATTATATCCATGAGTTTAATGCAACTAATTCACACATAAATGAACGAAAACAGGTTTCTATCGCTTTTCAATCAACAAGGTTGATTAAAAACCACAAAATCGAGATTTCAAGAAATTCAAAGTACGTCAAAACGAGTTTTTCAGAAAATCACTAAATCTCAAAATCGATGATGAAAACCTGTTTTTCCTGAAAAATGATGTGAATTAAAAGTATTTAGCAATCAAAATAGAATCCAACAAACCAAATTTCACAAAAATTCATTCAAAAAACAACTGAATTTGATGAAAAATTCAAAAACGAGATTTTCTTGAAAAATTCAAGAAAATCAATCAAATTTTCGAATTAAACTACAAATTCAGAAATCGAAAACAATATTCTCAATCCTCTCAAGATCTAGATTTGCTCTAATACCAATTGTTAAACCAAGATCTCTAAATCCTAGAGAGAGAAAGTAGAGAGAGAGACAATGTAAAGCGCAAAGATAACCAATGTATTCAATAAGCGTGAAAGTGTTTTTAAGGAACAAGAACCAAAGGGACTTAAATACCCTTGGTCAATACACAGATAAAGACTATCTAAGCACAATATAAGACCAAGCTTATAAATACAATTATTACTATAAAATCAGACTTAACAACGTTAATTCGTTCAATGTCTATAATTGTTCTTGTAGACAACATCCAATTTTTCTTGACCTAAGCATTTAATGATAAATCATTCTTATTTGATCTTTTCATACATTGTCAAGTTCTTAAACAAACAGTTTGTATTTACTTCATTATTTCAATATACTTGTTATAAGAAAATCTTCCATGATTAAAATGCTCAAGTCTTCATGATTATCTTACTGTGCATACATATATCTGACATGTACTTTATATTATACTTTAACTGTTGAAGTTAAACTAGTTGAGCAATATTTTGCTTTTAGGACTAAATACATGGGAATTGTGTGAGCTTAATTGAACTTCTATGGATTCACGATAACCAGTGTTTCCTACCCAAGAAGTTATCCTTGAGTGATCGAGACGCGAGGGTTCAATATCTGTGTGTGGGTGTGTGATGAGATAAAATGAAAATAGAGTTTGGTTAGCCGTGAGCTCAATGTTAAAAAGAAAGAGGGGTTGAGGACAGAGTTAAAAGAATATCAAACTCTGCACCAAGTTTTTCTGAGCCAGGCAGCTAAATTACTGTTGTTTCACAATTCTTTCGTGAACTTTATTGAAATAGGAAACTAGCCCATGCCAACTTTTGCTTAAACCACACCAGCTACTCATTTCTTTCTTAACAAAGAGATGTTTCAAATTTTCTTGGGGACGCAACACATAATCTATCTTGTCCTCATTCAGAAGATGTGGATAATGAAAAAGAAGGAAGTCTGCCCTACCTTCGCACTTCGAATAAAGTACAATTGAGTCAGTGTAATACTGTTGTTGTCTCAATGGTTTACACATTTTGAGTCTTTTATAAAACATTCATGTTTTAATTATTTCATACACAAGCACGAACACACAGAAATTTTGTTTTTCTGTCAGAACGTTCATAGAATAATCTTATGTTATTCGATGATTGAATGGAAGACCTGTGGAGTGATCATCCCTAAAACTCCTTGTACAGTACGTACATTCGTTGTACTAAGTGACTTCGTGTTACTTACATGCATATTAAATGATTCATTTGTTGATTCAGTGTTACGTTCTTATTTGTCTAAATTTGAAAAGATTCAGATGAATACATTATGAATTGACTGATATTCCGTGTCTCATTTTGGAAAGATGGTGGTTAGAAAATAGTTCTTGACAATTCTTGAAGAAGTTTTGATGATTTTCATGCTCTATATCATCAAAAAGGGGGAGAAGTTAATTCAATAAATGTTGTCTTGAGAACAGATTGTAACTGTTATGTCTGATTTTATAGTAATCATTGTATTTATAGGTTTGGTCTTATACAGTGTTTAGGGTCTCATACTGTGTTGTATTGACCAAGGGTATTTAAGTATCTTTGGGCTTTGGGTTTTGTAAGTCATTCACGCACATTCAATACAGATTACATCTTTGCGCTTTCTCTGTTTCTCTCTCTAGATTCTTTCTTAGGGATTATTGGATTATCAATTGGTATCAGAGTCAATCTAGATCTTGAGAGAATTGAGAGAATTGTTTTTCGATCATGATTTTGTGATATAATCTAAAAATTTGATTGATTTTCTTGAATTTTTCAAGAAAATCTCATTTTTAGATTTTTAATCAAATTCGGACGTGTTTTTGAATAAATTTCGTTGAAAATTGGTTTGTTGGATTCGATTTTGATTGTTATACACTTTTAATTCACATCGTTTTTCAAGAAATTCATGTTTTGATTGTCAATTTTGAGATTTTTGAGGTTTCTAGAAAACCGTTTTTCACGTTCTGTTCTTTTAACGATTTTTCAAAATTGTGGTTTTTAATCGAAAAGTTTGATTTAAAAGTGTTATAAAGTTGTTTTCGATCATATCTGTGAAGGGAATTGTCATTATTTTCTAATCTGTAATCGATTTTTGGTGATTTTTTGTGTTTTTTCAGCGGTTTGCGCCAGATCTCAAATTTGCGCGAGTTCATAGTGGTTTGCGCGAGTTCATCATCATTTGCGCGAGTTTATCCTGTTTTGCACAAGTTCATCCTGAGAAGTTTCAGTGTTTCGCTAGTTGTTCATCACGCAAAGTTCAAACTTTGCGCCACATTCTTATAACGCAAAGTATACGTTGCGTCTTCAACTCATCACGCAAACCTAGTTTGCGCCTTTAACCTCTCACGCAAAGAGAGGTTCTCGCCATATTCTTGTCACGCAAAGTTAGCTTTACGCAAATTCAAGTTCTCGCCACCCAAGTCTCACACAATCAGATTTTTGTCATCTTCTCTTCGCGAAAAGTCAAGTTCTCGCCACGTTCTTCTCACGCAAAGTAACATTTGCATCTTCTCAGTGTCATGCAAAGAAAGTTCTCATCATCATCGTAGTGCAAGATTTGCGTCAACTCTTCTGCATTCCAGACTTAGAATTTTTCTAGATTTCTGATATATGGATTCTGCAAAGTTTGCTTATGAAGCTCAATTTTACAAGAACGATCTCATGATGTTATTGGGTTCAGAAAATCGTCCTCCGGTGCTTATTGATGAATACGAGTTTACACAATGGCAATATAGGTTTCTGAATTTTATTGAATGTCAAAAGAACGGAAATGACATGATGAATATTCTATCAAAAGGACCTTTTGAGAAACCCAAGTTGGCTTCTGGATTATATAAGCCTACCAAAGAATATTCACCTAATGAGTTATCGGAGTATCAAGTTGATCGTGATATAAAGGCAAATCTGATGCTAGCCTTGCCAAACTCTATCTACAACAGGATTGATTGTTTCAAAAATCATCCTAATCTTATGTGGCAACAGCTTGAAAACATTATGCTTGGTTCTTCAGTTGCTACTGCACTCCGACATACTCGTTACATGAACAACTTTGAAGAATTCAAAGCCAAGGATGGGGAGCCATTGAAAACTGTGTATGGCAGATTTTGTGCCGTGATCATTGATCTGAGAAAAATAAAAGTGGAAAAGACTGAGCTTGAGACAAATCTGAAATTCCTCAATGCGCTTCAACCTGAATGGAACAAATCTTGCCATCGCTTGAGGAATGATGTCAGAATTTATTCCATGCAAATCCAAGAAATGTTTGAGATATTGCTGACAGATGAGTGCATTTTCATAGAGAAGAAGGCCAAACTCGATAAGAAGAATAAGAAATCAGTGGACCCGGTTGCTCTCCTAACGATCCATCTAGCTAATCAAGCATTGTCTGATAATGCTTATGACGAGTCAACTGATGATGATGGCGAGGCATTGCAGAAAGCTATGATCCTTCTTTCTCAACATTATCAGAAAAAGTTCCAATCACGGTCGGGTTCCAACAATCTTCGCTTCAATTCCGGGTCAAAGAATGTCAAAGTGCCCGATGCTAAGAAAGATGCTGCCTGCTTTAACTGTGGAAAGCCGGGTCATTTTTCAAAGGATTGTAGAGTGAAGAAGGTTCGGGATTCTACATATTATAGAAAAAAATGGAACTTGCCGAGAAAAGATAGAACGGAACAGCTTTACTTGCTGAAGAAGAGTTTTGGCTGGATCATTCTAAAGACGAAGCTGATACTATTGAGATTGCTCAAATGTGCTTCATTAGAGATGATCAATCAGATGATGATGATGTAACTGATGAAGATGACGTATATTCTGATTTTGATCACACTTTCATTTCTTCTCAGATGGATGTTATAATTACTGCTTTACATGATTTACGCTTGAAGTTTTTATCTGAAAAGATTTTAAATTCTGAAAAATCAAATTTAATTGACAAATTAAAAATTTCTTTGAAAGATGAAAAATATATTTTGGTTCATACTAAAGAAGTCTTTCAAAAGAAATTGGATGATTTGGAAAATTCAAATAAGACTTATCTTGAGTCTTTGACTGAAATAACCATTTTAAAGGACAGTTTTTTGGATAAAATAAATAAAGTAGAAGAAAAGTTATATCGAAGGAATCAATCTGAGCAAACAATTTTTATGAATAAACCAAGGAGTGATGAAGCTTTAAAAGAAAAATGGGGACTTGGTTTTGAAAATCCACATTGTTTAAACAATGCGATTGAAAAATCCCCTACTTTATATAAATACGATTATCTAACTCTTGCTCAATATGCTCCTCAATTTAAAATTGATTGGATGAATGAAAAGCAAGTGTTAGAAATCGAAAATGAGAAAAGGACAAATAACAAGAAAAAAGGAAATTTCTTTTGTTTATACGTATGAAAATGCAAAATATTTTCCTGATAAATCAAGGAAAGGCAGAAAAGGTTTTAATGAAATATCTCCCATCAAGTCTTCAGTATCTGATGATTTTGTTGATATTTTTGCCAATAAAACTGATAAGGAAAATATTTCTCCAATCATTTATGATTCTAAGAAATATACTCCTCTTTTAGCATTAGAAGGTAAAATCATTGACCTTGAAGATAAGATGGAAGATCAAAATATTCTTAAAGAAATTGAATCTGATATCATTCTTTCTTTCATGACATCTAGTCTTGAAGAAAATATTTTTTCTCAAAAATAAGATTCTATTTCTAGCCTTTCTTCTGATTGTTAAGTAAACAAAAAGAAAGTTTCTAAATCTGATATTTTTTCTCAAAATAATTTTGACTCCGAGGTAAGTTCAGATTTATTGTCTGATCAAATTGGTTGTTTAGGTAAAATTATTTCTTCTGATAATTCTTGATGAATCTTTTACGCTAAATGATCAGTATTATAAACCAAAGCGTAAAAGAAGAAGGTCAAAGAAGTCAAAGAAACAAGATAAAGTTCTTTCTGACAGTTCTAATTCTTCTGATTCTAATGGATATCAAATGATTCTACGACTAATGAGGATAGATGTGTAGACAAACTTTATAAAAGTGATTCATTTGCTACTTGTAATAAATTTTCAAAATACTCTATAAAGCAAATGATTCGAATTTCAAAACATGTCTCATGTTCTTCCTCGGATTCTAGTTCAGATGATAATGCTATGTCTTTTTCTGATGATTGTGCTTATTATTCTGATGATCTTTCTCGTGTTTTAACTGTTAAATCTAACAAATATTTCCCCATAAGAACTGCAACTAACAAACATGGGCCCAAATTCAAGTGGGTACCAAAATCTCAAATTGCTTCTAAGTTGTAGGCATCAAATGCCAAGGGGGAGTAAGAGAAAGTTGGCTTCTGAGTAATTCAGCTCAGATCCCGTGCTTCAAAGACATCGACTTCTAGATATGTCAGTCTAGGACTCGTTCTTCAATGTTTGTTAGCTTCTGACTAATGAGAACTGTGAGTACATCTACTTTATTCCGCTGCATTTATCTCTGATAATGATGTTGCTCCAGTTTTATCAATTGTTTTTAAAGAATCTGAGCAATTTTATTCAAACCCTGAATTTGTTCAACCCAAATTTTTTCAAATGAGTCACAAATTTCTTTATACATTATGTGGAAGATAATATTATTGAATTCTATTTTGTTTCAACTGAATATAAACTTGCCGATCAAATGTTTCTATTTTCAATTCTCGGCATGTTGAATTTAAAAGTTTAAACCTTCACAAATTTTATTCTATAAAGTAAAAAAATTTCAATTTTCTTTCTTTTGAATAAAATGTGTGTTTAGGATAAGTTTACAAGTTACTTTGTTTATATTATAGTTTTATATGTTCAACTTTCAAGTCTTACAAAAGTCGAAAAGTTAGCAACATGTTTGTAACCGTTGATACTGCTTTAAAGTTGTGTGATTCGGAATATTTATAGTTTACAATGCTTAGAAAACCTAAAAAGTCGAAATTTTGGATCGTAATGAAAATATGGGCTAAGCACTTAGCTGTAAATCCTTGTGATTGAGATGATTATTAAATTATTATAAATCTAAAATCTCTAAGTTTAAAAGTTTGTACCTGTGACCTTTCTGGTTTGGGAAAGTAAGTTTTGTGGGATGCTTGTCATCTGGTCCCGTAAGGTCAATTGATCTGGGAGTGATCGAACCCAAATCCATCAATAGAATCAGATCGAAAGTCATGTTCTACTGGTATGAATGGGTTTAGGATGTGTCGATGTAGCCTTTCTGATCTAGGAAAGTAAGTTCCAAGGGGTGCTTGACACCTAGTCCCCTAAGACCATCTGGTCTGGGATCGGCTGACCCAAATCCTACAATAGGGTCAGATAGAAAGTTACGTTTACGGCATGTTCTTAACTTAATAAACTTTTTGATTAAAAGATGACAAAGTGCACAAGCTTAAAAGATGCCAAAGAGCACACTCATGTTAAGATGCCATAGAGCACAATGCTAGAAAATGCTAATGAGCACGCATCTCATGATACTTGGTGATATGTTTAAGTTGCAATAAACCTGTAAATTTATGAAAGTCTGAATTCTTGATGGATTAGTGTGATTACATGCAAAGTTCTCTATTATACTTTTAGAATTGCATTTTCTTGAAGCCAATCGGAGTTCACATGCGAGCACACTAAATATGATATTGTATTCACAATCACATTCAAGCAATCAATCTCTAAACGAGATGTAACAATGTTAATTCTAAAGAGAGAGTAGAGAGAGAAACGTAGTCATATGTATATTGCAATTAAGAGTCACACTTACAACCAAGTACAAACCAAGGTATTTATACCAAGGACTAAAACTACATGCTTAACACCTAAGTAAACTCATATTGACTTTACAGACTTTGACTTATCTTGACTTGACTTTTCCTAATTAAATCTTGGATACAATAATACACTAACAATCTCCCCCTTTGTATTCAAGATTTAATAAAAATTTGACAATCGTCTTCAGCACTTGATTCTTCAATCTTTAACTCTGACGACTTTGAACTTTGAAGCTCTTTCTGAAGTTGTTTAAGAATCTAGAAAAGTCTTTTGCACTTTACATCTCGGAAAGTCAACAAGTCTTGAAAAACAAATCATTTGAAGTCTTGAGTCATTTGAACTTTGAAATTCTTTAACTTCTTTGAAACTTCAAACTTTTTGAAACTTCGAGGGATCTTTGAACTTTTTATCTTCATCTCTGTGATCTATTACCGTCTTCCTTAAAACAAAATTTCACGAATCATCTTAACTTTGACTTGTCTTCAGAAATCTTTGAGAATGATTTGTTTTCATCTGATTTGAACTTTTCAGAAAATTCATCACAAGTCTTGACATTATAACTCTGAAACTCCTTGAAATTGATCTCTGTAGATTTCTCCCCCTTTTTGATGATTGTGAGCCTCATAATCATCAAAACTTTCTCAATTTCCACACTTTCTTTGAATCTCCCCTTTTTACCAATATTCTCCCTCTATGAGATACATTTGACACTCTTCGCCCTTTTGATCTGAATAATTGAATTATGAATTATGAATTGTATATACTCGAATCTTTTCAAATTCAAATATAATGAACGTTGTAACCCTGAATCAACAAATGAAACAGTTAGGAGTGTCTGTCAGTAACACGGAGTTACTGTGTACAACGAATGTACAAATTAAGGAGCTGGTTTGATGATGACTCCCCAGGACTTCCATTCAATCATTGAAAAACACAAGGTTTATCTATGAATGTTCTGACAGAAAAACAAATTTTATGTGTGCTCGTGCTTGTGTATGAAAGAATTTAGCACAATGATTGTGTTTCATAAGGCTCAAATTGTCTAAACTGTTGAGACAACAACAAGTATTACACGAACTCAATGTGCATGAAAGAGGTGAGAAGGTGGGGCAACGTTCCTTCTTTTTCAATATCTAAATCTTCCGAGTGAAGACTAGATAGCAGATATGTTGCGTTCCCAAAGAAAGTGAAACATTTCTTTGTTAAGAAAGAAATGAGTGGTTGGTGGGGTTAATGAAAGAGTTGGCATTGGCTCACTCCCTTTTTCAATGATGGTCACCAAAGAATGTGAACCAATCAGATTTTGTGGTTACCCGGCTCAGAAAGTGGTTGGTGCAGAGTTCTGATATTCTTTTAACTCTGTTCTCACACCCTCTTTCTTTTTATCATTATGCTCACTTCTAACCGAACTCTCATTTCCATTTTACCGCTCCACACAATGAGAAAAACTCAACCGGATGAGTTATCTCCCCCACTCTTTGATTTTGACCCCTCACCCCTCATTCACTCAAGGATAACTTCCTGGGTAGGAAACACTGGTTTGCGTGAATCCATGGAAGTTCTGTTTAAGCTCACACATGAATCCCATGTAAGTCCTAAAAAGAATGGTTGCTCAACAGTTTAACTTGAACAGTTAAGCTCAAAATGATAATATTGTCAGAATGTATGCTCATTTAAAATTAAGAATGAAATTTGAGCATTTGAACAATGAAGATCTCTCAAAACAAGAATATTGAATGAATGAAATTAAAATCAAGAGAATTGTTTTGAGAATCTGACAATGTATCAATCAGATCAAATGAAATGGTTAGGGTATCAAAGAACTAGATATTTTGTTTATATGAACAAATATAAACAATTTAGCAACGAACGCTCAAGTTGAAATGATGACTGTTGCTCAACAATAGTGATTTACAAACGGGGGTATTACCATCGAAAAATAGGTTCGTTTAGAGACATGGTAATAACAAATTAAAATGAAGTACTGAACCGATGTGTGTGAATACTTTACAGTATATAGGAAAGATAATACATGAGTATTGATCTTTAGAAACACACAGTCAGTTAAACATTAAAGCTCAATATTGAAAAACATTTAAAATCACACTTCTTAATTCATGAAATCTTTTGAGAATAAAGAAGTGGTTTGAACATTTAAGAAATTGTTTTTCATGCTTGAAAGTTGTTCTTCTTTCAAACAATCAGAGATATAAGATTAGAAGATGCTTACTGTTAAGCTCCCCCTCAAATCATTATACAATGATTTAAGTCTATTAAGCTCCCCCTGGATATTTGCAAAATATCCATATCTAAACATTGAAGAACGGGTCCTGATCTGTCATGTGATCAGAAGCCACAATCTTTTACATTAAAGTTCGGGTTGTAAACTGAAGTGTTTAAAAGCCATTGTCTTTGACATTGAAGTCCGAGTTCTAAGTTGTAGTACTTAGAAGTCATACATCTTGCTCCCCCTAAACCTGTGGTACCTGCGAAACAGATTTAACAGGTTTTGGTACCCACTGGTATTTGGGTCATGGTATGTTAGATTTAAGAATCCACTTCTCATTAGATGTATATCTTTTAAAACCAGAATTCTGAGAAGTTATTCTATAAGAACCGTACCAGTTATGAGCAGTTTCTCTCTGAACAAAGTCATTCTCTCCACAGTAAGAACATCAGATTTTCCTTTGAGCAATCCTGATCAAATGAATAGTAGAGTAATATATATCAGAATTACCAAAAGATTTACCTTTATATGCACTGTTCTTTTTGGGTTTAGAGGTGGATGCAGATGCTTTGTCCTTCTTCTTCTCTTCATCTGAAGAACTCTTCACTCTCCAGACCATCTGATTTTTCTTTGATTGCTTTCCAAGAGATTTTACATAATAGCTCGTTGAACCATCAACAGATTTGTCATAAAATAGATTTGATGGTCTGATCTCATTTTATTTGACAGTTTGTGATTTGACACTTTTGTTTTTGAAAACATTTTTGTCATGGATAGAACTAGAAGCAGTTTTAAAAGAGAAAACTGATTCGGTTGAATTGTCAACTGGTGATTGATTGATCACATCAGCACAAACTTTTTCTGACAAATCAACATTTGCAGCTTCTAAGTTCTTTATCGTTTCAGATAAAATGTTTCTTTCAGAAGTAAGTGTGTCAAATTTCTGTTTCAAATCAGATTTGGCCTTTTTTTCATTTTGGACATCTGATGATAGAACAGTGATTTTGGATATGAGCTTTGATATTTCAGTTTAAAAATATGAACGTTCTTGCTCAAAATATTTTTGTAAGTTCTTGGATTTATCAGAAATTTCATTAAAGATCCCAACATTTCTCTTTTCAGAATTTTTCTTTTGAGAATCAAAAGACTTTTTCTTTTCTTTAAAAATTTGTCTTTCTTTTTCTAATAAGTCTTGTAAAATTGAGATCTGTTTGGGAAATTCAGTGTTTTTATCTTCAAGAACTTTTCTTTCCTTAGCAAATGTGTCTCTTTCAGTAATTAGAATCTTTTCAAAATCAGACACTTGCTTGGAAAGTTTAATGCATCTAAGCACAAGATCCTTTTTCTCTTGGAGAGTTTTCATGGAAATTTCAGACATCTGTTGAGTAGAAGATGTCTTCACACATAATTTTTCTTTTTCTGCTTGGAGACTTGTTTTCAATTCAGCATTCTTCTTTTCCAGAGTAGATATTTTCTCTTCGAAAGCCTTAAACTTGTTTTGAAGTTTGACTGATTCGTCATGCAATTCTGATGATTTATGTTCAGTCGTCTTCAGTTGGCTTTGAAGATACGCAATTTTTTTCTCTTTGAGTTTGATTTCTTTTTCACATGTTTTAACAGTGTTTTCTTTTAAAGAAATCATTTTCTCTTTCTCTTTAATCTCCTTCTCTTTCTCTCTAATTTCTACCACTTTTGCACTAATGATACCTGCAATATCAGATTTAACAGTATTAGTACACTTTATACAGTCAGGAGTTTTATCAGAGTTTGACAAATTAAATTTCAACTCCTGAATCTGTTTAAGAAGCTTTGAATTCTGAATTTTCAGATTGTCTCTTTCTGCTTCTAATTTCGGTATCTCAGGCATGTACAAGACTGCCATATCTCTAGCTGAAAGTACAGTATTTCCTCTCTCGTCTGTCTTTGGCATCTTGAATAGAATGTTGGCTTAAAAAAATGATCGTCAAAAATCAGAAAATTATGACCACTATCAAAATATGTCCTCCTCCGCAGACTTAGCACGGGGGTCCCGCTACCCGGTTAGCGGGTGGGGTCTAGGGGCAACGCCCTTGCGAGGGTATGGGGACAGCGCCCCTAAAGAAATTTTTTCTGACATATTTTTCTCTTGAAAGAAATGCTTGAATAAAATGATCGTTCCCAAACTAATTCAGAAAAGTTGACTGAAAGTCAAACTTGAATCACCACTTGAAAATAAAATTTTCTCAGAAGAAAAAAAAACTCTGAAACTCGCAAAGCAATGAAACTCGCAAGACACTAAACACGCTAGTCACTATTTACTGAGGAACACGCTAGACGTTATGCGCGCGTTTGAAAAACTTGCAGGCCACTGTGTGCGCGTTTCGAGAACTCGCTAATCAATAAACTCGCACGATGATGAAACTCGCAAACACCTATTCACCACAGAACTCGCAAGCCTTGTTTTGCGCGTTTCTCAAACTCGCAAGATGCTTCTAGTGCGTTTCGCTCAAACTCACAAGAATTGCCTTGCGCGTTTATGAAACTCGCTTGCCTCTATTAGCACGTTTTACCCAAACTCGCACATTTTGCTTGCGCGTTCTTCACTTGACCCTTGCGCGTTCTATGGATGAACTTGCGCGTTTTGTGAATCTAGCGCGTTCTTGGGTTTTCTTGCGAGTTCTTCACCTGTTCAATCAAAAATCAAGTAAATCTTGATTTCTGATTCTGAAAATCTCACAAAATGTCCACGATTCAATACTAAACATGATTACAACACTGAATTTACAAAAGAAATCGAAAATTACAGTGATTTAATAAAATTACAGTGTACGAGTTCATGTTTCACGAAAATAACAATTTAATCAAATTGATCAATCTAGTGTCGAAATTAGCCTATGTGATCAGAACAAGAATTTATCCAAGTGATAATATGTACACAATCAAATCAATTTCTTGATTTAATTGTGCAAAAACAATATGAATCGAAATCAAACAGTAAGTTTCAAGAAACGAATTCGTGAAAACCAAAAATCTCAAATCTATCCAATCTGATTAATCTGATCCTTCTGAATTGATTTGGTTTGCTCTGATACAATTGATATTGTATTCACAATCACATTCAAGCAATCAATCTCTAAACAAGATGTAACAATGTTAATTCTAGAGAGAGAGTAGAGAGAGAGTAGAGAGAGAAACGTAGTCATATGTATATTGCAATTAAGAGTCACACTTACAACCAAGTACAAACCAAGGAATTTATACCAAGGACTAAAACTACATGCTTAACACCTAAGTAAACTCATATTGACTTTACAGACTTTGACTTATTTTGACTTGACTTTTCCTAATTAAATCTTGGATACAATAATACACTAACAGAAAATATTGATGAGAGTTTTTGAAACTGGACATGTTTTAACTTGATATGCAATAAAACTTGTTTCTGTATCCAAATACATACATTTGATTTCATCTGATGGATTTTATTGTGATATTTTACTAAGTAGAATTCTATTTGTTTATGTTTAAATTTTTATATATTTAGTCGTTTCAAAATATATATTCAGTCTATTTTTCTTTCTATATTGATGTTTCAATTCTTGTGTTCTCATATTTCTTTTAAATGGGTTTGTTCATTATTCAAGGGGGAGTGAATAAGGAGAAATTTCTGAAAAGATAATATCTGTTTTCGAGGGGGAGTATCTGATTCTCTATATGAATGCTAACTTGATTTGTTATATTTAGTGCATTTGTGTAGGGGGAATCAAAGAGCTTATCTTGTGCTATTTTTCAGATTCCAACTCATGTTTGCGCCACAAGTTGGTAGAGCAAAGCTTAGTTTGAGCCTCCTTCGGCTAGCGCAAAACAATCTTTGCGCTTCCTTCTGTTAGCGCAAATCAAACTTTGCGCCACCAATGTGTAGCGCAAATCTTCACTCTATATCTTTTACTCTGATTTTGCAGATCTTCAGTTGTCTCGTCTCCAACATTTGCATGACTAAGTTGATCCAGATCATCAAGGTCATGAGGGGGAGAAGTTAAAGAGACAAAGAGCTCCAATGTTTATCTGCTGATCAAGATTCGCTCAAGATTCTTTTCTCTCAGCTTACTAGTTCTTTTGTTGTTCCTGCTCCGACCATCACTGTTCATTCAAGGTCATTTAAAGGAGGTGTGTCGTCTAGAGCACAAGCTGATGAATCAACTGTTCTTTCAAGTTTATTCCAAACTGGTCCAGTCTTGTCAAGGCAACAAAGATAACTCAATCTGAAAGTTGCTGAGAAGAAATTTTTTTTGAAGTCAGAAAGCTACTTCACAAAGTCTCTTAGATGGTCCGTGCTGTTTTAGAAGATTGTTTTTGAAGACTACAGCGCCAATGATTACTAAGGGGGAGATTGTTAAGTCTGATTTTATAGTAATCATTGTATTTATAGGTTTGGTCTTATACAGTGTTTAGGGTCTCATACTGTGTTGTATTGACCAAAGGTATTTAAGTCCCTTTGGGCTTTGGGTTTTGTAAGTCATTCACGCACATTCAATACAGATTACATCTTTGCGCTTTCTCTGTTTCTCTCTCTAGATTCTCTCTCTAAGATTTATGGATTCTTGGATTATCAGTAACTATTATGGAGAGACAATAGCAAGAAGTGCAAGACTGATTTGAAGAAAGATCGACAATTTAAGAAAGTTTGCTGAAATGTACAAAAATTTTCTTTGAAGATGATTTTGTCAAGATCGAAAATTCTAAACAAGAATTTAATACAAACTCAGAAACAATGTTAAAGAAGTCGCAGAATAACACTTTAACAAATAATCACAAAAACAGAATATGAAATCAAATCATAAGTTTATATTGCATAAAACTTAATGATTACAAACACAACCTCAATCTGTTGAACAAGACTCAACAAACGTTCTATACTTCTCTATAGAAAGGATCAATACTAGTCTTGAGGTTAATTCTCTAAAAAACAACTCATATCAAAAAAAAATTAATATTCTAACAAAGACTTCTAAAATATATACAGATTTGATTACAAGATAATTATCAAAATAAGATTGATCTTCAGCATCAATACCATAATTATCTTCAGCATTATCTTCAGCTCCTATTCTTTCGTTTCAAACAATCATTCCATCTTTATCTTCAGAAGCAGCATTAACTCATTAGCAGTATTAACTTTTCACTTGCAGTAGTAATCATTTAGCAGTACTAACTACTAGTAGTACTAACTCTCCAAGCAGTACTAACTATTCAAGTAGCAACACTAACTCTTCAAACAGTATTAATTCTACTAGCAGTAGTAATCTTGATAGCCTAGCAATAGTAATCACTTAGCAGCATGAACAATGAAGACTGAGCAGCATAAACCATACTTAGCACATTCAGACCCAACAATATCCCCCTAACTTAACTTTTCAGAATAAGAAGTTAAGTTCTTCAGCATGAGATCTTCATGATGCTTTCAAAATTTCAGCTTAGATTCCCAAATCAGGATTTAGACCTAGACTTTGATTGATGGTTCTCTTTACTACTATCCTTGCCATTTCTGAATTATTTGGACACACCAACTTTGCTTTCAACATTGCTTGCAGTTTAGCCTTGTTATGATCATACACCTTGTCCACCAAGTAATACTCATTGTAGCTTTTATCAATGGTTAGGACATAGATTCCACATCCTTCATACATCATCCAATGATCAATCTTTTTAAAACCATATTCATGATGTAGATCTTTGATCCTGTACTTTACTCTTTTTGGCTCAAACATCATACATAAGTATTCCATGGCTATCTTGAATAGACTGATCCCAGCTTCTTCCAACACTTTACCATATAAGCTCATCCCAACTTTATGCATTTCTTCCAAATCAGACCTGGAGCAGCTTCTGATAATTTTACCCCATGTAGCATACACTTCATAGTGATCTCCCAATCTCTTGATCCTGAAGTATTCTTTGCCTTGGTCTTTCTGAATATCCCAAAAGATAATTTCTGGTGCTTTCATAGAAATAGGATCAGCTTATACTGGGTCTTCATTTGTGAAAGTCATGTACAGATGGAATTGCTCATTGGATTGTTGATCGGCCTGCTCTGTATTCTGCTCTGACTCTGCTGAATGTTCAACAGTAGGTTCTGCTTCTGTTTCTGCTCTTTCATCTTCCTTCTCCTCTTCTTCAATTCTTGCCCTTTTTGCCTTTGGCTTGGTGGCAATGGACTTCTTTCTTTTCATTGCACCAATCTGTTGACCTAAGGTCTCTTCTGGCTTCACTTCTTTCTTGTATTTGCTAGGAGTGCCTTCTTCACTGTCAGGGAAGGGTTGTTGTATGTTGAGGTCATGCCTCTCTTTCATCTTCCTTTCAACCTCTACCCTTTGAATGAAGTCCCCTTTCAGTTTAGCCATCTCCTTTTGGTAAAGTTCTTCAAGCTTTCCAAAAGACATACCTGTAAACATTCCCTCAGGAACTCCAATAGCTCCTTTCAAGAAGTTTATCATCTTCCTTCTTTCTTTGTTTGCTAAGTATGTCTTGGAAGGTTGTCTTTGTCTAGTCTTCAGTGGTAGCCTTTGCCTTGAAGCCTTCTTTGTGACTTTCTTAGCAGCAGCTGCAGACTTCAGACTCTTTTGATATTCTTCATTAAGTTTAGCAGACATCTCCAGAGCAATCTCTCTGTCTTTTACAGATTGAGTATCTTCCTCCTTTTCCAATTCTCCTTGAATCCTCCTTGCCAATTCTTCATCTAGAGCTATTTGACTTTGTTTCTTTGATGCTTTTGCAGATTCAACCACCTTCTTTTTGACTTTCTTCTTTGCATCCCCCACACTGATCTCTTTTCTTTTCTTCTCTAATCCTCCTTCTTTGATCATTACTCCCTTAGCCTTTTGAGTGTCTTTGGGAGTGTCAAGCTTTGTTTTAACAAGGGTTTCTGCAATTTCAATTTCCTCTATGGACAATTCTGTTTCTGCTGCTGGTGAAGTTACTGCTGCTGGTGTTGTTTCTACTTCTTTTGCAGTTACTGTTGCTGGCTCTGTTACTGCTTCTTTTACACTTATAGAACCAATCTCCCTTTCTTTTTCAACACTAGTCTCCCCCTCAAGCTGAACTTTCATCCTAACAAGGCTTTGTTTATCAACTTCAGCTTGACTTTCCCCCTTTTTGGAAGCATCATGAGGAATGCTCCTTTTCTTCAATACAAACTGTGTTCTTTTCTTTTTCTGTACCAACCTCAGAACCATATTCTTTAATTTGGTTATTTTCACTTGTTGTGAAAGAATGACCTATTTCATCTCCTCTATTTCTGAACCTTGTTTGAGTACATCCATATTGACATTTGCAATAGTTTCCATCAATTCCTCATAGTTATATCTATCCTCACCTCCTTTAGGTGTGTTGACCACCCTAGAAGGATCCTTGGAAGTTTTGGTAGGAGTCTTCTGCCTAGCAGAAGCACCCTCTACCCCCTTGGTTTCTTGGCACCTGGGACCTTTGGATGATTTCTCACCCAAAGTTGTCGTGGGGAAGGTCTTAGGGATGTTCACACTGTCCTGCCCTGCACTTTGTGCAAAGTCAGTAGTGTGAGCCTCACTGCCCACATGCTCAACCTGATCCTTAGTGAGCACCTTCTTGGGGTTGGGAGATACCCCTATGGTTTCCTTTTGTATATTCTCTGATGAAGAATGCTCCATCAGAGGGCTTCTAGGCTGTGGGGGTGAAGGTACAAGAAGGGAGGGAACCTTCTGTACCTTTTTCCTTATATAAGTTTTGGTGATGGGGGATTTGGGCTTTACAATAGGAATCTGAGGAGGATTACTAGAAATGAGTGGTGTGGGTAGGTCATCAGTTGGGTGGTCAGATGTGGGCTGTGACCCTGATGCCTCACCATGGGAAGGAGACACACCCATCATTGTAGAGAACAATGGAGTGTCTATACCTGAGAAGTCCTTACTGGGCCTCTTCATATTCGAGAACACCTTACCCTTTGGGGGTTTTGGTACATATACCTCATTGAAATGAGGTAAATCCATCAATTCTTGATTTAGTACTTCTTGTACAAACCTTGTATACATATAAAAGCTTTTGGATTTGGTATCCAAGTTTGACATTAAATCATTGAAAATCATTTGAGCAAAATTAAACTTTCTAGAGGTAGCTAAGCAGACTCAAGCATAAGCTAAGGTACAGCTAAACTCACTCCATCCAGTTGTTTTTCGTGAAATGCAGTGTTGTAGGGTATGAAAAAAGAATCGCCACTGTGGTGAAAATCTGTTCTTGAAAAACTTAAATACATCAGTGGGACCTTCATACCCCATACGAACAAGAGCTTGAAAGAGATCTTCCTTAGGAAGAGAGGTAATACCTGAGGCATCATCTAAGCGTAGATATGCACGTATGTTGTCCTCTTATATGGTAATGGGTTTGTCACAAACCCTTGATTGGATGACCTGCCCTCCTTCCATAGGCTGAATTGAAGCATTTGCCCATAACTGTCTTTGATGTTCCACATAGATTGTTGGATTAACAGTCAATGCGTGTGCTATGTGTGAGGATTGTAGGAAATCCACAACTTGTTGAAAGCCTTCAGCCTGTTTGGGTTTTTGCAGCATAGCAATCACATTGTGTTCATCAAAGAATTCTAGTCCTGCCATCTTCTGAGTAATTCTAGGGTTCGAATCGCAACTAGTGGGGTACACTGGTGAGCAAGAAATCGAGAGAGAGAGAGAGAGAGAGAGAGAGAGAGAGAGAGAGAGAGAGAAGCAATGGAAGTTCAAAGATCCGTTTGTATTTTGACGGTCACAAAGGGGTATTTATAAGTGGAGGGTTTCAGTTAGAAGCAGTACTAAGTACCCTAGCAATATTAACCAACTCGCAGTATTAACTCATATTAGCAGTAGTAACACATACTGGCAATACTAACACAGACTAGTAGTATTAACTCAGACTAGTAGTATTAACACATAACAGCAATAGTAACACTGATTAGCAGTAGAAATAAGGTAAGCAGTAGTAACTTTGCACTGGCAGTATAAACTACCTAGCAGTAGTAACCATACTTAACCATATTTGAACTGTCAACATGAGTAATATAGAGAGCAACATTAACTTAACCAGGAGTACCAAGTATTCAATTTAAGCAATCTGAAACACTTAAACACACAAGGTTAGTAGCACCATGCACAATACAATATGAGAAAGTAGACAGGAAGGAGTTTATACAGAAATGGTACATAAAGTAGATCAAAGGAAGCTTATTCAGTGTTTATCATTCCCACACTTGTGACCAAGAATGTGAATCTACCCACATAAAAAGCTTTGGTGAATACATCAGAAAATTGGTTATTTGTATGGACTTTCACAACCTGAATGAGCTTCTTTTCATTACAGTCTCTGATAAAGTGGTACCTGATTTCTATATGCTTTGTTTTGGAGTGCTTGACAGGATTATTAACAATGCTAATAGCACTCTTGTTATCTATGAAGATTGGACTGTGAAGAGAAGTCATACCAAAGTCCAGCATTTGATTCTGAATCCAGAGTACTTGAGAACAGCAGCTTGCAGCTGCTATGTACTCTGCTTCTCTTATAGAGGTGGACACTGTGGTTTGTTTCTTGCACCGCCATGACACTAGTCTTGCACCCAAAAACTGACATCCCCCTGAAGTTAACTTTCTATCCAAATTTGCACCACCCAAGTCACTGTCTGAATAAGCAAGTAGGTCAAATGGTGAGTCATGAGGATACCAAAGACCTAATCTAGGTTGGCCTTTGAGATATCTGAATATCCTCTTGACTGCTTGAAAGTGTGACTGCTTAGGCCTTACTTGAAATATTGCACACACACAAACAGGAAACATGATATCTGGTCTTGAAGCAGTGAGATACATGAGGGAGCCAATCATGGATCTATAGTGATGAACATCCACATCCTCCCCCTCAAGATCTGAAGTGATCTGTTTGTGTGTCTCCATGGGTGTGCTTGCAGGCTTTGAATCTGAGAATCCAAACTTAGTAAGAATGTCCTGCACATACTTGGATTGGCTTATAAATATCCCATCTTTCTTCTACTTAACTTGTAGCCCAAGGAAGAAAGTAAGTTCACCCATAGAACTCATCTTGAATCTCTTGTGCATCAAATCTTCAAAATCTCTGCACATTAGATCTTTTGTGGATCCAAAGATAATATCATCCACATAGATTTGCACAATTAGGATGTCCTTCTTCTTCCTCTGAATGAACAGAGTCTTGTCTATGATTCCTCTTTGAAAACCATTTTCCAAGAGATAGGTAAACAAAGTGTCATACCATGCCCTTGGTGCTTGATGTAACCCATAGAGTGCCTTCTTCAATTTGTATACTCTGTCAGGATAATTTGGATTCTCAAACCCTGGAGGCTGACAGACATACACTTCTTCTTCAATTTTCCCATATAGAAAAGCACTTTTTACATCCATCTGGTAGACCCTGAACTTCATGAAAGAAGCATAGGCTAAAAATAGTCTAATTGCCTTAATCCTGGCCACTGGTGCAAATATCTCTTCATAATCAATTCCTTCTTCTTGAGTATACCCTTGTGCCACTAATCTGGCCTTGTTCTTTATTACTATTCCTCTCTCATCTTTCTTGTTCCTGAAGATCCATCTTGTGCCAATAGCTCTGTGTCCTTTTGCAAGTTCCACCAGATCCCAAACATCTTGCAGCACAAACTGCAATAGCTCCTCTTGCATTGCTTCTATCCAGCTTGGATCCTTCAATGCATCACATGCCTTTTTGGATTCAACCTGAGATAGAAAGCAAGAAAGTAAGCCTGATTGTATATCTTTCAATCCTCCCAACTTACTCTGGTTCCTTGTGATTATAGGTGAATTGATGTCACCAATCACCAATTGAGGAGGATGATTTTTCTGAACTCTTGTTTGATGAACAACCTCTTCATTAATGTCTGCTTCCAGATTAGAGTCATTCTTTTCAAGAGCGCTGCCACGAAAAACTGAAGAGTTATCATCATCCGTGATATCTTCTTCCAAACATGGCATATCAGGACCTTTGATTCCTGAATCTGAGGGATGATCTTCCTTTTCACCTCTGTCCTCTTCATTCTGAGCTGGTTCAGTGTCCTTTGAATCTGAAGTATCTTGCATATCTTGATCACAGAATTCAACAGGATCAGCAGTAGGTGTTGGGAACAACACAAACTCTTGTCTTTGTACTTGTACCTTTTCTGTACCTGTTCCTGCATTATGCGCATTACTGAAACCCAAAGAATTAGTCATTGAATCAATGTCAAATAGCCAATTATGACCTAAACCAAGTTGATTTGGTGTGTTCTCATTGCATTTGACATTGTCACTTTCCTCAATAATCCTTGAAGAGATGTTGAAAACTCTGTAAGCCTTACTTTGAGATGAATAACCAACAAGAAACCCATCCTCAGCTTTGCTATCAAACTTTCCTAGGTGAGTTTTGGTATTGAGAATTGTGCAAGGACACCCAAATGGTTTGAAAAATCCAATAAAAGGTTTCTTCTTTTTAAAAAGTTCATAAGGTGTCTTGTCTTGAGATTTCACTACTAGAACTCTGTTTTGAACATAGCAGGCAGTATTAACTTCTTCTGCCCAAAAAGTGATTGGAAGTTTTGAATCTGCCAACAGAGATCTATCAGCTTCTATCAGAGTCCTATTTCTCCTTTCAACAACACCATTCTGTTGAGGAGTCCTAGGAGCACTTTATTGTATCTCAATGTCTTTTTCCTCACAGAAGTTGTTTAGGTCATGGTTTTTAAATTCAGTTCCATTATCAGACCTAATGACTTTAACTCTTACATTTGTTTGGTTTTCAACTCTAAGAACAAAGGATTTGATCAGTCCACTTGTCTCATCCTTAGTCCTCAGAAAATAGACCCAAATAACCAAGCAATATGATTTCTTACCAATACTCATCACATTTGTAGGGCCAAACAGATCCATATGCAGTAAATTAAGAGGTGAAGAGATTGTATTTATACCTTTGGACTTATGAGAAGTTTTGTGTTGTTTGCCTTTAAGACATGCAACACAATGATCATCACATGAAAATACCTTTTGTGGCAAACCTCTTACAAGGTTGTTTTTCACAAGTTTATTCATTGTTTTAAAGTTCATGTGACACATCCTTCTGTGCCATAGAGATGATTCATCTACTGAAGCTTTTGAAAATAAACAATTTAAAGATGAATCAGAAGGTACACTCTCCAAGTCTAAGCAATAAACATTGTCCTTTCTAGGAGTTCTAAGTAGTATCATGCTTTCATCAACTACCTTGAACCCTGGAGCAAGGATAATACATGCAGTATCATTGAATAATATGCTATGTTTCTTGTCACAGACCTGTGATACACTTAAAGGTTGTATCTCAATTTCTCAACATAGTATACATCCTTAAAGGTCATCTTACCTTTTGACACATTACCTTTTCCACTTATCTTACCACCTGCTGGATTATCACCAAAAGCAACATGTCCTCCATCAATTCTTTTGAAGTTTTGAAGGCAGGCCATGTTACCTGTCATGTGCCTGGAACAACCACTATCAACATGCCAAATGCTCCTTCCCTTGAGCTGTTGGTTGCTCGGCACATATAATAAAGAAGTTAGTTTTTAATAGAAACCCAAGCCAAAGTGTTCTTGGGTTTCCCATTCTCATCAACATATTCATATTTAGACTTGATGAGGTTATCAAACTGAGGAATCTTATTGCTTGAATACTTTGTCAGAATTCTAAAACCCAATAAAGTTTATAAATCCTGTAAATATGAATGACTAAAACCCAATAAAGTTGGGGTAGTTGCATCAATAAAGTAGCGGAAGAATAAGACATAATACACGACATCCTATTTAATCTAGAACATCAATTAAAACTAGATTAATGGTGGATGTCGCTATGACTCCAAAATGATCTTCTCACAAGATTCCCAAAAAGCCCGGTCCTCCAAGATTCCTAGGTGCGTGCCCGACGAATCAAGGTGCCTTATGCACACCACTATTAAGCCCTGTGAGCCATTAAACACCAAAACAAGTGATAGACCAAAGTCTAGTGATATTGCAAAGATTTAACAGCTTATAATGTAAGCAATCATAACATAATTAATTGTTACCGATGTACCAAAGGGTTGAACCATAGCCAACATTTAACATGGAAAATATATTCCACACTTGAACAAATACACAAGAAATATCTCTTGAAATATGGGGGAGACCCGTTTCCATCTTGGGTGACGAGAACACATGAATGGGGTCACCCGTGATGTTATTGGATTTCACCTCATGTCCTTGTTCTAGTTCCCATGCCATAAAAGATATCACAATCCTCAAACCGTTTATGTCTTTATTGCCTATTCCGTCGAGTTACACCTCAAGGACTTACGGACATTAGTGCCCATTTACGTCCCCTATTGCATACTCGCTAGTGACCAATATGGTCAACAAAATTTTAACCAAGTATACCATGCCATCTAAATCCTCGTGCACAAGGAGATAGATATCAACTCCACATTTTAGGCCATGACCAAGCAAGGATAGTATTTTTCATGCATAACATATTCCTTTCCAAAACGCAATAATACACATTTCATGCTCAAATTTAAACCACGCACTTCATTTGTCAATAAAAGGCACCATTACACTAATGTGATAACCCTAGTTACAAATATAGTCATTCGTGACCAAAATCCACTTTTTAAAGGATGATTCCTTGCCAATGTATAGCTCATTTTACAACTTTATGTGTACATAGGAACCCTTGTGACATTTAAAGTATTTCACAAGAACAAATACTCATATACTAGCAAGATACACAAAACCCTAATTTTTAGGTTAACTTTAAATTCTTCATAATCTTCACATAAGCAAGTAATAATGTAAATATAGTATGATAAGAGTTATGAGACTCAACAAATAAGTTTGTGATGTAAAAACCTAAAAATCACAAAACCCTAGAAGTAGAGGTTGGGTCTTGACTCCCAAATGAGACTAGGTGATTCTCTTGAAGACTAGACCGAAAGGAAATCATTAATGACAATAGAGGAGGTTTCATTCACCATAAATGAGGGGAGCGGGTGAGGAAAGGAGATAATATTACCAATAGTTGAGATAAAATCGGCTGCCAAAGAAACCCTTCCAACATTAAATGAGGTTCACCTAATAAAAGGGGTCATTTCAAGACCCAACTCCCGTCGGCGACAATGTCAGGCGAGAGTGACAATGGCATAATTGCCTGTCACTCTCGCTGGGAGCGTACCGCAAGCCACAGACTGTCGGCAACCTTGATATGAAAGAGTTCCCTTAGCATTCTCTCCGGGCACTCTTGCCTTAAGTGTACCGTAGGTTGTTTAAGGGAAGCGATTATGACCACACGACAATTCCCAAGGGCACTGTCGCCAGTCACTGTCGCCGAAGGCCTCTCCTCTTCCAAAACTCGATGGTCTGAACTCGATTTCGCGATGGATCTAGAGGTGTAATTATAAAGGTACTTTATAAATATTTATACGATCTAGGTCTAAAACTTCGGGGTTGTTAGGACTGAAAGTCCTAGTGCGTGGAAAGTTTTATAAAGTATTTATAGAGTTTATTTGTTAATTATTTAGGTTTAATTTATTTATTTGTGTTAAGCCCAGATATTAGTTGATTACTGATAACACAACACAATAAAGATAAGGGATCAAGATGAATCAATCAAAATAGCCATAAATATCTTGTGTCACAAGTCTAAGTGTGAGTGCGTGTTCTTGGTGTAGTCACTGCCTTGTTTGTGTAATATTCAAAATGAAGCCCAAGGGATTCTCAAAGAAGCATTGCCTTATATAGGTCCACATGACCAAGGCAAGGTAAAAACCTAGACAGATACAAAATACCCCATAGGGAATTATAGACAATTACAAATAAGACCCTTTCTACAATTTAATCTTGAATACAACTAATGATCCAACAATCTCTCCCTTTGGATTCAAGATTAAAATTTTTTTTGGCAATTTGCTTCGGGTGTTCACTTCTCTTGAAAACTGTAGCAGATATGTCGTTAATAGCTTCAAAACTTGTAGCTCTTTACACTCTTCACAACTTTGAGGAAACCTTAACCTTCCCCTTTTTGCTGAAATTGGAATGTGTTCTTCTGACGATCATCTTCAGTCAGACTTTTGATAATTCAGATAGGTTCAGACACTTTGAAATCTTTGAAAAACTTGAATCTTTCAGCAATCTTCAACGAACTTTTTTTCTTGATGAATGTTGAGAATCATCATCATCAAAACATTTCAAAGCAGGTCAGTCTTGGAATTTTCTTCCCAAAATTAAGCAGTTAATCTCAGTATTCATGAATATCTCCCTCTTTAGAAATAATAGCAATCTCCCCCAGATAGAGAAAGATACTAATATCTTCAAAAATACGATCTGAATCTGATTTGGCCGTCAAATAATAAGATGTAATTATTTGAATCTTTGCAAATTCAAACAATTTAGGAGTTGTAAATCAACAAATGAAACAGTTAGAAGTGCCAGTCAGTAACACAAAGTTACTGAGTAACATGAAGTTACTATATAAGGAGTTGGTTGTGACTTAGACTCCCCAGGACTTCCATTCAATTATCGAATAACATATGGTTATCTATGAACGTTATGACAGAAAACAAATATCTGTGTGCACGTGCATGTGTATGAAATAATTAAGCATAGATGATTGCTTTTTAACTTTGGCTCAAAGTATGAAAACTTGTTGAGACAGCAACAAATTATACAAAGACTCAATGTGCATGAGAAAGGGTCGAAGGTAGGGAAACTTTCCTTCTTTTTCAATATCCAAATTATCCAAGTGGTAATCAGATAGATTTTGTGATGCTTCACCGTTCAACTATGAAACATCTTCTTGTTGAGAAGAAGATGAGTATCTGGTGGGATTATATGCAAGAGGTGGCATGGGCTAGTTGCCTGTTTCAATATTGTTCACGAAAGACTGTGAAACAATAGATTATGTGGCTGCCCAGCTCAGAAAAGATGTGGTGCAGAGTTTATTTTTCTTTTACTCTGATCTCTCACCCTCTTTCTTTTAAATCAATTGATATCAATTCTAACCATACTCTCACTTGCATTTGAACTCAACACTCTCCCCGTCTCTATTTTTAATGAACCCCTCTCCCCTCAATCACTCAGGATTACTCCCGAGGTAGGAAACACTAGTTAGTGTGAATCCATGGGAGTTCTGATAAGCTGACACTGAATCCCGTATTTTCCTAAGAGAACATGTTGTTCAGCAGTCACGTGACAATGATTCCTTTAGGAGCTGAAGCTAAAAAGGATGATTCCTTTACAATCAGATCTATTAATCATGAAGAACAAAGATTTGGAAGACCAAAGATGTAAGGTGTTTACACAAACAGTGTATAAACATATTGGCAATGAAAGCACATGAAAATGAAATGACGTCTGATTTTCAAACAAACAATGAAATTTCAAATGGGAGGATTACCATCAAAAGATTTATCTTTTGAGATATGGTAATCACAAAGTCAAGAAAATGAGTGTACTGACCAATGTGTGTAAGAATACTTGGTAAAGTATAAAGATATAACAAGTACACAAGTATTTGTCATTCAAAACACATGGTCAGTTGTTGTCATGGAGTCTAAGGATTAGAAAGATATACCTTGAGTATGATATCCTTAACTCCCCTTAAAGATATTATATGTTGAGTTATGTGACAATAATTCAGGTTCTCCCCCATTAACCTGTGAAAAAGTCAACTCATCAGAAAAATATGACAATATCAGTGCGCATATATTTTCTGTCTAACAGATAAAACAGTTAAAGTTTCAACATTTCTCCCCCTCAAAACAAAAATATTTGACAGTTAAGCTCCCCGCAACGCAAAAACTTCTAGAATTTTGTGAGCTTTAAAGAATCCTTTTTAGAAGAAAATCATTGAAGTGCGGGTTCTAATTAGATTTAATCAGAAGCCAACTCTTTTGGCAATTAAGTGCGGGTCCTTATCTTATATGACCAGAAGCCATAGTCACTTGAAGTATCCTGCAAAAGAGAATATTGGTAATCACTTTTAAAAATGATTCCGCTTCCGTCAGTAAAAGATATGAATAGCAATTGTTTGAGAATCAATACACAAGCAACAAGATTAATATACAGAAAACTCCCCCTCGAGTCATGAGAAAAGGTCTAAGTAGACATGTTCAACATTCCAAGATTACTGATTAGAAACTTGAACCTCTTTTCATCCAACGGCTTGGTAAAAGGTCAGCTAACTGGAAGTCGGTATGAACAAAGTGCATTTCAATATCACCTTTTTCTATGTGGTCCTTGATGAAATGATAGCGTATATCTATGTGCCTTGTCTTCGAGTGCTGGACCGGGTTACAAGTTATTGCAATTACGCTCTTGGAATTGAAATAAATAGGCGCTCGCTTGTAGTTATACCCAAAGTCCTTCAACTGTGCCTTCATCCAGAGGACTTGCGAACAACAACTAGCAACAGCTACGTACTCTGCCTCAGCAGTGGATGTAGAAACACAGTTTTGTTTTTTTGATGTCCAACTAACAAGTTTGTCTCCTATGAATTGACATGAACCAGAAATACTCTTACGGTCTACCTTACATCCTGCATGGTCAGCATCTGTAAATGCGGTGAGATCAAAACGGGAATCCTTTGGATACCAAAGGCCTAAATCAGGAGTGCCTTTAAGATATCTAAAGATTCGCTTAACAGGCGACTCTTTGGGATTAGCTTGATATCCCGCACAAAAGTAGGTTGCAAACATGATATCTGGATGACTTGCAGTCAGATAAATTAAAGAACCAATCATGATACGATACACCTTTTGATCAGTAGGTTTACCAGATAAATCTACGTCTAAGAGTGTACCAGTAGCCATTGGTGTTTTCATGACAGAACTTTCTGACATATTGAATTTTCTCAAAATATCTTTAATGTATTTGGCTTGATTAATGAAAATGCCTTTGGGTAATTGCTTTACTTGCAAACCAAGAAAAATATTCAATTCACCCATCATCGACATTTCAAATTTCGTTTCCATGATCTTTGAAAAGTTCTTGCAGAATTTCGGATTTGTCGACCCAAATATAATGTCGTCAACATAAATTTGTATGAGAATCAAGTCTTCACCTTGCCTTTTTAGAAATAAGGTAGTGTCAACTGTACCCTTCTTGAAACCGGAAGCTAGGAGAAATTTAGTAAGAGTTTCATACCATGCTTGTGGTGCTTGTTTGAGACCATAAAGCGCTTTGTCTAACATGTAAACATGATCAGGGTGATGAGAATTGACAAAACCTTCAGGTTGAGCAACATAAACCTCCTCATGCAGAACGCCATTCAGAAAAGTTGACCTTACGTCTATTTGATAGACAGTAAAGTTTTTGTACGTTGCATATGCTAAGAAGATTCTGATCGCTTCGATCCTCGCAACAGGGGCGAACGTTTCATAGTAATCAATGCCCTCCTGTTGACAGTACCCTTTTGCTACCAAACGAGCCTTATTTCTTACCACTACTCCAGCCTCGTCCTTCTTATTTCTAAACACCCACTTAGTTCCAATAACTGATTTACCTTGAGGTAGTGGTATCAAGTGCCAAACCTTGTTTCGTTCGAATTGCAAAAGCTCATTTTGCATAGCAGAAATCCAATCGGGATCGCGTAGAGCTTCTGATGCTTTATTTGGTTCTAGGGAACTAAGGAAGCTTGAGAACATACAGAAATTTGCTGACGTAGCACGTGTCTTGACACCAAATTGTACATCACATATCACGTTGTGTAGGGGATGATCCTTTGTCCATCTGTGTGTACTTGGCAAAGACTCAACGGTTTGTTGCGTATTCGTCTCATTATATTCATCATAAGCTGCAGGTTGATCCTCAGATGTTCTCGGGACATCTTGTACTGGAGTTTCTGATACTGAAGTTTCGGGAATTGCAGCTGAAGTACTCGGGACTTCATTCCCAGAAGGAATATCTTCAAGACTAGATTCAGTGTTAGTCGAATCAGAAACTATCGGTGTAGTTGTACCTGATAGGGTTGCAGTTTCAGTGACTTCTTCAGAAGGTCCAGATATG
The DNA here is from genome assembly GCA_954870635.1 of Arctium minus. NCBI lineage: Eukaryota > Viridiplantae > Streptophyta > Magnoliopsida > Asterales > Asteraceae > Arctium > Arctium minus. The sequence continues at coordinate 59,779,613 of OX941088.1, read as the reverse complement.
TCTTCAACAAGAATAGGAACCTCCGAACTTGATGTTGACATTATTATGCCTTTATCAAAGTCTGCACAAATTTCATCAAAGGAATCAATAAAGAACAAATCTAACTCAGATAAAGTAGAGTTTGAGTTAGAATAAGTATACGATTTGGAAGTTGGTTCTATTCTAGGTTAAATAGAAGCTTTGTGCTTAGGTCCGAGTTCTGGACGGTTGTGTTCAGAAGTCCGTGTAGAATTCTCATCGAAGGATACATTCATGCTTTCAACAACCGTCTTGGTTCTTGTGTTGTAAATCAGATAAGATTTGGATGTCAACGAGTATCCAACAAGATAGCCTTCATCCGCTTTCTTATCGAATTTTGAAAGTCCTTGACGCTCTATTAAGAGGTAACACCTGCAACCAAAAACACAAAGGAATTTGATATTAGGTTTACGATTGTTGATCAACTCTATGCAGTTTTATTGAAGCGTTTGATCACTGTGGTACGATTCTGAGTAAAGCAAGTTGTCGTGACCCCTCAGCCCAAAGATACATTGGTAGATCAACATACGTAAGCATGGTTCGAGCAGCTTCAACAAGGGTGCGGTTCTTTCGTTCAACAATGCAGTTTTGTTATGGAGTGTAGGCCGTGGAGAAGTTGTGTGAAATTCCCACAAAGATGAGATATCTCTGTAAGGTGTCATTTTTGAACTCCATGCCGTTATCACTATGAAGTGTCCGAATCGGCAATTATAGACGTACTTGAATACACTTAATAAAAGAGATAATCAGTTCTGGCGCATCCGATTTCTTTCGAAGAAACTCGAGCCATGTGTATCTTGAATAGTCATCTATCATCACCAAAACATATTTCTTTCCGTTGATAGACGTCGTTCGCATTGGGCCACAAATATCCATGTGAATAAGTTCTAGTGCATATGAGGTTGATGATTCAGTCTTGGATTTGAATGAACTTCGTTTCATTTTACCCATCTCACATGCTGAACACAGTGAGTCCTTTTCAAACCTCATTTCTGGTAGACCTTTTACCAGACCTTGTCTCTGAAGCTTAGCTATTGATCTGAAATTCTGGTGAGACAAGCGGCGATGCCACGTTCATGATTGTGATTAAAAGCTTTAGCTAGTAAGCATACGGGACGTGTGGCGGACAGTGTTGGAAAATCTACATAATATAGATTTCCACGACGCTCAGCTCTAAATATTTCGTAACCATCTGGATCCTCAAGATAGCAATGAGATGTTGAGAAGCAAATTTGGTATTTCATGTCACAAAAGTGACTGGTGCTGAATAGATTACGATCAAGACCATAAACATATAACACCTTATGTATATCTTCACAACTCTGTTATCAAGTGTTCCGTATCCTCTGATATGTCCTTCTACTTCAGAATTGGCAAAATGAACTGTTCCAGCAGGCTCCTTGTTATTCCCTAGAATCTAGTTTCTAATCACAATCATTCAAACAATCAAACAAGTAAGATTAAATTACTACCTGTTTGATTCAACTTTAATCCAAACGATTACAAACAGTGTTCTTGACTTTCTCTCTCTAGATATCTCTCTCTGTCTCTACAATTCTCTCTCTCTGAATTCAATTCTATTCAAGACTAATTTTGTTAGTTACATCTAACAAAAACAGAAAATACAAAGCTATTTATACCTACAAGAATTAAAAGGAAAAACAAATACAAATACAAAGACTTTGACTTTTATTACAAAAGACTTTGACTTTAATGAAAGTTGACTTTCTCAGCTTTGACTTCCTTGAACTTTGACCTTCAGTCTTCATTTTTAAGCTCTGTTAGTACAATCTCCCCTTTTTTCTTTGATGGCATTCTTTCCAAAACTGTCTTCAAACGATTAACAATCTCCCCAAAACTTTCACAAGATACTTTCAGACTTTGGAAAGAAATTATCTTCAGAATCATCTCGGATTGCTTTAGCACATAATCTTCAAAGAAAAATTTCCTCAAATCTTCAGAAATTCTTTGATCTTCTTCAAATCTTCAAATCTTTACTTTGAACTTTTCTGACTTGGACATTTCTGAAAATCATCTCTCAAAACTTTATCATTTCTTAATACCATCTCCCCCTTTTTGATGATTTAAGCATCTATATCATCAAAACTTTCCAAGAAATGTCTTTGACCAATCTGATCTGTCAAACCGAGCCTCTGATTCTGTGATCCATAACCAAGTATTCATCTAGATCCTTGCAAATCCAGACAAAATAAGAACATGTAACTCCTGAATCAACAAATGAATCAGTTAGAATGCCTGTCAGTAACACTAAGTCACTGTGTGTAACGAATAAACAATATAAAGGAGATTTTTGATGTTCACTCCCCCAGGGATTCCATTCAATCATCGAAACACCACAAAGGCAATTTTTTATGAACGTTATGACAAGAAAACAAATTCCTTGTGTGTTCGTGCTTGTGTAGAAAGAATTAAGCACTTGATGATTGCTTTTAAAGGCTCAAAATTGTGTAAACCATTGAGACAACAGTAGATAAACACAGACTCTAAGTGCATGATTGAAGTGCGAAGGTGGGGCAGACTTCCTTCTGTTTCAATATCCAGATTTTCCAAATGAAAACCAAATAGATTATGTGTTGCGTCCCCTTGAAAATGTGAAAAATTTTCTTTTTGAGAAGAAAATGAGTGGCTGGTGGGGTATTAGTCAAGAGTTGGCATAGGCTAGTTGCTTGTTTCAATAACGTTCACCAAAAATTGTGAAACATTAGTAATGTGGCTGGCCGGCTCAGAAAGTAGTTGGTGCAGAGTTTGATATTCTCTTACTCTGATATCACACCCTCTTTCTTTTTAATGATTAAGCTCATATCTAACCAAACTCTCATTTCCATTTTACCTCAACGCACATCCCACACTCATTTCTTTTAGACTCCTCACACTCAATCACTAAGGATTAACTTCTTGGGTAGGAAACACTGGTTAACGTGAATCCATAGAAGTTCATTTAAGTCCTAGCACAAAGAACCCATATTCCTATGAAAGCATATGTTACTCAATATGGTTTAACTGTATCAGTTAAAGCTCAAAAATACATATCAGATAAATGTATGCTCACACGATATAATCATGAAGATTTGAGCATTTGAAACATTGAAGTATTTCCCAACAAGTAAATTTAATGAATGAACATGAATGCAAGAAGCTTGTTTGAAAATCTGACATTGTATGAAAAATGATTAGAAATGAATCATATAACAATCAAAGCTTAAGGTCAAGAATAATGGATATTGTCTATACAAAACAAAAATATAGACATTCTTGAAATGACGTTTTGAAATGAAATATCGCTCAAAATTCTTTAAAGTACAAGCGGGGTGTCTTACCATCGAAAAATTGTTTCAATTTAGAGACATGGTAAGAACAATTTGATCAAAAATTAAACCGATGTGTGTGAATACTTGAAAGTATGTAGAAAAGACAATACGCAAGTATTTATCTTTGGAAACACACGGTTTGTTTATCAATTAAGCACAAAAATAAAATGTAAACATTTAAAATCACACTTCCAAATTATAAAATCTGTTTAAGAATCGGGAAGTGGTTTGAACATTTCAAAACATGTTTTCTATATCTGAAAGTTGTCCTTCTTTCAGATATATTTGAGATTAAGATAAGAAATTTACCTTTTCGCGCAATCTTAAATCTCATGAAGTCAAGCTAAAGTCATTAAGATATGATCTTGTCAGCTTCTCTCATCCTGCAAAAATCTCAAAGTCTAGTCAAAGCAACTTTATTCACAAATTTATTTGAATGTAAAAGACACAAAGCAGTAAAACGATTAAAGTACGAGTTCTGATTTGAAATAATCAGAAATCATAGTCTTACTCCTTTTCTTATATGCTCCCCCTAAAATCATGCATCACAAAAATTTGTCAGTTAAGTAAAATGCAGAAATTAGTTATGCTCCCCCTCAAAAGAATAATGATCAACTTTAATCTTCTCTTACTCCCCCTGAGATCATGAGCAAACAATTAAAGTACAGATACCCTTCAAACATAATGATAAAGAAAATGATGAAAAATAACAATACGTAACTTTATTAGGTAACAACCAATTATGTCTTAAGATTTAACATACCAACCTTAGAGACAAGAAAATTAAATCTCTTTTCATCTAAGGGTTTGGTAAATAAATCTGCAAGTTGATAATCTGTTTTTACAAAATAAAGTTCAATTGTTCCTTTTTCTACATTATCTTTTATAAAATGATACCTGACGTCAATGTGTTTGGTTTTCGTATGCTGAACAGGATTAGCGGATATTGCGATTGCACTCTTCGAGTCACAATAGATTGGATTTTTGTCGAACTTCAATCCATAGTCTCGCAGCTGTGTTCGCATCCACAGGACTTGAGAGCAGCAACTGGCAGCAGCTACGTACTCTGCTTCAGCAGTCGATGTAGAAACGCATAATTGTTTCTTTGATGCCCAACTAACGAGCTTGTCTCCAAGAAATTGAATGTGACCTGAAGTACTCTTTCTGTCCAACATGCGACTTGCATGATCTGCATCTGAATAAGAAGTCAGTTGAAAACCAGTATCCTTAGGATACCACAGACCAAGATCTGCGGTGCCCTTCAGATATCTAAAAATCCGTTTGACAGAAGCCCAATGGGATTATTTAGAAGCAGCCTGATATCTAGAACATAAGCATATTGAAAACATAATATCTGGTCTACTAGATGTAAGATACATTAACGATCCTATCATACCTCTATAAGTTCTAACATCAACACTTTTACCCGAAAGATCAGTGTTAATCTTAGTACCTGGTGCCATCGGGGTTCCAATTGGTTTACAATTTTCCATTTTAAACTTCCGAAGAATATCCAAAATGTACTTAGATTGGTTAATAAAAATCCCCGTTGAAAACTGTTTAACTTGTAATCCGAGAAAGAAATTCAACTCTCCCATCATACTCATTTGAAAACGTGACACCATGAGGTTAGAAAAGTTTTTGCAATATTTAGGATTAGTAGAGCCAAATATTATATCATCAACATATATTTGAATAAGGATGATATCAGCTTTTTCCTTTTTGATGAACAAAGTGGTATCAACTTTACCTTTAGAGAAACCTGACTTAACCAAGAATTTAGATAGAACATCATACCATGCTCGAGGGGCTTGTTTCAAACCATACAAGGCTTTGTCCAAGATGTATACATGATCTGGCTTATCTGGATTCACGAACCCTTCTGGTTGAGACATGTAGACTTCCTTCTTAAGAATGATATTCAGAAAGGCCATTTTCACATCCATATGATAGACTGTGAAATTCTTATGAGCTGCGTAGGCTAGAAACATGCGGATTGCCCATATACGGGCTACTGGAGCATATGTCTAATCGTAGTCTATGCCTTCCTCTTGCCGGTAACCTTTGGCAACAAGTCTAGCTTTATTCCTTATGACGATACCATCTTCGTCCTTTTTATTCTTGAATACCCATTTAGTGCCAATTACGGATTTTCCTTTCGGTTTTGGAACTAATCTCCAGACCTTCAGAGCTTCAAACTGATTTAATTTTTCTTGCATAGCAGATACCCAATCCGAATCAGCTAAAGTCTCTGATACTCGCGTGGGCTCTATCTTGCTGAGGAATGAGTCATGCAAACATTGATTAAAAGTCGCTGACCTAGTTTGTATAGGCTTGTTAAGATCTCCAATTACTTGATGTAATGGACGCTCTTTGGTCCAGCGATGCTCATGAGGGAGTGGATTAGATACTGATTGAACATGATCATCATCTTCAAATCCATTATCAGACTCTTCAGTTTGAATAGAAAGAGGGGGGTTTGCAGTTGAAAGTTCAGGTGCAGAAGCATCAGTTGGAACAGCAGATTCTGGCTGTTGAGTAGACAATGTATCATTCCCAAATGAAACAGTTACTTCTGGCTCATCAGTTACTTGTGTATCTTCAACTGTAGGAGTAGGTATTTGAATGTGAGTTTCTGACTGAACGAGGGTTTGAAGTTCAGTTATGACTTCTGAAGTGACTGGATGATTGCAGCTTGTGTCTTCATACCTGTTAGTCACAGCAAATTTAGGTATATTAGATCCTAGAAACTCATCATAAAAGAATTCAAATAACAAATCTAAATCAGATAAATGTGAAATTGAAGTAGAAGCATTATCCGAAATTTTCGCTGTAGAAACAGGTTCTGGACTGATCTGTCCAGAAGCTAATACTCCAGTGATAACGGGTTCTGAACTGATTTGATCAGAATCCATTTCTTCATCAAATGTGACATTGACGCTCTCTACGACTGTTTTTTATTCCTTCACATAAACACGGTATGTTGCAGATGTTGAAGAATAACCAATGAAGATACCATCGTCCGCCTTAGCACTGAATTTATTCAGACTCTCTCTGTCGTTAAGCACGAAACACTTACACCCAAATATATGAAAATACTTGATTGTTGGAGTTCTGTTGTTTATCAGCTCATATGGAGTCTTTTGAAAGCGGGGGTGTATTATGGACCGATTTTGAGTATGACATGCAGGTGACAGAACTTCTGTCCACAAAAATAGAGGTAGATCTAATTGGCTAAGCATAGTACGAGCATCCTCGACTAGCGTCCGATTTCGCCTTTCGACTACTCCATTTTGTTCAGGCGTACGAGCAGTAGAGTACTGATCTGATATCCCGACCGATTCGAGATATTCTTTAACAATCTTGTTTTTGAATTCTGTGCCGTTATAAGTCCGAAGACACTTGACTTGTCTCTGCATATTCACCTGGGTCGTCTTTAAGAAAGTAATGAGAACTTCGGGCATCTCATCTTTTGATCGTAGAAATTTGACCCACGTGTATTTTGAATAATCGTCCACAATAACCAACACGTATTTCTTTCCTCCTAAGCTTTGTGTTCTCATCGGACCGCAGAGATCCATATTGTGTGTTCCAGAATCTAGTTTCTAATCAATAACAATCAAACAAACAAGATTCAAATCAAAGATTACCTGTTTGATTACTTTGAATTTCACAATTTACACTTTCTCTCTCTAGAACTCTTATCTCTCTCTAAAACGTATTCTCTCAAATCTGATATATCAACTAATGTCACCTCTTCTTGAAATACAAAGACAAAAAGTATTTATACTACCACCTAATACAAGAAAACTAAAAATAAAAACAAATACAACTAAGTTTGACTTATTACAAAATAGACTTTGACTTTTAATGAGATTTGACTTTCTTCAGCTTTGACTTTCTCAACTTTGACCTTCAGTCTTCTTGATCTTGTATCCAACAGATTTATGCTCTAACAATCTCCCCCTTTGGATTCAAGATCACTGTTGAAAAAAAAATCTAGCAATTCAGTCTTCACTTTAAGCTCTGTCAAAATAATCTCCCCTTTTTTTTTTTTTTGATGGTCTTCTTTCCAAAACTGTCTTCAAACGAGTAACAATCTCCCCAAAACATTCACACAACACTTTCAGACTTTGGAAAGAAATTATCTTCAAATTCAGCTCAGATTGCTTCAGCAAATAATCTTCAAAGAAAATTTCTTCAAATCTTCAGAAATTCTTTGATTATCTTCAAATCTTCCCTTTGAACTTTCTGACTTGAACATTTCTGAAAATCAACTTCACAAAACTTTATCACTTCTTGATATCATCTCTTCCAAACTTCAAAACTTTAACATTTCTTCATATCATCTCCCCCTTTTTGATGATTTGAGCATCTATATCATCAAAACTTTTTGTTCAAGAAATGTCTTTGACCATTCTGATCTGTCATACTAAGCCTCTGATTCGGTAACCATAACCAAGTATTCATTTAGATCTTTGCAAATCCATAAAAAATAAGAATAGATAACTCCTGAATCAACAGATGAATCAGTTAAAATGTCTGTCAGTAACACAAAGTTACTGTGTGTAACGAATACACAATATAAAGGAGCTTTTTGATGTTCACTCCCCCAGGGATTCCATCCAATCATCGAAATACCACAAAGGCAATTTTTATGAATGTTATGACGAAGAAACGAATTCTTTGTGTGCTCGTGCAAGTGTAGAAAGAATTAAAGCACAAATGATTGCTTTTTAATAAGGCTCAACATTGTGTAAACCACTGAGACAACAGTAGATAAACACAGACTCAATGTGCATGATTGAAGTGCGAAGGTGGGGCAGACTTCCTTCTTTTTCAATATCCATATTTTCCAAATGAAAACCTAATAGATTATATGTTGCGTCCCTTGAAAATGTGAATCATTTTCTTTTTGAGAAGAAAATGAGTAGCTTGTGGTATTTCATCTCTCCCATCATACTCATTTGAAAACATGACACCATGAGGTTAGAAAAGTTTTTACAATATTTTGGATTAGTAGAACCAAATATTATATCATCAACATATATTTGAATAAGGATAATATCAGTTTTTTCTTTCTTTATGAATAAAGTGGTATCAATCTTACCTTTAGAGAAACCAGACTTGACCAAGAATTTGGATAAGACGTCATACCATGCTCGAGGGGCTTGTTTTAATCCATAAAGGGCTTTGTCCAAGATATATACATGATCTGGCTTATCTGAATTGACGAACCCTTCTGGTTGAGACACGTACACTTCCTCTTTAAGAATGTCGTTCAGAAAAGTTGTTTTCACATCCATCTGAAAGACTGTAAAGTTTTTATGAGCTGCGTAGGCAAGAAACATTTTGATTGCCTCTATACGCGCTACTGGAGCATACGTCTCATCATAATTGATGCCTTCCTCTTGCCGGTAGCCTTTGGCAACAAGTCTAGCTTTGTTTCTTATGACGATACCATCTTCATCCTTCTTATTCTTGAATACCCATTTAGTTCCTATCACGGTCTTTCCTTCTGGCTTAAGAACTAATCTCCAAACCTTTAGGGTTTCAAACTGATTGATCTCTTCTTGCATTGCAGATACCCAGTCCGAATCAGCAAGAGCCTCAGATACTCGCGTTGGCTCAATCTTGCTGAGGAACGAGTCATGCATACATTGGTTTAGTGTCGCTGACCTAGTTTGAATAGGCTTGTTAAGATCTCCAATTACTTGATGTAATGGATGCTCTTTGGTCCAGCGATGCTCATGAGGGAGTGGAGTAGATGAATTTTGAATATGATCATCATCTAGAAATCCACTTTCAGAATCTTCAGTTTGAATATCATGAGAAGGGTTCTCAGTTGAAGGTTCATGTGCAGAAGTATCAGTTGGAATAGCAGACTCTGACTCAACTGAAACAATTACTTCTGGCTCAGCATTAACTTGTGGAACTTCAACTGTAGGAGTAACATCAGGAATGTGAGTTTCTGACTGAACGGGGGATACTTGTTCAGTAATGACTTCTGAAGTGACTGGATGATGACAGCTTGTATCTTCAGGCCTGTCAGTCACAGCAGATTTACATACATTAGTTCCAAGAAACTCATCATAAAAGAATTCAAATAACAAATCTAAATCAGTTAAACGAGAAGTAGATGTAGAAGCGTTATCCGAATTTTTCGCTGTAGAAACAGGTTTTGGACTGATCTGCCCAGAAGCTAATACTCCTGTGATAACGGGTTCTGAACTGAATTGATCAGAAGCCATATCTTCATCAAATGTGACATTGACGCTCTCAAAAACTGTCTTTGACTTCTTTATATAAACACGATATGCTACAGAAGTTGAAGAATAACCGATAAAGATGCCTTCGTCCGCCTTAGCACTGAATTTATTCAGACTCTCTCTGTCGTTAAGCACAAAACATTTACACCCAAATACGTGAAAATATTTGATAGTTGGTGTTCTGTTGTTGATCAACTCATATGGAGTCTTTTGAAACCGGCGGTGTATCATGGAACAATTTTGAGTATGGCATGCAGTCGACACAGCTTCTGCCCACAAAAATATAGATAAGTCCGATTGGCTAACCATAGTCCGAGCGGCCTCGACTAGCGTTCGATTTCGCCTTTCGACTACTCCATTTTGTTCAGGTGTTCTAGCAGCAGAATACTGATGTGAAATCCCAACTGATTCGAGATATTCATCAACAATCTTGTTCTTGAATTCTGTGCCATTATCAGTACGAAGAAACTTGACTGGTCGCTGCATTTTCACCTGGGTCATCTTTAAGAAAGTAATGATAACTTCTGGTGTCTCATCTTTTGATCGAAGAAATTTGACCCACGTGTATCTTGAATAATCATCCACAATAACCAACACGTATTTCTTTCCTCCCAAACTCTGAGTTCTCATTGGACCACACAAATCCATATGTAGCAATTCTAACGGAGAACTAGTGCTTGGTTCAGGCTTCGGTTTATGAGCGGCTCTCTTCATCTTACCCTTTTCACATGCTGCGCATAAGTGTTCTCGTTCATATTTCAGCTCAGGAAGTCCTTTGACCAATTTCCCACGAACCAGCTTGTTGATGTAACGAAAATTTAAATGAGATAAACGTCTGTGCCAGAGCCAACTTTGTTGCATTGAAGCTTTTGACAATAAACATATTTGACTGTCAATCTGAACTTTTGAAATATTGATGGTGTAGAGGTTTGTCTTTCGATTTCCAGATAAGAGTTCTGTTCCATCTTCAGTGCGAACTGAGCAACTCTTAGACTTGAAGTTGACCTCTAACCCTTTATCGCAGAATTGACCTATGCTGAATAACTTGTGCCCCAAGCCTTCGACATAACTCACCTTACTTATCATTATGTTGTCTTGAATGATGTCACCATATCCTAAGATAGGTGAAAGCTGATCGTTTCCAAATCTGACATTTCCACTGAATTTCTCTGTATAGTTAGACAATAAAGCTTTTTGCCCAGTCATATGCTTGGAACATCCACTATCCAAGTACCACATATGTCGGGTCTGCAAGAGAAATCAGGCAATAACAATTTTAGGTACCCATTTAAAAACGGGCCCTAACGGATTAGCACAAGATTTTGGTATCCACTTGAAAATGGATCCTCTGTTCTTTTGAAAACTTTGAAAAACATTTGATCTCGAAGAATTAACATGATAAGATCCATACCAATCAGAAGAATTATGAGAATATGTAAAATCATTTCTCCGATAATTAGAAGAAAATGTAGTAGGAATAGGAGATAATTGAATCAATTGCTTTATTGAATATTTCTTGTAAGAAGTTACAAGGTTTTGTTTATTTGAAGCAAATTGATCAATTACATCATTATCACTACTAACTTGGCTAGTAAAAGAATTATCAGAAACTGATCCTGCTATCTCATCCTCCTTCCGTTTTGGTCTCCATTCGGATTGAGCTTTCAACTTTTTCTTCCTTAAATCTGAAACATAAGATATAGATTTATTAGGAAAACCAGATTTCCGAGACTGAGTATACTTTCGTGTACCAGTGTATTTCTGTTTCTGTAATCGCTGTTTCTTATGTTTCTTACCTTGAGCATAGTAATCAGCAGTTACAGAAACTGATTCACCAACCTTAGTTGATGATTCAACAATATGAACATCACTTGGTAACACTCTTTTATTTTTAAGACAAGTAGAATGATCAGGAAGTTTAGAATGGACATCAAACATATCAGATTCTTCCATGCACCCATCATCAGAATTAAAAGAATCATTTGCAGACTCAAATAAGTCATCAGAATTATCAGAGAAAGTTTGAGGTGCCTTTGAAACTGTAGAACACTTTGTTGATTTAACTTGAAAAACAGTGTTCTTTAAAACTGTAGAAAATACACTTTGTTCTATATCAACCAAAAGTTTTTCATTAGATAAAACATTTTCAAGCTCGACTATTTTGCTTTCAAGAATAGATGTAGGAACATAAACCTTTGTAATTGCAGGTTTTTCCTTCATCTCAGAAGCGGAATAACTAACAAAATAATCGTTTGAAAGAACTTTTGGTGTTTCTGAAAGATAACTATCATTTAACTTTACATAGTTAAACGGTAGTTGCATTTTCTTTTTATTCTTTCTATTTTCAGTTTCTTTGGCCTCAACTTCGTCTGACAATTTGGTAACAAATTTGGGTTTCAAATGAGTATGTTTACTAGCACAAGCAAGAAAATCATAGTTATAAAGTGCTGGTTGTTTTCTGATGGCTTTCTTAAGATAATGGGGGTTTTCAAAACCAAGTCCCCATTTCTCTTTAACATCAGCCTCCTCATTTGGTGCATTGAGAAAAATGGTTTGATCTGTTTGACCTCTCGCATAAAGTTTTGCTTCCAGACCATTTACTTTCTTATTCAAATTCTTATTTTCAACCTGCAATTTATAAACAGTTAGTGCAGATTCATTTTTCTCAAACTCATATTTAGACACTTTACCTTCAAACTCAGAAATCCTCTTTTCAAAACAATATACTTTAGATTTAGAATCAAAATCAGACGTGCGTAAAGAATCAGTCAGATCTTTGTTTGAAATAACAGACGTATTAAGCTCAAAGATCTTCTTGTTCTTTTTAGCAACTTTTTCTTTTTCCTTTTTCAGATTATTTTGTAAATTTTGTAGCTCAACCACCATGGTTTCCATTTTGGTATTAAGATCTTTTCCAGATAAGTTTAATACCTCATTAACTGCCTCATCATCTGACTCATCATCCTTTATTTCTTTGCCCATGAGACAGATATGAGTTGTTTCTTCTTTCACTTCTTCTTCTCCTTCTGAGTAATCCAGCCAAAACTCATCTTCAGCCATTAAAGCGACACCCGCTTCTTGCTGTCTTGCCAAAAGCAACTTGTTCTGATAGTACTGAGAATTGCGAACTTTCGGCTTTCGACAATCTTTTGCAAAATGACCCATCTTGCCGCAATTATAGCATTTGATGGAATCTGTTGCTGGCTTCTCGGCAACTGTGTAGTCATTCATGAACTTCTTCTTCTCATCCGGTTTCTTCTCCACATATCTATCCTCTTCATACCTCTTTCCTTCCACTTTCTGTCTATGCTCGTGATTCTTTGAACTAGATGAAGAATACCTTTGAGAATTTGATCCCGGCTTCTTGTAAAATTTCTTCTGGAATGCACGGGTCAGCAATATCATGGCTTGTTTCAGACTTTCGCCATCATCACTATCTGTAACTGAATCTGACTCAGAACTGGTAAGAACTATCTTCTTTTTCTTCTCTTTCCTTTCTTTCTTTTCTTTCTTCTTCTCTCCAGCTACTAAGGCAATAGGATCAGGAACTTGTGCTACCTTCTTCTTCTCAGCTCTTTTCTCTTCAACCTCTTCCTCATTCTGCCTCAAAGTCTCAAATACCTCATGTAGTGGTATTTCATTCAAATCCTTCATCTGTTTCATCCTTCTTGTATGCTTTTTCCATTCCGGACGTAGGATACTCAGAAATTTGACATTGTTTTCCAACTGCTTCTTTTTGACTTTATTCTTTGTCAGCTCATTTAGAAGCAATACAAACCTCTCATATGTATCTTCCAGACTCTCATTCTCCTTAGCTTTGAATTCCTCATAACTATTGATGCAGTTTGCCACTTTCATCTGATTTCCAACCTTGGATCCCATCATCATCTTTTGCAACTGATCCCACATCTTCTTAGCATTGGATTTATAGCTATCAATCTTGATGTAGATCTCGTTTGGAATGCTTTGAAGAAGTAATTATCTCGCTTGTTTATCTGCTTTGTATCGGCTTTTCTGATCTTCAGAATATTGAGAAATATCCACTGTCACTGTTTTCATCTTTTGCTCTCTTTCCTCAGTCCCATCTTCACTATCAGAAGAATCAACATCAGGTACTTGAACTGTTATTGGAGCCATTGGACCTTCAGTGATAGACAGAAGAATATTCTCTCCATTTGAATGCCGATCTATGAAATCCAAGAATCTGTCCTTCCATTGTTCATACTCACCTTTGAATAGAACTAGAGTCTTTACATCGGTGCCAATTGAAAGTGCATCTTTGGATGTCATCTTCTTTAAACCTGTTTGAAAAATATATCAAATAAGAAACTAGAACTGATCGTTAGTCCAAAATATGCAATCACAAGAAAAATCTTAAAAATAAATTCAGAAATTTTGATCACAGAAAGAACTTTTGTCACCCTCCGCAAACTTTTGATCACAGAAATTTCACTATTAAAGGGCATATTACAGTTTTGAAAATTTCTCAAAAAATATTCTAAGTATAGAAACTCGCAAGTCACTATTAAGATATGAAACTCGCAGACAAACTCGCAGACAAACTCGCAAACAAACTCGCAGACAAACTCGCAAGCAAACTCGCAGATCGATAAAACTCGCAAGTGCCTAAACTCGCTAACAACTGTTCACGCTAAAACTCGCTAACAGAGGCTTGCGCGTTTTCTAAACTCGCACGTCGAAGAACTCGCAAACCACCAAACTCGCACGTCGAAGAACTCGCTAACCACCAAACTCGCACGTCGAAGAACTCGCTAATCAATATTCCTCCTGAAACTCGCTAGCTTCGATTTGCGAGTTTGTAGAACTCGCTAGCCACTACTAGCGCGTTTCTTAGAACTCGCAGATAGTCCTTGCGCGTTTTAGACCAAAACTCTTCTTTCGACTTGCGCGTTCTAACAGATGAACCTTGCGCGTTTCACGAAGAACTAGCGCGTTTCACGAAGAACTTGCGCGTTTGAGGGATCTAGCGCGTTCTTCCTTCTGTCGACCCAAAGACTAACTTTTCCATCTGATTTCGATCCAAACGTGGTCCAAATGATCTGAAACTCTGGATTGTTGCTCGATTACAATACTAGAACGAATTACAACTCAAGAAATTTACAAACAACCACTTACAACAAAAAAAATCGATGAAACAGTGAACTTATACTCGTGAATCAAAACTCAACAAAAATTACGAAATTCTTGTGATTTACAGTGCAAAACTAAAAATTTATTACAAGAACTCGATGTATTACACTTTTCGACCACTTCCTAACACAAATCTGCTCCAAAAACACTCTGAAATTCAGAACTTGAATTTTCTTGAATGAACAGTGACGAACAACCCAAAAAATTTGATTTTCTTGATTCGATTTCACTTTGGATCTGCTCTGATACAAATTGTGTGTTCCAGAATCTAGTTTATAATCAATAACAATCAAACAAACAAGATTCAAATCAAAGATTACCTGTTTGATTACTTTGAATTTCACAATTTACACTTTCTCTCTCTAGAACTCTTATCTCTCTCTAAAACGTATTCTCTCAAGTCTGATATATCAACTAATGTCACCTCTTCTTGAAATACAAAGAGAATAAGTATTTATACTACCACCTAATACAAGAAAACTAAAAATAAAAACAAATACAACTAAGTTTGACTTATTACAAAATAGACTTTGACTTTTAATGAGATTTGACTTTCTTCAGCTTTGACTTTCTCAACTTTGACCTTAAGTCTTCTTGATCTTGTATCCAACAAATTTATGCTCTAACACATATGTAACAACTCTAGTGGAGAACTAGTGCTTGGTTCAGGCTTCGATTTATGTGCGGCTCTCTTCATCTTACCCTTTTCACATGAAGCACACAAGTGTTCTTTCTCATATCTCAGCTCAGGAAGTCCTTTTACCAACTTATCTTTGACCAACTTATTGATATAACGAAAATTCAGATGTGATGGTCGTCTGTGCCAAAGCCAACTTTGTTACATCGAAGCTTTGTCAATAAGCAAACGTGACTGTCATTCTGGACCTTTGAAAGATTGATGGAGTAGAGATTTGTCTTTCGCTTGCCAACTAAGAGTTTTGTGCCGTCTTCAGAACGAGCTTAACATCTCTTAGCTTTGAAGTTGACCTCTAACCCTTTGTCGCAGAATTTTCCGATACTAAACAAGTTGTGCCCTAAGTCTTCGACATAACTCACCTTCCTAATCGTTATGTTGTCTTGAATGATATCACCATATCCTAAGATTGGTAAAACTTGGTCTTTCCCAAATCGAACATTGCCACTGAATTTCTCTGTATAATTAGGCAATAAAGCTTTCTGCCCGGTCATATGCTTGGAACAACCGCTATCCAAGTACCACATATGTCGGGTCTACAAGAGAAATCAGGAAACAATAACTTTAGGTACCCATTTAAAAACGGGTCCTAACAGATTAGCACATGATTTTGGTGTCCATTTAAATATGGACCCTCCTTTTCTTTGAAAACTTTTAAAAACATTTGACCTTGAAGAATAAACATGATAAAATCCAAACCAATCATTAGAAATATGATGATAAGCAAAATCATTTCTCCGATAATGAAAAGATTTAGTAGTAGTAGGAGATAATTGAATCAATTGCTTTATTGAATAACGCTTGTAAGAAGTTACAAGGTTTTGATTAGGAGAAGCAAGTTGACCAACTACATCAGTATCACTACTATCAGATCTATTACATGAATTATCAGAAATTGATTCAGCTATCTCATCATTCTTCCTTTTTGGTCGCCATTCAGTTCGAGCTTTCGACCTTTTCTTGCTTATATCTGAAACAAAAGATTTAGATTTATTAGGAAAATTAGATTTCTGAGAATGAGTTTTCTTTGATTTACCAGTATTGATCCGTTTCTGTGATTGCTGTTTCATATGTTTCTTACCTTTAGAATAATATGCAGCAGTCACAGAAACTGGTTCACCAACATTAGTTGATGATTCATTAGTTTTAAGAACACTTGGTAACACTTTTCCATTTATAAGACAAGTAGAATGATCACGAAGAGGAGCATTAAAGTCAAACATATCAATTTCTTTAAGTCAACAAAATTATCAAACGAAGTTTAAGGTGCCTTTGAAACTGTAGAACACTTTATAGATTTAGATTGAAAAACAGTGTTCTTTAAAACTGTAGAAATCACACTTTGTTCAAAATCTACCAAAATTCTTTCATCAGAAACAACATTTTCAAGCTCAACTATTTTGCTTTCAAGAATGAGTGGAGGAAAATAAACCTTTGCAATTGCAGGTTTTGTGTTCATCTCAGAAACAGAATAACTAGCAAAATAGTCGTTTGAAAGAACTTTTGGTGTGTCTGAAAGATAACTATCATTTAACTTTGCATAGTTAAATGGTAGTTGCATTTTCTTTATATTCTTTCTATTTTCAGTTTCTTTGGCCTCAACTTCTTCTGGTAATTTGATAACAAATTTGGGTTTTAAATGAGTATGTTTACCAGCACAGGCAAGGAAATCAAAATTATAAAGTACTGGTTGTTTTCTGATGGCTTTCTTTAAATAATGGGGGTTTTCAAAACCAAGTCCCCATTTTTCCTTAACATCAGCCTCTTCGTTAGGTGCATTGAGAAAAATGGTTTGATCTGTTTGGCCTCTTGCATAGAGTTTGGCTTCCAGACCATTTACCTTCTTATTCAAAAGCTTGTTCTCAACCTGCAATTTATGAATAGTTATTGCAGATTCTTTCTTCTCAAATTCAGACTTAGAAATTTTAACTTCAAAATCAGAAATATTCTTTTCAAAACAATCTACTTGAATTTTAGAATCAGAAGCAGACTTGCGTAAAGAATCAATTAGATCTTTGTTCCCAATAACAGACTTATTAAGCTCAAAGATCTTATTGTTTCTTTTAGCAACTCTGTCTTTTTCCTTTGTCAGTTTTACTTGAAGGTCATTAAGCTCAACCATCATGGCTTCCATTTTGGTTATGAAATCTTTTTCAGTTAATTTCATTACCTCATCAGCCGCTTCATCATCTGACTCATCATATTTCACCGCCTTTCCCGTTAAGCATATATGAGCAGCTTCTTCTTTCTCTTCATCTTCACCATCTGAATGATCCATCCAAAATTCGTCTTCAGCCATTAATGCTATGCCATCTTCTTGCTTTTTGGCCAATAGCAGTTTGTTCTGATAATACTGGGAGTTTCGAACCTTTGGCTTTCGACACTCTTTAGCAAAATGTCCAATCTTGACACAATTGTAGCATTTAATTGGATCATTTGCTGGCTTTTCAGAAACGGTGTAATCATTCACAAACTTCTTCTTTTCTTCCGGCTTCCTTCCCATATACCGGTTCTCTTCATGTCGCTTTCCTTCAACTCTTTCTCGGTGCTCATGGTTCTTAGATCTGGATGAAGAATATCTTTGTGAATTCGATCCGGCTTCTTGTAGAATTTCTTTTGGAAAGCTCGGGTCAGTAATAACATAGCCTGTTTGAGGCTTTCTCCATTATCACCTTCTGATTCTGATTCAGAACTGGTAATCACTTTCTTCTTTTTCTTCTTCTCTTTCTTTTCTTTCTTCTTCTCTCCAGCTACCAATGCAATAGGTTCAGGAACTGTCTCTGCCTTCTTTTTCTCAACTCTTTTCTCTTCCACTTCTTCCTCATTTTGCCTCAAAGTCCCATAAACCTCATATAATGGAATGTCATTGATATCCTTCATTTGTTTCATCCTACGAGTATGCTTTTTCCACTCTGGTTGTAGGATGCTCAGGAATTTGACATTGTTCTCAAGTTGCTTCTTTAAACCTTTAGAAATAAAAACTCTGGTTGTAGAACTCTGGTTGTAGAATTTGGTTGCTTCTTTACGAATTTTAACTCTGGTTGTAGGAATGGAAAGAGCATCTTTAGAAGTCATCTTGATTAAATCTGTTTGATATAAAAGCAATAAGAAACTAGAAACTGATCGTTAGTCCAAATGAAACAATCAAGAAAATACAGAAAATTTGAAATATAAAATCAGAAATTTTGATCACAATCAGAATTTTGTCCCCCTCCGCAGACTTAGCACGGGGGTCCCGCTAAAGGCCATATTACAGTTTTGAGGGGCAGTGCGCCTGAAGAAAAAAATTTCACTATTAAAGGCCATATTACAGTTTTGAAAATTTCTTAGAAAAAAAAAATCTAAGTAACAAAACTCGCAAAGCACTGTAAAACTCGCAAGTCACTATTCACAGAAAAACTCGCAAACAAAAGCTTGCACGTTTGTGAAACTCGCACGCAAAGACTTGCGTGTTCTGATAAACTCGCAGATAGTTGAAACTCGCTAATCGTTGAAACTCACAAGAGACTGTTCGCGATGAAACTCGCTAATGCCTAAAACACGCAAGTAACTATTCACGTTGAAACGCGCTAATAGAGACGTGTGCGTTCCCAAAACTCGCTAGACACTACTTGCGTGTTTGAGCAAACTCGCTAACAATGGCTTGCGCGTTCCAACACTTAGAAAATTTTCTTAGATTTTAAAACTCGCAGATGACTGTTCCTAATGAAACTCGCACGCTTAGACTAGCGCGTTTGTAGAACTCGCTAACCACTACGTGCGTGTTTTGGTCCTTAGAAAAAATTTCCAACTTTCAAAACTCGCAGACTTCATCCAGCGAGTTTCTTGAACTCGCTAATAACGCCTTGCGCGTTTTTGTCCAAAAATGAGATTCTTCAGCTTGCGCGTTCTATCGAAGAACTTGCGCGTTTCTCAGATCTAGCGTGTTCTTCAGATTTCTTGCATGTTCTTCATCTGTTTCACCAAAAATTCAATCTAAACTTTGAATTTCAGCACCAAACTTTGAGAATTTACTCACCTAATCATCGAAAACTCATTACTAACAACTAAATTCGATCTACAACACAAAAAATATACAAATTGATTCAAATACAGTGCACAGAACTCGTGACTTACAAACTCAACAAAATCCAAAAATTCAAGAAAAATACAGTGCAATTGATGAATTAATCTATACAAACTCGATCGATTATGCTTTTCTAACACAACCTAATCAATATCTACTCCAAAAACACACTAAAACTCGAAATCAGATCTGGACTTGAAGAACACAGTGTCGACTTTGTTTTCTTGATTTGATTTCAAATTGGATCTGCTCTGATACCAATTGTTATTCCCTAGAATCTAGTTTCTAATCACAATCATTCAAACAATCAAACAAATAAGATTGAATTACTATGATTCAACTTTAATCCAAACGATTACAAACAGTGTTCTTGACTTTCTCTCTCTAGATATCTCTCTCTACAATTCTCTCTCTCTGAATTCAATTCTATTCAAGACTAATTCTGTTAGTTACATCTAACAAAAACAGAAAATACAAAGCTATTTATACCTACAAGAATTAAAAGGAAAAAAAAATACAAATACAAAGACTTTGACTTTTATTACAAAAGACTTTGACTTTAATGAAAGTTGACTTTCTCAGCTTTGACTTTCTTGAACTTTGACCTTCAGTCTTCTTGATCTTGTATCCAACAGATTTATGCCCTAACACTCCTCCACATAGTTATGCAGTAGGTGCTGGAATCCTGTCATGTGGCGTGAACATCCTGAATCTATCACCCACTATCGACAAACCTGCAAAAGAAACAATTAGTTTCACTTTGGTACTCATATCCAAATGGGTCCTTTGTTGTTAGCTACAAGCAGTTCAGGAATATCAACAGATTTGACTTTTACTCTCCATTCATATCGTGGTTTTGAAACCCATTTCCAAACCATTCTAACATTTAATTCCTGAAGTTGCTTTTTAGATCTCAGATTAGTAACCTTAGCAAGAAAACGTTAGGTTGTGTGTAAGAATTGGAATTAAAGTTCATTTTAGCTTTCTTTTTGCTTTTCTTAGACTTAGGAGTAGAGTTGTATTTAAAAGAATTGTCCCTACAGTGTTTGCAATATAAGTTCTTTCGAGCAAATGTCATAAATTTAGATTTATCGGAACAAATCTGACATTCATACTTATCAAAAGAAGTACATCTCAAATCATCACTGTCTTGGGTACAACAGTTTTCAACATCAGTTTCACAAACATTTAAACAATCATTTTTATTCTTCGTTCTTCTCTAAACTCCAATATCATTCAAATCTCAAACAGAAATATACACATTGTCAGTCTTTTTCTTAGAAGGCAATCTTTTTCTTGAAATACCTGAAGTTTCACCCTTCTCAAAAGTACTTGGTTGATACTCATGGCATTCAGAATAAATGACTGGAGGTTTTGTAGACTCATCAAATTCTGGATTAGATCTTACCTTCCAGCTTTGATCATTAAGCATTTGTTTATCATGTGAAATATTTTTAAACAAAGTGGCTTTCAAATCATTGATCTCTTTGCAAAGCTCTTGATTGTCTTTTAAAGACTTTTCAAGTTTAAATTTGAGATCAAAGTTTTCATCTTCAATTGCATCAAGAGATTTTTGCAACATATCAATTTGTTTCATCAAATCAGATGTATGATCACTCACCGAATTTGACTCTTTTGAAATAGAAACGGGATCAGGGTCTGAAGCATTCATCATTTCAGAAAATATTGCTTCAGACATCTTCTCAACAAACTCCATTTGATCATTCTTAAAACAAGATTCATTCGTGACATTGGCCTCTTCTTCAACCTTTTCAACAAGTAAAGGTTCAGGAGTAATAGGGTTTGAAATTGATGGTGTAATTAATGGATCTACATCTGATTCATATTCATCGTATTTGCATTCAGTTTCAGGCAGGATTTTGTCATTGTTGACTGATTCATTTGAAGGTGTGGTAAATAGTGACTTAAACTCAACAAATTCAATTTTTCGAGTCTTATAACTCTTGTTTAAATCACTATATTTAAAACCAACTGATTTAAAAGAATTTTTCGAATCAGTACCACTAGACTTATCCTCTCCTATTACTTCTTTACCTTTAGTCTCTGTAAGAGGTTTAGAAGTATCAGCTTCAACAAAAGTCGCACGAATGTTAAGAAGGGGTTTAACCGTGGATCCAAGTCTGTCAAAGTTATACAAGTGCTCCAGGGCCTTTTTCAAAATTTCATTTACTGGCAAACCCAAACCTGGTTTAACTTTATAATATCTTTCATCTTCGAGTTTATTGGTCAACAGATTTAATGTTTGCTCAGTCTGACCACGTTTCATGTTTATGTCCTCCAGTTGTTTAATCTTAGTGTAATCTTCATTTCGCTCTTGAAAACAAACTTCAAATTTAATTTTAAAATCACCATTTTCAACGTTAAGATTAACAAGATCCTTTTCCAAAGCATATATTTTTCTTTTTAAGGATTCTTTTTCAGCTTTTAAGTTATCTTTCTCCTTTTCCTTTTTTTCCACAACAACTTTCAGCAGAGCGTTTTCATCATGAAAACTCAAAGTTGTTTGATGTTCTGAGCTAAGTTTACCTTTTAGCAGTTCAAATTCATCTTTCATGTTGTAGATTTAGACCATAAGTGATTCAATAAGTTCAGAGTTTTTGTTTACCTCAGAGTTTTCGTCCTCAGAATGAGCCTCAGAAGTCTCATCATTATCATCAAGTTTTTCCATGTAGGAGACTTGAGTGAAGTCTGCTTGCTCCTCCTCGTCCGAGCATTGAAACAACCAGTTCTCCTCCTCGGCCATGAGCACCTTCCCTTCCTCCACTTTATTGGCAATCAAAGACTTCCTTCCGTAGTACTATGAGTTCTTGAGTCTTTTAAATTTGCAGTCCTTAGCGAAGTGTCCAAACTTTCCACAATTGAAGCACCTTCCTGCTTCATCCTTCTTCTCTTCTTGTTTGTCGTCTCTCTTTTCTTCTTTCCTTTCTTCTTTCTTCTCTTCTCTTATGTCCTCTCTCTTCTCATCCCTCCTTCCATACTTGGGCTTTTACCTCATCTCAGACTTGTCCTTCTTGTACCCTTCATACTTCGTCTTGGAATAGTACTTCTTTTTGCCAAAGTTTATTTTGAATTGGCACTTAATCTGGGCCAAGTTTTCAGAAAATATCTGTATATCGTCATCAGAATCGACTTCCAGTTGCTCCTAACTAGTAGCAGAGTCTGAATCAGTAAGCTTAGTGACAAATACTTTCGACACTTTCTTCTTTGATTTTGAAGAAGAAACAGGACCAGAACTAGAACCTTTTCCTTTCCCAGCAATAAGAGCCACTGAGTCCTTCAGATCTTTGGAATCATTTTTGATTGATCTCACTTCATCCTCATGTTGGGAAAGAGTGGAGAAGACGTCAGTCACATTCTCTTAGGCCATATTCTTTGACATCTGAAGATTGATGGCAAAGTTCTTCCACTTTGGGTTCAAGTTCTTAATAAACTTATAGTTTATTTCAGAAGCAGGTTTGGTAATGTTGTTCCTCCTCAAATCATTCAAGATGATATTGTATCTGTTGTAAGTGTCCAGCAGTGTCTCCCCTTCCTTAGAATGAAATCCCTCCTATGCATTGATGCACACATTTTGTTTAGCTTGGATTGAAGCTTCACTGCCCTCGAAATTTCTTGCTAGCTCATCCCATATCTCCTTAGCAGAACTTCTGTTGTCTACATGATTGTATATGTCATTAGGAATGGCCATAGTCAAAAAGATGAGAGCTTCTTCATCTATTTTGTACAAATCTTTTTCCCGTTCAGGGAAGTATTCATATGGTTTTGGAACAAATCTGTCAGGGATCTCAGGAGAGGTATTTGTAGCAACTTGACCAGGCACTCTAATCATGGGATTTACGGGTCTAGACGTAATAGATTCCATGTAATCTCTTTTCTTATGATTCAGAAATTGGATCATTCGTTTCTTCCACTGTTGGTACACACTGGCTAACAACACTGGTGGTTTGGACTGAGAGCCCATGGAAAGGAGTTGATTCAACATCTCTAGCAGTTGGATTAGTATGCAAACTTATCTGTACAATTTAAATCAACTAATAAGATCTTTGAATCAAGAATTGTATAAAATCTACACTAAAAAATTTCCAGAAAAATAAATTTCTAAAAATACTAAAGTGAAGAATTTGCAAGCTATAAGAACCACAAAAAGATTCGCAGACAGAAGGAAAAACTTCTAATTCGCAAACAAAACAGGTAGAATTCGCGGATAGGTAGATTTCGCAAACAAGCTTTTTGCGAAACAAGAGTTCGTAAAAAGTAGACCTATGAAACCTTAACAATTCGCAAAGCAATACTTAGTGAATCCTTGCCTTAGAATAATTTCAGAACACTAGCTTTCGCAAGTACAATTCGCAGAGTATAGAGTTGCGAGTTCTATACTTAGAAAATGTTTCAGGTTGCAAGTTTTCACAATTCGCACAACACATCTTTCTTAAGTAAGGATTCGCAAACCATTGACTTACGAATCCTGGACTTAGAAAATTTTGAACTTTCCACTTAACTTTCGCAAATAAACTTTCGCAAATAAACTTTCGCAACCTGAATAGAGTTATGATTTTAAGAACCTGAGAATCCAATACTTAGTGAAAATTTTGAAAGTCAAATATCAAGGATTCTTAAACAAAACTTGCGAATCATAGGGAATTCGCAAACTAGTAGCCTGCGAGTTCTTCAGTATTCGCAACCAAGGCACCTGCGAAACCTGTACTTAATCAAATTTTCAACTTTTAGGAGTCCTGCGAATCCTAACTATCGTAGATAAAGGTCTTGCGAGTCCTGAGGTTTTGGTAATACAAACACGAACGAATCCTATACTTAAATAAAATCAACGATCTCTGCGAATTTCAAAGATCTTGCGAGTTCTTAACAAAAACGTCCCTGTACTCGACATTTAATCCAAAAACACATCAAATGGTTAAATGTCAGTGTAAAAATCACACAATTTATTCACCTGTATATTAAGATCAAACCCCAATCAATATTAATCACTAAAAACAACTTATATGCTCATATTTGAATGGAACATTGTTCAAACTTCTCATGAACAAAAACTTCGAAATTTTTTCAAAACAGTGATCTATTGATGTTTTTAAATGAAATCAGGCAATCTGATGATATTCTATAACCTTATGTGCACCTAATCAAATCATTTTTTGGCTCAAAAACACAATAAATCGCAAAAACGATTTTCACACAGTGAAGTTTTCGAAAAACCATTTTTCAATCCCAAATCCTTGATTCTTGCCTCTGATACCAAATGTTAAGCCCAAATATTAGTTGATTAATGATAACACAACACAATAAAGATAAGAGATCAAGATGAATCAATCAAAATAGCCATAAATTTCTTGTGTCACAAGTCTAAGTGTGAGTGTGTGTTCTTGGTTTATTCACTACCTTGTGTGTGTAATATTCAAAATGAAGCCCTAGGGATTCTGAAAGAAACATTGCCTTATATAGGTCCACATGACCAAGGCAAGGTAAAAACCTAGACAAATACAAAATACCCCATAGGGAATTATAGACAATTACAAATAAGACCCCTTTCTACAATTTAATCTTGAATACAACTAATGATCCAAGAATTTGTAAAAGCCTTTAAATATCATTTGGGCTTAATTATTTGTTCATAGGCTTGGGCCTAGCTTGTTTAGGTCCATGGTATATAATGCTTGTTTAGAGTGAAATTAAGGTTAAGCATTAGACTTAGAGAAACTGTATTGTGCGCTTATCAGGTTCAGAGAGAGAGTTTGCTTTTCAATCCTATATTTGTAACTCTCTCAATCATTCAATACAAAGTTTAATCATTATATTCGTTGTTACTTGAGCAATCTGGGATTCACAATTGGTATCAGAGTGAAGAGACGAAGATTTGATTCGAAAAAAGGTAATTTTTTTTTATTCTCTCTAGTCGATCGACTCCTGTTCTTGAGTTTCTGGGTTTTTCGATTCCTTCAAAATTATTGAGTTTCTTTGATTCAAACCTCTTTACTCTAGTTAGATTAACGTTTTGGTAAAGTTTTATGCTCAAATTCGCAATAGAATTTTGGGTTTTTATAGTTCTAAAATTTTTTGTCTGTGTTCTTGAGTTTTTATTGAAAATCATTGCTTTTGGCTCGAAAATCGATTGATAGGGTATTAGAATTTTGGGTTTAATCGGTCAAAATTGCTAAATTTCATTAGTTTTCGATTAAAAGATTTTGAGTTTTGTGTTTGGGGTCTGTTAGAACATATTTTATGTTCTTATTAGAAGTTTTATAAAATAATCTACAATATGTGTATTGGGCCTTGTATTGGGTTTGTGCTTATATTGTGTACAAGGGACTTGGGGTATAAATAGGAATCATGCGGTATTGTTTTAGGTTAACCTTTCATTTTGTAATTTCTCAATCAACATCAATGTAGCCGTACTATGTTCTTTCTCTTAGTAGTGTAGATTTACTTTTATGTTTTGAATAATCTACAAATTTCTACCCTTGAATCCTTGTTATTTTCTCAATCAAACCAATCATGATCTCAATTGGACCTCACAATTGGTATCAGAGCTAAAAAGAAAACATCTTTCTGAACGATCGTGAGACCTGATTGTGTTTTGATAGAACAGTCAGAAAATCTCAATTTTTGTGGTTATTGTTTAATTGGTTGTTTTATAATGTTTAATTGATTCAGAGGTTATTGTTTATCACTATCGAATCATTTGTTTGTTCCAATTTCATTCTAGAAAATCGAATCAATCGATTTTGAGTTCATTATGTTCGAAAATTTTATTCACTGTGGTTGAATCGACTTGGGGCTTAGGGTCGAAATTAGACTTGGTGTTCAACTACAAATGTACTCCAAAGCTATTTTCGAACCTGTGGATAAATTATCAACTCAAGAATCGATGTATTGAAGTTTGTGTTGAAGATTTTCAGAAATTCGTCCAGATCTACAAGAATTCGCTAGATTCAAGAAGAACTCGCAGAGAGAAGGATTCGCAGAGAAAAGAATTCGCAGAGTGAAGATTTCGCAGAACATTGGACACAACAAATTTTACAAGTATGGAATTCGCAAGTGACATATTGCAAAAGTTGAAGGATTCGCAGGCCACTGTGCTTATGTTGTGTGCGAATTCTTAAGGATTCGCAGGCCATATTCAAAGGTTTCGCAGGTTGGGTTTGCGAATAGTGGCTTCCAAAAATTTGATAAATGTTCTAAGTCCAGAATTCGCAGGTATGTATGTTACGAATTCTGAGAATTCGTGATTGTATGATCTGCGAAATGCGAGGATTTGCAGACTTGAGGCTTGCGAAAGTCAGGAATTTGCAATGCAAGCCTCTGCGAATTTTGAGGTTAAGCTTAATGCATCTTGCGAATTGTGCTTTATTGTTTAAAGGGATCTGCGAATTTTGATGGTTTGCGAAAGTTTTGGTGATTTTTGAGAATTCTGACTGTTCTGAACCCTATTTCATACAAGTTTGCGCTGTTCCTGAGCTTTATACGCAGAATGCATATGTGACAGCTGGTTGGTCACATATCATTAGCAACTGATCTTTTCTTACTCGAGTGCTCATGATCTGCAAAGTTTTTCAGATTCTGGATTTTATGATTTGGTCTCTGCTTGGATTGAGTTAGCTGCCTGAGCATCTGCAATCATCAGTCTGGAAAGCTTCTTCAGTTGTTAGAGCGTTGAGAGCACTTTATCATTCTTCTGACTTGATCACTCAGTAGTGTGAGCGACTGCAATCATTGTTCTGCACTTTGGTTGTGCGTCAGAATCTTGAGAGCTGATAATCATCCAGCTGATTTGTGAACAAAGGAGTTTCGGGTTTGATGACTCAGTATTCTGGAAACCAGTCAGA
This sequence comes from Arctium minus, assembly GCA_954870635.1. Taxonomy (NCBI): domain Eukaryota; kingdom Viridiplantae; phylum Streptophyta; class Magnoliopsida; order Asterales; family Asteraceae; genus Arctium; species Arctium minus. Next base: position 59,752,227 of record OX941088.1, on the reverse strand, counting down.
AAATGAGTATCTTCTATCAGTTGTTGAACAATTGCTTGCCTTCTACCCTTTCCTTGTAGTATTGCTACCGGATGCTACCGCCCGTATGATTATCAGATGAAGTTCTTAAGCTGAATTCTAAATTCAACTCATGGTTCACAGACAGATCATATGTTATATACTGAAGATGCACTTGGGTGTCACTCCATAATCCACACATATCATTCTTGTGGGCGTTAAGGAATATGTTGAATTTACTAGAGGAAAAAGTTGTCTTTATATGCACTCAGTCGAGGTTATTGTCTACATCAGATCTGATATTTCAGTTAATACTTCAAGGATAAGAGCTACATTCTAGGGGGAGCTTAAGGATGCTTTGATGTTTATGCAACACTAAGTTTTATAAATAAATCAAGGGGAGAGGAGCTGAAGCTGGAGCATATCAGAGAATGATTACTTTACAAAACTTAGGGGGAGAATGTTAGAACATATTTTATGTTCTTATTAGAAGTTTTATAAAGTAATCTACAATATGTGTATTGGGCCTTGTATTGGGTTTGGGCTTATATTGTGTACAAGGGACTTGGGGTATAAATAGGAATTTTGTGGTATTGTATTAGGTTAACCTTTCATTTTGTAATTTCTCAATCAACATCAATGTAGCCGCACTGTGTTCTTTCTCTTAGTAGTGTAGATTTACTTTTATGTTTTGAATAATCTACAGATTTCTACCCTTGAATCCTTGTTATTTTCTCAATCAAACCAATCATGATCTCAATTGGACCTCACAGGGTCGATTGCAAACTCAGCACCCCCAAGCCCTGTTGTTCCCAAGACAAGTTATTCCCAAGCCAGGTTATCCCAAGCCCTGTTGTTCCCAAGCCAAGTTCCATGAAGCCAGGTTCCATGAAGCCCTCTTCCTATCGTGAAGACCTCCTCCTATCGCGAAGCACTCTTTCATCAAAGACCTATTCTATTGAAGCCCTCCTCTATCGAAGCCCTCTTCCTATCGAGCGAAGCCCTCTTCCTATTGAGCGAAGCCCTCTTCTATCGAAGCCCGCTTACTCACATCCAAACCCCGGTTCCATTCCCAAGCCGCATTCTCATGACTCCCGGGTCTCACCACTCCCGATTTCCACCTATCCTAAACCCGGTTCCCATATATCTCCAAACTCAATCCCCATGTCGCCCGCGTTGCGGCTCCACCGATCACCACGCCACCCGTGTTGCGGCTTCACCCAGGTCCCCATGCCACCCGCGTCGCCCGTGCCTCGGCACCACCGGTCCCCACGCCGCCCGTGTCGTGGTTCCACCCGGTTCTTGTGCCGCACGCATCGCGGTTCATCCGGGTTGTTGCGTCGTCCGTGCCGTCTGTGCCTCGGCTCCGCCCGGTCTCTGCACCGCCTCGTGTCGTGGTCCAATACCACCCAACCGCCCTATGCCGTCCCCACACCAGCAGACTCCCGGACCGCGCCATCCGGGCCCATGACTCTTGAATCCCCGAATCAAGGTCTCTTGTCTTTATCCCGAAAAAAAAAATCTCGGGTCCCCCGTGCTAAGTTGTAGGAGGGGACATTTTTGCGTTTTATGTGTATTACTCTGTCTGACTTTATTGAATCAAATCGCGATCGTCTTACGATCATTTTGTTCAAGCAACAATGGAAAAATTCGTTGTGTATCTAAATGGTAAATTTTTTTACAATCATGTGATGAACCTGAGAAAGTTTTAAAAAAATCTTGAAAAGAAAAGCAATGATTCAGATGATTCATTGAAAAATGAAGTCAGTGCTTTGAAAAACAATAATCTCGAGCTTAAACAAAAGATTTATGTTCTTGAGAAGGAGATTGAACAGGACAGAAAAGATTTTGAGAATGAAAGAAATGGTTTCGCTAATGAAAGAAAGGGGTTTGAACGAAAAATTCTTGATCTTTCAAAGAATATTTTGAGGAAATAAAGACTTTTGAGTTTCAAAATACTAAACTTTCAAAACAGGTTTCTGATTTTGAAAAAATCTTGATAGTTGAGCGAAATAATTTTGAGATGGAAAGAAAATCTTTTGAGAATAAAAGAAAAGAGATTGAAAAGAAAAATGTTGCGGTTTTCAAAGAAATATTTGATAAACGCAACAGTATTGAAAAAGACTTTGAATGTGAAAGGAAGATTTTCGAAACAGAAATTCATAAACTTTCACAGAAATTATGTGGATTTGCGACAGAGATTCTTAAAGAACAGAAGGTAAAATCCAATTTACAAAAACAATTTGATTCAATTCTCGAAGAAAGAAATGTTTTATCCGTAAAAAGTCAAGAAACTTGAAGAACTCAATTTCAAAGACGAATTATCTGAACAAGCCAGTCCCGATACTATTGTTCAGTCACCTTATCCTTCAAGTTCAACTTCCACTACTATTTCTTCAAAGAATTGTGTCAAATCAAATGAATTTTGAAAAGATCGGATTTGCCCTTCAAATCTTTTCTATAATTCTGTTGTTGATAATACAGACAATCAAGTGTTTCGAAAAGTCAAAATGGTTTGGAGAAAGAAATCAACTACAGAAGACAGTGATGGAAACACGTCATACAAATCTCCTGTAGTTGATCCAAAGTCACCGACTCATGTCTATTCTAAACCTAAGTTGATTAGTCTAAATCGAGCAAATATATGTTGCACTTATTGTGGAAATAGTGACTTTGTGGATTCCAGATATGTCAATAGCCGGTATGGTACTTATAGTATCCCCAATCCTCAGTTTCATTGCTTCAAAGCTAAGGTAACTAACCATCAAGGATCCATCAAAACATGGATACCAAAACCAAAATCTGTCTAATCTGTTTTGCAGGAATGTCATGTGGGATTTAATTCAGATTATTCACGTTACATGACTACAATCAAGGTTTATGCCATCTTTTGAGGGGGACTACCAGGTTTTTCTTTAAACTTTCATATCGACTTCTGATCATCTCAGATCAGGACTCGTTCTTAAATGACTTTACTTCTAAACATTTCGGTTTAGAACTCGTACTTCACTGTTTACTTAAATGTTTTATTTTGGCGAGTTAAATGAGTGTTAGGGCTTATAATGTTTCTATGGTCAATCCAGAACCGGAAGGACCTACCCAAGAAACACATCCAATTCATAGATATTAGTGAAGGGTCTAGATTGATAGATGAGTTCAGAGCGAAAAGAATATGGTGAGAGTGTGACAGGACTTAAAAGAAATATTGATCCTTACCAAACCGAGTAAGTTATCTGGGTTACCACATAATCTATTCATTTTCGTTCTTTGGAGATGGATATTGAAACAGACATGGACCCAGTGTTGATAACTCGTGTCACCCCACCTAGCCACTCAAGCATCTCACAAAAGATACTTGTTTCATATATTCACGAAGATTTAGCATATAATCTATCTATTCCTCACTCGGAGGACTTAAATATTGAAAAAGGAAGACATCAACTCCAGTCTTCTAACTTCATTCTACTCACTGTGTCTATTGATTTATGAACCTGCGTCCCAGGTTGAATCAATCTTTATGCCTAACAGATATATATTTATATTTCTTTCACACATGCATGAATCTTTGTGATTTCAATCGTATATCTTTGTAATATTGCCGGAACAGTTTGAGAAGTAGATTCTTAAAATCTTACTTCAGTAATAACTGGAAGTCCTATCAGAGATACCCCCTTGCCAACTCTGAAAATAGGCCACTATATTTATCCTTAATTGTTGTGATAACAGTTACTAATGTGTTTAGGCGTTAGTTGATTACCCCATCTTGGTTACTAAATGTTTTATATTATCTTTTGCTATATATCCGGTTAGTCTTTGAACATACATGATGCTCAGGATTCTCCTAATCATCATGAGGGGGAGAATGCAATAACAACGACACAAGTTTCAAAGACAGATTATCATGTTGAGGGGGAGTTAGCAAAAGTGGAGGGGGAACAACATATCCTATTTTTCTTAAATCTGAGGTTGAAAAGCCATGGATTTCAAGATTGCATTGGTTCTTCTATCCTTCATCATGTGGTGTTCGCTACAAGTTGCTAGAAGTTGCTTCCACCTACGAGCTGATTGAAACAAGTTCTTAAACTGAAAGTTTATTCAACTCGCGGTTCAGAGACAGATTCTTTGTTTTTAAACTGAAGATGCATTATGGAATGTCACGTAACTCGCACATTATTTTTCTTGTGTGCTGATCCGATGTGTTGAGTTTCTACAGTTAAAAGTTGCTCAGTTTGTGCATTCAGTTGAGACTATGGTACATTGAATCTAGTTACAAAGTTGAAATTATGAAGACCAAGAGCTTTATTCAAGGGGGAGCTTGGAATGACATGAAGACAAGCAACACCAAAGTGTTTCAGAGATTCAAGAGGGAGAGAAGATCAAGAATTGGAGATTTCAAAGAGATAAATCCTTTATACATCTTTAGGGGGATATTGTTAGGACTGAAAGTCCTAGTGCGTGGAAAGTTCTATAAAATATTTATAGAGTTTATTTGTTAATTATTTAGGTTTAATTTATTTATTTGTAAAAACCTTTAAATGTCATTTGGGCTTAATTATTTGTTAATGGGCTTGGGTCTAGCTTGTTTAGGTCCAAGGTATATAATGCTTGTTTAGAGTGAAATTAGAGTTAAGCATTAGACTTAGAGAAACTGTATTGTGCGCTTATTAGGTTCACAGAGAGAGTTTGCTTTTCAATCCTATGTTTGTAACTCTCTCAAACATTTAATACAAAGTTTAATTGTTACAGGATGGGGGAAAATTCGACCCACGAAGCATAGAGATCATCGGTCTGATCTAGTACGATAGGACTGGAGTTTTTGATGTTAACACCGAACACAGGGTGGAACGATGTTTTGTTGTTATCTAGTGGTTTGATTAGAGATTGCGCCAGAGATCGTCATGGTGACAGATCGGCGCTAGGGTTAAGGTCGAGAAAAGAAAAGAGAAAGAGAAAGAGAAAGAGGAGGAGAGACGGTTATGGCTCTAATACCATAAAATTTGAGAAATTCTCCTTGAGTATTCTCATTGGTCTTTGACAATATTTATACAAAGGATTTACACAAAGGATTACTGATAAACAAAGAAACCGAATAATAGATAAACACAAACAATATCTATACTATATTTACTAATAAAAACAAAATGCATAATCTAGTGATTGTTCTTGTATTTTTCACGTTTGAGGGATCATTTTCAAACTTTAAACATACCATAGGGACCATTTTTGTAGTTTACTCTTAGTTCTAAGCATTAAAATTCAAAAATTAATTAAACTAATCCATATAATGAAAAGAAAATAGTTGTTTATGAAGTAAAACGTATATAAATTAATAATCATTTATAATTGTAATGGTGAGATCAAGAACTTGTCTCAGTTGAATTAAATAAATAATTCATATGATTATGGTTTTTATGGTTAGTAAATTAATGTCCTGGGATTCATACATGTGATGAACATATTTGAATTGATGAAGCTTCCAGCTACGCACATTATCAATTGACACTTCAACCACCAGAAACTTCCAACCACTTGACCTCAAATTTCAATTTAATTCCTTCTCTCTCTTAAACATATTTACATATTCAAGCAAGTTACAAAACCCAAATACAAATCCCTCTAAATTAACAGATTCTAATCAAAATAACAAAAAATATTGCAAAATCAAAATCTGAAAAGCAAAACACGTATTTATCTAACAATTGAAGCAACAGTGTGAGCCCATAACTTTAGATTATCTTTCATGTCAATCTCATCACTGAGAGCAGGAACCTCCCAATTCATCATCAATGCTGGTTTTTGCTCTCTCTTCTTCGTTTTTCTATCCAAATCCTTCCATGCTTCTGATAGATAAGGCCTCCTTGCATCTGTAGATGAAAATGAAATGCTATCATCACTTTCTCTCTCATCACCTCCCTCTCTCTCCTCCCCTAATCTTTGAAGACCTGGAATGATCTCAACCAAACTTGAATCCTTATCTTCTTCAGAAAAAACAAAACCCAAATCCATGAACCCTTTTAGCTCGTCAAACTCAAGGTCTGACAAGCTCTTGCTCATCCTAGCTCCTCTCTTCTTGTTCTTCTTCTTTTGCTGCAAAATACTATGTTCCTTTGGATCTGTGTTTGCTGTTTCTGTTTCTGCTTCTGGTTCTTGATCTTGTTCTTGTTTTTGCGATTTAAAATCTAAGTTACCAGAAGGGATGGATTTGAGATGTGGTGTGAAGAGGACTGAGTTGGGAGAAAAAGAACCATAGTTGAAGCTGTTTCCTATGTCTTCACTGTGAGACCTCACAAGGATTGATCTCAAGCTTGAAAATTTTGGCTCCGATGAAGAAGATTGGTTTACTTTTGCGTAATAACTGGACAAGGAAGATTGATTCTTCTTCAAGATTTCATAATTGAACCAGCAGGAATCAAAGAGACTGATCACAGCTTCTGGGTCCATCAACAGTTGGCAGAAGTAGAGGGAGGTAAAAGAAGAAATATCTATGAAACGATGGTGATATGATAAATGATAGTAGGGTTTTATATATACTTCTCATGGTTAATTAAGTTGACGAAAATGCCCTTGTGTTGGTATTATTATTACAAGATACCGTCAACCTTGAGGATTGCTTACACGTTTTGAATGAGGGGTAAGCTAAAGAATTATCTAATTAACTCGTGAAGTGCTACTTTTTTGATAAGATACATGTTTAAATTGTGATGGTAAAAGGGGCGTCAAATCCTAACCCTATTTAATTTTATTTTTTGAACGGCAAGTTAACACACGCACACGTTCCCGGGATATCCGTGTCCCACTTAAGGGTGTCACCCGACTAATCCCCGTCGATCACGACCCAGTCCAATTAAGGGTACCAATATGTGGCAGACCCATGATTATGGATGTCACATGATGCTCACCACGAGATTCGAACCTGGGTAGTCAGGGATACCATCCACTGACCCCACAGGATGTTACCTTACCACTGGGTTACAACATGAAGGACACCCTATTTAATTAAAATCCAAACTGGACAAATCGAAAATTCTCTTTATTTACCTTTCGAGTTAAACGACTCCCTCAACAAAATAAAGATAACATTATTTGATTCGTATTTTATATTTTTAAAATACATCGAAATTCAAATAATTTTCATGGTAATTAACTTAGCAAGAGATATGTAATCATGTCGCCAATTTGATGATAAAGAGGGCTTCATTGACTATCGGAATTTAAATTTGCCTTATTCTGTATATTTGTCAACCGAATAGAATAACACAAAACCGATTAACCAATTCTAAATTATTCAGTTTAGTTGTCTAATAATATGTAATAAGGGCTGTTAGTTTACCTATTAATCATTCATATCACTTAATCATGTTGTACTAAATCATTCAGCAACTGTCAAACAACCCCTAAGTTAAAATCCGTATGGTGGGATAGAAATTATATCCATTTGTGGTGGGATGCTGGTGATGGAAATTACACTTGGATGCCTATATTTAACAATGGTAGAATATTAAATCAATAACAAGAGGCTTTAATGGTGGAATATTCGTATATCCAGACACGGGATACTTTTTGATTATTACAAGAAGATGGCTACCAAATATTTTGTTCGGTCAAATTCTTTGGCGCTGACTTTATTACATCGTGCATCAGCATCTACCACATGAATCGTTATAATTACTTTTCACATGTGAACGTGTTATATATGTGAATTGTTAGAGCATCTCTAATAGTTATGGTAAAGGTTTTTACAATAGAGTAAAAAAATCAAAATCTATAAAATAATTTACATCTAACTTCAACAGCTATTCTATTTTAGCAACTCTAATATTAATTATCTTATTAAAATATTCAATTTATTTAATTATATTATTAAAATATATTCAACATATAGAAAGTTATGAGAGAAAAAGTTTGTTTGTGGGAGTTATAATTAGTTTTGGGTGAAAATTATCTATTTAGATACTTTATTTAAATTTAGAGTTTTTTACAATCTCTCTCATCTTTTTTATATTCTATTATAGAGGATAGAATAACTGTTATTGTAACAAAAATGTTAAAATCCCAATTTTTCCATTATAGCATAGCTATTGGAGATGCTCTTAAACAACAAACGCTATAATATTTACCAATATCAAAAGTGCTACCATTTGTGCTGTTAATTGGGCTTTGTTGGGAGAAATTTGAGAGGGTACGATAGCATGTCGAAACTCAAAATTTAGTTTTAATGCTTAATAATAATGGTTTGTATTTCATTTCATTTATAATTATTTTTTATTTTATTTAAAAAAAAGATCTAGTTAGTGAGATAGTTTGTATTTGAGAAGATAGTTTATTTTTGGGAAGCACGGGATTGCAAAAAATCCATATGGTTAACGTAGATGAAGCTATATATATATATATATGGGAAAGTTCAAACGAGAAGCTAAAAATTTTGTGAGAAGGCGATAAAAGTTTAATTATATATGATATACAAACTTAATCATATATGATTAAACACATGTTATATTACCAATACATAGACGTTTAATCATATATGATTAAACACACGCATAGGTCGTATAATCATATATGATAAAACACTTCTCGCATGGTCTTTCCTATATATATATAGTGGAACGATATTTTGCAACATTTAAAAAGGTTGCAATCCACATCTTAACCGTCGAATTCATGATCAACGGTTATTTTATTTTTATTTTTATTTTTATTTTTTTTAATTAAAAATATTGGGCCCCATATCTATCGTAACCGTCGATCAAGAATCTGACGGTTAAGATGTGGGTTGCAAATTAAACAACCCCTATATATATATATATATATATATATATATTTGAGATCATGTGAGACTATGTTATTTCCGAGAGACCCGTGAGACCACAAAAATAACACTAAACATTCACATCAAAAGACTGTGAAGATATTATAAAGGTAAACCTTCACAGTGTTTCTGTTATGAAGGTTTGTTGTTTTTCATTCATTCACAATGAATCGTTGTGAAGTTTTAGTGTTATTTTATGGTCTCACCGGTCTCACGAAAACAGTCTGGTCTCACGTGAACCATTTGTTTGTGGTAACTGTGAGATTCATTCTCAACCACAAATCAAAGAATAATTTAGTAAATTTATGAATTTGGTAATTTTGAATTAAAATTTTAATTGAATGACATGTTAGGTATTTTGAAAATTTCCTCTATCCTCTCTCTTCTCTCCTCTAAACCTAATTCCAGCAGAATACAACGTGATACACCATTGTAATACCCAGTAATTTTTAACCATAAGACATAAATCATCAATGAATCATATTGTGATACCAATTTTTTTTAACTATAAGGCACAAACAAACAATGAATCACACTGTGATACCAAAAGATTTTGTAATCATAAGGCATAACTAACAATAAATCACACTTTGATACCAAAAGATTTTGTAATCATAAGACACAACCAACAATGAATACACTGTGATATCAAAAGATTTTCTAACCGTAAGGCACAAACAAACAATGAATCACACTGTGATACCAAAAGATTTTGTAACCGTAAGACGCAACCAACAATGAATAACACTGTGATACCAAAATATTTTCTAACTGTAAGACGTAACCAACAATCAATCACACTGTGATACCACAAGATTTTCCAACTATAAGGTATTTCAAAATTATAAATTAGGATATATTAAAATTTATTATATTAGGTAACTGTAAAGTATAATTGGAAAAAGTAAAATAAGGAATTGATTTATTAAAAAATCCAAATTGTCAATTTACCAAATTATCTTTTTCTTTTCTTTTAAATAAAATATTAATTATATTAAATGAGTGGCTCATGTTGGTTCTCACAGTTATCACAAAGTATCTAGTTCTCATTTTGTAACACCTTCAAATCTGAAATAGCAACTAATTTAAAATTTTCTAAATAAATTAATAAAATATTCATAAACAATCACAATTCAAGGGTTAACCTCAAGAAACACAATTTATTCTCTACATACATTTTAAAACATGGACGGGTGCTAATAAAACCCAATCAAAGTCACTATCTCCAAACTGCGGAAGACTTCACCAAACACTTACACTTGTGAAAGACTAAAGCACATCTATTCATAGTACTGCTAGAACCAAGCCCCAACTAGAAACTGATGCACATGCTGACAAATAAAAAGGTTAGGCTTAACGCCTAGTGAGCTCAAGAGTTTTCAACATATATAAATTAATCGTTTAAAAAGAAAGAGTACAATTAAAGTCATAATCTTTCAAAATGATATGATTCACTTATGAAAACGACTCGTTTACCAATAATTATGCATTTTAAACGAAACAGACACCGAGTTAAACGTTAACCAAACCAAATTGTTTTAAAGACTAAGATCCCAATATAAAACGTTCTTTCGTAAACTTAGATTTAACCCAAAATTTGCTCAAAATGAGAATCCAGAGAGGACTCCCAATTTTATAAGACGCGGGTAAAAATACTATATCTTGAAATACCCAACACGGGTGGAACATGATACACAACTCATAAACCATAGATGAAAATCTATATAAATAAATATCGCCGTGAACAAGGACATTAGACCCAAAACTCACTCGATCATAAAATGGACGAAATCCAATACCGAAACGTGGAAATGACGTATTTCATTCAAACCTTAGTATACGCGGGGAAAATCCAATATTGAGGTTATCAATTACCGTCGACCACACAAAAACCAAAGTTGGCAAAATACGACATTAACATTTAAAATACCACGGATCGACGATGGGGAGACCCGTATAAGTCGAGAGTAGAGAAACACACGAGTAGGCCGCTTATACAACGTACTCCTATGTCATCTCAACGTTTCCATTTTGGGTGGTGAGAACATGTGAATGGAGCCACCCGTGATGTTGTTGGATTTCACCACACATCCCGGACCTAGTTCCCATGCCACCACCGACATCACAATCCTCAGACCGTTATGCCTCTGGCTATACTCCGTTGAGTTCCACCTCAAGGACTTACAGACATGGGTGCCTATCCAATCTAGACGAGTTTTAACTTGGAGGCTCGAGCCACCTATTGCCTACTCGCTAGCGAACCCAAGCGGTCAACGATCATAACCAACCTTACCCGCTTTCCCAAAACAAACAGACTTACGCGTCTATAGATCCAATACAACATTGTCTAAACATTACATGACCCCAATTGAATGATCAAAACACCCAAAACATGTAACTCTCAAATTACACGGAAAATGCGCCATCATACTCAAAACCCTACAACGGTTATAAATCCGGACAAATGTCCTCAAGACTTAATTTAGTCAAAACCGAGCCAAAACCCAACAATTTATGTAAACCTCCAAATGAAAGCCAATATAAACATTGAAACACGTTTGACCAACTATCATGCAAACTCAACGGCCAAAAGTATGATTAACTCAAATCTCATCATTGGTTGAGGCAAATCATTTTTTAAATGAACTCATACCCTTATATTTCCAAAATGCCTCATAACACAATAATATGCATTTTTCGAAAAGGTTTATAAGATCAAATACACAAAATGACACTTACGTCATTTGAAATCCAATTATATATTTAAGATCATCAAAGAAACATTTCAACATTATTTATTTACCAAAATTCCCAAAGATCCCAAAATGGGTGTTTCACCATGTTTATAAAACTAAACATTTCAAAATAACCAAAACTTATCAGGTGATCAGCAGTTAACAATTTCATGTAAAACACAAAACACTTTAAAATTAATATTTTGGCATGTACACCGTTTTCACAAATCAACTTGAACTCACCTCGCTAGATTTAGGCTAAATCTAGATTTTACCCCAAACGAGCTTCCTTGAAGAATTCCGAGTCCACACGCAACAATCATCCCCAAAAACCTAGATATACAAATTCCACCCATAAGTAATCATTTTCAACCATTTAGAATCGATCCCCAAACGCTTTACATCAAAATCTCCATTTTGGCCAAAAACCCTAATTTGACCTAAATTTTCTCAAAATCCTCCAATCCGAAATTGGAGTAATAAAACACTAGGAAACCATCAATGAAGCATTTACAACTCTTACATAAGTTTAGAAATGGAAGGGATAAACTTACCACTTAGGTTTTGGTGAAAACCTAAAAAACCCCAAAATTCTTGAAGATGGAGGTGAAGATGATGATATCTTGACCTTTGCTTCCAATCCACCACCATATACTCTTTAATCCTCACAAAACTAACACTTTAACCTTGAAAAGCTCTCAAAAACGAAACCGTAGCATTTTGAATAGCCCAAAACGGATTAGAAATGAGCAAGATATGACCAAATGAAGAAAATCCCGATTTTATGCGCTGTGAGATTGGCGCGACCCTGACATGCTACAGTGCCATTTGTCACTGTAGCGGGCACTGTCGCGCGAGATGTACCTAGGGTCCCTTGCCTCGCGCGACCCTGCCATGCTACAGTGCCATTTGTCACTGTAGCGGGCATTGTCGCGCGAGATGTACCGAGGGTTTTTAAGGCCGTTCTTCGACCGCATTCTCGACGACTTTCCCGACTGTTTCCCGGTCGTTCCTCGACCGTTTTCCTGTCCATTCCTCGAGCGTTCTCTCGGAACATTTGATGTTATTATGCCAGATATCCTGCCATTGCCATAATTACATGGCACATTCGTTGGGACGACCAACCACTTGGTAATCGTCGTTGCTATTGTGACATATGTCACAACTGCATGGCACTATAGCCAGGACTACCACACTTTCAGTACCATTGGTGTTATTGTGACATATGTCACAACCACATGTCACTATAACCGAGACGACCATACTCTTAGTATCATTGGTGCTATTGTGACAAATGTTACAACCACATGGCATTATAGCCGAGACAACCATACTCTTAGTACCATTGGTGCTATTGTGACAAATGTCACAACCACATGGCACTATAGCCGAGATGAACATATGTGGTTCTTCCTTTACCTATTCACCAGTTCAACACTTTTCTTCAATTGGGAAAGAAATTCAAGGTGTTACACATTTGATTAGTCCCCTATATATATATATATATATATAAGCCATAGTTGTAAAAACGATTTGTAAAATTTGGTTAATTGATTTTATTATTTATTATTTTAGAGCATATTTACAAAATATTGTAAAGAACTTGAAAGAAAAATTAAGGCGAAATGAAATAAAAATGGAAGAGAAAAACGATGAGATATGGAGAGTAAGAACAATAGAGATAGTTAAACCAAAAATAGCCGGATAAAAAGAACATGAAACACTTCAAAGAATTTTCATCTATCTATCCTACGATACTGTAAATTATATTTGCCTATTCTCTACTTTCCCTCAACCCAATCTAGTCTCCCTACCCTTCCCTACAACTGCAGTAATCAAAATAGTCCCAAAAGCAATCAACAACCCACATGTGCTGCATTCACGGACACCTATATATCTTGCATTCACGGACACTATTGTGGTCGCCCTACTCTTTACCTATTGTGCCTTTATGTGATGTACGTCTTTCTTGATCTCTACATCGTTTTTGAATTATTGATCCAAAATATCTGAAATTGTCCTTTTGGGGTATTTTTTTGCTTATGTTGGTGTTTACCCCCTCTTTGTTGCATAATGCACTGAAATTGCACCAGAAGTATTCAGTATTTGGATGGCTAATATGTAAATCATTTGCTTCCAATTCATCTCTTCATTGCTCGAAACTAATAATTACCTCTTCCTCGACCTATGCTACCAGAGCAATAGATGTTGGCATAATAAATTAACTTGCATGTTCTAGTATATAATGGTGTTTAGGTTCATGTAACCACCTATAAATATCAGAAGTCTAGGAATTTGAAGGGTGAAAAGTCGTTTGAGTTCAATATAATGGTAAATGAAGGAGTGAATGATTTACCTATAAATATTGTTTGTGTGTCCCAAACTATGTGCAATTAACCAAGATGAACAACACAAATCAATTCAAGATGTCATGTGTATTTCTCGATTGAAACAATTACAAATATGCTCTCTTAATAACAATATTTCTCTCTCTCCAAAATAAGCTCTCTCTTTGTCATATGAGTCTACTAACAAAAATAAACTATTTATACCTAGTTACAATACAAAGACAAAACTAAACATTTAAACACATTGACTTTTCCTTTGGGCTTTTGACTTTGACTTTGCTTTAAGAGGTTTTGATTTTAACTTTGATTTTGACTTTCATGATCTTGGATCCAACATATTTGTGCACTAACAATCCCCCCCTTTGGATTCAAGATCATATTCAACTATATATACATTGAAGCTCCCCTTTTGGAATTAGATTAAATTTCAGCATCAAAGAACAATCACCCTCTTTCAGATAAACATGTACTTCGTTTCAAATGAATTTCATCTTTAAAGCATGTTCTCCCTTTTTCAAGAACATTCTCTATCTTTAAGTTCCTTTTGTAATCTCCTCTGAAGTCTGTGAAAATCTTTTGCAAGAATCTTTACCAATATCCCCCAAGGTAATAAAACCTCTTCCAGAATTCAGACAAGAAATTATCTCCTGATTTAGCTCACTTTTATTCAGCAATTCATCTTCAAAGAAAATTTCAGCAAATATTCATCAGACTTTCCGAATTCTTTGAACTTTTGAAAAATATTCTGACCATTCTTCCCATAACTCTGATAAATAGACTTTCAAAATTTCACCATACAACATTTCTTGAAATTATTTCTCCCCCTTTTTGATGATGTAAAGCATTGAAATCATTAAAACTTCTTCAAGAAATGTCATCAGTTTGTGACCAAGATCCTTTCATATGAGCCTCTGATCATCTGTCAATTCATGAAGTATTGATCTAAATCTTTTCAAATTCAGACAAACAAGAATGTAACCCTGAATCAACAAATGAATCAGTTAATATGTCTGTAAGTAACACAAAGTCACTTAGTACAACCAATGTACTGTACAAGGAGTTTTATTGATGTTTACTCCCCAGGTCTTCCATTAAATCATCGATTAACATAAGGTTAAACTATGAATGTTCCAACAGAAAAACAAATTTTCTGTGTGAATGTGCTTGTGTATGAAAGATGAAAACATGAATGTTTATAAAAAGGCTCAAAATGTGTAAACCATTGAAACAACAATAGTATTACACGAACTCAATTGTGCATGATCGAAGTGCGAAGGTGGTACAAACTTTCTTTTTTTTCAATATCCACATCTTCCGAATGAAGACGAGATAGATTATGTGTTGCATCCCCAAGAAAAATTGAAACATCTATTTGTTGAGAAAGAAATGAGTAGCTGGTGGGGTTTAAACAAGAGTTGGCATGGGCTAGTTGCCTGTTTCAATGATGTTCACGAAAAAATTGTGAAACAACAGTAATGTGGCTCCAGGCTTAGAAAAAGTTGGTGCAGAGTTTGATATTATTTTACTCTGATATCTCACCCTCTTTCTTTTTAACATTGAGCTCACGTCTAACCAAAATCTCTTTTACATTTTACCTTATCACACCCACACTCAGATACTGACCCCACGCCTCTCGATCACTCAAGCATAACTTCATGGGTGAGAAACACTAGTTAATGTGAATCCATAGAAGTTGTATTAAGCGCACACAATTCCCATGTATATTGCCCTATAAGCAAAAAGTTGCTCAATTGGTTTAACTTTTTCAGTTAAAGCACAAAATGAAATAAATGTCATATATATATATATATATATATATGCTCAGTAAGATAATCATGAATATTTGAGCATTTTAATCATGAAATATTTTCTCAAAACAAGTATATTGAATGAATGAAATGAATACAAAAGACTTGAATGAGAATCTGACAATGTATGAAAAGATCAAATATGAATGAGTTAACATTAAAAGCTTCGGTCATTAAAAATTGGATGTTGTCTATAAGAACAATTATAGACATTCTTGAAAGAAACGTTTTGAATGAAATATCGCTCAAATATCAATGAAGTTCAAACGGGGTGTCTTACCATCGAAAATTATGTTCAATTTTGAGATATGGTAAGAGCATAGTCAATAAAAGTACTAAACCGGTGTGTGTGAATATTTGACAGTAATGGAAAAGATAATACACAAGTATATATCTTTGGAAACACACGATTATTTAAACATTAAAGTTCATAAAAGAAAACATTTAAAATCACACTTCTAAATTCATGAAATCTGTTTAAGATTTGAGAACTGCTTTGAACATTTAAGAACATGTTTTCATGTCTGAAAGTCGTTTATCTTTCAAACATGTATGAGATTAAGAAAAGAATAATCCTTACGCCCAACTTGAATCTCATAAAGTCAGCTCGAAATTCATGATTGATATGATCATGTAAGCTCCCCCTTAAAATATGCAAATAGTCAAAAGTCGTCAAAGTATAAATTCTAATTCACAAATTTATTAAAAAATAAAGACATGAAAGCAGTAAAACATTTAAGAATGAGTTCTGATAAGATATAATCAGAAATCAATTTCCTTACTCCCCCTGAACATATGCATCACAAGATATGTAAGTGAAAAATATATGAAACAAAATTTATTACTCCCCCTAGAAAGTAGATCAACAAAGCTTTATCTCACTCCCCCTGAAAACATGAACAGAACCTTTTAGTGCAGATATCGTTCAGATTAAAAATAAAGAAATGAAGAAAAATAACAAAAAATAAATTGTACTAGGTAACTACAGATTATGTCTTGAGGTTTAACATGCCATGTTTCAAAATGAGAAAGTTAAATCTATTTTCGTCTAACGGCATGGTAAACAAGTTTGCAAGTTGATAATCTGTGTTTACAAAGTAAAGTTCAACTGTACCTTTTCGACATTATCTTTGATAAAATGATATATCACATCAATATGTTTAGTCTTGGTGTGTTGAACAGGATTAGATGATATTGCAATGGCGCTCTTCGAATCACAATATATAGGAATTTTGTTTAACTGGAAACCATAGTCTCGAACCTGTGTTCTCATCCACAAAACTTGAGAGCAGCAACTGGCAGCAGCTACATACTCTGCTTCAGCAGTTGAAGTGGAAACACAAAGTTGTTTCTTTGATGCCCAGCTTACGAGCTTGTCTCCAAGAAATTGAATGTGACTCGATGTGCTTTTCCTGTCGAGCATACAACCTGCATGATCTACGTCTGAATACGCTGTTAGCTTAAAATCTGTATCCTTAGGATACCACAAACCAAGATCTGCAGTTCCCTTCAGATATCTAAATATCCGCTTTACAGCCGACATATGGGATTCTTTAGGCCAAACTTTATATCTAGCACATAAGCATGTAGAAAACATAATATTTGGCCGATTAGCCATCAAGTACATTAAAGAACCAATCATTCCTCTATAGGTCCTAACATCAATAGCTTTTCCCGAAAGATAGGCTTCGATTTTAGTTCCTGGTGCCATCGGGGTTGAAATTGGAGTACAATTTGACATATTAAATTTCTTTAAAATGTCAGCAATATACATCGCTTGATTTATTAAAATCCCCGTGGAAAATTGTCTAACTTGTAATCCAAGAAAGAAGTTCATCTCTCCCATCATACACATTTGAAAATGTGACACCATGAGGTTAGAAAAATTCTTAAAGTACTTTGGATTAGTTGAACCAAATATGATATCGTCCACATATATTTGAATTAAAATAATATCAACTTTCTCCTTTTTAATGAATAAAGTGGTGTCAATTTTACCTTTGGAAAACCCAGACTTGATAAGGAATTTAGATAGTACGTCATACCAGGCTTGAGGGGCTTGTTTGAGTCCGTAAAGTGCTTTGTCTAGAATATAGACATGATCAGGTTTGTCTTCACTTACGAATCCTTCAGGTTGAGAAACGTACACCTCTTCTTTTAATAATCCATTCAGAAAGGCTGTCTTGACATCCATCTGATAGACCATAAAGTTCTTATGTGCAGCGTAGGCTAGGAACATCCTAATGGCCTCAATACACGCAACTGGTGCATACGTCTCATCATAATCAATGCCTTCCTCTTGTCTGTATCCTTTGGCTACACGTCTTGCATTGTTTCGAATAACAACACCATCTTCATCCTTCTTATTTTTGAATACCCACTAGGTGTCAATAATTGTTTTGCCTTCAGGTCAGGGAACCAATCGCCAGACTTTAAGCGCTTCAAATTGATTGAGCTCTTCTTGCATGGCTGTAAACCAATATGGATCACAAAGAGCTTCTGAAACTTTTGTCGGCTCTATTTTGCTCAGGAAAGAATGAAATAAGCATTCATTTGCTATTGTAGACCTAGTTTGCACCGACTTTGATGGATCTCCAATAATTTGATGAACCGAGTGCTCTTTGGTCCACTTGTATACATGAGGAAGTGGATTAGATGTAGATTATCATGTTGTACATCTAGATATCCACTTTCTTCTTCTTGTTCAGTGTGGGGTTCAGTTGAAGTAATCGGTCCAGAGGTTTCAGTGGATTGGACATTTGGTGTCTGTTGAGTAGGTATGACCGTACATCCAACTGAATGTGTAACTTCTGGCTCGACAGTTTCATTAGCAACTTCAACTGAGTGAATAGGTGTTTGAATTTGAGTTTCTTCCAAAATCGGGGGATCGAATTCAGTTGAGACATCTGATGTGATTGGATGATGACTACTTGAATCTTCAGATATGTCAATCACAAAATGTTTAGTCAATTTATAACCAAGAAACTCATCATAGAAAAATTCAAACAATAAATCTAATTCTGTTAAATGAGATGTAGATATTGACGCTTTATCAGAATTAGAAACTTTAATCACAGGCTCTAGACTGATTTGTCAAAAAGCTAATACTCCTGTTATGACGGGTTCTGATCTGATTTGATCAGAAGTCATTTCTTCATCAAATGTAACATTTACGTTTTGCACCACCATCTTCGACTTCTTCAAATAAACTCTGTATGTTGTAGATGTCTGAGAATATCCAATAAAAATGCCTTCATCAGGTTTCGGACTGAACTTGTTCAAGTTCTCCTTGTCGTTCAGCACAAAACACCTGCATCCAATGATATGAAAATGTTTAATGCTAGGTATTCTATTATTAATCAAAGCATATGGTATTTTACCAAACCGGCGATGAATGATTGAACGATGTTAAGAATAGCATGCAGTTGAGACAACTTCGACCCACAAAAATAAAGACAGATCTGACTGTCACAACATCGTTCGTGCAGCCTCGACAAGAGTAAGATTTCGTCGTTCAACTACCCTATGTTATTCCAGAGTTCTGGCAGCAGAAAATTGATGTGTTATCCGGACCGATTCGAGATAATCGTCAACAATTATGTTCTTGAATTATGTGTCATTATCAGTTCTGAGAAGCTTAACTGTCTTTTGCAAGTTCACTTGAACGATCTTTAAGAATGAGATGATGACATTTGGTGTCTCATCTTTCGATCTTAAAATTTTGACCCAAGTGTATCTTGAATAATCATCCACAATCACCAACACGTATTTCTTGCCATTTATGCTTTGAGATTGCATTGGACCATAGAGATCCATATGCAGCAGTTCTAAAGGAGTACTTGTGCTCGGTTCAGGCTTAGGCCTATGAGAAGCTCTTTTCATCTTACCTTTCTCACACGCAGCATACAGATGATCTTTGACATATTTCAGCTCTGGAAGTCCTTTCACCAAATTACCAGCCACCAGCTTGTTGATGTATATGAATTTGAGATGAGATAGCCTTCTATGCCATAACCAACTCTGTTGCATAGAGGCTTTAGTAAGTAGACACACCGCATTATCAATCTTGACTTTTGACAGATTGATTGTGTAGAGGTTTGACTTCCGCGTTCCGACCAAGAGTTCTTTACCATCTTCAGTTCTCACGCAACATCGCTTCCTTGAAATTAACCTTTAAATCCTTGTCACAAAACTGACCAATGCTGAATAGGTTGTGTCCTAATCCTTCAACGTAGCTCACCTTCTTTATCGTTATGTTCTCTTGTACTTCATCTCCATATCCCAAGATTGGTGAAAACTGGTCATTCCCAAATCTGACATTTCCGCAGAATTTCTTTGTATAATTAGATAAAATATCTTTCTGCCTAGTCATATGCTTGGAGCAACCAGAATCCAAGTACCACATATGACGGGTCTGCACATGAGAAATCATGGAACAACAGGTTTAGGTACCCATTTATAGATGGGTCCTAGCAAGTTAGCACATGATTTTGGCATCCATTAGAATTTGGACCCTTTGATCTTTTGAAAAACTTTTGAAAAACTTTTGAAATAGAATTATTAGAATATACATGATATGATCCAAACCAATTATCAGAATATTGTCGAGATACAAAATCATTTCTACGATATGTGGAAGACTTATTTATAGACGGAGATAATTGGAGCAATTGCTTTATTGAGTAAGTCTTGTAAGAAGATACAAGTTTTGTTTTATGAGAAACAATATTACCAATTACATCAGTATCACTAACAGTAAAACTATTACATTCAGTATCAGAAAATGATTTTATACTCTCCCCAACTTTCTGCGTAGGTCTCCATTCTGATTTCACTTCAGTCTTTCTCCTTTTCACATATGAAACATATGAATTTTGAAAGTTAGAACTGTGAGATTTAAAAGATTGTCTTTTCCTAGATTTACCAATGTTAATCTGTTTCTGTGAATGCCTATTCTTTCTCGTCTTACCTTTGGCATGTTTGGTACTCACAGAAACTGGTTTATTAACTTTCGTTGATGATTCACCCTTTTCAAATACACTTGGTAAACCTTTGTAATTCACAATAAATGGAGAATGATCTGGAAGTTTTGCATTAAAATTAAATGGATCAACACATTCATCAAAACAACCATCAGAGTTTAGAAAATCAAATTCTTCATCAAACAGAACATTAACATCATTTGATTTAGAAACTTTAGAAGAATTTGAGAAATCAGTGTTTACAAAAACAGTTGAAAATACCATTTGTTCTAGTCCAGTCAAAATTTTCTCTTCTGCAAGAGTATTCTCATGTTCCGAAATTTTACTTTCTAAAATGAGTGGAGGAACATAAATTTTGCCTTCAACCGGTTTTGCCTACATTTCCTCTGTAGAATAGCTTTGAAAATAATCGTTAGAAAGAAATTTTGATTGTTTAGAACTGTAACTAGAATTCAACTTCTCACAATGAAATAGAAGTTGCATTTTAGTTTTAGTTTTCCTTTTCTCATTTTCCTTAGTTTCTTCCTCATCTGATGATTTTGTCCATTTAACTCTTAGTTCAGGATATTTAGGTGCCAATTTTAGAAATCTAAAATCATATAATGCAAGAACTTTAGAAATACCCTTTTTCAAATAATGTGGGTTATCGTAACCAATACCCCAACATTCATTACTCTCTTTTGGTTTATTAAGAAGAATGGTTTGTTCATAATGACCTATATTATAAATTTTTTCTTCCAAAACACTCACTTTTTCAACCAAAGACTTGTTTTCTTTCTTTAAAGATAAGCACTTTTTAGCAACCTCTTTGATCTCAAGTTCACACAATTTAAATTTTGAGGATGTTTCAGACAATTGATTATGGATTACAGTCTTTTCTCTATCACTGGTATCAATATTTTTATGTAAAGTCTCAATCAATACATTCTTCTCAGCAATATCATTGTTGAGTTTCGGTATTGCTTGGTTTTCTTTTCAATGATACCTTTTTCGCGTTTAAGTTTAGACTGCAAATCCTGAAGTTCAACCATCATGGATTGCAATTGAGTTAAAAAATCAGATTCAGTCATATCACATAACTCTTCAGTATCTTCCTTATCAAAAACTTCTTCAGCTAAATTCTGACCCATATAACACATATGGGCAGTTTCTTCCTTGTCACTTTCAGGTTCAAAGTGATCCAGCCAAAAGTCATCTTCAGCCATTAATGCTTTGGCAACTTCTTTCTTCTTGGCCAGAAGCATCTCGTTCTTGTAGTATTCAGAATTGCGAACTTTTGGCTTCCGACAATCTTTAGCAATATGTCCTACTTTACCACAGTTATATCACTTGACTAATTCAACCTCTTTCTTCTCCTCATATCTATTCCCATATTTCTTTGCTTCAGGCATCCTTTCCTCAAACCTTTTGCCTTCCACTCTCTCTTTGTGCTCAAAATTCTTTGATCCTGATGAATATCATTGACTGTTTGATCCTGGCTTCTTGTAAAACTTTTTCTGGAAAGCCTTGTCCAATAGTATCATTGCTTGCTTTAGATTCTCTCCGTCATCAGAATCAGAATCATCACTAATCTCTTCATCAGATTCAGACACCATCACCTTCTTCTTCTTCTTCTTCTTCTTCTTCTTCTTCTTCTTCTTCTTCTTCAGACTCACTGATCTTTTCTCCTTTCTTTTAACCACTAAGGCAACTGGATTCAACTATCAGTTTCTCAACTTTCTTCTTTTCATCTCTAATCTCTTCTACCTCTTCCTCATCTACCAGATCCCAAACATCTTGCAGCTTGAATTGCAGTAGCTCATTCTGTCTCAGAGTCTCATACACTTCATGTAAAGGAACCTCATTGAGATCTTTCATCTTCTTCATCTGACGAGTAAATCTTTTCCACTCAGGCTGTAAGATACTCAGAAACTTCACATTCAGTTCAATCTGAGACTTCTTTACTATGTTTTTTCTAAGCTCATTCAGAAGAGTAACAAATATGTCATAAGTAGCCTCAAGACTTTCACCTTTTTTTGCTTTCAACTCTTCAAAGTTGTTGAGACAGTTTGAAATTTTCAACTATTTGCCTATCTTTGATCCTAACATCATCTTCTATAGTTGATCCCACATTTGATTTCCTATAGCATTGTAGCTATCTATCTTCACATAGATCTCATTGTGAATACCTTGAAGTAGAAAAGATTTGACTAGTCTGTCAGCTTTGTGTCTCTTTTTCTGTTCATCAGAATATTCCTCTACATCTATTGGATATTATTTGTTCACTACCTCCTCACCATCAGCTTCTGTAGAATGAATCTTTGTTGGAGGTTTCATCACTCCTTCTTTCAAAGATAACCTGATGTAATCACGAAGTTCATTTCTGTCTATGAAGTCCAGAAATCTGTGTTTTCACTACTCATACTCTCATTTGAATAAAACTGGTGGCTTGACATCGGTTCCAATAACAAGAGCATCTGTAGAAGTCATCTAGAACTTTGCACTGATCTTTAAACACAAAAAGAGAAAAACGATTAATCACAATCAGAAATATGTTCCCCTACTTTTCGCAAAACACTGTTCACACTACTTGTCGTAGAAAGGGATCTGCGCGTTATTAGTTCACGCAGGCTATGGTCTGCGTGTACTGAGGTTCGTGCAGGCCGTGGTCTCCGTGTTCTCACTTCGCGCAGGATGAAGCCTTCATTTTCTGAGTTGTCGCAGGCTTTGGTCTATGTGTTCGTGCTTTGCGCAAGCAGAGGCTTGCGCGTTCAGAGGATCAACTTATCACGAAACACTCTACACGTTCTATACTTAAAAAAAATTCAAACTTTTACTTCGAGCAATACATCAGCGCGTTCTATACTTAGAAAAAATTTCAAGAAAACACTTGTCGTAAATAGTGAATTGGCGCAAATAGATCTCTGTGCATTCTTTACCCTCTGCGCGTTTTAGCCTTCTACGTGTTTTTCACCAAGATAATGACTTTTCCAGTCCCAAACCTATTCAAATCTTCAAATTTGATTCTGAAACTTCACAAGATAATCCTTGAGCACAATTCGAACATGTTACAAACAATTAATTTCTATCAAAAACACAAAAAATTACAATTTTGATCTAGACACAGTACGTTTTCAAAAATCGAACAAAATTACAATAAAATCCAAAATTCTCACAAAACAGTTGTGAATTATGTTGAACAATACAAAACAATTGTGTTCTAGATACAAAAACGAGCACAATGAATTCGATTCTCGACAGTTTGCTTTGCGAGTTCTGGATAAATTCGACCAAAAACTCAGATTATGATCATGATTTTGATACCAATTGTGTGTCCCAAACTATGTGCAATTAACCAAGATGAACAACACAAATCGATTCAATATGTCATATGTATTTCTCGATTCAAACAATTACAAATATGTTCTCTTAATAACAATATTTCTATTTCTACAAAATAATCTCTCTCTTTGTCATATGAGTCTACTAAAAACAGAAACTATTTATACCTAGTTACAATACAAAGACAAAACTAAACATTTAAACACATTGACTCTTCCTTTGATCTTTTGACTTTGACTTTGCTTTAAGAGGCTTTGACTTTAACTTCGATTTTGACTTTCATGATCTAAGATCCAACATAATTTTGCACTAACATCATTCTTTGTAAGTGTGAAGAGCATTGAGAAGAAGTAAATGTAGGAGTTTAAAGTATAGAAGTTTATTCTCTATCCATTCTCCATATTTGTTCTCTATTCAACAATTGGTATCAGAGCACTATTCGATCAATATGAACAACTCTAATATTCCTCTTTTAGTTGTCCCTCAAGTAACAAAAGAAAACTATCGTAAATGGAGTATCCAAATGAAGGCTCTTCTTTGATCTCAAACAGAATAGAAGTTAGTTCAAAAGCCATTGTTCTTTGACTTTGAAGTCCGAGTCCTGAGTTGATTTACTCAGAAGTCAAAATTTTGTACTTTGAAGTACGAGTCCTGATATGTACATGATCAGAAGTCAATCATCTTGCTCCCCCTAAACCTGTGGTACCTGCGAAATAGATTTAACAGGTTTTGGTACCCACTGGTATTTGGGTCCTGGTATGTTAGATTTAAGAATCCACTTCTCATTAGACGTAAATCTTTTAAAATCCGAAATCTGAGAAGTAATTCTGTAAGATCCGTACCAGTTATGAGCAGATTCTTTTCGAATGAAGTCATTCTCTCCACAGTAAGAACAACAGATTTTCCTTTAAGCAATCCTGATCAAATGATTAGTCGAGTAATATATATCAGAATTACCAAAAGATTTACCTTTATGCATTCTGTTCTTTTTGGCATTTGTTGTGAAGTTGAATGTTTTGTCCTTCTTCTTTTTCTCTTCAGAAGAATCTTTAACTCTCCAGACCATCTACTTTTTCTTAGAAGACTTTCCAAGAGATTTGATATAAAAATTTGCTGAACCATCAACAGATTTGTCATAGAATAGATTAGATGGTCTGATCTGATTTGATTTGACAGTTTGTGGTTTGACACTGTTCTTTTTGAAAACATTTTTATCATGAATAGAACTTGAAGCTGTTTTGAAAGAACAGACTGATTCTGTTGAATTATCAACAGGTGATTGGCTAATCACATAAGCTGTTACTTTATCAGACAATTCAATGTTTGCAGCTTCCAAGTCATTTATATTTTTAGTCAAAATGTTTCTTTCATCTGAAAGTGTGCCAAACTTTTGTTTCAAATCAGATTTGGCCTTCTTTTCATTTTGAACATCTGATGATAGAACAGTTAATTTAGATGTGAGCTTAGATATTTCAGATTCAAAGTGTAAGCGTTCTTGCTCAAAATCTTTTTCCAAGTTCTTGGATTTTTTAGATATTTCCTTGAAAATCCCAGTATTTCTCTTTTCAAGCTCATAAGACTGCTTCTTTTCTTTGAAAATATTTCTTTCCTTTTCTAGCAAGTCTTGTAAAGTAGAAATTTCCTTGGGAAATTCAGTGTTTTTATCTTCAAGAACTTTTCTTTCCTTAGCAAATGTGTCTCTTTCAGTAATTAGAATCTTTTCAAAATCAGACACTTGCTTGGAAAGTTTAATGCATCTCAGCTCAAGATCCTTTTTCTCTTGCAAAGTTTTCTTGGAAGTCTCAGATGATTGTTGAGTTGAAGATGTATTCGAATTTGATTTTTCTTTATCTGCTTGGATGCTTTTCTTCAGTTCAGCATTCTGTATTTCCAAAGCAGATATCTTCTCTTCAAAAGCCTTAAACTTCTGTTGAAGCTTAACTGATTCAGATTGCAATTTTGAAGATCTTTGTTCAGTTGTCTTCAGTTGGCTTTGAAGATTGCTTATCTTTCTCTCTTTTTGTAAAATTATTTTCTCTTTTACTCCTATGATTTTTTTCTTTTATTTCAATTTCATTCTCACTTGCTCTGATGATACCTGCAAAATCAGATTGAGAATTATTAGCACATTTTGCACAAAAAGGAGTTTTATCAGAATTTGACAAATTTAATTTCAACTCCTGAATCTGCTTTTGAAGCTTTGAATTCTGATTTTTCAGATTGTCTCTTTCTGCTTCTATTTTCGGTATCTCAGGCATGTACAAGACTGCCATATCTCTTGCAGACAATATAGTATTCCCTTTATCATCAGTAGTAGGCATCTTGACAGATTAGTTTAAAAAAATGATGTAAAAAGATCAGACAATTATGACCACTAACAAAATATGTCCCCCTCCACAGACTTAGCATGGGGGTTCCGCAAACTTGGATCACACAAAAAAAATTTAATTTTCAAAAAAAAAATTTAAGTCTTTAAACTCTCAAGTTACTATATGCGCTAGTCACTGTTCACTGAGGAAACTCGCTAACCACTGAAACGCATTAATGAGACACGCAAAGGATGAAACTCGCAAGGCACTGGAAGCGCAAAACACTATTCGCACTGAAACTCGCTAGTAGGCACTTGCGCGTTTCTGGAACTCGCTAGCCGCTACGTGCACGTTTTATGATGTTTGCACGTTATGACGTTTGCGCGTTTCAGCACTCAGAAAATTTTTCACGGATTTCAAACTCGCAAGCCTCTTAACGCATTTCGATCAAACTCGCAAGCTTTGTCTTGCGCGTTTATCAAACTCGCTTGCCTCTATTAGCGCGTTTAAAGCAAACTCGCTAGCTTCAGCTTGCGCGTTTTTCAAACTTGCTAGCTTCAACTTGCGCGTTTGATGATGAACTTGCGTGTTTGTCAGATCTTGCGCGTTTTGACAGTTACGTTCATGAAATCAATCCAAATTGCTCTAAACCTGCAAATTAAAACATGAAATTCCATATAAATGATCGATTTATCATTTAGAACACAGTTCTACCACTAGATTTCCATTAAAAACAACAAAAATCAACAAATTGATTCAAGAAACAGTGTTCGAGTCCGTTTTCATGAAAAATTTCAAAATTCAAAAATTGAATATGATTTAATGTGAATTTTGAGATATGATCAACACAAGAAATGATCCAAAACATAAATCGAATGAAATGATTCCATTTACTTGTACTAAAAACGATTTTTCAACAAAAAATTGATCAAACAGTGACTTTTTCAAGAAACGAGTTCGTGAAAATAAAAAATCTCAAATCTATCCAATCTGATTAATCTGATCCTTCTGAATTGATTTGGTTTGCTCTGATACCAATTGAAAATGTATTCCCAATCAAGCAATCTAACAATTAAACCCAATCAAGATTTGACAATGTATATTTCTAGAGAGAGAGTAGAGAGAGTAGAGAGAGAAAGTTCTCAAGTCATATGTGTATTGATATATGAATGAATGCGTACAATATGCTTCTAGTTACAAGATTAACAAAGCACCTAAGGTATTTATACCAAGGATGCTATCATAATACTTAACAACTAAGTAAACTCATATTGACTAAACTAAACAGACTTTGACTTTGTTGACTTATCTTGACTTGACTTTTCCTATTAAATCTTGGATACAATAATACACTAACATTGTAGAATATCTGTTCATCAATCTCTGGATTAGATTCAGAATCAGAGTCAAGAAAGTCTCTTTCAGCCTTACCAGAGATAACTACCTCTGTTGGTTTCTCAATTTTCTTGGGTCTAGAGACTTTAATGATTCTTTTCATGCTTTCTTTCTTCTTCAAATCATCAATGATATATTCTTTATTTATTCTTTTGATGTCATCCTCAAATGTAGTTCTGATGCATTCATCAGAGATTGGTGAATACAGAGGAGCATCTGGATTAAGTGAACTCTAAGGTTCATCTTCAGAAGTACTCGTTTCAGAGGTACTTCGTTCAAATGTCTCTCATTCATTTGTGATAAATGCATCGAACTTGAAGATTTCTCTGGGATCATTGCTCTGAGGTTTTGTGAAAAGTACCTCTGAAGTATCTTTTTCTATTTTTAAGATAGATTTTGGAAAGTTTTACACTTCAGAGTATGCAACATTTTTAAAGTTCAGAGCCCTTGCTTTTGATCCTTCTGAGGTTTTTATTCTCTAGATATTGTTCAGAGATGGATAGTCAGAGCTCTGAACCTTTCCTATACAGAAAGTGGAAGAAATTGAAGTTTTCTTAAATCCAGTGAATGGATCCAATTCATTGAATCCCATCCCTTGAGTATCCATTTGAGAGTTTATCTTTATATGCACATCTTGAGCATCAAGATAACTTTTGATTTGAAGTTCTTTCCTTTCCAGAGATTGATGTAGGACCTTTCTTTCTTTTTGAAAAAAATTTGTTAAGGCAACAGAATTGTGTCTTTCATACTCAAATCTTTTTACTTCTTCTTCTTTAACTTTTAAAACTTTCTCAAGTTCTTTGAACTTTTCTAAAAAAGATTTTTCTTTTTGTTTCTGAGCTTTTTCAAGTTCAGATTTCTGAACAAAAATATCTCTCTTTTCTGACTCAAGAAGATCTTTTTCCCTTTTTGTAAAAACTATGATCTTTTGTTATTTGTCTTCTTTTTTTTTTCCTCAACAAGTTTTTGCTTTATGATTTGAAATTCATTTGTTAGCTTAATCACATCCAATTCAACTTCACTTTCAGAGGTGGAAGGAGAGTTTACCTTTCCAGAGTAGTCCTCTGATGATCTATCATTCTAATCATCTGAAAAACCCATACCACAGAGATTGGTAGGTTCTTCCTCTCCATCGCGTGTTGAGTCTGACATCTAGTCTTCCATCTCTGTAATAAGTCTTCCATCTCTGTAATAAGTACTCTTTCTTTGACATTGTACATGTATTTGTTTTTGTATTAGTCTTCATCTTTGATGAGCCTACCTCTGCAGTTTGCCGAGTAATGGCCTGGCTTTCCACATATGAAACATCTTCCATCGTTTTGGTTTGATGGAAGAACAACAACTGATTCTGTCTTCTGATCTTGTGGTTGTGGCTTGAAGTACCTCTGAGGTTGAGGATACCTTGGCTGAAATAATTGTTAAGATCTTGATTGTTGAGTAGTATCATGATTTGTGAAATGAACACCATTTTGAACACTATGCAGAGTAGATCTGAGCTCTTGTTGATAGTCAGCTTTCTGAAATCTCCTTTCTGGATTTCCTCTTCTTTCTTCATCATCTCTTCTTCCTTCAAAAACTTTCTTGCCAAATTTCTTGTTAAATTGATGGGTGATTAATGCAAGAGATTTGGCAAAAGTTTTGATGTCATCATCTGAGTTTGAATCTGAGTGTTCAACTTCTTCAGTCATCAGAACCTTCTTGGATTTTCTTTTAGATTCCCTCTTTACACAATTATCTGTTTCTGCATTTATGCCTTCTTGTGATACACTTTTTTGTTTTGACATGAGTGCAAGTCGTCCACCAAAAGAGGTTTTTGATTTTTGTTTAACAACTTCTTTTTCCTGTGATACCAGGGTGCCATAAATGTCAGTCAATGACCATGATTCAAGATTTTGATTGGCTTGTATTGACATGGACAGTTGTGACCATTCTTCATTTTGACTTTTAAGTAAAAGAACATTGTTTTCTTCTTTTGTCCTCATGACCCCAAATTTTCTGCATTTGTTGATGAGAATGTTGAACCTTGAGTATGTTTGGTGTAAGGTTTCTTCGGGTAATGCATGAAAATCATGATATTCATTGATACAAAGATTTCTCCTGTTCTTTTGAGTTTGTAGGCCACCTTCAAGTTGATTTAACAACTGATCCCATATCTCTTTTGCAGTTACACAAGAATCAAGTTCTTGGAAGACATCATTGGGAATGGCCATTATAAGTAATCTAACAACTTTTGAATCATTTTCCATCATGTTAGTTTCTTCATCAGTAAAGTTTGAAGTTTTCTTTTCATAGTAAGCAGGTATTTCAACAGTATTTGTTGTTGCTGGAACTCTTGGTACCAACACCATTGGTTGGTGAGGTCCATCGTTCAATGATCTTAACAGATCTTTGTCCATACCTTCTAAGAAGTTTACCATCCTTATCTTCCATTGAGGATATTCATCCTTTAGAAGTGTAGGAGGTTTGGTTAATGATCCAGCTGTATAAATGGCACTTATACTTGAGTTTGCCATTTTGTGAAGCAAAGATGAAGATTTGAAGAATAGATGTTTTTCTTTGAATATTTTTTATCAAAGGATGTAACCGTGATTTACTTTCAAATCTGGAGCATATGAAGTTCTTAATAAACCAAGGTTTATATGAATATGCACAGATATTGAAAGCTTAAATCAGTAAGATATAAATCTATCCGATTAAGCAGATATGATCTTTCTTTGTTTAGAAAACAAAGGAAGCTCTGATACCAATGGTTGGATCACAGATTTAATCTTACAATGATGATATAAACAATAAGAATAATAATAGTGGAAGCAATATAGTTTAATATCAAAAGCAGATCCAAATATCACAGTTCATATAATAAAATAAGCAGAAAGAACAAGATCTTCTTTGAAATATATTCAATTGATTCTTCAGATGCAAGATATAAAAAAGCACACTTTTGTCAATGGTGTGATGGTCCTATTTATAGGACCATAAAGTAAACAGTGTACTATTCTGACAAAAGAAACATGATTGAATAGTCTTATCAGGTAAGCTCAATACGTGCATGAATAGTGACCTACTCTAGAAAGCAAATCTTATCACTAAATGATGTGTCATCTGTTCTTCAGTTCAACACTTGTATCTTGTCTTGATCTTCAGAGAGAACACCTTCAGAGCTATGAGGAAGTCTTTAGAGCCTCTGATGAAGCCATCTCTGATGTCTTATGCTGAGAAGTCCCTATCTCTGGAATGTGCTTCAGATGCAGTCACGTCCTCTGAAGCCTGTCTCTGGAAATCCTCTGAAGTATTAAAATTGTACTGGCAGTACTAAAACTGTACTGGCAGTATTAATCATACTTACACTTTTAAGCTTTGTGAAGGACTGAGTACTGCTATACTTTTCCTAAAAAAGAAGATTAGGACCACCAAGAATAAACAATATACAGGTATTGAACCATTTTTTAAGTAGGAGCTTATTCAGAGTTGATCATTCCCACACTTGTTACCAAGAAAGTGAATCTACCCACATCAAATGCTTTGGTGAATAGATCAGCAAACTGGTTAGCAGTATGAACTTTTACAACTTGAATAAGTTTCTTTTCATTGCAGTCTCTTATAAAGTGGTACCTGATCTCAATGTGCTTTGTCTTTGAGTGCTTGACAGGATTATTAACAATGCTAATAGCACTTCTATTATCAATAAAAATTAGAGTGTGTAGAAATGTTACCCCATAGTCCAGCATTTGATTCTGAATCCATAAGACTTGAGAACAGCAACTTGAAGCTGCTATGTACTCTGCCTCTGTTGTAGATGTGGACACTGTGGTTTGTTTCTTGCACTGCCATGACACTAGTCTTGCACCCAAAAACTGGCATCCTCCAGAAGTAGATTTTCTGTCCAAGTTTGCTCCACCTAGATCACTGTCTGAGTATGCAAGTAGGTCAAATGATGAGTCATGAGGATACCAAAGTCCCAATCTGGGTTGCCCTTTGAGATATCTGAATATCCTCTTAACAGCTTGATAGTGTGATTGCTTTGGCCTAACTTGGAATCTTGCACATACACAGACTGGAAACATTATGTCTGGCCTAGAGGCTGTAAGATACATGAGAGAGCCAATCATGGATCTATAATGATGAACATCCATATCCTCCCCCTCACGATCTGCTGTTATCTGCTTGTGTGTCTCCATAGGTGTGCTGGCAGGTTTTGAATATGAGAAACCAAACATGGTTAGAATGTCCTACACATACTTGGACTGACAGATAAAGATTCCATCTGACTTCTGCTGAACTTGGAGTCCAAGGAAGAAAGTAAGTTCCCCCATGGAACTCATTTTGAACCTTTGATGCATTAGTTCCTCAAACTCCTTGCACATGTTGTCTCTTGTGGATCCAAAGATAATATCATCCACATAGATTTGGACCAGCAAGATATCCTTCTTCTTTCTCTTGATGAACAGAGTCTTATCAATGACTCCTCTTTCAAAGCCATTTTCCAAGAGATAGGATGACAGAGTGTCATACCATGCTCTTGGAGCTTGATGCAGTCCATAAAGTGCTTTCTTCAATTTGTATACCCTGTCTGGATAGCTTGGGTTTTCAAACCCTGGTGGTTGACAGTCATATACTTCTTCTTCAATTGAGCCATATAGAAATGCACTTTTTACATCCATTTGATAAACTTTGAATTTCATATAAGAAGCATAAGCCAGGAATAATCTAATTGCTTCTATCCTAGCCACAGGTGCAAATACTTCTTCATAATCTATTCCCTCTTCTTGTATATACCCTTGAGCCACCAACCTTGCTTTATTCCTTATTACTATGCCTCTTTCATCTCTCTTATTCCTGAAGACCCATTTTGTGCCTATTGCTCTTTGGCCTTTAGGAAGGTCTACCAGATCCCAAACATCTTGCAGCTTGAATTGCAGTAGCTCTTCTTGCATGGTGCCATAAATGTCAGGGTGCCATAAATGTCAGTCAATGACCATGATTCAAGATTTTGATTGGCTTGTATTGACATGGACAGTTGTGACCATTCTTCATTTTGACTTTTAAGTAAAAGAACATTGTTTTCTTCTTTTGTCCTCATGACCCCAAATTTTCTGCATTTGTTGATGAGAATGTTGAACCTTGAGTATGTTTGGTGTAAGGTTTCTTCGGGTAATGCATGAAAATCATGATATTCATTGATACAAAGATTTCTCCTGTTCTTTTGAGTTTGTAGGCCACCTTCAAGTTGATTTAACAACTGATCCCATATCTCTTTTGCAGTTACACAAGAATCAAGTTCTTGGAAGACATCATTGGGAATGGCCATTATAAGTAATCTAACAACTTTTGAATCATTTTCCATCATGTTAGTTTCTTCATCAGTAAAGTTTGAAGTTTTCTTTTCATAGTAAGCAGGTATTTCAGCAGTATTTGTTGTTGCTGGAACTCTTGGTACCAACACAATTGGTTGGTGAGGTCCATCGTTCAATGATCTTAACAGATCTTTGTCCATACCTTCTAAGAAGTTTACCATCCTTATCTTCCATTGAGGATATTCATCCTTTAGAAGTGTAGGAGGTTTGGTTAATGATCCAGCTGTATAAATGGCACTTATACTTGAGTTTGCCATTTTGTGAAGCAAAGATGAGGATTTGAAGAATAGATGTTTTTCTTTGAAGATTTTTTATCAAAGGATGTAACCGTGATTTACTTTCAAATCTGGAGCATATGAAGTTCTTAATAAACCAAGGTTTATATGAATATGCACAGATATTGAAAGCTTAAATCAGTAAGATATAAATCTATCCGATTAAGCAGATATGATCTTTCTTTGTTTAGAAAACAAAGGAAGCTCTGATACCAATGGTTGGATCACAGATTTAATCTTACAATGATGATATAAACAATAAGAATAATAATAGTGGAAGCAATATAGTTTAATATCAAAAGCAGATCCAAATATCACAGTTCATATAATAAAATAAGCAGAAAGAACAAGATCTTCTTTGAAATATATTCAATTGATTCTTCAGATGAAAGATATAAAAAAGCACACTTTTGTCAATGGTGTGATGGTCCTATTTATAGGACCATAAAGTAAACAGTGTACTATTCTGACAAAAGAAGCATGATTGAATAGTCTTATCAGGTAAGCTCAATACGTGCATGAATAGTGACCTACTCTAGAAAGCAAATCTTATCACTAAATGATGTGTCATCTGTTCTTCAGTTCAACACTTGTATCTTGTCTTGATCTTCAGAGAGAACACCTTCAGAGCTATGAGGAAGTCTTTAGAGCCTCTGATGAAGCCATCTCTGATGTCTTATGCTGAGAAGTCCCTATCTCTGGAATGTGCTTCAGATGCAGTCACGTCCACTGAAGCCTGTCTCTGGAAGTCCTCTGAAGTATTAAAATTGTACTGGCAGTACTAAAACTGTACTGGCAGTATTAATCATACTTACACTTTTAAGCTTTGTGAAGGACTGAGTACTGCTATACTTTTCCTAAAAAAGAAGATTAGGACCACCAAGAATAAACAATATACAGGTATTGAACCATTTTTTAAGTAGGAGCTTATTCAGAGTTGATCATTCCCACACTTGTTACCAAGAAAGTGAATCTACCCACATCAAATGCTTTGGTGAATAGATCAGCAAACTGGTTAGCAGTATGAACTTTTACAACTTGAATAAGTTTCTTTTCATTGCAGTCTCTTATAAAGTGGTACCTGATCTCAATGTGCTTTGTCTTTGAGTGCTTGACAGGATTATTAACAATGCTAATAGCACTTCTATTATCAATAAAAATTGGAGTGTGTAGAAAGGTTACCCCATAGTCCAACATTTGATTCTGAATCCATAAGACTTGAGAACAGCAACTTGCAGCTGCTATGTACTCTGCCTCTGTTGTAGATGTGGACACTGTGGTTTGTTTCTTGCACTGCCATGACACTAGTCTTGCACCCAAAAACTGGCATCCTCCAAAAGTAGATTTTCTGTCCAAGTTTGCTCCACCTAGATCACTGTCTGAGTATGCAAGTAGGTCAATTGATGAGTCATGAGGATACCAAAGTCCCAATCTGGGTTGCCCTTTGAGATATCTGAATATCCTCTTAACAGCTTGATAGTGTGATTGCTTTGGCCTAACTTGGAATCTTGCACATACACAGACTGGAAACATTATGTCTGGCCTAGAGGCTGTAAGATACATGAGAGAGCCAATCATGGATCTATAATGATGAACATCCATATCCTCCCCCTCACGATCTGCTGTTATCTGCTTGTGTGTCTCCATAGGTGTGCTGGCAGGTTTTGAATCTGAGAAACCAAACTTGGTTAGAATGTCCTACACATACTTGGACTGACAGATAAAGATTCCATCTGACTTCTGCTGAACTTGGAGTCCAAGGAAGAAAGTAAGTTCCCCCATGGAACTCATTTTGAACCTTTGATGCATTAGTTCCTCAAACTCCTTGCACATGTTGTCTCTTGTGGATCCAAAGATAATATCATCCACATAGATTTGGACCAACAAGATATCCTTCTTCTTTCTCTTGATGAACAGAGTCTTATCAATGACTCCTCTTTCAAAGCCATTTTCCAAGAGATAGGATGACAGAGTGTCATACCATGCTCTTGGAGCTTGATGCAGTCCATAAAGTGCTTTCTTCAATTTGTATACCCTGTCTGGATAGCTTGGGTTTTCAAACCCTGGTGGTTGACAGTCATATACTTCTTCTTCAATTGAGCCATATAGAAATGCACTTTTTACATCCATTTAATAAACTTTGAATTTCATATAAGAAGCATAAGCCAGGAATAATCTAATTGCTTCTATCCTAGCCACAGGTGCAAATACTTCTTCATAATCTATTCCCTCTTCTTGTATATACCCTTGAGCCACCAACCTTGCTTTATTCCTTATTACTATGCCTCTTTCATCTCTCTTATTCCTGAAGACCCATTTTGTGCCTATTGCTCTTTGGCCTTTAGGAAGGTCTACCAGATCCCAAACATCTTGCAGCTTGAATTGCAGTAGCTCTTCTTGCATGGCTTCTATCCAACTGGACTCTTTCATAGCATCATGTGCCTTCTTAGGCTCAAGCTGGGATAGAAAGAAAGAAAGCATTGTATGTTGTTGGTCTTGCATCTCTTGCAGCCTGCTTTGATTTCTAGTCATCATAGGAGAAGAGATATCTCCTATTATCAACTGAGGAGGATGATTCTTTTGAGTTCTGGTGTGATGACTAGACTCTTCATTGAGTCCAACCTCTAGATTTGAGTCATTCAACTCAACTGAGGTGATTTCAGCAGCTACTTCAGGTTCTTTATTTTCTTCACTCTCCTCAGCTCTTCTTTCTTCTTCACTCTGATTTGGTTCAGTAGATGGCTCCTTTTCACAGTCTTCAACAGGATCCACTGTAGGTATGGGAAAGATCACAGATTGAGATATGCTGTCTTGAACTTGTGTAGTCCCTGATCCTCCACTCCCTGAACCTGCATAATCATCACTACTGAAACCAAAAGTGTTAGTCAGTGAATCAATGTCAAACAACCACTGAGGACCAGACCCAATAGGATTTGGTGTGTTCTCATTGCATTTGACATTGTCACTTTCTTCAATTATTCTAGAAGAAGAGTTAAAAATTCTGTAAGCCTTACTCTGAGATGAGTAACCAACAAGAAATCCATCATCTGCTTTGCTATCAAACTTACCTAAGTGAGATTTGGTATTGAGAATTGTACAAGGACACCCAAAAGGTTTGAAAAATCCAATAAAGGGTTTTCTTTTATTTAAAAGTTCATATGGGGTCTTGTTCTTTGGCTTGACCACTAGAACTCTGTTTTGGACATAACAGGCAGTATTAACTGCTTCAGCGTAGAAGGTAATTGGCAGATTTGAATCAGCCAACAGAGATCTAGCAGCCTCTATTAGTGTCATATTTCTCCTCTCAGCAACTCCATTCTGTTGAGGAGTCCTAGGGGCACTATATTGTCTCTCAATTCCTTTTTCTTCACAAAAGGTGTTTAGATCAAGATTTTTAAATTCAGTCCCATTGTCTGATCTAATGACTTTTACTTTTTGATTAGTCTGGTTTTCGATTCTTATAATAAAGGATTTGATCAGTCCACTTGTCTCATCCTTAGTCCTTAGAAAATATACCCAAGTAAATCTAGAGTAATCATCAACAATAACTAAGCAGTATGATTTCTTCCCTATGCTCATCACATTTGTAGGGCCAAACAGATCCATATGTAATAACTGGAGGCAAGAAGAAATTGAATTTAACTCTTTGGTCTTATGAGAAGTTTTGCGCTGTTTGCCTTTAAGACAAGCAACACAATGATCATCACATGAAAAGACTTTTGATGGTAAACCTCTTACAAGGTTGTTTTTAAGAAGTTTGTTCATAGTCTTGAAGTTCATGTGACACATCCTTCTGTGCCATAGAGAGGATTCATCTACAGAATCTTTTGAAACAAGACAGTTCAGGGATGAATCACTTAAAACATTTTCCATGTCAAGACAATAAACATTGTCCTTTCTTGGAGTTCTAAGTAGTATCATGCTTTCATCAACTACCTTGAACCCTGGAGCAAGGATCATACATTCTGTATTAGTAAATAATATGCTATGTTGTTTGTCACAAACCTGTGATACACTTAACAGGTTGTACTTTAGCTGATCAACATAGTAGACATCCTCAAATGTCATCTTACCTTTTGTAACATTACCTTTTCCACTTATTTTACCACATGTAAGATTATCTCCAAATGCAACATGTCCTCCATTGATATGCTTGAAATCCTGAAGGCATGACATGTTACCTGTCATGTGCCTAGAGCAACCACTATCAAAATGCCATATGCTCTTCCCCTTGAGCTGTTGGTTGCCCTGAACATAAGATAAATCAGTTAGTATGAAATAGGAACCCAAGCCAAAGTGGTTTTGGGTACCCCTTTCTCATCAAAATATTTACATTCTTTCTTGACAAGATTTTTAAACTTTGACTCCTCATTTCTGGAGTACTTTGTCACAATGATGGGTTTGGAAACACATTTGCTAGAAGCAGTACTGGTTTTAGAAGTACTAACTGCATTAGCAGCACTTGCATGCTTAGCAGTACTAACTTGTTAGAAGTAGTAACTGTGTTAGCAGCAGTAACTGTGTTAGCAGTATTAACCTTTGAAGAGGTACTAACAGTATTAGCAGCATTAATATTTTCAGCAGTACTAACACTGGTAGCAGCAGTAATGCTTCTAGCAGCACTATCCCTGTCAGCAGTACTAACAGTTTTAGTGCTTCTAGGCACCCACATTTTAATACTTTCTTTTAAAACCTTTTTCTTCATGGGGCCTTTGGTTTCAACAGATTTCTTAACCACATGTTTCTTTCCAGCCTTCCTATAACCAACAGGTTTTTGCACAAATCTTTGAAAGTTCATCTGTTGGTTAATAGGGTTAAAGAAACAGTGCTTAGCCAAATGGTTTAACTTACCACATATGAAACAAGGTTTTGGTCTGATTATTTTATTCAGATCAACTCCTTGTTTCTAAGCCCATTGATTATTCCAGTTTCTTTGGTTACCTCTTTTTATACCAGAATTTAGGCTCTCAGATTTGTTGCAAGCACACTGTTTACAAGGTCCAGGGTTCACAACAGTGGTTTGTTTGTAATGGACCTTGTTATCCTTTCCTTTGGTCTTCTCTATCTCCTTAGACTTGGCCCAGATCCTTCCACCTCCCTTATTGGTAACAATGTTGTTTTCTAAGGGTATCTCTTTACTCACAGCATTGTTCCTATTCTCACTGGCTTCTTTCTCAGTCATATCCTTAACAACTACCTCATCTAAAGGATCTATCTTAAAGGCTTCCTCAGACAAGTCCTTTTTCTCCTTGGTCTCTAACAAGTCTGAAGTAGGAGAGATATAGTTGTTGTTGTAAGGAGTCTTTAGAAGAGAATCCATTGCTTTTGAAGCATATGAAAACTTTTCTATGTCAAGCTTAACCTTAGATAGTTCTTCTTTCAGCCTATCATTCTCTTCTATGGACTTAGATAGTTTGGCCTCTAACTCATTCTTTTCCCACTTCCAATAGTTTGTGTCATAAGAATGTTGAAGCTCATTGTCTTGAAAGCCTTTGATTTGTTCTTCAAACCTCTCAACTATCAACACATAATCTCTTCTGTCCTTTTCTAATCTTTTGAGGTCATCACACATGTTTTGGTTGTGATCCCTGTACCTTTTGACAGTGTCTTTGCAAGATTGAGTACAAAGATTAGAAATTACCTCAGAGGGGAGATCAGACACCTCTGCCATAAGAGCTTGATTCTGAATGGCTTCCTCAGCTTGGTCACTCCAGTCAAACTCCATTCCTTGTTGAGAAACAAGGGCTTGAGCAAGGTTCTTGTTTTGATTGTAGCCTCCATTCTGAGCTTGTTGGTGGTTGTTATTTGGCAAACCACTTCTGCACTCTCTAGCAAAGTGTCCCTTCATGTGGCACTTATAACATTCCACTTTTGTCTTGTCAAACCCAGCTCCATCATCTCTTCTTTGAGAGAAGTTGTTCCTCCCTGTTCTTTTAATAAACTTCTTCACCTTCATAGATAACATGGCCATCTGCCATTTAATGTCCATCTCCTCCAGGTCATCAGGGTGAAGTTGTTCCAGATCATCATTAATCAATGAATTGTTGCTGTGACTGGACAAAAAGGCTTCAAAGACAGTTTCAGTGCCTTTTTCTGAATTCATTCCACTGGCAGCACTAACTGCTTCAGGGTTGGCAGTAGTATCAGTAGATGCTGATAGAAGTGCAGCATTGTGGATATACCCAGTGGGCTTCTTCTTGGTTTCTACCTCAGTTTCAAAAACTCTTAGATCATTATATAGATCATCAAGTTCCTTCTCTTCCAGATTGTCACTCTTTCTATATGAGACAGTGTACATAGTCCATTCATCCCCAAGAGATCTGAGGAACTTCCTGTTTATATCATCTTGCTCCATCTTCACCCCTACAGTAGCCAGTTCACCAATGAGCTTGTTGAACCTATCAAAAGTTTGAGTCATAGACTCATTCTTTGAAGAAGTGAAGTTCTCATACTGCTGCTTTAGAACATCTCTTTGATTTATTTTGATGCTTTTAGTTCCAGCAAATCTTTTCTCTAGAGCATTCCAGAGAATCTGAGCATCAGTGCAGTTGCAAAATTGATGCTGATATTCATTGGGGATGGCCAAGAGCAGAGTGCTCAAGGCCTTCATCTCTGTCTGTTTGATCTTCCTCTCACCATCTGTCTTTGGTGGAGGTCTTTTCCCATCTGGTCCAATCCTTCCTGCTTCAGAAGGACCATTCTCAATGATATCCCACATTGAGTAGTCAATGAGAAGAATGTATTGCCTGATTCTGATCTTCCACATGTCAAACTCACTGGGTTTGAGCATTGGGACCTTAGAGACCAGAGTACTGTTTGATTCTGCAAAGTTTTCCATGATGAAAGAATAGTTGTTTCTGAGAGAACAGGCTCTGATACCACTTGTCAGGATCGAATTCTCAACAAGAATTATGAATACTCAGAAACAATATCAAAGAAGTTGCGGAATAACACTTTGATATTCAATGTAACAGTTAACAAACGGTGTATATGATTAACATCTTGTAAACTTGTATTGAATGATTAAAATCACAAGATTACACACTCAACCTCAATCTTGAAGAACAGACTCTTTCAAGACGAATTCTACTTCTCTAGAATTAGGAACTATGCCTTGAGGTTGATTTTTCTCTCTAGAACTAAAACTTAGAATGAACTATAAAACTATTCTATCCAATTCTATACATATACTAAAGATAAAAGATAATTACAATCAATAAAATATCTTCAGAATATCTTCTATCATTATATCTAAGCTTTCCATAATCTTCAGTTTATCCAGCTGTCATCCTCTCCATACGGATCTCCATCTCATAAGCAGTACTAATCATAAGCAGCATTAATACTCTGAGCAGTAGTAACTCCAGCAGTATTAATTTTGAAGAGCAGCATTAACTTTGTTCCAGCAGCATTAACTACAACTGGCAGCATTAACTACAGAAGTAGTAACCATGATGAACTAGCAGCATTAACCATACTTGGTAAATTCTTCAGTTCCCAACAGTAGATGTCTTTAAGAACGAACTTCAGAAGGGCTGATATGAAGATCATCCCTGCGTAGTCGATGTTACGTCCAGTGATGAGAGAGAAGGCCATTTGCAGGTGTGTGTTGTTAGCCTGATCCAAGGATCCTATATTCCCGCTCTTGCACTGAATGATATGTGAGAAGATGTAGTTTAGTTGGGAGGACATCTTTGCCTTCAAGATCTTTATCAGCTTCTTGTTTGGCACAGTGGTTCTGGGCTTCATTTCCCACTGGTACTCCATTAGGTCTAGAAACTTGATTAGCTCCTCATCAGTAAGAAGGTCTTCAAAGCCTTCCTTGGTCTTTGAAGGGAATCAGAGAGCGCGTTTGGTGTGATAACCCCTGCTCCATTTTGGGTTTGGAAGGAAATGGCAGTCATTGGCTTGCCTTGCTTGGAGGTGATCTGACTTTTCTCAGAAGTAAACTAGAACTGCTGAAGCAGAATTTTTTATGGAGGAGGGAAATAGATAGTGCATAGGCCAAAGGAGAAGCGATGAGGAAGTCAACAACATAGTAGAGATGTGGGGATGGTTTCTTCTTGGGAAACTCCAGAATTCCAGGTAGTTGTTGCTCGAGAGCTGAGCAGCAGTGAGATCGAACTTGACGTTTTTTGACTTGATGAGAGTGGTTTGTGATGCCATTTCTAAAATAAAATAAATGAGTAGAACAAAAGGGTTTTTAGAAAGAGAATGGAAATTTTTACCAGTTTCCTTTTTAAGAAAGAAACTTGTAAAGAAGGTTTTCAAGTATTTTGTGAAGGAAAAGAATATGTTTAGTTTCATTTTTAAGAAAGAAGCATGAACAGTCTTAAGAAAAAGGTTTAAATCCTAAAAACCAAATGGTTTTTGATTGAAAATCATGAATGAGATGAGTTTAGAATGAAAAATAGTTTTTGATCAATAACAAAGAGTTTTTAAAGATCAAAAAGAGTTTTTAGGAAGAATTAAGAAAGAAAATGAACCTGTTCGTAGAAGTTTTCAAGGATTAAACTTAGTGTTCTTGAGTTCTTAGATTGTTTGAATGCCAAGAGTAATTTTTTGCTTTTTGAGAATTAAGTGAGCGTAAAAGGTAAAAATATGAATGTGAGAGGCTTATATACTCGTGAGTTAGGAGAGAGAAGGAATGTCGAGCGGGAAAAGGTAATTATCATGACACAGACACGTCCCTTGAATTTGATTGGTCAATAAATGCAACGGAAGAATGTGTCTGAAGAAATGCGTTCCATGGATTGTTGGTTCAAATGTCATCACACTAAAAAGTGTCTTTTCATTTTTAAGAGTATCTCTGATAGAAATTTAGGGGTAACTTTTATTTTTGAAGAATCACTGAAGAGAAATATCAGTGATGAATTATATTTTAAAAAAG
Source organism: Arctium minus (assembly GCA_954870635.1). Classification (NCBI taxonomy): domain Eukaryota; kingdom Viridiplantae; phylum Streptophyta; class Magnoliopsida; order Asterales; family Asteraceae; genus Arctium; species Arctium minus. The sequence goes on along the minus strand of OX941088.1, from coordinate 59,710,004 downwards.
CGTTTAACCACTTGTAGGAAATCAGTGATTAAGATTTGGGATTTTTGAAAAAATTCTCGCTGAATAAGGTTCAGTGAGGAGAGATTAGAAGACTTACCTGAATATCAGAATAATTTTAGTCTGAGATTATGAGATGAATAAGATAGCATCTTATGAGTGACATAATGTATGAGCGTTAAAGAATTAATCTTCTAGGTTCACAATTCCAAGCTCGCTTATGAGAAAGTTGAATCTTGTCTCATCAAGTGGATTGGTGATGAGATCAGCTAGCTGATAGTCAGTTGGAATAAAATGAAGTTCTATGTCACCATTCATCACATGATCTCTGATAAAATGATATCTAATTTCGATGTGTTTCGTCTTTGAGTGTGGCACTGGATTGTTTGCTATAGCGATAGCAATAGTGTTGTTGCGATAGATTAGAATTTTGGAGAGTTGAAGGTCATAGTCTAATAGCTGATTTCTCATCCATAAGACCTGAGCACAATAACTTCTAACGGCTACGTACTCAGCTTCACCTGTGGAAGTGGACACTGAGTTTTGCTTTTTGCTTGTCCAACTTACCAGCTTTCCACCTAGGAGATGACAGCCTCTCGTGGTGCTTTTTCTATATAGTTTGCATCCTGCAAAATCACTATCTGAATAGGCGGTTAGCTCGAACCCTGAGTCTTTGGGGTACCAAAGACCTAGGTTAGGAGTTCCCTTCATGTATCTGAAAATTCGCTTTACAATGATCAGATGGGATTCCTTAGGTTCTGATTGATATCGTGCACAAAGACAAGTAGAATACCTGATATGAGGTCGGCTCGCTATAAGATACAGTAGGGAGCCTATCATTCCTCTATAGTGTAACACCCTAAAAATAAGGTTAATAAAATTTGAAAATTTGGCAATATAACGTCTAAAAATAGATGTTCCCAAAAACCTGTTTACATGCCACAGTACCAAACAAATCATAAATGATCACCCATAGAGGGGAAGGATATATTAGGACTTTACAAAAACTTATAATTGAATTCTTAAACGACTACCTACTAATCTAGACTAGTGCAATCCAGATTATGGACGGTGTCGCTAATATCACCAAAAAGAGGGTTCTATGTTCCTCAAAATCTCCAATGACTTCTCTCTGAACCGGGCTCCAAAAGTTGCCAATGATGGCCAAATGGGCCACACTCACTTGATTGCCACCCCGCTATCCCTATGACCTGATACACCAGTCACAATTAAGAAAGTGTTAGGCGAACGCCTAGTGAGTTCGTACAGTTCATAAATAACTTTAAGTGTTAGGTTAAAGAAACAATATCTTATTATATTACTTGTATAAAAATCTTGCGTTCCCATCTTTACCCAAATCGTATAAGCATCTTACGATGACGAGGGAGACCCGATTTCCATGATGGTGACGGAACTCGAAAGTAGGTCACACAATTACGTTTAAGAGCCCCACTACGAGACAATGATCAAGCCATTGCCCCTAGATTTCACTCAACCCAAAAAATTACAACTAACGGTCCTTGGTTGCCTGGCTTGGGATGCCCCCAACTATTATCCAATATGACCCCATGCCTATTTCTTGGTTACGTATAATAATTCCACATTCCGACAATGTTACGTAGTCCATTTCAAAGGTTTCAACAAGATTTTCCACCTAGTTAGATGGAGGTGTTTCTCATTATTATTAACCATAATACATCAATTAATCATAAATAGCGTCAATTCGAAATAACACTAAAACGCACCAAAGAGGGTACTCACATTATTTCTACCATAGTGTTACCACCATTTCTCTATAACGTCTTTATACATTTCGCATACATATGTCCCGAGAAAGCTCGTAAAAGCGAGTAGGAGACTTATAATACCAACTCATAAATTAGGTCAAGAGCTATTAAGAATATACATATAATAAAAGAAACATTATCTCTAAGAAATACTCATTAAGTTGTAAAGATGTGTGCTTAGGATTCACCTTTAGGGTTTTTATGAGAAAACCCTAATTTAGAGAAAACCCTAGTTGCAAGATGATGGCTTGAGACTTAAATAGATGATAAATCTAGCTCCAAGAGGAAAGGTACAACCCTAGTGATGATTAACTCCCTTTAGATTCAAGAATCAGGAATTAAATAAGATGGGAGAGTAAAGGGCTTCACCTACCGTGGGAAGGAACCAAAATCGCTGCTGCCTTAGAAGTCCAATATCTAATTTTTCTTTCTAAATTTACTTCTGCTATTTAAGGGGGGTGGGGGCGATCAGACGTCGGTGATTATGACATGGCGAGAATGCCATGGCATTTTCGCCGGGCATTCTCGCCCGCTATGTATCATGACCACACAAGGGGCAGCGATTGTGCCATTGGCAATAATGCCTTTGAATAATTGTAAGGCATACTCGTCGGTTTTGTACCGTGAGTACCCTCCTTCAGGCGACTGTGACCATGGAGAGATTGTCGTGGCACTGTCGCCGGGAATTCTCGCTAGAGAGGGGAAAACTTCGATTTGGTCCCAATTCCACAATGTCACGACTTCTAAGGAGGAGGTTTGATCGACAGGTCGATTAACTACTAAAGTCTTATGGTTTTCCACACTAAATACGTACCCATGCGATAGGTTATAATACTTATACGGTTTCTCATAAACAACATACGAATACGTGCATTAGCTTACAATTTGGAACCATTACCACAATTAAGTCATAACAAATTATAGGGTTAGTGCCATTACTAAGTTAACGATTTCTCTTAGAGGTACGATGTAATGACGGTGGGGTGCATAGAATTTCCTATAAGGGTCGCTAGGGAGTTAAGAGAATTTACCCGAAGAAATCGGGGTATTACAATCCTCCCCTCCTGAAAGAGATTTCGTCCCCGAAATCGCGCATCATCCAAAAAGGTGGGGATATCGCTGCTTCATGTCCTCTTCCTCCTCCCAAGTCACATTCACGCCCCGATGATGCTTCCATTGCACTTTCACCATAACTACTTCCTTATGGCGGAGCTTCTTCGTTTCTCTCTCTAGGATAGATTCCGGTTCTTCCACACACCGATTGTTTTCTACACGGATTTCGGATAATAGAATGACACTCTCCTCCTTGGCCAGACACTTCCACAAATAACACACGTGAAACGTAGGGTGAATTCCACTCATCTCGGGTGGAAGTTCCATCTTGACGTTCAATAATGGGAAAAGGTCCGAGGAAACGAGGGCTAAGCTTCCTCCGTTTTCCAAATCTAATGATCCCCTTCCATGGCGACACCTTCAACATTACCCGATCCCCCACTTGGAATTTCACCGGCCTCCTTTTCTTGTTCGGATAACTCTTTTGACGGTCTTGGTCTGCCTTTAATCGTTCTCGAATAAGCTTAACTTTATCTGCCGTTTCTTGCACCACTTCTGGTCCTGCGAATTGCTTCTTGCCCGCTTCTAGCCAACAACTTGGCATCCTACATGTCCGGCCATACAAAGCCTCAAATGGGGCCATCTCGATACTAGAATGGTAATTGTTGTTGTAGGCGAACTCTACAAGCGGTAAGTGGGAGTCCCAACTTCCATCAAAATCAATGACGCATGACCGGAGCATATCTTCAAGGGTCTGAATGGTCCTTTCGCTCTGCTCGTCGGTCTGTGGGTGATAGGTTGTGCTCAGCTTTACCCTCGTGCCCAACTCTTTCTTAAGGCTACTCCAAAAATTTGAGGTGAACCGGCTATCTCTGTCTGACACAATAGATAATGGCATTCCATATTTTGAGACGACTTCATCAATGTGAAGCTTTGATAATTTATCCATGGGTAACGTCTCCCTCATGGATAGGAAGTGGGCACTCTTGGTCAGACGATCGACGACTACCCAGATGGTGTCATGTCCCCTCAAAGTCTTCGGCAACTTCGTCACAAAGTTCATGGTGATGTGTTCCCACTTCCATTCCGATATTTAGAAGGATTGAAGGCTCCCGTATGGTCGTTGGTTCTCGGCCTTCACATGTAAACAAGTTACACACCGCTCAACATAACTCGCTACGTCCAACTTTATCACGGACCACCAATAATTTAGCTTCAGATCTTTATACATCTTGTTACTTCCCGGATGTATAGAGTACTTGGACCTAATAGTAATTCTCGACTACCTCCCACTTTGGGTACCCACACTCTCCCTTCGAATAGTTTCACTCTGAGCCGTCTTCCATCAACTGATGATGTAACTTCCCCATAGACTCATCTTTAAGGTTCTCCTCCTTCAAAGCCTAGGACTGGGATGTCTTTATCTTCTCAATCAAACTGGTCACTAAATCAATTATGGTATGAACAACCTTGAGGCTACCACTGTACTCCTTTCGGTTTAAAGCATAAGCTACCACATTTGCTTTACCCAGATGATAAAGCAACTCACAATCGTAGTCCTTAAGCAGTTCCAACCACCGCCATTGTCGCATGTTCAAGTCCTTCTGGTCAAAAATATATTTCAAAATCTCGTGATCGGTGAAGAGCGTGCACTTGGTTCCGTAGAGGTAGTGTCTCCACAATTTCAAAGCGAAGACTACCGCGGCTAACTCCAAGTCATGGGTAGGGTAGTTCTTCTCATGCTCTTTAAGTTGTCTTGACGCGTAAGTGATCACTTTATCCCATTGCATCAACACATAACCCAAACCCATTTTCGACGCATCGCTATAAACCACAAAGTCTTCGGTGCCTTCGGGTAAGGACAACATTTGCGCCTCACATAACTTCCTTTATGAATCCCGTAATTCTTAATTAAAGAGAGTACCTTGGAATTCATAATGAATTTACTTGTCTATGTACTATTCCATTCGATCTTTTAGGTCTCGACTTCACCTCGACGGTTAGGCCACGATGCCCTTAAAGTCTATATGCGACAGATAGACTCTTGTAACCATGACATCTTTTCTGTTTGCTTACTTGAACATAATTTCTTTCTAAAAAAAGGAATTGCTTAATTGCACAAAAAAAGTCTTTTTTTTACGAGGTATAACTAGAAATTCTTATGAAATCGACCATAGATCAATTCCCTTTTTTGGGAGGGTCTTGAATACATCCCTAAATCTGAGCTTCATGTTACTCCTACCAAGAAACATGTCAGGTACAGGACATCCCTATTGGATTAAATGGGATGACAGTTTCTCATTTCGAATCTGTAAAATTAGAATTTCGATTCTTTCCATAAGTTAAGAGTGAAGGACGGATACTGGCTCTTTAGGACTGATAGTAGCTGGAGTCTGTCATGGATCATCGAGCCATCTCTTCGTACCGTGTCCAAGTACAAAGCCAAAGAGCAGAGTCCTGAAAGCTTTCTCTTGAGTCTCGACACATGCGAACTTCACGTTCTTTTGAGTCAAGGCCGTTAAAGGGGATGCGATCTTCGAGAAGTCTTAGATGAACCTTCTATATATCCCGCTAAACCCAAGAAGCTTCGAATCTTTGATGGGCTCTTGGGCGGTTCCCAATTTGTCATTGTTTCAATCTTTGTCGGGTCCACCTTAACGCCATCTTGAGTAACTACGTGACCCAAAAACTGCAGCTCTGACAACCAAACGTTGCATTTTGAGAACTTGGCGTACAATCTCTCCTCTCTCAAAACATCAAGAACTTCCCGAAGGTGTTGTTCATGCTCTGCTTAGCTCTTTGATTACACAAGCATATCGTCGATTAAAACAATTACTGATCTATCTAGGAAGGGCCGACACACGCGATTCATCTAGTCCATGAAGACGGCGGGAGAATTCGTCAAGTCAAACGACATTAATAGGAATTCGTAATGGCCGTAGCACGTCCTAAACGTCGTCTTTGGGACGTCTTTGCTTCTTACTTTCACTTGATGATAGCCCAAACGAAGGCCTATCTTGGAGAAGCATCCCGCGCCTTGGAGTTGGTTAAATAGGTCGTCGATTCTATGGAGAGGGTATTTATTCTTAACTGTCGCCTTGTTCAACTCATGGTAGTCGATGCACATTCTCATGGTGCCATATTTCTTCTTCACAAATAGTACCAGAACTCCCCACGGTGAGGAACTCGGTCTCACGAACCCCTTTTCAAGAAGGTCTTGCAATTGGGACATCATCTCTTGCATTTCGGTTCGAGCTAAACGGTATGGTGCACGCGCTATCGGGGCTGCTCCCAGGATGAGGTCGATTCGAAACTCCACTTTTCTGTCGTGCGGTAGATCGGGGATATCATCGGGAAACACGTCGTGGAAATCTCGGACTACCTTCACGTCTTCTATTCGCTTCTTCTCTAATTTGGCATTTAGAACATATGCCAAAAATGACGCGCATCCTTTAGTCAAACATCTTCATGCCTTTGCCATGGAAATGAACACAACTTATCCTTTCCATCTCTCCCCATAGACGAGTACTTCATCCTCCCCGACGATAGGGATTCGGATTAGCTTCTTCGTGCAATGGATTTCCGCACCGTTGCTAACATGCCAATCTATTCCTATGACTACGTCAAATCCACCGATCGACATGGGTAGCAAGTCTATTGGAAATTTCTTTCCATCAATAATAATCACAGAACCCATGAATAATTCTCGAATTAAAACTTGGCAACCATTAGTTACTTCGACTACTAAGGCTTCATCTAAAGCAGTTACAGGTGCAGAAAAACGTTGCAAAAAAGAGTTCGACACGAAAGATAAATTTGTATCGGAATCAAATAAGATGTGCGCGGGTACGGAGTTAACAAGAAACATACCCGATACAACATCTGCGGACGCTTTATCTTCCTCCGTAGTCATCTTAAATGCTCTACCCGACGCCCTGGGAGGGTTTTCCTTCCTTCCAGGATTTCTACCCGTCTTTAACTTGGGACAATCTCTTCGGACATGTCCGGAATCTTTGCTTTTGAAGCAAGTCACCCCTTTGATGGAACAATCCTTGATGGTATGTCCAACCTTCCCACACTTGAAGCATCCCGTCGAAGTGGTATGGCAAGGACCGAAGTGCTTGCTCCTACACTTTGGACACTAATTCGGTTCCCGACGAGATTTAGCTCTAAAGGTTCCCACGAATTGCCTTGGTTTTTGTGAAGGCCCCGACCGGCCTTCCCATTTCCGCTTTTCACCAAATCGGGCTCTTTCCTCTTTGCCTTGAACGAGATCATCCACTACCAATTGGGACTATTCGATAGCTTCTTCAAGAGTCGCCACTTTAGCAATTCTCACAGCAGTCTTCATTTCCGTGGGTAGTCCCTTTGATACGCCTTGATCATGATCTTCTCATCGTGCATCAGATGTCCCACAAAAATCAATTTCTCCATGAATAGTCGGGAGTACTCGACTATCGGTTTGTCACCTTTCTACATGTTCCGAAATTCATCTTCTATTTCGTCCAAAGCCCTCTCGTTACAATATTTCTCCATCACTTTCTTCTTGAAAGTTCCCTACGTTAGTTGAGCCAAGACCGTCGGCTCCATAGTTGCTCGGACCATATTCCACCATTGAAGAGCTTCATCCCTGAACATCTGTGAGGCAAACTTAACTTTCTGAGATTCTCCGCACTCACTTGATTCGAAACCTAACTCAATCCCTCGGAGCTATCTCATACACGCAACCGGGTCTGTCGTCCCTGCGAATTATGCGGGTCTACAACCCAGGAATGATTTGAATGTACACCCTTTTTCCACTCTCCTGCCCCCCACAATGGCAAGCTATTCGGTACCAATGGCATTTCCTGTACCCCCAGAACCCATTACTGCATTTTCGGCAACCGTGTCCGGTCTTCGATTTCCGTCATTCCTGTCCTCCATCATTTTCGTCAACCTTTCGTCTCTTTTATCCATGGATGAATTCATCATCTGCAGAAAATTGGCCATCATCGTGGTTTGAGGGTCAATTTCTTGGATGAGAGGATTGTCGATGACCAAGCTAACTCGAGTCCTGTTTCCACCCGACCCACCAACATTTGAGGAACTGGGGGGCTCGGAAATATCCCGCACCCTTGACGGGCCAACAGCCATCACACTAACTTCGGGAATATTTGCGCGGTTTGGTACCCGACTCCGAGTGTTAACCATCTCAAACTGTCTAAAAATTGAGCTTTTCCAAAATTTGAAAATTCGGCAATATAACGTCTAAAATTAGATCTTTCCAAAAACCTGTTTACATGCCACGGTACCAAGCACATCATAAATGATCACCGATAGAGGGGAAGGATAAATTAGGAGTTTACAAAAACTTATAACTGAATACTTAAACGACAACCTACTAATCTAGACTAGTGCAATCTAGATTACGGACGGGTGTCTCTAAGATCACCAAAAAGAGGGTTCCATGTTCCTCAAAATCTCCAATGACTCCTCTTTTAACCGGGCTCCAAAAGTTGCCAATGATGGCCAAAAGCTCCACCCTCACTTGATTGCCACCCTACTATCCCTATGACCTGATACACTAGTCACAATTAAGAAAGTGTTAGGCGAACGCCTAGTGAGTTCGTACAGTTCATAAATAACTTTAAGCGTAAGGTTAAAGAAACAATATCTTATTACATTACATGTATAAAAATCTTGCGTTCCCATCTTTACCCAAAACGTACAAGCATCTTACGATGACGGGGAGACTCAATTTCCATGATGGTGACGGAACTCGAAAGTAGGTCACACAATCACGTTTAAGAGCCCCACTACGAGACAATGATCAAGCCATTGTCCCTAGATTCCACTCAACCTAATAAATTACAATTAAAGGTCCTTAGTCGTTGCCCGGCTTAGGAAGCCCACAACTATTATCCAATATGACCCCATGCCTATTTCTTGGTTACGTATAATAATTCCACATTCCAACAATGTTACGTAGTCCATATCAAAGGTTTGAACAAGATTTTCCACCTATTTAGATGGAGGTGTTTCTCATTATTATAAACTATAATACATCAATTAATCATAAATATCGTCAATTCGATATAACAGTAAAACATATCAAAGAGGGTACTCACATTATTTCTACCATAGTGTTACCACCATTTCTCTAAAACGTCTTTATATATTTTCTCATACATATGTCCCGACAAAGCTCGAAAAAGCAATTAGGAGCCTTATAATACCAACTCATAAATTAGGTCAAGAGCTATTAAGCATATACATATAATAAAAGAAACATTATCTCTAAGAAATAATCATTAAGTTGTAAAGATGTGTGTTTAGGACTCACATTTAGGGTTTGTATGAGAAAACCCTAGTTGCAAGATGATAGATTGAGACTTAAAGAGATGAGAAATATAGCTCTAAGAGGAAAGGTACAACCCTAGAGATGCATTAACTCCCTTTAGATTCAAGAATCAAACATTAAATAAGATGGGAGAGTAAAGAGCTTCACCTACCGTGAGAAGGAACCAAAATCGTTGTTGCCTTAGAAGTCCAATATCTGATATTCTTTCTAAGTTAGCGTCTGCTATTTAAGGGGGAGACGATCAGACGTCGGCGATTATGACCGCTATGTACCGTGACCATACAAAGGGCGGCGATTGTGCCATGGATGATAAATCCTTGGCATAATCACGAGGTATACTCTCCGGTTTGGTAACATGAGTACCCTCCTTCAGGCGACTGTGACCATGGCGAGAGTGTCGTGGAAATATCGCTGAGCATTCTCGCCGGAGAGGGGAAAAATCCGATTTGGTCTCAATTCCACAATGTCACGACTTCTAAGGAGGAGGTTTGATCGACGGGTCGATTAACTATGAAAGTCTTAGGGTTTTCCACACTAAATACATACCCATGCAATAACTTATAACACTTATACGGTTTCTCATAAACAACATACGAATACATGCATTAACTTACAATTTGGAACCATTACCACAATTAAGTCATAACAAATTATAGGTTTAGTGCCATTACTAAGTTAACGGTTTCTTTTAGAGGTACAATGTAATGACGGTGGGGTGCATAGAATTTCCTATAAGGGTCGCTAGGGAGTTAAATGAATTTACCCGAAGAAATCGGGGTGTTACATATAGGCAGTTACATTAATTGGTTTTTCCAGAAGGATCCTTGTTTTATGTCAGCGGGGTGCTATAGAAGTCTTCATATCGCTGAGGTTTGACTAAGATCAAACTTCTTCAGCATATCTTTGACATACTTACCTTGATGAATAAACGTGTCTTTATTTGATTGTTTGATCTGAAGTCCAAGGATGTAGGTTAGCTCTGTTGGATCATAAATTGTATTCAAAATTAAAGTTAAAGTTAAGGGTTTAAACTGCAATTGTGCTAAAGTTAATTAGAGGGTTTAAATTGTAATAAGCTAATAGTTAATAGCTATTGGGCTCAATCCCGTTTAGCATTTAGTAAAGCCCAATAGGCATTAGGCCTGGGTATTTAATGTTTTGTTTATTTCAGTTTTAGGGGGAACTCTCATTATTATTACTTTCATAATTATTGTTTAGAGAGAGGTTGCTGTAATCCAAGGGTATCAAGAACACTCAAGGTTTAACAATTTATACAAAGGATTGGTATGTTACTCTGATTTATATATCTCTTCATTATTATTGTGTTGCTTGATTACTTGATTGATTGTTTACCAACTAGATTAAACTGGGATAACAATTGGTATCAGAGCCTAAGAATCAATTTTTTATGATATTACTATTAATCGAAAAATATTGTTCATCGAAAAATACTATTCATGCGAAGTACTGTTCATCCTATTTCATGAATCTGTTATCGCATCCGGTCGATTACTATTTGATTATTTGTGTTTTTGTGTTACATTCGATCGAACGATTGCTTATTTGTTGGTTTAATTGTGTTCATCGGTCGATTAAAATTTTATGGGTTTGGTTTCGGTCGAATCCCAGAAATTCATCGTGTTCTTCGGTCTTATCAGTTATCCGATCTTATCAAGTTTAACGTATCTGATAGTCTTTCGACCTGAACCTTCGACCGGGTACTTGTTAATCCGGTCTTCGTCCTTCGACCGGATACTTGTTAATCCGGTCTTGCACCTTCGACCGGATACTTGTTAATCCGGTCTTCCACCTTCGACCGGATAATTGTTTCTCCGGTCTTCCCATTCGACCGGGCACTTGTATTCTCCGGTCTTGCCATTTGACCGGGTACTTGTAAAGTCCGATCTTACCCTTCGACCGGATACTTGTTACTCCGGTCTTGCCATTCGACCGGGTACTTGCATACTCCGGTCTTTCCTTCGACCGGTACAGTTCATTCTTCGAAGCACATCCCCGATCGATTTTTGCAAACTGTGATAGGGTGCTAAGTCTGCGAAGGGGGACAAAGATTTGCTCTTGATCAAAATCTTCTTAATTTTTCAGTATTTTATTCATAGATATTAGTGCTTTATACCGTGTGCGAGGACTGCATTTGATTATTTTTGGAAATTTATTTTTTCTGAAAATATTTGAGTGTAGTCTTTACTTTTGATTCTAACGATCTCATCTAGTTGGTTGTCTTGGTACAGAAAAGTCTATTTACAAACCATACAGCTAAGATGTCGAATCAGCTTCTCTCGATGGGTTCTCAAGTCAAACCTCCTATCCTCATGGCAAATGAGTATCAGCAGTGGAAGACAAGAATGATTCAGTTTCTGAATCACAAGAACAGAGAGTTCATGACAATAATCATTGAAGGTCCCAAAACTCCAATGATCACAGTAAAGGGTCAACCTGCTACAGATTCCTATCCTGAAATCCCTGACAGAGATATTCCTAAACCTGTTCAGTTCTTCACTGAAAAGCAGAAAGACCAGCTCAAGTTAGAAGAAGAAGCTCTAATCTATCTGACGATGGCAATTCCAAACGACATCTACAATCGTGTCGACAGTCAGAGTACTGCTAAAGGAATCTGGGATGAACTAGCAAGGCAGTTTGAAGGAAATGAAGTTTCTATTCAAGCTAAGCAGAATCTGTGCATAAATGCTTATGAGGGATTTCATGCCAAAGAAGGACAGCAACTTTTAGATACCTATAATAGGTACAACATTATTCTCAATGACTTGCGGAGGAACAAAATCGCCAAATCTGCTTCTGAGATAAACTACAAGTTCATCAAGAATCTGAATCCAGAATGGAAGAACTTTGCTATCAACCTCCAGATGTCGAAGAATATGGCTCGAGAAAATGTCACCGACATCTTCTCTACTCTTGCTCAACATGAGGATGAGGTGAGATCTATGAATAATGAGTCTAATCATCTGAATGATTCTGTGGCTCTCATAGCCGGCAAAGGTTCTGTATCCTCTGCAAGGTCGAAGAAAAAGGTGTCTAAAGCTTTAGTTACCGAAGTTACTGACTCTGACTCTGATTCAAGCAATGAAGAACTGGAAGTTGATTCAGATCCTGATATTCAAAAGTTCTCTGAAGACTTGGCTCTCATTACGCGACGATTCAAGAAGAGCTTTGGCAAGAAAAGATTTTACTCAAAGCCAAAGTATGATGGATACAAGAAAGAGAAGTCTGAGATGCGATACAAGCCGAGGCATGGAAAGAGAGAGGAAGGACGAGAAGATCGGAAGGAAGATAGAAGAGAAGGAAAGAGAGAGGAGAAGCGAGAAGAGCGAAAGGATGATCCAGGAAGATGCTACAACTGTGGCAAATTTGGGCACTTCTCAAGGGACTGCAAATTCAAGAAAGTGAAGAACTCAGAGTACTACTCAAGAAAGTCACTGATTGCCAAGAAAGCTGAAGAAGGAAAAGTACTAATGGCTGAAGAAGAGAACTGGTTGTTCCAAAGTTCTGATGACGAGGAGCAAGCACATTTCACCCAAGTTTCTTACATGGCAAAGCTGGAAGATGACGATGAAGACTCTGAGACACAATCCGAAGAAGCAAACTCTGAGGTAAGTGAAAATTCTGAACTTATTGAATCTTTAATGGCCCAAATACATGGCATGAAAGATGAATTTGCTTTACTGAAAGGCAAACTTAGCTCTGCACATCAATCTGTTTTAAGCTTTCGTGATGAAAATGCTATTTTAAAAGTTGTTGTGGAAGAAAAGGAAAAGAAAAAAGATGATTTAAAAGCTGAAAAAGAGTCTTTAAAAGAAAAAATATCTGGTTTAGAAACAGATCTTGTGAATCTTAATGCTGAAAAGGGTGAGTTTCAAATCAAATTTGAAGTTTGTTATAAAGAAAGAAATGAAGCTTTCACCAAAATAAAGCAATTGGAGGACATTAACATGAAACGAGGTCAGACTGAACAGACATTAAATTTGTTGACCAATAAACTCCAAGACGAAAGGTTTTACAAATTTAAACCAGGTTTGGGTGTGCCAATTAATGAAATTTTGAAAAAGGCACCGGAGCACCTATATAATTTTGATAAATTTGGCTCCGCAATAAAACCCATTCCTGACATTCGCGCTACTTTTGTTGAAGCAAGTTCTCCTAAACCTTCTGAAGGTACCAAAGGTCAAGAAGAAATGGGAAAGAACAAGTCTGGTGACACTGATTCTCAAAATCTTTTTAAATTTGTTGGTTTTACATATGGTGATTTGAACGAAAGCTATGCAACTCGAAAGATCGAATTTACTGAGTTTGAATCACTATTTACCACACATTCTAAAGAATCAGTGAGCACCAACACAGTTCTACCTGCGACTGCATGCAAATTTGATGAGTATGAATCGGATGTTGATCCATCTACTATACCATCAGTCTCAACTTCCATTGCTTCTAAACCTTTACTTCCTGAAGAGGTTGAAGAAGTTACTGCTACCGCGGATGAATCTTGTGTTCAAAATGATAAAACGGAGTTTATTGAGTCCATGACTGAAGATACATTTTCTGAAATGATGAATGCTTCAGACTCTGATCCTGTTTCTAATTCAAAGGGATCAAATTCTGTGAATGATCATACATCTGAATTGATGAAGCAAATCGATTTGTTGCAACAGTCTCTTGATGAGGTTGAAGATGAAAACTTTGATCTCAAACATAAACTTGAAAAGTCTTTAAAAGTAAATCAAGAGCTTTGCATAGAGATCAATGATTTGAAAGTTACTATGTTTAAAAATGCTTCAAGTGATAAACAGATGTTCAATGATCCAAGCTGGAAGGTAAGAACCAATCCAGAATTTGATGCTCCTACAAAACCTACAGTTGTTTACTCTGACTGTCCTGAATATCCACCGAGTATTTTTGAAAAGGGTGAGACTTCAAAGAGCACTAGAAAAGAACCACCTTCTAAGTTAGAGACTAACAAGGTTCCTGTTTCTGTTTCAGATATAAGAGGAAATGGAGTTGGGAAGAGTAAGAAGAATAAAGATCTTAGTTTGAATAAAAAGAATAGTTTGAATTCTAGTAGTTGTCCTACAGACAGTGTTATTTTGAATAGTACTTCTTTTGATAAACATGAATGTAAGATTTGTTCCGATAAATCTAAGTTTATGAATTTTGCTCGAAAGAATCTTTATTGCAAACACTGTTGGGATAATTCATTCAAATACTACTCCCCTCCTAAGTCTAAAAAGAATAAAAGCAAAGCTAAGCTGAACTCTAAGTCTAATTCTAATTCTGATTCTTCTACACAACCAAAAGTGTATCGTGCTAAGGTTGCCAATCCTACTTCTAAAAAGCACTTTCAGGAATTGAATGTTAAGATGGTTTGGAAATGGGTTCCAAAACCGCGTTATGAATGGAGAGTGAAAGTCAAACTAGATGATATTCCTGAGTTGCTTGATGCTAACCGCGAAGGACCCATCCTGATATGGGTGCCTAAGCAAAACTAATTGTCTCTTTTGCAGGCCTGTCGATTGTGGGTAATAGATTCCGGATGTTCACGCCACATGACAGGATTTAAGCACCTCTTGCATAACTATGTGGAGGAGCCTGCCGGAGCAGTTAGATTTGCCAATTCTGAAGCCGAAGGCCACGTCAGAGGATATGGAATGCTCGATAACGGTGTTGTGAAGATTCAAAAAGTGTTATATGTTGAAGGACTTGATCACAATCTGTTCAGTACCAGTCACTTCTGTGACATGCAATATCAAGTCCACTTCACAACAACTCATTGCTATCTAGAAGATCACGATGGTTACGATGTCTTCAAAGCTGAGCGCCATGGAAATCTATACTATGTAGATTTCCCTACACTGTCTGCCACACGTCCAGTATGTCTACAAGCCAAAGCTTCTAAAGCACAATCATGGACGTGGCATCGACGCTTGTCTCATCAGAATTTCCGATCTATAGCGAAGCTACAAAGACAAGGTCTGGTCAAAGGTCTACCAGAAATGAGGTTTGAAAAAGACTCACTCTGTTCCGCATGTGAGTTGGGCAAAATGAAGCGTAGCTCCTTCAAGTCCAAAGCTGAATCATCGACCTCATCAGCACTGGAACTTCTTCATATGGACCTTTGTGGCCCAATGCGCACAACATCTATCAACGGAAAGAAGTATGTGTTGGTAATGATAGATGACTACTCAAGGTATACACGGCTCGAGTTTCTTCGCAACAAGTCAGATGCGCCAGAGTTGATTATCGCTTTCATCAAGCGTATTCAAGTACGTCTTCAACTGCCAGTAAGAACCATTCACAGTGATAATGGCACGGAGTTCAAGAATGACACCCTGAAGAGTTATCTTACTTCCGTGGGTATTTCACACAACTTCTCCGCAGCCTACACTCCACAGCAAAACGACATTGTTGAACGGAAGAATCGCACTCTGGTTGAAGCAGCTCGTACTATGCTTGCTTACTCAGATCTACCCATGTACCTTTGGGCCGAGGCAGTCGCTACAGCATGTTTTACACAGAACCGTACCATTGTGGTCAAGCGATTTAATAAAACAACATATGAGTTAATTAACAATCGTACACCTAATATCAAATTTCTTCGTGTCTTTGGTTGCAGGTGTTACATTCTAAAAGAGCGTCAAGGATTATCAAAGTTTGATAAGAAAGCGGATGAAGGATATCTCGTTGGATACTCTCTGACATCCAAAGCTTATCCAATTTACATTATTCGAACTAAGACGGTTGTTGAGAGCATGAATGTCTCCTTTGATGAGAATTCTACAAGGACTTCTGGACACAACAGTTCAGAACTAGGTCTTAACGACAAAGCTTCTATTCAAGCAAGAATAGAACCAGCTATAACAGGATCATCTTCTTCAAACTCTAATTCTACTTCATCTGAGTTAGATTTATTGTTTATTGATGCCTTTGATGATATATGTGCAGATTTTGAAAAAGGCATATCAACATCAATAACAAGTGGTACAAACTCGGAGGTCCCTACTATCTCTGAAGACATGCCTGGACCTTCCGACGAAGTCACTGACACTTCAACTCCATCAGGTACAACTACACCGTTAGTTTCTGACTCTACTAATACTGAATCTGTCTCTACAGATAGTTCATCTGGAAACGAAGTCCCGAGCACTTTAACCGCTAGTCCAGAAGCTTCAGTGTCAGAAACACCAGTACAAGATGTCCCGAGTACATCTGTGGAGCAACCTACCGTACAAGATGACAACGATGCATCAAATACGCAACAAGCAGTTGATGCACTACCAAGCACACATCGTTGGACGAAGGATCATCCCCTGGAAAACGTGATAGGTGAAGTACAATCTGGTGTCACAACAAGATCTGCAACAGCTAACTTCTGCATGTTTTCAAGATTCCTCAGTTTCTTAGAGCCAAAGAAAGCGGCTGAAGCTCTACGTGATCCTTTCTGTATTTCTGCTATGCAAGACGAGCTTCTACAATTCGAAAGGAACAAGGTATGGCGCTTGATCCCACTACATAAAGGTAAATCCGTTATTGGAACAAAGTGGGTGTTCATAAATAAGAAAGACGAAGCTGGAGTAGTCGTGAGAAACAAAGCTCGTTTGGTCGCCAAAGGGTATTGTCAACAAGAGGGCATTGACTATGATGAAACATTCGCCCCGGTTGCAAGGATCGAAGCCATCAGAATCTTTCTAGCTTATGCAACGCACAAAAACTTTACAGTCTATCAGATGGATGTAAAGTCGGCTTTCCTGAACGGCGTTCTGCATGAGGAGGTCTACGTGGCTCAACCTGAAGGTTTCGTTGATCCTCATCACCCTGATCATGTCTATGTTTTAGACAAAGCGCTTTATGGTCTTAAACAAGCACCGCGAGCCTGGTATGAAACTCTCACTAAATTTCTACTTGCTTCTGGTTTCAAGAAAGGTACAGTAGATACAACCTTATTTCTTAAAAGGCTAGGTGATGACTTGATTCTTATTCAGATTTATGTTGACGACATAATATTTGGGTCGACAAATCCAAAATTTTGTAAGAACTTTTCAAAGATACTGGAAACAAAGTTTGAGATGTCGATGATAGGTGAATTAAATTTCTTTCTTGGTCTACAAGTAAAGCAATTACCCGAAGGCATATTTATTAATCAAGCTAAATATATAAAAGATATTTTGAAAAAGTTCAATATGTCAGATAGTTCAGTCATGAAAACACCAATGGCTACTGGTACACTCTTAGACGCGGATCCCTCCGGGAAGCCTGTTGATCAAAAGGTGTATCGTAGCATGATTGGATCTTTACTTTATCTGACTGCCAGTCGCCCGGATATAATGTTTGCCACATGTTTTTGTGCGAGATATCAGTCTAATCCTAAAGAGTCCCACTTAACTGCTGTTAAGCGAATCCTTAGATATCTCAAAGGTTCTCCTAATCTAGGCCTTTGGTATCCAAAGGATTCTCGTTTTGAACTAACTGCCTTTACAGATGCTGATCATGCAGGTTGTAATCTAGACCGGAAAAGCACCTCTGGATCATGTCAATTCATAGGTGACAAACTTGTGAGTTGGACTTCAAAGAAACAAAACTGTGTTTCAACATCCACTGCCGAGGCTGAGTATGTAGCTGCTGCTAGCTGCTGTTCTCAAGTCCTCTGGATGACGACACAGTTAAGGGACTTTGGATACAACTACAAGCGCGTTCCAATTTATTGTGATTCCAAGAGTGCAATATCTATAACTGCTAATCCGGTACAGCACTCGAAGACCAAGCATATAGATGTACGCTATCATTTCATCAAGGATCATGTAGAAAAAGGTAATATTGAAATGCACTTTGTTCAAACTGACTTCCAGTTAGCTGATCTTTTCACCAAGCCATTGGATGAAAAGCGATTTCAATTTCTAATCAGCAAACTTGGTATCTTGAACATGTCTTAAACCTTACTCATGATGCAAGGGGGAGTATTCCAAATCTTGATAGTGTGATTATTTTCCAACTGTTGTTAACGAGAAAGGAATCATTTTCATAAATGATTACCATTGTTTCTTTCACTTATGCAGGTTGGTTCAAGTGACTATGGCTTCTAATCACATCGGATTAGAACCCGCACTTCAGTGCTCTATCTATTTTTTATATGCTTTATTTCCTTATTTATTGTTTAAAAAAAAAAAAAAAAAAAAAACAAAACCCAATAGTGATTTAAGGGGGAGAATATATGTGATATTAACAGATTTTTGGATACTTAAATGCTTATCTGACCGTGTGTTCTTAAAGATAAATACTTGCGTTTTATCTTGTCAATATACTTTGTCAAGTATTCATACACATAACGGTTCAGAACATTCTATTTTGACTTTGTTATTACCATGTATCAAAAGTAATATCTTTCTATGGTAATACTCACGTTATTTGTATTCACTGTTGATTGAATCAAACGTCATTTCATGTGCTTTCATTGAAAATATGTTTATATATTGTTCATATAAACAACATTCGTTTTTGATTCTCCAAAATCTTATTCTTCATGACAAAATTATATGAGCTTAATTGTCAAACTCTTTTAGTTTGAGGGGGAGAATTGCATCGTCAAACATCTTCTGTTTTGACATCTCCGAATATTTTATTCTTCATGTAACAAGTGGTATTTGTGCTTACATGTACAAAACTCCTGTTGAACAGCATGTATTTTTAGGATAATACATGGGATTCAGTGTGTGAGCTTAACAGAACTTCCATGGATTCACGATAACTAGTGTTTCCTACCCAGGAAGTATTCCCTGAGTGATTGAGGGGAGAAGGGTCAAAAGAATTGAGTGATGGTGTGTGAAGAGGTAAAATGAAAAAGAGAGATTGGTTAGACGTGAGCATTAAAAGAAAGAGGGTGAGAGATCAGAGTAAAAGAATATTAAACTCTGCACCAAACTTCTTTCTGAGTCGGGCAGCCACATAATCTGATTGGTTAACATTCTTTGGTGACCATCATTGAAAAAGGCAACTAGCCCATGCCATCTCTTGCATACAACCCCACCAGCTACTCATTCTTTTCTCAAAAAGAGAATGTTTCACATTTTCTGGGGACGCAGCACATACGCTATTGGTTCTTCATCTGGAAGATACTAATATTGAAAAAGAAGGAAAGTTGCCCCACCTTCGAACCCTTTCTCATGCACATTGAGTGTTTGTATAATTTGTTGTTGTCTCAACAAGTTTACATACTTTGAGCCTAAAATGAAAAGCAAACATCTGTGCTTAACTCTTTCATACACATGCACGAACACACAGAAATTTGTTTTCTGTCAGAACGTTCATAGATAACCATGTGTTATTCGATGATTGAATGGAAGACCTGGGGAGTCTACATCAAACCAGCTCCTTATATAGTAACTTTGTGTTACTCAGTGACTTTGTGTCATTGACAGGCATTCTAACTGAGTCATTTGTTGATTCAGGGTTACACTTATTAACTGTTTGAATTTGAAAAGATTTGAATGGTTACTACTTTTTATTTGAATCTGAAAAGATTGAGATAATCACTCTTTCCATTTGGAGAGACTGCTCTTATTTCTAAACAGGGCTCGTTATATGATGAAGACTGTGCTTAAGTGATCATACACAATGGGGGAGATTGTTTTGCCAAGTTTTGATGATGTTGATTCTCACCACTCATCAAAAAGGGAGAGAAGATATAAAAAGGGGGAGAAGATACAAAAAGGGAGAATACAAACTGAAGATCTGAAGATATTCAAATTTTTAAAGATTTTAAAGATTTGAAGATTGTTTAAAGATATCAAGTTTTAAAGTTTTGAAGCTATCAACGTCATATCTGAAGATTCTCAAGAGAAAAGTGAAGACAAGAGAAGACCCGAAGACAATTGCAATTTTTTTTTTTTAATATTGAATCCAAAGGGGGAGATTGTTGGATCATAAATTGTATTCAAGATTAAAGTTAAAGTTAAGGGTTTAAACTGCAATTGTGCTAAAGTTAATTAGAGGGTTTAAATTGTAATAAGCTAATAGTTAATAGCTATTGGGCTCAAGCCCGTTTAGCATTTAGTAAAGCCCAATAGGCATTAGGCCTGGGTATTTAATGTTTTGTTTATTTCAGTTTTAAGGGGAACTCTCATTATTATTACTTTCATAATTATTATTTAGAGAGAGGTTGTTGTAATCCAAGGGTATCAAGAACACTCAAGGTTTAACAGTTTATACAAGGGATTGGTATGTTACTCTGATTTATATATCTCTTGATTATTATTGTGTTGCTTGATTACTTGATTGATTGTTTACCAACTAGATTAAACTGGGATAACAAGCTCACCCATCATACTCATTTAATATTCTTTCTTCATTCTTTCAGCGAATCGAGTACACATAGAACCAAATATAATGTCATCAACATAAATTTGTGTGGCCCAGATTACTAGCATATATTTTCACACAAACATTTAGAACACAATCTTTATTAGATCAAATCATATGTATTACAATTAGTCACAGATCTAACGTATAGTCACAAGTCTCACGTGTTCACTGTGTATATGAGTTCTTACCACAATCTCTGAATTCGTATGTCTATGTGTGTACGTGTCTACAAATCTAACACAAAGACAACCTATTTTTACTAAGTCAACATTCGTTGATTTTACAACCAAACCCTTGAACTATTACACAATTACAACTTTGACCCTCTATTTAATCTTGAATACAATTCTAGTCTAACAATCTCCCCCTTTGGATTCAAGATTAAAAAAAAAATTGACGATTATCTTCAGGTCTTCTTATCTTCAAACAATCTTCAACAAACAGTCTTTATCAGCTTTAAATCTTGAAAACTTTGACACTTTCAGCAAACTTTGATAGCACATGAAATAACTTTCCTCCTTTGACTTTACCAACAGCTTTGACATATTCTTTCACAATCATTAAATTCTTCAAACTTTGACTAACTTCAAAACTTTCAAACTTTGTCAATCTTCAAACATTTTTCTTTTCTCAGCTCTTTCAAACAACTTGTAACTGTCTTGAACTTTGAAGAACTGAAACTTTGTATCGGACTTTTAAATTTTGAAATTCTCCCCCTTCTGAAATTCTCCCCCTTCTTGATAATATAATATCAACTTTAGTCTGACTTGAACATTGACAAACTGTTCTCCAATTTTGTAAACTGAATTTGAAACCTTTATATATCTCCCCCTTTTTGATGAATTGTGAGAATCAGAATCATCAAAACTTTTTCAATGTCAACTCTATCTTTGAATAGTCTCTCCCAAACCATCTGATAAGCATAGTCTTTATGAGTAACAATCTCCTTCATATGTGAAAGAAATCTCTTCCTCTATTGATCTGATAATGAGCCGTCAATTCATGAAATGTATTCATCCGAATCTTTTCAAATTCAGACAAATTATGAGTTATAACCCTTAATCAACAGATGAAACAGTTAGGAATGACTGTCAGTAACACAAAGTTATTGTGTACAACGAATGTATAATATACGGAGCTTGAGATGATGTTCACTCCCCAGGACTTCCATCCAATCATCGAAAAAATACAAGGTAATTTCTATGAATGTTCTGACAGAAAAACAGATTTTCTGTGTGCTTGTGCTTGTGTTATGAAAGAATTAGCACAATGATTGTTGTTTAGGCTCAAAATAATGTAAACCATTGAGACAACAACAATTATACATAGACTCAATGTGCATGAGAAAGGGTCAAATGTGGGGAAACTTTCCTTCTTTTTCAATATCAGTATCTTCCGAGTGAAGAACCAATAGAGTATGTGTTGCTTCCCCAGAAAATGCTCTTTTAGAGAAAAGAATGAGTAGCGGGTGGGGTTATATGCAAGAGATGGCATGGGCTAGATGCCTTTTTCAATGTCGTTCACGAAGAATTGTGAAACAACAAATGTTGTGGCTGCCCGGCTCAGAAAAAAGTTTGGTGCAGTGTTTGATATTCTTTTACTCTATTCTCTCACCCTTTTTCTTTTAATCATTTTAGCTCACTTCTAACCAATCTCTCATTTCCATTTTACCTCTTCACACACCAACACTCAATCTCTTGACCCCTCTCCCCTCAATCACTCTTGGGAATACTTCCGGGGTAGGAAACACTGGTTATCGTGAATCCATGGAAGTTCTGTTAAGCTCACACATTGAATCCCATGTATTTGTCCTAGAAAGAATGTGTTGCTCAATGATTTTCTTGACATTAAAGCGCAAGAAATCAATATCAGTGTATGTATGCTCATCAAAAATCATAATGAAATTCGGCATTTTAAGCATTTAAGATTACTCAAAACTTTGTATGAATTATGAATAATCATGAAATGAATAGAAATGTTTTGAGAATCTGGCAATGATTTAAATCAGATCAAATATTTCATGAAGAATTAGAAATAAGGGATATCGAAGATGTAAGATGTTTATATGAACCAAATATAAACATGTGAACAATGAAAGCACATGAATAGTAAAAAATGACGTCTGATCTCAAACAATGCAGAGTACAAATGGGATTATTACCGTAGAAAGATTTAACATTTGATACATGGAAATAACAAAGTCAAGAAAAATATTGAACCGATGTGTGTATGAATACTTGACAGTATAAAGACATGACAATTACACAAGTGTTTGTCATTAGAAACACACGGTCAGATAGTCATTAAAGTATCCAAGAAAAATCATTTAAAATCACACTTCTCAATTCATGAAAACATTTTAAGAATGTGAAGTGGTTTGAACATTTAAAAAAAATAATTTTCACAGGTGAAAGTTGGTCATCTTTCAACAAGTGATTGAGAGTAAGGTAAAGAAAATTTACCTGTAAGCCCCCCCTAAAATGAATATTCTCTCTTAAGCTTCCTTGACAAAACATCAGATATTCTCCCCCTTAATATCTGTAAAAAATCAATTAATCAGAAAAATATAGCAATGAAAGTACAACTAGCTATTATCTCCCCCCCCCCCTAAAAGATATAGCAATGTAATTCACTAACTCCTCCTCAAATAAAAAAAAACTTCTTGAAAAGACATAATCTTTTAAGTATCCTTCAGAAGAAAAACATTTATAATCGGGATCTGAACAGTAGTATTTATCATTTAGTCTCCCCTTGAAAAATCAGAAAATATATCAGTAAAAATATAAGACATGTAAGCTCCCCCTTAACATATGCAAAATCCTTAATCATGAAACCAAGTTCTGAATTACTAGGATTGAAGTAAGTTCAGAAGTCAAACTCTTTGACATAGAAGTCCGAGTCCTAGACTGTTTTGTCTAGAAGTCATTTTTCTTTCAAGAACGAGTTCTGAACTGTTGTATTCAGAAGTCTTTGTTCTTTCTCCCCTTTAATCTTTAGGTTCCTGCAACATAGGTTTAGCTTTTGTTATCCACTGGTATTTGGATCCTGAATTATTAGTTGCAATTCTAGTAGGAGAGATAAAATAAGAACCATACCAGCTATTTTCATAATTTTTGTTAACAAAATCATTTGAACCACAATAGGAACAACTAATCTTCTTTTGAGCTAACCTGATCAGTTGATTGATAGTTTAGATCAGATCAGGTTTGCCAAAAGTTTTACCTTTCGAAGCATAGTTCCTTTTATCTTTGAATGTATGCACAAATGATTTTTCTCCTCTCTTCTTCTCCTCCGAAGATCCTTTAACTCTCCAAAACCAGTTCTCTTTATCTTTCTCATCATTCTTTCTCCAAGCCATTTTCTTCTGAGACTTATCCTTCTTGATATTACCTGAACCATCAACATTTTTGTCATAGAAAAGGTTAGAAGGACGAATCTGATCATTTTATTTAGAAGTATGACTGTCAATTGAATCAAATAAAGGATTAATAGAAACATTTGTAAAACTTGAACTCGAAGCTGTTTTGAATGAGTATTCTGAATCATCTTGATCATCTCTCGGTGATAGGACAATTGATTCTATAGTCTTTGACTCAGTCAACTTCACCTTGAACATGATCTTCTCAAGTTCTTTGATCTTTGTAGACAGACGGATTCTTTCCTTTGACAGTATGTCAAACTTCTTATGCAACTCAGATTTTGCATTCTTCTCCTTCTAAATGTTTGTTGACAGCTCAGATAGCATTCCATTCAGCTCTTTTATCTCAGCTTCAAATGCTTTCTTTTCTTCTCCAAAATCTTTCTTTATACACTTTTGCTTAGCTAACTTTTTATCCTTATCAAACTTATCTCTATCCATTATGATAACTTTCTCAAAGTCTGAAACTTGTTGAGAAAGCTTTACAAATTCGAGCTCTACTGTCTTCTTCTCTTCAAAAGCTTTTCTTGAAAATTCAGAAAACTTTTTAGCAAAATCTTTTCTTTCTCACTCAAAATCAACTCTTTCTTTCTTCTCTTTATCCAATTGAGCTTCTAATTCAGATATTTTCTTCTTCAACTCAGCATTATTTCTCTCAATTTCTTTTCTCTTATTCTCAGTCTTCTTCAACTCATCTTGATCTGTTGAATTTTTTTTCTTTAATCGCTTTCTCTTTCAGCATGTTTATTTCAACTTCCAAACTAAACACTTTATCTTTCAGCTTATCTCTTTCAGCATAGAGTAGAGAATTTGACTTTCTAAGTGCTTCAGATGTCTCACTGGAAATATTTGCTCTTCTTCTCAGTTCATCTAACTCTCTTTGTGTTGATTCCTTCTTTGACCAGCTTGAGCTACAATTAAGATTTTCAGATCTTTTCAGCTTATCTTGAAGATTTAAGATCTCTTTCTCTTTAGATTCAATAATTCTTGCAAAAGTAATCTTTGAGTTAGCTTCACAGTCAGAGCAAATAAAATATTTCTTAAGATCTTTATCATTTTTCAATCTATCAATTTGAACAAGAAGAGATTCATTCTGAATCTTCAGATTTTTGATGTCAGATTCCATGGCCGGAATCTCTGGCATATATGCTAAAGCACAATCTCTCTTTGTAAGCACAATATTTCCCTTCTTATCAATGTATGGCATTATAAAATCTGCACAACACAAAAAAATTAGCTAGTGTTGATCTTTAATCAAAAAATCAGAAAAATCACTATTGAAAATACAGAAAAATCACTCAAAAATTATTACAAGTTAAGAATTCGTATATCACTATTTGCAAGACAAGAATTCGTATGATACTCACAACAAGAATTTAAGTATAGAATTCGTATAACTCACACAGAATTCGTATGTCACACACAGCAAGCAAGAATTCGTAACAATTAGAATTCGTATGATCACAATTCGCAAAGCATTCACAAGAAAAAATTCACAAGTCTAGAATTCGTAGACACAATTCTCATAACACTCACACTCAAGAATTCGTATGAAACAATTCGTATAAAAGGATATCACAAAGAATACGAAATATGAGCTTTTCGTATTGACTTTTGCGAATTCTTTGAAATTAGTATGAGACTCAGATGCGAATTCCTTGAAATTCGTAAGTCTCTCATATACGAATTCTTCTCAATTCGTAAGTGTCTCTTCTGTGAATTCTACACTTCTCGTAGATAGCTCTGTGCGAATCCTTGATTTCTCATATAATACTCTGTGCGAATTCCTTGAACCCTGTGAATTATGTCCTTAACAATTTTAATTCTCTATATTGTGCGAATTCTTCCCTTAAAAACACTGAAATCAACTAATATGCGAATTCCATGACTCTGTGAGTTCTACGTGCGAGTTCTTCATCATATCTGTGAATTCTGTGGATCTTGAGATATTTTTCACTAATTTCCACCCAAATCTCAATGTTTAACTTTGAAATTTTGTACAAGTGATCACAGTAACATCGTGAACAACCCTGTGTAAGGAATTTCTCTAAGAATAACTAAGGAAGTAGAAATCGTTCCATGGCAGTCCTCGAAGAAAAAGTTTCTGGAAATTGAAACTTTGATCAAATTATACTAATCTATTGTTCAATTGAACATTCAATCAAAACAAGAAATGATCCAGAACTATGAACCATCACTATGAACTCAATTTCACATCCAAAACATCACTACTTCACAAATTCGATTGATGGAACAGTAACGATGAACATTGACTTTTCTTGAAACAAAAAAACAATCTTTCTGAATATTCTGATCTAGCTATGATACCAAATGTGACCCAAATTACTAGCATATATTTTCACACAAACATTTAGAACACAATCTTTATTAGATCAAATCATATGTAATACAATTAGTCACATATCTAACGTATAGTCACAAGTCTCACGTGTTCACAGTGTATACGAGTTCTTACCACAATCTCTGAATTCATATGTCTATGTGTGTGTGTCTCTACAAATCTAACACAAAGACAACCTATTTATACTAAGGTGTCGTTTGTTTTTTTAGAGGTCAATTGTCTGAAGTCTTATTTTAGTTATGATTGATAAGAGGTGGTGTGTAAAAAAGTTTGAACGATTCAGACTTAGGAGCCATTAAGAGTTTTTTTTTTAAAACAAACAACCCCTAAGTCAATATTCGTTGACTTTACAACCAAACCCTTGAACAATTACACAATTACAACTTTGACCCTCTATATAATCTTGAATACAATTCTAGTCTAACAATTTGAACAAGAATAATTTGACCTTTTATCTTTCTGAAAAATAATGTGTTATCAATTTTGCCACGCTCAAATTTTTCTGAGATAAGGAAGGACGAGAGAGTATCATACCAAGCACGAGGAGCTTGTTTTAGCCTATAGAGAGCCTTATCCAACTTTTAGACAAAGTGTGGATGTTTAAGGTTAGAGAACCCTGGGGGAAAGGATTTGATCAATAGGAATGCTGACTTAACATCCATTTGATATACTATGAAGTCTTTGTGCACTGCATAGGCTAAGAATAATCGAATTGCTTTGAGCCTAGCCACAGGGGGAAAGGTTTCATCATAGTTTGTGCCTTCCTCTTGTCTGTATTCCAGAGAAACTAGCCTAGCTTTGTTGTAGGATACAGTTCCATTTTCATGTAACTTGTTTCGCTACACCCATTTGGTGCATATAACAGTTTTGTCATATGGTCATGGAACGAGATTCCAAACTTTGTTTCTTTCAAACTCAGTCAGCTCTTCTTGCATAGCACTGAACCAGTTTGGATCTCTGAGGGCATCATCAGTCTTCTTAGGCTCGAGAAGAAAAAGAAAGTTAACAAAAAGACAATTGTTGCCTGTGCTTCGTCGAGTCTGAATATCTGCATCTGGATCACCAAGGACTTTATCAATAGGGTGATTCCTGGTCCATCTCTGAGCGGGGCATGATCATTCATTTCCATTATTGGATCAGCAATAGGAATATTTACTGATGAAGAATCTTCATCATGAGGTTCATCAGCTATCAACTATTGAGGTTCATGTTGAATATCATTCACTGAGCAATCTTCAGAGATGGTAGGTGATCCAGACGTCGGAATATCAGATGGTGGTAAAGTGTTTAGAGGAACAGTTGAAACCCATGAAGTGGATTCATTGTTAGGAGGTATGATGTCTAGATCATCATCAACATTTGAGGGATTTGCATGATGATATGAGTTGAAGATATGTTCAGTTTCTGCATAATGAGAGAACATACAGGCATTAAGTTCGTCATTATCAACGATAGGATTTGAGTTCATTGATCTGGATTCATCAAAGGTGACGTGGATTGTTTCTTCTACTATTTGTCTTCTCTTCTTGAAGACTCTGTAGACAGTCTTGTTGAATCTTTTGACAATCAAAGACCTGATTTGAGTGAAACAAGCCATGTTGACAACTTCTGCCCAAAATTTAGTTGGAAGATGACAATCGTTGAGAATTGAACTTGAAACTTCAATGATCGTTCGGTTTCTTCTTTCAACGACTCCATTTTGCTGAGGAGTTCTCACAGTAGAGAAATTGCGATAGATTCCCTTGCTCTGAAAGAAGTTATCTAGGTAACTGGTTTTGAATTCAGTTCCATGATCACTTCTTATTGAGCGAACAGTTAAGTCATTCGGCACTTCCATCTTTCTAACAATAGATATGATTTCACCTGGGGTATTACTCTTAGGATGAGAAATATCACCCAGGTATAGCGAGAGTATTCATTCACTATGACAAGAGTATATTTCTTTCCAGCTATGGATTGAATGTTGACAAGGCCAAACAAATCCATATTAAAGAGTTGAAGAGGACTTGTCACTGATGAAACTTGCTTAGACTTGAAACTAGCTTTAGTCTGTTTTCCCTTTTCACATTCTGAGAAGAGAGATTCCTTGGCATATGAATGTTGAGGTAGACCGGAGACATTCTTTTGAAGATAGAGTGTTCAGTGTTTTGAATTTGAGATGAGAAAGCATCTTATACCACAGCCAGTTGACATCTGATGAGGACTTGGACAGAAAACAATTGTTTTCAGTGGTTGTAGAGTCCATGTTTATTACATAAACATTTTCCATACGATATCCGCTGAGAGCAAGTTTTCCAGTTTTGTCCATCACTGAACATGCTTTCTTAGAAAAGCATACTTTGAAGTCTTTATCACATAGTTGACTAATGCTGAGAAGATTATGTTTCAGTCCATCTACGTAAGTCACTCTTCGGAAGGTAGTTGTACCATTCTTGAGTACACCAAACCCTATGGTATAACCTTTTCTATTTCCACCAAAGGTCACTAAGGAACCTTTCTCTTCTTTGTATTCAATGAGCAGGTCCTTTTGTCCAGTCATGTGTCGAGATGATGCACTATCTAGATACCAGATACCCTTCGAGACCTGCAAACATAAGGAAGATCAAGTTTTTATTGGTACTCACTTTTCAATGGGTCCAGGAGAGTTAGTGGAGATGGAAGTTTCAGCAATCTTCACGACATCTGAAGATTCAACATCAGTGGTAACCTTCACTTTAGTTAATTTCTTAACTTTAGTGTTATTTTTCACCTTGGCAGATTTCTCAACTTTGATGACCTTCTTAGCCTTGGAGGCATTCATCTTCACTTTGGCTATCTTTTCAGCCTTTGTGGCATTTAGACATTTACTGACAATATGGTCAGTAAGTCCACAGTGGTAGCATTTCTATTGATGAAAGTGCATTTAAAACTAGGACCATTAGAAAACTTGATGTGAGTCGTGCCAGTCCAAGAATGCCCTTAGCATTTAGATCTCCGAGGAACTTTCAGTTCTGATTTCATAGGCTTGATGTCAATCTTTAGCTTTGGAGTAGATCTCTGAATAGTACCAGTGATCTTAAATCCAGAACCAGAAGGTTGACTAGCTAAAGGTTTAAAAGGGACCTTCTTAAGTTTTGCTACCTTTGTAGCCTTCTGAGGAGCACTTAAAATTTGAGTGACCTTAGTTGAGGATGTTAGAGCATAAATATGTTGGATGCAAGATCATAGAAGACTGGAGGTCAAAGTTCAAGAAAGTCAAAGTTGAAAGTCAACTCTGATTGTGAAGTCAAAGTCAAATGTCAAAAGTCACAGTCTTGTGTTAGCTTTTGTTTGTAAGTGTGTAGATTAGTTTTCTGTTATTAGATATATGACTAGGGTGTTAGAGTAGTTCGTGTAACAATCAAAATAGAGAACATTTCGCATTCTGTAAAGAGAGAAATCTAGAGAGAGAAAGTGTGTATACGAAATGTAAAATCAGATTTTTAATAACAAGTTAAGTTTCTAATCTGATAATTCATCTTGTTTGATTGTGTTGAATCAGTAAGAACTTGAATCAGGGACATTATCAATTGCTATCAGAGCAAATCCGATAGAAATCAAGAAAATATGGTTGTCGACTCTATGTTTTGAGTCTGAGATTGAAATTTGAGTTTTTGTGTGAATTTGGGTCTGTAATTGAGTGAATTGTGTTCGTTGAGTGTTTTAGACAAATCGTGTATAGATTTTGTATTGAATTGCACTGTAATTTTCATAAATTTTTGAAATTTTGGTCATTCGAGTTTCACGAGTTCTGCGCACTGTATTTGGATCAATCTGTAATTTCTAGTGTTTCTTGTTGAAATTCTTTGGTAAAATTCAATTCTAGATGTGTTAGAGAATAGATAGGTTTTTGAAGAAATCAGAGGTGTTTTTCATCGAGATTTGAAGAACTCGAAGGATTACTCGAAGAACTCGCAGAAACAATAGATTTCGCGTCATCAGTTTTCGCATAAGTTGATTCTGAAATTTTACAAGTACTGAATTCGCATATGGATGTGGTGCGAATTGTATAGAATTCGCTTAACTGAGACGTACGAATTGATAGAATTCGCATAAGTGTGTGCGAAAAGTGTTTTTAGAAAAACATCAAGGAAAGAATTCGCAGAAGTCTTGTCTACGAAAAGTTTTTGATAAAATTTTCAAAGGACAGATTTCGTACCTATGTGTCTTGCGAAAAGTAAAGAATTCGCTTCTGAGAGCCATACGAATTCCCTGAATTCGCATAAGTGTGCATGCGACTTGCTAAGTTTCAAAACTTTTCAAGTATAGAATTCGTATGAGTAAAGTGTGCGAAAAGTTTTTCATGTGAAAAGTTTAGTTTTTCATAGTGTTATATGCGAATCCTGTGTGTGCGAAATTTGATTTCATCTTTCATGCGAATTCTGTAGTGTGAGTTGTTTGCGAATTCTATTGTTTTGTGTATAGTGTACGAATTCTGTTTAACTTGTACTTACATGTGATTTCCTTGTGTTCTTCACTCTATCGTGCGAATTCTAGACTTGTAGAAATTTAGAAATTTTAGTTTCTGATTTTCTTTCAAGATTTCTGTATTTTTGTGTGATTTCTATTGGACTAACGATCGTGTGTCAAGTTCTTATTGAATATTTTAATAACAGGATGACTTCCAAGGAGGCTCTCTCAATTGGCACTGATTCTTAGATTTCGTTGACCGACACACAAACGTGGAAAATATTTTGCTGTCTATTATTGAAGGTCCCATGATTCCTCCTATCATTGAGATACCGAATGAAGATTCTTTAGATAGCGAGGATGGAGACGAGGACAGGGTTAGAAAGACTAAGACAGTTCCGAAAGATTTTGCCCAGTACACTAACGAGCAAAAGAGCATATTCAAAGATGATAAACAAGCCAAATCTCTTCTTCTTCAGAGTATTCCAAATGAAATATACATCAAGATTGACAGCTACAAAGCAAACGCCAAAAAGATGTGGGATCAGTTGCAAAAGATGATGATGCGCTCTAAAGTACGAAATCAGATGAAAGTAGCTAAGTGCATTAACAGCTACGAGGAGTTTAAAGATAAGGAAAATGAGAGCCTAGAGGAAACTTATGAAAGATTTGTGTTTCTTCTGAACGAGCTGTCAAAGAACAAAGTGAAGAAGAAGCAAATCGAGAACAATATAAAGTTTCTCAGTATTCTTCAGCCTAAGTGGAAGAAGCACACTCGCAGGATGTAGCAGATGAAGGATTTGAGTGACATACCTCTACATGAAGTCTATGAGACTTTGCGACAAAATAAAGAAGAGGTTGAAGAGAAAAGGGCTGAGAAAAAGGAATCTGAGAAACCAGCTGACCCCATTGCCCTGGTAGCTAGTAAGAAACAGAAAGATAAGAAAAAGAAGAAGAAGATTAAGCTCCCTAGCTCAGATGATTCTGATTCTGAGTCTGATAGGGATGACATGGGAGAACCTCAAGTAAGCCATGAGCTTTTCAGAAAAATTTCTACAAGAAACCGGGGTTAAATTCACAGAGGTATTCTTCTTCGGGTTCAAAGAATCATGAGCATCGGGAAAGGATACAAGAAAAAGATTTGAGGAAAAGAGATATGAGGAAAGGAAACCAGATGAGAAGAAGAATTATCTGAATGATTATAGGGCTGAGAAGAAAACAAATGACATGATCAAATGCTACAACTGTTGCAAGACTGGTCATTATGCCAAAGATTGTAGAAAGCCCAAAGTCAGAAACTCAGAATATTATAAGAACATGATGCTCTTAGCTAAACAGCAAGAGGCTGGTCAGGCATTGATGGCTGAAGATGAGTTCTGGTTGGATTATTCAGATAAAGAAGAAAGAGAGGAGACATCACATATGTGCTTGATGGGCGACACAGTAAAGTATGATGAAAGTGATGTAGAGACAACTAATGAGGTACTAAACATATCTGAATCTGATTTTATGAGTAAAATGGAAGCTATGATGATTGAACTTCAAGACCTACAATCAAAACTGAAAAAGGAAAAGAACAGAGTTGTGAAGAAAAATCAAAAGATCTTTGATTTTAACAAGGAACTTGTTGGGAACAAAGATCTGATTGATTCTCTAAACAAATCTGCTTCTATTTTTAAACAAGAAAAAGATTGTTTTGAAAGTAAGATTTCTGATTTTAAATCTAAACTATCTAAGCCTGATCTTGAAAAACATGAATGTGTTCTAAAAGCTCATATTTTGCAGGTAGAAAACAAGAACTTAGAGAAAAAGGTAAATGGTTTGGAAGCCAAACTTTATGCACGAGGTCAAACAAATCAAACTATTTTTCTAAATACACCTAATGACGAGGCTAATTTTAAAGAGAAATGGGGACTTGGTTATGAAAACCCTCATTACTTATAGAAAGCAATCAGAAAACAACCAGCATTGTATAATTTTGATTTTCTTTTTGCTGTTGGTAAATATCATCAATTAAAACCCAAATTTCTTACCAAGTCATCGGATGAGGTAGAGGCTAAAGAAGATGAAAATAGAAATGATTTAAAGAAAATGCAACTACCATTCTGCTATCAAAAGCTGAATGATAGTTATCTTTGTGAAAACAAAAATTTCTTTCAAACGATTATTTTGCTAGGTATTTTATTATTGAGATGGAGGCCAAACCTGTTAAAGCAAAGATTTACACTCCTCCACTCGTATTGGAAAACAAAATATTTGAACTTGAAAATATTTTAACTGATGAAAGAATTTTGAGTGATTTAGAACAAAATGTGTTTTCTACTGTATTAAAGAACACTGTTTTAAAAACTGAGTCTATTAACTGTTCAACATCTTCTACTGCACCTCAAACTTCAGAAGTTGATCTTGATGACTTATTTGCGTCTGCAAATGATTTTTTTAAATTCTGATGAAGGGTGTGTTGATGAGATTGATATGTTTGACTTTAATGCTAAACTTCCAGATCATTCCACTTTTGTTATAAATGGTCAAGCTTTACCAACTGTGCATGAAATTGGTGAATCCTCAAGTAAAGTTGGTGAACCAGTTTCTGTGAGTACTGATTACTATCAGTCAGGTAAAAAGCAAAAGAAACCGCGCTCACAGAAACGAAAAAACACTGGTAAGTTAAAGAAAAGACAATCTCAGAAATCTGATTTTCCTAACAAATCTAAATCTTTTGTTTCATATTTAAGAAAGAAAAGGTCAGAAGGTCGAACAGAATGGCGACCAAAACAGAAAATAGATGAGAGTGTAGAATCATGTCCTGATTTGGATTGTAATAGATTTACTAGTAGTAATTCTGATGTAGTTGGTAATGTTGCTTTAAATAAACAAAACCTTGTAACTTCTTACAAGAGATATACAATAAAGCAATTATTACAATTATCTCGGTTTACTACTAAGTCATCTACTTATAAACGGAATGATTTTGTCTCTCACTGATATTCTGATGATTGGTTTGGTACTTATCATGTTTGTTCTTATAAATCTTTTACATCAAAAGTTTTTCAAAAGTTCAGAGGATCCGTATATAAATGGATACCAAAATCTTGTGTTAATCCGTTAGGACCCACTTTTAAATGGGTACCTAAAGTTGTTCTTCCCTGATTTCTCTTATGCAGACCCGTCATATGTGGTACTTCGATAGCGGGTGTTCCAAGCATATGACCGGGCAAAAGGATTTATTGTCTACTTATACAGAGAAATTCTGCGGGAATGTACGTTTTGGCAACGATCAGTTTTCACCGATTCTCGGCTACGGTGACGAGATACAAGATAATGTAACGATTATGAAGGTGAGTTACGTGGAAGGATTAGGACATAACCTATTCATGAGTATTGTCCAATTCTGCGAAAAAGACTTAAAGGTAAATTTCATGGCCAAGAGATGTTCTGTGCGTACCGAAGACGGTAAAGAACTCTTGGTCGGCACTCGAAAGTCTAACCTCTACACAATTAATCTGTCAAAAGTACAGACTGACAATCAGGTTTGTCTACAATCAAAAGCCTCGCTGCAACAAAGTTGGTTATGGCACCGAAGGCTTTCTCACCTGAATTTTCGTTATATCAATAAACTGGTCACGAGTAAGCTAGTCAAAGGACTTCCTGAACTGAAATATGAGAAAGAACACCATTGCACAACATGTGAGAAAGGAAAGATGAAGAGAGCCGCACATAAGCCTAATCCTGAACAAAGTACCAGTTCTCCACTGGAATTGCTTCACATGGATTTCTGTGGTCCAATGAGAACACAAAGCATAAGCAGCAAGAAATGTGTCTTAGTTATTGTGGACGATTACTCACGATATACTTTGGTCAAATTTCTGAGATCTAAAGATGAGACGCCCGAAGTCACCATCAGTTTCTTAAAGACTACCCAAGAAAATCAACAAAATCCAGTCAAGCTTCTAAGAACAGATAACGGCACAGAGTTTAAGAACAAAACTGTTGAAGATTATCTCGAAAAAGACAATAGATGTACGATATCATTTTATAAAAGACAATGTCGAAAAAGGTATAATAGAACTTTATTTTGTAAACAATGATTATCAACTTGCTTATTTGTTTACCAAGCCTCTCGATGAAAAGAGATTTAATTTTCTTATCTCGAAACTTGGTATGTTAAATCTCAAGACTTAATCTGTGATTACCTACTAAAGTTTTTCTTATTGTTATTTTTCGTCATTTCTTTATTATTATTCTAAAAAGATATCTACACTGAGAAGTATTCAAGATTTCAGGGGGAGTGAGAGACGATGAAAATATGATCTACATTCATTTGAGGGGGAGTTTTATGATCTTTGTTTATGCTAATCACTGATAAATTTTCTGATGAATAAATGCAAGGGGGAGTTAGAGTTAAAAGCATGGAGTATGAATTGTGACTTCTGATTACTTCATATCAGAACTCGTACATTCAATGTTTTACTCTTTGTGTCATTTTATTTTTCAATAAATATTGTGAATAAAGTTGCTTTGACGACTTTGTAACTTTTTATATAATTGAGAGTGATCTTAAATGATCATATCTTTATGACTTAGAGTTGACTTCATGAGATTTAAGACTGCACAAAAAGGTTTATTTCTAAATCTTAATCTCATACGTATCTGAAAGGACAACTTTCAGGTATGAAAACATGTTTTTCAATGTTCAAACCACTTCTGATTCTTAAATGATTTCATGAATATAGAAGTGTGATTTTAAATGTTTTCATCATTATTTGTGCTTTAAATGATGTACAAACCGCCTGTTTCCAAAGATATATGCTTGCGTAGAATCTTTTCCATATACTGTCAAGTATTCACACACATCGGTTTAATCTTTGTTGGATATGTTCTTACCATGTCTCTACATTGAAACAAATTTTTCGATGGTAAGACACCCCGTTTGAACTTCATTGAATTTTGAGCGTGATTTCATTTTGAAACATTTTTTCAAGAGTGTATATATCTTGTTTCATATAGACAATATCCAATTTTTGTTGACCTAAACCTTAATTGCTAAGATCAAATATGAATGATTAAATATGTCAGATTTTGATCTTTATCATGCAATGTCAGATTTTCAAACAAGTCTCTTGTATTCATTACATTCTTTCAATATACTTGTTCGAAATATATTCAATCTTTAAAATGCTCATATATTCATGATTATATCTCATTGAGCATACATACATTTGATTTGTATCTTTTGTGCTTTAACTGAAAAGTTAAACCAGTTGAGCAAAATATTCTTTTAGGACAACATGGGTTTCTTTTGTGAGGACTTAAACGAAACTTCTATGGATTCACGTTAACCAGTGTTTCCTACCCAAGAAGTTAATCCTTGAGTGATTGAATGTGTGAGGAGTCAAAATAACTGAGTGTGGGTTGAGTGATGAGGTAAAATGTAAATGAGAGTTTGGTTATAAGTGAGCTTAATGATTTAAAAGAAAGATAGTGTGAGATCAGAGTAAAAGAATATCAAGCTCTGCACCAACTTTTTCTGAGCCGGGAAGCTACATTAATAATGTTTCACAATTCTTTGTGAACATTATTGAAACAGACAACTAGCCCATGTCATCTCTTGATAAAAACCCCACCAACTACTCATTTTCTTCTCAACAAAAAAATGTTTCATATTTCAAGGGGACGCAACACATATGCTATCTGATTTTCATTTGGAAAATCTGGATATTGAAAAAGAAGGAAGTCGGCCCCACCTTTGCACTTCGGTTATGCACAATTGAGTCTGTGTTTAACTGTTGTTGTCTCAATGGTTTACACAATTTTGAGCCAAATAAAAGCAATCATCTGTGCTTAATTCTTTCAAACACTTGCACGAACACACAAGGAATATGTTTTCTTGTCATAACGTTCATAGAAATTTCTTTGTGGTGTTTGGATGATTGAATGGAAGACCTGGGGGAGTGAACATCACAAAAGCTCCTTTCCAATGTGTATTCGTTACACACAGTAACTTCGTGTTACTGACAGGCATCTTAACTGATTCATTTGTTGATTCAGGTGTTACATTCTGATTTGTCTGAATTTGAAAACATTCGGATAAATATCTCTTTGGATCGGCAGATAATCAGAGGCTCTTGTTAAAAGATCAATGGTCAGAAAAGATTTCAGAGACATTTCTTGTGAAAGTTTTGATGATTTCAATGCTCTATTCATCAAAAAGGGGGAGAAGTTATGTTGAAAGAAATGTCTGGAAAGAAAAGTTTGTATCAGATATGAGGAGAAGATCAAGAAAGTTATTGGAAACTGTTCAAGAATTGTTGGTTTGAAGAAAGTTTGTTGGAAGCTGAAAGTGAGAAGTTCAAAGATTTCTGAAAGCGAGCAAAGATAACTGAAATTTTCTTTGAAGATAATTTGCTAAAGCAAAAAGTGCTAAACCTGAAGATAAATTTCTTTCTGAAGTCTGAAAGAGGTGTCTACAACCTTAGGGGAGAATGTGTTTAAGCATAAAAAGGGGAGATTGTATTTCAAAGTTTAAGATGATCTGAATTGAGAGAAATTCACAAAGGGGGAGATAAATTTGTTGAAGACTTACAAAGTGAAAGATTGAATTGAAAAATCATTTTGAAGATGATCTTGAATCCAAAGGGGGAGAATGTTAGAGCATAAATATGTTGGATGCAAGATCATAGAAGACTGAAGGTCAAAGTTTAAGAAAGTCAAAGATAAAAGTCAACTCTCATTGTGAAGTCAAAGTCAAAGGTCAAAAGTCACAGTCTTGTGTTAGCTTTTCTTTGTAAGCGTGTATATTAGTTTTCTGTTATTAGATATATGACTAGCGTGTTAGAGTAGTTCGTGTAACAATCAGAACAGAGAACATTTCGCATTCTATAGAGAAAGTGTGTATACGAAATGTAAAATAAGATTTGTAATAACAGGTTAAGTTTCTAATCTGATAATTCATCTTGTTTGATTGTATTGAATCAGTAAGGACTTGAATCAGGGACATTATCAGAGTATTTATACCATCCTTCAACTGTTGCCTTTTCAGCTTTGAGAGCAGCGATATCTTGTTTGCATTCAATGATGATAATCTCATTGACAATGACTTGATGTTTTAAACTTCCCTAGAAAAGTTAGTTCCTTGATCCTTAAATGGCATTTTTCAAGCTGTTTAGTTAGATCAATATTTTTGTTTTCAGCTAATGTTTTGCCATTTAGTGCATTGTACAAGTCAATCGTCAGCACATAGACTACGTGAGGTCTTCTCAACTTTAGAACGAGAGGGATCGGTAGGGATTGATATCTAAAAGGAGATGAAGCTTGTGGATGGTCCAGATAGTTCTTCCACTTCTTCTTTAATCTCAGCCATGAAACATAGATTAGTGACATCCTATTCATCAGAGCTTGATTCTTCTGATTCAGCTCAGTCATGCTCTTCAGCGATAAGGCCTTTTCGCTATAAACTTTTTACTATCTGATCTTTTTCTTTTAGCTTAAGGTATTTATCATCGCTGGACTTAGATGAAGAAGGTTTGAAAACTTTTTTTGACCTGCATTCGCTGGGAAAATGGCCAATTTTCTCACAGTTGTAGCAAGTAGTAGTTGCCTTATCAATAGGTGTTGATTTAGGCTTGTCAGATAAGGAGAGGCTTATTTCTTCTAATATTTCTCTTTCTTGCAAATCTTTTAAAAGAGTTTGTCAAGAGTGCTAGAGATTCATCAAACTCTGAAAGATCAGTATCTAAAAGATCCTCTGAATCAGAATCTAACTCAGTGATACAGAGAGTAGATTGTTGAGATGGGATAATCTCTGAAGAGACTAAAGCAACAGGAGTGCTTTTAGAGTCTTTAGAATCTTTAACAATACTCTTCTTCAGTTGATCTGATTGCTCATAGTTGAGCAACATCCCATAGTGAGTACTGAGAGAAAGATGATTTAAGTCTTTGGTCAGCTTGAGACACATTGAATAACTGTACCAGCTTTCAGGAAGACATTCCAATAATTTATTCAGGACCTCGGAATTAGAATAGGTCCTACCAACAGTCAATGATTAAGCAGTTAAAGCGTTGGTGAACATCAGACAAAGATTATTCTTACCACAAATGAAACTTTCGTACTGTCTTACCAGGTTGATCTTTCGGTTTTCCTGGATTTCAGTGGTTCCTTCGTACTGAACACATGGAAAGCTTCATCAGGCAAAGCCATAGAGATAATGGTTTTAGCCTTTGCATCTAGTCCAACTTTCTTCTTGTCCACATCGCTCTATTGTCTTATTTTTTTGGGAGCATATCTTTCAGGGAAAGCGGTTGTGGTGGCAGTGGCAGGGACTACAACTATGATTAAAAAAAAGGTTCATAAGGTCCATTTACAACATATTAAGGTATAGTAGGATCTAGACCTTCTAGAAATAGAATCATTCGATTTTTCCAGAGAGCAAAGTTGTCCTGCTGAATCGAGGAGGTTTAGATAGTGAACCATTATCATAATAGTTTGAATTTGTGTTTAGTGCCATTTTTAAGAATAGCAAGAAAAAGAATAAATCGATATCTTGTTTATTGATTAAATAATCTGCTCTGATAACACTTATTGGTTCCAGAGGTGCTTAACAAGTTTGTAAAGGGGACGGGGTGTTGAATACAAACACAAATTTTTATGGTTTAGTAATTTGTTTATTGATAACTCAAATCACAATTTATAGTTTGTTGCGGAAAAAGATTAAGTAAAACCTAATCTAAACAAACTTAAGAAACACTAAGAGGTTTGCACTTAGAACAAGAGATAGAGGTTAAGATAATATAGAAAGCATGGGTTTCTATATGTGGTTCACTAAGAGAGAAGGGGTAGAAGGCAACACTTCAAAGTGATGTTTAACCTTTCTATTTATACCTTATGCATTAAATGCATGGTAACGGTACTTTACACGTGTTACTATTTGGTTGGTTGCATGCCTCTGACTTTTAGAGACATGCTTTTGGCCGAATGATGAATAGTTTAGTCTTCATAGTTGTTGTACAATTTGTACCAGAGGTATGTCTCCTTTGACACATTGTACTTTTGTGCAAGGATAAGACAAAAGAAACTTGGAGAGTAAGATTTGTGACCATTAATCATTGAGTGATCTTTCTTCATGGAATCTGAATTAAGGTCAACAATCGCTGAAGATTTTCTTCGTATTTCTATGTGTGTTGTGGACTTGTCTTGGTTTCACTGATATCCGCTTCAGATCATGAGTAGACTTGTCACTTGTTCATCAGCTTTGTCTTCGATGTCAACGATGAACGTCTTTGTCGTGAAACTTGTCTTCAGGGATTACATTTAACATAATACATTAGAAATCATCAGTGATACTGAACAGAATCAGTATATAATCCCGGATGGTGAAACACTAATACATACAGATGTTAAACATAATTTTGATTAAGTATTTATAAGGGTTTCTGTGTGTCCCTAATTGTGCAATTCAGATCAAGATAACAACAAGATTCACATTCAAATGCTCCATATTATAAAATTCAATCTCACAGTATACAATGCTCTTTCTCTCTGAATATTTTCCTCTCTATGCTATGAAATCTGTTTAAAGTGCTACACGCTTACAAAAACAACAAACACCTTATATACCTACAAGGTTTACAAAGATACGACAACTAAACTAGTTGACTTTCTTTTGAGCTTTGACTTTGACTTTAGCAATTGAGAGTTTGACTTGGGCCTTTAACTTTCAAACTAAATGATCTTTGATTCAACTAAATGTGCATTAACATTTTCATCATCAAATCACTGAGAGATTTGGATCAACATTAAGGATGAAATATATCCACATTCGGTATCAATTTTTGAGAGAAGTTATGAATGAAGTTGAGATTTGTAAGACGGAAGATCAAGTAAGGTATATTTTCACCAAGTCGCAAAGTGGACAAGTCTTCCAGAAAAATGTTCAAAGATTGGGAATAAGGAGCAAGTTTAATTTTGGGGAGGCGTTGTTAGCATAATAAATTAAGTTGCGTGTTTCTAGTATGTATTGGTGTCTAGGTTCATGTAACCACCTAGAAATATGAGAACTCTAGGAATTTGAAAGGTGAAAAGTCTTTTGAGTTTAATATAGTAGTAAATGTAGGAGTAACTGAATTACCTATAAATATCTTTCATTGTAAGTGTGAAGAGCATTGAGAAAAAGTAAAACTTAGAGTTCAAAGTAAAGAAGTTTATTCTATATCCATTCTCCATATTTGTTCTTTATTCAACAATAGAAATGTCATCTCTCAAATTAGCAAAATAAGATTACAATTCACAAACAGCAATACGATACATATATACGATCAACAAATGTGTACTACCAACAATAACTAACCACAGATACAAACATAATGACAATGATCAACACAACAAAAACAAACAACAACAATGTAAATTGAATGACAACATGAGATTTAACGTCATTCCACTATTAGTGTGATATTGT
Organism: Arctium minus; assembly: GCA_954870635.1. NCBI lineage: Eukaryota > Viridiplantae > Streptophyta > Magnoliopsida > Asterales > Asteraceae > Arctium > Arctium minus. The sequence continues at coordinate 59,668,786 of OX941088.1, read as the reverse complement.
ACAACCACAGGAAGAGAGGATTTGTATTTCAGAAAAGAATAAACCCAAATAGAAAGTGTTACGTTAGACTACAACAAAATTATGTTTATAAGATGCCATCAATTTCTAAGCGTCCTAATAGTAAGACTTCATTTAAGACAAAAAAAAAACTAAAGAGTCCTATCTAAAGGCATTGTAATAAGTATATAAAACACTTTTGAGCGTCTTAAGAAATTTTTTTGGACATTTTTAATACAAATCGTTACATTAGCTATTTGGCAGGACACGTTTGAAAAAGTGTCCTATAAACCCGTCTTTTTGTAGGACACTTTTTCAAATAGTATCATCTAAAATAGCTAATTCAAAAAATATTTTATAAAAATCTCCTAAAAAACTTGTTACGACGTCCAAAAGCGTCCTATAAACTTATTACAATGCCTGTAGATAGGACACTTAACTTTTCTGGTCTTATAAGTTAAGTTTTATAAAGCGGTCTAATAGGACACTTAGAAATTTTTAGCATCATATAAACTCAATTTTATTATAGTGTTACAACTATGCTTAAGTAGCTCGAGAACATTAGCAGCTTTCTAAAAACTAAAGGATGAGGTAGAAATGGTAAAATGAGTCATAATCGTCATTTTTATCGTTGGTCAAATGCCTTTAGAGCATCTCCCACAACTTCTCCAAAATGGAGATTTTTGAGATTTTTTGCTCCAACAGATTCTCCAAAACGAAGAAACTATGAGAGAGATAATGAAAATCTCCAAATTGGATTACATATGAAAGAAATGATTTTTTATTCATTCTACCAATGAAATTGCTTTAAGTTAAATGTTTAGGAGACATAAATAATATTTTATGAGTTGTACTGAATATTTTAATAATATAATTAATTATGTAATCTCCAAAATAAAGAATCTATTAGAGATGAATGTAACATCTCTCGTCCCCGTGGTCCGGAACGGGCGATGTCACTAACGGGACTTAATATAAATACACAACTAATTCAGAGCTACTAATAAACTCTAAACTTATATTACAGACTTCTAAAACATATTTTACAGTCCAAAATATTATACTTCAAAAAGTATTTATAAACTTAGAACGTTTATATAATAAGGCAAGTCTAGGAACTCCAAAATTTCATGCTCGATCTCAAGTCTCATACCCATAAGCGTCACTTCGAACTTGTCGTGTCAGAAAACAAAAACATGATTGAGGACAGATATCAGTGAATTGATTATAATATAAATTCATAAATAATAATAAACACATCGATAACAAAGCGGAAGACTTAAAAATTCAATTGAAAAAGTTCATGAAACTCAAGTTCATAGTTCATTTTATTTAAAAGAAACGTTTAATAATATTCAAAAGCAACAATACACATTAACTTCAAAACGTAATATAAATAAAGTTTTTCAATTCCGTTCATGGGGTGGCCAAATCACACGAACTATTGGGTCAGCATATGGGCACACACACCTACGGTCACATGTTTTGTGGATAAAAGTGCTACGATTGATCTATCCGCCCTGGAGCCAACAAAGTCGGCCTAGTCCCTAGATTCGGGTTCATGGAAGCCACTATTGGGCCTAACTCTGGTGAACCAAGTTCACCTGCAAGACGCCATGAATACAAAGCCGCCATAGATTGCATCCCAAATAATGTGCCCATTAATTGGGTTGTTCTAAAAACAACGAAAACTAAACATATGTCACTTACCCGAATGACGCTCATAAAAATCAAATTCAATATAGTTCACAAGTTCCATAACTAATTTCATACAAGATACATTTTAATGAAACCCTAGAAGGTTCAAACAAATGATTCAATAAACTAAAATCAATGTGTATGTGCGTATAATTACACATTTGTTGATCACGTTCATTTGATCAATTACAACAAGGCGGTGAACCACCTTTAGGAAGGGTCAATACAACAAATAGTTGCCCACGAGTCAAAGGAAGTGAAATCCATACTTTAACAAAATGATATGTGATCAAGTGAGACTCACGACGAAGTTTAACTCGTTCGATTTCATATTTAAACCATGAATTATTATTACTCGCATAACATAAAACTCACACCGTAATTATTCTAATAATGTACGTAGTTTCAAAAGGTATTTAAGATACTTAAATTTAAAAAGGGACAGCCCGATACTCATTGCGAAACTAAACTCGACACCTCGTCAATTGCGATTTTGCCCCTCCACTTTACAGCTTATGTACCTCTTCTTTTCGAGCATTTTTGTCCTACTTAGAGGCCAAAATAGATTATAATGTCTAAATGAAAGTTGTTCTACGACCCCTTATGGTTCTAATAGAATTGGAATAACCCCATTTCGACCATCCATCGATTTTATAGAAATTTTACAAAACACAAGGATTGATCCAGAGTACACTGTGATATGTCCCAAAAACACCAATTTTTGAGCCACTTAGAGTCACAACTGGGTTTGAGGAACTTCATAAGAGTTGTAGTATGCATTTAGTTCGTTCTACCTTTTAAATTTGAGTTCATTCGGACATACAGTTTGTGAATTATGCACAGTTAAAGAAGTTGACCTGCATATATCCTAACGTCCGATTTCCAGTTTTTCCCGATTCACTTTTATGATCCAAACTTATTTTTAGTCAATTAAACATATTTTAAATATAAATTAACATACTAAACATCAAAATGGAGTCGAATGGTTATCATCCTAAGTTTAATCATGAATGTTTTCTCTCTTAGGCATTTAATCAAACAATTGGTGTGCGGTTAAACATATAGATACAATTTTACCATTTTTATTCCACACTTTACCCTTTTTCAATTTTGACAAAACCAAACATTTTACACATGTAGTTTATCACAACTTAGTCATTCCCAATCATAATCTACCAATCAATTTCAACTACCCTAACATACCAACTTAAATAGATTAAGAAGAAATTTATACCTCTAGGAAGCAGTGGCGAACCTAGGATTTTAGGTGAGCGGGTGCACAAACGAAAATCTTAAGAAATTGTTGCCGATGTGTTTTTAGTCGAATTCCCCTATTGGGGTGCTTTTTATGTTTTTGGTTGATTTTAAGGGATTTTTTAAGCTTTTATGTTGATTTGAGGGATTTTTTGGGTTTATTTTATTGATTTCAAGAGATTTTTTCGATTTTTTGGTTGATTTCGAGAGTAAATTTTGGTTTTTTTGGAACTTGTGCACATTTCACCCCTCAAAAACATATATATCACAGAGCATCCCCTGTACTTGAGCGGGTGCACCTTACGTACTGAAAAAGATTTCACCCTTACGTAACGAACTTGAGCGGGTGCACGAGACCCCCTTAGGAAGGGTAGGTCTGCCCTGCTAGGAAGGACTTGAAGAGTGGATTCCGAATATTAATTGTATAGTTGTTTCCTTCAACAATTTGATAGAAATTTTAGAGAGAAGTAATAGGGTTTTAGAGAGAGACATTAAGATGGCAGTGAGGATTGAAATGAAAATGGAGACGATGGTTATGTAATTTACTCTTATGATAGATTTTTTTTTTATAATTATAAAGAATTTGGTGGTTTGACGAATTATTATGGCCTCCCCTCGATCCTAATCCAATCCATGGGGGCCAAAATCATGGTCTCATCCACCTACGCGATATCATCTGGTTCGTGTGTCTGCTACTAGCCATATAGTCATCGAACTTTTCGGCATGCTGGTCACTACACCCGACAGAGCTACTGTTGCCCTTGAGAGTCTGTCCACCGGAGCTACAACCTCGTGCGATCTCTATCTAATAAAGAATAAAATAATCTCAATTCTGCAATGTACAAACACAAATATATAACCATTGTGAATTAAGCATATATAATGAACACAAGCTAACCATCAGACGAATGATCAAATAAAAAGTTCCATATTAGTTATCTGAATCACCATCTATGTTGAACCGAACCTAGCCTATAATCAATAATTCATCTATGTCTTCCAATATGATTTCAGCCTCTCGAAATTATGCAAAGTAACATTTTCATCTAATTAAACACGTTATGTGAAGAACAAAGATAACCCCAAAAATCTCAAAACATTCAAGTCGTTGATGTGTAGTTAATTGAGAATTTTAGATGAATCACAATGCCTATATTAATAAACTCGAATATTATCAAAATTCCATTGAAATGGGTCAAAATATTCAACTAACACTCATGTACAAATTATGTTATACATAAACAACTTCAAATGTGCATGTCTGCTTGAAAATGCAGTTAACAAGCAAAAGTTGTGTGGTATTTGGCTGATATAGACATGGCATGTTAGACTATCATCAACAATCTTAAGCAATCCAATCCAATCCAATCTTTTATAGGTAAAACACTAAGTAAAATAAAAAAAAAAAAGAAAAGAAGAAAGAAATGGATTAAGTGAATAGTTTACAATCTAGATCACAATCCAATATTGGATTGTGATATTTTTTTTATTTTTTAATTAAATCTTCTTGCCACATGTCAACATATCATTGGTTAACTTTATATTTTTTATGGATAAATCTTATCATATTAAAAAGATGAGTTTAACAAAAAGATAAAAAACTAAAAAATATACCAACATTCATATTTTTCATTTCCCTACAAATAGAGACAAATATTGACATATTTTCATCACACCAATATTTCTCTCTATTTTCAATTATAAGTTTTTTTAATTAAGATTATGTTTTAAAGTATCAAATAGTTTAAAATGTCTACTTTTTATATGCAAGAACAATAAAGAAAAAAATTATAGATATGATAAAAATATTAAAAATTAATATTTTAAAAAAATATTTGAGATTGGATTTGATCACTAATAAAGGTTAAAAAATATGAGATTGAATTGGAATTAAAGATTGAGTGTGTGGAAGAGAGAGATATTAATTTTTTATTAAAAATTGGGTTGGGTTGGATTGGATTGTCGATGGTGATAGTGTTATAGCCAAATTAACCAATATCCACAATCTATAGAATGAATGATACCATCAATCCTAAGTCCTAACATGCTATATGCTTGAGATCTGTATCCACCCATGAGAACTATTAAGATAAACTTGTTTTCATTCCAGTAAAATGCTTGTCATCCTTTAATAATGATTATACATGCTTAATGTTGTTTCTAGTGATCCTTTTATTACTTTCTTGAAGTAGTACCAATACTGATTATAGATATTATATCTAATTATTGTTTACCGGAAATGGTACACCATTATTGGTCACTTTCTGGATAAATGTTTAAGGTGGAACCAAAGTAAGCGAGGATATATGAGTTGTTCGAATGATACCATTATTGAATAAATGTTTTTTTCAATCTGTGTGGCATAAAGCATTCTTCATCTCTTATTGGAAACTAATTAAGGATTCAAGTAATTGGGAAATTACATTATGTTTTGAAAATCACCAACCTCTGTAATTTACTTAGAAATTATAAGAGATTGGAAATATGTGGTCATTGGATGATTTCAATCTTTATTTGTTAACCAATCTTCGACGTCGGCGTGCCTTAACTAAAGAAGAAAGGTTGAATCATGCTCATGCATAACTCAAAAATGTTATCGAACGTGCTTTTGGTGTATTCCCAATTTTGAAGCATATAGCCCCTTATCCTTTTCGAATACAAAGAAACATTGCATTTGCTTGTTTCACAATCCATAAATTTATAAGAAGTTGCAATATGAAGATCAATTATTCACGGATAATTACAACGAAAATCATATGTTCATTAATGAAACACAAGAACAAATCGAGGGAGGCGACGAAGAAGAGATGGATGCAACACCTTGGTCCCAGACAATGAGTACATGACTAATTTGTGTGATGAGTTTGCAAATAAATTGGTGGTAAATGTTGCAAATTATATGTTGTACACTAAATATTGTGTTTGAACTTGCATTTCATATGAGGTTTTGTTAGGCCAAAACTTGAAAAATTATTGTTATGTTTGTTTGGATTGAATGATATCATGTATTGTCTTGGACCATTAATTATTTTCTACTTTTCATTCAGATTGTGAAATATTGATTTTCATTCACCGCAAGACTAGGGGTAAAATGGTAATTTTACGACATTGTTGATTCAAAACAGTTTTCACACAATCATTTTCTTTCTGACACTAAATTATACAAAGCCTCTTAATCATTTTAGTCACTTAATCATCAAGACTAAAATTAATCGTATTACTAACGGCAGAAACAGTCAGTAAACCGTCAGAAACAATTAGCGACGGTTTTCTGATGAGAAAAGACCGTCGAGAAGTTGGTCGGTAATATTTAGCGACGGTTTACAATACAACTATCGATAGCTAACCGACGGTTCCAGTTACCGATGGATTTCCGGCGGGGTCCATTAGCGACGACTTTCTGACTGTTCATAAACGATGGTTTTTCGACAGCTAATATTATTGACGGCTTTCCGACTGTTTTTAAAAAAACTGTTTAACTTTTATCGACGGTCTCCCCGTCGGTAGAGCCATCGATTTTTTGAATTTTTATTTAAATTTAAAAAAACCATATTTGCTGCATTTTAATATTGTTATATATATATATATATATATATATATATATATATATATATATATATATATATATTATAACACTGCATATAAAATGTCAAGATCCATTCATATTCCAAAAATTCACATAAAAATTCGTACATATATCCATGCAAATCCATACATATATCCATAAAAATCCTACATATATCAAATACATACATATATCAAACCCACACCATCGTCAGATCCTACCAGAAAAGGGGGATCACGAGCCATACATATATCAAATCCATGCCATCATCAAATCCTACCAGAAAGGGGGGGGGGTCACGAGAAGTGGGGTCATTGCAAGGCGGTGGTGGATATTGTCGAGCTAACATTGCCTCGATAACTTTTTGCCATCATCAAATCCTCCTCACGCCGAGTGTTCTCCTCTCTCTCTCTCTCTCTCTCAACCGGTCGCTCCTCTTCTGTTTTCTGAAGCTTCTCTTTTAATTCTTGCACCTACATAAATGAAACGCATAATGAGTAAATTGACATGTTTTAATTAAATAAGAAAATAAAAAAGAACAAAAACTTATCCTTGCTTGAACTGGAACCGGCATACGATCTACCGGTACTCAACCCACTTGACAAACCAGTTACCACGTAGCTCCGGTCCCAACACATACCAATGTCGAACATCTTACCCCTTTTCCTTCCTCCCGCACAACGCTCACAAACTTCAATATCTCCAAGTGGATGGGTACTCGTATTAGGTCTGTCATTCTTAATCAATTTGCGTTGATAGTCATCCTACGATAAATGATTACAAATTAAAAATCATTTAGCATAACAATTGTAAATTTAACATATCCATCCATGTACAACCTATTTTAAACATTTAACATAATAAATGAACTTGATAACTCCATCCACTAAACTAATTTGTATGTCATATAAGACGTGCTAACCTAAAACAATATGAGTATTCGAAATGACTTGTTCATCTTGAAAACTAACGAAAAAGTAGTTACTAGCCACAAAATTTTCATCTCTTGAGGTAACAGACCCTGACGACTCCCACGACCCTTTGGTCTTATGGGTCATTTCAAACATCTCCACGTTGTTGGTACGTGGCCCTCCGCTTGCACCTACAAAGTTCGATAGATCTATTAATTTAGTCACTAATAAAACAAAATAAGGTCTTAAACATGATTAAAATTATGTTAACTTAAACGCCATCTAGTTGTGACCTAGAAATGGAACCCCCAGTATGTTTGGACACCACTTCCTCATGCACTGTAACATTCTAAAACTCAACGGATAAAATTCTTAAATTCGGTAATATAACGTCTAAAATACGAAGATCCAAACACTCTGTAATTGAAACTTTCAAAAGAATCACAACCCAATATTCTACACAACTAAAACCCTAGATAATCGGGTTAGTTTGTATCGCAAGGTTTGCAACAAATAACGGGACATCAAAAATACAACGACCTACTTAATCTAAGATTAATTTCAATTTAGATATGGGCGTTGCAAAACCATTAAGAGATCTCTTCACAAAATTCCCCCAAAAGACCGGCACTTCAAGATCGCCTAGGTGCTCGGTAGTCAAGCCGACATCCTAAATTCCTCCACGGGTAGGATCTGTGAGGAAATCAACAACCACATCAAGTGTTAGGACAAGGCCAAGTGAGATTCCACTGTTACAACAATTATAACATAAAGATATAAACAATAATTATGTTACCGAACTCCAATGCCTTACTATTTACGTTCCACCGCGTCCAAGTTCCCACGACCTGAACAGTTATTAATACAAGAGATAACCCCTGACATTCCGGGGGAGACCCGTTTCCATCGGGGTGACATATACACAAAGGTGGAGTCACCCACTATGGTAATGGATTACACCTCATGCTCCGATCTTAGTTCCCATGCCATATCGACATCACAACCTCAAACCGTATTTACTGCCTTTATTGCCTACTCCGTCGAGTTACACCTCAAGGACATACGAACATTATTGCCTATCCATATCTAGACGAGTTACACCTCAAGGATCCAAGATCCCTTATTGCCTACTCGCTAGTAATCTACAATACTTATTACAAAGTACCAATATTGAACAACTACCACCTCGTGCACAAGGAGTAGTGTTCTCATTTTTATCAGGTGATCACCATTTGATAAATAATTATAACATCATATGCACCATTTTCCCACATGTAAAACAAGTACTTCCTTATTTCTCATAATATCACATTCTTCATAATTTAATACATGTAATTACATCTCCATATTATCCTTACATCATCTCTTCATAAAGTTATGAGTAGTTGGATTTAAACCATGACAATAGTAGTTTCCTCATGAGCTCAACATATAAGCATGAAATATAGAACATATAACCCACATAGTTACTACTAAAGAGATTATTAAAGTCTACTAAACATACTCACCCCTATTGGGTTCATAAAGTTGAGAATCCCACAAGTTAGGTTACAAAACTCAAACAAGTAGCACATAGGAGTAATGTAGGATAAAACCATGGTAATAAGCAAATAATAGAGCATAAAGGAAAGATAACTCACATACTAGGGTTTGTAAGAAAACCATAAAATGGTGGTAGAGTCTTGAGGTTGAAGATGGAGAAGGAGATGGTAGGTTCTTGCACCCTAGCCTTCCAAAGCTCCAACTAATAGACCCAAACTTGAGATTTTGAAGGGGGTTGAGCAATAAATGACCCTAGATCGATATTAATGAAGAAGGAGGAGATGAAAGGAGTATTTGAGAGAAAATTTGCAATAAATGCAAGAAAAGCCGATTTTCCCCCTTTTTAGACAATCAGGTGGTCCCGCTCGGGTTACATCGCGACTAGACCCGCGCGGCAAGTCGCGCCGTGCACTGGATGCGCTTAAAGGCAGTGTTCCGCGCGGCTAGTGGCGCGGCTTAACCAGCGCCCTAACTCGTGCGGCGCACTGTGTGTCCTCAAATCCACTATTTCCAACTTCTAGAATTAATCCACATTAGACTCGAATTTGAGGCACGGATAAACATAACTTCTAAATAACGATTTAAGCAACGATTAAGCTAATAATACTTACACCAAAATTGGGGTGTTACAATCCTCCTCCACTAGAAAAAGATTTCGTCCCTGAAATCTCATGCTAAGCAAAAAGATGAGGGTACCGACCCATCATATCCTCCTCCGCTTCCCACGTCACATTCGCGCCTCGATGATGTTTCCATTGAACCTTCACCATCTCCACCTCTCTATGGTGAAGTTTCTTCATCTCTCTATCCAGGATGGCTTCCGGCTCCTCAACACAACGGTTATTGTCCACCCGAATTTCGGACAAAGGTATGAAATTTTCTTCTTCCGCTAAACACTTCTGTAGGTAGCAAATGTGGAAGGTTGGGTGGATTCCACTCATCTCAGGCGGTAGATCAAGCTTATAAGCTTGGTGTCCCACACGTTCAATGATAGGAAAAGGCCCGAGGAAACAGGGGCTAAGCTTCCCTCGTTTTCCAAACCTTATAATCCCTTTCCAAGGCGACACTTTCAACATGACTCAGTCACCCACTTGGAATTCCATCGGACGCCGCTTCTTGTCCGCGTAACTCTTTTGGCGATCTTGAGCCGCCTTCAAACGCTCCCGTATCCCCTTAACCATGTCCGTCGTTTCTTGTACTATTTCCGGTCCAACTAACTGTTTCTCACCTGCTTCAAGCCAACAAGCTGGCATTCTACATTTTCGCCCGTATAACGCCTCGAACGGTGCCATTCCCAAACTCGAGTGATAACTATTATTATAGTCAAATTCCACCAATGGAAGATGAGAGACCCAATTTCCCCCAAAGTCAATCACACACGATCGCAACATGTCCTCCAACGTTTGAATTGTCCTCTCCCTTTGTCCATCCGTTTGAGGATGGTACGTCGTGCTCAATTTTACCTTCGTTCCCAATTCTCTTTGAAAGGCGTTCCAAAAATGGGAAGTGAAACGACTGTCTCAGTCAGACACAATGGACAACGACACCCCATGCATCGAGACCACCTTATTGATGTAGAGTCTCGCTAGCATGTCCAATGGTAACGTTTCCCTCATGGCTAGAAAGTGCGTGCTCTTCGTCAACCGATCCACTATCACCCAAATGGTGTCGTGGCTCTTCAACGTCTTTGGTAACTTCGTCACGAAGTCCATTGTGATGTGATCCCACTTCCATTCTGGCACTTCCAAAGATTGCAAACTCCCATACGATCGCTGGTGTTCGGCCTTCACTAACGAGCAAGTAAGGCATTTCTCCACATAGTATGCCACATCCAACTTCATCACGGGCCACCAGAAGTTCAACTTTAGGTGTCTATACATTTGTTTCTCCCGGGGTGAATAGAATATCTCGATTTGTGCGCCTCTTACAAGAGTAGTTTTCGGCATCCTCCCAACTTGGGTACCCAAACTCGTCCTTGGAAGAGTTTCAATCCTCTACCATCTTCCGTCAGGCTAAGGTGTTGCTTCGTTATCGCTTCATCTTTGAGATTCGCCTCAAGTAGCGCCTCGACTTGAGCGGCTTTTATCATTTCCATGAGATTTGAGATAATCTCAATCCTTGCCAATGAGGTTTTCACTGTTCCACTATACTACTTCCGACTTAACGCGTCTGCCACCACGTTTGCTTTGCCTAGGTGATATTGAAGCTCGCAGTCGTAATCCTTCAACAATTCTAACCATCTTCTTTGACGAATATTTAACTCTTTGTGGTCGAAAACGTATTTCAGGCTTTTGTGATCGGTGTAGAGCGTACATTTTGTACCGTACAAGTAGTGTCACCACAACTTCAAGGCGAACACTACCACCGTTAACTCGAGGTCATGCGTCGGGTAATTCTTCTCATGTTCCTTCAATTGCCTTGACACGTAAGCTATCACTTTACCTCTTTGCATGAGGACGCAACCCAACCCCATCTTGGATGCATCACTATAAACGACAAAGTCTTCTGTCCCCTCCGGTAGGGATAAAATTGGAGCTTCACACAATTTCCGTTGCAGGGTACGGAAAGCTTTCTCTTGAACCTCAATCCAAGCAAACTTCACATTCTTTCGAGTCAAAGCGGTCAATGACGAGGCGATCTTGGAGAAGTCTTGGATAAACCTTCGGTAATTGCCGGCGAGTCCCAAAATGCTTCGGATCTCGGTCGAGCTTCTCGGAGGCTCCCAGTTCATCATCGCTTCGATCTTGGAAGGATCTACTTTTACTCTTTCTCGAGTCACCACATGAGCTAGAAATTGCACTTCCCGCAACCAAAATTCACACTTAGAGAACTTAGCATAAAGCTTCTCCTTCCTTAGAACCTCTAACACTTCTCTCAAATGTTGCTTGTGCTCCCCTTCATCCTTAGAGTATACTAAAATGTCGTCGATGAACACTATGATTGACCGGTCTAGAAATGGTCGGAAAACACGGTTCATCAAGTCCATGAATATTGTCGGTACATTCGTCAATACGAAAGGCATGACTAAGAACTCGTAATTCCCATACCGAGTCCTAAAGGCTGTCTTCGGAACATCTTCTTCTCGAACCTTCACTTGATGATACCCCGAACAAAGATCAATCTTGGAAAAGCATCTGGCCCCTTGCAGTTGGTCGAAGAGGTCATCTATCCGGGGTAGTGGATATTTATTCTTGATGGTCACCTTGTTCAATTCCTCGTAATCGATGCACATATGCATCGATCTGTCCTTCTTTTTCACAAAGAGTATCGGGGCTCCCCACGGAGACGAGCTCGGTCTCACAAATCCCTTATCATGCAACTCTTGAAGCTGGGACATCATCTCTTGCATTATGGTTGGCGCCAGACGATACGGTGCTCGAGCAATTGGCGCCGCTCCCGGAATTAGGTCGATCCGAAATTCCACTTGTCGATCGGGAGGCAAGCCTGGTAGATCGTCGGGAAACACGTCCGGAAACTCGTTGACAATCTTCACGTCTTCCATCCTCTTATTTTCTGCTTTGGCATATACCACGAAGGCTAGATACGATGGGTACTTCTTCGCCAGACATTTCCTCGCTTTGATGGATGAGATGATAGCCACTTCATGTTGGGAACTGAAGAAAAACTCAAGTATGGTTAATGCTGCTAGTTCAAAGTTACTACTGCTAGAAGACTTAAAGGTTAGTACTGCTGAGTGTTACTACTGCTAGTACTATTAATACTGCTAGTCAAAGTTAGTGCTGCTTGAACAAAGTTAGTACTGCTTAGCTAGTTAGTACTGCTAGTGGTTAGTACTGCTTAGTAGTTAATGCTGCTAGAAGGAAGTTAATGCTGCTGAAGATTAATACTGCTTATGTGATGAAGATTCGTATGAAAGGATATACATGGAAGCTTAGAGATATACATAGAAGATATACTGAAGATATTTTATTTATTGTAATTATCTTTGTATTCAGTATATATATTGTATTGTTTAGAATAGAGAGATAACTTTTAGTTTTAATTCTTTTAGAGAAAAACAACCTCAAGGCATAGATCCTAATTCTAGAGAAGTAGAATTCGTATTGGTGAGCCTGTTCATCAATATTGAGGTTGAGTGAGTAATCTTGTAACTTCAAAGCATTCAATAAAAGCTTACAGTTTGTTATTCATATTTTCTGTGTTGATTTACTGTTTCATAAAATATCAAAGTGTTATTCCGCAAACTTCTTTGATATTGTTTCTGAGAATTAATTCTTGTTGAGAATTCGATCCTGACAAGTGGTATCAGAGCCAAACTCTCTCAGAAACAGTTATTCATCATGGAAAATCTTACAGAATCAAGCAGTACTTTGGTCTCAAAAGTTCCAATGCTTAGATCCAATGAATTTGACATGTGGAAGATCAGAATCAAGCAATATATTCTCCTCACAGATTACTCTATGTGGGACATCATTGAGAATGGCCCATCTGATGAAGGAAAGATTGGTGAAGATGGCAAAAGAACCCCTCCAAAGACAGATGCAGACAGGAAGACAAGGCAGACAGAGATGAAAGCCTTGAGCACACTGCTCTTGGCCATTCCAAATGAGTATCAACACCAATTCTGCAATTGCACTGATGCACAGATGCTCTGGAATGCTCTAGAGAAGAGATTCTCAGGTACCAAAAGTACCAAGAGAAATCAAAAGGCAATCTTAAAGCAACAGTATGAAAACTTCATCTCAACTAAGAATGAGTCCATGACTCAAACTTTCGACAGGTTTAATAAACTAATTGGTAAACTAGCTACTATGGGAGTACAGATTGATCAAGATGATGTGAACAGAAAGTTCTTAAGGTCCCTTGGAGATGAATGGACCATGTACACTGTGTCATTCAGACAGAATGATCAGTTGGAAGAAAAAGAACTTGATGATCTGTACAATGATCTTAGAGTATTTGAAGCTGAGGTGGAGGCAAAGAAGAAGCCCTCTGGATATATTCATAATGCTGCACTCCTATCAGCATCAATTGATTCTACTGCTAACCCTGAATCAGTTAATGCTGCTAATGGAACAAATCAAGATAAAGGCACTGATTCTGTGTTTGAAGCCTTTCTTTCTAATCATGGAAATTCCTCTTTGATTAATGATGACTTAGAACAACTCCATCCCGATGATCTGGAAGAGATGGATATTAAATGGCAGATGGCCATGCTCTCCATGAGGGTTAAGAAATTTATAAAGAGGACTGGAAGAAACAACTTCTCCCAAAGAAGAGAAGATGGAGTGGGGTTTGATAAATCAAAGGTAGAATGCTACAAATGCCATCTGAAGGGACATTTTGCTAGAGAATGTAGAAGTGGAATGTCTCACAACAACAACCATCAACAAGCTCAATCTGGAAGCTTCAATAACAACAGAAACTCTGCTCAAGCCCTTGTTTCTCAACAAGGAATGGGGTTTGATTGGAGTGATCAAGCAGAAGAAACTATTCAGAATCAAGCTCTTATGGCTAAAGTATCTGATCTCCCATCTGAGGTAAGTTCTAATCTCTGCTCTAAAACTTGCATAGACACTGTTAAAAGGTACAGGGATCACAATCAGAAGATGAGTGATGACCTTAAGAGATTAGAAAAAGATATAAAAGACTATGTAAGGATTGTAGAGAGATTTGAAGATCAGATCAAAGGTTTTCAAGCCAATGAACTACAACACTCATATGACACCAATTATTGGCAGTGGGAGAAAAAGGATTTAGAACTTAAACTGACCAAATCTAAAGAGGAGAGTGAAAAACTGAAAGAGGAGCTAACCAAGGTTAAGCTTGATGTAGAAAAGTTTTCCAATGCTTCTAAAGCAATGGACTCTTTACTACAAAATCAGATTCATGATAAGCTGAGAAGAGGAATTGGGTACAATGAAACACCTCCACCATATAACAACAATTACATTCCTCCTACTTCAGACCTGTTAGACACCAAAGATAGAAAGGACTTGCCTGAGGGAGCCACTGAAATAGATCCCTTAGATGAGGTAGTTGTTGAGGATAAGACTGAGAAAGAGGTTGGCAAGAGTAAGGAGAACAAGGTGAGTGGTGAGATTCCTCTAGAGAATAACATTATCACCAATGATGATTGTGGAAGGGCTTGGATCAAATCCAAGGACATAGAGAAGACAGAGGGAAAGTCTGGTAAGGTCCATTACAAACAGACCACAGTTGTGAATCCAGGTCCTTGCAAACAGTGTGCATGTAAGAAGAATGAGCCCCAAAAACAGGACAAAAAGAGGGGAAATCAAAGAAACTGGAATAACCAGTGGGCACAAAAACAAGGAGTTGATCTGAGTAAAATCAATAGACCAAAACCTTGTTTTATCTGTGGCAAATTGAATCATCTTGCAAAATTCTGTTATTTCAATCCTATGATACAAAGGATGAATTTCCAAAGATCCATGCAAAAACCCTTTGGTTATAAGAAAATTGAAAAGTATCATGTGGCTAAGAAAACTGTTAAAACTAAAAGCCACATGAAGAAAAAGTCTGTTAAAGAAAGTGTCAATATGTGGATTCCTAAAAGCACTAAAACTGTTAGTACTGCTACCACAAATAGTGTTGCTGACAATGATAGTGCTGCTAGAAGTAATACTACTGCTAACAATGTTAATGCTGCTAACAAGGTTAGTACTGCTAAACCTGTTAGTACTGCTAAACCTGTTAGTACTGCTAACTCTGTTAGTACTTCTAAGGTTAGTACTGCTTCTAGTGTTGGTTCTGCTAAGCCAATCATATTGACAAAGTACTCTAATAAAGAGTGCTCTGAGTTTAAAAACCTCATTAAAAAGGAATGTAAATACTTTGATGAGAAAGGGAGACCCAAGACCACTTTTGCTTGGGTCCCCAATCATACTAATTGATTTATTTAATGTGCAGGGCAACCAACAGCTCAAGGGAAAGAGCATATGGCATGCTGATAGTGGTTGCTCTAGGCACATGACTGGCAACATGTCATGCCTTCAGGATTTCAAGCATATTAATGGAGGACATGTTGCATTTGGAGACAATCTTACTGGTGGTAAGATAAGTGGAAAAGGTAATGTCACCAAAGGTAAGATGACATTTGAGGATGTCTACTATGTTGATCAATTAAAGTACAACCTGTTAAGTGTATCACAGGTTTGTGACAAGCAACATAGTATATTATTTACAAATACTGAGTGTATGATCCTTGCTCCAGGGTTCAAGGTAGTTGATGAAAGCATGATACTACTTAGAACTCCAAGGAAGGACAATGTTTACTGTCTTGATTTGGACAATGTTGATAGTGATTCATCTTTAAATTGTCTTGTTTCAAAAGCTTCTATAGATGAATCCTCCCTTTGGCACAGAAGGATGTGTCACATGAATTTCAAGACTATGAACAATCTTGTTAAAAATAACCTTGTAAGAGGGTTACCTTCAAAAGTCTTTTCATGTGATGATCATTGTGTTGCTTGTCTTAAAGGCAAACAACACAAAACTTCTCATAAGACCAAAGAGTTAAATTCTGTTTCTACTTGTCTCCAGTTATTGCATATGGATCTGTTTGGTCCTACAAATGTTATGAGTATAGGCAAGAAATCTTACTGCTTAGTTATTGTTGATGATTACTCCAGATTTACTTGGGTATATTTTCTAAGGACTAAGGATGAAACAAGTGGTCTTATCAAATCCTTTATTCTAAGAATTGAAAACCAAACTAATCAAAGAGTAAAAGTCATTAGATCAGATAATGGAACTGAGTTTAAAAATCATGATCTAAACACCTTTTGTGAAGAAAAATGTATTGAGAGGCAATATAGTGCTCCTAGGACTCCTCAACAGAATGGTATGGCTGAAAGGAGGAATAGAACACTAATAGAGGCTGCTAGATCTCTGTTGGCTGATTCAAGATTGCCAATTACCTTTTGGGCTGAAGCAGTTAATACTGCTTGTTATGTCCAAAACAGAGTTCTAGTGGTCAAGCAAAAGAACAAGACCCCATATGAGCTTTTAAATAAAAGAAAACCTTTTATTGGTTTCTTCAAACCTTTTGGGTGTCCTTGTACAATTCTAAATACCAAATCTCACTTAGGTAAGTTTGATAGCAAAGCAGATGATGGATTTCTTGTTGGATATTCATCTCAGAGTAAGGCCTACAGAATATTTAACTCTTCTTCTAGAATAATTGAAGAAAGTGACAATGTCAAATGCAATGAGAGCACACCAAATCCTGTTGGATCTGGACCTCAGTGGCTATTTGACATTGATTCACTAACTAATTCTTTTGGTTTCAGTAGTGATGATTCTACAGGAACAGGATGTGGAGGATCAGGGATCACACAAGTCTCAGAAAGTATATCTAAATCTGTGATATTTCCCATACCCACAGTGAATTCTGTTGAAGACTGTGAAAAGGAATCATTTACTGGACCAAATCAGAGTGAAGAAGAAACTAGAGATGAGGAGACTCCAGAAAGTAAAGAATCAGAAGTGGCATCTGAAAACACTTCAGTTGAGTTGCATGACTCTAATCTAGAGGCTGGACTGAATGAAGAACCTAGTCATAACACAAGAGTTCAAAAGAATCATCCTCCACAGCTGGTAATAGGAGATATCTCTTCTCCTATGATGACTAGACATCAAAGCAGGCTTCAAGAAATGCAAGATCAACAGCATACAGTCCTTTCTTGTTTTCTATCCCAGCTTGAGCCTAAAAAGGCACATGATGCTATGAAAGAATCTAGCTGGATAGAAGCAATGCAAGAAGAACTGTTACAGTTCAAGCTACAAGATGTATGGGATCTAGTAGACCTTCCTAAAGGTCACAGAGCAATTGGCACAAAGTGGATTTTCAGAAACAAGAGAGATGAAAGAGGTATTGTCATAAGGAACAAAGCAAGGCTGGTGGCTCAAGGCTATACTCAAGAAGAGGGTATAGATTATGAAGAAGTTTTTGCACCTGTGGCTAGGATAGAAGCAATCAGACTATTCCTAGCCTATGCTTCTTACATGAACTTCAAAGTCTATCAAATGGATGTAACAAGTGCTTTTCTCTATGGATCAATTGAAGAAGAAGTATATGTCTGTCAACCACCAGGGTTTGAAAACCCAAGCTATCCAAACAGGGTATACAAATTAAAGAAAGCACTCTATGGACTACATCAAGCCCCAAGAGCATGGTATGACACTCTGTCATCCTATCTCTTGGAAAATGACTTTGAAAGAGGAGTCATTGATAAGACTCTATTTATCAAAAGAAAGAAGAAGGATATCTTGCTGGTCCAAATATATGTTGATGACATTATTTTTGGATCTACAAGAAACAACATGTGCAAGGAGTTTGAGGATTTAATGCATCAAAGGTTCAAAATGAGTTCCATGGGGGAACTTACTTTCTTCCTTGGACTCCAAGTTCAACAAAAGTCAGATGGCATTTTCATATGTCAATCCAAGTATGTGCAGGATATTCTAACCAAGTTTGGTTTCTCAGAATCAAAACCTGCCAGCACACCTATGGAAACACACAAGCAGATCACAGCAGATCTTGAGGGGGAGGATATGGATGTGCATCATTATAGATCCATGATTGGCTCTCTCATGTATCTCACAGCATCAAGGCCAGACATAATGTTTCCAGTCTGTGTATGTGCAAGATTTCAAGTTAGGCCAAAGCAATCTCACTTTCAAGCTGTTAAGAGGATATTCAGATATCTCAAAGGGCAACCCAGATTGGGACTTTGGTATCCTCATAACTCACCTTTTGACCTAATAGCATACTCAGACAGTGATCTAGGTGGGGCAAACTTGGACAGAAAATCTACTTCTGGAGGATGTCAGTTTTTGGGTGCTAGATTAGTCTCATGGCAGTGCAAGAAACAAACCACAGTATCCACATCTACAACAGAGGCAGAGTACATAGCAGCTGCAAGTTGCTGTTCTCAAGTCTTATGGATTCAGAATCAAATGTTGGATTATGGGGTAACCTTTCTACACACTCCAATCTTTATTGACAACAGCAGTGCTATTAGCATTGTAAATAATCCAGTCAAGCACTCAAAGACAAAGCACATTGAAATCCGGTATCACTTTATAAGAGATTGTAATGAAAAGAAACTTATTCAAGTTGTCAAAGTTCACACTGACAATCAGTTTGCTGATCTATTCACTAAAGCTTTTGATGTGGGTAGATTCACTTTCTTGGTAACAAGTGTGGGAATGATAAACTCTGAATAATCTCCTTCTTAAAAAGTGGTTTTATATCTGTATAGTATTCTTGGTGTTACTAATCTTCTTTTTCAGGATATGCATAGCAGTACTCAGTGTTTAGCAAGTCTAAAAGGAGTAAGTGTAGTTAATACTGCTAGTGGTTAATACTGCTTTCAGTTAATACTGCTAGTGGTTAATACTGCTTTCAGTTAATACTGCTTTCAGTTAATACTGCTTTCAGTTAATACTGCTAGTGGTTAATACTGCCAGCAGTTAATACTGCTAGTTGGTTAATACTGCCAGCAGTTACTACTGCTAGTAGTTAATACTGCTCTAGGTTAATACTGCTTATATTCCGAATACTATAAATACTCTTTGCCCGCCTAAAAGTTCATAACGACTCTTTGCATACTGTTCTCTTGCGCTCAAAACCTTGTCTCTCTCAAGTTCGAAGTTTTCAGGCAAGTTTTCACTAAGATCAATGGCATCCATGACGTTCATCGACGAGCACAACGAGATTGCGATGCTACAAAAGCCAAAGCAAGCTTCAGGATTTCATCAGATTGTGGATTTCCTCAAGTCAAGCCACATTGATCATGCTCTTACTGTATCCCCTACAATCTACATTGAGCATCAAAGGCAGTTCTGGGCTAATGCAACCATTGTTGTGGAAAATGGTGTGCAAATGATCAAGACAAGAATCTGTGATCAATCACTTACAGTTACTGAAGAGGTTATTCGCATCAGTCTACGTCTAGACGATGCCTCTGGTATAACTTCTCTCCCAAATGATGAACTGTTTTCAAATCTTACAAGAATGGGGTATGGAGGCCCATTGGGTGTTTTCAAAATTTCTAAAGCAAAATTCTCACCCCAATGGCGTTTCTTTGTCCATACTCTTCTGCATTGTATATCCAAAAAGACTACTGGATGGAGTGAGTTCAGCAGCACTATTGCTTATGCTTTAGTGTGCTTGGCCACTGCCAGAAAGTACAATTTTTCTAAAATGATTTTCAATGATCTTGTCTCAAACATGGGAAACAAAAAGAGCTTCTTTATGTATCCCAGGTTTGTTCAAGAAGTTATTACTAATCAATTGACGGATATACCTCAACCTGTTGGGGTATATGTACCTAAACCCCCCAAAGGCAAGGTTTTCTCAAATATGAGAAGATCTGCTGGGGACTCTGAAGGAGTTGACACCCCATTGTTCTCTACAATGATGGTGGTGTCCCAAACCAATGAAGGAATGGCAGCAGGGTCAAGGCCCCCATTAGACCAACCCACTGCTAGCCAAGCCCAACCTTCCCTCTCAAAATCAATTCCCCAGTCCCTTCTTGAAAAACCAACCTCTCCCATCACCCAAACCTACAAGAGAAAACAGGTAAAGAAGGCTCCTTCCCTTCTTGTACCATTACCCACTAAGCCTATAAGCCCTCTAAGGGAGAATTCTCCCCTAGAGAATATCCAAAGGGAAACCACAAGGGTGTCTCCCAACCCAAAGGAGGTGCTCTCTGAGGAGGAGGTAGAGCAGATGGGTGATGAGGCTACCACTACTCCTGCTAGCACAGAGGAGGAAAGTGGTAACATCAATAAGACCTCCCCCATGGCAACTTTGAATGAGCAATCATTTGAAGGTCCCTGGTGCCAAGAAACCACAGGGGTGGATAGTGCTTCTGCTACTAAAAGATCCAATGATCCTTCAATAGGGGGTAACACTCCTGGAGAAGGTGAGGACAAATATAACTATGATGAATTGATGGAGGCAATGGGCAACATCAACATGGATGTACTCAAACAGGGCAAAGATATAGAAGAGCTTAAACTCATAGTTTTGTCACAACAAGAACAAATCATCAAGTTGAAGCAAATGGTAAGGAAACTGATTCTGCAAAGGAAGAAGAAACAATTTGTGCTCAGAAGGAGGAAACCAGTGACTGATGCTCCCAAAAAGGGGGAGTCAGAAGCTGATGCCAAAGCTAAGGGGGAGCAAGAGGAAAAACATGATGTTGAGGGGGAGAATGAGCAAGCAGCAGAAATGGTTAATACTGCTGAGCTGAAAGAAGCAGCAGAAACAGTAAAAGAGGTCCTTACAGAGCTTGAGGTTGCAGAAACACTCATCAAAGCCAAACATGATACTCCCAAGGTCACCTCAAAGGCCAAAGGAGTTGTCATAAAAGAAAGAGGTGATGCAGCAAAGAACTCTAGCATTGAGAAGGTGATGGGTAAAGATAAAGGTAAGGCAAAGCTAGTTGAATCTGATAAACCAATGAAAAAGCAGAAGCTGATTGAATCAGATGAAGCTCTAGCTAGGAAGATACAGGCTGAATTTGAAGAAGCAGAAACCATGCAAGTGCAAAAGGATAGAGAGATAGCTAAAGCAATGGCTGCAGAGTTAAACAAAGCCTATCAACAAAGCTTAGCAACAGAACAAGCCAAGCAGAAAGCCACATCTTTGAGGAAGCCTGATAAGATCAAAATGGCTGCAAGGAAAAGACAACCTTCAAAGACATACCTGGGTGCTCAAGAGAGAAAGAAAATGATTACTTTCCTCAAGGGTGCAGTAGGTGTCAAGGTAGAGATGTTTTCAAAGATGTCTTTTGAGAAGCTCAAGAAGATGTATGATGCTGAGATGATAAAGCTTCAAGGGGATGATCTTGCAAGGGTTGAAATGGAGAAAAGAATGAAAGAAAGCAATGATTTCTTACAAAAACCATTCCCTGATGAGCAAGAAACTCCAGAGAAGAAAACAACAATTGGTGAAAGTCTAAGGACTTTAAAAAGAACAAAGATGATTGCCAGGAGAAAGCCTACAAAGAAGCCTAGATTAGTGGAAGAAGAGGCTGAAAAGGTTGCTGAAGAAGAAGAGGCACCTGAGTCATCTACAATGAAAGAACCTGCAAGTACTGAGGATGTTAAGATGTACATGGTTGTGATGGACAAAGTGCCTGAACCAATTGCAGCAGAACCTGTAGGAGTTAAACCTCCTGAAGTCATTCACTGGGATGTTTTGGAAGTAGATGGCAAGAAGTATATCATACTGAAGAGAAAAGATGAAAAGTATGAAGTCTACAGTACTTGGGCTAAAATTGTCAGAACATGCTCATGGTCTGATATTGAAGAAATGTTTGATATAGGGATGAAGTTGTATGCAGATCAGTTGAAAGCTCCAGGAATTTCAATTACAAAACTGGTGATGGAGTATCTGTGTATGATGTTCAAACCTGATGAAGTGAAGGAGATCATAAGGAGTGTTTTTCAAGCAATTACCAATTGGACTTTGTATGAAACTAGTGGAGTATATTCTGTGACTTTGGATTTAAATCACACTGAATACTTCCTAGTGGATAGAGTGTATAATCATAGCAGATTGAAGCTACATGCCATGCTGAAGAAAAAGTTAAGGTGTGTTCCAGATTCAGAAATAGCTAAATACTTGATTCAAAGAACCATCAATCAGAGTTTGGGATTGGATGCAAACACTGGGATTTAGGCATTGATAGAGTTTTGGGAGCATCTTGAAGAAAATCAGAAGAACTTGACTTCTCTTCCTAAAAGTCAAGTTAGGGGGAGATTGTTGGGAACTGAAGAAAAACTCAAGTATGGTTAATGCTGCTAGTTCAAAGTTACTACTGCTAGAAGACTTAAAGGTTAGTACTGCTGAGTGTTACTACTGCTAGTACTATTAATACTGCTAGTCAAAGTTAGTGCTGCTTGAACAAAGTTAGTACTGCTTAGCTAGTTAGTACTGCTAGTGGTTAGTACTGCTTAGTAGTTAATGCTGCTAGAAGGAAGTTAATGCTGCTGAAGATTAATACTGCTTATGTGATGAAGATTCGTATGAAAGGATATACATGGAAGCTTAGAGATATACATAGAAGATATACTGAAGATATTTTATTTATTGTAATTATCTTTGTATTCAGTATATATATTGTATTGTTTAGAATAGAGAGATAACTTTTAGTTTTAATTCTTTTAGAGAAAAACAACCTCAAGGCATAGATCCTAATTCTAGAGAAGTAGAATTCGTATTGGTGAGCCTGTTCATCAATATTGAGGTTGAGTGAGTAATCTTGTAACTTCAAAGCATTCAATAAAAGCTTACAGTTTGTTATTCATATTTTCTGTGTTGATTTACTGTTTCATAAAATATCAAAGTGTTATTCCGCAAACTTCTTTGATATTGTTTCTGAGAATTAATTCTTGTTGAGAATTCGATCCTGACACTTCACCTCTTCGTTTCTCGCCATACACAAACAAGAAGTCTCCATCTCGGATGGGAATCCGTATGAGTTTCTTGGAACATAAAATATCCGCTTGATATTTCACCAACCAATCCATCCCAATCACCACATCGAAACACCCGATGGTCATACGGAGCAAGTCCACCATAAAGGTTTCACCACTAATTTCAAGTCGGCAATCTCTCAGAATATCTCTTAAGACCACCCATTCCCCATTAGCTACTTCTATGACCAAGGCGTCACTAAGGACACTAGCCGACAACTCTAAAGCTTTGCAAAACATATCGGACACAAAAGAGAAGTTTGCACCAGAATCAAATAATACTCTAGCAAGCGTGGAGTTGAGTAAGAACGTACCCGACACCACCTCGTTGGTTTCCTTTGCTTCCTCCCTCGTCATTTGAAATGCCTTCCTTTGAGCCTTGGGGATGACCTCTCCTTTCGTTTGACTTCCAGAGTTACCCCCTCTAGCCCCACCTCTCAGTTTGGGGCACTCTCTTCGAATGTGACCAATTTCCTTACTTCAAAACAGACCGTTCCTTGAATGGGACATAAGAAATGGTGTGGCCCAGCTGGCCGCACTTGAAGCACGAGATCGAGCCCGGGTTTGGATTAGGGTTGGTCTTGCAAAACCCGAAGTGCTTACTTTTGCACTTGGGACACCATTTTGCTTCCTGTCGATTGTCGAATCTTTTATTCGAAGGTTGGGACTTCGGCTTTTTGTACGAACTTGGCGGGTTTTTCCACCTCCTCTTCTCCACAGTCTTTTCCTTCTCGGCTTTGTCTTTCGCAAAGAGTCTCTCCGTCACCTTATCTTCCTCAATTGTCTCTCGGAGGTTAGAGGCCTTTGAATTGCGAACTATTTGGATCATGTCCGCTGGTAAGCCTTACAGGTAAGCCTTCACTTTCTCCTTCTCAATCGAGGCCACGTGCCCTACTAAGTCAAGCGTTTCCATAAAGAGTCGGGTATACTCTTTCACCGACAAGTCACTCTTCTTAATCGACCGGAATTCTTATACTATTGCATCCAACTCCTCCTCAGTACAATACTCCTCTAAAATCTTCTTTTTGAACTCGGCCCACGACATCTTGGCCAACACCGATTCTTTAATGGTTGAGGTGAAGACATTCCACCAAGTCAAGGTCGTGTCCCGGAGCAATTGAGACCCATACTTCACCTTTTGGCGCGCTTCACAATCGCTAGATCGAAAAGCTTGTTCGATCGCTTTAAGCCAACTCATGCACTTCGCGGGTTCATCGGACCCGGCGAACTCCGGTGGTTTACATCAAAGAAACGACTTGTAAGAACATCCTCTCTCCGGTTGCCTCGTTTCCAAAGTTGCTAACCCATCAGTGCAAATCTCTCCCCCGGTACCCCCGGAACCGGCTATGACAATGTTTTCCTCAATTGTTTCATGTCGATGTTGATTTCCTTCACGATCCTCTAGAATCTTCATGAATAACTCTTGTTGCTTTGCCATAGTCTCGTTCATGGCTCTCATCATGTTCATCATTTGAGTCTGAGGGGTTACCTCAGTCATGATCGGATCGACAGTGGCAATGACGGTCCTCTGAATCTGTTCCACCCTTCCGACGAGCATAGGTGGAATCGGAGGTCCATCCATTACTGTTGCATTGGGTCTGTCGGCCGTGGATTCGTTTACCGCTTGACCTTTTGGCGATGACTAAGATGACTCCGAGTATTTACCATTTTCATCTGTCATTACATCAAAGGAGAGTGAGATAGGGTTACACAAGATTACATACGTGAAACGTACTAACACAGCTTATCAGTCATCATAATCATAGTAATTCAAGCATGTTCACGTAATCATATATTTATAATAGCAGTAGCTAATTGAAATTATGAACATATACTACATAAAAAGTCTTGTTACCACTTTTATAACTCCAAACAAGGTAGTTTCCGTTCACTCTAGGAATATCCCATCTTAGAATTTCTACCTCAATCTCACACTTAATTGTCTACAAGTCTCAGTTTAAGTCTAGGCATCTAGATCACATACCTAGTTCGCTTAAAACTAGAGCTCTGATACCAACTTGTAACATTCTAAAACTCAACGGATAAAATTCTTAAATTCGGCAATATAACGTCTAAAATATGAAGATCCAAACACTCTATAATTGAAATTTTCAAAAGAATAACAACCCAATATTCTACACAACTAAAACCCTAGATAATCGGGTTAGTTTGTATCGCAAGGTTTTCAACAAATAACGGGACATCAAAAATACAACGACCTACTTAATCTAAGATTAATTCCAATCTAGATTAAAATAGGCGTTGCAAAACCATTAAGAGCTCTCTTCACAAAATTCCCCCAAAAGACCGGCACTTCAAGATCTCCTACGTGCCCGGTAGTCAAGCCGACATCCTAAATTCCTCCAGGGGTAGGATCTGTGAGGAAATCAACAACTACATCAAGTGTTAGGACAAGGCCAAGTGATATTCCACTGTTACAACAATTATAACATAAATATATAAACAATAATATTTTTACCGAACTCCAATGCCTAACTATTTACGTTCCACCGCGTCCAAGTTCCCACGACCTGAACAATTATTAATACAAGAGATAACCCTTGACATTCCGGGGGAGACCCGTTTCCATCGGCGTGACATATACACAAAGGTGGAGTCACCCACGATGGTAATGGATTACACCTCATGCCCCAGTCTTAGTTCCCATGCCATATCGACATCACAACCTCAAACCGTATTTACTGCCTTTATTGCCTAATCCGTCGAGTTACACCTCAAGGACTTACGAACATTATTGCCTATCCATATCTAGACGAGTTACACCTCAAGGATCCAAGATCCCTTATTGCCTACTCGCTAGTAATCTAAAATAATTATTACAATGTACCAATATTGAACAACTACCACCTCGTGCACAATGAGTACTGTTCTCATTCTTATCAGGTGATTAACATTTGATAACTAATTATAACATCATATGCACCACTTTCCCACATGTAAAACAAGTACTTCCTTATTTATCATAATATCACATTCTTCATAATTTCATACATGTAATTACATCTCCATATTATCCTTACATCATCTCTTCATAAAGTTATCAACAGTTGGATTTAAACCATGATAATAGTAGTTTCCTCATGAGCTCAACATATAAGCATGAAATATAGAACATATAACCCACATATTTACTACTAAAGAGATTATTAAAGTCTACTAAACATACTCACCCCTATTGGGTTCATAAAGTTGAGAATCCCACAAGTTAGGTTACAAAACTCAAACAAGTACCACATAGGAGTAATGTAGGATAAAACCATGGTAATAAGCAAATACTAGAGCATAAAGGAAAGATAACTCACATACTAGGGTTTGTAATAAAACCCTAAAATGGTGGTAGAGTCTTGAGGTTGAAGACGGAGAAGGAGATGGTAGGTTCTTGCACCTTAGCCTTCCAAAGCTCCAACTAATAGACCCAAACTTGAGATTTTGAAGGGGGGTTGAGCAATAAATGACCCTAGATCGATATTAATGAAGGAGGAGAAGAAAGGATTATTTGAGAAAAAATTTTGAATAAACGCAAGAAAAGCCGATTTTCCCCCTTTTTAGACAATAGGTGGTCCCGCGCGGGTTACCGTGCGACTAGACCCGTGCGGCAAGTCGCGTCGTGCACTGGATGCGCGCAAAGGCAATGTTCCGCGCGGCTAGTGGCGCGCCTAACCCGGGCGGCACACTGTGTGTCCTCAAATCCACTATTTCCAACTTCTAGAATTAATGCACATTAGACTCGAATTCGAGGCACGGAAAAACACAACTTCTAAATAACGATTTAAGCAACGATTAAGCTAATAATACTTACATCAAAATTGGGGTGTTACATGCACTGTTTTCCTATTATGTTTTGCATCCCGTGACTTCTTCAATAAGACCATAAATAAACAAAGGGTTAATTTATTTGTCTAAGGCTCAATTTCAAATACACATGTAGTTAAGAACATAAGTATGCATCGACTTTCAAAGGCTCAAATTTTGGACTAGATTAAACATTTTGTTTTTTATTTAAGTTATGTGAATTAGCATTATTTGCATATTGAGTTTAACATTCATATAGTAAAGTAAAGTAAACATTTACTTTTTAGTGACATTTCATTTTATATCCCTATCCAGTTAACTACTTTTTATTTTTATGTGAGCTTATACAAACCAAACCTACAGAAGTCAAGAAGGAGAAATCAAAGAGATACATGTATACATCCTAATAAAAAAAAAAGTTGTGCATATATACAATTTAAACACAAAGAAAAAAAAATCAAAGAATTGATTAATTTAAGTTATGTGGATTAGCATAACGCATTAGAAGTTGAGAACTACATGGATTGATTAGAGAGGTTGAGGTTGATGCAATGGAGCAACGGTGGATGACGATTTGGGACGAATGCTGGTTGGAATGATGGTGACGATCTAACAAGAGACGAACAGGTCGATGTGTTTACCGATTGTTTCTGCCAATATTAATAATATGGTTTGTAAATAAACAAAGGCTCAATTTCAAATACACATGTAGTTAAGAACATAAGTATGCACTCACTACTCCATTACAAGTTTCAACAGGGAACATAGAAATTAAAGACTAGTTGGTTGCATATTATAGAAATTAAAGACTAGATGTAACACCCTCAAATTTGGTAAAAACAACTAATTTAAAATTTCGATATAACATTAAGTGAGGAACAAAACTTCCTCCTACAAATCAAAACTCAATATATAACTCAATTTAAAATTCTATAATTAACCTAAACAAATATAAACCCCAATAAGATACAAGGACTAAACCGAAGTCGGGTGCTACTTAACCCCAATACAAGAGGCTTTACACTAAACCATTGCGGAAGACTTCACCAAGCTACTCACTTCTCGAGCACATAACTTGCACTTCTCTCTTCACAGCGTCACTAGAACTAATCCCAAACGAAGCGTTGCACATGCCAACAAATAAAAAGGTTAGGCTAATGCCTAGTGAGTTCAAGAGTATTCAATACAAAAGATTACATATATTGTTAAAAGAAAAGAATACAATTTAAATCATAATCTTTCAAAATGATTTACTTTAAATATGGAAACGACTCATTCTCTAATGTCATGCATTGTAAAAGATGAACACCTCAATACAAAACATTCGTTATAAAATGATGCATCTCAAAACTCACTCAAAACGAGAATAGAAATCGAACTCTCAATTTATGAAAACGCGAATAAAACATCATATCCTAAGACACCCAAAACACGAGTGGGACATAATACTCAACCCATATATCATATATAAAACCCGTAAATGTAACACGTCACCGAACACATGGATACTAAAACTCAATACCCAAAACAACACCTTTCGGTGACTGGGAGACCCGATTCCATATAATGCGGCGAACACAAAGTAAGCCACACACTATGTTACTAATGCTAAACGTACACCCACGGAAAGTCAAATTCAACCACATAGGGTCCTTATGTTGAGTTCCTCATCCAATATCGTGTACTAGCATGCAGGACTTATACCACATTTGATGCCTGGTAGGAATTATACCACATCCTATGCCTAGTAAGACTTATACCACATCCGATTCCTATTCGTACCTCGATGTGGAAAACTAGTCGTTCCATCATCAGACAAAATGATTAAGGTATCGAGCTCAACATCTTTCAACGTACACCCATAGATACTACCACCTAGGACTTATACCACATCCGATGCCTATCCGTGCCTCAATGTGGAAAACTAGTCGTTCTATCATCGGAAAAAATGATTAAAGTGCTCATGGATCCGTAGCAGATAGGTCTAAAACATTACACGCCCCCAACTGAATGACACACGCACTCAAAATATGTAAATCTTCAATAAACATAAGTTATGACCAAAGCTCTACGTTGAGATATTAAAACTAGACAAATGTCCCGAAAATCCAACATAATCAAATACCGAGCCACAAACTCAGTTAACAAAAAGACTATTTGCCAAAAGCAATAAAATGCAGTAAAACACAACCGACCGACGCTTATGCAACACATGCTCCAAAATGCGTGAATAAACTCCGACACAACTTAGATTGAGACATATCATTTTCCAAATGAGCTTATACCCTTTGTTCTTTCAAAAAAAAATTCATAACCCAAGGACAAGTATTTCTCCAAGACACACGTTAAAAATGCATTTATACTCAAAAGATCCCACCCCATAACATAAATCATTAAAATACCATTACTTATGAATTATTCATCAAAACGCCTAAAAACCCAAATGTTGGTATTCAAATAATCAGAACTCACCAAATAACCCAACAAATGATGATTACATGTAAAACATATAAACACTATAAAATAGATATTTTGGCATGTACAACGTTTCGTAAATCAACTTGAACTCACCTTGCTAGATTTAGGACCAATCTAGATTTTACCCACAAGTTTGAGTCCTTTTGATGAGATATTGGATCTTTCCACTAGCTCCAAGCTTTATACAATGACCGCTTACCATAAACATTCTCAAAGTAACACCAAACTCTAAGGTTATAGAGGAAAGATGGAGAACACCCAAATCCTAACTTTCTAAATGAAAGGATGAAAAGATTAACTTGACCACAAACCCTGGGACCAACCCAAGACCATAAATCCCCTTCCATGTCAACTTGGAAACCTTCAAAAAATGAAACCCTAGGTTCAAGAATCGCCAAAATTGGACCAATGATGAAGGAGATAACACCAAATGAAGAAAACCCCGAAAATCTCGAACTTTAAAAATTCGACCAATGATGAAGGAGATAACACCAAATGAGGAAAATCCGGAAAATCTCGAACTTTAAACCCTCATATCACTCCCACGGCTTAAGGTCGTAGGGCTGCATACGCGTGTCACCTTGATCAACCACAACGACATGCACGGCCTGGGCCGTGACTCAGGGTCGCGCACTAGGTCGCGGGGCTCCGATTTCACCCATTTTCTCCTGTTTTTCATGTTCGGTTCGATTCTTGATAGCTCCACTATAAAAAGGTTTTAAAACTTTATTAAATTTCCATTATAAGGCTAAACGGTCACGATCGCGTGAATCAAGAACCCTCACAGGTGTTACAATCCTTCCAACCTTAAAAGAGATTTCGTCCTCGAAATCCGGCACCGACAAAACACCCAATTATCGTATATAACAAAATTAATCGGTTCTTTATATTACCGTCCTCCCTGACAACCAAACTTCAACTCATGGAATCTTCTGACATTGATATCTTACCATTTTCCTTTTCCAAAGAGTACGAGAACTATAGGAGATGTACATGACAATTTGAAATGTAGCTCATCCCGGAAAACAATTCCTACAGATTGTTTTTCATCCACTCACTCCGAAAACGCTAACAATCATGTAGTGAGGACTTTAGATTTGACATCTTTTTCACGAAAGGATTGGTCCCCTACCCAAAAGAGATGCCTCCTCAATACCTCACCCCACATATGAATCCTATTACATCTCATTCAAGATTGCCACTGAATTTCTTATAATCAGTCGTCACAACCTCAATCTCAACGTTTGGTGTATCTTACTAACGTTGGGAGGAATATTGAGTCCTTGCTTAATCGCTTTCTTAACATTAAGAACTTAGTTGCCTCCCAACCATAGGTCGTTCACATTACCTCAAGAGTAACTTACGACCATAACTAATCATCTCCACCAAGGATATCCAGAGCGAACTTTACCCTTAAATACTTCTAGTCGTCCTCCATCGAATTACGCTACACTCCTTTATTGCCTTCAAGAATGCAACAACCCTTGTAGAAGCGATCCAACCATAGCTTGCCCACATTCCTTTCAATTCTGAGTACGTGCAACTATGTTGACATTACCCAAGGGGTGACGGAATCCGTATAAGTTGTTGAGCTGGTCACCCGTTGTTGTTACAGAAACGGTACTTATAAGCTCGGCAAATCAAGGCCTACTCCATAACCGACTTCTACTTAAGGTTCACCTCGACATTCTCAGCAAATTTCTAAATAATCCATACCATAAAAGATTCATCGTCCCTTCCTTGACGAAATTTCATAACCTCTAGCTTGGTCCGATCCAACACAACATAAGATTTGTTCCTCATGTTTACACAGGCACAACAACTATAGATAGCCGACTACCCCAAACTCCATGGTTACACAAGTCTTATAGTGCATCTGAGCTTCGATTGCCAACTCAGCAAAAGCATTGACAATTACCGGAATATCAATGATCGATCCCTAATTACAAATGTCTAATATCCTCAAAGCTACCACTTACATTGCAAACTCAAGGATTCATTAGGAGTGTACTGAAGCACCCCAACGGTTTTGTCCTCAAAATCGAATGTCGAAACCTATCCTCAAAACGACTATGCTGCAAGCGTGGGTATACCACCACACATTTCATTCCAGACATGCATTGAAGGATTAAAGTTGACACCTATGATGGCACTAAAATTCAAACAAAGTGAGTTACCATATTTTCATTATTACTGAAGACTCACCAGAGTGATACACATATGACCCAGACATGATGTCAACAATTAACTCATCGATTCATATCCCACCATACGTGAATAATCGTAAATGCTTTAACCCGTGTTTTACCAAAACAGAAGGATCACCACTTAAATAACCGGAAGAATACAAAAATCTAACACTTCAATTATTCGTGCGTGAACCGGTTCATAAAACTGAAATCCAAAATTCGAAATTGGTCGCAAGTCGTCTCATCCGACATTCCATCCGCAAGTTGAAGGTTGTTCAAACTAATATGCCGATTTAAAATTTCGTAAGATTTTTTAAACACAAAATCTTTATATAATTAATCGTACATGTAAAAAAATTTGTTGCCGCTTACTCGACAGTTGTGCAAAGTGGTCACAAACGCCACACATATAAAACCATTTCGAAAGTCATTTGATCATTACTCAAGCTAATAACAACAATAATAAAATATGTGCAACAACCTTTTCAAATGGACCGCTATGGTCCGAATATACATCACTTTATGCCATGTACATAAAAGAATTTCCTGCACTAAAGCGGTGTGCAACAAATGTTTGTATACACTCCAGAAGGAGAAATTTACGTAACCATGTTCTAAAGTTTTCCCATTTAACCATACAATGACATGGAAAGAATTTCCAACAAGACCCACATACACCAGTTTACTTCTCAAACTTAATAAAATGATAAGTGCATGTGAGTTGTTTGATACATAAAATAATTTAATTTGACTTCATGTTTCAAGATGTACAAACGATGCATAACAGTTCAAAAATAGTGGCTATACTGTCATGCATGCAAATAAATTAATATAATGCACTAATAGGAAATGGTAATAACAGTACCAACAACCGAAATACATAAAATAAAACATTTAGGGGTCGTTTACCTAATGTTTACCCGGTAAGTGCTTACCAAGTCACATTACCTTATCGATAGACATGGCAAGGACCATGAATCTTACCCGGTAAGAACTATGGCAAGGTCCAAGAGTCTTACCTGGCAAGTGATGGTTACGACTCTTACCCGGTTAGCGCTTACCGGATGATTTATTACGTACGATGCCATTTTTCATGGACTAAAATCTTAACGGGTAAGGTAAGTGATAGTGTTGAATTTACCGGTAAGCGCTTACCGGGTAAGTAATTGGGTAAACGACCCCTTAGTATGAGCTACACAGACTCCTCATACACTTACTCATGCCATAAGTATAAACCAATTTGTACTCAAAGCAGTATGTAATGAAATGTCCTAGCGTAAAACTCGAAAGAGAAAATAATGTGGTTTCACTAATCCAAAACTACCCTTTTTTTTGCGTTACGACATAAGGTAACATCTTCTCAAATCATTCAAAATTTCAAATATAATATGTATGCATGTAACCAAACTGTTCGCATAAAAATCAAAGGAAAACAGTACAACTGGATGTCATTAAAATCACCACATTAAATCCACAAAATCGCATGGAATAAAATTCTCCATAAAACTCAAACACCAAAATAATGGAAGATAACTCTTCGTCCAAAACCTTAACATATGTGGAGGATGTCCAATGTTAAAGTCATAACCGCAATTATTTGTCCAAGACCCTAAACAACATCAAAAGACACACATCGCAATATCCGAAATAGAGTTGGACAATAATGAGGTTAAAGAAGCCTCAACAAAGTTTGCAACCTCGTGCAATCAAATAATTGTATGCATGTTTAAAATCATGGTTTAAAATCTCCTGTGTGCTAAACATTTCTCCAAGATTTTGTAATATAATTCACATGATGATTTTGGAAACCTGAGAAATAATTGATGCAATTTATTTTAAAAATAAATTTCGTGCAAAAATTTGATCAGCACTCAACATCTCGAAACCACGCTCCTCGGTTTCTCAGTCATACTATCGTCGTCCGGATGCTCAAATATCTTAAGGAAATAATCAAGGATTTCGTAGGTTCACCTTACATTTTCTCCTCGAATAACATCGATTTCAAAAGTCTATGGTTCTAATCCAACCAATCATTCCGACTCGAAAAGGTCCACTTAATGCAATCACCATGCTTACTGTCACTCCAAATGACGAATGCTAAAATCATCAACCTATTTAACGACTACCCATTTAGAAACTTATTCACTACCCCAAGGGTCGTCACATTCCAGTAGTCAAATTATACACATGTAACTCGTAGGTTCACCATAACACTGGCAAAGTGCAATTATGAACATAAGGTACATGATCATCCTTGCTACCTTCAGCGTGATTCCCGTTCCTAGTAACTTCATCATCCTCAAAACATCCAATCTTAAAGTGCCTATTCGTGCAATTTCTCTCCCATTCACTTAAAAGAACACAAGTTTGAGTCTAGGTATCCAAAATCCACACCTAATTCTCTCAAACTAAAGCTCTGATACCAAATTGTAGCACCCTCAAATTTGGTAAAATCAACTAATTTAAAATTTCGATATAACATCAAGTGAGGAACAAAACATCCTCCTACAAATCAAAACTCAATATACTTCAAGTTAAAATTCTATAATTAACCTCAACAAATATAAACTCCAATAAGAAACAAGGACTAAACCGAAGTCGGGTGCTACTTAACCCCAATACAAGATGCTTTACACTAAACCATTGCGGAAGACTTCACCAAGCTACTCACTTCTCGAGCACACAACTAGAACTTGTTTTTTCACAGTTTTACTAGAACTAATCCCAAACGAAACATGTTGCACATGCCGACAAATAAAAAGGTTAGGCTAACGCCTAGTGAGTTCAAGAGTTTTCAATACGAATGATTATATATATTGTTAAAAGAAAAGAATATAAGTTAAATCATTATCTTTCAAAATGATTTACTTTAAATATGGAAATGACACATTCTCCAATTTCATGAATTTTCAAAGATGAACACCTCAATACAAAACATTCGTTATAAAATGATGCATCTAAAAACTAACTCAAAACGAGAATAGAAATCGAACTCTCGATTTATGAAAACGCGGATAAAACTTAATATCCCAAGACACCCAAAACACGGGTGAGGCATAATACTCAACCCATAAATCATATATAAAACCCGTAAATGTAACATGTCACCAAAAACTTGGATAATAAAACTCAAAACCTAAAACAACACCTTTAGGTGTCGGGGGAGACCCGATTCCATATAATGCAGTGGACACAAAGTAAGCCACACACTATGTTAGTAATGCCAAACGCATAATAAAATACACGCAAGGGATGTTAGGTTCGGTAGCTTTAAACATACACCTAGGGAAAGCCAACTTCAGCCACATAGAGTCCTTACGTTGAATTCCTAATCCAATATCGTGTACTAGCACGCAGGACATATACCACATCCGATGCCTGGTAGGGCTTATACCACATCCGATGCCTAGTAAGACTTATACCACATCTAATACCTATTTGTGCCTCAATATGGAAAACTAGTCGTTCCATCATCGGACAAAATGATTAAAGTGTCGAGCTCGACATCTTTTAGCGTACACCCATAGATACTAGCACGTAGGACTTATACCACATCTGATGCCCAGTCGTGCCTCAATGTGGAAAACTAGTCGTTCCATCATCGGAAAAAATGATTATAGTGCTCATATATCTATAGCAGACAGGTCTAAAACATTACATGACCCTAACTGAATAACACACACACTCAAAATATGTAAATCTTCAATATCATAAGTTATGACCAAAGCTCTACGTTGAGCTATCAAAATTGGACAATTGTCCCCAAAATCCAACATAATCAAATACCGAGCCACAAAATCAGTTAACCAAAAGACTATTTGCCAAAAGCAACGAAATACAATAAAACGCAATCGACAGACGCTTATGCAGCACATGCTTCAAAATGCATGAATAAACTCCAACACAACTTAGATCGAGACATATCATTTTACAAATTAATTTATACCCTTTTCTCTTTCAAAAAACCATCTCATAACCCAAGGATAACTATTTCTCCAAGACACACGTTAAAAATGCATTTATACTCAAAAAATCCCACCCCATAACATAAATCATTATAATACCATTTCTTATGAATTATTCATCAAAATGCCTAAAAACCCAAATGTTGGTATTTCACAAAGTTTGTAAAGTAAAACACTTCAAATAATCATAACTCACCAAATAACCCAACAAATGATGATTTCATGTAAAACACATAAACACTGTAAAATAAATATTTTGGTATGTACAACGTTTTCAGAAATCAATTTGAACTCGCTTTGCTAGATTTATGCCAAATCTAGGTTTTACCCACAAGTTTGAGTTCTTTTGATGAGATCTTGGATCCTTCCACTAGATACAAGCTTTCTACAAAGATCCCTTACCACAAACATTCTCAAAGTTACACCAAAATCTAAGGTTATAGAGGAAAGATTGAGAACACCCAAACCCTAACTTTATAAATGAAAGGATGAGAAGATTACCTTGACCACAAACCCTTGGATCAACCCAAGACCATCAATACCCTTCCATCTCAACTTGAAAAGCTTCAAAAATCGAAACCCTAGGTTCAAGAAGTAGCAAAATCAGACTAAAGATGAAGGAGATAACACCAAATGAAGAAAACCTCAAAAATATCGAACTTTAAACTCTCAGACCACTCCCGTGTGCGTCACCTTGGACGACCACAGCGACATGTGGGGCCTGGGCCGCAACAGGTCCTAGGGCTCCAATTTCGCCCGTTTTCTTCTGTTTTTCATGTTCGGTTTGATTCTTGGTAGTTCCACTATAATAAGGATTTAAAACTTTATTAAATTTCCATTATAAGGCCAAACGGTCACGATCACGTGAATCAAGAACCCTCCATATTACGGGTGTTACACTAGAAGTACAAAGCAAATACACTGAAGTGCAATTGTAAGTTGCACCTATGATCTCTGTATATTTCAGATGCACACATTTACAAACTCTTACTGTTTCAAAATAAGACTAGTCTCATTTATATTTGTGTATCTTCATTCACAAAATAAAGTACTAACAGAAATGAAAGAATGGGACATTATTTGGTATAGTTACAAGTAAAAAAATCGTGTTTTAACTTCCAACTTTTGTTGCTTTGGCTTCATAAGTACAAATGATTAGGCTTTCTAAATGACAGGCCTTTTCAGGTGGAACAATTGAGCAAACTAATAATTGCAATTTTGTAAAGACAAGGATGAATTCGGGATGAAATTTACATCTACCATACGAAAACATTTTCAGATATCAGTACAGATAGAAACGAGAGCAAGGTTTATTCGATACAGACAAATATGGTTACAATAAATATGAGCATATACTCACACACGCACCTGATGCTTATTTGTTTTTGAAGATAAATTGGGTTCATTAGGTTAAAACTTCTCCCACCCATTGTAATACATATAGCAACCCCGACGATTTCGCTAGTTGCTTGTTCTGATCTGGACTATTGCACCATAGATGATTAAATCGGTCATTTCAGTGTGGTTGTTTTGACTAATTAACCTTATTTAAAAGCCTAACAATGGAGCTCAAAACCCTAGGACGTCGATTTCGCCAATCGATTAATATCACCTACGATCTACTCACCAAAAGCACAACCAAAAACTGATTCGTAATAGAAGAACAACGAATTTGATCATTAAATAAAAACAGCTAATTTCTGGATCAATCAACCATTAATATATATATATATATATATATATATATATATATATATTGGAAAGACAAGCAAACAAATCTGAACAATGGAGGAATGAATTAACATATTGTAATACCTTATTTGGAATGAAGAAAACCATGGTTAGGAGAAGGAGCGAGTCGACCGCAAATGACAGTCTCCATTGCCAAATCTCTCTCTCTCCCTCTCTCTCTCTCTCTTTTCACCACACATTGTACTCACAAAAAAAAATCCTTTTTAATCATAGAAAAGAAACCATTTGCTCATGTATGCGGTCTTAACTCTGTGATTTTTTTCTTTTTCCTTCTACTGGTGTCTACCCGCGCAATGCAACGACATGCGCAATTCAAAAAAATGTAAAAAAAAATGCGAAGTACAAACACAGTTAGATCCATATTGTGTTGATAGAGTGAAAAAAACGAAAGAAAAGTGGTCTTATATCTGTAACAAAACATATTTCCTTATGTGCTAATACTTGTTAGACGAATGGCTCTTTCTTCTCTAAATGCAATTCCAGCATCAATCATAACGTCTTTTCTAGCATAACCCCTCTGAACAGAAAGAAGTGCTTCACAGGACCGTGTCACCTTCATGAAAGCAGTCTCGAAAAGTGCTTCAACAAACAAGGTAAACTTCATATTTGAATCGCATAAGTCAACATTGATGTCTTTAGCATCTCAAACATGATATTAAAACCACGTATGTTTATATTAGATGGTATCATATATTCAATGTTTCCTCCCTTCTGTAAGATTCCAAATGAGATAAATGACTAATTGAGACGTCCGTGTAAGTT
Organism: Arctium minus; assembly: GCA_954870635.1. NCBI lineage: Eukaryota > Viridiplantae > Streptophyta > Magnoliopsida > Asterales > Asteraceae > Arctium > Arctium minus. The sequence goes on along the minus strand of OX941088.1, from coordinate 59,630,385 downwards.
AAAATGACCATCTGATAAATATTTGAATTCAAATTCTAGATGATAAAAATATATAATCAACAACCATTTAATTAAAAATAACTATTAATTAAGTAAAACACAAGAAAATGTTAAACATACATTAACACTTCCATAAGCAAATTCATGAACATTCATATACATATAATATCCATTTACATATATCTTGAACATCATCTACGTATTTATATTTTGAATGTCATTTTAAAGCTCTAACAATGTAAAAGGTTATATTTAACATCTGATATGAACTTCTCATAATCAACCAAACACTATTTTTTTAACTTCCTCAAATCATTGAGTTGACTTGCCTCAGTTTAGTAGGAAGTGGTCGAAGCCTCTCTTTAGTGCCGAAAACGGACAGTTTTTCAAGAATTCACCATGTTGCTTGAGTTTAATGTCTAAAGGTTGATTGAAACAAAAAGAATTAAACAAGTTTCACCATAGAATTAAGATCCTAGGATTAGTAATTGTTGATGCAACACAAGAAAGAAATGCATTGTATTACCCTACTTTGATTGATGTTTCCATATAATCGTCAAGTGATTAAAAGAAGTTTTTGTCAGTTTTTAAATTTTATTAACTAAAGGTTTTGGTTAAACGGGGAAGCGTTTGGGTTCACCGGAAAAGTGAAAGGTTGGGGGGGGGATATTTGGGCTTGAGTTAGATTATGTCTTGCTTTTATCTTTTATAAAATGTATACTAATTTGTAACCATATTTAAATGACCTGTACTATGTTCTATTATTTGAGAAAAACAGGAAAAAAGTATAAAAAAAAAATACATATTACACCCCCTAACTTAACATATTTTTTCTAACCTTGTTAGTTTCTTGTACCAAAATCGAACTGTAATAAATATCACAGTGATGAAAAAATAATTTTTTAAAAACCATGGACGAAAATAGTTATAAGCAAGACACCAATGGGACAAAAGTTACAAAGTAGAAGAGGCAGCCATTGGTGGTGTACTCTATTGTTCTTCAAGCCATTCCCCCACTTGTAGCCGTCCTTATTATCTCAAACACAGTTGGAGGAAAAATAAAAACAAGCCACAAATTAGTAATTAAAGACAAATTTGGAGAAATTTGCAGCAATGTAAGAAGAAAAATATATATATATTTTTTTCAAAAATAAAGTTGAGATGGTGGTTAACTTACATGATTCAATGAACACAAACACAAAAAACCTAAGCATGATAGGACCAAAAGGATAGTTATTGCCCTTTTTGGTAGATGTTTCGGGTACTAATCCACATTCCACACCTTGTTATGTTCCTATTGAACCTCCCTACCTTCTAATCTGCAAAACGTCTTGACGTTGTCTAAGGGGCTCTTTACTAAGCACTTACTCGGTAAGCTCTTGCTGGAGCATTTACATTTATTACATTTACCTTACCTGATAAGCATGGCAAAAACATAGAATCGTACCCGATAAGAGCGATGATAAGGATGGAGAGTTTTACCCGGTAAGTGAGAGCGACAACTCTTACCCGGGTAAATTGTCGTATATTATACCATTGTCATGATTACAATCATACCAGGTAAAGTAAGTTAGTGTGTCGACTTTTATCGGTAAGAACATACAGGATAGGCATTTGGGTAGGCCCCTAAGAGAAACACAAATAAAGAATTTATTAACCTTCTGATGAAAAGTTTGCTAGCTTAAAAATAGCAAGGATGCAGTTTAGTGTCCTACAAGGAACCCCATGAGGACAACTTTTTAAACCACCTCAAGATCAAAAGGTTGTGAAAAAGGAAAAACACTCCATTTTCAATTAATTATTATAGGGCTTATACGCAGATTACACATATTCCTGGCCAAAGGACTTAACTCATGCTGAGATGAATGGCATAAATAGAGACATCAATGGATGTAAAATAACATTAAATAATCTTCTTTCTAGATTGGAATTAGATAAATTATACATGAGTAATCTTCTAGGTATATTGATGTTTCCAATATCTCTTCAAATTCTTTTACCACCTTTTCATTCCTAATTAGAGTTCATAACATTCTTACTTCCTTTTATCTATGCAATCTTGTTTTTCTATATAAAACCAAAAACATATCCGAGACAATGGTACATAGATCATCTTATACAAATATGACAATTAAATACCCAACTCTTGCATGTCAAATTGAAAACATTTACAGGTTATGCAAAACTACATCCTTAGGAAATGACAAAGGTAAAGTTATTCTCACTACTACAATGTAATAACTCCAATGATTCATTATATATGTTGGTTTTATTATTATTCTCGTCCTACTAGATGGAATAGACTTGTTCCCATCAAAGTTAATGTGTTCGCGTGGTGGTTGCTTCTAAATCGGCTCCCTACTCGGATAAATTTGGATAAAAGAGGTATCGATGTTTCATCTCTTTTATGTCTTAATTGTGATATAGGAGTGGAGGATTGCAATCATCTTTTCTTTTCATGTCCTGTCGCTAAAGACTTGTGGGTTCTCATTGGTCGTTGGTGGCGTATGGATATTCCGAATCTCCATTCTTATTCGCATTGGTTCTCTTGGATTGACTCAATTAAGCTGAAGAGGGAGGTTTTTATGTGTTTTGAGGTCGTTACGCTTACCACTTTATGGTCTATATGGGTGTTTCGGAATGGTATTCTCTTTGGCAACCCGAAGCCAAGGAAAGTGCTGCTTTTTGAAAACATCATAACCCGTGCTTATTTTTGGGTAACTCATAGAAGTAGCAATTTGTCTATTAATTGGGTTGGGTGGCTTACTAATCCTCCCCTTGCCATTACTCTTATGTAATTGTTTCTTTTTCTAGCTTCTTGCTAGTTCTATAAAATTCCGCCGTTCAAAAAAAAAATTTGATGAGTTGATCTTTGGTAACTCCGCACATAACAATATAACAGATGGATACCAAACCAATAAAATAAACCTTCCTAGTTTTTTTCATAACTGATAGTACAATTTGATTGAGTTAAATCAAAGAGAAAAAAGCATTCACAAAATCATTTTGCACAACCTTTAAAACACTACAAGAAAAACATTAGTTAGTGACGAAAATTTTAGTGACAACTTGTTTTTCGGTTACTAATTTCAACATTAGTAACAATAGAAAAGGTTGTCACTAAAATTTGGTCGCTAATATAAATATAGTGACAAAAACTAAAATTTGGTCACTAGAGTAGTCACTAATTCTCATGGCCAAAATAAGATTATTCATATCTATCTAATTTAATGACGAAGTTTGTGACGATTATGTTTTTCGTTACTAATATTATAAATCTGTGTGTTTTGTGACATAAATAATCGTCACTAAGTTAAAAGAGTTGTCACTAAAATGAAAGTGATAGTGACAAAAAATAATGGTCACTAATTTCAAAGAGTTAGTGACTAAATATAGTTGTCACTAAATATTATTTAGTAGTAATTGTTAAGTGAATAGATTAGTGAAAAAAAATAGTGGTCACTAAAATAAAAATGTTAGTAACAAAGAATAGTTGACACTAAAATGAAAGTGGTAGTGACCAAAAATAGTGGTCACTAATTTCAAAGAGTTAGTGACTAAAAATATTTGTCACGAATAGTATTTAGTAGTTAATGTTAGAGAATATATTAGTGACAAAAAAAATAGTGGTCACTAACATAAAATTATTAGTAACAAAAAATAGTTGTCACAAAAATACAAGTGGAAGTGACCAATAATAGTGGTCACTAATTTCAAAGAGTTAGTGACTAAAAATATTTGTCACTAATAGTATTTAGTAGTTAATGTTAGAGAATAGATTAGTGACAAAAAAAAATAGTGGTCACTAACATAAAAATATTAGTAACAAAAAATAGTTGTCACTAAAATAAAAGTGGTAGTGACAAAAATAGTGGTCACTAAACATATGTGTTAAAATGAAAGTAAGGGGCTGTTTGTTTACCTCTTAATGGTTCCATTAAGAGGTAAATCTCGTTTGGCAAAAAAAAAGGTTGCCTCTTAATGGTTCCAAAATTCTTTTAATGATTTTGTATCCTGACCCTCCCTTAACCAATAAGAGCACTGATTTCATTATGAACAATTAGCAAACAACCATATTTATTTTACATTATAACCTAAAACCTCTTAATCATTCAGACTACTTAATCATTCTGCACTAAATCATTCAGCAACTGACAAACAACCCCTAATAGTCTATTTAGGGGCTATTAGTTGCTGAATGAGATTATAATAACCGGACATTTCATATCGAATTTTTAAGTGAAAAGTTAGTGTTTAAAGTTGGTCAATGCTTTGTAAGCTTGTACATATAGCATATGGACTTAAACCGAACTAACTTTGTCAAACATAACCATTAGAGGGGTTAAACATGGATAAGTGGAACTAAAATTAAATCAAAATGTGAAGAAATTCTCCAAACATGGAAAATATGCAATTTATGAAAGTTGATGGACTAAAAGTGAAAAATTGAAAAATATAAAACAAATTCTAAAATTTATAAAAATTCATAATCAGATTTCATCTCTTTCTTCTTCACATTATCTCCTCAAAAACCCTAGAATCAAAATCCACCATGCAATTAGAGCTAAAACCTTGAAGAAATGATGGGAAATTGATGATTTTGAAGCCAAATCTTGAAGGTAACCATTGGGTAAGCTTGTAATCTTGAAATATAAGTTATTTGAGGAAGATTTATACTAAGTTTGTATGTGTTCTTGTTGGTTAGGGGCTGGAGTTTGTAAGGAAATGAAGGAATCCACATCTTGAAGACATTTTAGTCATCCTTAAGGTAAGAAATTAGGAAATCTTTGATTAGATGTTTGGTAACCTAAACTTTTAGTAAGTTTTTGATTATGTGATGTTCAAGGCTGTAAAACCAAAATGAAAATACTTCAAATTGGTTCAGAGATGGTTTAGAATGGTTACCAAATCAAAATGGTAGTGTTGATATCTTGAAATAGTTAAAAATGATGTTGTTGGAACAAACCCAAATCTGCAGGTTACTTTTAAAATGTGTATAAAATTAACCATTGATACGAATGAGGTGTGTGATATGTGGTTAGAAACCTTAGTGTGTCTAGAACAATTGTTATGAAGAGTCCAAAAGCTAATTTTGAGCTTAAGTGTGCCAAAATACCCAATTACAGAAGCTGGTCTCTGTAAACTCGGGATCTGCACACTGTTAGTGCAAAATTCATATAAAATCGATCATAGCTTCAAACAACATGAATTCAGTGCTATTGGATTACTAAGAGGCATAGGTACAACTTTCATTTAGAAAATATCACCAAATTATGCTCCTATGTATGATTAATATGTCCAACACAGAGATGGACAGAAGCTGAAATGTTCAGGGGAACTTTCTTTTGCAATGACCGTGATATTATCATATTGAGAATGGCAGGACTAGATAGAGTCAAGCCATATTGACTTGTTCATTGATTTTTGTTATATCTTTGTGATCCGGTTAGATCACATACATTGTGATCCTTTACCCAGACACTTAGTCGGGGGCACCGACTTTGTGATGCTTCCATGGTGGCTATAATCACTATGGCGTCCTTGTGTATGCGTGGAAAGTGCGCTGGCCCTGATCCGGACATAGGGACGAATGGATATCCTAGGAACAGAACAGAACCAGGACTGCTTTAATAGTAGTCGAGGGCTAGTGGGTGTCGTGCCCACACCGCTAGTTCTCACTTATGCCCATAGAACCGTACATTCTGTGGGAACAATGGGTTTAGTGTATTCTGGTGATTTATATGAACTTGAATAACACGAAACACGGAACGGGTGATTACGTGAACCCTTTGTTATATCTTTGTGATATTCGATTGCTTATTTTATCGTTTCATGATTATAGGGATAATTTTTACTTACCGTATATTGTTTATTGTTGATTTCATTGATCTGTTCACTGAGTTATTGCTCAGCCACGTTTGTTATTCCGTGGCAAGTTCTAGAGACAGATTTGGGGAATATCCGGGTTGAGAGACTAAGAGTGGATATTTTGAAGACTAACTTACCGGACAACATTACTTTTGTATAGATACTTTTGGGATTGTATATATTTATATATGTACCTTAACATCCGGCTGTCTATAACTAGTACTATTTTGCTATAATGTTTTACTTAGTTGCTCTGTATGTGTTTAAGAGAATATGGAGTTAGTATGGGATCTTACATTTATGGTATCAGAGCATAGGTTGCGACCTGTAAAATAAATCTATGTTTTTCCTGTGAGAAATGGGTAGACTTAGGATGGGATAGAAATAGTTTATTATGTCATATTATATTATATGTTATTTAACTAAATTTCATTTAGATGAATATGTTGATTGTCCATTAATGATTGGGAAGAAAGTCTGGATAGCCACCTTACTTCCTATGACAATGAGAGATTTCGATCTCATACTCTGTAAGAACGGGCTGGCTAAACATCGAGTCACAATTGACTGTGAAGCCAAGAATAAAAGGTTATATTTGGGGACGTCACTGAGCCTGAACATGTACTTCATTCCACCCAGAAAATCTATATGTGTTATCTCTGCTTTAAAAGCTCACAAACTAACAGATCGTGGTTGTGAAGTGTTTCTAGTCGTGGTTCAGGATGTTTCTAAAGCAAATCCTAAATGGGAAGATATTCCAATTGTAAAAGAATTCTCTAATGTATTCCCAGATGAACTTCCTAGGTTACCGCCTGAATAGGAGGTTGAATTCTCAATAGATCTTATTCTAGGAGTTGGCCCAGTTTTAAAAGCTCCATATCGTATGGCACCGTCTGAGTTGAAAGAACTAAAGGAGAAACTTCAAGATCTATTAAACAAAGGGTACATTCGACCCAGTGCGTCTCCGTGGGGCGCACCTGTACTCTTTGTAAAGAAGAAAGATGGTTCCGTAATACTGTGTATTGACTACCGTGAGTTGAATCGTCTCACTATTCGGAACAAATACTCTTTACCTAGGATCAATGATTTGTTCGATTAGTTACAGGGTGCCAGTTGTTTCTCAAAGATTGATTTGAGAACTGGTTATTATCAGTTCAGAATTAAGGAATCAGATATACCGAAGACTGCACTCCGAACTCGATACGGTCACTATGAGTTTATAGTTATGCCATTCAGGTTGACAAATGCTCCAGCAATCTTCATGGATATGATGAATAAAGTATTCAAGAATTATCTGGACGACTTTGTGATTGTTTTTATTGATGATATTCTTGTTTATTCAAAGTCAAAGCCTGAACATGAAACACATCTCCGATTAGCTTTGCATACACTCCGAAAGAAAAAGCTAGACGCCAAGTTATCAAAGTGTGATTTCTGGTTAGATCGAGTAGCGTTCTTAGGCCACGTTATTTTAGCGGATGGCATTCAAGTTGATCCTGCTAAGGTTGAAGTCGTTACTAATTGGCCAAAACCAATAAATGTTGCTGAGGTGCGTGCATTTCTGGGATTAGCTGGATATTATCGACATTTTGTTGGAAACTTTTCTAGGATCGCACTTCCGTTGACTCAACTCCTACGAAAAAGAGTAAAGTTTGTATAGGGCGACGATTAGGATAAAATTTTTGAAGAATTAAAGCGACGACTCGTAACTACATCGGTACTTGCCCTACCAACTGGGTCAGGCGGGTATCAGGTTTACAGTAATGCTTCCAAATACAGATTGGGGTGTGTATAAATGCAAAATGGACGAGTTATAGCTTATGCTTCGCGTCAACTCAAGTCGTATGAAGTTAACTACCCGACACATGATTTGGTGGCATTACTTATAAAGGGAAACATGTGACATATTCACCGATGACAAAAGCCTGAAATATATTTTCACACAAAAATAACTCAACATGAGGAAGCGTCGATGGCTTGAATTGTTGAAGGATTATGATGTCCGAATACAATATCACCCTGGAAGAGTAAATCTTGTGGTCGACGCTCTTAGTCGGAAAGGTGTCAGATTTGTATCATGTTTCTCTGTTCAACCCCAAATAGCATCAGATTTGGAAAGGATGGGAGTTGAATTATGTTGTCGAGTTGGAGATAGAGTGTTAACTAATCTTACTGTCGAACCAACCCTCATTTCAAAAATTAAAGAAGCTCAACAATCTGATGGGGAGCTTTGGGCAATACAACAAAAGATCCAAGGTGATTCTGAAACTAACTTTCATGTTGATGATAAAGGTGTGTTGTGGTTTCGGGAAAGATTGTGTGTTCCGAACGTTCAGAAACTGAAGGAAGAAATCTTGGTTGAGGCTCATAATTCTCCGTTTTCTATTCACCCAGGTTCTACAAAGATGTATCACGATTTAAAACAACATTTTTGGTGGAACGGGATGAAACGAGATGTAGCGGAGTTTGTTGCTAAATGCCTAACTTGTCAGAAAGTCAAAATTGAACATCGACGAGTCGGTGGATTGTTACATCCGTTGGATATTCCCGTGTGGAAATGGGAGAATATCACGGTGGATTTCTTAACTGGTTTGCCGAGAACATCCCGGAAGAATAATGCAATATGGGTTGTTGTCGATCGACTTACAAAAACGGCACACTTTCTCCCTATTAAAGAAACGGATTCTATCGGTAAACTTGCCGATCTTTTTAACCATGAAAATGTTCGATTACATGGTGCTCCTGTTTCTATTGTTTCTGACAGAGACCCAAGATTCACTTCACGATTTTGGACCAGACTTCAAAGTGCTTGGGGAACTCGGTTGAATATAAGCACCACATATCATCCACAGACTGACGGCCAGTCCGAAAGAACTATTCAAACTTTGGAAGATATGCTACGTGCATGTACTTTGGAGTGGTCTGGAAATTGGGACGAGTATTTGTTTTTGGTTGAATTTACGTATAACAACAGTTACCAATCTTCGATTGGAATAGCCCCGTTTGAAGCTCTATATGGCCGAAAGTGTAGAGATCCAATAACTTTATGAAGTGGGTGAAAGGAATATTGCGGGTCTCGATTAGTTCAGATCACTACTGAAAAGGTCAAGTTGGCAAAACAGAAAATGCGAGAGGCCCAGTCTCGACAGAAAATTTATGCCGACAAACATCGACGACCTTTAGAGTTCCATCCAGGTGATCGTGTCTTTGTTAAAGTGTCTCTGATACGTGGTACGTGAAGGTTTGGTATTAAAGGGAAACTGATCCCTCGATATGTTGGTCCATTTGAAATTCTGAAAAGAGTGGGCGAAGTTGCTTATCATCTTGCCTTACCTCCACAGATGTCTCACATTCACAATGTCTTCCATGTTTCTTTGTTACGCGGGTATAATTATCATCCCCTACATGTAATCAACTACCCGCTAGATCAAATTAAGTCAGATCTTTCATACAAAGAGGAACCTGAACGGATAATCAGACGGATGACGAAGAAGCTACGAAACCGATCGATTCCATATATAAAAGTCCTCTAGAAGAATCAGAATTAACGGGAAGCGGCGTGGGAACAAGAGGAATCGTTTAAAAACGATTATCCAGATTTCTACAAAAACTGTAAGTCCTATAACCCTCTTCTATATTTCGAGGACGAAATCTTATTTTAAGGGGGGAGGAATATAATAACCGGACATTTCATATCGAATTTTTAAGTGAAAAGTTAGTGTTTAAAGTTGGTCATTGCTTTGTATTCTTGTACATATAGCATATGGACTTAAACCGAACTAACTTTGTCAAACATAACCATTAGAGGGGTTAAACATGGATAAGTGGAACTAAAATTAAATCAAAATGTGAAGAAATTCTCCAAACATGGAAAATATGCAATTTATGAAAGTTGAGGGACTAAAAGTGAAAAATTGTAAAATATAAAACAAATTCTAAAATTTATAAAAATTCATAATCAGATTTCATCTCTTTCTTCTTCACGTTTTCTCCTCAAAAACCCTATAATCAAAATCCACCATGCAATTAGAGCTAAAACCTTGAAGAAATGATGGGAAATTGATGATTTTGAAGCCAAATCTTGAAGGTAACCATTGGGTAAGCTTGTAATCTTGAAATATAAATTATTTGAGGAAGATTTATACTAAGTTTGTATGTGTTCTTGCTGGCTAGGGGCTGGAGTTTGTAAGGAAATGAAGGAATCCACATCTTGAAGACATTTTAATCATCCTTAAGGTAAAAAATTAGGAAATCTTTGATTAGATGTTTGGTAACCTAAACTTTTAGTAAGTTTTTGATTATGTGATGTTCAAGGCTGTAAAACCAAAATGAAAATACTTCAAATTGGTTCATAGATGGTTTAGAATGGTTACCAAATCAAAATGGTAGTGTTGATATCTTGAAATAGTTAAAAATGATGTTGTTGGAACAAACCCAAATCTGCAGGTTACTTTTAAAATGTGTATAAAATTAACCATTGATACGAATGAGGTGTGTGAGATGTGGTTAGAAACCTTAGTGTCTCTAGAAAAATTGTTATGAAGAGTCCAAAAGCTAATTTTGAGCTTAAGTGTGCCAAAATACCCAATTACAGAAGCTGGTCTCTGTAAACTCGGGATCTGCACACTGTTAGTGAAAAATTCATATAAAATCGATCATAGCTTGAAACAACATGAATTCAGTTCGATTGGATTACTAAGAGGCATAGTTACAACTTTCATTTAGACACTATCACCAAATTATGCTCCTATGTATGATTAATATGTCCAACACAGAGATGGACAGAAGCTGAAATGTGCAGGGGAACTTTCTTTTGCAATATTTTGGTTGTTTTGTTCAAGTCCTTTTGCACCATTTCATAAACACTAGCATTGAACTATAAGCATATAAGGTGGAAATAAAGTTAGCATAAGCTAATAAAAGGGTGCCAATAGGATAAAGAGATCAAACAAATATACGAAATTATTGTATAATTCTGAGTGTATATATATATTACTTGTGATAGGAAAATCCGACTAGCAAGGATTTTGGACACTTTGGCATTTGGGCATCATACTTTGGTTATCTCGACTATATAAAGGTACGGATCTCTTATTTTCTTGGAACGGGATTGACCTATTGTTGAGGGTTAATCCATTCAAATATGATTTACGAATTGTAAACTTGAGATACGAAAATACCTCATTGATGTTGATTCTTGGATTTTTATCGTGCAATTTCTTTGTTGAATTCCATTTGGTGTTCCATTAGTTGAGCACGACTTAGGACTGTTCCAAAGTTTGTTGCCCCTAATAGGGACCGTTGGCCCGGTTCTTGAGTTTTACTCTGAATGCTGAGGCGCGAATGGAATGGAATAAATATGATTTGTTGAATTGGTACAATGACCGTGATATTAACATATTGAGAATGGCACGACTAGATAGAGTCAAGCCATATTGACTTGTTCATTGATTTTTGTTATATCTTTGTGATCCGGTTAGATCACATACGTTGTGATCCTTTACGCAGACACTTAGTCGGGGGCACCGACTTTGTGATGCTTCCATGGTGGCTATAATCACTATGGCGTCCTTGTGTATGCGTGGAAAGTGCGCTGACCCTGATCCGACCATAGGGGCGAATGGATATCCTAGGAACAGAACAGAACCAGGACTGCTTTAATAGTAGTCGAGGGCTAGTAGGTGTCGTGCCCACACCGCTAGTTCTCACTTATGCCCATAGAACCATACATTCTTTGGGAACAACGGGTTTAGTGTATTTTGGTGATTTATATGAACTTGAATAACATGAAACACGGAACGGGTGATTACGTGAACCCTTTGTTATATCTTTGTGATATTCGATTGATTATTTTATCGTTTCATGATTATAGGGATAATTTGTACTTACCCTATATTGTTTATTGTTGATTTCATTGATCTGTTCACTGAGTTATTGCTCAGTCACGTTTGTTATTCCGTGGCAGGTTCTAGAGACAGATTTGGGGAATATCCGGGTTGAGAGACCAAGAGTGGATATTTTGAAGACTAACTTACCGGACAACCTTACTTTTGTATAGATACTTTTGGGGTTGTATATATTTATATATGTACCTTAACATCCGGTTGTCTATAACTAGTACTATTTTGCTATAAAGTTTTACTTAGTTGCTCTGTATGTGTTTAAGCAAATATGGAGTTAGTATGGGATGTTATAGAGATCATGAAATAAATATTAAAATATAGAACAGAAAGTTAGACATGACATAAGATAATAAAATCATGAAATAAATATAAAAATCTGAAGTTTAGGGGCGAAAATTGGTAACCTTCCATTCTCATTTTAGAAACATTCGACCATCGACCCTAATTAAACCCTAGCTCTCTATCGATCTCCATCGACCATCACCCCTGACCAGTTTGAAGCTATTGAAGAAATGATGCGATTGAAAAAATTTCACTTTAGTTTCATCCCTGATTATTGAAGCTATTGAAGGCGAGCCTCCTGTATAAGAGTTTCTTCTATTGAAAGTGAGCCTCCTGTATAAGAGTTTCTTCTATTGAAAGTGAGCCTCCTGTATTGGTTTGATTTGAATCTCTGAATTATAGTTTATGGTGAGAGATTTGATTCTGATTTCAATCTTGAAGTCTCTTGATTCATACTCTGATCGAATTCTGATTATAGGCCGGTAACGACTGCTGATTTTTGTAGAACTCTGTCGTGCATTTCAAATGAAATTTGTGCTTGTTTAATTTCTCTGAAATTGAATCGATCATGTGTATAGACATTGTTATGTGAGGTTTATGAACCTCACATTTAATTTCTCTCAAATAAAGTTGAAGTGTGACAAGAATCATAAAGCCCTAAGGTCACAATCTACTGGATCAGACTCAAACTTGGTCGATTCTAAAGTTACCATTTACAGTCTTAAATTGAATGTGTGGCAAATAGTGTAGCAGGATTTTCCTTACCATGTTTGCCAACAGCGAGGCCAAGGTGTGTTTTGTAGTGGTCCAATGTCACATGGTGTTTGTGTGTGGTGTTGTTCACTAGGTTGTAACTCAAAAGCCCCCTCAAAATATTAATTACTTAGGGGTGTTTGGGATTGCTTATTTGAGGGGATTATCAGCTTATTGCGATTTGGCACCGCAGATAAACTCTTTTGAGTGTTTGGATGGGACAAAAAAAAGAGCTTATAGCAGTGCCAACCCGCTAAAAAGCCATTTTTGATAAGTCATTTTGTTGTAACTTATTGACTTATCAGAGGTTAAAGCCAAATGACCATTTTGCCCCTTTTATTTTAACCTAATTCATCTGCTCGTTGATCTGCTCGTTGAACAGAGTTGCGCCTCTCTTGTCCATCGCTCTCTTCTCCAACAGATCGCCATCAGGTATGATTTTTCTCCTCGATTTCTCTTCGTTCGTGTTCAGCTTCACCTTCGTTCGTGTCCAACTTCCCTGTTCGTTTTTTTCTCTTCGTTTTTTTCCTATCGATTTCTTCTATTGGTGGCCTGTTTAGCTTATGGCTTGTTTAATTTTTCACTTTGTTCGATTTTTCACTGATTGATTGATTTTTATGTTTGATTTGTTCACGATTGTTATGTTTTGTTCACTGATTTTTCTGCTCAGTTTTGTGGACTGATTTTTCTGCTCAGTTTTATTCAATTTGTTCACTTTCTGTTCTGATCGATTTGTCATGGATTGGATCTGTTCTGGTCTAGGTTACTCGTTATCAGTTTTGTTTGATTTGTACAAAAAAATCAATAAAATTGAAGCATGTCCTTTTTGGTCATTTTTACATGTATGAGTTAAAATTGCCAAACACTTAAAAAGTGCTTATCAGCTTATTGCGGTGTGGTACCGCTATAAGTAATCCAAACACTTTTTAAAAAAACTCCAGTTTGGCACCACATTAGCTGATAAGCACTTTTCCAAATAAGTAAGCAATCCCAAACACCCCTTTAATAGCTGCTTTTGACCTTCACAGGTACAACTTTCAATTGGTGCCACAGCCTGAATATTCTGATAAATATTAGGAGGAAGGGACCCCTATTTTCTGACAACCTTAATAGTTGTTGTGATTAAGTATTACTTAAGCCAACACTTTAGTAACACAAGGATCAATAACAAATTCACATTCTAGTTGTCATATTCCACCTGATTCGAATAGTTTCTTCAACTATTGATTCCATGACAACCTTCATAGTATTTGACCCATCCCCAAAAGCTTGTGTACCATTTGTAGGTGAATCCTCTTCTTCCTTGATTTGGTACCTTGGTCGTTCTCTATCAAGATGGAAGGATATTGTCAATGTAGAGGGAACAGGAAAGGACTAAGAATATGCACTTCAAATATCACAGATCTCTTTGTGGAGGAAAAAAAGTGAAAGAATGAAAATGATGTAAGCAATTATAAACCCTGTGTATTTAAGTAACCACGACATTTTGTATACAAAAACGACCGGTTAATGGACTAGAGAAAACCACCTGATTCTCTCCAGAAGTCTTGGATTCTTCCTAGCATTCCTAATAAACCGGTGTTTCAGAAGTTTCTTTGCACTTGGTCTTTGGAAGTATAGAATCGAAAAACAGAATATGCTATATGAGTATTCATCTAAATCTCTCTCTCTCTCTCTCACACACATATACACACACACAGAGAGAAAGAGTGCACAAGCACGAGAGAGGGAATTAAAAACATACTTCAGCAGGCACCTTCTTTAAGCACAATGAAACAAATTCTTTCATAAGACGAGAAAAATGTTCATCTAGATGCAAGAGAACCATTAAGAAATGTTAGAATCCTAATCTATACTAATTGTAACTCAGACTTCTCACTGTCCTTGCATTTTAGGAGGAAGGCACCCCTATTATATGGATTTTTTTCTTTATTATTAGAAGCACTAGAAATTTTATGGATTCCTATTTTCTGGATTTAATAGCATTGCAACCAAAGCTATTTAGATATTAGAATAATCGTGTGAGAATAGGAGTTAAAGTGAGAATTGAAGTTAAGGTTTGAGAGTGTAAGAAGAGATTTGGGCCCTTGATCACTTTTAATTAGTGTTTATCTAATGGTTAGAATTAGCTTAGATCATTGTGGTTTGCCCAAAACCACCAAAATCCAAACTCAAACTTCAACCAAACGCGGTGCTAACGACAAAAGCTTAAACACAAGAATACCAAGATTACATAACGAAAATCCGGGGTGTTACAATCCTCCCCAACTTGGGAATGATTTCATTCCCGAAATCCCATCTACTCGAAAAGATGAGGATATCTTCGCTTCATATCCTCCTCGGGTTCCCACGTCATGTTGGCTCCCCGATGATGCTTCCACTGCACCTTGACCATAGTAACCTCTTTGTGACGCAACTTCTTAGACTTTCTCTCTAAGATAGCGTCAGGTTCTTCTACACAATGGTTACCCTCGTCCAATCTTAACTCTGAGAGGGGATTGACGCTTTCTTCCTCCGCCAAACACTTCCGAAGGTAACAAATATGGAATGTGTTGTGGATTCTGCTCAACTCCGGCGGCATTTCCAATTGGTAGGCTTGCAAACCCACCCGCTTAAGTATATTGAAAGGTCCAAGGAAACGGGGACTCAGCTTCCCACATTTTCCGAACATGATAATGCCCTTCCATGGGGACACCTTAAGCAACACACGGTCGCCCACTTGAAACTCCGTCGACCGCCTCTTCTTATCGGCATAGCTCTTCTGCCGATCCTGAGCCGCTTTCATTATTTCACGAATGCTTTTGACCTTATCGGTCGTCTCTTGCATGATCTCAGGTCCGACGAATTGCTTCTCTCCCGCTTCAAGACAACACACGAGAGTTCGGCATTTCCGCCCGTACAACGCCTCAAATGGTGTCATCCCAATACTCGAGTGGTAGCTATTGTTGTAAGCAAACTTCACCAAAGGTAGGTGAGAGTACCAACTACCCCCGAAATCGATGACACAAGACCTCAACATGTCTTCCAGCGTTTGGATCGTTCTCTCGTTTTGCCCGTCGGTTTGTGGATGGTAAGCCGTACTCAACTTTACTCGCGTACCAAGCTTTTTCTGAAACCCATCCCAAATGTTCAACGTGAACCGACTGTCGCGATCCGACACGATCGATAAGGGTATTCCATGCCTCAAGACCACTTCATCGATGTAAACCTTTGATAACTTGTCCATCGGTAAAGTCTCGCGCATAGCCAAGAAGTGAGCGCTCTTAGTCAATCTATCGACTATTACCCAAATGGTAACGTGACCTCGAAGAGTTTTAGGAAACTTCGTCACGAAGTCCATGGTAATATGTTCCCACTTCCACTCGGGAATCTCTAAGGACTGAAGACTCTAATAAGGTCGTTGATATTCGGCCTTAACTTGCGAGCACGTCACACAATGCTCTATGTAACGCGCCACATCAAGCTTCATTACTGGCCACCAATAATGCAACTTTAAGTCCCTGTACATCTTTGTACTTCCCGGATGAATGGAATACTTGGACTTGTGAGCATCCTCGAGCAACAGATCACGGTTACCCCCAACTTTGGGCACCCACACACGACCGCTAAACAGTTTTACCCCACGGCTATCTTCCGTTAAGAGCAAATATTGTTTCGTCATGACTTCCTCCTTGATATTCTCTTCCAACAATGCTTCTACCTACGATGTCTTGATCTTTTCAACAAGACTAGAAACTAACTCGATTCTTGAATGGGTAGCCCAAATACTTCTGCTATAGTCCTTCCGACTTAACGCATCGGCCACCACGTTCGCCTTACCGGGATGGTAAAGAAATTCACAATCGTAATCCTTGAGAAACTCAAGCCACCGCCTTTGCCTCATATTCAGCTCTTTTTGATCAAAGACATACTTTAGGCTTTTATGGTCCGTGTAGAGTGTACATCTTGTGCCATAGAGGTAATGTCGCCAAAGCTTCAAGGCGAACACCACCGCTGCTAAATCCAAATCGTGGGTAGGATAGTTCTTCTCGTGTATTTTAAGTTGACTCGAGGCATAAGCGATTACCTTGCCTCTTTGTATCAACACACATCCTAATAATCCCATCTTCGAAGCATCACTATAGACCACGAAGTCTTCCGACCCTTCAGGCAACGATAAGATTGGAGCTTCGCACAACTTCTGCTGTAGAATTCAGAACACCTTCTCTTGTGTTTCGGTCCAGTCAAACTTCACATTCTTCCGAGTTAAAACTCTCAAGGAAGAAGCGATCTTCGAAAAGTCGTGAATAAATCTCCGGTCGTACCCTGCCAGACCCAAGAAACTGCGGATCTCGGACGAACTCTTGGGAGGCTCCCAATTCATCATAACTTCAATCTTGGAGGGGTCCACTTTCACTCTGTCTCGAGTGACAACGTGACCCAAGAATTGCACTTCTTCAAGCCAAAATTCGCATTTGGAAAACTTGGCGTACAATCTTTCTTTCCTCAACACATTGAGAACTTCGCGTAGGTGTTGTTCGTGCTCTAACTCGCTCTTAGAGTACACAAGTATATCATCAATGAATACGATGACCGACTTGTCGAGGAATGGTCGGCACACCCTATTCATCAAATCCATAAATACCGCTAGTGCGTTCGTTAGGCCAAAAGGCATCACAAGAAACTCATAATGGCCGTAACGCGTTCTGAAGGCTGTCTTCGGAACGTCTTCTTCTCTTACCTTCACTTGGTGGTAACCCGAATGTAAGTCGATCTTGGAAAAACACCCCGCTCCTTGCAGTTGATCGAACAAGTCGTCAATCCTAGGAAGCGGGTACTTGTTCTTCACTGTTGCTTTGTTCAACTCACGATAATCGATGCACATTCTCCTTGTGCCATCCTTCTTCTTAACAAACAAGATCGGAGCTCCCCAAGGCGACGAGCTCGGTCTTACGAAACCCTTCTCCAAAAGCTCTTGGAGTTGTGCCATCATCTCCTGCATCTCCGCTGGCGCTAACCGGTAAGGGGCTCTAGCAACAAGAGCCGCTCCCGGTACGAGATCAATCCGAAACTGTACTTGACGATCGGGTGGTAACCCAGGCAAGTCGTCCGGACAGACGTCTGGAAACTCACGCACAATCTTCACATCTTCAAGCTTTAACTTCTCTAGCTTGGCGTCGATCACGTAGGATAGGAAAGACGAGCATCCTTTCACCAAACACTTGCGTGCTTTAGTCATGGTGTATATTGCCACCTCACCCTTCCTCTTCTCACCATAGATCACAACAACTTCGCCACTGGGATTGGGAAGTCGAATTAATTTTTGGAACATACAAACTCGGCATGATTGTTCGCTAACAAATCCATGCCGACCACAACATCAAAACCCCCGATTAACATCGGCAACAAATCGATTGGGAAATCTCTCCCTTTGAATTCGAGAGTACACTTCTTTAGAACATCGCGAATCAGAACTTGACTACCATCTGCTATCTTAACCACTAACGCATCCTCAAGACTAGTAGTCGGCATAGTAATCTTTTGACGGAACAACTCAGATATAAAAGAGAAACTGGCACCCGTATCAAATAAAACACGAACAGGTACTGAGTTTAGAAGAAATATACCCGATACCACATCAGCGGATGCCTTGGCCTCATCGGCCGTCATCTGAAAAGCTCGACCCGGAACCCTACATGGATTCTCTTTCTTCACCGGTGCGCTACCCAACATGAGCTTCGGGCAATCTCTCTTTATGTGCCTCAGTGTCTTGCACTCATAGCAGACGAGTCCTCTGATCGGAAAATCACGGGTGGTGTGATCAGATTTACCACACTTGAAACAAGTTTGGGAATTGGTGTTACAGTTACCGTGGTGCTTGGTTCTGCACTTCTGGCACCACCTAGCTTCTTGATAACCGCTGAAGCTTTGGTTTCCGACAAAAGGTCGAGTTCTCTTGGGAGGTACTGAACTGTTCTCCCATTTTCACTTTTCAACAACCACCACCACCTTCTCCGGTTTACCCCTCGCGTAAACCTCTTCCATAAACTGTGACTCTTCAATCGTCTCACGAAGGTTGGAAACCTTCGAATTTCGGACCATAGTCATCATGTCCGATGGTAGACCCCCTTCAGATAGGCCTTAATCTTCTACTTTTCAGTTGAGGCCACATGCCCCACTAACCCCAACTTTTCCATGAATTGACGGGTATACTCTCTCACCGTCAAATTCCCCTTCTCCAGCGCTTGGAACTCTGCCTCGATCCGATCCATAGCTCTCTCATTGGAGTATTCTTCCAAAATCTTAACCTTGAATTCGCCCCAAGTCAGTTGGGCCAAAATAGTAGGAGAGAGGGTGGACTGGATAACATTCCACCACGTCAGCACCGTATCCCTGAGCAGTTGAGTATCGAATCTTACCCTCTGGTCATCACCACACTCGGATGAACCGAATGCCTGTTCTATAGCTAGGATCCACTTAACACACGCAACTGGGTCTTCGGAACAAAGAACTCTGGTGGTCCACAACCCAGAAAAGACTTGTAGGAACAACTCTTCCCACTTCTCGGAGCACTCACAACCCTGTGCTCCTCCGTTCGGACTCTGTTTCCTGTGCCCCAGAGCCAACCAACACATTCTCCTCCACTGTCTCATGCCTCCTGAGGCTCGTTTCCCAGTCCTCCAACATCTTCTGAAAAACCTCTTACTGTTTCTCCATGGCCGACGTCACCATTTGCGTGACGTTGGACATCATATCAGCTTGAGGGTTTGACACTTGAATAACGGGGCTGGTGGATGCCAAATCTACTATTGGCCCCAGCTCCACTTCCCCAGTAAATATCGGTGGCATGCCCGGAGGAATGACTGCATGCACTCTAACCACCGGATTCAGCTTGCGCGAACTAGCATCGCGAAGATCTCCGTATCCTAACGGACGACCATGTGTGTTCACCATACCTAAGTAATGGTTGCCACACAAGCACGAAAAGAATGAGAGACAGATCAACAAAAAAAGCACGAAAGAACGAACTACCACGTTACCAATTGTAATAGGAACGGTACTTTAAGCACAATCACGTATAAATATTCTCATAATAACATTAGTTATGTGAGATTATGAACATACAATACATAAAGGTTCTTTATACCATCGCCACAACGTTCGATAACTATAATTTCCGTCGACTCTAAAGACCAACCCATCTTAGAAGTGCTACCCAAACTCACGAATCAATGCTTAACATACTCAGTCTAAGTCTAAACATCTTACATTCATGCCTAGATCATTTAAACTAGAGCTCTGATACCAACTTGTAACACCCGAAAATTCAGTGTAAATTTGAAAAACGGAAACTGGGCAAGAAGACATCTGAATTTGTTATAAACCTCCCAAAAAGGGGAAATGTACTAATCCTTTACAAAAACCTGCATACGGATATGGAATTCAACAACAAACTAATCTAAACATAAATTTTCTAGATTACATCGGTTGTTAATCCAACATCACCAAAAGAATGGGACTTAAACAATTGCCCAACATCAAATACTAGTCATCTCAAAAAGCCCCCGAGACCAAGCCCGTCACTCAAGTCCTTGGCAACCCACCGCTAATGGGAACCTGTTATACACGTCATTTAAGAAAAGTGTTAGGCTTTAAGCCTAGTGAGAACATACAGTTTATAATTTCAAGAGATATAAACAATTGTATCAAAAGGAAATCTTTTCAATAAGTTTTGGTTTACAAAAGAAATCTTTTCCCCATAAGGACTGATCGGTCCGAAAATTCATCTTGCGATGACGGGGGATACCCGATTTACCAAGGATTGCAGCGAACACAAAAGTAGGCCACAATCCGAGTTGTGAGCTAAATACTTGGAATCCATGGCCACGAACAACAAGGTCCGTACTAAGATGTGAGGGAGGACCCCCGAGGAAACCAAGTCATACTCGTTCACTAGGACTACATTATCACCCATGGCTAGTAACTGATCTCACATAACCGTACCAAAGGCCCCCGAGGGTCAAATGCATCCATAGCTACAAAAAAGGGGAATAGACATCCCAATAATAAAAGTCGACTCAAAACCTAGAGATCCACTAGTAATGGTAAAGATTTGTCACAATAACATATGTGACCAACCATAGATAGTCATATGGTATAAAACCATTTTATAAACAAAATGCTTTCCTTCAAGTTTAACTGCTGGAAAGAATGAAAATCATAAAATGAGTTTATATACATTCTTTCAAATAATCCACATAAATGTGCAAGTAAAACCTCTTTTTACTTCAAATAAGATGGAACCCATCATTTTAGTCGAAAATGATCGGGAACCCTAAAATCTCCCAAAACTCAAGTTATGCCAAAATGTAGTAAAAGCATATCCAAAACCATGGAGATATATTGTAACCTTTGACATGTATAAAGTTTATAAAATGATAGTAGGAACTCACCAAATAGGTTTTAGACGAAAACCCGAAAACTGGATATCAACCCCTTCGAGAAGATGAAGCTTTCTATACCGATCCCTTGCTCGAAACACTTAATACTAGCAAGATATGGTAGCTTGAAGGAACCCAACTAAAATATGAAGAAAGAGAGAGAAAAGAGATCTTCAAAAAAAAACTTGAGATATTCCAAATGAAGATATTTAGGCTGAAACTTACCTAAGTCGGCCAGGCGATCTCGTGAAGTCGCGGCATAACTCGCCCGCTTCCTTAAAACCCAAAACAACAGAGGGTTTCGCGGGTTGTGCCGCGACCTCAAGTCGCGGTGCAACTCACGTAGATCACTGTGGTATGCCCAAAACCACCAAAATCCAAACTCAAACTTCAACCAAACGCGGTGCTAACGACAAAAGCTTAAACACAAGAATACCAAGATTACATAACCAAAATCCGGGGTGTTACAATTTTGACATAAAATCATAAATATATAATTGAAAAAGTTGGAATTTAACATTCTTTCATGCTTCATACATAGTAAGAGAGAGATGAAATTGATATCTTTATTGATTGATGGTGAAAATATATATACAATGTCTAGCAACTAAAGAAGGAAGATATTACAAACATTAATAAAAATAATATACAACAGATCATTTCCAAAAAGAACCAGAATTTGTGCCTTCAATCATTCAATCAATTTTGTAACTGATTGAATGATTTTGGTGCTGATTGACAATCTTTTAGGAAACGATAAGTCAGTGCTTATCTTCTACATTCCCCCACAAGACGGACGATCTATCAGAAAGTCCGATCTTGGATAATAATGAATCAAGACGAGGTCGTGACAGCGGTTTGGTAAGAAAGTCCGCAAGTTGATCATCGGAAGAGACATGTGTAACTCTTAATGCACCAATCTGAACCTGTTCTCTGATGAAGTAAAAATGAAGCGCCAAATGTTTCATCTTTGAGTGAAAAAATGGATTAGCACTTAGTTGTGTTGCACTTAAGTTATCGCAATAGATAACAGGGCTTTGACGAATATGTACCCCCAGCTCACCAAGGAGATTTCGAACCCACATTAATTCAGCTGTGGTAGAAGCAACAGCTCGATATTCAGCCTCGGTGGAAGAACGAGCAACAGACCGTTGCTTTTTAGAAGTCCAAGTAATCGGATTGTTGCCAAGAAAAACAACATGTCCCATTGTAGAAGTGTAATTGTCTTTATTACCGCCCCAATCGGCATCCGAAAAGGCATGCAGACAAAGAGGAGAGTCTTTAAAAATATTGATGCCTTTATCCATGGTGCCACAAAAATAACGTAAGAGTCGCTTAAGAGCAGCCCAATGGGCACTTGTAGGCCGGTGGATGAACTGAGACAACCTGTTTACGGTAAATGCAACATCGGGACGTGTGATGGTGAGGTATTGAAGACTACCAACAGCTGCGCGATAGTCCTTTGGAACTTCAAGTGAAATGCCAGAATTAGCTGTCAAAGGATTTGTGGTAACCATTGGTGTGGGGGAGCTCTTTGCATCTAACATACCCATTCTTTCAAGAAGATCGGCTATGTACTTGCGTTGGCTGAGAAATAAACCTCTCGATGTAGGAGTAACTTCAACACCCAAGAAATAAGAGAGAGATCCTAAATCCTTCAAGGAGAACCTTTTAGCCAAGTTTCCAATAAATAGATCAAGTTTAGTAGCATTTGGACCTGTAATAATAATATCGTCCACATACACAATGAGATAAATTGGAGTTGTCGAGTGATGCATAATAAATAAAGAGGCGTCTGCGACTGAACGTTTAAATCCCGAACCAAGAAGGAAGTTGGTGAGTTTCATGTACCAAGCCCGAGGGGCTTGTTTAAATCCATAAATAGCTTTGCGCAATTTACAAATGTGAGAGGGAAATGCCACATCAACAAAGCCAGGAGGTTGAGACATGTACACCTCATCAAGTAAGGTACCTTGAAGAAACGCGTTGTTAATGTCTAGTTGCCTTAGATGCCAATCATTTGTAACCGCAAGACCAAGTAAGGTTCGAATAGTGGCCGGTTTGACAACCAGACTAAAGGTTTCCGTGTAATCAATGTCGGGTCTTTGTTGAACACCTTTAGCGACTAATCGTGCCTTGTAGCGATCAATTGTACCATCAGGATGATACTTAAGTCGGAAAACCCACCTACATTTAACGAGATTTTTTGTAGTATCCGGAGCTACCAAATTCCAAGTGCCAAGAGCATGAAGTGCCCTCATCTCATCTTCCATAGCCTTGAGCCAAAGAGGGTACTTTAGAGCTTGGGTCACTGTCGTGGGTTCAGTAGGTTTATCCTGGACAACAACCACGTGTGCATACTTTGGGTTTGGCTTATGAATATTGTTTTTGGACCTGGTAACTATTCCAAGGGGAATAGCAGGCTGGGAAGTGGATTCAGCTAGAGGGTTGGACTGAGGTTCTGTGGACACAGGTATGATAGACGGTTGGGTTGAACTTGCTACAACAGAGGGTTCTGAGTTGTTGGACTGAGCCATGGAATCAACAAAAGGATTGTCCTCTGAGGCTGAAACGGCCAAGGAAGGTGGCGACGGTGACCTACGCTGAGATTGACTTTGGGATGGAGTTGGATCATTTGGGGGCTGTTGTAAAATAGACAAGGTAAGAGGACACCAAGTGTCTGGATTAGGTGTGGGTGGGAAGTGTGTTTGATTAGTGAGGTGGACATAAGGAAATTCAGATTCAACAAAGCGGACATGTCGTGATGTATAAACCTTTTTAGATTTAGGATCATAACAATGATATGCACTTTGAGACTTTGAATAGCCAATGAATATGCATGGGGTGGACTTAGGGTCAAGTTTATGATGTGCATATGGCTTCAACCAAGGATAACACAAGCACCCAAATGAACGTAATTTAAGATAATTGGGAGGGGACCCAAATAAGCAAAGAAAAGGAGACTTGTGATCCAAGGTTAGAGTGGGCAGTCTATTGATGAGATAAGCAGCCGTATTGAAGGCATACGACCAATACTCACTTGGCATACGAGCATTATTAAGAAGAGAAAGGCCCGTTTCAACAATATGACGGTGTCGCCGCTCGGTATAGCCATTGTGCTCAGGGGTGTGAGGTGGGGATGTGAGGTGAGAGACACCCTCAATAGTAAGAAAAGATGTCAGGGCTTGATACTCCCCCCCATTGTCAGAATAAATGACCTTAATCTTTTTCTCAAAGAATTTCTCAACTAGAGCTTTGAAACTTATAAATATGGCTTTTGTATCTGATTTATTTTGGAGAGGATAAAACCAAATATATTTGGTATAGTGATCAACGAAGATGACATAATACTTCAAACCATCAATGGAATAGACCGGAGAAGTCCATAAATCAGTGTAAACAAGATCTAGTGGAGCATGAGAAATTAAAGTTGATTGACTAAAAGGGAGCTTGTGGCTCTTATTACATTGACAAGAATTGCAATTGAATGAAAAAGCCCTAGGGACATCGAGTTTAAATGTAGAGACTAAACTCTTGAAGATGGCTAAAGATGGATGGCTAAGATGATGGTGCCAATTGATTGCCGATGCTTTGACGGTGGAAAAAGCTAGGATAGATGGATTGGATGGCCATTCATAAATGCCTTGATTAGTTGGTCCTTTGGTTAGATGTGCCCCCGTGAGACGGTCCTTAACCACAAAAGAATCAGAAGAAAATTCTATTAGAAGATTATTTTCTGAGCATAACTTGGAAATGGAGACAATGTTACGACTCATTGTAGGAGCACAAAGAATATTAGACAAAAATAAAGGAGTAGTGGAAGAGGTAGAACCAATGTGAGTGATAGGTACGCTCGAGCCATCCCCGATGACAATTTCCTCAGTTCCATCATAAGGTTGGAGCAAGGCTAAGTTTGAGAGATCATGTGTCACGTGATGAGTTGCACCAGTGTCCAGCAACCATTGAGACGTATTACTTGAGGCATTAGCAGTAGCCACATGAGCTTGAGGAGAAGCCGAGGTGAAAGTTGGTCTAGGAGGAGGTCTGACCGAAGGAAATCGCTGTTGGAAGACAGGGCATAGATGAAGGGAGTGACCCTTTGTGTAGCACCATTGACATGTGCCTTGGTAGCCTGGGGAATGCTTACGATTGGACTGTTGTTGCGAGCCCTTGCGTAAAAGATTATGACCACCGTTCGAGGATGTTGCAACATAATTAGTTGAGCCGTAATTATGTTGTCTGGTGGCAGTAACATGTGCGGAAGCAAGGAATGAGGGTGGTGCAGATTGAGTCTTGATGGTTGACTCACGGTTCAAAAGTTTCTCATGAAGATCATCAAAGGATATAGGACTATCACGAGCATGGACGGCGTCAATGACGACTTGATAATCAGAACCAAGCCCTTCCAATATATGGTCAGTGATATCTTCAGGTTTGAGAGGACAATCGAGCAAAGCTAGTTGATCTGTACAAACCTTGATGGCATTCATGTACTGGGAAATAGATAGAGGACCTTTGGTGATGGTCTTCAGTTCAACCTTCAAAAGTTTTTCGCGACCCCGTGATTTTTTAGCGAATGTGTTTGCTAGAGTATCCCATAACTGCTTACTTGATTCTGATCGAGAGACAATCGGAAACACAGTAGGATCCAAGGTTCCAATGACAGAACCAAACAGAAGTTTGTCCTGACGAACCCACGTACTGAGAGATGGATTGGGTTCAGATGTTGTTCCTTTGGTAATGGTGGCTGGTGGTGCAACACAAGAGCCATCCAGAAATTTGTAAAGTCCATACCCAATTAGAGTAGCCTCAATTTGGAATTTCCACGACATGTAGTTTGAAGTGGTGAGTTTGAGAATATTGGTGAGAAAGACTATAATGAGGGGTGACTTGGGTTCGGCATCATTCGGGACGGTGTTTGGGGAAGCCATGGCAGAGACAATAGGCTAGCAGTAGATGAGAGGAAGAAAAAAAAATTAGGTTGAGAATTCAACCTGCTCTGATACCATAAGAGAGAGATGAAATTGATATCTTTATTGATTGATGGTGAAAATATATATACAATGTCTAGCAACTAATGAAGGAAGATATTACAAACATTAATAAAAATAATATACAACTGATCATTTCCAAAAAGAACCAGAATTTGTGCCTTCAATCATTCAATCAATTTTGTAACTGATTGAATGATTTTGGTGTTGATTGACAATCTTGTTGGGAAATTCAGAAATATACAAGTACAGTTAATGCTGCTAGAAGAACTTGATTACTACTTCTGAGATTAATGCTGCTTAGTGAAGTTAATACTGCTGATCAAGATTAGTACTGCTAAGTCAAGATTAATACTGGTAGAGGAGATTACTACTACTAACCAATTTTAGTACTGCTAGTAGTTAGTACTGTTGAACATTAATACTGCTCAAAGTATTAATACTGCTGAAGACTTAGTGCTGCCTATGAGATTATCAAGATTCGTGCAGATCAAGTTTGAAGATTATGGAAAGCTTGGAGATAAAGATGGAAGATTATTTTGAAGATCTTTTATTATTTGTAATTATCTTTTATCTTCATTATATAAAGAATAGTTTAGAATTGATAAATATAGAATTCTGAATTTTTGTTTAGATAGAGAGAATCAACCTTAAGGTTTGTAATCCCAATTCTAGAGCAGTAGAATTCATATTGGTGAGCCTGTTCATCAATATTGAGGTTGAGTGTTGAATCTTGTAGCTTTACAATCATTCAATAAAGTTTACAAGTTGTTCTTCTGATTCATTGTTTCATTGATTATTGAATATTAAAGTGTTATTCCGCAAACTCCTTTAATATTGTTTCTGGGTGTTTATTCTTGTTTGGAATTAAGATCCTGACAAGTGGTATCAGAGCAAGTATTCTCAGAAATCTTATTCATCATGGAAAACACAGCTGAATCAAACAGTACTCTGGTCTTAAAGGTTCCAATGCTCAGACCCAATGAGTTTGACTGGAGTGACCAAGCAGAAGAGGCTATCCAAAATCAAACACTTATGGCTGAAGTATCTGATCTCCCATCTGAGGTAAGTTCTAATCTCTATTCTAAAACTTGCATAGACACTGTTAAAAGGTACAGAGATAACAACCAGAAGATGAGTGATGACCTTAAGAGATTAGAAAAGGATATAAAGGACTATGTGAGAATTGTTGAGAGGTTTAAGGAACAAATTAAAGGTTTTCAAGCCAATGAACTCCAACACTCATATGACACCAATTACTGGAAGTGGGAG
This sequence comes from Arctium minus, assembly GCA_954870635.1. NCBI lineage: Eukaryota > Viridiplantae > Streptophyta > Magnoliopsida > Asterales > Asteraceae > Arctium > Arctium minus. The sequence goes on along the minus strand of OX941088.1, from coordinate 59,602,896 downwards.
AAAAATGATCTTGAACTTAAACTGACCAAATCTAAAGAGGAGAGTGAAAAGCTGATAGAGGAGCTAACCAAGGTTAAGCTTGATGTAGAAAAGTTTTCCAATGCTTCTAAAGCAATGGACTCTTTACTACAAACTCAGATTCATGATAAGCTGAGAAGAGGAATTGGGTATAATGCCACACCACCACCATATAACAACAATTACATCCCTCCTACCTCAAACTTGCTAGAAACCAAAGATAGGAAGGACTTGCCTGAGGGAGCCACTGAGATAGATCCCTTAGATGAGGTAGTTATGGAGGATAAGACTGAGAAAGAGGTTGGTAAGAGTAAGGAGAACAAAGTGAGTGGTGAGATTCCTCTAGAGAATAACATTATCACCAATAAGGACTGTGGAAGGGCTTGGATCAAATCCAAGGTCATAAAGAAGACAGAGGGAAAGTCTGATAAGGTCCATTACAAACAGACCACAGTTGTGAATCCAGGTCCTTGCAAATAGTGTGTATGCAAGAAGAATGAGCCCCAAAAACATGATAAAAAGAGGGGAAATCAAAGAAACTGGAATAATCAGTGGGCACAAAAACAAGAGGTTGATTTGAGTAAAATCAATAGACCAAAACCTTGTTTTATCTGTGGCAAATTAAATCATCTTGCCAAAACTGTTATTTCAACCCTATGAACCAAAGGATGAACTGTCAAAGATCTATGCAAAAACCCTTTGGTTATAGGAAGAAGGTTGAAAGGAATCATGTGGCTAAAAAAACTGTTAAATCTAAAAGCCACATGAAGAAAAAGTCTGTTAAAGAAAGTGTCAATATGTGGGTTCCTAAAAGCACTAAAATTGTTAGTACTGCTAACACAAATAGTGCTGCTGACAATGATAGTGTTGCTAGAAGTAATACTACTGCTAACAATGCTAGTACTGCTGACATTGTTAGTACTTCTTCAAAAGTTAATACTGCTAACTCTGTTAGTGCTTCTAAGGTTAGTACTGCTTCTAGTGTTTATGCTGCTAAGCCAATCATATTGACAAAGTACTCTAATAAAGAGTGCTCTGAGTTTAAAAACCTCATCAAAAAGGAATGTAAATACTTTGATGAGAAAGGGAGACCCAAGACCACTTTGGCTTGGGTCCCCAATCAATACTAATTGTTTAATCTTATGTGCAGGGCAACCATCAGCTCAAGGGGAAGAGTATATGGCATATTGATAGTGGTTGCTCAAGGCACATGACAGGGAACATGTCATGCCTCAAGAATTTCAAGAAAATTGATGGTGGTCATGTTTCCTTTGGTAATACTCCAGATGGAGGTAAGATAAGTGGTAAGGGGGATGTAACCAAAGGTAAAATGACCTTTGAAGATGTATTCTATGTTGAGCAGTTAAGGTACAACCTGTTAAGTGTATCACAGGTTTGTGACAAACAACATAGTATATTATTTACAGATTCTGAATGCATTATCCTTGCTCCTGGATTCAAGGTAGTTGATGAAAAGATGATACTACTAAGAACTCCCAGAAAGGATAATGTATATTACTTAGATATGGAAAATGTTTCAACTGATTCATCCCTAAATTGACTTGTTTCAAAAGTTCTTTGGATGAATCATCACTTTGGCACAGAAGGATGGGTCACATGAACTTTAAAACAATGAATAAACTTGTTAAAAACAACCTTGTAAGAGGTTTACCTTCCAAAGTCTTTTCATGTGATGATCATTGTGTTGCCTGTCTCAAAGGCAAACAACACAAAACTTCTCATAAGTCCAAAGAGTTGAACACAATCTCTAATTCTCTTCAGTTGTTGCATATGGATCTGTTTGGTCCTACAAATGTTATGAGTATTGGTAAGAAATCATTCTGCCTAGTTATTGTTGATGATTACTCTAGATTTACTTGGATATATTTTCTAAGGACTAAGGATGAGACAAGTGGACTGATCAAATCCTTTATTCTAAGAATTGAAAATCAAACTAATCAAAAGGTAAAAGTCATTAGGTCAGACAATGGTACTGAATTTAAAAATCATGACCTAAACACCTTTTGTGAGCAAAAAGGAATGGAGAGGCAATACAGTGCTCCTAGGACTCCACAACAAAATGGTGTTGCTGAGAGAAGGAATAGGACACTGATTGAAGCTGCTAGATCTCTGTTGGCAGATTCAAAACTACCAATTACTTTCTGGGCTGAAGCAGTTAATACTGTTTGTTATGTCCAAAACAGAGTTCTAGTAGTCAAGCCTAAAAACAAGACACCATATGAGCTTTTAAATAACAGAAAACCTTTTATAGGATTTTTCTAACCTTTTGGGTGTCCTTGTACCATTCTCAATACCAAAACTCACTTAGGAAAGTTTGATAGCAAGGCTGATGATGGTTTTCTTGTGGGTTACTCATCTCAGAGTAAGGCTTACAGAGTTTTTAATACTTCTTCTAGAATAATTGAGGAAAGTGACAATGTCAAGTGCAATGAGAACACACCAAATCCTATTGGATCTGGTCCTCAGTGGTTATTTGACATTAATTGACTAACTAACTCTTTGGGTTTCAGTAGTGATTATCATGCAGGTTCAGGAAGTGGAGGATCAGGGGATGAACAAGTACAAGTACAAGACATTATTCCTCAGTCTGTGATCTTTCCCATACCTACAATAGAGCCTGTTGATGTTTGTGCAAAAGAGACAATGACTGAACCAATTCAGAGTGAAGAAGAAGGAAGAGATGAGGAGAATCAAGTGCATGAAGAGCCAGAAGCAGCTGATGAGATCCCCTCAGCTGATTTAAATGATTCCAATCTGGATGTGGGAATCAATGAAGAACCTAGTCATCAGACTAGAACTCAAAAGAATCATCCTCCAGAGCTGGTCATAGGAGACATCTCTTCTCCTATGATAACAAGGAATCAAAGCAGACTTCAAGAAATGCAGGATCAATAACACACAGTACTCTCATGCTTTCTATCTCAAATTGAGCCTAAGAAGGTTTTTGAGGCAATGAAAGATTCTTGTTGGATAGAAGCTATGCAAGAAGAGTTACTGCAGTTCAAATTACAAGAAGTTTGGGACTTGATGGACCTTCCAAAAGGTCATAGAGCTATTGGCACCAAGTGGATTTTCAGGAATAAAAAGGATGAGAGAGGTATTGTGATAAGGAACAAAGCAAGGCCGGTGGCACAAGGGTACACTCAAGAAGAAGGCATTGACTATGAAGAAGTGTTTGCTCCAGTGGCAAGGGTAGAAGCAATTAGGCTATTTCTAGCCTATGCCTCATACATGAAGTTCAAGGTATACCAAATGGATGTGAAGAGTGACTTTCTGTATGGTACAATTGATGAAGAAGTATATGTCTGTCAGCCCCCTGGATTTGAAAATCCATCATATCCAGACAGAGTATACAAACTGAAGAAAGCACTTTATGGTCTGCATCAAGCCCCAAGAGCATGGTATGATACTCTGTCTACCTACCTCTTGGAGAATGGGTTTGAAAGAGGAATAATTGACAAGACCCTCATCATTAAAATAAGTAAGAAGGACATCCTATTGGTTCATATTTATGTGGATGATATCATCTTTGGATCCACAAAAGATCAGATGTGTAGAGACTTTGAAAAGTTGATGCACAAGAGCTTTAAAATGAGTTCAATGGGTGAACTTACCTTCTTCCTTGGACTTCAAGTGAAACAGAAGAAAGATGGGATCTTCATAAGCCAATCAAAATATGTAAAAGACATCCTGGAAAAATATGGATTAACAGACTCAAAGCCAGCAAGCACACCTATGGAGACTCTTAAACAGATCACTGCTGATCTTGAGGGGGAGGATGTTGATGTCCATCTATATAGATCAATGATTGGATCTCTCATGTATCTCACAGCCTCAAGACCAGACATCATGTTTCCAGTGTGTTTGTGTGCCAGATTCCAAGTCAAGCCAAAGCAATCACATCTGCAAGATGTTAAAAGGATTTTCAGATACTTAAGAGGGCAACCTAGATTAGGTCTTTGGTATCCTTATGAATCCAACTTTGACTTGATTGCTTATTCAGATAGTGACTTGGGAGGTGCTAACATGGACAAAAATTCTACTTCAGGAGGATGTCAACTTTTGGGTGCAAGACTAGTATCTTGGCAGTGTAAGAAGCAAACCACAGTGTCCTTATCAACAACAGAAGCTGAGTATATTGCTGCTGCAAGTTGCTGCTCTCAGGTTCTATGGATTCAAAATCAGATGTTGGACTATGGGGTAATCTTTCTTCACACTCCAATATTCATTGACAATAGCAGTGCTATAAGCATTGTTAACAATCCAGTCAAGCACTCCAAAACAAAGAACATTGAGATCAGGTATCACTTTATCAGAAATTGTAATGTAAAGAAGCTAATTCAAGTTGCTAAAGTTCATACTGACAACCAGTTTGCTGATCTATTCACTAAAGCTTTTGATGTAGGTAGATTCACATTCTTGGTCACAAGTGTGGGCATGATCAACTTTGAATGATCTCATGTTTTAAAAAGTGTTTACATACCTGTTATTGGTTTATTCTTTGGTGCTACTAACATCTTTCTCAGGAAGTTATTACCTTGCTCAGAGTACCTTAAGCTTCAAAAAGTGTAAGTATAGTTAATGCTACTAGTGCAGTTTTCATACTGCCAGTGCACAGTTAATACTGCTCTCAGTTAATACTGCTAGTTAGTTAATACTGTTAGTGGTTACTACTGCTCTCAGTTATACTGCTAGTTAGTTAATACTGTTAGTGGTTACTACTACTCTCAGTTAATACTGCTAGTTAGTTAATACTTCCAGTGGTTACTACTGCTCTCAGTTAATACTGCTAGTTAGTTAATACTGCCAGTCGTTAATACTGCTCTCAGTTAATACTGCTAGTTAGTTAATACTGCTAGGAGTTAATACTGCTTATGTCCCGAATCGTATAAATACCCTTTTTTCCCGCACAAAAGTTCATAACGACTCTTTGTTTTCTATTCATCTGCTCTCTAACCCTTTTCTCTCAAGCACCAAGTGTTGCAGTCAAGATTACTCAAGCACAATGGCATCCATGACATTCATTGATGAGCAAAACGAGATTGCGATGCTACAGAAGCCGAAACAAGCTGCTGGATTTCACCAGGTTGTGGATTTTCTCAAGTCCAGCCACATTGCCCATGCTCTTACTGTGTCGCCAACTATCTACATAGAGCATCAAAGACAATTTTGGGCAAATGCCACCATAGTCACAGACAATGGTGTGCAGATAATCAAGACTCGGGTGTGTGACAAATCCTTGTCAGTTTCGGAAGAGGTGATACGCATCTGTCTACGTCTAGACGATGCTGCAGGTATTACTTCTATTCCAAATGAGGACTTGTTCTCAAATTTGTCAAGAATGGGGTATGGAGACCAATTGGGTGGTTTCAAATTCTCAAAAGCAAAATTTTATACCCAATGGCGTTTTCTTATTCATATCCTGATGCACTGCATTTCCAAAAAGACTACTGGATGGAGTGAGTTTAGCAGTACCATTGCATATGCTTTGGTCTGCTTGGCCACTGCCAGAAAGTACAATTTTTCAAGAATGATTTTCAGTGATCTTGTATCAAACTTGGGAAGCAAAAAGAGTTTTTACATGTACCCAAGGTTTGTACAGGAAGTTATAACCCATGAATTGACGGATATGCCTCACTTTGATGAGGTATATGTACCCAAAATTCCCAAAGGTAAGGTCTTTTCAAAAATGAAGAGATCTCCATTGGACTCGGAAGGAGTTGACACCCCATTGTTCTCTACAATGATGGTGGTGTCCCACAATGAAGAAGGTATGGCAGCAGGGTCAAGGCCCTCATTAGACCATCCCACTGCTAGCCAATCCCAACTTTCACCCTCCATATCAATCCCTCAGTCTCTTGTTCAAAAGCCAACTTCTCCAATAACCCAAACTTACATAAGGAAAAAGGTAAAGATGGCTCCTTCCCTTCTTGTACCTTCACCCACTGAGCCTTTAAGACCTCTAATGGAGAATTCTCCATTAGAGAATATCTACAGGGAAACCACAGGGGTGTCTCCCAACCCCAAGGAGGTGCTCACTGAGGAGATGTTTGAGCATATGGGTGCTAAGGCTGCCACTACTCCTGCTAGCACAGAGGAGGTCAGTGGTAACATAAATAAGACCTTCCCCATGGCAACTTTGGGTGAGCAATCATCCAAAGATCCCAGGTGCCAAGAAACCATGGGGGTAGCAGGTGCTTCTGCTAGGCAGAAGACCTCTACTGCAAAAAGATCCCATGATCCTTCAAAAGGGGGTCACACTCCTAGAGAAGGTGATGACAGATATAACTACTATGAATTGATGGAAACAATGGGCAACATCAACATGGATGTGATCAACCAAGGAAAAGACATAGATGAGCTGAAACTAATAGTCCTGTCTCAACAAGCTCATATTTCCAAACTGAAGAACTTGGTGAAGAAATTAGTCCAGAAAAAGAGGAAGAAACAGTTTGTGCTTAGAAGAAGGAAACCAGTAACTGATGCTCCCAAAAAGGGGGAGTCAGAAGCTGAGGACAAATTGGAAGCTGATACAGATAAGGGGGAGAAACATAGTGTTAAGGGAGAGATTGATGAAGTAAGTAAAGAAACTGTACAAGCAGCAGAAACATCAAGCAGAGCAGCAGTAAAAGAGCAAGCAGCAGTAACATTTAATGCTGCTGGTTCAAGCCAAGCAGCATAAACTGTTAATACTGCTGAACTGAAAGAAGCAGCAGAAATAGTGCAAGAAGTTCTGACAGATCTTGAGATTGAAGAAACCTTAATAAAAGCCAAGCATGATACTCCCAAGGTCATCTCAAAGGCCAAAGGAGTTGTCATCAAAGAACAAGGTGAAGTGATCAAGAAAGCTAGTGTTGAGAAGATGGCAAGCAAAGATAAAGGCAAAGATAAAATGGTGGAATCTGATCAACCAATCAAAAAGCAAAAGTTGGTTGAGTCAGATGAAGCTTTGGCCAAGAAGATACAAGCTGATATTGAGCAAGAAGAAAGGGTTCAGGTTGAAAAGGACAGAGAGATGGCTAAGGCTCTAGCTGCTGAACTGAATGAAGCTTATCAACAAAGCCTGGAAACTGAAATTGCACAGAAGAAAGCTGCAACTCTGAAGCAATCAGTGGTGGTAAAAACAGCTGCAAAGAAGAGACAACCCTCAAAGACCTTCCTAGGTACCCAAGAGAGAAACAAGATGATTACATTTCTCAAAGGTGCTGTAGGAGTCAGAAAGGAGATGTTCTCGAAGATGTCTTTTGAGAAGATTAAAGAGCTGTACAATTATGAAATGACCAAGCTTCAAGGGAATGAAACTGCCAGGGTGGAAATGGAGAAGAGAATAAAAGAAAGCAATGACTTCATGATAGAAATACCCTTTCCAGATGAGCAAGAAACACCACCAAAGAAAGAAGCCACTCTTGGTGAAAGTCTAAGGACTTTAAAAAGAACCAAGATGATGGCAAGGAGAAAGTCAACCAAGAAGCCTAGAATAGCTACAGAAGAAGCTGAGAAGGTTGCTGAAGAAGAAGGGGCACCTAAGCCATCTGCACAGAAAGAACCAGCAAGAACTGATGATGTAAATATGTACATGGTAGTGATGGAAAAAGTGCCTGAACCAATTTTAGTTGAACCTGTTGAAGTGAAGCCACCTGAGGTTATTCTATGGGACACAATGAAGGTTGACGGGAAGGAATACATAAGGCTCAAAAGAAAGGATGAAAAGTATGAAGTGTATAACACTTGGGCAAAGATTGTAAGAACATGCTCCAGGTCAGATTTAGAAGAGATGTTTGACATAGGAATGAAGTTGTATGCAGATCAACTAAAAGCTCCAGAGATTTCAATTACAAAATTAGTGATAGAGTATCTGTGTATGATGTTCAAACCTGAAGAAGTGGAGCATGTGATCAGAAATGTGTTCAAAACTGTCAACAATTGGACTCTATATGAAACTACTGGAGTATATGCACTAACTATGGACATAAATCACATAGAGTACTTCCTAGTGTATAGAGTGTACAATCACAGCAGACTAAAGCTTCATGCAATGTTGAAGAAGAAGCTAGGATGTGTTCCAGATTCAGAGATTGCTAAGTATTTGATTCAAAGAACAATCAATCAGAGTTTGGGGTTGGATGCAAATACAGGTGTATGATTCATGAAGTTTTGGGTGCATCTAAGAAGACCATTTGAAGAACTTGACTTCTCTTCCTAAAAGTCAAGTTAGGGGGAGATTGTTGGGAAATTCAGAAATATACAAGTACAGTTAATGCTGCTAGAACAACTTGATTACTACTTCTGAGATTAATGCAGCTAAGTGAAGTTAATACTGTTGATCAAGATTAGTACTGCTAAGTCAAGGTTAATACTGCTAGAGGAGATTACTATTGCTAAGCAATTGTAGTACTGCTAGTAGTTAGGGGTGTATGCGGGTTGGATTGGGCGGTTTGGTACATTTTTACAACCCAACCCAATTATGGAGGTTTGGAAAAACCCAACCCAACCTAACCCAACCCATCCTTTGTGGGTTATGGCAAGTTGGGCGGTTTAGTAGTTTACATATATAAAATTGTAGAAAAAAATATGATAAATAGTAATAAGAATATACAAACATTTAGCGAACCGGTCGGGGAGAATTTCGTTTATATTATTATTTAAGAATTGATTGAACATGAAATCATTTTTTCATTCGTTTAATTAAATGAACGAATATGAACAATGAGCTCGTTCGTTATTTACGTTCGTTAATGTTTGTTTACGTTTGTTTATATATATATATATATATATATATATATATATATATATATTACGATATCAATATGTAGAATCTTTAATTATATTAAAATTTTAGAATTCCTTTTTTATCATTCCTAAATTTACGTGGTTCTTCATTTTGTTATGTTATTTCGGAACAAAATGATGATTAATGATGTTGTTTTTTGTTCTTTGTGTTCGTTCGTTTATGTTCGCCTGTTTATATTCATTTAGCCTCTTAACAAACAAACGTAAATGAACACGAACAAACACATTTTCTTAATGAACGAACATGAACACAAAAAATTCCGTTCTTTTACCGTTTATGTTTATTCATTTGTTTGGTTAAGTTTAATGAACGAACATGAACAAGCCTCCATTAGTTTGTTCAGTTAAGTAAAATGTATTATATATATATATATAGAGAGAGAGAGAGAGAGAGACTTGAGATCATGTGAGACCAGACCATTTCCGTGAGACCACAAAAATAACACTAAACCTTCACAGCAAAAGACTGTGAAGGTATTATAAATGTAAATCTTCACAGTGTTTTTATTGTGAAGGTTTGTTGATTTTCGTTCCTTCACAAAGAATCGCTGTGAAGTGTAAGTGTTATTTTATGGTCTCACCGGTGTCACGAAAACAGGTTTATATATATATATATATATATATATATATATATATTGGGCTATAAATTTGTCTAAATAGACTAGTTGTTTTTTATGTATTATATATATATATATATATATATATTTATATATAATTTTATAAAAATTATATATTAACGGCGGGTTGGGCGGGTAGAACAAAGCGTAACCCAATTTCAACCCTCTTAATTTGAGGGTTGGTGGTTTGGCGGGTGGGAGGTGGGGCAGGTTGGGTTTAATTGGATTGTTAGCGGTTTGGGTTGGGCGGGTTTCGTGGGTTTACAGTTTTTTGAACACCCCTATCTCTAGTAAAGACTTATCAATCCTAACCTGTTCAATTAATCTCTCAACGAATAAAAATGAGTTGCCCATCAACATCTCTTTTTCAACATCAATTTCACTGTATCAAAGACGAGCCGACAACCATTGTGAGGGAATTAAATCCCTCGTCCAACGACGCATAATATAAGGAATTTGATTATACTCATCATCGATCATTACCTTCAGTGCATGTCGACAAAGAATCCCATTGCGAGTATATAAATTGCAACTGCATATTATTGTTCCCTCCGCCTTATCATGCACAACCTACACAGTCAAAAAAACAAAAACAAAATAATTAACATAACTAACATAAAAAAAACAGTAAAGCACAAACATACAAAACGAGGGATCAGACTAATACCATGTAATTTGCTTTGACCTCAAAATCTTTATTCTTGTGAGTAATAGTGTGGATTTTTTTGCCATCCACCAACACAATGCCAACCAAACCACAATAACGTAAAGCCTTTATCACCTCCTTTTGGAACTCAAAAAAAATAGTACGTGTGTAAACACGTAATGAGCCTCAATATTTCTACGAGACACCATCCGCGGAACAGTTGATTTTGTCTTAAGTTGCTCAACACAATGTTTCTTCCTTTAGGACTCAATTGCCATGTCAGAAGAATTTAAAAACACAACAAGGTGGTTCCAAAATGCATGGTAAACATTAAAGAAAGCATTAATACTCTCCGACCTCGATGTGGTTTTCATCAACCCAGACATTCACTTGTCTTTATAAAAGGCTAGAATCCACGACTCCCTAATATCGTATAGTTCCACAAACCATGAGTCGTCAGTCAAACCGTACGTATCCATCAATTCATGCCACCACGACTCAAAAACACACAGATCGAGATTTACATCCCAAACAAGGTTTTTGAAATCAGGGACGAATTTGGTTCGTTTCATTAGATGAACACTTATCTACGACAAATAAAAACCTAAAAAAAATCAAATACGACTATAAAAGCATCCATGTGAAAAAATTAAAATACATAAACATAGAAATACCTTTGCTTTGACTTTCATTGTGATGTGCCACATGCACAAATGGTGCACACTGCTAGGTAATGCGGTGGGAATTACTTGTTTCATTGCCGCACACTGATCGGTAATAACAAAAGACGGATCACGACCATGCGCTTTCCTAAATGCTTGCAACACCCACGTATAGTTAAAAGTGTTTCTCCGCGCATTAATGCATCTCCTACAACTACTGACCATTTGTGGTTATCAACAACTACGAACAGTACAAACACCTGTGTAAGAAAAAGAATACCAAAATAAGAAGTAAATAAATTCAATAAAATTAGTCGAAACGAGTTCATGCAACATTGAAATACTCACTTGTTTGTCCGAAGGGTTGCATCAAAGGATATTACATCACAAAATTCACGAAAATTGAATCTGACAACCTCATCCGTCCGAAAAAAAATGTAATTAACTCCTTTTCATACCCTGATGCACTGCATTTCCAAAAAGACTACTAGATGGAGTGAGTTTAGCAGTTCCATTGCATATGCTTTGGTCTGCTTGGCCACTGCCAGAAAGTACAATTTTTCAAGAATGATTTTCAGTGATCTTGTATCAAACTTGGGAAGCAAAAAAAGTTTTTACATGTACCCAAGGTTTGTACAGGAAGTTATAACCCATGAATTGACGGATATGCCTCACTTTGATGAGGTATATGTACCCAAAATTCCCAAAGGTAAGGTCTTTTCAAACATGAAGAGATCTCCATTGGACTCGGAAGGAGTTGACACCCCATTGTTCTCTACAATGATGGTGGTGTCCCACAATGAAGAAGGTATGGCAGCAGGGTCAAGGCCCTCATTAGACCATCCCACTGCTAGCCAATCCCAACCTTCACCCTCCATATCAATCCCTCAGTCTCTTGTTCAAAAGCCAACTTCTCCAATAACCCAAACTTACATAAGGAAAAAGGTAAAGATGGCTCCCTCCCTTCTTGTACCTTCACCCACTGAGCCTTTAAGCCCTCTAATGGAGAATTCTCCATTAGAGAATATCTACAGGGAAACCACAAGGGTGTCTCCCAACCCCAAGGAGGTGCTCACTGAGGAGATGTTTGAGCATATGGATGCTAAGGCTGCCACTACTCCTGCTAGCACAAAGGAGGTCAGTGGTAACATAAATAAGACCTTCCCCATGGAAACTTTGGGTAAGCAATCATCCAAAGGTCCCAGGTGCCAAGAAACCATGGGGGTAGCAGGTGCTTCTGCTAGGCAGAAGACCTTTACTGCAAAAAGATCCCATGATCCTTCAAAAGGGGGTCACACTCCTGGAGAAGGTGAGGAAAGATATAACTACTATGAATTGATGGAAACAATGGGCAACATCAACATGGATGTGATCAACCAAAGAAAAGACATAGAAGAGCTGAAACTAATAGTCCTGTCTCAACAAGCTCAGATTTTCAAACTGAAGAACTTGGTGAAGAAATTAGTCCAGAAAAAGAGGAAGAAACAGTTTGTGCTTAGAAGAAGGAAACCAGTAACTGATGCTCCCAAAAAGGGGGAGTCAGAAGCTGAGGAAAAATTGGAAGCTGATACAGATAAGGGGGAGAAACATAGTGTTGAGGGAGAGATTGATGAAGTAAGTAAAGAAACTGTACAAGCAGCACAATCATCAAGCAGAGCAGCAATAAAAGAGCAAGCAGCAGTAACATTTAATGTGTTGGTTCAAGCCAAGCAGCAGAAACTGTTAATACTGCTGAACTGAAAGAAGCAGCAGAAATAGTGCATGAAGTTCTGACAGATCTTGAGATTGCAGAAACCTTAATCAAAGCCAAGAATGATACTCCTAAGGTCATCTCAAAGGCCAAAGGAGTTGTCATCAAAGAACAAGGTGAAGTGATCAAGAAAGCTAGTGTTGAGAAGATGGCAAGCAAAGATAAAGGCAAAGCTAAAATGGTGGAATCTGAACAACCAATCAAAAAGCAAAAGTTGGTTGAGTCAGATGAAGCTTTGGCCAAGAAGATACAAGCTGATATTGAGCAAGAAGAAAGAATTCAGGTTGAAAAGGACAGAGAGATGGCTAAGGCTCTAGCTGCTGAACTGAATGAAGCTTATCAACAAAGCCTGACAACTGAAATTGCACAGAAGAAAGCTGCAACTCTGAAGCAATCAGTGGTGGTAAAAACAGCTGCAAAGAAGAGACAACCCTCAAAGACCTTCCTAGGTACCCAAGAGAGAAACAAGATGATTACATTTCTCAAAGGTGTTGTAGGATTCAAAAAGGAGATGTTCTCAAAGATGTCTTTTGAGAAGATTAAAGAGCTGTACAATTCTGAAATGACCAAGCTTCAAGGGAATGAAACTGCCAGGGTGGAAATGGAGAAGAGAATGAAAGAAAGCAATGACTTCATGATAGAAAAACCTTTTCCAGATGAGCAAGAAACACCACCAAAGAAAGAAGACACTCTTGGTGAAAGTCTAAGGAATTTAAAAAGAACCAAGATGATGGCAAGGAGAAAGTCAACCAAGAAGCCTAGAATAGCTACAGAAGAAGCTGAGAAGGTTGCTGAAGAAGAAGGGGCACCTAAGCCATCTGCACAGAAAGAACCAGCAAGAACTGATGATGTAAATATGTACATGGTAGTGATGGACAAAGTGCCTGAACCAATTTCAGTTGAACCTGTTGAAGTGAAGCCACCTGAGGTTATTCTATGGGACACAATGAAGGTTGACGGGAAGGAATACATAAGGCTCAAAAGAAAGGATGAAAAGTATGAAGTGTATAACACTTGGGCAAAGATTGTAAGAACATGCTCCAGGTCAGATTTAGAAGAGATGTTTGACATATGAATGAAGTTGTATGCAGATCAACTAAAAGCTCAGAGATTTCAATTACAAAATTAGTGATAGAGTATCTGTGTATGATGTTCAAACCTGAAGAAGTGGAGCATGTGATCAGAAATGTGTTCAAAACTGTCAACAATTGGACTCTATATGAAACTACTGGAGTATATGCACTAACTATGGACATAAATCACATAGAGTACTTCCTAGTGGATAGAGTGTACAATCACAGCAGACTAAAGCTTCATGCAATGTTGAAGAAGAAGCTAGGATGTGTTCCAGATTCAGAGATTGCTAAGTATTTGATTCAAAGAACAATCAATCAGAGTTTGGGGTTGGATGCAAATACAGGTGTATGATTCATGAAGTTTTGGGAGAATCTAAGAAGACCATTTGAAGAACTTGACTTCTCTTCCTAAAAGTCAAGTTAGGGGGAGATTGTTGGGAAATTCAGAAATATACAAGTACAGTTAATGCTGCTAGAAGAACTTGATTACTACTTTTGAGATTAATGCAGCTAAGTGAAGTTAATACTGTTGATCAAGATTAGTACTGCTAAGTCAAGATTAATACTGCTAGAGGAGATTACTACTGCTAAGCAATTTTAGTACTGCTAGTAGTTAGTACTAGTGAACATTAATACTGCTCAGAGTATTAATACTGCTAAATACTTAGTGCTGCCTATGAGATTATCAAGATTCGTGCAGATCAAGTTTGAAGATTATGGAAAGCTTGGAGATAAATATGGAAGATTATTTTGAAGATCTTTTGTTATTTGTAATTATCTTTTATCTTCATTATATAAAGAATAGTTTAGAATTGATAAATATAGAATTCTGAATTTTTGTTTAGATAGAGAGAATCAACCTCAAGGTTTGTAATCCCAATTCTAGAGAAGTAGAATTCGTATTGGTGAGCCTGTTCATCAATATTGAGGTTGAGTGTTGAATCTTGTAGCTTTACAATTATTCAATAAAGTTTACAAGTTGTTCTTCTGATTCACTGTTTCATTGATTATTGAATATTAAAGTGTTATTCCGCAAACTCATTTAATATTGTTTCTGAGTGTTTATTCTTGTTTAGAATTAAGATCCTGACAAATCTTTTAGGAAACGATAAGTCAGTGCTTAACTTCTTCACATAGACTACGTTTTTTGTGGATATGACGACGCAATGATGAATCGGGTGGCAATGGAGAGCTTGGCAACCAACATATCAGTTAAGAGACGGGTAATAGATGCTTGGGCATTGGTACTTAACTATGAAGAGAGGTACAGAAATCGTGACTCACCAAGGCGGTACTTCTTCAACACACACATTCTGGTACACAAAAAGTCTATTACATATTTGTCAGTTTTTTAAAAAACTTGACATAGCATAAGAAACATATTAACAGCCCACACCCCTAAAAATAAAATGTTTAGGGTGAGATGGAATTAAGCAGCCGTTTGGTTAACTTGGGAAAGACGTATGGGTGGTTCAGACGGAGCATGGCGTCGACAACAAAAAACATTACGAAAGCCATTCGATTGAAAGACATTGATTTAGTATGTGATTTAAGTATAGAATTCAATATTCACAAAATAGCATTTCATTACTTTGAAACAATTATTAATGGGACTTAAACCTTACGTATTTTTCCCCATGATTAAGTGTGATCACTTTTTATGTGGTCGTGTTCAACCACAAAACTGTCGAGGCACTAATCATCGACAACAAATTCGCCAAACCAATGGACGATGACGAGTTGATGAAGAGTTATGGATATGCAACTGACATACTGGTATGAGTACCAAATAATATCTATTTACCTGAATTCTATTATTACTTCCATACGCTAAAACTTAAAAAGAGTAAATTAACAAAATGCAACAAATATTGATGATCAAACATCTGAAAACGATCGGTCATCCGGCTGGACGACAATTAGAGGAAGTAGCTCAAGAGAGGCTGCAGATGGAATAGCAAACACATCACAACTTTCAAGACAGTGGTGTGTTTGCGATGAGAGCTATGGAACATTCATGGGAGATGTGAAGAATTAGTGATCGGGATTTGACACGGCGGAAAAGAAGCAGGAAACCCAAATTCTAGAATTGAAAATGAAGTATGTGTCAAAGATACTTCTCAGCAACTGCAACAGGAAGAAAGCTTACGTTCATGGAGAGGTTGCAAAGTTCGCTACAATGCCTCAAAATGTTCGATCAGACATCCTCAAACACGCTAAAGTGGACCGATGGGAAAGAATCATGCTTTAGAAAACCTTTCCAAGCTTTTAATAGACTTTAAGACTTAAGTGTGGTATTTTGCTTTTACAGACTATGTTCTCAGAATTTTTAAAATTATTCGTGCTTACTATCATTGATATGAAAATCATGGCTTGGTATCATCCAACGGGTTTGAATATGACATTAGATGTCAGCCTTCAAGTTTAAGTTGAAATAAATATATCCACTTTGAACACCTATTTGTTTACATTCCATGTTGAATACCACCTTCATGCATATTAAAATTCAACAAGCATGCTTCACTTACACAAGAACAAACTTTCATAAACTGCATCAAATGGTGCTTTAAAATAAGACACATTGAAAAGTTTATTCATCTGACTTTTCTTTTATAAACCTAAGAAATTGTTAGTTAAAAAAAACTCAAAGTTCTAATATTCATGTCCACACCAATAAACACAACAAAACAACCAATGCATGTACCATATCACCATCAAGTTGAATGCTTAAGCCATTTGAACAAGTAAACATAAACAATACACATCATTCCAACAACCAGTTTTTCAACATTCATGAATAAGCAAAAGATATAGACAATATCCATTTTTTACAAGCATTCCACTAGCCACATGGTATTTAGGAACCATCCACAAAACACACACAAAAAAAAGACCCACAAGTATCCAGTGATATAACCCACATACCAAAAATCCAAACAACAAATATTCAAAGCCAGATACACTTGACCACATCCTTCATCGTCAAAAGGGTATCGAAAGCGATGAATGGCATCACACACGCATACATTTTGAATACCCTTATAACGGTATTTCAGGGTCCGATTCTCCTTGTTTGCCAACATCAGGTCTTCAAGAGTTGTCTTGTACTTGATCAACAACTCCTTTTTCTTTCGGCAGCAAGACTTCAATGATTCTTCGAGCACACTGATTTCAGAAACAAGCCTCAGATGGTGTCGAAGCATGACCTTCACATACTCTTTCTGGCAAACAACATTTTTCGGCTGAGAATTAGAAGAAGATGATGAAGAGGCCATTATAAAAAAAAGTTTTTAGGTGTAAAGTGTCTGAAAGAGAAAGTTCTCTTAATATAAAAAGGATTCTTGGATGATACACCTTTTAATATTGCAATCAATGATACACGACTTCCAACATGTAAAATCATGGCATGCATAGTTGAAAAAAAAATTAAAACAATATCTACATGCAATGATTACTTCAACATATAAGTTAAAAATTTTAATTATAAAACTTAAAAAGGAACACTATACGAAGACAAAAAAAAAATGACCAAAGCACTTTCTGAAAAAATTTGAAACTCCAATTCATTAATCAACTGAATAAAACCTGTCTCCATCAAATATTCTAAAAAACACATACTGCCTTCATAAACACCAACAGTACCACAATAAAAAGAAAATCCATCACCTAAACACTGACTCAATGTCCTAAAATAACCAAACGTGCGACAAATCAAACACCACGCTTCGGACAATTCCTCGAATCATGCCTCGCCATTTCCCCACACGTGCGACAAAGACATTTCGGTTTTTTTGCCTCTTCCATCGCTCTTTCTCGGACCCCAACCAAACTCTTCCCAGTATCGCAACCTTTGTTCCTAATCTCGGATGGCTGAAGAACTTCAACCTCACCAGGCTTTTCAACACTAATAATATCTTGTTTAACTTCATTTTTATGCTCAACACTTCATTTGACAGATTCACTGTCAATTTCTTCATTCCAAGTAGACAACATGTCCCCAAACTTCTCTAGTTAGGGGTGTATGCGAGTTGGATTGGGCGGTTTGGTACATTTTTACAACCCAACCCAATTATGGAGGTTTGGAAAAACCCAACCCAACCTAACCCAACCCATCCTTTGCGGGTTATGGCAAGTTGGGCGGTTTAGTAGTTTACATAAAAGTGTAGAATAAAATATGATAAATACTAATAAGAATATACAAACATTTAGCGAACCGGTCGGGGAGAATTTCGTTTATATTCTTATTTAAGAATTGATTGAACATGAAATCATTTTTTCGTTCGTTTAATTAAATGAACGAACATGAACAATGAGCTCGTTCGTTATTTACGTTCGTTAATGTTTGTTTATTTATGTTTGTTTACGTTTGTTTATATATATATATATATATATATATTACGATATCAATATGTAGAATCTTTAATTATATTAAAATTTTAGAATTCCTTTTTTATCATTCCTAAATTTACGTGGTTCTTCATTTTGTTATGTTATTTCGGAACAAAATGATGATTAATGATGTTGTTTTTTGTTCTTTGTGTTCGTTCGTTTATGTTCGCCTGTTTATATTCATTTAGCCTCTTAACAAACAAACGTAAATGAACACGAACAAACACATTTTCTTAATGAACGAACATGAACACAAAAAATTCCGTTCTTTTACCGTTCATGTTTATTCATTTGTTTGGTTAAGTTTAATGAACGAACATGAACAATCCTCCATTAGTTTGTTCATTTAAGTAAAATGTATTATATATATATATATATATATATAGACTTGAGATCATGTGAGACCAGACCATTTCCGTGAGACCACAAAAATAACACTAAACCTTCACAGCAAAAGACTGTGAAGGTATTATAAATGTAAACTTTCACAGTGTTTTTATTGTGAAGGTTTGTTGTTTTTCGTTCCTTCACAATGAATCGCTGTGAAGTGTTAGTGTTATTTTATGGTCTCACCGGTGTCACGAAAACAGGTTTATATATATATATATATATATATATATATATATATATATTGGGCTATAAATTTGTCTAAATAGACTAGTTGTTTTTTATGTATTATATATATATATATATATATTCATATATAATTTTATAAAAATTATATATTAACGGCGGGTTGGGCGAGTAGAACAAAGCGTAACCCAATTTCAACCCTCTTAATTTGAGGGTTGGCGGTTTGGCGGGTGGACGGGTTGGGTTTAATTGGATTGTTAGCGGTTTGGGTTGGGCGGGTTTCGTGGGTTGACAGTTTTTTGTACACCCCTATCTCTAGTAAAGACTTATCAATCCTAACCTGTTCAATTATTCTCTCAACCAATAAAAATGAGTTGCCCATCAACATCTCTTTTTCAACATCAATTTCACTGTATCAAAGACGAGCCGACAACCATTGTGAGGGAATTAAATCCCTCGTCCAACGACGCATAATATAAGGAATTTGATTATACTCATCATCGATCATTACCTTCAGTGCATGTCGACAAAGAATCCTATTGCGAGTATATAAATTGCAACTGCATATTATTGTTCCCTCCGCCTTATCATGCACAACCTACACAGTCAAAAAACAAAAATAAAATAATTAACATAACTAACATAAAGAAAACAGTAAAGCACAAACATACAAAACGAGGGATCAGACTAATACCATGTAATTTGCTTTGACCTCAAAATCTTTATTCTTGTGAGTAATAGTGTGGATTTTTTTGCCATCCACCAACTCAATGCCAACCAAACCACAATAACGTAAAGCCTTTATCACCTCCTTTTGGAACTCAAAAAAAAATAGTGCGTGTGTAAACACGTGATGTATGAGCCTCAATATTTCTACGAGACACCATCCGCGGAACAGTTGATTTTGTCTTAAGTTGCTCAACACAATGTTTCTTCCTTTAGGACTCAATTGCCATGTCAGAAGACTTTAAAAACACAACAAGGTCGTTCCAAAATGCATGGTAAACATTAAAGAAAGCATTAATACTCTCCGATCTCAATGTGGTTTTCATCAACCCAGACATTCGCTTGTCTTTAAAAAAGGCTAGAATCCACGACTCCCTAATATCGTATAGTTCCACAAACCATGAGTCGTCGGTCAAACCGTACGTATCCATCAATTCATGCCACCACGACTCAAAAACACACGGATCGAGATTTACATCCCAAACAAGGTTTTTGAAATCAGGGACGAATTTGGTTCGTTTCAGTAGATGAACACTTATCTACGACAAATAAAAACCCAAAAAAAATCAAATACGACTATAAAAGCATCCATGTAAAAAAATTAAAATACATAAACATAGAAATACCTTTGCTTTGACTTTCATTGTGATGTGCCACATGCACAAATGGTGCACACTGCTAGGTAATGCGGTGGGAATTACTTGTTTAATTGCCGCACACTGATCGGTAATAACAAAGGACGGATCACGACCATGCGCTTTCCTAAATGCTTGCAACACCCACGTATAGTTAAAAGTGTTTCTCCGCGCATTAATGCATCTCCTACAACTACTGACCATTTGTGGTTATCAACAACTACGAACAGTACAAACACCTGTGTAAGAAAAAGAATACCAAAATAAGAAGTAAATAAAATCAATAAAATTAGTCGAAACGAGTTCATACAACATTGAAATACTCACTTGTTTGTCCGAAGGGTTGCATCAAAGGATATTACATCACAAAATTCACGAAAATTGAATCTGACAACCTCATCCGTCCGAAAAAAAATGTAATTAACTCCTTTTCATTACACTTAAACTCATCAAAAAATTTCGGACGAGCTTTTTGCCTACCAACCATGGTATTGATCAACATTTACCCGTCCTTATTACCAACAAAGTTAACCATATTACGCTTAAAATTCTGGAAATCTCTAACCGTTCCTCTATATTCACCTAAAAACCTTTCTTAGCATTACGCATCCAATGAGATTTGGCTGGCAATACCTACTTTAGAAATAGTAGCATTATAAACACTTAATTGATATGTAAAAGTAAGGGCACGTTTTGCTCGAGATAAAGACATTTCATTACGATCAAAAGGAATATGATTATGCTTGGTGATAAACTTATAAACCTCAAATCGAGATCTCTCCTTGACATAATGAATCTTAAAGCTAGCTAGACACCCACACCTCTTAGGGCTATAATTTCTTCTATATCTCTCACCGTTCTTCGCACCCAACGAATCATATAACTTCTAAGATGGAATACCCTGTCTACTACAAACAAAAATATCGGGCAATAACTTTCCCATTGACATTTTTCTTCTTATTCGACAAGCGAATATCAAACCCTGCCTCCTCAACATATTTTCTATAAACTTTTTCTACCATGTCCACACACAGGAAGAAGTCGCCAACTTTCGAAGTAATGGATTCATCGACATACGGTACGTAATACTTCGTCCCACCCGGAGATTCTTCAATACCGGGAGACTTATCATCTACAAACAAATTACCCAAAACAAAAGGTCATCTTTATAACAAACATACAAAACAAAAAAAACAAAAAAATTATAAAATTAAACTTCCTTGTAGTCAATTGAGGGCCATGCACATAAAATCATGATTCCATCATCAATCATATACATTAATTATACATTGAAACCTGTTGACTACTACAAATAATTTTCACATCCATGCATTGTTATTCTTCACTCTAAATTAACATATTAAAACAATTCAGACCTATCATATAACAAAACTCCTAAAACAGAACAACAATTGCATGGTTTAAATGTTTATTTAATTTTCAGCACTACATCTCCACATAATCCTTGATCCTAATGATATTAGTGGAATTTTTTTTAAAAATTATTTCAATCCAAGACAAGGATCCGTCTCCTCCAAGACAATGGGCATGAAAATACATTTGCAAACATTGTGAAAAATGATATGAAACCAATTATGGCTACATACGAATTACACTGCATTATTATGATGATCATGATTAACGATTCATTTGAATAGAAACTTCAACATCATCAAACATTGAAGAGTTACTATGATCATGATTAACCATTCATTGGGTACAAACTACAACATCGTCAAAAAAAATGCAGTGTTAAAATGATCATGATTAACAATTCATTGGGTAGCAACATGTTGTACAACAAATCCATAAAAATTCTATGATAAAGATATGTAACACCATAATTTTCGGTAAGTAAAGGTCACCCGGACGTTTTTGTAATGTAGAAATGGCGGGAATTTTGTTGGAAATCATTATTTTAAGTCCCTTAGAGTATCGGGGGTATTGACATTGAAAAAATTGTGTTTCGGAGCTTGGTACGAGCACGGCTACAATGCCCGACGACTATGACAATGTCATAGTCGCACCTGGCAAAGTAGCAGCAAGAAATAGAATGGGGGGGTCTGGCGACAATGACCAGCGACAATGCCCAGGGTATTATCGCATGGCAATGTCGCACCAGGGGACATGAGGGCTGTCAAATACGGGATTTTGCTCATTCCTCATTTCTCACTTCTACTTTTCACTCCCAACCCTCTCTAAACTCTCCCAAGAACACCTACTTTCATCTATGGTGATTTTGGAGCATCTTTGGCTCAAATCCTTTGGTATTGTGGGGGTAAACCATCATCAAGTGGTAGATTGGAAGTTATGACCAAGAGTTCACCATCTTCATCTTCAGCCTCAAGCTCCATTTTAGAGTTTTCTAGGTTTTCACCAAGACCTAAGTGGTAAATTTATCCTCTTCATTTCTAAACCTCATTATAAGATTTAAATGCTTCATTGATGATATCCTAGTGTTTTATTCCTCCAATTTCGATTTGGAAGATTTTGGAGGATTTAGGTCAAAAATTAGGGTTTTGACCAAAATGGAGATTTTAATGTAATGTGTTTGGGGATCGATTCTAAATGGTTGAATGTGATTATTTATGGATGGAACTTGTGCATCTAGGTTTATGGAGGTTTTGACCTTGAAGATTCGAGTTTCCTCAAAGGAGCTCAAGGTGGGGTATATAGATGTAGTCTAAATCTAGCGAGGTGAGTTCAAGTTGATTTGTGAAAACGGTGTGCATGCCAAAATTTTTATTTTAAAGTGTTTGTGGTTTAGATTAAAATGTTAACTGATGATAAGTTTGGTTATTTGGAAGTATTTAACTTTGTAAACTTATAAAACACCCATCTTGGGGATTTTTAGTATCTTGTTAAATGCATCGAAATAAAAATGATTTGATGACTTATTTACCTAAATGGAGAGTATTGGGTAAGAATGCATTTTTATGATTGTTGGTATTACGTGCATTTTATATAGTGATATGTTTTAAAAATACCACCATGTGAGTCATAGGCGCTTGGTCATTCCCAACCTTGCAAACGTTTTTGAACTTATGAACCTTTGGTTTTGGGAAAAGATGTAACCCAAGTATTTTATTGAGTAAACCGGTGATATTGGTATTTAAATGATTTATCGTATGGGTGTAAATCTTTTGAGTAATTGTCATTTAAATGTGTGTCATGAGACGTTTTGGAAAGAGTAAATGAGATTATAAACTTGTTTGGAAAATGATTTATGTTGGAGTTTATTCATGTAGTTGAAGCATGTGTTTGCATAAATGTGGTCGTTGCAATTTATTGCATTTTGTGGATTTTAGCATATGGTCGTTTGATTGGTTGAGCTTAAGGCTCAGTTTTCGGCTTTGTCGGGTAATAGGGACTTTAGTCCGGTTTTAATAACTTAAAGTTGAGCTTTGGGTGTGAGTTGCATCTATTGCAATTTATTTTGGAGAATACATGTTTTGAGTGCGTGTGTCATTCAATTAGAGTCATGTATTTTATACTGTAATGCATTGGGTCCATAGGCATGTAAGTTAGTCGTGTTAATGGTGTGGACTCTTGGGATTCTCACTTTCGGAAAATATGTCGTGTTGGCATTGGTGTCGTCCCGGTTGTTTGGCGAAGAGGAACCTTTATGGGTTGTTCTTCGGGACCATGGGTCTTGTGTTGGATGTCTAATTCTTGTGCACGAGGTTAGACATCGGGACTTATCAAGTAAAGAGCTCAGGCTTCTATCTTGAATGCTAGGGAGTAGGCACTAGGGGTCGAATGAGTACCCTGAGGATGAAACTCCGCTAGGGACCGAACAGGAAATAAGACCGTGTATCTTTGAGGTGTAGCTCGGCAGAGCAGGCAATGGGGGATACGGTGTTTGGGACTTGAAATAAAGTTCGACTGGAGGTGTAACTCGACAGAGCAGGCAATACAGTCACGACTGGAGGTGTAGCTCGGTAGAGTAGGCAATACAGTCACGATCTGAGGTGTAGTTCGACAACATGGTTATGTGGCTTAACTTTGTGTTCCGCCACGTACGATGGAATCGGGTCTCCCCCGTCACCAGAAGGTGTTATTTAGGTATTAAAGGGGTATTATTTTATTATCCATATTTTCGGTGACGTGTTGCATATATGGGTTTGTTTACTCAAGATCTTTGGGTTATGTATTATGCCCCACCCACATTTTGGGGTGTTTCGCGAAGTAAAGTTTTATTTTGAATTATTATAAATTGGGAGTTTGCTTACTATTCACGTTTTGGGTGAGTTTGGGATAAAATGGTTTTATGAAAGAAGGTTCAAGTTGGATCCGTTGTTTTAAAGGTGTTGTTGGGAAATGTTGTCGTTTGATATTTAAAGTAAACCTTGTGATTATCTATGATTTAAATTGCATTCTTTCCCTTTAACAAATATGTTTATTCCATGTTGTAAACTCTTGAACTCACTAGGCGTTAGCCTAACCTTTTTATTTGTCGGCATGTGCATCAGGTTCCGGATGGGGGAAATGGTTCTAGCGTTTTTGGTGAAGTGTCGAGTGCTAAGAGGATGTGCCAGGATGAGTGGTTTGATGAAGTCTTCCGCACTAGTGTTGAGAAGAGCAACTTGTATTTGGGTTTAGTAACACCCGACCTGGAGTTAGTTTCTATGTATGATTTTAATTGTGCTTTTGGTGGAAAATCCTAGAATCGCATCATAAGTATGGTCTTGTCGCACGAAGTTTGATCCATTCTTTGAGGTATATTTGAAAACTTTGAATTAGTTGCTCTTCCCAAATGTAGGGTGTTACAAGATAGCAATGGAAAACAAAATACCATGGATTAAAGTAGACATCAAACATGAAACAAACTTCAGATTCAATTCCATGCGCATATAATTGCACAATATATTACATTGAAACATAGAACAAAACTCACCCATAAAAAACTATAAACAAAAAAATAAAAAATAAAACAAATGAAACCCAACCTTTATCATCGCCACCTTCATCGGGGACAAAACAGTCTTCTACAGAGAAAAAATCTACTGATTTCGATACACCATCTACATATTCACCAGTGTTACATTGCAACAAGTTGAAAGCCAACACAACATCAGTCGTCTTAGAGGGCATCGACATCAATGAGAACCTATCATCGTCTTCTGCGCCGGAATAATTTTCATCTGCATCACCTCGTTCGGGAGACCGATTCAACTCATTTTGGGCTACACCACCAACGTCAACGCAAACTACGCTACCGTCAATCTGATTACCCATGGAAGAACCAAATTCACCGACCCAATGATTCATGAAACCTTAAATTTATCAGAAGGAAAAATAAAAAGAAAGAAATAAATCACTTACACCACCTTCCATGTAAAACTAAGTTAGAATCCCACGATTCAGGGAATTAATTAGGATAATCATCACCTCAAATAAAAATTAAAACAAATTAAAAATCAAATGACAAATTTGCCCTTAATATCAATAGTACAAAAAAGGTCTTTAGTGACGGTTAAAAACCGTTACCATAGGTATTCGGTAACGGTTTTCATGGACATAAAAATCGTCACCTTATCTGCCATCACTTTTGGTACACTTTTGGTTACGTTTAAAAAATGTTACCAAATCATATAAAAAATCGTTACCATACGCAAAAACCGTCATCTTAAATATACAAAAAAAAGTTGTTTTTAGAAAAAAAAAACTGTTACCATAGCATAACATACAATGACATTAACTTTTAAAAATCGTCACCATAACATAACATACGGTGACACTATTTTATTAAAATTGTCATCGTAGCATGACATGCATTGACGGTTATATTAAAAACCGTCATCGTGGCATTATATAATGGTGACGTTTATTTTTTTCAAAATCGTGACGGTAGCATGACATACAGTGACAGTTATTTGTCGTAAACGTTACTATTAATCCCTAGATTCAAGTTCTAAAACAGTTTATGATCACAAAGACAAGAACAGAACAATCAATTAACCTGTTTCAATTCAATTCAGATAAGAATTCGTATACAAAGATTCTCTGTCACTTTCTTTCTCTAGAATCTCAATCTGCGTACAACTCTATCACACGCTTGTTACAACAATACTAACTTCTAACTAGTCATATATCTATTAAAACACATGCTTACAAAACACTTAAAGACAAAATTACATTGACTTTGACTTTGACATTATTACAAAGAGACTTTGACTTGCTTTGAGAGTTGACTTGAGCTTTGACTTGGTTGACTTTGACCTTCAGTCTTCATGATCTTGTATCCAACAAATATATGCTCTAACAATCTCATCATTTGGATTCAAGATCATCTCTAAAAAGATTTTGCAATTCAATCTCCCCCTTTGACAGATTATCATCAGATTAAATCTCCCCTTTTAGTTAGCAATATTCCCTTTCTTTAATAAATCTGTCTTCAAAAACTTTTGTAATCTCCCCAAAGAGTGTCTTCAAAAATAGTAACAATCTCCCCAAGGTTGTAAAACCTCTTTCAGACATCGGAAAGAAATTATCATCAGGTTTTGCTCAGTTTGCTTCATCAAATTGTCTTCAAAGAAAATTTCAGTAAAATTCAGCAACCATTCTTATATATTTGAACTTTGCCTTTCAGCTTTCAGCAATCTTTCTTCAAATTAACACTCTTGACATAAATTTCTCTTTTAAGCTCCAACTTTTCTTTATCATATCCCACATTTCTTGATCGTTGAAGTACGAGTCCTAAAATGTTGTGTTTAGAAGTCAATCTCTTTGACATTGACGTCCGGGTTCTGAATTTTTTTATTCAGAAGCCTAAGTTCTTTTACTCCCCTTGACTTGAGGTGTCTGCAACACAGATGCATCTTTCGGCATTGGTACCTACTGGAATTTGGGTCCATGTTTCTTAGTTGCAGTTCTGTTAGGAGTAATGGAATAAGAACCATACCAGTAATGATATGATGTTTTATGAACAAAATCATTTGAGCCACAATAAGAACAATAACTTTTCTTTTTAGACAACATGATTAATTAATCTCTCGAATAAACAAGATCAGGTTTACCTTTTTGCACATTGTTCTTCTTGGCATGAGATGTATGCACAAATGATTTCTTACCATTCTTCTCATTATTCTTCTCATCAGAAGAACTCATCTTGATTTATACTGTGTAGAAATGATCGTCAAAAATTTAGAAACTGTGATCACAATCAGAACTTTGTCCCCCCTCCGCAGACTTAGCACGGTGGTCCCGCTAAGTCAGAAAAAAATTTGACATTGAAAAACCATATAACATTTTTGAAAAATCAGAAAAAAAATTCTAAGTATTGAAACTCGCAGAACAAAGAACATGAATTTCACGCAAACACAGTATCTTGTGCGTTTTGAACTTCGCACAAAAAGTAGCTTGCGTGTTCTTGGTTCGCACAGGCTATAGTCTGCGTGTTCTGAGCTTCCCGCACGCTTTGATGTGCGAGTTCTTATTTCTCACACGCTACAGCTTGCGAGTTTCTCCAAATCTACTTCTCGCAATGTCGTTGCGCATTCGACAATTAGAAAATTTTGGACTTTTCACTTCGCGCAAAACGTAAACTCGCACACTACTTCTCGCAGTCTTCACTTCGCGCACAATGAAAAGTTTGAACAGTAGAAACACGCACACTTTGTCTTGCGCGTTTCTACTTCTCGCACAAAGCTCTTTGCGAGTTCTTCACTTCAAGCGCGTTTTAGGCTTGTGCGTGTTCTTCATTATAGCCTTTGCGAGTTCTTTAGATCTAGCGTGTTCTTGAGTATTTCGACCAAAAACTGGAACTTTTCACTGATTTCGATCCAATCCTTTACCAAACAGCCTGAAACTTTGCAGAACATGTCGATTTCATGTTTTGAACACGTTACAAACAGTGAATTTCAAACAATTACAACAAAATTACATCTTCGATCTATAACAGTTTGAAAAACAAACTTCTCAAGAAATTTAAAAAATTCATACAAACAAATGAGAAATCCGCTAAACAATACAAACAGAAAATGATATAGATGCAAAATCGAGTACAATTGAACCAAAATCAAATCAAAAACATTGTTGGAACTCAAAATTTGAACTTGAACAGGACGTTTTGCGCGTTCTTGAACTGTCGACCAAACTTTCTTCAAATTCAATCCATGTTTCTAAAAATTCGTTTGCTCTGATACGAATTTTTATCCCAGTTGACAATGTAAAGAAGATGGCAATTACCAATTCAACTAATTTTCTTTT
The DNA here is from genome assembly GCA_954870635.1 of Arctium minus. Lineage (NCBI taxonomy): Eukaryota > Viridiplantae > Streptophyta > Magnoliopsida > Asterales > Asteraceae > Arctium > Arctium minus. The sequence goes on along the minus strand of OX941088.1, from coordinate 59,574,782 downwards.
TATTTGACAATTAGAATTCTTACAAATATGTTCTCTCAACTTTCTCTCTCTAACACTGATACGCTCATGACACGCTTACAAATCTTACACGCACACCACTAGCTATATCCCTATTTATACACAGGGACAAAACACTCACAACACTATACGCGCATAAGAGAAAAACGCGCACACAACACATGACAAAAACAAAATTACAATTGACTTTGACTTTGACTTTTATTACAAAGAGACTTTGACTTTCTGCTTGAGAGTTGACTTGAACTTTGACTTGCTTGACTTTCAGTCTTCATGATCTTGTATCCAACAAATATATGCTCTAACAGTTACCATAGCATGACATATAATGACCTTGATTATTCAAAATCGTCACCATAACATAACGTACAATGACGTTAAATTCTCGAAATATTCATCGTAACATGACATACGTTGAGGTTTCTATTTAAAAACCGTAACTCTATCATGACGTACAGTGACGTTTATTTTATAAAATATTCACCATAGCATGACATACGTTGACGTTTACATTTAAGAAACATGACTATAGGATGACATAAGGTGACATTTATTTTTCAAAATCGTCACTGTAACACGATATATGGTGACGTTTATTATTTAAAATTGTCACAGTAATAGACATATGGTAACCTTTATTTATTCGAACCCTTACCGTAGCATACAGTGACGCTTATTTTTCAGACCCATCATTGTAGTACGACGTACAGTGACATTTGTTTTTCAAATCCGTTAACGTAGTAGGATGTAAAAATGTCACCTTAGTCATATTTACGGTGACGGTTTTGAAAACCAAACCGTCAGCTTAAGGGCTACCAGGGTGTTCCTTAGTTTTCCGTTTTTTTGAGGTTTTAACCTGACCCTATATATATATATATATGTGTGTGTGTGTGTGTGGTTTGGTTCCAGTGAAATTGAAAGTTATGGTTAGAAGGGTTATAAGAGATCTCAACCTTAGGATGAGATATACCGAATTGCTCCGGATCATATCAAACACGATTAATGGATGTGTTTGAGAATAAAAATTGATCAAAGATTCAGATCTCTTCTTACCATAACTCTTCTTCTCACACAATTCTTTATATATATATATATATATATATATATATATATATATATTATGATAACAGGAAATAGAAAATAGATAACTGAAAAATAAATTTAAATAATGCATAGTAGTAGTAATCTAAAAACATAATACAAATTTAAAAGCTTGTATATTATCTATTACTATCTTATAATACATATACACCTAAACTCTTAATTACAATTTATCAAGCATAATGTACAACCCTTTAATACACAAAATTCAAAATACTATGAATTACAAGATAATATGCATAAGATACAAGTTATTAAAGCTTTCTTTTAATATGACCATCAAATTTGGGATGCTCTAAGGTTTCTTTCTAATGTGTAGAGTTTTTATTATCTTTTAGGCTTCACTACAAAATTAGGTTTCCAATATTCAAATTTCAAAATTTGCATCTTCAACAAAGCTTACACTCAAAATTTGTTTCAGACTAATTCCCACTTCTCTCTCCCTCTCTCTTTCTCTAACTATCCATAGGCTCCATCACGTTTAGCATTCAAATATGAAATATCATCTGGTACAACTGTCTCCTGCTTCCTCTCGATCAAAATCCAAATATCCTATCTCATCTAGTATGAATTCCAATCTAGACTGTTCTTTGCATAAATGGTTTTTAATCTTGCATAAATAATTTATCCTAGGTTTTTCTTCATACTGGTCGGGAATTTTTGGTGCAGGTACCCAAGAGCATCATCGATTGCTCTTCTATATACTTGAATAGGTTTGTACTCCCATTTTGGTTCACTACCTTAATCAGTTCATGTCGATCTCAATATCTCGATCTGGTCAAAACGTGGTTTTTGTTCGCTTGTCCTAGTAGGGAGGAGAGTGTGTTCGGTTTGAAGACATAAAGTCGTTTTCATTTTCCATTCTTCATCAACGTCTCTCAATTTTGGTCCTGGTACCATGTTTTTGGTTGCTATTTAGATATCCTCTCTTTACTCTATTTTTTTGGAATTGTTTGATAGCTTTGATTGCTTTTATGTTTCAATGATATATGCATGTTGTAGATCGAACCAACTCACCTTTAGATGGATGATAAGTATTTGTAGTTAAATCATTTTCTGAGAGTCTGTTATTCATCTCTCCTGTGGATTTCAATTCCTGTTGATCAATGTGACTTCAAAGTTTTGAGATCCTACAGTCCTACTACTGATAGTTTGCTATCGTTCGCGAGAAAAATAGGAGTAATATGATCATAGATGTGGTCGATTTGGAGAGAGGCGGTTGTGGTGGTCGTGTTCAGAGAAGCGACATCGGTTCATTGTCGACAAAGATTGAAATTGATCCGGTTCTGAGAAGAAATAGGAATAGAAGTTTTGAAATTGAACCAACTTTGAATCGAAATAGGAAGGATATTGAGGCTGATTCCATTTTACCATAAAGGGAAGAAGTCGAGAAAAGAAATGGTGGAGTTTGTGCAAGTGGTGATGGTAATAACAAATAGGGTGAGTATAAACCCATAGATATAATGTATCCTGGAGGTGGAAGAGAATATGGTAATGGAGAATGAAATAAACCACCAGAGATGAAATGTGGGATCAGAGACAATCCTGGTTTAGGTTTGTTTTCTTTACACTCGTCTTATACCAGCTAGATACCAAAAAGCAAACGAAAGGTTGGGTTTCGTGTGGGGTTGGTCGGGATTGTCGGTAATCAAGATTTTGCTCAAACATTTAACTATGTGCTATGCTACCAAATATTATATGTTTTATATTCATGCTTTATTAATTAAAATGATGAATGTTTATAGTGTGTGTATGTATACATACATTTAGAGATGGATGTTTTGAATTCTTTTGCAGGTGGTGAGAAAGAGCATATCGAATACGTTATGGATTTCTGATTGTCGTAAGATCTCGAATGTCGTACATAAGTCACCTCGTGTTTGTCAGGTTAGCAGCTTGGTTTCCAGCTTGGAAAGTGGCAGGTCGAAGACAAAGAAAGAGAAGTTGTTGGCTCAGGATGTGAAGAAGTTGTCGTTTGCGGTTAGCTCAACTCATCTACTCCGCCTGTCTAAAGCCATATTGAAGGTGTTGGCTCATAATGACTTTTACTTCCCTAATGATCTACATGATCTAAAATGGTGATATATGTTTTTAACCAACTCATTTATTTATTAGTTTTTAACCAATTCTTGATGTTATATGTTATATATAATACATGTTCAACAATAGAAAAGCAAAAGAAAATTATAATAGATTTTTGATCACTTGATTTACTTATTTCCAACTGTAAAAAGGTTTTCAAATGAGCTATGAAAAGGGTTGAAAACTGATAAGAACAGATAGTGGAATCTTATGGGAAGCTGGTGGAATGTCGATTTGGGGTCGGTGAGTAACTTGAATAAGTTTCTTGGGTTTGGGGGGCAACTGGGCAACTCGACAAAGGGTTCGAAAAGATGGACAGCGGTGCTATCGTGTGTGGTCTATCTCATTTGGGCAAATTGAAATAAAATGGTCTTTGAGAGGGATAATATAGTGGTGGGGGAGCTGTTTTTTGATTTTCAACTAAAATCGTTTGAGTGGATAACTAGGAGGGACAAAGGGCTAGCCTTGGGAGTGGGTATCGTGGTTATCGGACCCTAACATCTTGTAATCAAGTCATGGTGTAGGAAGGAGTTTTGGAGGATCTCGGGTCAAGGGGAGCAGACACGGTTTCAGTTGCGTACATCAATCAAGCAGTCGTCAACTGTTGTCCGTAAGGGCGGCTGTGAGTTTTCCTTTTAGACCGACTAGAAGGTTGCTGTAAGCTCCTTGTTTGCTGGTAGACTTTGTGGTTTCAAGGCGGCTGTCGGTGTTTTATGCTCATGGCTGGTGGTTTTGGTTGAGTAGGTGGATCGACATGATTGTTTCGATGTCATTTGGGGTGGCTTAATGCTGTTATTGATGTTGTTTTGATTATGATTGCTGCTCAAAATCATAGTCCTGATTCCTGTTTTTATTGTTCTGTTGACGTTCGTGTTGCTTGACCGGTTAGCTTTTTGAGTTGGTTATTGTAATACTTTTGTGGGTTTCCTTTGGAGTGGGTGCTCATGTTTTCAGTCGGAGAGGTCGTAGAATCGTGACTGGTAAAGTCGGGGCTGCAGGAATGTGGTGGTTTCAAGACTACTACTGTTTCTTCGGCATGGAGGGAGCATAATAAGGGTTGAGTTCTCCGTTCGTCTCTCGCAAACGATTCTCCATTGATTCAGCCGATAATTTTTGTGTTGCTCTTCGTATGTTTTTTCCCTTACTGTATGTTTTTTTCCCTTACTGTATGTTTTCTTGTGTGCCTTTTATGGCTTGTGTTTCGTTGGTTTAAGTGGTTTTGTTTTGGATGGAGCCTGTTGGCTTTGTTGCTTACTGTTTTTTGGTTTTGAGGCTTATGCCTCTTTTTGCTAATAAAGTAAACATTATTTGCTGATAAAAAAAAGGTTGAAATTTATCCCCTCAATACACCCCTAAGTACGCCATCTCTCTATTGTGTCCTATCCTTCTACTATCTCTTTACATTTGTTCAATTTTTAACGAGTTTAGTTAATGAATTATAAATTAGATGATTTATATACTTTACATAGATGACGTTTTTAATTCGTTTTTATGTTAAAATAAAAAAGTTGTATTGAATTAAACTTTTATATTGTCAAGTTTACTAATTACGATAAGTTATTACATTTGGCCTAGTGGTATCGGAGCCTCTGACCTCCTAGGAGGTCAGGGGTTTAAACCTCACTAAAGGAGAGGAGGGTGTGTGGGTTTATTTGTTATATTTGTCGTATATAAATATTATATACTTCAAAATAAAATAAAAATTGTTAATAGGACGCTTTATTTGAAAAATGTTGTAAAGGACTTTCTTACAACGCCCAAAAGCATCCAATAAACTTTTTGTAACACTTTTAGATAAGATGCTTTTTGGTTAGTCCTATGTCGTCCTATAAAACACTGTAATAGAACGATTATTTATTTTAGGCGTCGTATAAACTAAATTTTATTGTAGTGATGTTTACAGATGAGCGTTTCACGAAAACTAAATCATATTTTGGATATACGAATGTTCCATTATTTAGAAGATTGTATTTATATCTTGTTCAGTCATGAATTTCAAATTTTGTAATGAGTTAAGAATATATGGAATTGAAGACTCAATACTCGTGCAATTATTTTTTAAAGATATCTTGCTAATAAACAATATTAACCTTCAATTTTGTTAGTTGACTTGTAAATAAACCATGCACACACATTAAATAAAACCGAGATGGATGTAGAAACATGAGGGATAAGTTATTGCTTGATTCAACCGCGCTGCATCGCACGGGTACACAACTAGTTTGTATAAAATATATGTTATACTATTTTAGACTAAGGGTAAATTAGTCTTTTGTCAAAAGTATTGTTTTGCTAGCTCTGTTTTGTTTTGCTTTGGTTGTCTCTATATATTCATTTGTCGTGTGTATTTTCTCTTCAGTCAATTCAATACAAGTTTACTTTTCTCTCTTCAACTCTAAGTCTGATATGGTATCAAAGATTTTTGCTCTCGCTGTGTTTGCTGATTCTTAGGTCACTGGAAAATTTTCACCGATAACCTAATTCGTTACCGATTTCTTATTTTTCATCATCTGATTTCAAAATCGTTCTTGAATTCAGTTCCAAGTTCTTGTTTCCTTCTTGATTTTTTTTGATATCTCTGATTTCAAAATCATTCTTGATTCAGTTTCGATTTGTGTTCTAGATCTTATCAATTATTTTCTTCATCTGTGTGATCTATTATGACGAGTTCTGAACAAACTTCAACGAATACGGTTCCGATGACTTCATCTGATGTAGATTCGTTCTTCTTACATCATTCAGACAACACTAGATTAGTGTTGGTTTCTCAGCCGCTTAACAATGAAAATTATTCATCCTGGAGTCGATCGATGATAATTGTTTTGGCTGTCAAGAACAAGCTTGGTTTTATAAGGGATCTTTAACCAAACCTGAAGGAACAAATCAAGTGAAGATAAATGCCAGGATTCGTAATAATCACATCGTTATCTCGTGTATTCTTAATACTTTGTCCAAAGAAATCTCTCTGAGCGTCGTGTATAGAGATACAACTAAGGAGATGTGGGAGGAACTGAAGGAACGTTTTTCTCAAGGGTGTAGTCCAAGGATTTATGAGATTCGATAGTCTCACACAAGATTAGGACTCTGTAAGTGTTTATTTCACTAAATTGAAAGGACTTTCTGAGAAACTTGCAAATTACGGACCCCATTATACCTGTTTGAAGTGTAAATGTGGTGGCTTGAAGGATATCGAAGTGTATCTTCAAAATGAGCAAAAGAAGATTTTTCTTATGGGCTTGAATGATTCTTTCTCTCAAATTCGTGGATAGATACTCTTAATGGAACCTATGCCTCCTATTAATTAAAAAATTTCTTTAGTTTCACAAAAAGTGAAACAAAGATCTGTGTATTCTGTTGGAAAAGTTGTTCCTTCTTTGGCTTTTCATGTCAATTCTCATAACAAAGAAGTTTAACATAACAGATTTGGTGCAAACAAACAAAAGCCTTATTGTACTCACTTCAAGATACAAGGCCATACGATGGAAAAGTGTTACAAAATACATGGTTATCGTACTGGTTACAAGAAAATAATATATATGTTCCACGTAATGTTGTAAGCAATCTTGTTCAAGAAATGTCACTTGTTGAATGAGAACGACTTATGGCGATTCTTTCTAACCTGATGACTGAAGTCAATGTGGTAACAAAGAAAAATGAATAAGATATGCAAAATCAAGTTACACACTATGTTATGTCTTCTCATATGTGTAAATTTTCTTCTACTGTCTGGATTCTTGATTCAGGAGCTTCGAAGCACATATGTTGTGATCGTAGTCTTTTTATCAACATTCACGATGTTCAAGGCTCGAATGTGAAACTTCCAAATAATCATGTTATACCGTATCAAGCATGGGGAATGTGAAAATAAACAATGTTTTAGTTCTTGAAGACGTATTATTTGTTCCTTAGTTTCATCTAACCCTGATTTCAATAAGTCAGTTAACATGTGCAAGAAAGCATAGTGTGAATTTTTATGAACGGAATGCTATTGTTCACGCCATGAACTCAAGGAAGACGATTGGAATTGTTGATATGGTTCAAGGCTTGTACGTGCTAAGAATTGAAAATCCCATTCGATCAAATTTCGATGTGAATAAGGTTTGTATAGAAACGTGGCAAAATAGGCTTGGTCATCCCTCAAGCAAAGTATTAGATACTTTCAAATCAGTTTTAGCTACTAATAAGCATTCTTTGGATAATTAATTGTGATCCATGCATGGTTTGTACGTTAGCCAAACAAAAATGACTACCATTTGTATCTCTGAATAATATGTCAAATGAGGCGTTTGATCTTGTTCATTGTGCTGTATGGGGACCGTTTCACACCGACATTCTTCAAGGTCACAAATTTTTCCTAACAATAGTTGATGACTATAGTCTTTTTACATGGGTTTACATGCTTAAACATAAGTTGGAAGTTACAATGTTAATTCCTCAATTCTATGCAATGATTGAAACCCATTTTGGCATGACGGTACGTCGCATACGTTCGGATAATGCATAGGAGTTTGATGTTCGTCAAGTTTTTGCTGATAGAGGAGTGATCCCTCAAAAATCATGTGTTGAAAGGCCTGAACAGAACTCAGTGGTGGAAATAAAACATCAACATGTTTTAAATGTATCTCGAGCTCTATTCATTCAGTCAAATATTCCATTGTGATGCTACTGGTCTGAATGTGTTCAAACAACATTATTCCTAATCAATGGGACTCCTTCCAAAGTGCTTAAATACAAGACGCCTTATGAGTTGATGTATGGAAAATCACCTGATTACTCAACGATTCGGGTTATCGGGTGTCTAAGCTTGCATAAACTTTACCGTCCACTAGACAACTTTTCACCACGAGTTATCCTGTGTGTTTTGACTGGATTCTCATCACAAGTTAAAGGATATAAACTTCTTGATCTTCAATCGAGAAAATGTTTTTATTCAAGAGACGTGGTTTTTCATGAAAAAGTGTTCTCGTTTCACAAAGATTCAACAATTTCAACATATAATCCTTTTAAGAATGTTGCTATTCAAATGGTCTGACCTTATGATGATGAAATTTTCAATGACATTGGTGTCTCTCCAACACAATTGACATCGGTGAATAAACAGAGGCAAATGAGAATGAAAATTGTTTCTAACCGAAGATCTCCACGACAACATAGACCATCGTCCTACCTTCGTGATTTTCATTGCAACAATGTTTCTACAAAAGGTTCAACGCCTCGATATGATTTAGCCAATGTTCTTTCATACGAACAGTTATCATCATCCTTCAAAGCTTCCACAAGAACTATATCTTCAAATGTCGAACCACGGTCCTATTCAAAAGTTGTGAAACCTAAGGAATGGGTTTTGGCTATGGAATAAGAGATACAAGCCATGAAGAACAATAATCCATGGATGGTCATTCCTTTACCACCATGAAAGAATATAGTGGGATGTCGTTGGGTTTATAAAGTCAAATAAAAGGCCCATGGTACAATTAAGAGGCACAAGGCACGATTAGTAGCCAAAGGATTCACTCAACAAGAAGGAGTCGATTATACGGAGACGTATAGCCCAATTGCCAAATCAGTTACCATCAAAACCATGCTTCCTTTAGCAACAATTAAAGACCGGAAATTAGTTCAATTGGATGAGGAGGTGTACATGCAAATTCCTCAATGACTGCTAACCAAGGGGCGACCAATATGGCTTGTAAGTTACATAAGTCGATATATGGTTTAAAGCAATCCTCAAGACAATGAAATGCCAAATTTTCTAGTTTCTTGATGGAAATTGGTTTTGTTCAATCAAAGGCAGATTATTCGTTGTTCTGTAAGGGATTGGGAATAACTTATGTTGCCATTCTTGTGTGTGTGGATGATATTTCTTGGGGTTAGAAGTTGCGTGCTCCAAGAAATGCATTTTTGTGTCTCAACGACACTATGAATTGCAGCTTCTTGAAGATATGGGTTTATTGGCTGCAAAACTGGCAAAAATTCCAATGGTTTCTCATTTATATCACTCTGCTGATAATGGAGAATTAATGGAGGATCCCTCTTAATACAGAAGGTTGTTTGGACGTCTTTTGTACTTAATCTTCACTAGGTCAGATATTTCGTTCACTGTGAACAAGCTTTGTAACACCCCAAATTTGGTGTGGAATATCACTCTCACGTATCGTTATATAAATTTACTTTGGAACATAGTGCATGTGTATGTTATTGAGTTCGGGGCTAGTGGACAGCTTTGTGCATCGTTATCTGATCAATTTGGAATGGAAAAAGGGGTTTTCGAGCAGCTCACACCCAGGCGATAGTGCCCGACGACTATGACATGTGTCAAGGTCGCAGGGCATAGTCGCGGAGAGGAACGGGCTCTCGGTACAGGTTCGGCGATAGTGCCCGGCGACTATGACAGGGTCACTGTCGCTTGGTCATTGTCGCGAAGGGCGTACCGAGAGGGCCCAACGCAGGCGACATTGCCCCGTGACTATGACATCGGCATAGTCGCCGTGTCATAGTCGCCGACGGGCTGTTTGGGTATAAAAATCAGATTTCGGGATTTTTAAGTTATTTGAGTTTGTGAACTGATTTGGGAGCTCTTCTTCAGCGATTTTGGTAAGTCCCAAACCCTAAATTTCATCTCTTCATTTATTGATCTCCAACAACCATTAATGAGGAGTAAATGCTTGGTTAGGGTGAACTTTTGGTGAACCTAGCTTGTGTTATCATCTCAAGTCTTCAACTCTCCATCCTCCATTTCTAGGGTTTGATTTCTTGTGAGAAATCAACAAAGTGAGTGTTTTCTTGACTCTTCCACTCTCATACATGTCTAATAATGTACTAGTATTCATGTGCATTTTGTTATTTATTTACTTGTTTATGTAGAGCTATCCTAAAACCCCACTTGTGGGTAAAGTTGCCAATGGAGAGTATTAGACATACTATTTGGTCAAGACATGTAGCAAGAGCTATGTAAGAGTAATAAGTTGTATGTTCGGTCGTATTGGGATTTGATGTTGATTCTTAAGTCTTGGCTTGAGTTGCCATTTATTGATAGACTAAAGACCCGGTTTTGGGTTGAGGTCGTGAATAGACTAAAGACCCGGTTTGGGTTGAGGTCACAAATAGACTAAAGACTCGGTTTGGGTTGAAGTCGAGTATGGACTAAAGACCCGGTTTGGGTTGAAGTTACAAATAGACTAAAGACTCGGTTAGAGTTGATGTCGTCTATATGCTAAAGACCCGATTTGGGTTGAGTTCTCAAATAGCTAAAGATCTCGTTTGGGTTGATACTAATCAAGTTAAACGACTTGAGAGAAATTATGAACGCGTTGACAATATTATATTGTGTTTTCCCTTTAATGGCAGGTGAAGCAAATTGATGGACCGTCGTGTAAATACGGTGTTATTGTACTGAGGCTACATCTTATGAATTAAATTGTATTTGTGCGTTTTCACTAGGCCATGGCCTAACACTTGTTTCTTTGGTTGTCATGTATGACAGGAAACTCTAGTGGCGGGAATCTACGGGAATGAGTGGTCGATCGTGCGATCGAGAGAGGTCATTTTGGGAGATCTAGAGACCGGTATACTTGATGATTAGTCACCATTTTTGGGAGAATAGCGACACCCGACTGTAATCCGATAGGGAAATCTAGATTATTTAGGTTGTCGTAAATTTATTCTTCATTTAATGAGTTTGTACACATTATTCTATATCCCCTTTTGGGTTGATACCTTGGGATACCTTGGTTGGTCTTGTACAACAGGTTTTCATCTTATTACAACCGTCATATTGCCAAAATTTTAAGTTTTAAAGTTATCCCATTTGTAGGGTGTTACAAGCTTTCTCAATTTATGGCTTCAGGTTCAGTGGAATGTTGCAGTTCTTTTGTTGAAATATATTAAGAAAAAGCCTAGACAAGGTATATTCTTGTCTGCTCAATCTTCTACACAAATACGTGCTTTTTGTGATTCAGATTATGGAATGTGTCTCAATACTCGAAGGTCAACTATTGGGTTTTGTGTGTTCGTTGGAGATTCCTTGTCTTATGGAAATTAAAAAGGCGGTCTGTAGTTTCTCATTCATCAACAGAATCCGAGTATAAAGCAATGGCCATCACCACTACGGAGTTAGTTTAGATGCGTCAATTATTGAAGGATTTTGGTGTCACGATCACGGATACCACTTTGTTATTATGTGATAACAAATCAGCCCTCGGTTTAGCTTCAAATCCTACATTCCATGAGAGAACAAAGCACATAGAGATTGATTGTCACTATGTACGGGAAAAAGGTTCTTGACAAAACGATTAAACTTCTCCCTATTTGAAGTCATCTTCAGCTTGCGGATTTGTTTACGAAAGCTTTACCATCATGCAAGATGAAACCTTTAATGTCCAAGATGGCTTTGCATAACATATATTGTGCACATCCATCTTGAGGGGGCGTATTAGACTAAGGGTAAATTAGTATTTTGTCAAAAGTTTTGTTTTGCTAGCTCTGTTTTGTTTTGCTTTGGTTGTCTGTATATATTCATTTGCCATGTGTATTTTCTGTTCAATAGATTCAATACAAGTTTACTTTTTCTCTCTCTGCAACTCTAAGTCTGATATATTGTAACTTCTTTAACAAGGTAATAATCAAGTCGAAGTTAACTATGTACGTACGAATAATATGTTTTCTTTACAATTGCATAATCTTATAATATACAAAGTTATTGTAAAAAAATGGGTTGAATTTGGAAAAAAAACTAATAAATACAACATATTATTGTATATATATATATATACACGTTGTGAACAAGAAATATATTTTGGATATTCTATTTGGTGTTAGATTTTTGTAATGGGTTGAAAGAAATAACTGAATTCACCAAATTTAATACTATTTTTATGCAAAAACTAGTGCAAACGATTATCACTACAAAACAAACACACTTCACCCGGATTTCAAGTTTCCAGTGGATCACAAGGGGATATTGACTATCATCGATGAATTATCGATGTATTTTTCTGTTTGTGCACCACAAGAGAAATGACCTTCAGGGAAGGTTTTGTTTTGTACTTAAAAATCTTAAAAACTTCTTTAAAGCCTTTAGAGAAGCTTTTCATTTCCGTCAAAGAGCTTCTCTATATAAGGGTAGGTAAAAGTTTTAGCGACGGTTTTCGTAGGGTGCATTTTTGGGTAGCCTTTATAGACGTTTTTGTGGGGCTTCAGATACACTTTCAAAGCTTCTCTAAAGAATCAATTTTTTTCAAAAAGCTTCTCTAAAAGTAATTAGTAGTGACATTTTTCAAGTATTTGTGACAGATTATAAGAGTATCTAAAAGATACTTTCAGAGAAGGAAATGAAAAAACTTCTCTAAAGATGTTGGCTTTAGTGACACTTTCTAACAAGCTTCTCTAAAGGTTCCATTTAGTAACACTTAGGGGTTGTTTGTTTTTTAAAAAAAATCTCTTAATCTCTCTTAAGTCTAAATCGTTCAGACTTTTTTACACACCACCTCTTATTAATCATAACTAAATTAAGACTTCATACTTTAGACCTCTTAAAAAACAAACGGTACCTTACAAACCCTTCTCTAAATATGATATTTAGATACACAAACTCAAAAGCTTCTCTAAAAATCATCTTTAGTTACACTTTTAAAAATTCAAATCCTTCTCTAAAGAGTATATTTTATATTTATTTCATCCATATTTCAACTACATATTCATATATAATTATATATATATATATATATATATATATATAATAGAACAAATAAATAATATTAAATTAATCAAGAACAAATTCTTGAAATCCCAAACCGATAGTTTTTTATTTATTTATAGATTTGTTATATAAAAGACAATAACTTTTATAAGAAACCCTAAAGTTCAATCAATTCATGCATCCATCCAAATTTATTAAAAAAACATCCAAAATCATATCCGAATGTTCTAACGATCTCGAGTCTCAGAACCATGGTCTTGAGCATTTAGTGAAGATGAAAAACTCGGAAGTGGTTGGCCAGATACAAACGACCTCACCATTTGACGCAACTCAGCCATTTCATCCTTCATAAGAAGGAGCTCGGATTTGGTTGAAGCAAGCTCGGACTGCGTCGAAAAAGCAAACTTTGATGGAGGACCTGCGCAAAAACAGAACAAATCAGTGTACAATAAGGTACCAAATCGAGATCAATAGTTGCTAAAGCGTCAACCATTTCTCACTGTGGAGAGAGAGAAAGTTGTGAGATATTAGAAATCTAATGAAATAAATTTATGTGATACTGATCTAAAAAATTCATTTATTCAGAGTCCATATAAACAAAGTAAAACTAACTAAAAACAAAAACAAAACCAAAACCAAAACCAAAACCAAAACATAAGACTGAACTCATTTTACAGTGGATATAAATCACCACACCAATTTATACTGCATTTTTCATTAATCAAATGTTGGAACTCAATGGATATGAAACCCAAACAATCAAACAAAAACCCTTAACTCTCTATAATACCTTCTGAAACCAACCTCTTTTTTCAAGCATCCATGGCATTTACGTTTTGTACTTATTGTAGAACTTCACCAACAGTTAAAGAACGTCTGTGGCCAAGGGCAGTGACAAAGATATTGCACAGTGTTGAAGGTATGTTTCTGTGATTTGTTTTCACTTCATGCTATAGTCTTGTTATTAACTTTGAGTAAAGACTAATAACTTAATTGAGTGTTTTTGGCTATTGATCAAATGAGTAACCAATTTAAAAATGGAGGAAAATGGAAAGAAAAATATTTCATGTTACAGTAGCATTTGTAAAGAGTACTTAGAGTGTGTAGTTCAACTTTTCTTAAGCCTTAATGAATGAAGGAACCCTTTTGTTAAGTATCCATTTCAAAAGTACAGTTAAAGCATGTTGATCAAAACTTAAATGAATCAACAGCCTTGGCATTTAGAACTCTGTTTTATGTTGATCTAATATGTTAGTTGAAACAACAACTAGTGAATATTAATTTAGAACAAGAAGAAAATATTTAATTAATTGAATATGATTTAAGCATTCCAATCTCTGAAAAGAAACACACACAAACATAACGAAAAGAACCTGAGAAGTGATAACAGATTAAGGTCACTTGGTTGGTGGTGATCGATAAAGCAAATGTGAACCACCAAGTGTGAGAAGTGAGATCGATTAAGGGCAGCAAGTAGCAAACAACAAGTGTGAGATGAATTTAGGTGCAGATCTCAATTGAGACTTGAGAGAGACAGATAATTGAGTTATACTTCGAATGAAGATTTGATGATAGACTAAAAATTTTTAGAACACTTAGAATTATTTGGATAAAGTTTGAACCTTTGTCATCAGTTGACAATACTGCTGATAACTTGCTGCTCACAGATGAACCGAAAATTTTAGCCGCTTACACTTATAAACCAATGAAAGAGTTATCAGTGAGGAAAATCCCAAGACCTTATGCTTATCATATGGTTATCTAATCTAGTGTCATTTCTCAATTATTGAACCAAAGATGAAGCTAGATATATGTGGGAAGCCTAGCAACTGACACGTCACCCCAACTAATGCAATCAATGGATCTTCAAGAACTGTGACTGCCACTAGCAAATGGGTAGTTGGTCAATTCACCTCACAAGTATTGATGTCCTATTAGCAATTGAACTTTGTGTTATTCATGGAAACAAAAAGGATGAAAGTACATTGACTTATACAAGGTTCATCTACATACAAGACAAGATATCAACCTGATAAAGTCAATAAGGTAAGTTATCTTAATTATGATATATGACCTTGCAGTGGCCTTTGGCCAATTTGTAGAATTTTTGGTGTTTCAGATCAGATTAGATGGATTTTCTAGTTGGGAACTTTTTGGGACTAGACTAGTTTTTTGTTTGGGATATGTTTGGGATCAGATATGGTCATCTGTTTTTTCCCATCTACTGCTTAAATGGTTTTTTGCTTAAAGGAAGTTCTTGTTCAAGATATGCAAATCTGGAATGATGGGGCTTAGGGTGCAGTTGCTTTCAAGATGTGTTAGAATTTCATTTTGGGATCTTTCAGTGTCTGGTTCTGCTTTCAACAACTGTTGTTTGGGATTTGGTTGTTTTATTTTTATATGGGATGGCTGCTGTCTCAGAATGGTCAATCCTGTTTGTTGTTTAGAATTATGTTCAGCCACTGTTTTAAGTCTCTTATAATGGTGAAGTTTGGAAGACAAAGGTTTAAATTTTTTTTGTGGTTTTCTGGACAAAATTTACAACGTGTGTTAAAATAGTGTTTTAGAATCAGGAGTGATGTTTATCATTTAGATTCAAGGTTTGGTAAGTTTTTTTGATCAAGTAGTTAGTCTTATTGGTGTTAAAATTTCTGGTTGTTGGTGGATAAATTAGGAATAAGCCATGTGGAGTTGAGATTTTGCTTGGTATATGATGTGCAAACAGTAGCTTACATTTTGTTACAATGGTAAAAACTCTTCATCATATCACATTTTATATTGCCATAAATTTGTTTCAAAACTATCTTATCAATGCTAAATAGAACTCTAACGCACACGAAAACCTCTAATTTGGTCAATTATAAATGCCACTTCTTAGAAAACTATTTACATAAATCTTTTCTCAAACATAATGCTGGAATAGGAGTTAGCATGACAGATGATGACTATGAGTATATATACATACCTTATTCGGCATGATAGATTGAGTTGTAGTGTACTTCAGCCCAATAACTCAAGAAAATAACTGTATAAAACAGAAAGAAACAACCACTTTTGTAGTTACATCTGATTTTTTTTAGTATGAAAAAGGAATTAAAGAAACATGATGGGTGTGGTTTATAGCATGTATAGGAATTTCTGGCTAGCATGCAAAGGATGGGGTAATATGTGCGTATATAGATATGATATGATATGATATGACACGTAAAAAGGGGACAACCTCTCAAGAAAAATCAGATATGATCGAATGGAAGCATAACGTAATTCATATTTGTTAGGTGAAGCACTGGAAAACCCTACAACCAGTATAAGAAATAATAGATATGATCAACTGTTCAGTTACCATCATGAGTTGAGTTAAAGGGTGTGAAACTAAATTGCCTTAGAAAGATACAAGGATATATGGATGGCGATAACAAGTAATACGTAGATACGTATATTAAGCCTTTCTCTTGAAGAAACAAAATAAGTCGACAAGAAACAAAGGGCAAGCTATATTTTATAGATCTGCACAGATGCTAGTTTCATGAAATATGATACATACTTGTCATAAGAAATATATTGACTTAATAATGATTTACAAGTTACCTCTTTTCGACTTTAGGACCTTGGGAAGAATCTCAATGAAACTGGTATCTTTGAAAGAGGTTAGCACAAGGATTTTGACACCATACTGCATAAAAACAAAAAGGAGTTGAATAAGTATGTAAGTCCAAGCTCATATAAACAAAGAAAATTAGCATAACCGACCATTATTAGGTTTCACTTAATTCATCTATCTTAATTTTACTGTGTCTATTCTAATTAAGAAGCAAAAAGAGAAACATACCGGATTTGTAGATGCCTACAAGGTGACATGATCTCCCCACTCTCCATTCCTACTCAAATATTGAAATTAACAAGAAATTGGAAAGGGAAAATGTGGTGGAAGGTGACATGATCTCCCCACTCGATATTATGAGACAAGATTAGTAAAGAGATGTCTATCTCTTGTAAAATCCAACATGTCCATGGTTCTAGTGATGAGTTTTATGGCTAATTCTCCTGTAAAATCCAACCCCATTGATGAGAAACAAGATTAAACATACAAATGGATCAAAATAAACAATGGATAGTAGAGACCATAAGCATACCATCCATGGTAAGGTACAAGAATGGAAGAATGAAGAAGATGACCAACTACACTATTAAATTTCCAATTAGTGGAGAACCTTCCATGTCCACCGAGAACAATAAAAAACAAATAATATTTATAATAGTTAGAATGTATATTGACCCCTAAAGAGATCTTTATAGAAAATTAGATATATGTTGATTACCAATCATGGCCAAGAACAAAAAAAACCAGAACATTGTCGACTGAGCAATCCAATAAAGAGGCCAAACCACCATATTGTTGAAATAAGCCACCACTGCAGCCAACCCAAAAACCACCACCACATCTCTGAGAACATACCTCGTAGACCTCCATGGATCTTTGACCCAACAATGCTTGGGGATGGCAGCTCTAATATCCGCCATAAACCTGTTAATTACATGTGGATGAGGATGCAATTTTATGTTGATTCATATATTAAATATATAAATAAAGCACCCATTTAAGTTCAATTCCCATCTTATTTTCACTTTTACATGCGGTACCCATATTAGTTTAAAGTTTAAACTACCAAAGGAACAAATTCATTCTATTGTCTCACCTGCTTTCTTTCTTTTAGGCAAATATTTTATAGTTAGTTTTCATCTCCCTAGTTAAAAAAATGACCAAAATTGCCTTTGAAGAGTAGAAAACAGTTGGACCTTTGAAGATCGATTGTCCCATTGTTGTTTGGCGAAGTGTGTGTAGTAGATCCCCCAAGTGAAGGGTAATTTATATTTACTCCAGAGACTGAGAGAGAGATTGAGAGTAAACGGATGAGATTTCAAAAGTCGTACTAAACAGACCACTAAACATAAATCAATATTCTTCCAATATCACTTTAAATTGCTTACCTGTTCGAGCAATAGATGCAGAGAGAAACACGAGGAGGAGTAATTCGAGCGACGAGAGATTCAAGTAATGGCGAGAGATTCGAGCGATGATCGGGTCATCGAGAAGTGATTTCAGCGACCCTAAAATTATCAACAAAAGTGTCACCTTTCAGGCAAAAAGATGGAGAGTAAAACTTTTCAAAGTACTTGTTTAAGGTTGAACAGGAACCGTCTATTGATAGAGGCCCGAGAAATTTCCCAAGCACTTAGATAGAGCATTTGATATCTATTTTCCTACAACATACAAACAAGAAGACAATTTATATTCCTCTAAATGCATATTAGCTTAAAAACTTTGAATGTCATGGATTTAAAACACTTTCTAGGAGGTCATTTAGCTAAATAACCCCTCTACCCCAAGAGGATGTTTCCATAAGAAGATGATTTTACGAGAAACATTTGGTTCCAAAATATGAAATACATTTGGTTTGACTGTATATTCGTCTAGTATTATGGCTTGCTTATGAGCCAGAACATCCTCCAAATACCTTTTAGCTTTGATTAAAGACAATATCCTGATGGCATGTGCGGTTTCTCTAGTATTAAATGATAACTTCATAATATTATCTTTTCATTTTGTTTAGGGAAGTCTTCTACCAGAGAAAGAATGCATTAGATGGTATGGGCCAAATTTGAACAAAAATGGGGATACTATGTTGATAATAACTAAGAAATTAGTAAAATATCGTCAAAACCACTGTTGAATTCGAAAAGTAAGTGAATTCTATTAATCAATTATACATAAACACATAACCTTCATACCATACACATGTAACTGTGTCAATGTAATGGATGCTTGAAAATTCATTTAGGTTAAATGAATCGAGGTACTACCTGTATCAATATCGATTGATGGTTGTGTCCTCAAATCATCCGAGACTAGAGTTGCCTTTGCCATATTCTAATGAAGAATATAAACCAAAACCGTCCCTTTGAATAATCTTCAGGTAATTCTGGGAAGGCATCAATAATGTCAAATTGATCATGTTTGTAAGACAAATCATCAATTACATAAAAAAAGAATGAAAAGTATCAACGAATTAACTCTAAACAACAGAATTGTTCGCACTTTCATATGCTTTTCTTAGCTTTTTAATAAAAGCAAAACCTAGAAATCAGGAAAATAAAATTACTAACCTCAGTAGCACCCAAATTCGCTATGACGACAATCTTTTTCTTTGTATATACAACCAAAATTGAAAAACCAAATACAAATATGAACGTAACTCGATAGGAATCATAAATTAGGTTTAACCGCAAAGTGAAACAGGGAGAACGATTTGGGTGATAGCGATTTGAGCGATGGTAATCATAAACTAGGTTTAACCGCAAAGTGAAACATGGAGAACGATTTGAGCGATAGCGATTTGAGTAACAGGGAGAAGGATTTGAGCGATGGCGATTTGAGCGACCAAGAAAAAATCTAGGGCTCCAACATCTGACCGATTATTATGATAAGTGTAGTCGAGAACTCGGTGTCAAGATCGAAATTCTTAAACAAGAATTTAATTAAACACTCAGAAGCTATGTTAAAGAAGTTTGCGGAATAACACTTCAACAATAAATCAATGAAACAGTATATGGATCAAATCACAAGTTATATTAAATTAACTTAATGATTACAACCAAAACCTCAATCTGTTGAACAGGCTCAACAGACGTTCAATACTTCTCTATTGAAAGGACTACTAAGAACCTTGAGGCTAATTCTCTCTAGAACAAAAAAATACGTATCTCTATACTTCTGTATCAATTTATGTTAAAACTTATTTTTCTA
This sequence comes from Arctium minus, assembly GCA_954870635.1. Lineage (NCBI taxonomy): Eukaryota > Viridiplantae > Streptophyta > Magnoliopsida > Asterales > Asteraceae > Arctium > Arctium minus. The sequence continues at coordinate 59,555,079 of OX941088.1, read as the reverse complement.
TGTATCTCTATGCATCTATGTATACAAAAAAAAATTACAAGATAATTACTAGATGAAAGTTGATCTTCAGCATCCAGTCCATAATTATCTTCAATCTCCTTGACTTTCTCATTAAGCAACCAATCCATCTTTATCTTCATAAGCAGCATTAACTTCATGCTCAACAGTACTAACCATGCTTGTAGTAGTAATTCTTCAAGCAGTACTAACTACTAGCAGTATTAACTTTCAAGCAGTATTAATACCTCTAGCAGTAATAATCATACAAGCAGTAGTAATACCTTGGAATAGAAGTACTAAAGTCTTCAGCAGTATTAATCTTCAACACTTAGCAGCACTAACTGAACTTAGCACATTTTAGACCCAACAATCTCCCCCTAACTTAACTTTTCAAATCAAGAAGTTAAGTTCTTCAGAATGTGGTCTTCATGATGCTTTCAAAAACAACTGCTCAGATTCCTAGATCGGGATTCAAACCTAGGCTTTGATTGATTGTTCTTTTGATCACTATTCTTGCCATTTCTGAACCTTTAGGGCAGACCAACATTGCTTTCAGCATCCTCTCCAGCTTTATTTTGCTGTGGTCATACACCTTACAACCAAGTAGTATTCATGGAAACTTTTGTCAAGGGTTATAACATAAACTCCACATCTTTCAAAAAGCATCCAGTTGTCAATACTTTTAAATCCATTTTCATGATGCACATATTTGATAAGATACTCTACTCTTTCAGGTTCAAATATCATGCACAAGCATTCCATAGCCATTTTTGTTAGGCTCATCCATGCTCCTTTCAGTAAGTCACCATATAAGCTCAAACCAACTTTGTACATTTCTTCTAAAACAACTCTGGTACAACTTCTGATTATCTTACCCCAAGTTGAATATACCTCATATTTGTCACCCATTCTCTTTATTCTGAAGTATTCTGTTCTTTTATCCAGGAATGTATCCCAATGAATGATTTCAGGAGCATTCACTGAGATAGGATCAACTTTCAGAGGTTCTTCATCAGTCACTGTCATGTACAAATCAAACTGCTTAGGTTGTCTTGATTGTGCTTGACTCTTCTCTTGATTTTCAACCTGCTTAGCTTGTTTCTGCTGCTCTACATGAGGTTCAGCAATAGGTCTTGATGATTTGACTTCCATGCTTTCACTTTCCTTCTCTTTCTCAACTTCCTCAATCCTTGGCCTTTTTGCCTGTTTCTTTGAAGCAATAGACTTCATTCTTTTGACAGCTCTGATCTTCTGAGCTAGAGTTTCTTCTTTCTTTACTTCTGCCTTATCTTTTGTAGGAGTACCTTCTTCACTGTCAGGGAAGGGCTGTTGAATGTTCAGATCATGTCTCTCTTTCATTTTTCTTTCAAACTCAACCCTCTAACTGAAGTTTCCTTGAAGCTTGGCCATATCTTTCTTGTATAGTTCCTCTATTATGCCAAATGACATGTTGGTGAACATTCCTTTAGGAACTCCAATGGATCCTTTCAAGAAGTTGATCATCTTTCTTCTTTCTTGATTGGCTAGGAAGGTCTGTGAAGGCTGTCTTTTCTTTGAAGATTGTATTTTCTTTGAAGCTTTCATTGTTACCATCTTTGCAGCCAGTTACAAGCTCTTCTGATATTCTTTATTGAGGCTTTTTGCCAACTCTAATGCAAGCTTTCTGTCTTTGGCAGTTTGAGCCTCATTCTCCTTTTCAAGCTCTTCTTGCAGCTTCTTTGTCAACTCTGCATCCAAGTCAATTTGCTTTTGCTTTTTCACTGGTTTCTCAGATTCAACCACCTTCTCTTTTCCTTTCTTCTTTGCATCTGACATGCTTATCTCTTTCTTTTTCTTCTCTGTTTCTTCTTCTTTGATCACCACTCCCTTAGCCTTTTGAGTGGCTTTAGGAGTTTCATGATTTGCCTTAACCAGAGTTTCAGCTATCTCTATCTATTCTCTGGACATTTCAGTTTCTGCTTCTTGTTCTTTTGTTTCTACTGCTGTTTAGATTCTGCTTTTTTAACTGTTTCTACTGCTGACTGAGTTTCTGTTGTTTTGACAGTTTCTGCTGCTTTATCAGTTTCCTTCTCACCCTTCTTTTCAGATTCAGCATCAAACTCCCCCTCAACTTGAACTTCCATTGCCTCTGAACTCTCCCCTTTTTGGGAAGCATCATGTGCACTTCCTCTTCTCTTCAAGACATAATTCCTTTTCTTCTTTTTATGCACCAAACTGAGTACCATCTTCTTGAGTTTGCTAATCTGCAGTTGTTGAAAAGTGATCACCTTTTTCAATTCGTCTATCTCCAAGCCCTGTTTGAGTACATCCAGGTTGACATTGTCGATTGTTTCCATCAATTCATCGTAAGTATATCTGTCCTCACCTCCTTTGGGTGTGTTGACCACCCTTGAAGGATCCTTGGATCTTTTAGTAGAGGTCTTCTGCCTAGCAGAAGCACCTGCTCCACCCGTGGTTTCTTGGCACCTAGGACCTTTAGATGATTTCTCATCTAAAGCTGCCGTGGGGAAGGTCTTAGAGATATTCACACTGTCCTGATCCACACCTTGTGCAGAATCAGTAGTGTGAGCCTTACCTCCCACATGCTCTTCCATCTCCTTAGAGAGCACCTTCTTGGGGTTGTGAAACACCCCTGTGGTTTCCCTTTAGATATTCTCTAATGGAGAATGCTCTATTTGAGGGCTTGCAGGCGTATGTGGTGAAGATACAGGAAGGGAAGGAACCTTCTCTACCTTTTTCCTTATATATGTTTTGGTGATGGGGGAAATTGGCTTCACAATAGGGATCTAAGAAGGATTAGTTGAAATGAATGGTGTGGGAAGGTCATTAGTGGGTTGGTCAGATGTGGGCTTTGACCCTGATGCCTCACCATGGGAATGGGACACACCCATCATTGTAGAGAACAATGGAGTGTCTTGTCCAGAAAAGTTCTTACTAGGCCTTTTCATGTTAGAGAACACCTTCCCTTTGGGAGGTTTAGGTACATACACCTCTTGAAAAGAGGGTAAATCCGTCAATTCTTTGTGTAGTACTTCTTGTAGAAACCTTGGATACATGTAAAATCTTTTTGTTTTGGTTTTTATATTCAGGTTTGACAGCAGATCATTCAACATCATTTGTGAGGGATTAAACTTTCTGGAGGTTGCTAAGCAGACCAGAGCATAAGCTAAGGTACTGCTGAACTCACTCCATCCAGTTGTTTTGCGAGAAATACAGTGCTGAAGGGTATGAACCAAAAATCTCCACTGAGGTGAGAATTTGCTCTTGAAGAACTTATAGATCTCAGTGGGACCTTCATACCCCATTCGACCAATTTCAAGAAATAGGTCTTCCTTTGGGAGAGAAGATATACCTGTGGCATCATCTAGACGTAGATGAGTGCGAATGCAGCCTTCTATGATTGTGATTGATTTATCATAGACTCTGGATTGGATGGCCTGATTGCCATTGACAGTTTGAATGGAGGCATTGGTCCAGAATTGTCGCATGTGCTCCACATAGATAGTGGGATTGACTGTGAGTGCATAGGCAATGTAGGATGCTTTCAGGAAATCCACAATTTTTTCAAAACCCTCAGCTTGTTTGGGTTTCTGCAGCATTGCAAGTTCATTGCGATCGTCCACAAATTCCAGACCTGCCATCGTTGTTGGGTTCGATTCAACTCTAGGGTTTATGCACTGGGAAGCAAGAATTCTAGAGAGAGAGAGAGAGATGAATACTCGTAGGAAATTCAAAGAGTCGTTTGGATTTTGGCGGTCAGAGATGGTATTTATAGGTGGAGGGTTTCAGTTAGAAGCAGTACTAAGTACCCTAGCAGCATTAACAAGTCCGCAATATTAACCCATATAAGTAGTAGTAACACATACCAGCAACATTAACATAGACTAGCAGTATTAACACATACTAGCAGTAGTAACACATACCAGCAGTATTAACACTGTCTGGCAGTATAAATAAGGTAAGCAGTAGTAGCTTTGCACTGGCAGTATAAACCACCAAGCAGTATTAACCATACTTAACCATATTTGAACTGTCAGTAGGATTAACAGTGAGAGCAGTATTAACTTAACCAGAAGTACTAAGTTTCTAATCAGCAAGGTAATCTAAAACACTTAAACACACATAGTTAGTAGCACCATGCACAATACATTATGAGAAAGTAATCATGAAGGAAGCTATACAGAAATGGTACATAAATAAAATCAAAAGAGGCTTATTCAATGTTTATCATGCCTACACTTGTGACCAAGAATGTGAATCTGCCCACATCAAAAGCTTTGGTGAATAGATTAGCAAATTGGTTTCTTGTGTGTACTTTCAAAACCAAAATTAACTTCTTTTCATTGCAATCTCTAATGAAATGGTACCTGATTTCTATATGTTTGGTTTTAGAGTGCTTGACTGGATTATTAAAAATGCTGATAGCACTGTTGTTGTCAATGAAGATTGGAGTGTGAAGAAAAGTAACACCATAGTCCAACATCTGATTCTGAATCCATAGCACTTGTGAGTAGCAGCTTGCAGCAACTATATACTCTGCTTCTGTTGTATAGGTGGACACTGTGGTTTGCTTTTTACACTGCCATGAAACTAGTCTTGCCCCCAAAAACTGACATCCCCCTGATGTAGACTTTCTATCCAAGTTTGCACCACCTAAATCACTATCAGAATATGAAAGTAGATCAAATGGTGAGTCATGAGGATACCAAAGACCCAACCTAGGTTGTCCTTTGAGATATCTGAAGATCCTCTTGACTGCTTGAAAATGAGATTGCTTAGGTCTTACTTGAAATCAGGCACACACACAGACAACAAACATAATATCTGGCCTTAAAGCTGTTAGATACATGATGGAGCCTATCATAGATCTATAATGATGAACATCCACATCCTCCCCCTCAAGATCTGCAGTGATCTGTTTGTGTGTTTCCATGGGTGTGCTTGCAGGCGTTGAATCTGAAAATCCAAACTTTGTAAGGATATCCTGCACATACTTGGATTGACTTATGAAGATACCATCTTTCTTCTGTTTAACCTGTAGCCCAAGGAAGAATGTAAGTTCAACCATGGAGCTCATCTTGAATCTTTTGTGCATCAGCTCCTCAAATTCCTTGCACATATAATCTTTTGTGGATCCAAAGATGATATCATTCACATAGATTTGAACAAGTAGGATGTCTTTCTTCTTCCTTTTGATGAACATAGTCTTGTCAATGACTCCCCTTTCAAAACTATTTTTCAAGAGATAGGTAGACAGGGTGTCATACCATGCTCTTGGTGCTTGATGTAGCCCATAAACTGCCTTCTTTAGTTTGTATATTTTGTCAGGAAAATTAGGATTCTCAAACCCTGGAGGCTGACAAACATACACTTCTTCATCAATTTTCCCATAAAAAAATGCACTCTTGATATCAATCTGAAATACTCTAAACTGCATGAAAGAAGCATAGGCTAGAAACAGCCAAATTCCTCAATTCTGGCTACTGGTGCAAACATTTCTTCATAATTTATCCCCTCTTCTTGTGTATAACCTTGTGCCACAAGCCTGGCCTTATTCTTTATCACAATACCTCTCTTATCTTACTTATTCCTGAAAACCCATTTAGTGCCAATTGCTCTCTGTCCTTGTGGTAGGTCAACTAGACCCCACACATTTTTCAGCTCAAACTGCAGTAGCTCCTCTTGCATTGCTTCTATCCAACTTGGTTCTTTCATTACATCATAGGCCTTCTTGGGTTCAATCTTAGATAGAAAACAAGATAACAACCCTGACTACAAGTCTTTCAATCCTCCTATCTTACTTTGATTCCTTGTGATCCTAGGAGAATTGATGTCACCAATCACCAACTAAGGAGGATGATTTTTCTGAGTTTTTGTTTGATGTGCAGCCTCCTCATTGATATTTGCATCCAGATTAGAGTCATTCATTTCAGGAGTGCTTCCACTAAATACTGAAGAATTTTCTTCATCAGTATCATCTTCTGACAGTATAGGCATCTCAGGACCTGTGTTTCCTGAAGGATGAGCATCCTCTTTCTCACCTTTATCCTCTTCATTCTGTTCTGGTTCAGACTCCTCTTTTTCTGAATCATCCTTCTGTTCATGTTGACAAAATCCAGCAGGATCAACTGTAGGTATAGGAAACAACACAAACTCTGGCTTCTGTGCTTGTTTCTCTTCTGAATTTAGGATTTCTTACCAATACTCATCACATTTGTAGGACCAAAGAGATCCATATGCAATAACTGAAGAGGTGAAGAGATTGAGTTTATTTCTTTGGACTTATGAGAAGTTTTGTGCTGCTTTCCTTTAAGACATGCAACACAATGATTATCACATGAAAACACTTTTTGAGGCAAACCTCTTACAAGGTTGTTTTTCACAAGATTGTTCATAGTTTTAAAATTCATGTGACACATCCTTCTGTGCCAAAGAGATGATTCATCTAAAGAAGCTTTTGAAAACAGACAGTTTAGTGATGAATCAGATGAAACACTTTCTAAGTCCAAATAATAAACATTGTCCTTTCTAGGAGTTCTAAGTACTATCATATTTTCATCAACTACCTTGAATCCTGGAGCAAGGATAATACATTCAGTATCATTAAACGATATACTATGTTTCTTGTCACAGACCTGTGATACACTTAACAGGTTGTATCTCAATTGCTCAACATAGTAAACATCTTCAAAGGTCATCTTACCTTTTGATACCATACCTTTACCACTTATCTTACCTCCTGCTGGATTGTCACCAAAAGCAACACGTCCTCCATCAAACCTTTTGAAAATTTGAAGGCAGGACATGTTACCTGTCATGTGCCTAGAGCAACCACTATCTACATGCCAAATGCTCTTCCCCTTGAGTTGTTGGTTACCGTGCACATACGATAAAACAGTTAGTTTCTTGAGGGAACCCAAGCCAAAGTGGTCTTGGGTTTCCCTTTATCATCAACATACTCATATTCATTAGGCTTAGTATTGATGAGATGACCAGAGTCAGGAATCTCATGGCTGGAATACTTTGTCTTAATTATAGGCTTGGCAGTATTAACACTGGTAGCAGTATTGTCCTTATTAGCAGTATTAACTTGGTCAGCAACACTAACTTTGTTAGCAGTACTAACCTCCTTAGCAGTATTAATTTGGTTAGCAGTACTAACTCTGGTAGCAGTACTAACTTTATTAACAGTACTAACTTGGTCAGCAGTAGTATTGCTATTAGCAGTACTATTTGAGGTAGCAGTACTAACAGGTTTAGTTTCTTTTGGAACCCAAATAAAGACAAAGTTGTTTGCTTTTCTATTCTTTGAGTTATTTCTTAATTTGCTTGGAGTATTTTTTTTTGTTTTAGCAAACTTATTTTGAATATGAGATTTTGCAGTACCAGTTTTCATTGGTGCTGTTCTCACATTCTTATCCATGTGGTTCCTTGATCTTCTTGATTGCTTCCTATAACCAACAAAAATTTGATGTTGTCTTTGAAAAGTAAATCTTTAGTTAATAGGATTGAAATAACAGTGTTAGGCTAAATGATTTAACTTGCCACAAATAAAACAAGGCTTTGGTCTATTGACTTTGCTTAGATCAATTCCCAGTTTTTGAGCCCACTGGTTATTTTCGTTTCTCTGATTTCCCCTTATTTTATCATGTTGATGGGGCTTGATCTGTTGACAAGTACAGGGATGTACAACAGTAGTTTGCATATAGTGATCTCCCTGTACCTTTTCCTTCCCTTTCCGGGTGATCTCAGCTTTCTCACTCTTGACAGTCTCTTCTCCAGTCTTAAACTTCTCTACCTTCTCACTCTTCACAAATGTTTTACCTCCCCTCTCATTTGTAAGAATGTAGTTTTCTAGGGGAACTTCTTTCTAGTCTACCTTGTTCTCTTCTTCAGATTCTTCCTCAACCACTACAGTGTCTAAAGGATCTACTTCTATGGCTCCTTCAAGTAAGTCATTCTTATCCTGCTTTTCTAAGAGGTCTGAAGTGGGTGGAATATAGTTGTTGTTGTAAGGTGGAGGGGTGTTATGATATCCTATACCTCTCTTCAGTTTGTCAGTGTCAAGATCGAAATTCTTAAAAAAGAATTTAATTTAACACTCAGAAGCTATGTTAAAGAAGTTTGCGGAATAACACTTTAACAATAAATCAATGAAACAATATATGGATCAAATCACAAGTTATATTAAATTAACTTAATGATTACAACCACAACCTCAATTTGTTGAACAAACTCAATAGACGTTCAATATTTCTCTAAAAAAAGGATTTCTATGAATCTTGAGGCTAATTCTCTCTAGAACAAAAATGTATATCTGTGTATTATTTTCTATCTATCAATCTCTATGTATCTATATATACAAAACAAATTACAAGATAAATATGAAAATAATATTGATCTTCAACATCCAGTCCATAATTATCTTCAATATTATCTCCAGCTCCTAGTCTTTAACATCAAGCAATCAATCCATCTTTATCTTCATGAGCAACATTAATCTTCATAGCAGTATTAACTTCCTCAACAGTACTAACCATGCTTGCAGTAGTAATTCTTCAAGCAGTACTAACTACTAGCAGTATTAACTTTCAAGCAGTATTAATACCTCTAGTAGTAGTAATCCTACAAGCAGTAGTAATACCTTTGAATAGCAATACTAAAGTCTTCAGCAGTATTAATCTTCAACACTTAGCAGTACTAACTGGACTTAGCACATTTTAGACCCAACAATCTCCCCCTAACTTAACTTTTCAAATCAAGAAGTTATGTTCTTCAAGATGAGGTCTTCATGATGATTTCAAAATATCTACTCAGGTTCCTAGATCAGGATTCAAACCTAGGCTTTGATTGATTGTTCTTTTGATCACTATTCTTGCCATTTCTGAACCTTTAGCACATACCAACTTAACTTTCATCATCCCTTTCAACTTTGCTTTACTGTGGTCATATACCTTATCCACCAAGTAATACTCATGATAGCTTTTATCAATGGTTAAGACATAGACTCCACATCTTTCAAAAAACATCCAATGATCAATTCTTTTAAAACCATTTTCATGATGCAGGTCTTTGATAAGATACTTCACTTTATCTGGATCAAACATCATGCATAAAAACTCCATGACCATATTTATTAGATTCATCCCAGATCATTTCAACACTTCACCAAATAGATTCAGACCAACCTTATACATCTCCTCCAAATCTGTTCTGGAACAACTTCTGATGATCTTTCCCCAGGTTGAATAAACTTCATACTGATCACCCATTCTCTTGATTCTGATGTGTTATGTTCTTTTTGTCCAAGAGTGTATCCCAATGAATGATTTCAGGAGCATTCACTGAGATAGGATCAGCTTTCACTGGTTCTTCATTTGTTACTGTCATGTACAAATCAAACTGCACATCATATTGACTTGACTGTTCTTGACTATGCTCAGTTTCAACATGCTCTGTAGGAGGTGCAACATTAGGTTCTGATGGTTCTGCATTCATTCTTTCACTTTCCGTTTCTTTCTCAACTTCTTCAGTCCTTGGCCTTTTTTCCTGTTTCTTGGTTGCAATAGACTTCTTTCTTTTTACAGCTCCAATTTTCTGTTCTAGAGACTCTTCCTTCTTGACTTTAACCTTTTCTTTGGTAGGAGTGCCTTCTTCACTGTCAGGGAAAGGTTGTTGAATATTGAGATCATGCCTTTCTTTCATATTTCTTTCATCTTTCTTTCAAACTCAACCCTCTGACTGAAGTCTCCTTGAAGCTTGGCCATCTCCTTCTTGTATAATTCATCAGTTCTACTGAAGGACATATTGGTAAACATCCCTTCAGGAACTCCAATGGATCCTTTCAGGACGTTGATCATCTTTCTTCTTTCTTGATTGGCTAGAAAGATTTTTGAGGGCTGTCTTTTCTGTGGAGCTTTCATAGTAACCCTCTTCACAACAGCTTTCAAGCTTTTCTGATACTCTTCATTCAGCCTTTTTGCCAAATCTAAGGCAAGCTTTCTGTCCTTGGCAGTTTGACTCTCATTTTCTTTTTCAAGCTCTTCCTGCAGCTTCTTTGCCAACTCTGCATCCAACTCAATTTGCTTCTGCTTTTTCACTGATTTCTCAAGCTCAACCATTTTCTCTTTTCCTTTCTTCTTTGCATCTGACATGCTTATCTCTTTCTTTTTCTTCTCTGTTTCTCCTTCTTTGATCACCACTCCCTTAGCCTGTTGAGTGGCTTTAGGAGTGTCATGCTTTGCCTTAACCAGAGTTTCAGCTATCTCTATCTCTTCTCTGGACATTTCAGTTTCTGCTTCTTGTTCTTTTGTTTCTACTGCTTGTTTATCTGTTTCTACTGCTTGTTCATTTATTACTGCTGCTTTAACTATTTCTACTGCTTGAACTGTTTCCTTCTCACCCTTCTGTTCAGATTCACCATTAAACTCCCCCTCAAACTTAGATTCCATAGCCTCTGACCTCTCCCCCTTTTTGGAAGCATCATGTGCACTTACTCTTCTCTTCAAGACATATTGCTTTTTCTTCTTTTTATGCACCAAACCGAGTACATCTTTTTGAGTTTGGTAATCTGCAGTTGTGGAGAAGTAATCACCTATTTCATCTCCTTTATCTCCTTACCCTGACTGATGACATCCATATTGACATTTCCAATTGTTTCCATCAATTCATCATAGTCATATCTGTCCTCACCTCCTTTAGGTGTTTTTACCACCCTTGAAGGATCCTTGGATCTTTTAGTAGAGGTCTTCTGCCTAGAAGAAGCACCTGCTACCCCCGTGGTTTCTTGGCACCTGGGACCCTTAAATGATTGCTCATCTAAAGTTGCCGTGGGGAAGGTCTTAGAAATGTTCACACTGTCCTGACCTACACCTTGTGCAGAATCAGTAGTGTGAGCCTTACTGCCCACATGCTCTTCCTTCTCCTTAGAGAGAACCTTTTTGGGGTTGGGAGACACCCCTGTGGTTTCCCTTTGGATATTCTCTAATGGAGAATGCTTCATTAGAGGGCTTGCAGGCTGTTGGGGTGAAGATACAGAAAGGGAAGGAACCTTCTCTACCTTTTTCCTTATATATGTTTTGGTGATGGGGGAAATTGGATTCACAATAAGGATCTGAGAAGGATTAGTTGAAATGAATGGTGTGGGTAGGTCATCAGTGGGTTGGTCAGATATGGGCTTTGACCCTGATGCCTCACCATGGGAATGAGACACACCCATCATTGTAGAGAACAATGGAGTGTCTTGTCCATAAAAGTCCTTACTAGGCCTTTTCATGTTAGAGAACACCTTCCCTTTGGGAGGTTTAGGTACATACACCTATTGAAAAGAGGGTAAATCCGTCAATTCTTTGTGTAGTACTTCTTGTACAAACCTTGGATACATGTAAAATCTTTTTGTTTTGGTTTTGATATCCAGGTTTGACAGCAGATCATTTAAAATCATTTGTGAGAAATTAAACTTTCTGGAGGTTGCTAAGCAGACCAGAGCATAAGCTAAGATACTGCTGAACTCACTCCATCCAGTTGTTTTGCGAGAAATACAGTGTTGAAGGGTATGGACCAAAAATCTCCACTGAGGTGAGACCTTATACCCCATTCTGCTAATTTCTTGGAAGAGATCTTCCTTGGAAAAAGAAGTTATACCTGATGCATCAACTAGACGTAGATGAGTGCGAATACAAGCTTTTTTGATAGTGACAAATTGATCACAGACCTTGGTTTGGATGACCTGATTGCCATTGACAGTCTGAATGGAGGCATTGGTCTAGAACTGTCGCATGTGCTCCACATAGATTGTGGGATTGACAGTTAACGCATAGGCAATGTGGGATGCTTTCAGGAAATCCACAATTTCTTCAAAACCCTCAGCTTGTTTGGGTTTCTGCAACATTGCGAGTTCATTGTGATCGTCCACAAATTTCAGTCCTGCCATCATTCTTGGGTTCGAAACAACTCTAGGGTTTATGCTCTGGGAAGCAAGAATTCGTAAGAGAGAGAGAGAGAGAGAGAAAGAATACTCGTAGGAAATTCAAAGAGTCGTTTGGATTTTGGCGGTTAGAGATGGTATTTATAGGTGGAAGGTTTTAGTTAGAAGCAGTACTAAGTACCCTATCAGCATTAACAAGCCCGCAGTACTAACCCATATAAGCAGTAGTAACACATACCAACAGCATTAACACAGACTAGCAGTAGTAACACATACCAGCAACATTAACACAGATGTTAAGTGCATTTTATGCACCTAACTTTGTATATTCTAGTTGCATTTTTCTTTTTATTTTAGTGATTAGTTTAGCATTTTCATGCATCATTTTTCATTTCTCTTTTATTCTCTCTAATCACGGTTGGAAATTCTTTGGGGATAGTTTTTATGCTTTTGGTATATGTTTTGTGCAGACTGTGCGTTCTAAAGGTGAGATAGGTGAAGGTGTGCTCAAGGAGAATGAAGAGAAGAAGAAGATGATCGAGAGCAAAGAGGAGAAGCCGTCGAAAGAGACGAGGTCAGAAGGGAATAGCTATTTTCCAAGCTTCGCGAACGCGAAGAAAGATTTCTGAATCAAGATTTGAAGTGTCTGCCACGGTTTCGCGGGCGCGAAGATTTCTTCGGGGTCGCGAAGCACTGCTCCTGAAGCGCTTTTAATTTTCTGCTACACTTTCACGGGCGTGAAGTTTTATTCACGGTCGCGAAGGTCTTTTGGGCTTATTCTTTTGTTGGCCTTTTGCTGGGCCTTTTTAGCCTAGACTTTTAAAACTCTTTTAGGTTTGTTTTTTTTGGAAGAGGACACACGTTTTTTTTTGAATTGAGAGAAGGGAAGCCGATTTTTGGCTTGGGAGATATTCTTGATCGATCTCCAAGGTTGGGGGAGAAGATTACACGACAAGCCGAGGCCATTGGGATCCGATTCACCATCGGTTTTCCATACATCTAGTATCTTCTTCCCTAATTTCTTGATTGTATCTAGTTGAAACTTTGTTTTGTTGGAATATTGCTAGTTATCTAATCGTTTTTGAAGTTTCTTTATCAATCCTTCTCAATTCTTGTTTAATTGCTTCAAGTTTTAGTTTTTCTACATCTCCCTATGTGTATTTCATTATCTTCCTCCCTTTTGTATCTATATTCCTTATTCTCTACCCTAATTTTCTACCTTTGATTCTTCTCTTGCTCTCTATCTTAATTTACTGCATTCTTATAATTTTCTGCACCCATTAGGTTTAATTTTATAATTTTCTGCATCTATTAGATTAGGTTAGATTAATTTTCTGCACATGTTTGTTTATTAGTTTTAGTGTTTATTCCTAGTTTTGTTAATGTTAATTGTTATTAGATTGCATCATATGTAGTATAGTCTAGGTTTATTTTTATCTTTAATTTTGTTAGAGTTTATTTAAATAATTTGTTGCTTGGTCTTAAATTAGTTTTTGTTTTATTGGGTAATCGTCCCTTAGGATCGAGGTTTTGGTATTGACCAATTGTTCTTAAAACGAATGTTGGGTTTTAACCCATTTTGATTCTAATGGAAGTGGGAGTTAATTTAATTGGGTTTTAACAAAGCATTTAGTCAATTTATTAGTTTTCGATGTAGACGAAAGTTTAGTCTTTTACTTGGATTGAATTGGTCAATGACAACGTCTCTAACATGCGAATAGTTAGGGACGTTGATTGGGAAAAATTATTTGTTTTAAACCTTAATGTTTCTTTCCTATGTACATATATTGCGAGAGTAAATTATGTGTCTTGGTTTAGAAAAGCTTTTCCACCTCGAAAGAGGGTTAAAGTAATTTTGCAAAACGAATTCTCACCATTACCAAAAATCCTAGGTTGACGTTACCCAGTACCCCTTTAGTTGTAGTTGTCTTTTATTTTCCTCTTTTTATCTTTCTTTCCTTTATTCTCTTTTATTTTATGTCACTTAGCTTAATCATCAAATCGAATTATCTGATTCGCATAGCTAGACATGATTATTAAGTGGTTAGTGTTTAGACCGTCACCTCCCTGTGATCGACCCGTATGCTACAAAACCCGTACGCTTGCGGTTATAATTTATAAAACACATCAAGTTTTTGGCGCCATTGCCGGGGAGGCGACTAACCTAGCATTAACTTACTTTTTGATTTACTAGTCTATGTTTCACTTCCCTATACATAATTTTCTATTTTACTTTTTGTACTTCGGGAACCATGACTAATCTTGTTTGTTTTTTTATGTTTTCCAGTTAACTAACTTGTATGCACCGGAGATCACAGGGGTTAGATCGATTGTTATTCGATCCTGAGATTGAAGCTACAACATGAAGGTTGAAATCGGAAAGGAGAAAAAGGAGAAAACAAGTAGTCATGGGAGATCCAGCTAAACGTACTCTGAAGGACTTCACTGAGCCTACCTATGGATCCACCTCGTCCATCACTCATCCTGCCATTGAAGCCAATAGCTTTGTGTTGAAGACCAATTTGGCTACTTTTGTCCAGCAAGATCAATTCTCGGGATCTCTCTCTGAAAATCCAAATGATCATTTGGATTCATTCCTGGAAAAGTGTGACATGATCAAGATTCCGAATGTTACTGATGATGCCATCCGTTTGCGGCTTTTCCCATTTTCTCTTCGGGACAAGGCAAAGGAGTGGCTTAAGAGTCACAGTCCCAATACTTTCACTACTTGGGATGCACTCTCGAAGGCTTTTCTGACTCATTTCTTCCCACCGGCCAAAACAACAAAGTTAAGGAGTGATATCACTACTTTTATGCAACACGAGTATGAGTCGCTCTATGAGGCGTGGGAGAGGTATAAAGATCTTCAGCGGCAATGTCCCCATCACGGAGTCCCCGAGTGGCTTTTCATTCAGACTTTTTGCAATGGGTTGAGGCAAGATGTTAGGATCTCTATTGATGCGGCCGCGGGTGGGTCTATTGTCAACAAAACCCCCACTGCAGCAAAAGCTCTTATTGAAGATATGGCATCCAACAGTTTCTTGTACCCAACCGAGAGATCAAATCCAAGGAAAGGAGGAAAGCTAGATGTTGATGCTCTTACACTCTTAACGAGCAAGTTTGACTCACTCTCAACAAACATATCGAACCAGATCAGTAACATTGGAGCAGGCCAGACTTCCTCTGATGTATCAGTACTTGCTTGTGAGATGTGTGGCAACCAAGGCCATGTTTTTGCCAATTGCAAGCTGGGCAACAATCTTACTATGGAGCAAGTGAATGCCATCTTCAACCAATCTCGGCCCCAAGGCCAAGGAGGTAATCCATTCTCTCAGACGTATAATCCGGGGTGGCGTAATCACCCTAATTTCTCTTGGAAAGCTAATCAGCCACAGTTTGGCCAATCATCCAACCAGGCCAATCATAGGCCACCTCAACAGTCCCAAATGCATTTATCTCAACCGCCGCAATCTCA
The DNA here is from genome assembly GCA_954870635.1 of Arctium minus. Classification (NCBI taxonomy): domain Eukaryota; kingdom Viridiplantae; phylum Streptophyta; class Magnoliopsida; order Asterales; family Asteraceae; genus Arctium; species Arctium minus. The sequence continues at coordinate 59,539,678 of OX941088.1, read as the reverse complement.
GGTTATGATTCCACATCCCACCAATATGCCTACTATAGCACCGATTCCACAAAGGTCAAACCTTGAGTCCTTGATGGAGCGCTTTGTTCAAGCTCAAGGGGATAAAAATGACCAAATCTTCTCTAGACTTGATGCCAACACCGCCCATTCCAAGATGATGGAGACTCAAATATCCCAAATCAGTCAGCAATTGGCCACTCTTTTGAAGCAAGGGAATCAACTTCCCCCTCAACCGGAGCAAAATCCAAGAGGTCAGATGAATGCGGTTACTTTGAGGAGTGGGAGAGTGCTAGTTGAGAAAAGAAAGAGCGAGGGTGATATGGATGCGACTTTGAAAGAAAAGAAGGCGAAAGTACCGGAAGATATGAGTGAGATTCCTCCAAAGGATGAAGCGAAAAAGACTACTGATTCTTCCTCTATACCTCAAGTTTACACTCCGGTAGTCCCTTATCCTCAAAGGTTAGTCAAAGCATCACTTGAAGTCAAATTTCGAAAGTTTATGGATACACTCAAGCAACTTCAAGTGACCTTCCCTTTCTTGGACGCGATATCCGAGATCCCTTCCTATGCGAAGTTTTTAAAAGATCTCCTCTCACCAAAGAATAGGGCCCGTGTGATGTTATCTGAAGAGTGCAACGCCTTGCTCACTAATACACTCCTGGAGAAGATGCAAGATCCGGGAAGTTTCTCTATTCCCTGTTCCATTGGTGGCGTGACTATACAACGAGCCCTTTGTGACTTGGGGGCAAGTGTTAGTCTTATGCCCTTGGCTGTTGCAAGGAGGGTTCATATGGGAGATTTGAAGGCTACAAACGTATCATTGCAACTCGCGGACCGTTCCATCAAGTATCCGATAGGTGTGCTAGAAGATCTTCCACTTCAAGTTGGCAACTTGATCATTCCTTGTGACTTTGTAGTCATGGAGATGATTGAAGATGCCAACATCCCGATCATTCTTGGCCACCCATTTCTTGCCACTGCAGGTGCGATGATCGGCGTTAAGAACGGGAAGCTTTCTTTGAGCGTGGGAAAAGAGACGGTGGAGTTCGAGCTTAGAAAGTCAATGGGATTACCACCTACTTTGGATTATTGCCATATTGCTGACGCCTTAGAGAGCATGTTCACTGAAGGCGGGTTAGATGAAGATGAGATGATGAAAGAGATGGACGATGATCTGAAGTCCATTGCCAAAGACTTTGATGAGAGCAGCCATTACACAAAGAAGACACGAGCTGAATCACTTGTCTTGCCTAAGGAAGAAGGAGTGGAGCATGCATCGCCACCGAAGGTAGATCTCAAACCCCTTCCTTCTCATTTAAAATATGCATTCCTTGGTAGTAATAATGCTTATCCGGTAATTGTTAATGCTTCCCTAAGTGAAAATGAATTGACTAAATTGCTAAAAGTCCTTAGGAAGTATAAAACGATTATTGGATATTCAATTGATGATCTGAAAGGGATTAGCCCATCTTTTTGTATGCATAGAATTCTTCTTGAAGATGAAAATGCAACAAGTGTTGAGCATCAACGTAGGCTTAATCCTAATATGAAAGAAGTTGTGCAAAAAGAGGTCATGAAGCTTCTAAAGGCTGGAATAATCTACCCTATCTCCGATAGTGCGTGGGTCAGCCCGGTTCAAGTCGTCCCTAAAAAGGGAGGAATGACCGTTGTCAAAAATGACAAAAATGAGCTTATTTCTACTCGAACGGTCACTGGGTGGCGTATGTGCATAGATTATCGTAAGTTGAATCTTGCCACCCGTAAAGACCATTTTCCTCTTCCGTTTATTGACCAAATGCTTGAAAGGTTGGCCAAACACGCTTATTTTTGTTATTTGGATGGTTACTCGGGTTTCTTCCAAATCCCAGTCCATCCGAATGATCAAGAGAAAACGACATTAACATGTCCTTATGGAACGTTCGCCTACCGACGTATGCCATTCGGATTGTGTAATGCTCCGGCCACCTTTCAGCGTTGCATGATGGCTATTTTCTCTGATTTTATTGAGCGCACCATGGAGGTCTTCATGGACGATTTCTCTGTCCATGGAGCCGATTTTGACAATTGCCTTTCAAATTTAACTAAAATCCTCCATCGGTGCCAAGAAGTAAACCTTGTTCTTAACTGGGAGAAATGCCATTTCATGGTAACCGAGGGTGTAGTCTTGGGTCACGTGGTGTCTAACCGCGGTATTGAGGTCGATAAGGCCAAAGTAGAGGTCATCGAGGGATTGCCACCCCCGACAAATGTCAAGGGGGTGCGTAGTTTCCTTGGGCATGCCGGCTTTTACAGACGCTTTATCAAAGACTTTTATAAAATTGCTAGACCCCTGACTGAGCTCTTGGCGAAAGATGTCCCTTTTGTTTTCACTAATTCTTGTCTCGAAGCGTTTAACACACTCAAGGCGGCGCTAATCTCGGCACCCATCATTCTACCGCCGGATTGGACGCTACCCTTTGAATTAATGTGTGATGCTAGTGACTTCGCTGTGGGGGCAGTCTTAGGTCAAAGGAAGGATGGCAAGCTTCATGACGTCTTCTACGCTAGTAAAACTCTTGATCCGGCCCAAACGAACTACACTACCACCGAGAAAGAGTTGCTAGCTGTAGTTTTCTCAATCGAGAAATTCCGGTCATATCTTGTGGGTTCCAAAGTCATAGTCCATACGGACCACGCGACCCTTAAAAATCTCATGAACAAAAAGGATGCCAAACCGCGCTTGATTCGTTGGATTCTTCTGTTACAAGAATTCGACTTGGAAATCAAAGACAAGAAAGGTGCGGAAAATTCTGTAGCCGACCACCTTTCTCGTCTTCATCTTAGCCTAAACCCCCTTTCAACCCCCATTTATGATTCTATCCCCGATGATCATCTCTTTGCCATTTCTTCTAAACCAACCCCTTGGTTCGCGGATATCGTGAACTTTCTAGCGTGTAAGATCGTTCCTTATAGTCTATCATCTTATCAGCGCAAGAAATTCTTCCATGATGTCAAGCATTTCTATTGGGACGATCCTTATCTTTTCAAGTCTTGTAGCGATAGCTTCATTCCGCGTTGCATTCCCGATGATGAGACCACATCTGTTATATCGCATTGTCATTCTTTACCTTGTGGTGTCCATGCCGGCACAAGTAAGACAGTTGCAAAAATCCTCCAATGTGGTTTATATTGGCCTTCTATGTTTAAAGACGTCGATGCTTTCGTGAAATCTTGTGATCGTTGCCAACGAACTGGCAATATCTCACAACGCCATGAAATCCCCTCAATTTCATCCTTGAAGTTGAATTATTCGATGTGTGGGGTATCGATTTCATGGGACCGTTTCCATCGAGCCGTTCCAATAAGTACATCCTTGTGGCGGTGGATTACGTGTCAAAGTGGGTTGAAGCCATCGCTGCTCCTACTAATGATGTCCGTGTTGTTTACAAGTTCTTTAAGCGTCTTATCTTCCCTCGCTTTGGCGTACCTAGAATTGTCATTTCTGACGGGGGGCGGCATTTCATTGAATCCAAGTTTGAAGCCCTCCTCAAGAAGTATGGCGTTCAACACCGGGTTGGACTCGCTTATCACCCCCAAACTAGTGGGCAAGTCGAGATCTCAAATCGTGAAATCAAGACAATCCTTGAGAAAACGGTTCCTTCTTCAAGAGTGAATTGGTCTTTGAAGCTTGACGATGCGCTTTGGGCCTACCGAACCGCATACAAGACTCCTATCGGGACATCTCCTTATAGGTTAGTCTATGGCAAAGCGTGTCACCTTCCGGTCGAACTCGAGCATCGAGCACTCTGGGCAATTAAAGCCCTTAATTTCGATTATAAGGATGCGAGTGAGCGACGTCTCTTGCAAATCAATGAGTTAGATGAAATTCGACTCGACTCTTATGAGAATGCACGAATTTACAAAAGCGCACTAAAAAGTGGCACGACCGACGAATTATGCGATGAGAGTGCCGAGAAGGAGACCTTGTTCTCCTTTTCAATTCACGTTTTAAGCTTTTTTCGGGTAAACTCCTTTCGCGTTGGTCGGGCACATTTACAGTTCTTCGTGTCTTTCCATACGGAGCTGTAGAAGTTAAAGGTGAGTCCGGGAGTTTTAAAGTAAATGGACAGCGATTAAAGCATTGTCGATTGGATGTACCAATCGTGGGTTGTGTTTCGGGTGTTTTCCCGCTTCTATCTGGGCTCGGGGGCTCTTAAAGTCAGTTCTTTGACTTCCACCGTACCCTCTCTTCTCTCTTTTCGTTTAATTCTTAAAATAAAGTTAAACTCGCGACTTAAATCGTGTATCCGTTCCTTTTCTTTGTTCTACCGTCAATTTTTCTATCTTTCAGGCTTAATTGCTTGAAGACCGACCCTAGAAAGTGTTCCTTGACGCTTGTTTGACATTCTGACCAAGGTTCCGGGGCGCGAATTTCTCCTCCCGGACGTGAAAGTCGAGTTCCTAGCTTCTGCCTCACCTTCCCGGGCGTGAAAATTTTGGCCCGGGCGTGAAGCTCAAAGGTTTCACTTTCTGCCTCACCTGCCCGGGTGCGATCATTTTGGCCCGGGCGTGAAGTTATTAATTTAAAAAAAAAAAGTTTTTATTTTTGTTTTTATTTAAAAAAAAATTTATTTTGTTTTCAGTAAAAAAAAAAAAAAAGAAGAAGAAAACCCTAACTATTCATCGTCTCTTCCCCCTCTCCCTTTCTTCCCTCTCTCGTTCATCAACCAGCCACCACAACCACCATCCTCCACCAATCGACTCACCCTTCATCTCCCTCTTCTTCTCGATCGTTCGAGGCACCACCACCATTCTCTCCTCTCCTTCGCTCCCTCTGCGATCGACCACCACCATCAATCGCCGCCGACGATTCAAGCACCCACCATCGCCACCACCATCATCAATCTCTCTCTCTCTCTGCCGTTCACTCTCTCCCTCTACGACCTCCTTCGATCTCCCTCACCCTCTCGATTCAACCACCCCTCACAATCGACCACCACCTCTGCCTCCCCCTTTCTTTCTCGATCGATCCCATCACCACCACCATACGCCACCATCCTCCACCGATCGATCACCCACCTCATCACCGCCGGTAACCATCCTCTCGATTCAACCACACGACACCTCTCCTCTCTTCCATACCCTTTCTGTTTCTTCTTCTTGCAGATCATCACAACCACCGTGAGCGACCTCCATTGCAACCGCAATCGCAGACCACCACCATCTCGTCGATTTGTCTCCAGGCAGATTTGGGCAAAACGTTTCGGCAGATTTGAACATCAATTTGGGTACCTTCTTTCCATTTATTTGCAATTTTTGATGTGATTACATGCGAGTTACATTGATATGAAGGTTTAGTAGGGTTCTTGTGGTTCTATAACTAATTGTTGAGGTAGTCCACGTATTTGCTTGTGGGTTCTGTGTCTCGCATAATTAATTGTTGAGAGTTTGTTTGGTTGGGTCATTTTTTTGTGTGTGTTTATTAGATTGGGCCGCCACCACTGGGCGGACGTAGGTTGTGTACACACATTCATCGCATTGCATTTTGCACACACACACGTACTTGCACACACCATGGCTTCTACAAGTCGCACAAAGCGACAACGTTCTAGCCGGTCGCGACGGGATGAGGTTGTTCAACCTAATATAATCCCCGCCGCCAATGTTGTGGCCCCACCGGAATTAGATACCTACGGGATCGAATTCACATCTATAGAGCAGGTCTCTCGGTTCCAAAACTTTCAAGGGAGGCCAATCCAACCGACCAAGTTTTGTGACTTAGAAACCCTCAACACATTAGGGATCCGTCGCGATGTCGTGTCTATTTTCAGAAAGCTCGGGTGGCATGGGTTCTTGAACCTTAATGCCTTCACATATCGTGCTCTAACACTCGAGTTCCTTTCCACGATGGAGATCGATTCAACAGGCGGTATAAAATTTCGCCTGTTGAACACTGATCGACACCTAGACAGCGTAGATCTCTATAGCATCTTCAACTTCACTTTAGAGGGTGAGTTAGGACCCCGAAACAAACCACCAACATACTTTGATGACAATGTCTTCTGGCAAGAGATTACTGGTTTGACAGAGGCCTATCAAGCTTGGCACACCAAAGCTTCCACAATTCGGCACCCTGTGATGCGACTAGCACACCGTATCTTGTCTAGCACCATTTGTGCTCGATCAGATACCGGCACTGTCACTCGCTACGAGCTCTATGTGCTTTTCTGCATGGCCTATCCGGGTGTCGTTCATAGGGAATACATGCCGAATGGACCCAAATTTGTCCTAGACAAATTCTCACGAGCCCCAGAGTCCACTTCCGGGGATATTTGTTTCGGTGGCCTTATCACTCTGATCGCCACTCGACCCCCACTTTCACTGGACATCCCTGATATTTGGACTCCTGCCAGCACTGCCTCTCTTTTAGACATTCCACATCTCAGTACTCGCATGCACATGATTGAGCCGATCGCTCAAGATATCCCGACATATTATTGGTTGATCGGCACACAGCGAGAGCACCACCCTGTCACACTACCTTCTGAACTCACTGATATCACCGAGCACAGCGTTTGGCGTTTCCCTGATACTCTTCACATGCATCATTCATCACCATTCTCACTACATACCTCACCACAACGCGCACTTCCGCCTCCACTTCCATCGGAACAATTTCTTCTCCCCCATCAGCTTATCACTCGATTCGACAGTTGGACTTTAGAATCGAGGGAGGGGAGAAAAGTTGTTGCCAACAACTTCAAAGATTTGAAAGAGGCCACAAAGAGTATCCAAAAAGAGATCGCGAGCGTAAAAGATAGATATATTAAGATGCACGAAAGCCAACACGTGACTGAGCTAAACATGAGGCGTATGTCGCAAGATATAGAGCACATCAAGCGTCGACAACGCCGATTTTTAGAGCATTATTGTAGTCAGCATAATCTTCCCCCTCCTTCCCCGTGATTTCTTTTTCTTTCTATACACCCTAATCCGAGCATTGAGGACCATGCTCCTTTTTGCTTGTGGGTGGGTGTTTTTCCTTTTATTTTATTCTTTTTCCCATTTTCTTTACATATAGTGGTTCTTTGCTTTGCTAAAAAAAATCCAAAAAGATTTTTGAATTTTCTTTGTTGTGTGAAGACTCGTAGTACACCATATCTCACTTTACATGATATAGCTGCTTGATCACAATTGCACATCAATTTTATGCCATCATGTTAAATGATTTTTTTTAGGAATATTGTTACCTTAGCTGTCACTTGCACACACTGTTAAGCATGTTGTTCCACGTAGCCTTTTAGGACTAGTTTGCATACCATAGTCCCCCTACATTACAATTGTGACTATAGTAGATGGATTTATCTTGTGAGATTTTGGGCCTTTTGGATTGTCACGTATGTAATCAATCCCAATTCTCATTTCTTGTGTGTTACCTCCCATCGAGGTGTAGTCTAGACTTTTGAGTGGTTTCTCATCCAAGTTTATCATGAACATACATAGAGGCCTTCGTTTCATGAAAATTAATCCCGAAAAAATCAAAAATATTTTTCCTTTGTAACCCACTTTGAGCCTAAACACCGACCCTTCTTTTTACATCCATACACCAATAAATAAAGAAAAAAATTGCACGCTAAGGTTGAACTCTTCGAAATGATAGATGGATTTGGCATTTAGTCTATAAATAAACACAAGCATAGCTTGTGGGTAGTTCGTTGAACCCCCAAAACAAGCATAGCTTGTGGGTTCGTGAAGCCGCATACAAAAAAGAAAAAAAAAGAGAAAAAAAGAAAAAAGAGGGAAAACAGAAAACAGAAAACAGAGAAAAAAATGAAAAAAAAGATCAAAAGTAGAATAAGCCTTCAATCCATCGAAAACATTAGGAAAAGACCCCTTAAGTGCATTAAAAAAAGAGAGAGAGAGAGAGAGAGAGAGAGATTTACCCATAAACCGATATCCCAAACACCAATAAATGAGCCTAATCCCACCTTTAATCCCAGAACCGTGTCCCAAAGCTCTCATTGCACGTATTGTCATGGAAAATTTTGTACTTGAGAATAAATTCAATCGTGTCAAGACTACATTCCTTTGTCTCGATCGGGATGGGTTTTGAGCGTATACACGTCTCTATACACACTTGAGAGCTTAGAGTGATATCGTGAGCATCCATCTTTATAGATCAATATCCCTTCCCTTAGCGGCTTTGGTTTGTTTACGAAATCTTATTTGGTTGCGATTTTTCGCGATATGCTTGATTAGCGTTTGTTGGTTTGACGCTTTGGTAATCATAGGTTCCTAGTTATTTTTACTCTAATCCAACATGTGGCATTTGGTTGTTTGTCTGTGATACGTGATCTTAATGCATAATTATATTAGTGAGATCGTGGGATAACTCGTCTCGACATCTTCAAAGGTTTTCGTTTATTTTCTTTCTTTCTCTGTTTTTTTTACCCGAATAAATTCTACTACTTTCTTGGGGACAAGAAAGTTTAGCTTGTGGGTAGTTTGTTAAGTGCATTTTATGCACCTAACTTTGTATATTCTAGTTGCATTTTTCTTTTTATTTTAGTGATTAGTTTAGCATTTTCATGCATCATTTTTCATTTCTCTTTTATTCTCTCTAATCACGGTTGGAAATTCTTTGGGGATAGTTTTTATGCTTTTGGTATATGTTTTGTGCAGACTGTGCGTTCTAAAGGTGAGATAGGTGAAGGTGTGCTCAAGGAGAATGAAGAGAAGAAGAAGATGATCGAGAGCAAAGAGGAGAAGCCGTCGAAAGAGACGAGGTCGGAAGGGAATAGCTATTTTCCAAGCTTCGCGGACGCGAAGAAAGATTTCTGAATCAAGAATTGAAGTTTCTGCCACGGTTTCGCGGGCGCGAAGATTTCTTCGGGGTCGTGAAGCACTGCTCCTGAAACGCTTTTAATTTTCTGCTACACTTTCACGGGCATGAAGTTTTATTCACGGTCGCGAAGGTCTTTTGGGCTTATTCTTTTGTTGGGCTTTTGCTGGGCCTTTTTAGCCTAGACTTTTAAAACACTTTTAGGTTTGTTTTTTTTGGAAGAGGACACACGTTTTTTTTTTTAATTGAGAGAAGGGAAGCCGATTTTTGGCTTGGGAGATATTCTTGATCGATCTCCAAGGTTGGGGGAGAAGATTGCACGACAAGCCGAGGCCATTGGGATCCGATTCACCATCGGTTATCCATACATCTAGTATCTTCTTCCCTAATTTCTTGATTGTATCTAGTTGAAACTTTGTTTTGTTGGAATATTGCTAGTTATCTAATCGTTTTTGAAGTTTCTTTATCAATCCTTCTCAATTCTTGTTTAATTCTTCAAGTTTTAGTTTTTCTACATCTCCCTATATGTATTTCATTATCTTCCTCCCTTTTGTATCTATATTCCTTATTCTCTACCCTAATTTTTTACCATTGATTCTTCTCTTGCTCTCTATCTTAATTTACTGCATTCTTATAATTTTCTGCACCCATTAGGTTTAATTTTATAATTTTCTGCATCTATTAGATTAGGTTAGATTAATTTTCTGCACATGTTTGTTTATTAGTTTTAGTGTTTATTCCTAGTTTTGTTAATGTTAATTGTTATTAGATTGCATCATATGTAGTATAGTCTAGGTTTATTTTTATCTCTAATTTTGTTAGAGTTTATTTAAATAATTTGTTGCTTGGTCTTAAATTAGTTTTTGTTTTATTGGGTAATCGTCCCTTAGGATCGAGGTTTTGGTATTGACCAATTGTTCTTAAAACGAATGTTGGGTTTTAACCCATTTTGATTCTAATGGAAGTGGGAGTTAATTTAATTGGGTTTTAACAAAGCATTTAGTCAATTTATTAGTTTTCTATGTAGACGAAAGTTTAGTCTTTTACTTGGATTGAATTGGTCAATGACAACGGCTCTAACATGCGAATAGTTAGGGACGTTGATTGGGAAAAATTATTTGTTTTAAACCTTAATGTTTCTTTCCTATGTACATATATTGCGAGAGTAAATAATGTGTCTTGGTTTAGAAAAGCTTTTCCACCTCGAAAGAGGGTTAAAGTAATTTTGCAAAACGAATTCTCACCATTACCAAAAATCCTAGGTTGACGTTACCCAGTACCCCTTTAGTTGTAGTTGTCTTTTATTTTCCTCTTTTTATCTTTCTTTCCTTTATTCTCTTTTATTTTATGTCACTTAGCTTAATCATCAAATCGAATTATCTGATTCGCATAGCTAGACATGATTATTAAGTGGTTAGTGTTTAGACCGTCACCTCCCTGTGATCGACCCGTATGCTACAAAACCCGTACGCTTGCGGTTATAAATTATAAAACACATCAACAGACTAGCAGTAATAACACTGTCTGGCAGTAGAAATAAGGTAAGCAGTAGTAACTTTGCACTGGTAGTATAAACCACCAAGCAGTATTAACCATACTTAACCATATTTGAACTGTCTGTAGGATTAATAGTGAGAGCAGTACTAACTTAACCAGAAGTACTAAGTTTACAATCAGCAAGGTAATCTGAAACACTTAAACACACATAGTTAGTAGCACCATGCACCATACATTATGAGAAAGTAAGTATGAAGGAAGCTATACATAAATGGTACGTAAGGAAAATCAAAAGAGGCTTTTTCAGTGTTTATCATGCCTACACTTGTGACCAAGAATGTGAATCTACCCACATCAAAAGCTTTGGTGAATAGATCAACAAATTGGTGACTTGTGTGTACTTTCAAAACCTGAATTAACTTCTTTTCATTACAATCTCTAATGAAATGGTACCTGATTTCTATATGCTTGCTTTTAGAGTGCTTGACTGGATTATTAACAATGCTGATAGCACTGTTGTTATCAATGAAGATTGGAGTGTGAAGAAAAGTAACACCATAGTCCAACATCTGATTCTGAATCCATAGCACTTGTGAGCAGCAGCTATATACTCTGCTTCTGTTGTAGAGGTGGACACTGTGGTTTGCTTTTTACACTGCCATGAAACTAGTCTTGCACCCAAAAACTGACATCCCCCTGATGTAGACTTTCTATCCAAGTTTGCACCTCCCAAATCACTATCAGAAATTGCAAGTAGATATCTGAAGATCCTCTTGACTGCTTGAAAATGAGATTTCTTAGGTCTTACTTGAAATCTGGCACTCACACCGACAACAAACATAATATCTGGCCTTGAAGCTGTTAGATACATGAGGGAGCCTATCATAGATCTATAATGATGAACATCCACATCCTCCCCCTGAAGATCTGCAGTGATCTGTTTACGTGTTTCCATGGGTGTGCTTGCAGGCTTTGAATCTAAAAATCCAAACTTTGTAAGGATATCCTGCACATACTTGGATTGACTTATGAAGATACCATCTTTCTTCTGTTTAACCTGTAGCCAAGGAAGAATGTAAGTTCACCCATGGAGCTCATCTTGAATCTTTTGTCCATCAACTCCTCAAATTCCTTGCACATATAATCTTTTATGGATCCAAAGATGATATCATCCACATAGATTTGAACAAGTAGGATGTCTTTCTTCTTCCTTTTGATGAACAGAGTCTTGTCAATGATTCCCCTTTCAAAATCATTTTCCAAGAGATAGGTAGACAGAGTGTCATACCATGCTCTTGGTGCTTGATGTAGCCCATAGAGTGCCTTCTTTAGTTTGTATACTTTGTCAGGAAAATTTGGATTCTCAAACCCTGGAGGTTGACAAACATACATTTCTTCATCAATTTTCCCATATAGAAATGCACTTTTGTCATCCATCTGAAATACTCTAAACTGCATGAAAGAAGCATAGGCTAGAAACAGCCTAATTGCCTCAATTCTGGATACTGGTGCAAACACTTCTTTATAATCTATCATCTCTTCTTGTGTATACCCTTGTGCCACAAGCCTGGCCTTATTCTTTATCACAATACCTCTCTCATCTTTCTTATTCTTGAAAAACCATTTAGTGCTAATTGCTCTCTGTCCTTGTGGTAGGTCAACTAGATTCCACACATTTTGTAGCTCAAACTGCAACAACTCCTCTTGCATTGCTTTTATCCAGCTTGGTTCTTTCATTGTATCATAGACCTTCTTGGGTTCAATCTGAGATAGAAAACAAGATAACAACCCTGACTGCAAGTCTTTCAATCCTCCTATCTTACTTTGATGCCTTGTGATCCTAGGAGAATTGATGTCACCAATCACCAACTGAGGAGGATGATTTTTCTGAGTTCTTGTTTGATGTGCAGCCTCCTCATTGATATTTGCATCCAGATTACAGTCATTCATTTCAGGAGTGCTTCCACCAAATACTGAAGAATTTTCTTTATCAGTATCATCTTCTGACAGTATGGGCATCTCAGGACATGTGTTTCCTGAAGGATGAGCATCCTCTTTCTCACCTTTATCCTCTTCATTCTGTTCTGGTTTAGACTCCTCTTTTTCTGAATCATCCTTCTGTTCTTGTTGACAAAATTCAGCAGGATCAATTGTAGGTATAGGAAACAGCACAAACTCTGGTTTCTGTGCTTGTTTATCTTCTGGACTTGTTCCTGCAATTTGTACATCACTAAAACCCAAAGATTTAGTTAGTGAATCAATGTCAAACAACCAATCAGGACCTGCACCGGTTGGATTTGGTATGTTCTCACTGCATTTTACATTGTCACTTTCCTCTATAATCCTTGAAGAACTATTGAATACTCTACATGCCTTACTCTGAGAGGAGTATCCAACAAGGAATCCATCCTCAGCTTTGCTTTAAAACTTGCCTAAATGAGATTTGGTATTGAGGATTGTACAAGGACACCCAAGAGTTTTGAAAAACCCAATAAAAGGTTTCTTCTTTTTGAAAAGTTAATAAAGTGTTTTTCCTTGGGATTTGACTACTAGAACTCTGTTTTGGACATAACAAGCAGTATTAACTTCTTCTGCCCAAAAAGTAATTGGTAATTTTGAATCTGCCAACAGAGATCTAGCAGCCTCAATCAATGTCCTATTTCTCCTCTCAGCAACACGATTCTATTGAGGAGTTCTAGGAGCACTGAATTGTCTCTCAATACCTTTAGTCTCACAAAAGTTGTTTAAGTCACTGTTTTTAAATTCAGTTCCATTATCAAATCTGATGACTTTAACTCTTAGATCTGTTTATTTTTCAATCCTAAGAACAAAGGATTTGATCAGTCCGCTTGTCTCATCCTTAGTCTTCAGAAAATATACCCAAGTGAATCTAGATAAGTCATCAACATTGACTAAGCAGTAGGATTTCTTACCAATACTCATCACATTTGTAGGACCAAAGAGATCCATATGCAATAACTGAAGAGGTAAAGAGATTGAGTTTATTTCTTTGGACTTATGAGAAGTTTTGTGCTGCTTGTCTTTAAGACATGCAACACAATGATCATCACATGAAAACACTTTTTGAGGCAAACCTTTTACAAGGTTGTTTTTCACAAGATTGTTCATAGTTTTAAAATTCATGTGACACATCCTTCTGTGCCAAAGAGATGATTCATCTAAAGAAGCTTTTGAAAACAGACAGTTTAGTGATGAATCAGATGAAACACTTTCTAAGTCCAAACAATAAACATTGTCCTTTCTAGGAGTTCTAAGTAGTATCATATTTTCATCAACTACCTTGAATCCTGGAGCAAGGATAATACATTCAGTATCATTAAATAATATACTATGTTTCTTGTCACAGACCTGTGATACACTTAACAGGTTGTATCTCAATTGCTCAACATAGTAAACATCTTTAAAGGTCATCTTGCCTTTTGATACCATACCTTTACCACTTATCTTACCTCCTACTGGATTGTCACCAAAAGCAACACGTCCTCCATCAAACCTTTTGAAAATTTGAAGGTAGGACATGTTACCTGTCATGTGCCTAGAGCAACCACTGTCTACATGCCAAATGCTCTTCCCTTTGAGTTGTTGGTTACCCTGCACATAAGATAAAACAATTAGTTTCTTGAGGGAACCCAAGCCAAGGTGGTCTTGGGTTGCCCTTTCTCATCAACATACTCATATTCATTAGGCTTACTCTTGATGAGCTAATCAGAGTCAGGAATCTCATGGATGGAATACTTTGTCTTAATTATAGGCTTGGCAGTATTAACACTGGTAGCAGTACTATCCTTGTTATCAATATTAACTTGGTCAGCAGCACTAACTTTGTTAGCAGTACTAATTTGGTTAGCAGTACTAATTTGGTTAGTAGTACTAAATTTGGTAGCATTACTAACTTTATTAACAATACTAACTTGGTCAGCAGTAGTATTGCTATCTGCAGTACTATTTCTGTTAGCAGTACTATTTAAGGTAGCAGTGTTAACAGGTTTAGTTCTTTTGGAACCCAAATAAAGACAAAGTTGTTTGCTATTCTATTCTTTGAATTTCTCCTTAATTTGCTTGGAGTATTTTCTTTTGTTTTAGCAAACTTATTTTGAATATGAGATTTTGCAGTACCAGTTTTCATTGGTGCTGTTCTCACATTCTTATCCATGTGGTTCCTTGATCTTCTTGATTGCTTCCTATAACCAACAAAAATTTGATGTTGTCTTTGAAAAGTAAATCTTTGGTTAATAGGATTGAAATAACAATGTTTGGCTAGATGATTCAACTTGCCACAAATAAAACAAGGCTTTGGTCTGTTGATTTCGCTTAGATCAATTCCCTGTTTTTGAGCCTACTGGTTATTTCTGTTTCTCTGATTTCCCCTTATTTTATCATTTTAATGGGGTTTGTTCTGTTGACAAGTACAGGGATGTACAACAGTAGTTTGCATATAGTGATCTCCCTGTACCTTTTCCTTCACTTTCCTGGAGGTCTCAGCTTTCTCACTCTTGACAGTCTCTTCACCAATCTTAAACTTCTCTATTTTCTCACTCTTGACAAATGTCTTACCTCCCCTCTCATTTGTAAGAATGTGGTTTTCTAGGGGAACTTTTTCTGGTCTACCTTGTTCTCTTCTTCAGATTCTGCCTCAATCACTACAGTGTCTAAAGGAACTACTTCTGTGGCTCCTTCAGGTAAATCATTCTTATCCTGCCTTTCTAAGAGATCTGAAGTGGGTGGAATATAGTTGTTGTTGTAAGGTGGAGGGGTGGTATTATATCCTATACCTCACTTCAGTTTGTCATGAACTTGAGATTTGAGTAAAGTGTCCATTGCTTTAGAGGCATTGGAAAATTTCTCAATGTCTAGTTTGGTCTTCTCAAATTCACTTCTGACTTTCTCACATTCTTCTCTAGCCTTCTCTAGCTTAATCTCTAACTTCTCCTTCTCCCACTTCCAATAGTTTTGATCATATGAATGTTGAAGGTCATTGGCCTGATATGCCTTAATCTGTTCTTCAAAATTCACAATGATCAAATTAGACTCTCTCCTATGTTTCTCCAGTCGTTTAAGATCATCACACATACTCTGATTGTGATCCCTGTACTTCTTAACATTTTCAAGACAGGCGTTAGAGCAAAATTTAGATTTTACCTCTTTGGGAATTGCAGTGCTTGAACTATCTGAAACTTCAGCCATCAGTGCTTGATTCTGGATTGCCTCATCAACTTGATCACTCCAATCAAATCACATTCCATCTTGTGAGACAAGTGATTGAGATGGGTTCCACTTGTTGGTAGACTTTGATTGTTGATTGTTGCTCCTATGTTGTTGAGAGATTCCTCCTCTACATTCTCTTGCAAAGTGCCCCAGTTTATGACACTTGTAGCATTCCACTTTGGATTTGTCAAATCCAGCACCATCTTCTCTTCTCATGGCAAAGTTGTTTCTTCCAGTTCTTTTAATGAATATTTTGACTCTCATTGTGACCATTGCCATTTGCCACTTGATATCCATCTCTTCAAGGTCATCAACATTGATCTGTTCCAGATCATCATTAATAAGAGAAGATTTAGCATGACTAGCCAGGAAGGCTTCCAAAACAGAATCATTGGATCCATCCTATTTTGAGCCATAAGCAGTATTAAATGATTCAGTATTTGCAGAAGAATCAGCAGTAGATGATAAAAGAGCAGCATCGTAAGAGTATCCAGATGGCTTCTTCTTAGATTCAACTTCTGCTTCAAACACCCTGAGATCATTGTAGAGATCATCAAGTTCCTTGTCCTCCAGATTATCATTCTGCCTAAATGATACTGTATACATCACCCATTCTTCACCAAGAGATCTTAGAAACTTTCTGTTTACATCATCCTGGTCCATCTTGATGCCAACAGTGGCCAATTCTCCAATCAACTTGTTGAATCTATCAAAGGTTTGAGTCATAGACTCATTCTTTGTAAACATAAAGTTCTCATATTGTTGCTTGAGAATAGGCTTTTGATTTCTCTTAGTGCTTTTGGTACCTGAAAACCTCTTCTCCAAAGCATTGATTAATCTGTAAGAAGAATATATTGCCTGATCCTGATTTTCCACATGTCAAACTCATTGGGTTTGAGCATGGGAACCTTTGAAACAAGAACACTGCCATGTGATCCGTCCATGATGATTATAGCTTTCTGAGTTCCTAGGCTCTGATACCACCTGTCAAGATCGAAATTCTTAAACAAGAATTTAATTAAACACTCAGAAGCTATGTTAAAGAAGTTTGCGGAATAACACTTTAACAATAAATCAATGAAACAGTATATGGATCAAATCACAAGTTACATTAAATTAACTTAATGATTACAAACACATCCTCAATCTGTTGAACAAACTCAACAGACGTTCAATACTTCTCTAAAAAAAGTATTTCTAAGAATCTTGAGGCTAATTCTCTCTAGAACAAAAACGTATATCTGTGTATTATTTTCTATCTATCAATCTCTATGTATCTATATATACAAAACAAATTACAAGATAATATGAAAATAATATTGATCTTCAGCATCCAGTCCATAATTATCTTCAATATTATCTCCAACTCCTAGTCTTTAGCATCAAGCAATCAATCCATCTATATCTTCATGAGCAGCATTAATCTTCATAGCAGTATTAACTTCCTCAGCAGTACTAACCATCCTTGCAGTAGTAATTCTTCAAGCAGTACTAACTACTAACAATATTAACTTTCAAGCAGTATTAATACCTCTAGCAGTAGTAATCCTACAAGCAGTAGTAATACCCTTGAATAGCAATACTAAAGTCTTCAGTAGTATTAATCTTCAACAGTTAGCAGTACTAACTGGAATTAGCACATTTTAGACCCAACAGTCATGAACTTGAGATTTGAGTAAAGTGTCCATTGCTTTAGAGGCATTGGAAAATTTCTCAATGTCTAACTTGGCCTTCACAAATTCAATTCTGACTTTCTCACATTCTTCTTTAGCCTTCTCTATCTTAATTTCTAACTCCTTCTTTCCCACTTCCAATAGTTTTGATCATATGAATGTTGAAGTTCATTGGCCTGATATGCCTTAATCTGTTCTTCAAAATTCACAATGATCAAATTAGACTCTCTTCTATGTTTCTCCAGTCTTTTAAGATCATCACACATACTCTGATTGTGATCCCTGTACTTCTTAACAGTTTCAAGACAGGCTTTAGAGCAAAGTTTAGATTTTACCTCTGTGGGAATTGCAGTGCTTGAAGACTTTGAAACCTCAGCCATTAGTGCTTGATTCTGGATTGCCTCATCAGCTTGATCACTTCAATCAAATCCCATTCCATCTTGTGAGACAAGTGCTTGAGATGGGTTCCAGTTGTTGGTAGACTTTGATTGTTGATTGTTTCTCCCATGCTTTTGAGAGATTCCTCCTCTGCATTCTCTTGCAAAGTGCCCCGGTTTATGACACTTGTAGCATTCCACTTTGGATTTGTCAAATCCAACACCATCTTCTCTTCTCATGGCAAAGTTGTTTCTTCCAGTTCTTTTAATGAATCTTTTGACTCTCATTGTGAGCATTGCCATTTGCCACTTGATATCCATTTCTTCAAGGTCATCAACATTGATTTGTTCCAGATCATCATTAATAAGAGAAGATTTAGCATGACTATAAAGGAAGGCTTCCAAAACAGAATCATTGGATCCATACTATTTTGAGCCATAAACAGTATTAAATGATTCAGTATTTGCAGAAGAATCAACAGTAGATGATAAAAGAGCAGCATTGTAAGAGTATCCAGATGGCTTCTTCTTAGATTTAACTTCTGCTTCAAACACCCTGAGATCATTGTAGAGATCATCAAGTTCCTTGTCCTCCAGATTATCCTTATGCCTGAATGATACTATATACATCACCCATTCTTCACCAAGAGATCTTAGAAACTTTCTGTTTACATCATCCTGGTCCATCTTGACACCAACAGTGGCCAATTCTCCAATCAACTTGTTGAATCTATCAAAGATTTGAGTCATAGACTCATTCTTTGTAGACATAAAGTTCTCATATTGTTGCTTGAGAATAGCCTTTTGATTTCTCTTAGTGCTTTTGGTACCTGAAAACCTTTTCTCCACAGCATTCCACAAAATTTTGGCATCAGCACAGTTGCAAAACTGATGTTGGTATTCATTAGGAATTGCGAAAAGCAAAGTGCTCAAGGCTTTCATCTCAGTCCGCCTCATCTTTCTTTCTCCATCAGTCTTTGGTGGAGGTCTCTTTCCATCTGTTCCAATCTATCCTTCATTGGAGGGACCATTCTCAATGATATCCCGCATTGATTAATCTGTAAGAAGAATATATTGCCTGATCCTGATTTTCCACATGTCAAACTCATTGGTTTTGAGCATGGGAACCTTTGAAACAAGAACACTGTCATGTGATCCCTCCATGATGATTATAGCTTTCTGAGTTCCTAGGCTCTGATACCACTTGTCAACATCGAAATTCTTAAACAAGAATTTAATTAAACACTCAGAAGCTATGTTAAAGAAGTTTGCGGAATAACACTTTAACAATAAATCAATGAAACAGTATATGGATCAAATCACAAGTTATATTAAATTAACATAATGATTACAACCACATCCTCAATCTGTTGAACAAACTCAACAGACGTTCAATACTTCTCTAAAAAAAGGATTTCTAAGAATCTTGAGGCTAATTCTCTCTAGAACAAAAACGTATATCTGTGTATTATTTTCTATCTATCAATCTCTATGTATCTATATATACAAAACAAATTACAAGATAATATGAAAATAATATTGATCTTCAGCATCCAGTCCATAATTATCTTCAATATTATCTCCAGCTCCTAGTCTTTAGCATCAAGCAATCAATCCATTTTTATCTTCATGAGCAGCATTAATCTTCATAGCAGTATTAACTTCCTCAGCAGTACTAACCATCCTTGCAGTAGTAATTCTTCAAGCAGTACTAACTACTAACAATATTAACTTTCAAGCAGTATTAATACCTCTAGCAATAGTAATCCTACAAGCAGTAGTAATACCCTTGAATAGCAATACTAAAGTCTTCAGTAGTATTAATCTTCAACACTTAGCAGTACTAAATGGAATTAGCACATTTTAGACCCAACAGTCATGAACTTGAGATTTGAGTAAAGTGTCCATTGCTTTAGAGACATTGGAAAATTTCTCAATGTCTAAATTGGCCTTCACAAATTCACTTCTAACTTTCTAACATTCTTCTTTAGCCTTCTCTATCTTAATTTCTAACTCCTTCTCCCACTTCCAATAGTTTTGATCATATGAATGTTGAAATTCATTGGCCTGATATGCCTTAATCTGTTCTTCAAAATTCACAATGATCAAATTAGCCTCTCTTCTATGTTTCTCCAGTCTTTTAAGATCATCACACATACTCTGATTGTGATCCCTGTACTTCTTAACAGTTTCAAGATAGGCTTTAGACCAAAGTTTAGATTTTACCTATGTGGGAATTGCAGTGCTTGAAGACTCTGAAACCTCAGCCATTAGTGCTTGATTTTGGATTGCCTCATCAACTTGATCACTTCAATCAAATCCCATTCCATCTTGTGAGACAAGTGCTTGAGATGAGTTCCAGTTGTTGGTAGAATTTGATTGTTGATTGTTGCTCCCATGCTGTTGAGAGATTCCTCCTCTACATTCTTTTGCAAAGTGCCCAGTTTATGACACTTGTAGCATTCCACTTTGGATTTGTCAAATCCAGCACCATCTTTTCTTCTCATGGCAAAGTTGTTTCTTCCAGTTTTTTTAATGAATCTTTTGACTCTCATTGTGAGCATTGTTATTTGCCACTTGATATCCATCTCTTCAAGGTCATCAACATTGATCTGTTCCAGATCATCATTAATAAGAGAAGATTTAGCATGACTAGAAAGGAAGGCTTCCAAAACAGAATCATTGGATCCATCCTATTTTGAGCCATAAGCAGTATTAAATGATTCAGTATTTGAAGAAGAATCAGCAGTAGATGATAAAAGAGCAGCATTGTAAGAGTATCCAGATGGCTTCTTCTTAGATTCAACTTCTGCTTCAAACACCCTGAGATCATTGTAGAGATCATCAAGTTCCTTGTCCTCCAGATTATCATTATGCCTGAATGATACTGTATACATCACCCATTCTTCACCAAGAGATCTTAGAAACTATCTGTTTACATCATCCTGGTCCATCTTGATGCCAACAGTGGCCAATTCTCCAATCAACTTGTTGAATCTATCAAAGGTTTGAGTCATAGACTCATTCTTTGTAGACATAAAGTTCTCATATTGTTGCTTGAGAATAGGCTTTTGATTTCTCTTAGTGCTTTTGGTACCTGAAAACCTCTTCTCCAAAGCATTCCACAAAATTCTGGCATCAACACAGTTGCAAAACTGATGTTGGTATTCATTAGGAATTGCCAAGAGCAGAATGCTCAAGGTTTTCATCTCAGTCTGCCTCATCTTTCTTTCTCCATCAGTCTTTGTTGGAGGTCTCTTTCCATCTGCTCCAATCTCTCCTTCATTGGAGGGACCATTCTCAATGATATCCCACAATTGAGTAATTTGTAAGAAGAATATATTGCCGGATCCTGATTTTTCACATGTCAAACTCATTGGGTTTGAGCATGGGAACCTTTGAAACAAGAACACTGTCATGTGATCCGTCCATGATGATTATAGATTTCTGAGTTCCTAGGCTATGATACCACTTGTCAAGATTGAAATTCTTAAACAAGAATTTAATTAAACACTCAGAAGCTATGATAAAGAAGTTTGCGGAATAACACTTTAACAATAAATCAATGAAACAGCATATGGATCAAATCACAAGTTATATTAAATTAACTTAATGATTACAACCAAATCCTCAATCTGTTGAACAGGCTCAGCAGACGTTCAATACTTCTCTTTTGAAAGGACTACTAAGAACCTTGAGGCTAATTCTCTATAGAACAAAAAAATACGTATCTCTATACTTCTGTATCAATTTATGTTAAAACTTATTTTTCTATGTATCTCTATGCATCTATATATACAAAACAAATTAGAAGATAATTACTAGATTAAAGTTGATCTTCAACATCCAGTCCATAATTATCTTCAATCTCCTTGACTTTCTCATTAAGCAACCAATCCATCTTTATCTTCATAAGCAACATTAACTTCATGCTCAACAGTAGTAATTTCAAACAGTATTAACTACTAGTACTATTAACTTTCAAGCAGTATTAATACCTCTAGCAGTAATAATCCTACAAGCAGTAGTAATAACTTTGAATAGCAGTACTAAAGTGTTCAACAGTATTAATCTTCAACACTTAGCAACACTAACTGGACTTAGCACATTTTAGACCCAACACTCGGGATTTCTAATTAATTAATGTCATATAATTTTGATTTTTTTTATAAAATAAAGGTTTTAGATGGGCTTATATATGAAAGAGTAACTAAATAGTTTTATCTAATTTTAAAAATATAATTTTTTTACCTTTAGATACACTTGTAAAAGTGTTACTAAAACCTTGGTCGGACTTTTAGAGAGGTTTTTCGTAAAAAGCCTCTCTAAAACCTTTAGAGACAATTTTCATCCCGTATAATTTGCTTGAACATCCATCCCTAAAAATCGTTCTAGCTTCAGTTCCGCTTCTCATTTTTGTCACTTAATACCTTCCCTAAAATGTATCTTTAGATACACTTACAAAACCTTCTCTAAAGGTTCCTTCTCTAAAACCCTTTCCCCTTGTAGTGGTGATTGAAATTCCACCAGTAATTACAATCATCATCAACATTTTTTCGATGATAAGATCCGCTGGTGATAGCCTTTTCCCATGGATTAACGACAAACTTTTCTGTCGGTGAAGCCTCTTAATTTGTTATGTAGTGTGACTATATGGTATACTCAACATGGTTTACAGACCCTGAATAATTAGTGTTTTTTTAGTTGGGTTATTTTTTTGTGTTTTCGTACATGCATCAAAAACTTTAGGACCGCCTAGTGTAACTGCGATCTGAATGCCTTACGGTACTTGTTTTAATCTCAAGTACAACAATACAAATGCTGATGAACAATTCCAAATTCCCAGTTTTTTTAAGACATATTATGTTTCTTCATTTATTCTGTTCTTTACCACTTATTCACCGTTTAAAAACGTTTGATCTAATTACTTTGCTTTTGTTATTGATTCTGAGCCAGCTTTCAATACCCCTAATCTTTTATGTTTTAAACATAGAACTGCTATCGGTATGACCCATATCTTTGTACAGTTTCAAGTATGCGATTCTCACAATCAAGCTGGATATGCTGAAACATATAGCCGCATATGCTGCAGGAATTCCCTTCCGGTATTTTACTTTCTATTTCCTCAGATATGGTCCATAATTTTATTTTCACCAAGATTCTATTATACCAAAGTAAATTACCATTTCTTTTTCTTTTTATGCTTCAATTCCAGAAACCTACAAGGTATAAAGTTCATGGTGCTTGGAATATCCAATTTGCATGAAAAAACACCAACTATAAATACGTTTCAATTGTTACATATGATCCTCAAGTAAAATCTTCAAGTGTTGGGTGAATTACTGGGTAATATCTCCTTTAGCAGATTGGGTGCTTTCAGTATTACTAGATCGTATCAGAAAGCATGCTATTTGCCAAAGGAGATTTGCCTAGCAATTCGATGTACCGACATTCACCATGTTGATACCTACTAGATATAAACAAGCTGCTAAGAGGTGAACGATGCTTTCATAATGAAATTTTTGTGAGGTACAACTAACTACCAGTTTAATTTTCTTATTTGGAGCTAAGATATGATTTCTTTCAAAACACAAATAGATAGAAACAGTTTCAAAATTGAAATGTCTTTTTTACAACACCACAATTCCACAAGGGTCCATTCAAAGACTAAATGTGGAACCAGAACAAAATAGGGCTATAGGTGCCAAAGTTATCTAAATGTCCTAATAGAAGAATGTTTTATAAAAAAATATTAATTCATATGCTCAAATAATTGGGCGTCCAATGTGAAAGTGTCGTGTAAGTTTATAGGATGTTATTGGGCGTCTTAAAAAGTTAATTAATTTTAGAATGAATATCCTATTAAATTTTTTTGTAAGCCACTTTTTGAGAAGTGTCCTGTGAACACATTTTATATTAGATCCCGATCTGGGGTTCACCTTCGTTTCTTGCGTTTGTATTGCAACTATCGCTCCCTTTATATAGTCATATGAGTTGCTCTAATCGGTTGATGTATTGGAGTATCATGCATTGTACATGCTAGATATTATGAGAATAGGCAGTGTCATCGTGACAATAAGCAGTGTCTGGACAATACAATAGTAATGTGTTGATTTGCAACAAGATCGTACTCTTCTTCTTCCTCCACATGGTGCGATGGTTTTTGCCCCCATTAATTTGATGATAATAACCACATTTTATTCGTGTTGGTGAAAAGTAATGTGTTGATTTGCAAGAAGATCATACTCTTTTTCTTCCTCCACTTAACCTCATAGTCTTTAGTTGTGATATTGCCAATCACCTCTCGACCATATCTGATAACTATCGATGATTGCACGTGTTGGTTTTATGACATGCAGGGCTACAAATTAATTAAAAGTGTTGTTCTCTTTGGCTCATCTGATCATTAAGCTCAAATTTTTGGGTCATGAGATACCCATATGTCTCATTCTTTAGTAAGGTAGTTTTAATTGTTTTGTTCTCTCTCTCTCTCTCTATATATATATACATATATATATATATAGAGAGAGAGAGAGAGATAGGGTGAGGCGGGTTCATACGAGAACGGTATCTATTTAAGAAAATACCGAGAACGGTCTATATATATATGATTCATGTACAAATCATATATGATTAATGCGACTTTGCCTCACGAATTATATATGATTTTGTCCAAAGTCGCCCGCGTCCATTTTTTTGGCCGTTAGTGCCGAATCATATATGATTTTGCAAATGATTTGTTGTTTTCTTGTTTTCTTAAACAGTTAGTGTTTTTATTTGAACCTCCCTCTCTCTTTCTTTCTCTCTCTCTCTCTCTCTCCATATATATATATATATATATATATATAAGAGTCTAATCAAATGAGACCCTATTAGATTGTGGTAAACATTTTGTGGTAAACATTTTGCTGAGATAGCGATCGACAAGTGTGATATCATATATTATACACAAGTTTAATCATATATGATTAAATACATGTTACATTGGCAATATATAGACGTTTAATTATATATCACACTTCTTGCCTTTTTACAAATTTTTTTAACTTCTCGCATATCCTTCCTCTATATTAATATATATATATATATATATATATATATATATATATATATATATGTGTGTGTATACAACTTCAATTTTGGTTAAAAGAACATATGGTTATAGTTTTTCCACATGACACACATGCTGCCCCTCATGAACCTGTAGTATTTTTAAGGTTTTATCTTTTGTCAATGCATTGATATCCATGTTCTGATTTTTAGCTTAAATCTTTAGGTATCTCATTTGATTGGGATCATGTGGAAAGTTATTAATTTATACTTTTAAAAGAATAACACGCCTAATTAAATGGCATATTTTAAAAGAATGTGGCCTATTAAGTTAGGGTGCGATTCATTTGAAAACCAAACAATTCGTGTAAATGAAACGCACCCTATTAAGTTATCTTAGAACCTTCATACGAGTTGTTATGTCTATGTGTTGATTAGAGAACTGTCTTAACATAGATATCGTTGAAAATAAATTTTGATTTCTGATGTAGTGGAGAAAAAATCAGCACTAAATTTTGAAAAAAATGATCGATTTGAAGGAACTGTACGAAGTAATGGTTAGCTTGTAATGAGAAAGTTGAGGTACATTGTAGGATGTATCATGTTAAATTGGGACTTCACATTCATTTATGTTATAAAGTGATGAACTCGTAACTTGTAAGTATATGAAATTTTGAATTGTTCGGTTATATTTTCTGATAGGCTTTCAAGTGTGATAAGTTGGTTCTGAAATTATTTCACAATTTCAAATTCGGATTATGATTGTATTGTTCTTTGCTTTGCTAGTTGCTTGGCTTGTTTTGTGTACCATGTTATATTGAATAATGCTTTGATGTCATTTTGTTATACTTGTAGTTTTAGATAATTCAGAAGATATATGTGTGTGTCCCAATATGCAATCATTCAATCAAGTAATCACATAAACAAACAATAAAGCAAACCTGATATTGATTAAGCAAACGATTGAATGAGTTACAAGATGAAATCGATATCTCCTCTTCTATGTCTCTCTGTACGGCGCACCACCAACAGGTTTCTCTCTAGATTTTAATTTCTCAATCAGCACCAATAAACCTCACTCTAATTCATCTAACCTAATTACCATTAAACTAAAACAAACTTAAACAAGGGCTTTAGCCAAATGGGCTTGGCAAGGTTTAGGCCCAACAACTTATTTAATAATAAAATACGGAAAATAAACTTTGACTATTATTACAAAAAGAACCCTAGACTATTTGTTGAGACGACTTTATCAGCTTTAACTTCAGATTTCCATCTTCAGATAATTATGATCTTGAATCCGATAAATATATGCTTTAACAATATGTTGATGGGGAGGTGAACCGGGCTAGATGGATGCCACAAAATCAATCAATTATTGCAGCAAAGACTAGTTCTTCTGATGCGTATCTATTTGACTCAACAAGTCAAATTTCAAATCATGAAGGAGGTTACGACAATGCCGAGGGATTACCATGACTGCCGACAGTGCATACTCAAGGTGCTTTTCCTTTTTGGAGTCGTGATTACATATATAGCCTCAAGATGATCGCTAGATTATCCTCTCCCTCTTCTAGATAGTAATTGAGTGATTGTATAATATGTGTTGACCGAATACAATTTTCAAAAATTCATTTTGTTATTTAATATGCATTTTATATAAAATGAAACAATGTATAGGAAAGTAAATTAAACATTAAGTTTTTTTTTTTAAAAAATTAATAATTTAAAAAAATTCAAACTTTAATGACGGGTCAGTGACGGAAAATTGTCGCTAAAAGTAGTTGGGTTTGTCGCTAATCTGTGGTTCTAGTCCGGGTCCATTGCTCATTTGCTCCGCCCTTGATAACATATGTCGCTGATTCGTCGCTAAAAATGACCGTCGTTAAAGCATCGTTGATTTATGTCGCTAATCCGTCACTGATAGTATCACACACGACGAAAAAACTGACAGACTATCAGAACTGATTAGCGACATAAATTTTCATCATCGACGGTTTTGTCCGTCGCTGATAAGGCCAAATTTTGTAGTGTTATGACGAGAAAATAATGCGTCCTTTCTAAAGGCGTTTTAATAAGTTTATGGGACGTTTTTGGCGTTGTAGCAAATTTTTGAGAACATTTTTATGTAATAATAAAACGCAGTGTCAGCTAAGTTTATTGAACACTATTTGAAAATTTGTCTTATAAAAACAAGTGTCTTATAAAAATATGGTTTATATGACACTTTCTTATAAGTCTCCTATAAAATAACTAATACACACTCTAAAGAAGTTTGGGATGATCATAATCAACATTCTGGTATAGGAGCCATGGGTATTTTAAATGATCCAATTTTACATGGAAGATTGAAGGTCAAGCCAAACATTGAGTATTATAAGGGTCAAATAGTTATTGTATTAAAGTTTGGGCTAAAAGTGTAAATACCTCTCAAGATATAAATAGTTTTTGTTACTAGAGTTTAGCTAAGAGTTAGCAATTATCATTGTTTTAGAGCTTTCAATAGTAAATTGTTCTCACTCAATATTCAATCCTATGACCAGTTGAGTGGATTGTACTTTTGTGTTCATTGTTATTCATTTATTAGCACTTGATCTTGGATTCATAATTGGTACCACAGCAAAGAGACTGAGATATTGATCCAAAGTTCATTGATTTTTTGAAGCCATTTTCCTATACCGCACAGACGGCGCACTCCCTGGTTTGCTCTCAAAATCTTTTTTTTGTTTAAATTGAATGCATCAACTCAATTCTAATTGACCCCTCTTGTGTTTTGGAATTGTTTGGTATATTTTCTGATTAAAATCTATTTTTTAAATCTTAATTTTGCAAAAGTTTAGTGGCACTGTTCGTATTGCTTATTATTGTATTTTGCAAAATTAACCACATTTGCGAGTTATTCTCTCTTCGTTTTTTCTTCTGTCGTGTTTGTGTTCTCTTATTGTTGCCCATAAACTAGTCTACATTAGCTTTGATTGATTTTCTGATCGGGAAAATCGATTAGAGAATCATATCGCACGTTCATAGTTTACTGCGTGGTCATCAGCATACCACACAATTCAAAGGTTAGTTCTCTTACTTTAACGCACACCATATCGTGTGGGAGTTCACTATAATGCGCACCATATCGTGCAGGAGTTCCACTTACTTCACACCATACTGTGTGGAAGTTCACATTACCGCACACCACACTGTGCGAGAGTTCCATCTACTGTACACCATACCCTGCGGTAGTTTCCTTTATTTTGCGGAAGTTCACTCTCCGCGTTAGTATCATTCTGTTCTGTTTGGTAATTTACTATATGTGTCCTACGGTATTCCACTGTCAGTTTATTCAGAGCCTGTTGTTTTTGGATCACTATTTTGAACTATATCATGATCATTCAAATGCAATTAACAATGAATACACAAGATGTCTTATCTATAGGGACTGCGACCAAATCCCAAGTTCTCTACAGAGGTGGGTATCAGGAATGGAGAGATAGTATGGACTTCATCAAAGGCAATGATAGATATGTCGATATTAAAGCCTCCCTAGAAGAAGGCCTAAAGCATTACACCATGAATGTCCTGACACAAGTAACAGGCAATCCAGAACAAGTTGTTCCTAAACCTTATGATGAGATGGATGAAAAAGAAAAAAAAAGGGTCAAAGGCGATCAACTAGCAAAAACCTATCTTCTACTCAGTCTTCCCAATGACATCTACACGAGCAAAGATAGCTACAAGGAAACTATTAAAGGCATGTGGGATAAGATCGAGAAGATGATGATGGGTAACAAGGTGGGCAATCAGTTGAAGGTGACAAACTGTATCAACCGGCATAAAGAATTCAAAACAAAGGAAGGAGATTCTGTTGACGAGAATTCTAATTGTTTTTGCATATTTATGAATGACTTAAGCAAAAAAGATATCAAGAAGACTTAGATTAAGAACAATGTCAAGTTCTTAAACAACCTACAGCCTAAGTGGAAGAGGTTTGCATCTCACCTTAGACACAACCATAACCTACAAATCATTCCTCTTCATGAAGTGTACGAGACTCTAAAGCAAAATGAAGAAGACATATTGGAAATCATGGAAAAGAAGAAGAAGTCTGAGAAGCCAATAGCAGATCCACTAGCCTTGGTAGCTGACAAAAAGCAAAGACAGTCATCTCGTAGTTCCAGGAGACAACAAGTGAAGAGCGAGACTGAGAATGAAGAAGAGGACATAAGTGATTCTGACCCGGAGCTTCAAAACATAAAGAAGGTTGTCGCCCTTCTGAGCAAAGCAGTATAGAAGAAGTTCTACAATAAGCCATCATCAAATAGTCAGAGATACTCCACCAACGTCAAGCACCATGAGTACAAGGAAAATGTTTGAAAGCAAGAGAAGTTTGACAATAGAAGGAAGTTTGGCCGAAAGATTGAGGAGAAAGAGAGCGATGAACCAATCAAATGCTACAACTGTGGTAATATAGGGCATTTTTCTAGAGATTGCCCAAAGCTTGTCATTCGCATCTCTGCATACTACAAGAACAAGATTCTTTTGGCAAAGCAGAAAAAAACTGCCAAGGTACTGATGGTAGAAGACGATCATTGGATGAATCTGTCAGACGAGGATGAAGAATAAGATGATGACGCCCATATGTGCTTGATGGGTAATCATTCCAAAGGAAACAACTCGGACAATGATGATCGTAGCTATTTCCACTCTGAATTTGCCTGTCAGGTATGTCGACCTATTCATAATGCCTTGGTTGATCAGATTCAAGAAATGTTGCATACACTGCAAGACTATAAAGACAATCTTAATGAAAAGATGAACCAAGTATCCAATTTGGAAACTATGGTAGAAAAACAGCACAAGGTAATAGATAACATCGCCATAGAAAATGCTGGAAATTTATGTTTAGTAAATAATTTCAAAATGAAAAATGATGTTATTTCGAAAGAAAGCGAGTCTTTAAAAGACAAATTATCTGATCTCTTGCAAAGCTTAAACAACAGAAGAGAAGAGAATTGAGTATGAAAGTAAAAGTAACTCTCTTCTCACTAAAAACAAGGATCTAATATAAAAAGCTAAAAGACCTTGAACTGAAGTTTTACAAACGAGGTCAAACAGATCAAACGATCCACTTGAACAAACCGAAGGAATTCACGTATTTTGATGCTAACTAGGGAATAGGATATGACAATCCATATTACCTCAAAAAGGTCTTGTCCGTGGTTCCTACCTTGTATGAGTTTGATTTTCTTGGCCTTGATAAGACATATCCGGAGTAAAAAATCAGGTAGATAGAATCGTCTGCTGAAAGTGCGGAACTGGAGGACTTGAAAAAATATATTGTTAAAATGTAACTGCCTTTTGCTTATGTACAAGAAAATGCTAGTTATCGTACCAAAAAGTCCGACTTCCTTTCAAATAAAAATTTTCACAGCTACTCAAATGCTGATATTGAAGCGTTTCCTACTAAATGCATGATCTATGTTCCTCCTTTGGTTCTAGAAAAGAAAATCATTCAACTTGAAAGAGTCATTTGAGTGGGAAAGAAACTATTTTAATGAAGAAAAGGAGGCTTTATTAAACAAAATCAAAGAGTTTGAAAACTAGAAGATAGAAAAGATCTTTAACAATGAAAGGGAAATGTTTCAGATGAAATTCATAAGCTTACAACTAAATTATCTGGTCTGGACACAAACACCCTACAAGAGTGGGTCACTAAGGCTATTTTAAAAACGAAACTTGACCTGCTTCTTGAATTAAGAATTATTTCGTCTGAACCTTCCTCTACCACTTCAAAAACTTCTTCTTGCAAAGCTTTCATAGGAGATTTATCTCTCAATCAAGAACAAAAGGTGCCTACTAAACCATATTGTGGAAAAGAACCTCAACTTGCTTATTTCAAAAAGAATCTTGATTATGATTTTTCAAAAGTTTGCACTAACGATACTTTGAAAGATTCAAGTCCATTTGTCACTCAACCGAAGTAGTCGATAATGTGAAATCTAATGATGAACTCAAGTTCTCCACGTTGATGAATTCCAATGAGTGTTTAAATGACCATCTCGATAAGTTTGACTTTGCGCATAAGCTTCCAAGTCATGTTCGATTTTTCAATAAAGAAAAGAAGCAACCGGTCAAATTTTACAAAGACTAATGTTCTACTTCTACCTCTCAAAATGTTTCTGTGAATACCTCTTCAAAACAAAAAAACAAAAAGACTTTAACAGAGAAAAAGAAAGACAGTAGCTCTAACAAAAGCATTCTTACTACTCCAGTTGTTCTGACTGTTAGTTCAATGATTTTTCAAATAATCACTATCAACAAAAAGGCATCAAACAAGTGTGGGTAGAAAAGAAGTCTAGGCGGCCCAACGAGAAGACAAAGTCATTTAATTCTTTTTCGCATTCTAGGACAAACAATATTTATCATGATGTTTTAAATTCGAGTGATACTTTTGAACAAAATGTGGTTTTACCTTGCAAACTTTATTCAATTCAAAATTTAATTCAGCTTTCTCAAGATACTATTTGTTGCTCTACGTGTGGATTGAAGGATTTTGTTGATCGTACTTATGCATCTGATTGCTTTGGCACATATCATGTTTATTATTCTATACGTAATTCTTATGCACCATCAAAACGACATGGACCCGTTCCTAAATGGGTACCGAGATCATGTGTTTCACCTAACCCAAAATGACCCATATTTAAATGGGTACCTAAGCCTACTTACACGTTTTTGCAGACCGATCATGTATGGTACATAGATTATGGTTGCTCCAAACACATGAATGGAATGAAGGAGCTTCTTACTAACTACAACGACAAATTTTGTAGGAACATGCGATCTGGAAATTGATCATTACTCTCTGATCATGGGCTATGGTGATATCGTGCAAGACAACATCAAGATCAAGAAGGTATCGTATGTTGAAGGATTAGGGCACAACTTGTTTAGTATAGACCAATTATGTGACAAAAGTCTAGAGGTGAACTTCAAGGCTTGAAAATGCAACAACAGGACTGAAGATGGTAAGGAACTTCTAGTCGGGATGCGATACACCAACCTCTACACCATCGATCTTGCAAATATGAGAAGCAAAAAGGTCGTTTGTCTCTTGTCCAAAGCCACTATGCCACAGAATTGGTTGTGGCGGAGAAGACTTTCACACCTGAACTTCAAAAACACCAATACACTGGTGGTCGAAGGACTAGTCACAAGAATGTCTAACCTGAAGTTTGAGAAAGAACGCCTATGCATGCATGTGAGATGAGGAAGATGAAGGAGAACACCTCACAAGCCTAAGGATGTTACAAGCACTTCCATATCACTGGAATTGATCCCCATGAATTTGTGTGGACCAATGAGAGTGAAAAATATAAATGGTAAGAAATACGTTCTTGTCATGGTCGATGACTACTCGAGGTACACTTGGGTCAAATTCATTCCTTTAAAGAATGAGAAACAGAGGTGATCATCGCATGCATTAAAAGTGTACAAGTCAACCTGTAACAGACCGTTCAGTCCATCCGAACGGACAATGGTACATAATTCAAGAACAAGGCATTGGGAGGATACTTAGAATCTATCGATATTACCCACACCTTCTCTGCGGCTCGAACTCCTCAGCAAAACTGAGTTGTTGAACGGCGCAATCGTAACCTAGTGGAAGCAGCTCGGAGAATGCTCACAAAATTGAAGCTTCCATTGTCCCTATGGGCTGAAGCTATTGCAACGCATGTTTCACTCAGAACCGTTCTATAATTAACAAGTTGTTTGGCAAGACATGTTACCAAGTCATTAATAATCGCATCCCTAACATCATGCCTTTCGATGTTGGTGCTTCGTAATCAATGATGAGGAAGATCACGCCAAGTTCAACCCAAGGCCGACGAAGCAGTCTTCATCGGATATTCTTCCAGTTCAATCTCCTATCGCATTTACAACAAGCGCACCAAATTGGTCAACGAGAACGTAATGTGACTTTTGTCGAATTGGCTGACTTGGCTTCTAGACATCTCAGTTCAAAACTTGTGTTATCTGGTCTTTTAGCTTATGATCATGTCAGTTCAGGACCTGCACAAAATCCAATAGATACAAATCATGCCGCTACCTACATCTTACTAATTTAGATTTGTTATTTGAGAATTTCTATGATGAATATTTTGGTCAATATAACCCTCTTTCTCGTTTGGCTATCAGTGATGGAGCTGCCAACATGGAAGAATCGGTTCCACTATCCGGTCCTTCCACATCTCAAGTCATCAACTCAACTGCATCTCCATCCTCTCCTCTAGTTGATTAAGTATCACCTACACCAAGTGACGATACGCCGAACTCAAAAACGTTGGAAGTCACTGTGGCCAATTCATCTTCCGCAAATCACACAGTTCAACCTTCACCAACTCTGAAGGTCGTATAGTCTCATGTGAATCCAACACCTCAACCTTCCGGCACATCACCTTCACTTGAATATGTTCAAAACTATTAGAGCTAAATTGTATTCAAGATTAAAAGGAGGGTCCGAAATGTAATTGTTGTAAAGTGTGTGGGCGCATATTGTAATAGTTGTTAAGTGTTGACCAAAATGCTAAGGTCATGTTGACCATATAAATAGCAGGTCATAGTGTAGTTTAGTAATAAAAACACACGCCCAGATCAGTGTAAGAACACCTTACGTACACACAGACACATAGCTTAATTGTAATAAGCAACAAATATGTATATGGATTGATTTAAGTGTTGTGATCAATAAACAATGTGTTTTTGATAATCTGAGTAATGTTTGATTGATAGAAACTGGAACTACATTTGGTATCAGAGCTATATCAGATTTAATTGGAAAAATCGATTTTTTAATGAAAAGTCATTGTTCACGAGTTCACTGTTATCGATCAAGATTTTGAATTTGTCATGTTTTGTTTGTGAATTTTGTTGCACTTTAATCGCCTAGTGGTATAGAACAAGTTCTATTCACATTGTAATCACAAGATCACAGTTTTAAGTGTCAATTTGACCAATTAGTAAGTTTTTAGAAGTTCCTGTTTTGGACTGTTCTTGATCGAATTCACTTAATTG
Source organism: Arctium minus (assembly GCA_954870635.1). Taxonomy (NCBI): domain Eukaryota; kingdom Viridiplantae; phylum Streptophyta; class Magnoliopsida; order Asterales; family Asteraceae; genus Arctium; species Arctium minus. The sequence continues at coordinate 59,505,968 of OX941088.1, read as the reverse complement.
TAATGGTTCTTGGTAAAATTGGTTCACAAGGGTTGTTCTCGATCATCTAGAGAGTAAAATTTCAAATTTTGGTGAACAAACACCATGTTTTGGGTGGAATTCAGTGAAATTTTCAAAGAAAAAGTTCAAGATCTACAGAATTCGCACATTTCTTGAAGAACTCACCCGAAGAACTCGCATGATGAATAATTTGCATGATTAATGTGAAAAATGTTTTGAAGGACAAAATTCGCATAAGAGTCTCATACGAATTCTATGGAATTCGCATCACAGTGTTGTACGAAAAGTCCAGGTTTCGCATGAAAGCTTATATGAAAAGCTTAGAATTCGCATCTGAGAGTGAAAATTTTTCTAAGGGAAGAATTCGTATCGATACAATTTTTCAAGCCTTGAAATTTTTCTAAGGGAGGAATTCGCATTTCAGTGTTAGCCCTTTATACGAAAAGTTCAGAATTCGTACCCTTGTATATGAGAAATGTGCAGAACTCACACATAGCTTTATGCGAAAAGCTGGAACTTGCATAATGCTACATGCGAAAAGTGAAGTTCTCTAATCCTTTGCTTATGCGGATTGTTGCATGCAAATTGTGGTGTGTGAGTGTCATACGAATTCTGTACTTAGCATAATTTTTGAGTAATTTTTCTGTGATTTTAACAGTTGATTTTTCTGATTTTCTGACTAATGATCATTTCTAGCTAATTTTTTTGATATCAAGTTGCTAGTCTGCATAGGGGGACATATTTCTAGGTGTGATCAAAGTTTCTGATTTTTGTTAACGATGATTTCAAGTTTATATTTTACAGATTTCAAGATGTCGTACCTTGATGAGAAAGGAAACACTGTTTTGACCAAGAGAGACTGTGCTATCGCATATATGCCTGAAATAGCCGCATTGGAAGCAGAAATTAAGAGTCTGAAAATTCAGAATTCATCTCTTCTTGATCAAATTAACAAATTGAAAGAAAATTCTAAAATTTTAAAGAAAGATTTTGTTTGCTCAGATGGCATTTCTAACTCCAAAATCAATTTTATAGGGATAATTGAATCTAAAGAAAAAGAGATTTCTAATCTTGAAGCAAAGTTGAAGAAATCTGAAGAGGAGTCCAAAATTTTGAAAGCAAGTAATGGAAATTCTACATGGTCCAAGAAAGAGTTGATGCAAAAAGAGCTTGATGATCTCAGACGAAGAGCAAACATTGCTGGAGAAACTTGTAATGGATTGAGAAAGATAAATTCACAAATCTTCTCTGTAAGAGACAAGTTGAGAGATAAAGTGTTTAGTCTTGAGGTTGAGATAAACATGATGAAAGAGAAAGCAACCCAAGAGAAAGACATCAAAAGAACTCATGAAGAGGTAAAGAAGATTGATAGAAAAAGAAAGGATTTGGAAAGAGATAATGCTGAGCTTCAAAAGAAGATGACTAAACTGAAAGAACAAATATCTGAAGATGAAAAGAAGTCAAAGAAAGAAAGAGGAGAGTTTGAAAGAGAAAGAAAAGCTTATGCTAAAAAATTTTCTGACTTCTCAAGAAAGTCTTTTGAAGAGAAGAAGTTGGTTGAATTCATATGTACAAAACTTTCTCAACAAGTGTCAGATTTTGAGAAAGTTATCATAATGGAGAGAGATAAGTTTGAGAAAGAGAAGAAGAAAGTGGAATAGAAGAATGTTGGAGTCTTCAAAGAAATATATGAACAAAGAATATCTATAAAGAAAGACTTTGAGGAAGAAAGAAAAGTGTTTGAGGATGAGATTACAAAGCTGACAGAAAAACTATCTGAGCTATCATCAACTATTCTGAATGACAAGAAGACGAAGTTTGAATTGCACAAGAAGTTTGATCTAATTTAAAAGGAAAGAAACAGTTTGTCATTAAAGATCAAAGAACTTGAAGAGATCGTGTTCAAGGTGAAGTTTATTGAGCAAAAGACGTCAGAATCAATTGTTCAATCATCTAGAGATGATCCAGCTGCATCAAAATGTTCATTAAAACTAGCTACAGGTTCAATTTTTACAAATGTTTCTAATAATCCTTTGTTTGATGCAAATGATAATCATACTTCTAAACATAAAGATCAGATCCGTCCTTCTAATCTTTTCTATGACAAATCTATTGATGGTTCAGGTAACATCAAAACGAACAAGGCTTAGTAGAAAATGGTTTGGAGAAAGAAAGGTGAGAAAGACAAAGAAAAGTGGATTTGGATAGTGAAAGGAGCATCAGATGAGAAGAAGGAACAAAAATCGTTTGTGCATGTATCCAATGCAAAGAAGAACAATGCTCCTAAAGGTAAAACTTTTGGCAAGCCTGATCTTGTTTATACTGTTAATCCATTGATCAGGTTAGCACAGAAGAAAATTAATTGTTTTTACTGTGGTACAAATGATTTTGTTAGCAAAAAATATATGAATTATTGGTATGGTTATCACTACATATCACCTAATAGAACTGCAACTAACAAACCCGGACCCAAATACCAGTTGGTACCAAAAGCTAAATCTGTGTTGTAGGCAACTAAACACTAAGGGGAGAAAGAACAATGACTTCTGAGTAAATCATCTTAGGACTCGGACTTCAATGTCAAATGACTGTACTCCGACACATAAAAGATGACCAATCTTCAAGGGGGAGTACTTAATATTACTTCTGATAAATTTGTAAATACAAATTTTTAGGGGGAGTTACTATTCTCACCGGAGAATATGTACCAATGGCTTCTGAATAACTCAGTTCAGATCCCGTTCTCAAAAGTTTTTCTTCTTCAGGATGCTAATTAGATGATATCTTTCAAAAAGAGTTTTTACTTTGAGGGGGAGTTTATAAGATTTCATTGTTATATCTTTGTGGGGGAGCATATTAGATTTTTACTATTATATTTTTAAAGGGGGGTGATAAGAAAAGTTACTTATACTTTAACTGTCATATTTTTCTACTGAGTTGACCTTTTACAGTTACGTAAGAGGGGTATCTGAGGTTTTTGTCAAGGATGCTTAAAAGGATAATATTCATTTTAGGGGGAGTTGAGAATTTCAACGCTAAAGGTATATATTTCTAAATTCTTAAACTCTATCACTTGTGAAAAATGTTTTCTTAAATGTTCAAACCACTTCGTATTCTTAAAAAGATTTTACGAATTTCAAAGTGAGATTTTAGATGTTTCTCATATCAAGTACTTTGATTACTAACTGACCGCGTGTTTCTCAAAGATAAATACTTGCGTATTATCTTATCTATATATCATCAAGTATTCTTACACACATCGGTTTAGTGTTATTACCATGTCTCAAAAGATAAATATTTCGACGGTAATACTCTCGGTTGTATTCAATGTTGCTTGAGATCAGACGTCATTTGTACTTTAAATGTGTTTTCATTGATAATATGTTTATCTCTTGTTCCTATAAACAACTTTCGTTCTTTGATATCCCTTATTATTTTTCTTCATGATATTTGATCTGATAGAATCATTGTCAGATTCTCAAAACAATGAAATTGAATGATCATAAATGTTCAAAGTTTGGAGAGATCTTATGTAACAACCTGTACTTTATACTTACATCAAAATAATATTTCCTGTCCAAAAACAGCCCCAGGCTTACGATTCGAAGTATAAGGTTTACAACTATAACCTATTACACAACTGAGTCAAAAAGGAAACTATTACAAGGAGTCTTCTAGCTCCTAGGTTTATCTCACATCTTCTCCTTGCCCTTATCGGTACTTGCTATCTTGAGATAACCTGAAACATGATTATAATTTTGAAAGAGCGAGGGTTAGACCAATGGCCTAGTGAGTTCCTTCCAAACATTACTGCAACAGTTCAAATATTACTTAAAACATTTAAACAAAACCTTACGCTTCACTAGCGTAATTCACTTTACTGATCAAACATTTATCATACTTTTACGCTTCGCAAGCGTAACTCGATCTACTGGCCAACACTGACCACACTTTACGCTTCGCAAGCGTAACTCAAGCTACTGAACAACATTGCCATCGAAGACGGTATGTCTGTCTCGTATTGCCTTATTTTAGGGACACACCCTAATGGCATAAACGGGCCACACTCCCCGGTATGAGCAGGCGGGTCACACTTCCCGACTTAGGTCAGACTTCTGAGTCAAATGTATGCATACACTTAATCTTCAACAATATATAAAACAAGTTTATATAAACATAACATAAACATGCCAACATAATTAAATCAACCTTTTCAATAAACCTTCTCAACTTTCAATAATATAAACGTCCAGTTCAGAAAACTCACATTTATTAAATAACTTTCAAAATCGTAAAAGATTTAGTTTAAAAGACTCACCTCGGATTCTTCTTGCTTAAGGCTTGCTTTCTAGTAATTAACACCACCTACGATAGTACCCAAATTAAAGGGTAAGCTAACTAGCAGTTAACATTCTTTCCCTACCTAAATATTTCAACACATTATGCGACTTCGGTCAAGACCCCTTCGGTCAAGACCCCTCCGGTCAAGACCACTCCGGTCAGAACCTCTCCGGTCAAGACCTCTCCAGTTGAAACCTCTCCGGTCGAAACACCTCGGTTGAGACCGGTCGACATTATACCGGTCGACGACGAGACCGGTCACCAACATACCGGTCGACGAGATGGGTCAACACAACACACCGGTCACCCTGGGTCCGGTCGACACCGGTCACCCTGGGTCCGGTCCTATCCGGTCGACCGTCATACAGAGTCGGCGACTCGAACCCAGAAAATCTCTGATCTTTAAATCAATAGATTTCACGGATAAAAACTCAATAACAAGATCATTTACTGACTATAACTCTTAGATGGAAGTATTAGGCTAGAATCATACCTTAATTTGCAAAGAAACTGTACAATTTTTCAAGACCTAGCCTTCGTTCTTCCTTCTCCCTGTTCTCGCCTCTCCTTTAGTCGGTTCTCAAAGATCTCAGATATGAGTTATGAAAAATCAACTCTTAGGGTTAAGCATATATATATAACCAAAGTTTCAAATAACCCCCTGAACTTTGAGTCTCGCTTAACTTTTCACCCAACTTACAAAATTAGTAAAATTTTTGGACCTAGATATTATAATCTTCCCCCCTTAAGAGAATTCCATCCCCGGAATTCCATTGTTGAACAGATGGGGATACTGAGATCTCATGTCCGCCTCCACTTCCCATGTTGACTCTTGTCTTTTGTGAAATTTCCAATGGACTTTCACTAACCGGATCTCCTTTTTTCTCAACTTCTTCACTTTGAGATCCGAAATTGCTATGGGTTCCTCAATATAACTTAATTTCTCATCCACTCGAATGTCCTCTAAAGGAACTACTACATCTGCTTCTGCCAAGCACTTTTTCAAATTCGACACATTTGAAATGTGGGGTGAATTCCTCTTAAACTCTCTGGTAGATCATGTCTGTAAGCCACTTCACCAACACGTCCCGTGATGATAAATGGTCCAATGAACCTTGGCCTCAATTTCCCTTTCTTTTCGAATCGGACTACCCCTTTCCAGGGCGAGACTTTCAACATTACTTTGTCTCCTACCTGAAACTCTATTGGTTTCCTTCGTTTATCTGCGTACATTTTTTGACGATCTTGAGCTATCTTTAATCCTTCTCGAATCTGATTGACCTTATCGGCTGTCACCTGTACGATTTTCGGTCCTGCTAGCTGTCTTTCACCCACCTCATTCCAACATAAAGGTGTTCTACATTTACGTCAATACAATGCTTCGAACGGAGCCGCTCGAATGCTAGCATGGTAACTATTGTTGTAAGAAAATTCAATCAACGACAAATGAATTTCCCACGAACCCTTGACATCAATGACACATGCTCGCAACATGTCCTCTAACGTCTGTATGGTCCTCTCACTTTGACCATCCGTTTGCGGATGATAAGCCGTACGTAACTTGAGTTGCGTACCTACCTCTCTTTGTAGACTTCTCCAATTTATGGGAACAACTTCTGCATCAAGTCACTCCCTTTCAAATCTTAAGATTTACAAAACTCACGTTCTTTCATTCATTCCGACTTAACTTCCCTCAAATGCTCTAAGCATTCTATTCCAAAACCAAGGCCGTAACATTCCAGGTCAACTCCTGCGTCAACATACATATAGTAAACCTTTGTTACCACAATAACTGCATAATTATGAATTTCTTCATCCGGTAATAAACCATTGCATAGTAACTTCTCTCAGTACGGCATACGTCGAACGTAAAAGTACATTCTTTCCCAAACCATACTGTTCACCGTTCAACGGTGATACTCAACTCATACGCAGTAACATACATTGCCCCAAAGGTCATTACTCCACTTCCACATAAAAGAAAATTCCACATTGCATTACTCTCATAGCCCACTAATTCCAATTGAACGAATCATAATGACTCCAACTTCAATTCTCGACGCAACCACCATTGTCCGACCATATGTGATATAAAACCATTCTTTCCTCGCTCAACATTGAGTGACCATGCTCAAACAACTAATCCCAATCGCTTAACACTGTACGGTCGACTCACTTGGAATCTCTTCCATGCAACATTAAGTCTGACACCTTGGTCCTTCTCTCTGAGCACTATATTCAACCACTTCTTCCCTTTCCTTCTCGAAAACATGGACATGCTACTAGTGATAGGCTCACTAGCTAGCCACAAATCCTTAGACCAACCACCCACTTTAGCTTTAAACACTCTCGAACCAAAGCATACACTCTAACCCCTTTCTCACGCCCTCACTAGGGTTTATAAACTCACTTAACAGAAATTCTGAAAACATAAACTCCCAAATCCTGCGCCACTTGCCAAACTTCTTACTCTCAAGCCAACAATTCCAACTCGTCAAAACACAAATTACATTACTACACTTCACCAAATGGTTACCGACAATCCACATGCGAGACATTAACCACTCTCTCCCAAACATTACTCACTGATCGAAGACACCTCACGCTCCTCACTCTCCTTCGCCATCTATAGGGTTCCTTCACCTTCGAAGAATACTTCGACATTTTCACGGATTTTTCCTGTCTCCTACAACCCATCATGAACTAAATCGTTCGACATTCACATCAATATGTCACTGAAATAAGATGAGCTTATCCAACATCTCTCTGCGACCCAGGAACCCGAGGTTCCTCCACGAAGTTGCCGCCAACTATCCCTCGAACCAAGAAACTTCAGATTAGCAAAATCACCAACCCAACCAACATCTTTGCATCTCTGCCACATACTTGACACTTTCGAAAAGCTCACCGAGAATCACTGAGCAAGGGTTTTCGCCAATGCTCGTCCTATAACAATAACACAAGTCTAAAACTTAACCTCAAAGAAGCTCCTTACCACTATAATGACTTGAACGACCACTTTGGCATAAAAATAATACCAAAATCTCCGCAACACTTGGTACATATAACAGATACCTTCCTCATCATGCTGATCGTAACACCAATAATTAAGATAAAGTCGTTTTACGACTTTGTCCTGCTCAAATTTGGGCCGCCTACAAACTTTTGAACATCTAAACCACTCAACACGATTTCACTTCTGATCGGCTTATCGCGATCTGCCATATACAAAGTCAGGTAGTCAGTAAGATTAAGCGTACTCTCTCATGGGTTAACTTGCTCTAAGTGCAACCACCCGATTGCTCCATATACCTTACTCCCACACGAACCATCAAAACCTCATGGGAATTTACCTGACCAACTAAAAATCTTCCATTTTGAAAAGTCCCCTTGAGGTGGTCCTATACCATTCTAGATACATACTGATCCCGAACGATCTCTAGCTTCCTTAAGAAACTCAGAAAAAAACATGATTGTAGCCACTTTCCCATTTTTCAGTGTCCTGGCAATGGCCTCAACCATTTGTCGCTGACTTCAGCATCACCGTCTACATAGTGATACTTCAACAATATTTTCGATTAACAAAGATTCCCAAAGGAACCTACTCTTTCCAACGCATAACTTACTTGATAGAATCTGATTACTAGATCATCTCAAAACTCCTGCTCGATGTCAATAACTATTCATCCAAAAGTCACAACATTACATAACAACACGCTGCTAAAAGGCATATCTTAACGACTTCGAATTTCACCCCAAACAACACCACTCGCCGACTACACCATCTCAGGTTACGAGTGTATGCTACCACAAAACGAATCATTCCTAACACTCAAGGGCTCAGGCTTCTGTCATTCTCCGCATTTCCCTAGAAGGAATAGCAGGATCATGAATCGACCTACAACGGCCCAGCCGTCACACTCTTATCCTTCACCCCTTTCCTTATCCTTAACTTCAATGCTTCCTTACGACCTAGCGAGTTCATAGCCTTCATGCATGACAACATATTAGTTTGAAATCATTTGACACATTTGAAAATCTTTTCAATGAAACTTTACTCAAGCGATTTCAAGAAGTTCTAACAAAATTACTTACACGGTCAAAAGAAGTTATATTTTTCCACAGAAGATGACTCCTTTATAAAAATGCAATACTACCAAATTACTGAGTTCGAAATTTAGCACACCGAGCAATAAACTTTCCCTTTTTCTAAAACCCATACACGTTTACACACGCTAACTCATTTTCAAAGCAAATGAATCAAAGGTGCACACACACCAATAAACCTGACATGAAAGACTCACACAACTTATTCGAAAATACCATGCATGATACTCCCATTTCTTTGAAGGCTATTCGCTCTCGTAAGGTCGACCGCTTACACTCATACCAAAATACCACCGACCCTTACTTCCGACCAACCAGTCAGGTCCCTCACAATAACATCTATCTTCAGCATAAACGATTCCCAACATTCTGGTATATTCCACTACCAGTAACCAACGCAACCATTGATTCGCAATTCATGCGTCCTTACTTTGGTCCAACTAGGCTTACCAACAATAACTCATTTCTATTATGTCTTCATTCCATTTATTAGTCAACACGGATACCGTCTCTCAGCCACCCTCGCCAACTTTCAGTTAACTACTGATTCAAAAGGCTCAAATCTATTATTCGATTATTGGGGTGAACTCTCCTGATGTCCATTGATCGACATCACAAACTACCAAACCGACGACTCCCTTGGAGTGACCAGCTCACCTGCAATCGTCAATCTTCCCTTTTCAAACTCAAGGAGTTCTTCCTCAAGACTAAACATCTACATCCAATGCAATACTCATCCCAGAAGGTATTAACCTTAAACCCATGAATGTGCTCGCACAGCACGCCAGACCAACACTATCGTTCAATTATAGAACTCACTACCCAAAACTACACCCACCGACTTACCCAACAATAGTACTCGAGTATACCCATGCACCTGTAGATTCATAATGGCATTGGCCAGATGCAATTTTGAATTTACCTTACATGAGAGTCCTCACTATTGTCGTCCAAATTCACAAAGACCAATGACTCCTTTAAGGCTTCCAAAATCTCAGTTGTGTCCCTCTATACCACAGTTTAAGTTTAGGCCCATCCGGTCACCTAAATCCCTTAAACTATGGCTCTGATACCAATTGTAACAACCTGTACTTTATAATTACATCAAAATAATATTTCCTGTCCAAAAACAGCCCCAGGCTTACAATTCAAAGTATAAGGTTTACAACTATAACCTATTACACAACTGAGTCAAAAAGGAAACTATTACAAGGAGTCTTCTAGCTCCTGGATTTATCTCACATCTTCTCCTTACCCTTATCGGTACTTGCTATCTTGCGATAACCTGAAACAGGATTATAATTTTGAAAAAGCGAGGGTTAGACCAATGGCCTAGTGAGTTCCCTCCAAACATTACTGCAACAGTTCAAATATTACTTAAAACATTTAAACAAAACCTTACGCTTCACTAGCGTAATTCACTTTACTTATCAAACATTTATCATACTTTTACGCTTCGCAAGCGTAACTCGATCTACTGGCCAACACTGACCACACTTTACGCTTCGCAAGCGTAACTTAAGCTACTGACCAACATTGCCGTTAAAGACGGTATCTCTGTCACGTAATGCCTTATTTTAGGGACACAACCTAATGGCATAAACGGGACACACTCCCCGGTACGAGCAGGCGGGTCACACTTCTCGACTTAGGTCAGACTTTTGAATCCAATGTATGCATACACTTAATCTTCAACAATATATAAAACAACTTTATATAAACATAGCATAAACATGCCAACATAATTAAATCAACCTTTTCAATAAACTTTCTCAAGTTTCAATAATATAAACCTGCAGTTCAGAAAACTCACATTTATTAAATAACTTTCAAAATCGTAAAATATTTAGTTTAAAAGACTCACGTCAGATTCTTCTTGCTTAAAGCTTGCTTTCTAGTAATTAACACCACCTACGATAGTACCGAAATAAAAGGGAAAGCTAACTAGCAGTTAACATTCTTTCCCTATCTAAATATTTCAACATATTGTGCGACTCCGTTCAAGACCCCTCCGGTCAAGACCACTCCGGTCAAGACCTCTGCGGTTGAAACCTCTCCGGTCGAAACACCCCGGTTGAGACCGGTCGACATTATACCGGTCGACGACGAGACCGGTCGACATTATACCGGTCGACGACGAGACCGGTCACCAACATACCGGTCGACGAGACCGATCAACACAACACACCGGTCACCCTGGGTCCGGTCGACAACGGTCACCCTGGGTCCGGTCCTATCCGGTCAACCTTCATACAGAGTCGGCGACTCAAACCCAGAAAACCTCAGATCTTTAAATCGATAGATTTCACGGATAAAAACTCTATAACAAGATCATTTACTTACTATAACTCTTAGATGGAAGTATTAGGCTAGAATCATACCTTAATTTTCAAAGAAACTGTACAATTCTTCAAGACCTAGCCTTCGTTCTTCCTTCTCCCTGTTCTCGCCTCTCCTTCAGTCGGTTCTCAAAGATCTCAGATATGAGTTATGAAAAATCAACTCTTAAGGTTAAGCATATATATATAACCAAAGTTTCAAATAAGCCCCTGAACTTTGAGTCTTGTTTAACTTTTCACCCAACTTACAAAATTAGTAAAATTCTCGGATCTAGATATTACATCTTAAATGTTCAAATAGCTCAAATTTCATTCCTATTATTCATGAGCATACATTTTCTGACAATTGATTTCTTGTGCTTAATTGTCAAGTTAACTGTTGAGCAACACATTCTTTTAGGATAAATACATGGGATTCAGTGTGTGAGCTTAAAAAACTTCCATGGATTCACGTTAGCCAGTGTTTCCTACCCCGGAAGTAATCCTAAGAGTGATTGAGGGGAGAGGGGTCAAAAGAATTCAGAGTAGGTGTGTGTTGAGGTAAAATGAAAAAGAGAGATTGGTTAGAAGTGAGCTCAAAAGATTAAAAGAAAGAGGGCGAGAGACCAGAGTAAAAGAATATTAAACTCTGCACCAAACTTTTTCTGAGCCGGACAGCCATATAATATGTTGGTTCACACTTCTTCATGACCTTCACTTAAAAAGGAAACTAGCCCATGCCAACTCATGCAAACAACCTCACCTACTACTCATTCTTTTCTCAACAAAAGAATGTTTCACATTTTCAAGGGGAAGCAATATATAATCTATTTGATCTTCATTTGGAAGACTCGAATATTGAAATAGAAGGAAAGTTGCCCCACCTTCGACCCTTTCTCATGCACATTGAGTCTATGTATAACTATTGTTGTCTCAATGGTTTACATAGTTTGAGCCTTATTAAAAGCAATCATTATGCTTAATTCTTTCTTACACAAGCACGGGCACATAGAAAATTCGCTTTTCTGTCAGAACGCTTATAGATTAACCTTGTGTTTTTCGATGATTGAATGGAAATCCTGGGGAGTGAGCATCACTCAAGCTCCTTACAAAGTACATTCATTGTACTCGGTAAGTTTGTGTTGCTGACAGGCATTAATTTACCTGTTTCATACGTTGATTCAGTGTTACCACTCTTAATTTGTCTGAATTTGAAAAGATTCGGATGAATACTTTTTATAAATTGACGGAAGGCTGAGAATCTTAATATCAAATCAGATTGGGGGAGATTGTCTATTTTCCTACATGGGGGAGATTGTTCATGAAGACTGCGCTTAAATTGTTATTTCGAGGAGATACGTCAAAGACAAAGTTGACCTTGAAATGTTTTGATGATTCTGATTCTCAAAATTCATCAAAAAGGGGGAGATAATTCAAGATTTCAAAGTCAGATCCGTTTTAAAGCGAAAGTCAAGCAAGATGTTACAAAGGGGGATAATATAAGAATGAGAAAGCAAAGTCAAGCAAGAATTGATAAAGGGAGAAAAGTTTGTCAAAGCAATGATTAAAGAAAGTTAAAAAGATGATGATGTTTCTGAAGAGCTTATTCCATTTTTATAATCAAAGAGGGATACTGAAGATTGTCTAAAGTTGTTAAGTAATTCAAAAGGGGAGATTTACTGAAAGCGATATCAAAGTTTGATCAAAATGTCAAGGATTTGAAGATGTGAAAGTTGTAAAAAAATATCTGTTGAAGATTTTTTCTTAGAAAAGAAGACCTGAAGATTAAGGTCAATTTTTTTAATCTTGAATCCAAAGGGGGAGATTGTTAGAGTTAAATTGTATTCAAGATTAAAAGGAGGGCCTGAAATGTAATTGTTGTAAAGTGTGTGGGTGCATAGTGTAATAGTTGTTAAGTGTTGACCAAAATGCTAAGGTCATGTTGACCATATAAATAGCAGGTCATAGTGTAGTTTAGTAATAACAACACACGCGCAGAGCAGTGTAAGAACACCATACGTACACACAGAGCTTAATTGTAATATGCAACAAATAGGTATATGGTTTGATTTAAGTGTTGTGATCAATAAAAAATGTGTTTTTGATAATCTAAGTAATGTTTGTGTTATTCCCAAATTCATCAAGTTCTCAATGTAAACAGAAGCAATCAATATGAATCGAAATAATATGTCATATTCATAGATTTCAATCTCACAAGTTACAAGCTTTCTCTCACTAGAATGATATTCAGTGACCTCTTCTCTAATCTGCTCTCATATGAATGAATGACTTACCTACTGATTACAAAAACCTCAAGGTATTTATACCTTCTACCAATTACAAAGAAACAAAAACACAAGAACATAAACTTTGACTTTTATTACAAATTTACTTTGACTTTCACTGAGAGTTGACTTTCAACTTTGACTTGCTTGACTTTCATCTTCAGTATAAATGATCTTGCATCCAAAAAATATGTGCTCTCACATTCTCCCCCTTTGGATCAAGATCATTTCTAAAAAGATATTGCAATTCAATCTTCTCTCTTTAAGCTCAATTTGAATCTCCCCCTTTTGATGTAGAAATGATTTTCTCAAGTAATCAACTTTCTCCACCTATTCGTATGAAAAATTGATATTCTCTCCTTTTATTGATAAACACATTCTTAAAAAACTATCAGCAATCTTCTCAAAATTTGATCTTCAAAAAATAGTGACATTCTCCCCTAAGGTTATGACAAGAAACACAAATTTCCTTGTGTGTTCGTGTAAGTGTAGAAAGAATTAAGCACGGATGATTGCTTATTAAGGCTCAAAATTGTGTAAACCACTGAGACAACAGTAGTATAAACACAAACTCAATGTGCATGATTGAAGTTTGTAGGTGTGGCAGACTTCCTTCTTTTTCAATATCCAAATTTTCTAAATGAAAATCAGATAGATTATGTATTGCGTCCCCTTAAAAATATGAAACATTTTCTTTTTAAGAAGAAAATGAGTGGCTGGTGGGGTTTTGTCAAGAGTTGGCATGAGCTAGTTGCCTGTTTCAATAATGTTCAACAAAGAATTGTGAAACATTAGTAATGTGGCTGCCCGACTCAGAAAGTAGTTGGTGTAGAGTTCGATATTCTTTTACTCTGATCTCACACCCACTTTCTTTTTAACATTGAGCTCACTTCTAACCAAACTCTCTTTTCCATTTTATCTCGTCACACAACCTATACTCATTTCTTTTCGACTCCTCATACTCAATCACTAAGGATTAACTTCTTGGGTAGGAAACACTGGTTAACGTGAATCTATAGAAGATTCATTTAAGTCCTAGCACAAAGAACCCATGTAAACCTATAAAGCATAATTTTGCTCATAATGGTTTAACTTTATCAGTTAAAGCTCAAATGCAAGTCAGATGTTTGTATGCTCAGAATATAAACATGAAGATATGAGCATTTTAAACATTGAAGATATGTCAAACAAGTAAATTGAATGAATAAACATGAATGCAAAAGACTTGTTTGAAAATCTGTCATTGTATGAAAATGATCAGAAATAATATGATATAGCAATTAAGGCTTATGGTCAGGAATAATTGATATTGTCTATACGAAACAAAATACAGACATTCTTGAAATGAAACGCTTCGAAATGAAATAACGCTCAAAATTTTTTGAAGTACAAGCGGGGTGTATCACCATCGAAAAAATTTGTTCAAATATGAGACATGGTGATAACATTGTGAGCAAAAATTAAAGCGGTGTATGTGAATACTTGAAAGTATATATAAAAGACAATACGCAAGTATTTATCTTTGGAAACACACGGTTTGTAATCATGTAAGCACAAATAAAATAAAAACATTTAAAATCACACTTCCAAATTATGAAATTTGTTTAAAAATCAGGAAGTGGTTTGAACATTTAAGAACATGTTTACTATGATCAAAAGTTGTCCTTCTTTCAACCATATATGAGGTTAAGAATAGAAATAAACCTTTCCGTTCAGTCTTAAATCTCATGAAGTCAAGCTAAAAATCATAAAGATATGATCGTGTAAGCATCCTCTCATCTGCAAAAAACTCAAAGTCATGTCAAAGAAACTTTATTCACAAATTTATTGAAAAATAAAATGACATAAAGCAATAAAACGTTGAATATACGAGTTCTGATCAGAATTAATCAGAAATCATAATTCTTTACTCCTTTAATTATAATCATAAGCTCCCCCTAAATTCATGCATCACAAACATTTTGTTAGTTAATGAAATGCACAAATTATAGAAACTCCCCCTCAAAATAAAATTGATCATCTTAGAATCTTGTCACCCTCCCCCTGAGATCATGAACAAAATGTTAAAGTGCAGATATCCTTTCAGAAATAATGATAAAGAAATGATGAAAAATTACAATAAAAGAAACTTTAAGAGGTAATCACTGATTAAACCTTGAGATTTAGCATACCAAGTTTAGAGACAAGAAAATTGAATCTCTTTTCATCTAAAGGTTTGGTAAATAAATCTGAAAGTTGATAAACAGTTTTTACAAAGTAAAGTTCTATTGTACCTTTTTCTACATTATCTTTGATAAAATGATACATGATATCAATGTGCTTTGTCTTTGTATGTTGCATAGGATTAGCTGATATGGCTATAGCGCTCTTCGAGTCACAATAAATTGGTATTTTGTCAAACTTGAATCCATAGTCTCGAAGCTGTGTCCGCATCCACAATACTTGAGAGCAACAACTAGCAGCAGCTACATACTCTCCTTCAGCAGTCGATGTGGAAACACAAAGTTGTTTCTTTGACGCCCAGCTAACGAGTTTGTCTCTAAGGAGTTGAACATGACCCGACATGCTTTTCCTCTCTAACCTACACCCAACATGATCTGCGTCTGAATAGGCAGTTAGTTCAAACCCTGTATCCTTAGGATACCACAGACCAAGATCTGCAGTCCCCTTCAAATATCTAAATATCCGTTTGACAACAGTCAAATGGGATTCTTTAGGATCAGCCTAATATCTTGCACACAAGCATGTTGAAAACATTATATCTGGCCTACTTGAAGTAAGATACATTAAAGAACCTATCATTCCTCTATAAGTCCTAACATCAACACTTTTACCTGAAGGATCAGTGTCAATCTTAGTACCTGGTGCCATTGGGGTACCTATTGGTTTGCAATTTTCCATTTTGAACTTCCGAAGAATATCACGAATGTACTTTCCTTGATTTATAAAAATCCCCATTGAAAATTGTTTAACTTGTAATCCGAGAAAGAAATTCATCTCTCCCATCATACTTATTTGAAATCTTGACACCATGAGGTTTGAAAATTTCTTACAGTATTTAGGATTTGTAGAGCCAAATATAATATCATCCACATATATCTGGATAAGAATGATATCGACTTTTTCCTTTTTAATGAATAAAGTGGTATCGACTTTACCTTTTGAAAAACCTGACTTGACCAAGAATTGAGATAGAACATCATACCAGGTGCGAGGTGCTTGTTTCAGACCATAAAGAGCTTTATCCAAGATGTATACGTGATGTGGCTTATCTAGATTTACAAACCCTTCTGGATGAGACACGTAGACTTCCTCCTTAAGAATTCCGTTCAGAAAGGAAGTGTTCACGTCCATTTGATAGACAGTTTTTATGAGCAGCATAGGTTAGAAATATACGGATTGCTTCTAGACGTGCTACTGGAGCATAAGTCTCGTTGTAATCTATGCCTTCCACTTGCCTATATCCCTTGGCAACAAGTCTTGCTTTGTTTCAAATAACAATACCATCTTCATCCTTCTTGTTTTTGAAAACCTATTTAGTACCTATAACGGATTTTCCTTCCGGTTTTGGCACTAGTCTCCAAACTTTCAGATCTTCAAACTGATTTAACTCTTCTTGCATAGCAGGCACCCAATCCGAATCAGCTAGAGCTTCTGATACTCGAGCAGGCTCTATCTTGCTGAGGAATGATTCATGCATACATTGTTTTAAAGTTGCTGACCTAGTTTGCACTGACTTGTTTAGATCTCTAATGATTTGGTGTAGAGGGTGCTCTTTGGTCCAATGATGTTCATGAGGGAGTGGATTAGTGAAATTGTATTCCCATATTCAATTATCAAGCAAATCAAACACTCTCAATCAAGAATCAAAGATGTGACAATGTATATTTTTAGAGAGAGAGTATAGAGAGAAAGTAAATCTTGATATTACAATGTAAAGCTCTTACAAGAATTACAAGAATTAAACCTATTTATACCACATGCTAAAACACTCAAGTAATCCAACTAAACTCTCAAGTAACTTGAATAACTATCCACTCAAACTCTCAAGTACTTGAACAAACTCTCAAGTACTTAAAACCCTCTAAAACTAATGTTGACTTCTCACATTTTGGCTATCATTGACTTCCATTGACTATGCAATTACAAGGCTTTTTACAAGACTTTTCTAATTAAATCTTGTATACAATTAATGCACTAACATTCTCCCCCTTTGTATTCAAGATTTAAAAAAAATTGACACTCGTCTTCAGCGCTTGATTCTTCAACTTTTATCTCTGACAACTTTGAAAACTTTGAAGCTCTAACAATCTTCAGTCTTTCAGTCTTTGAAGAATCTTGAAAAGTCTTTACCACTTTGCATCTTTGGAAAGTCAACAAGTCTTGAAACGAATCATTTGAAGTATTGAAACAATACTATGAAAACTTCATCTTTGAAACTTCTTTAAACTTCTTTGAAATCTTTTGCCTTTGAGAAACTTCGAGGAATCTTTCAAAAAACTTTATCTTCATCACTCTGATCTCTTGATCGTCTTTGGAAAAATGAACTTTCACGAATCTTCTAATGTGACTTTGAATAATCTCAAAATGATTTCTTTTCATCTGTCTTGGACTTTCAGAATCATCTTTCTTCAGAAATCATCTTCAAAATCTTCTGAATTCTTTGACAAAACTTTGATGATTTTGAAATTGATCTTTGTAAATGTCTCCCCCTTTTTGATGATTATGAGCTTCATGATCATCAAAACATCTTCAATTTAAATATTATCTTTGATCACCCCCTTTGTATTCAACTAACAATCTCCTCCTTTATGATAATTTGACATTCTCCGCTCTTTGATCTGAATAGCTGAATCATGAACTGTATATACCCGAATCTTTTCAAATTCAGATATAATGAACTTGGTAACACTGATTCAACAAATGAAACAGTTAGAAGTGCCTGTCAGTAACACGAAGTTACTGTGTACAACGAATGTACAATTTAAGGAGCTGGTCTGATGATGACTCCCCAGGACTTCCATTCAATCATTGAAAAACACAAGGTTTATCTATGAATGTTCTGACAGAAAAACAATTTTTTTGTGTGCTCGTGCTTGTGTATGAAAGAATTTAGTAGAATGATTGTGTTTCATAAGGCTCAAATTGTGTAAACTATTGAGACATCAACAGATATTACACGGACTCAATGTGCATGAAAGAGGTGCGAAAGTGGGGCAACTTTCCTTCTTTTTCAATATCTAAATCTTCCGAGTGAAGACTAGATAACAGATATGCTGCGTCCCCAAAGAAAATTAAACATTTCAAGAGTTGGCATGGGCTCACTGCCTTTTTCAATGATGGCCACCAAAGAATATGAACCAATCGGATTTTGTGGCTGTCCGGCTCAGAAAGTGGTTGGTGCAGAGTTTTGATATTCTTTTAACTCTGTTCTCACACCCTCTTTCTTTTTAACATTAAAGCTCACTTCTAACCAATCTCTCATTTACATTTTACCGCTCCACACAATAAGAAAAACTCAACCGAATGAGTTATCTCCCCTACTCTACGATTTTGACCCCTCACCCCTCAATCACTCTAGAATAACTTCCGGGGTAGGAAACACAGGTTTACGTGAATCCATGGAAGTTCTGTTTAAGCTCACACATGAATCCCATGTAAGTCCTATAAAAAATGGTTGCTCAACAATTTAACTTGAACAGTTAAGCACAAGATGATAACAGTGTCAGAATGTATTCTCATGAGATTTGAGCAATTGAACTTTGAAGATTTCTCAAAACAAGGATATTGAATGAATGAAATGAAATCAAGAGAATTGTTTTGAGAATCTGACAATGTATCAATCAGATCAAAATGAAATGGTTAGGATATCAAAGAATTAGATATTTTGTTTATAGGAACAAATATAAAAAATTTAGCAATGAACGCTCAAGTTGAAATGATGATTGTTGCTCAACAACAGTGATTTACAAACGGGGGTATTACCATCGAAAAATAGGTTCGTTTAGAGACATGGTAATAACAAATTAAAATGAAGTAATGAACCGATGTGTGTGAATACTTTACAGTATATAGGAAAAATAATACACGAGTATTGATCTTTAGAAACACACGGTCAGTTAAACATTAAAGCTCAATATTGAAAAACATTTAAAATAACACTTCTTAATTTATGAAATCTTTTGAGAATGAAGAAGTGGTTTGAACATTTAAGAAAAACGTTTTTCATGCTTGAAAGTTGTTCTTCTTTCAAACAATCAGAGATCTAGATCAGAAGATTTTTACCTTTAAACTCCCCCTCAAATCATTGATAGATAGATTTTTGTCTATTAAGCTCCCCCAGGATATTTTCAAAATATCCTTGTCTGAACATTAAGAACGGGTCCTGATATGTCATGTGATCAGAAGCCAAAATCTTTTACATTAAAGTTCGGGTTCTAAACTGAAGTGTTTAGAAGCCATTGTTCTTTGACTTTGAAGTCCGAGTCCTGAGTTGATTTACTCAGAAGTGAAAATCTTGACACTTAAGATCGGGTTTTGAACTGTTTTGTTCAAAAGCCATTGTTCTTTGACTTTGAAGTCTGAGTCCTGAGTTGATTTACTCAGAAGTCATAATTTTGTACTTAGAAGTATGAGTCCTGATCTGTACATGATCAAAAGTCAAACATCATGCTCCCCCTTAAACTTTGGGTGCCTACAACACAAATTTAGCTTTTGGTACCCACTGGTATTTGGGTCCTGAAATATTAATTACAGTTCTTGTGGGGGTTACATAATATGACCCATACCAGTAATTAACAAAGTTCTTACTTATAAAGTCATGTGCTCCACAGTAAGAACATCAAATCTTCTTTTGAGCAATGTTGATCAAGTGGTTAGTAGAATAATACATATCAGAATTATCAAAAGATTTATCTTTATGCGCTCTGTTCTTGTTGGCATTGATTGTGGATGCAAATTCTTTGTCATTCTTCTTCTCATCATCTGAAAAACTCTTCACTCTCCAGACCATCTGATTTTTCTTTGATTGCTTTCCAAGAGATTTAACATAGAAGTTTGCTGAACCATCAACAGATTTGTCGTAGAATATATTAGATGGTCTAATCTGATTTGATTTGACAGTTTGTAGTTTGACACTGTGCTTTTTCAAAACATTTTTCTCATGAATAGAACTTGAAGCTGTTTTGAAAGAACAGACTGATTCCGTTGAATTATCAATAGGTGATTGACTAATCACATCAACTGTTACTTTATCTGACAATTCAATGTTTCCAGCTTCCAAGTCGTTTATCTTTTTAGTTAAAATGTTTCTTTCATCTGAAAGTGTGTCAAATTTCTGTTTCAAATCAGATGTGGCCTTCTGTTCTTTTTGATAATCTGATGATAGAACAGTTAATTTGGATGTGAGCTTAGATATTTCTGATTCAAAATTTAAACGTTCAAGCTCAAAATCTTTTTCCAAGTTCTTGGTTTTCTCATAAATATCTTTGAAAATCCCAATATTTCTTTTTTCAGCATTTTTCTTTTCAAGCTCATAAGACTTTTTGTTTTCTTTGAAGATTTGTCTTTCTTTTTCGAGCAAGTCTTGTAAAGTAGAAATCTATGTGGGAAGTTCAGTTATTTTGGCTTCAAGAACTTGTCTTTCTTTCGCAAAAGTGTCTCTTTCAGTGATTATTATATTTTCGAATTCTGACACTTGCTTAGAAAGTTTTGAACATCTCAGCTCAAGATCCTTTTTCTCTTGGAGTGTTTTCTTGGAAAGTTCAGACATCTTTTGAGTATAAGATTTCTCTAAATTTGATTTTTCCTTATCTGCATGGATACTTTTTGACAATTCAGCATTCTGTATCTCCAAGACAGATATATTCTCTTCGAAAGCCTTAAACTTGTTTTGAAGCTTGACTGATTCATCTTGCAAATCTGATAATTTCTGTTCAGTCGTCTTCAGTTGGCTTTGAAGATTCGTAATCTTTCTCTCTTTCAATTTTAATTCTTTTTCACATGTGACAATTGTTTTTTCTTTTAAAACAATGATTTTCTCTCTTTCTTTCTCTCTTATCTCTTTCTCTTTTTCTCTTATCTCGTTCTCTTTTGCACTGATGATACCTGCAGAATTAGATTTAACATGGTCAATACATTTTGTACAAATAGGAGTTTTATCAGAATTTGACAATTTAGACTTCAACTCCTGTATCTGCTTAAGAAGCTCTGAATTTTGATCTTTCAGTCTATCTTGTTCAGCTTCTTTTCTAGGTATCTCAGGCACTATTTCCTTTCCATCCACTATAATACGTGGAATTAAAACGATATGCTCCGAATCTTTCTTGTTGGAATTGTAAACCGGAGTTTTGAACTTCGAACTCATACTGAAAATATGCTTGATATGAATGACCATTCCCAAACAGTTCAGAAAATTTGACTGAAAGTCAAACTTGGATTAGCACAAAAAAAATATCTCTGGAAAAATTGTAACTCTGAAACTTTCAAAGCAATGAAATTCTCAGATTACAGTACTGAAATTCTCAAACCAAGTATACTAGTAATTCTCAGATCAAATGAACTTAAAACTTTCTGATCAAGTGAACATGAAACTTGAAAATCTGCAGATCAAAGAATATTAAAACTCACAGAACAAATGGAACATCAAACTGACAGATTTAAAGATCACACATGAAACTCACTTGCAACCTTGAAAAATTGAAAACTCACAGATTACACAGATTAAAACTTGCAGTCTGTGTATTGAGAGTATGCAGAACTCACAAATTGTTTTTGATCTTTAAACTCACAGATCATAAAAACAAGAATTTGCAAAGTGTGTGTTAAAACACAAACTCACACAGATCAGGCTAATCACACATTTGATGCAGACTGAGTTTAACTTTCAACTTGTGGACTGTGCAAACTGTTAAAACAAAACTGCACTAATACTCACAAACCAAACTGTGCAGACGCAGACTATTAAACTCACAAACAAAACTATTAAACCAAAATTTGTGTAGACTCAGACTGTATGAATATGCAAATTGTGTGAATGTGCAGACTGTGTTTACACCAAAAAACCTGCAGACTGTTTACACAAATTACAGTCGAATGGACTGTTAAAACATAAACTATGTTCAGACAGTGAAATATGTAAACCAAGTGAAAAAGCCCAAACCAAGTCCTGATATGAACTCTGCAACACAAAAACTTTATCAAGTTTCAAACTATGAAAAAGTGTTCAGACTGTGAAAATCAACACATATCAAATGAAACTATGTTCAGGCTGAATTGAGACTGTGCAGATCAAACAGTAAAGTGTGAAAATTTGAAAATTGAACTTGAACTTTCAGATTGTCACACCACATCCAACATCCAATACGACTCGGGTATGACGTCCAAATGAAATGGCTGGAATCATATTTGAAATCTGATCCAAGTACTGATCTGCCCCATGTATGAACTGTGTGCCACCTCCAGGAAACATGAATTTATCCTTGTACACAGTAATCCAATTTTGACCACCCTTATATTCAGCTAGTTGTACATGTGGAACATTGCTATACCACACCTCATCACCACTTCTTGAATCTGCAGATATGTAAAGCTTGCAGATCAATCGAAATCACAGGCTGTTTACACTCAGAACCCTGTGAATTTAACTTTCAGATCACTTGAACTTTACAGAAACTTGAACTTCACAGATTACTTGAACTTCACAGATTACTTGAACTTCACAGATTTACACAAATCAAGTTAACTGCACAAAAAAAATGAACTAACAATGTCAAATTGAACCAAGTGAAACTCATCCTTTAAACTTGCAACCAATCCTGCAAATTCAATGAGTTAAAGAGAATCTTGTATGAATTTGAACTTGCAAGTTGAGTGATTTTGAAATTTAGTTCTATGTTCTGATTTGCTCAAATCGAATTGAACTTGAAACACCAGAATCCGTAGACTGAGTAGATCAAATAAACTTTCAATTTGGTAGAACACTCAGATCACATCAGTTTGAACCTCCAGATTCAAACTTTCAGGATGCAAACCACAAAAATCACAACTTATTTGAACACGAAATGCACAGATCATATGGACAGCAGGCTGTATGAGTTTTCAGCTTTAAAACCTGTAGACTCCATAAACTCGAAACTTCAAATCAATTGAAATTTCAATTGACACAGGCTGTGAACTTGAAAATTAGTGTTGTGCCTGTTTTGTGGAACTCGCATAACTCATAATCATGAAAATCATAAAACTCTCAAGCCACATGGAATTGGAAATCAATTGGTATGGAACTCGCCGATTGTTCTCAATTTGAACTTGCAATCACAGGTTATACCAATTTGAATCAGCGCCTGATTTCCAATTTTTCGAAGGTCTACAAATCAATTAGAAGAATTGAAACTTCGTAGATCAATTTGATTGGAAATAACAGAACGCGCAGATTGAAAGACTTGAAACACGCAAGCCAATTTGAACTCGTCCTGAAAATTGAATCAGAAATTGTAAGTCAATTGAATCTAAAATTGAACACGCAAGTCAATTTGAATTGAAATCGCAAGCAATTTGAAATTAAGTATCATAAAACGCGCAAGTGAAACAAATAAAACGCGCAGATTGAATTTGAACTAAAACGCGCAAGTCAAATCGAGACTGAAACGCGGAAGTCGAATAATCTCAAACTCGCAAGTCAGGTTGTTTGAATTAAACGCGCAGATTGAATGATTTCTGAAACGCGCAAGTTGAAGGAATAAAAAATCGCAAGCTGAAATTGAACTTCAAACGCGCATATGCTTGAAACTCGCAAATGCCTAAAACGCGCAGGCTGACTTCGAGACTGAAACGCGCAAGTCGAATGAAATTTCTGAAATGCGCAAGTCTAAATTTGAACTTCAAACGCGCAAATTGAAGCAACTTCAAGATTAGAACGCGCAAATTGACCCTGTGCTTTGCGTGTTCTTCAGAGAACTTTGCTTGTTCTTCCCATCTGGTTCCAATAATGTTCCAAATCAAATCAAATTAGAAAATTGATTTTCAAAATCTGTATTACAATAATCGACAGACAGAATAGAACATTTTTCAATCAAACCAAACTAGCTAAAATTCTCAAAATACAGTGCATTTATCAAGATACAGTGCTCGATATTATTTGCCAACAAGATCCAAAAATTCGAAAATTAAATGTGATCTTATGGTTAATCTGTGAAATTGTGTAAATGCAATGTGTTTCAAAACAAACATCGATCACAATTTGATCATTTTTGCATTCAAACAACAATCAATCAATGATTATGAATTGAGAATTTGATTTTAACAGAGAACCAAGAAGTCAACTATGATTTTGTATGTTCTTGAAAATTTCCAACAATTGATCCAAAATATCAATTCAACAAGTTCAATCAATGAATTTGTGATCGAATCACAACAATTTACAATCCATTTCACAATCAAATCTCAAGAATTCTGTGTTCTTGAGAATTTTCAAGAAAAACCAACAGTCAGATTCAAGATTTCCAGAAATTGATATAATTTTCTGTGCAAATTTCTCTGAATCTATTTGGTATTGCTCTGATACCAATTGAAATTGTATTCCCAGATTCAATTATCAAGCAAATCAAACACTCTCAATCAAGAATCAAAGATGTGACAATGTATATTTCTAGAGAGAGAGAGTAGAGAGAGAAAGTAAATCTTGATATTACAATGTAAAGCTCTTACAAGAATTACAAGAATTAAACCTATTTATACCACATGCTAAAACACTCAAGTAATCCAACTAAACTCTCAAGTAACTTGAATAACTATCCACTCAAACTCTCAAGTACTTAAAACCCTCTAAAACTAATGTTGACTTCTCACATTTTGACTATCATTGACTTCCATTGAATATGCAATTACAAGGCTTTTTACAAGACTTTCCTAATTAAATCTTGTATACAATTAATGCACTAACAATTAGATAAACATTGATCATGATTATCTTCTAAAAATCCACTATCAGCTTCTTCACTTTGTTCAATATGAGGGAGGTTCTTAGTTGAAATAGATGGTGCAGAAGTTTCAGTAGGTACCGCTTGTTCAGTATATTGATCTGTCCTTTCAGTACATCCTACTGATTCAACAACTTCTAGTTCTTCGTTAATAGTTACAGCTTCAACAATCGGAGTTGGTATTTGAACTGGAATTTCTTGCTGGATTGGGAATTTGATTCAGTAGAAACATCTGATGTGATTGGATGAGTAATCGTTGATTCTTCCATCCTGTCAACCACAACAGATTTATTCACATTAAATCCAAGAAATTCATCATAAAACATTTCAAATAAAAGATCTAAATCAGATAAATGAGTAGTAGACGATGATGCTTCATCTTATATGTTCTTTTCAGATACAGGTTCTGAACTGATCTATATAGAAGCTAGCACTCCGGTTATCACGGGTTCTGAACTGATTTGTTAAGAAGCCATCTCCTCATCGAATGTGACGTTTACGCTCTCAATAACAGTTTTTGACTTCTTCAAGTATACTCGATATGCAACAGATGTAGAAGAATATCCAATGAATATGCCCTCATATGCCTTAGCACTGAACTTGTTCAGACTCTCTCTGTTGTTTAGCACAAAACACTTACACCCAAATATATGAAAATACTTGATAGTTGGTGTTCGGTTGTTGATCAAAGCATATGGAGTCTTTTGAAATCTTCAGTGTATCATGGAACGATTTTGAGTATAGCACGCAGTCGAAACAGCTTCTGCCCACAGAAATAACGGTAAGTCTGATTGGTGAGCATAGTGTGAGCGGCCTCGACTAGCATTCGATTTCGCCTTTCGACTACACCATTCTGTTCTGGCGTACGAGCAACAGAGTATTGATATGATATCCCTACCGATTCGAGATACTCTTCAACAGTTCTGTTTTTGAACTCTGTGCCATTATCAGTTCTGAGAAGCTTGACTGGTTTCTGCAGATTCACCTGGATTGTCTTCAGAAATGTGATGAGTACTTCGGACGTCTCATCTTTTGATTGTAGAATTTGACCCATGTGTATCGTGAATAGTCATCCACGATAACTAGAACATATTTCTTTCCGCTTAAGCTTTGCGTTCGCATCGGACCACAGAGATCCATATGTAACAACTCTAATGGAGAACTGTTACTCGGTTCAGGCTTCGGTTTATGTGGAGCTCTCTTCATCTTCCCTTTTCACACGCTGCACACAAGTGTTCTTTTTCATATCTCAGCTCAGGAAGTCCATTCACTAATTTTCCACTGACCAACTTGTTTATGTAGAGAAAATTCAGATGAGATAGCCTTCGATGCCATAGCCAACTTTGTTGCATCGAGGCTTTTGAAAGTAGACACATCTGATTGTCAGTGTGGACCTTTGACAAATTGATTGTGTAAAGATTTGACTTGCGAGTGCCTACCAAGAGTTCCTTGTCGTCTTCTATTCGTACAGAACACCACTTGGCCTTGAAATTCACCTCTAAATCTTTGTCACAGAACTGTCCAATGCTGAAAAGATTGTGTCCTTAGCCTTCTACATAGCTCACCTTCTTTATCGTTTGGTTGTCATGTATCACATCACCATATCCCATAATTGGTGAGAATTGGTCGTTGCCAAAACGAACATTACCACTGAATTTCTCTGTATAATTAGACAATAAAGCTTTCTTCCCGGTCATATGCTTGGAACAACCGCTATCTAAGTACCACATATGCCGGGTCTGCAAGAGAAATCAGGGAACAACAGATTTAGGTACCCATTTAAAAACGGGTCCTACCAGATTAGCGCGAGATTTTGGTATCCATTTGAATATGGATCCTCTTTTCCTTTGAAAACTTTTGAAAACATTTGTTCTCAATGTAAACAGAAGCAATCAATATGAATCGAAATCATATGTCATATTCATAGATTTCAATCTCACAAGTTACAAGCTTTCTCTCACTAGAATGATATTCAGTGACGTCTTCTCTAATATGCTCTCATATGAATGAATGACTTACCCACTGATTACAAAGACCTCAAGGTATTTATACCTTCTACCAATTACAAAGAAACAAAAACACAACAACATAAACTTTGACTTTTATTACAAATTGACTTTGACTTTCACTGAGAGTTGACTTTTATCTTTGACTTGCTTGACTTTCATCTTCAGTATAAATGATATTGCATCCAACAAATTTGTGCTCTAACAGTTTGATTGCTAGAAACTGGAACTACAAAAACTTTTCCCCAAGTTGTTATGTGGACCGCATTGATGACCAATCAACATATCAATCGCTTCCTCATTCACACAAGTGGACCGAAGCACATCCAATCCATTAGATCATCGGCGACCCCTCCACTTCAGTTTGGACGAAATGAACCATCAAACGTCTCTAAGGCCCTCAACTATCCCGACTGGGTAACCGCCATGCAAGAAGAACTGAACCAGTTTGAAATCCTGATGGTATGGCGGTTGGTACCAAGACCGAATAACAAAACTATTATCGACACCAAGTGGGTCTTCAAGAACAAGAAAGATGAAGACAATATTGTAATTCGCAACAAAGCCCATCTCATAGTTAAAGAATATCGACAGTAAGAAGGCGTCAATTGCAATAATTCGTTTTGCCCCAGTTGTCTGAATTGAAGCGATTTGTATGTTCCTCGAGTACGCTACACACAAGAACTTCACTGTGTTTCAGATTCATGTAAAGAAAGTGTTTCTCAATGGCTTATTGAAGGAGGAAGTCTATGTCTCGCAACCAGAAGGATTCGTGATTGACTCCAAGCCCAATCATGTCTATATCTTAGACAAGGTCGTGTATGGTCTCAAACAAGCACCACGTTCCTGGTATGAGGCCTTATCAACCTTTTTAGTTAACAATGTATTTTCTAATTTTTGGCTCTACTAACCCTAAATATTGTCATAACTTCTCAATCCCCATTCAATCTACTTTTCAAATGTGTATCATGGGTCAAATAATTTTTTCTTGGGTCTTCAAGTTAAACAACTTTCGACATGAATATTCATTAATTAGTTTAAGTACATCTCTAATATTCTTCGGAAATTCAAGATGAAAAATTGTGCACCCATGAAAACTTCAATGGCACCGGGTACTAAGTTACACTCCGATCCTACCGGAAAGGAAGTGGATCTTAAAACCTAAAGAGGAATGGTAGGTTTTTTGATATATCTGACTGCTACCAGGCCAGATATAATGTTTTCCACATTTTTTGTGCACGGTTTTAGTCCAAACCAAAAGAGTCTCATCTTATAGTTTTTAACCGTATAATTAGATGCTTGGAAAATACCACTGATCTTGGTTTATGGTACCCAAAAAAGTCTGGTTTTGAACTTACAGCTTACTCGGATGATGATCATGACCGAAGCATGCGGGATAGGAAGAGCATATCGAGTCACCTCCAATTATTGGGAGACAAGCTCGTTGGTTGGACATCAAAGAAGATGAACTGTATGTCCACATATACAGCTGAAATAGAGTACATTGCTGCTGCAAGTTTCTGCTCACAAGTGATGTGGATGCACACCCAGCTAAAGGACTACGGCTTCCATTACTCCAAGATACCTAGATACTGTGATTCGAAGAGCGCACTCACGTTATCAAGCAATCTTGTCCAACACACTGTTAGCCCTACTTATTTGAAATGTAAAAGTATTGTAAAATAAGACAAGTCCTTAGAATTAAAGGACCTCTACTGAGGATAGGTGTTGACTTTAGAGCTTCTGTTGAATGCTCTACACAGAGGAGCCAAACCTGAAGAGAAGTCTTGGACCACGGAGTCTTTGTGGTAGCCACCTATGTGCTACTCATGCTTTGAAGATCAACTTTGAACATCTTCTCTCGTAGCTCAAGTTAGCCTATGATGGAGTGCCACCTCAGCAAGAAGCGGTTACTGCACCTTTCTAGGTGGCATTACCTAATTCGTTCTAGGCTTGACTTTGTATAATATTCCCATATAAATAGGGACATTTTCTTTGTAGTTGATACGCTCAACAAATTACACACACACACACTTCACATTGTGAACATCACACAGTAGATAGAGAAAGAAAAGTGAGTCTGTGAGAATTCTACACACAGTTAGTAGGTGTTCTTGGTGTTCGTCCATGTAACTTATCATATTCTAATATAAATCACATGATGATGATGGCTCAATTCTTTTATTGTGTATGCTTTATCTTTTCTATCTAGTTGTTCATTATTTCTAGCTAGATTGATCAAGTTATTTTAAGCTTCTGCACCTTAATATGCTTTTCACTTGATTATTCAATATGAGTTAATTTAGGACAACACACACAAAGACCAAACACATAGATGTCTGGTATCACTTTATAAAAGACCATGTTTAAAGAGGTATGATAGAACTTTACTTTGTAAATAATAAACATCAGATTGCAGACCTCATTACGAAATCCTTGGACGAAAAACACTTTAACTATTTAATGTCCAAGCTAGGTATGCTTAATCTGAAATTTTAGAATTTGTATGACTTTGGCATAACTTTTCTTCAGTAAAATGGTACTTTTCCTTTATCACTCACAGTCTCTTCAATGTGTGACCAAGCTCATATTTTCATTTCACGACATTTTATTTATGCCTTGCTCATACCATTTTAAATTTCTATATTTTCATAGTTTATTTCTGTCTATTTGGTTTTTTCCTTGTATCCTTTTAATTTTATATTTAATTGCCTTTCATGATATCTGTGTGTTTGATGAGTGTTCATGCTAGCAGGGTGAGTAAAGTACATTTGAATATCTCAGTGTTATGGTTTCATCTGTCCAGGGGGAGCATCTCATAGTGTTTATCTTATATATGTTTTTATGTGAGCTCTACCTTTGTATGTGCACATTTTAAGGGGGATAATAGATGTAAAATCTTTTTCAAAGTCTGTGTACGAACCCTTAATGGTAAACTGATTTATCTTCTTTAATATGCACTGTTTAAGGGGGAGTAAAAGAACTTTTGGAAAATGTTTCTTCTGAAAGTCAGTTAAAAGTTGAACATCTTTTAACATTACAAAATATTTGATCTTAAATGCAAAATCATTTAAAAATGCCAAAATCTTTGAAAAAGTGACAAATTTGACTAAGTGTCAAAACTACCGCACAAGGCTTATGCGGTAGTTGTATATATCGCACAAGGCTTATGTCGTAGTTGTATATACCACACAAAGCTTTTCGGTACTTGAATTTACCGCACAAAGCTTGTACGGTACATTCATCTACCACACAAGGCTTATGCAATAGTTGTCCCGGTAAATGAAATTTCATATGTTGTAGTTAGCCCCAATTCTGATTGTAAAAGTATTGAAAATATTCCAAATTTTCCTCTAAAGACTTCCAGAGACTGTATTGAAGAAATCCAAGTCTACCTCTGAAGGCAGTTCATAGATAGACACTTCAACCGAGAAGATATCAGAGATAGCTTCACTAGAGGTCTACATCAGAGCTCTTAAGACATTCTCTCTGAGGATCTAGCTGAAGAAAACTAAAAGCGTTGACACAAGAACAGAAGAAATGTCACCAACGATAAGATTTACCTTTCTAGAATAGGTTACTATTCAAGCATGTCTTAAGCTTACCTTTTAGGTAAGACATTATTCAAGCATGCTTTTAGTGTCAGGAAAATACACTGTTCACTTTATGGTCCTATAAATAGGACGTGCATCCATTGCTCAAATTGTGCTTTTTCTTTACCAACTTGTAAAAGAACTATTTCTATATACTGAAAAGTATTTTAGAAGAGATATGTTTTAATTTGAGTATTTTAATCATGAAAGTTTCTCTCAAAACAATTATATTGAATGAATGAAATGAAATCAAGAGATATGTTTTGACAATCTGACAATGTATAGAAAGATCAAATATGAATGATCTATCATTAAAAGGTTAGGTCATGAAAAGTTTGATGTTGTCTATACGAATCAAATATAGACATTCTTGAAAGAAACGTTTTGAAAGAAATCACGCTAAACAAACTTTGGAATTCAAACGGGCTGTCTTACTGTTATCCCAGATAACAATGTAAATCAAACTATAACAATTGATTCCATTAATCTCACTTTTATTTCACAATCAAATCTCAAATACAAAGTACGCTCAACACATTTTCTCTCTCTAAAACTGAAATTCTTACAATATTATGATACAACTATACAAGCTACTAAACTCTTACAACACAATTACAACATTAACATTGACTTTTATTACATTGACATTGACTTTGATGCTTGAGAGTTGACTTCAGCTTTAACTTCAATCCTCAGTCTTCTATGATCTTGTATCCAACACATTTTATGCTTTAACAATCTCCACCTTTCGATTCAACATCATCTTCAAAAGATTTAGCAATTCAATCTTCTCTCTTTAAGATCAGTAAATGCAATCTCCCTCTTTTGTCAAAAATTTGATAACTCGGATCATCTTCAAAGCAAATTGTATTCTTCCCAAAGTTTGTCTTCAACAGAAAGTAACAATCTCCCCCAAAGATGGTAGAAATGCTCTTCAGCAATCTTCCCAAGATTATCTCAAACATCTTTAAGACTACAGAAAGAAATTATCTTCCGATTCAGCTGAGATTGCTTTAGCAAATTATATTCAAAGAAAATTTTTGTAAATTCAGCTCATCCTCAGAAATCTTTGAACTTTTTTAGCAAACTTTCTTTAACATCTTTCTTTCCAGCAATAACATTTCTGAATCATACATTTCTTGATACCATCTCCCCCTTTTTGATGAATGAGGCATGAAATCATCAAAACCTTCAACAAGAAATGTCATATACCAATCAGTTATGACCACCGATCTTTCATACTGAGCCACTGATTATCTGCTGATCCAAAGAATATATTCATCCGAATCTTTGCAAATTCAGACAAATTAATAGTGTAACACCTGAATCAACAAATGAATCAGTTAGAAGTGTCTGTCAGTAACACGAAGTCACTATATGTAACAAATACACATTGGAAAGGAGCTTTTGTTATGTTCACTCCCTCAGGGCTTCCATTCAATAATCGTAACACCACAAAGGAAATTTCTATGAACGTTATGACAAGAAAAACAAATTTCCTTGTGTGTTCGTGCATGTGTTCAAAAAAATTAAGCACATGATGATTGCTTTTATAAGGCTCAAAATTATGTAAACCATTGTGACAACAACAGTTAAACACATACTCAATGTGCATGATCGAAGTGCGAAGGTGGGGCAGACTTCCTTCTTTTTCAATATCCAGATTTTCCAAATGAAAATCAGATAGATTATACGTTGCGTCCTCTGGAAATATGAAACATTTTCTTTTTAAGAAGAAAATGAGTAGCTGGTGGGGTTATAATTAAGAGTTGGCATGGGTTAGTTGCCTGTTTCACTAATGTTCATGAAGAATTTTGAAACACTAGTAATGTGGTTGCTCGACTCAGAAAGTAGTTGGTGCAGAGTTTGATATTCTTTTACTCTGATCTCACACCCTCTTTCTTTTTAAATCATTGATTTCGCTTCTAACCGAACTCTCTTTTTCATTTTACCTCATCACTCAACCCACACTCAGTATTTGACTCTTCACACAATCGATCAATCAAGGATTAAATTCTTGGGTAGGAAACATTGGTTAACGTGAATCCATAGAAGTTTCAGTTAATCTCACACAATCAACCCATGTATTGTCCTAAAAGAACAATGTTGCTCAACTTGGTTTAACTTCTCAGTTAAAGCATAAATATACAAGTCAGATGTGTGTATGCTCAATGAGATAATCATGAAGATTTGAGCATTTGTAAACATTGAAGATATTTCAAAACAAGATAATTGAATGAATGAAATGAATACAAAACAACTTGTTTGAAAATCTGACATTGTATGCAAAAGATCAAATAAGAATGATATAACAATCAAGGCTTAGGTCAAGAATAACGGATATTGTCTATACAAACCAAAAATATAGACATTCTTGACAGAACGTTTCGAAATGAAATCAAGCTCAAAATTCATTGAAATACAATCGGGGTGTCTTACCATCGAAAATTTGTTTCAATTTAGAGACATGGTAAGAACAATTTCAACAAAAATAGTAAACCAGTGTGTGTGAATACTTGACAGTATATGGAAAAGATAATACACAAGTATTTATCTTTGGAAACACACTGTTTATAAACATTTCAGCTCATCAAATAGTGAAAACATTTAAAACCACATTTCCAAATTATGAAATCTATGTAAGAATCGGGAAATGGTTTGAACATTTAAGAAAAGGTTTTCTATGATAGAAAGTCGTCCTTCTTTCAACTATTTATGAGATTAAGAATAGAAATAAAGCTTGTCAATCTGTCTTAAATCTCATGAAGTCAAGCTTAAAGTCATAAAGACATGATCTTGTAAGCTTCCTCTCAATCTGCATCAGTCATAAAGTCCGTCAAAGTACAAAATTTATTCAAAACATTTATTGAAAATGAAAATGACATAAATCAGTAAAACTTTGAATGTCTAAGTTCTTATATGAGAAAATTAAATCTCTTTTCGTCGAGAGGCTTGGTAAAAAAATCAGCAAGCTGATAATCAGTGTTTACAAAATAAAGTTCTATTGTACCTTTTTCAACATTGTCTTTGATAAAATGACACCTTACATCGATGTGTTTTTTCTTTGTATGTTGCACAGGATTTGCTGATATGGCAATAGCGCTCTTCGAGTCACAATAAATCGGAATTTTGTCAAATTAGAAGCCATAGTCTTGAAGTTGTGTCCTCATCCACAATACTTGAGAGCAGCAACTGGAAGCAGCTACATACTTTACTTCAGTAGTTGAAGTGGATACACAAAGTTGTTTCTTTGACACCCAGCTTACGAGCTTGTCTCCAAGAAATTGATTATGACCCGATGTGCTCTTCCTGTCTAACATACATCCAACATGATCTGCATCTGAGTAAGCCGTCAGTTCAAAATCAGTATCTTTAGGATACCACGGACCAAGATCTGCAGTCCCTTTCAGATATCTAAAGATCCGTTCGACCGCGGACAAATGAGATTGTTTTGGGTTAGCCTGATATCTAGCGCATAAACTTGTTGAGAACATTATATCTGGCCTACTTGAAGTAAGGTACATCAAAGAACCTATCATACCTTTATTGGTCCTAACATCAACAGGTTTCCCGAAGGATCCATGCCGATCTTAGTTCCCAGTGCCATCGGGGTACCAATTGGTTTACAAATTTCCATTTTGAATTTTTGAAGAATATCAAAAATGTACGTAGCTTGATTTATAAAAATCCCCGTTGAAAATTGCTTGACTTATAATCTGAGAAAGAAAATCATCTCTCCCATCATACTTATCTGAAAACGTGACACCATAAGGTTAGAAAAGTTCTTACAGTACTTAGGATTTGTATAGCCAAATATAATGTCATCCACATATATTTGAATAAAAATGATATCGGATTTTTCTTTCTTAATGAATAAATTAGTATCGATGTTACCTTTACTGAAGCCTGACTTGACCAAAAACTTTAATAAAACTTCGTACCAGGCTCGAGGCGCTTGTTTAAGTCCATAACATGCTTTATCCAAGACGTATACATGATCTGGTTTATCTGGATTCACAAAGTCTTCTGGTTGTGTAACGTAGACTTCCTCCTTAAGTATGCCATTCAGAAAGGTTGTCTTCACGTCCATCTGGTAGACAGTGAAGTTTTTATGAGCATCATATGCAAGAAACATGCGAATTACTTCTATACGTGCTACTGGAGCGTAAGTCCCATCATAATCTATGCCTTCCTCTTACCGGTAGCCTTTGGCAACAAGTCTTTCTTTGTTTTGAATTACGATACTATCTTCATCCTTTTCGTTTTTGAATACGCATTTGGTGCCGATTATAGATTTACCTTCTGATTTTGTCACAAGTCTCTAGACCTTTAAGGCTTCAAACTGATTTAGCTCCTCTTGCATTTCAATCACCCAATCCGAATTAGCAAGAGCTTCAGATACTCGAGTAGGCTCTATCTTCCTGAGGAATGAATCATGCATAAACATATTCAAAGTTGCAGACCTAGTTTGCACCGGTAAATGTATATCTCCAATAATTTCGCTTAACAGGTGCTCTTTGGTCCATTTATGCTCATGAGGAAGTGGATTAGATGTAGATTGATAATATGTCTAATCTAAGTATCCAATATCATTATCATCTTGTTTAGCTTCTGTTGGGGGTACAGTTGAGGCTTCTTGATCAGAAGTTTCAGTTGGGATAGCTTGTTCAGTCTGTTGATGATTCATCACAGTGCAACCAACTGAAGTAGGAACTTTTGTTTCAACATTATCAGATGCAACTTCAACTGAAGGAGTATTTGATTGAAGTTGAGTTTCAATCTGAACTGGGGGAACTAGTTCAGTAGATACATCTGAAGGAGTTGGATGATTAGGCATTGAATCTTCTATCCTGTCAACTACAACAGATTTAGGAAGTTTAGAACCTAGAAACTCATCATATAAAAATTCAAATAACAAATCTAATTCAGATAAATGAGATGTAGATGTAGAAGCTTTATCTGAATTATTCTCAGTAGACACAGGTTCTGGACTGAATTGTCCAGAAGCTAAAACTCTTGTAATCACGGGTTCTGAACTGCTTTGTTTAGAAGTCACCTCCTCATCGAATGTTACGTTAATGTTTTCGATAACAGTCTTTGAGATCTTCATATATATCATATATGCAGCAGATGTCTGTGAATGTCCAATAAAAATTCCTTCTTCAGCCTTCGGTCCGAACTTATTTAAGTTCTCTCTGTCATTAAGCACAAAACACCTACATCCAAAGACATGACATATTTGATATTAGGTGTACGATTATTAATCAATGCATAAGGAGTTTTACCAAAACGTCAGTGAATAATAGAGCGATTCTGCGTATAACATGTAGTAGAGACAACTTCTGTCCACAGAAGTATAGGTAGATCTGACTGGCTGAGCATAGTGCGAGTAGCCTCGACTAGCATTCGATTGCGCCTTTCCACTACTCCATTCTGTTCGGCCGTCCTAGCATCAAAGAATTGATGCGTTGTCCCGACAGATTCAAGATAATCTCCAACAGTCTTGTTCTTAAACTCTGTGCTGTTATCCGTCCTTAGAAACTTAACTGTCTTCTGCTAGTTCACTTGGGTAGTCTTCAAACAGTTGATGAGTACTTCGGGCGTCTCATCTATTGTCCTTAGATACTTTACCCACGTGTAACGCGAATAATAGTCCACTATTACCAAAACATATTTCTTTCCTCCTGTGCTTTGAGTTCTCATCGGACCACAAAGATCCATATGCAAAAGTTCAAGTGGAGAACTAGTACTAGGTTCGGGTTTCGGCTTGTGAGTTTCCCTCTTCATTTTACCCTTTTCACATGCTGCACAAAGATGTTCTTTTTCATATCTTAGCTCAGGAAGACCTTTCACCAATCTACCTTTGACCAATTTGTTCATATAACGAAAATTCAGGTGCGACAGCCTTCGGTGCCAAAGCCAACTTTGCTGCATCGAGGCTTTTGTCAGTAAGCAAACCTCTTTTTCAGTCTGGACCTTTGAAAGATTGATAGTATAGAGGTTGGATTTTCTAGTTCCGACCAAAATTTCGTTTCCATCTTCAGTACGCACAGAGAAACTTCTGGCTTTAAAGATCACCTCTAATCCTTTGTCATAGAACTAGCCAATGCTAAACATGTTGTACCCTAATCCTTCTACATAACTCACCTTCGTTATCGTCACTTTATCTTGAATTACGTCACCATATCCCAGAATTTGTGAAAATTGGTCATTGCCGAATCTTACATTTACACTGAATTTCTCTGTATAATTAGACAATAAAGCTTTCTTCCCAGTCATATGCTTGGAACACCGGTATCCAAGTACCACATATGACGGGTCTGCATAAGAGAAATCAGGGAATAACAGATTTAGGTACCCATTTAAAAACGAGTTCTTTCAGTTTAGCACAAGATTTTGGTATCCATTCATAAATGGACCCTCTGAACTTTTGAAAAACTTCTAAAACATATGGCTTGTAAGAACAAACATGATAATTTCCAAACCGATCATGAGAATATCGGTGAGAGACAAAATCATTCCGATTATAAGTAGAAGACTTAGTAGCAAACTGGGATAATTGGAGTAATTGCTTTATTGAATATCGCTTGTAAGGAATTACAAGGTTTTGTTTATTGGAAGCAACACTACCAACTACATCAGAAAAACTACTAGCAGATCTATTACAATCCGTATCAGGAGATGATTCAGAACTCTCATCGATCTTCCTTTTTGGTCGCCATTCCTTTCGTTCTTCAGATCTTTCCTTTTTCACTGAAGCATAAGATTTAGATCTGTTAGGAAAATCAGATTTTTGAGAATGTCTGTTCTTTTGCTTACCAGTGTTACTCCATTTCTGTGAGTGTTGTTTCTTTTGCTTCTTACCTTTAGAATAGTAATCAACATTCATAGAAACTGTGTCACCAACCTTAGTTGATGATTCACCAACTTCATGCACACTTGGTAAAACTTGACCATTAATGACAAAAGTAGAATGATCTGGAAGTTAAGAAATGAAATCAAATGTATCAATTTCATCCACACACCCTTCATCAGAAATTAAAAAATCATTTGCAGACGCAATTAAGTCATCAAAATCAAATTCAGATGTATGAGGTGCTTTAGAAGATGTAGAACACTCTTTAGATTCAACTTTGAAAACTGTGTTCTTTATAACAATTGAAAATACAACTTTTTCAAGGTCAACAATATTCTTTCATCAGATAAACATTTTCAATCTCGATTATTTTGCTTTCTAAAATGAGTGGAGGAACATAAATTTTAGCTTTTACAGGTTTTGC
The DNA here is from genome assembly GCA_954870635.1 of Arctium minus. Lineage (NCBI taxonomy): Eukaryota > Viridiplantae > Streptophyta > Magnoliopsida > Asterales > Asteraceae > Arctium > Arctium minus. The sequence goes on along the minus strand of OX941088.1, from coordinate 59,468,063 downwards.
CTCCAACTCTTTTGTTGAATAGCTTTCAAAATAATCATTTGAAGGAGACATTGGTTGATCTGAAATATAACTATCATTCAACTTTTGATAGCAGAATGGTAGTTCCATTTTCTTTAAATTTGTCTTTTCTCATCTTCTTTTGCATCTACCTCGTCAGATGATTTGGTAACAAATTTGGGTTTCAAATGAGTATATTTAGCAGCCGCAAGTAGAAAATCAAAATTATATAGAGCATGTTGTTTTCTGATAGATTTCTTTAGATAGTGTGGGTTTTCGTAACCAAGACCCCACTTCTCTCTAACATCATCTTTCTCATTCGGGGTGTTTAAAAAATGGTTTGATCTGTTTGACCTCGTGTATAAAGTTTGGCTTCCAAACCATTTACCTTTTTTGTTAAGCTCTTGTTTTCTACCTGCAATTTGTGAGCTTTTAGAACACATTCTTGCTTTTCAAAAACAGACTTAGATAGTTTAGATTCAAAATCAGAAATCTTACTTTCAAAACAATGTTTTTCTTGTTTAAAATCAGAAACAGATTTTCGAAGATAATCAATTAAATCTTTGTTCCCAACATCTTTGTTAAGATCAAAGATCTTTTGATTTTTCTTTTCAACTCTGCTCCTTTCCTTTTTCAGTTTATTTTGAAGATCTTGAAGTTCGACCATCATAGCTTCCATTTTTGTCATGAAATCAGATTTGGAAAGATTAAGTACCTCATCAGCAATCTCTTCATCAATATCATCATACTTCACTATGTGAGCTGACTCTTCTCTGTCCTCTTCATCTGAATGATCTAACCAAAATTCGTCTTCAGCCACCAAAGCCTGACCAGCTTCTTGTTGCTTAGCCAAAATCATCTTGTTCTTATAATACTCTGAATTTCTGACTTTGAGCTTTCGACAGTCCTTTGCATAGTGACCAACCTTACCACAATTATAGCATTTGATAAGGTTGTTTGTTTTCTTCTCAGCACCAGTATAGTCATTCAGATATTTCTTCTTCTCATCCGGCTTTCTTTCCACATAGCGGTTTTCCTCTTCAAATCATTTTCCTTCAACTCGTTCCCAATGTTCACGATTCTTTGAACCAGACGTAGAATACCTCTGTGAGTTTGAACCCGGTTGCTTGTAGAATTTCTTCTGAAATGCACGGGCCAGTTGAAAATTGAAGGTTCCACATACCAGCGATTCGTTAAGAAAATGTTGAAGGATCGACTCGGAGATGCCATGGAAGTGTACATTGATGACATGTTCGTCAAGTCACGACATGCTATCGACCACATCGAACATTTACGCCAATCGTTCGATATTCTCAGGAAATATCACATGAAGATGAATCCAACAAAGTGCTCTTTTGGAGTAAGCGCTAGGAAATTTTTGGGATATATGGTGACTCGACGTGGGATCGAAGCTAATCCTAATCAGATTAAAGCCATAGTCGAGATCTCATGGCCAAGAAACTTCAAAAAAGTCCAAAGTTCAACCGGTCGTGTGCCAGCCTTGAATAGGTTAATCTCATGATCGTCAAACAAATGCCATTTATTTTACAATATCCTGCGAAAGAACAAAGGCTTCTAGTGGATCGACGACCACGAGAAAGCATTGTAGAAATTAAAAGAGTACATGGCGTCACCTCCACTGTTATTGAAACCAAAGGACAATGAGGTCTTGCAACTTTACCTGGCCGTTAGCCTCAACGCGGTAAGTGCGGTCCTGGTAAGAGAGGATGACAAACAACAACTCCCTATCTACTATGTAAGTAAATCTCTACTTGATGCCGAGACCAGGTATTCATCGATGGAAAAATTATTACTATCGTTAGTTACAACTGTTAAAAAGCTACGACATTACTTCGAGTCGCATCCTATAACTGTTGTTACTAACTTTCCACTTAAGTCTGTTTTGAGAAAACCAGAATTGACAGATCATCTAGCGAAATGGAGCATATATCTCAGCAGTTACGACATCGATTTCAAACCCAGGATTGCGATCAAATTGCAAGTCCTAGCAGACTTCGTTGCTGACTTTAATCCTGAACTAGAGAAAAAAAGTACAAAACAAGGTTTATTCTGTGGCAACTCATGACGACAAACCGTTGACTCTATCTATCGATGGGTCGTCCAATGCTAGAGGCACAGGACTGGGCGTTGTCTTACAGTCGCCAAAGGGGAGGCAAGAATGTATACTCCATACGATACGAATTCAAAGAAATGAACAATGAAGCAAAGTATGAAGCCTTGATCGTAGGAATGAAGATGGCACTCGAATTGGGGGCAAAAGGGTTGCACGTCAAAAGCGACTCCCTCCTCGTCGTGAACCAAATGAATGGCGGCAAAAGACTCGAAGATGACATCATATCTCACAATAGCCAAAGCAAAATCAGAAAATTTCAAGTCATTTTTGATCGAACAAATCCCGAGAGATCAAAATACTCAAGCTGATGCCTTAGCCAACCTTGGATCAGCACTTAGCATACCTCTGTTTGACACAATACCCATGATACATCTCGCGACATCATCCATTGATCACGACGACATTGTCCAGATAAATAGTGAAGAAGAAGATTGGTCAAGTGACATAATGAGCTACTTAATGCACGACCGACTTCCTAAGGATAGGATGGAAGCTCGGAAGATCAGATTCAAGGCATCTAGATATGTAGTGATACAAGGCAAGCTCTATCGCCGATTATCCACATGACTCAACCTACGATGTGTCACTAGGAAAACACAAGTCCAAAACATCTTGAAAGAAATGCATGACAAAGAGTTGGGCAATCACTCGAGCGGTTATAGTCTAGCCAATCGAATATCACGACAAGGCTACTATTGACCGACACTATGACAAAACTCCATCAGGTATGTACAAAGTTGTGATGCATGCCAACGACATTCAGGTACGACGCATAAACCATATGAACCTTTACACTCGACATTAATTTATTGACCCTTCATGAGGTAGGGAATGGATATCATCGATAAGTTACCACCTGCCCCCAGGGAAAAGGTATTTCTGCTCGTACTTACAGATTATTACTCTAAATGGATAGAAGCAACCGCTTTTTCCCAAGTCCGGGACAAAGAGGTTATATCTTTTATCCAGACTAACATTATATGCAGACTTAAGATACCATCCGAGATTGTCTGCTACAATGGATTCCAGTTTATAAGTGAAAGAACTCAGCAATTTTGTGGGGATCATAATATAAAACTCACGACTTCATCGCCATGATACCTCAGTCAAACGAACTTGCAGAATCGAGCAATAAGCCTATTATCAACTCGATCAAGAAGAGATTGAAAGCAGCAAAAGAAAAATGGGTTGAAGAACTTCCTTCAGTCCTGTGGGCAAATCATACGACTCCACGTATATCCACGGGACAAACTCCATTTTCCTTGGTCTACGGTTGTGAGGCTGTTATACCCGTCGAGGTCTAATTACCAACGTAACTCAGTCGACCATAACCTGGTCGACCTAAGTTACGATCTTGATCCCCTTAAGGAAATGAGAGAATCAACATTGATTCGAATGGCGTCTCAAAAACAATCATTCGAATGTCATTTCAACAAAAACATAAAGACCAAAGTCTTTCAAGAAGGCAACCACATCTTACGTCGAGAAAATCAAAACACTCAAGAGTCAAATGCAGGTAACATTTCCATTAAGTGGGAAGGACCATATCCTATATCTAAAGTCGTAGGCAAAGGTGCCTATAGCCTATAGGCTCCAAACCCTCGATGACTAGGATATCCCTTGTAGTTGAATGCAACACATCTTAAGAGGTATTTTCTTTTTCTAAGTCCATTGTTCTTTTTCATTACAATTATTCCTCAGAACCAATCCTGACTTAAGCATCGGAGGGTCGTTGGTTAGCCAACGACCAACCTCTAACATTGTTTCCTCGCAGGATCGCACGATATAAGACTGTAAGTCTTTTACACGACTTGGTCTTAAGAAAACTCCAAGAATCATAATCTAAGTTTAACTTAGCACAATTTTCACTATAAACGAATGCCTTAGTCGCAAGAATTTTTGAATTGAACTACTTGGATTGCCTTAGTCGCAAGAATTTTTGAATTGAACTACTTGGATTGCCTTAGTCGCAAGTATCCTTGGGTGAAATTGTTTGAAGTGTCTCAATCGCAAGTATCCTTAGATTATTTATATTGAGTTAATCTCAAGTATCCTTGGGTTTAAGGATTGTTTATTCGTACGACTCACAGGTTTTAAATTATGTCGACTTATATCTTTTATGTCGTTTATATTGCTTATGTTACATTACTCGACGAGGTAAGATAAAAAACCATTTATTTTAAACAACCAAAATTAAATGGTTACACAAGGAAGACTCGACCACCAATGGTCGACTATATAAAAACTAAAAGCAATTAAAGATAAAAAGATAAAAAAAAATCAATATGGAGGAGCATTTTCTGTCAGCTGCGACGTGGAAGCATCACCCGCTCGAGCTTCATCGACCTTGTCCTCCTACTCGACCTCGACTACCTCGACATCTCTTTAATCTTCAAAGTCCAGGTACTTTTCATTCCCGATCTCTTCTAGATAGAGCTTTAGGTCTTCTTCGACATTGGCAAATGGATTCTTCCCAGCCAAGTGACACCTCATGATCGCCGCCTTACCATAAAGGAGAGACCTACGATGTTAGATCCCACGTCGTCGAGCGTCATCCCCTTGAATCGCTCCCTGAATGTCGGGAGATGATATCTCCATAGATGACGAAATATCCTCGACCTGTCAAGAACATCATCTGCCATAAAGTCTGATAGCAACGTGAAGTTGACTGTCTGGACTTCTGCAGGTCCTTTCCCCTTGTCGGCCGCTTGGGGGTTGGATCTAGAGGCCTCTATTGCCTGTACTTTCTCTGGTGGAGGTCGCTCCACACCTGGTTCCTCTAGAGACTCCACCACCGGAGGCGCTACGCTGATGAGGATCGCTTCAATCACGTCCCCCTTTACCCTCTCAAAGGTGGCGACCTTAGATACGTTGCCACACTTCGACAACGGTTCCTCGGAATCCCCATCCTTGTCCTCTTGGGCATGCTCAACCCAGCGGCCGAGATTCCCTTTCTTTTGTCACGACCCTTCTAGGCCAACTCCAGCTGGGCCCTCCTCTAGTCGGCCACAGTAGATGTCTTCGCAGGTGAACCTCCTGAAAACACAAGAAACACATGATGAGTTAATATAAAAAAGTTTAGAAGGAAAGGTAAAACAAGATCGAGGTAAAAGGACATTACCTGCCATCTCTTCCACTTCTTCCTTATCTTCTTGTTCTCCTTCCTCCTCTTTCTTATCTTCCTCGACCTCCTCGACCGCGACCTCAGATGATTCAACGATAGTCACGTCGTCGTTGCCATTTGTCGTTTGTCGAGAGAAAAACAATCGCTCTTCCTGTCTATAACCCACAAATCGAGTGATCTTGTACACCGAATCGCTATTTGGCTGTACTTCTTCGAACTTGATGGATGAAATATGTGGGACCCACAATTGGTATCAGAGCCTGATTAAGATCAAAATCAAGTTTTTCATAAAACGACTCTGTGTTCTTCAAGAAAAAATCGTTTTCGAGTGTTAAAGTGTTATAGGTGTTAAAATCGATCAAGTTGTGATCGATTAGGTTACTAGATAGAGTTGTGAGTGTTTAATTTCAGTATAAAGCTTAAATCGAGTTCCATTTTGGTGATTTAGTGGTCTGAAAGTCGAGTTGAAAAAGTCACAGTGCCATCGATTTTATTTACAAAAAGTGATTTTTATAGAGATCGAGTGGTCACATTCAGTTCTAGAAGTGTTTCTAGACATATTGGTAGCATTTGGGTATGTTAATCTTGGAAAAACAGGTTGAAAAGTCGAAATTCTCGAAGTACAGACGAACTTGCGCAAACCAGAAGACGAACATACGGAAAGTCCAACTTTGCGCATCCAACCTGAAACGCAAACCCAACTTTGCGCAACCCTCCTAATACGCAAAGCTCGGTTTTCGCAACTCACTCAACACACAAACCTCAGTTCAATTGATCACACTCTTCACGAAAAGCCAAGTCAAGTTTGCGCAACCCTCTCGAAACGCAAAACTCAACTTTGCGCATCCCACGTGAAACGCAAACTCAACTTTGCGCAACCCACGTGAAACGCAAAACTCAACTTTGCGCATCCCACGTGAAACGCAAACTCAACTTTGCGGATCCCACGTGAAACACAAACTCAACTTTGCGCATCCCACGTGAAACGCAAACTCCATTTTGTGCACGCAAACCTTGATACGCAAACCTCTCTGGTCCAATCCAGACTTAGAATATTTTTGTTGAGAAATTTTCAAAACTGTAATAGGGTCTTTAAAAGTCATAAAACTTTTCTCTAGGGGCACTGCCCCTAGACCCCCGTGCTAAGTCTGCCTAGGGGGACAAAATTTCTTGTGTGATCAAATTTTATCTGTTTTTAATTTGCATTAACGATCATATCTGTCAATTTTTCTCTTAATCAATACAAGATGACCTCAAGAGAAGCTTTAGCTATCGGAACCGACACGAATCCACCTGTACTCTTCAGAGGAGAGTATGATTAGTGGAATGATCGGTTCATGGACTTCATTGAAAGACATGATCTGGGTATATTCATTAGAAAATCTCTGAGTGAAGGGAGTATGACAGCTCCAAGGACAATGTGTTATACTACAAAGAAGAATGGAGAAAGAGTAGATCTAGATTGTCCATTACCACTTCGTATGTACTCAGACGAGCAATGAAAGAGATATGACGTTGACAACTTAGCTTTATCTTTCCTACTAAATGGAATGTCTGAGGAGATTTCAAAATGAGATTGCAAATAGACTAAAGGTTTTGGAGACTAAAGGAAAGCTGTTATGGGAACATATTGAGAAGCTGATGAGAGGATCAACAGTGTCATCAAGACTTAAGGTTTTGGAAGCTGAGAACTCTGAGCTTCAAAAGAAAATATCAGATTTTGAAAAGAAGTTCTCAGATCTGTCAAAGAAAATTGGTGAAGAGAAGAAGACTCTCGAACTTAAATGTTTAATGCTTTCTCAAAAAGTTGAAGACTTTGAGAAAGTAATCATATTGGAAAGAGATCAGTTTGCCAAAGAGAGGAAGGAAAATGATAAGAAGGGTGCTAAGAAGGGATTCGAAGAAGAAAGAAGCATCCTTGAAGCTTCTATTAGGAAGCTTAATGCAAAGCTATCTGAATTGTCTAAATTTGCCCTGGCAGAGAAGAAAAAGAAGTCTGCATTTGAGAAGAAGATTGATCTCATTATCAAAGAACGAGACAGTTATTTTTCAAAGGTAAAAGAGCTTCAAGATATTATTTCAAATACGGTGGTGGTGACCGAGCGAACGACTCCAGAGTCAAAAATCCACTCACCTAGAAATAATTCAGTTGGTTCTAACAAACCAGCTGCAAGCTCACATCAGAAAACTGCTCTATTCAGAAGGTCAGTTAAATCTTCTAATCAGATTCATTCTACTAATCTTTTCTATGACAGGAATAAATATTTTTCAGGTACACATCAAAGAAGGAGAAGAAGCTTCCAGGAAGAAGCTGAACTGGTCTGGAACAGGAAACCAGTTAAAGAAGAGCTGAAATGTAAAAACTCATGTATACATACGCCGATTGCCAAGAAGAACAATGCGCAGAAAGGTAAACCTGATTTTGTTTACTCAAGAGGTAAATTAATCAGTTTGTCAGGTAGAAAATTCTATTGTTCTTATTGTCGTACACATGATCCTGTTCACAAGAAGAGTGACCATTACTGGTATGGTTCTTATTCCGTTACCCCCATACGAACTGCAACTAACACTCATGGACCCAAATACCAGTGGGCACCTAAACCTGTTAAATCTGTGTTGCAGGCACCTACTGTCAAGGGGGAGTAGGAGATCTAAAGGCTTTTGAACACAACAGTTCAAGATCCGCACTTCAAAGATCTAAAGACCTTACTCCGTGCTGAAAATGAAATTGTACTCCGATACTAAAATGAGGAAATCAACCTTCAAGGGGAAGTACATACTTTTCTGAAATTTTATGCATATCTTTTACAACTGATAATGTACTAATGCATAATTTCAGGGGGAGTAAAAAGGTGACGACTTCTGATTATTTCTGATCAAAACTCGTACTTTAAAAAGTTTTACTGCTTTTTGTCTTTTCAATTTAAGTGAATAAATTTTACTTTGACTTAAGACTTTTGCAGAAATTTGAGAGAAGCTTAAAAGTTCATATGTTTATGACTTTACGCTTATCTTCATGAGATGTAAGATCGCACGTAAATTTACAATCCTTCATCTTAATCTCATATATGGTTGAAAGAAGGACAACATTCAATCATTGGAAATATTGTTTTTAATGTTCAAACCACTTCCCGATTTTTCAACAGATTTTATATTTTGGGAGTGTATTTTTAAATGTTTTCATGATCTAAATTGTGCTTTAACTGAAATGGTTAAACCAATCTGAGCATCACGTGCATCATAGGAAAACAAGAATCATTGTGCTAGGAATTAACACAACTTCTATGGAATCACATTAACCAGTGATTTCTACCCATGAAGTTAAATCCTTAGTGTTTGAGTGTGCAAAGCGAAAAGAAATGAGTGTGATTAGAGAAAGCAAAACGTTTAAAAGAAAGAGCGTGTCAGAACAGAGTTAAAAGAATATCACAACTCTGCACCAACTTTTTCTGAGCCGGGTAGCCACATTACTAGTGTTTCACAATTCTTTGGTGAACATTATTGAAACAGGCAACTAACCCATGCCAACTCTTGATCAAACCTCACCATCTACTCATTTTCTTCTCAAATAGAAAGTGTTTCACATTTTTAAGGGGATGCAACACATTTTCTATCTGATTTTCATTTGGAAAATCTGGATATTGAAAAGAAGGAAGTCTGCCCCACCTTCGCACTTCAATCATTCACATTGAGTCTGTGTTTAACTTACTGTTGTCTCCGTGGTTTACACAATTTTGAGCCTATAAGCGATCATCAAGTGCTTAATTCTTTCTATCACAAGCACAAACACACAAGGAATTTGTTTCTTTGTCATAACGTTTATATAAATTTACCTTTGTGGTGTTTCGATGATTAAATGGAAGCCCTGGGGGAGTCAACATCAAACAACTCCTTTCCAATGTGTATTTGTTACACACAGTGACTTAGTCTTACTGACAGGCATTCTAACTGATTCATTAGTTGATTCAGGTGTTACACGACTATTTTATCTAGATTTGCAAAGATCTGGATGAATATCTTGTGAATTGACGAAACAGAGGCTGTAACCGCAAGATAGACATTTCTTACAAATAATTTTGATGAAGTCGTTGCACTTAACATCAAAAAGGGGGAGAATGACTAGACAAGAAATGGCAAAGATCACATGTTTCAAGAATCACTTCCAAGATTGAAATCTTCAAAAGCAAGTATTCTGAAGACATGCTGATTTCAGAGCTAGAGAAAGAGATTGCATCTTCTGAGCTGAACAAGAAGACTGAATTGCTAAAATCATTTTCGTAATGATCTTGATCCAAAGGGGGAGATTGTTAGATCACATATCTATTGGATTCAAGATCATCCAAACTGAAGATCACAATCTGAAGCTAAAGCCGAAACGTCGACTCTCGATATTAAAGTCTATGTCGTTTGTAATAAATGTCAATGTAATTGTTTGTTATTGTAATAGTTAAGTTAATATCTAGTTAGTTAGTTATTAGTTTGGTTAGTTTATTATAGTTAGTTATTAGTTAGATATAATATCTATGTGTTAGATATTATTTAGATATAATAGTTTTATATTGCAACTTGTTGTTGCAAGTTGTTGGTTGATAGAGTGTCTTAGAAGCTAGAGATATTATCTGATATCTCAACAACTCTCTCAGATTAGACAAAAAAAAGATCACATACAAACACACACTAAAAGGTGTAAAAGAGAGAAAACATAGAGAACACAAATAGCTTGAATCGATCAACCTTGTAACCTTTTGTTATAATCAATACAGGTTGGTAATCTTTATGTGTTGTTAATCTAAGAACTTGATATAGTATTGTTGGACCCACAAAATAAAAAACAAACGAAAAACATTAGATACAAATCGAGTAGCTACGGAAAAATGTACGACAGAGATAGAATTAAGGAAACTCTTACTCGACGTATTCTAATAAGGTTCTAAAGCAACCACTGTCTAGACCCAGTGAGGCCATACACACAAGTGTGTATCTCGTCTTCCACTTATAGTCATGGAACGCAGTGTTAAGCACCAAGGTGTGTTCACCTTAGTACTTAGAGAAAAGGCTGTAATGGCGGAAACCATCCACCTTCACCTGGTTTGTCGTGAGGAGATCGTTCACATCGAAAGGCGACCCTCACTCTGCCGTTAGTCGCTCAAAAACTGAGACGACTCTCCAGAATTGGGGCATAAGCTTCCCCGGCGCAAGGTTTAACGTGAGCATGAACAACCTCGACAGCGGCGAATAGGGCCACATGAACCTTATCTTGAAGGGATACTCGTATATGACGAATTATCCCTACAAACACATGTTAGGACTGTTAATGCAAAAAATCGTCCTTTAGAAGATTTAAGGTCGTTGTGGAGCTTTATCTAACTAAAGAAAGTAACCAGGAGACAAGTCGTGCGATAATAACAGAAATTAAGAGACAAGAGATTTGGTGACGCAGAAAAATATCAACGATGAAAAAACCGTGGACGACTAATAGAAGTCGTCGAGCACTATGATCGCCAAACAGGGGAGACATCCTTATGTATTACATAGTTTTACACGATGAATAGTACAAACAGGTATGAACTAGTAATAAGTATGGACTGCGCATGAAACACTTCTGTCATGTGTATTATACTGTTGTCGTGTGTATAATACTATTATCGTGTATTCCCAAGAAGAGAGCTTGTGAGGATTCTTTTTGTAACTTGTAATATCGGAATTCAGGTGGTGTAGATGTAGTTGTAGGCGTATATTTATAGTCTCTGATCTTTATAAATGTGTCATTGATTCTCGGTGTAATAGTTGAAATTGTTTTAATGACCTTGATGTCCTTTGTCAGTTATATCCGTTGGTTTTTATAAGCATTGAACCTGCATTAAAGGAAAAAGAGAAGAACGTTGGGTTGTATATTAGTATAATCGTGGTGATCTTGCGACGGTCGTATAATTAATACTCGACTGACGTCCAAAATAATGTTGACGAATGTTATAGATATATTGGGTCGACGAGACCATATCTTAATACAAGACAAGTCATGTGTAATGTGCCTTAAATGTTACTCGTAGTGGTCGTGGATTTTTTACCCAAACAGTTTGCCCCCAAAATTTAAAATTAAGCGGCAATTTTTAACTTTAAATTTTAAGTTTATCGATAATTTCGGTGGTCGCCATGTGTCATTCGGTGAGTGGCTCATGGTCGTGGTAGAACCGAATCGATTTGTTTCTAACTAGCGCCATGATTATTTAACTTACAAGTGTGATGTCATGGAAGTGTGGGAAACACGCGTGACAATTAGGTGTGACAGGTGTCGAAAATCTAGCGACACTCATGAAGAGTCGATCGACAGGTGTCGATCATAGAGCGATTATGCTTGATATGGTTTTCGCGTATAAATAGGTGTTAATCAAAGAAGGTTTCCTTTTACGCTTTCATTGTTTTTAGAGAGATATTTTCTAGAAGTTCTTTGCCAAAACTCACAAAATCCCTGTTCGTTTTATCTTTTGATCGAGGTTTAGAGCAGCTATATAAGGTACGATTTCCATCAGCTTTTTACATGCGATTTAAGACCCATGCTAGGAATCATAGAAGGAACTGGGATATCTTAGGTTTGAGTGAGCTAAAAGTAAGTTTGATAGGTCTAGCTATGTCGAGCGAATCGGCGAGTTCGATCCAACGTCAGGACGATCTTGACGATCTTAGGCGCTTAGCGCATATCCCTGCTAGTGTCGTTATAAATTATTCGGGTCAGGTTCGTCTTGACATGTGCCGGGAGGGGTATTTCATTATATACGAATATCCCTTCAAGATAGGGTTCAAGTGGCCTAATCGCCATTATCAAAGTTGTTTATGCACACATTCAGCCTTTCTCCGGGGCAACTTATACCCCAATTACTTAGAGTCATCTCTGTTTTTGAGCGACTGACGGGGGATTGGGGGTTGTCATTCAACGTGAATGACCTCCTCACAGCGTACGTTGTCAAGGTGGACGGATTCCAAGTATCGAGGTGATCGCACTCTGGTACTTAACATTGCGGTTAACGACCGTGGGTGGAAAACAAGGTACGCATTCGTGCGTACGGTATCATTGGGTCTAGACAGTAATATGCCCGAGATGTTTTGGAACACTTCGAGTGAGTGTTTTCCTTAGTTTTCCTTTTCTCATATATTTTTTGTGTTTGATCGAGTCGAATCAGACTTTTTGCTTTTGATTTCAGTTCTTAAGTTCGACGAGGTACAACCGAATAGTGATTCGGTGTATAAGATGACCCGCTTCTTAGGGTATAGCTTGGTCGAGCGATCATACACCCCTCATCAATCGACAGGCGATGATGACGAAGTGACCATCGTCGAACCATCTGAGGTCGAGGAGGACAAAGAGGAGGAGAAGGAGGAAGAAGGAGAAGAAGAGAGAGAAGAGGAGATGGAAGGTAACACGTTTTACCAATGATGTTTTCTTTGACTCTCTTTATCTTAACTTGTCATAACTAACGTCGTTTTTGGTGTATTTCTTAGACGGTTCTCCTGTAAAGATACTCACTGTGGCCGATCGAAGAAAGGCCCAACTGAAGTTGGCCCAAAAGGGTCGTGACAAGAGGAAGTCGATTGCGACTACTGGGTCGGGTCTTCCAAAACATACAAGAATGATGATTCCGAGGGAACTGTCGTCAAAAGTTGGAGACGCGTCTAAGGTCTCCACCTCTGAGAAGGCGAAGGGGGACGCCATCGAGGCAATCCTTATTAACATGGCGCCTCCGGTGGTGGAGTCCCCAGAGGAACTGGGTGTCGAGTGACCTCCACCGGAGAAGGTTCAGGCAACAAAGGCCTCCGGCTCCAACCCCTAATCGGTTGATAAGGGGAAGGGACCTGTAGAAGTCCAGACGGTCTACTTCACGTTTCCGTATGACTTCATGGCAGACGACGTCCTTGATAGGGCAAAGATATTTCCCCATCTAGGAAAGTATCAACTCTCATACTTTAAGGAGAAGTTCAAAGTGATCACGATCGACGGCGTGGGGTTAACTTTTCTGTTTTTTTTGGATTCTAATGTCATGTGTTGTGTGTTGCAGACGTTCCAGGCTTCTATAGGTCTCTACAAGAAGATGGAGAGGATCTGGTGAGCCGTGCTGCTTTCTCTCGACAGATAGAAAGCGGCGTTGGAGAGGGAGGGGGCTGCTTTAGATCGAGAAAGGGAGGCCAAATCCCAGGTGGAGTCCCTGATTGTGAGGGTTCAGGAATCTCACAATGTCTTGGAGGTCTCCGGTCTCCAGACGACCGATATACAGACACATCTTCACGTGTCCTGCAAGATCCTGAAGGGGACCCGGGAGGAGCTTGAGAGGGACCAGGTGTCCTTGGTCGCAAATAAAAAAGAGCCCAAGCACATCAAAGATCGATAGGCCAAGTAAAAGGACATGATCGAGGAGCTGGAGGAAGAGTTGAAGGCCGGAGAGGCTTTCATTCGGTGGACGACGAAGGCGGTCATTATGAGGAGTCACCTGGCTGGGAAGAATTATGATCCCAGATTCTAGCTCACAATAGATTTAGAGAACACTTTTTATTGTTTAACGATCAATCGCACAACCTAAATCAATCCATATCCCTATTTAGTGCATATTACAATAAGCTATGTGTTCGTGTGTTTCTAAGGTGTTCTTCCCAATATTGTGCGTATGTTTTCTTTATATCAAAACTACATTATGACCTGCTATTTATATGGTCAACATGACCTTAGCACATGGTCAACACTTTATACTATTTACAATGTACACCTACACACTTTACAACAATTACAATACAGATTCTCCTTTTAATCTTGAATACAATTTAACTCTAACAATCTCCCCCTTTGGATTGAAGATTAAATTTTTTTTGAGATTAATCTTCAGGTCTTCTCTCTTCAGACAAATCTTCAAGAATGAAAGTTTAACAACTTTGACATCTTCAAATCTTTGAAGCTTTGATTATCCTTTCATAGCACTTTTAACAATCTTCCCTTTTGATTACTAATTGCTTTTGACAATCTCTACAAAACATTGAAGTCTTCAAACCTTTAACACTTTGTAATCTCTCCCTTTAAGTAAAAATGCAATTTCAGATAAGCTCGACAACTTAAGAATCTTCAGACTTTACTTTGAAACAATTCTTCACTTTAATTTTCTGACTTCTACTTCTTCCCCTTCATCACATTCAACCATTTGACTTTAATTTCTCATCCTTGTATTCTCCCCCTTTGTAACATCTTGCTTGACTTTTGCTTTAAAATGGATCTGACATTGAAATCTTGAACTCTCTCCCCCTTTTTGATGAATTTTGAGAATCAGAATCATCAAAACATTTCAAGGTCATTTTTGTCAATGAAATCATCTCCCCCAAAGAACAATTTAAGCGCAGTCTTCATGAACAATCTCCCCCATGTAGGAAAATAGACAATCTCCCCTAATCTGATATGATAAAATGTATCTACCGTCAATTCATAAATGTATTCATCCGAATCTTTTCAAATTCAGAAAAATTAAGAATGGTTACTCTGAATCAACATATGAAACAGTTAAAATGCCTGTCAGTAACACAAAGTTACTGAGTACAACGAATATATTATATAAGGAGCTTGTGTGATGTTCACTCCCCAGGACTTTCATTCAATCATCGAAAAACACAAGGTTAATCTATGAACGTTCTGACAGAAAAATGAATTTTCTGTCTGTCCGTGCTTGTGTATGAAAGAATTAAGCATAATGATTGCTTTGATAAGGTTCAAAATATGTAAACTATTGACACAACAACAGTAATACACAGACTCAATGTGCATGAGAAAGGGTCGAAGGTGGGGCAACTTTCCTTCTTTTTCAATATTCGAGTCTTCCAAATGAAGATCAAATAGATTATATGATGCTTCCCCTTGAAAATGAAACATTCTTTTATTGAGAAAAGAATGAGTAGCAAGTGGGGTTATATGCAAGAGTTGGCATGGGCTAGGTGCCTTTTTCAATGAAGGTCAGGAAGAAGTGTGAACCAACAAATTTTGTGGCAACCCGACTCAAAAAAAGTATGGTGCAGAGTTTATTATTCTTTTACTCTGATCTTTCACCCTTTTTCTTTTAAACATTTGAGCTCACATCTAACCAGTCTCTCTTTTTCATTTTACCTGAGCACACTCCTACTCTAAATTTTTGACCCATCTCCCCTCAATCACTGAAGGATTACTTCTCGGGTACGAAACGTTGGTTAGAGTGAATCCATGGAAGTCTTTTAAGCACTCACACTGAATCCCATGTATTTTGTTCTAAAAGAATATGTTGCTCAACAGTTTATGTTTACAGTTAAGCACAAGATATCATTATCAGAAAATGTATGCTAATTAAAGATAAGAATGAGATTTGAGCAATTTGTACATTTAAGATTTCTCAAAACTTTGAACATTTACGATCATTCTATTTCATTGTTTTAAGAATCTGAAAATGATTTAATAAGATCAAATATCATGAAGAAAAATGTAATGGGGTATCAAATAACGAAAGTTGTTTATATGAATGACATATAAACATATTATCAATGAAAACACATTTAAAGTAGAAATGATGTTTGATCTCAAACAACATTGAATTTCAAACGGGAGTATTACCATCGAAAGATTTATCTTTTGAGACATGGTAATAACAAAGTCAAAAAGAATGTACTGAACCGATATGTGTAAGAATAATTGATACTATATAGACAAGATAATACACAAGTATTGATCTTTCGGAAACATACGGTCAAATAATCATCAAAGTATCCAAAAACATTTAAAAGCACACTTCTCAATTCATGAAAACAGTTTAAAAATAGGAAGTGGTTTGAACATTTAAAAAATCATTTTTCACACTTGAAAGTTGTTCTTCTTTCAAAGTTTGGTAGAGTTTGAGATTCAGAAAAATATACATATAGTATGGAAAACTCAACTCCCCCTAAAATGAATATTATATTGTAAGCATCCTTTGAAAAAACATCAGATACTCCCCCTACGTATCTGTAAAAGGTCAATTCATTAGAAAAATATGACAGTTAAAGTATAAGTAACTTTTATTATCTCCCCGTTAAAGATATAAAAGTTAAAATTTCATAAACTCCCTCTCAAAGTAAAAACTCCTTTTGAACGATGTTATCTAATAATCATTCTGATGAAGAAAAACTTTTGAGAATGGGTTCTGAACTTAGTTATCCAGAATCCATTTGTACATATTCTCCAGTGAGAATAGTAACTCTCCATCTTTATCATTGATGACCGGGTTCTGATCTGTTGTAATCAGAAACCAATGTTCATTGGAGTATGAGTTCTGAACTATTGTATTTAGCAATCTACTTTGATCTTTTAGATACGAATTCTAAACTGTAGTATTTAGAAGCCATCATCGTTTAACATTGAGGATTGAGTCCTAAGCTGCTTTACTTAGAAGTCATTGTTCTTTCTCTCCTTAGTCTTTAGGTGCCTGCAACACAGATTTAGCTTTTGGTACCCACTGGTATTTGGGTCCTGGTTTGTTAGTTTCAGTTCTATTAGGAGAGATGTAGTAATAACCATACCAGTAATGCACATAATTGTTGCTAACAAAATCATTTGCACCATAGTAAGACAATTAATTTTCTTTTGTGCTAACTTGATCAATTGATTGACAGTATAAACAAGATCAGGTTTTCCAAAAGATTAACCTTTTGGAACATTGTTTTGTTTGTTCATTTGAGTTGTAGGAACAAATCACTTTGGATTCTCTTTCTCATCTTTCCTTCTCCAAACCATTTTCTGCTGAGACTTGTTCTTTCTGATGTTACCTGAACCATCAATAGATTGACATAGAAAATATTAGTATGACGAATCTGATCTTCTTGTTTTGACACAATATCATCTGAATCAACAAATAAAGGATTGTTAGAAACATTTGCAATAATTGAACTTGCAGCTGATTTGAATGAACATTCTGATGCAGTTGGATCATTCATGGGTGATTGAGCAATTGTATATGGACTTCTTTATGCTCTCAATTCATCCTTGAAAATGATTCCTTCAAGTTCTGTAATCTTGTTGGACAAACTGTTTCTTTCTTCAGACAATGTATCAAGCTTCTTCTGTAATTCAGACTTCGTCTTCTGTTCTTTCAATCCAGTTGTTGATAGTTCAGAAAGTTTTCTTGTCATCTTGTTTAACTTAGTCTCAAAAACTTTTATTTCTTCCTCAAAATCTTTCTCCACAAGTATTTTTATGAATAAACTAACATTCTTTTGTTCAACTTTCTTCTTCTCTTTCTTAAACTTATCTCTTTCCATAATGATAACTTTCTCAAAATCTGACACTTGTTGAGAAAGTTTTGTACATTTTAGTTCAACTATCTTCTTGTCTTCAAAAGATTTCCTTGAAAAGTCTGAAAACTTTTGTGCAAAAGCTTTTCTTTCTCTTTCAAAGTCTTCTCTTTCTTTCTTGAACTTCTTTTCATCTTAAGATATTTGTTCTTTCAGTTCAGTAATCTTCTTTTGAAGCTCAACATTATCTCTTTCCAAATCCTTTCCTTTCTTTTCAATCTTCTTTATCTCCTCATGAGTTCTTTAGTTGTTTATCTCATTTGTGGCTTTTTCTTTCAACATATTTATTTCAACCTCAAGACTAAACACTTTGCCTCTTAACTGATTTCGTTCAGAAAAGATTTGCGAGTTTATCTTTTTTAGCCCATCACATGTCTCTCCAGCAATATTTGCTCTTCTTCTGAGATCATCAAGCTCTTTTTGCATTAATTTCTTCTTTGACCATGTAGAATTTGCATTAAGACCTTCAGACTTCTTTAGCTTAGATTGAAGATTTGAAATCTCTTTTTCTTTTGACTCAATGATCCCTGCAAAATTATATTTGGAGTTAGAAATGCAATCTGAACAAATAAAACTTTTGTTTAAAACTGTAGAATTTTCTTTCAATTTATTGATCTGATCAAGAAGAGATGAATTCTGAATTTTCAGATTCTTATTTTCAGCTTCAAGGATTGGAATCTCTAGCAGATAAGCGATAGCACAATCTCTCTTGGTCAAAACTGTAGTTCCTTTCTCATCAATGTACGACATCTTGATATTTGTTTAAAATGAGCTAGAAATGATCGTTAACAAAAATTAGAAACTTCGATCACACTCAGAAATATGCCCCCTACGCAGACTTAGCACGGGGGTCCCGTTACCTAGTTAGCGGGTGGGGTCAAAGGGCAATGCCCTTGCGGGGTCGAGGGGCAGCGCCCCTAGATAATTTTTTTTGACAATTAAATCTCATATTACAACTTGTAAAAATTTGACTAAGTATAGATTTCGCATGATACTCACAATACAATTTGCACACACACAAGTATTCGTATGGAAGGGATAAGAATTCTTCACTTTTCGCATGTAACTATATGCGAATTTTGCACTTTTCGCATAAGATATCTCACTGTGATGCGAATTCCTCCCTTAGAATCTTTTTCAGACTTGAACAATTCATATCGATGTGAATTCTTGCCTTAGAAAAAATTCCAACTTTTAGATGCGAATCCTTAGCTTTTCGTACAAGGCTTTATGCAAAATCTGAACTTTTTGTATAAGGCTATGTGCGAATCCTTGGGAATTCGTATAGTGCTTTATACGAATTCTGTCCTTAGAAACTTACATTCACTATTTAATGTGAATTCTTCTTCATACGAGTTCTTCATGCGAGTTCTTCTTGAGATTTGCGAATTCTTTAGATCTCGGCTCAAAATCTTAAATTTCAATCCAAAATCGAACCAAAAATTCAAATTAATCCACAAAACTTTGTCAATTTGATCTCATACTCAATCTGAACAGTTTACAAACAATTAATTTCAATGAAAAACAACAAAATTACACATTTGATCTAGGACACAGTGTGTTTACAATACGAACCAAATTTCAACAAAAATCCAAATTCAAACAAAATAGTTGTGAATTGGACAATCTAATCAACACAAAACCTGATCTAAAAATCGAGTACAATACAAACAAATTTTGAACCAAAACACCACAAAATGACACAAATCGATCCTAGAACATTGCAGTCTGCGAGTTCTTGAATATCGGCCAAAAAAATCTTAAATTTTGATCTTAATTTCTGATTTCTGTCTGCTCTGATACCAATTGTGATCCCAGATTCTAGCTCACAATAGATTTAGAAAAAACTTTTGATTGATTAACAATCAATCACACAACCTAAATCAATCCATATCCCTATTTATTGCATATTACAATAAGCTCTGTGTGCGTGTGTTTCTAAGGTGTTCTAACCAAAATTGTGCGTATGTGTTCTTTATATCAAAACTACACTATGACCTGCTATTTATATGGTCAACATGTGTTAGTGCAAAATATGTTGGATACAAGATCATAGAGATTGAATACTAAAGTCAAGACAAGTCAAAAGCTCAAGTCAAACTCTCATGCGTCAAAGTCATTGTAATAAAGAAAAGTCAAAGTCATTGTATTAAGTATTTTTTTAGTGTTGTAAGAGTTCTAGGTATATAAGTGTTTTTGTTAGTAGATTCATTAGACTATGGGTGTTGAGCGCATACTGTTTTAGAGAGATAAATATTTGAGAGTTCTCTGTATTCGAATTTGAGATTGAAATAAAGTTTGTTCAATTGATAATTCTTGTTTGTCATCTTGATTTGCACTGATTGTGGGACACACAATTGGTATCAGAGCAGAGAAAGAATTCGAAAACATGGATTAAATTCAAAAGATTTTGGTCGGCATTTCAAGAACTCGCAAGTCATCTGTGGAGATTTGGTTTTTGTGATTCAATGTTATTTTGGTCATGTGATTGGTTGTGTTAGAATCGATATGTTGTTTAGAACATTTCTCATATGATTTGTTCTTATTAATTCATAATAGTTTGTACGGATTTTAGATTTTTCCTGAAATATTGTTCAAAGTTTGTGTCTCATATTGTTCTTGATCGAGTTGTAATTCTCAGTGTTTTTGATTTAAATTTATTGATTGTAATATGTTCGTGTGATGGAATAGAGACCTTTTGCAAAGTTTCAAATCGATTTGCGAAGTTTTGGTTCGAATTCGATTAAAAAGTTGAGTTTTTGAACGAACTGTGGAAGAACGCGCTAGATTCGAAGAACACACAAACATCATATTGAAGAACACGCACGACTAAGAGTGTGAAGAACTCGCAAGTTGTTACGTGCGAGAAGTTAGAGCATGCAAGAAGTTGTATGCGTGTTTATAGTGTTTGATCTCTGCGTCTTGCGCGAAGTGGATCATCTGCGAGAAGTTGATTCTTTGTTTTGCGAGAAGTAGGATCTGCGAGAAGTGGATTTCGCGCGAAGTGAAAAGTTGAAATATTTTCTAAGTCTAGAACACGCAAACGCATTGCGCGTTTCCAATCGAACCACACGATGCCGTCGGTTAGGTATACAACACAGGAAACCCAAAAAAATGCTCAAGACAAAAGAAGCCTTGCCGCACAACTAAAGAGGTATGCACGCATTGCGCGAAGTGGTCTTTGTTGAAATGCGCAACCTTTGTCTTGCGCAAATCAGAAACTCGCACATCATTGTTTGCGCAAATCCTGGTCTTGCATCCTTCGACGTACGAGAATCTCAAATGCGCAAATCACTGTTTGCGCGAATTTGATTCATTTGTTCTGCGAGTCCTGCGAGTTTTGTACTTAGAATTTTTCTTAGTTTTTCGTGGGTTGACTAAGTTTTACTTTTGTAGGTCAAGTTTGTTTCTGAATTTCTGACGATCATTTCAAAACAGTGTAAAGCTCAAGATGACTTCCGAAGATGCACTCTCTATCGGTACATATGTGAATCCTTCGGTTCTGTTCAAAGGCGAATATGAACAATGGAAAGACCGGTTCTTGGATTTTGTGGATAGGCATTCCAATGGCGAGATCATTCTGTTATCCATCAAAGAAGGTCCGATGATACCTCTTACCATTGAAATTAAAGATGAAGAATCCTCTGGCAGTGAAGATGGTAATGTGGACAGAGAACAGAAAACAAAGATAGTACCTAAGGATTTTTCTCAGTACCCTGATGAGCAGAAAAACAGATAAAAAGCTGACAAGAAAGCTAGATCTCTACTCCTGCAAAGCATACCAAACGAGATCTACATCAAGATAGACAACTACAAGGCAACAACAAAGAAGATGTGGGATCAATTATAGAAGATGATGATGGGATCAAAAGTCGGTAATCAGATGAAGGTTGCTAATTGCATTAACAACTTTGAGGAGTTCAAAGCCAAGGAGAATGAGAGCCTTGAGGAAACTTATGAGAGATTTGTTCTTCTGCTGAATGAACTTGCAAAGAATAAAGTAAAGAAGAAGAAGATTGAAAACAATGTCAAATTCTTAAGCATCCTTTAGCCAGAGTGGAAGAAACATACCATAAGGATGAAACAGATGAAGGATCTCAGTGACATTCCGTTGCATGAAGTATATGAGACGCTGAGACAGAATGAGGAGGAAGTTGAAGAGAGAAGAGGAGAGAAGAAAAAGTCTGAGAAAGCTGATGATCCTATTGCCTTGGTAGCTGTAAAGAAAGAGAAAGAGAAGAAGGATAAGAAAAAGAAGAAGAAAGTTGTTATTTCTAGTTCTGCTGATTCTGAAGGTGTTAATTCTGACTTTGAAGATGGGGAAAACCTAAAGCAAGCTATGCTAATGCTGACCCGTGCATTTCAGAATAAATTCTACAAGAAGTTGGGGTCAAATAACCAGAGGTAGTCGTCAGGGTCAAGAAATTATGATCATAAGGAAAAAATTGAAGGAAGAAGATTTGATGAGAAAAGATATGAAGGGAATGAGTCATAAGAGAAAAGAAAGTCTGTGAATGATTACAGTGAAAAGAAGTCTGAAGATCTAATCAAATGCTAAAACTACGGTAAAGTGGGTCATTTTGCCAAGGATTTCTGAAAGCCAACTGTGAGAAACTCAGACTACTAAAAGAATAAGATGCTTCGGGTAAAACAAAAAGAGGCTGGAAAGGCATTAATGGCTGAGGATGAGTTTTGGCTAGATCATTCAGAGGATCAAGAAAAAGAAGAGACCGCTCACATGTGCCTCATGGGAAAGGAAGTAAAATATGACCATCAGATGAGGAGACTTCCGATGAGGTACAACTTAGTTCTGAATCTGATTTCCGATGATGGTTGAGCTTCAAGACTTATAGGCTAAACTTAAAAAGAAGAAAAGTAGAGTTTCCAAGAAACGTCAAACAATTTTTGATCTTAACAAGAAAATTGTTGGGAACAAAAACTTGCTTTATTCTCTAAACAAATCTACTGTAGTTTTTGAAAAACAAAAAGCTTATCTTGAAACTCAAATTTCTGAAACTGCTTCTAAATCAAAGGGTCTTAGCACATGGTCAACACTTTACACTATTTAAAATGTACACCCACAAACTTTACAACAATTACAATACAGACCCTCCTTTTAATCTTGAATACAATTTAACTCTAACAAAAATCCCCTTGTCAACGCTGAAGAAGACCTCAAGCTCTATCTAGCGGAGATCAGGAACGAGAAGGACCTGGACTTTGAAGATGAAAGAGACGTAGAGGTGGTTGAGGTCGATGAGGAGGCCAAGGTCTACGAGGCTCACACGGGTGATGCCTCCATGTCGCAGCCAACAGAAGATGGTCTCCCGTCCTGAATTTTTTATCTTTTTATCTTTAGTTATTTTAGTATTTTTTCTATGGTTGACCATTGGTGGTCGAGCCTTCCACTTGTAACCATTCATTTTTGGTTATTAATAGAAATGGTCTTTATCTTCTCTATCGAGTACATCGAGTGTTATAAAAAAAAATGCATGACATCGCATGATAAAGGCATAAGTCAATAAAGTACTTAGACCTTTTCAAATATGAGAGTTTTATGACCAAGCAATAAGTCATTCAATCCATAGATATTCACGATTAAACACAACATAAATAATTTAAGGGTAATTGCGACTAAGTCACTTCAAATAATTTCACCCAAGGATACTTGTGACTAAGACAATCCATCTAATCTTATTCTCAAAATTCATGTGACTAAGGCATTTGTCCATAATAAGAAATTTCTAAGTTAAAAAACTTAGAGTCGAGTTCTACAAGACCAAGTTGTGTAAAAGACTTATATTCTTATGTCGTGTGACCCTACAAGGAAACAAAGTCAGAGGTTGTTCATTGGATAACCAACGACCCTTCAATGCTTAAGTCAGTATTGGTTGTAAAGAATAATCGTGAGGAAAAAAGAATCAAAGGATTTAAAAAAAAATACCTCTTGAGATGTGTTACATTCCAACTACGGGGAATATTCTGGTCGTCAAGGGTTTGAAGCCAATAAGCTCTTTTTTCCATGACTTAAAATATACGATAGGGTCCTTCCCATTTGATGGAAAGTTTACCGGCGTTTGGCTCTTGAGTGTTTTAAAACACGTCGTCTTCTTGAAAGATTTTGGTATTTACGTTTTTGTTGAAATGACGTTCGACCGATTGTTTTGGAGATGCCATTCTAATCAAAGTTGATTCTCTCATTTCCTCAAGGGTGTCTGGATCATAACTTAGGTCGACTAGGTTATGTTCGACTGAACTATGCCTCGATGTGGGTAGTTGGACCTCGACGGGTAGAACGACCTCACAACCATAGACCAAGGAAAAGGGAGTTCGCCCTGTTGACGTACGTGGAGTCGTATGGTTTGCACAAAGGACTGAAAGAAGTTCTTCGACTTACTTTCCTTTTGCTGCTTTCAATCTTTTCTTAATCGAGTTTACAATAGTCTTATTGCTCGATTCTGCAAGTCCATTCGACTGAGGATATCGTGGCGTCGAGGTTGTGAGTTTTATGATACGATCGTCACAAAATTGTTGAGTTATTTCACATATTAATTGGGATCCATTGTCGCAGACAATCTCGGATGGTATCCCAAACCTACATATAATGTTAGTTTGGATAAAAGATATGACCTCTATGTCCCGAACATGGGAAAAAGCAACTGCTTCTATGCATTTAGAGAAATAATTTATAAGAAGAAGTAGAAATACCTTTTGCCCGGGGGCAGGTGGTAACTTCCCAACGATGTCCATTCCCCACCTCATGAAGGGCCAGGGAATTAATGTCGAGTGTAAAGGTTCAGAGGGTTTATGCGTCGTACCTGAATGTCGTTGACATGCGTCGCAATTATGTACATACCTGATGGCGTCCTGTCGTAGTGTTAGAAAATAGTAGCCTTGTCGTGATATTCGATTGGCTAGACTGCGACCACCTAAATGGTTGCCACATTCACCATCGTGCATTTCCTGTAAGATGTTCTGGACTTGCATTTTGCTTGTGATACATCGTAGGTTAAGTCAGTAGATGATCGTCGATAGAGCCTACCTTGTATCATGACATACTGGATGGCTTGAATCTGATCTTTCGAGCTTCCATTTTGTCTTCTAAAAGTTGGTCATGCATTAAATAATTCATTATTTCGCTCGACCAATCTTCTTCTTTACAGTAGATCTGGACAATGTCATCGTGACCGATAGACGACGTCGTGAGATGTATTACGGGTATCGTGTCGAGCAGTGATTTGGTAAGTGTCGAACCAAGATTAGCTATGGCATCAGTTTGAGTATTCTGATCTCTCGGGATTTGTTCGATCGAGAATGTCATGAAATTTTCCGATTTCGCTTTGTTTATCTTGAGATATGACGTCATCTTTGAGTCCTTTGCTGTGAACTCGCCATTCATTTGGTTCATGACGATGAGGGAGTCTCTCTTCACGTGCAACACTTTTCCCCAAAGTCGAGCGCCATGTTCATGTCCACAATCAGGGCTTCATACTCTGCTTGGTTGTTGGTTGTTTGAAGTTGCATCATATGGAGTATACCATCTTGCCCATTGTGGTGACTTTAATATGAAGCCTAGTCCTGTGCCTCTAGCGTTGGACGATCCATCGACATGCAGAGT
The DNA here is from genome assembly GCA_954870635.1 of Arctium minus. NCBI lineage: Eukaryota > Viridiplantae > Streptophyta > Magnoliopsida > Asterales > Asteraceae > Arctium > Arctium minus. Next base: position 59,442,872 of record OX941088.1, on the reverse strand, counting down.
CCACGGTTTTTCGTCGTGAGTCGCCACAGAAAAAGCTTCGTCTTGCGCTTCGTTCTCTAGTTCAGGACTAAAGTCATCGACGAAGTCTGCTAGGACTTGCGACTTGATTGCAGTTATGGGTTTGAAATCGATGTCGTAAATGCTCAGATATATGCTCCATTTCGCCAGACGACCTGTCGATTATGGTTTTCTCAAAATAGACTTAAGTGGAAAGTTAGTAACGACAGTTATAGGATGTGTCCTGAAGTAATGTCGCAGCTTTTTAGCAGCTGTAACTAAATGATAGTAATAGTTTTTCCATCAACGAGTACCTGGTTTTAGCATTGAGTAGAGATTTACTTACATAGTAGATAGGCAGTTGATGTTTTCGTCCTCTCTTACCAGGACTGCACTTACTACGTTAGTACTAATGACTAAGTAAAGTTGCAAGACCTCGTTGTCCTTTGGTTTTGATAGCGGTGGAGGCGACACCATGTATTCTTTTAATTTTTGCAATGCTTGTTTATGGTTGTCCGTCCACTAGAAGCCTTTGTTTTTTTGTAGGACGTTGTAGAATAGGTGGCATTTTTCTGACGATCGTGAGATAAACTTATTTAAGGCTGCCACACGACCAGTCAGACGTTGGACTTCTTTGAAGTTTCTTGGCGATTTGATCTCGATTACAGCCTTGATCTGGTCAGGGTAAGCCTTGATCCCTCGTCTTGTAACCATGTACCCTAGAAACTTCCCGGCACTCACTCTGAAAGAACATTTGTAAGGTTAAGCTTCATATGGTATTTCCTGAGGATGTCGAACGATTGTCGCAGATGTTCGACGTGGTCGATAGCCTGTAACGACTTAACGAGCATGTCGTTGATGTATTCCTCCATAGTATCGCCAAGTCTATCTTTGAACATTTTGTTGACCGATCGCTGGTATGTGGAACCTGCATTTTTCAAATAAAAAGGCATAACCTTGTAACAATAAATACCTCTGTTTGTCATAAAGGTTGTGTTTTCTTGATCGTCGACGTGCATAAGTATCTGATTGTATCCCGAGTATGCGTCATTGAATGTCAAGAGTTCGTGTCTAGCAGTCGCGTCGACTAGGGCGTCGATATGTGGTCAATGAAATGTATCCTTCAGACATGCCTTTTTTAAATCTGTAAAGTCTATGAACACCCTCCACTTGCCTTTTTTTTGTATGACCACGACATTGGCTAACCAGTCGGGGTATATTACTTCTCGAATTTTCCCTGTTTTGAGAAGGTTGTCGACCTCGTCATTGATCACCTTGTTTCGTTCTGGAGCGAACTTTTGACGTTTATGTTTGATGGGTTTCAATGATGGGTCCACATTTAACTTATGGGAAATGACCTTGGGGTCAATTCCAACCATATCTTCGTACGTTCAAGCGAAACAGTCAGCATATTCCTGCAAAAAAGAGATTAGTTCCTTATTAATGGAGGATTCAAGTGTCGAACCTACGAAGACAGTTTGATCCGACTTGCTTTTGTCCAGGATGACTTCCTCCAAACGATAGTCGTCAACAGTGTCGGGAACATCCTTGTTCTGTAATTGCTAGACGGATTGCTTTCGAGGTTTCATTTTTGTCGTGTAGAAATCTCGAGCAACTTTTGGTTCACTCTTGATCTCCTGGATTCCCCATGGCGTTGGAAATTTCATTGTCTAGTGAAATGTTGAAGGTACTGCTTTCATGTCATGAATCCAGGGTCGTGCGAGAATGATATTGTATGCTGATGGACAATCGATGACGTTGAACCTAGGCTGCTTGTTAATCCATTTAGCATAGACTGGTAGAGTGATCTTTCCGAAAGTGCTTATCACGACTCCATTGAAACAAACCAAGGTTGTCGAACGTCAAACGATGTCTGACGTGTCGAGTCACATGGCTTTGACGGTGTCGAGAAAGATTATGTTCGCTGAGCTTACCCTATCGACCAACACCCTCCGGGTTAAACAATTACCAATTTGTTGTTAAACAATTAACCCGTCGTGATGTTTTTGATATAAATCGCCCAGGTCGTCTTGTTCGAACGTTATCCTCCTTTGGTCGCGAGGATCGAGGAACTGGTTGATCATTTCTCCCCGACTAGCATGTCTCTTTGTTGCGGAATAAGTCAAACTGCAGACGTCGAATCCTCCCGTAACACAATTCACGAATTTCTCATGAATAGGAGATGGAGGTCGAACGTCATTATCTAGCGCAGCTGGTTCATTGAATATTTCTTTAAGATTGCATTTCGGGACATGCCAAGCGAGCTCCTTTTTTAGGGTAATGCAATCGTCTGTCGTATGACCATGGTCACTGTGAAAGACGCACCATTTAGTCTCATCGTCTTTGTCACTTTTCTTCGGCCAATGGATGGTTGCTTGTATGTTTCTTAAGGCATCGACCAAGTCCTTGGAAGTCCCTTTGAATCTATAAGAGGAGATCTAAGGGTATTGAGGAAACTTGGTCGCGGTTGTGGTCTTCTTTCTAACAAATCTGATGTTCAATATTTGTCGCGACGGTTCTGTTTTGACAGCCGTTTTGGCCTTGAAATCTGGCTTTTTCACACTTTGCGGTTTTTTGTCGCTAGAGTGTTTACGACGAAAAGCATCTTCTTCTTCGACCCTCACATAGGCCAAAGTTCTCGTTCGTACGTCTTCAAAGTTCTCTGGGGTTATTTTTTTCAGATCGATATAAAGACCCGAACCTTCATCCAGACCACATTTGTAAGCTTCGATGGCGATCTTGACGTCACAATTAAGGATGCTAATCATCTCGGCATTGAAGCGATTGAAATAACTTCGGATGGATTCTCCAACCTTTTGTACGACATAGTACAAATAGCTAATCTGCTTCTCCATCTTGCAACTACTTGCGAATTGTCGGGAGAATTGGTTTACCAGTTCAGCGAATGAACCGTTTGATTTTGGTTCGAGGCCAACCAACCATTGGAGGGTTGCACCCGTGAGGGTCGCCCCAAAACTTTTACACATGCACACCTCTTGATACTGGTGTGGGATCGATACTGTCCACATCAACTACTTGTATTGAGCAACGTATTCAGTTGGATCCGTGATGCCATAATACTTTGGTGATGTTGTATTTCTTAGGGACGTCGACCATGGCTATCTTGTCAAAAAAGGGTGACGCTTTAAACCCGGGGCGAGGCTCGACGTCGACAGGTATTGTGCTTCTAGTAGCTTGGCTAGTAGCGACAACACGCGTTCGTTCTGTTCTTCTAGCATCTTTATTCGTACAGTGATTGCATCATTTTGATAATTACGTTGAGTTGTCTTTGGGATATGCCCAGAGGTCTGGAAACCATTCCACTGCGTAATGGAAGGTTGGCATTGACATCGTGGGAATCGTCGTTGTAGGAGACATCGTGGGAATTGGTGCTTCCTAGTGAAAGAATGGTGGAGGCGGCGGTGGCATCATCGACATAGGTTGACTAGGGATGCCGAGGAAAGGAGGTCTTGGATAGTTGGGGAGTAGTGTAAACCCCCAAAAATAGGGATAACAAAAATACGAAAAACGGACATGAGGTATACTAAAATTTGCCATAGCAAAAGCCTCCCAAAAATGGGGAATATATAAATAACCTGTTTAATCACAATTGTAATTTAAACGGACAATAAATTAACAACCAATAATCTAATTTCTACAACTAGAAAAGAGATTACAAAATGGTTGTTAACTATAAACCCAACAATTCATTTTCAATAGTTATGAGCGTCCAAGTGCAAAATCCCCAAGCTTACACCCCAAAGCATCTAAACCTGCTTAGGACCGGCGCCGCTAGAACCTGAGATACACATCAACACCAAACAAGTGTTAGGCCAAAAAGCCTAGTGAGTTGAACAATAAGAAGCATGCATGAACAGTTACAATTCTTATCAGCAGTTAACCAGACTTCAATATATGTGGACTCAATAGGGGAGACCCATAGCACCAATCAAGTTCCACCCAAGAGTCGAAAGGCCTTCACAAGGAACATCCGAAAGGCCCGACACACTCGGGGACTACACCAGAAAGGAAATTCCTCGAATAACGGAGGTCTAGGCACATACCATCACAGTGGCGCCCAAGACTACATCCTCCTAGTGTCTACTGACTTGGTTCGTCCAACATAACGCATATAGGAGGTCCATTAGGTATATTTCAAGCCAACATATTTCGATACCAACTACGGGTACAATATTATCATCCCAATTCCAATAAGTCTAACAAGAGACCCACATGACCATTTTGCTTATCATGCATATCAAATATTACCACAAAGATATTCCAACTAGAAACCATCTTCATATCGATACATGTATACATTTATCATATCAACATATACATGTTATGCATCCAAGAGGAAAAGTCCAAATACTTGCACACTTAGAGTACACCATAGTATTTAACATACAACCACATTTCTTCATAAGAAAATCCCAAGTATTTAGACATGTAAAGATAAACAACCATAAATAGAAGCATAAGATGTGTATCTAGTTTTGAAAAAGGTTTAGTAAACTCACATTCTAGGTTTTGTACCAAAACCTAGAAAAGATGGAAACCCTAGATGTTGAAGATGAGACTTGGAGGTGAGGAATGAGGGTCTTGAAGAACACTTTAATAAAGACACTTGAATGGAGCTTTGATGACAACTTAATACTCTCACCAACCCAAACCCTAGAAATTTATGGAGGTAGGTGAAGAAGACCTAAAAATCGCCCAAAGAGTATGCTCTCCCGTTTTTGATAAAAATGCTTGAAATGACGGGTTGAATTCTATTAAAAACAACAGACTGGACCACGCGGGCGATTATGCCCCATGACATTGCCACTGGCATAGTCGCCAGGGCATTGTTGCCGAACCACTAGACCTCTCGGTACATGCCCCACGATAATGACACGGCGATAGTGACCAAGTCATAATTGCGTGTCATAGTCGCCGAACACACCCCACCCGCGGTACACCATCCGCGACCTTGACACGGCGATAGTGACAATGTCACAGTCGCCTGTCATAGTCGCACCAGACTCCAAACTTCCCGAAATTTGACCAATTTTGATAATGAACGCGAGTGCTTGAACGATTGAAAATGGTAAATCAAATATATGACATTTCAACATAATAATGATCATAAAATGCACATAAAGACACATATTCTCACATAAGCGCAATTTATGCATTAAGGGAGACAAAATACTTACCTTGTGAATTTTCGGGTGTTACAAGTAGAGGTCCCGACCAAGGCATGTTGAATCCCCTAGGACCATGCGAAGTCCCTACTGAGTTACTGGCATCCTGATTCCTTAAAGACGCAATTTCTTCAATAGCTTGTCTGGTTGGATTTGACAAGACATTAATGCGAACATGCGCAGCTGTAAATAAATTGGAACAGATGTAGTTCGCCCGTCACCCGGTTGCTTATTGATCCCTCGGGTAGAGGGATCATGGGGGGTAAGGCAAATGTCACTCTATCGATACAAAGTATTGAGCGACTGCGATGAAGAGGGGGATGCGAGCGTCGAGCAGTAAGCTTGAAGATTAGAGTCGAGGTAAGGTCAGGAAGTATAACGTACAAGTGAATGGGATCTTTTATCCTGGTCGGAAGAGAAATTACCAAACGTCTAGCATTCCCTTACGCTTGGCGCCAATGAGGCTCCCTTGGAAAATCAACTCACTGCCATTGATTGACCAAGGCCTCCCCCTGAAGATTTGATTATTGGCATATCGATCAGTTCAACACGATTTGAAATAGGAGCCGGTTCGATAGGAAGATTTTGAAAGAGCTTTAGTTAATAAAATGTTCAAATTCTCTGCGATAATGGTATGAGCGGCGTTAAACGAGTCAATACTCTCTGACTAGTTTTTTAGTGCAAAAAAGGACCAACGGCGACCCTATCTTCCATGTTTATTTGGGCTATGATTTGATCATGAGTTCCTTGAAGAGTTGTCATTACCCTGTAGAAAAAAGACACTTAAGGAAATTGTTAGTACGGCGCACGGTTGTCTAGGATTTTCTTTAAATGGGGCCCCACAGTGGGCGTCAAACTGTTAATGCCAAAAATCGTCATTGGGAAGATTTAAGGTCGTTGTGGAGCTTTATCCAACTAAAGAAAGTAACTAGGCGACAATTCGTGCAATAATAACATAAATAAAGAGACGAGATTTGGTGACGCAGAAAAACCTCAACGAGGAAAAAACCGCGGACGACTAATAGAAGTCGTCGAGCACTATGGTCGCCAAACAGGGGCGATTGTCCTTATGTATTACAGAGTTTTACACAATGAATACTACAGAAAACTCTATGAACTAGTAATAAGTATGGATCGCGTGTGAAACACTTCTGTCGTGTGTATAATACTGTTGTCGTGTGTTCCCATGAAGAGTGATTGTGAGGATTCTTTGTGTAGCTTGTAATAACGTAATTCGGGTGGTGTAGATGTAGTTGTGGGTGTATATTTTTAGTCTCTGATCTTTATAAATGTGTCATTGATTCTCGGTGTAACATTTGAAGTTGTTTTAATGACCATGATGTCCTTTGTCAGTTATATTTGTTGGTTTTTATGAGCATTGAACCTGCATTAAAGGAATAAGAAAAGAACGTTGTGTCGTATGTTAGTATAATCGTGGTGATCTTGCGACGGTCTTATGATTAATACTCGACCGACGTCCAAAATAGTGTCAACGAATGTTATACATATGTTGGGTCGACAGAACCTTATCTTAATACAAGACCAGTCGTGTGTATGTGCCTTAAATGTTACTCGTCGTGGTCGAGGATTTTTGACCCAAACAAGGACTAACCTGACCCGGAGAGTTTATGGTAATACTAGCAGGGATATGTGCTAGACGCCTAAGCATATGTAGATCATCTTGATCTTGGATTGTGCTCACTGGTTCGCTCGACATTGTTAAACCAACTAAGTTAATCTTTAACTCGGATAATCCTAGTATATCCCAGTTCTTTCTAGGTTTCCTAGCCCGATTTTTGAATCGCATATAAAAACTGAAGGGAAATCGTACATTATATAGTTTCTCTAAACCTCGATCGAAAGTTAAAACGGGCAGGGATTGGTAAGGATTCACAAGTAAATCTCTCTCTAAAAACTCAGTAAATGTAAAAGAAAACTTACCCGGATAATCCCTATTTATATGCGAAAGTCGTGTCGAGTGAATCGTTCGATGATCAACACGTGTCGATCGACTCTTCGTGAGCATCACTAGATCTTCGACACCTGTCACACCCAACTTTCACGCATGTTCCCCTCGCCTCCATGACACCACACATGTTAGATAGACAACATGGGTCTAGTTAGGAGTAAACTGATTCGGTTCTTCTGCGACCATGAACCTTTCCTTGAGTGACACGTGGCGACCGCCAAAAAACTCGAAAAACCTAAAATTTAAAATTCAAAAACTATTTGGGTCAAATATCCACGACCATGACTAACAATATTTAATACAAATTATACACGACTGGTCTTGTACTAAGATAAGGTCCTGTCGACCAAACATATCTATAACATTTGTCGACACTTTTTTGGACTTCGGTCGAGAGTTAATCACACGCCCGTCGCAAGACCATACTCGACCACGATTGTACTAACATACGACCCAACGTTCCTCTACTGTTTATTCAATGTAGGTTTAATGCTCTTAAAGACCAATGGCTATAACCGACCAAAGCCATTAAAGCCATTACGGAGCTTCGACCGTTACACCTAAGATTTAATGACACATTAACGGAGATTAAAAACCATAAATATCCAAGATATACATTTCATCAGGGGAGATCGGCAACAACAATATCTGAAACTCAGAGTTTACAAGATATACGAAGAACATCCAGAAGTTCTCTCTCGCATAACACAACCGCAGTATTATACGCACGCATAAGTGTTTTATACACAATCTACACTTGTTATCAGTTTCTATACTTATATTTCATATTTATCTCGCGGAAAACATTGTAATACATAAGGATATCACCCCTGTTTGGCGATCATAGTGCTCGATGACCTCTCCCTGTCGTCCACGGTTCGTTGAGGTTTTTCCTCGTCACCAAATATTTTGTCTCTCTATCTAGTTATTATCGCACGTCTTGTCGATTGACTACTTTCTTTAGTTGGATAAAGCTCCACACCGACCTTAATATTTCATTGGACGATTTTTTGCATAAACAAGTAGTATACACGAGCATAGCTTGTGGGTTTGTAAAAAAAGCAAAAACAAAAATAATAATAATAAAAAAGCAACAAAAAAAAAGAAATATGCAAGAAAAATAATAATAATATGCATTTATATAGTTGCAAGAAATAAGTCGAGATCCGTTGGAAATTGTAGAAATGGACTATTATGGGCACAAAAATAATTCTTTGAAATCGAATAAATCTTCAAAATCCGATAACCAAACCCATGCCCTACCTTAACCCTTAACCTTACCTAAAAGTCCTCATCTTATGCAATTTTTATGAAAATCTTTAGACTTGAGAATTGTTTCAAACGCGTCAAGAGTGCATTTCATATTTTTCGATTGGGTAGGCATTGAGTGTATACACATCCCTAAACATACAAGAGTGATTTGAGAGTAATCGTGAGTTTCCATCCTTGTAGATCATATTTCCCCTCCCTTGGCAGCCACGGTAATGTTTGTAAATGTTAAGTCTGATTTTATAGTAATCATTGTATTTATAGGCTTGGTCTTATACTGTGTTTAGAATGCTTATCTGTGTTGTATAAGCATTGGGTATTTAAGTCCCTTTGGGCTTTGGTTGTTGTAAGACATTCACGCATACTTGATACAATTCTGATCTTTACACGTCAAACTCTCTCTCACTACTTTCTCTCTCTAAGTGATTTAGTGTTTCTTGAACTATCAATTGGTATCAGAGGCAATCTAAATCTGAGAGAACTGAGAGATTCTTATTTTGATATTTGAATTTGTGAATTAATCTGATCAAATTTGATTTTGATTGTAATTTGAACTGAGAGATTCTTATTTTCATCAAATTTGATCTGTTTTCTGAAAATTTTTGCTTGTAAATTGGTTTGTTGAATTCGATTTTGATTGTAAAACACTTTTGATTCACATCAATTTGCATGAAAACTTGTTTTTGATGTTCAATTTTGAAGATTTTCGAGTTCTTGGAAAACTGTTTTTGCGTACTGTTTGATTTTCAAATTCTTGAAATTGTGGTTTTTGATCGAAATTGTTTTTTACAAAAGTATTAGAAACTGTTTTTCGAACATATCTATGGATGAAATTGTTTTTAATTTCTAATCCGTAATCGAATTTGGTGATTTTTCTTGTTTTTCAGCGGTTTGCGCCAGATCCAACTTTTGTGCTACTTCATCATTCAGCTTGCACCAGTTCATCATCTTTGCGCGAGTTTTTAAAGTTTGCACCAAGTTCAAGATTCAAGTTCTAACGTACAGTCTATTTTTGCATCTTCTGTACATCACACAAATTTCAGTTTTCGCCAACGTTCATCACGCAAAGTTCAAACTTTGCGTCACATTCTTATCACGCAAAGAAAGTTTTTGTCTCTCTCAGCTCGCGAAAAGTCAGTTCTCGCTTCCTACATCTCAAGCAAAAAGTGGCTCTCGTCATAATTGCACAATGTGCAAGTTCTCTTCATCAGTCTCTTGCGCAAAGTTTCATTTGCGTCACCAGCATTTCGCAGGAAGTTCATTTTGCGCCATAAACGTTTCACGCAAAGTCAATTTTGCGTCATCAGTGCCTCACGCAAATCTTAGTTTGTGTCTCCAACTGATCACGCAAACCAAGTTTTCGCCAACAACTGCTCACGCAATTCATTGTTTGTGTCTCCAACTTCTCACGCAAATATTCTTTTGCGTCATCATCACATCGCGAAAAGTCAAGTTCTCGCCATCAAAATATCACGCAAATCTTTATTTGCGTCATCTTCGCCTTACGCAAATATAAGTTTGAATTACCTTTTGCTCACGTAAACCTTCGTTTGCGCCATTGACTTCTCACGCAAAACCTAGTTTGCGTCACTCACAGCTAGCGCGAATTTCAGTTTGCGCCATCTCTTCTGTGTTCGAGACTTAGCATTTTCTGACGATATGGATTCTACAAAGTTTTCCTTTCAAGCTCAGTTCTACAAAAGCGACCTCATGATGTCATTGGGCACAGAAACTCGTCCTCCGGTTTTAGTTGATGAAAACAAATTCACTCAATGGCAAGATCGGTTCCTGAACTTCATCGAGCGTCAAGTTAATGGAGATAATATGATGAAGTCTCTTACTGAAGGACCTTTTGTAAAGCTTAACAAAGAGACTCCCGTAACAACTGAAGAAGCTTCGCGTATGAAAGTTGATCGAGAATTAAAAGCTAACCTGTTGGGTCTGAAATATGCTAAGTCTGGATAGTGCTGCTGAGCATTGAAGATTACTACTGCTGAAGACATTAGTACTGCTACTTGAAGAAATTACTACTGCTAGTAGTGTTAATACTGCTTGAAAGGTTAGTACTGCTAGAAGAATAGTTAATACTGCTTGAAGAGTTAGTACTGCAAGATGGAAACTACTACTAGTATGTTGGTACTACTGAAGATAAAGATATTGCTGGAAGATTAATGCTGATAATGTTGATAAGGATGATTTGTGCGAAAGACAAGGAGATGAAGATAATTATGGAATGGGTACTGAATATCAACGTTTCTTTAGTAATTATCTTGTAATCTGTTTTGTATATATAGTCTAGAAGTCTTAGATTATCAGAGATACAGAGATACATACGTCTTTTGTTTTAAAAAATAGAATTAGCCTCAAGATTGTTGGTAATCCTTTCATTAGAGAAGTATTGAACGTTTGTTGAGTTTGTTCAACAGATTGAGGTTTTGGTTGTAATCATTAAGTTAATTCAATGTACCTTGTGATTTGAGTTCATACACTGTTTCATTGATTATTGTTAAAGTGTTATTCCGCAACTTCTTTAACAAAGTTTTTGAGTGTTATTTAAATTCTTGTTTTAAATTTCGATCCTGACAAGTGGTATCAGAGCCAAAAGCAAACCACAGTGTCCACATCTAGAACAGAAGCAGAGTATATAGCTGCTGCAAGTTGTTGCTCACAAGTGTATGGATTCAGAATCAAATGTTGGGTTATGGTATTACTTTTCTTCACACTCCCATTTTCATTGTTAACAACAGTGCTATAAGCATAGTTAATAATCCAGTGAAGCACTCAAAAACCAAGCATATAGAAATCAGGTACCATTTTATTAGAGATTGCAATGAAAAGAAGTTAATTCAGGTTTTGAAAGTATACACAAGTAACCAATTTGCTGATCTATTCACCAAAGCTTTTGATGTAGGTAGATTCATATTCTTGGTCACAAGTGTAGGCATGATAAACACTGAATAAGCCTCTTTTGATTTTCGTTATGTACGATTTCTGTATAGATTCTTTACTGCTTATTTTCTCATATTTCATTGTGCATGGTGCTGCTAACCATTTGTGTTTAAGTGTTTCAGATTACTTTGCTGATTAGATACTTGGTATTTCTGGTTACATCAATACTGCTCTCATTATTACTCCTGCTGACAGTTCAAATATGGTTAAGTATGGTTACTACTGCTAGGAAGTTTATACTACCAATGCAAAGTTACTACTGCTTTCCTTATTTCTACTGCCAGACAGTATTAATACTGTTGGTATGTCTTAATACTGCTAGTTTGTGTTAATACTGCTAGTTTGTGTTAACACGACTCTTTGAATTTCCATTAAGTTCTCATCCTCTCTCTTTCTCTCTATAATTCTTGATTACCAGTGTGTAAACCCTAGTTGAGTTTCGAACCCTAGAATCGATCAGATCAATGGCATACCTTTATTTCGTTGATGACCACAATGAGCTTGCAATGTTACAAAAACCCAAACAAGCTGAGGGTTTTCATGAAATTGTGGATTTCTTATCCCAATCACATATTGCTTATGCGCTAACGGTAAATCCTACCATCTATGTGGAGCACATGCGACAGTTCTGGGTAAATGCTTCCATCCAGAATGTTGATGGTAATCAGGTCATTCAATCCAAGGTCTGTGATAAACCTCTCACAATCTCAGAAGGCTGCATTCGCACTCATCTCCGTCTAGATGATGCCTCAGGTATTTCTACTCTTTCTAAAGAAGAGATATTTCAAGAAATTGGTAGGATGGGGTATGAAGGTCCTACTGATGTTTACACGTTTTACAAAAGAAAATTTTCAACTCAGTGGAGATTCTTTGTTCATACTCTTCAACACTGCATATCTCGCAAGACAACTGGATGGAGTGAGTTTAGCAGTACAATAGCTTATGGTCTTGTCTGCATAGCTACCTCCAGACAGTTCAATTTTTCACAAATGATTTTAAACGATTTGCTGTCAAACCTGGATACCAAAACCAAAACCAAAAGATTTTATATGTATCCAAGGTTTGTACAAGAAGTACTAAATAAGGAATTGACGGATTTACCCTCTTTCACAGAGGTGTATGTACCTAAACCTACCAAAGGGAAGGTATTTTTCAACATGAAAAGTCCTAGTAAGGACTTTTCTGGAAAAGACACATCATTGTTCTCTACAATGATGGTTGTGTCCCACCCACATGGTGAGGCATCAGGGTCACAGTCCATATCTGACCAACCCACTGATTACCTACCCACACCATCCACTTCAAATATTCATCCCCAGCTTCCTGTTGATAAGCCAATTCCCCCAATTAATCAAACATATGCAAGGAAAAAGGTACAGAAGGTTCCTTCCCTTCATGTACCTCCACCCCAAAAACCTGCAATCCCTCTGGTGGAGCATTCTCTATCAGAGAATATCGAAAGGGAATCCACAGGGGTGTCTCCCAACCCCAAGAAGGTGCTCTCTAAGGAGAAGGATGAGCATGTGGGCAGCAAGGCTCATACTACTGATTCTGCACAAGGTGTGGATCAGGACAGTGTGAACATAACTAAGACCTTCCCCACGGCAACTTTGGATGAGAAATCATCTAAGGGTCCCAGGTGCCAAGAAACCAAGGGGGTAGTAGGTGCTTCTGCTAGGCAGAAGGCCTCTACTAAAAGATCCCATGATCCTTCAAGGGTGGTCAACACAAAGGAGGATAGGACAGATATAACTATGATGAATTGATGGAAACCATTGGCAATGTGAACTTAGATGTAATCAATCAGGGCTTGGAGATAAAGGAGTTGAAAAAGGTGACCACTTCTCAACAAGTGCAGATAAACAACCTCAAGAAGATGGTACTCAATTTGGTACACAAAAAGAAGAGAAAGAAATATGTCTTGAAGAAAAGGGGAAGTGCTCATGATGCTTCCAAAAAGGGGGAGAATCAAAATGAAGTTGAGAAGGAAAGCTCAGTTGGAATGAAATTCAAATTTGAGGGGGAGATTAGTGGTGAAGCTGAAAAGAAGGTTGAGAAAGATCAAAGTGTGAAAGCAGCAGAAACAATGATGAAAGAAGCAGAAACTGAAGCAGCATCATTAACTACTGAACCAGCAGTAGAAACAGAGAAAGCAACAGCAGAAAGTGGAATATCTATAGAAAAAATAGAGATTACAGAGACTCTGGTGAAGGCGAAGAATGACACTCCTAAGGCCACTCAAAAGGCTAAGGGAGTGGTGATTAAAGAAGGAGGATCAGACAAGAAAAGGAAAGAGGTCAGTATGTCAGAGGCCAAGAAGAAGAAAGGGAAAGAGAAGATGGTTGAGCCTGTGAAACCTTTAAAGAAGCAGAAACAAATAGATTTGGATGCAGAATTGGCAAAGGAGTTAATTGTACAGTTTGAAAAGAAACTTGAAAAGGAGAATGAAATCCAAAAAGCTAAAGACAGAAAGCTTGCCTTAGATCTGGCAAAAAGACTCAATGAAGAATACCAGAAGAGCTTGAAAACTGCTGCAAAGAGGGTTACTATGAAAGCAACAAGACAAAAGAAAAGACAGCCTTCAAAGACCTTTCTAGCTACACAGGAAAGAAGAAAGATGATAAACTTCTTGAAAGGATCTGTTGGAGTTCCTGAAGGGATGTTTACAAAAATGTCTTTTAGCAGGATAGAAGACTTATACAAAAAGGAGATGGCTAAGCTGCAAGGAGACTTCAATCAGATGGTTGAATTTGAACGAAAGATGAAAGAAAGACATGATCTGAACATTCAACAGCCTTTTCCTGACAGTGAAGAAGGCACACGAACTAAAGAAAAGGTTGGAGTGAAGAAAGAAGAGACCCTAGCTCAGAAGATTGAAGCTGTCAAGAAAATGAAATCAATTGCTACAAAGATAAAGGCAAAAAGGCCTAGAACTGAAGAAGGTGAGACAGAGCAGAAACAACAAGAGCAGCAGAAACAAGCAGAGCATGTTCAAACTCAAGAGCAGAGTCAAGAGCAATTAATCAAAAAACTTTAGAACGGTCAACACAATCTGATGAGAAGTTTGACTTGTATATGATTGTGACAGATAAAGAACCATTGAAAGCGGATCCTATCTCAGTGAAAGCCTCAGAGATCATTCATTGGGATACTTTGATGGATAAAGGCAAAGAATACTTCAGAATCAAAAGATTGGGTGACAAGTTTGAGATTTATTCAACCTGGGGTAAGATAATCAGAAGTTGTACCAGATCTGATTTGGAAGAAAGGTACCAAGGTTGGATTGAATCTGTATGGTGACTTGTTAAAAGGAGCAAGGATGAGCATAACAAAGATGGCTCTGGAATATTTGTGCATGATATTTGACCCTGCCAAAGTTGAATATCTTATCAAAGACGTGCACAGAGAAGGATTTAAAAGCATTGATCACTGGATGCTTATTGAAAGATCTGGAGTATATGTCCTAACCATTGATAAAAGCTTTCATGAGTACTACTTGGTTGATAAGGTGTATGACCACAGCAAAGTAAAGTTGCAAGGGATGTTGAAAGCTAAGTTGGTCTGCCTTACAGGTTCAGAAATGGCCAGAATTGTGATTAAAAGAACCATCAATCAAAGTATGGGATTAAATCCTAATCTAGGAATTTGAGCAGTAGTTTTGAAAGCATCATGAAGTTTCTATTTTGAAGAACTTAACTTCTTGATTTCAAAAGTTAAGTTAGGGGGAGATTGTTGGGTCTGAAATATGCTAAGTCTGAATAGTGCTGCTGAGCAATGAAGATTACTACTGCTGAAGACATTAGTACTGCTACTTGAAGAAATTACTACTGCTAGTAGTGTTAATACTGCTTGAAAGGTTAGTACTGCTAGAAGAATAGTTA
This sequence comes from Arctium minus, assembly GCA_954870635.1. Classification (NCBI taxonomy): domain Eukaryota; kingdom Viridiplantae; phylum Streptophyta; class Magnoliopsida; order Asterales; family Asteraceae; genus Arctium; species Arctium minus. Next base: position 59,427,621 of record OX941088.1, on the reverse strand, counting down.
AAACTGCTTGAAGAGTTAGTACTGCAAGATGGAAACTACTGCTAGTATGTTGGTACTACTGAAGATAAAGATACTGTTGGAAGATTAATGCTGATAATGTTGATAAGGATGATTTGTGCGAAAGACAAGGAGATGAAGATAATTATGGAATGGGTACTGAAGATCAATGTTTCTTTAGTAATTATCTTGTAATTTGTTTTGTATATATAGTCTAGAAGTCTTAGATTATTAGAGATACAGAGATACATACATCTTTTGTTTTAAAAAAGAGAATTAGCCTCAAGATTGTTGGTAATTCTTTCATTAGAGAAGTATTGAACGTCTGTTGAGTCTGTTCAACAGATTGAGGCTTTGGTTGTAATCATTAAGTTAATTCAATATAACTTGTGATTTGAGTTCATACACTATTTCATTGATTTTTGTTAAAGTGTTATTCCGCAACTTCTTTAACAAAGTTTCTGAGTGTTATTTAAATTCTTGTTTTAAATTTCGATCCTGACATAACCTGATGCTAGCTTTACCAAACTCTGTCTACAACCAGGTTGATATGCAAGGATTATCCAAATCTGTTGTGGACACAATTGGAAAAGATTATGCTTGGGTCTTCAGTTGCTACTCAACTTCGGCATACACGTTACATGAACAACTTTGAAGAATTCAAAGCCAAGGATGGGGAGTCATTGAAAACTGTGTATGACAGATTATGTGTTGTGATTAATGATCTGAGGAAAATTAAAGTGGAAAAGACTGAGCTGGAAACAAATCTGAAATTCCTCAATGCACTTCAACCAGAATGGAACAAATCTTGTCATCGCTTGAGGAATGATGTCAGAATTTCTACAATGCAAATCCAAGAGATGTATGAGATTTTGCTGACAGATGAATGCATTGTAACTGAGAAGAAGGCCAAACTCGAAAAGAAAAACAAGAAATCAGTGGACCTAGTTGCACTTCTAACAAGTCATCTAGTTGAACAAGCATTGTCTGATAATGCTTATGACGAGGCCGCTGATGATGATGGCGAGGCTCTTCAGAAAGTAATGATCCTTCTCTCACAACATTATCAGAAAAAGTTTCAACCTCGGTCGGGTTCCAAGAATCTTCGCTTCACTTCTGGGTCTAAAGTCAAAGTGCCCGAGCCAAAGACAGTTGCTTCCTGTTACAACTGTGGTAAGCCGGGTCACATAGCTAAGGAGTGTAGAGTGAAGAAGGTTTGGGATTCGACATACTATCGGAAGAAAATGGAACTTGCCGAGAAAAGAGAGAACGGAACAGCTTTGCTCGTAGAAGAGGAGTACTGGGTTGATCACTCAGATGCTGAAGCTGACAATGTGGAAATTGCTCAAATGTGCTTAATTGGAGATGATCAGTCAGATGATGATGATGATACTGATGAAGATGAGGTAATTTCTGAGTTTGATTACAACTTCATTTCTTCTCAGATGACCATTATTATAACTGCTTTATTTAATCTTCGCTCGAAGTTAATATCTGAAAAGAATTTAAATTCAGAAAAGTCAGATTTGATTGACAAATTGAAAATTTCTTTGAAAGATGAAAAATCATTTTGGTTCATACTAAAGAAATCTCTCAAAAGAAATTGGATGATTTGGAAAATTCAAATAAGACTTATCTTGAGTCTTTGACTGAAATGACCAAATTAAAAGATGATTTTTCGGATAAAATGAATAAGTTAGAAGAAAAGTTATATCGAAGGAATCAATCTGAGCAAACAATTTTCATGAATAAACCAAGGAGTGATGAAGCTTTAAAAGAAAAATGGGGACTTGGTTTTGAAAATCCACATTGTTTAAACAATGCGATAGAAAAATCCCCTACTTTATATAAATACGATTATCTAACACTTGCTAAATATGCTCCTCAATTTAAAATTGATTGGATGAATGAAAAACAAGTGTTAGAAATCAAAAATGAGAAAAGGTTGAATAATAAGAAAAAGGAAAGTTCTTTTGTTTATACGAGCGAAAATGCCAAATATTTTCCTAAAAAATCAAAGAGAGGCAGAAAAGGTTTAAATGAAAAATCTTCCGTCAAGTCTTCAGAGTCTGATGATTTTGTTGATATATTGGCCAATAAATCTGATAAGGAAAATATCTCTCCAATCTTTTATAATTCTAAGAGATATACTGCTTCTTTAATTTTAGAAGGCAAAATCATTGACCTTGAAGATAAGATGGAAGATCAAAATATTCAAAAAGAAATTGAATCTAATGTTATTCTTTCTTTCATGGCGTCAAGTCTTGAAGAAAAATTAATTTCTCAAAAACAAGATTCATTTCCTATTTCTAGCCTTTCTTCTTGTTTTTTTAAAGAAAACAAAAAGGAAGTTTCCAATTCTAAAATCTTTTCTCAAAATTTTTCTGACTCCGAGGTAAGTTCATATTTCTTGTCTGATCAGTTAGATTTCTTGGGTAAAATTGCTTCTTCTGATCCAATATTAAATCGAAAATTCTTGATGAGTCTTTTACGATAAATGATGATTATTATAAACCAAAGCGTAAAAGAAGAAGTTTAAAGAAGTCAAAGAAACAAGAGTCAGTCATCTATGATAATTCTAATTCTTGTACTTCCATTATTTCCGATAGGACTTTGAGCACACTTTCAAAGCAGATATGGAGAGTAAAGCGGACATCTGATGAACCTGCTTCTACTGAGGATAGATGTGTAGACAAACATTATAAAAGTGATTCATTTGCTACTTGTAATAAAATTTCAAAATACTCTATAAGGAAAATGATTCAAATTTCAAAACATGTCTCATATTCTTCCTCTGATTCTAGTTCAGATGATTATGCTTTATCTTCTTCTGATGGTTGTGCTTATTATTCTGATGATCTTTCTTGTGCTTTCAATGTTAAATCTCACAAATACATCACCACAAGAACTGCAACTAACTTTCATGGACCCATATACAAGTGGGTTCCAAAATCCAAAATTGATCCTAAGTTGCAGGCATTAAATGTCAAGGGGGAGTAAGCGACAAATGGCTTCTAAGTACATCAGCTTAGAACCTGTACTTCAATGGACTAAGACTTCTAAACATATTAGTTTAGGACTCGTTCTTCATCGCATTAAGCTTCTGACTAATGAAAAACTGTGAGTGCATCTTATTTAATTCCGCTGCATTTATCTCTGTTAATGATGTTGTTCCAGTTTTTGTCAAATGTTTTCTTGAATGTGAGCAAGTTCAACTAACTCTTGAATTTGTACAACCCAATTTTTTTTCATTTGAGACACAAATTCTTTATACTTTATGTGGAAGATAATATTATTGAATTTTATTTTGTTTCGACTAAATATCATTTTGCCGAATTCTTTACATTTTTCTTAAATTTTCAAACTCGGCATTTGAATTTAAAAGTTTAAATCTTTAAAAGTTTTATTCTATAAAGTAAAAGCTTTACAGTTTTTCTTTATTTTGAATAAAATGTGTGTCTAGGATAAATTTTTCAAGTTTCTTTGTTAATATTAAAGTTTTATATGTTCAACTTTCAAGTCTTACAAAAGTCAAAAAGTCAGCAACATGTTTGTAGCTTTTGCATTCTGCTTTGAAGATATGTGATTCGGAATATTTATAGTTTACAATGCTTGGAAATCCTAAAACGTCTGAATTATGGATCATAATGAAAATATGGGCTAAGTTCTTAGATGTATACCTGAGTGATTGAGATGAAATTTTATACATAAAATTCAGCAATCTCTAAGTTTAAAAGTTTGTACCTGTGACCTTTCTGGTTTGGGAAAGTAAGTTCCGTGGGATGCTTGTCATCTGGTCCCCTAAAGTCAATTGATCTGGGAGTGATCGAACCTAAATCCTTCTATAGAATCAGATCGAAAGTCATGTTCTATGGTATGAATGGGTTTAGGATGTGTCGATGTAGCCTTTCTGATCCGGGAAAGTAAGTTCCAAGGGGTGCTTGACACATAGTCCCCTAAGGCCAACTGGTCTGGGAGTGGCTGACCCAAATCCTTCAATAGGGTCAGATAGAAAGTTACGTTTACGACATGTTCTTTACTTAACAAACTTTTTGATTAAAAGATGCCAAAATGCACAAGCTTAAATGATGCCAAAGAGCACACTCATGTGAAGATGCCAATGTGCACAATGCTAAAAGATGACAATAAGCACACATCTCATGATACTTGGTGATATATTTAAGTTGCGATAAACCTATAAATTTGTGAAAGTCTAAATTCTTGATGGCATAGTGTGATTATTTGCAAAGTTCTCTATTATATTTTTAGAAGTACATTTTCTTGAAGCTAATCGAAGTTCGCATGTTTGCACACTGAATAGATTGCTGGAAGTTTTTGAAACTGAACATGTGTTAACTTGATATGCAATGAAACTTGTATCTGTATCCAACAACACAAGTTTGACTTGAACTGATTGATAAAATTTTTATATATTTAGTCGTTTCAAAATACATATTCAGTATATTTTTGTTTCTACATTGATGTCTACATTTTTGTGTTCTCATATCTTTATAAATGGGTTTGTGCATTATTCAAAGGGGAGTGAAAAAGTAGAATATTATGATTAGATAATATATTGTTTTCGAGGGGGAGTATCTGATTCTCTATGTGAATGCTAATTTGAATTGTCATATTTAGTGCATTTGTGTAGGGGGAGTCAAAGAGCGTAACAGGTGAAATTTTTTCTGAGTTTAAGTCCGCTTTGCACCAACAGTTGGTATCATAAACATCACTTTGCGCCACCTTTGTCTAGCGCGAAACTCTCTTTACGCCACCAACGTGTAGCGCAAACCATCCCTCTTTCTCCTTTATTCTGATTTTGCAGATCTTAAGCTATCTCGTCTCCAACATTTGCATGACCTAGTTGATCCAGATCATCAAGGTCATGAGTGGGAGAAGTTAAGGATATGATAAAGAGACAAAGAATTCAAATGTTTATCTGCTGATCAAGATTCGCTCAAGATTCAATTTCTTCAACTTCACTTGTCTTTTGCTGTTCAAGCTCCGATCACCACAGCTTATTCAAGTTCATTTGAAAGAGGTGCATCGTCTAGAGCACAAGCTGATGAATCAATTGTTTTTTCAAGCTTATTACAAACTGGTCCAGTCTTGTCATGACAGCAAAAGCAACTGAGACGAAAAGATGCTGAGAAGAAAATTTTTTTTTAAGTCAAGAAGCTTCTTCGTAAAGTTGCTTAGTTGGTCCGTGCTGGTTTAGAAGGTAGAATATTGAAGACCACAGCGCCAATGATTACTAAGGGGGAGATTGTTAAGTATGATTTTATAGTAATCATTGTATTTATAGGCTAGGTCTTATACTGTGTTTAGAATGCTTATATGTGTTGTATAAGACTTAGGTATTTAAGTCCCTTTGGGCTTTGGTTGTTGTAAGACATTCACGCATACTTGATACAATTCTGATCTTTACACGTCAAACTCTCTCTCTCTACTTTCTCTGTCTAAGTGATTTAGCGTTTCTTGGACTATCAGTAAAATCCTATTATGTGCGGTTTTTTGCGATATGCTTTGATTGGTGTTGTGTTGGTTTGACAATTTGGTGAAATATGCGTTTACTACTACTATTTTCATCAGAACACGTAGTAACAAGTTGCATTTGTACATGGGGAAGCCTAACATTAGATTGTGCCTTATGAGGTCGTGTATTAACTCGCTTTAATTTTGGTGGAGATCGTTTCTTTTTTCATCTTTTCACCCATTCTGTAATAAATTCTAATACCTTTCTTGGGGACAAGACAGATTTAGCTTGTGGGTGTTTTGTTAAGTGCATTTTGTGCATACATTCATATTAGTTTATAATTACATTTTGCATTTAGTTTAATTGTTTGCACGTATATTTTATTCTATTTTTAGTTAATTTCCATTTAATAATCGATTGAGGATATTACATTGGTATTTTTATGGTTTTGTCGGGTTTTGACGGGTAATATACGTTGAAAGCATGATTATGGATGACGATGGATTTAAAGTATTTGATCAATTTTTATGTGGTGGAACAATTCAATAAATATGGCACAAGTTGGATCAACTCTTAACGAACGATAGATGAAGGGAGTGTTTGAAATAAAAGACATCAAAGGGTGGATCTTGAAAAAGCACAAAGTTGAGGGGTTGATTTGGAAAATTTTCTTATATATATTAAATTATTTTTTAGGTTTTGGGGACACATCTCTTATTCTCCTTCACGGCAGCGCCGTGAATCCTCTCCCATTCTCTTTTTTTTTCTTTTTTTCTTTTTAGGTTTTTAAATTTAGTTTTTTTCTTTCTTTCTTTTCTTTTTTGTTCTTTATCTTTTAGTTTTGATTTAGGTTTAGGCTGAGTTTTATTTTTCGTTTGTTTGTAATTTTTCTTCTTCCTTGAGTCGGTGAAGACTGGATAAAGATGCATCCATTTTGATGGATCAACGATGATGGTGGAATGTGAAAGATTCTCACCCAACATATGACATCTGTTGTAACGATTCACTTTCTCCATACATTTTTTATGTTTATTTAGTTAAAATTTTACATTTATCTATTGTTAATGTTTTCTCTCCTTATTTTTATTTTCTGCATCTTTTTAATTTCGTCCATCGTCCTTAATTTATTTGCCACTTTCATAGGTTAAAAACGATTCTTTGAGAGTGACACTTGTTTGGGTAAAATTTCAAAAGTCACAACCGATGCAAGAAAACCAAACAACTCCAATCTGAGGACCATTATTGTATTAAGATAAGGTCCTGACGATCACACACATAGAGAGTTTCTTACGTCCACGACCAGAAGAAACCCCTCGATAGATTTATATCTTATGACTTATATAACGTATATAACGATTATGTGTCATTTATTATCCAAGACCGTTTTCTTTTATAAATCTTTATTGCAAATTTAAAGTATCTTTATGACCAACAGTCATAACGGGCGATTGTCATCAAAACCATTGAAAGAGAATATCGTTGGACATTAAATGCACATTTATAAAGACCAAAAGCTATATATACAAGGCCTGAAGAACCATTCCAGACATCTAAAATCATCATACCTTCACATCGCTCAAGCACACTCAACTAAGTTTCTTTAAAACCATAACTCTAGCCTAACTGTTCCATCTCACGACGAACTACATAAATGTACGATTTATTTTCTTTTCATTATAATGTTGTCATTTGTACTTTCGATCACTCCTTCTAAAGGATGACGTTCCTGTTTGACGTCCATAGTGCACTTGACATTCTCTCCTATCGTCCGCGGTTTTTACCCTCGACGGGGTTTTTTGCATCAACAAATTCTCTGTCTTTCATTTACTTTTATTCTCAGTCGTACGATTTGCTGATTGATCTATTACTTTAGTTCTTAAATATCCACACCGACCTTAGATCTTCCTTTGGACGATTTTTTTCATTAACAGTTTGGCACCCACCGTGGGGCCCCAGCTAAAGTAAAATCCTCGACAAAGAGTGCGGCTTACTAACAGTTTAAGTGCAATTTTTTTGACTAGCAGGATCATGGAAGCTAAGGGGCTCAAGCCCATATCATTGCTCAAATGCGTATGGAACTTGATGTTGTTTGCAAACATATTAACTCTCTGGATGAGGAAAATCGCAGAGCAGCTGAAGAACTCTCAGCAATGAGGAGTCAAAATGTGGGAAACCAGTTTGTGCCTCAGTATGGTCCAAGACCACCTTTTTACATGCCTTGTAGGTGTTCAACCGCCACTGCCTCCATAACCCAGGCTGACGCAAGGTACTAGAGTAGCCACCGGAGTCGCCACTTTCTCTATCTCGACGATTCCAATGATGCCACCACCAACAACAGTGTTTCCATCGATGTTCGTGCCACACATGCACACACCAATAAATGGGGACATTTGAGAGACATCGCAGCGCAATGATTTTTTTTGCTAATGCGGGTATAACATCTCAAGACTCTTAATTTTTGCCAGTCTCTCTCCTTACCAACAATGTCTTCAATCTAGACGATCTTATCGCACGACGATTGAAGTAGTTAGAATAACAGAATGAAAAGATGTTGTAGTTACATGGAAAGCTTCCAGGAGTTGCTGTACCTGTGGACGTTGAACCAAATACTGGGTTTCAAGCACCACCCTTCATTGACGAAATCTCCATGGTCGACGTTCCAAAAAAGTACAACATCCCGACGTTCACTCCAAAGTATTCTGGAATCAGTGATCCGACAGAGCATATCGCATAGTATAAACAGTTGATGTGGAATGTGTCGATACCCCATAAATATCAAGAGGTCTGCATGTGCAAGAGCTTTGGTGCGACCCTCATAGGTGCTTCACTTCAATGGTTGATTAACCTGCGACCCAAATCCATGGGCAGTTTAACAGAACTAGTCAACCAATTCTTTCAACAGTTTGTTAGTAGTCGTAAAATGGAAAAGCAGACTAGTGATCTCTATTATATCACTCAGAAGACAGGAGAATCAGTTCGAAACTATTTCAATCGCTTCAATTCTCAAATGATCAACGTATTAAATTGTGACGTCTGTACTGTGATCGAGGCTTACAAGCAAGGTCTCGATGACAGCTCATACCCATATATAGATCTGACAAAGTATTCGCCGAAAACTTTGAAGACGTTCGAGCTTGGATATTAGCCTACATGTGGGTCGAGGATGATGCGGCCTTCCATCGCAAACATTCCAATGACAAAAAAAACATTATGCGTCAAAAAACCGGACTTCAAGGCTAGATCGACCTCTAGGGTTGAGACGTCTAAGCAAGTCTCGAACGTGAGATTTGACAACAAGAAAAGTACTCCAGCAAACAGGTTCCCCAATATTCGCTAAAGGGGTCAACAAGCAGACCAAGTTCAACATCATTGATTTTGCATAACATACAATGTTATCCTAGGGCGACCATGGATTCACGACATGAAGGTTGTGCCCTCGACATATCATCAGACGGTCAAGTTTCCAATAGCTTGGGGGGTTTATGAAGTCAAGAGTGAGCAAGAGATTGCTCGCGAGTGCAATAAAGTTTCGATGAAGCCTAGAAAGCAAAATATTTAGCAATTACGGAACCAGGCAGATCCAGAAACTGTTGAAGATTATTGACTAGAAGAAGCCTTCCTAGATCAAGGGAAACATGACAGAGTAGCTTACATCAGTACGTCCCTCGAACCTACCTTAAATAAATCGATAATTTCTTTCTTGCAGGAATATGCCGATTGTTTCGCTTGGACGAAATGAAGACATAGTCGGCATCGACGTGGAGGTCGTCTCTCATCGACTCAATGTCGATCATTCGTTTAAACCTATTAAACAGAAGCGTCGTAAGTTCGCTCCAGAATGCAACAAAGTAATCAACGGCGAAGTTGATAACTTGCTCAAGACAGGAAAGATCAGGGAAGTGAAATATCATGACTGCATGGCCAACGTCGTAGTCGTGCAAAAGAAAAACGGAAAGTGGAGGGTCTACATAGACTTCACAGATCTTAACAAGCCTTGTCCTAAAGACCCATTCCCATTACCCCACATTGACGCCGTCGTCGATGGAGCTACTGGTCATGAGCTACTCACATTCATGGACGCATATTCGGGATACAATCAAATCCTAATGCATCGTGACGATCAAGAGAAGACAACATTCATGATAGAAAAATAGATCTACTGTTATAAGGTCATGCCTTTTGATCTTAAGAATGCATGATCAACATACCAGCGATTGGTCAACATGATGTTGAAAGAGCATCTTGGCGACACTAAGGAAGTATACATCGACGACATGTTGGTCAAATCAAAACAGGTTATCGAACATATCGGTCACTTGAGGCAGTCGTTCGATATTCTCAAAAAGTATCACATGAATATCAATCCAACAAAATGCTCCTTCGGAGTGAGTGCACGTAAGTTCTTGGGATACATGGTCACCCATCGAGAGATCAAGGCCAATCCCGACCAAATAAAGGAGATCATGGACATTAAATCCCCGCGTAACCTTAAAAAAGTCCAGCGACTTACTAGACGAGTTGTGGCATTAAACAGGTTTATCTCTCGATCTTAAGATAAATGCTACTTATTCTACAATGTCTTGAGAAAAAACAGAGGCTTCGAATGGACAATCGACCATGAGAATGCGCTCCAAGAGCCTACGAAGTATATGGCATCTCTACCCTTCCTGGCAAAACTTTAGGACCACGAGGTCTTCCAGATTTAGCTAGCCGTTAGCTCAAACGCTGTAAGTTTTGTTCTGACCCGAGAAGATGAAAAACAACAACGTCCAATATATTACGTAAGTAAATCACTCCTCGACGCCAAAACTAGTTATTCCACTATGGAAAAACTTTTGTTGGCTTTACTAACAACAACGAAAAAATTACGTCACTATTTCGAATAACATCATATAACTGTCATGACTAACTTTCTTCTTAAGTCTGTGTTCAGGAAACCTGAGTTGAAAGGTCGACTGGAAAAGTGGAGTATCTACCTTAGTAGTTACGACATTGAATACGAACCCAAGACCACAATAAAGTTGCAAGCATTGGCCGACTTCGTCACAGGCTTCAACCCAGAATTAGATATACCGACGGAACCTATGGCAACTATCGACAACGTAATCTAGACTTTACACGTTGACGGATCATCAAATGCCCGGGGGGAAGGTCTTGGCGTCGTCCACAAGTCTCCATAGAAGGCAAGATGGTGTACTCCATACGATGCGATTTCAGGGCTACAAACAATGAAGTTCAATATGAAGCTTTAATCACATAAATGAATATGGCTCACGACCTGGGGGAAACAAGACTTCATGTCAAAAGCGATTCACTCCTAGTATTGAACCAAATAAATGGGGAGGTTGCAGCTAAAGACTCTAAAATGACGTCTTATCTCAAAATAGCCAAAGCCAAGTCTGAATAAGTTCAAGAGTTTTCTATTTCACAGATCCCGAGGGATCAAAATACCCAAGCTGATGCAATTATCTAACCTTGTAGGCACTTGGACAGTCCCCATTTGACGTTGTCCCAATAATTAATCTGGCTACACCATCCATCGAAAATGAAAACGACGTCAAAATGATTGAAGAGGAAGACAATTGGTCGAGCGATATCAGATGATTTCTAACAAACTACCAACTTTCTGAAGACAAAATGGAGGACCAAAAAATTAGATTTAAGACATCCCGATAAATTATGATTAGAGGATAACTCTACAGATGATCATCGACAGGACTGAACTTATGATGTGTTGCTAATAAGAATAAAGTCCAAAGCATTTTGCAAGAAATGCACGATGGTCAGTGCGATAATCACTCGGGAAGTTGAAACTTGGCAAATCGTATGTCTCAACAAGGATACTATTGGCCAACTTTACGATAGGACTTAACGAGGTACGTCGAAAGTTGCAACGCATATCAACGATATTCAGGTATGTCACATAAACCTTTTGAACCCTTGCAGCCGACTCTAACTCCATGGCCCTTCATGCGATGAGGAATGGATATTGTCGGAAAGTTACCTCCGGCCCCCGGGTAAAAGGTATTCCTTCTAGTCCTTACATATTATTTTTCAAAATGGGTAGAAGCGGTTGCTTTCTCCCAAGTTCGGGACAAATAAGTCATCTCCTTTATTCAGACTAACATCATTTGCAGATTCAGGTCCCATCCAAGATCGTATGTGATAACGGGTCGCAGTTCATAAGCGACAGAACCCATCAGTTCTGTGAAGATCGTAATATCAAACTTATGACTTCAACGCCCCGGTATCCTCAATCAAATGGACTTGCCGATTCGAGTAACAAAACGATCATCAATTCCATCAAGAAAAGACTCAAGGAAGCAAAAGGCAAGTGGGTCAAATAACTTCCGACAGTTATTTAGGCCAATCGTATGACACCTCGTACATCTACAGGACAAACTCCTTTCTCTCTCGTTTTTGGTTGTGAAACAGTCTTGCCTGTCGAAACTCAAACTCCGACCTGACGACACATGTCGGTCGATCATAACTTTGTCGACCTAAGTTACGACCATGACTTATTGGAAGAATTATGGGAGTCAGCACTAATCAAAATTTCTTCACAGAAACAATTGGTCGAACAACATTTCAATGAGAATGTCAAGACCAACATCTTTCAAGAAGATGATTATGTCTTACGACGTGTGTTTCAGAACACTCAAGAACTAGGTTCAGGTAAGCTATCCATCAAATGGGAAGGTTCATACCGAATAACCGAGGTTGTTGGAATAGGAGCCTAACGATTACAGACCCTTGATGGTTGTGACAACCCTCGAAGTTGGAATGCGGTATATTTAAGGAAATATTTCTTTTAAACCCGTTTCATGTTTTCTTACAATTATCTTCTTACAACCATTACTGACTTAAACATCAGAGAGTCATTGGACTAGCCAACGACCCCCTCTAAAGGCTATTTCATTCCAAGACTAGTCGATCATTCGACTATACTTATAGTTTACAATCATATCACGACCAAGTCATACGATCTAAGGACCTGATGTCAAAACATTTCCTTATCCATAAATACTTTGCTCTAATTCTAAGTTTAACATTCGCATTCGATCGCTAGATCCTTTACGACCTAAAAAGTTTGATTAAATCTTATTCGGCCTTATTTATAAATGCTTAGGTATGATCGACTAACGGGTTATGACTTTCCCAGACGCAAGACTTAAAACTATCAGCTAGTTTATTGTTTGCACTAATCATAGGTTTCTTATGAAGTATCTTTATTTGTTCAATCACAAGTTTACTTATGTTTGGTCATGCTCTTATGTCGTGTGTCACTTGGAACGATTTCCATTTGATTTTTCGATGTTTGTCGTGAGTTACTTAGAGAAATTCCTGTTAATTTCTATTATGGTTGTCGTGAATTATTTATGCAAACCCTTCTGTGGATTGATTCTTGTGACAAACTAAAAATTACAACAATTTGATTTGTTCAAAAGATCCTTATATTATAAAGAGCTAAAACTAAGGAGTCGGTTGCTCCTGTTCCAGCTATTGCGAGGGTTGATCGTAGCATCTCCACCCTCAGGGGCGTTATCCCCCGACTCGATTTTTTGCTCGTCCTCAGAGTCGATATCTTTCTCGACCCCAATTGACCCCAAGAAAAAAAGGCAAGTTCATCTTCAGCCGATGCCAGGGGGTTCTGACCCCTCAAGTGGCGTATCATCATGGCCGCTCGAACCTTGAGGCGAGTGAAAGCCTCCATAGACTTCACCTTCTCTTTGAGATCGGGGACCTGCTTCTTTGTCCCCCCAGCTCCGCCCTAAGGGCCTCGACCTCTTTTTCATTCATGGTAGAGGCTTCCTTACTCATCTTCAGCTCATCCTCCGCCGCGGACGCTCAATTGAGGGCCTCCTTTAGCTACCCCCGGAGTTCCTCCTTTTCATGACCGACGACCTCGAATTGGTTGAGGTCATCGTCGAGACGAACGAAGTACTCTTCTTTCTTGGCCTCCACCTCCTTCGCCTTGGCCTCCGCCTCAATGGCCCTAGCCAGCGCCGCCTGTTCCTTTTCCAAAGCGGTTCAGACTAGCCTCATCACCTGGTTCATACGGGTGTTTAAGACTAACCCCACTTCGATAGCCTGCACAATCGTACGATCAACGATTAGATCGTAAGGAAAACAACAAATTAATAAAATCTTATGACTTAAAGTAAAAATGCTTACCATGAAGGATATCCATGTGACATGGGCGGCCAAGTTGTCGACCAATACATCCTTGTATCGATCGAAGAACGAGGGAAGAAGGAACTTCCCCATATGGGGAAACAGGGACCTCCTGCCCAGCAGACCGGACGACATGAAGTCGCCCGGGAGAGTGAAGCTCATGTCAATAAAAGCTGGAGCTTCACTCGTCAGAGGACCCTTCCTCTTGTCTTTCGACGGAGAAGATGGTCCATCCACCCCAGCCGGTGGAGCCTGTGATATCGGCTTCGCGTCCCTGACCGAAGACGTCTTCGCCTTCTCTGCCGAGGCCACATCTCTTTGAGGACGATTCTCTTAGGACCGTCTTCGAACTCTTGACCCTTGACCTAGATATCGGGTGAGCCTTCTGTTCATCTCTTGCCCTTTACGGGTGAGTTGAGCAAGGGCCTGTTTTTTCGAGAGGCCCGTTGATGGTTTTGTGGGGGTCGATCTTCCTGAATGAAAAACAATAGACAACATAAGTGACATCCATGACTAGACCTTATGAAACATAAACAAGTGACATCTAGAAAGACTAGACCTTACAAAAATCTTACGGTCTGTAGGTAATGTCATAGGACTAAAAACCCAACATTATCTTGTGACCAGTGGGTGACGTCTAGCAACTAGCCTCCATAAGAGTCTCTCGATCGATGATGATGTCTTACGACTAGACCCACTAATCATATGACCATTGGGTGATGTCTATTCGACTAGACCCCATAATATCTTATGATCTATATGTGACGTCCTATGACTATAACCTATTAAAAGAATACTTACTCATTGTCTCTATTTCTGAAGTCTCCTCGACGGGCTCCTCCTCTTATCGTTCCTCCTTCTCCTCTACTGAAGAAGCAATCGACGTCCTGACGTACTGAACGTCGTCGTCGTCCTCCTCCCAGTCAACAGTAGTACGAATGGTGAAGAAAGAACGTTCCTCGATGCTGAACTCGAGGAACCTTTCAACTTTGGCAGCCGAATCCTCAAAAGGCGAAACTATCGAGAAGTCTATCACTGTCAAATAAAAACACACATGTTAGTAAAAAATTCTCGATGAATAAACTAAAAACACTAAATAGACTTCACTTCTTACCCTCGGTATTCCACCCCGTAGTGAACCACTGATCATTGTCGCCAAGCGACGCGATGCGACCAAAACGAGTTATCCCACAATCTCACAAAGCATAATCAAGCATTAAGATAACAAACACAACTAAATGCATGAATTGGATTAAAGCCAAGTAAGTAGGAATGTATGATTACCAAAGCGTGAAAACAACATATACCAATCAAGCATATCGCAAAAAAAAATTGCAACCAAAAAAGATTTTGCAGACATACCATAGCCGCTAAGAGAAGGGATAGTGATCTATAAAGATAGATGCTTACATTATCACTATAAGCTCTCAAGTGAGTATAGGGACGTGTATACGCTCAAGATCTTCCCGATCGAGACAGATGAATGTAGTCTTGATACAATTGAATTTATTCTCAAGTCCAAGAGTTTACCACAATAATACATACAATGAGGGCTTTGGGGGACAGTTAGAAGTTAAAGGTGGGATTAGGCTCATTTATTGGTGTTGAGGATATCGGTTTATAGGTTTTTTTTGTATGCACAAAAGGGTTCTTTTCCTGATATTTTTGATGGATTGAAGGCTTATTTTACTATTGCTCTTTTTTTTGTATTTTTTTTTTCTAGACTTTGTGATCCCACAAGCTATGCTTGTTATGGGGGATCAACAAACTATCCACAAGCTATGCTTGTATTTATTTCTATGCTATGTGCCAAATCTATCTATCATTTCGAATAATTCAACCTTAATGTCATTTTATATGCGTGTATAAGCGTACAAACAAAGGTTAGTGTATAAGCGTACAAACAAATCGTTAGTGTAACGCCTTTAATTTCGTTTAGATCTTGCCTATATATATATAGGGGAGGGATCAATTGGAAACCAGTATTACATTGGAAACTTTGGAAACCGAAATCAACCAATCATTGAATTTCTTTTTTTTTAATTTTATTTTTAATTGATAAGGTTATTTTAGTCTTTTACATAATTTCATAATATATATGGTAATTGTTATTATTATTATATTAATAATTATTTATTTTTAATTTATTTTATATATGGTAATGTTAGTCATTTATTAATGTAAAAATGAGATATTTAATTTAGGAAAACAAATTTTAATCATACGGATCCTCTATTTTTGATTCTGATGAATCATTGATTGATTAAAATATTAATATAAAAAATAAATATTTAATTTTTCAAGTATTCATATGAAATTACCTCCAAGCACAAAATATTAATATAGTGAAACATAATGAATTTGATATAGTGAAACAAAATATTAATATAGTGAAACCTGATAAAACATAAAATGTTAATATAGTGAAACCTGATGAAACAGATTTGATATAATGAAACATAATGCAAAGGTAATGAAACAAAATATTAATATAGTGAAACTCGATATAGTGAAACAAAATATTAATATAGTGAAACCTGATAAAACATATTTGATATAGTGAAACATAATGAAAAGGTAATGAAACAATAATGATAATGAAACTTAATTGGATTTTTACATACTGCATATTGATGAACAGGTAATAAAAAGATAGTCTTGATATATTGTTATTATCATTTATTAATAAATTAATTAATTTATTACCATATATAATTATTATCTTTTATTAATAAATTAATTAATTTATTACCATATTTCATCTTTGTTGCCAAATTTGAAACATAAAAGAAAAAGACACATTTACCCATTTGACATATTATTATTATCTTTTATTAATAAATTAATTAATTTATTACCATATATAATTCAAATGAATCTTAACCATTGATTAAAAAGATCAATGGTTGAAATTTGGTTTCCAAAGTTTCCAATGAAATTTGGTTTCCAATTGAAACCACCCCTATATATATATATATGTGCGTAGTGTAATCTCGGATCTTTCAAGCAATGTTTAGCACCCTGGAACAGTGACTTGCGCGATTTACTATGCGGGTTCTAAATTGCGGCCAAAGCCGCGGAACTCACTGGAGTCTAGGCCTTTGGAACACAAGCGCGGCTTATAACGCGGCCTCCTAGCCGCATCCAAAGCTGCGGGACCACCTGCAGGTCCCAAAACCCCTCTTTGCCCGATTTTTATCCATAACACACTTCCACTCGTTTTTCACCCGCGATTTTTAGGGTTCTTGGCCGATTTTCTTCTTGTTCTCACCTTCAACCATTTATTGCAAGCCTTGGGTGGTTAGGGAACATTTATTTCGCTTCAACCTACCTTGGGAACCATTTATTGGAGTAGTTTTACCAAGATTCAAAATCAAGCTACCCTCATCGAACTCTCTAGGGTTTTCTAGTTTTCTATGTTTTTGACCAAAACCTAGATTGTGAGTTTCTTAAACTTTGTTAAAACTAGATACACATTATATTATGCTCTTCATTGTCATTTACATGTCTTCATATAACCTATATCGTATTCTTTATGTGGTACTCTCCTATGGTCGATTTTTGGAACTTTGTTCTACATAAAGGAGTTCTTTCATGTGGGTAGTTGGAATACTTGACCACCATACTGATGGAATCACACTTGAATTGAATGCTATGAGATAATGTATTATATGAATGATTTGACCTAATTTCAAGTAAATGGGTTATCGACTATCTATGTATTAGTGGGCTATTACTTGTTTACAAATTTAACTTAACCTGTGAATATGTTGGGAATCAGGAAAACTCTTGAATATCGTTTATGGGAATGATATATGAAGTGTGTGTCTTGCAATCAAACTTTGTACCCATGGTTAGTATTATGGTCATTTCTTGGGAACTATGTGCCTTGAGGCATTATCACTATTGTTGGATGAACCAAGTCAGTAGACACTAGGAGGATATAGTCTTGGGTGCCACTGTTAAGGTATGTACCTAGACCTCTGTCATTCGAGGTAATGCCATGGTTGTAGTTCTCGAGTGTGCCGGGACTTTTGGATTCCACTCATGGTAGTTGGCATTAAGGTATATCGACTCTTTGGGTGGAACTTGATTGGTGCTATGGGTCTCCCCCATTGACTCCACATGTGAGAAGTTTTTGCTAACTGCTGATAAGAATAATGTTATTTATTTGGAGTATTATTGTCTGTACAGACTCACTAGGATTTTTGGCCAAACACTTGTTTGGTTTCGATGTGTATCTTAGGTTCTAGTGGTGTCGCTTTTAAGTAGGCGTAGGCGGACTTAGGTGAAAGCTTGGGGAAGGTGCATTTGGGCACACTTTTTGTGAAGACATTCTCTGGGCCTATAGGCGATACCTTTTTTGTAATCTTATTTCTTTTATAGAGATTAGATTAGATGGTTTTTGTTTATTACCGTTGAATTACAAATTGTGCTTAAACAGGATTTATTTATACCCCATTTTTGGGAGGCTCTTGCTATTTCAAATTTCTATATACCTCATGTCCGTTTTCCAGATTTTTGTTATCCCTATTTTTAGGGTATTACAAGTTGGTATCAGAGCCTTAGTTTAAGCGAACTAGGTATTGACCTTAGCATATCTAGACTTAAACTGTAAGAACTAATAATAAGTTGTTCACCTTGGGGTAAAAGTCATAGGTGGGGAGAGTGTTAGGACTTACGGAATTACACTATCTGAGAGTTGTAATGGTGGTGACAAAAATCCTTGTGTATAATTCGTTCATAATTTCACTTAGCTACTTCTATTATGAATGTATTGTTACGTGAGCATGCTTGAATTACTAGAATTATGATGATCGAAATGTGTAGTAGTACGTACCATGAGTTTTAACTCACTTAGTCTTTTCTCAACCTCCTTTCTCGTACGTGTGTGGCAGATAACCATGGTAAACACACTGAACAGACTGCAAAACCCGCGGGAGGGTCAAATTGAAGACGAATCTACCGCCGATCAACCTTCTTTGGTCGTGACTACTGAAGGGCCACCCGCAACCAATGTCTTGGGTAGGGGACCCGAACATGTACCGCAGATCAATCTTGCCTCTGCTAACCCGATCATGGAGGAAGTGACAATGGAAACAAGAATCAGAGAAAGTATGATCCTAGCCATGAATTCTTCCATGGCGCAACAACAAAATTTCTTCATGAAACTTTTGGGAGATTGTGACGCCAGTCACTGACGACCCGAGACGGTGGCGGACCGGCCGTCGTGGGAATAGAAGAGCATGCTATTGTTCGGGAGAAATAGAAGGAGACAGGATGCACCTATAAAGCTTTTCTGGGGTGTAGACCACTCGAATTTTCAGGTACTAAGGATCCCGTCAGTTGCATATATAGGGTCCGAGAAATAGGGATGTCATTCAGAAATAGGGATGTCATTCGAAGCAAGTGAATGCGACGAATTTGAAAGAGTCAAGTTTTCCTCCCATCTGCTAAAGGGTGAGGCCCCGACTTGGTGGAACCTCACCCAGTCGTCTCTCACTCCAAAGGGGTTGGACAAACTCTCGTGGCCAACATTTAAAAAGAAAATCCTGAACAAGTATTGAAGTGAAAGAACATTGGACAAAATCGAGCAAGAATTCCGTAATCTCAAGAAGGGTAGTATGTCAATTTCCGACTACTCGAAACAGTTTCTGGAAAAGTTGAAAAGATAAAGATCAAGGTCTATTTGTTAGGGTTACAAGTCGAGGTGAAGACGGAGGTAAGAAATGCCAAAGTGTCAACAATAGAAGTGGCTATTGAAGAGTCATTCCTTGTAGAGGATGACATTGCTCAAGGAAGGGAAGAAAGGGGACAAGTTAGGGAGAGGAGGAAGTGGGAAGGGCCGTCGGGGCCCGTTCGTTATAATAAACCGTTTGTGGGCAGAAGATTTAGAGATAATCGTCAAGATGCAAGATGGTGCCACATGTGCATGACTAAGCACTTTGGCCCAAGCAATCCAAGGCCACACTCAGTTCCTTTCGAGTACACCAAGTGTGGGAAGAAGGGTCATGCCATCCGAGATTGCCCTATCTGGGGGCCTTTGTGTTTTGAATGTCGGGAACCGGGTTACGTGAAGAAGGATTGCCCGAAGCTAGTTGGTGGCAAACGTAGAAATTCTTTTGGGTCGACGGCAAGGGTCGAGCAACCTTCTAGAGCAACAAGCCGAGCATTCCAGATGACCACCGAAAAGGCAAAGGATACCGCCGATGTTGTCTCGGGTACCTTCCTAGTAAACTCCTTAACCACTCGTGTGTTATTTGATTGGGGTGCAACGTGCTCTTTTGTGTCGAATGTTTTCTGTAAGCGTTTCATCACTCCTGTTAGTGCCCTACCCGATGCTTTAGTAGTTGAAGTGGCAAATGGGGACCAAGTGATTATTCGAGAGCTCTTTAATGATTGTACCCTAGAGATCGATGGGAAACCCTTCGGGGTATAATTGTTACCTATGGCTATAGGCGGTTTTGATGTAGTAATAGGCATGGATTGGTTGGTTAGTCATGATGCCAACATTTTGTGTTCTAAAACGATTATTCATGTGCCGTTGGCGGAAGGTGGTGTGGTCACCATTTATGGAGAAAAAGGGAAGAGATGCAATCCTATCATCTCCTCTCTTAAGGCCCGCAAATCCTAGCGAAGGGTTACCCTTCGTATCTGGATTATGTGGTGTACACGAAGAAAGAGAAGAAATCTGTAGAGGATGTGAAGATTGTGCAAGACTACCCAGATGTCTTTCCGGAGGACCAACCTGGGCTACCGTCGGAACGTCAGGTAGAGTTTCAAATCGACCTTACTCCGGGAGCGGCTCTGATAGCCCGTGCTCCCTACCATTTGGCTCTGACAGAACTGCAAGAGATGATGATGCAACTTCAAGAGCTCCTAGAGAAAGGATTCATCTGACCGAGCTCGTCTCCGTGAGGAGCCCAGTTTTCCTCGTGCGAAAGAAGGACGGATCTATGCGGATGTGCATAGACTATAGAGAGTTGAATAAAGTCATGGTGAAGAACAAATATCCCTTACCTCGCATCGATGAACTTTTTGATCAACTCCATGGCGCGGGGTGTTTTTCGAAGATCGACCTTCGATCCGGATACTATCAAGTTAGAGTGAAGAAGGAGGACATTCCGAAGATGTCTTTCCGAACGAGATACGGTCACTATGAGTTTTTGGTGATGCCCTTTGGTTTGACCAACGCTCCGGCCGTATTCATGTATTTGAAGAATCGCGTGTGTCGTCCTTTCTTGGATAAATTCGTGATTGTCTTCATCGACGAAATCTTGATCTACTCAAAGGACGAGACCGAGCATAGGAAACATTTGCGGGAAGTGTTAGAAGTTCTCAGAAAAGAAAAGTTGTTTCTAGAGTTCCCGAAGTGCGAGTTTTGGCTCCAAGATGTGCAATTCTTGGGCCATGTGGTGTCTAAAGACGGAGTGAAGGTAGACCCGACAAAGATCGATGCGATGATGAGTTGGGAACCGCCAACGAGTCCGATGGAGATCTAAAGTTACTTGGTATTGGTGGGTTACTACAGACGATTCATTCAAGACTTCTCCAAAATAGCTTCACCACTCACCTCCCTTACAAGAAAGAATGTCAAATTCCTTTGGACCGAAACGCAAGATCAATCCTTTCAAACACTCAAGAAGAAATTGTGTGAAGCTCTCATTCTATCCCTACCCGAGGGATCGGATGACTTTGTGGTGTTTAGTGATGCTTCTAAGATGGGCCTCGGGTGTGTGCTAATTCAACGGGGAAAAGTGATTGCTTATTCGTCACGGTAACTAAAGGACCATGAGAAGAATAACACAGAATCATGACTTGGAATTTACGGCGGTGGTCTTTGCATTGAAGTTATGGAGACATTATTTGTACGGGATGAAGTGCACTCTATTTACCAATCACAAAAGCTTAAAATACATCTTTGATAAAAAATAACTCAACATGCGGCAAAGAAGGTGGCTTCAGCTACTAAAGGACTACGATTGCGAGTTGCTCTATCATCCCGGTAAGGCCAACGTGGTGGTAGATGCGTTAAGCTAGAGGAGCTATGAAGGCGGTGTCAAATTATCCCTCACTAGGATCGATATGGTATCAAGCTTGTTGGAGAGCATCAAGACAAGTCAAAGAGACGCACTTAAAGAAGAAAACCTCAAAGTCGAGGTTATGGTGAAGCAAAGTGGTCTAATGACGGAAGATGGTCGTGGGTTAAACTCTTTCAAGGATGAATCTGGGTACCAAATCTTGGTGGAAACTGGGAACTACTCTTAGAAGAGGCGCATAAGTCATAATATTCTATACATCCCAGTAGCACCAATATGTATAGAGACTTAAAGTTGAATTATTGGTGGTCGGTGATGAAACTTGACGTGGCCAACTACATGGAGAGGTGTGTCACGTGTATTCAAGTCAAGGCGGAACATCAAACGCCATACGGGAGTTTGCGACTGTTGTCCATTCCCGAGTGGAAGTGGGACAACATCACCATGGATTTTGTGACAAAGCTACCGGAGACATTAGGAGGTCACGATACTATTTGGGTGATTGTTGATCTTCTAACCAAGAGCGCGCATTTCCTTGCAATGCGAGAGACCTTCCCATTGGAGAAATTGGCTAAACATTATATTGATGAGGTGGTGTCGAGACATGGAGTCCCGCAATCTATTGTGTCTGATAGGGACAGTCGGTTCACGCCAAATTTTTGGGCTAGTTTACAGAAAAAGTTCGCCACGAGACTAAATCTGAGCATGGCTTACCATCCTCAAACGGATGGCCAAAGCGAGAGAACAATTCAGACCCTTGAAGATATGTTGAGGTCGTGTATTATCGACCTTGGAGGAAGATGGGACTCACACCTACCTTTGGTGGAGTTCTCTTACAATAACAGTTACCATTCCAGTATCGGGATGGCGCCATTCGAAGCGTTGTATGGAAAAAAGTGCAGAACTCCAGTTTGTTGGCTTGAGGCAGGTGAAAAGCAGTTCGCCGGACTGGAGATCGTTCAAGAGATGACGGACAAGGTGAAAGAAATTCGAGAAAGATTGAAGGCGGCTCAAGACCGACAAAATAGTTACGCAGATAAGAAAAGAAGACCGATCGATTTTCAAGTGGGAGATCGCGTCATGCTAAAAGTGTCTCCATGGAAGGGGATTATCCGATTTGGGAAACGTGGAAAGCTTAGTCCCCGTTTCCTTGGGCCTTTCGTTATTTTAGAGAAGATTAGACTTCAAGCTTACCAGTTAGACCTACCACAGGAGATGGACGGAATCCATCCTACATTCCATGTATGTTACCTCCGTAAATGTTTAGCCGAAGAGGAGAGCGTGATCCCACTAATAGAAATTCGAGTGGACAACGGGAATCGTTGTGTGGAGGAACCGGAGGCGATATTGGAATCTATAGTGAAGAAGTTACAACACAAAGACGTGACCATGGTTAAAATCCAATGGAAACACCACCAGGGTGCTAACGTGACGTGGGAATCGAAAGAATATATGAAGAAAAGATACCCTCATCTGTTCAATGGTTGAGATTTCGGGGACGAAATCCTCTTCAAGGTGGGGAGGATTGTAACGCCTGTAATTTTGTTTAGAGCTTTCCTATATATATATATATATGTATATGTGTGTGTAGGGGTGTGTGTAATCTCGGATCTTTCAAGCCATGTTTAGCACCCTGGAATAGTGACTTGTACGGTTTACTGTGCGGGTTCCAAACCACGACCAAAGCCGCAGAACTCACTGGAGTCCAGGCCTTTGGAACATACGCGCGACCTCCTAGTCGCGGCCAAATCCGTGGTACCACCTGCAGGTCCCAAAACCTCTCTTTGCCTGATTTTTATCCATAACATACTTCCACTCGTTTTTCACCCGCGATTTTTAGGGTTCTTGGTCGATTTTCTTCTTGTTCTCACCATCAACCATTTAATGAAAGCCTTGGGTGGTTAGGGAACATTTACTTCACTTCAAACTACCTTGGGAACCATTTAATGGAGTAGCTTCACCAAGATTCAAAATCAAGCTACCCTCATCCAAGTTTCTAGGGTTTTCTACTTTTCTAGGTTTTTGACCAAAACCTAGATTGTGAGTTTCTTAAACTTTGTTAAAACTAGATATACATTATATTATGCTCTTCATTTTCATTTACTTGTCCTCGTATAACCTATATCTTATTCTTTATGTGGTACTCTTCTATGGTTGATTTTTGGAACTTTGTTCTACATAAAGGAGCTCCTTCATGTGGGTAGTTGGAATCCTTGACCACCATACTGGTGGATTCACACTTGAATTGAATTCTATGAGATATTGTCTTATATGAAGCATTTGAACTAATTTCAAGTAAATGGGTTATCGAATATCTAAGTATTAGTGGGCTATTACTTGTTTACAAATTTAACTGAACATGTGAATATGCTAGGAATGAGAAACACTCTTGAATATCGTTTATGGGAATCATATATGAAGTGTGTGTCTTACAATCAAATGTTGTACCCATGGTTAGTATTGTGGGCATTTCTTGGGAACAATGTGCCTTGAGGTCTATTATCATTATTATTGGACGAACCAAGTCAGTAGACACTAAGAGGATATAGTCTTGGGTGCCACCGTTAAAGTATGTACCTAGACCTCCGCCATTCGAGGTAATGCCATGGTTGTAGTCCTCGGGTGTGTCGGGCCTTTTGGATGCCACTCGTGGTAGCTGGCATCAAGGTATATCGACTATGTGGGTGGAACATGATAGGTGCTATGGGTCTCCCCCATTGACTCCTCATGTGAGAATTTTTTTCTAACTGCTGATAAGAATAATGTTATTTATTTGGAATATTATTTCCTGTACAAACTCACTACGCTTTTTGGCTTAACACTTGTTTGGTGTCGATGTGTATCTCAGGTTCTAGTGGCACCGCTTCTACGTAGGCGTAGGCGGACTTAGGTGAGAGCTTGGGGAAGGTGCATTTGGGCGCACTTTTTGTGAAGACATTCTTTGGGCCTATAAGAGACACCCTTCTTGTAATCTTATTTCTTTTATAGAGATTAGATTAGATGGTTGTTGTTTATTACCGTTGAATTACAAATTGTGATTAAATATGATTTATTAATTCCCAATTTTTGGCAGGCTCTTGCTATGACAAATTTCTATATACCTCATGTCCGTTTTCTGAATTTTTGTTATCCCTATTTTTATGGTGTTACAAGTGTTTAAGCTCAAATTGGGTTACAAACGGAAAATATTTTTGATTTTTTTCGGATTCATTTTTCATGAAACGAAGGCATCTATATATATTCATGATAAACTTGGATGAGAAACCATTCAAAAGTCTAGAACTACACCTCGATGGGAGGTAACACACAAGAAATGAGAATAGTAATTGATTATATATGTGTCAATCCAAAAAGACCCAAATTCTCACTAGGTATAT
Source organism: Arctium minus (assembly GCA_954870635.1). NCBI lineage: Eukaryota > Viridiplantae > Streptophyta > Magnoliopsida > Asterales > Asteraceae > Arctium > Arctium minus. Next base: position 59,402,557 of record OX941088.1, on the reverse strand, counting down.
CCACCCACTGTAGTCACATTTGTAATGTAGGGGGACTATGATATCCAAACTAGTCCTAAAAGGCTATGTGAAACAACATGCCTAACAGTGTGTGTGTGTAAGTGACAGCGAAGGTAACATCATTCCAATAAAACAAATCATTTAACAACATGGCAAACAGTTAACGTGCGATTGGTGAACCAAAATACTCCAAAATGCAAAGTGAGATATGGTGTACTATGAGTCTTAACACAACAGGGAGTAATCAAAAAATCTTTTTGGATTTTTTTTTGAAATGCAACCTAGATATGAAATAAAAAATGAACTATTTGCAAAATAAAAAGAAATGAAATGAAAAACATCTACCCACAAGCAAATAGTAGCATTGTCCTCAATGCTCGGGATAAGGTGCTAGGGGGGAGAAAGTAATCACGGGGAAGGAAGGGGAAGATTGTGGTGTAGGTGTGTATCGTGGTGAGTGAGGTGGTTGCATGGTGAAAACGAACGAGAGGGAAATGTGGATGAAGGATGAAGACTCGTTTAAAGTCACGAGTTTGACTTCGAACCAAGAATTAAACAATTAGGGAGAAGAGAGTGTACGAATCGGAAAAAATCAAAGGATTGACTTATATGGTCACCGATTAGTGCGAGTAGCATAAATACACAAATGCGATAGTCGGTGTGTTATCATTATATAACACATTACGCTACCCAAAACCAAAAATTAAACAAAAGGTAGAGAAAGAAGGATCAGTGATGTATGACTTGACACTAGAAATATCGAACCAAGAAAATAGTAAAAATAGCACACGAGAAGCATTTAACGAGACAAAGATAATATCACTCATCATTTTTAAAGGTAACAATTATCTCGGTCTTACCAAACACACATCTCAATGGCCCGTCACACCACCTTTTTCGTCAAATGTGGCTTCTCATTCCCGTCTACAAGTTGGCCAGACTACACAAACAAAATCTTCAAGCACACGGTTAAACAAAATAAAAGATGAGAAGACGAAAATGAAAATGAAAACATAGAAAAGAAATGGGGGTAAAGACATAGACTTGTAAATCAAAAAGTAAGTCGGTGCTAGCCTAGTCGCCTCCCCGGCAAGGGCGCCAAAAACTTGATGTGTTTTATATTTATAACAGCAAGCGTACGGGTATTATAACATACGGGTCGATCACCGGGAGGTGACAGTCTAAACACTAACCACATAATAATCATGGCCTAGCTATGCGAATCAAATAATTGATTTGATTATTTAACTAATTTGACATATATTAAACGAGATTAGGGGAAGGAGAGACAAAGAGAGCACATAAAAACAAGACTAAGCGAAATGAAAGACAACTACAACTAAAGGGGCACTAGGTAACGTCAACCTATGATTTTGGTAATGATGGGAATATGTTTTGCTAAACTACTTTAACCCTCTTTCGAGGTGGAAAAGCTTTTCTAAGCCAAGACACATGTTTACTCTCACATTATATGTACATAGGAAAGAAACATTAAGGTTTAAAACAAGTGATTTTCCCAATCGACGTCCCTAACTATTTGAAAATGTTAGAGCCGTTATCATTGACCAATTTAATCCAAGTAAAAGATCAAACTTTCGTTTCGTCAAAAACTAATTGAGTTGACTAAATGTTTGTTAAAAACCAATTAAATTAACCCCAAATTTCGTTAGAATCAAAAATGGATTAAAACCCAACATTCGTTTTAAGAACAATTGGTCAAATACCAAGACCTCGATTTTAAGCGACGATTACCCTCTAAAATGATTACTAAATTGAAACCAATCAACAAGTTATTTATTTAGACTCCAATAAGATCAAAGATAAATTAAATCTAAACTATCAAATAACTACATTAGACACAACCTAGTCACATTAACGCTAACGGAAATCAAAGGCAAACAATGAACACTAAGCAAACATATGCAGAAAATTAATTAAATGTAGAAATAACAAGCGCAGAAAATTAAACCTAATCTAATATGCATACATTAAGTGCAGAAAATTAGAAAAGTATAGGAAGAAATTGAATTGCAATAGATTAAAGTAGGGAGATGGGAATAGAGATACATAAAGATGAAGGAAAAAGAGATAGACAATAGAGATGTGCAGAAATTAACTAAAAACTTAAAGTAACAACTATGAACATAGAAATAACGACGAAGAAAATCAAGAACGATTAAATTAACGATAGTATTCAGACAAACAAGAAATAACCAAAGTATATTAAAGAGATAGGAAAAAAGATACTGGTAATCGTATGAAAAACCGATTGCAAATCGGATTCCAATGGCCTAAGCTTGAAGCGCAATCTTCTTCCTCATGTTTTGGAGAAATCGAGCAAAGAACTCTCACCAAATACAAACGTATATCATCTCCCAAAGGTAAAACGGGGTGTTTCAAAACAATCCCTCACAAGGGATTTAAATAACCAAGCCCAACAAAATAGAAGCCCAAAGAAAAAAATGCCCACTCACGCCCGTGAAGCAAAGCAGAAAGTTTTAGAGCATTTTCTTAGACACTGTTCGCTGGCGTGAATGAATCCTTCACTGGCTTGAAGCAAGGCAGAAAGTTTAAGAGCAGCTTCCAGACATTGTTCACTGGCGTGAAGGAATCCTTCACGCCCGCGAACATGGACAGACTGTAAACATCAAGTTTAGAGGGGTTTCTTCGCGTCCATGAGGATATCATTCGCGCCCGCGAAGTGTTTAAAATCTTCAATCTTCAAATTTTGACTTTTTCCTCCATCTCTTCATCAACTCGGGTATTCATCTTTGCTTTCTTCACTTCCTTCTCGGCATCACTTTTTAATACTTCCAAATCATCCACCATGCCGCCTCCAACACTTCGTATAATCTGCACAAAAGCATACCAAAATCATAAAAACTATTCCAAAAACCATTACATCCGTGTTTAGAGAAAGAAATGGAAAAGAACAACAAAAAGGCATGAAAGGGATAAAATAATGACTAAAAAGCATAAAAGACGCAATTAAATAAACGAAGTTAGGATGCATAAAATGAACTTAACAGTCTGGCGACATAGCGAGATCAGGATCATGGATGGTCGCTACGTAAAAACCGAAAGCGTCCCAGTTCTTCCTAAACTTTCGGGCTTGGGTCTTAACACGCATAAAAATAAAGAACAAGAGATCGTACCTTAAATATTGCTCTAAACCTCAAATCGTCTATAAGCAGGGAATCAATTCTCTCTTTTGCATGTATTGGCAAAGATTTACTGGAAATATCTTTCTATAAAACTTGATCTCCTCAAAAGGACAGGATTCCGCCAAGGGACGATATTTATACTTGATTTCGTATCAAATCGAGTCGGCAGATGGTTGACACCTGTCATCGACCTTTCCAACGCCAAGCGTCGGATGAATGACACATGTCCCTATGCCTGACACCACGCGCCCCACATGGCCATGACGTCACGGTCGTTAAGCGGCTACACGCTTTCCCTCGTAATCGCTTCAGTTTTCGAGGAACCAATTCAGTTACAAATTTTCGACACGTGTCCAATCTGGTTACAAAATCCTAAGAGTCGAATTTCCGCCTAATTTTCGGATTTTGTGGGCAAACTGTTTGGTTAAAATTTCACAAGTCACGACCGACGCAAGAAGACCAAACTACTCCAATCTAAAGACCATTCATGTATTAAGATAAGGTCATCATGATCATACACATCGAGAGTCATGGTCGTTCCTCATGAGGACGGTCGAGAGTTTCTCACGGCCACGACCAAAAGAAACCCCTCGATAGATTTATATCTTACAACCTCTATAACGTAGCTAATGATTATGTGTCATTTATTATCCAAGACTATTTTCTTTTATAAATCTTTAGTAAAGATTTGAAGTATCCTTATGACCAACGGTCATAACGGACGAAAAGCTATGTATACACATTGAAAGAGAATACCGTTGTGACATTAAATACACATTTATGAAGACCAAAACCTATGTATACAAGGCCTGAAGAACCATTCGAGACATCTGAACTCATCATATCTACACGACGCTCAAGAACACTCAACTAAGTTTCTCTCAAGCACGAACTCTCGACGAAGTGTTCCATCGCACAACAAACAACATAAATGGAAATTTTATTTGCTTTTCATTGTAATATTGTCATTTGTACTTTCGATCACTCCTTCTAAAGGACGACATCCCTGTTTGACGTCCATAGTGCACTTGAAAATCTCTACTATCGTCTGCGGTTTTTACCCTCGAAAAGCTTTTCCGTGTCACCAAATTCTCTGTCTTTCATTTGCTTTTATTCTCAGTCGTACGATTTGTCGATCGATCACTTACTTTAGTTGTTAAAGCTCCACACCGACCTTAGATCTTCCTTTGGACGATTTTTGGCATTAACAACACTCCTTGGATCGATGTTTACAGTTTTCTTAGATAATTTTACTGCTTCCATTATATACTCATTATGTTCCTATTTCATAATTTAGCTTCCGTTTGATTGCGTTTTGTTGTGTTGGATTAAGGTCATGGGACTAAACAGTTGTTTTATAAAGAACATTTGATTTTAATCGATTGATTTCAAATAACGAAAGTTGTTGTGATTAATTGATTTATCTAGTGTTTGATTAATTTTTTTAGTCGGAAATATGGACGAAAGTTTAATTTTTGGCTTAGACCGAATTGGTTGATGACTACGGGTCTAACATGAAAATAGTTAGGGACGTAGGATGAGAAAATATTTGTTTTATCAAAATTCTTCATTTCAATATTTGTATCATATGAAAGTAGGTGCGAATATCGTTTTATAAAGGCTTTTCCACCTCGATAGAGAGTTAAAGTATTTTTACACAACAAATACTCACCATCATTAAAATCCGAGACTAACATTACTCGATCTTCGTTAGCATTTGTTTGTATGTATCGTTATTCTTTTCAGTTTATTTTATTAAAAAAATCAAAATATTGATGATTTCCCGTAGCTAGGTCATAGTCTAGAACGAGTCCGTGTTTAGTCCATCGCCCCCCTATGATCGAACCGTTTTCTACGCCTCCCGTATGCTTGCGGAATAAATTTTAAAACACACATCAGTTACTGAACCATTTAACAAGATTCCATAACCAATAGTAGATCCTTTAGAATTATCACCAAAGGTGAAGATGGTCCTTTAATTGACATAAAGTCTTTAAGCAGGGGAAACGTAACAAGTCATATGCCTTGAACATCTACTGTCCAAGTACCATATTCTTGTATGACTTGGTTCCCGCAACTAATCAAGAGATTAAAGTCTAGATCCCGTCCCGAACATAGTACTTATAAGTTTAGGAGAGGAAGTTTTGTGACTTAATTTTCTTTTCAGATAATTATTCTTAGACAAAGCTAAGATAACATATATATATATATTGTAACACCTGTAATTTTCGGTAAGTAAAGGTCGCGCGGATGTTTTTCCAACATGTAAATGGTGGGATTTATGTTGGGAAAACATTATTTTAAGTCCCTAAGATTTCGGGAGGGTTGGCATAGAAAAAGTCGAGTTTTGGAGATTGGTACGAGTCCGGCTACAATGTCCGGTGACTATGACAGTGTCGTAGTCGAACTGGCAAAGTCACATGCAAGTTTTAGCCTACGGTACACCTTGAGAGACTATGCCATGTGACAATGCCATGGCAAAGTCGCATGGCAATGTAGCACAGCAGTACCTAAGATTAAAAGTTGGGTTTTCAGCCTTTCATCTTCATTTCTTCATATCTCTCTCATTTCTACTCTGTTTTTTGTGATTCAAGTTCCTATTGTTTTGTTTTGAGAGCTTTTCAAGTGTATATTGTTAGTCTTGAGAATATATAATAGTATATGGTGGTGGATTGGAATCAAAGATCAAGAGCTCTTCAACATCACCTCCATCTTCAAGAATTTTGGGGTTTTCTAGGTTTTCACCAAAACCTAAGTGGTAAGTTCATCCTTCTAGTTTCTAAACTTTGTTATGAGTTATAAATTCTCCATTGATGACTTCCTAGTGCTTATGTTTCTCAAATTTCGGGGAATTAGGTCAAATTAGGGTTTTTGGCCAAAATGAAGATCTTGATATAAGATGTTTAGGTAATGATTCTAAACACTTGGATTTGTGTATTTATGGTTGGAAAATTGTGGGTCTAGGTTTTTGGGAAGATTTGTCTTGAGGATTCATATTTCTTCAAAGGAGCTCAAGTTGGGGAAATCAAGATTTTAGCCTAAATCTAGCAAGATGACTTCAAGTGATTTGAGAAAACGGTGTACATGTCAAAATGCCTGTTTTAAAATGTTTATATGTTTTAAATGAAATTATCAACTATTGAGTTATTTGGAGAGTTTTGATAACTCGAAGTGTTTAACTTTATAAACTTTGTAAAATACCCACATTTGGGATTTTGGGCATTTGTAAAATAAATCATAACTATTGGTATTTTAATGATATATTTTATGGAAGTAGGTCTTTTGAGTATGAAGGCATTTTTAGTGTGCGTTTTGGGAGAAATGCTTGATTTCATGTTATGGGAAGTTTTTGAAAGAATAAATTGTATAAACCCATTTGGAAAATGATTTATCCCAATCTAAATTGTATTGGAGTTTATTCATGTATTTTGGAGCGTGTTTGCATAAACATGGGTCGGTTGCATTCTATAACTTTTAACAAATGGTCTTTTTATTATTTGAGTTTATGGCTCGGCATTTGATTATGTTGGATTGTGGGGACATTTGTCTGGTTCGATAGCTTAACATGGAGCCTTTGTCACTATTTATAATTGTTTGAGATTTACATGTTTTGAATGTGTTAGTTCGTGCGTTTGGAGTCATGTAATGTTTTAAACCTTATCGTTATGGATCCATAGGCACTTGAGTCTTTACGTTCAATGATGGGACGTTTGTTTTCCTCATCGTAGCACGTAATAGGCATCAGGTCTCATGGTAAGTAAGATTTGGGCTCGTGGTAAGTAAAAGGGGTTGAATTTGAGTCTCCACGGGCAATAGATCTAGATGGGTTGAGCTCGATATGTCTTATGAGTATAATCCATGCGTTTTGGTTTTACTACATGGTTATGTGACCTAGTTTTGTGTTCCGTCATGTGCAATGTTATTGGGTCTCCCCCGTCACCGAAAGGTGTTGTTTTGGGCATTGGGTTTTATTATCCATGTTTTTTGTGACGTTTAAGTATGGGTTGTTATCTATGATTTGCGGCTTTGGGTATTGAACATTATCCAAGTTTTTGGATATTTTGAATAATAGAGTTATCCACGTTTTTAGCATTTGATTATTAAGTTATCAGTTACTCTTTGGATGAGTTTTGGGTTTCGAGTTTATATTTGAAGGAACGTTTTGCATCGGGGTTTTAACCATGAAAATGGTAAGTGTTGAAAATGGTTTGCTTTCATACTTAATGCATTTCATTTCGGAAATCGCGATTTAAATAACATTCTTAAAGTTTATTGTTTTATATGTTTATGATGAAAACTCTTGAAGGCGTTAAGCCTAACCTTTTTATTTGCCGGCATGTACATCAGGTATCGGTTGGGAAATGGTGCTAGCGAGAATGTGAAAAGATGAGTTCTAATTATATGCACAAGAGAGAGTAGCTTGGGTGAAGTCTTTCGCATTTTGGACTTTGGAGATGGCGACACTCTTATTGGATTATTAGTAACACCCGAGCTTCTTATTAGTATTTATGTAAGACTCTATCCATTTTGTTGATGGTTAAATCTAAAATAGTATTCAAAAAATGACTTGTTGTAAGAGATTTTATCTTTCTTTGAGGCATTATTTTAAATTTTAAATTAGTCGCTCTATCCAAATTTGAGGGTGTTACATATATTGATCTTAATTTTCTTTTTAGATAATTATTCTTAGATAATTCTAAAATAACATATATATATATATTGATTTTTTTAAAGAAAAATGAAGGGAAGTGTACCTGTTATGAAAGTTTGAAATTGTAGAAGAGACATATGTAGACCTTTTTGAGTTTCTTTTGTCAGACGCACAAAGTTCAATAAGAACGACCATAAAGCACATATTTGTCTCTTCTTGCAACATTTCTTCTGACAAACCTTTACGGTTCTTATAGACATGAACTTCAAACTTCATTCTAGTACGGGAAATCTTCATGAATTGATGTCATGATGGAAAACTTGATACTGAATATTTTTTAGGTTGATATCACATCAACTTGATTCTTTTCACTAAGAAGTTTGAAGGATGAATTTGTAAATCCGACAAATTTGAAAATTGTTTCTTTAAAATATTTAGAATCTTTCTGGAAAAAAGAAGATTTGGATAGAGAGACCTTATTATTTTCTTGTGGAAGTCATTTCGGATCATGTTTATGAGATTAAACAAACTTTTCTGATACCACTTGTTGGTCCTGGGATATAATGACTTACACAAGACGTGTTTGTAAGGGGGGGGGATTGAATAAATAAACCATAACTTTTCACTTTTAATTTTATATTTTATATTTTATTAAAAACATAAAATTACAGATGTGTTGCGGAAGCTAGAAAGGTAAGACCTGTGATCCTAAACAACCTGACAGGTGAAAAAATTGCTAACGCTGAAAGAGAGAAGAAAGAAGGTTCTTATTTAGATATGAACAACAAAGATACTCCTTCAGATGGTGACACCGATTTTGCCTAAGAAACTTTCACAGAGAAATTCTTTCAGAACGCGTGAGTAGCATATAATGAGAGGAGTGATTTTTTTAGCCATCATTGCAATAAATGTTATTTTTCAACTAGGGGTGCTCACGGGTTGGGTTGATCGGGTTGAAGGCGTTTCAATAACCCAACCCAATGTTGGCGGTTTGAAATTTTCAACCCAACCCAACCCAAACAAAATTGCAACCCAACCAAACCCAACCCGTTCGGGTTGGTCGGTTTGTGTTTAAACAAAGTAAAAACACTATTGAAAACATAAAAATAAGGAAGTTTTTATTTGAAACACGATCCACCATTCAAAAGAATATACGAGTTCATCAAATATTTTGGTATTATATATAACTTTCCAATAATGTCCTCTTATAAGTTTTCAATGCTCGTTATTGTCAAGTTGTTTTTGGTAATTTATACATATTAAAGGGAAATATAAATAATTTTAGAGAAGTCGCTAAAACGTTTATCGGGTTATCGGATTGGTCAGGTTACTTTGAGTCTAACCCAATATCAACCCAATAGCTTTGGGTTGTCTTAATTTTATATCGATTATATGTCGGGTTACCTATGATTGATTTTTTTTCGGGTTGGTTGGGTTGGGTTGATTGGGTTGGTCGGGGTGGTCGGTTTTTTGAGCACCCCTACTTTCAACTTTAACATGTATCTCTGATTTGTTGATCCATTCATGCTTGTACTTTTCACTTCAACATTTATAGTTGATGTGGACATTTGTTAACTCATCTCATCCTTTCGTATGCCGAGGGAACAACAATAAAAGTATGACACTAATAAAATAGTTCTTTAAAAATTACAGTAACACCTGTAATTTTCGGTAATAAATGTCCCCCGGACATTACTATGACTTGTAAACAGTGGGGTTTTGTTAGGTAATGCATTGTTTAAGGTCCCCTGGAGTATCGGGAGTGTTGGCATTGAAAAAGTCGGATTTTTTAGGTTCGGGGGCACCTGGGCGACTATGCCAGCGATTGTGCCAGAGGGCATAATAGTTTGGCACTATCGCCAAGCCAATTGGACTCGCGGTACATTCTTGGTGATAGTGCCACTGGCACAATAGCCAAGGGGTACCAGCAGTTTAAAGTTGCGATTTTCATCCATTCCTCTCATTTTCTCACTTCCACTCTCTTCCTTTTCTCTCCCAAACCGATTCCTATCATATTGGTTCAAACCTCAACCATTTCCATGGCCATTTACTTTGATCTTGAAGCATCCATCACCATCTAAGGTCTTAGAAGTCTAGGATTTAAGGAGCTACCATCTCATCATCTCCATTGTTGTCTTCTTCAAGAAAATCCTAGGTTTTTGAGTTTTATCAAAACCCACCAATGTGAGTTCATCCCTTCTTCTTTCTAACACTTTAATCAAGTTGTAAATGCTTCATTCATAGTTTCTAAGTACTCCATTTCTTAAGTTTTGATTGGGTGATTTTAGAGAAATTAGGGTTTTGATCTCGTTTGGGGAATTGGCATAAAATGTTTGGGGAATGATTCTAAATGGTTAAATATGGATATTTATGGTTGGACCCTTGTGGATTTAGGTTTTTGGAAGATGTGGCTTGTGGATTCAAGATTCTTCAAGGAAGCTCAAAGTAGGGTAAAATCTAGGTTTAGCCTAAATCTAACAAGGTGAGTTCAAGTTGATTTGTGAAAACGGTGTACATGCCAAAATGTCTATTTTAAAGTGTTTACATGTTTTATATGAAATTGTTAATTGCTAATCATCTGATAAGTTTTGGTTATTTAAAAGTATTCAACTTTATAAACTTATAAAACACCCACATTTGGGATTTTGGGCATTTTGGGCATTTTGATCAATAAATCATATATTTTGGGTATTTAAATTATTTATTTCATGGAGTATACTTTTGGAGTATAGATGCATTTTATCAGGGGTTATGGGATGATTTGAAAGGATAAAAGGTAAAAACCCACTTGGAAAATATTTTGTCCCAATCTAAATCATGTTGGAGTTATTTGTGTGTGTTGAAGCATGGGTTGCATTATTTCGGGTCCTTTACAATTGATTTGATATTATGATTTTCAACGTTGGGTCTTTGAATTTGTTGAGCTTATGGCTCGACTTGGATTTTATTGGGTCTTGGGGACACTTGTCCGGTTTTCATAGCTCATTGTAGAGCGCTTGATTATGATTTGCATTTATTGCATCTTATTTGGGAATTACATGTTTTGAATGCGTTAGTTCATTCGTTTTGAGTCATGTAATGTTTCATCCCCATCTGCTATGGATCTATGAGGACTTTTGTTATTTTGACGATGTTTGGACGACTAGCCTCCCACATCGTGGCACGTTAGGTATCAGATTGGATTGTAAGTCCTTCGTGCGGCACGTTAGGCATCAGATTGGGTTATTAGTCCTTCGTGCAAGTATCTATGGGTGTATGCTGAAAGATGCTGAGCCCGATACTTTTATTATTTGTCCAACGGTGGAACGCTAGTTAACCCCCATTGCGGCGCGATTAGGCATCTTCGGTATGGTGTAAGTCCCCCGTGCAGGTACCTATGGGTGTATTCTGAAAGATGTTGAGCCTGATACTTAATACTAGTCTAACGTAATGTGTGGCTTACTTTGTGCACGTCGCATTATGCGGAATCGGGTTTCACCCGTCACCGAAAGGTGTTGTCTTTGGGTTGAGTCTTTTATATATTTGTTTTCGGTGACATTTTGCATACACGAGTTCATTCCATGTTTTATGGGTTGAGTATTAATCCCTACCCATGTTTTGGGGTGTTTTGGGATATGAAGTATTATTTGCATTATCATAAATTGGGAGTCAGTTTATATCCACGTTTGGAGTTTGAGTTATCTCTCTTATGCTATAATCCTAAAGACTTGAGTCTACTCATATTTTAGTCGTCTATTATATAAAGCTTACTCAAATTTCATTATTCGAGCATTACCATTATTCTCGTTTTGAATAAGTGTTGGATTTCATTATTTCATGAAAGAATTTTTTGGCGTTGAGGCATCCATTTATAAAATGCATATTATTAGTAAAAGAGTTGTTCTCTTATTTTGTTAAGTAAATCATTTCAAAGGATCATGATTATAAGTTACAACACTTTCATTTACGTTTTCCTCAATACTCATGATGTAAAACTCTTGAACTCACTAGGCGTTAGCCTAACCTTTTTATTTGTCGGCATGTGCATCAAGTTCCATTACGGGATTAGTCTAGCGGCACTGTGATGAGATGAGTGCTAGTTGGTTGCTCGAAGAAGTGATTAGCTTGTTGAAGTCTTCCACACTTATATTGGAGATAGCGATTGGTATTGGGTTATAGTAACACTCGAATTTAGTTAGTCTTTATGTAAAACTTTATTTATTTGTTGATGGTTCAATTTAGAATTGTATTTCAATTGTGGACTATTAGTAAGAGATGTTATTATCCTTTAAGTTATTTTTTGAAAGTTTTTAATTAGTCGCTTTTTCCAAATTTGAGGGTGTTACAAGTTGGTATCAGAGCTTAAGTTTGAGAGATTTAGGTATTGATTTTTGATGCCTAGACTCAAACTAGCGTTCTTATAAGTGTTTGTAAGTGAAGTTGCACATTAGGTACCATAAGATAAGATATCTTGGGGTTGCTCTAGTCGCTAGAAACGGAAAACTTGTCGAGAGTCACAAGGATGATCATGTGTGGTACGTTCATAATGGTGCCTGGCAGTGTTATGGTGAACCTACAGGCTACATTTGCATACTTGAACTACCTTGGTACGATGACCGTTGGGGTAGTGAGAAAGTTTCTAAGCGAGTAATCTAAGGAAGGGTTGATGTTTATAGCAATGTCACCTTGAAGTAATAGCTAAGCGCGATGGTTGCAATAAGTTGATCATCTTCAGTCAGAATTATTGGTTGAACTAGAACTATAAGTTTGTTAGACCGATTCTATTTCGAGGAGAAATTGTAAGTTAACCAAATTAGTGGGTTTGTGGCTCTAAGATGTTTGATGTATCCGGATGACAATAGTATGTCCGAAAATGGAGGAGTGTAGTCCTATGATGCAGGGTGCCGACCAAACTTCATGCACTAAATTTATTACTAATATAAGTTTGCATCAAATGTTCCTCATGTTCTAAAAGCATAAAGTGAGTTACATTATAAAGTCTTGACAAAACATTTAGCACTCATCAGATTTTAAACCGTGAGCTTAAGCAAACATGAAGTTGTTTAGTTGCACCTAATTGCAAATTGTTATCAAAAATCTCTTTATTCTCGTCTCGTGTCTAACGCTATTTTTTTGGATATTTTAAGATCCGTGTTTCAATGTTATTTGAGGTATTGGGCGAGTAACTGTGGAATTTTTTACCTTGACATTGGATCTCCTCCACGTATGTTAAGGTTTTAAAAGAAGAGTTATTTCCATGTTTTGAGTCGGAATTTTCTTGGGAATTTTAGTCTGTACGAGTCGCGTTGAATTTTATGGAATATTGTTTTACGACGTTTTGGGCGCGTGAGTGTACTTTGAGATGCGTGAGTTTTAACTTTATTGCTTATAAATTTACAAGGTTTTTACGCATCATGTCTCATGAAAGTTTTGTTGAAAATGGTCACTTTATCGTACGTTATGGTTTTAGAATTTTAACATTTTTAGACTTGTTGTCATTTTATACTTTTATGTTGAGAAATGAAAATCTTGACACCACTTGTTTTAGCGTTGATGAGTTTTATGAAAATTCGGTTGGGTTTTATGGTGCCTTATCGTACGACTTTTGCGTTGCGTAGATAAATTTTTGAACGTGTGTACACACTTTATTGGGTGCGTTAATTTATGGGTTTTGTTAATAGATGTCACCCAATATGATATTTTGGAGAAGTTTCATTATCATGTGATTTGTCTTCGGGTGTTATACAAGTGTTAATCATCGTAGATTATTCGTATTTGGATTAAGTTATACTGTTGGTGTGAGTAAACGTATAAAAGATTTATACGTTCCAGATAGAACTTTTGCTCAGAACACGTTTCAGTTGTTGATGTTACCGTTAGAAAATGTTTCCGCAATGCATTAAGTGAGTTATCGATATTCATGTCATTGTAGTTACTATTTTGGTCAAGTGTATTTTATCTGTGCGGCTCAAAGTTTTAAACTCGATTTGAAATTTATTTACATTTCCATCATTTTACTGAGTTTTGGGGGATAAACTGATGCATATGGGACTTGTTGAAAATTTTAAGCCACGACGTCTTGCGATTTAAAGAAAGAATTTAAAGTCAAAATTTTGGAGTTCCCTTTTTAGAGTCATACAAACGTTTATTGCACATGTTTTGGTGCAGAAAATTAGTTTGACGTATATGGTATAATTTGATGTATGTTAGGGCTTTGGTAGTCCACTAAAAATTTTGTTGCGCATTTTGTATTATTATCATTATTAACGCAAATACTGATTAAATGAGTTTTGGAAATGGTTTTATATGCGTAGAGTTGGCGATCAATTTTGAAACCTAACGAATGAACAGTAGTTATTTTTACCGCACGAGTAATTGTTATAAAACTGGGGTATTTGAAAGTTTTATAAATTTCAAATTGGCATACTGGTTGGAAAACCTTGAACTCATTAGGGCTATAGATTTAAAATCATATCTGAATAGGAGTTGTAATTAAGGACTAGAGGAGTCCTTGGGAAATTGAATGCGTCGGATGACCCGACCTGTGGTCAGTTCCGATCTTTGGGTTTCAGATTTTGAATCGGATCATGCATGAATAATTGAGGTATTAGATTTAGGATTTCTCCCAGTTGACTAAGAGGTGATCTTTATGCTTCGATAAATCTTCGGGTTAAGGCTTTGTGTGGTTAATTGCTTATGGTTGGATATGGGTTGTTGGGTTGATCGTTCGACATCATGCATGTGTTTGGGAATGTGCCATCGGGGCAAGTCTTCAGGATTTAAAGGGAAGGTTGTGGTTCATTTGTTAGAGATGTAACATTATGAAGTTTAGTGTTGTGTTAGGTGTTAACTGTATTGTGGCATTGAAAAGCTGGAAAGAAATGTTTGTCGGTGTACTTACGTTTTCAGTATGACCATCTTAATTTTAGGCGTCGACATGTTATTTTGAGGTTAATGAATCATTGGAATGTTTGGAAGTTTCCCGTTGGTTTATGGGGAACGTTAGTCTCACAGTGGGGGGAATTTAAGGGAAGATTAGATGTTGGTAATTAAGTATCGATGTGTATAAGCTTCCCCGATATGGTAAATATGTTATTGGCAGAATATTTGAGGTTTGAGATTAGGTTGGGGTTGTGCGGTAGCCTAATCTGATTTAACCAACTCCCCAGGAAAGTATTGGTACGCTCTTGGAAGGACGACCTTACCAATATCAAGAATGAATCATTAAGAAATTTGAGAATTCTTTGGAGTTGATATTGATTCTTGGTTTTGGGTTCAGGAACATGTTGAGCTGAGATAAATTGATCCGTGAGAAGTTGAGGTCACAAACTACCCTTGAGGTAGTACGTGTCACCCAAGGTTGGGAGACAATCAAAATCTCATGGTTAAAGGCTACGATAGTAAGATAGGTGTTCACTCGGACATAAGTGTAATGTGCCAAGGGGACGGCCGTCGCGAGTATTGGCGTAAGGATTTTGGTAGTGGTTCTGGAGTATGGATTTGAGACAATCTATTCTGCGGACAATGTTTTACTGAAATCTAGATTTCGAGGACGAAATCTCTTTTAAGGTTGAATAAGTGTTAGATTTCATTATTTCATGAAAGAATGTTTTGGCGTTGAGACATCCATTTATAAAATGCATATTATCAGTAAAAGAGTTGTTCTCTTATTTTGTTAAGTAAATCATTTCAAAGGATCATGATTATAAGTTACAACACTTTCATTTACGTTTTCCTCTATAGTCATGATGTAAAACTCTTGAACTCACTAGGCATTAGCCTAACCTTTTTATTTGTCGGCATGTGCATCAGGTTCCATTACGGGATTAGTCTAGCGGCACTGTGATGAGATGAGTGCTAGTTGGTTGCTCGAAGAAGTGATTAGCTTGTTGAAGTCTTCCGCACTTATATTGGAGATAGCGATTGGTATTGGGTTATAGTAACACTCGAATTTAGTAGTCTTTACGTAAGACTTTATTTATTTGTTGATGGTTCAATTTAGAAATGTATTTCAATTGTGGACTATTAGTAAGAGATGTTATTATCCTTTAAGGTATTTTTTGAAAGTTTTTAATTAGTCGCTCTTTCCAAATTTGAGGGTGTTACACTTACTTTGGCTGACATGCTTTGCATGATTCTATAATAGAATAGGAGTTTGGCAGAGTTGGTGAGCTAAGCCTTCCTAGACAAGTTTGCACTCCAAAATCATCCGGCTTACCAGTAGTAGTATTTTTCAGACTGCTAGTTGACTTTATCTTTTATTGATCTTCTTTCGGCTAGATGGCAATCCAGTCCACTTTGGTGGCTATCTTGACCTCTTTTAAACTAGTGTTCGATTTTTGCTAAAGGCATTTTCCTCTTATGATCAATTATAGTTACAAGATTTTTACAAGTAAAACACATATCTTTGTCTATTCCGAAATTTAAGCTATAGATCGGATTCCAGCTACAGACTATTTATGAAGTATTTCTAACGGATGTTAAGTGACTTCAAATATTTTGAGCATGAGTTATGGATGCGACATATAAAAGTCATAAGTACTTCTTATAGGATTCACTATTTGGATAAGGCTTTGATCAAATATGAGATTTGATCTTAAGAGTAGTTTGGCGGTTGCTGAATGGTTTGGTGCAGAATGATTAAGTGGTCAAAATGATTAAGAGGTGTTAGATCTGATTTTATAGTAATCATTGTATTTATAGGGTTTGGTCAAATACTGTGTCTATTGTCTATATGTGTTGTATCTAACCAAGGGTATTTAAGTCCTTTTGGTCTTGGTTTGGTGTAAGAACTTCACGCACATTAATCAGATTACTCTCTTTGCGCATTCATCTCTCTCTCTCAACTTTCTCTCTCTAGGATTCATTGATCTTGGACTTTCAATTGGTATCAGAGCCATCTGAATCTTGAGAGGATTGAGAGATTGTTTTTTCGAATATGAATTTGTGAATTAAATCGAAAATTTGATCAATTTTCTTGAATTCTTCAAGAAAATCTCGTTTTCTTGATTTTTCATCAAATTCAGAGGTGTTTTTGATCGAATTTGTTTGCAAATTGGTTTGTTAGAGTCGAAATTGATAGGAGAATTTTTTTGATTCATATCTTTTTGCAAGAAAAACAGTGTTTGATCATCGATTTTGAGATATTTTGTTTTCTTGAAAAGTCGAGTTTCACGTACTGTTTCATTATCGAAATAGTGTGTTTGTGAATTTTAATCGAAAATTTTGATTGAAAAGTGTTGAAAAGGTGTTTTCGAACGTGTTGGTATAAGAAAATTTCATCAAAATCAGTGTTGAAATCGAGTTTTTAGAAGATTTGTGTTTTTTCCTTCGGTTTGCGCTAGATATTAGCTTTGCGCAAGTTCTTCATACTTTGCGCAAGTTCTTTCTACTTTGCGCAAGATCATATTGTTCTAATATGTGTTAGTGTTTCAGGTTTGTGCATTGGTCTACTCATGCAAAGTATACTTTGCGTATCCAGTGCTTTCCGAAAAGCTCAAGAGTTCAGTTTGCGGTTCAAGTTTCTTACGCAAAGCTCAGATTGCGTATCCCTTGTATTACGCAAAGTATCGTTTGCGTATCCTTCTGCTTGAGAGAACTTCTGTTTGCGTATCAGTTAGCTTACGCAAAGTCCAATTTGCGCAACCTTCAGCTAATGTAAAGCTTACTTTGCGTCTTCAACGTCTTACGCAAACCTCGTCTTACGCAAAGCGTAGTTTGCGCAACCTTCTTGTTCCGAAAACTTCAGTTTGCGTCTCACTCGACTAACGCAAAGCTACTTTGCGCAACAGCCTTCTCACGCAAAGTCTAGTTTGCGCAATAGCCTTCTTATGCAAAGCTCAAGTTTGCGCAAGTCTCAGACTTAGAATTTTTTTCTGAATATCTGAAAAATGGATTCTGCCAAGTTTGCCTTCCAAGCTAAGTTCTACACAAGTGATCTGATGATGTCCTTGGGATCTGAAACTCGTCCTCCAGTTCTTGTCGATGAAAACGAATTCACTCAATAGCAAGATCGGTTTCTGAACTTCATCGAGCGTCAAGCTAATGGAGAGAACATGATGAAGTCTCTAACTGAAGGACCTTTCGTAAAGCCTAATAAAGAGACTCCTCCAACATCTGAAAAGGCTTCACGAATGAAAGCTGATCGAGAGCTGAAATCTAATCTGATGCTAGCTTTACCAAACTCTGTCTACAACCGGGTTGATCATTACAAGGATTATCCAAATCTGTTGTGGGCACAATTGGAAAAGATCATGCTTGGTTCTTCGGTCGCAACTCAGCTCCGACATACTCGGTTCATGAACAACTTTGAGGAGTTTAAAGCCAAAGACAGTGAGTCTATAAAGAGTGTTTTTGACAGATTCTGTGCAGTGCTGAATGATCTACGAAAGATAAATGTGGTCAAGATAGAGCTTGAGACGAATCTGAAATTCCTTAATGCTCTTCAGCCTGAATGAAACAAAACTTGTCATAGACTGAGGAACGATGTTCGGATTTCCACAATGCAGATCCAAGAATTATATGAGATTCTGATGACTGATGAGAACTTGGTGCTTGAGAAGAAGGCCAAACTGGATGGGAAAAAGAACAAGAAATCAGTGGACCCTGTTGCACTTTTAACGAGTCATCTGGCTAATCAAGCATTGTCTGATAATGCTTATGTTAAGACACAGTCTCATTGGATTCAAGATCATCCAATCTGAAGATCGCAACCTGAAGCTAAAGCCGAAACGTCGACTCTCAATGTTAAAGTCTATGTCGTTTGTAATAAATGTCAATGTAATTGTTTTAGTTTACTTAGATTTAAATATCTAAATTATAGTATTGTAATAGTTAGATAAAGTTAACTTGGTTAGTTTCTAGTATTTAGTTAGTTTACATAATATCTAGTTTAGATATTATGTATATTATTAGATTAGATATTAGGTAGGTTTATAGTTTAATATTGCAAGTTGTAGGAAGCGTGTCTAACACACTAAGTTTAGATATTGTGTTTCTAAAGTAACTCTCTCAAGATCAAATAACATTTTTTTCACACATACAAACACACACTTAAAGGTGTATTTGAGAGAAAAACATAGAGAACACAATCAAAGCTTAATCGATCAACCTTGTAACTCGTTTGTTATAATCAATACAGGTTGGTAATCATATTGTGTTGTTGTTTCTATAAACTTGATAAGTATTGTTGGACCGACAATTGGTATCAGAGCCTGATTAAGATCAAAACAAGTTTTCAGAAAAACGACTCTGTGTTCTTCAAGAAAAATTGATTTTGTGATTTTGAGTGTTTTAGGTGTTAGAATCGATCAGGTTGTGATCGTACTACATGCTAGATCGAGTTGTTGATATTTGATTTCACTTTTAAGCTTAAATCGAGTTCCAATTTGTGGATTTTATGTGAAAAAGTCGAAGTGGGTAAGTTCACTGTGCCATCGATTTTATTTCGAAAAAGTGTGTTTTAGAGAGATCGAGTGCTTACTTTCTTTTCTAAAAGTGTTTCTGGACACATTGGTAGGGTTTGGTATTGCTAAATCGTTTCAGGAACATATTTTAGTCGATCTTTAGAAGTTCAGGACGAAAACACGCATACCAGCGGAAGAACAGCCCGCAAAGTCCTACTGTGCGCGTCCCGAAGGACCCGCAAAGCATACTTCACGGCTCACAAAGCACCCACAAAGCACATATAAGCTCACTTCTCGGTTCCAAGATAGACCCGTATACCTCAGTGTGCGCTCCTCACTAGACCCGCATACCTCAGTGTGCGCTCCTCACTAGACCCGCATACCTCAGTTTACGCTCCTCACTAGACCCGCATATCTCAACTTTGTGCTCCTCACTTAAAATCCATACTTAGAATTTTCTTCAGAATGACATCCAGAGAAGATCTCGCAATAGGAACTGACACCAAGCCACCAGTTCCCTTCAAAGAAGAGTACGAACAGTGGAAGGATAGGTTTCTGAACTTCATTGACAGACACGAGCTGGGTGATTTTATCAGAACATCTATAGAAGAAGGGGTTATGAAACCACCAATGACCACTCGTGTAGTTGATAATGTACCTACTCAGGTTGAACTTAAGCTTCACGAGCTACAAGATGATAACCTCAAGAGAGCCAAAGGCGACAAATTATCCAAGTCATACAACTTACAAGGAATCCCAAATGAAATATACGTAAAGATTGACAGCTACAAGGCTTCAGGTAAAGAAATGTGGGATCAGCTCGAAAAGATGATGCTGGGTTCAAAAGTGGGAAATCAGCTGAAAATCTCCAATTGCCTAAATAACTATGAAGAATTTAGAGGCAGGGTGGGAGAAACCTTAGAAGAAACCTATGACAGGTTTGTGACGTTGCTGAATGAACTTAGCAAGAACAAAGTTCACAAATCTCAAATAGAGCTGAACATCAAATTCCTTAGTATTCTTCAACCTGAATGGAAAAGATTTGCTCGGCAGATGAAGCAGATTAAAGACCTGAATGAGATTCCACTTCACGAGGTGTATGAAACCCTCCGTCAGAATGAAGAAGAGGTGGATGAAATTCTAGCTGAGAATAGACAGAAAGGAAAGGTAGTTGAAGACACAGTCGCACTTGTAGTCAGAAAGAAGAAGAACAAGGCGACTGTATATGAATCAGATGAAGAAGATGAAGGGTGTGCAAACTCAGAATCAGATAAAAATGATCAGCTGAAGCAAGCAATGCTTATGCTGACTAGTGTTTTTCAGAAAAGGTTCTACACAAAGCCAACATCAAATAATCAGAGATATTCATCTGGTCCGAACAACTACATCTACAAAGAAAGGATTGAAGGAAGCAGGTATGAAGGAAGAAGATTTGAAGGGAGAAGATCAGAGGAGAGGAGACCGGAAGAAAGAAAATTCAAATCTAAAGGATCAAGTCAGCCAGAACCGCCTACGTGCTACAAGTGTGGCAAACCAGGTCACTTTGCCAAGGACTGCCGCAGATCAAAAGTCAGAAATTCAGACTACTACAAGAACAAGATGCTTCTTGCAAAACAACAAGAGGCAGGCAAGGCATTGATGGCTGAGGATGAATATTGGCTCGATTACTCAGATGAAGAAGAAGAGGAGGAAGAGAGAGATGAAGCCGTCAACATGTGCTTGATGGGCAAGATAGAATCAGATACTGAAGCTGATTCAGACACTGAAGAAGAGGAGGTATGTAATTTATCAGATTTAGAATTCATGAATAAAATGCATGCCATGAGTATGAAACAAAGAGAGTTAGAATCTAATCTTAAGCAAGATAATGGTGTCATGACAGACAAAAACCAATTAATACAGAAACTTAGCAATGAAATTGCAGAGAAGAAAGTATTAATTGAGGTTTTACATAAAGATAATGACACCAATGCTAAGGAAAAGACAATAATTCTAAAAGAGAATTCTGATCTTAAGTCTCAACTGCTAAATTGTGAGATTGAAAAATATGAGCTTAAAAAGTTGCATGCTTCTTGTACAAAAGAAAACTTTTCTTTGCTCGGAAAATTAAAAAGTTTGGAAGAGAAGTTGTATAAAATGGGTCAAACTGAACAGACTATTTTTCTGAACAAACCCAAAGAGGAAATAGAGAGATGGGGAATTGGTTATAAGAATCCTCACTGTCTACAAAAGGGGATGTCTGAAGTGCCAGGACTTTATGATCATCTTAATATGCAATTAGCTCGCAGACTCCCCGCGACTTCTGATTATGTACAGATCAGGACTCGTTCTTCAATGTCAAAAAAAAAAATAGGTTTTTGGATAATGCAGTTCAAAACCCGAACATCAAAGTCAAAATAGGCTTTTGAACAAATCAGTTCAAGACCCACACTTCGATAATCAAAGTGAAAATTCCAATGTTGTCGTATGAATATCTAAATTTGTAATTTCTCTTATGCAGACTAGTTATACATGGTTCTTGGACAGCGGATGTTCCAAGCACATGACAGGGCAAAAAAAGATATTGTCTAATTTCAAAGACAAATTTTGTGGAACAGTAAGATTTGGCAACGACCAGTTTTCTCCAATCATGGGATACGGTGATGTACAACATGACAATATCACTATCAAGAAGGTGAGCTATGTTGAAGGCTTAGGACACAACTTGTTCAGTATAGGCCAGTTCTGCGACAAAGACTTAGAGGTCAACTTCAAAGCCAAGAGATGTTCAGTTCGCAATGAAGAAGGCGAAGAACTCTTGGTCGGTACTCGAGAATCCGACCTCTACACGATCAATTTATCAAATATCCAGACTGACAAGAAAGTTTGTCTACTGTCGAAAGCTTCGATGCAACAAAGTTGGTTATGGCATCGACGTCTTTCTCACCTCAACTTTCGGTACATCAACAATCTGGTCAGTAGAAAGCTCGTCAAAGGACTTCTAGAGCTCAAGTATGAAAGAGAACATCTTTGTGCAGCTTGTGAAAAGGACAAGATGAAGGGGGTACCTCATAAACCTAAGCCTGAGCCAAGTACTAATGCTCCGTTAGAGTTATTGCATATGGACTTATGCGGTCCGATGCGAACTCAAAGTCTAGGCGGCAAGAAGTACATACTTGTTATCGTGGACGATTATTCACGATACACATGGGTCAAGTTTCTACGTTCAAAGGATGAGACACCAGATGTCATCATTACATTCATAAAGACGACCCAGGTGAATCTGCAGAAACTAGTCAAGTTTCTAAGAACAGACAACGGCACAGAGTTCAAGAACAACAAAGTTGAAGAATATCTTGAACCTGTCGGGATTTCACATCCGTACTCTGCTGCTCGAACGCCTCAACAAAATGGAGTGGTTGAAAGAAGAAATCGGACGCTAGTCGAGGCTGCTCGTACTATGCTAAGTCAATCAGACTTACCTCTATTTTTGTGGGCAGAAGTTGTATCGACCGCGTGCTACACACATAATCGCTCCATGGTACATCGAAGATTCAAGAAGACTCCTTATGCGTTAATCAACAACCGAACACCGACAATCAAATATTTCCATATATTTGGGTGTAAGTGTTTCGTTCTAAACGATAGGGAGAGTCTAAATAAGTTCAGTGCTAAAGCGGATGAAGGAATCTTCATTGGCTATTCCTCGACATCAACTGCATTCCGTGTTTATCTAAAGAATTCAAAGACGGTGATTGAAAGCATCAACGTCTCGTTTGATGAAGAAATGGCTTCCGAACAACAACGTTCAGAACCCGTTATAACCGGAGTACTAGCTTCTGGGCAACTCAGTCCAGAACTTGCGTCTCAACAGAATAAATCAGATGAAGCATCAACTTCTACTAACCATTTATCTGATTTAGATTTATTATTTGAATTGTTTTATGATGAATTTCTTGGATCTAATGTAAAGAAATCTGTTGTGGTTGACAGGATGGAAGACTTAACGACTACTCATCCAACCAGTTCAGATATTCCTATTGAATCAAATGCCCCGATTCAACAAGAGATTACAATTCCAATGCCGACTCCAACAGTTGAAGAAGTGACAACTGATAAAGAGACAGAAGTAGCTGAAACAGTAGGAGATACTATACAGATCAATCTACAACCAGAACAAGTTGTACCTGCTGAGCCTTCTAAACCTGCCACTTCAACTGAAATCATCAATCCTCCTGAACAATCAGAAGAAGGTACAAGTGGATTTGTAGATGATACAACCGACATACAATCATCTAATACACTGCCTCATGAACATAAATGGACCAAAGAGCACCCACTAAGCCAGATCATTGGCGATCCACCAAAACCGATGCAAACTAGGTCAGCATCAATGAACATGTGCATGCATGACTCCTTTCTGAGAAAGTTCGAGCCAACACGCGTATCGGAAGCACTTGCTGATCCAGAATGGGTGATCTCAATGCAAGAAGAGCTAAATCAGTTCGACGCACTTCAAGTCTGGAGACTCGTACCAAAGCCTAAAGGTAAAACCATTATAGGTACGAAATGGGTTTTCAAGATAAAGAAAGACGAAGATGGTACCGTTATTCGAAACAAGGCAAGACTAGTGTTAGGATCAAGCGCTTACCACTACGCCAAAAGCAATTGCTGATGGAGAAGGCGCAACTTTATTTCCTTATAGCGTAGCAGTCAGCGCCACGTTTCGATTTAGGAAGATGTTGGTCAATGACCCAACAATCTCCCCCCCCCCCCCAGCATCTGCCAGCACTAACAAGATCTTCGCTAGAAGTCAATGGCCGCACAACATGCCTTTGGCATTTAAATGCACTCCATGGGATTCGAACCCGTGACCTGCTCTGATACCACAAGTTAGGATCAAGCGCTTACCACTACGCCAAAAGCAATTGCTGATGGAGAAGGCGCAACTTTATTTCCTTATAGCGTAGCAGTCAGCGCCACGTTTCGATTTAGGAAGATGCTGGTCAATGACCTAACAACTAGTATCCAAAGGATACAGACAAGAGGAAGGAATAGACTATGACGAAACATATGCTTCTGTGGCGCGATTAGAGGCAATCAGAATGTTTCTAGCCTACGCAGCCCACAAGAACTTCACGGTATTTCAAATGGACGTGAAGACAGCATTCCACAATGGAATTGTGAAGGAGGAAGTCTACGTCTCTCAGCCAGAGGGTTTTGTCAATCAAGAGAATCCGAATCATGTTTACATTCTCGACAAAGCACTCTACGGTCTGAAACAAGCACCTCGAGCCTGGTATGATGTCCTTTCCACTTTTCTAGTCAAGTCTGGGTTTTCAAAAGGTACGGTGGATACCACTTTGTTTATCAAAAAGGAAAAAGGCGATATCATCTTAATTCAAATCTATGTAGATGATATTATCTTTGGTTCTACAAATCCGAAGTACTGTAAGAATTTTGCAAACCTTATGGTGTCTAGATTTCAGATGAACTTGATGGGAGAGATGAATTTCTTTCTCGGTTTACAAGTAAAACAATTTTCATCGGGTATTTTTATCAATCAATCAAAATACATTAGGGATATTCTTCGGAAGTTCCAAATGGAAAATTCAAAACCGATTGGTACCCCAATGGCACCAGGTACTAAGATTGGCACCGATCCTTCGGGAAAGGCTGTTGATATTAGGACTTATCGAGGGATGATAGGTTCTTTAATGTATCTTACGTCGAGTAGGCCAGATATAATGTTTTCAACATGCTTATGTGCAAGATATCAGGCCAATCCGAAAGAAATCCATATGTCTGCTGTGAAGCGCATATTTAGGTATCTAAAGGGCACTGCAGATCTTGGTCTGTGGTATCCTAAAGATACTAGTTTTGAACTAACAGCCTACACAGATGCAGATCATGCAGGTTGTATGTTAGACAGGAAGAGCACGTCAGGACACGTATACTTCCTCGGTGACAAACTCGTAAGTTGGGCATCGAAGAAGCAACTTTGTGTTTCAACGTCCACGGCCGAAGCAGAATATGTAGCTGTTGCTGGCTGCTGTTCTCAGGTCTTATGGATGGGAACTCAATTACGCGACTACGGTTTCCACTTCAACAAAATCCCGATATACTGTGACTCCAAGAGCGTCATCGCAATATCAGCGAATCCTGTTCAACACACCAAGACAAAGCACATAGATGTCAGGTATCATTTTATTAAAGATCATGTTGAAAAAGGAACAATTGAACTTTTCTTTGTAAAAACTGATTATCAGCTTGCCGATTTGTTCACCAAACCCTTAGAGGAAAAGAGGTTTAACTTTCTTGTCTCTAAGCTTGGTATGCTAAATCTTAAGATATAATCAGTAGTTACCTAACAAAGTTGTCTAAATTGTATACTTTTTCATCATTTCTGCATTCTTAACTCTGATTAATATCTGCACTTCTATCTAATGTTCATGATCCAAGGGGGAGAATGAGAAGAAATTGACATCTGGTCAATATTACTTCGAGGGGGAGCTCATAAAATTTGTGCATGTACCTTTTAATGTCAAATTTTTTTAATGCAAGATTTTAGGGGGAGCTCTTCAAGTCAAAAGGGAGTACGGATATGACTTCCGATTATTTCTGATCAGAACTCGTACTTTACAAAGTTTTACTGCTTTTTGTCTTTTCATTTTAAGTGAATAAATTTTACTTTGACTTGACATAAGACTTTTGCAGAATGTTTGAGAGAAGCTTACAAGTTCATATGTTTATGACTTAAAGCTTAGCTTCATGAGATGAAAGATCACACGTTAAGGTATAATCCTTTATCTTAATCTCATATATGGTTGAAAGAAGGACAACTTTCAATCATAGAAAACATTGTTTTTAATGTTCAAACCACTTCCCGATTTTTCAACACATTTTATATTTTGGGAGTGTATTTTAAATGTTTTCATGATCAATATTGTGCTTTAACTGAAATAGTTAAACCAATCTGAGCATCACATGCATCATAGGAAAACAAAGAATCATTGTGCTAGGAATTAACACAACTTCAATAGAATCACCTTAACCAGTGATTTCTACCCAAGAAGTTAATCCTTAGTGATTGAATGTGCAAATAGAAAAGAAATGAGTGTGATTAGAGAAAGCAAAATGTTTAAAAGAAAGAGCGTGTGAGAACAGAGTTAAAAGAATATTACAACTCTGCACCAACTTTTTCTGAGCCGGGTAGCCACATTTCTAGTGATTCACAATTCTTTGGTGATCATTATTGAAACAGGAAACTAACCCATGCCAACTCTTGATCAAACCTCACCATCTACTCATTTTCTTCTCAACAAGAAAGTGTTTCACATTTTCAAAGGGGATGCAGCACATATGCTATCTGATTTCATTCGGAAAATCTGGATATTGAAAAGAAGGAAGTCTGCCCCACCTTCGCACTTCAATCATGCACATTGAGTCTGTGTTTAACTTACTGTTGTCTCAGTGGTTTACACAATTTTGAGCCCAATAAGCAATCATCCGTGCTTAATTCTTTCAACACAAGCACGAACACACAAGGAATTAGTTTCTTTGTCATAACGTTTATAGAAATTACCTTTGTGATGTTTCGATGATTAAATGGAAGCCCTGGGGGAGTCAACATCAAACAACTCCTTTCCAATGTGTATTAGTTACACACAGTGACTTAGTGTTACTGACAGGCATGTTAACTGATTCATTAGTTCATTCAGGTGTTACACGATTACTTTGTCTAGATTTGCAAAGATCTGGATGAATCTCTTATGAATTGACGAATCAGGGAATCTAACCGCAAGCTTGACATTTCTAACAACTAATTTTGATGAAGTAGTTACACTTAACATCAAAAAGGGGGAGAATGACTACAAAAGAAATGGCAAAGATCACATGTTTCAAGAATCACGTCCACTCTTCAAAAGGAGGAGATTGTTGGAAAAAGACATGCTGATTTCAGAGCTAGAGAAAGAGATTGCATCTTCTGAGCTGAACAAGAAGACTGAATTGCTAAAATCATTTTCGTAATGATCTTGATCCAAAGGGGGTGATTGTTAAGACACAGTCTCATTGGATTCAAGATCATCCAATCTGAAGATCGCAACCTGAAGCTAAAGCCGAAACGTCGACTCTCAATGTTAAAGTCTATGTCGTTTGTAATAAATGTCAATGTAATTGTTTTAGTTTACTTAGATTTAAATATCTAAATTATAGTATTGTAATAGTTAGATAAAGTTAACTTGGTTAGTTTCTAGTATTTAGTTAGTTTACATAATATCTAGTTTAGATATTATGTATATTATTAGATTAGATATTAGGTAGGTTTATAGTTTAATATTTCAAGTTGTAGGAAGTCTGTCTAACACACTAAGTTTAGATATTGTGTTTCTAAAGTAACTCTCTCAAGATCAG
Organism: Arctium minus; assembly: GCA_954870635.1. Lineage (NCBI taxonomy): Eukaryota > Viridiplantae > Streptophyta > Magnoliopsida > Asterales > Asteraceae > Arctium > Arctium minus. Next base: position 59,374,964 of record OX941088.1, on the reverse strand, counting down.
ATAACATTTTTTTCACACATACAAACACACACTTAAAGGTGTATTTGAGAGAAAAACATAGAGAACACAATCAAAGCTTAATCGATCAACCTTGTAACTCGTTTGTTATAATCAATACAGGTTGGTAATCATATTGTGTTGTTGTTTCTATGAACTTGATAAGTATTGTTGGACCGACAGCTTATGATGGGTCAACTGAAGATGATGGTGAGGCTCTTCAGAAAGCAATGATCCTTCTTTCTCAGCACTAACAGAAAAAGTTCCAACCTCGGTCTAACACTTCTCACTTCACTTCTGGGTCAAAGAATGTACAAGTGACTGAGGCTAAGAAAGTTGGTGCATGCTACAATTGTGGAAAGCCCGGTCACATCTCTAAGGAGTGTAAAGTGAAGAAGGTTCGGGATTCGGCTTACTATCGGAAGAAAATGGAGCTAGCTGAGAAAAGAGAGAATGGAACTGCTTTGCTGGTAGAAGAGGAGTACTGGTTGGATCACTCTGATGATGAAGCATAAAATGTCGAGATCGCTCATATGTGCTTAGTTGGAATTGATCAGTCAGATGATTCTGACACTGATCCTGATGAGGTATATTCTGAGTTTGACTACAATTTCATTACCTCTTAGATGAATATTATTATTTCTGCTTTATCTGATCTTCGTGCAAAACTCTTATCTGAAAAGAATTTAAATTCAGAAAAGTCATATTTGATTGACGAACTGAAAATTTCTTTGAAAGATGAAAAATCAATTTTAGAAAATACTAAAGACATCTTTCAAAAGAAATTGGATGATTTGGAAAATTCAAATAAGACTTATCTTGAGTCTTTGACTAAAATGACTTCTTTAAAAGATGAATTTTCAGATAAAATAAATAAGTTAGAAGAAAACCTTTATCAAAGAAACCAATCTGAACAAACAATTTTTATGAATAAACCGCGGAGTGAAGAAGCTTTAAAACAAAGATGGGGACTTGGTTTTTACAATCCTCATTGTTTAAACAAAGCGATAAACGAAGTTCCAACTTTATATAAATACGATTATCTAACTCTTGCACACTATGCTCCTCAGTTTAAATTCTTTTGGACTAGTGAAAAGCAAATTTTAGAAGTCGAAAATGAGAAAAGGATAAATAACAAGAAAAATGAAACTCCTTTTGTTTATACTTATGAAAATGCCAAATATTTTCCTGATAAATCAAGAAGAGGTCGAAAAGGTTTAATTGATATATCTCCCGTCAAATCTTCAGTGTCTGATGATTTTGTTCCTTCTTATGCTCCTGATTCTAATAGGGAAAATATTTATCCAATCTTTTATGATTTGAATAAATATACTCCTCCGTTAGTTTTAGAAGGCAAAATCATCGATCTTGAAGATAAGATAGAAGATCAAAATATTTGAAGAAAATTGAATCTGGTATTATTCTTTCTTTCATTACGTCTAGTCTTGAAGAAAAATTATTTTCTCAAAAATCAGATTCTATTTCTAGCCTTTCTTCTGATTCTAAGGAAAACGAAAAGGAAGTTTCAAATTTTAAAATATTTTCTCCAAATAATTCAGACTCCAAGGCAAATTCAGATTTATTAGTTGATCAGATTGGTTGCTTTGATAAATCTATTTCTTCTGATTTAAATATTAAGTCTAAAATTCTTGATGATTCTTTTACGCTCAATGATCAATATTATAAACCTAAGCGTAAAAGAAGACGGTCAAAGAAGTCGAAGAAACAAGATAAAGTTATTTCTGACTGTTCTAATTCTTCCGATTCAATTCTTACAGATAGGACTTTGAGCCGGTCAAAGAAGTAGATATGGAGAAAGAAGCAGACATCTACTGATTCTATGATTGATGAGGATTTATATGTAGACAAATATTATAAAAGTGATTCATTTGCTTCTTGTAATAAGATTTCTAAATACTCTATTAAGCAAATGATTCAGATTTCCAAAAATGTCTCATATTCGTCTTCTGATTCTAGTTCAGATGATTATGCTTTATCTTCTGATGATTGTGCATATTATTCTGATTATCTTTCTCGTGCTTCTAGTTTCAATTCTTTCAATTATTTCCCCATAAGAATTGCAACTAACAAACATGTGCCCAAATTTAAGTGGGTACCCAAATCTTTATCTGATTTAAAGTTGCAGGCATCACATGTTAAGGGGGAGTAAGGGAAATTGGTTTCTGCGTACTTCAGCTCAGGACCCGTACTTCATAGACTACGACTTCTAAACAAATCAGTTTAGAACTCGTTCTTCAATGATTTAAGCTTCTGACTAAATGAGATACTGTGAGTACATCATTTTTATTTCCGCTGCATTTTATCTCTGATTATGATGTGTTTCAGATTTTCTCATTATTTTTCAAGAATCTGAGCTTGTTCAACTATTTCTTAATTTTGTATAACCCAATTTTTTAATTTGAGACACAAATTATTTTTATAATATGAAAGATGAAATAACTGAATTTCATTTTGTTCCAACTAAATATCAATTTGCCGAATTCTTTACATTTTGTCTTTAAGGAAAATTTTTAACATCGGCATCTTGAGTTTAAAAGTTTAAAATCTTTACAAATTTTATTCTATAAAGTAAAGTTCTACATTTTTTCTTTCTTTTTAATAAAATATGTGTCTAGGATAAATTTTCAAGTTCTTTTGTTTATATTAAAGTTTTTATATGATCAAATTTCAAGTCTTACAAAAGTCGAAAAGTCAGCAACATGTTTGAAACTTTTATTACTGCTTTAAAATTGTGTGATTCGGGATATTTATAGTTTACAATGCTTGGAAAATTCTAAAAAGTCAAAATTTTGATTGTAATGAAAATATGGGTTAAGTACTTTTATGTAAAACTGAGTGATTGAGATGAATATTAAATTTTAAAATTCAGAAATCTCTAAGTTTAAAGGTTTGTACCTGTGGCCTTTCTGGTTTGGGAAAGTAAGTTTTTCAGAATGCTTGTCATCTGGTCCCCTAAGGTCATTTGATTTGGGAGTGATCGAACCCAAATCCTTCAATAGAATCAGATCAAAAGTCATGTTCTACTGGTATGAATGGGTTTAGGATATGTGGATGTAGCCTTTCTGATCTGGGAGAGTAAGTTCCAAGGGGTACTTGACACCTAGTCCCCTAAGGCCAACTGGTCTGAGAGCGGCTAACCCAAATCCTGCAATAGGGTCAGATAGAAAGTTACGTTTACGGCATGTTCTTTACTTAATAAACTTTTTGATCAAAAGATGCCAAAGTGCACAAGCTTAAAATATGCCAAAGAGCACACTCATATTAAGATGCCAATGTGCACACTGCTAAAAAGATGCCAATGAGCACACATCTCATGATACTTAGTGATATGTTTAAGTTGCGATAAACCTATAAATTTGTGATAATCTTAATTTTTGATGGATTAGTGTTAGTACATGCAAAGTTCTCTATTATATTTTTAGAATTGCATTTTCTTGAAGCTAATCGAAGATTCGCATGTGAGCACACTGAATAGATTGCTGGAAGTTTTTGAAACTGAACATGTTTTAACTTGATATGCAATAAAACTTTTTCTTGTATCCAACAACACACGCTTGATTTCAACTGATTGATAAATCTGTGATATTTTACTGAGTAGACTTTAATTTGTTTAGTGTTTAAAATTTTATATGTTTAGTCGTTTCAAAATTTACATTCAGTATATTTTTCTTTCTACATTAATATTTGATCATTGTGTTCTCATAAATATATTTTAATGGGTTTATGCATTATTCAAGGGGGAGTGAACAAATAGAATATTTTTTTCAAAGATTATATCTGTTTTTGAGGGGGAGTATCTGATTTTCCCTTATGAATGCTAACTAGAATTGTCATATATAGTGCATTTGTGTAGGGGGAGTCAAAGAGCTTCAAAAGGTAAAAAATTTTTCTGAAGATTAAGTCAGCTTTGCGACATCAGTTGGTCGTGCAAACCGTGCTTTGCGCAACCCGCGTGAAACGCAAACCGTGCTTTGCGCAACTCACGTGTAACGCAAACCGTGCTTTGCGCAACTCACGTGTAACGCAAACCTTAGTTTGCGCAACCAACGTGAAGCGCAAACCTCCCCTGTTTTTCTCTGTTTCTTTGATTTTGCAGATCTTTCGCTGTCTCGTCTCCAACTTTTACATGACCAAGTTGATCAAGATCATCAAGGTCATGAGGGGGTGAAGTCAAGGAGAAGTTAAAGAGACAAAGAGCTCAAATGTTTATCTGTTGATCAAGATTCGCTCAAAGATTCTATTCTCTCAGATACAAATGATTCTTTTGCTGTTCCTGCTCCGAACACCACAGTTCATTCAAGATCATTCAAAAGAGGTGTATCGTCTAGAGCTCAAACAGCAAAGACAACTTAATCTGAAAGATGCTGAGAAGAAATTTTTCTTAAAAGTCAGAAAGGTTCACAAAGTCGCTTTGTTGGTCAGTGTTGTTTTAAAAGATGATTTTTGAAGACCAAAGCGCCAATGATTACTAAGGGGGAGATTGTTAGATATGATTTTATAGTAATCATTGTATTTATAGGGTTTGGTCAAATACTGTGTCTATTGTCTATCTGTGTTGTATCTGACCAAGGGTATTTAAGTCTTTTTGGTCTTGGTTTGGTGTAAGAACTTCACGCATATTAATCAGATTACTCTCTTTGCGCATTCATCTCTCTCTCTCTACTTTCTATCTCTAGGATTCATTGATCTTGGACTTTCAAGAGGCTCTTATGATATAGTGCAAAATGAAATATCGTTATTTGCTAATTGTTCATGACGAAATGAGGGCGCTTAATGGTTAGGATACAAAACCATTCAGAGGGTTTTGGAACCATTAAGAGGCATATCTTTTTTTTGCCAAACAAGATTCACCTCTAAATGATTCAGAGTTTGCCTCTTAATGGAACCATTAATAGGTAAACAAACAACCCTTACAAAACATTCTTAGTCAGAGATCCGATTTAGACTCTATATCCGAGACCTTGAACCGTATGATACACGTTTTAGAATAGGCGTTCTGATGATAGATTATTTGAGCAATATCTAATGGATGATGTTTATTGGATATACCCATTTCAAGACAAGTGCTAAGAACATGTTTTTTTTAGAAACCTCTTAATGACTCTTAAGTCTGAATCGTTCGAATCTTTTTACACACCACCTCTTATTAATCAATGTTTTAAAACCCGGGTTTTTGGTTGACCCGGTCTGGTGACCGGGTCACGGTTCAACCGGTTTCAAGAATTTCTATATATAAGACCAAGAATTTGATGTCCACAAGTTCAAACATTAAAAATGCACATACCAACAAGTTTTACGTCAATCCAAAAATATTAAAAAAACACGTAGCAAGTTTTATAGAACTAACCTTCAATGTTTTAATCTCTTCCAATAGTTTCTCGTTCATCTCTTTGCAATCTTGAGATTCAGATTTTAGCTGATTCAGAACTCGGATAGCATCCCCAAGTATAGCCAATTTATCTGTGCTAGCAGGCCTCCCAGGTTCCAAAGTAGAGCTCAATTCTAAGAACCTGCAAAAAAAATTAACAATCTTTCATCAATAAAGTGTATAAACCATGAACATGAATCATTTGTTATTGCTAAAGGATATAACTGACTATGAAAAAGGCCATAAGCGTTCATATCTTGCATGTGGTTGTTAATGACACAATGACTGTCTAAACTCTTTTACAAAATCTGTCAAGCACAAACTAGTTGTAACTTGTAATGACACAGTGACACAGTGATATCTAGTTTCAGGACTTCACTAATGTGTGTAGACGCCAAAACTTGTAATCTTACCACTATGATTGTTTTTCCATGTAATGCTTCTGTATGCACTTGTGCATATCAAGTGGTAGACACATAAATACTTAAGTACATAATCTATAAGTGAATCGAAATCCAATAATGGAAGATAAATAATCGAAATCCAATTGAACCTGATTGAATTGGAAAGAGCAATTTGTGGCTTTCTTGTGTCCTACAGGTAGGAACATACATATGGAATTGAACATACAGGTACGAACATACCAATTGAACCTGATTGTTTGTTTGACACCCGATAGCTAAACTGAAATTGAACAATAACTCAATAAGCAAGTAGGTGATGATGATGAAACCTCAATCAGAATTCAGAAGCTAAAACAAATTGTAACAAAGTTATGGAATCAAATCAGTAAAAATTCGAGCAACAAGTTAACACAACAATGGATTCTTGATTGTATTCAAGATTGCGATAACCAAATACCAAAACAGGTGATTCTGATTCAACCAAATACTCAAAATATCATTCAACAATGGATTCTGATAACCAAATACTCAAAATATCATTCAACAATGGATTCTGATTCTTCTTAACAATAATCAACATATCATACAACAGTTTTCAACGAGTCTTGGAAGATATTGTGATTTTGTAACATATTGCATCTCTCTTGAAACAGATGATTTCTAAGTTAAAAATATACATCCAATATAACAGCTTCTCAAAGCGTTCATATACAAAATAAACGAAAGCAGGAGAGGTTCGATGGTCTCAGAACTGAAATATAATCAGTTCCATGATTCCATCCTCTCTCTCTCTATATATATACACACACACACACATATTCGGTCTATGCATCGCAAAAAGAGTTCCAAAGAAGGGATTATTTGTTCATACCTGTCGATTGAGTATATGGAATCGATGAAGGAGCTGTCGATTGAAGACCTGACTCGATTGAAGACCTGAGTCGATCGAATGTCTGTCCGATTGAGTCGTTGATGAAGCCGCTGTATTGAACTGTATTGAACCGATTGAGTCGACGATTGAAGACCTGAGTCGATTGAAGGAGTTGTCGATTGAAGACCTGAGTCGAATGAAGCTCTGTCCGATTGAGTCCTCGATTGAAGACCTGAGTCGATCGAATGAATCTCTGTCCGATAACTTATAACCCTAGCCGCTAATGTCATTGAAAAATCAATTTATCATCGGGTGAAACCGGGTTAACAATGTCCGGTTCAACCGGGTTTCTCAAAAACCCGACGGTTCAATCCGGTCCTTAAATCCTCAAAAACCCGGTGCTAGTTGACCCGGTCCCTCGACCGGTTCCCGGTTCAACCGGTTGACCCGGGTTTTAAAACATTGTTATTAATCATAACAAAAACAAGAGTCTAGACTTTAGACCTCTTAAAAAACAAACGGCACTTGAATAAAAATACAGCTTAGTCGGTCCATTAAACCATATTCGAACAACCCCTACATACATGATATACAATTGCACATACATTTCCTCCGCAATTACAAATTTCATGATTCCAAATGAACCTTTTTACTTGATAAACGAACCCATCCACTTAATAAATGACCATAATTTGAACCAAAATAAATGCATTTTACGAATCACACTCCACAACTCTTTCCAAATTCAAAGAATGATGATTTAATCTTGTTACAAACAAACAAAAATAGACACATGCCATCACATCCCACTCAAGATATTTGATCATTATCAAGCGAGACCAATTCTTTTCTATGTTTCAATCTCTTGTGTTCGAAAAGCAGCCATCTTTCGCTACATTTCCAAAGGTATATCGATCGTTCTTCACAAATGAATAAAACAAATATCTTCCCAAAATCTAAATGCCAACTAATCTAACAACAGTACAACACCCACAACATCTACCACCACATTTAGATAACATAACCAAGAAGATAATCAGAAAAACATAGCCCGATTGCCACACCAAGAACAACCTTATTTGGTCCATGATCTCCATTGTCTCCATTTTTCTTCTTTCCATCATCACCACCACCGTCATCATAGTCTCCACTGCTCATATCATCCACCGAGGAAGACGGCTCATCGGCCGCCGGAGATGACAAAATGGGGCGGCCATGTTTATCACAAGGAGCAATCCTAAGCTTCACTTTTTTGGAGATACTCGAGTGATTGTAACACATATTGTCATTTCCACCTATCTTGAACACAGCCAGTCTCTTGATGAACGATGCATTAAACGGCATAACCCCATGGAAATTGTTCTTCTCGAGATTCAAGTACTTCAATCCCTTCATATCAGAGATGGATCTGGGGATTGTACCGTTTAACTGATTTGAACCCAGATCCAAATGAACTAATCTTGAAATGGTGGATATAGATCCGGGAATCGAGCCGGATAACGAATTCGATGATAAAGAAAGATTCTGAAGAGAAATCAAGTTACCAAATGTAGTGGGTATTTCTCCACTGAGTTGATTTGAAGATAAATTCAAGAATTTAAGGCCGTCCAACAACGTTAATGATGTGGGTATGGTCCCATTGAGTTTGTTGTCAGAGAAATCCATGTGGGTGAGCTTTGGATTCCAATGTTTTGGGATTAATCCAGAGAGATTAGTGTTGGAGAGGGTTACAGTGTTTAAAGAGTTCATGTTAGAGGTTATGATGTGGATGCCGGAGGCTTTGATGGTGTCGCCGGAGATTGCGAGTTCCGTAAGGTTGCTGAATCGGCTGAGGAAAACGCCGGTGAGGCGTTTGAGGGAGTTAATGGAAGTGAAAGATCGGAGATTGGTGGAGAGGGAGTTGGGGAAGTGGACGATGGGGACGTGGCAGTCGAGGAAGGTGAGGGAGGTGAGTGTAGAAAGGGAGGAGAGTGCGGTGGTGGAAAGGGAGAGGTCGTCGGAGCAGTTGGTGAGACGGAGGGAAAGGAGGTGGCGGAAGGGAGTGGCGGTGTCGCAGACGGTGGCGTTGTGGAAAGAGGGTTGGGTGCAGGGGTCATGGGTGGTTGGAATGTAGAGAGATTGTAAGGCTCTTACTTGCTTTGGGTCAAGGGTTGAACTTGAGGATGTAGAGGAAGACGGTGGAGATAGGGTTGGGGAGGTGGCGGCGGCGGCCGACGGCGACGGGGCAGTAGCGGCAGCGGCGTGGTGGAGGAAGAGGAGTGGGAGGAGGAGGAATGTGGTGGTGGAAGGTGTCATTGGTGGAGTGTGTGAGAGAGAGTGAGTAGTAGTTTGGAAGGTAGTAATTGGAATCGCTGTTTATTGATGTTTGTACCTAAAGAAAACAAGACTTCTTGGGAGTGATGGACAGGAAACAAAGAAGTGTAAAGAAAGAAAAGGGGCAAGATGCTTGAAAAGACAGATTTACCCTCACGTGACTTTGCATTCATCATTTTGACCGTTAATGCTTGCACTTCCATGTAGGTTGTGAATCTAAATTTCAATAATAACCATTCATAATGTCAAATTTTAGAATGAATTACATTTTTGGTCCTTTGTTTATAGTTATGTTTTGGTTTTCGTCCCTTAAATTTGCAAAGTACACTTTTGGTTCATTTTTTGTGTTTCGAAGTTCAAATTAGTCCCTTCTCCTAACACTGTTAGAATTAGTTGTGTTAAGTCAATCATATACCCCTCATTTGAGGGACATTTTGGTCTTCTATTTTTTGTTTCTATTTTCCCTTTAAACTAATATTATCTCTACTATATTATTAAAATTCTAATTCGTTTATTCAGTTTCGTTTGAAAGCCATTTTTCCCTTCCCACTTTCTCCTTTCGTATTCAATTACATTAAAATTCAATGTTACATTTATCACTCTTACAGTTAGTTATTTAATTTACTTTATATCTCTTGTTTTTATTTTTCATTTTACACCTTTATCATGTTAACACAAATAATCGTATATGAACGAAAATGCAATGAAAAAATACGTTTCTTTTTTTTACAAATTATACCATTATAATCGTCTCATCAATAACTTCAAAACGAGCCCAATATTGAATATTTTTTAATTTAACTGTAGTATTAAATATTATCAATATCTACGAATTAATTTGTTTTGTATCCAAACGTTTTATTTTTTTTCATCGTTAGCATATTAAAAATACATAATCCTAGATCGACTAAAATATATTAAAAACACGTTTCATTCTTATTATAAATTACACCATTATTATTTGTTCGTCAATGTTTTTAAAATAAGGTTATTTTTTAATATTTCTTGATTTAGTAGTATTATAGAGTTTTCTGGATGATGTACACATAATAGATGAAATTGAATATCAAAATAATTCAGAGTCGATGCATGATTCACATATATGTGCATCAAACAACTGAAGCACCATGTCTTCGTAGACTAAGTATCGATAATGACGAATATTACAAACCTAACATGAAACATGGTTGCCATTTTTATTTTGAGATGTTTCACGAGCGGATACATATCTTTGTCAATTGTTTTTTCGATTTCACGATTTTGGATGATGTAAACTCATTATCTCTATCCTATTAGGTTTTTGTGTACGATTATTTAAAATTGAAGGTATAACGTATCTGCGTATAAGATTTAGCTTTTGTGATTTGAAAAAAACTTGTGAAGTTCGGAATAAATTTCGTTTCAAGTTTCTTTAGTTTTCTCTTCCCAAAGTTTTGAGATATTGAGAATTTGATATGTTACACCAAGGTTTTGTGCTATAATATTTTACTTAATTTATGTTTGATATTGAGCGACTAATCATTTGAGTTTTGTATATTAAAATTATTATGTGATTGGTAGAAGATAGATCCATTGTTAAATTACTACATTCTGGATGTATCATAGCAATTAGACCTAACTATAGATGAACGATAATTTTTGTTGCTCTTTTTCTTTCTATATTTCCAAATTTTATAGGGAATGCTGTCAGGATCGAATTCTTAACAAGAATAAAATCTCAGAAACAATATCAAAGAAGTTGCGGAATAACACTTTGATATTCAATAAAACAGTAAACAAAAGGTATATGAAAAAACACTTTGAAAACTTGTATTAAAATTACAAGATTACACACTCAACCTCAATCTTGAAGAACAAGCTCTTTCAAGACGAATTCTACTTCTCTAGAATTAGGAACTATGCCTTGAGGTTGATTTTTCTCTCTAGAACTAAAACTTAGAATGAATGATAATATCAAAAGTTATCTCACTATTCTAAACAATACAATATATATACTGAAGATAAAAGATAATTACAATTTATACAATATCTCCAGAATATCTTCCATCATTATCTCTAAGCTTCCATGAATATCTTCAGTTTATCCAGCTGTCATCCTTTCCATACAGATCTCCATCTTATAAGCAGTATTAATCATAAGCAGCATTAATACTCTGAGCAGTATTAACTCTAGCAGTACTAACCATGCTCAGCAGCATTAATCTCTTCAAGCAGTACTAACTTTGAACTAGCAGTACTAATCTTGTTGAGCAACATTAATCATCAACTAGCAGCATTAATAACAGAAGTACTAACTAGAAGTATTAACTGTTTTCTTCTAGCAGCATTAACTTTGTTCCAGCAACATTAACTTTGTTCCAGCAACATTAACTACAACTGGCAACATTAACCACAGAAGTAGTAACCTCAGAAGTATTAACCAAGTTCTTCTAGCAGCATTAACTTCAGAAGTAGTAACCATGTTGAACTAGAAGTAGTAACCATTTTTGGCATATTTCAGACCCAACAATCTCCCCCTAACTTAACTTTTCAAAACTGAGAAGTTAAGTTCTTCAACATAAGGTCTTTATGATAATTTCAAAACTTTCTGCAATTACTAGTTCTTCTTGATTCAGTTTCTGCTGTTATCTTCTTTTCTGTTTATGATGTAGTTACTGCTTTATTTCAGCTTCTTCACTTATCTCCCCCTCAAAATAAGATTTCATATCAATACAAACTTTAATTTTCTTCTTTTTCAGTACCAGCTTCTTGAAATGATCTATCTGCTAGTGATAAGAAGTGATCACCTTTTCATCTCTTTTATCTCCATAATTTGATTGTGAACTTTCAGACTAATTGTACCAAGTGTATCCATCAATTCTTTGTAGTTAAACTGTCCTCACCTCCTTTAGGTGTGTTTACCACCCTTGAAGGATCCTTGGATCTTTTAGTAGAGATATTCTGCCTAGCAGAAGCACCTTCTACTCCCTTGGTTTCTTGGCACCTGGGACCTTTAGATAATTACTCATCTAAAGTTGCCATGGGGAAGGTCTTAGATATGTTCACACTGTCCTGTCCTACACTTTGTGCAAAGTCAGTAGTGTGAGCCTTACAACCCATATGCTCTTGCATCTCCTTATTGAGCACCTTCTTGAGGTTGGGAGACACCCTATTGGATTCCCTTTGGATATTCTCTATTGGAGAATGCTCCAATAGAGGGCTTAAAGGCTTAGTGGGTGAAGGTACAAGAAGGGAAGGATCCTTCTTTACCTGTTTTCTTTACCTGTTTTATTGGTGAAGTTGGCTTATGAAGTAGAGACTGGGGAATTGATATAGGGTTTGGCTAGCAGTGGGAATGTCTAATAAGGGCCTTGACCCTGCTGCCATACCTTCTTGTGGTTGGGACACCACCATCATTGTTGAGAACAATGGGGTGTCAACTCCTTCAGAGTCCCTAGCAGATCTTCTCATGTTTGAGAAAACCTTGCCTTTAGGGGGTTTAGGTACATATACCTCATCAAAGTGAAGTATGTCCGTCAATTCATTATTAAGTACTTCTTGTACAAACCTTGGATACAGATAAAAGCCTTTTGATTGATATCCAAGTTTGACATTAAATCATTGAAGATCATTTTTAGGTATAGAAAACTTACATTAGCAGTAGTAACACTTATCAGCAGCCTTAACACAGACTGGCAGTAGTAGCACATACCAGCAGCATTAACACAGTCTGACAGTATTCACTGAACTAGAAGTACTAACTACCTTTCAGTATTAGCAACCTTTTTCACTTTTCTTACCTTCTGCTGGATCAAAAGTAACATGTCCTCCATCAAATCTTTTAAAGAATTTGAAGGCAGTCCATGTTCCTTGTTATGTGCCAAGAGCAACCATTATCTTCATTCCAAATGCTCTTCCTCTTGAGCTTTTGGTTGCCCTGCACACTTGATAAATTAGTTAGTCTTTGATGGAACCCAAGCCAAAGTGGTCTTGGGTTGACCTTTCTCATTAATATAATCTGTCAGTTTGGTCTGAATGAGTTGTTTAGGAATCTCATGGCTGGAATACTTTGTCAAGATTATAGGCTTTGCAACATTAATACTAGTAGAAGCACTATCCTTGTTAGCAGTAGTATTGGTTGCAGCAGCACTATTTCTGTTAGCAGTACTATCTGGAATAGCAGTACTAACAGGTTTCTTTACAATTGGAACCCAAACTTGAACAAAGTTGTTTGCTTTCTTTGTCTTTAAATTACTCCTTGGCTTATTTGGAGTATTTTTCTTTGGTTTAGCAAACTTGTTCTGAGCATGTGATCTTATAGGTGCTCTGTTCTCAGCCATATGATTCCTTCTCTGATTCCTATAACCAAAAGAGTTTTGTGGTTTTCTTTGAAAAGTGACTCTTTGGTTGATAGGGTTGAAATAACAGTGTTTGGCAAGATGATTCAATTTGCCACAGATAAAACAAGGTTTTGGTCTATTGATTTTACTCAAATCAACTCCTTGTTTTTGTGCCCACTGATTATTCCAGTTTCTCTGATTTCCCCTTGGTTTATCATGTTTTTGGGGCTCAGATTTACTGCAAGAACACTGTTTACAAAGGACAGGATTCACAACTGTGGTTTGCTTATAATGGACCTTCTCAGACTTTCCCTCAGTCTTTTCTATGTCCTTAGACTTGATCCAAGCCTTTCCACATCCCTCATTGGTGATAATGTTATTTTCTAGAGGAATCTCACCACTCACAGTGTTCTTCTTACTCTTTTCATTCAAGTTCTCTTCTTCAGAGTCTGTTTCAACCACCACTTTTTCTAATGGATCTACCTTTGTGGCTCCATCAGATGATTCCTTCCTATTCTTGGTCTCTAGCAAGTCTGATATAGGAGGGATGTAGTTGTTGTTGTATGGTGGTGGGGTGGTGTTATAGCCTATTCCTCTTCTGAGTTTGTCATGGATTTGAGTTTGGAGCAAAGAGTCCATTGCTTTAGAAGCATTGGAAAATTTCTCAATATCCAGCTTGGCTTTCTCAAACTCCCTCTTTATCTTCTCATTCTCCTCTTCTTTCTGTTTAAGCTTAAATTCATACTGATCTTTCTCCCACTTCCAGTAGTTTGTGTCATAAGAGTGTTGAAGCTCATTGGCTTGGAAACTCTTAATCTGTTCCTCAAAACTTTCAACAATTCTTACATAGTCTTTTATATCTCTCTCTAATCTTTTAAGGTCATCACTCATTGTCTGGTTGTGATCCCTGTACCTTGTAACAGTTTCAATACAGGATTTAGAGCAAAGATTAGATGTTACCTCAGTAGGAATCTCTGAGCTTGAAGATTCTGAACCTTTAGTCATGATGATGTGATTTTGAATGTAGGTTTCTGAGAATACTAGCTCTGATACCACTTGTCAGGATCGAATTCTTAACAAGAATAAAATCTCAGAAACAATATCAAAGAAGTTGCGGAATAACACTTTGATATTCAATAAAACAGTAAACAAAAGGTATATGAAAAAACACTTTGAAAACTTGTATTAAAATTACAAGATTACACACTCAACCTCAATCTTGAAGAACAAGCTCTTTCAAGACGAATTCTACTTCTCTAGAATTAGGAACTATGCCTTGAGGTTGATTTTTCTCTCTAGAACTAAAACTTAGAATGAATGATAATATCAAAAGTTATCTTACTATTCTAAACAATACAATATATATACTGAAGATAAAAGATAATTACAATTTATACAATATCTCCAGAATATCTTCCAGCATTATCTCTAAGCTTCCATGAATATCTTCAGTTTATCCAGCTGTCATCCTTTCCATACAGATCTCCATCTTATAAGCAGTATTAATCATAAGCAGCATTAATACTCTGAGCAGTATTAACTCTAGCAGTACTAACCATGCTCAACAGCATTAATCTCTTGAAGCAGTACTAACTTTGAACTAGCAGTACTAATCTTGTTGAGCAACATTAATCATCAACTAGCAGCATTAATAACAGAAGTACTAACTAGAAGTATTAACTGTTTTCTTCTAGCAGCATTAACTTTGTTCCAGCAACATTAACTTTGTTCCAGCAACATTAACTTTGTTCCAGCAACATTAACTACAACTGGCAACATTAACCACAGAAGTAGTAACCTCAGAAGTATTAACCAAGTTCTTCTAGCAGCATTAACTTCAGAAGTAGTAACCATGTTGAACTAGAAGTAGTAACCATTTTTGGCATATTTCAGACCCAACAAATGCAGATGGGAATCATATTCCCACTTCATATGGCAGGAGAATGATGATTTCCATGATTGCATTTCTTTTTGCCTCTACATGGATCAATACAAAGTTCTCGTGCTGATGCTGTAGCGTAAATCAATAACTGCAAAATTTTAATTCAAGCTACATTAGTTATATATATATGTTAGAAGATGGGTATGAATGAAGAACACAATGTATATGCCGAAGGTTTGAAACCTCGATGTATTGATTGAGAGAAAACTTACAATACTGAAAGTAAAATTATGAGACAGTTCTTAACCTAATCTACAGAATACAACAAATATATACGAAGACTAAAAGGGCTTGAGCCCTAACATGGGCCTGGGCCTCTATATACATTAACATCCCCCCTCAAACTCAATCGGGAGAAG
This sequence comes from Arctium minus, assembly GCA_954870635.1. Taxonomy (NCBI): domain Eukaryota; kingdom Viridiplantae; phylum Streptophyta; class Magnoliopsida; order Asterales; family Asteraceae; genus Arctium; species Arctium minus. Next base: position 59,359,370 of record OX941088.1, on the reverse strand, counting down.
AATGAGCCATATGGAGTTTGGAAACAAGATCACGAAACCGTCCTGGTAAATGAGCTTTAGTAAAAATATCAGCCGGTTGATCAAGAGTCGAAATAGGAAGCAGCTGAATAGTCTTACGAGTCACATGTTGACGAACAAAGTGACAATCAATTTCAATATGCTTCGTGCGCTCGTGGAAGACATCATTGTGGGCAATCTGAATGGCACTGTTGTTATCACACCACAATGAAGTTGGAGACTGTTGAGGAGCCCCCATGTCAGAAAGAAGCCAGCGTAACCACACAAGTTCTTGAGCTGTGTCAGCTAGTGCTCGATATTCAGCTTCAGTGCTGGATCGAGCTGTGAGAGATTGTTTCTTGCTTCGCCAGGATATAAGAGAGTCGCCAAGAAAGAAACAGTAGCCAGTAGTAGAGCGACGATCAGTCATGTCACTGTCCCAATCAGCATCAGAAAAACCTCGCAAAATCAATGATGAGGTGGATGGAAAATGAAGACCATGAAACATTGTCCCTTTTAAATATCAAAGAATGCGTAGGACAGCAGCATAGTGATCAGAACAAGGTGCAGACATGAACTGACTAACAATATGAACAGCATAGGCAATATCAGGTCGAGTCACTGTCAGATAGACAAGTGACCCCACTAACTGGCGATATAGAGTAGGATCACGTAGAGGTGGACCAACATTTGGAGCCAAATGAAGGTTGTGTTCAAGAGGAGTGGATGCTGTTTTGTTGTCAGTAATCCCATCTTTCGACAAAAGATCTGAGGTGTATTTGGCTTGACACAGATAAAGACCCGATGGATCAGAGAGCACCTCAAGACCAAGAAAATAGTGTAAAGAACCAAGATCCTTCATCTCAAAACAGGAGCTGAGAGATGACTTCAGATTGGCTATGCCTGTAGAGTCACTGCCAGTAATGATCATATCATCCACATACAGCAGAAGTAATATTGTGCCAGCTTCAGTGGTCCGAGTAAACAGCCCTGAATCATAGTTGCTGGGTGCGAAGCCGAAAGAGGTGACAGTGGAATTGAATTTCTCAAACCAAGCTCGCGGAGCTTGCTTGAGGCCATAAAGAGCCTTCCGAAGTCGACAAACATGACCTTGTGGAAGTCGAACGCCTGAAGGAGGTGTCATGTAGACTTCCTCAGATAAGTCACCATTCAAAAAGGCATTCTTAACATCCATCTGAAAAAGAGGCCATTGTTTTGTAGCAGCAATGGCAAGAAGACTGCAAACAGATGTGACACGAGCAACAGGTGCAAAAGTCTCCTCATAATCAATACCATATTCTTGATTAAATCCCTTGGCTACAAGCCGAGCTTTGTACCGATCAATAGAGCCATCCGATTTGGTTTTGATTTTGAACACCCATTTGGAGCCAATGGGTTTCTTGCCTGGTGGAAGAGGGACAGAATCCCAAGTCTGAGCTTTGTCAAGTGCCTGAAGTTCCTCATCCATAGCTTTCTGCCAATCAGAGTTATAAGAGGCTTCCTTGTAGGAAGTAGGTTCGTGATTTGACAGCAGAGTAGCATAAACATGATAATCACGAAGATGAGAAGGAACTTGTCTTACCCGTTCTGATCGTCTAACATTCTGAGATTGAGTAGTTTCAAGAGCCAAAGACTCAGCAGGCACCTCAGATGTTGGTTGTGCAGATGGAGCAGATGATTGATGATGATCAGGAAAACTTGGAGAGACTGACTAAGAAGGGGTTGGAACAATAGGTGGAGGTGATATAATGTCAGATTGGAGTGAGTCCAATGAGACGGAAGCATCGGTGAAAAATGGAGGTTTAAGATTAGGAGACTCACGAAACATGGATATAAAGGAAAAAGGAACATGTTCCCAGAAGGTAACATGTCGAGAAATACGAAGACGCTGTGAGATAGGATCCCAGCAGCGATAACCCTTGTGCTTAATCCCATATCCAAGAAAGCAGCACAGTCTGGAGCGAGGTTCAAGTTTGGTATGTTCATGAGGTTGCAGTTGAACAAAACAAGCACTACCCCAAACTTTTAGAAGTTCATAGGCAGGAGTGACTTCATAAAGAGCCTCATAAGGAGACTTATTATGGAGGATGGGAGTAGGGTGAAGATTGATAGTATAAACGGCAGTAAAATCAGCTTCACCCCAAAAACGTTCTGGACATTTAGCAGAGATGAGAAGAGTGCGAACCGTATCAAGAATATGACGGTGTTTGCGCTCGGCACGACCATTTTGAGGAGAAGTGCCAGGATAGGAGTACTGAGAGAGAGTCCCCTGAGATTGAAGAAAGAAGAGAAGGGATGACTCTTTGTATTCCATAGCATTATCAGCTCGAAGAATCTTTATAGATTTTGAGAACTGGGTGTGAATCATCCGAGCAAACATAATATAGATTTGAGGTAATTCCGAACGATGTTTCATAAGATATATCCATGTGAAACGGGTATGGTCATCAATAAAAATCACAAAGTATCGAGCACCACCCATGGATGGATGTGGTGCTGGTCCCCATACATCAGAATGAATAATATCAAAAGAAAAAGTAGAATTAAATTCATTCATTTCAAAAGGTAAAGCATGATGTTTGCCAAGTTTGCAAGATAAACAAGAAATATTGTCAGTTGATACACAATTTCCTAATACCCCTAACTGAGCTAATGACTTTATTCTGGCTAGAGATAAGTGACCCAGTCGGGCATGCCACAGCTCAAAGGAAGAAATGCTAGAGACCGAGGCAACAAGGCTTGAAGAGGGTAAAGGAAGACGCAGATAGACCACTTCAATCATCCGTCCAACTTTACGGCCGAGTCCAAGGATCTGCTTGGTCTTTGGATCCTGTACAACACAACCAGAAGAATGAAATAAAATGATCAAATTAGATTCAAGAAGTTGTGCAATCGAAACTAAGCTCAGAGATAGCTTTGGAACATTTAGAACATCCGGTAATTGTATAAGAGGAGTGGAAACATTTCCACTAAAAGATACCGGTAGACCAGTGTTGTCAGCAGTTCTTACTAACGAAAATTGCTGAGGTGATTTCTTAGAAGCGAAACCATCAGGGCAAGGTGTCATATGATTGCAACACCCAGAATCAAAAAGCCATACGTTACCTGATGCAGCTGAGTGTGGAGAGTTCATACCCATAGCACCAGACATGATCTGTTCCATAAGTTCCTGATTGCGACGCATCAGTTCCATTAGGTCAGGTGAGAAGGCTGTAGAAGTCTCAGTATCAGCAATGGTAGGCCCAGCAACAGCATGAGTCCGATTCTGAGAACTAGTGTGCTTTGAGTTCTTCGGACAGTCAGTCTCATAGTGGCGCGGATGCGTGATGCCACACTTACGGATAGGACAATCAAGAAGAAGGTGAGCCGGAGAATGACAGAAGGCACACTCGGATGTGTTCATCTTTCCCACAGATATGGAATGATTGTTATTGGTCTATTTGCCTTTTGGCTTAGGATGAGACGTGTAGAGAACACTATCAGTAGCAGGCACTGGTGAACGCATGTGAAGACGAGTTTCTTCACTTAGCAATTCAGATATTGCTTCTTCAAGAGTAGGTAAAGGCTGCCTATGAAGAAGGGAAGCACGAACATTCTCAAATTTATCAGTCAAGCCCTTCAAAATGGTGATCAGATGCAGCTGGTTGAAGTAGGCGGTGAACTGTTGAGCGGTTTCATCGAAAATCTGTGGTGCTCCAAGACTTATATGATCTCTGAGAGACTGCATTTCATAGATATAAGAGTTGATGGATTGATCAGGAAGTTGACGTTTGTTCTGAAAAGTGGTCCACAGTTGATACTGATGAGATAGACCAGATGATGTATACCGCTTGGCGAGAAAATCCTAGAGACTTTTAGCTGTAATATAACCAAGGAACTGTTGGTTGATCTCAGGAGTAGTGGAGGCATTAATGAAGCCCAAGATACGAGCATTATTAATATCCCACTCGTTCATTCGTTTGGCAAAGTCAACAACATTCTCAGCTGTTTCTTGAACTGGAGCTTTGGATGCGCCAGTAACATAGGTGTAAAGACCATAAGACTTTAACAGAACTGTCATATGGTGATGCCAAAGAATATAGTTGCTACCATTGAAAACAACGGAGATGGGATTTGAGTGACTGAAATTGGTAGCCATGAAATAAAGAAAAGATACTGAGAAACAGTATTAAAGACCGGAGGAATGTTCGACCGAAGAGGGATTCGACCGAAGGAGGTGTTTGACCGGAGGAATGCTCGACCGGATTAATGTTCGACCGGATTAATGTTCGACCGGAGGAATGCTCGACCGGAGAAATGTTCGACCGAAGGTGAGTTCGACCGAAGGTGTTCGACCGAAGGGGTGTTTGACCGAAGAGATATTCGACCGGTGTGTTACGGCTAGGGTTTCCAAATAGATCGATCGATTGACCAATAACAATTCTTAAGGCGAAGAGAGAGAGCAAAGAACAGCGACAAAAACAAGAACAGCGGCGGCGATGGCAAGAACAGCGGCGGCGGCGAGTTGACTGTGACGATGAACAGTAAAAAACGAGATGAACAGTGAATCGATGAACAAACCTACAGCTCTGATACCATGTTAGAAGATGGGTATGAATGAAGAACACGATGTATATGCCGAAGGTTGGAAACCTCGATGTATTGATTGAGAGAAAACTTACAATACTGAAAGTAAAATTATGAGAGAGTTCTTAACCTAATCTACATAATACAACAAATATATACGAAGACTAAAAGGGCTTGGGCCCTAACATGGGCCTGGGCCTCTATATACATTAACAATATATATATATATATATATATATATTAAATTGTTGTTACAATTCTGAAAACAACGTTTCCGAAGACAACAGTTTAGATGATAACTAGGGTGGAAATGATACACTATCTCTTTAAATACATACAATGTTTTATCAACTTCACGATTTAAGGCTATGTTTGGCAAATTAGTTGATAAGCTAGCTGATGACTGATAAGGTAGCTGGTAGCTGGTTGCTGATGAGCTAACCGGTGAATGATGAGCTAGCTGGTAGCTGATAAGCTAGCTGATTGAAAAGCTATGTTTGATAAAAAGTAGCTTATAAACATGTAAAATTAGCAAAAAGGACATCTACAAAAAAATAATCAAATTACAATATTTAAAAATATAATTAAAACAAGTTTATAGTAATATAATATATTAGTTAATACAAATAAGATAGTAAATAATATAATATGTTAATTAAAAGAATTTGAAATTTATTATTATATATTATAAGTTTTGAATTTTAAACCCAAAGGTTGGTGTTTTTAAAGCTTAAGACAACACTTTTATTTATACTAATATGGTAGATTAGCCCCAAGTAAGTCCAATGTAGTAAAAAAGATGACCTAATGTTATGTAATTCCTTCTTCCTTAAAAATCTGCAGATCTGACCCAAAATGAGAGAAGCTTGGAGCCCATGGCTTGGTCCTCTAGAATTGCTACAATACTTCAGTTCCAGCAGCAGAATACTCCATCAAGAATGTTATAGCACCGACCCAATCTGCCAAAAATCTATTTAAGGACCAAATTAGTACCAAACTATAATAAAATTCCAATAATTTATACTAAGCTCTAAAAATGATAGAAATGATAAAATAAAGACTAAAAATACTCAAAGGGGTACTTTTTGGAAAGAAAAATAATGGATAAAAGATTAGAAAAGTGGTGTTTTAGGGTCATAAATTGACATGCATCAGTCATATTCATCTTCAAACGGGTTTTGTTATTTTTTTTTTTAATTAAATGGTCTTTTATGTTGCTGATTTTGTTTTTCACTTTTGATATATGTTTGGCAGTGGTTGGAGGTGGTGAATGGCGGTGGATGGTGCTCTTGATAGGGAAGGAGGTGGGAGAAGAAGATGGGTAAAAAGACTAAGGGGTTGTTGGTTTACCTCTTAATGGTTCCATTAATAGGCAACCTCTGAGTCGCTAAGAGGTAAATCTTGTTTGGCAAAAAAAATGTCTACATCTTAATGGTTCCAAAACCCTCTGAATAATTTTGTATCATGGCCCTCCCTTAACAATTAAGAACCCTAATTTCTTTATGAACAATTAAAAAAAACAGTCGTATTTCATTTTGTACTATATCATAAGAGCCTCTTAATCATTCTGACTACTTAATCATTCTACACCAAACCATTCAGCAACTGTCAAACAACCCCTAAAATCCCCTCGTGTAAGGGGCACATGACGGGGTTAACGAAGCCTAGACTAATGGAGTTAATGGCAAGGACTTATTTGGGCTCCGAAACCTGAAAACTCGACCAAAATTGTACTTTACGAATTCGAGGAACCAAAATCAAAAAACAGCCATAAACGATGGACGGAAAATGTAATTCACTCAAAGTGTTATTATAAATTTCTTTTAAAGAGTAAATTATATTTTTTGTGTTTGATGTTTGTTATCTTTTGGGACTTGATGTCTAGAATTCTTTTTTATTTCAAAATTTTCTGTCATGTTATAAAAAATCTTGGATTTTGTCTCTCCTGCTAATGATCAGGGCACTATGGTTGTGAATCCAAAATACGTGGAATGGTAAAGATCAGAGGCTTCTCAATCTCCTCAATTCTTACCTCATAGAGTAAGCGATGGCTGAAGTTCTCGAGTGCGGGACGACAAACGCTGCCTGGATTGCGCTGGAATCTGCATATGGCGACAATTCTCTTTCTCGCGAATTGGCAACTCGTGATTTATTGGAAAAGCTAACCAAGGGTCAAAATATGGTGCATAAATGTAACCCCAAAAATAAGGATAACAAAATTCCGAAATAAAAACGAAAATGTGGTCGATAAAATTGCTGTAACAAGAGCCTCCCAAAAATGGGGAAAGTATAAACCTGTTTAATTACAGATTGTAATTTAACGGTAATAAACAACAACCAACTAATCTAATTTCTACAACAGGAATAAGATTACAAAAAGGGAGTCGTTTATAGACCAAAAAGAATCTTAACAAAATGTGCGCCCACTTGCACATCCCCAAGCTCATACAAAAGCTTGCCTAAACCTTCTTAATTGCGGCACCACTAGAACCTGAGATACACATCGACACCAAACAAGTGTTAGGCCAAAAGAGCCTAGTGAGATTGAACAAGTAATAATAAACCACCAATTTAAAAATATGCTCATTAACAATTACTATAGAATTCTCATATGCGGGGTCAATGGGGGAGACCCATAGCACCAATCAAGTTCCACCCAAAGAGTCAATACACCTTGATGCCAACTACCATGAGTGACATTCGAAAGTCCCAGCACATCCGAGGACTAAAATCATGGCATTACCTCGTATGACGGAGGTCTAGGTACATACTTTCACGGTGTGCTACAATGAGCTTAAATACCAACCATGAGTACCACATTTACGAATATAAATCAAAACCATCATGCATAATCTCTACAAATGATTTATAAACAATTTCCTCCTTTTTCTCATGCTCATATTTTCACACAAAGAAATGTCAAGTAATATATCACCATTTTCATGGTTCTTTATCCACGAGAGACAAAATGAGACTATCTAACACCACATAAACATCAAATAAATCACCTAGCCAAAATTAGGTCAAAGACCTTCATATAAGCTAAAGTCTCCAAGAAAACCAATATGAGACTAGTCCCACCATTATTGTTTGTAGATCCCAGTACAGTGCAATCACGAACAAATCAATAATAATAAATCAATGTATAACAATATTTAAGCCACAACTGCTAGTCATATGATTATATGAAACATTCAAAGGGTTTAGGTTTACAGAGAGAATATCTGATCAGAGTATGTAAACCTATTGACTAGCAATCTAATAATGACTTGTGTAACTTGACAACTGAACTAATAACGCCTTTATATACCAGGCTTACAACCATAATGGGCTTATGGGCTTGGGCCCAACTATTAAATAAACTATCAATTAATTATATTTCGAACCCTTATAAATGCTTTAATCAACTTTCAACGCACAGGACTTTCAGTCCTAACAATCTCCCCCTAAAGTTGAATAAGGCATTTATCTTCTTGAAAACTTTATGCCTTGATCTTCTTTCCCTCTTGAATCTTTGAAAAACTTTGGTGTTGCATGTCTTCATATCTTTTCACGCTCCCCCTTGAATAAAGCTCTTGGTCTTCATAGTTTCAACTTTGTAACCAGATTCAATATACAATAGCCTCGACTGAATGCACTATCACGCAACTTTCAACTGTAGAAACTCAACACATCGGATCAGCACACAAGAAAGATAATGTGAGAGTTACGAGACATTCCACGGTGCATCTTCAGTTTAAAACAAAGAATCTGTCTTTGAACCGCGAGTTGAATATGCTTTCAGCTTAAGAACTTGTTTCAATCAGCTCGTAGGAGGAAATGACTTGAAGCAGACACCAAATGATACGGGATAGAAGAAATACAATCTTTGAAATCTTTATCTTTGAATATTGGAACAACATTAAACTCATATCTTCATCTCTTTGATCTCTAGACTGTCTTCAGAAAAGAAAACTTTCAAGAATTACACGGACTCAATGTGCATGAAAGAAGGTGCGAAGGTGGGGCAACTTTCCTTCTTTTTCAATATCTAAATCTTCCGAGTGAAGATCAGATAGCAGATGTGCTGCATCCCCAAAGAAAATGAAACATTTCTTTGTTAAGAAAGAAACGAGTGGTTGGTGGGGTAAAAACAAGAGTTGGCATGGGCTCACTGCCTGTTTCAATGATAGTCACCAAAGAATGTGAACCAATCAGTAGATGTGGCTGCCCGACTCAGAAAGTGTTTGGTGCAGATTTTTCATATTCTTTTAACTCTGTTCTCACACCCTCTTTCTTTTTAACATTAAAGCTCACTTCTAACCAAACTCTCTTTTCCATTTTTCCGCTCAGCTCAATGAGAAAAACTCAACCGGATGAGTTATATCCCCCACTCTTTAATTTAAGACCCCTCACCCCTCAAGCACTCTAGGATAACTTCCGGGGTAGGAAACACTGGTTAACGTGAATCCATGGAAGTTCTGTTTAAATTCTCACACAAATCCCATGTAAGTCCTAAAACGAATAGTTGCTCAACAGTTTAACTAAACAGTTAAGTACATAATGTATGATAACATTGTCAAAATGTATGCTCATGAGATTTGAGCAATTGAACTTTGAAGATTTCTCAAAACAAAGATATTGAATGAATGAAATGAAATCAAGAGAATTGTTTTGAGAATCTGACAATGTATTAATCAGATCAAATAAAATGGTTAGGGTATCAAAGAACTGGATATTTTGTTTATATGAACGAATATAAACAATTTTGCAATGAAAGCACAAGATTAGAAATGACGATTGATGCTCAACAATATTGAATTTCAAACGGGAGTATTACCCATCGAAAAATTGTTTCGTTATGAGACATGGTAATAACAAATTCAAACGATGTACTGAACCGGTGTCTGTGAATACTTTACAGTATAAAGACAAGATAATACGCAAGTATTGATCTTTGTAAACACACGGTCAGTTAAACATTAAAGCTCAAAATTGAAAAACATTTAAAAGTCACACTTCTAAATTCATAAAACCTTTTGAGAATCAGAAGTGGTTTGAACATTTCAGAAACTGTTTTTCATGCTTGAAAGTTGTTCTTCTTTCAAAAATCAGAGATCTAGATCAGAAGATATTTACCTTTTAGCTCCCCCTTAAATCATGATAGAATGATTTATGTATTTTAAGATCCCCCTGGATATTTGCAAAATATCCAAGTCTGAACGTTGAAGAACGGGTCCTGATCTGTCATGTGATCAGAAGCCAAACTCCGTTGAAGTACGGGTTCTAAGCTGATTTACTTAGAATCCTTTGTTCTTCTACTCCCACTTGACAGTAGGTGCCTGCAACACAGAATCAGTTTTAGGCTTTGGTACCCGCTGGTATTTGGGTCCATGAGTGTTAGTTGCAGTTCTTGTGGGAGTAATGGAATAAGAACCATACCAGAAATGATCACTAGTTTTGTGAATAGGATCATGTGTACGACAATAAGAACAATAGTATTTCTTACCTGATAACCTGAGTAATTGATCTCTCGAGTAGATATGATAAGGTTTACCTTTACGTGCATTGTTCTCTTTGGCTTTGTGTGTATGTACACATGATGTCTGTCCTTTCAGCTCATCTTTATTTTCATCTTCAACTGGTTTCTTCTTCCAGACCAGTTTCTCTTCTTTGTATCTCCTTTTTCTTTGATGTGTACCTGAACCATCTATATTTCTATCATAGAAAAGGTTAGTACTACGAATCTGATCAGAAGATTTAACTGACCTTTTTGAAGAAACAGTTTTCTGATTTGAACTTGATGTTGTCTTTTTGAAATCAACTGAATTATTTCTAGGTGTGTGGATTTGTGACTCTAGAGTCGTTTGCTCAGTCACCACTGCCTTGGAAACAATCTTTTCAAGCTCTTTAATCTTTGAAGCAAAGTTGTCTCTTTCTTTAACAAGCAGGTCAATCTTCTTCTTTAATTCAGACTTCACTTTCTTCTCTTTCAGTGCACTTTCTGATAGTTCAGATAGCTTTTCAGTAAGCTTTTTGATTTTGGCCTCAAACATGCTTCTTTCTTCTTCAAATCCCTTCTCAGCATTGTTTCTCTGGTCGGATATTTCTTTGAATAATTCCACATTCTTTTGTTCAATGGCCTTCTTTTCTTTTGCAAACTTTTCTGTTTCAAGGATGATTACTTTCTGAAAATCAGAAACTTGCTGAGAAAGTTTTATGCATTTAAACTCAACTGCTTTCTTTTCTTCACAACTATTTCTGGAAAAATCTGAGAACTTCTTTGCAAAAGATTTCTCTTTAGTCTCAAAATCAGATTTGTGATTAGCAAGCTGTTGCTCCAAATCAGATATCTTTCTTTTCAGCTCAGAATTCTCAGATTCCAGTTTTCTTCCTTTTAAAATCTCATTTGGCCCTAACACCAACCATTTAGTACAATCCCACAACTCTTTTCCTGTCATTTTGTAAGTATTTATTTGATCAATAATTTCACTAAAAATGTCACGAAAAAGTTCACAAGTAATACTATGTGTCATATAATTTTGAGCTATATTATTAGCCCTCTCTCTTTTCTCCTGTTCCTCAGAAGAAGCTTCTGTTGGAATTTGGGATTGCATCTCTCCTTCAGTCAAAGATAATCTGATATAATTACCCACCTCATGTTCATCCACAAAATTCAAAAAATGAACTTTCCACTCTTCATATTCTCTTTTGAGCTTTAGCCTTGGTGGGTTCATCCTTTTTGATCGTATCGAATAAAATTAATTCGATCCGGCTCTGAAAAGATGGATTTCTAGGGACTGAACTTGACAAGAGATGAAACTTGAACGGGTTTAAACTTTTATCTTAACTGCACTGTAGTGATCGTGAGACAAACAGGATGATCCAAAAATAATATATCTGAATAACAAGTAGAATAGGACAAGGACCCGGTCGAGCAAGGACCCGGTCGAACAGAGGTTCGGTCGACAGGGGTACCGGTCAACAAAGGGTACCGGTCAACAGGGTACCGGTCAATAAGGAGTACCAATCGACAACTTACCGGTCGCCAAAGCGATCCGTTTGAGACAAAGTATCGGTCGATAGGGAGGGTATCGGTCACAGAAGGATACCGGTCAAGGCAATGTATCGGTCGATGTCTGATTACCGGTTGAACAAACTATTTCGGTCAACTCAACACACCGGTCCAACAATAAACCGGTCGATATAGAACAGATAAATAGATAAGCACAGAACTAATTACAGAAAAAACCGATAAATCGATGATGACAGACCGGTAAACTCGATGAATCTCAAGAATAATCGACCCAGAGATCAATTAATCAACCCATAAATTCAATCGAAACACAAATTAACAGATCGATTATCAGATTTAATCACGTAGTCAATTATGAGTATCGATAAACAGCCCAGTAAACAGATCGATAAGAACTAAAATCAACAGACCGATAAAAACAGACCGATAAAAACTAAAATCAATAGTAACCCAGAAAATTAATCGATCGACCTTGATTTTTCAAGAAAACACAGACCGATAAACTTACAGATTTTTCCAGAAAAAATTTCGACCGATACCAACTCAAAAACAAAATCGATTTTCAATAACAATAATCTACCCAGAGATCAATTGAATACGATAAGCAATATTAAGCAAATAATCGATTAAGGGTTTTAGACAAACCTTTTCCGGATCAAACCTTCAGTCTCTTTGCTCTGATACCAATTGTAGATCCCAGTACAGTGCAATCACGAACAAATCAATAATAATAAATCAATGTATAACAATATTTAAGCCACAACTGCTAGTCATATGATTATATGAAACACTCAAAGGGTTTAGGTTTACAGAAAGAATATCTGATCAGAGTATGTAAACCTATTGACTAGCAATCTAATAATGACTTGTGTAACTTGACAAATGAACTAATAACACCTTTATATACCAGGCTTACAACCATAATGGGCTTATGGGCTTGGGCCAACTATTAAATAAACTATCAATTAATTATATTTCGAACCCTTATAAATGCTTTAATCAACTTTCAACGCACAGGACTTTCAGTCCTAACATTGTTGGTCAAGAGATCTTGAGAAACTTCCTTCCATGTAGAACAAGGGTTCTTGGATTCAACCATAAAAGGACCCACATAGCAAATAGTATATGATTCATGTATAGAAGAAATGACAACAATAAATAACGTAGTATTATGTGTATCTAGTTTTGACAAGATTTAAGTACTCACAATCTAGGTTTTTGATAGAAGACCTTAAAACTTTATTAGACTTTAGATGGTTGGTGGAGGAGATGAAGATTGCTAATGAAGTCCACAATAAATGCTCTAGTGATGGTCTTGAAGTGGAATTAATGGATCCAACAACCCTTGCCTTAGAAATTAATGAGGAGAGAGTTCTAAGGAAGAAAAATAGCCTCCTACAAACCCTAGAACCGATTGATAAAAGAGGTGAAGAGAATGAGACTTGAAAAATCGGCAACACCAATTTCTAAACCCCTGCACGCCGCAGGCGACTTTGCCCTACGACTTTGCCAAGGGTCATTGTCGCGGGTCATTGTCGCTAGAACCCATCCCCATACGGTATACCTTGTGCGACTGTGACAGGAGACAGTGTCAATGTCACATTCGTGAGTTAATGTCGCCAACCACATGCAATGCCCCCCCCCACCGCGTACGCGCGAGTTTGCCTCCGCGAGTATGACCATTGTCATAGTCGTCGGTCACTGTCGCATGAACTCCACCAGCTTCTGAAAACTTCACTAATTTATGAACCAAAAGGCCGAGAGAGAGGTGATGGTCCTTGGGAGGTTAAGCCACCAATTACTAGGATTAATTATCATCGAAGTAGGGAATGGGGTAAGTTTTCCAATAATACTTACAAGGAATTTTCCGGGCGTTACAATCGTCCCCACCTTAGATAGGATTTCGTCCCCGAAATCCCGCTCTAGGGACACAAATGGGGATAACACTTCCTCATATCTTCTTTTGATTCCCACGTAACGTTGGCACCGCGGTGGTGTTTCCATTGGACTTTAACCATGCCCGCGTCTTTATGTCGTAAATTCTTCACCTTTGATTTCAATATTGCCTCTGGTTCTTCCACACAACGATTCCTGTTGTCCAACCGGATTTCCGTCAAGGGAATCACTCTCTCCTCTTCGGCTAAGCATTTACGGAGATAACACACGTGGAAGGTATGATGAATTCCATCCATCTCCGCTGGCAGGTCTAACTTGTAAGCTTGGACCCCGGTCTTTTCCAATATGGTGAAGGGTCCAAGGAATTGAGGGATAAACTTCCCACACTTCACAAATTGGATAATCCCCTTCCATGGCAATACTTTCAACATAACACGATCTTCTACTTGAAATTCAACTAGCCTCCTTTTCTTGTCTGCGTAGCTCTTCTGACGATCTTGAGCCACTCTCAACTGCTCTCGGTTTTCCTTCACTTTGTTCGTTGTCTCTTGAACGATCTTCGTCCCGACAAATTGCTTCTCACCCGCTTCAAGCCAACAAACTGGGGTTCTGCACTTCCGTCCATACAAGGCCTCAAATGATGCCATCCCGATACTGGAATGGTAATTGTTATTGTAAGCCAATTCTACTAAGGGTAGACGTGAGTCCCAACTTCCTCCAAAATTGATAGCACACGAGCTCAACATGTCTTCGAGGGTTTGAATTGTTCTTTCGCTTTGACCGTCCGTTTGAGGATGGTAGGCTGTGCACAGATTGACTTCGTGCCCAACTCTTTCAGTAGACTATCCCAGAAGTTGGATGTGAATCGACTGTCCCCATCGGACACAATAGATTACGGGAACCCATGCCTCGACACCACCTCATCATTATAAAGTTTGGCCAATTTTCCATTGGCAAAGTCTCCCGTATCGCAAGGAAATACGCGCTCTTGCTTAGGCGATCTACGATCACCCAAATAGTATCATGACCTTGCGAAGTATTTGGTAGTCTTGTCACGAAATCCATGGTGATGTTATCCCATTTCCACTCGGGAATGGACAATGGATGCAAACTCCCATACGGTCTTTGATGCTCTGCCTTGACTTGAAGGCACGTGACACATCTTTCAACGTAATTGGCCACGTCAAGCTTCATCACTAGCCACCAATAATTCAACTTCAAATCTCAATAAATTTTCGTTCTTGTTAGAGCATAAATATGTTGGATACAAGATCATAGAAGACTGAAGACTAAAGATCAAAGCTAAAGTCAACTCTTAGCATCAAAGTCAAAGTCTAGTGTAATAAAGTCAAAGTCAAAGTTGTATTTTGTGTTTTTATATTGTTTTGCATGTTTCAGTTCTTGGTATAAATAGGGATATGGTTTAGGTTTGTGAGTGGAGTTCTGTCATAGTATTGTGAGAGTTCCAGAGTTAGAGACATAATGTCTTTGAGAGCATATTGTAATTCAGATCTGTGATTAATACAAATATGGAATTGTGTTGAAATTGATTGTCATCTTGTGATCACATTGTTATCGGGGAATAACTATTGGTATCAGAGCATACAAAGTTCAGAAAACATGTGTCGAACTTAAGATTAGTAATCGTCATTTTTCAAGAACTCACTATTCACTGTTCAAAATCAAATTTTGAGTTCTAGTGATGAATTTGATCTGATTTTGATATTCTTGTAATCGATTTTAAGTCTAGAACAAATTTCGTTTGTATTACATAGTCAAATTCACACTTTTTAGGATGAATTTTGAAATTTTTCTTGATTTTTGTTCGAGAATGTCATTCACACTTTTTAGAGTCAAATTGGAACTATTAGTGTTTTTAGTTGTAATTGTTTGATAGTAATCAGTTCGAAATGTGTTTCTAAGCATCCATTCAAAATTTTGAATCAATTGAAGAAGGATTAGATCGATTTCAGGTTGAAAGTTCGAGTTTTTCAACTGACAAGTGAAGAACTCGCTAGATCTAAATTTCTCGCTAACGAAGAACACGTTAGAGGAAGAACTCGCAGAGACATTTATTGGGTGCGCTAAGTGAAGAACTCGCAAGTTGCTGTATACGCAAAATTCAAAACTCGATAATAGTGTCGTGCGGGGAGCTGGAACTCACACATCACTAGGTGCGAGTTTGTACTGTTCAAACTCTTCCTTGTGCGCGAAGTGTGATCCTACGAGAAGTGTGATCTTGCGCGTTTGTCTTTTGCGCGAAGTATCCATGCTCAAATATTTCTAAGTCTAAAACTCGCAAGCCCATATTCTTGCGCATTTGCATTCAGCGTGTTTCTGATTTTCGAAAATATTCTAAGTCTAGAACTCACAAGGATTTAGCGCGAAGTCCCAAAACTGGCACACAATATCGTGCACGAATCTTAGAACTCACATAAGCTTTCTGCGCCAACCTTGGTTCACGCAAGCCTTGTTGTGCGCGAAGCTGAAACTCGCACAACTCTTTGTGCGAGAGGTGCAGTTCATGCATCCTTTAGTGTGCGCGTTTCTTAAACTCACACATAGTATTTAGCGCGTTTTGTTTGATTTCTTTGTTATGCGCGTTTCATACTTAGTAAAATTTTCTGATTTTATTTGAAATTTGACTCAGCTTGATTTTGTAGATCCAGTTTGTTTTCTGAATTTTGACAATCATAGTAAGCAGTGTAGATCAAGATGACTTCAAAAGATGCTCTCTCCATTGGTACGGACGTAAAGCCTCCTGCTCTATTCAAAGGTGTATACGAACAGTGGAAGGATCGTTTTCTCGACTTTGTCGACCGGCACGCAAATGGGGAAAAATTCTGTTATCAATTACAGAAGGTCCCATGATTCCACCTACTGTAGAAATACCAGATGATGAATCCTCAGACAGTGAGGATGGAGACGAAGACAAAGTAAGAAAGATGAAAACAGTTCCGAAAGGGTTTGCACAGTATTCTGATGAGCAGAAAAGCAGATTTAAAGCTGATAAGCAAGCAAGATCTCATCTACTTCAGAGTATACCGAATGAGATTTACATAAAGATAGACAACTACAAAGCGAATGCGAAAAATATGTGGGATCAGTTACAAAAGATGATGATGGGCTTTAAAGTGGGAAATCAGATGAAATTAGCTAACTACATCAATAGTTATGAGGAATTTAAAGCCAAGGAAAATGAGAGTCTGGAGGAAACTTATGAGAGATTCGTGCTTCTTCTGAACGAACTTTCAAAGAACAAAGTCAAGAAGAAGTAGATCGAGAACAATGTCAAGTTCCTAAGTATTCTACAGCCGGAATGGAAAAAGCACACTCGCCAAATGAAGCAGATGAAGGACTTGAGTGACATACCCCTCCACGAAGTTTATGAGACTTTGAGACAGAATGAGGAGGAGGTTGAAGAGAAAAGGATTGAGAAGAAAAAGAAAGTTGAGAAGGTTGCTGACCCCATTGCACTAGTAGCTGGAAAGTAGAAGAAAGAGAAGAAGAAGTTAGTGATTCCCAGTTCTGATTCTGAGTCTGATTCGGATAGTGATGACAGTGAAAACCTCAAGCAAGCTATGCTTCTACTGATCCGAGCATTCCAGAAGAAATTTTACACGAAACCGGGTTCGAACTCACAGAGGTACTCTTCGTCCAGTTCAAAGAATCATGAACATCGGTAACAAGTTGAAGGTAAAAGATTTGAAGAGAAAAAGTATGTGGAGAGAAAGACGGATGAGAAGAAGAAATATCTGAATGACTATACTGGTGCTGAGAAGAAAATAGACGACCTTATCAATTGCTACAACTGTGGTAAGGTTGGTCACTATGCAAAGGACTGTCGGAAGCCCAAAGTCAGAAATTCAGAGTATTATAAGAACAAGATGTTTTTGGCTAAGCAACAAGAAGTTGGTCAGGCTTTGATGGCTGAAGACGAGTTCTGGTTAGATCATTCAGATGATGAAGAGGAAAGAGAAGAAACTGCTCACATGTGTTTGATGGGCAACACAGTGAAGTATGATGATAGTGATGAAGAAACAACTGATGAGTGACTTAATCTTTTCAATTCTAATTCTATGACTAAAATGGAAGCTATGATGGTCGAACTTCAAGATATTCAAAATAATCTGAAAAAGGAAAAGAGTAGAGTTTAAAAGAAAAATCAAAAGATCTTTGATCTTAACAAAGTTGTTGTTGGGAACAAAGATTTGATTGATTCTCTTCGTAAATCTGTTTCTGATTTTAAAAATGAAAAAGATCGTTTTGAAAGTAAGATTTCTGATTTTGAATCTAAATTGTCTAAGTCTGATTTAGAAAAGCAAGAATGTGTACTCAAAGCTTACAAATTGCAGGTAGAAAATAAGAAGGTAAATGGGTTGGAAGCCAAACTTTATACACGAGGTCAAACATATCAAACTATTTTTCTAAACACCTCGAATGAGGAAGCTGATGTAAAACAGAAGTGGGGACTTGGTTACGAGAATTCACATTATCTTAAGAAAGCTATCAGAAAACAACCAGCATTGTATAATTTTGATTTTCTTTATGCTGCTGGTAAATATCCTCATTTGAAACCCAAATTTGTTATCAAGTCATCTGATGATGTAGAGGCAAAAGAAGATGAGAAAAGACAAAATTTAAAGAAAATGCAACTACCATTCTGCTATCAAAAGCGGAATGATAGTTATATTTCAGATCAACCAATTTCTCTTTCAAATGATTATTTTGAAAGTTATTCAATAAAGAGTTGAAGGCAAAACCAGTTAAGGCTAAGATTTATATTCCTCCAATCATTCTAGAAAGCAAAATAATTGAGCTTGAAAATGTTTTATCTGATGAAAGAATATTGGCTGACATTGAAAAAGTTGTATTTTCAACTGCTATAAAGAACACAGTTTTCAAAGTTGAATCTCAAAAGTGTTCTACATCTTCTAAAGCACCTCAAACCTCTGACTCTGATTTTGATGACTTATTTGCATCTGCAAATGATTTGTTAAATTCTGATGAAGGGTGTATAGAAGATATTGATATGTTTGACTTTAACGCTAAACTTCCAGATCATTCTACTTTTATTATTAATGGTCAAGCTTTACCAAGTGTGCATGAAGTTGGTGAATCATCAACTAAGGTTGGTGACACAGTTTTTGTGAATGTTGATTACTATGCTAAAGGTAAGAAGCAAAAGAAATGGCGCTCACAGAAACAAAATAACACTGATAAGATAAAGAAAAGACAATCTCAGAAATCTGATTTTCCTAACAGATCTAAATCTTATGTCTCAGTAAATATGGAAAGATCTGAAGAACGAAAGGAATGGCGACCAAAAAGGATGATCGATGAGAGTTCTAAATCATCTCCTGATACGGATTGTAATAGATCTGCTAGTATTAATTCTGATGTAATTAGTACTGTTGCTTACAATAAACAAAATCTTGTAATTCCTTACAAGCGATATTCAATAAAGCAATTACTCCAATTATCCTAGTTTGCTACTAAGTCATCTACTTATAGACGGAATGATTTTGTCTCTCACTGATACTCTAATGATTGGTTTGGAGATTATCATGTTTGTTCTTATAAGTCTTTTACTTGAAAAGTTTTTCAAAAGTTCAGAGGGCCCATTTATAAATGGATACCAAAATCTTGTGCTAAACTGAAAGGACCCGTTTTTAAATGGGTACCTAAATTTGTTCTTCCCTGATTTCTCTTATGCAGACCCGTCATATGTGGTACTTGGATAGCGGGTGTTCCAAGCATATGACTGGGCAGAAAGTTTTATTGTCTAATTATACAGAGAAATTCAGGGGAAATGTAAGATTCGACAATGACCAATTTTCACCAATTTTGGGATATGTTGACGTGATTCAAGATAAAGTGACGATAACGAAGGTTAGTTATGTAGAAAGATTAGGGTACAAACTGTTTAGCATTGGCCAGTTCTACGACAAAGGATTAGAGGTGAACTTTAAAGCCAAAAGTTGCTCAGTGCGTACTGAAGATGGCAAGGAACTTTTGGTCGGGACAAGAAAATCCAACCTCTACACTATCAATCTTTCAAAGGTCCAGACTGACAATGAGGTTTGCTTACTGACAAAAGTCTCGATGCAGCAAAGTTGGCTTTGGCACAGAAGGTTGTCACACTTGAATTTTAGGTACATAAATAAATTGGTCAAAGGCAGATTGGTGAAAGGTCTTCCTGAGATGAGATATGAAAAAGAACATATATGTGTAACATGTGAAAAGGGTAAAATGAAGAGGGCAACTCACAAGCCGAAACCCGAACCGAGTACTAGTTCTCCACTTAAACTTTTGCACATAGATTTTTGTGGTCCGATGAGAACTCAAAGCATAGGAGGAAATAAGTATGTTTTGGTAATAGTGGATGATTATTCGCGTTACACATGGGTAAAGTTTCTAAGGACAAAAGATGAGGCACCCGAAGTACTCATTACCTTTCTAAAGACTACCCAAGTGAACTTGCAGAAGACAGTTAAGTTTCTTAGGACGGATAACGGCACAAAGTTTAAAAACAAGACAGTTGAAGATTATCTCGAATCTGTCGGGATATCGCATCAATTCTCTGCTGCTCGAACACCATAACAGAATGGAGTAGTACAAATACGCAACTGAACGCTAGTCGAGGCCGCTTGCACTATGCTCAGCCAGTCAGATCTACCTCTGTTTCTGTGGGTAGAAGTTGTCTCTTCTGCATGTTATACACAGAATCGCTCCATTATTCACAGACGATTTGGTAAAACTCCTTATGTAGTGATTAATAATCGTACACCTAATATCAAATATTTTCATGCTTTTGGATGTAGGTGTTTTGTGCTTAATGATAGAGAGAACTTAAATAAATTCAGACCGAAGGCTGAAGAAGGAATCTTCATTGGATACTCCCAAACATCTGCTGCATATAGGATATATATGAAGAGTTCAAAGATTGTTATCGAAAGTGTTAACGTAACATTTGACGAGGATGTGGCTTCTGAACAAAGCAGTTCAGAACCCGTACTTACCGGAGTTTTAGCTTCTGGACAGACTAGTCCAGAACCTGTGTCAAAAGAGAATAATTCGGATAAAGCTTCTACATCTACATCTACATCTCATTTATCTGAATTAAATTTGTTATTTGAATTTTTCTATGATGAGTTTCTAGGATCTAAACTTCCTAAATCTGTTATGGTTGATAGGACAGAAGATTCAATGCCTAGTCATCTAACTACTTCAGATGTATCTATTGAACTAGTTCCCCTGGTTCAGATAGAAACTCAAGTTCAAACAAATACTCCTTCAGTTGAAGTTGCACCTAATAATCCTGAACAAGAAGTGACTACTTCAGTTGGATGCACTATAATGAATAATCAACAGACTGAACAAGTTGTCCCAGCTGAAACTTCTATACAAGAAACTTCAACTGAACTCCCAACAGAAGTTGAACAAGAAGAAACTGACAGTGGATACTTAGATGAGTTTTATGATCAATCTACATCGAATCCACTCCCTCACGAGTATAAATGGACCAAAGAGCACCCGATAAGCCAAACTATTGGAGATCTACATTTACCGGCGCAAACTAGGTCTGCAATGATGAATATGTGTATGCATGACTCATTCCTCAGCAAGATAGAGCCTACTCGAGTATCAGAAGCTCTCGCTGATTCGGATTGGGTGACTGCAATGCAAGAGGAGCTAAATCAGTTTGAAGCCTTAAAGGTCTGGAGACTTGTGCCAAAACCAAAAGGTAAATCTATAATCGACACCAAATGGGTATTTAAAAATAAAAAGGATGAAGATGGTATCGTAATTCGAAACAAAGCAAGACTTTTTGCCGAAGGCTACCGGCAAGAGGAAGGCATCGATTACGACGAGACTTACGCTCCAGTGGCACGTATAGAAGCAATCCGCATGTTTCTAGCGTATGTTGTTCATAAAAACTTCACTATCTACCAGATGTACGTGAAGACTGCCTTTCTGAATGGCATACTTAAGGAGGAAGTATACGTTACACAACCAGAAGGCTTTGTGAATACAGATAAACCAGATCATGTATACATCTTGGATAAAGCACTTTATGGTCTTAAACAAGCACCTCGAGCCTGGTACGATGTTTTATCAAAGTTTTTGGTCAATTCGGGCTTCACTAAAGGTAAAATCGATACTACCTTGTTCATTAAGAAAGAAAAAAGTTGATATCATTCTTATTCAAATATATGTTGATGATATAATATTTGGCTCTATAAATCCTAAGTACTGTAAGAACTTTTCTAATCTAATGGTGTCAAGATTTCAAATGAGTATGATGGGAGAGATGAACTTCATTCTCGGATTACAAGTAAAACAATTTTCAACGGGGATTTTTATAAACCAAACAAAGTACATTTTTGATATTCTTCGGAAATTCAAAATGGAAACTTGTAAACCAATTGCAACCCCGATGGCACCGGGAACTAAGGTCGGCATGGATCCTTCGGGAAAACCTGTTGATGTTAGAACCTATAGAGGAATGATTGGTTCTTTGATGTATCTTACTTCAAGTAGGCCAGATATTATGTTTTCTACATGTTTATGTGCAAGATATTAGGCTAACACCAAAAAATCCCATTTGTCCGCGGTCAAAAGGATCTTTAGATATCTGAAAGGGACTGCAGATCTTGGTCTGTGGTATCCTAAAGATACTGGTTTTGAACTAACGGCTTACTCAGATGCAGATCATGGTGGTTGTATGTTAGACAGGAAGAGAACATCGGGTCATCTACAATTTCTTGGAGATAAACTCGTCAGTTGGGCATAAAAGAAACAATTGTGTGTTTCCACATCAACGGCTGAGGTGGAGTATGTTGCTGTTGGAAGTTGCTTCTCTCAAGTCTTGTGGATGAGAACGCAATTGCGAGATTATGGCTTCAAATTTGACAAAACCCCGATTTACTGTGACTCTAAAAGCGCCATTGCCATATCAGCAAATCCTGTACAACATACAAATACTAAACACATAGACGTTAGATATCATTTTATCAAAGACAATGTGGAAAAAGGTACAATAGAACTTTATTTTGTAAACACTGATTATTAGCTTCCAGATTTATTTACCAAGCCTTTAGACGAAAAGAGATTTAATTTTCTTATCTCTAAACTTGGTATGTTAAATCTTAAGACATAATCGGTGATTAGTTACTAAAGTTTTTCTTATTGTTATTTTTTTTCTTCATTTTTTTATTTTTTATTCTGAAAAGATATCTACACTGAAATGTATTAGTGATGTCAGGGGGAGTGAGAGAAGATGAAAAGATGATCTACATCCAATTGAGGGGGAGTTTATATTTTTGATTTATGCTTGCCACTGTTAAATTTTTCTGATGCATAAATGCAAGGGGAGTTTGAGTTAAAAGCAAGGAGTATGAATGATGACTTCTGATTACTTCGGATTAGAACTCGTATTATCAATGTTTTACTGCTTTATGTCTTTTATTTTTCAATAAAAGTTGTGAATAAAGTTGCTTTGACGATCTTTATGACTGATGCAGATTGAGATGACGCTTACAAGATCATATCATTATGACTTTAAGCTGACTTATGAGGTTTAAGACATATTGACAAGGTTTATTTCTATTCTTAATCTCATATATGGTTGAAATAAGGACGACTTTCAATAATAGAAAACATGTTTCTTAAACGTTCAAACCACTTCCTGATTCTTAAATAGATTTCTTGATTTGGAAGTGTGATTTTAAATGTTTTCGTGTTACTTGTGCTGAAATGTTTATAAACCGTGTGTTTCTAAAGATAAATACTTGTGTATTATCTTTTCCATATACTGTCAAGTATTCACACACACCGGTTAACTATTTTCTTGAACTTGTTCTTACTATGTCTCTAAATTGAAACAAATTTTCGATGGTAAGACACACCGATTGAACTTCAATGTTTTGAGCGTGATTTCATTTCGAAACGTTCTTTCAAGAATGTCTATATATTGGTTCATATAGACAACATCCAATTTTTGCTGACCTAAGCCTAAATTGCTATATCATTTTGATTTTAATCTTTGTTATACAATGTCAGTTTTTCAAACAAGTTTCTTGCATTCATTTCATTCATTTAAGATACTTGTTTTGAAAAATCTTCAATGATTAAAATGCTCAAATCTTTATGTTTATATCTATGAGCATACAGATATCTGACTTGTAAATTTTGTGCTTTAACTACCAAGTTAAACCAATTGAGCAACATATTATTTTAGGAAAATATGGGTTCTTTGTGTGAGATTAATTGAAACTTCTATGGATTCACGTTAACCAGTGTTTCCTACCCAAGAAGTTAATCCTTAGTGATCGAAGAGTGAGGAGTCAAACACTGAGTGTGGGTTGAGTGACGAGATAAAATGTGAATGAGAGTTTGGTTAGAAGCGAGCTCAATAATTAAAAGAAAGAGGGTGTGAGATCAGAGTAAAAGAATATCAAACTATGTACCAACGTTTTTTGAGCCCGACAGCCACATTACTAGTGTTTCACAATTCTTCGTGAACATTATTGAAAAAGGCATCTAGCCCATGCCAACTTTTGTTAAAAACCCCACCAACCACTCATTTTCTTCTTCAAAAGAAAAATAGTTAATATTTCAAGGGGACGCAACACATAATCTATCTGATTTTCATTTGGAAAATCTGGATATTGAAAAAGAAGGAAGTCGCCCCACCTTCGCACTTTGATCATGCACAATAGAGTCTGTGTTTAATTACTGTTGTCTCAGTGGTTTACACAATTTTGAGCCCGATAAAAGCAATCATCATGTTCTTAATTCTTTCTATCACTTGCACGAACACACAAAGAATTTGTTTTCTTGTCGTAGCGTTCATAGAAATATCTTTGTGGTGTTTCGATGATTGAATGGAAGTCCTGGGGGAGTGCACATCACAAAAACTCCTTTCCATTGTGTATTTGTTACACACAGTGACTTTGTGTTACTGATAGGCATTTTAACTGATTCATTTGTTGATTCAGGTGTTACACTCATAATTTGTCTGGAGTTGAAAAGTTCCAGATGAATAACTTTATGAATCGATGAATGGTCAGAGGCTCAGTTTTTTTTGAAAGATCATTGGTCGTATAAAGACATTTCTTGTGCAAAGTTTTGATGATTTCATTGCTTCATTCATCAAAAAGGGGGAAAGATGATCAAGAAATGTTTGTGTCATAAATGAATATGGGTAGAGATTCAAGAATTAGACAAGATCAATCAAAGAAATGCAGTTTTTGTAAGAAGTTTGTTCCGAATTGAAAGAGAAAGTTCAAAGAATTTTGAAGATGAGCTGATTTTCAAGATATTTTCTTTGAAGATAAATTGCTGAAGTAGTCTGAGCTAAACCTGAAGATAATTTCTTTCTGAAGTCTGAAAAAGGTTTTATAACCTTGGGGAGATTGTTGAAGAGCACATTTACTATTTTTGGGGAGAATACAAAAATTTGTGAAGATTATTTTGAGCATAAAGAGAAGATTGAGCTTCAATGTCTATTTTGTTAAAGACTGTCAAAGGGGGAGATTGCACAAATTGAATCAAAGGGGGAGAATGAATTGCTAAATATTTGTGAGATGATCTTGAATCCAAAGGGGGAGATTGTTAGAGCAGAAATATGTTGTATACAAGATCATAGAAGACTGAAGACTAAAGAACAAAGCTAAAGTCAACTCTCAGCATCAAAGTCAAAGTCAAAGTTGTATTTTGTGTTTTTATATTGTTTTGCGTGTTTCAGTTCTTGGTATAAATAGGGATATGGTTTTGGTTTGTGAGTGGAGTTCTGTCATAGTATTGTGAGAGTTCCAGAGTTAGAGAGAGAGTCTTTGAGAGCATATTGTAATTAAGATCTGTGATTAATACAAAGATGGAATAGTGTTGAAATTGATTGTCATCTTGTGATCACATTGTTATCTGGGAATAACAGTTTTACTGGGATGTATAGAATACTTGGACTTATGAGCTTCCTCTAAAAGCAGTTCACGGTTCCCGCCAAGCTTCAGCACCCAAATTCGACCTTGGAAGAGTTTGAGTCCACGACTATCTTCCGCCAATAGATCTTTTTGCTTCACCATGACTTCAGCTTTGAGGTTTTCTTCTCTAAGGGATTCTGACTGACTCGACTTGATGTCCACCAACAAACTCATCACCACGTCAATTCTATTGAGAATTAGCTTGATATTGCCTTAATGGTTCCTTCGGCTCAAGGCATCTGCCACCACATTGGCTTTACCGGGGTGTTAAAGCCATTCACAATCGTAGTCCTACAATATCTCGAGCCACCTTCTTTGTCGCATATTGAGTTCTTTTTGGTCGAAAATGAACTTTAGACTTTTGTGATCGGTAAAGAGTGTACACTTCGTACCTTACAAATAATGTCGCCACAACTTGAACGCAAAGACCACCGTTGCCAATTCCAAGTCATGAGTCGGGTAGTTCTTTTCATGGTCCTTTAGTTGCCGTGACGCATAGGCTATCACCTTGCCTAGATGCATTAGCACACACCCGAGGCCCATCTTGGTAGCGTCACTATACACCAAGAAGTCGTCTGATCCCTCGGGTAGGGATAGGATCGGTGTTTCACACAATTTCTTCTTAAGACTTTGAAAGGCTTGATCTTGTGTCTTGGTCCAAAAGAATTTGGCATTCTTCTTTGTGAAGGAGGTGAGTGGTGAAGCGATCTTGAAAAAATCCTGGATGAACCTTCTGTAGTAACCCTCCAACCCTAAGAAGCTTCGGATTTCCGTCGGGCTTGTTGGTGGTTCCCAACTCATCATTGCCTTGATCTTTGTCGGGTCCACCTTCACCCTGTCTTTAGACACCACATGACCGAAGAATTGAGCTTCTTGCATCTAGAATTCGCATTTCGAGAATTTTGAGAGCAATTTCTATTTTCGGAGAACCTTCAACACCTCCCGCAAGTGCTTCCCATGCTCGGCCTCGTCCCTTGAGTAGATTAAGATGTCGTCGATGAAAACGATCACAGATTTGTCCAGAAAGGGTCGACATACACGAATCATCAAATCTATGAACACGACCGGAGGTCAAACCAAAGGGCATCACCAAAAACTCGTAGTGCCCATATCTCGTTCGGATGGCCGTCTTTGGAAGTCGTCCTTCTTCACTCTCACTTGATGGTGTCCGGACCGAAGATAGCTATTCGAAAAGCATCCCGCGCCTTTGAGTTGATCAAAAAGATCGTTTATTCGAGGTAATGGATACTTGTTCTTCACCGTAACTTTATTCAACTCCCGGTAATCTATGTACATTCGAATAGATCCGTCTTTTTTTCACGAACAAAAGGCGATGAGCTCGGTTGGATGAATCCCTACTCCAAAAGTTCTCGAAGTTGTGACATCATCTCTTGCATCTCTATCGGTGCCAAACGGTAGGGGGTCGGGCTATCAGGGGCGCTCCCGGAGTTGGGTCGATTTGAAACTCCACTTGATGTTCCGGTGGTAGCCCAGGTAGATCTTCCGGAAAGACATCCGGGTAATCTCGCACGATCTTCACGTCTTCTACAGATTTCTTCTCCTTCTTCGCGTCCACCACATAAGCAAGAAACGAGAGGCACCCCTCATGAGTCTGCGCGCCTTAAGAGATGATATGATAGGGTTACTCCTCTTTCCTTTCTCGCCATAAATGGAGAGTGCACCACCTCCCGACAAAGGCACATGGATAATATTTTTGGAAAACAAGATATTGGCCTCATGCCTAACCAACCAATCCATGCCTATGACTACATCAAATCCACCTATAGCCATAGGTAACAAATCTACTCCAAAAGAATTCCCATCGACCTATAGGGTACAGTCATTAAAGCATTCTCGAATAATCACTTGGTCCCTATTAGCCACCTCTACAACCAAAGCATCAGGAAGGGTACTACTAGGAGTGACGTCGCTTATAGAAAATACATGAAACAAAAGAGCATGCTACACCCGAATCAAATAACACACTAGTGGGCAAGGAGTTTACTATGAACGTACCCGAAACAACATTGGTGGTCTTCTTCGCGTCATCGATGGTCATCTGGAATGCTCGGCTCGACGCTCTTAGAAGTTGCTCGATTCTTGTCGTCGACCCAAAAGAAATTCTACGGCCGCCACCCACCAGCTTAGGGCAGTCCCTCATCATGTGACCCGGTTCTCGGCACTCAAAGCACACCGGCCCCCGGATGGGGTAATCTTGGATCGCATGGTCTTTCTTCCCACACTTGGCACACTCGACGGGACATGAGTGAGGTCTTGGATTGCATTGGCCAAAATGATTGGCCTTGCACTTATGGCACCACCTCGATTCACGACGGGAGTCTCCAAACCTCCCTCCCACAAAGGTCATGATTGATGGACGGGCCCGGATGGCCCTTCCCATTTTATTTTCTCTCCAGCTTGTCCCCCCTCTTCCTTTCCCTGAGCAATGTCATCCTCCACGAAGAATGATTCTTCAATCTCTTCCTCTAATTTCGATACCTTGATGTTCCTCACCGTCGTCTTCATCTCGGCCGACAGTCCCAACTGGTAGGCCTTGATCTTCATCTTCTCATCGGGAGCTAGATGCTCTACCAAACTTAACTTCTCAAAAAAATTCTTTGAGTAGTCAGAAACAAACATGCTACCCTTCTTCAGATTTCGGAACTCCAGCTCAATCTAGTCTAAGCCTCTCTCGCAACAATACTTGTCAATGATCTTCTTCTTAAATGTTGGCCACGAGAGTTTGTCCAACCCTTCGAGAGTGATAGAGGATTGGGTGAGGTTCCACCAAGTTAGGGCCTCACCCTTGAGCAGGTGAGAGGCAAATTTGACCCTTTGGGAGTCGTCGTATTTGCTAGCCTCAAAAATCCATCTCCATATCAAGGATCCAGTACATGCAACTGACCGGATCAGTAGTACCTGCAAATTCTGGTGGATTGCACCCTAGAAAAGTCTTATATGTGCACCCCGTCCCCCTCCTCTTGTCTTGGACTATCCCTTGTTTCTCAGTACTTATGACATTTACTCCACCTCCCGACCCCATCACGAAATTCTCCGCCACCGTTTCGGGTCGTCGGTCACTTGCATCGCGGTCTTCCAATCGTTTCATGAAGAATTCCTGTTGTTATGCCATTGCCGAATTCATGGCTTGCATAATATTGTACTTGATTCGCGTTTCAAGGGTCACCTCCTCAATGATCGGGTTGTTAGTGGCAATGTTCACCTGCGGAATATGTTCAGGTCCCCCGCCCAAGACTATATATATGTGAGGACCCATGGCGGTCGGGACCAAAGGAGATTGGTCGACGGTAGATTCATCCTCCACGTTACCCTCTCGTGGGGTTAGTAACAGGGTCCAGGTATTTACCATGATTATCTGTCAAACACACACGAGAATGTGGTTGAGAAAAGACAAAGTGAGTTTAAACTCGAGGTACGTACTAATACATTCAATAATTATCATAACAACAGAAAATCAAGTAAGCTTACATAACAACACATTCATAATAGCATCAGCTAAGTGAAATTATGAACGGATTATACACAAGGATTCTTGCCACCATCATCACAACTCTTAATTAGTGTAATTCCATAGATCCTAATACTCTCTCCACCTATGACTTTTACCCCAAGGTGGAAAACCTATCGTTAACGCTTACATCTTAAATCTAGATATGCTAAGGTCGATACGTAGTTCACTTAAATTAAAACTCTGATATCAATTTGTAACACCCCAAAAATTGGGATAACAAAATTCTGAAATAAAAACGGAAATGTGGTAGATAAAATTGCCATAGCAAGAGCCTCCCAAAAATGGGGAAAGTATAAACCCGTTTAATTACAGATTGTTGTTGTTCCAGATTCAAGCACACACAATAATAATCAGACTATAATCAGATAAGAATCAAAGGAAAGAGATCATAGATTGGGAAAATGCTATATTCATATGTCTCACAAAGGAGGTTGGCTACAATAGGATGAATGAGATGACAAGGAAAACTTAACCTAAAAGGGAAATAACAAGGGACTATATATAGGGTCAATTAACTTGACACCTACACAAGTCAAACTTAACAAAAATACATAACAAAAGATAACAAGGGACTAACTATTACAACTTGATTAAACTTGATCTAACAATCTCCCCCTTTTAATCAAGCTTGTAATCATCAACGGTTCCACCTGCCGAAACTAGTTTTCCTCATAGCTAAGAAGCTTTCAAACCTTCTGATGCCTTCTCTGATTGCTTGAATCATCTTTTCCATAGCAACTCTCTCAGATTTAGGCATGTGATCTCCCATTTCAAGTCTTTTCATCTCAGAATGTTTGTGCCTCTCTTCAAGCTCTCTCAGTACCATCTTCAAGGTTCCATCAGAGAACTTGGCAACTTCACTAGCTCGCATGAACTGTTTCTTATGAGTTTCATTTTTAACATATATAACTCCAAGTTCAGGAGTTACAACAGGTTTGAAGAAATCCAAGTCTCTCATCAAGTAGTGACTGAAGTTGGAGGCAGTCAGGTTTATGTTGTTCTGATTTGTCTCTGCTCCCAACTGGAAATCAAGAATATATGCATTGTTGACCTGACACCTCATAAACCTCTTTACAGCTTCAAGTGCAAAGACTACATCTCTGGGTATGACTTCTCTGCTTCTGAATTCATGATAGATGAACTCCAGGTCTGCTATGTTCAAGTTTTCTAAATCAGCTTCACTAAAGTTTGATTCCTTAAGATCTCTTCTTTGAACATCAAACTCTAGATACCAGAAAACAAAGTAGTTTTTCATTCTGACTTCTTTTATCTGAAGGATTCCAGGTCTGTTAGCATAACCTTTTGTTCTTGAAATGTTCTCAATAAACTTCAGATAGTTTCTCTGGTAGTCAAGAGGTCGGTCAATCACTCCATACAACTTGCAAGGATCAATCTCTACCTATTCTTTCACAAAAATTCTGATGGATTCCATAAGAAATGGAACTCCGAGAGACTTTCTGATCAGCCGAATAAGCTCGAGAGAAGTGCCATGTTCATCATACCCTGTGAAAGGAGTATATCCATCTCTGACTATAATAGAGGGACCTTCTTCAGTATCCTGATTTTTCTTCGCAAGAGATTATGCTTCCATGTGAGTAACAAATACAGGCTTTGGTCTTTCAGCTCCACTCAGAATTCTTGGACTATCAGGGTTTCTGATATAGGGTAGGGCTTCAGCTTCATCTCTTTCTTTTTTAGCTTTCTCTTTTTCTTCTCTTTCTTTGGCTTCCGTTTTTCTTCTTCTATCTTATTTTCCATCCTCCTCCTTTCTTTGCTTAGAGATTTTCTTAACTTTTCCATGTCAATCATAATAGGAGCAGTAAGAACTGATACATTTGTTCTTAAAACTCTTTCCACAGACTTGTGTAAAGGCAAAGCAATATTTTGAGCAGAGGGCATAGAGGCTTCACTAGCAGACCAAAAAACACAGTTTCTGTCTGGAGAAACTATTGAATTAGCAGTTGGAATGTAGGGAACATCTTCTTGAGCTGCTACATTCACTTGTACTTGCTCAACAAACTGTATCGGTTCATCTTCTTGATCCTCTTCCTGATCATCTCTTCCATAGTCATCACCAAAAATGTCTTCAAATATACTCTCATTTAGAACACTAACAGGAACTTCTGCTTCTGATGTATTCTTGACAAATTCTTCAACATTTACAGAGTTCTCTAGATGTGTTGCACTTTGTAGATCAAAATCTATTTCTCTTTCTCCTTCTTCTTTCATCTTCCAAAACATTTCATATTTGGCTACAACTTGTTCATCAGTGTCTAGTTCATCAACATCAATAATGTTGCAAGCTGAGATTCCCATTGCTTCCATTACTTATTCACAAGTAGCAGTCTTAGGCTTTTCAACCATTGACTCATCATCAACAGTATAGATAATTAAACTCCGTGACTCTCCTTGTTCCAACTCTTCTTCACCATCACTGATGTTCTGTACCATGCCCTGTTCGGATCTTTCTGTATGTTTAGCTCTTTGACTCGTACTAGTACCTTGATTGCTAGAACTTTTTCTTCCGGGTACAATGCCTATAGGCACAACACTTTCTACCATAACTAACTGTCTTCCAGCGACAGACTGTTCTCCCCTTATCTCCCCCTCATGATCATGATCATGCTATGTGAAGTGAACAGCTGCTTGGGTCTGGCATGATAACTAGAAAGCTTGATTTAGCAGATTAAAAGCCTTCAGTACATCTGCATCGTTGAAGGTTGACTCTGTAGCTCCTGGCTGTTGTTGTTGGTGGTGGTGGTGGTGGTGATGAGAATGCAGAAGTGTAAAGAGATCTGCATCCTGTTGGTTGTCGGGAGCTTGAGATAGAAGTTTTTCTAGAAGCAAAGACTTGAGCTCGTCAATGGATAGATCAGTTAGATTTGGTGATTGGTGGTGGAGTTGGTAGTACTGGTGCTCTCCTTTCGGGCTCAGGCTCAGCAACTTGTTTCCCCTTTAACATTCTTTTAATATCTCCCAGTTCATTCTCAATACGATCAAATTTCTCGGACCACCTGTTTTCAACAACCTTTAGGGCGCCGTCGAGATATTCCCGTGACACAAAGTCGGGTGAACTAACACCGCGATAACGCAAATTTCCCGTTTGCACAACAGTAGATGAATCTTTTGTTGTAACCTGTGCTCATAGCTGGCATGGATGTAGCTATGACAGGATTTCCATCCGGTCCTCGTAGTCCGGATTGCGGATATACTCGGGATGTTCCGCTCAGGTCACAAAGACGACTGAGATCAAAACCTGCAAAAAGTCTCCTATTAATAAAAATTGGTTGTCTAACAAAGTGCTCTAGGACTTGTGTATGCAAAGGAATTGAGATCTGGGGCAACTGATCTCTAGTTTCAATATCAGATGTCTCCGAATGAGACATTGATAGACTATGTGTTGAATCCCCGTGTGAAAATAAAACTAATTCCTGTTGAGAGGAATCAGAGTGGCTGGCTTGGGTGTGCAAATGCAT
Source organism: Arctium minus (assembly GCA_954870635.1). NCBI lineage: Eukaryota > Viridiplantae > Streptophyta > Magnoliopsida > Asterales > Asteraceae > Arctium > Arctium minus. The sequence continues at coordinate 59,326,901 of OX941088.1, read as the reverse complement.
GAGTGATCGGCTCATGTCTACATCTTCAGGCAACGAATGCACTGAAGTGTGTGATGTGGTTGATCGTCTGGTATAGTGGGTTGTTGGTCTCTCTCTCTCTCTCTCTTCTGTTTCTTTTCTTTCCCTTTCTCTCACAACCTCACTAACATCTTCAACTGATTCTCCCTCGATTCTTCTTATGTCTCCAATGTGACTATCAGTGACTGCAGCAACAGTTGCAGCAGAAAGTTCTGCAACACGGGTATCCACATCCATATCATAGACGTCATCATCATCATCATCTGAGTCACCTGCATCATTTTCATCATCGTCATCTCTTCTTTCAGTGACTGTCTTTTCATAATTTGTTCTATCACTTTCCAAATTAACATTTTCGGTGATTCTGTCCAATGTACTTGCAACAGAATGCACTTCTTCATCAGCTTGTCCTTCTCTCTCTCTTTCTTGCTCCTCTACAGAGTGTTGTTGTGGTTGATCTAAGGCATCTTCAGAGTCTAGACCTTCACTGACCACAGGTGTCACATGAGGTGGGGTAAGAAGTCGTGACCCTGAAGTCTCAAGTCGTAGTCTCCGACCCCCTCTGGTTCCCCTCTCAGCATTTTTCCTCTTCACTCCCCATACCCGAACTCCCTGAGTCATAGGTACCCTTACAGACTCCTCTCTTCTAGGGGTTGGACCTGGGGTAGGTATAGCCGGTTCTGGCTGTTCCATAGATCCTCTATATTCTAGAATACACTCAGCCTCTGGATCAACATAACTTAATAATGCTTCTGGAATAGGCATGGAATAATCATACCGTTTCTTCTGTTTGACTAAGAACTTCATCTCATTTACTACAGCCACTTCATGAGAACTTCTTCTTGGGATCTGTCTATTCCCCCTTAATACACTTCTGACCAAGAGTGTCATGAACCTCTGATATGGCAGATAGTTGAGGACTTTGACGGTATTGCTCTTGGCATATATCTTCTCAAGCACCTCAGTCCAGAAAACTATGGTATAGTCTATGTGCAAGTCATGCACTACAGAGTAGAATAGCTTCAAGATGTTTCTGCTGGCATTGTCAGATCCATAAGTCTTTGTTGTTAAGCCTCGGTTGATAACTGAAAACAATGCATAATAGAAAGGTGGCAGGTTGTTCTTCTTGAATTGGCTAACTTTGTTGAGCTCACCAACATATCCCATTTCTTTGATTCTAGCAAGAGTAGTTTCTTCAGTAGGTAGATCATCAAACTCTGTTCTGCCTTCCCTTGAATCAGCTTCTGGCAGTTGAAGTTATCTTTTGAACAATTCAAGAGAGATGTCAGCTGAGTAGAAGTAACTGTTGACTCTGAGAACTGGACATTTGATTTTCGCAACGGTTATGTAAGTGAGATGAATGGTCTTCCAGGATTGTTGAACATAGATCTCTGGCACATCAGCACTATCAGACAGTGCTTTGTTTAGTGGGTGATTCTGGAGAATCTGGTTCACAAGTGGATTAATGTTCAGCTTGAATTCAAACTTGTGGTTGCTGGCAGTCTGAGGCACCATTTCAGATGGTAGGATGAGCAACATGTCAGGATTGACATTTGATGGTGGATGGGCAGCTATTCTGCTTGATGGGATGGAGTGCTCCTGATGAGCCTCATGGACAGAGTTTTCATCCATCTGCACATTTGGTAAATTGTTGGTTGGCATTTGACCTGAAATATGAGACAAAAAGGTTTGGACGAGGTCCAAAAAGTCAGAATCAATATTAGACAAATTTGACAGTTGAAAATCACTTTATGAAATTCACTAAGTATAGGATTCGCAGGATAAGGAGTTGCGAATCCCTAGACTTAGGAATGGAGAATGAAGGAAAGTGTTCAGGATTCGCAAGGAAGCATTCTGCGAATCCTACATTTAGGAGATTTGAGACATAACACATAATTCGCAAGTTATTAAACTGCGAATTCTTCACTTAGAACAAACTTGACAATTAAGGAACAAGCAGGATTCGCAAGATTAGGGTCAGCGAATCCTGTCCTTAGGGTTTTTCTAAGAGAGACTCAAACAAAGAATTCGTGGACAACAAGATTCGTAAAACACTTAAAATCCTCAAAAAATTAAGAAACTTAACCTTTTTTTTTGAATTATCAAAGTGTTCTCAAGAACACCATGAACACTGACTTGAACCCAGATTTCAAAAATCACCAAAATCGATGTTTAAGCCAAGAAATTTGCATCAATGGAATCGATTTAGTGTTTTGAATGTGAATGTGACCTTTAATTTGGTTTTTAATCTCAGATTAAACACCATTTTTTGAAAATCAACCAAGAACAGACGATGAGTCATTGAAGCATATCAATCGACAAAATCAACTTAGTGAGATTAAAGGTTAAATTTTAGGTTGATTAAGTCATTCAACGGGTTTCAGATCAGTATATCGAGTTTCTTGATACCACAATAACATCAAGATTTAAGCATTTAGTTCCAAGATTTTAAGAAGTTTTAAAGAGTTCGTTCGAAAGTCCAAGAGTCTAAAAACACATTTGTCCAAAATAGATCCCTAAAACTAAAAACACATTAACAACATAAAACAAATAAACTTTTAGCAGTTAATCAACCTTTTGAGAAAACGAGTATGAAGTCAGAGGGTTTGAATGAGAGAACTCGTGAACAAGGGTTGTTAGAGCATAAATCTGTTGGATACAAGATCAAGAAGACTGAAGGTCAAAGTTGAGAAAGTCAAAGCTGAAGAAAGTCAAATCTCATTAAAAGTCAAAGTCTCTTAATAAAAGTCAATTGTATTTGTTTTTGTATTAGTTTAGTTTTCCTTGTATTTGTGGTAGTATAAATATTTTTTCTCTTTGTATTTCAAGGTGAGGTGACAGTAGTTGATATATCAGATTTGAGAGAATACATTTTAGAGAGAGAAAGAGTTCTAGAGAGAGAAAGTGTAAATTGTGAAATTCAAAGTAATCAAACAGGTAATCTTTGATTTGAATCTTATTTGTTTGATTGTTATTGATTAGAAACTAGATTCTGGAACACACAATTGGTATCAGAGCAGATCCAAAGTGAAATCAGATCAAGATTGTGTTGGTTCGTTACTGTTCTTGAAAGAGAAAATCGAATTCTGAGTTTCAGAGTGTTTTTGGAGCAGATTTTGGTTAGGTTTTGATCGCAAAAGTGTAATAGATCGAGTCTTTGTAATTCAATTTCTGTTTTGCACTGTAAATCACACGAATTTTGTGATTTTTGTTAAGTTTTGTACACGAGTTGGTTTTTACTGTTTCATCGATCTTATTGTATTGTAAGTGGTTGTTTGTAAATTTCTTGAGTTGTAATATGTTCTAGCATTGTAATCGAGCAACAATTCAGAGTTTCAGATCAATTGGACAAAGTTTAGATCGAATTCAGATGGAAAAAGCAATTTTTGGGTCGTTTTTCGGAAGAACGCCCTAGATCTCTCAAACGCGCAAGTTCTTCGTCAAACGCGCAAGGTTCATCATCTAGAACACGCAAGTCAAAGGAATCGATTTTGGTCAAAACGCGCAAGTAACGACTAGCGAGTTTTAAAAATGCGCTAGTTGAAGTCTGCGAGTTTGGAAAAGTTGAGAAAATTTCTAAGGACCAGAACGCGCACGTAGTGATCAGCGAGTTCTCCAAACACGCTAATCGAAGCTAGCGAGTTTGGAGAGGAACAGTGGTTAGCAATTTCTTCGACGTGCGAGTTTGGTGGTTTGCGAGTTCTTCGACGTGCGAGTTTAGTAAACGCGCAAGCCTCTGTTAGCGAGTTTCAGCGTGAACAGTTTTTAGCGAGTTTAGGCACTTGCGAGTTTCATCATCTGCGAGTTTGATCTGCGAGTTTGTCTGCGAGTTTGCTTGCGAGTTTGTCTGCGAGTTTACTTTAGAGTTTATCAAATGCGCAAGTCTCGATCTGCGTGTTTCACAGTGAATAGGGCTTAGCGAGTTTAAGCGTCTGCGAGTTTCACTTTGAATAGTGACTTGCGAGTTTCTATACTTAGAATTTTTTTTCTGAGAAATTTTTTCAAAACTGTAATATGCCCTTTAATAGCGGGACCCCCATGCTAAGTCTGCCTAGGGGAACATAGTTTTTTTGTGTGATCAAAATCTCTGAAGTTTTATTTCAAGTTTTTCTATATTTTTTTTAGATTTCATTTGGACTAACGATCAGTTCTAGTTTCTTATTGATATATTTTTCAAACAGGTTTAAAGAAGATGACTTCCAAAGATGCACTTTCGATTGGTACTGATGTTAAGCCTCCAGTTCTATTCAAAGGTGAGTATGAACAATGGAAGGACAGATTCTTGGATTTCATAGATCGGCATTCAAATGGAGAGAATATTCTTCTGTCTATCACCGAAGGTCCAATGGCTCCAATAACAGTTCAAGTACCTGATGTTGATTCTTCTGATAGTGAAGATGGGACTGAGGAAAGAGAGCAAAAGATGAAAACAGTGACAGTGGATATTTCTCAATATTCTGAAGATCAGAAAAACCGATACAAAGCAGATAAACAAGCGAGATCATTACTTCTTCAAAGCATTCCAAACGAGATCTACATCAAGATTTATAGCTATAAATCCAATGCTAAGAAGATGTGGGATCAGTTGCAAAAGATGATGATGGGATCCAAGGTTGGAAATCAGATGAAAGTGGCAAACTGCATCAATAGTTATGAGGAATTCAAAGCTAAGGAGAATGAGAGTCTGGAAGATACATATGATAGGTTTGTATTGCTTCTGAATGAGATGACAAAGAATAAAGTCAAAAAGAAGCAGTTGGAAAACAATGTCAAATTTCTGAGTATCCTACGTCCGGAATGGAAAAAGCATACAAGAAGGATGAAACAGATGAAGGATTTGAATGAAATACCACTACATGAGGTATTTGAGACCTTGAGGCAGAATGAGGAAGAGGTTGAAGAGAAAAGAGCTGGGAAGAAGAAGGCAGCACAAGTTCCTGATCCTATTGCCTTAGTAGCTGAAGAGAAGAAGAAAGAAAAGAAAGAAAAGAAAGAAAAGAAAGAGAAGAAAAAGAAGATAGTTCTTACCAGTTCTGAGTCAGATTCAGTTACAGATAGTGATGATGGCGAAAGTCTGAAACAAGCCATGATATTGCTGACCCGTGCATTCTAGAAGAAATTTTACAAGAAGTCGGGATCAAATTCTCAAAGGTATTCTTCATCTAGTTCAAAGAACCACGAGCATCGACAGAAAGTGGAAGGAAAAAGGTATGAAGAGGATAGATATGTGGAGAAGAAACCGGATGAGAAGAAGAAGTTTGTGAATGACTACACAGTTGCCGAGAAGCCAGCAACAGATTCCATCAAATGCTACAATTGCGGCAAGATGGGTCATTTTGCAAAAGAATGTCGAAAGCCGAAAGTTCGCAACTCTCAGTACTATCAGAACAAGTTGCTTTTGGCAAGACAGCAAGAAGCGGGTGTCGCTCTAATGGCTGAAGATGAGTTTTGGCTGGATTACTCAGAAGGAGAAGAAGAAGTGAAAGAAGAAACAGCTCATATCTGTCTCATGGGCAAAGAAGTAAAGGATGATGACTCAGATGATGAGGCAGTTAATGAGGTATTAAACTTATCTGAAAAAGATTTTATTACCAAAATGGAAACCATGGTGGTTGAGCTACAAAATTTACAAAATAATCTGAAAAAGGAAAAAGAAAAAGTTGCTAAAAAGAACAAGAAGATCTTTGAGCTTAATACGTCTGTTATTTCAAACAAAGATCTGATTGATTCTTTACGCAAGTCTGATTTTGATTCTAAATCTAAAGTAGATTGTTTTGAAAAGAGGATTTCTGAGTTTGAAGGTCAAGTGTCTAAATATGAGTTTGAGAAAAATGAATCTGCACTAACTGTTTATAAATTGCAGGTTGAAAATAAGAATTTGAATAAGAAGGTAAATGGTCTGGAAGCAAAACTTTATGCGAGAGGTCAAACAGATCAAACCATTTTTCTCAATGCACCTAATGAAGAGGCTGATGTCAAAGAGAAATGGGGACTTGGTTTTGAAAACCCCTATTATCTTAAGAAAGCTATCAGAAAACAACTGGCACTTTATAACTATGATTTTCTTGCTTGTGCTGATAAACATACTCATTTAAAACCCAAATTTGTTACTAAATTGTCAGAAGAAGTTGAGGACCAAGAAACTGAAAATAGAAAGAATAAAAAGAAAATGCAACTACCGTTTAACTATGAAAAGTTAAATGATAGTTATCTTTCAAAAACACCAAAAGTTCTTTCAACTGACTATTTTGTTAGTTATTCCGCTTTTGAGATGAAGGCAAAACCTGCAATTGCAAAGGTTTATGTTCCTACATCTATTCTTGAAAGCAAAATAGTAGAGGTTGAAAATGTTTTATCTGATGAAAAACTTTTGGCTGATATTCAACAAAGTGTATTTTCTACAGTTATAAAGAACACTGTTTTTCAATCTAAATCTACAAAGTGTTCTAAAGTTTCTAAGGCACCTCAATCTTCATCTGATAATTTTGATGACTTATTTGAGTCTGCAAATGATTTTTTAAATTATGATGATGGGTGAATGGAAGAATTTGATATGTTTGATGACAACTATACACTTCCTGATCATTCTACTTGTCTTAAAAATAAAAGAGTGTTACCTAGTGGTGTTAATATTGTTGAATCATCAACTAACGTTGGTGAATCAGTTTCTGTAACTGCTGATTACTATGCTCAAGGTAAGAAACAGCGCTTCCAGAAACAGAAGAAACAGAAATACACTGGTACACGAAAGATTATTCAGTCTCCGAAATCTGATTTTCCTAATAAATCTATATCTTATGTTTCAGATTTAAGGAAGAAAAAGTTGAAAGCTCGATCCGAATGGAGACCAAAACGGAAGGAGGATGAGATAGCCGGATCAGTTTCTGATAATTCTTTTACTAGTCAAGTTAGTAGTGATAATGATGTAATTGATCAATTTGCTTCAAATAAACAAAACCTTGTAACTTCTTACAAGAAATATTCAATAAAGCAATTGATTCAATTATCTCTTATTCCTACTACATTTTATTCTAATTATCGGAGAACTGATTTTGCTTATTCTCATAATTCTTCTGATTGGTATGGATCTTATCATGTTAATTCTTCAAGATCAAATGTTTTTCAAAGTTTTCAAAAGAACAGAGGGTCCATTTTCAAGTGGATACCAAAATCTTGTGCTAAACCGTTAGGGCCCGTTTTTAAATGGGTACCTAAAATTGTTATTGCCTGATTTCTCTTGCAGACCCGGCATATGTGGTACTTTGATAGTGGATGTTCCAAGCATATGACTGGGCAAAAAACTTTATTGTCTAACTATACAGAGAAATTCAGTGGAAATGTCAGATTTGGAAACGATCAGCTTTCACCTATCTTAGGATATGGTGACATCATTCAAGATAACATAACGATAAGTAAGGTGAGTTATGTCGAAGGCTTGGGGCACAACTTATTCAGCATAGGTCAATTCTGCGATAAAGGGTTAGAGGTCAACTTCAAGTCTAAGAGTTGCTCAGTTCGCACTGAAGGTGGAACAGAACTCTTATCTGGAAATCGAAAGACCAACCTCTATACCATCAATCTGTCCAAAGTTCAGATTGATAATCAAGTATGCTTGATGACAAAAGCTTCAACGCAACAAAGTTAGCTCTGGCACAGACGCTTATCTCACTTGAACTTTCGTTACATCAATAAGCTGGTTCGTGGGAAATTGGTCAAAGGACTTCCTGAGCTGAAATATGAACGAGAACACTTATGTGCTGCATGTGAGAAGGGTAAGATAAAGAGAGTCGCACATAAACCGAAGCCTGAACCAAGCACTAGTTCTCCGTTAGAATTGTAACACATGGATTTGTGTGGTCCAATGAGAACTCAGAGTTTGGGAGGAAAGAAATACGTGTTGGTTATTGTGGACGATTACTCAAGATACACGTGGGTCAAATTTCTTCGATCAAAAGATGAGAAACCGGAAGTTCTCATTACTTTCTTAAAGATGACCCAAGTGAAAATGCAGCGACCAGTCAAGTTTCTTCGTACTGACAATGGCACAGAATTCAAGAACAAGATTGTTGATGAATATCTCGAATCAGTTGGGATTTCACATCAGTATTCTGCTGCTAGAACGCCTGAACAAAATGGAGTAGTCGAAAGGCGAAATCGAACGCTAGTCGAGGCCGCTCGGACTATGCTTAGCCAATTGGACTTATCTCTATTCTTGTGGGCAGAAGTTGTGTCGACTGCATGCCATACTCAAAATCGTTCCATGATACACCGCCGTTTTCAGACTCCATATGAGCTGATCAACAACAGAACACTGACTATCAAATATCTTCACGTTTTTGGGTGTAAATGTTTTGTGCTTAATGACAGAGCGAGTCTGAATAAATTCAGTGCTAAGGCGGACGAAGGCATCTTTATCGGTTATTCTTCAACATCTGCTGCATATCGTGTTTATCTAAAGAAGTCAAAATCAGTTGTTGAGAGCGTTAATGTCACATTTAATGAAGATATGGCTTCTGATTAAATCAGTTCAGAACCCGTTATCACTGGAGTATTAGCTTCTGGTCAGATCAGTCCAGAACCTGCTTCTACAGCGACAAATTCGAATAACGCATCTACATCTACTTCTCATTTAACTGATTTAGATTTGTTATTTGAATTCTTTTATGATGAGTTTCTTGGAACTAATGTATCTAAATCTGCTATGACTGACAGGTCTGAAGATACAAGCTGTCATCATCCAGTCACTTCAGAAGTTATAACTGAACAAGCATCCCCCGTTCAGTCTGAAACTCACATTCCTATTGTTACTCCTACAGTTGAAGATGCACAAGCAAATGCTGAGCCAGAAGTAACTGTTTCAGTTGGTTGTGATATATTGTCTACTCAACAGCCAGAATCTGTTGTTCCAACTGATACTTCTGCACCTGAGTCTTCAACTGCAAAACCCCCTCTTGTTATTCAAACTGAAGATTCTGAAAGTGGATTTCTAGATGATGATCAAATTTAATCAGTATCTACTCCACTTCCGCATGAGCATCGCTGGACCAAAGCACATCCATTACACCAAGTAATTGGAGATCTCAACAAGCCTGTTCAGACTAGGTCAGCGACTCTTAATCAGTGTATGCATGACTCGTTCCTCAGCAAGATTGAGCCAACACGAGTATCTGAGCCACTTGCTGATTCGGACTGGGTATCTGCAATGCAAGAAGAGATCAATCAGTTTGAATCCCTAAAGGTTTGGAGACTTGTTCCTAAGACAGAAGGTAAAACCGTGATCGGCACTAAATGGGTATTCAAGAATAAAAAGGATGAAGATGGTATCTTCATAAGAAACAAAGCTAGACTTGTTGCCAAAGGCTACCGGCAAGAGGAAGGCATTGATTATGATGAGACGTATGCTCCAGTAGCTCGTATAGAAGCAATCCGCATGTTTCTAGCATACGCAGCTCATAAGAATTTCACAGTCTATCAGATGGATGTGAAAACAGCCTTTCTGAATGGCATTCTTAAGGAGGAAGTGTACGTGTCTCAACCAGAAGGGTTTGTCCATCCAGATAAGCCAGATCATGTTTACATCTTGGACAAAGCCCTTTATGGATTAAAACAAACCCCTCGAGCATGGTATGACGTTTTTTCCAAATTCTTGGTCAAGTCTGGTTTCATCAAAGGTAAGATTGATACCACTTTATTCATCAAAAAGGAAAAAGCTGATATTATCCTTATTCAGATATATGTTGATGATATAATATTTGGTTCTACTAATCCAAAATATTGCAAAAACTTTTCTAACCTCATGGTGTCACGTTTTCAAATGAGTATGATGGGAGAGATGAATTTCTTTCTCGGATTACAAGTTAAACAGTTTTCTACGGGGATTTTTATAAATCAATCTAAGTACATTTTGGATATTCTTCGGAAGTACAAAATGGAAAATTGTAAACCAATTGGAACCCCGATGGCACCAGGTACTAAGATCCACACTGATCCTTCGGGTAAAAGTGTTGATGTTAGAACATATAGAGGTATGATAGGTTCATTAATGTATCTTACATCCAGTAGACCAGATATTATGTTTTCAACATGTTTATATTCTATATATCAAGCTGCTCCCAAAGAATCCCATTTGGCTGCTGTCAAACGGATTTTTAGATATCTGAAGGGGACTGCAGACCTTGGTCTGTGGTATCCTAAGGATACAGGGTTTCAAATGACTGCATATTCAGATGCAGATCATGCAGGTTGCATGTTGGACAGAAAGAGTACTTCTGGTCACGTTCAATTTCTTGGAGACAAGCTCGTTAGCTGGGCTTCAAAGAAACAATTATGCGTTTCCACATTGACTGCTGAAGCGGAGTATGTAGCTACTGCAACTTGCTACTCTCAAGTTTTGTGGATGCGAACACAGCTACGAGACTATGGATTCAAATTTGATAAAATTCCAATATACTGTGACTTGAAGAGTGCGATTGCCATATCTGCTAATCCTATCCAGCATACGAAAACCAAACACATTGATGTTAGGTATCATTTTATAAAAGATAATGTAGAAAAATGAACAATTGAACTTTATTTTGTAAAAACAGATTATCAACTTCCAGATTTATTTACCAAACCCTTAGATGAAAAGAGATTTAATTTTCTTGTCTCTAAGCTTGGTATGTTAAATCTTAAGACGTAATCGGTTGTTACCTACTAAAGTTACGAATTGTTATTTTTCATCATTTTCTTTATCTTTATTTTCTGAAAGATATCTGCACTTTAATTGGTTGCTCATGATCTCAGGGGGAGTTAGAGAAGATTTTAGATGATCTATATTCATTTGAGGGGGAGCATAACTAATTTCTGCATTATACTTAACTGACAAAATTTTTGTGATGCATGATTTCAGGGGGAGCTTATAAGTCAAAAGGAGTAAGACTATGATTTCTGATTACTTCAAATCAGAACTCGTACATTAATCGTTTTATTGCTTTATGTCATTCTATTTTCAAATAAGTTTTTGTGAATAAGTTTTGTCTAGACTTTGAGACTTATGCAGGATGAGAGAAGCTGACACGATCATATCTAAATGACTACAGCTTGACTTTCTGAGATTTAAGATTGCTCGAAAAGGTAAATTTCTTATCTTAATCTCAAATGTATCTGAAAGAAGGACAACTTTCAGGTATAGAAAACATGTTCTTAAATGTTCAAACCACTTCCTGATTTTTAAACAGATTTTATAATTTGGAAGTGTGATTTTAAATGTTTTCATTTAACTTTTGTGCTTAATCGATAAACAAACCGTGTGTATCCAAAGATAAATACTTGCGTATTGTCTTTTCTATATACTTTCAAGTGTTCACACACACCGGTTTGACTTTATTCAACATGTTCTTACCATGTCTCTAAATTGGAACAATTTTTTCTTCGATGGTAAGACACTCCGCTTGTATTCAATGAATTTTGAGCAATATTTCATTTCGAAATGGTCATTTCAAGAATGTCTATATTTTGTTTCGTATAGACAAATATCAATTATTCTTGACCATAAGCTTTAATTGCTTTATCATTCATTTCTGATCATTTTTCATACAATGTCAGATTTTCAAACAAGTCTTTTGCATTCATTTTCATTCATTCAGTATACTTGTTTGAAAATATTTCAATGTCTAAAAATGCTCAAATTTTCATGATTATATTTTATGAGCATATATTCGTCTGACATTTGTATATGCGCTTTAACTATTATAGTTAAATCATCTGAGCAACATTATGCTTTTATAGGAAATATAGGTTCTTTGTGCTAGGAATTATCTGAACTTCTATGAAATCACGTTAACCAGTGATTTCTACCCAAGAAGTTAATCCATAGAGATTGAGTGTGAGGAGTCAAAAAGAAATGAGTGTGGGTGTGATGAGGTAAAATGGAAATGAGAGTTTGGTTAGATGTGAGCTTAATGATCAAAAGAAAGAGGGTGTGAGAACAGAGTAAAAGAATATTAAACTCTGCACCAACTACTTTCTGAGTCGGGCAGCCACATTACTAGCGTTTCACAATTCTTTGGTAAACGTTATTGAAACAGGCAAATAGCCCATGCCAACTCTTGATTATAACCCCACCAACCACTCATTTTCTTCTTAAAAAGAAAATGTTTCACATTTTAAAGGGGACGCAGCACATTATCTATCTGGTTTTCATTTGGAAAATCTGGATATTGAAAAAGAAGGAAGTCTGCCCCACCTTCGCACTTCAATCATGCACAATTGAGTCTGTGTTTATCTACTGTTGTCTCAGTGGTTTACACAATGTTGAGCCTTATTAAAAAGCAATCATTTGTGCTTTAATTCTTTCTACACTTGCACGAGCACACAAAGAATTTGTTTCTTTGTCTTAACATTCATAGAAATTGCCTTTGTGGTATTTCGATGATTGGATGGAAGCCCTGGGGGAGTGAACATCAAAAAGCTTCTTTATATTGTGTATTCGTTACACACAGTGACTTTGTGTTACTGACAGGCATTTTAACTGATTCATCTGTTGATTCAGGAGTTACCTATTCTTATTTTGTCTGGATTTGCAAAGATCTAGATGAATACTTGGTTATGGTTACCGAATCAAAGGCTCAGTATGACAGATCAGAATGGTCAAAGACATTTCTTGGACGAAAAGTTTTGATGATATAGATGCTCAAATCATCAAAAAGGGGGAGATGATATGAAGAAATGTTAAAGTTTTGAAGTTTGGAAGAGATGATATCAAGATCTGATAAAGTTTTGTGAAGTTGATTTTCTGAAATGTTCAAGTCAGAAAGTTCAAAGGGAAGATTTGAAGACAATCAAAGAATTTCTGAAGTTTTGAGGAAATTTTCTTTGAAGATTATTTGTTAAAGCAAGGTGAGCTGAATCTGAAGATAATTTTCTTTCCAAAGTCTGAAAGTATTCTATGAAAGTTTTGGGGAGATTGTTAATCGTCTGAAGATAATTTTGGAAAGAAGACTGTTAAAGAAAAAGGGGAGATTGTACTGACAGAGTTTAAACTGAAGACTGAATTGCTAGATCTTTCAAAAGTGATCTTGAATCCAAAGGGGGAGATTGTTAGAGCATAAATCTGTTGGATACAAGATCAAGAAGACTGAAGGTCAAAGTTGAGAAAGTCAAAGCTGAAGAAAGTCAAATCTCATTAAAAGTCAAAGTCTCTTAATAAAAGTTAATTGTATTTGTTTTTGTATTAGTTTAGTTTTCCTTGTATTTGTGGTAGTATAAATATTTTTTCTCTTTGTATTTCAAGGTGAGGTGACAGTAGTTGATATATCAGATTTGAGAGAATACGTTTTAGAGAGAGAAAGAGTTCTAGAGAGAGAAAGTGTAAATTGTGAAATTCAAAGTAATCAAACAGGTAATCTTTGATTTGAATCTTGTTTGTTTGATTGTTATTGATTAGAAACTAGATTCTGGAACACACAAGGGTTTTTGGGGTTTAAGCCTTTCGCGAAGTGTATACTGAGAAATGAGGATGAAAATAAGTGTTGTATTTATACTCAGTGAAGACTTGGACACGTGGCAAATGAGGATTGGTCCTCAACTTTCGCAAGATGAAGAATTCACAAGCAACGTGTGTGAGGATTTGCAAGGAACAAGTTCACGAATCCTGTGCCAGATAGACAACTTTCACAAGCAAGTGATCTGCGAATTCGCTTTCGCAAGCATGAAGGTTTCGAATCCTTAAGAATCCGTAGATGGTACTTCTGCGAATGTCCAAAATTCGTATACCTTTAGTCTGCGAATTCTTCAAGTTTCGCAAGTGTTCACTTTGCGAAACCTGAAGCTTTCTCAAACTAATAGACTACGAATTCTAGACTTAGCATAATTTCCATTTTTCAAAAACATTCTAAATTTGGAAATTTTCTATTCTGGGAAACCTTTCAAAAAACTTACCAAAAATAGAAACTTTCTAATTAAAGAAACTTCCCAAAAATGGCCTTTTTACCAATTTTAATTTTGAAAAGCTTTTACACACACACCATTTACAACACATCTTTACTCCCCCTTAATGTAGCAGTGTCGTACTCCCTTGAGTTCATCAGATACTCCCCCTTGATCTGATATCTAGTTGATCTTGCTTATAATTGTTTTTTGTGATTGCTTCTTGCAGCTCCCACTTAACATATTGTGGATCTTTAATAAGGTTTGTACATACATGCTCCTCCTTCATATCTGCATGTAAATTTTAGCAATTAATCTCATTTTCCTTCCACTCCTTCAACATAAAGATATGACATTGAAAATATCAATTGTTGAAAATACCAAACATTGAGAGATAGAGATTGAGAGTAAGAGAAACTCCCTGCAATCCAAAAGATCACCAACTTTTGACAGTTGAGTATGAGTCTAAAGTTGTTGTACTTAGAAGTCATTGTTTTGACATTGTGGTAAGAGTCCTGATCTGTAATAATCAGAAGTCATTGTTTCTTCAGTCCTTCTTGACTGGGACATCATCTATCTTCTCTTTATCTTTTTCTTCTGCCTGCAACACATGTTTAGGTTTTGGTACCCAGATAAACTTGGGTCCAGTTTGGTCAGTATTTGAGAATCTCTTTGAGTGATTCTCATACCTGTGATAAGCACTGTGATGATAAGATCTATAATATGCTTGTGCTTTGTTAGCAAACTTGTCAGAGTAACAATAAGAGCAACATAATTTTCTTTTTGCTATCCTGATCAAATGATTTGCTGATTTGACAAAGTCAGGTGCAAAAGACTTACCTCTTGTTTGCTCCGTGAAGCTTTGCTGCTTCTGGAGAACCCTTTACAACCCAGACCATTTGATCTTTCCATGGAGACTGAGTTGGAGATTTTTGAAAATGATTACCACTCTTATCAACTGATTTTACATAAAAGGGCTTTGGAGTGTTAATCTGATCTGGTTTAGAAACTTGAGATTTTATAGTTTGTTTTCTAAAAACCATCTTCTGAAACATGCTTGATACTGACTGAAAAGAACACACTGATTCAGCAGAATCATCATGATAGGAAGATGAAATAGATGCATCAGTGGATAACTTGTTAGACAAGTCAGTATTATCAATCTCAAGTTGTTGAATTTTATCACACAACTTGGATTTCTCATTGCAAAGTTTATCAAATTTGCTTTGAATTCCAGATTTATTCCTTTTCTCCTTCATAATCTCAGTAGACAAGTTTGCCAATTTACTGGTTAGCTTTGAGATTTTCTTTTCAAAAATCTTTCTCTCTTCCTCAAAATCTTTTTCTAAAATCTGATTTTTATTTGAGATTTCTTTGAACAGATTTACATTTTTGTTTTTAAAACCTTTTCTCTTATCCTCAAAGGATTTTCTTTCAGATATAATGAGTTGTTCAAAGTCAGAAACTTGTTTTAAAAGATTTGAAACTTTAATCTCTAATTGTTTCTTCTTAGACTCAGACTTTTTGGAAATATCAGACAGTCTCTAATTGGAAGTCTTTTCCAGGTCAGCTATTTATTTGTTCTTTCTCTCATCCACTCTCTTAAGCCAGTCATGACCTTTGTCTTGATACAGCTTCACTTGAACTTCAGCCTTTGTCAGTTTGACATTTAAAGCATCTATATCATCTCTCAATTTCTTGTTTTGACATCTGAGAGTTTCATGTTCAGCTTCCAATTTGGGTATCTCTAGCATGTAGGATAATGCACAGTCTCTTGGAGTGAGTACAGTATTTCCCATATCATTTGTGTATGGAATCTTTCATGTGTATCTGAATTGTGTGCTTGAAGTGATCTTTAGTCAGAAAATCAGATATTGAAGTACAGAAAATCAACAAGTATACAAAAATGTGAATAATAAGGCAAGAATTCGTAAACAATAAGCAACGGATACTCAAAGGATATAACTTTCGCAAATCAAAGGCTTTGAACCAAGATTCGCAAGCACTTGGGTTGAGAAAGTTGTGAAATTCGCAAGATAGTTGTCTGCGAATCCTGAAACTTTTGTAGGCTATACTCTGTGAATTCTTGAGAATTCGTAAGCAAGCAGTTTGCGAATCCTATACTTGGAATATTTTCAACTTTAATCTTGAGAATCCTTAATCCTGCGAGTTCTAGGAGTCTTGCGAGTTCTTCACTATGTCTTGCGAAACCTTTATACTTCGAGCCTTTTCTTCAATTTTTCACCAGATCCATAGCAAAACTTGTTCAAACAATCACAAAATTTGACAATATGCTCAAAGATTGATCGTGAGCAAACCCTCATCACTTAATTTCCAAAAACTTCAACAGATCTGACTCTGTGATTCATGATAGTCCGCAGATGAATACATCTAAAAATCCAAAGATTGATCAAATAGACTAATCAAACTTGATCAAATCTGTTTCTAATAAATATGAAACATGTTCATCTTCATCATACGCATCTAATGAGCTGAAAAACACATCAAAATAGCCACTAAATCACAAAATCACTAATGGAACAGTGAAGTTTCCGAAAATGGAAAACTAGAACTAATTTCTGCACAAACTAGTTGAATCTGAGTTTCTGAGGTAGCTCTGATACCAATTGTTGTTCCAGATTCAAGCACACACAATAATAATCAGAGTATAATCAGATAAGAATCAAAGGAAAGAGATCATAGAATGGGAAAATGCTATATTCATATGTCTCACAAAGGAGGCTGGCTACAATAGTATGAATGAGATGACAAGGAAACTTAACCTACAAGGGAAATAACAAGGGACTATATATAGGGTCAATTAACTTGACACCTACACAACATAACAAAAGATAACAAGGGACTAACTATTACAACTTGATTAAACTTGATCTAACAATTGTAATTTAACGGTAATAAACAACAACCAACTAATCTAATTTGTACAACAAAAATAAGATTACAAAAAGGGTGTCGTTTATAGACCCAAAAGAATATTCACAAAATGTGTGCCCACTTGCACATCCCCAATCTCACACAAAAGGCCGCCTAAACCTTCTGAATTGCGGTGCCACTAGAACCTGGGATACACATCGACACCAAACAAGTGTTAGACCAAAAGAGTCTAGTGAGATTGAACAAGTAATAATAAACCACCAATTTAAAAATATGCTCATTAACAATTACTATAGAATTCTCATATGCGGAGTCAAAGGGGGAGACCCATAGCACCAATCAAGTTCCACCCATAGAGTCAATACACCTTGATGCCAATTACCATGAGTGACATCCGAAAGGCCCAACACATCCGAGGACTACAACCATGGCATTACCTCGAATGACGTAGGTCTAGGTACATACTTTCACTGTGGCACCCAAGACTGTATCCTCCTAGTGCCTACCGACTTGGTTCGTCCAACAATATCATTAGTAGGCCTCAAAGCACTAACCACTCATATAATGAGAACAAATACCAACCATGGGTTCCACATTTACCAATATAGATCAAACCCATCATGCATTATCTCTACATATGATTTATAAACACTTTCATCCTTTTTCTCATGCTCATATTTTCACACAAAGAAATGTCAAGTAATACATCACCATTTTCATTGTTGTTTATCTATGAGAGACAACATGAGACTATCTAACACCACATAAACACCTAATAAATCACCTAGCCAAAATTAGGTCAAAGACCTTCATATAATCTAAAGTCTCCAATAAAACCAATATGAGACTAGTCCCACCATTATTGTTGGTCAAGAGTTCCAAATGACCACTTGAGAAACCTCCTTCCATGTAGAACAAGGGTTCTTGGATTCAACCATAGAAGGACCCACATAGCAAATAATATATGATTCATGTATAGAAGAAATGACAACAATAAATAACATAGTATGATGTGTATCTAGTTTTGACAATATTTAAGTACTCACAATATAGGTTTTTGATAGAAAACCTAGAAACTTTGATGGAATTTCGATGGTTGGTGGAGGAGATGAAGATTGCAAATGAAGTCCACAATAAATGTTCTAGTGATGGTTTTGAAGTGGAATTAATGGATCTAACAACCGTTGCCTTGGAAATTAATGAGGAGAGAGTTCTAAGGAAGCAAAATCGCCTCCCACAAACCCTAGAACCAATTGATAAAAGAGGAGAACAGAATGAGACTTGAAAAATCAGCAACACCAATTTATAACCGCCTGCACGTCGCGGGCGAGTTTGCCCTGCGACTTTGCCAAGGGTCATTGTCACTAGAACCAATCCCCATACGGTACACCTTGTATAACTGTGACAGGCGACAATGCCAATGTCACAGTCGCGAGTCAATGTCGCCAACCACATACAATGGCCTCTCCCCCCACACCCCCTGCGAGTTTGCCCTTGCGACTATGATCGTTGTTATAGTCGCCGGTCACTGTCGCACGAACTCCACCAACTTCTAAAAATTTCACTAATTCATAAACCAAATGGCCGAGAGAGAGGTGAGGGTCCTTGGGAGGTTAATCCACCTATTACTAGGATTAATTAACATCGAAAGTAGGGAATGGGGTAAGTTTTCCAAGAATACTTACAAGAAATTTTCCGGGCGTTACAATAAATATGGTAAGAATTTCATGTCATACTGCGATCAATTAACAACCTTGAACAAGCCACCGGATGAGATGCACAAGTCGCACGGGTTAATCAAAGTTTTGGGGTTGTTTTTGCCCATTTGGATCAATGTTTTTGCAACTGCATGTAATATTTCCAAGACTAATAATGCGTATGTTGGTATTTGGATACCGGAGCTTCCGCCCACATGACTCCTACCAGCAACATGGAATCTAACCTGCCTTATGGTGACGCTTTACCTATCTCTCATATTAATTCTCATACTCTATCTGATTTCATTAAACTATTGAATCTTTCGATGGTTCCTAGCTTAGCTAAGAAACACATGTCTATTAGCAAGCTTACCCGTGATTATCCTGTTAATATGACCTTCAAACTCGGGACATGAGGCTTATACTGGCAACTGAAAGACGTGAACGTGGTCTTTATCTGCTGGAGCATGGTCAAACAACTTTTATTTCTGTCTTAAATTATAAAAAGTTATGGGGTTCTTTTGCATTGTGGCATTCCCGGTTAGGCCATGTTAATTTTGTCGTTATCACATTATTGAATAAGACAGGAAAGTTATCTTTAAAATCCGTTTTACAAAATCGTTAACTTTGTGCGAATTGTCAAATGGCAAAAAGTAAGAAATTTCCGTTCTCTATTGACTCTAAACGTTGTGCACATGTTTTGGATACCATTCACTATAATTTATGGGACCCCTCACTATGATTTATGGGACCCCTTACTGGTCGCTTCTTCATCTGGGTATCGATATTATGTGATATTTGTTGACAATTTCTCACATTTTACATGGTTCTATCCGTTGCATTTAAAATCAGACTTTGATAACGTTTTTGTGCATTTCAAAAATCTTGTGGAAAATCAGTTCAATCGCTCGATAAAAAAATTTCATAGTGATGGAGGCACATAATTGACCAACTCTTGTCTTCGGGAAATCTTCCAGTCATCAAGAATTCAACACTCTATGTCTTGCCCTCATACTCCTGCCCAAAACGGGCATGCAGACGCAAACATAGCCACGTAATAGTGACATGGCTTGCTATACTATTTCATTCTCATGTACCAATACATTTTTGGATTGATGCTTTTAGCACTGTTGTGTATGTTATAAATCGTCTTCGTCTCCGGTATTGGATAGCAAGTCACCATATGTAGGAGGAACATCATCTCTTTCTCCAGCCGAATTGGATTTCTCTAATTTTGATGAGCGAAATCCACCATCTTCGCCGGTTCAACCACTACCGACTTAGTTCATATCACCAACACCAGTTCTTGGCCAAATTATTGTGGGTTGTGCCTTATAGTGCCACTGATGTGTCGGTCTCACTGACGGCTCAATTCAACAAATCATGGAGCATTCCTTCCCTGTCTATACTACTCAACGACAACTATTGACCTTCCCGCCGATCCACCAACCACTGTTGGATTCCATCCCATGATCACTCGGGCTCGTGCATCCATTCGTAATCCAAAACATTTTGTGGATTTTACTACAGTTTCATCCCCACTTATTTCATCACTTCTAGCTACTACGAAACCCAAAGGATATAAATCTACTTCCAAACATCCTGAATGGATAGCTATAATGAATGATGAAATCTTGGATTTTCGCACGAATCACAATTGGGATCTCATTCCATGATAACCTAGAACAAACATTGTGGGACCGAAATGGGTCTTTCGAACATAATATCTTTCTGATGTATCTATTGACCATCATAGATCCCGTTTAGTGACTCATGGAATTACTCACCTTTCTAGTTTCGATTATAATTATGCGTTCAACCCGGTCTTAAAAGATTCCACCGTGCTTGTAGTTTTATCCCTAGTCGTTATGAAAAACTGGCCCCTGCACCAACAGAATGCCTTTTTCAACGGCCATCTATATGAAATGATCTTTATGTAGGAACCACCTAGGTTTGTTGACCCACAATTTCCCATGCATGTTTGTTGTATTAAAAAGTCTCTTTTTCGCGTGAAACAGGCACCACGTGCCTGGTTTCAACGATTTAGTTCGTTTCTCCTTCGTCTAGGTTTTGTATGCAGTTGATCTGACACTTCCTTGCTTGTGTTTCACAAGGGACCCAATTTAATTTACCTACTCATCGATGTCGACCACATTATTCTTACAGAAAGTGATCCGACCATGCTTCAAAAATTTAAAACCTGCATTCATGCAGAATTTTCAATTAAAGACCTTGGCAAGATGAATTATTTTGTATTGGTCCCGATTAAGGTTCTACAAGGGTGTTAGTTTGTACAAGGGGGGTGGGTGTTGAATACAAACATAAGATTTACTTTTAAATTTGTTTATTGATTATTGAGTAAATCAAAAATGAAATTTACAGATTGTTGTGGAATTAGATAAGGTAAACCTAATATAAACAATCTAAGAATCAATAAGCTTTCTTGCACAAGAGTAAGAGAAAGAGAGAAGAGAGTTTGCAGAAATAGAGTTTCTACAAGTATTGCTAAGAAGATTGATGGCCTTTCAAAAATGAAGGCTTTTCTCCTATTTATACCCTATGCATTAAATTCATGGCAGAGAGTACAATCCATGTGTCCGTGTTTCATTGGCTTAATGTTATTGACTTTATCTTTAGCATGCTTTCGGTCGTATGATGAACAATGTAGTGCAAAGGAGTAGTTGTACGATTATGGACAAAAGCATGTTTGATTTTGTACCATTGTACTTTTTGTGTAGAGGATAAGACCAAAAAATCTTGAGAAGAAAGATTCATGATCAACTATAGCTGATGATCAATGATTAGGAATCACTGATGTAGAAAGGCAATAACTGAGGCTTGATCTTGATATGACACGCATTGTAGACTTGTCTTGGCTTCACTGAATGCCGCTTTAGATAATTAGTAGATTAGTCTTCATCATCAACTTAGTCTTCGATGTCAACGATGATTTTCTTGAGTGTGAGGCTTGTCTTCAAGGATTACATCAACTGATTACATAGGAAACTACTCAACGATGACTGAGCAAACTCAGTTTGATCGCTGATGGTGAAAGACTAATACATATACAGTTTAAAGTAATTTTCACTAAGTATAAAAAGATCATCATCAAATCACTGAGAGAGTTAGGATCAGCAATATCCCACCTATGTGATGATGACAAAGCTATAAGAGAAAATTGCTAAGTTAATACATAAGGATAAAGAGGACTCATAAAATACATGTCCAATTTACTGTTTTAAGGATTTTTTTTAGTATTGATGGAGTTAAGTAAATCACTTGAAAACTTCCATTAATTTCGTAAAAATATTTACAAAGGAAAATTGAAAGTTACAAGTATAAGTGAGTACGAAACAAATACTAAAGATAACAAACTAATAAATTACAAGACAAAAATGACAATCCATCAGCTAAGATCTTCATCTTCCAAGCTTCCAAGAGGAACTTCGGCATAAGGTGGTCAGGAACTTCTTCACCTCTTCTTATTCTTGCTCTGCATTGGATAAGGATTTGAGTTTTGAAGCCTTGACCATAGAAGTCATTTCACACCAATAGATTAGATCTTTGAGATGACTGAGCGGGCATAGATGTAGTTCAAGAAATCTTTGGAATTAGACTTGTACTTCTTGATCATGAAAAATAATACCATAGGGATCACCAAGCACTTGACGAGGGGTGAAGGGGCCTTCTCTTGTCAGTGATGGGTCAAGAGATGAAAGATCAGGAGGTGGTCGAAGAACGGCTTCTTCTGAGAACTCGATGCCTGTTTCGTTCTTGTTAGGAGCATCCTTTTCAGAGGTAGATGCTCGTTGTCTTCTTCTTGTAGGCTTTGGAGTGAGGACTGGAATGCTCAGAATGGTTGAGACTCTTTCAATAAGCTGATGTAGAATTGACTCTACATAGTTTTTGTACTTGGATCTTGACTTCTTCAGTACGTCTCTGATTTCTATCCATCCTGAAAAAGCCAAAGTCTCTAACTTAGATATGAACATCGTTTTTGCTGATCCATTTGCTCTGAAGATAGTCATAGTGACCATGATTGACCCTTTCTTTAATTTTTTGGGTGATGATGATGTCAGTGATCTTTTCAAGATCCTGTCTTTTTTCTATTCTTCTTTCACACCACTCCGTCCCAGATCTTTGGTGGCTTTTTCTTTATCAACTTCTTCTCTTGCTTCTTTCAGCAGTTGAGCTTGAACTTGGATAGGATGTTTCTTTAGTTGATCATCAGCAACTAAGTTCTATTTAATTCTTTAGACAACTCTTGCGTCTTTCTTGAATGCCTCTAGAAGTTGCTCAATTCTGATAGATTCTTCAATTTCTTCTTTGGAGAAGAGGTTGAGCTCGTCATCTGGTATTGATTTGGAACGGATCTTTATTCGCTGACTCTGATGATCAGCAATGAGAGCAGCTATTCTTTCATCTTCAATCACATAAGCATGGACCGGGATTATTGAATCTTCGATTCTCTGTGATTTTTCAGCGTAAAAAGATGTTGGAATATCACTAAGGGGAGAGGATGAGCTAGAAAAGGAAGAAGGAGATCAGGGAAAGGGATCATTTTGAGTTGTTGAATGTTTAGAGGGGAGTAAGGTTGTAGGTCTAGGCATACCTCTGGTTTATTTAGTTCCCCCTCAGATTGAAGAATTTTCAGGTTCCCCTCAGTAGCAAGATGTTTCTGTTTTCCTTAATGAAGGGTCTTCTTATTGGGATGACTTATTCGAACAAATGACGGTACATTTGACCTATTTCAGTTTTATACATGTAATTGCATAAACATTTGGGAAATTCATTTTTAATTTACTTGTGTTGTATTTTTTTTGAACCAGTCACATAAGTTGTGAATTTGATAAGTTGAACCATATGTGATTGAGCTTCGGGAGCTTTCCTAACTTTGATTGATCATTGATTATATTTTACATTGAATTTCATATTAGGATTTGAAGATGCATCGTATTTTATTCTTTGTAATTTCATGCGGTAAACATATGAGTTGAGAATTTCATAAAGATTAATTAATATTTGTGGAAACATTGGGAGTTGCCCAAATTTTGGATGTTCGTTTGTGTATATGAACTTTAAATACTTAGATGCTACCTATTACAAACACTTACAACAGAATCACTATTTATATCCTTACTACTTCTCTCACATGCTAAAACTCTCTAAACAAGACTTCTCTCAAACCACTAAGGTTGACTATGTTGACTTTACAATACATTGACTTTTCACATTAAATCTTGGATACAATTTATGCACTAACAGTTTCGAAATGAAATCACGCTCAAACTTTGAAATTCAATAGGGGTGTCTTACCATCGAAAAGTTGTTTCAATTTAGAGACATGGTAAGAACAAATTCAACAAAAATTAAACCGGTGTGTATGAATACTTGAAAGTATTTAGAAAAGACAATATGCAAGTATTAATCTTTGGAAACACACGGTTTGTTAACGTTTAAGCACAAATAAAATGAAAACATTTAAAAATCATACTTCCAAATCATGAAATCTTTTTAAGAATCGGGAAGTGCTTTGAACGTTTAAGAACATGTTTTCAATGATTGAAATTCGTCCTTCTTTCAACCATATATGAGATTAAGAAAAGAAATAACCTTTTCGATCTGTCTTAAATCTCATCAAGTCAAGCTGCAAGTCATAATAATATGATCTTGTAAGCATCCTCTCAATCTGCAAAAGTCCGTCAAAGTACAAAATTTATTCACAAAAATTTATTGAAAAAGTAAATGAAATAAAGCAGTAAAACTTTGAATGTACGAGTTCTGATCTAAAGTAATCAGAAGTCATAATCTTTACTCCCCCTGAAATTATGCATCAAGAAATTTATCAATGAAGCATACGATAGAGATCTGTAACTTCCCCTGAAGTGTAGATCATCATATCTTTCCAATGCATATTTTCAGAAAAAATATGTACTCCCCCTTTAAGGTTAATTTCCTCATGTGAGATCTCGGAGTACAATCTCATCTCATCTCGAGAGTATCATTTCTTTCATCGTTGAAGTACGAGTCCTAAACTGTTGTGTTTAGAAGTCAAGTTCCATTAAAGTACTGGTCCTGAACTAATTTATTCAGAAGCCTTGCTTCGTTGAAGCACGGGTTCTGAACTGATTTATTCAGAAACCTTGGTTCTCTTACTCCACCTTGACTGTAGGTGCCTGCAACACAGAATCAGTCTTTGGCTATGGTACCCACTGGTATTTGGGTCCATGTTTGTTAGTTGCAGTTCTATTAGGAGTAATCGAGTAAGAACCGTACCAGTAATGATCACTAGCTTTATGAACAAAATCATATGTATGACAATAAGAACAATACCTCTTTTTAGATAGCCTGATCAGTTGATCTCTCGAGTAAGCAAGCCCAGGTTTACCTTTTAGCACTTTGTTCTTCTTGGCGTTTGATGCATGTACAAATGATTTGTTACTTTTCTTCCCATTCTTCTTTTCATCATCCTTTTCATCATCAGCTGGTTTCACCTTCCAGACCAACTTTTCTTCTTGATATCTTCTTCTTCTTCTCCTTCTTTGTGTACCTGAACCATCTACATTTCTATCAAAGAAAATGTTAGTAGTACGAATCTGATCAAATGAGTGAAATGACCTTCTTGTAGAAACAATTTTCTTGTGTGAGCTTGCAGCTGTCATAAATGAACATTCAGAATCAGTTGAATCATCTCAAGGTGTGTGGATTTGTGACTCTGGAGTCGTTTGCTCAGTCACCACCACCTTTGAAATAATGTCCTCAAGATCTTTTATCTTTGAAAATAAACTGTCTCTTTCTTGGACAAGCAGGTCAATCTCTTTCTTAAATTCAGACTTCGCTTTCTGTTCTTTCAGTACATTCTCTGATAGTTCAGATAACTTGTCATTAAGCTTCTTAATCTCAGCCTCAAAAATATTCCTTTCTTCCTCAAAACCATTTTCAGCATTCTTTCTCTGACCGGATATCTCTTTGAAAATACCAACATTCTTTTGTTCTATGATTTTTCTTTCCTTTGCAAACTTTTCCCTTTCTAGTATGATTACTTTCTCAAAATCTGAAATCTGTTGAGAAAGTTTTATACATTTCAGCTGAACTGTCTCTTCTCTTCAAAGCTCTTCCTGGAAAAGTCTGAAAACTTCTTAGCAAACTCTTTCTTTTCAGTCTCAAAATCATATCTTTCTTTGGCCATCTTTTGTTCCAAATCAGATATTTTCTTTTGAAGCTCAGCATTAGCATCTTTCCTATTCTTAATCTTCTTCTCATAACTATCAACAGAATCTGATTGCTGGATTTGGACAATATGAATTTCCAAGTCAGAGATTTTTCTTATCAGCTCAGTGTTCTCAGCTTCCAAAATCATTACCTTATCTTCATTAAACCCAAAAGTCTGTTTCAGAAGATTTTCATTAATAGTCTTTAATTCACTGACTTCTTCTCTCAGTATCTTCCTTTCATCAGAATATCTCTTTGACCGCTTTGAATAAAATTCAACAGATGAAGCAAGATTTTTGTTCTCTAAACTAAGTTTGGCAATTTTTTATTCATCATCATCAGAAAAATATCCCATCTTGAATATCTGATAACAAAAATAAAAAACTTGAATTTGATCGTTAGAAATTCAGAAACAATAGATCACGATCAGAAATTTGTTCCCCCTTCACAGACTTAGCAGGGGCAACACCCTTGCGGGGTCTGGGGGCATCGCCCCTAGAGAAACTTTTTTGACAATTAAAGGCCATATTACAGTTTTGAAAAATTACAATAAGAACTTGACAAACTGGTCGTTAGTCCAAAATGAAATCAAGTAAAAATGCAGAATACTTGAAAGAAAATCATAAATGAAATTTTCAGAAAATCTCTAAGTCTAGAATTAGCAACCAAACATATGTCAAGAATTCGCAGGCTACAAGGGTTTTAAAATTCGCAGACTAAAATTCGCACATAAGAAACTCACGAATTCTGTACTAAGAAATTTATTTGATATCTCAAAGAATTCGTAACCAACAGTCTTGCGAATTCTGAGAATTCGTAACCCACACACTTGCGAATCCTTTACTTAGGAAATATTTCAGAACCAAAACAATCTGCGAAAGCCACTTAATCTGTGAATTCTTCACACTTTCTGCGAAATCCTTTGTGAATTCTGCGAAACCCAATGAATCTGCGAGTTCTTGATGGTTTTGCGAGTTCTTCAGATCTGGAATGAAAAAATCGATCTGATCTGCACAAAAATCTATCTGTTCTTCAAATTACAAACTGAAACTTTGACAATTTGATCCCTAGATCATCTAGAACATATTACAACCAAAGAATTTCAACAATAAGAACTTGAAAATACAAATTGATCCAATACACAGTGTTCGAACTCGTGAAACTCAAACACAACAAATTCATCAAATTGATGAAAAATTACAGTGCAATTCGATACAAAACTTATACAAACTCGATCAATTACGGCATACGAACTAAATGTAACCAATTACAAACACTCATTCGATCAAAAGCTCAAAATTCGATTCAAGAACTCACGAACACAGTATGAACTCTGATTTTCTTGATTTCGATCTGGATATGATCTGATATCAATTGTTATTCCCAGATTTCAAGTTCTAATTGTAACAAACAATCAAGATGAACAAATCTATAAAATCATATGTCATTGATTCAACAATCAAAGATTACAATCTCACTTTCTCTCACTATAATTTCTCTCACACTAGAATAATGTTCTAATCTGCTCTTCTCTCATATGCTCCGTATGAATGATATAATAACTTACAAAGACTCAAATCTATTTAAACCTACACACAATTACAACAAGGAAACTAAAATACAAGACACTTTGACTTTGACTATTATTACAAAGACTTTGACTTTGATGCTTGAGAGTTGACTTTGAAGCTTTCACTTGCTTGACTTTCATCTTCAGTATTAATGATCTTGCATCCAACAAATATGTGCTCTAACACTTACATATCTTGAAAGAAGAACGACTTTCGAATGTGAAAAATGTTTACTTAAACGTTCAAACCACTTCGTGTTCTCAAAAGTTTTATGAATTTTGAAGTGCGATTTTAAATGTTTTTGATATCGATACTTTCATGTTTAACTGACCATTTGTTTCTCAAAGATCAATACTTGTGTATTGTCTTGTATTTATACTGTCAAGTATTCTTACACACATCGGTTCAGTTCATTTTTCTTGACTTTGTTATTACCATGTCTCAAAAGATACATCTTTCGATGGTAATACTCCCGTTTGCTATTCTAGATTGTTTGAAATCAGGCGTCATTTCTTTATATTTGTGCTTTCATTGCTAAATTGTTTATATCTTGTTAATTCGGTCTTTGATATCCCAATATTTTTCTTCATGATATTTGGTCTGATCGAATCATTGTCAGATTCTCAAAACACTTCGCTTGAATTCGTTTCATTCATTCAATTTCATTGCTTTGAGAAATCTTAAATGTTCAAAATGCTCAAATCTCATTCTTATTTTTATTGAGCATACATTTTTTGATAATGATATCTTGTACTTATTTATCAAGATAAACTATTGAGCAACATCATATTTTTAGGACAAAATACATGGGATTCAGTGTGAGTTCTTAAAAGACTTCCATGGATTCACGTCAACCAGTGTTTCCTACCCCGGAAGTAATCCTACGAGTTATTGAGGGAAGAGGGGTAAAAAGAATATAGAGTTAGTGTGTGCTGAGGTAAAATGTAAATGAGAGTTTGGTTAGAAGTGAGCTCAAATGTTTAAAAGAAAGAGGGTGAGAGATTAGAGTAAAAGAATATCGAACTCTGCACCAACTTTTTCTGAGTCGGGCAGCCACATAATCTGTTGTTTCACAATTCTTTCGTGAACTTCATTGAAAAAGGCAACTAGCCCATGCCAACTCTTGCATTTAAACCCACCAGCTACTCATTCTTTTCTCAACAAAACAATGTTTCATATTTTAAAGGGGAAGCCGGACATAATCTATCATATCTTCATTTGGAAGATGTTGATATTGAAAAAGAAGGAAAGTTGCCCCACCTTCGAACCTCATTCATACGCATTGAGTCTATGTAATATATGTTGTCTCAATGGTTTACATACTTTGAGCCTATATAAAACTTTAAATGCTTCAATCATTGCTACACTTGCACGAGCACACAAGGAATATGTTTTCTTGTCTTAACATTCATATAAAATTCCTTTGTGGTTTTTCATTGATT
Organism: Arctium minus; assembly: GCA_954870635.1. Taxonomy (NCBI): domain Eukaryota; kingdom Viridiplantae; phylum Streptophyta; class Magnoliopsida; order Asterales; family Asteraceae; genus Arctium; species Arctium minus. The sequence goes on along the minus strand of OX941088.1, from coordinate 59,298,158 downwards.
GAATGGAAGCCCTAGGGGAGTGAACATCAAAAAGCTCATTTCCCATGTACATTCATTGTACACAGTCGCTCTGTACTAATGACAGGCATATTAACTGATCATATGTTGATTCAGGTTTACCAATCTTAATTTGTCTGAATTTGAAAAGATTCAGATGAATACATTTATGAATTGACGGCAGAATGTTCTTATCAGATCAGTCGGCGTTCATATTTTTTTTGGGGGAGATTGTTTATATTTTTTCAAAGGGGGAGAATGTCTTTTTCTCATGAAGATTGTGCTTATTTTGCTAAATTGGGGGAGATATTTCAAAGATGATGCTGACGTTGAAATGTTTTGATGATTCTGTGTTGGGTCAGAAAAAATCAAGTCTGGTTAGTACTGCTAGGTGAAGAAAGATTACTACTGCTTAGCATGTTAATACTGCTATGCAATATTTGTACTGCTAGTAGTTAATACTGCTTGGAAATTACTACTGCCATAAGAGGTTAATACTGTTAGCATGTTAATACTGCAAGCATGGTTAGTACTGCCAGGGACAAAGTTAATATTGCTATTGAGTTAATGTTGCTTCTGAAGATAAAGATGGATTGATGCGGAAGAATAGGAGATGAAGATAATTATGGACTGGATTCTGAAGAATAATATTTCCTTTGTAATTATCTTGTAATCAGTTTTGTATATATAGTCTAGATAATTTTAGATTATAGAACGAGTTGTTTTTGTTTAGAGAATTAACCTCAAGACTAGTATTGATCCTTTCTATAGAAAAGTGTAGAACGTCTGTTGAGTCTGTTCAACAGATTGAGGTTGAGTTTGTAATCATTAAGTTTTATGCAATATAAACTTATGATTTAAGTTCATATTCTGTGTTTTTGATTAATTGTTAAAGTGTTATTCCGCAACTTCTTTAACATTGTTTCTGAGTGTGTTAATTAAATTCTTCATTAGAATTTTTCGATTTTGACAAGTGGTATCAGAGCTAGAAAACTCAGAAATCTATAATCATGGATGGTTCAAGCGATAACGTTCTGGTCTCAAAGGTTCCCATGCTCAAACCTAATGAGTTTGACATGTGGAAAATCAGAATCAAGCAATACATTATTCTCACAGACTTCTCAATGTGGGATATCATTGAGAATGGTCCCTCTGATGGAGGAAAGATGGATGCAGATGGCAAGAGACTTCCACCAAAGACTGATGGAGAAAGAAAGATGAGGCAGACAGAGATGAAAGCCTTGAGCACTCTGCTCTTGGCTATACCTAATGAGTACCAACACCAGTTCTGCAACTGCACGGATGCACAAATTTTATGGAATGCACTGGAGAAAAGATTTTCTGGTACCAAAAGTACCAAGAGAAATCAGAAGGCCATCCTGAAGCAGCAATATGAAAACTTCATGTCTACAAAGAATGAGTCCATGACTCAAACTTTTGATAGATTTAATAAGTTAATTGGTGAATTGGCTACTGTTGGTGTCCAGATAGATCAAGATGATGTCAACAGAAAATTTCTAAGATCTCTTGGTGATGAATGGACTATGTACACTGTCTCCTTCAGACAGAATGACCAACTGGAGGACAAGGAACTGGATGACCTCTATAATGACCTTAGGGTGTTTGAAGCAGAGGTAGAAGCAAAGAAGAGGCCCTCTGGATACTCATACAATGTTGCTCTTTTATCATCCTCTACTGATTCTGCTGCAAATACAGAATCAGTTAGTATTGCCTATGGATCAAAGCAAGATGGATCTAATGACTCAGTTTTAGAAGCTTTTCTAGCCAATCGTGCTAATTCCACTCTAATTAATGATGACTTAGAACAGATAAATGCTGATGATCTGGAAGAGATGGATATCAAGTGGCAGATGGCTATGCTCACAATGAGGGTAAAAAGGTTCATCAAAAGGACTGGAAGGAACAACTTTGCTCAGAAAAGAGAAGATGGGGTTGGATTTGATAAACCAAGGTTGAATGTTACAAGTGTCACAAGCTGGGACACTTTGCAAGAGAATGCAGAAGTGGATTGCCTCAATAGCATACTAGCAACCATCAACCATCACAGTCCACTAGCTTCAACAACAGGAACTCTTCTCAAGCTCTTGTTTCCCAAGAAGGAATGGGATTTGATTGGAGTGACCAAACAGAAGAAGCAATTCAGAATCAAGCTTTAATGGCTAAAGTTTCAGAGTCAGCAAGCACTGATATTCCTACAGAGGGCAACCAACAGCTCAAGGGAAGGAGCATTTGGCATGTTGATAGTGGTTGTTCCAGGCACATGACAGGTAACATGGTCTGCCTTCAAAACTTCAAAAGAATTGATGGAGGACATGTTGCTTTTGGTGATAATCCAGCAGGTGGAAAGATAAGTGGAAAAGGTAATGTGTCAAAAGGTAAGATGACCTTTGAGGATGTATACTATGTTGAGCAATTGAGATACAACCTGTTAAGTGTATCACAGGTCTGTGACAAGAAACATAGCATATTATTCAATGATAATGAATGTATTATCCTTGCTCCAGGATTCAAGGTAGTTGATTAAAGTATGATACTACTTAGAACTCCTAGAAAGGACAATGTTTATTGCATAGACTTGGAGAGTGTAACTTCTGATTCATCTTTAAATTGTTTATTTTCAAAAGCTTCATTGGATGAATCATCTCTTTGGCACAGAAGGATGTGTCACATAAACTTTAAAACAATGAACAAACTTGTGAAAAACAACCTTGTAAGAGGTTTGCCACAAAAGGTATTTTCATGTGATGATCATTGTGTTGCATGTCTTAAAGGCAAACAGCACAAAACATCTCATAAGTCCAAAGAGATAAATACAATCTCTTCACCTCTTATTTTACTGCATATGGATCTGTTTGGTCCTACAAATGTGATGAGTATTGGTAAGAAATCCTACTGCTTGGTTATTGTTGATGATTTCTCTAGATTCACTTGGGTCTATTTTCTGAGGACTAAGGATGAGACAAGTGGACTGATCAAATCCTTTGTTCTTAGAATTGAAAACCAAACAAATCTAAGAGTTAAATTCATCAGGTCTGATAATGGAACTGAATTTAAAAACAATGACCTAAACAGCTTCTGTGAGGAAAAAGGCATTGAAAGACAATACAGTGCTCCTAGGACTCCTCAACAGAATGGTGTTGCTGAAAGGAGAAATAGGACTCTGATAGAAGCTGCTAGATCTCTGTTGGCAGATTCAAAACTTCCAATTACTTTCTGGGCAGAAGCAGTTAATACTGCCTACTATGTTCAAAACAGAGTTCTAGTAGTGAAATCCCAAGACAAGACACCTTATGAGCTTTTTAAAAAGAAGAAACCTTTTATTGGATTTTTCAAACCATTTGGGTGTCCTTGCACAATTCTCAATACCAAAACTCACCTAGGAAAGTTTGATAGCAAAGTTGAGGATGGGTTTCTTGTTGGATATTCATCTCAAAGTAAGGCCTACAGAGTTTTCAACACCTCTTCTAGGATTATTGAGGAAAGTGACAATGTCAAATGCAATGAGAACACACCAAATCAACTTGGTTCAGGTCCTAATTGGCTATTTGACATTGATTCACTGTCTAATTCTTTGGGTTTCAATAATGAGCATAATGCAGGAACAGGGACAGAAAAGGTACAAGTACAAAGACAAGAGTTTGTGCTGTTCCCAACACCTACTGCTGATTCTGTTGAATTCTGTGACCAAGATAAAAAAGATACTTCAGAGTCAAAGGACACTGAACCAGTTCAGAATGAAGAGGACAGAGGTGAAAAGGAAGATCAACCCTCAGATTCAGGAATCAAAGGTCCTGAGATGCCATGTTTGGAAGAAGATGACACAGATGATGATAACTCTTCAGTTTTTAGTGGCAGCACTCCTGAAAAGAATCACTCTAATCTGGAAGCAGACATTAATGAAGAGGTTGTTCATCAAACAAGAGTTCAGAAAAATCATCCTCCTCAATTGGTGATTGGTGACATCAATTCTCTATAATCACAAGGAATCAAAGCAAGTTGGGAGGATTGAAGGACATACAATCAGGATTACTATCTTGCTTTCTATCACAGGTTGAACCCAAAAAGGCATTTGATGCAATGAAGGATCCAAACTGGATAGAAGCAATGCAAGAGGAGCTACTGCAGTTTGTGCTGCAGGATGTATGGGATTTGGTTGACCTTCCAAAAGGACACAGAGTTATAGGCACTAAATGGATCTTCAGGAACAAGAAAGATGAGAGAGGGATAGTAATAAAAAACAAGGCCAGATTAGTGGCACAAGGGTATACTCAAGAAGAGGGAATTGATTATGAAGAGGTATTTGCACCAGTGGCCAGGATTGAGGCAATCAGGCTATTTTTAGCCTATGCTTCTTTCATGAAGTTCAGGGTCTATCAGATGAATGTAAAGAGTGCTTTTCTGTATGGGAGAATTGAAGAAGAAGTGTATGTCTGTCAGCCTCCAGGGTTTGAGAATCCAAATTATCCTGACAGAGTATACAAATTGAAGAAGGCACTCTATGGGCTACATCAAGCACCAAGGGCATGGTATGACACTTTGTCTACCTATCTCTTGGAAAATGGTTTTCAAAGAGGAATCATAGACAAGACTCTATTCATTCAGAAGAAGAAGAAGGACATCCTTATAGTGCAAATCTATGTGGATGATATTATCTTTGGATCCACAAAAATCAAATGTGCAGAGATTTTGAAGATTTGATGCACAAGAGATTCAAGATGAGTTCTATGGGTGAACTTACTTTCTTCCTTGGGCTATAAGTTAAGCAGAAGAAATATGGGATATTTATAAGCCAATCCAAGTATGTACAGGACATTCTTACCAAGTTTGGATTCTCAGACTCAAAGCCTGCAAGCACACCCATGGAGACACACAAACAGATCACTGCAGATCTTGAGGGGGAGGATGTGGATGTTCATCACTATAGATCCATGATTGGCTCCCTCATGTATCTCACTGCTTCAAGACCAGATATCATGTTTCCTGTTTGTGTGTGTGCAAGATTTCAAGTAAGGCCTAAGCAGTCACACTTTCAAGCAGTCAAGAGGATATTCAGATATCTCAAAGGCCAACCTAGATTAGGTCTTTGGTATCCTCATGACTCACCATTTGACCTACTTGCTTATTCAGACAGTGACTTGGGTGGTGCAAATTTGGATAGAAAGTCAACTTCAGGGGGATGTCAGTTTTTGGGTGCAAGACTAGTGTCATGGCAGTGCAAGAAACAAACCACAGTGTCCACCTCTACAACAGAAGCAGAGTATATAGTTGCTGTAAACTGCTGTTCACAAGTACTCTGGATTCAGAATCAAATGCTGGACTATGGTATGACTTTTCTTCACACTCCAATCTTCATAGACAATAACAGTGCTATTAGCATTGTTAATAATCCAGTCAAGCACTCCAAAACAAAGCATATAGAAATCAGGTACCACTTTATCAGAGACTGTAATGAAAAGAAGCTCATTCAGGTTCTGAAAGTCCATACAAGTAACCAATTTGCTGATTTATTCACCAAAGCATTTGATGTGGGTAGATTCACATTCTTGGTCACAAGTGTGGGCATGATAAACACTGAATAAGCCTCATTTGCTCTGCTTTATGTACCATTTTTGTATAGATTCCTTCCTGTCTACTTTCTCATATTATATTGTGCATGGTACTGCTAACCTTGTGTGTTTAAGTGTTTCATATTGCTTACATTGAATACTTGGTACTTCTAGTTCAGTTAATATTGCTCTCTATATTACTCATGATAACAGTCCAAAAAGAGTTAAGTATGGTTACTACTGCTAGGTAGTTTATACTGCTAGTGCAAAGTTACTACTGCTTGCTTCAATTATACTGTTAATCAGTGTTAAAATTGCTGGTAGGTTTTAATACTGCTAGTCTGTGTTAATACTGATAGTCGGTGTTAATACTGCTAGTCTGTGTTAGTACTGCCAGCATGTGTTACTACTGCTAATATGAGTTAATACTGCGAGTTGGTTAATACTGCTAGGGTACTTAGTACTGCTTCTAACTGAAACCCTCCACCTATAAATACCCCTTTGTGACCGCCAAAATACAAACGGCTCTTTGAACTTCCATTGCTTCTCTTTCTCTCTCTCTCTCGATTTCTTGCTCACCAGTGTAAACCCTAGTTGCGATTAGAACCCTAGAATCAATCAGAACGATGGCAGGACTAGAATTCTTTGATGAACACAAAGAGGTTGCTATGCTGCAAAAACCCAAACAGACTGAAGGTTTCCATCAAATTGTGAATTTCCTCAAATCGTCACACATTGCCTATGCCCTCACTGTCAATCCCACAATCTGTGTGGAACATCTACGACAATTTTAGGCAAATGCTACCATCCACACTAAAGAGGGCACTCAGGTCATCAAAACAAGGGTGTGTGATAAACCCCTGACCATCTCAGAAGAGTGTATCCGCATCCATCTACGCTTAGATGATGCCTCAGGTATTACCTCTCTTCCTAAGGAAGATCTCTTCTACGTTCTTAGTCATATGGGGTATGAAGGTCCCACTGACGTATATAAGTTTTTCAAGAACAGATTTTCACCTCAGTAGAGATTCTTTGTTCATACCCTGCAACACTGCATTTCAAGAAAAACAACTGGCTGGAGTGAGTTCAGCAGCACCATAGCCTATGCTTTGGTCTGCTTAGCGACCTCTAGAAAGTTTAATTTCTCTCAAATGACCTTAAACGATTTAATGTCAAACCTGGATACCAAATCAAAAAGCTTTTTTATGTATCCAAGGTTTGTACAAGTACTTGATAAGGAATTGACGGATTTACCTACCTTCAAAGAGGTATATGTACCAAAACTCCCAAAAGGGAAAGTGTTCTCAAATATGAAGAGGTCCAGTAAGGACTTCTCTGGTATAGACACACCATTATTCTCTACAATGATGGTTGTGTCCCACTCTCAAGGTGAGGCATCAGGGTCAAAGCCCACATTAGACCAACCCACTGATGACCTACCCACACCTTCCACTACAAAGCATATCCCTCAGTCCTTTCTAAAGAAGCCAACATCACCCATTACTCATACATACACAAGGAAAAAGGTACAGAAGGTTCCTTCCCTTCTAGTATCTTCACCCCCACAGCCTCAAAGCCCTCTGATGGAGCATTTTCCATCAAAGAATATCCAAAGGGAAACCACAGGGGTATTTCCCAACCCTAAGAAGGTGCTCAATAAGGAGAAGGAAGAGCATGTGGGTAGTGAGGCTCACACTACTGACTTTGCACAAAGTGCAGGGCAGGACAGTGTGAACATCTTTAAGACCTTCCCCACGGCAACTTTGGGTGAGCAATCATCCAAAGGTCCCAGGTGCCAAGAAACCAAGGGGGTAGAGGGTGCTTCTGCTAGGCAGAAGACTCCTACTAAAATTGTGGTCAACACACCCAAAGGAGGTGAGGATAGATATACTTATGATGAATTGATGGATACACTTGGTACCTTAAGTCAGGAAATTAATGATCAAGCACTGGAGATAAAAGATATGCAACAGGTGATACCTTCCCAACAACTTCAGATCACCAAACTGAAGAAGATGCTTCTGCGACTAGTGCACAAAAAGAAGAAAACCAAATTTGTTCTAAAGAAGAGGAGCATAGATCATGATGCTTCCAAAAAGGGGGAGACAACTTAAGCTGAAACTGAAAAACAAAGTCCTGTTGGTATGGAATCTAAATTTGAGGGGGAGTCGGGTACAGAAGCCGAAGGTAACAAAGCAGCAGAAACCTTTAAGCTTGCAGCAGAAATAGGTCTAGCAGCAGAAACTGAGAAGGCTGCAGTAGAAACTGAAAAAGTAGCAGCATAAACAGGGCTGACTATTGAGGAAATACAGATTGCAGAAACACTAGTGAAAGCCAAAGCTGACACTCCCAAGGCTACTCAAAAGGCTAAGGGAGTGGAAATCAAAGAAGGTGGTATAGCAAAGAAAAGAAAAGAAGCTAGTATTGTTGAGATTAAGGGTAAAGGCAAAGAGAAGGTGGTTGAATCTGTAAAAGCATCAAAGAAACAAAGTCAAATAGCTCTGGATGAAGAATTTGCAAGGAAGATGCAAGCAGACCTTGTAAAGGAAAATGAGATTCAATCTGCCAAAGACAGAGAGATTGCATTGGAGTTGGCCAAGAAGATCAATGAAGAATATCAAAAGAGTCTGAAGTCTGCAGCTGCTGCTAAGAAAGTCACAAAGAAGGCTTCAAGGCAAAGGCTACCACTGAAGACTAGACAAAGACAGCCTTCCAAGACATACTTAGCCAACCAAGAAAGAAGGAAGATGATAAACTTCCTGAAAGGAGATATTGGAGTTTCTGAGGGAATGTTTACAGGTATGTCTTTTGGAAAGCTTGAAGAACTTTACAAGAAGGAAATGGCAAAGCTGCAAGGAGACTTTTCTCAAAGGGTTGAGGTTGAAAGGAAAATGAAAGAAAGGCATGATCTGCATATCCAACAACCTTTTCCTGAGAATGAAGAAACCACTCCTACAAAAGAAGTGGAAGAAGAACAGAAAGAAGAAACTCTTGCTCAAACAGTCAAAGTTGTCAAAAGAATGAAAACCTTAGCTTCAAAGAAACAGACCAAAAGGCCAAGGATTGAAGAAGTGCAAAAGGAGGTTGAACCTATTGTTGCAACCCCTGAAGAACAATCAAGTCAACAAGGTGCAGAACAATCTGAACAATCTAAGGTAAATGTTGGTTTATATATGACAGTGACTGATAGTGAACCTGTACAAGCTAACCCAATATCAGTCCAAGCCCCTGAAATTATCCATTGGGATATCCTGGAAGATCAAAGGAAGAAATACTTCAGGATTAAAAGGATGGGAGACAAGTATGAGGTTTACTCTACTTGGGGCAAAATCATCAGAAGCTGTTCCAGATCTGACTTAGAAGAAATGTTCAAGGTTGGGATGAGATTGTATGGTGATACTCTGAAAGAAGCAGGAATGAACATAAAGAAGCTGGAAATGGAGTACTTGTGCATGATTTTTGATCCTAGCAAAGTTCAACATGTTATCAGAGATCTGCATCTGGAGAATAAATTTCAAAGAATAGAAAATTGGATGTTATTTGAAAGGTGTGGAGTCTATGTCATCACTATTGACAGATCTTATCATGAGTACTACCTGGTGGATAGAATTTATGATCACAGCAAAGCCAAATTGCAAGGTATGTTGAATGCTAAGCTGGTATGTTCAAAGGATTCTGAAATGGCCAAGATAGTAGTCAGAAGAACTATCAATCAAAGTTTGGGTCTGGATCCTAATCTATGCAACTAAGATGGAGTTTTGAAAGCGTCATGGAGGAATACATCTTGAAGAACTTAACTTCTCAATCTGAAAAGTTAAGTTAGGGGGAGATTGTTGGGTCAGAAATAATCAAGTCTGGTTAGTACTGCTAGGTGAAGAAAGATTACTACTGCTTAGCATGTTAATACTGCTATGCAATATTTGTACTGCTAGTAGTTAATACTGCTTGGAAATTACTACTGCCATAAGAGGTTAATACTGTTAGCATGTTAATACTACAAGCATGGTTAGTACTGCCAGGGACAAAGTTAATACTGCTATTGAGTTAATGTTGCTTCTGAAGATAAAGATGGATTGATGCGTAAGAATAGGAGATGAAGATAATTATGGACTGGATTCTGAAGAATAATATTTCCTTTGTAATTATCTTGTAATCAATTTTGTATATATAGTCTAGATAATTTTAGATTATAGAACGAGTTGTTTTTGTTTAGAGAATTAACCTCAAGACTAGTATTGATCCTTTCTATAGAGAAGTGTAGAACGTCTGTTGAGCATGTTCAACAGATTGAGGTTGAGTTTGTAATCATTAAGTTTTATGCAATATAAACTTATGATTTGAGTTCATGTTCTGTGTTTTTGATTAATTGTTAAAGTGTTATTCCGCAACTTCTTTTAACATTGTTTCTGAGTGCGTTAATTAAATTCGTCATTAGAATTTTTCGATTTTGACATTCTGATTTCTCATAATTCATCAAAAAGGGGGAGAAATTTCAAGAGTTTCAAAGTAAGAATTATGCTGATCTTGTCAAAAAGGGGAAGAAATTGTCAAAGTTCAATTTTAGAACAAAGCAAAGTCAAGAGGAAGTTCTAAAGTGAAGAGAATTATTATTTCAAGTCAAAGTAAAGACTAATGATTACTGTGTTGAAGAGATTTTTTGAAAGCTTGTTGCATTTTGTAACAAGTGGGGGAGATTGTTGAGGATGATAAAGTTTTCAAGTTTTCAAGTTTGTGAAGAAAGTCAGAGTATTCATCATGAAAGGAGTTTCAAAGAGAGAGATTATCAAAGCTTTGAAGTTGTCAGAGATTCTGTATTGAAGATTTTTCAACTGAAAGATGACATGAAGATTAGTGTCAAATTTTTTTTAATCTTGAATCCAAAGGGGAGATTGTTGAGTCAAATATTGTATTCAAGATTAAAAGGTCATGGTTGTAATTGTTTGTATAGTCAAAGTCTTTGTATTTGTCAAAATAGTGTAAAAGTCAACAAAGGTCAAAATAGCTTAAGTCTTTAGAAAGTCAAAGTAGTTAGTTCGTAAAGTCTTAGGTTGACCATATAAATAGGATTTGTAAGCTTGTAATTAGAGAGGAGATATTGTCATATACGTTTAGAGAGAGATTCTAGAGAGAGAAACATTCTGTAGAGAGAGAAAGTTCAAGATTCATGAAATAAAAGTTAGATTTGATTGAATCTTGTTTGTTGATTTGTTTGTGATTAGAAACTAGAAAAACAGGGAATAACAATTGGTATCAGAGCATTATATAATTGTGATTAGAAAAACTAGAAAACCCCCATTACTTAAAGAAAGCCATCAGAAAACAACCAGCATTATATAATTTTGATTTTCTTGCTTGTGCTGGTAAACATACTCATTTAAAACCCAAATTTGTTACCAAATTACCAGAAGAAGTTGAGGCCAAAGAAACTGAAAATAGAAAGAATGTTAAGAAATTGCAACTACCATTTAACAATGCAAAGTTAAATGATAGTTATCTTTCAGAAACACCAAAAGTTCTTTCAAACGACTATTTTGCTAGTTATTCTGTTTCTGAGATGAAGGCAAAACCTGCAAGTGCTAAGGTTTATGTTCCTCCACTCATTCTTGAAAGCAAAATAATTGAGCTTGAAAATGTTTTATCTAATGAAAAACTTTTGGTTGATATTCAACAAAGTGTATTTTCTACAGTATTAAAGAACACGGTTTTTCAATCTACATCTACAAAGTGTTCTAAAGTTTCTAAGGCACCTCAAACTTCGTCTGATAATTTTGATGACTTATTTGAGTCTGCAAATGACTTTCTTAATTCTGATGATGGGTGCATAGAAGAAATTGATATTTTTGACTTCAATGCTACCAAGTGGTTTTAATATTGGTGAATCATCAGCTAAGGTTGGTGAATTAGTTTCTGTAACTGCTGATTACTATGCTCAAGGTAAGAAACATAAGAAACAACGATTACAGAAACAGAAATACACTAGTACACAAAAGAAAAATCAATCTCAGAAATCTGCTTTTCCTAATAAATCTAAATTTTTTGTTTCAGATATAAGCAAGAAAAGGTCGAACGCTCGAACCGAATGGCGACCAAAAAGGAAGGATGATGAGATAGTTAAATCAATTTCTGATAACTCTTGTAATAGATCAGTTAGTAGTGATAATGATGTAGTTGGTCAACTTGTTTCACATAAACAAAACCTTGTAACTTCTTACAAGCGATATTCAATAAAGCAATTGATTCAATTATCTCCTATTACTACTAAATCTTATCATTATCGGAAAAACGATTTTGCTTATTCTCATAATTCTTCTGATTGGTTTGGATCTTATCATGTTTATTCTTCAAGAACAAATATTTTTAAAGGTTTTCAAAAGAACAGAGGGTCCATTTTCAAATGGATACCAAAATCTTTTACTAATCTGTTAGGACCCGTTTTTAAATGGGTACCTAAATCTATTGTTTTCTGATTTCTCTTGCAGACCCGGCATATGTGGTACTTGGACAGTGGATGTTCCAAGCATATGACTGGGCAAAAAGCTTTATTGTCTAATTATACAGAGAAACTCAGTGGAAATGTCAGATTTGGAAACGATCAACTTTCACCAATCTTAGGATATGGTGACATCATTCAAGACAACATAACGATCAGTAAGGTGAGTTATGTCGAAGGCTTAGGGCACAACCTGTTTAGCATTGGTCAATTATGCGATAAAGGGTTAGAGGTCAACTTCAAATCTAAGAGTTGATCGGTTCGTACTGAAGACGGCACATAACTCTTAGGTGGACATCGCAAGACAAACCTCTATACCATCAACCTGTCCAAAGTTCAGATTAACAATCAAGTTTGCTTAATGACAAAAGCTTCAATGCAACAAAGTTGGCTCTGGCACAGACGTTTATTGCACCTGAACTTTCGTTATATCAACAAGCTGGTTAGTGGGAAATTGGTAAAAGGACTTCCTGAGCTGAAATACAAAAAAGAACACTTATGCACAGCTTGTGAAAAGGGTAAGATGAAGAGAGTCGCACATAAACCGAAGCCTGAACCAAGCACCAGTTTTCCACTTGAGTTGTTACATATGGATCTCTGCGGTCCAATGAGAACACAAAGCTTAGGAGGAAAGAAATACGTATTGGTTATTGTGGACGATTATTCAAGATACACGTGGGTCAAATTTCTTCGATCAAAAGATGAGACGCCCGAAGTTTTCATTACTTTCTTAAAGACGACCCAGGTGAATATGCAGAGACAAGTCAAGTTTCTTCGAACTGACAACGGCACAGAGTTCAAAAACAAAACCGTTGAAGAATATCTCGAATCGGTCGGGATATCACATCAATACTCTGCTGCTCGTACGCCTGAACAAAATGGAGTAGTTGAAAGGCGAAATCGGACGCTAGTCGAGGCCGCTCATACTATGCTTAGCCAATCCGATCTACCTCTATTTTTGTGGGCAGAAGTTGTGTCGACTGCATGTCATACTCAAAATCGGTCCATGATACACCGCCATTTTCAAAAGATTCCATATGAGCTGATCAACAACAGAACACCGACAATCAAGTATTTTCACGTATTTGGGTGTAAGTGTTTCGTACTTAATGACAGGGAGAGTCTGAATAAATTCAGTGCTAAGGCAGACGAGGGTATCTTCATTGGTTATTCTTCAGCATCAGCAGCATATCGTGTTTATCTGAAGAAGTCAAAGACAGTTGTCGAGAGCGTGAATGTAACATTCGATGAAGAGATGGCTTCTGAACAACTCAATTCAAAACCCGTGATCACTGGAGTATTAGCTTCTGGGCAGATCAGTCCAGAACCTGCTTATACAGCCAATAATTCGAATAACGCTTCTACTTCTATTTCACATTTAACTGATTTAGATTTGTTATTTGAATTCTTTTATGATGAGTTTCTAGGATCTAATATACCTAAATCTGTTGTGACTGACAGGTCTGAAGACATAAGTTGCAATCATCCAGTCACTTCAGATGTCATAACTGAACAAGAATCCCCCGTTCAGTCAGAATCTCACATTCCAACAATTACTCCTACAGTTGAAGATGTATAAGTAACTGTTGATCCAGAAGTAACTGTTTCAGTTGGGTGTCATACATTATCTACTCAACAGCCAGAGTCTGCTGTTCCAACTTATGCTTCTGCACCTGAAACTTCAACTGCAAACCCTCCTCCTGTTAATCAAACTGAAGAGTCTGATAGTGGATTTCAAGATGATGATCATGTTCAATCAGTATCTACTCCACTCCCTCATGAGCATCGCTTGACCAAAGAGCATCCATTACACCAAGTAATTGGAGATCTCAACAAGCCTGTACAAACTAGGTCAGCGACTCTTAATCAATGTATGCATGACTCATTCCTCAGTAAGATAGAGCCCACGCGAGTATCAGAGGCTCTTGCTGATTCGGACTGGGTATCTGCTATGCAAGAAGAGATCAATCAGTTTGAAGCCCTAAAGGTTTGGAGATTAGTTCCAAAACCAGAAGGTAAAACCGTGATAGGAACTAAATGGGTATTCAAGAATAAAAAGGATGAAGATGGTATCGTCATAAGAAACAAAGCTAGACTTGTTGCCAAAGGTTACCGGCAAGAGGAAGGCATAGACTACGATGAGACGTATGCTTCAGTAGCGCGTATAGAAGTAATTCGCATGTTTCTAGCCTACGCAGCTCATAAGAATTTCACAGTATTTCAGATGGATGTGAAAACAGCCTTTCTGAATGGCATTCTTAAAGAGGAAGTGTACGTGTCTCAACCAGAAGGGTTTATCAATCCAGATAAGCCAGATCATGTCTACATCTTGGATAAAGCCCTGTACGGTTTAAAACAAGCCCCTCGAGCATGGTATGACGTTTTATCTAAATTTTTGGTCAAGTCCGGTTTTTCTAAAGGTAAGGTTGATACCACTTTGTTCATCAAAAAGGAAAAAGCCGATATCATCCTTATTCAAATATATGTTGATGATATAATATTTGGCTCTACTAATCCTAAATTTTGCAAAAACTTTTCTAACCTCATGGTGTCACGTTTTCAAATGAGTATGATGGGAGAGATAAATTTCTTTCTCGGATTACAAGTAAAACAGTTTTCAACGGGGATTTTCATTAACCAATCTAAGTACATTTTGGATATTCTTCGGAAGTTTAAAATGGAAAATTGTAAACCAATTGGAACCCCGATGGCACCAGGTACTAAAATTAACACTGATCCTTCGGGTAAAAGTGTTGATGTTAGGACTTATAGAGGTATGATAGGATCGTTAATGTATCTTACATCTAGTAGACCAGATATTATGTTTTCAACATGTTTATGTTCTAGATATCAGGCTGCTCCTAAAGAATCCCATTTGGCTGCTGTCAAAATGATTTTTAGATATCTGAAGGGGACTGCAGATCTTGGTCTGTGGTATCCTAAGGATACTGGTTTTCAACTGACTGCTTATTCAGATGCAGATCATGCAGGTTGCATGTTGGACAGAAAGAGTACTTTTGCTCACGCTCAATTTCTTGGAGACAAGCTCGTTAGCTGGGCATCAAAGAAACAATTATGCGTTTCCACATCGACTGCTGAAGCAGAGTATGTAGCTGCTACCAGTTGCTGCTCTCAAGTCCTGTAGATGCGAACACAGCTAAAAGACTATGGATTCAAGTTCGACAAAATACCTATATATTGTGACTCGAAGAGTGCAATCGCAATATCTGCTAATCCTGTCCAACATACGAAAACCAAACACATTGATGTCAGGTATCATTTTATTAAAGATAATGTAGAAAAAGGAACAATTGGACTTTATTTTGTAAAAACAGATTATCAACTTGCAGATTTATTTACCAAACCCTTAGATGAAAAGAGATTTAATTCTCTTGTTTCTAAGCTTGGTATGTTAAATCTTAAGACGTAATCGGTTGTTACCTGATAAAGTTACATATTGTTATTTTTCACCATTTTTCTTTATTATTATGTTTTAAGGATATCTGCACTTTAAATTATTTGCTCATGTTCTCAGGGGGAGTAAGAGAAGATTAAAGATGAATCATTATTCTTTTGAGGGGGAGCATATCTAATTTATGCATTTTTCTTAATTGACAAAATTTTTGTAATGCATGATTTTAGGGGGAGCTTATATGTTATACCAAAAGGAGTAAGACTATGATTTTTGATTATTTCAAATCAGAACTCGTACTTTAATCGTTTTACTGCTTTATGTCTTTAATTTTGAATAAATTTTTGTGAATAAAGTTGCTTTGACATGACTTTGAGACTTATGCAGAATGAGAGAAGCTGACAAGATCATATCTTTATGACTTCAGCTTGACTTCATGAGATTTAAGATTGTGCGAAACGGTCAATTTCTTATCTTAATCTCAAATGTATCTGAAAGAAGGACAACTTTCAGATATAGAAAACATGTTCTGAAATGTTCAAACCACTTTTCGATTCTTAAACATATTTTATAATTTGGAAGTGTGATTTTAAATGTTTTCATTTTTATTTGTGCTTCAAAGTTTACAAACCGTGTGTTTCCAAAGATATATACTTGCGTATTGTCTTTTCATATACTTTCAAGTATTTCCACACACTGGTTTGATTTCTTGTTCAAATAGTTCTTACCATGTCTTATATTGAAACTTATTTTCGATGGTAAGCCACTTCGCTTGTACTTTAAAGAATTTTGAGAGATATTTCATTTCGAAACGTCATTTCAAGAATGTCTATATTTTGTTTCGTATGGACAATATCCGTTGTTTTTTACCTTAAAGCTTTGGTTGTTATATCATTCATTTCTGATCATTTTAATACAATGTCAGATTTTCAAACAAGTTTCTTGTATTCATTTCATTCTTTCAATATACTTGTTTGAAAATACTTCAATGTTTTAAAATTCTCATATCTTCATGATTATATTTCGGAGCATATTTACATCTGACATTTGTATATAAGCTTTAACTACTATAGTTAAACCATTTGAGCAACACATGCTTTCATAGGATTACATGGGTTCTTTGTGCTAGGACTTAAATGAACTTCTATGGAATCACGTTAACCAGTGATTTCTACCCAAGAAGTTAATCCATAGAGATTGAGTGTGAGGAGTCAAAAAGAAATGAGTGTGGGTGTGATGAGGTAAAATGGAAAAGAGAGTTTGGTTAGTTGTGAGCTTATTGATAAAAAGAAAGAGGGTGTGCGATCAGAGTAAAAGAATATCAAACTCTGTACTAACTTCTTTCTGAGCCGGGCAGCCACATTACTAATGATTCACAATTCTTTCGTGAACATTATTGAAACAGGCAAATAGCCCATGCCAACTCTTGCTAAAACCCCACCAGCCACTCATTTTCTTCTCAAAAAGGAAAATGTTTCACATTTTCAAGGGGACGCAGCACATAATCTATCTAATTTTCATTTGGAAAATCTGGATATTGAAAAAGAAGGAAGTTTGCCCCACCTTCGCACTTCAATCATGCACATTGAGTCTGTGTTTATCTACTGTTGTCTCAGTGGTATACAAAATGTTGAGCCTTTATAAGCAATTATTCGTGCTTAATTCTTTCTACACATGCACGAACACACAAAGAATTTGTTTCTTTGTCATAACATTCATAGAAATTGCCTTTATGGTGTTTCGATGATTGGATGGAAGCCTTGGGGGAGTGAACATCAAAAAGCTCCTTTATATTGTGTATTCATTACACACAGTGACTTTGTGTTACTGACAGGCATTTTAACTGATTCATTTGTTGATTCAGGAGTTACATTCCTATTTTGTCTGGATTTGCAAAGATCTAGATGAATACTTGGTTATGGATCACAAAATCAGTGGCTCAGTTTGACAGTTCAGAATGGTCAAAGACATTTCTTGGAAGAAAAGTTTTGATGATATAGATGCTCAAATCATGAAAAAGGGGGAGATGGTATCAAGAAATGATAAAGTTTTGAGAGTGATTTTCAGAAATGTCTAAGTCAGAAAAGTTCAAAGTAAAGATTTGAAGATTTGAAGAAGATCAAAGAATTTATGAAGATTTGAGGAAATTTTCTTTAAAGATTATCTGCTAAAGCAATTCGAGCTGATTCTGAAGATAATTTCTTTCCAAAGTCTGAAAGTATGTTGTGAAAGTTTTGAGGAGATTGTTAATCATTTGAAGACGGTTTTGGAAAGAATACCGTAAAAGAAAAGGGGGAGATTGTACTGACAAAGCTTAAAGTGAAGACTGAATTGCTAGATCTTTCAACAGTGATCTTGAATCCAAAGGGGGAGATTGTTAGAGCATAAATATGTTGGATACAAGATCAAGAAGACAAAAAGTCAAAAAGTCAAAATTCAAGAAGTCAAAGTTAAGAAAGTCAACTCTCAAGTGAAAGTCAAAGTCTATTTGTAATAAAAGTCAAAGTCAACATTTGTATTTTGTTTTTAGTTTCTTTGTAATTCTTGTAGGTATAAATAGCTTTGTATTTCTATTTTTAGTTGTAGTATTCAGTTGTACGTTTTTCTAGAGAGAGATTTATAGAGAGAGAGTTCTAGAGAGAGAAAGTTTGTAATCTTGAGATTTGGAGTTTGAATCAAACAGGTATTTTGATTGAATCTTGTTTGTTGATTTGTTTGTGATTAGAAACTAGAAAAACAGGGAATAACATAAATATCAAATGTAACAAACGGATCTCTTAACTTACAAGCTGAGTATACTGGACCTGTGTAACAAACGGAGAGCCGCCAACACTCTGACCACTAAGCCCCGTGTATGCTGCCCCTGTACCCTGCAAAATAACATTGAGGTTGTTCAGTTTCTATTCTGAATATAAAAATCAAATTACCCACCAAATTAAATAACTTACATGTGCCATTTGGTGGGGCGGTGTAACGAACGACGAAGATCCTAATAAGTCATCAAAGAAACCTGATGAACTCTGCACATTAATCTAAGTCATTGTTTTTATGTCTTATTGAAAACAAATAAAAATGATGTCATATGAGGATTGAAATAACTAACATTATCCGTGTATTGGGAAGGGCCTCCGGAGATCGAAGATCCAAACCCATGCGGTTCATCGGCGCGTTGGGAAGGTTGTCCACCCTGCTGCTGGGCTGGAATCTGTCATCAAGCATATTAAACCACATAAAGGTTCAAAAGATAACAATTAAAACCAAAATACTTACCTGAAAAGAGCTAAACTGGCTAGTAAGCCTCTTCACCTCGGCAAGGCGTCTCTCAAGAGCTTCATGCTCTGTGTGATGAGATGTCTGATACTCATAGTAATCATCCTTAAACCTCATAATCTCAGCTCACCGGTCAGCATAGGGGTCAACATGTGGACTATGTTGATGGTGGCCTGATGAACTATGCTCACGGTGAAAGGGTGGACTATGCGCAACATGAAATGGTGGCTCCTCGTAAGAGGTGGCCTCATGTGCCCTGCTGACGCATGCGTGTGACGGGGGGTCTGTGTCATGATCAGGCTGGTGTCTCCCTCTGACTCGAAACCTACGTCTATACAAACAATTAACAACATTATTATAAATATCAGATAATCTAGAATGACTTCTCTTTATAAAAAAAATTATAAATATCGGATAACTTAGAATGACTTCTCATCCTAGTCAATATCCTGCATAACTCTCGACCTCTTTCGTCGGTCGACGCCCCTCCAAACTACTAAACCAACGATGGCTCTGAATGTACCATTCATGGCTCTCCTCAAACGGCGTAGGAATAAGGCTCTGACGTGGGGCCCACTCCTCCTAATATATTGAAAAATAATCATGTTAGAAATCCACACGAGGGCCTCATCTATAACAATTTTTTTTTGTTTTAGTCAATGTAACTTACCGTTGACACATCCATGAGAGCATAGGCATGCTGGCTAACAATAATTGTCGAAGACCTATCCCAACGAACCCCACGTGGCATCCTGGTAGTTTTATAGTAATCATTGTATTTATAGGCTTGATCAAATACTGGGTTTAGAGTCTAATACTGTGTTGTATTGACCAAGGGTATTTAAGTCCCTTTGGTCCTTGTTCTTTGTAACACTTTCACGCCATTCTATTAGAAATATACTTTGCGCTTATTGCTCTCTCTCTCTACTTTCTCTCTCTAGGATTTAGTGATTCTTGGACTCACAGTATATAATACGTGTTGGCCATAGGAAAGGTCTCTAAAATCCATATCTGTGAATAAGAATACCAAGATAGTAGTAAATATTTTGTAGAAATAGGGAATTCGTGTAGATTGTAAAAATATTAATTTGATATCAACTAACTAACCTTGAATGCAAATAAAAAACCAGATAACGACATCCTCTGCCCATGGTTCGGCCGTCTCCGGATCGCTCCATTCATCTGCTTGAAGGTGGTCGCCCAGATATTGGATCCCCAAGGAAACCGATTAAACACGCTCATATCATCAATGGCCCGAAGTAGAGTGTGGGAAGATGCTGGGAAAACTGATGGCTGAGGAAGAACATCTCAACCATCATCATCAGACAAATACGGACGACATAATCGTCATCGATATGGGCCTGCCCCTCGCCATCAGTGCCGATAAGATTGAATACATTCTGGATGTTCCGCACCGTTAACTGGACTCGTGGGAACACCCGTTTAACAAAACCATCAGCCCTATTCTTACGCATCTTCGATTCCGGTCCGAAACGAAGTGTTGTGATAAGACAGAACTCCTCACGGCCGAACCGAAGCACGTGGCCACCAACCTGGAAAAACATCTCGTCATGCCGTATATTTTCCGGGAAGACCTGGGTCTGTAAGAATAGATGGAGCAAGATAGGGTCGACATATGTATCGGTCAAATCCAACCAATGACCGAAACATGTCTCCCTGAATAACGCTAATCGCCTGGAGTTCAATTTTTGGCGAATCAACTCCACCATCGTCATCTTACTCTTCAAATTCAACTTTGCAATGTAGAAATTTATTCCCTACATTGTAATGATATAATACTTATGTAAAGGGACCTAAAGTGTCAGTTTCTAATTTAAAGACGCCTAAAGTTAAGGTACCTAAAGTGTTAATTACTAAAGTTAACGAACCTAAAATGTCATTTTCTAAAGTTAAGGGACCAAAAGGGTTAATTTCTAAAGTTAAGGGACCTAAAGTGTCAGTTTATAAAGTTAAGGGACCTAAAGTGTTAATTTCAAAAGTTAGGGGACCAAAGTGTAAATTTCTAAAGTTAAGGGACCTAAAGTGTTAATTTCTAATTTAAAGACGCCTAAAGTGTCAGTTTCTAATTTAAAGACGCCTAAAGTGTTAATTTCTAAAGTTAAGGGACCTAAAGTGTCAGTTTCTAAAGTTAAGGAACCTAAAGTGTTAATTTCAAAAGTTAAGGGGCCTAAAGTGTTAATTTCAAAAGTTAAGGGACCTAAAGTGTCAGTTTCTAAAGTTAAGGAAGGTAAAGTGTTAATTTCAAAAGTTAAAGGACCTAAAGTGTTAATTTCAAAAGTTAAGGGACCTAAAGTGTTGATTTCTAAAGTCAAGGGACCTAAAGTGTCAGTTTCTAAAGTTAAGGGACTTAAAGTGTTAATTTCAAAAGTTAAGGGACCTAAAGTGTAAATTTCTAAAGTCAAGACACCTAAATTGTAATTTTCTAAAGTAAAGGGACATAAAATGTTAATTTCTAAAGTTAAGGGACCTAAATTGTTAATTTCAAAAGTTAAGGAACCGAAATTGTCAGTTTCTAAAGTTAAGGGACCTAAAGTGTCAGTTTCTAAAGTTCAAGGACCTAAAATGTTAATTTCTAAATTCAAGGCACCTTAATTGTAATTTTCTAAAGTAAAGGAATTTTAAATGTTAATTTCTAAAGTAAATGCACCTTTAGTGTCAATTTCTAAAGTAAAGGAATTTTGGGTATTTACAAGTTCTATAATGTGGGTAAAAAAAAGTTCAAAACATTAAATTTAAAACTATGTTACAAGAACTAAAAAATTAAATATAGATCAATTTCAAACGATAGTTATTTTTTTAACAAAATTAATATAACATGATAACTACAACCATTTAATCTAATATTAATCTTATTGTGTTTTATTTTGTGTAATTTACGATGACACTAAAATTATAATCCAAAATATAAAATGATAATATACAAAAAATTATAATCCAAAATATAAAATGGTAATATACTTCTCTATACAACATACATAACTACAAAATCGATCAACTAAACTGAAAAAGACATGTACGCAAATGGCGTTCAGCCCCTTTTGCGCACCGGTGGAACCCACTTACGGTGGGCCCGCCGCTGCTCCGTGTTAAACGGCCAAAATATCGAGGGGTGCGCAAGAGAGTAGAAGAGTTAGAGGAAAGTCACTAACCTCAGCCATTGTGTTCCCAAATCGATTAAAAAATTGGGAAAGCTTGGTGTGGTGGGGTGCACAATCGACAAAGCTCCGGCGGTGGTGGTGGTCCTTCAATCTCTTGCGCCGATCGAGTAATTAAAAAAGGTAGGTGGGGCTCTATTGCGTCGTTCGAGTATAAAAGAAGTCAGATACATAATGGTGTGGGAGGGTGCAATTGCGTATGGGCGCAATTGCGCTTCACTACGTCATTGCATACCTGGGCTCTATTGGGCAAGTTGGGCTAAATTTCAAAATTAGGGAGAGAGATGGTTAATAGGTGAATCCCTTCTTGTTGTTTGACCATTTAGGTCAGTTTCCCTTAATTAAATTCATTACCTTCTTCTCACGAGTATAAACTTGTATACCTAAACCGTCTGTGTGGATGACGTTCACAATTGTGAATGAATCTAATCCACTTTTGACATTCCCGAAAGAAAGAAACAATCTAACGGATAATAACCCACCAAAATTTACAATGGAATCAGTAATCACGTATCCTCACTCTCTTTCTTGCTTGCATCCGATTTCTGCTTTTACCAAACCGAAGCTTGGAAGGCTCAGTTTTCCTGTAAAAGGTACTGTTTCCTCTTTACTTCATAACCCTAATTATACATGTTCTTTGAAATTGAGACCCAGATCTCTGATTTTGACACAAATCTTTGCTGGTATTTTTTCTAATTTGATTCAGATAATGATATCGGAATAATTTATGCTAACATTCAATGACCTCATGGTTGGTTGAATATAGCTGTTTGTAAGTTGAAATTGAATCTAAGTGGTTTTTGTATGCTTGATTGTAGCTTCGTAGTTGAAATTGGAGAAGAATACCTCATGTTTCACAACTCACCATACTGGTTAGAATTTTCACATCTGTGTTTCCACTTTCCAATACCCTGAAAAAAGCTAACCACAAGGGTTGTGGGGTAATGGTTGAGACCTAGGGGGTTGTGGTGTGGACGCTGGTTTATCAGGACTGATCTTACTATGGCAATTTGCCAGGATTAGTCTAGGCATAGCCTGAGACACCCTTCTAAGAAAACCCTAAAAAAGTTAAAAGGGATTCGTGGTCTTGAATGTTAAAATAAGTTCATAGAATGTGCCCAATTTTTTAATCGATTCGAATCTTTTTCCCCTGAAATATGGTGATTAAGGGTTTATTTGTTAAATTTATTTGATTGAGGTAGAATGGAGGCTTCAAATTGATTTAGGGTTTACTTGATTGGACAAAGTTGTTTGGTTTTGAGATGAATGATGGAGAAAGGAAGATGATTATGATGAACAAGAAGATGAAGACGTTTTTTCTGTTAGATTTATGGCTTTTGATTCTTTCTTTTTGTGCTTTTGTTGTTAATCTTGAAGATGAGGGAAAAGGTATTGTTGTCTTTTGAGAATATAATGTTTTTTTGCTTTGAAAATGAAAGAATCAAGGATATGTTTGCCCTTTTACTGCAAGTTTTAGCCGGAAGTTGGGTGGTTTTGACATATACGTATATTGTATGGTCAAAAATAATGTTGGGAGTCTTTAGGTCATTTATTAAGAATGGCATGGCCTAATGATGCATTATCCCATAAGATATAATACATTATTTTATTTGGCTTGCCCATGACTAGGACCACCAATGAGCCATATTGGGCCATTTGTGCTTGAATCTATCAAAAGAACTCCTATGGGACACACCGATATACACTAACCAAGAAAGTTGGATTAGAGGCACAAAGAGTTCAAGGATGCTACTGACTCCTGTGCGGTTCGAAGAGTGTTTAGAAAGTTGAGAAATATAAATTAGTTAAAATAGAAGCCAATAAAGATGGATTTACTGAGTCAGTTTGGTTTTGTTTTAAAAGCCAAGAAAGTTGTATGAGTAACTAGAGTTGAAGCATATGGTGAGTTGTACAAGAAATTGGGAAGAAAAGAAGAGGGGGGATGAGATTTATACAAGATTGAATAAGATAAAAGAAATGAAATCTAACGGCCTAAGTTACATAGAACAACATAGCGGTTATTGTGCTAAGTTGTTGAATGATATTTATGAGGATGGTAACAATAGGATAATAGTGAGATGGACCAAAATAGCAACAAACATTAGATATTTGTATGTGATTATAAAGTCTCATTGGAACTAAAAAGCAAGTTTTAGACGATGGTTTTGTAAGGACTATTCCCAGACCCTACCTCTCTATGGGATTTATTTGGTTTTGTTTGTTTTATTCTGCATGGCCTATTATGATTGATGGGACATAACTTATTTGGATAACTGTGGGTGTTCAGGCCGGCTTGAGCACACCTCTACTAATCCCACGGGGCCCTGAAGCTAATAGTCAGGCAACCGTCCCCATGAAAAGACTCTAATTGGTGACAACTGTGGAGCAAATCCAATGTTTTACCGGTTGCGCTACCCCAAGGGTTAACAACACATAATTTTGGTGCACTAGAAAGCACAAAACGCGTATAGCTAAAGCTTCGGTGGATGTGTGGCAGAGATTGGGGAATTGGATTAGGAACAATGACATGTGAGAAGGTAAGGATAACACGAGTTGTGTAGCGACTAAAAACTAAGGTGAGGATGACCAAGAACCTATCCTCACCTAGTAAGGTGAGGGTGGTATGTGTTGGTAAATGGCCCGTTACAAAATGTCGTATAATAGGAAATTGTTGTGGTAGGTTTGCGAGAAGAAGAAAGTCCAACAATATATGTGAATGTGGTTAAATATACGCACGGTGTTGTAGCTACGAGTGTTAAAGGAGTTGATCGTGAGGCATAGTTGCACATTGTTCTTGAGAAGTTTAAAAATCCTTCTCATTTTTAACCTGACCCCCCCCCCCTCCCCCCCAATTTGACACAAAAAATTCAAATGATATCACTTATCACTGAGAAAACAATCTTTTGATGCAGCTTGTTAAATTTGGCAGAAACTGCAGATGGATCTTTCTTGTTTACACACCACAGCAGCCTCCAACTTTCTATTTCAAACGTTAGAGCTGATGGCAACAGAAGAAGAAGGCCTGCCCAAAGAAATTCGGAGAGTGGAAGATCAATAAATGGGGACGATAACAAGACACCTCAATCATCAGAAGGTACAACGCATAATAAAGACGAGATACTTGCTCTTTTTAGAAGAATACAGTCTTCGATATCAGGAGAAACTGCTTCCAAGGGGAGAACCAACAACCCGTCTGCTGAATCGGTGTTAGAAGTTCTTCGTCAATCACGGAAACCCGTTAAAGGTAACGCGATATACCATAAACTATCTGAATAAAAATCACCCGTCCCAAAATCCTATGTCCCATCCCTGTGCACGAATCAAAATAAGACACGTCATTAGAGATAGAATATAAATAATGTATATTAAATAAAATAATGATGTGTCTTATTTTGGTTGGAGGGAGAGGGAGGAGATATGGGATTTTGAGGCAAGTGATTTCTATTCTAAGTATTTTAATAATGCTCCATTGTTTCGAATAATATTTGGCATAAACTCGTAAATCCCAACATGTCCGTGGATGATGGTCGTTTTTTGTGACCCGAACCCATTGCTTTTAGTTAGGGCATATCCAACCCAACACCAAATCCTATGTTTTGCACGGACCGGCACATCTGTTCACTCCAACCCAACATCAATTGTTATGCCGTTTTGTTGTTGGTGAATAGTAACAGCAAATTTGGTGTTTTACTATTCTTTTACACAAGTTTGGTGTTGAACTATTTTTAAATAGGATGGGCGTTCAAGTCGGGTATTTATGTATTTTAGTTTATTTGATTGTAAACTATATTTTGGTTATAATATTCGTTAATATTATATTATATTATAAATTATATTTATATTAATTTATGTTATTTATTAAATTTCTTTTTTATGTTTCAAAGCTATTTATAGAAGTTCAAATTTTTTTTAATAATTTAAAACAAAATAACATATTTAAAATAAAACACACATAGCAATACAAGGACATAAAAAGATAGATAATCGGAAAAGAAATTTAATAATACATAGTAATAAACAACTAATGAATATAAGGTTACTACGAGGATTGGGTTCGGGTGAAAATGACTCTTATGGTGACAAGAGTAAGGGGATGTTTGGTTCACCGAATGGAATTTGATAGAATTGGAATCCATCGAAGGAATTTGACTTTGAAGGAATTGGAATGAAATTTGATGAAATTTGACCACGCGTTTGGTTGGTAGGAATTCAATTCCCTCACTTGAGGCCAGGAATGATGAATACTATAAATTGTGGAATTCAATGAAATTGGAAGGATTCAATCGCTTTCATTCCGTGAACCAAACATGGGCTTGGAATTTGGTCAATGGAATTGTCCATTTCAATTCCTTCCAATTTCATGAACCAAACAGCCCCTAAGAATGAATCTCCACCCTTGGATCAATCCTGATTGAAGATCAACACATGTGAGATGCACCGGATCAATTCCCCGTATCAAGTGTAATTCATGGGGTGGGGTGATATTAAAAGTGATCAAGGGTCCAGATCCCTTCTTACGGCCCTCATCTTATCTCCTATTCTCACACGATCCTTCGTCTACTATTAAAAATCTATATAAATTATGAATAAAGAAAATACTTTTATTATTCTATTTAGTGTTAAAATTGGTGTAATGGGTTGGAGATGAATTATTGTTTACACCATCTTGATGCAAGAAATGGTGCAAACGATTGGAGATGGTCTTATAAAAGAATAGTCTTACGTGTCGTTTCGAAGTGCTATTTTGAGTGAACTTCTCCTTCAGGGAAGACTTCAAACAGAGAAGGGAGCATAGCGTTGGGTGAACAGAAAAAAGAACTGAAGAAAGAGGAGAAGATAGATTTTGCATCAGTGGAGGCGAAAACAAGTCGGCCGCCCTCAAACTTTGTAAAGAGGTCACCAATCCCATCTACACTCGTTGAAGAAGTACAAGATGAGGTAAAAAGTGCCACAAACGGAGAGGAGTTGGAGACGATGAAACTTGTTGCACTCAAAGAATTAGCAAGATCTAGAGGAATCAAAGGCTACTCGAAACTGAAGAAAGGCGAGCTCATCGAGTTGCTAAAGACAACATGACGTGGAGTTATTTCGTTTTATTTAATTTTCTGGTTCTGTTTTGCTGGCTTGGTTTTTTTGATAGGGTTACATTTGTGTTCAGTTTTTAGCATTCGGATTTGCCATGTTATCTGCTTTCCAAAATGAAAAGAGACGGTTCGACTTGTGCAAGCGGTATTTTCTGCATATCAACTTATATTTTTTTAGCATTAAACGAATACAAATCACATGTCTCAAACTCCATGTTCCTGTCCTGGAGACATGTGAGGCTCACCCACCAATTACTTATGCTATCGAACACCATCTGACTCATGAAAAAAATCACATGTTGTGCGTTTATCCATAACTGTTGGTTGGGTGGTTGCCACTGAACCACCTAACCGTTGTTGCCCTTAGGGCCAGCTCACAACATATAGGAGTTCGGGTTGTGGGTTTAATCCAAGTCCAGCCATAGCAAGTACCGAACCTGGATGTTGCGGAATCGGGTCATGAGAAATCACAGTAAAGACTGGGATTTTCTTGAGTAATATTTCAACTTTAATATGTCTAGGTTGCACGAAGTTTGCTTGAGGATAATCTTAAATTCTTAATTCACTTTCAATTTTGGCAGAAATTGAGAGCTAGAATGAATGGACAATAAAGTTAGATGTGTGTTTTATTTTAAATATGTTACAAAATGGGAATTGCACAAAAAAGTTTGATGTGCTGCAGCAGTATTACAAATCAAGCAACATATGTGATGTATGGTATGTGGTTGATGTTTTGCTTTGGTGATGATTGGTACAATGGTATCCAAGGATGTTAAGAGTTCAAGTATTCCTTTAAGTGTGTATGAGTATTTGCCATATATATATATATATATAGAGAGAGAGAGAGAGGGGTGGGTTATTATACAACCTTTTACATGGTGCAACCCCTTTATCTATCACACATTTTACTTTTACCTTTTTTTAATTACATAAAATATGTAGTGGATAGAGGGGTTGCACCATATAAATGGGTTGAATTTGAACCACACCCTATATATATATATATATATCAACAAACCCTTCATCTGAATTGTAAATTCAATCTTCAACCAAAACGGGTGTGATACTACTGTTTAGTTGACGTTGGCTCATATAAAAGCACATCATTTGAATAATTTATGTTAACTAAATATTTGAAAAAAACCCTCTATTTTTATTAATGTAATGAAATGTATTAACAATTTGTTCTAATTGTACTTCATATTATACAAGAATTAATTAATTTTTCAACGTGATTTTTTTAATATTTTACCTCTTACTTTTAACTGATCAATTACATATTATCAAATATAACTATTAGTTAAGAGCTAACTTATTGGTTTAACTAACAACTAACTTGTCAGTTAAAAACAAAACATAAATTTACTAGTCGTTTTTTTATCAAACATGTTAACATAAATGAGTCGCACATTCTAAAGCGGATAACGTAGTATTGGTTCTTGAATAAATAGAGCACATAAATCGGAAAAAATATATTTGGTTCTCTAACCTCATTCTTGAAATATTTGACTGTTGAACATTTTAGACTCCATAGAGGTTAGACCTGGCAAAAACTGACACGACACGCTAACCCGACAAGAACTCGACACGAAATCAACGGGTTTGGGTAATACATTTCAACCCGTTTAAGTAAACGGGTTCACACGACACGAAAATTAAACAGGTAAGGTCAGGGTCAACATTTTCAACTCGAAAATGACCCGAGTAACCCGTTTATATATATATATATATATATATATATATATATTATAAGTTTTCTTTTTAATGCTTTGATTTTTAATGTTTTATAGAATTTATAAGTTTGAACTATAAAATTTGGATTTATAATGCTTTAATTTGAGTTTTGTATTTGTATTTCTTTTGTGAATTTTCGATTTTTAAATTTCAGTTTTATAAATGTTAAATGGGTTAAAAGGGTCGTGTCCGGTTAGGCGGGTCGAGTTAGGGTTGGGATTTTTTGACCCGTTTATTAAACGAGTCAGGTTAGGGTTAGACACTTTCAACCCGTTTAACTTTGAACCCGACACGACACGTTTGCCATTTTACATAATTTAAAATATTTTTCCGACCCATTAGCCTGTAAGTCAATCTGGCACGTTTATCCGGCAAATATGGGCAAGTTATCAAACCCATAGAAACAAGCTTGAGATTGTTAAGTTAGGCCCATTGAACCCATAATTCAATTCAAACCCGCAAATGACCACTTTTAACTTGAATATCTCAACCTGATTCAAACCCATCGGTACTTAACCGGGTTGCTCGTACAACCAAGCTAACAGAAAAAATTTGTTTTAAAAAAAATCCCGATTACAGCAAAAAAGACGGAACCAATCGAATCTCGGTCAGATCCATTAATAGTACAAATCCGTAAGTTAAGTCGAAAAAAGAAGGCTACTTCTATGCTCCAATTTGTTGAGATTTATTGAGGATTACTCCCTCGTATTTCACCTGGAACCACTTCATTGCATCGTCCTTTGTAACTCGATGTTGGATACCAACACGGGCCTTGCACCTGCGGCGACGACCAACACGGTAGCCTGGGCGTTCTAGGACAACAAAGAAGTCCATACCATAGATACCGGTTGAAGGATCATACCTGGCAAAAGGAAAAAATAATTTATACTACATATAAAGGATAAAAAGGTCATTTTGGTAAATTAATCAAGGAAAAACCCAAAATAGGGTAACAAAAAGGTCAAAATGACCACAAAGGGACAAAAAAAGGGTAACAAACATGACCAATGGCAGCATGACACATGGGAGACGAACGTCAAAAAGTAGCTTTTCGGGCCTTTGTACGCGGTTATGGAGACCTGGTTGTGGACTGGTTTGGCCTTCTATAGTTTTTAACTTGTTGGGCCGACCGGTTACGTAACTGTACCCGATCAGTTAGGCCATAACCAGTTATAGGCCCATTTCTACCTGGCAGGTTGGCATGACAGACGTATTTAGTCCAACAAAGGATGGATCAATTTAGATTTATATGGACAAAACTCAACTTCGGGTTTGCTCACCAGTGATCACGAGTCCTCTCAAGATGTGTTTGTTATGCGAACAGGACTAGGCTGGACATAACTAAAACTTGTTGTCCCATGTTTGGCTCAATATTAGACTCGGAGATGACGGGAACTGAGTGGGACAAGAATGGATACCAAATAGGTGGAACAAAAATTAAGATGGAACAAGATTGGTAATTTACTAAACTCGCCATATCAAATTAAAAACCCTAAAATCCTCTACAATTCTTTCACTCGCCTACCTCACTCTCGTTTGTCCAACCTTGTCCGCCTACCAAAGCCACTGGAGGTTTGTTATTAACTCCAGGGCCTGTGGGATTAGTCATAGTGTGCGAGTTGGCTCAGAAACCCACAGTTATCCAAAACATAAATTGAACTCGTACAATACTCAAATAACATATGATTTGTACCGTATTTCCTACCTATCTTTGTGCTAAGTAGCAGCAATAAAAGCTTGCCATGTAAGGGTCTTCCCAATATCATTTTCAATTTTAACAAGCCTAAAAAGAGAATATGCTTGCTTAATAGAAACTACCACCATATACACTTTGGAAAATAAGGCTAGAGACATGGTGTAAAGTAACAGGTTTAGGATGCTCGCTTGTATAGGCCATGATGCATTTTAAGTTTTTTTTTTTTTTTTGTCTGATTGAGAAGAAAACTCCATCTCCCAGACAAACATAGAGACATACATGGTCACTCTTCATCCATCCACCAAAATAGACATTTAGTTTTGTGCAATAGGATAAAAGAAACTCTTTCTCATGGTAGAGGGAGTAAAATTCTTAACTAAGGGGCATAACAACATTATTCAAAGAACCAAGCAACCACAAGAAAGATGCATCCAGTGGCGGAGCCAGGAATTTATACAAGGGGGTGCACCATATAGAATAAAAATAAAAGTTGACATTTTAAAAATGGCAAAAGTATAGATATTATATTGATTATATTCGACATTTACATATTTAACAATGACCTCGACGAGTTTTCATTTTCTGGAACTTATCTATGATATTTTCATTATCAATCTCGGTAAAAAGATCTTTTTCAATATAACCAACCAAGCAATCATTCATCCATTGATCTCCCATTCTATTGCGCAACCTATTTTTCACGATGTTCATAGCTGAAAACATTCTCTCAATGGTCGCGGTCGCATCAGGTAATATCATTGCTAGTTTTATAAGCAAAAACACAAGAGTGAACACTTTATCCCTTTTTGTTTCAACCATTTTCTGTGCAAGATCACCGGTTGTTTTTCTCTTTATTAAATATTTATTCATGACTGTTAAAAATTAAACTAATCAATAAATTAAATAAATGTATATTAACCTACTTGGGTGCTAACTTGTAATTCTGCTACTTAGTAGAAATAAAATAACCTATTTGACTTGAAATATTCCAATTCCCGTTATCACATTTTCCATGGAAATAAAATAACCTATTTAACCTCACTTGTAAATAAACATAGAACACTAGTCTAGCATGCAGTAGCACGAAAATGAAATAAAATTTTGGTGAACTGGTGATTGCACAAAGAATGTATTTCTCACAGTGGTTCTAACATAAATAAGCATTAAAGAGGATGTATTTCTCATAAAAATTCTAACATAAATACATAATCAACAATTCAACGATTTATCACCAGCGCTGGTGGTCTGGCTCCGGCAGAGAGTCACACCAGAGGCGTCTGGCAGAAAGTCACACCAGTGGACTGTGGGGGTGTTTGGGATTGCTTATTTAAACTCCTTATTGACTTAGAGTTTTTCCACTCCGCTAATAAGCTATTTTTAGTGTTCGAGTTGGAAAAAAAAGAAAATGTTTATAGCTTTTCCTCACCGCTAATAAGGAGTTTTTGATAAGTTAAACCATTCTGACTTATCAACTTATTTGAAATAACTTATAACTTTTTTGGTTATTTTACATGTATAAGCAATCTCAAACACCCCTAAATAACAAGTTATTACGTTTTGGTATCACAATAAGCTAATCCAAACCCTTTTTATAAAACTCTTTTTTTATCACCACATAAGTTAATAAATACTTTTATAAAAAAACATAAATTGTTTTAAATAAGCAATCCCAAACACTCCCTGTGAAAAAAGAAAAAGAAAGCGTGCTCTATACAGCGGTTTAGGAGAGCGGGAGCTACAGGATGATAAAAAAAATTAATCTTTAGATGCAGCCTCTCATTTTAAGTTATGGGTCTGGGGCCTTAGTGAAGGTTAGGTGGAGCCCAACACTTAAACATTTGATATTCGGCTAACTATCAATGCATTAAAATGTTTTTTCAAATTATGAGGAGGTGCCAATGCACCTTCTGGTGCTATGGTACCTCCGCCACTGGATGCATCATATAGTAAAACAAAGTCAGGTTACATCACTTACTTGATTCCAAGATCGATGTGCTCCTGAATACCAAATCCAAAGCAGCCGGTGTCACTGAAGTTACGCCTTAACAGCTCATATTCCTTGACCTTCAAGCCACTCTCCAAAAGTTGCATTGCTTTATCTCCCCTAACAGTAACATAGCATGCAATCTTCTCATTACGCCTAATCCCAAATGACCGCACGGTGTACCTTGCTGAACCAATACCCACAAAAGGCATTAAAAACATCAATGTAGTGCTTGTGGACTTGTAATATACATATCCAAGATCATGTCTATGTGATCGTTAATGCCAAACTCCTAAAATTAAGTTGTATAAGAAAATAATTTAATCATGATGGTAGATATCTTGAAACAATCTGAACAAAATTCTATGGTCCACAAAAGATCAATAGATGTAGAGAAACATCAAAATATTAACACTTCCTCGTCCCATAAAAGGTTGAGATGAATTGTAGCCTGTTAAACATAAAATCACAATCCTCAACAAATATGGTTTAATGTTTAACTCTTTGGATTTATGGGACTGTAGAGTTAATAGATCAAGTGGATCACTTTAATAAAATGATGTGAAATTACTTCCTCAAAGCTACAAACCTTGCAATTGTGATACTTGTATTGTAATTCTCCAAACTTAACGGAAATGCATCAATATCTCGTAAAATTAAGGTTTGTCAAAATGAACTCATCAGCTCAACGTGAGCTCTATCCACGAAAGACAGAGTGGTACTTAATTTCCTGATTCAGATTCCACAATAGACATTCCATTCAAACCAGTTAAGGTGGGATCAATATGAACCTTAACAGAAACTATAACCATTTCTTAATTGAAATTTAGCAAGAAAAAATCTAATTAAGAAAAAAATGGAAGTAGAAAAAGTTGTAAAACATATCTTACCCTTCGAAAAAACAGGCGATTGGCCACTCAATTGCTCCAAAACCTAATCAAATTTCCATTAACAGAGTAGAAAAATGAATCAGAGAAAGTTCAGATCAAGAATACATAAATAGAAAACCGAGAACGGTCCGACCTTGGCGGCACGAGTGAGACGATCGCCACTTTCACCGACGGAGATGTTGAGAACAAGTTTTTGAACCTTAATCTCTCTCATTGGATTCGATTGCTTCCTCTCTGAAGCCTACATCACAATTCAGCCAACAAAATCACAAGAAAAAAAAAAGAACAGTTTCTATTGCATCAAGAACGAGATAACGCCGTCCATACCATTGTTACTGCGAGGTACTACGGCGCGAAAATGGGCGGCAGAAAGGGGAGAGTATGGAAGAGGAAAAAGGGTTCTCAATAGGGTTTTGTTCGAGAAAAAGTAATGGCAAAATGACATATATATACCCTCTCACAATGAGGGAAATTTAAAAACTAATTCCGTTGCCGGGACTTGAACCCGGGTCTCTCGGGTGAGAGCCGAGTATCCTAACCAACTAGACTACAACGGATCTTGTTCAACTTGTAGCATGAGATGTCACTAATGTTTACTAGAAATCTTAAGGTAGGACTTGTTTGGCAAATACTAGATGATTTAGTGTGGAATTGTTGTTCCAGATTCTAACTCAATATATCTCACACAATCAATGTAGGAAATGCTCGTTTATTGATTGATCACAAATTACAACATCTCCATAAATCTATATACCTATTTCTTGGATAATTCTCTCAAGTTGTGTGTGTGTGTGTGTGTTTTCAACAGTGTATCTGATCTCAATATGAGCGTGTATATTCTAACTACAAAGACTTTGACCCTTCTATTTATATGGTCAACATGACCAATTAGCCTAAGGTCAACTACATGACTTTACAATACAATTTCAAAGTAAACACTCACACTTTACATATTTACAACTTTAACCATCTTTTAATCTTGAATACAATATAGTTCTAACAATCTCCCCCTTTGGATTCAAGATTAAAAAAAAAATTGACAATAAACTTCAGGTCTTCTTTCATTAAAAAAAACTTCAGCTTTTTAATTTTTATCAGCTTTAAATCTTGAACACTTTGACTTTCTTCACAAAACTTTGAAGTCTTCAAAACTTTAACAGCTTTAACAATCTCCCCCACTTGTTACAACCGTGCAACAAGTTCTCAGAAAAACTTTTTAACACAATAATAGTCTGAACTTGCTTTAACTTGAAGTACAAACATCTTTAGCTTTTCAATTTTGTCTTGACTTTGATCCCTTCTTTGAATCATCTATTTGACAAACTTCTTTCCATTTTGAATAATCAACAATCTGACTTTGAAATCTTGAATTTTCTCCCCCTTTTTGATGAATTGTGAGAATCAGAATTATCAAGACCTTTCAACGTCAGCTTAGTCTTTGAAATATCTCCCCCAAATAACAATGTAAGGATAGTCTTCATGAGAAATACAGATATTCTCCATCTTTTGAAAAATAGACAATCTCCCCCAACTAGAATACGATCTCCATCTAATCTGATATAATCAATCTGCCGTCAATTCATAAGATGTATTCATCCGAATCTTTTCAAATTCAGACAAATTATGATTGGAAAACCTGAATCAACATATGAATCAGTTAATATGTCTGTCAGTAGCACAAAGCCACTGTGTACAACGAATGCACATGGGAAAGGAGCTTTTATGATGTTCACTCCCCCAGGGCTTCCATTCAATCATTGAAAAACCACAAAAGAATTTTCTATGAATGTTATGACAAAAAAACATATTCCTTGTGTGCTCGTGCAAGTGTAGCAATGATTGAAGCATTTAAAGCTTTAACAGGCTCAAAATATGTAAACCGTTGAGACAACAATAGATATTACATAGACTCAATGTGCATGATCGAGGGTCGAAGGTGGGGCAATGTTAGTGCACAAATATGTTGGATCCAAGATCATGGAGATGAAAGTCAAAGTCAATACTCAAGTCAAAGCCTCTTATTGCTTAAGTCAAAGTATTTGTAATAAGTCAAGTCAAAGTCATTATGTTTTCTAGTTTTTTCCTTTGTATTGTACTTTAGTATAAATTGTTTTTGTTCTTTTGTAAATTGTAATAGATAGGTAGAACTTAGACGTGTGGACATAGTGAATCTTAGAGAGAGAAATATTGAGAGAGAGCATTCTGTATACAAATTGTAAACTATGAAATTGAAATCTAATCATATGACGATTTGAGTAGAATTTGTTGTTGTTAATCTTGATTAGAACATTTATTGTGGGACAAACAATTGGTATCGGAGCAGAAGTTCGATTGAAATCATACGAAAATGGATTATTGCACTGTGTTTTTCTAAGTTTTGATCGATTTTGAATTTTGCTTTGTAATTTTGATTTTAATTGATTCTATGGTGTTCGTGTGATGTATTAGACAAGTCTTGTATTGATTTGTAACTCATGTGCACTGTAATTGTTGGTCGATTTTGAGTTTTTGTAAGTTTTTTGTTTTCACGAGTTCGAAGCACTGTATTGAATTCGAAATGTATATGTGAGTGAATTTCATTGAAATTCATTGTTTGTAATAGGATCGTATACTGTTTGTGATCAAATTGGTGGAATTTCAGACTCAGAATCGAAGGAATAATGGGTTTTTGGGTCGAATTGAAGTAATGTCGGCCTGAAATATCAAGAACTCGCATGATGACTATGTTTGCAGAGGATTTCGCATAAATCTAAATTTGTGAAAAAGTTAAGGGAAGAATTCGTATAAGCTTGTGGGCGAATTGTTCAGATTTCGCATACTTCAGTGTACGAGAAGTTGGGAGAATTTATTCCAAGGACATAATTTGCATAGTGCTAGATACGAGAAGTGAAGAATTCGCAAATGCCTGCGTGCGAAAAGTAAGGATTTCGCATAAAGAAGCATACGAATTCCTTAAATTCGCATAGGGTTACATACGAATTCTTAGAATTTCGCATAGAAAGTTGGAAGATTTCCTAAGTCTAGATTTCGTATCTATACGAATTGTTTGAGTTTGAAATAGTTTCTAAGTATAGAATTCGTATATCCTTGTTGTGCGAAAAGTTGCATGCGAAAAGTTGGAAGCTCTAGAATATTCTATGTCTAAAATTCGCATATAGTTGTGTGCGAATTCCTCAGAATTCCTAGAATTCGCATCTCTTTACGTGCGAATTTCGTGGTTGTGTGAATTTATATGGTGTGCGAATTCCTTCTGCGTGCGAATTATGGAAGATCTACGAATTGTGGTGTTGTGCGAATTGTTTAGCTACTGTGGTGTGAGGATTCTTGCCTTAGGAAATTTTTGAAAATTTATTTTCTGAAAATTTTTCTAAGATTTTCTAGTTACTGATTTCTTTCGAACTAACAATCATTTTAAGTTCTTATTTTTACAGTTTATTTGTCAGGATGACTTCTAGGGATGCTCTTGCAATTGGAACCGATGTCAAACCACCAGTTCTGTTCAAAGGATAATACAAACCGTGGAAAGACAGATTTATGGACTTCATTGACAGAAATGAACTTGGTGATTATATCAGAATTTCCTTGAAAGAAGGGCTGATGAAACCTCCAACAAAGATTCATTCTACGGAAGCTCAAGAAGAAGAGGTAGTGAACAAAGAATATCCGATGGATGTAGATGAATATTTTGATGAACAGAAAAAGAGACTCAAAGCTGACAGACTAGCTAGATCTTTTCTACTCCAAGGTATTCCAAATGAGATATATATGAAGATAGACAACTAAAACGCAACAGGAAAACAAATGTAGGATCAACTGGAGAAGATGATGTTAGGATCAAAGATTGGCAATCAGCTGAAGGTTTCAAATTGTCTCAACAACTATAAAGAGTTTAAAGCAAAGGAAGGTGAAAGCTTAGAGTCAACGTATGACAGATTTGTTACTCTGCTAAATGAGCTAAGCATGAACAGAGTAATGAAATCTCAGATTAAGCTGAATGTGAAGTTTCTGAGTATCTTACAACCAGAGTGGAAGAGATTTACTCGTAAGATGAAACAAATGAAAGATCTCAATGAGATTCCTTTGCATGAAGTTTATGAGACTTTGCGTCAGAATGAGGAGGAGGTAGAGGAGATAAGAGATTAAAAGAAGAAAGTTGAGAAACCTATAGTTGATCCAGTTGCCTTGGTGGTTAAGAGAAAAGAGAAATGGTCAGTCGGTCAGTCTGAAGAAGAAGAAGGTGATGGTTTCTGAATCTGATGAAGAGAATAGTGATGATTCTGATTGTGATGACGGTGAGAACCTGAAGCAAGCAATGATCCTATTGACCAAGGCTTCCAGAAGAAGTTTTACAAGAAGCCAGGGTCAAACAGTCAACGGTATTCATCAGGATCAAAGAACTTTGAGTACAAAGAAAGAGTAGAAGGTAAAAGATTTGAGGAGAAGATGCCTGAAACAAAGAAGTATGTGAATAGGTTGAGGAGAAGAAAGAGGTTGAACCAGTCAAGTGTTACAACTGTGACAAAATAGGCCACTTTGCCAAAGACTGTCGGAAGCCAAAAGTTTGTAATTCTCAGTACTACAAGAACAAGATGCTTCTGGCCAAGCAAAAAGAAGTTGGCAAAGCTTTAATGGCTGAAGATGACTATTGGTTGGATCACTCTGAGCCTGAGAGTGACAAGGAAGAGACTGCCCATATGTGTTTCATGGGACAGAAAGTAGCTGAAGAAGATTCAGATGAGGAGGATTATGAAGAGGTATGTGATATGACTTAATCTGAATTTTTAAATCAAATGCAATCCATGATGGTTGAACTTCAGGATCTATAGTCTAAACTTAAACGTGAAAAAGGTATCATTGAAAAGAAAAACCAAGCAATACTAAAACTCAACAATGATATTGCTGAGAAGAATGTATTGATTGAGACTTTACATAAAAATATTGATACCAGTGCTAGAGAAAAGATTGTAATCCATAATCAATTATCTGAAACATCTTCAAAATTCAAATTGTATGAACTTGAGATTAAAGAGGTTGCTAACAAGTGCTTATCTTTAAAGAAAGAAAACAAGTCTTTGGTTGAAAAATTGAGTGGTTCGGAAGAAAAACTTTATACTAGAGGTCAGACTGATCAAACAATTCATCTTAGGGGGTGTTTGGGATTGCTTATTTGAGGAGCTTATTAACTTATTGCGTTTTCAAACAGCAAATAAGTTGTTTTGGGTGTTTGGATTGAAAACTGCTTATTACTTCTCTACTCCGCTAATAAGCAGTTTTTAATAAGTCATTCTCAACTGACTTATTTGAAACTCCTTATTAACTTATTTAACCAAATTACATATTTGCCCCTTCTTCCTATAAGTTAATAAGCACTTTACAAATAACCATAAGTTAATAAGCACTTTTGCAAATAAGCATAAGTTGTTTTAAATAAGCAATCCCAAACACTCCCTTAATAAACCAAAAGAGAGTAGTGATTGTTAGGGTATTGGTTAAGATAACCCACATTATTTGAAAAAGGGTATTTCCAAAGTGCCTGCTTTATATGATTTTGGTTTTCTAAAATTGGCACCTAAATATCCTAAACTCAAAGTCAAATGGACAAAATCATCAGATGAGGAAGAAGCTAAGGAAGATGAGAAAAGGAAAAATAAAACTAAAATGCAACTACCATTTCGTTATGAAAAGTTGAATTCTAGTTAAAGTTCCAAACAATCAAAATTTCTTTCTAATGATTATTTTCAAAGCTATTCTACAGAAGAAATGGAGGCAAAACCGAATGAAGGCAAGATTTATGTTCCTCCACTCATTTTAGAAAATAAAGTTTCTGAACTTGAGAACACTCTTGTAGAAGAGAGAATTTTGATTGGATTAGAACAAATGGTATTTTCAACTGTTTTTGTAAACACTGATTTCTCCAGTACTTCCAGAGTTTCTAAGTCAAATGATGTTAATGTTCTGTTTGATGAAGAGTTTGATTTTCTAAACTCTGATGGTTGTTTTGATAAATGTGTTGATCAATTTGATTTTAATGCAAAACTTCCAGATCATTCTCAATTTATTGTGAATTCTAAAGATTTACCAAGTGTATTTGAAAAGGGTGAATCATCAACTAAGGTTAATAGACCAGTTTCTGTGAGTAGCAATTATGCCAAATGTAAGAGAAAGAATAGGCATTCACAGAAACAGATTAACACTAGTAAATCTAGGAAAAGACAATCTTTTAAATCTCACAGTTCTAACTTGCAAAATTCATATGTTTCAAATTTGAAAAAGAGAAAGCCTGAAGTGAAATCCGAATGGAGACCAAAGAAGAAAGTTGATGAGACTACAAAATCATGTTCTGATGATGAATGTAATAGGTTTACTGTTAGTGATTATGATGTAATTGGTAATATTGCTTCTCATAAAACAAAACTTGTAACTTCTTACAAGACTTACTCAATAAAGCAATTGCTCCAATTATCTCCGTCTACTACTCAGTCTTCCACATATCGTCGAAATGATTTTGTGTCTCGACAATATTATGATAACTGGTTTGGTTCATATCATGTATATAATAATAATAATAATGTTTCAAAAGTTTTTCAAAAGATCAAAGGGTCAAAATTCAAATGGATGCCAAAATCTTGTGCTAACTTGCTAGGACCCATCTATAAATGGGTACCTAAACCTGTTGTTCCTTGATTTCTCCTGTGCAGACTCGTCATATGTGGTACTTGGATTCTGGTTGCTCCAAACATATGACTGGGCAGAAATATATTTTATCTAATTATACAGAGAAATTATGTGGCAACGTCAGATTTGGAAATGACTAGTTTTCACCAATCTTGGGATATGGAGACGTAGTGCAAGAGAACATAACGATTAAGAAGGTGAGTTTTGTTGAAGGATTAAGACGCAATCTGTTCAGCATTGGTCAGTTTTGTGACAAGGATTTAGAGGTGAATTTTAAGGCCAAGCGATGTTGTGTTAGAACTGAAGATGGTAAAGAACTCTTGGTCGGGACGCGGAAGTCAAACCTCTACACGATCAATCTGTCAAAAGTCAAGACTGATAATGCAGTGTGTCTACTTTCTTATGTAATCTATAATCATCATTCTCTTAGATCTCTTCATCATCTCGTATGTTTTTTCGCTTCGTATGTTTTTACTTCACACAATTATTTTTACAAGTTTATGATACCTGCAAAATGATAAATCCCATTAGATTGGAAAATTACAATCGATGAATACAATAAATCACGAAAAATTGACAAAGTTTTAACATACAATCAATGAAAACAATCAACAAAACAAGTTCAAACTTATAAGAGCATCTCCAACGCATATGTTATATTTTTTTTTTCTAAAATAGAGTATCAAAAGTCAAAATCTCTAAAAAAAAACTTCCAACTCCAACAGCTATTCTATTTTAGAGATTGTAGCATTGATTATATTATTAAAATAATCAATACATTTATAAAATATTATCTCTCTCATAAACATATTACTTCAGTTTTATTGGTGGAAAAAATAAAATTTTACGTCTCTTTCTTAAATAGTAGGTTTTAGAGATTTCTCCAAATTTTGAGATTTTATCTTCTCGCTCCTATTTTTTTCTATTTTAGCATACAAGATAGCATAGTTGTTGGAGCAAAAAAGTTGTTAAAATCTTACTTTTCTCCATCATAACATAGTTGTTGGAGA
Organism: Arctium minus; assembly: GCA_954870635.1. Taxonomy (NCBI): domain Eukaryota; kingdom Viridiplantae; phylum Streptophyta; class Magnoliopsida; order Asterales; family Asteraceae; genus Arctium; species Arctium minus. The sequence continues at coordinate 59,257,173 of OX941088.1, read as the reverse complement.
TGCTATAAACATCTAATCCAAAACTATAGAAAAGATCAATGATTTGTGCGTAAGAATCCCGGTAAATTGGTTTAAAAAGTCAATCACCCAAAATTTGAGACTGATAAGTTATAGAATGAGGAACGACATGCAAAACAAGTTACATACTTTATACCTAATATAGTGCCCCTAGTCCATGATTGCAAAAATATAATTATAGCTGAATTTGAGAAATATTTATCGATCTATATGATGTTCCCTGTAAATCAAGTTCTTATCACATAAAACAAATAATCACAATCAAGAGATTAACAAACCTAGTTTTGATTTCACAATCAAAGGATTACAAATCTCTCTCGAAGGATTTTCTCTCTCTAAGCTCTTTCTCTCTCTAGAATGGTGGTTGCTTCTATTTTTGGCACACTCTATTTTTCCACACACAACCCTAGCACCCTAATAACTACATATACCTATTTAGGGAAAAACAAAATACATAAAAAATAACTTTGAGTTTTTATTACAAATTGACCTAGACTTTAATTTGAGAATTGACTTTGCAGCCTTGACTTCATATTTCCGTCTTCAGTCTTGATGATCTTGAATCCAATGAATCTGTGATCTAACAATCTCCCCCTTTGGATCAAGATCATTACTAAAAAGATTTAGCAATTCAGTCTTCTCTTTAAGCACAGACAAATGCAATCTCCCTCTGTTTCTTTAACACATCTTGTAATCTTCCCAAGAGTCCTAGAAAAACACTCTTTCAGATGATGGAAAGAAATTATCTCCAGATTCAGCTCAGAATGCTTTAGCAGAATATTTTCAAAGAAAATTTCCTCAAAATTTGAACTTTCTGAATTGGATATTTCTTTAAAGATTGTATTCTCCCCATTTCTTGGTTAACTCTTCTCTTTTCAAACGTCTCTTGAAACAATACTTGTAATGGACATTTCTTCAAACTTTCTCTTCTCCCCCTTTTTGATGGATAATGCATCAATATCATCAAAACTTCCTCAAGAAATGTCTTTGAAATTCTTTCTGACCACTGATCTTTGATAATGAGCCACTGATTCGTTGTCAATTTGAACAAAGTATTCATCTAGATCTTTTCAAATCCAGACAAAATAAGAATGTAACACCTGAATCAGTTAACATGCCTGTCAGTAACACAAAGTTACTATGTGTAACGGAGACACATAGTAAAGGAGCTTTTTGATGTTCACTCCCCAGGGATTCCATTCAATCATCGAAACACCACAAAGGAAATTTCTATGAACGTTATGACAAAGAAACAAATTCTTTGTGTGTTCGTGCAAGTGATAGAAAGAATTAAGCACGAATGATTGCTTATAAAGGCTCAACATTGTGTAAACCAGTGAGACAACAGTAGATAAACACAGACTCAATGTGCATGATTGAAGTGCGAAGGTGGGGCAGACTTCCTTCTTTTCAATATCCAGATTTTCCAAATGAAAATCAGTAAATGTGTTGCTTCCCCTTTGAAAAATGAAACATTTTCTTGTAAAGAAGAAAATGAGTGGTTGGTGAGGTAATGTCATGAGTTGGCATGGACTATTTGCCTGTTTCAATAATGTTCACGAAGAATTGTGAAACATTAGTAATGTGGCTGCCCGACTCAGAAAGTAGTTGGTACAGAGTTTGATATTCTTTTACTCTGTTCTCACACCCTCTATCTTTTAATCATTAAACTCACATCTAACCAAACTCTCTTTTCCATTTTACCTCAACGCACAATCCCACACTCATTTCTTTTCGACTCCTCACACTCAATCACTATGGATTAACTTCTTGGGTAGGAAACACTGGTTAACGTGAATCCATAGAAGTTCATTTAAGTCCTAACACAAAGATCCCATGTTTTCCTATAAAGCATGTGTTGCTCAAAATGGTTTAACTTGAAACAGTTAAAGCTCAAATACAAGTCAGATACATATATATGCTCATAAGATATAATCATGAAGATTTGAGCATTTGAAATGTTGAAGTATTTTCAAACAAGTAAATTGAATGAATGAACATGAATGCAAGAAACTTGTTTGAAAATCTGACATTGTATGAAAGTGATCAGAATTAAATGATATAGCAATCAAAGCTTATGGTCAAGAATAATGATATCGTCTATACGAAACAAAAATATAGACGTTCTTGAAATGACGTTTTGAAATGAAATGACGCTAAAAAATTCTTTGAAATACAAGAGGGGTGTATCACCATCGAAAACTTGGTCAATTTGAGACATGGTGATAACTTATTCAACAAAAGATTTAAACCGGTGTGTGTGAATACTTGAAAGTATATAGACAAGATAATACGCAAGTATTTATCTTTGGAAACACAGTGTTTATAATCATGAAGCACAAGTAAATCTTGAAAACATTTAAAATCACACTTCCAATTCATGAAATCTGTTTAAGAATCGGGAAGTGGTTTGAACATTTTAAGAACATGTTTTCTATGATTGAAAGTTGTCCTTCTTTCAACCATATATGAGATGAAGATAAATAAATATACCTTTTGCGTGCAATCTTACATCTCATGAAGTCAATCTTAAAGTCATAAAGATATGATCTTGTAAACATCTCTCAAACTGCAAAAGTCTTAAAGTCATAGTCAAAGCAACTTTATTCACAGAAATTAAAAGACGAAAAGCAGTAAAACAATTAAAGTACGAGTTCTGATCTGAAGTAATCAGAAGTCATCATCTTTACTCCCCCTGAAATTATGCATCAGAAAAATCATCAGTGTAAAAGATAAGCATTAACTCCCCCTCAAATGTTGATCATCATATCCGTTGGATGCATAAAATTTCAGACAAATATGTACTCCCCCTTGAATGTTGATCTTCTCAGATATGTATCTAGGAGTACAATATCATTCAGCTCAAGAGTAAAATCTTTTGATCATTGAAGTGCGGGTCTTGAACTGTTGTATTTAAGAGCCATAATTCTCTTACTCAACCTTGACTTGTTTTTCATGTAACACAGATTCATCCTTTTTCTTTGGTACCCATTTGTATTTGGGTCCAACTGTGTTAGCACATGATTTTGGCACCCATTGAAATTTGGGTCCGCTTTTCTTTTGAAAACCATAAGAAGAATTAGAACGATAAGAATATACATGATATGTGCCAAACCAAACATTAGAATATTTTGAGAAGCATAATCATTTCTACCATAATTTGAAAACTTTCTAGTAGATGGATCTAACTGGAATAATTGTTGTATGGAATATTTCTTGCGAGAATCAACAAGTTTTGGTTTAGAAATAGCAACATTCACAATCAAATCATCTTTACTAGTAGGCTTCTTATTACAATCAGAACTAGAAAATGATTTAGCATTCTCGTCTATCTCCTGTTTCGGTAGCCATTCCGGCTTAACTCCAGGCTTTTTCTTTCTCAAATCTGAAACATTTGAAACTTTCGAGTTAGAACTGTGAGAATCAAATAAATACTTCTTCTTTGACTTAGCAGTGTTTATCTGTTTCTATGAATGCCCAGATTTCTTCTTCTTACCTTTGGCAACTTTGTTTTTCACAGGAACTGATTTATCAACTTTCGTTGATGTTTCACCTTTTCCATACACACTTGGTAATCCAAAAGAATTAACGACAAAAGAAGAATGATTAGGAAGTTTAGCATTAAAGTCAAAATCATCAACACAGTCATCTAAACAACCATCAGAGTTTAGAAAATCAAACCCTTCATCAAGTAAACCAGACATATCAACAAAGTTTGAAGCCTTGAATGATTTAGAAAAATCAGAATATTTAAACACAGTAGAAAAAATAGTTTGTTCTAAGTCCATCAAGATCCTTTCTTCTGTGAGAGTATTCTCAAGTTCAGAAATTTTACTTTCCAACACGAGAGGAGGAACGTAAAGCTTACCTTCAATGGGTTTAGCCTCCATTTTTTTACAGAATAACTCTCAAAATAGTCATTTGAAAGAGATTTTGATTTATCAGAACGATAACTATTATTCAACCTCTCATAACGAAATGGAAGTTGAATTTTAGATGTGTTCTTTCTTTTCTCGGTTTCCTTGGCTTCATCCTCTTCAGACAGTCTAGTCAATCGAACTTGAAGTTCAGGGTATTGAGGTGCCAGTTTTAAAAATCCAAAATCATAAAGAGAAGGCACTTCAGATATACCCTTTTTGAGAAATTGTGGATTCTCGTATCCGAGTCCCCAACCCTCTCTGTTCTCTTTGGGTTTGTTTAGATGAATGGTTTGTTCAGTTTGACCCAAAGTATATAATTTTCCTTCCAAAGCATTCACCTTTTCAATTAAAGATTTATTTTCTTTTGAAATCGAAGAATACATTATAGAAAGCTCTTTAGATTCAAACTCACACAGTCTGTACTTTGAAACAGTTTCAGATAACTCTTTATGAATTATAGTCTCCTCTTTCGCACTGGTGTCAATGTTTTTATGCAACGCTTCAATCAATACATTTTTCTCAGCAATATCATTGCTAAGTTTATGTATAGACTGATTTTTATCATTAATGACACATTTTTCACGCTTAAGTTTAGACTCTAATTCTTGGAGTTTAGTCATCATAACATGCATTTGATTCAAAAAATCTGATTCAATCATATCACATACTTCTTCGTTATCCTCTTCATCAGAACCAGCTTCGGTTTCCTTCTCTATCTGACCCATCAAGCACAAGTGTGTTGTCTCTTCCTTCTCTTCTTCCTCAAATTTCTTCTCATTGTTCTCAACAAAATCTTGTTTCTGGATTTTAGCTTCCAAGGCAGAAATCTTTCCTTTTAGCTCAGAATTCTCAATTTCCAGAAACTTTACTCTTGAAGACACCTTTGGTCCTGTCATCATCTTCTCAATTTATTCCCACAACTGTTTTCCTGTAGCCTTTTTGCATTCTAACTTGATAGAAGTCTCCTTTGAAATCTCCTCGGAAATTCCTTGCAATATAAAAGATTTGGCTAAACTGTCAGCTTGATATCTCATTCTTTGCTCGTCTGAATACTCATCATGTGATAATGGATACTCTCCTTTTACTCTTTCCATTGATCCCTGTTTAAAATAATCATAAACCCTCGTTGGAGTTTTCATGTTTCCTTCTCTAAGAGATATTCTGATATGATCCCCTAATTCATGTCTGTCAATGAAATCCAGGAACTGATTTTTCCATTGTTCGTACTCTTCTCTGAAAAGTACTGGTGGCTTTACATCTGATTCAACTATGAAAGCTTCTTTGGAAGTAGAAATCTGATCTATATTATGTTGTTGTTGAAATTCTAAAATTTTCTGTTTCAGAATTATCTCTTGTCGCCTGGCAGGACTATAATCCTCAAAATAATCATCATCCATGATTCCTGTAACAAAAAGAACTTGAAATGATCGTAAGAAATTCAGAAATATACTGTATTACAAAAAGTCAAATTTTGGTCAACCCACAAAAAATCTCAGAAAAATTCTAAGTATGAAAACTCGCAATTCACAGAAATAAACTTCACGCAAACACAGTGATATGCGCGTTTTGGACTTCGCGCACAAAGAATGAAATCAGAACCAACTTCGCGCAAGCAATGATTTGCGAGTTTGAGATTCACGCTAACTGAAGCTTGCGAGTTCTGAGGTTTGCGTTAACTGAAGCTTGCGAGTTTTGAGGTTTGCGCTAACTGAAGCTTGCAAGTTCTTCGTTTTTGCGCGAACTGGAGATCTAGCAAGTTCTTCAGTTTGCTCGATTTTCCTCTCTGATTCGATTGAAACACTTGACCAATTGACTTGATTCTTTGCAAGGATCTTCGAAATCGATATACAAACAGATTACAATACTTGATTTTACAAAACAAACACAAATCAATGAATTTTGATCCTATAAAAGTTGGAACAAAGTCAATAACAAACTCGAACAAAAAATCCACAAATTCACCCTAAACCTGTGTGAAATGGCCTAAGTGAATCGAATACACTTCATTCTATGCACTAATACGAATCTATTACAACCAAATCAACACTTAATCAATGAAATCGAATGCTACAGTGAGTTCGACGATGAACAGTTCTCAAACTTCAAAATCGATCCAATTTTTCTGAATTTCCTCTGCTCTGATACCAATTGATGTTCCCTGAGATTCAAGTTCTTATCACATAAAACAAATAATCACAATCATGAGATTAACAAACCTGGTTTTGATTTCACAATCAAAGGATCTCAAATCTCTCTTGAAGGATTTTCTCTCTCTAAGCTCTCTCTCTCTCTCTCTAGAATGGTGGCTGCTTCTATTTTTGGCACACTCTATTTTTCCACACACAACCCTAGCACCCTAATAACTACATATACCTATTTAGGGAAAACAAAATACATAAAAAATAACTTTGACTTTTTATTACAAATTGACCTAGACTTTAATTTGAGAATTGACTTTGCAGCCTTGACTTCAGATTTCCGTCTTCAGTCTTGATGATCTTGAATCCAATAAATCTGTGATCTAACACTATATTTAAGAACTGACAATCCCAACAATCAGAACACAACGGTCCAAGCTCTTTAACTAGGCCGGTGACCCGTCCGAGCTCTTTAACTGGTCCGGTTTTTATCCTTGTGTTTAGAAGGGAGGGGGTCCTCTTATATCTTTATAATATTCTACCCAACAAATTTAATATATATCATACTAGTACTCTCTGAAATGTAGCTTCAATGTTACTTTCACAAGGGTTTTCATTCTTTCGCCGTCCTAATGTTATGCCAAATGGATCAATGCTTGTATTAAACCAAATGCTTTGTGCAAGAAAGGAAACTTACGTCTAAATAATTGGCATCGCAAATATAGTTGTAATCAACTGCTTTCCCATCATTCAAGTGGTACTTCCACCACTTGGTTGTACAATCTAGGACCCCTGAATATTAATAACATGGTGTCAAGAATAAAGCAACAAAATCATATTTAAACTAAAGGGGTTGGATAGGTAATGGTGAATACATTGTGGTTCACATCGATAGCATCATCATACCACTTGTTCAATGTAAGAACAAACACACATATATTGTTCACATATATAGAAAGTTTAAAATTGTTGTTATCACTACTAACACAACAACATAACCATTAGTACCTAAGTCTTGCAATTGAACATGTCAATCTTGGCGGGTCTCAAAATGTGACTCATTCAACCACAAAAGTATTATAGTTCTAGAACAAATGGAGTAATACAAAGGATACATGGGTGAAATCGTAGAATTCAGATCAAAATACATGCTAAAGTCGTAGAGGTGGATGTTTCTTTTGATGCTAAAGGTACCCCCACATGTCTTATTGACTGATAGATTGATTCTCGAATACCTCTTTTCCATCAACCGCTCGTAACTTTCCGACGATTTAGAAAATAAAATAAAAAATAGTATTTTTAAAAAAAATAATTGCCTAACATTTTCCCAACAATGACAACCCTAACTATTCTACCTATCTTCCACCTAATTAAAACCTACATCATTCAACATGATATCAATAAAAAGGGATGGTACATTTACTTGAGATGAAGTTAAAATCAACCCATGTGCAATGCCATTCAACTTCCTAGTGTAGTTGACCCAAGAAAAGACATAACAAGAAGTCAATGTATGTCAAGTAAAAAATGTTCAAAATAAATCATAGGAGGTGTTCAAGCCAAGATAGATGCTAACATGTATAAAAATAAGCAAAATGTGTTCAAAATGTGAGTTGATGCTCACCGACCACTTATCCCAAGCATATAAAATTGTATTTAACATGTTCTCATATAACAAAAAGTATCCCATCCATTCTAAAATAATAATATCCACTTGAGGAACAGGAAGTCTTGATGTGCTTGTTATACTAATATATTCTTGAAAGTAGAGTTCATAATAAAGTTATCTCTTTGAACTTATCATCTAGATTGGTATATGTGTGTGTCTGCTTGTGTTAGATAACAAGATGAAATTAGCGAATGACACCAGTAAATTAATTAATTAAGAAGGTCATGGTCAAAGTTTGTTTAACTTGACAAAAGAACCACATATGTATGAAGTACCTTCCAGATCCAGGTTTTCATTCCACCTATGTCCACTCTTACAATGCGCATCTGAACACAAAACCAAAAGCAAACTACAATTCATCAGAAAATCTCCTGTGGTAATTCAAGGATGCAAATGTCGCTAAGAAACCATACTAGAATTCATATCCACTTACCCTATTTCAGTATCATCAGAAGGTTACCGGATTCGTTCAGATTGAGAAGCAGATAGATGAGTCGGTCACGGTGGTGTGGCTGGCGGAGGGCGAAGGTGGTGTGGCTGGAGGAGGGCATCAGTGGTGGTTGGTTGTCGTCCGTGAGAAAGTGGAGGGGGGGACGAAGGGGCCATAATTAGGATTTTGAACCAAGAGGGGGATGGGAAAAGGGGGGAGGGGTTGGATTATTTGAGTTTTCTGGGAAAAATTCAAACTCTAGATTTCAAAATTTTAAAAATTTAAAAATTTCACAAACTTCAAATTTCAAATTCTAGATTTAAACTTGAAATTTTAAAGTATTTAAAAATTTTAAACTAGTTAAAATTTTAAAATTTTAAACTAGTTTAAATTTTTAAACTCCAATTTTTTAATTGGGTCTTTTAGGTCATATTGGTTATTAGTAAACAATATTGTATTTTGTATTTGTCAATGAAAAAACAGTTCGATGTATCTATGTCATTAGTGGTTCTTAATGAACTTGGTTGGAACTTGATGGGCTATAGATCCGTTAATGAATTTGGTTGGCCTTAATGAACTTGGTTGGGCTTTGCTTACTAATATTGACGATTTCGTGAAAGTGGTTCACAACATGAAATAGTAAGACAATAAGGCCCAATAACACCAATAAATCAATTTATGACTTATTAAGACCAAATAATACTAACGGTGACTTATTACGTATTTGTATGCACGTATGTATTGCTTATATGTATTTTGTGCATATTAGGCTTGATAAGACCACTAACTCACTATAGCCTATTAAGAATCACTAAAACTTATTAAGAACCATTATTGTCCAACAATATCTTTTATGGCTTATTGGCCCAATAACACTAAGGTGACTTATTACGGGATTTGTATACATGTATGTACTACTTATATGCATGTTGCCTATATTGGGCTCGATAAGACCATTGAGACTCACTAAGCCTATTAAGAATAACTAAATCTTATTAAGAACTACTAAAGTCCTACAAGACCTTTTGTGACTTATTAAGGCTCAATAACATCCATGCTGACTTGTTGCGTATTTATATGCATGTGGTGTGTATTAGGCTCGATAAGATCACTAAGACCCACTATAGCCTATTAAAAACCACTAAAGCTTATTAAGAACTATTATAGCTCCACAAGACCTTTTATGACTTATTAAGACCCAATAACACCATTGATGGCTTATTACGTGTTTGTATGGAAGTATGTACTCTTATATACATGTGGTGTATATTGGGATCGATAAGACCATTAAGAACTACTAAAGCTTATTAAGAACCACTAAGGCCTAATAAGAGTCATTAAATCCCAAAAAGACCTTTTATGCCTTATTAAGGCCCAATAACACCAATGGTGACTTACTATGTGTTTGTATACATGTATGTATTGCATGTATGCAAGTGGTGTGTATCAGGCTCTATAAGATCACTAAGGCCATTATAGCCTATTAAGAACCACAAAAGTTTATTAAGAACTATTATAGGCCAAAAAGACCTTTCATGACTTATTAAGGCCCAATAACATGACACAAATGGTGACTTATTAACTTTTAATGATTTCTAAAAAAGAATGAGTGGTCAACATTCAACAAAGGCAATGTAAGCTAAGATGTTGCTTAAGATAGTTTGAGGCAACATACAATAATTTATATGTTGTCTAAGGTCACACTTAGGCAACATAGAACCACACTTTGCTTAAGAGGAAACTTATGCAACATATAATACCCTTTGTTGCTTAAGCTTATCTTAAGCAACATAGGCAATTAACATTTGTTGTCTAAGACAACATTTAGTGTAGTGTATAGTGTCTATTTTTTATCTTATAAAATATATTTACTAATTATTAAATTTATTAAATATAATTCTTTTAGACGTCTGACATTTTTTTGTTATTGTTATTGTTATTGTTATTAGGAGTGAATTACATTGGTGGTCCTTGTGGTTTGCTTGAATTTTGAATTTGATCCCTAAAACAAACTATCTATATTGATGGTCCTTAATTTTTCATTTTCATAACACCCACGGTCCCTCCACTTAATAAATTTAGTTTGCAACCATTAGGAAGGACTAATCGGTATTTGAACAAATAATAGGGACCAAAAATGTTTTTCTCTAAAACTTTTGTGATTCACGCTTTTTTTTATTTTTTTATTAAAAAGTATTTTATATACCTAATAACAAATCACATTTCTTAAAATAAAATATGTATTAAATAAAAATCTTTATATTTATTTTTAAAATTATGATTTTATTATATTTACATATAATTTTGTATGTTTTGTATTTTAGTTAACATAATATTATCATATTTTTCGCTCTTACATCGTGTGAATTCAAATACATACAAATTACTGAATTAGTTATCAAAATAAATAGATTAAACCTAAGAGCATCTCCAACAACTTCTCCATTTTCGAGAAAATAAAGAAAATGGGGATTTTGATCTAATATTTTGCCCCAACAATTTTCCCAAAACTATCTCCAAAATGGAGAAAGTAGGAAAGAGAAGAGTTTTTTCTCCAAATATGGAGATCACCTCAAAAATGATGACCAAGTGAGGGACCAATAGAAAACTTTGAAAATAAATGTGTAGAGAGAGAAATAATATTTTAATAGGTGAATGGAGTATTTTTAATATTATAATCAATGTTTGCTTATCCAAAATGGAAAATCTGTTGGAGATGGACTATTTTTTCTTAAATTGCATAAATTACGTAAAGTAAATATTGTAATTTTATTGGTGGTGGACAAAAAGAAAAAGACGAATACGTACACCGACCTCGAACAGTCATGGATCGAGATTTTTTGATTTAGTCTTGACCGGGTAAATACCAATTGTCCATGTTTTGATCACAATATTTGATTCAGACCGGTATGAGGTGAGATTATCTAGATCGGGCGGCAACTAGGTTGGGCTTTTTGGCGAATGAGGCCAGTCCAGACTGCGTCTAGTTTGAGTTCTTTTTCTTTTGATTTTTTTGTTGATCATAAATATGTTTTATGTGCCAAAAACAGAAAATTAAAGTATTGGTTTCTCTAGAGAAAAACGTATCCAAAATGACATGTAAAGTCGAGGCCTTGACCGAATAGGTTTTTCTTGGACTTGTTTGTGCCCACCATTACTACATATGAAAACCGTTACTGTGTCATGACATACAACGACATAAAATCATCAACTATTATTGTATCATGACAATCGATGAGGTAAATTTCTCAAAACCGTCATGGAATCATGACATTCGGTGACGTAACTTTATCAAAATTATCATGGAATCATGACATTCGGTGACGTAACTTTATCAAAATTGTCACTATAAAATGACATATGGTGACATTTATCATCCAAAACCGTCACTATAACATTACATGCCGTGAGTAAATTTCTCAAAATCATCGCTACATGACATACGACGACGTAAATTTATCAAAACGTCACCATAACATGACATACGGTGACGTTTATCAATCAAAATTGTCACTGTATCTTTCCACATTGTTACCCTAGTATGACAAATGGTGAAGTTTATTTTTCAAAACATTCACAGTAATATGACATAGTGATGTTTATTATTCAAAATTGACACCTGAACATAACATATAGTGGTGTTTATTATTCAAAAATAATTGTAACCAACCTAACATATGGTATCATAAATTTATCAAAACCATTACTACACTATGATGTACAGTGACATAACTCTATCAAAATTGTCACTATAAAATGACATACGGTGAAGTTCGCCATTTAAAATTGCCATCGTAACATTACATATTGTGATGTTTTTCATTCAACACCGTTACCGTAACATGACATACGGTAACATTTATATGTTAAAGCCATCACTGTAAAATGACATAAAGTGACGTTTATTTTTCAAAACCATCACCACATTATAACATACGATGGCATTCATTATTTAAAAACATAATTTTAACATGACATACATCGACGTTTATTATTTGAAAACCTCACAATAGCATGACACATGGTGACTTGTTTTTTTTTTGTCAAAAACGTCACCCTTGCATAACGTACGATTACGTTTATGTTTCAAAACCGTCACACATGACGCACGGTGACATTTATTTTTCTAAACCGTTACCATAACATGACATTAGGTGACGTAAATTTTTCAAAACCGTCATTTTAGCATCACATGCGGTGACGTTTATTTTTCAAAACCGTCACCATAACATGTGTACCTTGACGTTTATCTTTTATAACCGTCATTATAACATGACGTACGATGACATTTATTGTTCAAAACCGTCACTGTAGGATGACGTACACTGATGTTTATTATTTAAAATTATCACCATAACATTACATATGGTCACGTTTATTATACAAAATCGTCATCGTAGCATGACTTACGTGGACGTTTATTATTCTAACCGTCACCTTAGCATGATATATAATGACATTTATTATACAAAACCTTCACCATTGTGACATATAGTTTTTTTTGAACTGTCACTATAACATAACATATGGTGACTTTATTTTTCAAAATTGTTACCGTAGAATGACATATTGTAATGTACTTAAAACCCTCACCATAATATGACATATGGTGACATAGTTATTAGAAACCGTCAATATAGCTTGAGATATTGTGATGTAAATGTTTTAATGTTGTTAACAAAGCATGACATATAGTGACATAATTTTTTCAAAAACCATTGCCATATACTAACTTTTGGTGACACAACTTTTGCAAACCGTTGCCATATAACTTGGTGACTTTTGGAAAAAGGTTTTCAAATAAGCGTTGTTATACATATATTAGTTTTCAGTAACGTTTTTTTAAAACCGTTACGACATAAAGCAACGATTTAGACAAAAACCATTACTAAAAGGTCTTATTGGCAACGGTTTTTAAAAACCATCACAAGATAAAAGCAACGGTTTTCAAAACCTCCATAAACCGTTACATTAAGGAACCTTTTATTGACGTTTTTATCTAAAACGTTGCCTTATGTTTCTACTTTTTTGTAATAGTAACGTTTCATTATGAAAATTGTTACTAAAACAATTCTCTAACTTTTTACATGACTTTTTGTAACGGTTTTTTGTCAAACCGTTACTAACCTATTTTTCAAAATCGTCACAAAAAGTCATTTTTGTACTAGTACAAAGACAAAAATAAGGTTTGAACACAAATATGGTAGTGCATACATGACCACAATACAAATACGTAATGTAAAGAGATGAGGGATAAAGATACTTGACACTAGTTTGACCGTGGTTCACCTAACTTGGCTTCATCCACACCGGGACACTTATCAAGACACTTCACTACCGTTGTTCATTAAATGGTAGAACAAAACCGTACATATCGATCTTCAATGAAGATGTAAACACTCAATCTTTTATAAAAGGGAGAACACTCAAACATTTTACAAAAAGAGAATCACTCAAGGGTGATATGTGTAGGTAGATAACTCAAGCATCACACAAAGGACTAGTGTACAGAGAAAAATTCTCAAACCTAACACAATATTTAAATACTTTTGAAAATATGAACAACTCTAATCCAAGGATTAGGAAATATGAAGTGTTTATGTTGGTCCCAAAGGTCAAACAATATGGCAATAACATAGTAGAGGGGGTGAATACAGTGTTTTTCAGTGTTTTAATTTTTTTTTATCAAAACAAATGATCTTTACAAATCAGGAGATAAAATGTGAAAAATAAACTAAGGATCAACAAGTGATCAACAACCTATAAACTATCTCTCTCAATTTAATAGATGTATGCTTTCTTGATCACATGGTACAATGTACTCTATCAACTCTCAACAGATATTCAATTAAAAAAACTGAAGTTTTATAGAGACAATAGTGGATCAGCTGATGAAATTAGAGTCTTTGAAGAATAGCAAGACATTCCCTTTTTGCTCTTTTTCTGCATGTTGATCTTTAAAGCTTCACTTGGTATTTATAGGCAACATCCTTTCCAATGAGACAAAAAAACATGATGATCAAGTATTGAAAGGAATTACTATTGTAGCTTCTAAGCACAGTTTATCCGGTTGAGTGTTCCTTGATTCCTCCTTGTAGTGGTTATGTCCAAAATACATTTGATGCAAAGTATGCCGCATTAAAAGCAAACCACACCACCTTTAATGCAAACCACGCCACATGCAATTTATGCCGCATTAATGCAACATGGAGGTAGTAAAAAAGAAGGTGATGGGCCAATATTGCAATGAAAGGACATTGGACCGGATAGAGGATGAATTTCGGGCCCTCAATAAGGTGAACAATTCAATAGCTAACTATTCCACTCATTTTACAAAAAAGCTAGATTTGGCGGGCGATTTAGCCTCGGATGAGAGGACAAAAATCAAGGCCTACCTCAAAGCCCTACCGACCGAAAATGAAATATTTGGTATGAAATGTCAAATTGTATGCACTTCAACAAGAGATGAAGGAAGCTTAGTTGATGGCGGACGACCTCTTCTAAGGCAAGGAAGAGAGGGTCGGTCAAAGAGAAAAGGAAACGGGAAGGCCAGTCGGGGCCTTACAAGAGGTAATGACCATTCACTAACGATTGATGGGCCGACTCGAGACGGGAGGTCATGTGGTGTCCCAAATGACGAAACAAGCATTTTGGCCCTTGCAATCCAAGCTCGGGTAACAGTTATAAATGTGGGAAGCTCGACCATAATATAAGAGATTGTCCAGTGAAGGGGCCTATTTGTTTCAAGTTTAAGGAGGCAGGCCACTTCACGAATGATTGCCTAGAGGAAGCCAAGAAAAGAAAGATAACCTTATGAGGGTTCAAGGTAGATCTTTTCAAATGACCGTCGAGGAAGCAAAGGCATCTACAGATGTGGTTTTGGGTACGTTACTTGTTAACTCTGTACTTGCTCATATCCCGTTTGACTCTCGCATGAGTTATTCCTTTGTGTCGAGTTCTTTTTGTCGAAAACTATATGTATCTGCTAGTACCTTAGAGGATGCCTTGTTAGTGGATATATCAAATGGTATTCAGGTCTTGATTCACGAGATTCTAAAGGGTTGTGTCTGTGAGATGAATGAGAAGACATTTTAATCAATATATTGTCGATGGCTATAAGCAGGTTCAACATGGTGTTTGGGATGGATAGGTTGATAGAGAACCAGGAGGAAAGTTTATGTTCTAAGTAGTTGATTCAACTTCCAATGAGAAGCGGTGATGTCGTGCTTATATATGGGGAAAGAAGAAAAGGGGATGTCGTTGTTATCTCCATGGCAAAAGCACGCAAGTACTTGGTGAAGGGATGCTCCTCATACTTGGCATGTGTGTTGGAAAAGAAGAATCTTGAAGATAATAGAGTCGTTTGTGACTTCTCTAACGTATTTCCTGATGACTTGCCCGTTTTCCCACCTGACCGACAAGTGGAATTTCACATCAACCTTGTTCCGGGTGCGAATTCTATTGTTAGAGTACCTTACCACTTAGCTCCATCTGAGATGCAAGAAATGATGTCACACCTGTAAGACCTCATTGAAAAAGGATTTGTAAGGCTGAGTTTATCTCCTTAGGGAGCTTTGGTCTTACTCTAAAGAAGAAGGATGACACCACGAGGATGTGCATTGATTGTTGAGAATCGAACAAGGAAACTGTGAAGAACAAATATCCACTCCCTAGGATTGGCGATCTGTTTGATCAACTTCAAGAGGCAGGTTACTCCTTGAAAATCAATCTTCGTTCGAGGTATCATTAGATGATGTGAAGAGCAACAACATTCCAAAGACAGCTTTTATGACATGTTACAACCATTATGAGTTTTTGGTAATCTCGTTTGGGTTGACAAACACACCAATGGTATTTACCAATTTGGTGAACTGTGTATGTCAACCCTTCCTCGATAAGTCAGTGATCGTATTCATAGATGACATTCTCGTATATTCCAAGAATGAGTCATATCACGAGCAACACCTCTGGAAAGTCCTAGAAGTATTAAGGAGGGGGAAGTTGTATGTCAAAATCTTCAAGTATGACTTTTGGTTGGAAGAAGTCTAATTCTTAGTTCACGTGGTCACCCAAGATGGAGTGAAGGTGGACCCTCTACAGAGTGCACACTCATATAAGCTAGATGGTACCCGAGATCGCACCATGTGGTGGAGGTCAATGGGGTTATGCCCCTTTGCGGGTCCAATGCTAATGAGTGTGAACGCAGATGTTGACAATGTTTATTTATTAGTTGATGCTGATGAGAGTTCCCACTAATGGGTCACCTACTTATGACTGCAATCATCTGTAATATTTCATAATTGCATATTAATTGCTCATAAAATCTAGTAATAATTTTCTTTTAATGGAGTATTCATTCTCGCTTTTAATGTACAATAACTTACAACTACCAAAACCACAAGGGCTGTGGTGTAGTGGTAAAGGCTTGGGGAGTTCATAGCGCTCAACCCGGGTTCGAGCCCCACTAGCAGCACTTGTGGCCACTGAGGATAAACTCAGGGCTGCACGGTTTAGCAGCTGGGCCAAAGACCCTAATTGCCAGGGATTAGTCTGGGCCATAGGCCCAGGATACCCTTTCAAAAAAAAAAAAAAACTTACAACTACCAAAATCGTGAGGGTAAATTGAGATTATCCTCAAGCAAATATCTTGCAACCCATCAGGAATAAAATGTCCACATCATCATCACATGAACAATTACAAAATAAAACATGTCAAACTTGCATTACGGTTTATACCAAAAATCACACAAATGTGAATTAAAGTTGGAACTTATGGTTGGAACTTACGGTTTATACCCTTAGGGCCTGTTTGTTAGCAGCTTAATAAGCTTAATGAGACTGACAGCTTATTCAGTCAGCTATATATGACTGTTTGGTAGTGGCTTAATGATATAGAAAGTGGCTTATTCAGTAAGATTTTAAGGGGGAGCTTTATGCAGAAACCCAAGTTTTTTCCAAACCAGTACCTCTCATTAAAAAACACGTTCCTTCCATCTATGAAAAAACTCTCTCAAATAAAAATCTTCTAAATCTATACAGACAGATTAATCCACACAGACAACTTTATCCATACAGAACTTAATGGAAAACCAACCAAACAGCCCCTAAGGCTAAAGTTGGAGTTTAAACAAAACACAAATAAAAAACAGATTGGGTGACGTGGAAAATCCCAAGAATGGGAAAAAACCATAGGTGGTGTGACTAGTGAATTATGACACCAAATAGGGGTGTTGTCCTTTTACATTAGTCTCGCGAATACAAACTTATTGTAATAACTAATGGTTGTCATAAGAATTACAATATACTCTGAAAGAATAATCTGAAAAGAAATTGCAATTATATCTCGAGAGCAATGTCACCCTCTGTTGGCTTGAGGTCTCCGTATTTACATTAGGACCACTACATTAGTTACAATTATGATAATTATTGTCTTCAATGTTATAATTATTATTCTTTATGAGTGATGACCGTTACTAATGTGGTCATAAATTTTGCAACTGCTCTCATTTATGAAGATCAACCATTCCTTTAAGTATGGCGATTACTTTTTGGATGATCTTTAATACACGTGATCAAACCATATGACCAAAGGTTTGGTCTTATGACAGACGTTGAATATTGGTCGTACGATTTGGTCTTATGCTTCATACGTCGGTCTTATCTGCATCTTTCTCTTACGCCGTTCTAATGATTGGTTGCGTCTTTCTGATACGACTAAGGGTTGGGTCATATGGTATGTGTCATACGTTGATCATAAGATATGGACGTACATATCATAAGTCTGTCACAGAGTATCTTGAACGATCAATGTCGTAGGACATCGTATATGGATATAAGACATTAGGACCTTGGAAGTCGTTTTTTGTCATAGAATGTCCTATGCCTTTCTGTTGTTAAATAGATGGTGGTCTGTACGAAATTTTCTCACGTGGATCATAAGCCTGAAAATTTTGCCCAAACAATTACCAAGCCACATAAGCAAAATCTACCTGCTACTTGTTAAAAAGGTAATCGAGAGTTTAATTCAATGCCCCCAAAATAAGGATTTGGAAGTTATTTTTCAAAATAGAAATGAACCTAAAATTGGTTTTATTTTAATATAACTTTCCATTTTCATGATCTTTGACATATTTGACCTTGGTACAATGTTCATGTAAACTCCTAGGTTTTTGGATCAATAAGCATAACTTTTAAAGAGTTACTACCATGACATGTAAATTCAGAATTTGAACTAGAATCATGTGGTAAAGTGATAAGCATCATTTGGGGGTATGAATTCACATGTGAAGAATTTGAACTTAAATGTTATAAAGTGATAACCAACATTTGGGGGTATCCATCCTAGCCATAATCCTTTTGTAGTCCCAAACAAATCAAGCTTAATGAACAAGTAACAGCAAACCAATTATCTTTTAAAAAAAACAAATTATCCCTCTTTGTTTTTCTTTCTATACATATGTGTTTCATCAAACAATCTTTACACGGAAAAACCAGGGTAGCACGAAAGCAACGATTAAGCATGCCAGCAAGAAGTTACAACATGGTTGCCCCCGCCACCATACGCCATGTCTTTCAGGTGAGTAGCTTGCATATGATCCTCGATCGTTCCATTCCACACCCATCTGTTCGTGGATGATACCTCTAATGTTTCTTGCACCCTCTCCACATATTTCACATATCCTACATCATTCATATTCAAATGTTAGTCACAAAGCGTTAAGTGTATAAACAATGGAACCAACCCTCTTTCATGCGTTCTATCTTCATTTTATAGTATACATTACATTGATTATGTGTCTGGTCTTAGTGTCTCATGCATTTTTCTTACCCTTTTGTTTAGTTTCTCTCCTTTCAATGCCAATTTATCTGTCGCGGATATATTCACGTTTTGGCATGTGTTTTCAGTGTGCAAGTGTGTGTGGATGCGAAAAAGAGAACGAGGGAGGGAGCACAAGTGGTGCAGGAAGCAGAGAAGACGAAGAAAAAGAATTGGAAGCTTCTCACACCCACGAGAGATTTATCCATGCGGCCGTGAACAAGAGAAAATTTTGATTTTGACCCATTTAAACTACTCACGGGCGCAAGCATTTTAGCCACGCGCCCTCACACGACGCCTGCAGTTCCGTATTTCCATCTTTAGCTGGGGTCATTTTGGTCATTTGGGCGTGGATATATAAGCTTTTTGTACTGTGTTATAGGGATCTAGCCCCTATCCTACTGTTCCTCCTAGATTTAGAACCTTCACTTGCATTCTTAGAGTAGATTTGTTTTCAATTGAAGATGGATATATGAAGAACTGCAGCTTTTACCATGGATTGAACTCAGTTTTTTGGATTGGATCTATGAATTAGAGAGTATTTTCCCTTTATTGCTTTCTTTTATTTTCTTAGCTATAGATCTTTGTTTTTGGGTTCCAATTTCAATTTCTTGCACTTAATTTGTATTCTAGATTTGAATTCCTAAAGCAATTTAGAATTTCCTTTTTATTTCGATTTGGATTGTCGTTGTTTTTCTGCAGTAGATAAAATAGTTTTCTTACTTGTTTTCCTTCAAATTGATTTAGGATCCATGAAAGATTCAAGTAGGATTTATGCTAGACTCAATTTAATTGTTGAATTCAACCATTGATAAATATAGATTTAAGGTCTGTTTGCATTATTTCGTTTAAATCATTTTCCTCGTTATATTAGTTCTAATCCAAATCTTATTTAGTCGTTCAATCTCTTTTATTCTTCGATTCATGCTTAGTTAATCGTAGTTTAGGTTGAACAGTGATGAGGACCTAATTAAGTGTCAATTGGTTGTTCTAAACAAATGGTTTTTGATGAAATGTGTTGGTTTGATTAGTCGGCGGCTGTTTGTTTACCTCTTAATGGTTCCATTAAGAGGCAACCTCTGAATCGCTAAGAGGTGAATCCTGTTTGGCAAAAAAAAAGTCTCGCTCTTAATGGTTCCAAAACCCTCTGAATGATTTTGTATCATGGGCATCCCTTAACCATTAAGCGCCCTGATTTCATTGTGAACAATTACCAAACAATCATATTTCATTTTACACTATATCATAAGAGCCTCTTAATCATTCTGACCACTTAATTATTCTGCACTAAACCATTCAGCAACTGCCAAACAGCCCCTAACATAAGTTAGGGACTATCTAAGCGATTAATTAAATGGAGATTTTTTATTTTTACAATGAAGGTGTAAATGGAAGTTTGAGTTTGGGTTAATCTTTTGACAATTATTATCATACCATGAAAATAGGTGCTTTATCGATTGAGAAGTATTCTCTTGCTTGATGCTCTTTTTTGGGATCAATCGATATGGAAACAATCGGTTTTCCACTAAGGAAGATTTTGTCGCCTTGGAAGAGGGGTTAAAGTGTTCTTTGAATTTGACAATCCTCAC
The DNA here is from genome assembly GCA_954870635.1 of Arctium minus. NCBI lineage: Eukaryota > Viridiplantae > Streptophyta > Magnoliopsida > Asterales > Asteraceae > Arctium > Arctium minus. Next base: position 59,236,593 of record OX941088.1, on the reverse strand, counting down.
TTTTAAGGGTCTGAATTGATGTTCACCATCCTTAGTACTATAATGTAGGAATTTTTCGTCGTTTTCCTTGTTAAATTGTTAGTCTTGATTAGAATTCATTCCATTAATACTTCGTTTGCATTATTAGCTTAATTTTACATGCTTATTAATATTAATTTAGCTTTATATGTCTCTTAGTTTCGTTTGCTTAGTGTAACTTGAGTAATTAGTTTAGTTTATTTGAATTTTAGTGTTGATCCAATCTCTAATAATTGATTACGTGCAACTAGCTAATATCGTAAGTAAATCTCTGTCTCCCCGTGTTCGACTTCACCGTATGCTTGTGGTTACAAATGATTTTGAAACTCAAACAAGACTAAACCAAACGAGCCCCGTACATCCTACCCGAAGGTGGGATCTGGAGGTAAGATGTATGCAACCCTGACCTCTACCCAAAGAGTAGCGGATACACTTCAATAAAAAATCAAAAGGACATCAAAGAATCATGCTTTAGTTTTCAGCAGGGATTGTGTAAATGGCTTAAACTTGCTCAATAAACCTACGGATCTTGAATTTGAACCCTAACTTGCATATTGCCACGAAAATATGGTAATACCTTGGAGGTCAGTGGGTTCGACTCTCCATTTCCTTTTGCTATTTTCTAGAGAACAGTACTAGAGATGCACAAAAAAGCTGGAGTTACTACAAAGCTTGTTTAACATAGGCAGAGAAAGAAAGAAATTAATTACCTGTTTCCTTTGAGCTTGAACCAAGCCTCGGCACAATGAGTATGAGCAACTCCCAACTCATCCTTGCAACCGCATCCAAGCTGAACCAAAATCGATTTTTCCTTCATCTTGCCATCAACACTTGTAACCCCTCTTTCAGGTGATTGATCAGAGCTCAAATGGCATATCCTGCACACCATTTCTCTACCACCATCATCATCATCACCCAATTTCACATCAATTGCACATGATGAAATCACCCTCTTATCATTCAACTCCTCTTTTCCCACTAAATTACCATCTAATACCCCCTTTGCTTTCTTGTTATCATCATCAATGGAAATGGACTCATCTGTTAATTGTTTGCTTGAATCTGATCTCACCATGATCACACTTTTCTGTACAACAGCTTCCTTAACAGCCACTGTTGAACTACTAGAGCTCTCACTGCCTTTTTGATCACGATCGTTTGAAACAACAGGTTGGGTCTTTTCGATAATTCCTCTTTGGTCATCCATAACAAACCAATCAAACCGAGTCTACAAGAATTCAATGTTCTAAATCATTTCTGGTGAACTAAATAATCAACAACAAAGAACACCAATCAAGATATGCACATAGAAACACATAAACGTATTAGAAATTAAGCAATTGGGAATAAGGAAGTCGTCGATTATTACCTTACTAGAAAGCAAAAGTTTACCAAATTCAACGCCAAAAATGCCGACAACTTGAGCACCAGCAAAGTAAATTAAATTAGCAGAAAGCAAAAGTGGCAGATCTAAGTGGGTATTTCAAGACTTGCTTTCATCTGTTGACCCATCACTTTATAACAGTCAAAACGAAGATAATTTGAATAAAGATTGGGAGGTGGGTATGTATAGAATAGATACAGCTAACAGCTATATATATATATATATATATAGAAGAATCGACAGAGGGGGGATGAAGATGATTTATTGAAGGGAATGTTGTATGATCGTAAATGGCATTCAAGAGAAATGGAATGGAATAGGGGGGCCAACATCCATTGAAGAGGTGTATGGAGGTTGTCGTCGGCCGGTCGGTTCTCAGCTTTCAAACAATAATGATAAATAGTGTGTTAGGTAAGGAATGATTCTTACCTTATCTTAACTTAACTTGTGTGTTTTGGATGTAATCTAAAATCTAGTCCTTTATTCTATTCTCGTAGCTGCATCCGCAATAAAGACTTGATCTACTTGCCACGTCACAAAAAAATCATCTTCAAATAATTACTCCAATGGTCAAGTGTTTCAAAAGTTTTTTTTTTTTACATTTTTAATTAATTTTTAATATATATAAACACTCTTACCTATTCTTCAAGTTTTTGCTCAAAGACTTGACATCCACCAAGTCCTTGGATGTCAAGCTATTATTCAAGCTTTTCCTCCAATAGTGAAATTCTCCATCAAGTCTCCATCAAGTAATTAAATTTACGATTGGAGATGCTCTATCCTCCTCTATTATTGATCCATCCATCCTAAATTAAATATTCACATATTAGTTTCAAAAATAAACTAAAACCGTATTCGTGTAATGCAGCGAGATACATCACGATTTTAATGTTTCATTTTATTTTTTGTCGATTTATAGTATGATTTTGGATGGTTTTAAGAAAATGATAATGTTTTTTTTTTATAAATTTGTTTAATTTAGGCTTAATAATATAATGTTTTTTATATAAAAAAATTAATATTTTGTTAGAATTCAATGGTTATCTTATATATTTTAATGACATCTAGAAAAAATAATTAATTACATATTTAATAATGTAATTAAAACAAAATTTTAGTAATATAATATATTAATTAATAGTGATACATGGAAATGTCTGCATAAAAGAAGCACATACCAAATTGGTGGGTGTTAGAAGCCTGCAGTAGTAATATGTATCTTGTGCTTTGATACTTGTAAATTAAGAGATTTTTAAAATCTTGCATAAAATGATTGTGTCTTATGCCTAATAATTTGTATGTAAGAGTTTTTTATCTGTTTTTTATAATATAATATAGATAAATTAAATTTTCAGATATCTATATATACCACATTAATAAGCATTCAAGTCAAAACTCTTATAAAGCATAGAGTATCACTATTCTATGCATCAAACATGAAAATCTCTTAAGTACAAATAATAAAGCACAGTGTACAAGTGTTTTTAACCTATACCACCATTGCCATCGATTTTGGTAATGTGCAGAGTTTGCTTTCTCGGCTACAGAATGCTCCTTTCCCCCTTCATGAATAGTTCGTCTCCTGTATTCAAACTTTCGAACGTATTGTGACTGTTTCTTCTCTTCTTCTCTGAAGGACCGTAGGATTTTTGTTTCTTCTGAATGAGGGAATTCGCTCCTCTCGACGATCTACAGGGTAACGATTTCTCATACAATTCAAATAAGGTATATATATGTTTTGTTTTAGGGATTTCTTGTGGTCTCGATTTCTAATCTTTATTTCTCATACGATTCTAATCTCTTGCTTCTAATCTCGATTTCTTAGGGTTTCTAATCGTGATTTTTCTCTCTTGTAGACCAATATTTATGTATTCATCGAACAAATACACGGTGAGGCCGAAGTTTGTTGTTCCTCTTGAAAGGTAAGGCCAAAATTCATGGTAATATTTTAGGAAAGTTGAGTAAAACTTTTGGTTTCTTGATTGCAGATACGATTATATTGATAACTAGATACTGATTCACCTATATAGTACCTTATATGTCGAAGGATTCAGTTAAGGCGGTGGAGCTTGATCTATGAGTTGCTAATCCAACATCCCTTTTTATTAAGAAGAGGATTTGAAGATAAATAAGGTCATATACTTTCTTTTTAGAAGCTATTAACATTGTTATGCTTCACTTGAAATGGAAAATTAATGTGTTGCTTTACTTGATAGCCAAAGAAGTTTCACTTCAAGGCCTTGTGGAAAGAACATTCATTTAAGGTGATCTGATGTTTCTGGTGGAATAATCCTCAACAACTCACATCATTTTTACTTATTTTTTGTCTAACTACCTATTATCAAGAAAAGGGATCAAACTAACTCCCTGCGTTGATTGTCATCAACTTCCAGGCGGGTTGAGGAAGAAAGTCTTTGTCCATGGCAGAACCAAATCGAAGTCAAGAAATGACCTTTTTGCAGTGATGTGCTTTTATCATCTTGTTTGATGTTTGGTTTTAGGTGCTTTTATCGTTTTGTTTGATGTTTGGTTTTAGGTGCTTTTATCGTTTTGTTTGATGTTTGGTTTTAGGTTTTGGACGCAACTAATCTTTATGGGTTTTGAAACAATCTAGAGTCATCTTTAGGAAAACCATCTACTGTATCTTCTAAAGAGAAGACAATCTCTGCCCCCATAAAAAGATTATGAACTCTATGAATATCGTGATTCAATTTAGTAAGTCAGTTTTCTGCCTTTTCCTGTTTAAGCGGTCATATTTACTTTTATTCTTGAGAGAAACAGAGGAAGTTTGTATCTCTATTTTGCTACGACACCTTCGAGTTTGCTATCATTATTTGATGTTTTCTGCATAACTTTTGTTGGTTTCTCAATTAACTATTTGACGCTTCAGAAGGTTTAAGGTTGGTACCAGATCTTCGAACTGAGCAAGAATGCTCTTTGGTTTTGCTAATTTTGAACAGACAGACAGATGAGATGCTGGTCTGTTTTCTCTTTAAAGTTAGAAATATCCGTTTATCCTTGATGCTCTGTGATAAACATACAAGGAGGACATCTAAATGAATAGATCTATGACAACCACCAAAGTTACCATTTTACCTTTTCCTTTCTTAAGACAACGTGTAGTGATTATGGGAGACTTTGTTTATTAGGTTTAATACTAACTTATTAATGGGTTATGGGTTGAATTTGTTTTGCATTATTATTTTTCTTCCAGCAGCCACAAATGTGTAGAAGAATGTTGAGTTAAAGAGCTATGTAAACTAAAGCATTTAAGAACATAAATACTCCTTGTCTTCTTGATATGTTTTAAATAATAGCATGCTATATATGAATGCAAGTCATTTTAGTTCAATACTTAGTCTCATCTTAATCCTTTTCTATTATTGAGTTTTGTTTATAGCTTTCTTGTAGCATTCGACAAATTAAGCATTTGATCATCCTAGCCATGGAGGTAACCTTTGTGTTCATGACTTATTTACAGGCTTCTACATAGAGGCTCTATTACTTTCAATTTGAAGTTCTATGTTTTACAAAGTCTTAGATGGTTTCTTGCCTTCATGGAGGAATTTTTCCTCTTTAACCATTTGTTATTGTATTTAAGTTTATACAATGAAACAAAGAAAAGTTTGACTTTGAATTTTAAGTAAAATGAACTACTTTGAAGACTTGAGGGTCGTTTACTAAATGCTTACTTGGTAAGCCCTTACTGGGTCATTCACTTACCGGATGAACATGGCAAGGGCCGATAATTTTACCCGGTAAAAGCAATGATAAGGATGATGAGTCTTACCCGGTAAGTGACGATGACAAATCATACCCAGTAGCTTATTATTTCTTGGTTAATATTGTTCCTTACATTATACCAGATTGTTTTTGCTAATTTACACCTGCTGAATGTTGTTGCTGCTTGTATCAAATGTTGTTAAGATGTTGCTGTAATTTGATCTATGTTTTGCTTCTGATTTCTTTGATCTCAATTTGACTAACCACATGCTGTATTTTAGTTTGTTAAAAAGATTATTATTTTCCTTTTAAACAATCCCACTACAATGTTTTCTAGCTTTTGTCCTTAACAAAAGATTGGTATTTTCTTTTTAAACAATCCACTACAGTGTTTTCTAGCTTTTGTCCTTGGTGGATGGAACTAATTCAAGCACTCAATTTATATTCAATCGTAATATCATGTTATATATTTATGCTATTGCTCTTTTTTTACAAGTCTGTTATATATGGGAGTCGAATTAACAGCTGCAGTTTAGACCTGGCAAAAACTGACACGACACGCTAACTCGACACGAAATAAACGGGTTTGGGTAATACATTTCAACCCGTTTAAGTAAATGGGTTGACACGACACGACACGAAAATTAAGCGGGTAAGGTCAGAGTCAAAAATTTCAACTCGAAAATGACCCGAATAACCCGTTTATATATATTTTTTATAAGTTTTCTTTTTAATGCTTTAGATTTTTAATGTTTTAGATTTGGTTAAAACTTACAAGTTTGAACTATAAAATTTGGATTTATAATGCTTCAATTTGAATTTTGGATTTGTACTTTTTTGTGATTTTTTTATTTTTAATTTTTAGTTTTATAAATGTTAAACAGGTTAGGCGGGTCGGGTTAGAGTTGGGATTTTCTAACCCGTTTATTAAACGGGTCGGGTTAGGGTTAGACATTCTCAACCCGTTTAACTTTGAACCCGACACGACACGTTTGCCAGGTCTAGCTGTAGTAGACTAGTTTCTCAATATCCGGTTGTTATGGGATATTTATTTTGATAGGCGATGGTGGCTCCTATAGATTGAAGTATTACTTGTATTTGAATATTTGATCATAGAAATCAATAGAAGTAAGTTGTATATTTTGATTATTGGATGACTACACCAAATAACTTGGAGGTCGTTTACTAAACACTTATCCGATAAACGCTTACTAGATCATTTATCTTATCGGTTCTTACCGGATGATCATGACAATGGTCGATAATCTTACCTGGTAAGATCGATGAAGAAGATGGACTTTACTCGTTAACTGACGGTGACAACTCTTACCCGGTAAGTGTTTACCGGGTAATATGATACGTTTTGATGGACTAAAATCTTACCGGTAAAGTCAGAGTGTTGACTTTTACCAGTAATCGCTTATCGGGTAAGTGCTTGGGTAAAAGGCCCCTTAATGTGCAAGTTATAGTCAAACAAGTCCTTTTAACATCGTTATATCTTCTGATTCTCTACTCTTGGTTAGAATTGTGGGATTTTTGCATTCTTTGTATGTTTTATGATCTTCACACTGTCAATATTTAATTTATATAACATAACTTTGTATTTTTTGTTTGACTTTCTTAATCCGTTATTATGAGCAGCCATCATATCAATGGTATTTAGATAATATTCAATGTTTAGTACAATCAATAATCAACTTTATCAAAATGTAAAATGACAAGCCACTAATCTACAAGTTGTTTTCTAAATCTCTGGTCAATCAATTCAATTGTGCTAAGAACAAGGTCTGTCATGAGTTTGGAAACCATATAATTATACAATGTTTTTTCCAAATCTCTGGTCAATCAATTATGTTAACCTTGATTTTATATATCAATCTATTTACAAATTAAAACAACACAACTATCAAATAAAATTGAGGGACATGATAAAATAACGCAAAGAAACAAAATCGAGGGTTTGAATCTCGGCTTCAACTCGAAATGTGTCCCGCCGTCCGCCACAATGCGCAGGTATACAACTAGTGTATATATATATATATATATATATATATATATATATATATTGAAGATAAAGTTTTAAAATTCATTTTATTGATATATATTCCTTAAAGTTCAAGAATACAAGTAAATTATGTATCAATATAACTTCTTAAAGTTGGATGTTAAATTTATATAAACTAGAAGCGTACTCGTGTAATGTAGCGAGATACATCACAATTTTAATGTTTCATTTTATTTTTTTATCGATTTACAGTACGATTTTGGATGATTTTGAGAAAACGATAATGTTTTTTTTATAAATTTATTTAATTTAGGCTTAATAATATAATGTTTTTTATATAAAAAAATTAAGTATTTTGTTAGAATTCAATGATTATCTTATATATTTTAATAACATCTAGAAAAAATAACCAGTTACATATTTAATAATATAATTAAAACAAAATTATAGTAATATAATATATTAATTAATAGTGATAAATGGAAATGTCTGCATAAAAGTAAAACCCTGCACATACCAAATTGGTAGGTGTTAGAAGTCTGCAGTAGTAATATGTATCTTGTGCTTTGATACTTGTAAATTAAGAGATTTTTAAAATCTTGCATAAAATGATGATACCTTGTGCCTAATAATGTGTATTTAAGAGTTTTTTATCCGTGCTTTATAATATAGTATAGATAACTGATAACTATAATAAAAAGTAAGATAAAAATCTCATTTTAATTAATCTAAAATATATAGCATCGTTATTAAACACAAAGTAAATTATAATGAAAAAAATTGAATTAAACAAATTATAAAAAAAAAAGTAAGAGCTTTTAAATTGTTAATTTGATAGTAATATCAGTATACTTTTTATAAATTCATATGAGATCTTCAAATTTATATTTTGTTCTGTTAGTTATTAATTGTATCCAAGATTTAATGAGAAAAGTCATTGTCTGTAAAGTCAACTAAGTCTAAGTCAAGATTAGTCAATGTTGATTAAGTTTGTTTTAGTTGCTTGTCAAATAGGTATATGAGTGTAATATGAGGTATAAATACCTTATGCCTTGTAAGATTTCATGGTACGCTTTAACCGTTAGATATATGACTATGGAAATATTTCTCTCTCTACTCTCTCTCTAGATCTCAAACAATGTCATATCTTAGATCTTGATTAAGAGAGTTTGAATTGCTTGATTTGAAACTGTGATCTAACACTTTCAATTGGTATCAAAGCGAGACCAAACAAATTCAGAGGGATTAGATTACCGAATTGGATTAATTTCTGAAATTTTTCAAGAACGAACTCGTTTTTTGGAAAGTTACTGTTTGATCGAGATTTTTCTTGAATTGTTAAAATTCTTGTGTATAATTGTAATAGTTGTGATCGATTTGTGTTAGAAAACAATTTGTATTCACACTTGCACAAGAATTAATCACTAGATCGTTTGAATTTTGAATTTTTGCAATTTCTTGAAAACAAAAATGTCGAACACTGTAATTTGATCAAATGCACTGTACTTTGATGTTTTTAGTCATGTTTAGTGTTTAGAAAAGTGTTAGATATCATATTCGATCATATTGGTACAAATCTTGAAAGCAAATTTGCAGGTTTGAATTGATTTGGATCGAATCCATGAACTCAGAGAAAAGAATGCGCTAGATTGGAAAAACGCGCTAACTTCAAGTTGAAGAACACGCAAACTTGTCTTGCGAGTTCTGCAAACCCGCAAGACTCTACCTGCGCGTTAATTATTCATGGTCACTTCGATTTGCGAGTTCAATTGATGCAATTCCATGCAGCCTGCGAGTTCTATTGAGTTTAATGTTCGATCTGTGAGTTCATGTGAAACACGCAAACCACAGTATACGAGTTCTTGAAACACGCAAACCACAGTCTGCGTGTTTCATGTCAAGAAATCTGCGAGTTTGATGTTATAATGATTTGCGAGTTCTGAAAACTCTCAAACCATAGCCTGCGAGTTTTAAAAATTTCAATTGCTATTTATTTTGCGCCACCTGTATGTAGCGCAAAACTTATTTTTGCACCACCCACTTGTAGCGCAAAACATACTTGATCTGCGAGTTTCAAGTTCAAGTGATTTGCATGTTTTAATTCCAAGCATTTGCGAGTTTCAGTTCAAGTAGTCTGCGAGTTCAAATTCACTTGGTCTGCGAGTTCTAATTCATATGCTTTGCGAGTTTTAAAGATAGATTTTTTTTTGGAATATTATTTTTTTGTGGTAATCTGATTTTGACTTTCAGTCAAAATTTCTAAATTATTTGGGAACGATCATTCTTATCAAGCTAATATTTCATTTAAGATGACTTACAGATGAGAAAGGGAATATAATACTTTCAGGGAGAGATCTTGCTGTCTTATACATGCCTGATATACCGGCAATCGAAGCTGAAAGAGACAAACTGAAGAATCAGAATTCAGCTTTACCTAAATAGATTCAGGAGTTGAATTCAAATTTGTCAAATTCTGATAAAACTTCTGTTTGTGCAAAATGTACTGATAATGTAAATCTGATTTTGCAGGTATCATCAGCGCAAAAGAGAAGAAAATTAGAGAAAAAGAGACAGAAATTAAAGATGGAGAGAAAATGATTTCAATAAAAGAATATGTCATTCAGTCTCTTGAGAGAGTAATCAAGGTCAAAGAGTCTATAATTACAAATCTTCAAAGCCAACTGAAGAAAATTGAACATAAATCATCAGAGCTGAAAGATGAATCAGTTAAGCTTCAACTCAAGTTTAAGGCTTTTGAAGACAAAATATATGCGTTGGAGATATAGAATGCTGAACTGAAGAAAAGCATCCAAGCAGATAAAGAAAAATCAAATTTGAAGACATCTTCAACTCAATAGTCATCTGAACTTCCAAAGAAAACTTTACAAGAGAAAAAGGATTTGGAGCTGAGATGTTCAAAACTTTCTAAGCAAGTGTCAGAATTCGAAAAGATAATAATAACTGAAAGAGACACTTTTGCGAAAGAAAGACAAGTTCTTGAAAACAAAATAACTGAACTTTCCAAACAAATTTCTACTTTACAAGACTTGCTCGAAAAAGAAAGACAAATTTTCAAAGAAAAGAAAAAAGTCTTTTGAGCTAGAAAAGAAAAATGCTGAAAAGAGGAATACTGGGATTTTCAAAGATATTTCAGAAAAGAACAAGAACTTGGAAAAAGATTTTGAGCAAGAACGTTCACATTTTGAATATGAGATATCTAAGCTCACATCCAAAATAACTGTTCTATCATCAGATGTTCAAAAAGAACAGAAGGCAAGATCTGATTTGAAAATAAAGTTTGACACACTTAATGCTGAAAGAAACATTTTATCTGAAAAGATAAAAGACTTAGAAGCTGCAAACGTTGATTTGTTAGAAAAGATTACAGCTGATGTGATTGATCAATCACCTGTTGATAATTCAACATAATCAGTCTGTTCTTTCAAAACAGCTTCAAGTTCTATTCATGATAAAAATGTTCTCAAAAAGAAAAGTGTCAAATCACAAACTGTCAAATCAAATCAGATCAGACCATCTAATCTATTTTATGACAAATCTGTTGATGGTTCAGCAAGCTTTTACGTTAAATCTCTTGGAAAGCAATATAAGAAAAGTCAGATGGTTTGGAGAGTTAAAGATTCTTCTGAAGAAGAGAAGAAGAAAGACAAAGCATCTGCGTCCACAACCAAAGCCAAAAAGAAAAGTGTACACAAAGGTAAATTTTTTGGTAATTCTGATATGTTTTACTCTACTAATCATTTGATCAAGATTACTCAGAAGAAAATCTAATGTTCTTACTGTAGAGCACATGACTTTGTAAGTAAAAACTTTGTCAATTACTGGTATGGTTCTTACTATGTAACCCTCATACGAACTGCAACTAACACATCAGGACCCAAATACTAGTGGGTACCAAAAGCTAAAACTGTGTTGCAGGCACCCAAAGTTTAAGGGGGAGCACATGATGTTTGACTTCTAGACAAATCAGTCTAGGACTCGTACCTCAAAGAACGGTGGCTCTTGAATAACACAGTTCAAGACCTGTACTTCATTGTCAAGAGTATGGCTTCTGATCACATGACAGATCAGGACCCATTCTTCAATGTTCAGATAAGGATATTTTGTAAATATCCAAGGGGAGCTTATCAGATCTAAATCATTTTATCATGATTTGAGGGGGAGCTTAAATGTAAGTATCTTCTAATCTAGATCTCTGATTGTTTGAAAGAAGAACAACTTTCAAGCATGAAAAACGTTTTTTTAAATGTTCAAACCACTTCTCTATTCTCAAAAAGATTTCATGAATTTAGAAGTGTGATTTTAACTGTTTTTCATAATTGAGCTTCAATGTTTAACTGACCGTGTGTTTCCAAAGATCAATACTTGTGTATTATCTTGTCTATATACTGTAAAGTATTCACACACAACGGTTCAGTACTTCATTTGAATTTGTTATTACCATGTCTCATAACGAACCAATTTTTCGATGGTAATACTCCCGTTTGCTTTCAAATGTTGTTGAGTATCATTCATCATTTCAGTCTTTGTACGTTCATTGGTAAATTGTTTATATTTGTTCATATAAACAAACTATCAAATTCTTTGATACCCTAACTATTTTATTTGATCTGATTGATACATTGTCAGATTCTCAAAACAATTCTCTTGATTTCATTTCATTCATTCAATATCTTTGTTTTGAGAAATCTTCAAAGTTCAAATGCTCAAATCTCATTCATATATTTGATGAGCATACATTTTGACAATGTTATCATATTTTGAGCTTATCTGTTCAAGATTTGAGCAATCATTCTTTTTAGGACTTACATGGGATTAATGTGAGAGCTTAAAAAGAACTTCCATGGATTCACGTTAGCCAGTGTTTCCTACCCAGGAAGTAATCCTTGAGTGATTGAGGGGTGAGGGGTCATAAATCAAAGAGTGGGGGAGATAACTCATCCAGTTGAGTTTTTCTCATTGTGTGGAGCGGTAAAATGGAAATGAGAGTTTGGTTAGAAGTGAGCTTTAATGTTAAAAAGAAAGAGGGCGTGAGAACAGAGTTAAAAGAATATCAAAACTCTGCACCAACTACTTTCTGAGCGGGGCAGCCACATCTACTGATTGGTTCACATTCTTTGGTGACCATCATTGAAAAAGGCAGTGAGCCAATGCCAACTCTTGCTATAACCCCACCAGCCACTCGTTTCTTTCTTAACAAAGAAATGTTTCATTTTTTTTGGGGACGCAGCATATATGCTATCTAGTCTTCACTCGGAAGATTCAAATATTGAAAAAGAAAGAAAGTTGCCCCATCTTCGCACCTCTTTCATGCACATTGAGTCCGTGTAATATCTGTTGCTGTCTCAACAATTTACACAATTTGAGCCTGATCAAGCTAAGTAGCTTTAATGATTTCTTACACTTGCACGTACACACAAGGAATGAGTTTTCTTGTCATAACATTCATAGAAAATTCCTTTGTGGTTTTTCGATGATTGAATGGAAGCCTTGGGGGAGTGAACATCACAAAAGCTCCTTTCCAATGTACATCCGTTGTACAAAGTGGCTCCGTGTTACTTACAAACATATTAACTGTTTCATCTGTTGAATCAGGGTTACACTGTTTATTATGTCTGAATTTGAAAAGATTTAGATATATACATTTCATGAATTGACAGATACTCATATCAAAGGGCGGAGAATGTCAATTTATCATAAATGGGTGATTGTTAGTCTGCAAAGAAGGGGTAAGCAAAGACAGTGCTGAAATTGAAGAGGTTTTGATGATCATGAAGCTCACAATCATCAAAAAGGGGGAGAATTTTACAAAGTTCAATTTCAAAAGAAAGAAAGTTCAAAGTGATAAGACTTGTGGAGAAATTCAGAAAGTTCAATTTTTTCAAGATTGGTGAAAAGAAATCATTCCGAGATGATTCAAATTCCAAATAAAGATGATTTGAGAAAGTTCTGAAGATAATTCAGAGATAAATCAAGATAATTGAGAAAGTTGATTTTCTAAAGACGGTCCAGAGATCACAAGAGATGAAGATACAAGATCAGAGATTCCTCAAAGCTGTTTCAAAGTTCAAAGATGAAGTTTTCAAAGAAGTTTCAAAGATGCAAATTGCAAAAGACTTTTCAAGATTCTTCAAAGACTAAAAGACTGAAGATTGTTAGAGCTTCATTGTTAAAGATTGTCAGAGTCAAATGTTGAAGAATCAAGTGCTGACTGAAGACTAGTGTCAAATTTTTATTAAATCTTGAATACAAAGGGGGAGATTGTCAGTGTATTAATTGTATCCAAGATTTAATGAGAAAAGTCATTGTCTGTAAAGTCAACTAAGTCTAAGTCAAGATTAATCAATGTTGATTAAGTTTGTTTTAGTTGCTTGTCAAATAGGTATATGAGTGTAATATGAGGTATAAATACCTTATGCCTTGTAAGATTTCATGGTATGCTTTAACTGTTAGATATATGACTATGGAAATATTTCTCTCGCTACTCTCTCTCTAGATCTCAAACAATGTCATATCTTAGATCTTGATTAAGAGAGTTTGAATTGCTTGATTTGAAACTGTGATCTAACACTTTCATGTTCAAACATAAAAAACAATATCGTTTTTTCAAAACCATACAAAACCGTATTATAAAATCAAAAAACCAACGAATAAAAGAAACTGTACTATGCTGCATTGCACGAGTATACTTCTAGTCATTATACAATATATGAATATTTAATAACTAAGAACAAATTAAGTGAAAATAAAATTGTTACTTACTTAATCAAAAGTGTGATCATTATATAGAAGTAATTTCTTATACAAACCAACACATTGTTACAAATTATATAAACCCATCTCAATCATTTATCTAATATAATGAATATGTGGATTCATAAATACCTCGATTATTTCCTAATATAAAATGTTGACGATAATTAATGAACTCTAATAATGTCTCATAAATATATAAATCATAAATGAGCCCTTATCATTTTTATAAATATCTAAATTGATTGGTTTGTATGGTTTGTAACAACGGAATGATTTGTATTTAAAAGGTCCTCTAATTATGTATATCTATAAGTGTTTATTTATTTTTATTACGGACGTTTGTTTTGAGACGGAAAATTAACTATCTAATTATCATTGCATAGTAATATTTTTATTTTGTAAATAATTATTATGAATTATCAGTTATTATTAGAGTTCGTTTAAATAAAGGCCTCTTTATTTGCTAAATAAACGTCTCCGTTTTGGGTAACTGTGGATTTTTGGGTCAGCTTATGCGCATCAATTAATCTTCCGGGTGACCACGAATGGCCTGGAGTCATCGCAAGTGAACCTCCATGGACATAAGGGTTTTGATAGCGACTGGATATTATTACAACCATATATTTGTATTTCGTCTCTATTGATATTATTTTATATACTTATGTGGTTTGAGAAGAAAATAATCTTCTGTTCGTTGTCACTTTTATGAAATATTATTGGCCCCTACCGTGCGATGCACGATGTTTGAAAAGAATTTTAAGAAATACTTAAAATTTATTTTTATTGATTATTTTCATAAAATTGATTTTTTGTGAAATGGAATATATTGCAAGTGTATATTAATATTCATCATTGGTGTACGACAAAGTTAATATTCACCATTTAGCTTACAAAAATCGGTTGGATCCTGAATATGTTGCATATGTGATATGTGACCATAAGTTAATTATATACTATAAAACATACAATTTTAAATATTTTGTTAAATATATTAATACAAAAATAACATAAGTTAAACAAATAACTCGAAATGACCCACATGGTATAAATTATAGTTCTAAAATTAGTAGCATAACCACATAGTAACTGGTTGGGACATGAGTTCCCCTAAAATTAATATTATTTATTTAGGCCTTGTTTCACCCATTTGATTCCTTCATACGGGGATCCTTCTCCTCACTTGCAGACTCTAGTATCCTGTCTAAATCTCAATTCACGATTACAATTTACCCTCCCTCCTCCCCTATTCACTCTTCTCTCCTTGATCAGTTGACGTGCTTGACCACTCACACTCTCCGTCTCAATCGTTGCCTCAATTGGTCAATTTAGGTCGTTAAGGTTTC
Source organism: Arctium minus (assembly GCA_954870635.1). Lineage (NCBI taxonomy): Eukaryota > Viridiplantae > Streptophyta > Magnoliopsida > Asterales > Asteraceae > Arctium > Arctium minus. The sequence goes on along the minus strand of OX941088.1, from coordinate 59,221,346 downwards.
AAAATTTTGAACGTTAATAATCCTTGAATCTTGGGTAATTATTTGTTCCATTGTTTGAACTTCTCTAATTAGTTTATTTTAGTTATTGTTACTCTTTTGGTTCTTGGGTTTTTGTTTCCTAATTTTGAGGATATTTAGGTAATTGTTTCCTTATTTTGAGATTATTTAGGTAATTTGTTTCCTGAATATTTGAGAATATTTAGTTACTCTTCTACTTTGATTAGCTTAAAACGATGTTTTATTAATTAGTTTCAGACGATGTCGTTAGAAATATTTTTTTAAGTATCAGGGTATAAGCGTTTGTATTATTGACAACTTGCGTGTGCAATATTGACATCGTGAACCAAGTACATTATGCTTCTTAAAAAAATAAAGGATTCTCATTGATTTGTCCTTACATTACATTCGTTTTAGAGACTGCAAACCTAGATGGTTTTGTTTTACAATTTTAACGGCCGAAGAATCTACCATTCGTTCAACAAGCTTGTGAAGAATAATGCATGCAATCATACCGTATCACCCTTCACAACAAACTGTAGCTAGTACCTTTAAACAAAAACAAAAAAGAGTTTGTTATCAATTACTTGGACTTTAAAATATTTGAAATCTCAAAGTGATTGGACACGTACAATGTAAGAGTGACAATTGATTCGATATTGCATTTTGCATCTATTAACAATAGAAATCTCAAAGTTTTTGGCCTGCAAGTTGTATTTGTTTGAAGTTTGAACGGAATCTTGTTTGGTCTTCGAACAAACATTCAAAGACAAAAATTTGGCTTTGAATAAAGTAATTGAGGGTCTTAGATAGTATAGGGGTTGTTTTGTACTTTCGTAATTTTTGGTTATTTTTAGGGTTTCATGTCTCCTTATATATAGTTGTTGTATCGTTTGTAATAATCATCTCTTCTAATGAAAACCCTAGCCCTTTCTGGCAATTCCTTTTCGTCTCTCAAAGTTATCATGGTATCAGAGCGAGGTTAATCTCTTTTCTTCTCTCAAGCACTGTTAATCTCACACACTTGTTTAGTGTTTATGTTAGACATTTTTTTCGACGCTTCTTTCTGGATCTAGCAGTCTCGATTCTTGTTTAAGTTCCTGTTCGAGAATTGATTTTAGCATACAGTATCTCTATACTCTCTGCTCTCTTTTTCTTCTTTTTATTTCTCGTTTGCAATGGCTGGAAATGATAATTCTCTCCAAGACATTAGTGTTCGTTTGGATGGGAAAAATTTACTCCTAGTGGAGTTATGTCTTAAAAAAGTTTCTGATGGACAAGAAGACGTGGGGTTATATTTCTGGCACGATGAAACCAAAAGAAGCAAAAGATTTTGAATCTTGGGAAGTGTATAATTCGAAAACTATCACTTGGATAAACAATTATGTTGAACCTTCGATTGGTGTTCAATTGGAAAAATATGAAACATGCAAGGAAGTATGGGATCATCTTGAGAGACTGTATATACAGCCTAATTTTGCAAGACAATATCAATTAGAAGTTGATATCCGAGCACTCGAACAGAGAGATATGTGTATTCAGGAGTTCTACTTAACAATGACCGATTTGTAGGATCAGTTAACTCTTATTGAACCTGCTGAATTGTGTGCTTTTAGACCCTACATTGCTCGTAGGGAAGAACAAATATTGGTTCAGTTTCTTATGGCCCTAATGTGTGTCCCAAATTGTGCAGATTAGATCAAGAAGACAAAAACAATTCAATTCAAATGCTCCATATTATTGATATTGATTTCACAGTTTACATGCGAATGAAACTCTCTCTCAGAACAATATTTCTCTCTCTAAAACTGAATATTCCTATTAAGTGCTACAAAGATTACAAGGAAAACAAAGACTGTTTATACCTAAGATTTATTACAAGGACAAAACTAATCAAACAAACACTAACAAAGACTAACACTTTAACTTGCATTGACTTTCCTCTTTAAGAAGCTTGACTTTGACTTTGTAATGAGAGGCTTTGACTTGGGCTTTTGACTTTTAACTCCCATGATTTTGGATCCAACATATTTGTGCACTAACAATCTCCCCCTTTGGATTCAAGATCATATTCAAAATGAAATTTGACAATAACGAACAATCTCTTTCTTCCTATATGATCTTTAGCAAAATCAATCTTCCCCCTTTAGCATTTTCACAAAGATAAGCATGTCATCTCCCCTTTGAATTCAAAAAGAAATTCAGTGTTCACGAACAATCTTCCTCTTTCTTTGAAATATCTTCAGATTTTCGGTAATTCAGTAATCTCTCCCAAAGTCTGTGATTACGCTCTTCAAGAACTTTAACAATCTCCCCCAAGGTTATAAAAACCTCATTCAGACTTCAGAAAAGAAATTATCTTCAGATTCAACTCACTTTACTTTAGCTAAAAATCTTCAAAGAAAATTTTCTATAAATTTCATCAATCTTTCATAACTTTTTGAACTTTATCTTTAATTCTGAATTTCACATATTTCTGAAATATACCATTCAAATCTTGTCATTTCTTGATCACTATCTCTAAAACTACTTTTCCATTTCTTAACTTTCTCCCCCTTTTTGATGATGTAGAGCATAGAAATCATCAAAACTTTTTCCAAGAAATGTCACAATATTCTGACCACTGATCTTTCCAAACGAACATCTGAACCATCCGTCAATTCATAATGTATTCATCCGAATCTTTTCAAATTCAGACAAATAAGAGTTAAAACCTGAATCAACAAATGAATCGGTTAAGATGCCTGTAAGCAGCACGAAGCTACTTAGTACAACGAATGTACTGTAGAAGGAGTTTTATTGATGATCACTCCCCAGGTCTTCCATTCAATCATTGGATAACACAAGGTAATTCTATGAACATTCTGACAGAAAAACAAATTATCTGTGTGTACGTGCTTGTGTATGAAAGAATTTAAAACATTTTACTTTATATTAGGCTCAAAATGTGTAAACCATTGAGACAACAACAGTATTACACGGACTCAATTGTGCATGATCGAAATTCGAAGGTGGGGCAAACTTCCTTCTGTTTCAATATCCACATCTTCCAAACGAAGAAGAGATAGATTATGTGTTGCGTCCCCAATCAAAGTTGAAACATCTTCTTATTAAGAAAATGATGAGTAGCTGGTGGGGTATAAAGCAAGAGTTGGCATGGGCTAGTGCCTGTTTCAATGAAGGTCACCAAAGAATGTGAACCAACAGATTATGTGGCTGCCCGACTCAGAAAAAGTTGGTGTAGAGTTCTGATATTCTTTTAACTCTGTTTTCACACCCTCTTTCTTTTACTTGTTTGAGCTCACTTCAAACCAAACACTCTTGTCATTTTACCTCAACACACACCCACACTCAAGATATTGACACTGTAACACCCATATTTTTGGGTAGACTTTCTCTATTTTGATTTCATTTTAGTATTTAAATAATCATATCTTGATGCCTCATCGTTTTGTTTGTAGAATACGGAACTTGGTCAACTCTCCCTCATTGAAAACAGATTTGGTTCGGGTCGAAAACGCGTCCAACATGCGTTGGGCGACTATGCCCGACGACTATGCCACTAGGGAATAGTCGCGTGTCAATATTGTTGCCCGGGGGTGACATACGGTACATATTGGTCGATAGTGACATGACGACCTTGCCACAAGAACTATCGCGTGTCAATATCGCGGGGGTTGTACCGCGTGTATGGTTGTGGGTGCGATAATGCCTCGTGATTATGACAAGGGCACTATCGCCTGTCATAGTCGCCATCGGGGGGATGGCTGTATAAAAGTCCCATTTACGGGATTTTGTCTTTTGGAACTGATTTTGGGATCTAATAGGGTTAACTCTCCTACGATTTTTGGTAAGAACTCTTGCCCTAATTCCACTCTCCTCATTTATTGAGCTCCCATATGTTAGATCATGTTTTGAGTCAATTTGCTTAGTTAGTTTGCTTTGTTTTGTTGTCTTTTTCATTGTAAACTTGTGTAGAGGTCAAGTCTGTGTTTGACCCTATATAAGTGTTTCCTGGTCTTGTTTTGTGTAACTCATTTCAGTCATTCATGTTTTGTAACTTCTATGTGAGATATATGACTACGAAAACTTGTGACTCAATTTCTCTCTAGATTCTCATCTTTGATTGTTCTTTAATTGTTGTTATTGCTTGAAATCTGGGATCACAATTGGTATCAGAGCTAGATCAGATTCAATCAGATTAATCAACATCAAGTGATTTGAGCAGAAAATTACGAATTTTCAGAATTAGAAAGGTTACTGTTGCATTGAAATCAAGATTGTGAAATCATGATTGATTAACTATAAAATTCATTACACTGTGATCGTCCATTAAAGTAGAACAATGCTTGTTTGAAGTGGAAACATAATTGCACAACATATTGGAAGAATTGGATTAATCTTTACATTTTTGGAAACTTACTATTCGCGGACTGTCAAGAATCAATTCCCAGAACCATGTTTGTTCTTGATGAAATTCATTATACAGGGTTGTTCTCGATGCTCAAGTGATCTGTTCTGCAAAGTTTTTGAGTCAAACTTGAAGGTTTGGGTGGATTTCTGTTGAAATTTTCGAAAAAAATGTTCAAGATTCAAAGAATTCGCACAAATGTTGAAGAACTCGCAGGGCTGAATAATTCGCAGATTAGTTCATTTTATTGATTCTAAGGATACGATCTTTTCAAGCTATATTTTTCAGATAAATACTAATCATGCCTTATACAAATGAACTGTCATATATGCCAGAGATAACCAAGATTGAAGCTGAGAATGAAAAGCTCAAAATTCTAAATTCAAAGCTGAAAGCTGAAATTGAGACTTTAAATGTCAAACTGACAAAAGCTGAAATACAAGTATCTACATATCAAGCAAAAGGCAAAGAATGGCTGAAGAAAGTTGATGAGAGAAGTAAACTGGAAAAAGCTGAAAATGAGAAAACTTTCAATCAGAAATTTTCTGATCTTTCTAAGAAAGATGTTTAGAAAAGAAAGAATTAGAAATCAGATGTGCCAACCTTTCCAAACAAGTTTCTGACTTTGAGAAAATTGTTATTACTGAAAGAGATGTCTTTGATAAGGAAAGAAAAAATACTGAAAAGAAAATTACTATGCTTTTCAAAGAGATTTCTGAGAAAAATTAGAACTTGGAAAAGGAGTTTGAAACTGAAAGGATTTTTTTTGAATCTGAGATTTCTAAACTCATTGACAAGTTGGCTATCTTATCTTCAGATATACAAAAAGGACAGAAAATTAGATCTGATCTGCAAATAAAATTTGATAAACTTTGCAATGAGAAAACCAAGTTGAATGACAAGATCAAACAACTTGAGAAAGCTAATTCTGATTTATCTGACAAGATAGCATCTGAAACACCTGCCTTATCTTCTTATGATGATGATTAAGTTGAATCAGTATGTTCATTTCAATCAATATTTAGCTTATTTCAAAAGATGATTTTCAAGAAAAAGAATGTTAAACCTGAAATCTTGAAAACAGATCAGATTAAACCTTCTAGTCCATTTTATATCAAATATGTTGATAATCATGCTTATTTTTCAAAATCTGGTTCTAAAGCTTTCAAGAAAGAAAAGATGATTTGGGTTGTTAAGGGATCTCCTCAATCAGTGAAATACCAGAAATCATCTACACAAGCTACAAAGAGATACAAGAACAGAGCTGCAAAAGGTAAAGCTTTTACTCCTGATGCTGTCAAGTCAACTAAGCATTTGATTAGGTTAACTAAAAGCAAACTCTGCTGTTCTTACTGTTGCAATGATGATTTTGTACATAAAGCACACATCAACAAAAGGTATTATTCTTATAAGAACTATTATGATACTGCATTTCACAGAGGTGAAAACCACTCAAAGAAGTTTTCACATGCTAACCAGACTGGACCCAAATTTATCTGGGTACCAAAACCAGTTCAACCTGTGATGCAGGAGTCAGTACTCAAGAAAGAGTAAGAAAGGTTATGACTTCTAGACAAAGCAGTCTAGGACTCTTACCTCAATGTTCAAGATGATGACTTCTGAGTAAATCAACTCAGGACTCGGACTTCAATGTCAAAAGACAAGGATTTCTAGACAAAACATTCAGAGATCAAGATGACTTCTAGACAAAGCAGTTTAGGACTCAGACTTCAATGTCAAAGAGTGATGACTTCTAAGTACAACAACTTAGGACTCATTCTTCAATGTTCAAGTGATAAACTTTGAATGTCAAATCATTATAGGGAGTTTTTTCTCACCATAAATTGTTATTGATTGTTTGTCTTAAAAAGGGTGAGAATGTTTAAAAATAGAGGAGATTGATTGTAATATTTGTACATGTATGCAGATATGAAGGGGGAACATATCCATACATCAAGAAAGATCCACATCATGTCAAGGGGGATCCAACAAGGAAATATATCAAAAATACATCAAGAAGGATCAAAATCATGTCAAGAGTCAGAAGAGACAAATATCAAGTCAAGGGGCAACTCAATACTGACAAATCTTAAAAGGGTTGTAAGTGTGATAGTGTGTGTAATCTTTTTTGGAACTTAAAATAAGTTAAAAATATCAATTTTGAAAAATTTCCATTTAAGGAAAGTTTCTATATTTGGCAAGTTTTGAAAAGTTTCCTAAAATAGCAAGTTTCCATGTTTAAAATGTTTTTCAAAAAGTTGGAAAATTTTCTATGGCCAGAATTCGCATAACACTATCATGCGAAATCTCAAGAATCCGCATGTGTGTGTTACACGAATTGATGGAATTCGCATAACAGAGTTATACGAAATCTAACTTTTCGCATGTGCCTATATGCGAAAAGTGAAGAATTCGCATCACACTGTCATACAAATTCTTGTTTTCACACAAAATTCGCATATCGAGTCATGCGAATTCTCACACACATTGTCTAATCCTTCATAGACAATTAGTATATGTGTCATCTGCAAAAAGTGGGAGGTCCAATGAACTCGTGCCACATGTCATGATCCTTGCAGAGTATATATAGATTGGTTGTCTACGAAACCCTCACTCTTCGTAAGTTTTCTTGAGTGTACGAAATCTTTGAGAGCACACGAAACCTTAAACCCTTGCTTGCGATTTCCAGATTCTTCTTCGATTTCTTCTTGATTTTCTTGACCAAAGGTGTTATTTTAGTCTTTTTTATTGTATTTGTGTTGTTTCTATCTTGTTTGTTTGTGATTCTTTGCAGGGATACCCTATACTGGATTAGAGTTAGGATTGAATTCTTGGACTGTTCATCTTTAACTATTCGACTGAACTTTGAATATTCAAACAAAATTTGATCTTGATTACTTTCTATATGTTGATTTGAACTGACATAATCATTAAGACATGATATAATCGAACCCCAATGACCACTAATTTTAACCTAAATCAATGTTTTTGGGATTTGATTTTGAATTTTAACTTATCGACTGTTCTTGATGTTCTTGACGTAAAATCTCAAAATTAAAGGTCGATATTTGTTTTAATCTCAAATTTCATGGATTAAAGTGGTTTCTAAACACTAATCAATTATAAAGATTAAATATTTAGGGTTAAAATTCAAATTTTGAAATTTTGGTAATCTAGGTTTCGTATGAATATTTGAATATGTTCATATAATGTTCTTGAGGTTCATGTTAAACACCTAAAATTTTCAAGAAAATTTAAGGTTCATGCGAATTCTTGACTATAATGGTTCATACGAATTCTTCAAAATCAGTGTTAAATCATTTTAAGTCCACAATTCGTATATATTGTTCATACGAATTCTTGGGTTTCATTGTTAAATTCTTCTAAGTGAAGAATTCGTATATAGCTTCATACGAATTCTGTCATATGAATTCTTGTCATTGGTTTCATTCCTTAAGTGAGTAATTCGCATACCCCTGTCATGAGAATTCTACACTTGGCAAATTTCAAAAGTGGTTTTTCATTGTCAAAACATCAGTTTTTCACTAACCATTTGGACCTTGTCTAATACTGTTAATCTTTTTCAGGTACAAATGGCAGAACCATCAGTTGACCAACATGTTCAGACTGGAGAGAACTCATCACATGAGGGTTCTGAACAGTTTCCCATGCCATCATCCATATCAGATTTCCAAATTCCTCAGAATGCCAATCCTGATCATTTTCTGATTTCACCATCTTAGATGAAGCCACAACAACCAAATAACCATCATATGCATTTCAACATCAAGATTGATCCCCTGGTACTGGATATTCTAAGGAATCATTCTCTCAGGAATGCTTTGACTGCTCAAGCTGCTGTTCCTGAATTATATGTCCAACAAGACTGGAAAACTATCAGGTTTAGCCATACAAAGGAACAAGGAGAGAGGATTCCAATCTTCAAGCTGGAGATTGATCACTTCACATTAGTTCTAACTCTTCCCAGACTAAGATTCATTCTGAGTCAACCTTCAGAAACTGCAAGAGAGGGCAAAAATTCTTCTGAGTCTCCCTCGAATTGACGATTTGTTTGATCAGCTGCAAGGCACGACATACTTCTCAAAGATTGACCTGTGATCCGGATATCATCAAATGAGAGTCCGCGAGGAAGATATTGACAAAACGACATTTAGAACTCGTTATGGTCATTATGAGTTTCTAGTTATGCCCTTCGGATTGACGAACACGCCAGCAGTTTTTATGGATCTAATGAACATAGTCTGTCGGCCATACTTAGACAAGTTTGTGATTGTGTTCATAGATGACATTCTAATTTACTCGCGAAATAAGGAAGATCACGAGCAACACCTGAAGTTGATGTTAGAATTGCTCAAGGAACAGAAATTGTACGCCAAGTTTTCCAAGTGCGAATTTTGGCTTCGAGAAGTACCTTTTATGGGTCATGTGGTTAATGAAAAAGGGATTCATGTTGACCCGGCAAAAGTGGAGGCCATCAAGAAATGGGAACCCCCGAAGACGCCAACGGAAATTCGTCAATTTCTTGGTTTGGCAGGATATTACAGATGATTCATCGCGAATTTTTCCAGAATCGCTCAACCACTCACAACACTAACTCAGAAAGATAAAAAGTTTATCTGGGGAGAAAAGCAGGAAGTGGCATTCCAAACACTGAAACATAAATTGTGCAATGCACCAATCTTAGTGTTACCAGAAGGTACGGATAATTTTATGGTATATTGTAACGCATCACATCAAGGTTTGGGATGTGTATTAATGCAACGGGATAAAGTCATAGCTTAAGCTTCAAGACAACTCAAGGTTCACGAAAAGAATTACACCACTCATGATTTGGAACTGGGAGCGGTGGTATTCGCATTGATGATCTGGAGACATTACCTTTATGGCACAAAGTATACCATCTATACTGATCACAAAAGTCTCCAGCATATCTTTGATCAGAAGATGTTGAATATGAGGCAACAGAGGTGGGTAGAGCTACTCAGTGACTATGATTGTGAAATAAAATATCATCCTGGAAAGGCCAACATAGTAGCAGATGCGTTAAGCAGGAAGGAGAGGATAAAACCATCAAGGGTGCGAGCCATGGGAATGTTAGTTCAGACAAATCTCAAAATGCAAATCTGCGAGGCTCAAGAAGAGGCACTAAAGGAGGAGAATTTGAGTGTCGAGGCCCTTCATCACTTAGAAAAGGATTTCGAAACCCGATTAGATGGGGTGCGATACTTTAAGAATAAAGTTTGGGTACCTAAGGTTAATGACCTGCGGTCGTCAATTTTGGAAGAAGCACACTGATCGAGGTATTCGGTTCACCCGAGAGCCGATAAAATGTACAAGGAGTTAAAGGAGTATTACTGGTGGCCGGGGATGAAGAAAGACGTTGCGGTGTTTGTAGGCAAGTGTCTGACATGTGCAAAAGTCAAAGCGGAACATCAAAAACCTTCTGGCCTTCTTCAACAACCAGAGATACCGCAATGGAAATGGGATCAGATATCAATGGACTTCATTACTAAGTTACCCAGAACTGGAAAGGGGAATAACGCAATTTGGGTCATTGTCGACCGACTCACAAAATCCGCGCATTTTCTTCCTATCAGAGAAGACTTTAAAATAGAAAGGTTGGCACAGTTATACATAGACGAAATTGTCTCTCGGCATGGAATACCACTATCTACTATTTCTGATAGAGACAGTCGATTCACTTCCCGATTTTGGCAAACATTTCAAAAGGCATTGGGTACCAGACTAGATCTGAGCACCGCTTATCATCCGCAGACGGACGGTCAATCGGAAAGAACTATCCAAACCTTGGAAGATATGTTGCACGCTTGTGCTATAGATTTTGGAGGTAGTTGGGATAAGCATTTGCCGTTAATTGAATTCTCAAACAATAACAGCTACCACACCAGCATTCAAAGCGCACCATACGAAGCTTTGTACGGACGCAAATGTAGATCTCCACTCAGTTGGGTGGAAATTGGTGATAGTCAACTGATTGGACCCGATATTATACAAGAAACCACTGACAAGATATCGATTATTCAAGACAGACTCAAAACTGCGAGAGATCGTCAAAAAAGTTATGTAGATAATCGCAGAAAACCGTTGGAATTTCAAAAGGGTGACAAAGTTCTTTTGAAAGTGTCACCATGGAAAGGGTTAGTACGGTTTGGAAATAGAGGTAAACTAAGTCCAAGATATATCGGTCCGTTTGAGAAACTGGAAAGAATTGGACCGGTAGCTTATAAGCTGAAATTACCTCAAGATTTGAGTGCTGTCCATAACACTTTCCATGTGTCAAATTTAAAGAAATGTCTGTCTGATGAATCAATAATTGTGCCCCCAGACGAAATCCAAGTTGATGAGCGCCTTTGTTTCAGAGAAGAACCTATCGAAATTCTTAATCGCGAAATTAAGCATCTGAGGCGCAGTAAAATCCCAATTCTAAAAGTCCGTTGGAAATCGCGCCATGGACCCGAATTCACGTGGGAAAGAGAAGAGTACATGAAGTACAAATACCCTCATTTATTTGAGAAAGAATCGTTCCGGAAATGACAAACATTAATTTCGGGACGAAATTCTTCGAAGGAGGGGAGACTGTGACAATTGTCAAGTCTATGTCAAAAGGTTAGCTTCTGATTTAATAGAAAACAATTTATAGCATTGTCACTCCTAGAAAATTTATTAAAGCCTTTAAGTTAAGAATTTCCTGAAAAAAAAAACGGAAGTTGCGTAGAATACCCGGAACAGTCCCGTGTCTGACCGTCACTGTCCTGAAATGCCAAAAATTAAGATTAAAGTCCAAAATCCATAAAACTTTAAAGTTATAAGGTTATAGTTAAGTTATTTTCATCATTTTGCATATTAGTTGTTTTTAGCAAAAATTGAGAATCGGGTATGACGATTCTCAATTATATCTGATTTTTTTAGAAATTAGTCTACATTATATAATATTTAAAAGTTTATTAAAAAAAAAAAGAGTGATTAATCACCTATGACATGTGTCATCATCTAAATTTCTTTGATTAATAAATTAATTAATTTAATTATTAGATTAAAAAGGGTTTTATCTCATTTGAAAAACAAACTCTCCCACTCCCTCTCTTCACCATTCGGCCGAACTCTCACCACCACCATCTCCATATCATTTTCAAAATTGAAGCTAAATCAAGAGTGGAATCAAGAAATTGGACATCAATTTGAAGATTAGAACAAAGTTTGAACATCAATTTCACAAGGTATCATCCAAAACCTACCTTTTTGTCTACATTTAGGTATTTTCGATTTTAACTTGAAATATTGAAATTATTCATGATGTGGTTATGGAAATTGGGTTTTTGTTCATGAAATGGATTACTTTTGGTAGATACAATGTTATGTTGCAAGTGAGTATTCACAACCCCTCTTTTACCGTTTTTATACGTTTTGGGGTGAAAAGCATGTAAATTTACAAATTGTTATTACTGAATGATTGTTCGTTAAAATTGTCGAATTTTGAATTAAATTGTTTATGCACTATGGTATGTATACTTTACGCTGCAAGTAAGTAATCACAGCCCCGTTTTAATCGTTTTAATTGATTTGGGGTGGAAAGCATGCTTAATTAAGTTCATTAAGATTCATGATTGGTTATAATGTGTTGCGTTTATTAAATCGTTAAGGCTTATTTATAAGCACTTTGAATTATAATGGTATGACGTTGAAATGGTTGGTATGTTGAGTCTAAGTGAAGTAAAGTCCCCTTGGTACACTACTATTAACTCATCTGAAAATGGGCCTATAGTATTAGTGGATAGCGCTATTTGGTCTGACAAACCCACCTTATACTGACGAGTAAGGGTGCACTATGCTAGAGAAGTGATTATCTATGTGGCTTGACCACCGCTGAGGTAACTCACGTGGGGCGTTGAAAGTTTAAGTCAAGGACGGTTTAGTAGTGGCTCAACGTGGTTTAATAAATACCGACTCAAGTCATATAATTTTTGAATTGGCAATACCCATGAATCGTTTTCAAATTAAGATATCGAATTATTCGATAAAGTTCCGTTTATCAAACTCTGCATATGAAATATTTTGTGCATAATTAAAACCTGTGAACTCACCAACTCTTTGTAGTTGACCTTGTTTTTATACATGCTTTTCAGGGAACAAAGAGGGTAAGCCATAAAGTTTATACCGCATACGTCTTGGTCAAACGCTGGAATGTTTTGTTTTGTATAAACCAACTTGTTTAATACATGGGTTTGTAGTTGTTGATAAATATTATGTCTTTGAATATTCTAATATGTTACGAAGTGTATATATGGTGGTATGACTTTATTCTTGTGCTATGCGTATCGAGCTGTTATGCCTCGTGTTTCCGCTTTAGCGGGGTGTGACAGATTTGGTATCAGAGCCACAGGTTATAGAGAATACCGGGTTTACCTTAAAAACCATACACTATAACCCCTATTTTCAAAAATTGTTTTACAAATAAAATTACGAATTCGAGTATACTACTAGTATGACTAGAATATGTTTCATATTATTATATTCTAACTTAAACAAAGTTTGATCACCCTCGTTTAATTTAGATGTATATAATGGGGACATGGACCGGTTATGCTAGGGGTTACTAAAAATAGAAACTTTTGTTCATGAAAATGAAAAGCATGGCTATTATGTGAGTTTGCATGGTATTTTTGGGTTTTGATAAATATTTTAGCATGTTTTAACAAATTAAACTTTGTTAATTATCGCAGTCATTATGTCATGGTCACCACCTCACCGAGAGCAGTCACCTGACGAGTCAGGCTATTTTACTCACATACCTAGAGGGGATACTTCTGGGAGTGAGGACTTTGACCCATCCGAGCACGGCTTTACAGAGTCTGGTCAGTCTCCTGAGAGATCCGTCACACCTTCGATCGATTCATCTTCACAGTCTGCAACTAGAGTGAGAGCCCGGGCCACTGCTCGGATGAGTGTGCGGCCACCCGTCCGGGAGACCTTTACCATCCCACGTAGGGATGAAGCTGGGCCCTCCAGACCGAGAGGAAGGAGAGTATCGCCACCCCCATGTGTTGAGATACCGGTGCCACGTCCAGCTGGTATGACAGCAGCTGAGAGCTATTGGGTTTCGGGCATGTCCCGAGACATGGAGCTGTTTAGGACGGAGTTAGAGCATCATGGGTATTCTATTGACGCACTCCTGTCTATGTTGAGTTCGAGTAATCAAATTATGGTTGGGGTTATATCGATGATGAGCATGAGTGACCAGATGGTGAATGGAATTATGGGTGAGCTGGTTGATACTAAGGCGTCGGTGAGGAGGTTGTACGCATGTTTATCCGTAGGGATGGGATTTGTGGTGGTTGTGATCGCATGGTTGATGATGTTTTTCATGCGTTAGTAGTCTAGTTTGATAAAGGATATTTAGGATATTAAGCTTTCTTTTGGGGGCATGTAGCCCGTCGTATTAACTACTTATAAACTGCATGACTTTCATGACTTTGGGATTATCTATGGAATACTAATTATAGTTACTTACAATATGTGGTTTTGAATATCATGATGTTGATGTGTGATGTATTGAATGCATGATATTATGCCATGAATAGTATAAAAATTTATCTATGATATTTTTTTTATGTTATTTATCATGAGATGCTATGAATGATAAATTAATATTACATCATGTATGAAGTGCATAGCTAATAAGATTAAGATACATATATATATATATATGTCGTGTTTAAGCTATATAATTGATAATGGACAACAATGAACAAAGATATAAAAATTGACTAGATTTTTAAATTAAATCTATGTCTTAGAAATATGCCGCCAAGAAGAGAAGACCCCGAGATTGCTCGACTTGTATCCGAGCAAATTCTAGCCACACTTCCCAATATTGTTAGTCAAATAGCAGCAGGTTTAAATGTCAATCAACCTAACCAACCAAGAGGTGGTGCAAATACAGAAAGAGAATGTACATACAAGACCTAAAGGTCTTGTAATCCAAAAGAATTTCACGGAACCGAGGGAGCCGTTGGACTGTTGTCATGTATCGAAGGAATGGATTCTGTTCTCCATATAAGCAAATGTTCTGAAGCAAACAAGGTGGGGTTTGCAGCATGCTTGCTACAAGGAAGAGCATTGACCTGGTGGAATACACAAGTGCAAACACAGGGAAGAGACGCAGCTAACAGGATTACATGGGAAGAGTTCAAAGAGTTGCTTAAAGGGGAATACTGTCCAAGAAGTGAGATGCAAAAGCTACAGGCAGAACTGTGGAATCATGTAATGGTAGGGAACGACATAGACACGTATACAGCCTGATTTAATGAATTGGCAAAAATGGTACCAAATTTGGTAACACCGGAGGAGAACCGGGTGGATAAGTATATCTGGGGTTTAGCTCCGGAAATCCGAGGGGATGTGACCTCTGGTAATCCGAAAACCCTGCAGGAGGCAGTTAACTTGGCAACCAAACTCACCAACAATGCCAATCGTTCAGGGCTTTTTACTCATGAAAAAGTCAAAGGAAAGAGGAAGATTGAGGAGACATCAAGAAGGCAGATGGATAAGAGAAGAGGAAAGGAGCAGAGAACTGTGGGTCATTACGGAGTGCAGGTACAGACAGCTGACAAGGGGAAGGGAGCATACCCAAGATGTGATAAGTGTAACAATCACCATTTTGGAAATTGTGTTGTTTGTCGCAAATGCAACAAGGGAGGTCACTATGCGAAAGATTGTAAGTCGGGTGGAAGACGGGTTTGTTTTGAATGTGGGAGTCCGGATCATTTCAGGAACGTTTGCCCTAAGTTTAACAGGAGAGCAAATGTTAATCAGGAAAAACCAGTCAATCAGGGGAATCCAAGAGGTCAAGCGCGAGGTCTGGTATTTGAGAATGGGGCTGAGGAAGCGAGACGGGATCCAAATGTGATCACAGGTACGTTTCTCTTAAATAACTATCCTGCATCTGTACTATTTGATTCCGGAGCAGATAGAAGCTTTGTGTCATTGAATTTTAGATCAAAAATTAATCAAATGCCTCAAAAATTAAAAGAAGATTATGTCATCGAATTTGCTAACGGACAAGAGATTAGGGTCAAAGATGAACTTCCGAACTGTATCCTAAGCCTAGCTGAAAAGGAATTTAAAATAGATTTAATTCCGATAAAGTTAGGTAGCTTTGATATAGTTGTGGGCATGGATTGGTTATCGGAAAACCAGGCATAAATAAGTTGTCCCGAAAACACTCTTCGAATTCCGTTACGGGGAGGAGAAGTACTTATAGTACCTAGAGAAAAGTCCAAAAGGAAGTTGAAAATGGTGTCCTGTATGAAGATGTGGAAGTATCTGAGAAAAGAATGTGATGCATTTCTGGCGCATGTGGTGAGTAAAGAGATTAAGGAAAAATGCTTACAAGATATTCCTATAGTCCGAGATTTTCCTGAAGTGTTTCCCGAGGAGTTGCCCGAATTACCTCCACCGAGACAGGTTGAATTCCGCATTGATCTGATTCCAGGAGCTGCACCAGTGGCCAAATCGCCATACCGTTTGGCACCCTCAGAAATGCAAGAACTGTCAGAACAACTTCAAGAGCTGCTTGACAAAGGATTTATCAGGTCTAGTTCTTCGCCTTGGGGAGCTCCAGTTCTTTTCGTCAAAAAGAAAGATGGAACGTTCCGAATGTGTATTGATTACAGAGAACTTAATAAGTTAACTCTAAAGAATCGATACCCTCTCCCTCGAAATGACGATTTGTTTGATCAGCTGCAAGGCACGACATACTTCTCAAAGATTGACCTGTGATCCGGATATCATCAAATGAGAGTCCGCGAGGAAGATATTGACAAAACGACATTTAGAACTCGTTATGGTCATTATGAGTTTCTAGTTATGCCCTTCGGATTGACGAACACGCCAGCAGTTTTTATGGATCTAATGAACATAGTCTGTCGGCCATACTTAGACAAGTTTGTGATTGTGTTCATAGATGACATTCTAATTTACTCGCGAAATAAGGAAGATCACGAGCAACACCTGAAGTTGATGTTAGAATTGCTCAAGGAACAGAAATTGTACGCCAAGTTTTCCAAGTGCGAATTTTGGCTTCGAGAAGTACCTTTTATGGGTCATGTGGTTAATGAAAAAGGGATTCATGTTGACCCGGCAAAAGTGGAGGCCATCAAGAAATGGGAACCCCTGAAGACGCCAACGGAAATTCGTCAATTTCTTGGTTTGGCAGGATATTACAGACGATTCATCGCGAATTTTTCCAGAATCGCTCAACCACTCACAACACTAACTCAGAAAGATAAAAAGTTTATCTGGGGAGAAAAGCAGGAAGTGGCATTCCAAACACTGAAACATAAATTGTGCAATGCACCAATCTTAGTGTTACCAGAAGGTACGGATAATTTTATGGTATATTGTAACGCATCACATCAAGGTTTGGGATGTGTATTAATGCAACGGGATAAAGTCATAGCTTAAGCTTCAAGACAACTCAAGGTTCACGAAAAGAATTACACCACTCATGATTTGGAACTGGGAGCGGTGGTATTCGCATTGATGATCTGGAGACATTACCTTTATGGCACAAAGTATACCATCTATACTGATCACAAAAGTCTCCAGCATATCTTTGATCAGAAGATGTTGAATATGAGGCAACAGAGGTGGGTAGAGCTACTCAGTGACTATGATTGTGAAATAAAATATCATCCTGGAAAGGCCAACATAGTAGCAGATGCGTTAAGCAGGAAGGAGAGGATAAAACCATCAAGGGTGCGAGCCATGGGAATGTTAGTTCAGACAAATCTCAAAATGCAAATCTGCGAGGCTCAAGAAGAGGCACTAAAGGAGGAGAATTTGAGTGTCGAGGCCCTTCATCACTTAGAAAAGGATTTCGAAACCCGATTAGATGGGGTGCGATACTTTAAGAATAAAGTTTGGGTACCTAAGGTTAATGACCTGCGGTCGTCAATTTTGGAAGAAGCACACTGATCGAGGTATTCGGTTCACCCGAGAGCCGATAAAATGTACAAGGAGTTAAAGGAGTATTACTGGTGGCCGGGGATGAAGAAAGACGTTGCGGTGTTTGTAGGCAAGTGTCTGACATGTGCAAAAGTCAAAGCGGAACATCAAAAACCTTCTGGCCTTCTTCAACAACCAGAGATACCGCAATGGAAATGGGATCAGATATCAATGGACTTCATTACTAAGTTACCCAGAACTGGAAAGGGGAATAACGCAATTTGGGTCATTGTCGACCGACTCACAAAATCCGCGCATTTTCTTCCTATCAGAGAAGACTTTAAAATAGAAAGGTTGGCACAGTTATACATAGACGAAATTGTCTCTCGGCATGGAATACCACTATCTACTATTTCTGATAGAGACAGTCGATTCACTTCCCGATTTTGGCAAACATTTCAAAAGGCATTGGGTACCAGACTAGATCTGAGCACCGCTTATCATCCGCAGACGGACGGTCAATCGGAAAGAACTATCCAAACCTTGGAAGATATGTTGCACGCTTGTGCTATAGATTTTGGAGGTAGTTGGGATAAGCATTTGCCGTTAATTGAATTCTCAAACAATAACAGCTACCACACCAGCATTCAAAGCGCACCATACGAAGCTTTGTACGGACGCAAATGTAGATCTCCACTCAGTTGGGTGGAAATTGGTGATAGTCAACTGATTGGACCCGATATTATACAAGAAACCACTGACAAGATATCGATTATTCAAGACAGACTCAAAACTGCGAGAGATCGTCAAAAAAGTTATGTAGATAATCGCAGAAAACCGTTGGAATTTCAAAAGGGTGACAAAGTTCTTTTGAAAGTGTCACCATGGAAAGGGTTAGTACGGTTTGGAAATAGAGGTAAACTAAGTCCAAGATATATCGGTCCGTTTGAGAAACTGGAAAGAATTGGACCGGTAGCTTATAAGCTGAAATTACCTCAAGATTTGAGTGCTGTCCATAACACTTTCCATGTGTCAAATTTAAAGAAATGTCTGTCTGATGAATCAATAATTGTGCCCCCAGACGAAATCCAAGTTGATGAGCGCCTTTGTTTCAGAGAAGAACCTATCGAAATTCTTAATCGCGAAATTAAGCATCTGAGGCGCAGTAAAATCCCAATTCTAAAAGTCCGTTGGAAATCGCGCCATGGACCCGAATTCACGTGGGAAAGAGAAGAGTACATGAAGTACAAATACCCTCATTTATTTGAGAAAGAATCGTTCCGGAAATGACAAACATTAATTTCGGGACGAAATTCTTCGAAGGAGGGGAGACTGTGACAATTGTCAAGTCTATGTCAAAAGGTTAGCTTCTGATTTAATAGAAAACAATTTATAGCATTGTCACTCCTAGAAAATTTATTAAAGCCTTTAAGTTAAGAATTTCCTGAAAAAAAAAACGGAAGTTGCGTAGAATACCCGGAACAGTCCCGTGTCTGACCGTCACTGTCCTGAAATGCCAAAAATTAAGATTAAAGTCCAAAATCCATAAAACTTTAAAGTTATAAGGTTATAGTTAAGTTATTTTCATCATTTTGCATATTAGTTGTTTTTAGCAAAAATTGAGAATCGGGTATGACGATTCTCAATTATATCTGATTTTTTTAGAAATTAGTCTACATTATATAATATTTAAAAGTTTATTAAAAAAAAAAAAGAGTGATTAATCACCTATGACATGTGTCATCATCTAAATTTCTTTGATTAATAAATTAATTAATTTAATTATTAGATTAAAAAGGGTTTTATCTCATTTGAAAAACAAACTCTCCCACTCCCTCTCTTCACCATTCGGCCGAACTCTCACCACCACCATCTCCATATCATTTTCAAAATTGAAGCTAAATCAAGAGTGGAATCAAGAAATTGGACATCAATTTGAAGATTAGAACAAAGTTTGAACATCAATTTCACAAGGTATCATCCAAAACCTACCTTTTTGTCTACATTTAGGTATTTTCGATTTTAACTTGAAATATTGAAATTATTCATGATGTGGTTATGGAAATTGGGTTTTTGTTCATGAAATGGATTACTTTTGGTAGATACAATGTTATGTTGCAAGTGAGTATTCACAACCCCTCTTTTACCGTTTTTATACGTTTTGGGGTGAAAAGCATGTAAATTTACAAATTGTTATTACTGAATGATTGTTCGTTAAAATTGTCGAATTTTGAATTAAATTGTTTATGCACTATGGTATGTATACTTTACGCTGCAAGTAAGTAATCACAGCCCCGTTTTAATCGTTTTAATTGATTTGGGGTGGAAAGCATGCTTAATTAAGTTCATTAAGATTCATGATTGGTTATAATGTGTTGCGTTTATTAAATCGTTAAGGCTTATTTATAAGCACTTTGAATTATAATGGTATGACGTTGAAATGGTTGGTATGTTGAGTCTAAGTGAAGTAAAGTCCCCTTGGTACACTACTATTAACTCATCTGAAAATGGGCCTATAGTATTAGTGGATAGCGCTATTTGGTCTGACAAACCCACCTTATACTGACGAGTAAGGGTGCACTATGCTAGAGAAGTGATTATCTATGTGGCTTGACCACCGCTGAGGTAACTCACGTGGGGCGTTGAAAGTTTAAGTCAAGGACGGTTTAGTAGTGGCTCAACGTGGTTTAATAAATACCGACTCAAGTCATATAATTTTTGAATTGGCAATACCCATGAATCGTTTTCAAATTAAGATATCGAATTATTCGATAAAGTTCCGTTTATCAAACTCTGCATATGAAATATTTTGTGCATAATTAAAACCTGTGAACTCACCAACTCTTTGTAGTTGACCTTGTTTTTATACATGCTTTTCAGGGAACAAAGAGGGTAAGCCATAAAGTTTATACCGCATACGTCTTGGTCAAACGCTGGAATGTTTTGTTTTGTATAAACCAACTTGTTTAATACATGGGTTTGTAGTTGTTGATAAATATTATGTCTTTGAATATTCTAATATGTTACGAAGTGTATATATGGTGGTATGACTTTATTCTTGTGCTATGCGTATCGAGCTGTTATGCCTCGTGTTTCCGCTTTAGCGGGGTGTGACAGATTTGGTATCAGAGCCACAGGTTATAGAGAATACCGGGTTTACCTTAAAAACCATACACTATAACCCCTATTTTCAAAAATTGTTTTACAAATAAAATTACGAATTCGAGTATACTACTAGTATGACTAGAATATGTTTCATATTATTATATTCTAACTTAAACAAAGTTTGATCACCCTCGTTTAATTTAGATGTATATAATGGGGACATGGACCGGTTATGCTAGGGGTTACTAAAAATAGAAACTTTTGTTCATGAAAATGAAAAGCATGGCTATTATGTGAGTTTGCATGGTATTTTTGGGTTTTGATAAATATTTTAGCATGTTTTAACAAATTAAACTTTGTTAATTATCGCAGTCATTATGTCATGGTCACCACCTCACCGAGAGCAGTCACCTGACGAGTCAGGCTATTTTACTCACATACCTAGAGGGGATACTTCTGGGAGTGAGGACTTTGACCCATCCGAGCACGGCTTTACAGAGTCTGGTCAGTCTCCTGAGAGATCCGTCACACCTTCGATCGATTCATCTTCACAGTCTGCAACTAGAGTGAGAGCCCGGGCCACTGCTCGGATGAGTGTGCGGCCACCCGTCCGGGAGACCTTTACCATCCCACGTAGGGATGAAGCTGGGCCCTCCAGACCGAGAGGAAGGAGAGTATCGCCACCCCCATGTGTTGAGATACCGGTGCCACGTCCAGCTGGTATGACAGCAGCTGAGAGCTATTGGGTTTCGGGCATGTCCCGAGACATGGAGCTGTTTAGGACGGAGTTAGAGCATCATGGGTATTCTATTGACGCACTCCTGTCTATGTTGAGTTCGAGTAATCAAATTATGGTTGGGGTTATATCGATGATGAGCATGAGTGACCAGATGGTGAATGGAATTATGGGTGAGCTGGTTGATACTAAGGCGTCGGTGAGGAGGTTGTACGCATGTTTATCCGTAGGGATGGGATTTGTGGTGGTTGTGATCGCATGGTTGATGATGTTTTTCATGCGTTAGTAGTCTAGTTTGATAAAGGATATTTAGGATATTAAGCTTTCTTTTGGGGGCATGTAGCCCGTCGTATTAACTACTTATAAACTGCATGACTTTCATGACTTTGGGATTATCTATGGAATACTAATTATAGTTACTTACAATATGTGGTTTTGAATATCATGATGTTGATGTGTGATGTATTGAATGCATGATATTATGCCATGAATAGTATAAAAATTTATCTATGATATTTTTTTTATGTTATTTATCATGAGATGCTATGAATGATAAATTAATATTACATCATGTATGAAGTGCATAGCTAATAAGATTAAGATACATATATATATATATATATGTCGTGTTTAAGCTATATAATTGATAATGGACAACAATGAACAAAGATATAAAAATTGACTAGATTTTTAAATTAAATCTATGTCTTAGAAATATGCCGCCAAGAAGAGAAGACCCCGAGATTGCTCGACTTGTATCCGAGCAAATTCTAGCCACACTTCCCAATATTGTTAGTCAAATAGCAGCAGGTTTAAATGTCAATCAACCTAACCAACCAAGAGGTGGTGCAAATACAGAAAGAGAATGTACATACAAGACCTAAAGGTCTTGTAATCCAAAAGAATTTCACGGAACCGAGGGAGCCGTTGGACTGTTGTCATGTATCGAAGGAATGGATTCTGTTCTCCATATAAGCAAATGTTCTGAAGCAAACAAGGTGGGGTTTGCAGCATGCTTGCTACAAGGAAGAGCATTGACCTGGTGGAATACACAAGTGCAAACACAGGGAAGAGACGCAGCTAACAGGATTACATGGGAAGAGTTCAAAGAGTTGCTTAAAGGGGAATACTGTCCAAGAAGTGAGATGCAAAAGCTACAGGCAGAACTGTGGAATCATGTAATGGTAGGGAACGACATAGACACGTATACAGCCTGATTTAATGAATTGGCAAAAATGGTACCAAATTTGGTAACACCGGAGGAGAACCGGGTGGATAAGTATATCTGGGGTTTAGCTCCGGAAATCCGAGGGGATGTGACCTCTGGTAATCCGAAAACCCTGCAGGAGGCAGTTAACTTGGCAACCAAACTCACCAACAATGCCAATCGTTCAGGGCTTTTTACTCATGAAAAAGTCAAAGGAAAGAGGAAGATTGAGGAGACATCAAGAAGGCAGATGGATAAGAGAAGAGGAAAGGAGCAGAGAACTGTGGGTCATTACGGAGTGCAGGTACAGACAGCTGACAAGGGGAAGGGAGCATACCCAAGATGTGATAAGTGTAACAATCACCATTTTGGAAATTGTGTTGTTTGTCGCAAATGCAACAAGGGAGGTCACTATGCGAAAGATTGTAAGTCGGGTGGAAGACGGGTTTGTTTTGAATGTGGGAGTCCGGATCATTTCAGGAACGTTTGCCCTAAGTTTAACAGGAGAGCAAATGTTAATCAGGAAAAACCAGTCAATCAGGGGAATCCAAGAGGTCAAGCGCGAGGTCTGGTATTTGAGAATGGGGCTGAGGAAGCGAGACGGGATCCAAATGTGATCACAGGTACGTTTCTCTTAAATAACTATCCTGCATCTGTACTATTTGATTCCGGAGCAGATAGAAGCTTTGTGTCATTGAATTTTAGATCAAAAATTAATCAAATGCCTCAAAAATTAAAAGAAGATTATGTCATCGAATTTGCTAACGGACAAGAGATTAGGGTCAAAGATGAACTTCCGAACTGTATCCTAAGCCTAGCTGAAAAGGAATTTAAAATAGATTTAATTCCGATAAAGTTAGGTAGCTTTGATATAGTTGTGGGCATGGATTGGTTATCGGAAAACCAGGCAGAAATAAGTTGTCCCGAAAACACTCTTCGAATTCCGTTACGGGGAGGAGAAGTACTTATAGTACCTGGAGAAAAGTCCAAAAGGAAGTTGAAAATGGTGTCCTGTATGAAGATGTGGAAGTATCTGAGAAAAGAATGTGATGCATTTCTGGCGCATGTGGTGAGTAAAGAGATTAAGGAAAAATGCTTACAAGATATTCCTATAGTCCGAGATTTTCCTGAAGTGTTTCCCGAGGAGTTGCCCGAATTACCTCCACCGAGACAGGTTGAATTCCGCATTGATCTGATTCCAGGAGCTGCACCAGTGGCCAAATCGCCATACCGTTTGGCACCCTCAGAAATGCAAGAACTGTCAGAACAACTTCAAGAGCTGCTTGACAAAGGATTTATCAGGTCTAGTTCTTCGCCTTGGGGAGCTCCAGTTCTTTTCGTCAAAAAGAAAGATGGAACGTTCCGAATGTGTATTGATTACAGAGAACTTAATAAGTTAACTCTAAAGAATCGATACCCTCTCCCTCGAAATGACGATTTGTTTGATCAGCTGCAAGGCACGACATACTTCTCAAAGATTGACCTGTGATCCGGATATCATCAAATGAGAGTCCGCGAGGAAGATATTGACAAAACGACATTTAGAACTCGTTATGGTCATTATGAGTTTCTAGTTATGCCCTTCGGATTGACGAACACGCCAGCAGTTTTTATGGATCTAATGAACATAGTCTGTCGGCCATACTTAGACAAGTTTGTGATTGTGTTCATAGATGACATTCTAATTTACTCGCGAAATAAGGAAGATCACGAGCAACACCTGAAGTTGATGTTAGAATTGCTCAAGGAACAGAAATTGTACGCCAAGTTTTCCAAGTGCGAATTTTGGCTTCGAGAAGTACCTTTTATGGGTCATGTGGTTAATGAAAAAGGGATTCATGTTGACCCGGCAAAAGTGGAGGCCATCAAGAAATGGGAACCCCTGAAGACGCCAACGGAAATTCGTCAATTTCTTGGTTTGGCAGGATATTACAGACGATTCATCGCGAATTTTTCCAGAATCGCTCAACCACTCACAACACTAACTCAGAAAGATAAAAAGTTTATCTGGGGAGAAAAGCAGGAAGTGGCATTCCAAACACTGAAACATAAATTGTGCAATGCACCAATCTTAGTGTTACCAGAAGGTACGGATAATTTTATGGTATATTGTAACGCATCACATCAAGGTTTGGGATGTGTATTAATGCAACGGGATAAAGTCATAGCTTAAGCTTCAAGACAACTCAAGGTTCACGAAAAGAATTACACCACTCATGATTTGGAACTGGGAGCGGTGGTATTCGCATTGATGATCTGGAGACATTACCTTTATGGCACAAAGTATACCATCTATACTGATCACAAAAGTCTCCAGCATATCTTTGATCAGAAGATGTTGAATATGAGGCAACAGAGGTGGGTAGAGCTACTCAGTGACTATGATTGTGAAATAAAATATCATCCTGGAAAGGCCAACATAGTAGCAGATGCGTTAAGCAGGAAGGAGAGGATAAAACCATCAAGGGTGCGAGCCATGGGAATGTTAGTTCAGACAAATCTCAAAATGCAAATCTGCGAGGCTCAAGAAGAGGCACTAAAGGAGGAGAATTTGAGTGTCGAGGCCCTTCATCACTTAGAAAAGGATTTCGAAACCCGATTAGATGGGGTGCGATACTTTAAGAATAAAGTTTGGGTACCTAAGGTTAATGACCTGCGGTCGTCAATTTTGGAAGAAGCACACTGATCGAGGTATTCGGTTCACCCGAGAGCCGATAAAATGTACAAGGAGTTAAAGGAGTATTACTGGTGGCCGGGGATGAAGAAAGACGTTGCGGTGTTTGTAGGCAAGTGTCTGACATGTGCAAAAGTCAAAGCGGAACATCAAAAACCTTCTGGCCTTCTTCAACAACCAGAGATACCGCAATGGAAATGGGATCAGATATCAATGGACTTCATTACTAAGTTACCCAGAACTGGAAAGGGGAATAACGCAATTTGGGTCATTGTCGACCGACTCACAAAATCCGCGCATTTTCTTCCTATCAGAGAAGACTTTAAAATAGAAAGGTTGGCACAGTTATACATAGACGAAATTGTCTCTCGGCATGGAATACCACTATCTACTATTTCTGATAGAGACAGTCGATTCACTTCCCGATTTTGGCAAACATTTCAAAAGGCATTGGGTACCAGACTAGATCTGAGCACCGCTTATCATCCGCAGACGGACGGTCAATCGGAAAGAACTATCCAAACCTTGGAAGATATGTTGCACGCTTGTGCTATAGATTTTGGAGGTAGTTGGGATAAGCATTTGCCGTTAATTGAATTCTCAAACAATAACAGCTACCACACCAGCATTCAAAGCGCACCATACGAAGCTTTGTACGGACGCAAATGTAGATCTCCACTCAGTTGGGTGGAAATTGGTGATAGTCAACTGATTGGACCCGATATTATACAAGAAACCACTGACAAGATATCGATTATTCAAGACAGACTCAAAACTGCGAGAGATCGTCAAAAAAGTTATGTAGATAATCGCAGAAAACCGTTGGAATTTCAAAAGGGTGACAAAGTTCTTTTGAAAGTGTCACCATGGAAAGGGTTAGTACGGTTTGGAAATAGAGGTAAACTAAGTCCAAGATATATCGGTCCGTTTGAGAAACTGGAAAGAATTGGACCGGTAGCTTATAAGCTGAAATTACCTCAAGATTTGAGTGCTGTCCATAACACTTTCCATGTGTCAAATTTAAAGAAATGTCTGTCTGATGAATCAATAATTGTGCCCCCAGACGAAATCCAAGTTGATGAGCGCCTTTGTTTCAGAGAAGAACCTATCGAAATTCTTAATCGCGAAATTAAGCATCTGAGGCGCAGTAAAATCCCAATTCTAAAAGTCCGTTGGAAATCGCGCCATGGACCCGAATTCACGTGGGAAAGAGAAGAGTACATGAAGTACAAATACCCTCATTTATTTGAGAAAGAATCGTTCCGGAAATGACAAACATTAATTTCGGGACGAAATTCTTCGAAGGAGGGGAGACTGTGACAATTGTCAAGTCTATGTCAAAAGGTTAGCTTCTGATTTAATAGAAAACAATTTATAGCATTGTCACTCCTAGAAAATTTATTAAAGCCTTTAAGTTAAGAATTTCCTGAAAAAAAAAACGGAAGTTGCGTAGAATACCCGGAACAGTCCCGTGTCTGACCGTCACTGTCCTGAAATGCCAAAAATTAAGATTAAAGTCCAAAATCCATAAAACTTTAAAGTTATAAGGTTATAGTTAAGTTATTTTCATCATTTTGCATATTAGTTGTTTTTAGCAAAAATTGAGAATCGGGTATGACGATTCTCAATTATATCTGATTTTTTTAGAAATTAGTCTACATTATATAATATTTAAAAGTTTATTAAAAAAAAAAAAGAGTGATTAATCACCTATGACATGTGTCATCATCTAAATTTCTTTGATTAATAAATTAATTAATTTAATTATTAGATTAAAAAGGGTTTTATCTCATTTGAAAAACAAACTCTCCCACTCCCTCTCTTCACCATTCGGCCGAACTCTCACCACCACCATCTCCATATCATTTTCAAAATTGAAGCTAAATCAAGAGTGGAATCAAGAAATTGGACATCAATTTGAAGATTAGAACAAAGTTTGAACATCAATTTCACAAGGTATCATCCAAAACCTACCTTTTTGTCTACCTTTAGGTATTTTCGATTTTAACTTGAAATATTGAAATAATGCATGATGTGGTTATGGAAATTGGGTTTTTGTTCATGAAATGGATTACTTTTGGTAGATACAATGTTATGTTGCAAGTGAGTATTCACAACCCCTCTTTTACCGTTTTTATACGTTTTGGGGTGAAAAGCATGTAAATTTACAAATTGTTATTACTGAATGATTGTTCGTTAAAATTGTCGAATTTTGAATTAAATTGTTTATGCACTATGGTATGTATACTTTACGCTGCAAGTGAGTAATCACAGCCCCGTTTTAATCGTTTTAATTGATTTGGGGTGGAAAGCATGCTTAATTAAGTTCATTAAGATTCATGATTGGTTATAATGTGTTGCGTTTATTAAATCGTTAAGGCTTATTTATAAGCACTTTGAATTATAATGGTATGACGTTGAAATGGTTGGTATGTTGAGTCTAAGTGAAGTAAAGTCCCCTTGGTACACTACTATTAACTCATCTGAAAATGGGCCTATAGTATTAGTGGATAGCGCTATTTGGTCTGACAAACCCACCTTATACTGACGAGTAATGGTGCACTATGCTAGAGAAGTGATTATCTATGTGGCTTGACCACCGCTGAGGTAACTCACGTGGGGCGTTGAAAGTTTAAGTCAAGGACGGTTTAGTAGTGGCTGAACGTGGTTTATTAAATACCGACTCAAGTCATACAATTATTGAATTGGCAATACCCATGAATCGTTTTCAAATTAAGATATCGAATTATTCGATAAAGTTCCGTTTATCAAACTGTGCATATGAAATATTTTGTGCATAATTAAAACCTGTGAACTCACCAACTCTTTGTAGTTGACATTGTTTTTATACATGCTTTTCAGGGAACAAAGAGGGTAAGCCATAAAGTTTATACCGCATACGTCTTGGTCAAACGCTGGAATGTTTTGTTTTGTATAAACCAACTTGTTTAATACATGGGTTTGTAGTTGTTGATAAATATTATGTCTTTGAATATTGTAATATGTTACGAAGTGTATGTATGGTGGTATGACTTTATTCTTGTGCTATGCGTATCGAGCTGTTATGCCCCGTGTTTCCGCTTTAGCGGGGTGTGACAAAAAAGAACATGGAGAGCGTGTGATTACCCAAACCTACACTTCCAAAGGGCAACCACATCAAATACTTTGTCGCATGTGTTGCGTTCGGGTATTCAAGACATAAGTAGCCCACTTTTGCAATCGCACACCCAAGCCATCCACTCTATTTCTTCTCAACAAGAAATACTTTCATCTTCTCACGGGGAAATAACTCACAATCTACCGGTTTCTCATTCGAAGATTCAAGGTATTGAAACAAGAGAACAACTGCCTCCGTTCTCGACTTCTTTGAATGCTCAACTGAGTCTAGTGCCTATTGATATTCCTGTTGTCATTTCTAGCACACTTTTTGAATCGGCTAGCATCGGTTGTCTTAGTGACCCGATCGGAACATGCATAGTAGATCCGCAATCTAGACTACGAGGACCGGATGGAAATTCTGTCATTGACATGTCTATGCCAACAATGAAAACAGGTCATGCAGTTGATTCTACAGCTGTCATGCAAACGGAAATTCTTCGTGATTCCGGAGTTATTCACCCAGACTTTGTGTCTAAGGAAACTCTTGACGGCGCCTTAAAGGCTGTTGAAACCAGGATGTTTGAGAAGTTGGAGGAGGAGATAGGTGGAGTTAAACGTTTATTGAAAGGGAAGGAGCCTATACCAGAACCTCAGCCTACACCACAAAGTCAGACAATTCCAAACACTCAACCTGCTGACTTATCTATTGATGAGCTGAAGTCGTTGCTTTTTGCAAAACTTTTATCACAAGCTCCGAATATTCAGCAAGACGTAGATCTTCTTACCCTTCTGCAATCCCACGATGAAAATCAATCACCACAATCTGTGAAACCAATAGATTTGGTTAGTGCCACAGAGTTTAATTCATTTAAATCTGATATTTTGTTTGATCTATCTGATCTTAAACAGGTCGTGCAAACTTCATGTAAAGCCCAAGCAGTTGTTTCTACAAGAAAGCATGATCATGATCCTGATAATGATAATGAGGGGGAGAATAGAGAGAAACAGGCAGCTGCTTGTTCTGGTGAAACAGTTTTGGTGGAGGAAAGGGCTGAAAGTGCAAAAAATATTGAAGAGAATATTGATCATGGTTCTGAGCAGAACGATCAAATGGAATTAGTTTTATATGTTGGAGAAGGAGTTGAATCAAGGGTTGAAAAGCCTAAGATTGCAACTAGACAGGAAATTTTGGAGATTACAGTAATGTCAAATCCTGATGTCATTGTTCTTGAGACTGATGATGCTGATGAAGTTGATGCAAAGTATGAAATGTACTGGAAAATTAAAGAGGAGAAGCAGAAGAATGATTTTCTTGATATTGTTTCTGATGATGAAGTTGTTGAGGTCACAGAGATTGTTAAAAGAGCTGAAGAGGTGCCAGCTTTTGAGGCAAATGTACTTGATGATCTTTTTGAGGACAGAGATACTGATGCTTTGAATGCAATGTTCACTCAGAGTACTCTAGATGATCTTCATCTTAGTCCTATTGATGAGCAAATGCCAAAACCAAGTACAATTCCAACTGTTCCATCCTTCAGTGAGTTTGAATTTCCTTGTCCCAATGTAAGTCAAACTGATGATGCTGAGCCTAATGTCAATCTAAATCTTGATACAAATGTTGAAGAAGAGCTACCTTATCAAAAAAAGCCTGATAGTTCTGGACATCAAGAAGAGTTTGTGAGAGAGCCAATACACAAGCCCATTGTTCAAGAACCAGAAGCAGGTCCTTCAGGTACTGCTGTAGTGGGTTCTACTTTATTCACAGGCTATGATGAGGTTGGTCCTACTGAGGAAGAAATCAAAAGGATCAGAAGAGCTTTAAGAGTCCCATATCTTGAGGAAGGTTTCAAGATCTTTGTTAGCTACATCAGGCAGATTGATCAAGTTCAACACTTGGGAATTCAAGATAAATCTCCTGAGTATCAGCAAGAGTATGTCAGGATGATTCAAGTAACTGGAAGAACCTGTAAAGATGTCAGAAGTAGAGCTGAGATTTTGGAAGTCAACAGAGTTATTATGAAGAAATATAAGAAGATATGGTATCCTGAATTTACTGTTCATAGGAAGGATTTGAAGACTTATGTCTTTAATGAAGATGACTTTGCAAATATGAATTTCAGAGATATTGAGTTTATGTATCATGATTTCAGAGGGATAACTATAAGATATCCTGAAGTTGTGTTTGCTCTACACACCATCAAGAGGTTCATCAAAAGGCATATCTACTCTACCTACTGTTATGACTTCCAGTTAGGTATTGAGACCAATCATAAGAGAATCAACTTGCTTGCACCTGATATGACTCATCCTCTTCTTGAAGAAACTCCTCTCTATACAGTTCTAAGAAAGCCAAAATTAGGAGTTGTGTATGAGAATGTTGACAAGAAGCAGAAAAAATTCATGAGAGCTGCAGAAATTCCAAAGTATTCAGATGGTACACTGAAAGATGTTGTTGAGAAGCTGCAAGATAATCTTGAGGAAAGTGAAAAATAGAGACTTGCTGAGAATGATCATATGCCCAGAATGGACAGAATTTGGACAGAACATGTTATCAGTGCTATCAAATACATGATTAGATTCAAACTATGCATCAGAAGGTTTGAAGGCTATATGGGGATTAGGAGGACTTGTATGAAGAAATGGACCAGTTGAAGACTAGAAAATTGATCAAAAAGGGGGAGATTGTTAGATCATGTTTTGAGTCAATTTGCTTAGTTAGTTTGCTTTGTTTTGTTGTCTTTTTCATTGTAAACTTGTGTAGAGGTCAAGTCTGTGTTTGACCCTATATAAGTGTTTCCTTGTCTTGTTTTGTGTAACTCATTTCAGTCATTCATGTTTTGTAACTTCTATGTGAGATATATGACTACGAAAACTTGTGACTCAATATCTCTCTAGATTCTCATCTTTGATTGTTCTTTAATTGTTGTTATTGCTTGAAATCTGGGATCACACCATAAGCATTAATGGGGACTTAATGCATCTCTAGGTGTGATCTTTGTGAAAAACCTAGCTAGTGGAAAGTTCTCAAGCCCTCACTTCTCTACCTACCTTCTCTAGGGTTCGATTTCTTCTACGAAATCACCAAGGTGAGTGCATTCTTGTCTATCCTACTTGTATATTTGTATAACATGGGTTTTAATCTATAAACCTATATCTTTCTATGTCCTTATTTGATTGTGTGATGTTTGACCTAAAATCATATTTTGAAGATGTTCTATATTTGATAAGTTGCGTTGGAAAGGAGGATTGAATGTATCAAGTACCATGAGTTTGTAGGTGGATATAAGGTTTTATGTTGACTATAACAATACACCTTGTGTGGCATGTTTGTGTAGTGATGGTGGTAAGTAAAAGGTAAAATTGTGGGATATTATGACTTAGATGTATGAGGTCATGGGGGATGCCCTAACCTACTAGTAAGACTAAAGACTTGGAAAGAGTTGAGGTCAAGTGTCACTAAAGACCCGGTTTGGGTTGATGTCTTAAATGGCTAAAGACCCGGTTTGAGTTGATGTCTTAAATGGCTAAAGACCCGGTTTGGGTTGATGTCTCAATTGGCTAAAGACCCGGTTTAGGTTGAGGTCACAAATGGCTAAACACCCGGTTTGGGTTGATGTCTCAAATGGATAAAGACCCGGTTTGGGTTGATGCCAACAAGCCAAATGGCTTGAATAATTTGAAGTGTGTATTGTAAAGAGTTGTATGGCATTTCATGTACGACGACTAGCTGAGCAATTTGGTTGGGAACTATAGATATATGGACATTTATATACTACAATTTCATTGTTCTATTTACTTTGCGATTATATGCTTTCACTAGGTTTTAGCCTAACACTTGCTTCTTTGGTTGTCATGTATGGCAGGGCATCTTAGTGGCAGGGATCATTGGGAATGAGTGGCCGATCGTGTGGTCGAGAGTGGTATTTTTGGGAGACCAATAGACCGACATATACGAGTTGATAGACATACATTTTGGAAGGATTAGTGACACCCGACCTAATCTATTTGGCAAATCTAGATTATTAGGTTGTCGAATGTATTCTTCATTTTATTGGGTTTGTAAACACCATACTTTATTCCTAGAATTTTGGATGTTACACTTTGGCTTGATTCGTCTTTACCTTAATATCCAGGTTTGAATGCCCCCTATTTTAGGGTGTGCAGGTTTACTCTATTTATAGACGTCATATTGCCGGATTTTCAAATTTTAAATTCAACCTAATTTTTAGGGCGTTACAAGTTGGTATCAGAACAGTAGTTTAAGTGAACTAGGTATGAATGTAGGATACCTAGACTTAAGCTGTGATTTTAAGCTATGACTTGTGAGAATGGGTAGAAGTCTTACGATGGGATGGTCTTATAGTCGACGGAAAATAAACTAATTGAGAGTTATGGTAATGGTGATGAGACCTCTTACGTATCATATGTTCATAATTTCACTTAGCTAACGTTATTATGAAGATGTTTTATTGAATGTAGTAGTACGTTTCCTTGTCTATAATTCTTATAGTCTATTCTCACCTATATTCTCGCGTATGTGTGGCAGACAATGGTAAACACTCTAAGTCGGACAAATGGCCAAGATGCAACGGCATCCACAGCCGACCATCCTAGAGTGACGACGACGGACTTGCCCCCACCGTTGCAAAATGTTTTGGGCGGAGGGCCCGAGCATATACCCCGACGCAACATAGCCACATCAGAACCGATAATGGAAGAAATAAATCCTGAATCGAGAATGATGGATCATATGATGCAAGATATGAACGCGGCGATGACCCAACAGCAGGAAATGTTCTTGAAGCTACTTGAGGACCGAGATACTACAACCGTAGACACGAAACGGTTGCGGAAAATGTCCTTGCGACGGGATCCAGGGGTACCAGACCTGAAATTCCCACTAACGAGACTGCAACCCCAGAAGCAAGGCAAGTGAGGAAAACTTACACTTTTAAGGCATTCCGTGGTTGTTGACCACCGGAATTCAAGGGGTCGGACGATTTGTTGGCATGTATGAACTGGATTTGGGAAATGGAACAGGCTTTCCGATCGAGTGAATACGGTGAGAGCCATAAAGCAACCTTTGGTTCCCAGATGCTCAGAGGGGCGACCCTCACATGGTGGAACGTTTATTCCGCCTCTATGGAGGTCTCAGTATTGGCAAAGTTGAACTAGGCAACTTTCAAGAAGAAACTAATGGAAGAATTTTGTAATGAGCGAGCCATGGACCGGATAGAGGAATTGTTAGTGCATAAATATGTTGGATACAAGATCATGAAGACTGAAGTCAAGACAAGTCAAAGCTCAAGTCAAACCCTCATGCTAAGTCATAGTCTTTGTAATAAAGTAAAAGTCAAAGTTAGTATGTTGTTAGTGTTTTGTTTTTGTATTGTTAGTTAGTATAAATAGTTTTTCGTTCATAGACTCATTAGACTAGATGCGAGTATTGTTTTAGAGAGAGAAATTGTGAGAGAGCTTCTTTGTACGAATTAAGAATTGAGATTAATAAAAATTGTTTGATCTTAATTCATTGTCATCTTGATTTGCACATATTGTAGGACACATAATTGGTATCAGAGTATACAAAAGTTCAGAAAACTTGATCTAATTCGAAGGATTTTTCATCAACATTTCAAGAACTCGAAAACAAAACTGTGCAGATTCGATTTTTGAATTTCAGTGTTGTTTTGTTGTTGTAATTGAATGTGTTAGTGTCAGGATCGAAATTCAAAACAAGAATTTAAATAAATACTCAGAAACTTTGTTAAAGAAGTTGCGAAATAACACTTTAACAAGATATCAATGAAACAGTGTATGACTTCAAATCAAAAGTTTTATTGAATTAACTTGATGATTACAAAACAAAGCCTCAATCTGTTGAACAGGCTCAACAGACGTTCAAAATTTCTCTAATGAAAGGATCACTTCTAATCTTGAAGCTTATTCTCTCTGAAACACAAAAGATATATATTAACAAAACAAATTACAAGATAACTATGAAAGTAACATTAATCTTCAGCAACCATTCCATAATTATCTTCAACTGCTTAACTTTCGCTTCAAGAACCAAATCATCCTTATCAACACCAGCAACATTATTTCTTCTAGCAGTATCTTCTTATCGTCCGCAGTACTAACAGGCTAGCAGTAGCTTCTAATATGCAGTACTAACTCTCCAAGCAGTACTAACTATTCTTCTAGCAGTACTAACCTTCAAGCAGTACTAATACTAGTAGCAGTAGTAATTTCTTCAAGAAGCAGTACTAATGTCTTCAGAAGTAGTACTCTTCAAGTCTCAGCAGCATTATCCAGACTTAGCATATTTCAGACCCAACAATCTCCCCCTAACTTAACTTTTGAAATCAAGAAGTTAAGTTCTACAGAATAAGGTCTTCATGATGCTTTCAAAATTACTGCTCAATTCCCCAGTTTAGGATCCAATCCTGCATATTGATTGATTGTTCTTCTAATCAAAATTCTTGCCATTTCTGAACCTGTAGTGCATACCAACTTAGCCTTCAACATCCTCTGCAACTTTTCTTTGCTGTGATCATACACCCTATCAACCAGAGAGTACTCATGAAAGCACTTATCAATAGTTATGACATATACTCCAGATTTTTCAACAAGCACCCAATGATCAATGCTGTTAAATTCTTCTCTGTGATGCAAGTCTTTGATAAGATATCAACTTTATCAGGGTCAAACATCATACACAAATACTCCAGAGCCATCTTTTTTAAGCTCATTCTTGCTCCTCTCAACAAGTCACTATACAATTCCAAACCAACTCTGTACATTTATTCCAAATCAACTCTGGTACAACTTCTGATGATCTTACCCCAAGTTGAATAGACCTCATACTTGTCACCCATTCTTTTGATCCTGTAGAATTCTGTGCCTTTATCCACCACAGTATCCCAATGAATGATTTATGGAGCTCTCACTGAGATAGGATCAACTTTCAAAGGTTCTTCATCTGACACTATTAAATACAAATCAACCTGCTCATCAGATTGACTTTGTTGTTCTGAAGGTTGTTGACTTGATTGATCTTGACTCTGCTCTTGAGTTTCAACATACTCTGCTTGTTTCTGCTGCTCTTGTGGTTTATGCTGCTCCTGTTGATTCTGCTCTTTGAGTAACTGAATTAGATCCTTCTCCATTTCTGATCCTCTTCCACCACTCAACTTTAATTGCAGCATACCTTTCAATCTGATCACATCATGCTTATACTTCTTTTCCACTAGATAATACTCTATCTTTGCCTTTGACATAAACAAAGCATAAACTCTACAGTGCTTAAACAAATACCATCTCAACACATTCTGCTTTTCAAGTTGTAATATGTCAGGTTCAAACATAAGACACAACCATTCCATAATCAGCCTTGTATCATCCTGAGCTCCTTGCTGAATTCTGTCTTCATACAGCTTCATCCCAACAGAATACATTTCTTCCAAGTCACTTTGTGAGCACTTTTGCATGAACTGATGAAAACTGGTATAGATCTCAAATTTGTTATTTGCTCTTTTGATCCTGAGAAAGTGCTTGTCTTTTTCCACACATACATCCCAAAAGATAATCTTTGGAAGCATTGAACTAACTGAAAGTAGCAGGCACAGGAGGTGCATCTGTAGTTCTTGATGATTCAACTTCCATTCTTTCACTTCCCTGCTCTTTCTCACCTTCATCAGTTCTTGGCCTTTTTGCCTTTTTCTTTGTAGCAATTGACTTCTTTCTCTTGATAGCTCCAATCTTCTAAGCTAGAGTCTCTTCCTTCTTAACTTCTATCTTTTCTTTAGTTGGAGTGGCTTCTTCACTTTCAGGAAAGGGTTGTTGAATGTTTAGATCATGTCTTTCTTTCATCTTTCTTTCCACTTCAACCCTCTGATTGAAATCTTCTTGCAGCTTTGCCATCTCCTTTTTGTACAAATCTTCTATCCTGCTAAAAGACATTTTAGTAAACATCCCTTCAGGAACTCCAACAGATCCTTTCAAGAAGTTTATCATCTTTCTTCTTTCCTGTGTAGCTAGAAAGGTCTTTGAAGGCTGTCTTTGTCTTGTAGCTTTCATTGTAACCCTCTTTGCAGCAGTCTTCAAACTTTTCTGGTATTCTTCATTAAGCCTTGTGACCAAATCCAATGCAAGCTTTCTGTCTTTGGCCTTTTGGATCTCATCCTCCTTCTCAAACTCTTTCTCAAACTGTGCATTCAGCTCCTTTGCTACTTTCAAAGAAAGAGCTTCTGTAGTTAACTCTTCTTACATTTTCTTGGCCAATTCTGCATCCAATTCCATTTGCTTCTGCTTCTTTAATGGTTTCACAGGCTCAACCATCTTCTCTTTCCCTTTCTTCTTGGCCTCTATCACACTGATCTCTTTCTTTCTCTTCTCTGAGCCTCCTTCTTTAATCACCACTCCCTTAGCCTTTTGAGTAGCCTTAGGAGTATCATTCTTTGCTTTAACCAAAGTCTCTGCAATTTCAATTTCTTCCATAGACATTCCTGTTTCTGCTGCTGCTTTCTTTGTTTCTACTGCTTTAGCAGTTTCTACTGCTGGTTCAGTAGTTACTGCTGTTTCTTCAGTTTCTACTGCTGGCTGAGTTACTGCTTCTTTCACTGCTGTTTTTTCTGCTTTCACACCTTGATCCTTCTTATTCATCTCAACATCCTTTTCAGCTTCACCACCATTCTCCCCCTCAAATTGAAATTCCATAGCAATTGAACTCTCCTTCTCAGCTTCAGCTTCTTGATTCTCCCCCTTTTTGGAAGCATCATGAGAACTTCCTCTTTTCTTCAAGACAAATTGCTTTCTCTTCTTTGTGTGCACCAAATTAAGCACCATCTTCTTGAGTTTGTCTATCTGCCCCTGTTGAGAAATGATCACCTTTTTCAATGCCTTTATCTCCATACCCTGATTGAGTACATCCAAGTTCACATTGCCAATGGTATCCATCAATTCGTCATAGTTATATCTGTCCTCACCTCCTTTAGGTGTGTTTACCACCCGTGAAGGATCATGGGATCTTTTAGTTGAGGCCTTCTGCCTAGCAGAAGCACCTACTACTCCCTTGGTTTCTTGGCACCTGGGTCCCTTAGATAATTTCTCATCCAAAGTTGCCGTGGGGAAGGTCATGGCCATGTTCACACTGTCCTGACCCACACCTTGTGCAGAATTAGTAGTGTGAGCCTTGCTGCCCACATGCTCATCCTTCTCCTGAGAGAGCACCTTCTCGGGGTTGGGAGACACCCCTGTGGTTTCCCTTTGGATATTCTCTGATGGAGACTGCTCCATCAGAGGGCTTGTAGGTTGTTGGGCTGTAGATACATGAAGGGAAGGAACCTTCTGTACCTTTTTCTTTGTGTATGTTTGAGTGATTGGGGGAATTGGCATATCAACAAGGATCTGAGGAAGAACTTTTGAAGTGAATGGTGTGGGTAGGTCATCAGTGGGTTGGTCAGATATGGGCTGTGACCCTGATGCCTCACCATGTGGGTGGGACACAACCATCATTGTAGAGAACAATGGTGTGTCTTTTCCAGAAAAGTCCTTACTAGGCCTTCTCATATTGGAAAATACCTTCCCTTTGGAAGGTTTAGGTACATATACCTCTTCAAAAGAGGATAAATCCGTCAATTCCATGTTTAGTACCTCTTGTACAAACCTTGGATACATATAAAATCTTTTGGTTTTGGTTTTGGTATCCAAGTTTGACAGCAAATCATTTAAAATCATTTGTGAAAAATTGAACTTTCTTGAGGTAGCTAGGCATACAAGAGCATAGGCTATTGTACTGCTAAACTCACTCCATCCAGTTGTCTTGCGAGAAATGCAGTGTTGAAGAGTATGAACAAAGAATCTCCATTGAGGTGAAAATTTGCTTTTGTAAAACTTGTAAACCTCAGTAGGACCTTCATACCCTATTCTACCAAGTTCTTGAAATAAATCTTCCTTTTATAGAGTAGAAATACCCGAGGCATCATCTAGATGAAGATGAGTGTGAATGCATCCTTCTATGAATGTGATAGGTTGATCACAGACCCTGGATTGCATGAACTGATTGCCATCAACAGTCTGAATGGATGCATTTTCCCAGAACTATCGCATATGTTCCACATAGATGGTAGGGTTTACCGTTAGCGCATATGCAATATGTGATGACTTTAAGAAATCCACAATTTCATGAAAACCCTCAGCTTGTTTGGGTTTTTGTAACATTGCAAGCTCATGGTGGTCATCAAAGAAATCGAGTTCTTCCATCTTTCTGATCGAGTCTAGGGTTCGAAACGAAACTAGGGTTACAGTCTGTTAATCAAGAATTCGAGAGAGTGAGAGGATGAAAACTCAATGGAAATTCAAAGAGCCGTTTGGGTTTTGGCGGTCAGAGAGGGTATTTATAGGGTAAGGGATTCAGTTAAAAGCAGTACTAAGTACCCTAGCAGCATTAACACAAACACGCAGTATTAACACATAGTAGCAGTATTAACACTGCCAGGCAGTAGAAATAAACCACCTAGCAGTAGTAACGTTGCACTGGAAGTATAAACCACATAGCAGTAGTGACCATACTTAACTTGTCAGCATACTTAACCTGTCAGCAGGAGTAATAGTGAGAGCAATATTAACTTAACCAGAAGTACCAAGTATCCATTCAACAAAGCAATCTGAAACACTTAAACACAACAGGTTAGCAGCACCAGGCACAAAGAGATAGGAGAAAGTAGACATTTAGGAATCTATACAGAAATGGTACATGAAGAAAATCAAAAGAGGCTTATTCAGTGTTTATCATTCCCACACTTGTGACCAAGAATGTGAATCTACCCACATCAAAAGCTTTGGTGAATAGATCAGCAAATTGGTTACTAGCTGAATTAACTTCTTTTCATTGCAATCTCTAATAAAATGGTACCTGATTTCTATATGCTTGGTTTTTGAGTGCTTCACTGGATTATGAACAATGCTTATAGGACTGTTGTTATCAATGAAGATGGGAGTGTGAAGAAAAGTAATACCATAGTCCAACATCTGATTCTGAATCCATAGCACTTGTGAGCAACAACTTGTAGCAGCTATATACTCTGCTTCTGTTGTAGAGGTGGACACTGTGGTTTGCTTTTTACACTGCCATGAAACTAGCCTTGCCCCCAAAAACTGACACCCTTCTGATGTAGACTTTCTATCCAAGTTTGCACCACCCAAATCACTATCAGAATATGCAAGCAGATCAAATGGTGAGTCATGAGGATACCAAAGACCCAACCTAGGTTGTCCTTTGAGATATCTGAAGATCCTTTTTACTGCTTGAAAGTGAGATTGCTTAGGCCTCACTTGAAATCTTGCACACACACATACAACAAACATAATGTCTGGTCTTGAAGCTGTTAGATACATGAGAGAGCCTATCATGGATCTATAATAATGAACATCCACATCCTCGCTCTCAATATCTACAGTAATCTGTTTGTGTGTTTCCATAGGTGTGCTTGCAGGCTTTGCTTATGAAAATCCAAACTTTGTAAGTATATCCCGCACATACTTGGATTGACTTATGAAAATGCCATCTTTCTTCTGTTTAACCTGTAGCCCAAGGAAGAATGTGAGTTCACCCATAGAGCTCATCTTGAATCTTTTGTGCATCAACTCCTCAAACTCCTTGCACATATGATCTTTTGTGGATCCAAAGATGATATCATCCACATAAATTTGTACAAGTAGGATGTCCTTCTTCTTCCTTTGAATGAAAAGAGTCATATCAATGACTCCTCTTTCAAAGTCATTTTCCAAGAGATAGGTAGACAGAGTGTCATACCATGCTCTTGGTGCTTGATGTAGCCCATAGAGTGCCTTCTTTAATTTGTATACTTTGTCAGGAAAGTTAGGATTCTTAAACCCTGGAGGCTGACAAACATACACTTCTTCCTCAATTTTCCCATATAGGAATGCACTCTTAACATCCATCTGAAATACTCTGAACTTTATGAAAGAAGCATAGGCTAGAAACAGCCTGATTGCCTCAATTCTGGCTACTGGTGCAAACATTTCTTCATAGTCTATCCCCTCTTCTTGTGTGTACCCTTGTGCCATAAGTATGGCCTTATTCTTTATCACTATCCCTCTCTCATCTTTCTTATTCCTGAAAATCCATTTAGTTCCAATTGCCCTGTGTCCTTGTGGAAGGTCAACCAGATCCCACACATTTTGCAGCACAAACTGCAGCAGCTCCTCTTGCATTGCTTCTATCCAACTTGGGTCTTTCATTGCATCATAAGCCTTCTTGGGTTCAATCTGGGATAGATAACAAGACAACAAACCTGACTGTAAGTCTTTCAATCCTCCTAACTTACTTTGATGCCTTGTGATTATGGGAGAAATGATATCACCAATCACCAACTGAGGAGGATGATTCTTCTGAGTTCTTGTATGATTGACAGCCTCCTCATTAATATTTGCAGCAAGATTGGAGTCATTCTTTTCAGGAGTGTTTCCACCAAAAACTGAAGAATTTTCTTCATCAGTATCATCCTCTGACAATGTGGGTATTTCAGGACCTGTGTTTCCTGAACCTGAAGGATGAGCATCCTCTTTTTCACCTTTATCATCTTCATTTTGTGATGGTTCATAATCCTCTGATTCTGAATCATCTTTCTTTTCTTCTTGACAAAATTCAACAGGATCAGCTGTAGGTATAGGGAATAGCACAAACTCTTGTCTCTGTGCTTGTACCTTTTCTGAACTTGTTCCTGCAATTTGCACATTACTAAAACCCAAAGAATTAGTTAGTGAATCAATGTCAAATAGCCAATCAGGACCTGTACCAATTTGATTTGGTGTGTTCTCATTGCATTTGACATTGTCACTTTCCTCTATAATCCTGGAAGAACTGTTGAATACTCTGTATGCCTTGCTCTGTGAGGAGTATCCAACAAGAAATCCATCCTCAACTTTGCTTTCAAACTTGCCTAAATGAGATTTGGTGTTGAGAATTGTGCAAGGACACCCAAAAGGTTTGAAAAATCCAATAAAAGGTTTCTTCTTTTTGAAAAGTTCATAAGGTATCTTTCCTTGGGATTTGACTACTAGAACTCTGTTTTGGACATAACAAGCAGTATTAACTGCTTCTGCCCAAAAAGTAATGGGTAGCTTTGAATCTGCCAACAGAGATCTAGCAGCCTCAATCAATGTCCTATTTCTCCTCTCAGCAACACCATTCTGTTGAGGAGTCCTAGGAGCACTGAATTGTCTCTCAATCCCTTTTGTCTCACAAAAGTTGTTTTAGTCACTGTTTTTAAATTCAGTTCCATTATCAGATCTGATGACTTGAACTCTTAGATTTGTTTGGTTTTCAATCCTAAGAACAAAGGATTTGATCAGTCCACTTGTCTCATCCTTAGTCCTCAGAAAATATACCCAAGTAAATCTAGAGAAGTCATCAACAATGACTAAGCAATAGGATTTCTTATCAATACTCATCACATTTGTAGGACCAAAAAGATCCATATGCAATAACTGAAGGGGTGAAAAGATTGTGTTTATTTATTTGGTCTTATGAGAAGTTTTGTGCTTCTTGCCTTTAAGACATGCAACACAATGATCATCACATGAAAACACTTTCTGAGGTAAACCTCTCACAAGGTTGTTTTTCACAAGTTTGTTCATAGTTTTAAAATTCATGTGACACATCCTTCTGTGCCAAAGAGATGATTCATCTAAAGAAGCTTTTGAAAACAAACAGTTTAGTGATGAATCAGATGAAACACTCTCTAAGTCCAAACAATAAACATTATCCTTTCTAGGAGTTCTAAGTAGTATCATATTTTCATCAACTACCTTGAATCCTGGAGCAAGGATAATGCATTCAGAATCACTAAATAATATACTATGTTTTTTGTCACAAACCTGTGATACACTTAACAGGTTGTATCTCAATTGCTCAACATAGTAAACATCTTCAAAAATCATCTTACCTTTTGAAACCATACCTTTACCACTTATCTTACCTCCTACTGGATTGTCACCAAAAGCAACACATCCTCCATCAAACCTTTTGAAATTTTGAAGGCAGTCCATGTTACCTGTCATGTGCCTAGAGCAACCACTATCTACATGCCAAATGCTCTTCCTCTTGAGCTGTTGATTGCCCTGCACAGAAGATAAAACAGTTAGTGTCTTGAGGGAACCCAAGCCAAAATGGTCTTGGGTTGCCCTTTCTCATCAACATACTCATACTCATGAAGCTTAGTCTCGATGAGATAATCCGAATTTGGAATCTCATGGCTGGAATACTTTGTCATAATTATAGGCTTGACAGTATTAAAACTGGTAGCAGTACTATCATTTTTAGCAGTACTAACTTGGTCAGCAGTACTAACTTTGTTAGCAGTACTAACTTTGTTAGCAATACTAACTTGGTTAGCAGTACTAACATTGTTAGCAATACTAACTTGGTTAGCATTAGTATTGCTATCAGCAGCACTATTTCTGTTAGCAGTACTATTTGAGGTAGCAGTACTAACAGGTTTAGGACCTTTTGGAACCCAAATTTTGACAAAGTTGTTTGCTTTCTTATTCTTTGAGTTACTCCTTGATTTGCTTGGAGTATTTTCTTTTGCTTTAGCAATCTTATTCTGGATATGAGATTTCATTGGTGCTGTTCTCACATTATCAGCCATGTGGTTCCTTGATTGTCTTGATTGCTTCCTATAACCAACATAATTTCGTATTTGTCTTTGAAAAGTAATTCTTTGGTTAACAGGATTGAAATAACAGTGTTTGGCTAAATGATTCAACTTGCCACAAATAAAACAAGGCTTTGGTCTATTGATTTTGCTGAGATCAATTCCTTGTTTTTGAGCCCACTGGTTATTTCTGTTTCTCTGATTTCCCCTTATTTTATCATGTTGATGGGGCTTGATTTGTTGACAAGTACAGGGATTTACAACAGTAGTTTGCATATAGTGAACTCCCTGTACCTTTTCCTTCTCTTTCCCAGAGATCTCAGCTTTCTCAGTCTTAACATTCTCTATCACTATCTTAGACATCTCCACTTTCTCACTCTTGACAAATGGTTTACCCCCCCTCTCATTTGTAAGAATATGATTTTCTAGGGGAACTTCTTTCTGGTCTTCCTTATTCTTATCCTCAGTATTCTCTTCTTCAGATTCTACCTCAACTACTACTTTGTCCAGTGGATCTACTTCTGTGGCTCCTGTAGGTAAGTCCTTCATATCTTGTCTTTCTAAGAGGTCTGAGGTGGGTGTAATATAGTTGTTATTGTAAGGTGGAGGGGTGTTGTTGTAGCCTATACCTCTCTTCAGTTTGTCATGAACTTGAGTTTTGAGTAAAGTGTCCATAGCTTTAGAAGCATTGGAAAATTTTTCAATGTCTAATTTGGCCTTCTTAAATTCACTCTTAACTTTCTCACATTCCGCTCTAGCCTTCTCTAGCTTAATCTCTAACTCCTTCTTCTCCCACTTCCAATAGTTGTGATCATATGAATGTTGATGTTCATTGGCCTGATATGCCTTGATCCGTTCTTCAAAATTCACAATGATCAAACTAGACTCTCTTCTATGTTTCTCCAACCTTTTAATATCATCACACATGCTCTGATTGTGATCCCTGTACTTTCTAACAGTTTCAAGACAGGCTTTAGAGCAAAGTTTAGATTTTACCTCTTGGGGATTTCTGTGCTTGAAGACTCTGAAGCCTCAGCCATCAATGCTTGATTTTGGATTGACTCATCAGCTTGATCACTCCAATCAAATCCCATTCCATCTTGTGAGACAAGTGCTTGAGATGAGTTCCTGTTGTTGTTGTAGTTTGTGGACTTTATTTGTTGATTGTTGCTTCCATGCTGTTGAGAAATTCCTCCTCTGCATTCTCTTGCAAAGTGCCCCAGTTTATGATACTTGTAGCATTCCACCTTGGTCTTGTCAAATCCAGCACCATCTTCTCTTCTCATAGCAAAGTTGTTTCTTCCTGTTCTTTTAATGAATCTTTTGATTCTCATGGTGAGCATGTCCATTTGCCACTTGATGTCCATATCTTCAAGATCATCAACATTGATCTGCTCCAGATCATCATTAATAAGAGAAGATTTAACATGGCTATCAAGAAAAGCTTCCAAAGCAGAATCATTGGGTCCATCCTGTTTTGAGCCATAAGTAGTACTATCTGATTCTGTATTAGCAGAAGAATCAGTAGTAGATGATAGGAGAGCAGCATTGTGAGAATATCCAGATGGCTTCTTCTTTGATTCAACCTCTGCTTCAAACACCCTGAGATCATTGTAGAGATCATCAAGTTCCTTA
Organism: Arctium minus; assembly: GCA_954870635.1. Classification (NCBI taxonomy): domain Eukaryota; kingdom Viridiplantae; phylum Streptophyta; class Magnoliopsida; order Asterales; family Asteraceae; genus Arctium; species Arctium minus. Next base: position 59,176,817 of record OX941088.1, on the reverse strand, counting down.
TCCTCCAGATTATCATTTTGCCTGAAGGATACTGTATACATTATCCATTCGTCACCAAGAGATCTTAGAAACTTTCTGTTGACATCATCCTGGTCCATCTTGACACCAACAGTGGCCAATTCTCCAATCAACTTGTTGAATCTATCAAAGGTTTGAGTCATAGACTCATTCTTTGTAGATATAAAATTTTCATATTGTTTCTTGAGAATTGCTTTCTGATTTCTCTTAGTGCTTTTGGTACCTGAAAATCTCTTCTCCAAAGCATTCCACAAGATTTTGGCATCAGCACAGTTGCAAAATTGATGTTGATATTCATTAGGAATTGCCAAGAGCAGAGTGCTCAAGGATTTCATCTTAGTCTGCCTCATATTTCTTTCTCCATCAGTCTTTGGTGGATGTCTCTTTCCATCTGCTCCCATCTCTCCTACATTGGAGGGACCATTCTCAATGATGTCCCACATTGAATAGTCTGTAAGAAGTATATATTGCCTGATCCTGATTTTCCACATGTCAAACTCATTAGGTTTGAGAATGGGAACCTTTGAAACAAGAACACTGTCGTGTGATCCGTCCATGATGATTAATGATTTCTGAGTTCCTTCTGCTGCTCTGATACCATTTGTCAGGATCGAAATTCAAAACAAGAATTTAAATAAATACTAAGAAACTTTGTTAAAGAAGTTGCGGAATAACACTTTAACAAGATATCAATGAAACAGTGTATGACTTCAAATCATAAGTTTTATTGAATTAACTTGATGATTACAAAACAAAGCCTCATTCTGTTGAACAGGCTCAACAGACGTTCAAAACTTCTCTAATGAAAGGATCACTTCTAATCTTGAAGCTTATTCTCTCTGAAACACAAAAGATATATATTAACAAAACAGATTACAAGATAACTATGAAAGTAACATTAATCTTCAGCAACCATTCCTTAATTATCTTCAACTCCTTAACTTTCGCTTCAAGAACCAAATCATCCTTATCAACACCAGCAACATTAATTCTTCTAGCAGTATCTTCTTATTGTCAACAGTACTATCTTCTTATCGTCAACAGTACTAACAGGCTAGCAGTAGCTTCTAATATGCAGTACTAACTCTCCAAGCAGTACTAACTGTTCTTCTAGCAATACTAACCCTTCAAGCAGTACTAATACTAGTAGCAGTAGTAATTTCTTCAAGAAGCAGTACTAATGTCTTCAGAAGTAGTACTCTTCAAGTCTCAGCAGCTTTATCCAGACTTAGCATATTTCAGACCCAACAGTTAAAGTCGATTTGATGTGTAGAACATGTTTCATTTGATTTGCTTAGTCCAATTCACAATAGATTATAGTGAATTTTGGATATTGTTGAAATTTAGTTTGAGTTTATTCGAAGTCTGTGTAGTGATCAAGATTGTAATTTTGGTGTATTTGATTATAATCACTTGATTGTAATATGTTCAGAGAGTGTTCGTGGATAAATTTGTAAGTTTTCAGAAGCTAATTCAAAGTTTTGGATTGAAATCAGGTTGAATTTGAAGTTTTTAGATTGAGATCTGAAGAACTCGCATGAAATATGAAGAACTCGCATAAAAATGAAGAACTTGCATGATGGAATTCGCATGGCACTCGATTTCTTAAAAGTCTAAGTGTATAATTCGCATGAGAGTTGTGAGCGAAATCCTCAGAATTCGCATAAGCTTTCATACGAAAAGTCAGATTTCACATAACTCACATATACGAAAAGCTTGTTGAAAATTTTCTAAGGACATAATTCGCATATGCTTGTATGCGAAAAGAGAGGAACTCGCATATAGAAGGATACGAATTCCTAAATGTTAGTGTATAAAATTGTATCCAAGATTTAATAGGAAAAGTCAAACAGTCAAGTCTTGTAAGTCAACTAGGTGTGTAAGCTTGTATGTGTTTGAAATGCTTGTAAGCATGTGAGTTTAATCTTGTGAGTAAATCTTGAGGTATAAATATCCTTTAGCCTTGTAATAGAAAGGAATAACCTTAATTGTTAGATCAATAGACGTGTGATACTTTCTCTCTCTACTCTCTCTCTAGTTCTTGATTGTCATATATTAATTGAGGTTGTTTTGTTTGATTGCTTGATTGATTGGGAATACATTTTCAAATCTGAATTCTTAACTCTCTTGAACTTGCAATCCTTCGAGAAGTGGTCTGGCTTTCCACAGTTATAACACCTCCCGAATTTAGGCTCAATTTTCTCCTCTTTTTTTTTCATCTCTTTTCTCTTCTCTCTTATCTTCTCTTTTCTCTTCTCTCGTTCCTTCCTTCTTCCCAAATTGTGGTTTGTACTTCTCTGATCTATCCTTCATGTACCCTTTATACTTCGGCTTTGAGTACCTTTTCTTACCAAAACTTTTCTGGAACTATTTGGTGATGAGGGCCAGGTTTTCAGCAAATCTCTGAATGTCATCGTCAGAGTGCAACTCAGTCTCATCGGAAGAAACTTCAGAACTTGATTGGCTTAGTTCTATGAGGAAGGTTTTGGAATTCTTTGACTTATATTTGGAAGAAACGGACTTAGAACTTGAACCCTTTTTCCTTTCAGATAGTAGAGCCAGAGAATCCTTGACAATCTTCTTTTCTTCGTTCAATGCTTTGACCTCATCCTCATGCTGTGAAAGGGTAGTGAAGATGTCATTTACATCCTCTTGGGTCATATTCTTTGTCATCTGGATGTTGATGGCATAGCTCTTCCATTCAGGATTTAGGTTCTTGATGAACTTGTAGTTGATTTCAGAAACAAATTTTTTCATCCCGTTCCTCCTCAAATCATTCAGAATCACATTGAATCTGTTGTAGGTGTCCACTAAGGCTTCCCCTTCTTTGGCATGAAACCCTTCATATGCATTGATGCTCTGGTTCAGATTTGCTTGTATTGACCGTTCTGTACCCTGGAACTGTCTTTCGAGCTCATCCCACATGGCCTTGGCTGTTTCACGACTATCTACTCGGTTGTAGATATCGTTAGGAATAGCCATTGTGAGATAGATAAGAGCTTCTTCATCTATCTTGTGTAGCGCCTTCTCCCTCTCGTTGAAGAATTGATATGGATTTGGCATATATTTGACAGGAATCTCGGGAGAAGTATCAGTAGCAACTTGTCCAGGTATAGTTACAACAGGCTCATTTGGTCCATCTATAATTGATTTCATGTAGTCTCGGTTCTTGTGGTTTACGAATTGAATCCTCCTCCTCTTTCACTGAGCTTACTCTCTGACACACAACACCGGAGGTTTGGATTGGGAACCCATCGAAAGAAGTTCTTTAGACATTCTGAATAATATCTGCACACACAAAAAATTAGCTAATATTGATCTTTAGTTCAACAAATTGAGATAAAAGATGTAAGACTTAAAAATTCTCAGAAAATGAAATTTCTAAAAACTTCAAGTACAAAATTCACATACATTGAGACTTAAGAGCAATTCGCATGAAAAAATGTGACATAATTTGTATAACACTTAGAATTCGTATAAGCAAGACACAATTCGCATGTCTACAATTCACATGAAAGACACACTCAGAACTAAGCAATTCACATGAACTTATATGCAAATTCTTAAGAATTCGTATAAAGCTTTCTGCGAGTTCTTTACAATTCCCAAGTTTCTCTTATGCGAAATCCAACCTTAAAAAAATTTGAATACAAGCTTTTCGCACACATAATTCGTATCAAAGAGAGATGCGAGTCCTTTACTTAGAAAAACCTTTACTTAGAAAAAATTTGAAATTTCACAAACATTTCGCATCTTATACGAATTCTGAACTTAAAAGAATTTTGAAGATTTATGCGAAATCCTCTAAAATTCGCATGAAAACCTATGCGAAATCTAACAATTCGCACCACACAGGTATGCGAATTCTACACAATTCGCATCACATACATGTGCGAATTCTTGTGCAATTCGTATAAAACACATGCGAATTCTTGCCTTAAAACATTAAAACTCAACTTTTCGCACAATAGACATCTGTGAATTCTTGCTTTTAGTATAAAAAGCATACGAATTCCACACTTTAAATGATTTTTCAAGAAATTTTATGCGAATTCATCTACTTTTCGTACATAATTGTTGTACGAATTCTATACTTGATGAATTTAGATCAAATTACGTGAATTCTTTCTATGAAATCTAAAATCTGCGAGTTCTTCGTACGAAATGTACAGATCCTGCGAGTTCTTGAGTTACGGTCCTAAAAAATTCAATTCTAGTCCAAAATTCAACCAAAAACTTCAATGTAGAGGATGTAACTTCACAAAAATGATCAAATTAGTACATAGATCAATCCAATTCAATATCAGATCAAAAATCACACTTAAACATCGAAAATCATGATTAAACAGTAAACTGAACTCGTTCGACCAAAATTTTCAAAAATTCACAAATTGATGATCAAATTCGATTTGTTAATACAATTCAATCATAAAAAGGCGTTCTAAATAATATTTCAACCAAAAATCTACCAAAAGATTTATCAAGAACAATTTTAATCACAAAAATTCAATCAAGAACTCAAGAAACAGTGTGCGAACTCGTTTTTCTCAAAATTGTTGAATCTGTGATCTGATACCAAATGTGATCCCAGATTACTAGCATATCAATTATACAGAATTATCAAACACAATTGTATTTATCTAATCAAAAGATTTACAATGTGTCATATCCCTATTTAGTGCAATATCTCTCTAAGCTCTGTGTGTATGTGTGTGTTTCTACGGTGTTATACTGTTACCAATCTGCGCATGACTTAATGGTTACAAGAGACAACAACTATTTATACTAAGTTAACCTTAGTTGACTTTACAACACAAACCCTCAAACTATACAACAATTACACATTTGACCCACTATTTTAATCTTGAATACAATATAGCTTCAACATGGTATAAAGACTAGATCAAACACTATTAATGAAGCTTTCTTCGTGAAATTCCTTAGTATGGTTGAACATAAGAAGGTTTATGAAGCTCTTGATGGCCCAAGCTGGGTAGAAGCTATGCAAGAGGAGCTTCTGCAGTTTGAACGCAACAAAGTGTGGTCCTTAGTCTCTCTGGCCAAAGGTAAATTTGCCATAGGGACTAAGTGGGTCTTCAGAAACAAGAAGGATGATGATGAAATAGTAATAAGGAACAAAGCTCAGTTAGTTGCTAAGGGATATTGCCAAGCAGAAGGCATAGACTATGATGAAACCTTTACTCCTGTGGCAAGGCTAGAGGCCATAAGAATTTTCTTGGTCTTTGCTATGTACAAAAGATTCAGAGTCTATCAAATGGATGTCAAGTCAACCTTCTTGAATGGTAAATTACACAAATAAGTATATGTCCAACAACCATCAGGTTTTGAGAGCTCAGAGCATCCAAACCATGTATACTACCTTGATAAAGCACTTTTATGGTTTGAAACAAGCTCCAAGGGCATGGTATGAGTGTCTATCTTCCTTTTTACTTAGCAATAACTTTGAGAAAAGTACCATCGAGACAAATCTATTCATTAAGAGACACACGAATGACGTACTTCTAGTGAAAATATATGTAGCTGATATCATATTTGGTTATACTAATCCCTCTTATCGTGAAATGTTCTCAAAACTAATGAAGAGTGAGTTTGAAATGAGTATGATGGGAGAATTAACCTTCTTCCTCAGACTTCAAGTTAAACAAACCACAAAAGACATCTTTATAAACTAGTCTAAGTATGTTTCTGATATCTTAGCAAAATAAATGCTTTCTGACTCTTCTACAATTAAAACACTGTGGGTCCGTGTGATTGAACACGATCTTTACAAAATAATCAAACAACAAACATATATAGATTACCAACCTGTTTCAATTACAAACGATGGATTACAAGGTTGATGTTCTTCACTGTTTAAGCTCTCTCACTTTCTATCTGATGTTGGTGATGATAGGATCGATGTGATCTGATCGATTTCTATGTTTTTAGATATGAAGAGTTATGAGATTATAATATCTCAAAACCTTTTATATCTCTAACATAATATCTAGAAATATAATATCTAAACTAAATATCCTAAAATATCTATTAGTTAGATATTTAGGAATAATACACAATACATTAATTAAAACAATAATTAACTTTGACAATTATTACAAACTAACATTAGACTAATATTGAGAGTGGCTTTTCGGCTTTAGCTTCAGATTCCAAACTTCAGATTGGATTATCTTGAATCCAATAAATGTAACATCCTAAAATTCAGAGTAAATTTAAACTTCAAAAATAAGGCAATATGACTTATGTATTGCTATAAACTTCTCAAAAAGTGTATCAGTCCTTAAGACTTTACAAAAACCTGTACGGATTTAGAATTCATCAACAGACTAATCTAAACATAACTATCTAGATTACATCAGTTGACAATCCGAATTTCATCAAAAGAATGGGAATTAACAATGCCCACCTATCAACACTTTAGTCATCTCAAAATGTCTCGACACCCAACTCGTCTCTCAAAACCCAGTGCATCCCACCGCTAAGGGAAACATGTTATACATATCGTTTGAGAAAAAGTGTCAGACTTAAAGCCTGGTGAGAACATACAGTTTATAAAGTTCAAAAGATATAAACATTTGTATCATAGAATAATATTTCAAAGAGGTTAAATATTACAATTGAAACCTTTGCCACAACCGGGCTTTTCCGTTATAAAATGTCATCAAATGACCAACGATAAAACATTTTACCAAGGACTGTGGCGTAACACAAAGTAGGCCAAAATCCGAGTTATGAGCTAAACAATTGGAATCCAAGGATACGAACACATAAGTCCGTGCTACAATGTGAGATCTAGTCCCAAGAAAAACCAATGTATACTTCTTCACTAGGATCACTATGAACCATGGCTAGTATCCGACCTCACATAACTGTACCAAGTTGCCCCCAAGGATCATATGCATCCATAGCTACAAAATGGGGAATGTGACATCCCAACAATACAGTCGACTCAAAACCTAGGGATCCGCTAGTAATGGTACAGACTCGTCACAACAACATATGTGACCAACCATAAATAAACATATGGTATAAACACATTTTATAAACAAAATGTCATTTCCAGTTCAACTTCTGGTAAGAATGAAAATCAATAAAATGAGTTCTTAAACATTCTTTTCATATATCCACATAATGTACAAGTAAAATATTATTTTACTACATTAAGATAAGATCCATCATTTTAGTAAACACAATGATCGGGAACCCTAAAATCTCCCAAAACTCAAGTTATATCAAATATGTAGAAAACTTAAATCTGAAACCATTGAGATATGTAGAAGTTCCAAAAGGTAACTTTTGATATGTATAAAGTTTAAAATGATAGTAGGAACTCACCAGTAGGTTTTAGGATAAAACCCGGAAAACCAGATATCGGTAACGACGAAGAGGTGAAGCTTCATACACCAAAACCCCGGGCAATGCACTTAATACTAGCGATTAACGAACCCTTGAAGATCCAAAGAAACTCTAGAGAGAGAGAGAGAATAAGATTTAAAGAGAGAGAGAGAAAGATTCTCAGAAAATGAAGATATTTTGGGTTAAAAACCCTTAAGTCGGCCAGGCAACTACGTGGGTTATGCCGCAACTTCAACTCGCGGCATAACTTGCCCGTGTCAAAAACCCAAAATCATCCAGTGGGTTTCGCGGGTTGTGCCGCGACCTTAAGTCGCGGTGCAACTCGCGTAGTTCCAAAAATCTCATATCAAACAGAGGGTTATGCGGGTTGTGCCGCGACCTCTAGTCGCGGTGCAACTCGCGTAGTTCACTGCTTGTCCCCAAAATTCTCAAAATCCAACTCAACTTTAAACCAAACACATTGCTAATGATAAAAGCTTAACCACAAGAATACCAAAATACATAACGGAAATTCGGGGTGTTACAATAAATCTGAGATTTAACAATCTCCCCGTTTGGATCAAGATCATTACTAAAAAGATTTAGCAATTCAGTCTTCTTTTTCAGCTCAGAAGTTGGAATCTCCTTCTCTGTCTTCAATATGTTATAGTTTTAGCTCAAAATGCTTTAGCAAAGTATCTTCAAAGAAAATTTCTCTCAAATCAGCATGTCTTCAGAATACTTTGATCTCTCACATTTCTTGGTTAGCTCTTCTCTTTTCTATCTTGGACAATCTCTTCCATTTCTTGGTTTGCTCTTCTCCCCCTTTATGATGAAAAGTGCAACGACTACATCAAAATCTTTCATCAAGAAATGTCTTTCATTTGGAGCCTCTGATCCGTCAATTCAAAAGATATTCATCCAGATCTTTACAAATCCAGACCAAATAATCGTGTAACACCTGAATCAACAAATGAATCAGTTAAAATGCCTGTCAGTAACATGAAGTCACTGTGTGTAACAAATAGACATTGGAAAGGAGCTTTTTGATGGTCACCCCCTAGGGCTTCCATTCAATCATCGAAACACCACAAAGGCAATTTCTATGAACGTTATGACAAAGAAACAAATTCCTTGTGTGTTCATGCATGTGATAGAAAGAATTAAGCACGGATACTTGCTTATTAGGCTCAAAATTTGTGTAAACCACTGAGACAATAGTAAGTATAAACACAGACTCAATGTGCATGATTGAAGTGCGAAGGTGGGGCAGACTTCCTTCTTTTCAATATCCAGATTTTCCAAATGAAAATCTGATAGCAAATGTGCTGCTTCCCCTTTGAAAATGAAACATTTTCCTTTTAAGAAGGAAATGAGTAGCTGGTGGGGTTAATCAAGAGTTGGCATGGGCTAGTTGCCTGTTTCAATAATGTTCACCAAAGAAATGTGAAACACTAGAAATGTGGCTGCCCGACTCAGAAAGTAGTTGGTGCAGAGTTTTGATATTCTTTTAACTCTGTTCTCACACTCTCTTTCTTTTAAACATTAAGCTCACTGCGAACGAAACTCTCTTTTTCATTATTGCTCATCACACAACCCACACTCATTTCTTTTAAATTTCTCACACTCAATCACTATGGATTAACCTCTTGGGTAGGAAACACTAGTTAACGTGTATCCATAGAAGTTGTGTTAAGTCCTAGCACACTGATCCCATGGTTTTTCTAGAAAGCATATGATGCTAAAAAATGGTTTAACTATCTCAGTTAAAGCACAAAGTAGATCTAGAAAACATTTAAACGCACACTTCCAATTCATGAAATCGGTTTGAGATTCGGGAAGTGGTTTGAACATTTAAGAACATGTTTTCAATGATTGAAAGTTGTCCTTCTTTCAACCATATATGAGATTAAGATAAAGGTTTATACCTTTACGTGCGATCTTACATCTCATGAAACTAAGCTTAAAGTCACAAAGATATGAACATGTAAGCATCTCTCAAAAACTGCAAAAGTCTTACGATCAAGTCAAAGCAAATTTATTCACATTGAATTAAAAGACAAAAAGGCACTAAAACAATGAAAGTACGAGTTTTGATCAGAAATAATCAGAAGTCATAAGTCTTTTACTCCCCCTGAAATTATGCATCAGTAAAATTATCAGTGTAAAAGATATGCATTTAAAATTTCAGACAAATATGTACTCCCATTTGATGGTTGATTTCCTCATTCGAGTATTGGAGTACACTTCTCATATCAGCACAGGAGTAAGGTCTTTTGATCATTGAAGTGCGAGTCATAAACTGTTGCGTTTAGAAGTCATTCTTCGTTGAAGTACGGGTCCTAAGCTGATTTACTTAGAAGCCTCCTCTTCACATTTAAGTCCGGGTCTTGAACTGTTGTATTCAAGAACCATATTCTTCTTCCTACTCCCTTTTGACAGAAGGTGCCTGCAACACAAAATCATCCCTTTTCTTTGGTATCCACTTGTATTTGGATCCAACTGTGTTAGTATACGATTTTGGCACCCATTGGAATCTGGGTCCTCTTTGCTTTTGAGAATCTAATGAAGAATTAGTATGATAAGAGGGAACATGATATGTGCCAAACCAAACATCTGGATCTTTACGAGAAGCATGATTATATCTACCATAATTTGAAAAATTTCTAGTAGATTGAGATAACTGGAATAATTGCTGTACGGAATATTTCTTGCGAGAATCGACAAGTTTTGGTTTTATACAAGCAACATTCGAAAAAGATTTAGCAGTCTCGTTAATCTCATGTTTTGGTTTCCATTCAAATTTAACTCCTAGCCTCTTCTTGCTCAGATCTGAAACATTTGAAGCTTTTGAGTTAGAATTGTGAGTTTCAAATGAATGCTTCTTCTTTGGCTTACCAGTAGTGATCGGTTTTCGTGAATGCTGAGATTTCTTCTTACCTTTCGCATTCTTAGTTTTCACAGAAACTGTTTCATCAACTTTCGTTGATGATTTGCTTTTCACAAACTTACTGGATAATCCCATGGATTTCACAACAAAAGATGAATGGTTAGGAAGTTTGGCACTAAAATCAAATTGATCAAAACAATCATCTAAAACACCATCAAAGTTTAGAAAATCATACCCTCCATCAGTTGAACCAAACATGTCATCAGATTTTGAAGCCTTTGATGATTTAGAAAGAACAGTACTCTTAAGCACAGTTGAAAAAACTTTTTGTTCAATATCAATCAAAAGTCTTTCATCTGTTAAAGATGTCTCAAGTTCAGAAATTTTACTTTCCAAAATGAGAGGAGGGACGTAAATTTTACCTTTAATAGGCTTCACCTCCATTTCTTTTACAGAATAACTCTGAAAGAAGTCATTTGAAAGAGAATTTGATTGAACAGAATCATAACTATTATTCAGCTTCGCATAATAAAATGGAAGGTGAACTTTAGATGATTTATTTCGTTTTTCAGTTTCCTTGGCTTCATCCTCTTTAGACAGTCCAGTACAGAAAACTTTAAATTCAGGGAATCGGTGAGAAAGTCTTAAAAATGTAAAATCATAAAGTGCAGGCACTTCAGATATACCTTTTTTTAAGGTAGTGAGGGTTCTCATAACCAAGTCCCCAACTCTCTATCTCCTCTTTGGGTTTGTTTAGATGAATGGTTTGTTCAGTTTGACCCAATGTGTATAACTTCTCTTCCAAAGCTTTTAATTTTGCAAGTAAAGATTCGTTTTCTTTGGAAGTTGAAGAATGCAATTTCGTAAGCTCTTTGAAATCAAACTCACTCTTTCTTAGTTTAGAATTTGTTTTAGCATTCTCTTTAAGAATTATGGTCTTTTCTTTTGCGCTGGTGTCATTGTTTCTATGTAAAACCTCAATCAATACTTTCTTCTCAGCAAGGTCATTGCTAAGTTTCTGTATTGACTGGTCTTTGTCTTTAATGACACCCTTTTCACGCTTGAGTTTCGATTCTAATTCTTGGAGTTTTATCATCATGGCTTGCATTTGATTTAAGAAATCAGACTTGGTTAAATCACACACCTCTTCATCAGAATCAACTTCGAATTTTATCTTCATCTGACCCATCAAGCACAAGTGTGCTGTCTCTTTCTTCTCTTTTTCTGCTTCCAAGGCAGAAATCTTTCCTTTGTAAAGTACAGGTGTATTCTCATCCATACTGATTGAATTAGCTTCGCTGGAATTCATTATGTTTGATGATTATGCAATAAGAACTTGTACTTATCGTTAGTCCAGTTAAAATCATATAAAAACTGAACAAAAACGACTAAGTCTGGAATTGGCGCAAAAAGCACAATTTTGCGCTTAATGAAGGTGGCGCAAATTTCAACTTTGCGCTATGAGAAGCTGGCGCAAAAAGAAGTTTTGCGTGAGGAAAGGGTTGCGCGAATTGGAACTTTGCGCGAGTAAAGGTCGGTGCGAGACAGAGATTTGTGCTTGAAGTAGGTCGCGCGATTTGAGTTTTACGCGAGTAGTTGGTCGCGCAAAGTCGAGGTTTTCGTGAGTAGTTGATGGCGCAAAAGAGATACTTGACCGGTATAACGTTCGACCGGACCTGCGACCGGTGAAATGTTTTTCAACCGGGGTGGTGTTTTTTCGACCGGTGGTATGTCGACCGGGGTTGTGTACGACCGGGGGTGCTCGACCGGTATTGTGTAGCGACCGGTGTATTACGGACCGGTGATGTGCAGCGACCGGAGATGGTGCGACCGGGGTTGAGATTGGATTGGAACTTTCGACCGGATCGAACGACCGGTATGGAAGTTGTGTCTTCGACCGGGACCGGGGTAGAGTTATCGACCGGATTAGAGTTTTCGACCGGTGTACTGAGTGGCGCAATCTACAACTTTGTGCGAGAAGGCAATGGCGCAAAGGAAACTTTGCGCTACAAGACGCTGGCGCGAAAGTCACTATGAACTGGCGCAAACCTTATGATCTGGCGTGTTCTTCACTGTTCGATTAATCTGCTCTGTAAATCCCAAATACACCAATCTAGAAAACGATTTACAGCTCTAAATTTTGACACACTGATCGACTTACCAACTACAACAGGATACAACCTTTTGATTTAAAAAACAACCACTGTTTTAAAATGTTGATCGATGGTTCAGTTATGAAGATGAAGAACACAGAGAGTTCTTGAAATTTTGATTTTGACCTGGTTTCAGCTCTGATACCAATTGTGGGTCCGTGTGATTGAACACGATCTTTACCAGATAATCAAACAACAAACATATATAGATTACCAACCTGTTTCAATTACGAACGATGGATTACAAGGTTGATGTTCTTCACTGTTTAAGCTCTCTCACTGTCTATCTGATGTTGGTGATGATAGGATCGATGTGATCTGATCGATTTCTATGTTTTGAGATATTAAGAGTTATGAGATTATAATATCTCAAAACCTTTTATATCTCTAACATAATATCTAGAAATATAATATCTAAACTAAATATCCTAAAATATCTATTAGTTAGATATTTAAGAATAATACAAAATACATTAATTAAGACAATAATTAACTTTGACAATTATTACAAACTAACATTAGACTAATATTGAGAGTGGCTTTTCGGCTTTAGCTTCAGATTCCAAACTTCAGATTGGATGATCTTGAATCCAATAAATCTGAGATCTAACAAACACCAATGGCCACAGGGTCCAAACTTGACCCTGATCCCTCTGGGAAATCTATAGAGGAAAGACTCTACAAAGGCATGATTGGTTCACTTTTGTAATTAACTTTTGGTAGACCAAATATTATGTTTGATACATGCCTCTGCGATAGTTTTTAGTCTAAACCAAAGGAGTCTCACTTGATTGCAGTTAATAGGATCTTTAGGTATCTTAAGGGGACTCAACACCTGGTATCCTAAAGATTCTGAATTTGATCTAATAGCTTACACAGATGCAGATCATGGAGGATGCAGACTTGATCGAAAGAGCACTTCTGGAAGTTGTCAAGTACTTGGAAACAAGCTCGTGAGTTGGACTTCAAAGAAACAGAACTGTGTGTCAACATCAACCGCAGAAGCTAAATATGTATCTGCTGCAAGTTGTTGTTCACAAGTCATATGGATGAAAACTCAATTCAAAGACTATGGCTTTGAGTTTGACAAAGTACTCATCCTCTGTGATTCAAAAAGTTCAATAGCCATTTCTGCCAATCGAGTGCAGCACTCTAAGACAAAGCATATCGATGTAAGGTAGATAAGGGCACTTGAGATGTATTTTGTGCCTACAGACTACTAGCTTGCTGACATATTTACCAAAGCTCTTGATAAAAATAGATTCAATTTCTTGGTTGGTAAGTGGGTATGCTCAACTTAATTGAATGAGTTTTGATGCACAGAGCCTCTGGGCCTTGGCATAGAGCCTCTTAACAATAAACAAAACTCTCCTCCTCACCTTCCTTATTCATACATTTATATATACAAGCATATTGTCTGATCTTTATTTAGTCGTCAGAGCCTCTGCTCTCCTAGCCAGAGCCTCTACGCTAGGTTACATAGTCTCCAGTTGTTTTATGGCTTGTACAATTCTTACCTTTTATGAATCAAGAATAGTTCAAGGGGGAGCAAATTACCCTATTTTTGAGGGGGAGTAAAGACCAATTCAACAACAAGGTATGTTATCCACATTAAATCCTCCAAAGATGTTTTTCACCTACTAAAACTTTGATGGGTCAAAACCTTTATTTTTAAGTGCTCTACGAGGATTATTTTTTTTCTTAGAGCCATTACACTTACCTGAAGAGCCTCTGAGCCAAAAAGAAATTCTCTGTGACACTCATTCTCGACCATTTCACTGATTTGCAAATGTTTAGGTATAAAATGTGTAATCATGTGAACAGAGGTCTCAGTCTTAGCTTCTGAAGTTTTGTTTGCACAGAACTTCTTCTGTGAATTCTATACTTGTGTATTTTTTTTCTCTTCTAAGACGCGGGTTATATTTGAAAGACACAACCCTGTTATTGCCATTAACCTCACCCGCATGGTCCATGACGTATACACACGTCCGTATTTCTGAAACGTTTTTGGATGCGTATCTGTCTCTCACTGGGTGTGTCTCAACTGTCGTTTGGGGAATGGGCTTTTGCACTCAAGTGGATTCATATCATCCATTTTAAAAGCCCCAAGTTTCTCTCATTTTTCTTTTTATGCTCACTTCATCTTCTTTGAATACTCAAGAACTCTCTCAAGAACAACCTACAACTCATTTTTTTCTACTCAAACTCTATGGTTCTCATTCTGAATCTGCTAAGAACACTCCTCTCCGACCAGGAACGACGTCGTACAACAGTCTAATAGTGTTGAATCTGAAAACTCCACTACCAGTCGAGTTCAATCCTTTGCCAATGTTGGATATCATCTCACCCTACTCCCACTAAAGCCTGTTAATTTATTAATTTAGATCAAGTGTTTGTCTTTTGTAATGTTTGACTTTCACTCTGTCTAAGTCTTTGAGAGTTTTAGTATCTTGAGAGTTTAGTTCCTTGAGAGTTTTGGTTTCCTCATATATATAGCTTGTTTGTCTTGAGAGTTCCTAGTAACAGAGAGGTGTGGGCACATTGGTTGTAATCCTTTGAACTGAATACACATATGACTATTTCTCTCTCTACACTCTCTTTCTAGATTGTATGATCTGATTTGTATTGATTTGATTATTCATTGATTGATTGGGAGTTTACATTTGGTATTAGAGCCTACCTATTCAATTTTAGAACGATTTGATTACCATCTTGAATCGATTTCTTGATTTTTCAAGAACACGCAGACAGACATTCTGAGTTTCACTATTTTGATCGAATTCAATGTTGTTTGTTGAGATTAGAGTGTAAAAATGGTGTAGTTGTGATCGATTTCTGTGAGTCCTTGTGTTGAACACGATCGTTTACCAGATAATCAAACAACAAACAAGATACGATTTACCAACCTGTTTAGATTACAAACGCGGATTACAAAGGTTGATATTGTTTCTCTGTTTAAGCTCTCACTGTTTCTCTCTGTGAACAATAATACACCGTGAGTGTGTGTGTGTGTTTAATGTGATCTGATTCTTACAACTTGCTTGACACACTACACATTACATAATATCTAAACTAAGATATTATATTAACTAAACTAATATAATAATTAACTAAATATCTAAATTAATATAATATCTTGATATTTAGGAACTAATATAAAACACTAAAAACAATACTTTGACATTTTATTACAAATGACATTAGACTTATATTAAGAGTCGACTTTCCGTCTTTAGCTTCAGATTGCGATCTTCAGATTGGATGATCTTGAATCCAATGGATCTGTGCGCTAACAATCTCCCCCTTTGGATCAAGATCATTACTAAAAAGATTTTAGCAATTTGGTCTTCTCTTTCAGCTCAGAAGATGCAATCTACCTCTTAGTCTTCAACAAGTAACAATCTCCAGGTTTTATCTTAGAATGCTTTAGCAAAGTATCTTCAGAGAAAATCTCTCTAAAATCAGCATGTCTTCAGAATACTTTGATCTCTCGCATTTCTTGGTTAGCTCTTCTCTTTTCCGATCTTCTAATGTAATGGACATTTCTTCAAGCTTTAGGTTGTCCCCCTTTTCAATGAATAGAGAAATGATTTCATCAAAACTTTGAGTAAGAAATGTCTTTCATTTGGAGCCTCTGATCCGTCAATTCAAAAGATATTCATCCAGATCTTTGCAAATCCAGACAAAATAATCGTGTAACACCTGAATCAACAAATGAATCAGTTAAAATGTCTGTCAGTAACACTAAGTCACTGTGTGTAATGAATACACATTGGAAAGGAGCTTTTGTGATGTTCACTCCCCCAGGATTCCATTCAATTATCGAAACACCACAAAGGTAAATTCTATGAACGTTATGACAAAGAAACAAATTCCTTGTGTGTTCGTGCAAGTGATAGAAAGAATAAAGCACTTGATGATTGCTTATAAGGCTCAATATTGTGTAAACCACTGAGACAACAGTAAGTTAAACACATACTCAATGTGCATGATTGAAGTACGAAGGTGGGGTAGACTTCCTTCTTTTCAATATCCAGATTTTCCAAATGAAAATCAGATAGTAAATGTGCTGCTTCCTCTTTGAAAATGTGAAACACTTTCTTGTTAAGAAGAAAATGAGTAGTTGGTGGGGTTTGATCAAGAGTTGGCATGGGCTAGTTTCCTGTTTCAATAATGTTCACCAAAGAAATGTGAAACACTAGAAATATGGTTGCCCGAATCAGAAAGTAGTTTGGTGCAGAGTTCTGATATTCTTTTAACTCTGTTCTTGCACCCTCTTTCTTTTAAGCATTAAGTTTACTTCTAACCGAACTCTCTTTTTCTGTATATCTCATCACACATCCCACACTCATTTCTTTTGATTTCTCACACTCAATCACTATGGATTAACCTCTTAGGTAGGAAACACTGGTTAACGTGTATCCATAGAAGTTGTGTTAAGTCCTAGCACAATGAAATCATGTTTTCCTAGAAAGCATATGATGCTCAAAATGGTTTAACTATCTCAGTTAAAGCACAAAGTAGATCTTGAAAACATTTAAAATTACACTTCCAAGTCATGAAATCGGTTTGAGATTCGGGAAGTGGTTTGAACATTTAAGAACAATGTTTTATATGATTGAAAGTTGTCCACTTTTCAACCATATATGAGATGAAGATAAGGAATGATACCTTTTGAGTGCAATCTTACGTCTAATGAAGTTATGCTTAAAGTCATAAAGATATGATCTTGTAAGCATCTCTCAAAAACTGCAAAAGTCTTATGTCATAGTCAAAGCTAATTTATTCACTTAAAATAAAATGACAAAAAACAGTAAAACAATTTAAAGTACGAGTTCTGATCTGAAATAATCAGAAGTCATAAGTCTTTTACTCCCCCTGAAATTATGCATCCAAAAATATGTCACTTAAAAAGATATGCAGTGAAATTTCAGACAAATATGTACTCCCCCTTGAAGGTTGATTTCCTCATTCGAATATTGGAGTACAATCTGTTATAAGCACAGGAGTAAGGTCTTTTGATCACTGAAGTACGAGTCCTAAACTGTTGTGTTTAGAAGTCATTCTTCATTGAAGTACGTGTTTTGAACTGATGTGTTCAAAATCCTATTTGACATTGATGTCCGGGTCTTGAACTGTTGTATTCAAGAACCATATGTTGACATTGATGTCCGGGTCTTGAACTGTTGTATTCAAGAGCCATCATTCTCCTACTCCCCCTTGACAGTAGGTGCCTGCAACACAGAATCATCCTTTTTCTTTGGTACCCATTGGTATTTGGTTCGATGAGTGTTAGTTGCAGTTCTTATGGGGGTAACTGAGTAAGAACCATACCAGTAATGGTCACTCGTCTTATGAACTGGATCATGTGTATGACAATAAGAACAATAGAATTTCTTACCTGATAAACTGATTAATTTATCTCTTGTGTAGACAAAATCAGGTTTACCTTTATGCGCATTGTTCTTCTTGGCATTAGGCATATGTACACATTAGTTTTTACATTTCATCTCATATTTCTTCTTTGCTTCAACTGGTTTTCTGTTCCAGACCAGTTCAACTTCTTTGTAGGTACTTTTTCTTTGATGTGTACCTGAACCATCTGTATTTCTATCAAAGAAACGGTTAGAATTACGAGTTTGATCAGAAGATTTAACTGACCTTTTTGAAGAAACAGATTTGGATGTTGAACTTGCAGCTGACTTGAAAGAGCATTCCGAATCAGTTGAATCATCTCTAGGTGAGTGGATAATTGACTCTGGAGTTTTGTGCTCAGTCACCACCACCATTGAAATAATCTTTTCAAGCTCTTTAATCTTTGAAGAATAACTGTTTCTTTCTTTGACAATAAGGTCAATCTTCGTCTCAAGCTCACACTTCTTTTTCTTCTCTTTCAGTGCACTTTTAGAAAGTTCAGATAGCTTTGCATTCAGCTTTCTAATTGCAGCTTCAAAGGTGCTTCTCTCTTTTTCAAATTCCTTCTTTGTGCACCATTTCTTCCATCTTATATCTCTTTTATGAATCCAACGTTCTTCTTTTCTATTGCCTTCTTCTCTTTGGAAAACTGATCTCTTTCTAAAATGATTACTTTCTCAAAGTTACTAACTTGTTGAGAAAGTTTTATACTTTTAAGCTCAATCACCTTCTTCTCTTCAATACTCTTCTTGGAAAGATCTGAGAACTTCTTCTCAAACTCAGATATTTTCTTTTGAAGCTCAGTGTTTGTACTCTCCAAATCCTTTATCTTTTCTTCATAGCCTTCAACAGAAGCTGCTTGCAGGATCTGGACACTTTGATCTTCTAAGTCTGAGATCTTTCTTTTCAATTCAGCATTCTCAGTTTCCAAAACCATTACCTTTTCTTTTGGAGATAATTTCGATATATCTTCAAGTTGATCCCATAACTGTTTTGCTGAAGCCCATTTGCTAAGTCTGCTATTCATTTGAATAGTAATCTCTTCTGAAATTCTTTTCAAGATAAGAATTTTGGCAAATTTATCAGCTTCATGTCTCCTTCTCTGCTCATCTGTGTATTCATTAAGGTATACGGGAACCTCTTTCATTTCCATAAATCCATAAGCTCCTCGAAAAGTATTGAACATTGTTGGAACTTTCATCATTCCTTCCTGCAAAGATAATCTGATATAAGTGTTCAATTCATGTTTGTCAATAAAGTCTAAGAAATGGATTTTCCACTGCTCATATTTTCCTCTTTTTAAAACAGTAGATTTCATATCAGTTGTAGATGATAAAAATTCTTTTGAAATAGACAACTGATCTATTTTGTACTGTTCTTGAAGATTTGAAATTTTCTGAGACAAACTTTTCTCTCTAGGTGGAGCAAAGAAATCATCATCCATGATTCTTGTAACAAAAGAACTTGACAGATATGATCGTTAATCCAAATAATAAGCAAATAATATTCAAAAATAAAATTTCCAAATTTAACCAAGTATTGAACTGGCGCAACAACACAAATTTGCGCTAATAGAGGCTGGCGCAAAAATCAACTTTACGTGATAAGAAGCTGTCGCAAAAGAGGTTTTGCGCGAGAAGCGGGTCGCACGAGCTGAAATTTGCGCGAGAAGTGATTGGCGCGAAATAGAGATTTGTGTTAGAAGAAGGTCGCGCGAAAGGACTTTTGCGCGAGTAGTTAATGGCGCAAAACATATTTGGATTGTTTCGACCGGGGTCCTGCTGACCGGAGTGATGCTCGACCGGATCCTTGACCGGTGTCTACTTCGACTAGACCGTTGTCGACCGGACCTACGACCGGGGCTTTGATCGACCGAAGTGTTGACCGAAGTCTGCGACCGGATTGGAGATGTGACCGGGATTGAGTACGACCGGGACCGGGGTAGAGTTATCGACTGGTGTGGATGTGAGTGTGACCGGAGTGTAGACTTCGACCGGTAGTGTAGTGACCGGTATGGAAATTGTGTCTTCGACCAGAACCGGAACCGGATTGAACAGTGTCTTCTTCGAAGATCTGACTCGATTAACACTCAAATTGACCAACCTGGAAATCGATTTACAGTTCTACACTTTAACACACTGATCGCCTTATCAACTACAACACCTTACAACCTTATGATTTCAATAACAACCACTTTTTGACAATTTTGATCGATGTCACATTGTTCTTGAAGATGAAGAACACAGAGAGTTTTTAAAAGTTTGATTTTGATCTGGCCAAAGCTCTTATACCAATTGTGAGTCCTTGTGTTGAACACGATCGTTTACCAAATAATCAAACAACAAACAAGATACGATTTACCAACTTGGTTAGATTACAAACGCGGATTACAAAGGTTGATATTGTTTCTCTGTTTAAGCTCTCACTGTTTCTCTCTGTGAACAGTAATACACCGTGAGTGTGTGTGTTGAATGTGATCTGATTCTTACAACTTGCTTGACACACTACACATTACATAATATCTAAACTAAGATATTGTATTAACTAAACTAATATAATAACTAACTAAATATCTAAATTAATATAATATCTAGATATTTAGGAACTAATATAAAACACTAAAAACAATACTTTGACATTTTATTACAAACGACATTAGACTTATATTAAGAGTCGACTTTCCGGCTTTAGCTTCAGATTGCGATATTCAGATTGGATGATCTTGAATCCAATAGATCTGTGCGCTAACAATTTCTGTTGTTGATCACTTTATATTCACAAAATTTCACAAATTAATTACTCATTTTGATTGAATTTTGATTTGCTTGAAATTTTTTCGAAAAAGTCACAAACTCTGTAAAATCATGACTAGCACTGTAATTTCGTGTTTCTAGCCATTTTAGATTGATAGAAAAGTGTTATATTTTGCATTTCGAGCAATTTGGATCAGTTTGTCAATCAATTTGTAGGATAATTCGAAGTTTCGATCGATTTCGAAACTCAGACTGAAGAACGCGCAAGATTCATAATACGCGCTAAGGAAGAACACGTACGAATTGAAGAACGCGCAAGATGAATATCTTTGTGTTTTCTGCGAGTTTGGATTGAGTTCATGCATCGTACTCTCTGCGAGTTTAGATTCTATGAGTTTCTAATCTTGTGAAATTTTTCTAAGGGTGGTTCGCGTACAATCATTCTACGAGTTTTCAGTCTTGCGAGTTTACATTTAGCGAGTTTCCATTTTGTGAAAATTTTCTAAGTATGGAACACGCTAAGGATCGTGCGAGTTTCTATTGATCTGCGAGTTTGGATTCTTTTGCGAGAAGTCTACTTGATCAAAACGCGCTAACAATTGTGTTGCGAGTTCTTAAAACGCGCATAAAGCTTTTAGCGCGAAGTTCAGTGAATAGTTACTTGCGAGTTTCTATTGCCTGCGAATTTCAGTAGTCTGCGAGTTCAAGACTTAGATTTTTTTCTGAGATTGTTTTCAAGTGGTGATCTGAGTTTGACTTTTCAAGTCAACTTTTTATGAATTGTTTGTGGCGATCTTTAGTTTCAAGCCTGTCATCAGTATTCTTTCTCAATCTGTTCAAGATGCCTACTACTGACAAAAGAGGAAATACTGTACTGTCATCAAGAGTGTTAGTGTATAAATTATATCCAAGATTTAATTGTGAAAAGTCAAAGTCAAAGTATGCAAGGTCAACAGAGTCAACTTTAGTTGTTTGAGAGTTTCTATCTTGTAAGCTTGTGAGTGTTTGTTCTTGGTATAAATAGCTTAGGCTTTGTAAGAGTTTTGTAACTAGATACATTGTAATTGTTAGATTTATAAAACATGCGACTGAGACTTTCTCTCTCTACTCTCCCTCTAGAATCTTGATTGTCAAATCTTTAATTGATTATGCTTGAGATAAACTGGGATTTTACATTTTCAATTGGTATCAGAGCAAGACCAAATTTAATTCAGAAGGATTGGATCATCAAAAAAAGATTGAATTCTTTTTACTTGAAATTTTTTTCAAGAACTCGCAACTTTTTTAAAGTTACTGTTCAATCGAATTTTCATTGTTAAATTGTTTTTGATGCAAGAAAATGAATTAATTGGCTTCGATTTATGTTGTAGATCGTTTCTTGTATTGATTGCATCACGAAATTCGAACTAATTCGATTTCAATTTCGAATTTTTGTGAGTCTTGGTCTTTGAAGTATTCGTTCACTGTTCTTGATCTATTCTTATTGATTTTGTTGTTTTAATCGAAATATTGTATTAGAAATATGTTCCAAATGAAAAATCGATCATCCCTGTACATTTTCAAGGTCTAATTGGACGTATCAAAGATTTTAGATCAATTTTTGAACGACAGAGTCAAGAACGCGCAAGATCTAGACTTCGCGCAACATTCATACGAAGAACACACACACTGTAGAATATGCAAGATACCAAGAACACGCATGATGATACTAGAAAGTTTGAGTGTAGTTCACGCATAAAGCTTTTGCGAGAAGTGTTAAAACATGCATAAACATTCTGCGAGTTTATAGTTCACGCACAACACTTTCAGCGAGAAGTCTATGAACAGTGACATGTGAGTTTTGGTGACATGCGAGTTTCCATTTAGCGAGAAGTAGTTTGTCAAAATTTGCTAAGTATGGAACGCGCAAGGATTTGTTGACGTGCAAGTTTACATTCATTTGCGAGAAGTTCAAAGTTAGAAATTTTTCTAAGTCTACTTAGCGCAAGAAGCACTTTGCGAGAAGCTACTTCATGCACAACACGTTTAGCGAGTTCTTTAGTTCACGCAAGCAGTGTCCTGCGAGTTTTAGGTTCGCATACATAACGTTTAGCGAGAAGTAGTGTGAATAGTGCTTTGCGAGTTTTTGTATTCTGCGAGTTTCTTGTATCTGCGAGTTCTGGACTTGTACTTTTTCTGAGAATTATTTTCAAGTCGTGATCTAATTTTGACTTTTAGTCAAATTTTCTGAATTGTTTGGGAACGATCATTCATTCAAGCTCATTTATCTTTCAAGATGCCAACTACAGATGAGAGAGGAAATACTATACTGTCAGCCAGAGATGTTGCTGTCATGTACATGCCTGAGATACCAGCAATAGAAGCTGAAAGATATAAACTGAAAAATCAGAATTCAGTCCTTCTAAAGCAAATTCAGGAGTTTAAATCTAAATTGTCAAATTCTGATAAAACTTCTGATTGTGAAAAATGTGCTAATACTGTTAAATATGATTTTGCAGGTATCATCAGAGCAAGAGAGAAAGAAATCAAAGAAAAAGAGAAAGATCTTGCTATCAAAGAGAATATCATTAAAGCAAGAGAGAAAGAGATTGAAGAGAAAGAGAAAATGATTGATTTAAAAGAAAATACTATTCAGACTTGTGAAAAAGAAATCAAGCTGAAAGAAAGAAAGATTGCAAATCTTCAAAGGCAACTGAAGGCAACTGAACAAAAAGCATCAGAACTGAAGATGAACCAGTTAAGCTTCAACACAAGTTTAAGGCTTTTGAAGATCAGATATCTGCACTGGAAGCCAAAAATGTTGATCTGATGAAAAGCTTCCAATCAGATAAAGACAGAGTTAATCTGGAGAAAATTTCTGCTCAAAAGCTGTCTGATCTTTCCAAGAAAGCTAACCAAGAGAAGAAGGATCTTGAGCTAAGATGTTTAAAACTCTCAAAGCAAGTGTCTGATTTTGAAAAGATTTTAATTACTGAAAGAGACACGTTTGCTAAAGAGAGAAAAGTTCTTGAAGATAAAACTGTTGAACTTCCCAAACAGATCTCTGCATTACAAGACTTACTTGAAAAAGAAAGGAAATGTTTTCAAGAAAAGAAAAAGTCTTTTGAACTTGAAAAGAAAAATGCTGAGAAGAGAAATGTTGGTATTTTCAAAGATATTTCTGAATAAAACAAGAACTTAGAAAAAGATTTTGAGCAAGATCGTCAAATCTTTGAATCAGAAATATCTAAGCACATCCAAGGTAACTGTTCTATCCTCAGACATTCTGAAAGAACAGATGGATAAATCTGATTTGAAACAGAAGTTTCACACACTCATTGCTGAAAGAAACATTTTATCCGAAAAGATAAAGAACTTGGAAGCTGCAAACGTTGATTTGTCAGATAAAGTATCAGCTGATGTGATTGACCAATCAGCTGTTGATAATTCAACAGAATCAGTCTGTTCTTTCAAAACAACTTCAAGTTCCATTCATGATAAAAATGTTTTCAAAAAGAAAAGTGTCAAATCAAACAATGTCGAATCAAATCAGATCCGACCATCTAATATATTTTATGACAAGTCTATTGATAGTCCAACGAGCTTTTATGTAAAATATCTTAGAAAGCAATCTAAGAAAGAGTAGATGGTCTGGAGGGTTAAAGATTCTTCCGATGAGAAGAAGAATGACAAAGCATTTGCATCTACATACAATGCCAAAAAGAACTATACACACAAAGGTAAAACTTTTGGTAATTCTGATATGTTTTACTCAACTAATCATTTGATCAGAATTGCTCAGAAGAAGATTTGTTGTTCTTACTATGGATCAAATGACTTTGTAAGCAATAATTTTGTTAATTACTGGTATGGTTCTTACTATGTAACCCTCAAAAGAACTGCAACTAACACATCAGGACCCAAATACCAGTGGGTACCAAAAGCTAAATCTGTGTTGCAGGCACCCAAAGTTTAAGGGGGAGCATGAACAATGGTTTTTGATCAAAGCAGTTCAAAACCTGGACTTCAATGTCAAGAACAGTGGCTCTTGAATAACATAGTTCAAGACCCGCACTTCAATGTTAAAGGACTATGACTTCTAAGTAACATAGCTTAGGACTCGTTCTTTAATGTTAAAGATAAGGATATTTTGAAAATATCCAGGGGGAGCTTAAATGAATAAAATCATTCTATCATAATTTGAGGGGGAGCTTAAAGGTAAATATCTTCTGATCTTAATCTCTGATTGTTTGAAAGAAGAACAACTTTCGAACATGAAAATATTTTCTTCAATGTTCAAACCACTTCTGGTTCTCAAAAGATTTCATGAACTTAGAAGTGTGACTTTAAATGTTTTTCATTATAAAGCTTCAATGTTTAACTGACCGTGTGTTTCCTAAGCTTAATACTTGTGTATTATCTTATCTATATACTGTCAAGTATTCATACACACCGGTTCAATACTTCATATTGATTTTGTTATTACCATGTATCAAAAGATAAATCTTTCTATGGTAATAATCTCGTTTGCTATCCAATGTTGTTTGAATCAAATGTCATTTCATCATTTTATGTGCTATCATTGTTCAAATGTTTATATATTGTTCATATAAACAACATTCGTCTTTGATATCCCAAAATATTATTCTTCATGAATTTTGATCTGATCTTAATCATTCATACAAAGTTTTGAGAAATCTTAAATGCTTAACATGCTCAAATTTCATTATTATTCTTAATGAGCATACACATACTGTCAAATGATTTCTTGTGCTTAAATTGTCAAGAAAATCATTGAGATGCATGTTTTTAGGACAAATACATGGGATTTAGTGTGAGAACTTATAAGAACTTCCATGGATTCACGATAACCAGTGTTTCCTGCCCCGAAAGTAATCCTAAGAGTGATTGAGGGGAGAGGGGAAAAGATTTGAGTGTTGGTGTGTGAAGAGGTAAAATGTAAATGAGAGATTGGTTAGAAGTGAGCTTTAATGTTTAAAAGAAAGAGGGTGAGAGATCACAGTAAAAGAATATCAAACTCTGCACCAAACTTCTTTCTGAGCCGGGCAACCATATTACTGTTGTTTCACATTTCTTCGTGAACGACATTGAAAAAGGCACCTAGCCCATGCCATCTCTTGCAAACACCCCACCAGCTACTCATTCTTTTCTCAAAAAGAGAATGTTTCACATTTTCTGGGGAAGCAGCACATAATCTATTGGTACTTCACTCGGAAGTTACTGATATTGAACAAGAAGGAAAGTTGCCCCACATTCAACCCTTCATCATGCACATTGAGTCTGTGTATACCATTGCTGTCCCAATGATTTACATACTTTGAGCCTTATGAAACACAATCATTGTGCTTAATTCTTTCATACACAAGCACGAGCACACAGAAAATTTGTTTTTCTGTCAGAACATTCATAGAATATACCTTGTGTTTTTCAATGATTGAATGGAAGTCCTGGGGAGTCAACCTCAAACCAGCTCCTTAAACTGTACATTTGTTGTACACAGTGACAGGAATTCCTAACTGTTTCATGTATTGATTCAGGGTTGCAACTCATAGTTTATCTGAATTTGAAAAGATTCAGATGAATACATTTATGAATTGACGACTCTTTATCAGATCAATTGGAGGAAAATGTTCGTATCATGAAGACTATTCTATATTGTCTAAAAGGAAGGAAGTTTCAAAGACTGAACTGAAATTGAAATGAGTTTTGATGATTTTGATTCTCACAATTCATCAAAAAGGGGGAGAAATATACAGAGTTCAATTTCAAAAGTCATGAAGAATGTTCAAAGTGAAAAGACTTGTGGAGAAATTCTGAAAGTTCAATTCATTCAAGTCTGATGAAAAGAAATCATCCCGAGATGATTCAAAGACAAGTCCAAATGATTCGAGAAAGTTGGTTTTCTGAAGACGATCCAGAGATTACAGAGATGAATATGTGAGATCAAAGAGCCCTCAAAGTTTAAAAATGAAGATTTCAAAGTTGTTTCAAAAGTTTCAAGAATTCAAATTCTTGTGCAAGACTTGTTGACTTTCATAAATGCTAAATGTGAAAGACTTTTCAAAATTCTTCAAAGCATCAGAGATTAAAGACTATCAGAGCTATAAAGTTTAAAGCTGTCAGAGTCAAAGTTTGAAGAATCAAAGCACTAAAGACGATTGTAAATTTTTTATTAAATCTTGAATACAAAGGAGGAGAATATTAGTGTATAAATTGTATCCAAGATTTAATTGTGAAAAGTCAAAGTCAAAGTATGGAAAGTCAACAGAGTCAACTTTAGTTGTTTGAGAGTTTCTATCTTGTAAGCTTGTGAGTGTTTGTTCTTGGTATAAATAGCTTAGGCTTTGTAAGAGTTTTGTAACTAGATACATTGTAATTGTCAAATTTATAAAACATGCGACTGAGACTTTCTGTCTCTACTCTCTCTCTCTAGAATCTTGATTGTCAAATCTTTAATTGATTGTGCTTGAGATAAACTGTGATTTTACATTTTCAAAGAGATGTTGCAGTCATGTATATGCCTGAAATACCTGCAATAGAGGTTGAACGTGATAAACTGAAGAATCAGAATTCAGTTCTTCTAAAACAGATTCAGGATTTTAAATCTAAGTTGTTAAATTCTGATAAAACTTCTGATTGTGCAAAATGTGCTAATAATTCTAAATCTGATTTTGCATGTATTCTCAACACAAAAGAGAAAGAAATCAAACTAAGAGAAAAAGAGATACATCTTCTTCAAACCAAACTAAAGACAACTGAGAAGAATTCTTCAGAAATTAAAGCTGAATCAGTTAGTCTACTCAACAAGGTGAAAGAGTTTGAAGAGAATATTTATGTTTTGGAAGCGAAGAATGTTGAGCTACTGAAAAGTCTTCCAGCAGAAAAAGATAAAGATGAAGAAAAAGCTAATCTGGAGAAAATTTACAACGAAAAATTGTCTGATTTTTCCAAGAAAACACTACAAGAAAAGAAAGATTTAGAGCTGAGATGTCTGAAACTCTCTAAGCAAGTGTCTGAATTTGAAAAAATCTTAATTACTGAAAGAGACACATTTGCAAAGGAGAGAAAAGTTTTTGATGAAAAAGTAGTTGAATTTCCCAAACAAATCTCAGTTTTACAAGACTTGCTTGAAAAATAAAAGAAAATGTTTCAAGAAAAGAAGAAGTCTTTTGAGATTGAAAAGAAGAAATCTGAAAAGAGAAATGTTGGGATCTTCAATGAAATATCTACAAAGAACAAGTAGTTGGAAAAGGATTTTGAGCTTGAACGTCAAAATTTTGAAAATGAAATTTCTAAACTCTCTAAAAGATTAACTGCTCTATCAATTGATATGTCAAAAGAACAGAAGGTCAGATATGATTTACAGATGCAATTTGATACAATTCTTGAAGAAAAGAATGTTTTATCTAAAAAGATAAAAGATCTGGAAGTTGCAAACGTTGATTTGTCAGAAAAGATTTCTGCATAAGTGATTGATCAATCACCTCTTGACAAGTCAACTGAATCAGTTTGCTCTTTTAAAACTGCTTCCAGTTTTATTTCTGAAAAAGTTTCAAGAAAGAACAATATCAAAACAAAAGCTGTTGATACAAGTCAGATCCGTCCTACCAATCTGTTTTATAATCATTCTGTTGATGGAAAAGCTAGATGTTTAAATAATTTTTTTGGAAAGCAGTCAAGGACAAATCAGATGGTTTGAGTTGTTAAAGGTTCTTCAGATAGCAAAGCTATTCAGAAATCATCTGCAACCACATCCAATGATAAAAAGAACATAGCTCGTAAAGGTAAATCTTTTGTTTCACCTGATATGTATTATTCCCCTAATCATATTATCAGGTTAGCTGAAAACAGGATATGTTGTTCTTGTTGTAGTGAGAATGATTTCATGCAAAAAGAGTCTGCTCATAACTGGTATGGTACTTACCGAATAACTTCTCAGAATAATGTAGTTAAAAGTCATAAACGTATTGAGAAGTGGATTCGTAAATCTGACAAACCAGGACCCAAATATATATGGGTACCAATGTGAAATCTATTTTGCAGGATGCACAGGTTTAGGGGGAGCAGGAAATTTGGCTTCTGATTATATCAGATCAGGGCCCGGACTTAAATGTCAAGAAATTGACTTATGATCAAGTCAGATCAGGACTCGTGCTTTAGTATGCTGAGCATATTGCATATATCAAGGGGGAGAAAACAGACAATGCATACTTCGAGGGGAAGCAGAACTGTAAAGTCTGTATGTGGGTGTGTGAGTCTGTGTTTGAAAAGATTTTTGAAATCAGAAAGTATTTTTCAGAGAAAGTATTTTTGGGCTTAAAAGTGTTTTTAATAAAATTACCATTTTTGGAAAGTGTAACAAAATATTTTTGGAAAGTTTCCATTTTTGGAAATTTCTCAAAATTTTTCTAAGTATAGAATGTGCATAGTGTTGTGCGAGTTTCTACTACGCGCACACCAATGCATGCGCAAAGTGTAGAACCCGCACACAGTGTCGTGCGAGTTCTCACTTCGTGCATAACAAAGGTTACGTGAAGTACAAAACACGCACCCTATGTCATGCGCGTTTCCACTTCCCACACGTCATTGCTTGCGAGTTTCTACTGTTCACAACACTTCTCGCATATTGTTTCATGCGCGAAGTGCACACACTTATTAGCCATTCATTGTGCGGCAAGTCCTTTTTCTTTGGTCTGCGAGAAGTATGTCATCAAATCAAATCGTGCCACGTGTCTGCGAGATTCTCAGAGTATATATTCAAGTGTTTTCTCATTTTGACTCACTTCTCTCAGACAACCTTTGCGAGTTTACACACTTAGAATTTTTTTTCTCTCGAACTTTCTCTGCGACCTTTCGATTTCTTCGTCTACATCTTGAATCAATGTAGGTGTTTGATTCCTTATTGTTTGTTTCATGTTTTTATTCTGTTTTGTATCTATTTGGTTTGATTTCCAGATTTGATTTTCATTTTTCTAGGGTTTTAAGTTCAAATTTTTTTGTGTGTCGGTTCTTGTTCAAGGCCGATAATACTTGGTTTTTGATTTTGGATTAAAAAATTGTTGTGTATGTATGTTGTTCGAACCACAAATAGCATCTGGGTTTGTTTCTTGTTCGATTCTTATCTTGCAGGGATACCTCAACACAGGATTTAGACTCGAACATATGGACTCGAGCTTTTGGACTTGTTTTTCGAGCCGTTGAACTATCTTGGACAAAATCGACCCTAAGCATGGACTCTATTTTGATTTTTGTTATGCGAATCCTGAAATGAAACCCTAATCGAACTTAACAAAAGAAAGACTTTCAGATTAAAGGGTAAAATTTTCAGATGAATAGTGATTAGAGTGTTCTTGACTTAGAACACTTGGTCATGCGTGTTCTTGTCATGAATCTGAGCTATATGCGAGTTTTTAGTTATTTTTTCAAGTTCATGAGAGTTCTAGACTTCATGCGAGTTTAGACATCATGCGAGTTTAAACTTCATGCGAGTTCTTGATCCAAATGTTTTATCATGCGAGTTTTCTAGTCCCCCTCAGTGTCATGAGAGTTCTGGACTTAGAAAATTTTCTGCTTTTTCAAAAAAAAAAAATTTAACCCTTTCAGATGCTTGTGAGTTCATGCACTACTACTGCATTTTTGAGCACAAAATCAAAACATCAAGTGTTTTGGTTAGTGTTGGTCATTTGTTTTCAGTATGTTGTTGCATATTGGATCTTACAAAACTGTGTGCTTATCTTGTGAGCTTAAATGTACAATCTTTCTGTACTTTGATACTGTGTGTATCAAAATCTTTTTCTGAAAACAAGTTTTTGTGCTTATTGCTAACATATTGGATTCTATTCAATACTTTCTTTATTTTCAGGTATAAAAGGGCAGAGGAAACTTCTCATGATCCCATTGTTCAGATGGATGAGAAAGATCCCAATGTGTCCAAGGAGACTTCTATGCCATCTTCCAGATCTCACATTCAGTCAGCAGTCGGTGTAGATGCTGATCTTGCTCTCATTCATCCCTCTGAGTATCTGTTGCTCTATCCGAATAACCACCACGTGGATTTTGATGTCTCAAATGTCAATCCTCTTGTGATTGAAATTCTGAAGGGTCATCCAATCAGCAAGGCCTTGACAGACACTACAACAATTCCTTTGCTATACATGCAACAGGCCTGGAAGACTATCGAGTATGTGGTGCAGAGCAACAAGATTAAATTCTTCCAAATCAGGATGGATAACTTCACTTCAATCCTGACCTACCAAAGACTCAGACTTATTCTGGACTTACCTGAGGCAGATTCCAGAGAGGGCATAACCACTTTTGACCCATACCCAGTTGATTAAGAAGTATTTGAAGGAATCCGAGCCTTAGGGTATGTGGGTTCATTGACAAAGATAAATCTACCACCGTTCTACTACCGGATGTTCTCCATCATCAACCGCTGTTTGACCTCAGGAACTCAGGCCTTGACAACACCAATATGCACATTTTGAGACTTTTCCATGCTATCGTGTACGATCTGCACGTAGACTACTCAGTGGCATTTTGGACGGAGCTTTATGAAAAGGTCATCAGCAAGAGAACTTCAAAGAAACCATTATATATGCCATACCAGAGGTTTCTTCAGTTGATTGTTCAAAGTATGATCCGATCAAATAGAGATATCCCAAAGAGGTCTCATCATGAGCTTGCCCCTGAGTTTGAAATGCGATATCTTCAGAATCAGAAAAAGACCTTTACTTACTCCATGCCTATTCCAGCAGCTCTGGTTTCCTATGTTGATCCGCACTCGGAGTGTGTTAAAGGACTATAGAGAGTCTATGGGAATGTCAGAACCGACAATCCCTACCCAAGACCCCAACCTTAGACGAGTGGAGTCGGTGAGGGCTCCTGTGACTGTGGGAGTCCTGGAACAGGGATAGTTGAGAGAAAATGCTGAGAGGGGTACTAGAGGGGGTTAGAATTCTCAGCCTGAAGCTATGGGAACTTCGGCACAAGTTTCCATTCGTCAAGAAGTCTCTACATCTCAACCTGACAGGACTATCATTCATCAATCTAGTCCTCAGGAAGAGAATGCTAATGAAGGTGAGAACTCTGAAACAGAGTCGGACTGGCAGGCAGATTCTTCAGATACAATTCCTTCTGCTACTTCAGAACATCAACAGGATAATATTAATGATGCTGATGTTGAAGATGAAAATCTACAACACAATTTTGGTTTTCTTGAATGGAGATTGATACAGCTGCTACTGATATACATAATGTCTTGGGAGATATAAGGAGATCCGAGGGAGTTGAAGTTGAAAATACAGATAATGTGAGGCAAAGTGCGAATGTAGAAAAAGAATATGGTGAGAGAGTGTGTAACCTAACCTACAGATCCAAAAGGGAAACCACACCTAGTACTCTGTCGCATGTGTTGCGATCGGATGTACAAGCCATAAGTAGCCCACTTATTCACTTGCACACCTCAGCCATCCATTCTATAGCCTCTCAACAGGCCATAGTCTCATCTTTGCATGGGGTTTTAGCATATACACTATCCACCTTTCACTCGGAAAGTGTAGGTATTAAAAACAGAGCTCAGCTGCCCAGAGCTCAATGCCATTCAGTGCACAATCAAGTCTAGGGCCAATTTCGTTATCAACATCCATTCCTAGGACACTCATACAACCTTCTACTACCATCAGACATCTATGTGACCCAATTGGAACACCTGTAGTGGGACCAAAATCCGGCCTACTAGGATCAGGTGGAAGTCCTGTCATTGCTACCACGATGCCAGCTTTGAACACATGCCACCCAGTTGAATCGTCGACTGTTGTGTTAACGGGAAATCTAAGTGACCCTGGTGTGAGCTTACCTGACTTTGTGACAAAAGAGTTTCTCAACGGCGCCTTAAAGGTTGTTGAAGATCATTTGTCCCCCAAGTTTGAGGAGGAGTTGGGTAAAGTGAAAAGTCTGCTGAAAGGAAAAGGTCCAGCTGTCGAGATGCCTATTCAGCCACCTCCACCACCACCAGGACATCCTGTTGATCAATCTATGGAGGAGCTAAAATCCTTCTTATATTTCAAATTACTATCTCAGGCACCAGCTGATGAATCTAAAGCTGATTTGATTGGTTTATTGAGATCACAACAACATCAGGTACCTTCAGACTTTGTCACTACTGCATAATTCCAGTCTTTCAAGTCTGAAGTGGTACAAATTCTTTAAGATCTCACCAGAGCAGTTCAGGATTCTTGTAAACCTCAGGCAGTTCTCCGAAGAAGACATGATTGTGATTCTGATTAAGATCATGAGGGGGAGATAAGTAAGAGACAATGAACTGCCACCGATATTGAAGCTGCTCAAGTTGAAATTCAAGAAGGAGACGATGTTGAGATGACTGATGTTAGGGCTGATGAGTAAGTTGATGAGATAGTTTTGTATGTGAATGAGGAGGTAGAACCGAGGGTTGCAAAGCCTAAGGTTGCTACAAAGGATGAGATTCTGATGCTAACTGGGATGCTTGATATTGATATTATAAATCTTTCATCTGATGACGAAGAGACGACTAATAAAAAGTATGACAACTTCTGGAGGTTAAAGGAGGAAGAAAGAGAAGGCTTAATGGATTCAGATGAAGAGGGTAATGAGAATATCCTTGACATCTTGACGGGCACACCAGATGACATACAACTGAGTCTTGTGCATAATGAAATTCCAGAAACCATCCGAACCCCACCTGAAATACCTTCCTTCAAAGAAATTAACCTAGCTGAACCTTCGAACCAACCAGAAAATATCCCTAGTCCAGTAAACCAACCTTCACCTAGCCCAGAAATCCCACCTAGACAAACTAGCCTACCTAGCCAAAACAAAATACCTAGCCCTGTAACCTTTACAAGCCCAAACAGATTCTCAAGCCCAATATATGAAACCAACTCTGAAACCAACCCTGAAACTAACCTTGAAGCCTAACTGAAGCCTATTTTCCTTCTAACCAAGTTGACGCCCAAGCTGGCCCCTCAAACCCTCCTCAAGCATCTCTTATACCTACCGATGCTGAAATTAAACATATGAGGAATGCTTTGAGAGTACCAAGAAGAGGACAAGAAGAAAATATTTGTGCATAGGGTCAGGGAGTTAGACATTCACAAGGTCTTAGATGTTTCTCATTTACCATGGGATGTTCAGGAAGAATATGCAAGATTGATCTCTTGGGAAAGAAAGGCTGAGAAGTATGTAAAGAACAAATCTAGGATTGTGACAGTCAAACAAGTTAAAATGAGGAAGTTTCATAGGAAAATCTGGTACCTAGTGTTTTATGTTCAAAGAAGAGATCATTCACACTGAATTTTCTGAAGCTGATTTTTCTCATCTGGATGTAGACGACATTGAGTACCTTTATCATCTGTTCAGAAACATGACAGTACGTCCGGAGAATATTCTATTTGCCTTGGAAGCCGTCAAAAGATTCATGAGAAGGCATGTAAATTACACTTACTGTTATGATTTCCAGCTTGCTATGGAAACCAATCAGAAGAGGGTGAACTTGACTAAGCCTAACCTAGATTATGAAAACTTGGAGAATCTTGATCTGTTTACAATCATTGATCATCCTGAGCTTGGAGTTGTTTACAAGAATGGTGAGAACAAGAAGAGGTTCATGAGGATATCTGAGTTATCAAAGTTTTCAGATGGAACAATCAAGGTGGTCAGAATTCAGCTCAATAGACAGTTTAAAGAGAATGACGAGAAAGTCAACAAAGGAGAGAAAGGTCTTGGAAAGTTTGATAGACTTGCTTTGATCCGACTGTTGGATGTTTTGGATGATAAACTTCATTTCAGAAGGGAGATTAGAATCTTTGAATCATTACTCGGGATCAGACAAGGAAGTCATTCTCGTTGGGGTAGGCCTATCATTAATGCTTGATCTAAAAGGGGGAGAATGTTAATGTATTAGTTTAGATCAAGTGTTTGTCTTTTGTAATGTTTAACTTTGACTATGTCTAAGTCTTTGAGAATTTTAGTCTCTTGAGAGTTTAGTTCCTTGAGAGTTTTGGTGTCCTCATATATATAGCTTGTTTGTCTTGAGAGTTCCTAGTAACAGAGAGGTGTGAGCACATTGGTTGTAATCCTTTGAACTGAATACACATATGACTGTTTCTCTCTCTACACTCTCTTTCTAGATTGTATGATCTTATTTGTATTGAATTGATTGTTCATGGCTTGATTAGGAATTTACAAAGCCGAATAACCATTATGTAGTTCTTAACACCCAGGCCTTTGCCAAAGACTACTAACCTTATTCTGATGCTTAAAAGCCACTTTCTAAACATAGCTCTAACCCTAAACATAAATGACATTCCTGAGAGGTATGTTCATCAGTACTGGCAAAGTCTCCACTTTGACGAAGAGCGAAATGTTGTAGTTGGGTATGTAGTTCCTGAGAATGGAACCCATATTTTGGAATTAGGGATTAATCGCAAACTAATTTCTACCATTTTTGGACTTCCCACAAGAACTCAGTTGGGAATAGTAAAATATGCCACGGAGCCCACTGATGATGAACTGGTAGACTTTCTATCCTTTATTGGATATAGGAAATCCATCACCAAAATAACTGACTTGAGAAGGCAGTTTTTACCCCCTCTATGGAACGTTCTTTTCTCCGTCTTAAATAGAACTCTGAATGAGAATATTGGAAGCCCTGATCAAACAAGCCATAACATAATTGCTATAATGTATGGAATCTACTTTTACTTGCCCTTGGATTATGCATGACTTATATTAAGGGAGATAGCTGGAACCGTGGTGAAGAAGAAAGAGGACAAGGACAAAAGCAAGCCCCTGCCCTCTTTAATGTTCCACATATTTATAACCGTGCTTCTAGGTGTCATAATTGTTGAAGTGGTTTTCCTCTTAACGACAATCCTATCAAAACTCACGCTCAGACAATGCACAAACCAACAATTCTGTCAACCAGGTATCCAAATGCATGGCCTCTGCCAGAGAGATTAATGGTTTACATAAAGGACAGAGGAGTGAAGAGAGAGTATAGACGTGGTAGCAGGACTCCGACACTGAGTCTTGTAACCCCAACACAAATAGGACTTGCCTTGGGTGATCTTGTGGTGATTTTCATAGAGGATGTGCCTGAAGGAGTACAAATTGAACTGAGGGACAAAAGAGTGGAAGAGAGAGCAGAAGTAAGAGAGAAGAGAGAGAGAGAGAGAGTAGAGGAAAGGCAAGTTAGGAAAGAGAAGAGGAAAAGGAAGTTGCAGAAGAAGAAGGTCGCAAAAGAAGAGTCCCATATTGCAGAAGTTACCGAACCAATAATTCCAGAGGTTCAAGTTGCGGTCGACAGAACTGAACTTGTAGAGAAGGAAGCTGAACAACCTCTGCAAAGGAGCAGATGAAGATAGTGAAAAGGTTATCGAAGAACCAAGTGTGGTGGAAACACAACATGAAATGGAATTGGTTACTGAAGAACCAATTGTCACAGAACAGGCTCCGCAGAGCCCAATCAATATGGTTGTGGACATAGCAAGGAATGTGGTGGAACAATTAAGCCCACCAGAGGAACAACCTCAAACCATTATCCTAGAGACTTTGAGTACACTAGCCAATCTCTATGAAGATTCCCTAAGTCCACCAGAGGTACCTTCATAGCCTCTGGTCGGTATCACAGAACCTCTGAGCCTTCCTGCAGAAGTACAAAAGTTCAAGGAAAGAAGGATAGGAGATGATGATGAGGAAGAGAGTTTTGATGAACAATCGGAGGAGGAGAAAAGGGATAAAGATGCCTCTGAGGGCACATAACCAAACCAAACTCCCAGTGCTTCCCACATGGATGATTCTACTAGTCTAGTAGCAAGGATCATTGAAGAAGATGTGCAAACCTCGATCCCAACCCAAGCCATCACGACAAAGGAATTTTCTTCTTCCTCTTCTCCACAATTAGCCGGGGAAAGCAATCCAACTTCATCCTCCCAACAAGATGTTGTTGCAATCCAACTTTGATGTTAGCACTTCAAAAAGAGGCATGTGTTGCCTCTGTCTACATAGAGAGTACAACAAATGACATTCCAGAGCAGTCAGAGAGAGTGCACAATGACGAGGAGGTTCTAGAACAACCTCCAAGTCAACCCAATAACACATCTGTGGAAGACTCTAGATCTCCACATGATGCTGGTGTTGCCAGAACTTCTGTAGAGTCTTCATCTTTGGATCAC
Source organism: Arctium minus (assembly GCA_954870635.1). Taxonomy (NCBI): domain Eukaryota; kingdom Viridiplantae; phylum Streptophyta; class Magnoliopsida; order Asterales; family Asteraceae; genus Arctium; species Arctium minus. The sequence goes on along the minus strand of OX941088.1, from coordinate 59,140,018 downwards.
ACTCAAGTATCAGAAGGAAATCCTAATGAGCCCAAACTAAAAGAAAGCTCTGCAGGTGCCTTAGGACAAAGGCCAAATCTAGTTCATGTGTTCAATCAGAGGTTACCCAATCATCGTATGTCACAAAGTGTGACCCAGATTATACTAGCATATTAATCACAACACATATTACAAATACATTTATGAAGATCAAATCATATTATTTCAATTAATCACAGATCTCACATTCACTATGTGTGTGCGTACATGGCTTACCAACTCTGAATTCGTATCAAGTGTGCGTGCATGTCTACTGATCTAACAAGGAACTAAAACTATTTATACTAAGTCAACTCATGTTGACTTTACAACCAAACCCTTAAACTATTACACAAAAATAAACTAGACCCTCACTTTTAATCTTGAATACAATATTAGTCTAACAATCTCCCCCTTTGGATTCAAGATTAAAAAAAATTTGACAATAATCTTCAGGTCTTCTTATCTTCAGAAAAATCTTTAGCATTAAATCTTTTTCAACTTTGATCTTTCATAGCTTTGACAACTTCATCAACCTTCAATAATATTTGAAACATATCTTCCCCTTTTGATATCTTTCACTTTAACTTTTCAAACAACTTTGTCTTAAAAATTTTTCATAACTTTGGATTCTTCAAAAACATGACATTCTCCATCTTTACTTTCTCTTTTTCAATCAATCATATAACATTTGATTCATCTCCCCCTTTCATTACATATTCTGAAGTTTGACTTTGAAATTCAACTTTTAATCTGACTTTGTACAATCATCTTCCCCCTTTCTTGATTCAAACTTTAATCATCTGAACTTGAACTTTGATTTATCTCCCCCTTTTTAATGATTTGTGAAATCAAAATCATTAAAACTCTTCAAGTTTAGATCTGTCTTTGGAACATATCCCCCAAATAACCATTTTTGCACTGTCTTCACTATCATTTATCTCCCCCTTATGATAGAAATAAGAACAATCTCCCCAGATAGAAAAATTAGCATTCTCCCCAATACATGATAAGAAAATCTGTCATCTGATCTGAATGAGCCGTCAATTCAAAAATGTATTCATCTAAATCTTTTCAAATTTAGACAAATTAAGAATTGTAACCCTGAATCAACACATCAAACAGTTAGAAATGCCTGTCAGTAGCACAAAGCCACTGTGTACAACGAATGTACAATATAAGGAGCTGGTTTGATGTTGACTCCTCAGGACTTTCATTCAATCATCGAAAAACACAAGGTATTTTCTATGAATGTTCTAACAGAAAAACACATTTTTTGTGTGCTCGTGCTTGTGTTATGAAAGAATTTTCACAATGTTTGTGTTTCATAAGGCTCAAAGTATGTAAATCATTGAGACAACAATGGTATACACAGACTCAAATGTGCATGAGAAAGGGTCGAAGGTGGGGCAACTTTTCTTCTTTTTCAATATCAGTATCTTCCAAATGAAGAACCAATAGCTTATGTGCTGCTTCCCTAGAAAATGTGAAACATTCTCTTTTTAAGAAAAGAATGAGTAGCTAGTGGGGTTGTATGCAAGAGATGGCATGGGCTCACTGCCTTTTTCAATGATGGTCACCAAAGAATGTGAACCAATCAGTAATGTGGTTGCCCGACTCAAAAAGAAGTTTAGTGCAGAGTCTGATATTCTTTTACTCTCACACCCTCTTTCTTTTAATCTTTTAAGCTTACATCTAACCAATCTCTCATTTCCATTTTACCTCTTTACACACCAACACTCAATCTTTTTACCCCTCTCCCCTCAATCACTCAGGAAATACTTCCTGGGTAGGAAACACTGGTATTCGTGAATCCTTGGAAGTTCTGTTAAGCACTCACACTGAATCCCATGTATTTTTCCTAAAAGTATGTATCTCAATGATTTTCTTGACAATTTAAGCACAAAAAATCATTTGTCAGTGAAAGTATGCGCATAAGAATAAGAATGAAATTTGAGCATTTAAGCATTTAAGATTTCTCAAAACTTTATATGAATGAATATACATGAAAGAATAGAAATGTTTTGGGAATTTGACAATGATTAAGATCAGATCAAATTATCATGAAGAATAAAATTTTGGGAAATCAAAGACGTAGTATGTTTATATGAAAAATATATAAACATTTTTAACAATGAAAGCACATAAAATGATAAAATGACGTTTGATTGAAACAACAGAGAATAGCAAACGGGAGTATTACCATAGAAAGATTTATCATTTGATACATGGTAATAACAAAGTCAAGAAAAATACTGAACCTTTGTGTATGAATACTTGACAAAGTATATGAAAAGAAAATACACAAGTATTTTTCTTGAAGAACCCACGGTCAGATAAGCTTTAAAGTATCCAACTAAAAATCGTTTAAAATCGTACTTCTCAATTCATGAAAACACTTTAATGTGAAGTGGTTTGAACATTTAATCCAAAAATGACTTTCACAAGTGAAAGTTGTTCGTCTTTCAACAAGTAACAGAGTATAAGGTAAAGAAAAATATACCTGTAAGTTCACTTAAACAAAAACCTCAGATATCCTCCCCCTCGATACCTGTAAAAAGTCAATTTAATCAAAAAAATATGACAATGATAGTATAAAACAGTTATATCTCCTCCCCATAAAAGATATATCAATTAAGTTCTCTAACTCCCCCTCAAATTAAAAACTTCTAGAAAAGATTTTATCTAATTAGCATCCTTCAGAAGAAAACATTTGAGTACGAGTTTTGAACTTAAGTGTTCAAAAACCATGATTACTTATTCTCCGTTGAGAATAGTAATGATCAGTTTTACCAATGAAGCACAGGTTCTGATCTGATGTAATCAGAAGCCAATGTTACATATTCTCCGGTGAGAATAGTAATTCCATCTAAAAATGTAAATCATTTAATCTCCCCTGAAAAAATCAGAAAATATATCAGTAAAAATATAAAACATATAAGCTCCCCCTTAACATATGCAAAATCCTTAATCATGAAACCGAGTTCTGAATTACTAGGATTAAAGTAAGTTCAGAAGTCAAACTCTTTAACACTGAAGTGCGGGTCTTGAACTGTCTTATCCAAACGCAATAATTCTTTGAAGCATGGGTTCTGAACTAATTTATTCAGAATCCTTGGTTCTTTATCCCCCTTAGTCTTTATTTGCCTGCAACACAGGTTTAGCTATTGGTATCCACTAGTATTTGGATCCAGATTTGTTAGTTGCAGTTGTAGTAGGAGAGATATAGTAAGAACCATACCAGTAATTTTCAAAAAATTTATTCACAAAATCATTTGAACCACAATAGGAACAACTAATTTTCTTTTGAGCTAACCTGATCAGTTGATTAACAGTGTAAATCAGAGCAGGTTTGCCAAAAGTTTTACCTTTCTGAGCATTGTTGCTTTTACCTTTTAATGCATGCCCAAATGATTTTTCTTCCTTCTTCTCATCCAATGAACCTTTCACTCGCCAAATCCAATTCTCTTTATCTTTCTCATCTATATTTCTCCAAGTCATTTTCTTCTGAGACTTGTTTTCTTGATATTACCTGAACCATCAACATTTTTGTCATAAAAGAGGTTAGAAGGATGAATCTGATCATTAGATTTAGAAGTATGACTGTCATTAGCATCAAACAAAGGATTATTAGAAACATTAGTGAAAATTGAACTTGTTGCTGATTTGAATGAGCATTCAGATGTATCTAGATCATCTCTTGGTGATTGAGCTATTGAATCTGGCATTTTGTGCTCAGTTAGCTTCACCTTGAACATGATCTCTTCAAGTTCTTTTATCTTTGTGGACAAACAGTTTCTTTCCTTTGTTAGTATGTCAAACTTCTTATGCAATTCAGATTTGGCATTCTTCTCCTTCTGAATGTTTGTTGACAGCTCAGATAGCTTCTTTGTAAGTTCTTCTATCGTACTTTCAAACACTTTTCTCTCTTTTGTAAAATCTTTTTTCTAAACTCTTTTGTTCAACTATCTTCTTCTTCTCTTTTTCAAACTTTTCTCTTTCCAAGATAATTACTTTCTCGAAGTCTGAAACTTGTTGAGAAAGCTTTATGCATTTAAGCTCCACTACTTTCTTCTCCTCAAATGCTTTTCTTGAGAATTCATAAAACTTTTGAGCAAAAGATTTCCTTTCTTTCTCAAACCCTTCTTTTTCTTTCTTCTCTTTATCAACTTAAACTTCTAATTCAGATATTTTCTTCTTCAGCTTAGCATTGTCTTTCTCTAAATCCTTTCTCTTCTTCTCAATCTTCTTTATCTCATCTTGTGCTTTTATGTTGTCTTTGTCTTGGGTTGCTTTCTCCTTCATCATGTTAATCTCAACCTCAAGACTGAAGACTTTATCTTTCAGCTTATCTCTTTCAGCAAATATTTGAGAATTTATCTTTCTCAGCCCATCAGATGTATCTCCAACAATGTTAGCTCTCCTTCTAAGATCATCAAGCTCTCTTTGCATTTGTTTCTTTTTAGACCAAGTAGAACTAGAATTAAGACTTTCAGATCTTTTCAGCTTGTCTTGAAGATATGAAATCTCTTTCTCTTTCGAATCAATAATTCCTGCAAAATTAATCTTTAAATTAGAAATACATTCTGAACAAACAAAATATTTCTTTAAATCTTTAGAATCTTTCAAATTAGTAATCTGATTAAGAAGAGATGAATTCTGAATCTTCAGATTCTTGATTTCAGCTTCCATAGCAGGAATCTCTAGCATGTATGCTCAAGCACAATCTCTGTTGGTTAGCACCAGATTTCCTTTTTCATCTGTGTAAGGCATGATGATATCTGAAAAAAAAAAACTAAAAAAATCAAAAACTTTAATCACACTAAGAAATATGTACCCCTACGCAGACTTAGCATGGGGGTTCCGCTAGAAATGAACTTTAATCAGAAAATCAAAAATAATTGAAGTAAAAGTACAGAAAAATCACTTAAAATGAAAAACAAGACAAGAATTCGTAAGCTATTCACAACCTAGAATTTGTAAGGTACAATTCGCAAGACTCACACAAAATTCAACAAGGAATTCGTAAGCAAGAGATTCATAAGAAAGATATAAGTAAGGATATGAATTGTGAGCTTTTCGCAAGATGGCTTGTGCGAGTTCTTGATCTTTTCGCAAGAAGGCCTATGCGAGTTCTTAAAATTCGTATAAGATAAAGTTGCGAATTCTTCAGAATTCGTGTCTCTCACAGTTGCGAGTTCTTCACTTTTCGTAAGAACACTTGTGCGAATTCTTCACTTAGCCATTTTTCCTCTCTGTGGATGTGAATTCCTAGTCTGCGAATTCTCTTACTCTGCGAATTCTTTCCTTAAGAACAATAGAAATAGGTATTCTGCGAATTCTTTCACTCTGCAAGTTCTACTTGCGAGTTCTTGAAGAATGTTGCGAATTCTGTAGATCTCAACCCCATTTTCGAACTTTTCATCCAAAATCCATCAAAATGATGATGTTTGACTCTGAAACTTTGTAGGAATGATCTTTATGCCATCGAACACAACCCTACAAAGTGAATTTTGTTAAGAACAACAATTGATATAGGAATCGATCTTGACAGTTCGCGATAGTAAACTTTCCAAAAACGCAATGATTGATTCAATTCAATCAATCTTTTGATCGATTGAGTTTCTCTCCAACACAAAAGATGTTCTACTACTATATGCGAACACCGTGAGCACAAATTCACATAAAAAACTCCATGAAGTCGAAACTTTGATTTCAATTCAACAAGTAAATTTCTAAAAACAAACTTCGTATCTTTTCTAACTTTTCTGATCTAGCTCTGATACCAATTGTGACCCATATTATACTAGCATATTAATCACAACACAGATTACAAATACATTTATGAAGATCAAATCATATTATTTCAATTAATCACAGATCTAACAATGTGCCATAGATCTCACATTCACTGTGTGTGCGTACAAGGCTTACCAACTCTGAATTTGTATCAAGTGTGCGTGCGTGTCTTCTGATCTAACAAGGAACTAAAACTATTTATACTAAGTCAACTCATGTTGACTTTACAACCAAACCCTTAAACTATTACACAAATACAAACTAGACCCTCACTTTTAATCTTGAATACAATATTAGTGTAACACAAAGGATGAGTTCTAAGCCTTTGTTGAACTTATGACACTCAATATGGCTGAGTTTAAAAGATTAGTCCCAACCCTCACAGTCCAACATCTCACAAACAAGATGGGAAAGCTTACAAAGGTCGTTACTACATACAGCTTCCGCACCATACTTTGATATATTGTGTTTTTGATTGATTGTGAGCTCAATCTGGGACAACAAAACTTAATTCTCCCATCATACTCATTTAAAACTCACTCTTCATTAATTTGGAAAACTTTTCACAATAAGAAGGATTAGTAGAACCAAATATGATGTCATCCACATAAATTTGCACCAGAAGTATGTCATTCTTGTGCCTCTTAATGAATAAAATTGTATCGATGGTACCTTTCTCAAAGTTATTCTTAAGTAAAAAGGAAGAGAGACGCACATACCATGCGCTTGGACCATGTTTCAGGCCATATAATGCTTTGTCTAGGTAATATACATGGTTTGGATGCTCTGAGCTCTCAAAGCCTGGAGATTGTTGTACATATCTTCTTCTTGTAGTTTACCATTCAAGAAGGATGACTTAACATCCATTTGATACACTCTGAAGCCTTTGTGCACAACGAAGGCCAAGAAGTATTCTGATGGCATCTAGCCTAGCGACAGAAGCAAAGGTTTCATCATAGTCTATACCTTCTGCTTGGCAATATCCCTTAGCAACTAATTGACCTTTGTTCCTGATTACTATTCCATCCTCGTCCTTCTTGTTTCTGAACACCTACTTAGTCCCTATAGCAAATTTATCTTTGGGCAGAGGGACTAAGGACCACACCTTGTTACGTTCAAACTGCAAAAGCTCCTCTTGCATAGCTTCTACCCAACTTGGGTCATCAAGGGATTTAGAAACCTTCTTAGGTTCAACAATGTTAAGGAATTTCACGAAGAAAGCTTCATAATAATGGTTGATCTAGTCTTTACACCATCAGAAGGATCGTCATTTATCTGGCTTGAGGGATGGTCTTTTGTCCACTTAGTCATCTGGGGTTCATATATAGAAGGAGCAACATCCTCTACATTAGACGTTGTAGGTATGTCTAACGTTGTGCTCTGGATAGGTGAGGTAGATTATGCGTGCTCCCCCTCGACAGAGTGACCTACAGAAGTAGTCAAAGAGGGTGAATCAATAGGTGGTCCAGTAAACATATCGTATTCTGGAACCGTAGAGGCAATGTTTGTCCAATAAATCAAGCAATTCGATCAAGATCAAATAGATTTGACAATTATGAACAAGTTCTAGAGAGAGTGTAGAGAGAGAAAGTCTTAAGTCGTATATCTCGTAAGCAATGAATACAATGAACTTTTACAATACATAAACTCTCATGCTACGTTCATCACAAACACTCACAAGCTTATATTTGTGGTCAAAGGACCATGTTCACTCACAAGTAAACTAGCATTGACTTATCTAAGACTTGACTTTCTTTGACTTTATAGGCTTTCACTTTTACACATTAAATCTTGGATACAACTATACATTAACAATCTCCCCCTTTGTATTCAAGATTTAAATTTTTTTTACAATAGTCTTCAACTCTTGGTTCTTCAAAACTTTATCTCTAACAACTTTAAACTTTGAAGCTTTGGAAATCTTCAATCATTTGGATTTTGAAGAATCTTCAGAAATACTTGAAAAGTCTTTCACATTTTCTTTGAAAAGTCATCAAGTCTTGAACTTGAATTTGAAATCTTTGAACTTCTTTGATCTATGAGGAATCTTTCAATGCTTGTATCTTCATCTTTGTGATCTCTGATATGTGTTTAGAAAACAAACTTTCTTGAATCATCTTTGAAATATTTTCATCCGTCTGACTTATAATCTGACTTGAAATTCTAGATATATCTCCCCCATTTTTCAATTCATGCTTTATATATGGTTAAAGACCATATTCACTCAATCTAAACAACATTGACTTATCTAAGACTTGACTTTGTTTGACTTTACAGGCTTTCACTTTTACACATTAAATCTTGGATACAACAATACACTAACAATCTCCCCCTTTTTGATAAATTGTGAGCAGTAAAATCATCAAAACCTTTTTCAAATTATCATAGTCTTTGAATATTTATCTCCCCCTTTATGATAAAATGACAGTCTCTGCCCTTTTGATCTGTGTATCTGTCAATTCACAATATATATTCATCTGAATCTTTTCAAATTCAGACAAAATAAGAAATGTAACCCTGAATCAACAAATGATACAGTTAGAATGCTTGTAAGTAGCACGGAGCCACTTTGTACAACGAATATACATTGGAAAGGAGCTTTTGTGATGTTCACTCCCACAGGGCTTCATTTCAATCATTGAAAAACAAGAAGGAATTTTTTATGAATTTTATGACAAGAAAACATATTCCTTGTGTGTACATGAAAGTGTAGAATTTAGTGAAGCTACTTAGGCTTTTTCAGGCTCAAATTGTGTAAATTGTTGAGACAGCAACAAGTATTACACGGACTCCATGTGCATGAAAGAGGTGTGAAGGTGGGGTAATTTCCATGTTTTTCAATATCTAAATCTTCCGAGTGAAGACCAGATAGAAGATGTGTTACGTCCCCAAAGAAAATGAAACATTTCTTTTTCAAGAAAGAAAGGAGTGGTTGGTGGGGTAATTGCAAGAGTTGGCATGGGCTAGTGCCTGTTTCAATGATGGTCACCAAAAAATGTGAACCAACAGTAATGTGGTTGCCCGACTCAGAAAGTAGTTGGTGCAGAGTTTTGATATTCTTTTAACTCTGTTCTCACACCCTCCTTCTTTTTAACATTTAGCTCACTTCTAACCAAACTCTCTTTTACATTTTACCTCAGCACAATGAGAAAAACTCAACCGGATGAGTTTCCTCCCCCACTCTTTGATTTAAGACCCCTCACCCTCAATCACTCTAGGATAACTTCCGGGGTAGGAAACACTGGTTAACGTGAATCCATGGAAGTTCTGTTTAAGTTCTCACATGAATCCCATGTAATTTTTTCCTAAAAAGAACAGTTGCTCAACAATTTATCTTGAACAAATAAAGCTCAAAATGTGATAACATTGTCACATGAATGTATGCTCATCAAGAATAGGACTGATAATTGAGCATTTGAACTTTGAAGATTTCTCAAAACAAGGAAATTAAATGAATGAAATGAAATCAAGAGAATTGTTTTAAGAATCTGACATTGTATCAATCAGATCAAATATCATGAGTATGGACATGAAATGGTTGGGTATCAAAGAACTTGATAGTTTGTTTATATTAACGAATATAAACAATATAGCAATGAAAGCACAAAGATTGAAATGATGACTGATGCTTAACAACAGTGAAATCAAACGAGGTTATTACCATCGAAAGTTGTTTCATTTAGAAACATGGTAATAACTAATTCAAATGAAGTATTGAACCGGTGTGTATGAATACTTGACAGTATATAGAGAAGATAATACACAAGTATTGATCTTTGGAAACACACGTTCAGTTAAACATTAGCATTCAATTATGATAATGTCCCAATGATCAAGTTCTTACTAATTCAATCACAAACAAACAAGATTATTAAACAGATTAAAACTCAACCTGTTATTTCAATTCTGATTTCACAATTCGTACAAAACTTTCTCTCTCTAAAACCCTGCGAATCAATTACTTCCTTTTGTTACATCTATCTTACAACACAAAGATACAAGTCTATTAAACAAAAACTAACTATACGCTTACAAGACAAATTGTTAAGTCTAAATATTGTATCCAAGATTTAATAGGAAAGTCAATGATGTAAAAGTCAACATTGTCTAAGTCAAAGCTTGTTTAGTTTCCTTAGCCTTTAAGGCTTTGTAATAGTTAGGTAGTATATATAGGGTGTCTTGTAATCTTGTAGTAACGCTTCTAGAGATGCATTGTATTGTAATATTCAGTATTGGTGATATTCAAGATCTACTTTCTCTCTCTAGACTTTCTCTCTCTAGTTCTTGATCTTTAATGTATAAATCTTGAGTAAGTGCTTGATGTAATTGGGATTTTATTTTTTAACAAAAACACTAACTAACTAAGACTTTGACTTATAACATTGACTTTGACTTTCACTTGAGAAGTTGACTTTCAACCTTGACTTTCTTGAACTTTGATCTTCAGTCTTCTATGATCTTGTATCCAACATATTTATGCTCTGACATTCTCCCCCTTTGGATTCAAGATCATTTCTAAAAAGATTTGACTATTCAATCTCGTCTTCTGTGAGTCTTTAGCAAATTTATCTCCCTCTTTGTTGAACTTTAGCATAATAGACATTGAAGTTCAGTCTTCTCTTTATGAAAATAGTATCTTCAAAATAATCTCTGATGAAAATATCTCCCTCTCTAAACAATCTCTCCTTTTCTTTGATGAAAATAGTATCTTCAAAACTTTCAGTAATCTTCCCAAAGTCTGTTCTTCAAGAATAATAACATTCTCCCCAGGGTTGTAAAACCTCTTTCAGACATCAGAAAGAAATTATCATCAGGTTCAGCTCAGTTTGCTTCAGCAAAATTGTTGGATCCCTGATTTAATCTTACAATAATGATATAAACAACAAGAATAATAACAGCGGAAGCAATATAGTTTAATATCAAAAGCAGATTCAAATATCACAGTTCATATATCACAGATCATAAAATAAATATGTAGAAAGAACAAGATCTTCTTTGAAATATATTTAATTGATTCTTCAGATACAAGATATCAAAAAGCACACCTTTGTCAATGGAGTGATGGTCCTATTTATAGGACCATAAAGTGAACAGTGTGCTATTCTGACAAATAGAAGCATGCTTGAACAGTGACCTACTATAGAAAGTAAATCTTATCACTAATGATGTGTCATCTGTTCTTCTGATACATGTAGAAATTTGATCAGCGCCATCTTCAGAGAGAATGTCTTCAGAGCTCTGAGGAGGTCTTCAGAGCGTCTGATGAATCCATCTCTGATGTCTTCTGCTAAAAAGTCCCTATATCTGGAATGTCCTTCAGAGGCAGGCTCGTCCTCTGAAGTCTGTCTTTGAAATTCCTCTAAAATAAGACTTAGATATTTTCAATACTTTTACAATCTGGAATTGGGGCTAACAATCTCCCCCTAAGTATTAAAAATAGAAAATGCAAGAGTAGAAGAGAAAAAAATTTTAGTCTAGAAAGCATAGAGGAGAAAATCATCCTCTTTAATATTACTTCTCACAAACATTTGGAAATTCATAACAGAGAAAGTAACATTCAAAAAAAAGGAAATAAACTAGCACCTATCACTAGAACAGATTCCATGAAACTTCATAATAAGCTCTCTGAAGTTAATCATTGAGCCAATCTCTAAGTCCAGTTTCTCCAGAAGATCTGCTCTATGCCGTTCTTCCTTCATATGAATCATCTTCTACACACCTCTTAAGGTTTAATCAGAGTACTTCGATACTTCTGAAGCAAGAAAGATTTTCTTGATTTGATTCACCCTGTACACGAAACCCAGAGGCTTTGCAATGATTGATCCTGTCTTCTGCTTATCAAAATCCTCGATCGTCTCCACAGGTTCAGTTACTCCCAGTTTTTCTTCGCCCAGATTCAGAGCAATCTGGAAGTCAAGTTTTGCTCTGAGTTTAACATATGCTTCCATTGCTCTGAATTCAAACATGCCCATTCTGAATTCCCTTCCGTTGTCGTATCTTGCAGAGCAGTATGCATATAAGTGATGTAGATCATATGGATTTAGGTTTACGAGATCATTATCTTTGAACTTGTAAACCTTCTTATCAGAGCGAATGACTTCGTAGTGTCTGTATATGATCTTGTTATACGCAAACTTTCTTTCAGATATTTTATTGACTTTGATGATTGGGTCATCAAAGAGGACCTTTGCTCTTGAAGTAGTTTTATCTCTGATGAATCTTCGCTCATAGTCGGGCATATCCTCTCTGATACTTGGATTCAGAGGAATGACTAGAGTGTCTTCCAGATTAAACTCACAGTAGATATATCGGAAGTGATCTTCTATTGAGGCTTCGGGTTTGGAGGCAAGGAATGTAGGAGGATGGGTGAAAACTTTGGCTGGTAAACCAATGCTTGTCTTCTGAACAAGATCCTCTGGAGGAGCCTGTTCATCAACAACCATGCTTGTTTCTTCAGCAGACAGTTGAGCTGTCTCTGGTTCCTTCAGCTGGGATTGCTCTTGATTGGGTTCAGAGATATAACCATCAATCTATGGTGATTCTCTTAATTGTTCTTTGGTTGAAGTATGATGTGGTTGGGCATTTTAGAAAACATACTCTTCAACATCGATTACTTCAACTTCTTCTTCTTCTTCAGCAGCTCCTTCTTCTTCTTCTTCAAAATTATATTTTTCTTCCTTTTCAGATTCTGATATGAAGGCATCTCTCATCACAATATTTGGTCTTTCTAGTGATGAGAATGCATCATTGGAGGTTGAGAAGTCTATCAACTGTTCGTCTTCATCTTCCTCCAGAGCCCCAATCGTTTCTGGTTCAACGTTTACAATAGTAATCATTGGAGCCCCTGATGTTGATGGTGCTAAGAAGATTACTGGTACTGGAGATTCAAGAAGCATTTGATTGTCTTCAGCAGAGGTGGAGTGCCTCTCTGGTTCATTTTCTTGCTCTCTATTGTTAGATCCAGAGGGAGTTGACTGTTTGGTTGATTCAACAACTTTTGGCAATGAAGTCTTAGTCTTCTCCCCCTTTTGAAAGTCTGATGACCCCTGAGGCTGATCATCATGGTCATTAGAGTCTTCAAATTTGGCCTTCTTTATGGCCTCTTCAGAGTATCCTACCTCTGGTGCCTTCCTCTTTAATGTTTCTTCTGAAGAAATGGCATGCTTCAGAAGAACTTGAAGAGACTTGCTCTGCTGACCGACCTTTGTGACAAATTTACTAGAAATAGTCATCATGCTGCTGGTTAAGGTTTTTCAAAAGTTGTGGAGGTCAGCTTTTGTAACAAGCTCTGAAGATATCGTAGGAGATGGAGCAGCGGTTGGTATAGGGATCCTGGCAACCGCCTCTGCTAATGATCTCAAGACTTCCTCTTTGAAATGAGAGAAGTCTTCAGATGTTGGTCTGGGAGCAGAAGGAGGTGGAATGGCTTGGAGGAGCTTTGCCTTGGATTCCTGAATTTCCCTTGACAAAATAGAAAAGTTGACAATGATAAGCTTTTCCACAGCCTCAAGGCGTGAGCTCTGTGAGTGGAGTGTCGTTCGCAACTTAGAGACCTCTGAAGTGAGCTTTGCAACTTCAGAGTTAGAGGCAGAGGCCTCTGAGGTCTTCTCCAATTGAAGTTTAATCTCCTTCAGAGAGTCTCTGATTTCATCACCAAAGACTTTAAACTCTTCCTTGGTGACATAATCAGAAGGGGTGACCTTAGAATCAACACATGATTCTAATTTTCCGTCGAGTTCAGAGGGGCCTTCTTTCGGAATTTGTTTGATGTCGACTCTGGAAGGACTTCCCCTTAATCCTTGAGAATCCTTTTTCAAGGATTTCTCTAAAAGGGTTCTAATAGGTCTGCCATCATCAGAGTCATAGGTAGATGATGACGAGAACCTAACATGTGTGGACACCTTGCTGTCCAGGCTAAGGAGTCCTTGTGTTAGAAGGTCATGCCATTGTTTCTCTGACAGGCAATCCTTACAAGAGATATGAAGTCTCTCCTGATCTAAGGGACGATCCATGATATTATGAGCCACAAAGGCATCATGTGTGTGAGGTGGTGGCATACTCTGGTGTGAATGAGTACTTTTGTCTTGGTCTAAGTCCTGTTGGGAGGACTTAGCCATATCAGAGATTGCCCCTTGGGTGCATGCTTCAGAGGCAGAAGAAGATGCCTCTGAACGACTGGCTTGGTAAGGGGTCAAGGTGTGCACCTCTCTTTCAATGTCCACTGGTGTTGGACCACCTTGGACAGTAGATATGTTAGCACGGGGATTGGGGTTCTGGAAACGCTCATTTGTGCCATCAAGGGCATCTTTTTCTACCTCAAACCTCTCGGATGCTAGGTTCAGAAACTCACCCTCTGGTGTGCGCTCTAGCTCACCTTCCTCTCCTCTGACAGAGTTAGGCTCTTCCTCAGAGGGAGGGTTCTCCTTTTCTCGTTCACTCACTTTCGCAGAGACACCCTGTGGTTTATCTCTGTGAACATTTTGAGCAGTATCAGAGATGCCGCTCTCTGATTCAAGCTCAGGTTCAGAACCTAAATGTGTTGGGGATCTTACCATCGGTTCGGATGGTTGAGCAACACGACTAAGTATGAGACGGGTGTCAAAGTCAGCAGGAATGTACTGAAGCATTGTTTGTGGAAACCTTCTCTCATTTGGGTATGGAGGAACCACTGTTGGTTTGAAGGAGTTCATGATGAACAATGGTGTCCTTGGGCCTTCTTCAGTAAGAGAGAATCTTTCCATTGCACGAAGAATGATAATGGAAATGAAGCGGGGAAATAGTACTGACATTGGCTGTTTGCCTTTAGCTAAGTCCTTGTTCTTTTTGTCCACAACAGTCAACATCTCACAGAAAAGAAGATTCGCCATATTGATGATCCGGTTGAAGAATAGTGCGTACATGATTGCGAGTATTGTTGGGTGTGTCTAATCTTGGCTGCCAAATTTGCATGTAAGAGTGCGATTCAACACACTGAACATGAAATTCCATGTGGGAGGCAGGTATTGACGTCTGAATTGACTCAGACGTGTGATTTCTTTGTTTTAGCCTAAGTGTAGAAGGATTTGAATGAGAACATCCTGAGTGGGTGGTTTCTCAAATTGTTGAATTTGAAGATCTACTATGGTGGGTAAGTTGAATTTACGAGTCAGTGTGTTGGGTGTGATTCTGACATTTATGCCCTGGTCTCCTAGGTCAATGTACCCGACCAACCCTTCTTGTTCATCATTGTATTCACTTGAATACCACCATTGTTGGACAAACCTGAGAGGAACATCGGAAGCATAGTCGGTGAAGATATCACTCAGTTCGCACTTGCTGAGAAACTCCAGCACAGGACGAAACTGTTCGTCGAACTTCGTTGGAACGACATCCAAATGGTAGTTGTTGCCTTTCTCCGTGAAAATGTATATTCTAGATCAAATCAAGCAATCAAACAATGAAACTCAATCAAGATTATGACAACTAAGATCTAGAGAGAGAGTGTAGAGAGAGAAAGTCAATCACAAGTATATTAAAGTCACAAGTCTGACAATTACAATGTGATACTTGGTTACCTACTATTACAAAGCACCTAAGGTATTTATACCAAGGATGCTATCACAAGATACAAACACTTACAAACTCTAAGATTGACTTATCTAAACTTTGACCTTGTTGACTTTGCTAGACTTGACTTTTCCTATTAAATCTTGGATACATTTAATACACTAATATTCTCCCCCTTTGTATTCAAGATTTAAAAAAAATTGACATTAGTCTTCAGCGCTTGATTCTTCAACTTTTGTCTCTGACATCTTTAAAACTTTGAAGCTTTAACAATCTTCAGTCTTTCAGTCTTTGAAGAATCTTGAAAAGTCATTTGCACTTTGTATCTTTGAAAATCAACAAATCTTGAGCAAACCTTTGAAAACTTTGAAAATCTTTTGAAACTTTGAGGGATCTTTGACAAATATGTATCTTCCTCTCTGCAATCTCTGATCAGTCTTTGGAAAAACGAACTTTCACGAATCTTCAGAACTTTCATCTGGCTTGGACTTTCAGAATTATCTTCAGAATTATCTTTAGAAAGTCTCTTTTCTTCAAATCAGCTTTGTAATTTGAATCTTTCAGAAATTTCTTCCACTTTTTGATATCTCGGCTTTGAAATTGAACTTTGTAAATCTCTCCCCCTTTTTGATGATTGTGAACATCATGATCATCAAAACTCTTCAATTTCAACATAGTCTTTGATCACCCCTTTGTAAAAACTAACAATCTCCCCTTTTATGATAATTTTAACATTCTCCGCCCTTTGATCTGAATGGCTGAATCATGAACTGTATATACCCGAATCTTTTCAAATTCAGATATAATGAACGATGTAACCCTGATTCAATAAATGAAACAGTTAGTATGCCTGTAAGTAGCACGGAGCAACTCTGTACAACGGATGTACATTAGAAAGGAGCTTTTGTGATGTTCACTCCCCCAGGGCTTCCATTCAATCATCGAAAAACCACAAAGGAATTTTCTATGAATGTTATGACAAGAAAACATATTCCTTGTGTGCACGTGAAAGTGTATGAATGATTGAAGCTACTTAGCTTTATCAGGCTCAAATTATGTAAACTGTTGAGACAACAACATATATTACACGGACTCAATGTGCATGGAAGAGGTGCGAAGGTGGGGCAACTTTCCTTCTTTTTCAATAACTAAATCTTCTAAGTGAAGATCAGATAGCAGATATGCTGCATCCCCAAAGAAAATGAAACATTTCTTTGTTAAGAAAGAAACGAGTGGTTGGTGGGGTTAATGCAAGAGTTGGCATGGGCTCACTGCCTATTTCAATGATGGTCACCAAAGAATGTGAACCAATCAGTAGACGTGGTTGCCCGACTCAGAAAGTGGTAGGTGCAGAGTTTTGATATTCTTCTAACTCTGATCTCACACCCTCTTTCTTTTTAACATTTTGCTCACTTCTAACCAAACTCTCATTTACATTTTTCCGCTCCATACAATGAGAAAAACTCAATCGGATGAGTTATCTCCCCCACTCTTTGATTTTGACCCCTTACCCCTCAATCACTCGAGGATAACTTCCTGGGTAGGAAACACCGGTTAACATGAATCCATGGAAGTTCTATTTAAGCTCACACATGAATCCCATGTAAGTCCTAAAAAGAATAGTTGCTCAACAATTTAATTTGAACAGTTAAGCACAAAAATTTATGATGACATTGTCAAAATATATGCTCATGAAAAATATGAATGAAATTTGAGCATTTGAACTTTGAAGATCTCTCAAAACAAGGATATTGAATGAATGATTTGAAATCAAGAGAATTGTTTTGAAAATCTGACAATGTATCAATTAGATCAAATGAAATGGTTAGGGTATCAAAGAATTGAATATTTTGTTTATATGAACAAATATAAACAATTTAGCAATGAAAGCACAAGATTAGAAATGATGATTGATGCTCAACAACATTTAAAAGCAAACGGGAGTATTACCATCGAAAAATTTGTTTCGTTTAGAGACATGTCAATAACTGATTCAAATGAAGTACTAAACCGATGTGTTTGAATATTTACAGTATATAGACAAGATAATACACAAGTAATGATCTTTGGAAACACACGGTCAGTTAAATAGTAAAGCTCAATAATGAAAAACATTTAAAATCACACTTCTAAATTCATAAAATCGTTTGAGAATAGAGAAGTGGTTTGAACATTTCAGAAACCGTTTTTCATGCTTGAAATTTGTTCATATTTCAAACAATCAGAGATTTAGATCAGAAGATATTTACCTTTAAGCTCCCCCTCAAATCATCATAGAATGATTTAGGTCAGATAAGCTCCCCTTGGATATTTACATAATATCCATGTCTGAACATTGAAGAACGGGTCCTGATCTGTCATGTGATCAGAAGCCACAATCCTTTACATTAAAGTTCAGGTTCTAAACTAAAGTGTTTAGAAGTTATAACTCTTTGACTTTAAGATTCGGGTTTTGAACTGTTGTGTTCAAAAGCCTCCATTCATTTAGGTACGAGTCCTAGACTGATTTGTCTAGAAGTCATAATTTTTTAACTTTGAAGTCCAGGTCTTGAACTGAATTATTCAAGAGCCATTATTCCAGCTCCCCCTAGACCGGTGGTACCTGCAAAACAGATTTGACAGGTTTTGGTACCCACTGGTATTTCGGTCCTAGTATGTTAGATTTAGGAATCCACTTCTCATTAGATTTATATCTTTTAAATCCAGAATTCTGAGAAGTAATTCTGTAAGAACCGTACCAGTTATTAGCAGTTTCTTTCTGAACGAAGTCATTCTCTCCACTGTAAAAACAACAGATTTTCTTCTGAGCAATCCTGATCAAATGATTAGTCGAGTAAAACATATCAGAATTACCAAAAGATTTAACTTTATGTGTTCTGTTCTTTTTGGATTTGGATGTGGAATTGAATGATTTTTCATTCATCTTCTCATCATCTAAAGAACTCTGCACTCTCCAGACCATCTGAATTTTTTTCGAATTCTTTCCAAGAGATTTAACGTAATAGCTCGCTGAACCATCAACAAATTTGTCATAAAATATATTTGATGATCTGATCTAATTTGATTTGACAGTGTTTGGTTTGACACTTTTTTTTTTCAAAACATTTTTCTCATGAATAGAACTTGAAGCTGTTTTGAAAGAACAGACTGATTCTGATGAATTATCAACAGGTGATTGATCAATCACATCAGCTGTAATCTTTTCTGATAAATTGACATTTGCAACTACTAAGTCTTTTATCTTTTCGGATAAAATGTTTCTTTCAGAAGTCATTGTGTCAATCTTTTGTTTCAAATCAGATCTGGCCTTCTTTTTTTTGCACATCTGATGATAGAACAATCATTTTGGATGTGAGCTTTGATATTTCAGATTCAAAATGTGAACGTTCTTGCTCAAAATCTTTTTCTAAGTTCTTGTTCTTCTCTGAAATATCTTTGAAAATCCCAGTATTCCTCTTTTCAGCATTTTTCTTTTCTAGCTCAAAAGACTGCTTCTTTTCTTTGAAAATCTGTCTTTCTTTTTCAAGCAAGTCTTGTAGAGTAGAAATCTGTTTGAGAAGTTCAGTTATTTTGTTTTCAAGAACTTGTCTTTCTTTCGCAAAAGTGTCTCTTTTAGTTATTATTATCTTTTCAAATTCCGACACTTGCTTAGAAAGTTTAGCACATCTCAGCTCCAAATCCTTTTTCTCTTGTAAAGTTTTCTTGGAAAGTTCAGATGTCTGTTGAGATGGAGATGTCTTCAAATTTGATCTATCTTTATCTGCTTGGAGACTTGTTTTCAGTTCATCATTCTTCTTCTCCAGAGCAGATATCTTCTCTTCGAAAGCCTTAAGCTTGTTTTGAAGCTTGACTGATTCATCTTGCAATTCTGATGATTTTTGTTCAGTCGTTTTCAGTTGGCTTTGAAGATTTGTAATCTTTCTCTCTTTCAGCTTTATCTCTTTCTCACAAGAATGAATGATATTTTCCTTTAAAGCAATCATTTTCTCTCTTTCTTTAATCTCTTCCTCTTTTGCACTGATGATACCTGCATTTGCAAAATCAGATTTAACTTTATTAGTACATTTTGCACAACCAGGAGTTTTATCAGAATTTAACAAATTTGACTTCAACTCCTGAATCTGTTTAAGAAGCTTTGAATTCTGATTTTTCAGTTTCTCTCTTTCTACTTCTATAACAGGTATCTCAGGCATGTACAAGACTTCCATATCTCTTTCTGATAATACAATATTTCCCTTATCATCAGTCTTTGGCATCTTGAATGATTAGCTTGATATGAATGATCGTTCCCAAACAATTCAGAAATTTTGACTTAAAGTCAAAAACATATCACCACTTGAAGAATAAACTAAAAAAAATTTTAACTTTGAAACTCGTAAATCACTGAAGAAAGTTAAAACTCGCAGACGCTTGAATGCGCAAAACACTGTTCACTGACAAACTCGCAGACAGAGACGTGCACATTTATAGAACTCGCAGACTGAAGAACTAAACACGCAGGCTTTGATTTGCGCGTTTCGGAAACTCGCAGATGTCTACTTGCTCTTTTCTAAGAACTCGCAAATGAACAAACTCGCAGATCGAAGAGTAAAACACGCAAACTTTGATTTGCGCATTTCAAGAACTCGCAAACAACGCTTTGCGCGTTTCTGACCAAAATCAAGATCCTTCAATTTGCGCGTTTAGATTCCTTTGCGCGTTACTTTCCTTAGAAAAATTTGACAATTTTTAGAACTTGCAGGCTTCGGTTTGCGTGTTTTGAGAACTAGCAAGCTACTATTTGCGCGTTTGATGATGAACTCGTAGAAGACGTTTACGCGTTCTTCAGAATCTTTGCGTGTTCTTCAGTTGACGAAGCTTGCGGGTTTCGCAGATCTTGCGCGTTCTTCACTTGATAGCACAAATGGATCCAAAAATCATTTTCACCTGCAATTGGCTTTCAAGATTTGTACCAATATGATCGAAGATCAATCCTCAACACATTTTTATCAACAAATCTATCTAAAGACAACAAATTACAATGCAATTGATCGAATTACAGACCATGTGATCCTCTTCTTGAAAAATTGATGAAATCCAAAATTACAACACAATTTGTGATTAATTTGTGTTTGTGTGTGAATACAAAATGTAACCTATGACAAATCGATCACAATGATTACAAGAAAATACATCAATTTCAACAAATCACTAAAAAAAATGATCAAACAGTGAACGTCCAAAAACGAATTCGTGAAGACCAAAATCTTTGAAATCGATCCAAATTTGATACAGTGATCTTTCTAAATATGTTTGGTCTCGCTCTGATACCAATTGAAAATGTATATTCCAGATCAAATAAAGCAATCAAACAATTAAACTCAATCAAGATTATGACAATTAAGATCTAGAGAGACAGTGTAGAGAGAGAAAGTCAATCACAAGTATATTAAAGTCACAAGTCTGACAATTACAATGTGATACTTGGTTACCTACTATTACAAAGCACCTAAGGTATTTATACCAAGGATGATATCACAAGATACAAACACTTACAAACTCTAAGATTGACTTATCTAAACTTTGACCTTGTTGACTTTGCTAGACTTGACTTTTCCTATTAAATCTTGGATACAATTAATACACTAACATTCCGGTACATCAAACTGGGCCAAGTTCAGACTGGGAACCATTCTGCTCGAATCGCTTGAGTTTTGAGCTTGAGTGGCCATTGTTGCAGGTTTTCTTGCTTTTGAGAGAGAGAGAGAGAGAGAGTATTTGGGGATGAAAGATAGAGCGTGTAGAGGAAAAAGGAGGACGAAATGGGTTTTTATGAGCAGGGGTAGTGAGAGAAAGGCTATGGAAACGGAGATTGTGTGTTCTAATGTCAGATTGACGTTCCATCATTCCCCTAATTAATAGGTGACACGTATTGGGGAGTAGTGAAGGGACGCTTGGTGTCAGATAAACGTCAGTAGGATTTTTTTTAAAAATGAATGGTTATCCAAAATGGTGTCATTTGATAAATCAGAATTAAAATCAATTGCCTTGGCTATTCCATAAATGAGAAAAGATCAGAGACTCTGATATGAGTATCAGAGACTAGATCAAAGACTCTGGGATTTATATCAGAGAGTAGATCAGAGACAGAGATTAGTATCAGAGACAAGATCAGAGACTCTGAGATGAATATAAGAGATTAAGCTGAAAAATTCTCTTGCGATAGATGAAAGGTTCTTTTGCTCCCCCTTGAGTAAAGAATGTATTCTTTTTATCTTCTCCCCCTTGACAAAATCATATAGATACAAAAGAATGATTTTGACCATTTGTGAAAAGTTCAGAGGTTCTAAAATGAATTTCAGAAGCTCTGATTGAACATGCTACACATGTCAGAGGCTCTGATGAGTGGATCAGAGACTCTCATGTTTTTCTGTTTTAGGTAGACATGTTCAACATTCCCAACTTGCTAATTACAAAATTGAACCTTCGTTCATCCAATGCTTTTGTGAAAATATCATCAAGTTGAAGTTCAGTTGGTACAAAATACATTTCAATTGTTTCTTTTTCAACATGGTCTTTTAGAAAATGGTACCTTACATCAATGTGCTTTGTTTTGTTGCACTGGATTGGTAAAGATGGCTATGGCACTCTTTGAATCACATAGAATTGGAATTCCGTCATACTGTAAGCCATAGTCTCTGAGTTGAGTCTTCATCCAGATGACTTGAGAGCAACAACTAGCAGCAGCAACATATTCTGCCTCTCCAGTAGAAGTTGAAACACAGTTCTACTTCTTGGATGACCAACTTACCAACTTATTTCCCAGTAATTGGCAGCATCCAGAGGTACTCTTTCTGTCTAGTTTGCATCCTGCATGATCTGCATCAGTGTATGCTGTTAAATAAAAGCTAGATAGTTTAGGATACCAAAGACCTAAAGAAGGTGTGCCGCTGAGGTATCTAAAAATTCTCTTTATTGCAGACAAATGAGATTCTTTTGGATTTGCTTGATATCTAGCACAGAGACATGTTGCAAACATTATATCAGGCTTGCTTGCAGTTAAGTATAGAAGTAATCCTATCATGCCTCTGTAGGTTTTGACATCTACAGATTTTCCTGAAGGATCAGAGTCAAGTTTCACTCCTGTGGCAATAGGTGTTTTCATAGAAGTTGAATCATTGAGTTTGTATTTTTTTTTAAATGTTAGAGACATACTTAGATTGAGTTATAAAAGTACCCTCTGAAGTTTATTTTACTTGTAATCCCAGAAAGAATGTTAATTCTCCCATGAGACTCATCTCAAATTCACTCTTCATCAACTCTGAAAACTTGTCACAATACTTTTGATTTGTAAAGCCAAATATAATTTCATCAACATATATTTTTACTAACAACATCTCATTTTTGTACCTTTTTATGAACAAGGTTGTATCAATTGTACCTTTTCAAAACCATTATTTATCAGAAATGTGGACAGAGTAGCATACCAGGCTCTTGGAGCTTGTTTAAGTACGTACAAATCTTTATCAAGATAATAAACGTGGTTAGGAAACTCTGTACTTTCAAATCTAGGTGGTTGCTGGACATAAACTTCTTCATTTAATTTACCATTTAGAAAGGCAGATTTAACATCCATCTGATATACTTTGAACCCTTTGTGTGCAACATAGGCTAAGAAGATTCTTATTGCTTCTAGCCTAGCCACAGGTGCAAAGGTTTCATCATAATCATTACCCTCTTCTTAGCAATATCCCATAGCAACCAACCTAGCTTTGTTTCTGATTATAATGCCATCCTCATCCTTTTTATTTCTGAAGACCCATTTAGTTCCAATTGCAAATTTTCCTTTAAGAAGGGGAACTAAGGTCCAGACTTTGTTTCTTTAAAAGTCTTGAAGCTCATTCTGCAATGCAGAGATCCAATGAGGATCTTCAAGAGCTTCATTTACCTTCTTTGGTTCAATGATGCTAAAAAAGTTTACAAAATAGCATTCATTGATTGTGGCAGATCTGGTTTTGACTCCATGTGAAGGTGTTCCAATGATCTGATCAAGGGAATGATCCTTTGTCCATCTTGTAATTGGAGCTTGAATTTGGGGTGGAGTTTGAGCTTTAGAGATGAAAGTTGGTGACATCTCTGTTGTACTGTTCAGAGGCTCTGAAGTGTGTTCCAGAGATGGTGAAGCAAGCTCTGAAGTCTCTGGTTCATCTTCTTCTTGAATTTGAGATGTCTCTAGAAACTCTTCAGATATCTCTGGTTCATCTTCTGCTTCTGAAGTGAATTGTCCTTCTGTTTGTCTTGATTCATTTCTTGAACCTGTATTCAAAGAAGCAGAAGTTGTGACTTCAGAGGGACCAGAGAGAGTTGTACCTGTATTTTGAGGTTCCTCTGAAGTTGCTCTGTGAATATCTCTGAACATAAACTCTGAGTTTTCATCATCAAAGAAGTTTTCAAGTATTTTGTTTAGTTCAAACTCTCTTATCTTTGATGATTCAGAGATATTTTTGGCAGTTGAATTGACATCATTGGTGGCAAGACTTCTGTCATCATCAAAAGATACATTGATACTCTCTTGGATTGTTCTTGTTCTCAGATTGAACACTCTGAAGGCTTTTGAGGCTAATGAATATCCAATGAATTTGCCTTCATCTGCTTTCCTGTCAAACTTTCCAAGAGACTCTCTATCATTCAGAATATAACATTTGCATCCAAAAACATGGAAATATTTAACATTAGGTTTCCTATTGTTAATAAGTTCATAAGATGTTTTCTTGAATCTTTTGACAATGGTAGCTCTGTTTTGAGTGAAACAGGTTGTAGCCACTGCCTCTGCCCAAAAGTTTGTTGGAAGATTAGATACTGCAAGCATTGTTGTTGCAACTTCAACAAGTGGTCTGTTTTTCCTCTCAACAACACCATTTTGTTGAGGGGTTCTTGATGTAGAGAAGTTGGGAGTTATTCCTTCTTCTGAAAGATATGAGTTGATTTTGGCATTTCTGAACTCTGTCCCATTATCACTTCTCAGCTTCTGAACTTTGCTATTGAACATAACATGCAGTCTTTTTAACAATCTTATTAAAATATCAGGTACATCAGACTTGGCTCTGATGAATTCTATCCAAGTATATCTAGAGTATTCATCAATCAGAACTAGAATATACTCTTTACCTGATAGACTTTGCACAAAGATAGGACCACAGAGGTCCACATGTAACATGTTCAAGGGTTTTGGACAGTTATTATCACTTTTGGTCTTGTGGGAAGATCTTTTCGTTTTTCCCAGTTCACAAGAAGAACAAAGATGATATTTGTTAAACTTCAGAGATGGTAATCCCTTAACCAGATTTAGCTTAACCAATTTATCAAGTGAAGAAAAGTTGAGATAAAAAAACTTTTTATGCCGGAGCCAGACATCTTCAATGTTCAGAGATACTAGACAAAGTTTCTCTGAGTCAGTTCTTGTGTGTTTGGTAAAATTCATTCTATATAGATTACCCTTTCTGTCAGCTCTGAGCATTTCTTGACCTATTTTTGAGTGAAGAAGTGAACAATGTTTTTTTTGAAATTTCACATCAAAACCATGGTCACAAAGTTGACTTATGCTGATTAAGTTGTGTTTTAATCCATCAACATAAGCAACCTTTGATACAGAAACATTACCTCTTGATAGCTCACCATAACCCTTAATCTGACCTTGCATATTGTCTCCAAAAGTTACTGCTCCTCCAGATTTAGCTTTGTAAGAGGATAGTAACTCTTTATCTCCAGTCATATGCCTTGAGCATCCAGAATCCAAGTACCAGATAGGCATAGACTGTTTCTGCAAGTCAGATTAGAGTTTCTTAGGTACCCATCTCATTTTGGGTCCTGTCTTGTTAGGTTTCTGATGATTTCTTTGAATACTTGCCTTCTCATCTTTTGATGTTTTGACAGAGTTGTCCTTTTTCTTTTGAGGCTTTGTGTCTGAATTTTTATTCAGAGACTGATTAAGAAAACAATGAGAACCTCTGAAGTGATTTTTCAGTTTCATCAAGAGTTGGATGCAATTTCACTTTACAGAACAAGAAGAAGTAGAAGCAAAGGTTTTTATTTCATTAAATGCATTTGATACATTTTGATTCTTTTTCAAATTAGTACTAGGATTATTACAAGTATTCCTAACTACTTCCTTTCTTCTAGCTTGAAAGACAACCTTCTTTTGAGGTTGTCTTTTCTTGTTCAAAAACATCCTCTTCTCTTTGTTCCTCACTGCACAAACAGGATCAGAATGGTTAATTTCTTGTCATTTTCCTTTTTGTTCAAGAGTAAACTTGATTGGTTTATAAGTGTACAGTTGAGAAGTGATAGTTTTATTCTTTGCCTTTTCTTGTAATTCTTTTACAAGATCCAGAGAAGTTTTTGCTTGAAGACACATTTCTGCAAAATCAGGACATATTGGTATTCTGGGTTTATTTTTCAAAACAGAAATAGGAATGTTCAAAATTCCAGAACCAACAGTCTCTATCTTTTTATGAATTACTTCCTCTGTTCTGTAGAATATCTGTTCATCTATCTCTGGATCAGATTCAGAATCAGAGTCAAGAAAGTCTCTTTTAGCCTTGCCAGAGATAACTATCTCTGTAGGTTTCTCAATTTCCTTGGGTCTAGAGACTTTAATGATTCTTTTCATGCTTTCTCTCTTTTTCAAATCAGCTATTATATTTTCTTTATTTATTCTTTTGATGTCATCCTCAAATGTAGTTCTGATGCATTCATCTGAGATTGGTGAATATAGAGGAGCATCTGGATTAATTGAACTCTGAGGTTCATCTTCAGAAGTACTTGATTCAGAGGTACTTGTTTTAGATGTCTCTGATTCATTTGTGATAAATGAATCAAACTTGAAAATTTCTCTGGGATCATTGCTCTGAGGTTTCTTTTTCTATTTTTAAGATAGATTCTGGAAAGTTTTTTACTTCAGAGTATGCAACATTTTTAAAGTTTAGAGCTCTTGCTTTTGATCCTTCTGAGGTTTTTGTTCTCTTGAAATTGTTCAGAGATGGACAGTCAGAGCTCTGGACCTTTCCCATACAGAAAGTGGAAGAAAGAGAAGTTTTCTTCAATCCAGTGAATGAATCCAATTCATTGAATCTCAACCCTTGAGTATCCATTTGAAAGTTTATCTTTATATGCACATCTTGAGTATCAAGATAGCTTTTGATTTGAAGTTCTTATCTTTTCAGAGATTGATGTACGATTTCTCTTTCTTTTTGAAAAAAGTTGGTTTAGGCAACAGAATTGAGCCTTTCATACTCAGATCTTTTTACTTCTTCTTCTTTAACTTTTAAAACTTTCTCAAGTTCATTGAATTTTTTTGAAAAATATTTTTCTTTTTGTTTCAGGGCTTTTTCAAGTTCAGATTTCTCAACAAAAATGTCTCTTTTTTCTGACTCAAGAAGATTTTTTTCCCTTTTGTAAAAACTAAGATCTTTTGTCATTTGCTTTCTTTTTTCTTTTTCCTCAACAAGTTTTTGCTTTAAGATCTGAAATTCATCTGTTAGCTTAATAACATCGAATTCAAGTTCACTTTCAGAGGTGGAAGGAGAGTTTACCTTTTCAGAGCAGTCCTCTGATGATCCATCAGTCTGATCATCTGCAAAAGCCATACCACAGAGATTGGTAGGTTCTTCCTCTCCATCACTTGTAGAGTCTGACAACCAGTCTTCCATTTCAGCAACAAGTACTCTTTCTTTGACATTATACTTGTATTTGTTCTTGTAATAGTCTTGATCTTTGATAAGCATGCCTCTGCAATTTGCAGAGAAATGGCCTGGCTTTCCACATCTAAAACATCTCCCATCATTTTGATTTGGTGGAAGAGCAGCAACTGATTCTGTCTTATGAGCTTGTGATTGTGGCTGGAAGTACATCTGAGGTTGAGGATACCTTGGTTGAAATGGTTGAGTTCTTGATTGTTGAGTAGTTCATGATTGGTGAAATGAATACCCTTTTGATCACTATGCAGAGTAGATCTGGGCTCTTGTTGATAATCAACTTTCTGAAATCTTCTTTCTGGATTTCCTCTTCTTTCTTCATCATCTCTTCTTCCTTCAAAAACTTTCTTTCCAAATTTCTTGTTAAATTGATGAGTGATTAAAGCAAGAGATTTGGCAAAAGCATTGATGTCATCATCTGAGTCTGAATCTGAGTGTTCAACTTCTTCAGTCATCAGATGCTTCTTGGATTTTCTTTTAGATTCCTTTTTCCAAAAGTTATTTTTTTATGTATTTCTGCTTTCTTGTGATACACCTTTTTGTTTCGAAATGAGTGCAAGTGATCCACCTAAAGAGGTTTTTGATTTTTGTTTAACAACTTCTTTTTCCTGTGCTACCAGGGTGCCATAAATGTCAGTCAATGACCATGATTCAAGATTTTGATTGGCTTGTATTGACATGGACAGTTGTGACCATTCTTCATTTAGACTTTTAAGGAAAAGAACATTGTTTTCTTCTTTTGTCCTCTTGACCCCAATTTTTTTGCATTTATTGATGAGAATGTTGAACCTTGAGTATGTTTGGTGTAAGGTTTCTTCAGGTAGTGCATGAAAATCATGATATTCATTCATGCAAAGATTTCTCCTGTTTTTCTGAGTTTGTAGGCCACCTTCAAGTTGATATAACAACTGATCCCATATCTCTTTTGCAGTTATACAAGAATCAAGTTCTTGGAAGATATCATTGGGAATGGCCATAATGAGTAATCTAACAACTTTTGAGTCATTTCCATCATTTTAGTTTCTTCTTTAGTGAAGTTTGATGTTTTCTTTTCATGGTATGCAGGTATTTCAGCAGTATATGCTGTTGCTGGAACTTTGGGTACCAACACCATTGGTTGGTGAGGTCCATCGTTCACCTTCCAAGAAATTTACCATCCTTATCTTCCATTGAGGATATTCATCACTTAGAAGTGTAGGAGGTATGGTTAATGATCCAGCTGTATAAATGGCACTTATACTAGGGTTTGCCATTTTGTGAAGAAAAGATGAAGATTTGAAGAACTGATGCTTTTCTATGAAGATCTTTTATCAAAGGATGTAACTATGATTTACATTCAAATCTGGAGCATATGAAGTTCTTTTTAATAAACCAAGGTTTATATGAACATGGATAGATTTCAAAAGCTTGAATCAGTAAGATATAAATCTATTCGAGTATGCAAATATGATCTTTCTTTGTTTAGAAAACAAAGGAGGTTCTGATACCAATTGTTGGATCCCAGATTTAATCTTACAAAACTGATATAAACAACAAGAATAATAACAGCGGAAGCATTATAGTTTAATATCAAAAGCAGATTCAAATATCACAGTTCATATATCACAGATCATAAAATAAATATGTAGAAATAACAAGATCTTCTTTGAAATATATTTAATTGATTCTTCAGATACAAGATATCAAAAGGCACACCTTTGTCAATGGAGTGATAGTCCTATTTATAGGACCATAAAGTGAACAGTGTGCTATTCTGACAAATAGAAGCATGCTTGAACAGTGACCTACTTTAGAAAGTAAATCTTATCACTAATGATGTGTCATCTGTTATTATGATACATGTAGAAATATGATCAGCGCCATCTTCAGAGAGAATTTCTTCAGAGATTTGAGGAGGTCTTCAGAGCCTCTGATGAAGCCATCTCTGATGTCTTCTGCTGAAAGTCCCATCTCTGGAATGTACTTTAGAGACTGGTTCGTCCTCTGAAGTCTGTCTCTAGAAGTCCTCTGAAATAGGACTTAGATATTTTCAATACTTTTACAATCTGGAATTGGGGCTAACAAAAATGTCTTCAATGAAAATTTCTGTAAAATCTGCTTGCTTTTGGAATTCTTTGAACTTTCATTTTCAACTTTCAACAATCTTTCTCAAACCAACAATTCTTGAACACTTTTAATAACTTTCTTGATCTTCTCCCCATCTATAACATTTCTTACACAAACATTTCTTGAAATTCTTCTCCCATATACGATACAAACTTTTCTTTCCAGACATTTCTTGAACATAACTTCTCCCCCTTTTTGATGATTAGAGCACTGAAAGCATCAAAACTTTCACAAGAAATGTCTCTGAAATCTTTTCTGACCATTGATATTT
Organism: Arctium minus; assembly: GCA_954870635.1. NCBI lineage: Eukaryota > Viridiplantae > Streptophyta > Magnoliopsida > Asterales > Asteraceae > Arctium > Arctium minus. Next base: position 59,110,546 of record OX941088.1, on the reverse strand, counting down.
AACAAGAGCCTCGGATTATCTGCCGATGGAAAATATATTCATCCGAATCTTTTCAAATTCAGAAAAATTATGAATGTAACACCTAAATCTACAAATGAATCAGTTACGATGCCTTTAAGTAACACAAAGTTACTGTGTGTAACGAATACACATTGGAAAAGATCTTTTGTGATGTTCACTCCCCCAGGTCTTCCATTCAATCATCGAAACACCACAAAGATATTTCTATGAACGTTATGACAGGAAAAACAAATTTCCTTGTGTGTTTGTGCCAGTGTTAGAAAGAATTAAGCACATGATGATTGCTTTTTATATAGGATCAAAATTGTGTAAACCATTGAGACAACAACAGTTAAACATAGACTCGATTGTGCATGATCGAAGTGCGAAGGTGGGGCAGACTTCCTTCTTTTTCAATATCCAGATTTTCCAAATGAAAACCAGATAGATTATGTGTTGCGTCCCCTTGAAATATGAAACATTTTCTTTTTGAGATGAAAATGAGTAGCTGGTGGGGTTTTTATCAAGAGTTGGCATGGGGTAGTTGCCTGTTTCAATAATGTTCACTAAAAATTGTGAAACACTAGTAATGTGGTTGCCCGGCTCAGAAAAATTTGGTGCAGAGTTTGATATTCTTTTACTCTGATCTCACATCCTCTTTCTTTTAAACATTAAGCTCACATCTAACCAAACTCTCTTGTTCATTTTACCTCATCGCTCAACCCGCACTCAGATATAGACTCCTCACACATTCGATCACTTAAGGATTAACTTCTTGGGTAGGAAACACTGGTTAACGTGAGTCCATAGAAGTTTCAGTTAAGCTCACACAATGAACCCATGTTTGTTCTAAAAGAACATGTTTTTTTTTGTACGGAAAAGAACATGTTGTTTAACTGGTTTAACTTTATCAGTTAAAGCACAAATACTAGTCAGATGTTTGTACGCTCAATTAGATAATCATGTATATTTGAGCATTTTAAACATTGAAGGTATTTCTAAAAAGTATATTGAATGAATGAACATGAATACAAGAAACTTGTTTGAAAATCTGACATTGTATGAAAAATGAACAGATTTGATCATTCAGATTTGATATTTTTCAATTAAGGCTTAGGTCAGTAAAAATAGGATATTTTCTATACGAACCAAAATATATACATTCTTGAAAAACGTTTCAAAATGAAATCAATGCTCAAAATTCTTTGAAGTTCAATCGGGGTGTCTTACCGTCGAAAAATTGTTTCAATTTAGAGACATGGTAAGAACATTTTCAACAAAAATTAAACCGGTGTGTGTGAATACTTGAAAGTATATGGAAAAGATAATACACAAGTATTTATCTTTGGAAACACATGGTTTATAAACATTTAAGTACAATTAATCATGAAAATATTTAAAATCACACTTCTATATCGATGAAATCGTTTAAGAATCAGAAGTGGTTTGAACATTTAAGAACATATTTTCATATCTGAAAGTTGTCCATCTTTCAGACACGTTTGAGATTAGGATTAGAAATATACCTTTTTGCTCATTCTTAAATCTCATGAAGTCAAGCTTTAAGTCATATAAAATATGATCATTTAAGCTTTCTCTCAATTCTACAAAAAGATCACAAAGTCTTGTCATAGTGCAAAGCTTTATACACAAAATTTATTGAAAAATAAAATGACATAAAGCAGTAAAACATTAAATGTACGAGTTCTGATAAGAAGTAATCAGAAGTCACATTCAATACTCCTTACTTTCACTGTTACTCCCCCTGTATTTATGTATCAGAAAAATTTATCAGTGAAAAACATGTAAACTCTATAAACTCCCCCTCAAATGAATGTAGATCATCTTTTCATCATCTCTCACTCCCCCTGAAATCACGAATACCTTTCAGTGCAGACATCTTTTCAGATTAAAAATAAAGAAATGAAGAAAAATAACAATAACGAAAACTTTAGTAGGTAATCATAGATTATCTCTTAAGATTTAGCATACCAAGTTTCGAGACAAGAAAATTAAATCTCTTTTCGTCGAGAGGCTTGGTAAATAAATCTGCAAGATGATAATCAGTGTTTACAAAATAATGTTCTATTGTACCTTTTTCGACATTGTCTTTGATAAAATGATATTGTATGTCTATGTGTTTGGTCTTTGTATGTTGTACAGGATTCGCTGATATTGCAATAGCGCTCTTAGAATCACAGTATATCGGGATCTTTTCAAATTTAAAGCCATAGTCTCGTAGTTGTGTTCTCATCCACAAAACTTGAGAGTAGCAGCTTGCGGCAGCAACATACTCTGCTTCAGCCGTTGATGTGGAAACACACAGTTGTTTATTTGATGGCCAACTTAAGAGTTTATCGCCTAGGAATTGTATGTGGCCCGATGTACTTTTCCTGTCTAACATACATCCTGCATGATTTACATCTGAGTAAGCTATATGTTCAAAACTAGTATCCTTAGGATACCACAGACCAAGATCTGCAGTGCCCTTCAGATATATAAATATGCGCTTAACTGCAGACATATGGGATTCTTTGGGATTAGCCTGATATCTCGCACATAAACATGTAGAAAACATAATATCTGGCCTAATTGAAGTTAAATACATCAAAGAAACAATCATTCCTCTATAGGTTCTAACATCGACAGCTTTTCCCGAAGGATCCATGCCGATCTTAGTTCTTGGTGCCATCGGGGTTCCAATTATTGTACACTTTTTCATTTTAAATTTTCTAAGAATATCAAAAATGTACTTGGATTTATTTATAAAAATCCCCGTTGAAAATTGTTTGACTTGTAATCTGAGAAAGAAGTTCATCTCTCCCATCATACTCATCTGAAATCTTGACACCATGAGATTTGAAAAATTCTTAGAGTATTTAGGATTAGTTGAGCCAAATATGATGTCATCCACATATATTTGAATAAGAATGATATCGGTTTTCCTTTTTAATAAACAAAGTAGTATCGATTTTACCTTTTGTGAATCCCGACTTGACCAAAAACTTTGATAAAACTTCGTACTAGGCTCGAGGCGCTTGTTTCAGACCATAAAGTGCTTTGTCGAGAATGTAGACATGATTCGGTTTCTCTTGATTGACAAAGTATTCAGGTTGTTATACGTAGAATTCCTCCTTTAGAATGCCATTGAGAAAAGCAGCCTTCACGTCCATCTGGTAGACGGTGAAGTTTTTATGAGCAGCATACGCAAGAAACATTCTAATCGCTTCAATGCGTGCCACTGGAGCGTAAGTCTCGTCATAATCAATTCCTTCCTCTTGCCTGTAGCCTTCTGTGACAAGTCGTGCTTTGTTTCTGATCACGATACCATCTTCGTCCTTTTTTGTTAGAGCACATAATTGTTGGATTCAAGATCATAAAGATTGAAGACAAAAGATCAAGAAGTCAAAGCTGAGGAAAGTCAAAGTCTTTTGTTAATAAAGTCAAAGTCAATGTAATTGTGTATTGTTTCTTTTGTATTTGTTAAGGGTATAAATACCTTGTGTTCTTGTTTTTGTAATTAGAGATGTACACGAATCAGAGAGAGAGCAGATTAGAGAAGAGCTAATTGAATATGTTTCTAGTGAGAGAGTTTGGAGAGAGAAAGTTGTGAAATTGTAATCTTTGTTGTTTGAATCAATGACATATAATTTAGAATCTCATCTTGATTGTTTGTGATCATTTAGAACTTGAAATCAGGGAATAACAATTTGTATCAGAGCAGATCCAAAAGTGAAATCAGATCAAGAATTAGAAAAAGTTTGGTTCGACACTGTGTTATTCAAAATCATATTCGTTTTTAAGTTTTAGTGTGAATTTTGAATTGTAATTGGTTTATTAGTGATCGATGAATGCAATAGATTGAGTTTGTATAGATAATTTCACGAAATGCACTGTAATTTTCACGAATTTTTGGATTTTATTGAGTTTTATGTCACGAGTTTTTAGAGCACTGTTACATAGATCAATCTTGTACTTTTGTTGTTTTGGTTTGTAATCTTTGCATTGTAATCGGTTCGAATCATGATTTATAGGAAATCTGCAAAGTTTCAGATTATTTGTTGGAGATTTGAATCAAATTTGAAGTGAAAATCAAGTTTTTGTTCGAAAAACTTCAAGAACGCGCAAGATCTTCAAAACGCGCAAGTTCATCGGACAAACGCGCAAGACTCATCTGGAAGAATTCGCAAGTCGAAGGGTTGTTTTTGGTTTCAAACGCGCAAGGCGTTATTTATGAGTTCTAGAAACTCGCTGCTCGAAGTCTGCGAGTTTTGAAAGTTGGGAATATATTCTAAGGACCAGAACACGCACGTAGTGGTTAGCGAGTTCTACAAACGCGCTAATCGAAGGGTGGTAGTTTGAGCAGAAACAGTGATCTGCGAGTTCGTTCATCTGCGAGTTTGGTTGATCTGCGAGTTTTATCAAAACGCGCTAGTAGTGACTAGCGAGTTTCTCAAACGCGCACGCCTCTATCTGTGAGTTCATCAGAGAATAGTATCTTGCGAGTTTCAGCGACTAGAGAGTTTTTCAAAACACGCAAGTCTTTGCATGCGAGTTTTTCCGTGCTAAGTCTGCGGAGGGGGACATAATTCTTTTTGTGATCAAAATCTCTGATTTTTTTTAAGTTTTTCTGTATTTTTGAGATTTCATTTGGATTAACGATCATTTTTGTCAAGTTCTTTTTGAAAACAGATATTCAAGATGGGATATTCTTCTGATGATGATGAAAAGAAGATTGAAAAGCTCGAATTAGAGAATAAAAATCTTGCTTCCTCAGTTGACTACTACTCAAAGAGATCAAAGAGATACAATGATGAAAGGAAGATACTGAGAGAAGAAGTTAGTGCTTTAAAGACTATTAATGAAGATCTTCTGAAACAGACTTCTGGGCTTAATGAACAAAAGGTCTTGTTTTTGGAAGCTGAAAAACACTGAGTTAAAGAATAAGATCTCAGAATTAGAAGATCACATTGTCAAGTTTCAGCAAACAGGGTGTGCTAATGAAAAGAAGATCTTTGAATTAGAATTGCAAATTGTTGAAGAAAGATCAGTTTTTGATAAAGAAAAGAAAGAGTTTGCTAAGAAATTCTCCGAATTTTCCAGAAAATGTGCTGATGAAAAGAAGACAGTTGAGCTGAAATGTTTAAAGCTTTCTCAATAGATTTCTGAGTTTGAGAAAGTAATTATTCTGGAAAGAGAAAAGTTTGCAAAGGATAAAAGAATGCTGGATTCTTTAAAGAGATATCTGATGGACAAAAGAATGCTGAAAAAGACTTTGAAGAAGAAAGAATTATATTTGAGAAAGAGATAAAGAAGCTGACTGAGAAGATATCTAAGCTATCTACAACTGGATTGAAAGATCAGAAAGCGAACTTTGAATTCAAGAAAGAGATTGACTTGCACATCAAAGAAAAGAACATTCTATCTTCAAAGATTAAAGAGCTTGAAAAGATTGTTTCAAAGGTGGTGGTGACTGAGCAAACGCCTCCAGAGTCACAAATCCACACACCTAGAAATAATTCAACTGACTTCAAAAAGACAGCCTCAAGCTCACATCTGAAAACTGTTTCTTCAAGAAGGTTAGTCAATTCATTTGATCAGATTCGTACAACTAACATTTTCTATGATCGGAAAATAGATGGTTCAGGTACACACAGGAGAAGAAGGAGATATGAAAAAGAGAAGCTGGTTTGGAATGTAAAACCAGTTGAAGATGATAAGAATAATGATAAGAAGGAAGAAAAGAAAGGAAAGAAGGAAGAGAAGACAGGTAACAAATCATTTGTATCTGCCTCAAATGCAAAGAAGAACAAAGTGCTGAAAGGTAAATCTGATCTTGCTTATTCGAGAGATCAATTGATCAGGTTATCTAAAAAGAGGTATTGTTCTTATTGTCGTACTTATGATTTTGTTCATAAAACGAGTGATCATTACTGGTATGGTTCTTATTCAGTTACTCCCATTCGAACTGCAACTAACACACATGGACCCAAATACCAGTGGGTACCAAAGCCGAAAAGTGAATATGTGTTGCAGGCACCAACAGTCAAGGGGGAGTAAGAGAACCAAGGCTTCTAAGTACATCAACTTAGAACCCGTACTTCAACGAAGTTTGACTTCTAAACACAGTTGATCCAAACTCTCTCAGTGATTTGATAACGACCCTCTTTTATACTTAGTGAAAATTACGTTATTATATGTATTAGTGTTTCATCATCAGCGATCAGACTGAGTCTGTTCAGTTATCGCTGATGACCTTTCTGTAAACATTAATATGTATGTGTTTCACTTTCAGCGATCAAACTGAGTCTGTTCAGTCATCACTGATCGTTTCCTATGTAACACAGTTAACGTAATCCCTGAAGACAAGTCTCGCGTCAACATAGTTCATAGCTGAATTGAAGACGAAGCCACTGAACAATAGATAAGTCTACTAGTGACCTGATGCGGATATCAGCGAAGATCAGACATCTACTTACGCGAAGAAGCCTGAGGAAAAGCTTCAGCGATAGCTGAACTTCTTTCTCTGGAAGAAGAGATACTCAGCGATCAACGATCACAAAGCTTATGCCTCAAGTTTTCTTTTGTCTTACCTTGCACAACCAGTACAATGTGTCAGAACGGACACGCCTCTGCCACAAATCGTACACCAACTCTGTCAACTACACTGTTCATAAAGCGGCCAAAAGCATGTCTCCAAAAGTGAGACTACCAAAGCCAATCTATGAATGCCACGTGTAAAGTACCCTGCCATGCATTTAATGCATAGGGTATAAATAGGAAGCTCACTCCTTCATCTGAAGGTGTGCTCAATCCTTGAACTCCAAAATAGAAACCCTTGTTTTCTATCTCTCTAAAAATCTTAGTGTTTCTTAAGTTTGTTTAGATTGAGTCTGTCTTAATCTTATTCCGCAACAAACTTGTAAATTGTATTTTGATTTATCAATAAACAATTTATTAAACTTTAATTTCTGTGTTTGTATTCAACCCCCCCCCCCCTTCTACAAACTTGTTAAGCACCTTCGGGACCAACAAGTGGTATCAGAGCAGTTTGTTTAAACTAATAAACAAGATCATGCTGTATACTCTTCCTTGCTATTCTAAAATGGCACTAAACACAAACACAAACTACTATGATAATGGTTCACTTTCTAAACCTCCTCGATTTAGAAGAGATAACTTTTCTCTATGGAAAAATCGAATGATGCTATTTCTTGAAGGTGCGGATCCTACTATACCTGAATATATAAAAAACGGACCCTATGAACCTGTTAGAATTATAGCTGCGGTTCCCGCTACTGCCACCACTGAAGCTGTCCCTGAACGATATGTAGTTAAGGAAATAAGACAGTGGAGTGATGAAGATAAAAAGAAGGTAGGCATAGATGCAAGAGCAAAGACCATTATATCAATGGCTCTGCCTGATGAAGTTTTCCATTCCATCATGCATCTAAAAACTTCTAAAGAAATGTGGGAAACCATATGTGTTCAATATGAGGGCACCACTGAAATCCAAGAGACCCGAAAGATTAACTTGGTAAGACAGTATGAAAGTTTTATCGCTGGTAAGAATGAATCTCTTTCTGACATTCATCAGCGGTTTAACTGCCTAATCATTGACCTAAGAACTGTTGGAAGGACCTATTCTAATTCTGAGGTCCTAACAAAATTCTTGGAAAGTCTTCCTGAAAGCTGGGACAGTTATTCAATATGTCTTAAGCTGACAAAAGACTTACATACTCTCTCTCTTAGCACTCTGTATGGAATATTGCTCAACTATGAGCAATCTAATCTCCTGAAGAAGAATCTTGTAAAAGATTCTAAAGACTCCAAAAGCACTGCTGTTGCTTTAGTCTCATCAGAGATAATTCCATCCCAGCGATCTACTCTCACCATCACTGAGTTAGATTCTGAATCTGAGGATTTATCAGACCCTGATCTTTCAGAGTTTAATGAGTCCTTAGCACTCTTGACAAACTCTTTTAAGAGATTTGCAAGAAAGAGTAACTTCCGAAGAAGTAAACCTCTCTCTCTTACTGAAAAGCCAAAATCAACTCCGGTTGATAAGGCTACAGCCACTTGCTATAACTGCGAAAAAATTGGACATTTTGCTAGTGAGTGCAGGTCTAAAAAGGTCTTCAAACCTTCTACCTCAAGAAGATCCAGTGATGACAAATATCATAAGCTGAAGAACAAATATCAAAAGCTGAAAAGCTATCAGCAAAAAGGTAAAGGTCTCATCGCTGAAGAACATGACTGGGCTGAATCAGAAGAATCATCTTCTGATGAAGAAGAAGTCGCTAATCTTTGCCTCATGGCTGAGATTAAAGAAGAAGTAGAAGAACCATCTGAACCTTCTATGAGCTACATATCATCTCAGGTATCTATCTCAACAAATCCCTCTCTGCCTGAAGCTGAGAGAAGTCGCGCTGTTGATGTGCTGACGTTTGACCTTTATAATGCTCTAAACGACAAAACTCAAGCTGAAAATAAAAATGTTTACTTAACACAAGAGCTAGAGAAATGTCATGAAAAGATCAGTGAACTAAATCTTTTAGAAGAAAAGCTAAAAGATCAAGTCATTATAAATGAAATCATCAGCATTGAACGCGAACAACCATCGCTGCTCTAAAAGCAGAAAAGGCTCATGTTGAAAAATGGTGCAAATCATCAACAAAGATCTCTGAGATAATAAATGCTCAAACTCCTGAAAGTGATAAAACTGGTCTTGGTTTTTGGACACCACAGGATGATCCTAAAGAAGAAAGTTCCTCGCTTAAGTTTGGAACTTTTGTCACATCTTTCTTTGACACTTCTTATAATCAATTCTATCCCTGTTCTTCTTCTAATCCCATCCTTGAGGAGATATCTGCAAAATCTAAGCCTGCAGATAAAGGAAAGACTATTCTCCCTCAGAAGGCTTCCAAGAAAACCAAACTGAAAGTCCCCTCCAAACCTTCAGTGGATAAACCTTCTAGCTCAGTGACAGAAATCTTTGATATCTGTCCTCCAAAGCTGAAGGTTGATCTAAAGCTCGTGAAATCTGAAGAAATAAAAATTCCTCCCAGATCTCGTGCTAAAGGCATTCTTGGAGCTGGACCTGCTCATCTTAAGTTTTCAAAACCTTTTGGTTATAAAACCACCATAAGATATAGAAAATGTTATCACTGTGGATTCACTGACCATATTGCGAGCAAGTGTCCAAATACCACCGAAGCTGATAAAACAGCCAAAGTGAAGAAAAATGCCTCTAAGGCAAATAAAGTCACCAAAGTGAAAAATACCACTAAGGTTAAGAAATTAACCAAAGTGAAGATTACCACTGAAGCTGAATCTTCATCAGCGGTGAAGACTGCTGAATCTTCCTTATCCACTAACTCTGAAGGACCCATTGAAAAGTGGGTACCAAACAAAGCTTAATCTTCCTTATGTATGCAGGGATCAAAGGGCATCTGGTATCTCGATAGCGGATGTTCTCGTCATATGACTGGACAAAGAGACCTGCTCACTGAATACAAGGAAGAGAAAGGTCCCTCTGTGACCTTTGGTGGAAATGGAAAAGGATTTACCCGTGGGTTTGGTGTCCTCAGCAATGGGACAACTACCTTTCGAAGAGTCGCTTATGTAGATGGACTGAAGCACAATCTTCTAAGCATCAGTCAGCTATGTGACAAAGACTACGAAGTTCGCTTTTCTAAGAAAGCATGTTCAGTGGTAGATGAAAAAGGAAAACTTGCTCTCAGTGGTTATAGAAGAGAAAATGTCTATGTAATAGATATGGACTCTACTATCACTGATAACTTATGTTTTCTCTCTAAGGCCTCTTCTGATGTCAACTGGCTATGGCATAAAAGGCTCTCTCATCTAAACTTCAAAACCCTGAATTCTCTCTCATCTAAGGAACTGGTTTCTGGTCTTCCTCAGCACTCATATGCTAAAGAATCTCTCTGCTCAGCATGTGAAAAAGGAAAACAAACAAAAGCTAGTTTCAAGTCGAAACAAGTTTCCTCAGTAACAAGTCCTCTTCAGCTCTTGCATATGGATCTATTTGGCCCTGTCAATATCCAATCAATAGCTGGAAAGAAATATACGCTTGTCATTGTAGATGAATATTCTCGCTACACCTGGGTTATTTTTCTTCGTTGTAAGAATGATACTCCAAAAGAACTAATATCTTTTGTCAAAAAGATGGAAGTGCTGAATAATCTTACTGTTCGATCAATAAGGAGTGATCATGGAACTGAATTCAAAAATAGTTCCCTGAACAATTTCTTTGAGAACAAAGGAATCTCTCACAACTTCTCCTCAGTAAGAACACCTCAGCAAAATGGAGTCGCTGAAAGAATAAACAGAACGATCATAGAAGCTGCTAGATCAATGCTCAGCGATTCTCACCTCCCTACTCAATTTTGGGCAGAAGCTGTAAACACTGCATGTTTTACTCAAAACAGATCGCTGATAATAAAGCGATTTGGGAAGACAGCTTATGAACTCTTTCTTGGAAGGAAGCCTTTTATCAGCTTTCTTCATATCTTTGGTTGTCAGTGCTTTATCTTAAACAACAAAGATCAACTTGGAAAGTTCGACCCAAAAGCCGATGATGGAATATTTTTAGGATATTCCTCCATCTCCAAAGCCTACAGAGTTTTCAACAAAAGAAGACAAACCGTAGAAGAAACCATTCACGTCACGTTTGATGAAACGCGCTCAGCGAACTCTAAACCAATCGCTGACAATGAAGAACTGAATACTTGGATGATCTCTCACTATAGAGGAACTGAACCTTTCTTCTCAAACCAACAGCACACTGAAACTCCAGCTGCTGATGAAGAACCAAGTATCATACCTCCCACCGCTGAATCCAACTCATGGATTTCAGCTGAACCTCTAAATACACTTCTACCATCAAATCCATCTACGTCTGAAAACGCTTCTGAAAGCATTGGTGTATCTAATGTTCAACAATTACTAGCTGATGAACCTCAAGCATCTTCATCAGCGACTGCTCCTATTGTTGATCCTATCGCTGAAATAATCAATCTTGCTCCTGCTCAGCGATGGACCAGAGATCACCCCATAGATCAAATTCTTGGTAATCCAGATGCAGGTATTCAGACACGACGAAGCTCAGGTAATATCTGTCTCTTTGTAAACTTTCTCTCCTTAATAGAACCAAAGAAGACTGATGATGCCCTCAGAGATCCAAACTGGGTCAGCGCTATGCAAGAAGAGCTAACTGAATTCTCTCGAAACCAAGTTTGGAATCTCGTTCCTAGACCATCTGATAAAACTGTAATAGGCACCAAATGGGTGTTTAGAAACAAGTTAGATGAACATGGAACTGTAACCCGCAACAAGGCTCGACTTGTTGCTCAGGGATACAGACAAGAGGAAGGCATAGACTATGATGAAACCTTTGCCCCTGTGGCCAGGCTCGAAGCAATTCGACTATTCTTAGCTTATGCAGTCTATAAAGACTTCATCGTTTATCAAATGGACGTAAAATCAGCTTTTCTGAATGGAAAGCTGAATGAAGAAGTTTATGTAGAACAACCACCAGGGTTCTATGACCCTAAGCATCCAAATTATGTTTATAAATTGGATAAGGCTCTCTATGGTCTAAAACAAGCCCCTCGTGCTTGGTATGACACTCTCTCATCTTTTCTTATCTCTGAAAATTTTGAACGTGGCAAGATTGATAACACGTTATTTTTCAGGAAGATAAAAGGTCATATAATTTTTGTACAAATATATGTCGATGACATAATATTTGGTTCTACTAACCCATCTCTTTGTACTCGCTTTGCTGAAAGAATGAAGAAAGAATATAAAATGAGTATGATGGGTGAGCTGACATATTTTCTTGGTCTTCAGATTAAACAATCTGACAAAGGTACTTTTATCTGCCAAGGTAAGTATGTTAAAGATATGCTAAAGAAGTTTGAACTCACACAAACTTCAGCGATGAAAACTCCTATGGCACCACCGCTGATACTTAACAAGGATCCATCTGGAAAACCTGTTAATGTCACTGCCTATAGAGGAATGATAGGCTCATTGCTGTATCTTACAGCAAGCCGACCTGACATCATGTACTCTACTTGTTTATGTGAACGCTATCTATCTGAACCCAAGGAATCCCATCTGATCGCTGTAAAGCGAATTTTCAGATATCTGAAAGGAACTCCTAACCTCGGTCTTTGGTATCCCAAAGACTCAGGGTTCGATCTAACTGGTTATTCTGATAGTGATTTTGCAGGCTGTAAACTTGACAGAAAAAGTACCACTGGTGGATGTCAACTCTTGGGAGGAAAGTTGGTAAGCTGGACAAGCAAGAAGCAAAATTCTGTGTCCACTTCCACAGCTGAAGCTGAATACGTAGCCGCTGGAACCTGTTGTTCACAAATCTTATGGATGAGAAATCAACTATTAGATTATGACCTTCAGCTGTCAAAGATTCCTATCTATTGTGACAGCACTAGTGCTATTGCTATAGCAAACAATCCAGTGCTACATTCAAAGACAAAACACATAGAGATCAGATATCACTTTATCAGAGATCATGTGATGAATGGTGATATTGAACTTCACTTTATCCCTACTGACTTTCAACTTGCTGATATATTCACCAAACCTCTTGATGAGACAAGGTTCAACTTTCTCATCAGTGAGCTTGGAATGCTGAACCTCGAAGAATAATTCTTCAGCGTTCATGTATTATGTTAGTAATCAAAAGTTCCCCTCTCATCATTCTCTCTGATAAACATTCTGACTCTCAGGTATGTTTTCTCCTTTCTCTCAATTTTTTTTAAAAAACTTTAATCACTGAATTTTCTTCAAATGATTAAAAGCTTTTTGAAAAAAATACATTAATCACTGATATTTCTAGTCAGTGATCCTTTAAAAGGAAAAACTATATCTTTTCTAAAAGGGATACTTTTAAAAAGAAAAATCTATCGCTGACTTTTCTTCAGTGATCATTTCAACGGACAAATGTACAGTCTCTCTCCTCTATGACGTCATTTGAACCGACAATCCACGACATGCCTTTTCTGACACGTTCGTCCGTTGCCCTTCTATCCAATCAACTTCGTGGAACGTGTCAATGTCATGATGATTTTTTTTCTTTCTTTTCCCGCTTCATTCTCTCTCTTCTCTCTCTTCTATCTCATCGTATAAAAGGTATTCTTCTCTCCTTTATACGGTTTACGCTTTCAAAACTTTCAAAGCAAGAAGCATTCTCTCAAGAACACTCAAGCAAGTAAACCCAGAATATTGAATCTGCAACTCTTTTTCTTCAAGATACACAGGTTTATTTCATGTTTATATGCTTTGTTCGTACGTTTTTATTCTTTTTAAAATCCTACTCGATTTCTATGGATTTTATTAAACGTTCTTTTTTTTGTAAAAACTAAAGATCATTCTTTCTGATTTTATGTTTTTAAATAAAAACCTTTTGGTTTTAAAGTGTTCTTCATTCTTTCTACCCAGAACACTATTTTTCTCCTAAAACTAACTTGATAGTTTTCCAGTTTCCCTTCTTTCATGGAAACTGGTAATCATATTATTTTAAATCTAAATCATTTCTTCTATTATGCCTCTTTCCATAACAGAAATGACACAGTCTTCAATCGTTGCTTCCAAGCATGTACGATTCGCTCTCACTGAAGTTGAGATTACTAAATGTAATCATTTGGCCAGACTCGACTTCAAAGCTGACAAATACCCACATCTGGTGGAAGCTGCTGAATTCCTCAAGCAGTCATGCATAGCTTACGCGATCACTGTGGATCCTAAGCCCTCCAAGACTCTACTTCAGCAGTTCTGGTTCACTGCTGATGCAACTGAACTTACCAACAGGAAAGGCGAACGAGTCCCTGCTATCTCGTTCAGCACGGAATTAGGGCCAGGGAGCATGACCGCTCTTAGCCTCAGGAAATCTTTAAGATTCCCTGACAAACCAAAGAGTGGGTTCGACGCACTCCCCACTGATGATGAGCTGATATCCTTCCTGGACGCAATGGGCTATTGTTGGGAAAACAAACCAATATCTTCTATTCCCAACAAGAAGCTCACCAAGATCCTAAAAGCTCAGATGCCATCACAACTGAACTTTATCTTCTCGCACATAATTCAGTGCATGAGTGGGAAGAGTGGTTCGCTGGATCAAGCCAGCAAAACACAACTGCAGATGGCCTACTCCGTTATCGTTGGTCAAAACTTTGACTACGCCACAGCCATCTTTGAAGATCTGAGGTCGAGATTAGAGAAGCCTGAACGAGATCCCAAGATCTCATACGTACGTTTCATATGTACGTATATCAAGTTCCTCTATCCCAACACCTATCCCACCAAAGATGATGGCACCTTTGCCAGGGTAGGTCAACGATCACTGGAGGTCAAGCCACTCGCCGACGAGGTAAGTATCTCTCTCCTTCGCTCTCGTCTCTCTCTCCATTCTTCTTCATCTTCAGCGACCACGCAGACGGTTCTTTCGTCTGCTATCCCTGTCGCTACCACTACTTCTAAACGACCATCAGCTAGTCCGATTGGTCCTTCCAAAAAGGCCAAAAAGACTAAGGAAAGTACACCCTCTAGTACTATACCTGAGGGAGCTTCTCAACAAGCTACCTTAGATGCATTTGTGGGTCTTTCCTCCACAACTTCAGCAGTCACTCATACTGCCGTGTCAGCAATCTCACTTGCTGTCACATCATCAGTAACCCCACCTACTATCTCATTCCCTGAGATTAACCCCATCCCTACTTCTATCCCCAAAACTCTTCCCTTCTCTCCTCACTTGGTCTCTGAACCCGCCACCTCTTCTTTCCCTATACGACCTGAGCATCAAACTTTTGAGGAATCTATGCAGTTCTACAAAATGTTTGATACGTCAGGTACACCTATAATCCTAAACACTTCTCTCCCCCCCTCTCCAAATAAGCCCATATCTGAACTAACATTATTTTCAGGTCCTAGCTTGGCGTCTGTTGACACGCATGTCAACAGTCTAGGAGAGAAGGTGGACGCACTCACCAACACCATCAATGAAACCACCAGCGCCGTAAATCAGGCTGGTGAGGAGCTGAAGAAGTTGACCGCCACTTGCTCATCTAAAGCTGAGAACTCTCAACTTTCAGCTGTTGAAGAACAAGTCGTCCAACTCAGAGAGTCCTCTCAACTCTTTCAAGGGCGATTTGAGTCTCTTACCGCTGAGGTTCAGGGTCTCTCTTCAAAGGTTGACCTCTGCACGTCCCTTCTTCAGCAAATTCTACAGAAAGTGAATGCACCAGCTCCAGCGCTGTCTCCCTCCTTCACTGAAGATGATCGTACCAACCTCAACATCGCTGTGGAATTCATTCATGATGCCACATGCGACATCCCTGCGGTTGAAGACCGGGTTAAGCGTCTGGAGGCTGACGTTCAAGTGCTAAAAGCTTCAACAGCTACTCCAGCAGCTGAACAATCCCCTACCGCTGATAATGACAAAGTGGGGGAGAAAACTGAAGAAACTTCTATTGCTGCTGGGGAAGCTAAGACTCCAAAGGAACCTCCCTCTCAATCTGAGGGGGAGAAGGCAAAAGAATCCTCATCAATTCACTCCATTCTCTTTGAAGAGGATGAGGAAGAAGACGATGAAGAGGAAGATGATCTAGATCTTGATGATCAAGAAAAGGATCAGCCCTCCGATGACGACGACGACGATGAAGACCAATCTATGTGGTTCTCTAAGCCGAACGTCGTATCAGGGACAACTTCGCAAGAGGTTGTCAAAACAGGGGTGAGAGGTGATACATCTTCAAGTGTTCCTTCGCAAAGCAAAGACAAGCAACCGATCGCTGAAGAATGCTTGAGGACTGGATCACAATCTGAGGGGGAGCATCCTTCTCAGGTATGTCTTTCAATTGTACCACTCTTCTACTCTTTCCAAACCCCTATTCCTTTCTAGCCTTTATCTCTCTCGTTCTAAAAATACACTTATCCCTTCTTTCCTTCTTTTTCTAACCAGACAGTTCTCACCCCTGCTTAAGGGTTCTGAACTACAAATAATTCCAGCTGCTATCGCTGAAGAAATAATCCCAATCTCTATCGCTGAGATTGATGAAGGAGAAGAAGAAGATTCCTTGGTCCATCCAGGAAGGCCCTCTCGACCATCTCAATGGTCAGAGGAAGTGGTAAAGAAAAGAGTTGAAATGATCGCTCAACTAGAAAGTCAACGGCTGAAAATCCCTCTTCAAACATCCACAGAGCTCGACTTCCTCACTGAAGCTGAAAGAGAAGAATCTGCCAAAGCTGAGAAGCTGATCGCTGAATGCAAACGAGATGCCCAACTCGCTTTAAAGATTCAATCCTCTCAAGTTAAGGACAAAAAGCTGAAAAGCAAACCTGTGGAAGTTCAAGCAGCACTACTAAAAGAAATTGAAGAGGAACGCTTCAAAGAACAAGAGATCAACGATAAGTCTATCGAATGGTGCAAACAAAAGATGGATTATCGTTCTGATCTTCTTCCAATATCAGCCGTGACTATCTCTGGTCGCAAGAAGAAAGATCAACTCTCAGTGACCATGGAGATTACCAGAGAGGATGGAACCCAAAAAGCAATGTACGTATCAAAACTTGAGAGCTTCGGATTTACGGAATGGTTAGAGTTCTGGGATGCGCTGAAGAAATCCAAATCTACATACAGAGGCTACGTTGAAGGACTCCTTGAAGCCCTCATAAATAGAGTCGTTTCTGTACTAAAGCTGCCATCTCCTCTTCCTCCCAAATCTTTGAAACTCAAGAGAAAAATTGGGTCCTCCTCCTCTGAAGATGTCGCCATCATCAGGAATGAAACTTCTATCAAATTTTCAAGAGATGCACTGTTTGGTCCTCCTCCTGATCTTTCAGTTCTGGACTTATCTCTGCCTCCTGGTGGTCCTTTCCAAGCTGGTCAAGTAATCGACAATCCTTATGAAATATTCTTCAGAGATGATGATGAGGAACTCAGATTTCAAAGAATCTCTGAGATTCCTATCTGTCCTCTGAATCATCTCAAGGATCTCTTATGCTTATGGTGTGACTTCTTCCCTGCTGCTGAAAAAATTAAAGAAATTATCAGTCAAGAATCTTTGGAACGAAGACAGAAAGGAGAAGAAATACCTGAGTATATGATCAATCCTCCTAAATCTTCTTTTAATAGCTGATAGATTAGTTTTCTTCTCTGTAATCTGTTAGTTGTACCTACAGTAGTTAGTTACTCACTTGTAATGTTTTTCATATCTTGTAATTCCATCCCTGAATTAAAGAAAATAGCAGTGATGTACTTAACCCTATCAGTACTGTAAAATATCCCTCAAAATAGTAATTGGGACATGCATTCTATGAGTCCTTTTTATTCCTATATTTTGAATCAAAGTAATTTTCTTTTGTTACTTTGTCATTATCAAATAGGGGGAGATTGTTGATCCAAACTCTCTCAGTGATTTGATAACGACCCTCTTTTATACTTAGTGAAAATTACGTTATTATATGTATTAGTGTTTCATCATCAGCGATCAGACTGAGTCTGTTCAGTTATCGCTGATGACCTTTCTGTAAACATTAATATGTATGTGTTTCACTTTCAGCGATCAAACTGAGTCTGTTCAGTCATCACTGATCGTTTCCTATGTAACACAGTTAACGTAATCCCTGAAGACAAGTCTCGCGTCAACATAGTTCATAGCTGAATCGAAGACGAAGCCACTGAACAATAGATAAGTCTACTAGTGACCTGATGCGGATATCAGTGAAGATCAGACATCTACTTACGCGAAGAAGCCTGAGGAAAAGCTTCAGCGATAGCTGAACTTCTTTCTCTGGAAGAAGAGATACTCAGCGATCAACGATCACAAAGCTTATGCCTCAAGTTTTCTTTTGTCTTACCTTGCACAACCAGTACAATGTGTCAGAACGGACACGTCTCTGCCACAAATCGTACACCAACTCTGTCAACTACACTGTTCATAAAGCGGCCAAAAGCATGTCTCCAAAAGTGAGACTACCAGAGCCAATCTATGAATGCCACGTGTAAAGTACCCTGCCATGCATTTAATGCATAGGGTATAAATAGGAAGCTCACTCCTTCATCTGAAGGTGTGCTCAATCCTTGAACTCCAAAATAGAAACCCTTGTTTTCTATCTCTCTAAAAATCCCCCATTCTCTGAATTTCTTGTGCAACCATCTTAGTGTTTCTTAAGTTTGTTTAGATTGAGTCTGTCTTAATCTTATTCCGCAACAAACTTGTAAATTGTATTTTGATTTATCAATAAACAATTTATTAAACTTTAATTTCTGTGTTTGTATTCAACCCCCCCCCCTTCTACAAACTTGTTAAGCACCTTCGGGACCAACAAACACAACAGTTTAGGACTCGCTCTTCAATGATGAAAAAGAAATGCTACTCCCGGGCTGATAAGAGAGTGTACTCAGATACTCAGAAGAGGAAATCAACCTTCAAGGGGGAGTACATAAATTTTTCTGGAAATATGTATTCGGAAGATATGATGAACTACACTTCAAATGAAATTGTAGATCTCTATCATGTGCCTTTTTCACTGATAAATTTCAGATGCATATTTTCAGGGGGGGTAAGGATATGATTTTTGATTACTTCTGATCAGAACTCGTACTTTAATCGTTTTACTGCTTTTTGTCTTTTACATTTGAATAATTTTTTGTGAATAAAGTTGCTTTGACTAGACTTTGAGACTTGTGCAGAATGAGAGAAGCTATCAAGATCATATCTTTATGATTTTTCAGCTGACTTTCTGAGAATTAAGATTAAGCGAAAAGGTAAATTTCTTATCTTAATCTCAAATATATCTGAAAGAAGGACAACTTTCAGATATAGAAAACATATTCTTAAATGTTCAAACCACTTTTCGATTCTTACACAGATTTCATAAATTGGAAGTGTGATTTTAAATGTTTTCATTTTTATTTTTGAGCTTCAATGTTTAACAAACCGTGTGTTTCCAAAGATAAATACTTGTGTATTGTCTTTTCATATACTTTCAAGTATTCACACACACCGGTTTCATTTCTTGTTCAAATTGTTCTTACCATGTCTCATATTGAAACATATTTTTGATGGTAAGACACCCCGCTTGTACTTCAATAAATTTTTGAGCGTCATTTCATCTCGAAGCACTCATTTCAAGAATGTCTATATTTTTGTTTCATATAGACACATATCTATTATTCTTGACCTTAAGCTTTGATTGTTATATCATTCATTTCTGATTATTTTTCATACAATGTCAGATTTTCAAACAAGCCTTTTGCATTCATGTTCATTCATTCAGTATACTTGTTTGAAAATACATCAACGTCTAAAAATGCTCAAATCTTCATGATTATATTTTATGAGCATACATACGTCTGACATTTGTATATGAACTTTAACTGATAAAGTTAAACCATCTTGAACAACACATGCTTATTAAGGATATTATGGGTTCTTTGTGCTAGGACTTAAATGAACTTCTATGGATTCACGTTAACCAGTGTTTTCTACCCAAGAAGTTAATCCAATAGTGATCGAGTGTGAGGAGTCTAAAAGAAATGAGTGTGGGTGTGATGAGGTAAAATGTAAAAGAGAGTTTGGTTAGTAGTGAGCTTAATGATCAAAAGAAAGAGGGTGTGAGAACAGAGTAAAAGAATATTAAACTCTGCACCAACTACTTTCTAAGCCGGGCAGCCACATTACTAGCGTTTCACAACTCTTTGGTGAACGTTATTGAAACAGGCAACTAGCCCATGCCAACTCTTGACTACACCCCACAAGCTACTCATTTTCTTCTGAAAAAGAAAATGTTTCACATTTTCAAGGGGACGCAGCATATAATCTATCTGGTTTTCATTTGGAAAATCTGGATATTAAAAAAGAAGGAAGTCTGCCCCACCTTCGCACTTCAATCATGCACATTGAGTATGTCTTTACCTACTGTTGTCTCAGTGGTTTACACTATGTTGAGCCTTAAAAAGCAATTATTTGTGCTTAATTCTTTCTACACATGCACGAACACACAAAGAATTTGTTTCTTTGTCATAACATTCATAGAAATTGCCTTTGTGGTATTTCGATGATTGGATGGAAATCCTGGGGGAGTGAACATCAAAAAGCTCCTTTATATTGTGTATTTGTTACACACAGTGACTTCGTGTTACTGACATGCATTCTAACTGATTCATTTGTTGATTCAGGAGTTACATGTTCTAACTGATTCAAAGTAAAGATTTGAAGAAGATGAAAGAATTTCTGAAGGTTTGAGGAAATTTTTCTTTGAAGATTATTTGCTAAAGAAATCCGCGCTGATTCTGAAGATATTTTCTTTCCAAAGTCTGAAAGTGTTTTGTGGAAGTTTTGGGGAGATTGTTAATTGTTTGAAGACAGTTTTGGAAAGAATACCTTCAAATAAAAGGGGACATTGTACTGACAGAGCTTAAAAGAGAAGACTGAATTGCTAGATCTTTCAATAGTGATCTTGAATCCAAAGGGGGAGATTGTTAGAGCACATAATTGTTGGATTCAAGATCATAAAGATTGAAGACAAAAGATCAAGAAGTCAAAGCTGAGGAAAGTCAACTCTCACTTAAAATCAAAGTCTTTTGTTAATAAAGTCAAAGTCAAAGTCAATGTAATTGTGTATTGTTTCTTTTGTATTTGTTAAGGGTATAAATACCTTGTGTTCTTGTTTTTGTAATTAGAGATGTACACGAATCAGGGAGACAGCAGATTAGAGAAGAGCTAATTGAATATGTTTCTAGTGAGAGAGTTTAGAGAGAGAAAGTTGTGAAATTGTAATCTTTTGTTGTTTGAATCAATGACATATGATTTAGAATCTCATCTTGATTGTTTGTGATCATTTAGAACTTGAAATCAGGGAATAACAACTTTATTCTTGAATACCCATTTTGTGCCGATTATTGATTTACCTTCCGGTCTTGGCACAAGTCTCCAGACTTTTAAAGCTTCGAACGGGTTCAACTTCTCTTGCATGGCAGTCACCTAATCCGAGTTAGCTAGAGCTTCTGATATGCGAGTGGGATCTATCTTACTCAGAAACGAGTCATGCATAAACATATTCAAAGTAGCAGACCTAGTTTGCACCGGTAAAGTTGGATCTCCAATAATTTGACTTATCAGGTGCTCTTTGGTCCACTTATGTTCGTGAGGGAGTGGATTTGATGTAGATTGATCATGATTATCATCTAAGTATCCACTTTCAGCTTCTTCTTGTTCAACATTTGTTGGGGGTGCAGATGAAGTTTCTTGTACAGAAGTTTCAGTTGGAACAACTTGTTCAGTCTGTTGGTTATCCATCACAGTGTAGCCAACTGAAGTAGGAACAACAGTTTCTTGTACATTTTTAACTGTAGGAGTATTTGTTTGAATCTGAGTTTTTGTCTGAATCGAGGGAACGAGTTTAGATGATACATCTGAAATGGTTGGATGATTAGTCATTGAATCTTCTGACCTGTCAACCACAACAGATTTAGGCAGTTTAGATCCAAGAAACTCATCATAAAATAATTCAAACAATAAATCTAATTCAGATAAATGTGATGTAGAAGTTGATGCTTTATCCGAATTTGTCCCATGAGTCACAGGTTCTGGACTGATTCGTCCAGAAGCTAACACTCCTGTAAGTACGAGTTCTGAACTATTTTGTTCAGAAGCCACCTCCTCGTCAAATGTTACATTTACGCTTTCTATCTCAGTCTTGGAGTTCTTCAAGTACACCCGGTATGCAGCAGATGTTTGAGAGTAACCAATGAAGATGCCTTCGTCAGCCTTCGGTCCAAACTTGTTCAAGTTCTCTCGATCATTGAGTACAAAGCACCTGCTTCCAAAAACATGAAAGTGTTTAATACTAGGTGTACTATTATTTATTAATGCATAAGGTGTTTAACAAAAACCGGCGATGTATTATGGACCGATTCTGTGTGTAACACACAGTCGAAACAACTTCTGCCCACAGAAACAGAGGTAGATCAGAGTGACTCAGCATAGTGCGAGCGGCCTCGACTAGCGTTCGGTTTCGTCTTTCTACTACTCCGTTCTGTTCTGGCATTCTAGCAGCAAAAAATTGATGTGTTATAACGACCGATTCGAGATAATCGTCAACAGTTTTATTCTTAAACTATGTGTCATTATCTGTTCTAAGAATCTTGACTGACTTTTGCAGATTTACTTGGGTAGTCTTTAAGAAACTGATTTACTTGGGTCATCTTTAGATTTCAGAACTTTGACCCAAGTATATCGTGAGTAATCGTCCACAATAATTAAGAAATATTTCTTGCCGCTTATGCTTTGCGTTCTCATTGGACCACAGAGATCCATGTGAAGCCATTCTAGTGGAGAACTTATACTTTGTTCAGGCTTTGGCTTGTGAGCAGCTCTCATCATCTTTCCTTTCTCACATGTTGCGCATAGGTGTTCTTTCTCGTATTTCAGCTCAGGGAGTCCTTTGACCAATTTCCCAGTGACCAGTTTATTGCGCGAGTTCATCGAACTTTGCGCCAGTTCATCTTGTCAAGTTCAGGGTTCGACAGTTCTTCACACAAAACAAGTTTTGTGTCTTATCATTCTCGCGCAAATCTAAGTTGTGTGCCACCTACTCTTCACGCAAAAAAAGGTTCTCATCATCATCAGCTTACGAAAACTTAAGGTTCTCTCTATCTGCAGTTTGCGTAAAGTAAAGTTTACGCCATTCTCTTCTCATGAAAAGTCCAAGTTCTCTTCATCAGCTACTCGTGCGAAGTTATCTTTGAGCCCAATTCAGTCTCAAAATACTTTTGCGCCATCTTAGCTTCACGAGAAGTTATCTTTGCGCCAACATCATCTCACGCAAAGTGAACTTTGCGTCATCTTTGTATCGCGCGAAGTAACATTTGCGTCACCAACATCTCACGCAAATCCTTGTTTGCGCCATCAACGAGTCACACAAATCTCTTTTGCGCAACTTACTGCTCTCGCAAATCTTCGTTTGCGCCATCTGCTTCTCACGCAAACCTTCAGTTTGCGCCAGCTCTTCTGTTTCAAGACTTAGCATTTTTCTGACGATTTTTCTATGGATTCTTCAAAGTTTACTTTTCAAGCTCAGTTCTATAAGAGCGATATCATGATGTCATTGGGCACAGAAACTCGTCCTCCGTTTTAGTTGATGAAAATGAATTTACTCAGTGGCAAGATCGATTTCTAAATTTCATTGAACGACAAAAGAACGGAGATGACATGATGAAGATTCTCACTGACGGACCTTTTATAAAAGCCATTCTAGCTTCTGGATTATCAAAACCTACCAAAGAATATACACCCGATGAGTTAGCACAATATCAAGCAGATCGTGATATAAAGGCTAATCTGATGCTAGCCTTGCCAAATTCTATATACAACAGGATTGATTGTTTCAAAAATCATCCTAACCTTATGTGGCAACATCTAGAGAAGATTATACTTGGGTCTTCAGTTGCAACTCAACTTCGGCATACACGCTACATGAACAACTTTGAAGAATTTAAAGCCAAAGATGGGGAGTCACTGAAAAATGTATATGACAGATTTTGGAATAAATGACCTGAGGAAGATAAAAGTGGGAAAGACTGAGCTGGAAACTAATCTGAAGTTCCTCAATGCTTTGCAACCTGAATGGAATAAATCTTTCCATCGCTTGAGGAAGGATGTTCGGATATCTTCTATGCAAATCCAAGAGATGTACGAGATTCTACTGACAGATGAGTGCATAGTCACAGAGAAAAAGGCCAAACTTGACAAGAAGAATAAGAAAAAAGTGGACCCGATTGCACTTCTAACGAGCCAACTGGCTGATCAAGCATTGTCTGATAATGCTTACAACGGGGAAACTCATGATGATGGTGAAGCCCTTCAGAAAACGATGATTCTTCTCTTTCAGCACTATTAGAAGAAGTTCCAACCTCGTTCGAGTTCCAACAATCTTCGCTTCACTTCTGGGTCTCAGGAAGTCAAAGTGCCCAAGGCTAAGAAACCTACTGCATGTTTCAACTGTGGAAAGTCGGGTCATATCGCTAAGGAGTGTCGAGTGAAGAAAGTTCGGGATTCGGCATACTATCGGAAAAAATTGGAACTGGCCGAAAAGAGAGAGAATGAAACTTCTTTACTAGCTGAAGAAGAATTTTGGCTAGATCACTCCGATGATGAAGTTGATTCTATCGAGACTGCACATATGTGCTTCATCGGAGATGATCAAAGTGATGATACTGATGAAGATGAGGTACTTTATGAGTTTGATTTCAATTTTATTTTTTCTTCTCAAATGAAGATTATTATTTCTGCTTTACATGTTTTACGCTCGAAGTTATTATCTTAAAAACAATTAAATTCAGAAAAGTCAAATTTGATTGATAAATTACAAATTTCTTTGAAAGATGAAAAATCTATCTTGGTTCATACAAAAGACATCTTTCAAAAGAAATTGGATGATTTAGAAAAATCAAATATGACTTATCTTGAGTCTTTGACTGAAATGACCAAATTAAAAGATAATTTTTCGGATAAAATAAATGAGTTGGAAGAAAAATTATATCGAAAGAATCAATTTGAACAAACTATTTATTTGAACAAACCGCGGAGTTATGAAGCTTTAAAAGAAAAATGGGGACTTGGTTTTGAAAATCCTCATTGTTTAAACAATGCGATTGAAAATTCCCCTACTATGTATAAATACGATTATCTAACTCTTGCTCAATATGCTCCTCAGTTTAAAATTGATTGGATGAATGAAAAGCAAGTGTTAGAAATCGAAAATGATAAAAGAATGAAAAACATGCACAAGGATTTTCCTTTTGTTTATACGCGTGAAAATGCTAAATATTTTCCTGATAAATCAAAGAGAGTCAGAAAAGTTTTAAATGAAATACCTTCTGTTAAGTCTTCAGTATCTGATGATTTTGTTGATATTTTTGCCAATAAATCTGATACGGAAAGTATCTCTCCAATCTTTTATGATTCTAAGAGATATACTCCTCCATTAATTTTAGAAGGCAATATCATTGACCTTGAAGATAAAATGGAATATAACAATATTCAAAAGGAAATTGAATATGATATTATTATTTCTTTAATGACGTCTAGTCTTAAAGAAAAATTATTTTCTCAAAAACAAGATTCATTTTCTATTTCTGGTCTTTCTTCTTTTAAAGAAAACAAAAAGGAAGTTTCTAATTCTAAAATATTTTCTCAAAATTTTTCAGACTCCGAGGTAAGTTCAGATTTATTGTCTGATCAGTTTGGTTGCTTAGGTAAAATTGTTTCTTCTGATTTAAATTTTAAATCGAAAATTATTGATGATTCTTTTACGCTCACTGATGATTTTTATAAATCAAAGCGTAAAAGAAAACAGTCAAAGAAGTCAAAGAAACAAGATCAAGTCATTTCTGATATAATTCTAATTCTTCTGATTCAAAATTTTCAGATAGGACTTTGAGCGCTCCTTCAAGGCATATCTGGAGAATCAAGCGGACATCTACTGATTCTATGTTTGATGAAGATAGATATGTAGACAAACTTTATAAAAGTGATTCATTTGCTTCTTGTAATAAAATTTCCAAATATTCAATAAAACAAATGATTCAAATTTCCAAAAATGTCTCATATTCTTCTTCTGATTCGAGTTCAGATGATTATGCTTTCTCTTCTTCTGATTCATATGTTCATTATTCTGATAATATCTCTCATGTTTTATCTGTCAAATCTTACAAATATTTCCCCACAAGAACTGCAACTAACATACATGGGCCCAAATTCAAGTGGGTACCAAAATCTCAAATTGTTTCTATGTTGCAGGCATCTAATGTCAAGGGGGAGTAAGGGAAACATTGGCTTCTGAATAATTCAGCTCAGAACCCGTACTTCAATGGACTACGACTTCTAAACATGTCAGTTTAGGACTCGTTTTTCAATGCATTAAGCTTCTGACTAATGAGAAAATGTGAGTGCATCTACTTAATTCCGCTGCATATATATCTGATCCTGATGTTGTTCCAGTTTTCTCAATTGTTTTGCATGTTTCTGAGGGAGTTCAACTAACTCTTGAATTTGTACAACCCAATTCTTTCATTTGAGACACAAATTCTTTATTATTCATTATGTGAAAGATAATATTATTGAATTTTAGTTTGTCTCAACTAAATATCAATTTGCCGAATTCTTTACTTTTGTCTTAAATTTTTAAATTCGGCGTTTGAATTTAAAAGTTTAAATCTTTACAAATTTTATTCTATAAAGTAAAAGTTTTATAGGTTCTCTTATTTTTGAATAAAATGTGTGTCTAGGATAAATTTTCAAGTTGCTTTGTTAATATTAAAGTTTTATATGTTCAACTTTCAAGTCTTACAAAAGTCGAAAAGTCAGCAACATGTTTGAAACTTTTATATTCTACTTTAAATATATGTGATTCGGAATATTTATAGTTTACAATGCTTAGAAAACCTAAAAAGTCAGAATTATGGATCGTAATGAAAATATGGGCTAAGCACTTAGATGTAAAACCGAGTGATTGAGATGAAAATTTATATTTAAAATTCAGAAATCTCTAAGTTTAAAACCTTGTACCTGTGACCTTTCTGGTTTGGGAAAGTAAGTTCCGTGGGATGCTTGTCATCTGGTCCCCTAAGGTCAATTGGTCTGGGAGTGATTGAACCCAAATCCTTCTATAGAACCAGATCGAAAGTCATGTTCTACTGGTATGAATGGGTTTAGGATGTGTCGATGTAGCCTTTCTGATCTGGGAGAGTAAGTTCCAAGTGGTGCTTGACACCTAGTCCCCTAAGGCCAACTGGTCTAGAAGCGGCTGACTCAAATCCTGCAATAGGGTCAGATAGAAAGTTACGTTTACGGCATGTTCTTTACTTAATAAACTTCTTCATTCAAAAGATACCAATGTGCACAATGCTAAAAGATGCCAATGAGCACACATCTCATGATACTTGGTGATATTTTTGAGTTGTGATAAACCTGTAAATTTGTGAAAATATTAATTCTTGATGGCTTAGTGTGATTATTTGCAAAGTTCTCTATTATATTTTTAGAATTGCATTTTCTTGAAGCTAATCGAAGTTCGCATGCTAGAGCACTAAATAGATTGATGAAAGTTTTTGAAACTGGACATGTTTTAACTTGATATGCAATAAAACTTGTATCTGTATCCAACAACACATGTTTGACTTCAACTGATTGATAAATCTGTGATATTTTACTGAGTAGAATTTTATTTGTTTATGTTTAAATTTTTATATATTTAGTTGTTTCAAAATACTTATTAAATATATTTTTCTTTCTACTTTGATGTTTACATTTTTTTGTGTTCTCATATCTTTATAAATGGGTTTGTGAATTATTCAAGGGGGAGTGAAAAAGGAGAATATTCTGATGAGATAATATCTGTTTTCAAGGGGGAGTATCTGATTCTCTATATGAATGCTAACTTGAATTGTCATATTTAGTGCATTTGTGTAGGGGGAGTCTAAGAACTTATCAGATAATATTTCTGAGTTAAAGTCAGCTTTGCGCCAACAGTTGGTAGCGCAAACCTCACTTTGCGCCACCTTCAGCTAGCGCAAAACGCACTTTGTGCCACCAACATGTCGCGCAAACCTCTTCTCTTTCTCCTTTACTCTGATTTTGCAGATCTTAAGCTGTCTCGTCTACAACATTTGCATGACCAAGTTGATCCAGATCATCAAGGTCATGAGAGGGAGAAGTTAAGGAGATGATAAAGAGACAAATAGTTCAAATGTTTATCTGCTGATCAAGATTCTTAAGATTCTATATTCTCTCAGCTATATCAATTCTTTTGCTGTTCATGCTCCGACCAGTAGTGTTCATTCAAGTTCATTTAAAAAGAGGTGTGTCGTTCAGAGAACAAGTTGATGAACCAATTGTTCTTTCAAGACAATTACAAACAGGTCCAGTCTTGTCAAGGCAGCAAAGACAACATAGCTTAAAAGATGCTGAGAAGAATTTTTTTTTTAAGTCAAGAAGCTGCTTCACAAAGTCGCTTAGATGGTCCATGATGATTTAGAAGATGGATATTGAAGACCACAGCGCCAATGATTACTAAGGGGGAGATTGTTAAGTCTGATTTTATAGTAATCATTGTATTTATAGGCTTGGTCTTATACTGTGTTTAGAATGCTTATACTGTGTTGTATTGACCAAGGGTATTTAAGTCCCTTTGGTCTTTGTGTCTTGTAAGGCTTCACGCTCATTCAATACTGTTTACTTCTTTGCGCTTACAATCTCTCTCTACTTTCTCTCTCTAAGATTTAGAGATTCTTAGATTATCAGTTTGGCTTCCAAACCATTGACCTTTTTCTCGAAGTTATTGTTTTCTACATGCAAAATCTGAGCTTTTAGAACACATTCTTGCTTTTCTAAATCAGACTTAGATAGTTTAGATTCAAAATCAAAAATCTTACCTTCAAAACAATCTTTTTACAATTTAAGATCAGAAGCAGATTTGTTTAGAGAATCAATCAGATCTTTGTTCCCAACAAGTTCCTTGTTAAGTTCAAAGATCTTTTGATTTTTCTTCACAATTACGTTCTTGTCCTTTTTCAGTTTTGTTTGTAGGTCTAGAAGTTCGACCATCATGGCTTCCATTTTACTCATAAAATCAGATTCAGATAGATGTAGTACCTCATCAGTTGTCTCCTCATAAGAATCATCATACTTCACTGTGTCGCCCAACAAACACATGTGTGCTATCTCATCCTTTTTTTCTTCATCTAAATGATCCAATCAGAACTCATCTTCAGCCATCAGTGTCTTTCCATCCTCTTGCTGCTTGGCCAAGAGAATCTTGTTCTTATAGTATTCTGAGTTTCTGACTTTGGGCTTTCTACAATCTTTGGTGTAGTGACCAATTTTTCCGCAGTTGTAGCATTTGATCAAGTTATCTGTTTTCTTCTCAGCCCCATGATCATTCAAATATTTCTTTTTCTCATCTGGCTTCTTTTCCACAAATCTATTTTCCTCAAATCTCTTTCCTTCTATTCTCTCCCTGTGTTCGTGATTCTTCAACCCAGAAGAAGAATACCTCTGTGAGTTTGATCCCGGTTTCTAGTAGAACTTTTTCTGAAAAGTACGGGTCAGTAACAACATTGCTTGTTTGTGGTTCTCCCCGTCGTCATTATCAGACTCAGAATCAGAATTTGAAATCACAATCTTCTTCTTTTTTTTCTTCTCTTTCTTCTCTTTTTCCTTCTGACCAACTACCAAAGCTATGGGACCAGCAACCTTTTTAGCTTTCTTCTTCTTCTCACTCCTTTTCTCTTCAACCTCCTCTTCATTTTGTCTCAATGTCTCATAGAGTTCATGGAAGGGTATGTCACTTAAATCCTTCATTTGCTTCATCCTACGAGTGTGCTTCTTCTACTCGGGTTGCATTATACTGAGGAACTTGACGTTGTTCTCGATTTGCTTCTTCTTGACCTTGTTCTTTGAAAGTTCATTTAGAAGAAGAACAAACCGCTCATATGTATCCTCAAGGATTTCATCCTCTTTCGCCTTAAATTCCTCGTAGCTGTTGATGCAATTTGTTACTTTGATCTGGTTGTCAATTTTTGAACCCATCATCATCTTTTGCAGTTGATCTCACATCTTTTTGGCGTTCGCTTTGTAGCTGTCAATCTAGATGTATATTTCATTTGGGATACTTTGAAGAAGGAGAGATCTGGCTTGTTTATCAACTTTGAATCTTCTCTTTTGCTCGGTAGTGTACTGGGAATAATCCTTAGGAACAGTCTTTGTTTTTCTCACCCTGTCCTCGTCTCCATCCTCACTATCTGAAGATTCATCATCCGGTAACTCTATAGTAGGAGGAATCATAGGACCTTCAGTAATAGACAACAAAATATTTTCACCGTTTGCATGCCGATCAACGAAGTTTAGAAATCTGTCTTTCCATTGCTCGTATTGCCCTTTGAACAAAACAGGGGGCTTTACATCCGTACCAATCGAGAGAGCATCCTTAGAAGTCATCCTGTTATTTGAAAATATTCAATAAGAACTTGACACACGATCATTAGTCCAATTTGAAATCACAAAAGTACAGAAAACTTGAAAGAAAATTCAGAAATGAAATTTCTAAAAATCTACAAGTCTAGAATTCGCATACAAGATTGAAGACCACAGAATTCGTATGCACAATTAGCACACACTCACAAATCACACAGAATTCGCACACTACTCTTAAGCTTCAGAAATCGCATGTAAATGAAATCAAGAATTCACATAAACAGAATTCGTAAACAATATAAAATCAGAATTCGCATACACCTTTTCGCAAGATAGACACTCACGAATTCAACACTTAGAAAAAATTTAAACACTTTTTGTAAAAACGTTTCGCACAAATGAGATATGCGAATGTGAAAAATGATCGTACACCTTTGACTTGCGAATTATTAAGAATTCGTACGTTAGTCTTACACGAATTATAAAAATTCGTATAAGATTATATGCGAGTTCTTGCCTTCAAAGAATTTCTCAAAAACTTTTCGCAAAAGAGATATTTGCGAATTCTTTCCTTGAAAATAATTTTCTGAAAAACTTTTCGTAGACAAATTCTGTGAATTCTTTCCTTTGAAGATTTTCTAAAACACTTTTTGAACACACTCTTATGCGAATTCTTTCAATTCGCACGACTCTTCTATGTGAAATCTATGTAATTCGTAGTACTCCCATCTGCGACTTCACCACTTATAAACTTTTAGAATCAAATTTATGCGAAATCTAAAGATTAAACGAAATACAAGTGTTATGTGAATTCTCTCTGCGAGTTCTTCGGATCTCGTGAAAAAATACACACTGATTCCTTCAAAAATCCATCAAGCCTACAAATTTCGATCTGAAAATTTGACAAATCACTCACCTATACTCCTAGAATAGAATTCTATCACTGAATTACAAGAAAAATACAGTGCAATTCACCAACAAACCTTTACAAGATTGTTCTAACACACTATACGCACACACTTAACTCAATTACAACCAAGATTACACTCAAAAACTCAAAATTAAATCTGGACTCGATGAACAGTGCGAACTTCTATATTTTCTTGATTTCTGATTGGATTAACTCTGATACCAATTGATAATGTCCCAATAATGAAGTTCTTACTAATTCATTCACAAACAAACAAGATTATTAAATAGATTAAAACTCAACCTGTTATTTCAATTCTAATTTCACAATTCGTACAAAATTTTCTCTCTCTAACTTTCTCTCTCTAAAGCTCTGTGAATCAATTAGTTCTTTTGTTACATCTATCTTACAACACAAAGCCACAAGTCTATTAAACAAAAACTAACTATATGCTTACAAGACAAACACTAACTAACTAAGACTTTGACTTATAACATTGACTTTGACTTTCACTTGAGAAGTTGACTTTCAGCTTTGACTTTCTTGAACCTTGATCTTCAGTCTTCTATGATCTTGTATCCAACATATTTATGCTCTAACAAATTATGAAAAACATTTAAAATCACACTTCTAAATTCATGAATTCTTTTGAGAAACATAAGTGGTTTGAACATTTAAGAAAATATTTTTCATGCTCGAAAGTTGTTCTTCTATCAAACAATCAGAGATCTAGATCAAAAGATACTTACAAACATTTAAGATCCCCCTCAAATCATGATAGATTGAGTTAAATTCAGATAAGATCCCCCTTGATATTTGTGTTAAACCCAGAACTAGTTGATAGATTAATAATCACACAACACAATAAAGATCAAGAGATAAACAGATCAGAATAACATATCACGATCCCTTGATTAATCAATGAAAACCAATGTGTGTTCTTGATACCTTGTGATGCGTACGATTACAGATAAAAATACGGCTACCTCTCTTAATTTCTTAATTATGCGGATTTATGAGAGGTTGTTACTAAAACCTAATAATTAAAACCTATTTATACTTAGGCGACTAAGGCCTAATGGGCTTGAGGCCCAATAACAAATAACTATCAACTAAATACAAATTAGACCCCCTATTTAACTTTAATCTTGAATACAATTTATGATCCAACAATCTCCCCCTTTGGATTCAAGATAAAAAAAAATTGGCAATAATCTTCGGGTATTCTCTTCTCTTGAAAACTGTAGTAGATATGACTTTGATATCTTCAAAACTTGTATCTTCAGCAGTCTTCATCTTCAAATTAGCTCAGATACTTTGATATCTTCAACAGTCTGATATTTCTGAAAAACTTCAGCAGTCTTTCACAAACAATTTTGTATCTTCTTTCTCTTTGTATTCTCCCCCTTTTTATATTCTCTCCCTTTTTGATGAGTGGTGAGAATCATCATCATCAAAACATAGCAAAAACAATCTCCCCCTTGGTTATACAGTCATCAATTAAGCACTGTCTTCATGTATATATACCTGTGTGGAAATAAGAGCAGTCTCTCCAAATGGAGAAAGTGATTATTTCAATCTTTTCAAATTCAAATAATAAAAAATTGTAACCCTGAATCAACAAATGACTCAGTTGAAATGCCTGTTAGTGACACAATGTTACTGAGTAACACAAAGTTACTATATAAGGAGTTGGTTTTGATGTTGGCTCCCCATGACTTCCATTCAATCATCGAATAACACATTGTTATCTATGAACGTTCTGACAGAAAACAAATTTATGTGTGCTTGTGCATGTGTATGAAAGAATTAAGCACCGACGATTGCTTTTCAATTTAGGTCAAAGTATGTAAATTTGTTGAGACATCAACAAATTATACAAAGACTCAATGTGCATGAGAAAGTGTTCGAAGGTGGGGCATCTTTCCTTCTTTTTCAATATTAGTATCTTCCAAATGAAGAACCAATAGCATATGTGTTGCTTCCCCAGAAAATGTGAAACATTCTCTTTTTCAGAAAAGAATGAGTAGCTGGTGGGGTTTGGTGCAAGAGATGGCATGGGCTAGGTGCCTTTTTCAATGATGATCACCAAAGAATGTGAACCAATCAGATTATGTGGCTGCCCGACTCAAAAAGAAGTTTGGTGCAGAGTCTTATATTCTTTTACTCTATTCTCTCACCCTCTTTCTTTTAATTCTCACTTCTAACCAATCTCTCTTTTCCATTTTACCTCTTCACATACCAACACTAAACTCTTTTGACCCCTCTCCCCTCAATCACTCATGGAATACTTCCTAGGTAGGAAACACTGGTTATCGTGAATCCATGGAAGTTTTGTTAAGCTCACACACTGAATCCCTTGTATTTTCCTTAAAAGAACGTGTTGTTCAACAGCCTTTTGTACATGTAAGCACAAAGGAATACAAACATGAAGAATAAAAATTTTGGAGAAGTCAAAACATTTGTGTGTTTGACGATGCAATTCTCCCCCTCAAGCTAAAAGAGTTTGTCAATTAAGTATCCAAAAATCATTTAAAATCACACTTCACAATTCATGAAAATCTTTGAAGAATAGGAAGTGGTTTGAACATTTAAGAAACCATTTTCCATAAGTGAAAGTTGTTCTTCTTTCGACAAGTGATAGAGTATAAGGATTAGAAATATATACCTGTAAATCAGAATCCTTAACTCCCCCTGAAATGAATATTTTCATTTAAGTGTTATTAACAAAAATTCAGATATCCTCACCCTTGATACCTGTAAAAAGTCAATTTAATCAATAAAAAATATGACAATGATAGTAAAAATCATATATCTTCTCCTTCTAAAAGATATAACAGTTAGCTCCCCCTCAAATCAAAAACTGCTATAAAAGATGTTATCATTTAAGCATCATATCAGAAGAAAACATTTGAGTACGGGTTTTGAACTTCAGTATTCAAAAGCATTGATTACTTATTCTCTGGTGAGAATAGTATCTAATCTTTTCCTGAAAAATCAGAAAATACATCAGTAAAAGTATAAAGCATATAAGCTCCCCCTTAATATGTGCATAATCCTTAATCATGAAACCAAGTTCTGAATTACTAGGATTAGAGTAAATTCAGAAATCAAACTTTTTGACATTGAAGTCCGAGTCCTAAGCTGTTGTACTTAGAAGTCATCTTTTTGACAATGAGGCAAGAATCCTGATCTGTAGTAATCAGAAGTCATTGTTCTTTCTACCCCTTAAACTTTGGGTGCCTGCAACACAGATTTAGCTTTTGGTACCCACTGGTAGTTGGGTCCTAATGGGTTAGTTGCAGTTCTAGTGGGAGATATAAAATAAAAACCATACCAGTTATTAACATACTCTTTGCTTACAAAATCATTTGAGCCACAGTAGGAACAACTAATTTTCTTTTGTGCTAACCTGATCAATTGATTGATAGTGTAAACCAGATCAGGTTTACCAAAAGTTTTACCTTTCGGAGCATTGTTCCTTTTTGCATTTGATGAATGCACAAATGATTCTTCTTTCTTCTTTTCCTCTGAAGAGCCTTTAACTTTCCAGATCCAATTTTCTCTATCTTTTTCTTTATCTTCCCTTCTCCAGAATATTTTCTTCTAAGAGTTAGTTTTCTTTAAGTTACCTGAACTATCAACATTTTTATCAAAGAAAAGGTTAGAAGGACGAATCTGATCAGTAGATTTAGAAGTAAGACCATCATCTAAATCACATAAAGGATTATAGAAAACATTTGAAAAATGTGAACTCGAAGCCTTTTTGAGTGAACAATCTTAATCAGTTTGATCATCTCTTGGTGATTGAGCTATTGACTCTGGCGTCTTGTGCTCAGCTAGCTTCACCTTCAATATGATCTCTTCAAGTTCCTTTATCTTTGAAGACAAACTGTTTCTTTCCTTTTCAATCAGATCAAACTTCTTTTGCAATTCAGAATTCGTCTTCTTTTCCTTCAGGATGATTGTTGATAGCTAAGATAGCTCTCTTGTCAGCTTAGCTATCTTAGTTTCAAAAACTTTCTTTTCTTCAGAAAAGTCTATATTTACTTTCTTCTGCTCAGATATCTTTTTCTCTTTCTCAACCTTTTCTCTCTCAAGAATGATAACCTTCTCAGGGTTTGAAACTTATTGAGAAAGCTTAATACATTTAAGCTCTAAAGATTTCTTCTCTTCAAAGGCTTTTCTGGAGAAATCAGAGAATTTCTTAGCAAATTCTATTCTTTCTTTCTCGATCTTCAACATTTCATCTTGGACTTTTGTATTGTCTTTGTCTTGGGTTGCCTTTTCTTTCAGCATATCAATTTCAACCTCAAGACAGAAGAATTTATCTTTCAATTTATCTCTTTCCGCAAAGACTTGAGAATTTGTCTTTCTAAGCCCTTCAGATGTCTCGCGAGCAATGTTTGCTCTTCTTCTAAGCTCATCAAGCTCTTTTTGCATTAACTCCTTCTTTGACCATGTAGATCTTGAATTAAGACTTTTTACTTTAGCTTGAAGATTTAAGATTTCTTTCTCTTTCGACTCAATAATTCCTGCAAAATTAATTTTAGAATCATTAATGCATTCTGAGCAAACAAAATCTTTCTGTAAGTCCTTATCATTTTTCTATCTATCAATCTGTTCTAGAAGAGATGAGTTCTGAATCTTCAAATCTTTATTCTCAGCTTTAAGAGGTAATATCTAGGATTTTAGCTTTTTATTCTCTTTTTCACAATCAAAATACATGCTTGTATATCTTGACAACTGTCCAGCAAGACGTTTAACATTTGCTTTTGCTTCAGAAAAAGTCATCTTGTCAAAATCATAGCTATAACCTTCAGACATCTTTAGTTGTATGGTTTGAAATCAAACTTATCTGTTCCAAGAGAATCAACTAGATGAGATCGTTAGAATCAAGTATTGGATAAAAGCTACACTTAAAAATTTTCAGAAAAATAAATTTCCAAAAATAATTAAATGCAGTACTCGCACAATATAATACACAGATAAATTAACCACAGAAAATCTAGCGCAAAACTGAGCTAAGACAATGGCGCAAAATGACGGTTTGCGAGAAATGGCAAGTTGCACGTAATAAGGTTTTGCGTGAACAGTGGATGGCGCAAAGGAGAGTTTCACGCAAGAGGCTAATGGCGCAAAAGAAAGTGACCGGGGTGATGCCGACCGGTGTGGTGCCGACCGGTCCCGTGTATCGACCGGACCTGATTTTGACCGGTGTTCTATTGACCGGGGTGGACTGTGTGTTGACCGGGCGACCGAACTATTGTAGTGACCGGTATCGACCGATATTTACTTGACCGGTGTATTGACCGGGAACTGGACTCGATGAATAACGACCGGTGTTCTTAGTTCGACCCAGAAACTTGAATTTCAACCCAGAAAACACTTCAAACACTTAAAGTCAATGCAAAAATCATACCTTTGTGCCCATAAACATATATCGATCAAAATGCAATCAAAATTACTGATTAAAAACCACCTTTTATGCTTTAATTTGTAGAACACAGACCTCTGCAGTTTTATGAACTCAGAGTCCAAAAATCATAAAAGTCCAATCAATTGATGATTTAAAGTGCAATTAAACTATCAAATGGTATTCAATAACATAAAACACACCTAATTGAATCAATCGTATGCATGAAAACTCATTAATTCATGAAATTAATTATTCACATAGTGAGTTATCGATGAACACGATGAACACAGATTTAATCCAAAAAGCTTGATTCTTTAGGCTCTGATACCACTTGTTAAACCCAGAACTAGTTCATAGATTAACAATCACACAACACAATAAAGATCAAGAGATAAACAGATCAGAATAACATACCACGATCCCTTGATTAATCAATGAAAACCAATGTGTGTTCTTGATACCTTGTGATGCGTACGATTACAGATAAAAATACGGCTACCTCTCTATATTTCTTAATTATGCGGATTTATGAGAGATTGTTACTAAAACCTAATAATTAAAACCTATTTATACTTAGGCGACTAAGGCCTAATGGGCTTGAGGCCTAATAACAAATAACTATAAACTAAATACAAATTAGACCCCCTAATTAACTTTAATCTTGAATACAATTTATGATCCAACAATTTGCATAATATCCTTATCTGAACAAACTCTTCTTTGCAGTATGGGTTCTAAACTATTATGTTTAGAAGCCATAATTCTTTGACATTAAAGTACGAGTCCTAAACTGATGTGTTTAGAAGTCTACCTCCTTTATCATTAAAGATCGGGTTTTGATCTGTTGTAATCAGAAACCAAAATTGTTTAACATTTAAGACCGAATTCTGAACTTAAGTATTCAGAATCCTTATTGGTCACTGAAGTACGAGACCTAGACTGCTTTGTCTATAAGTCATTACTCTTTGACTTTGAAGACCGAGTCCTGAGCTGATTTACTCAGAAGTCTTTCTCTTTGACATGGAAGAACGGGTCTTGAAATGAAATATTCAAGAACCAGAATCTTGCTCCCCCTAAACATGTGGTACCTAAATAACAGATTTGACAGGTTTTGGTACCCACATGTATTTGGGTCCTGGTTGGTTAGATTTAGGAATCCATTTCTCATTAGATTTAAAACTTTTAAGTACATTTTTCTGAGAAGTAATTATGTAAGTTCCATACCAGTGATGAGCAGATTCTCTTTGAACAAAATTATTTTCTCCACAGTAAGAACAACAAATCTTTTTTTGAGCAATCCTGATCAAATGATTAGCAGAATAAAATATATCAGGTTTACCAAAAGATTTACCTTTATGAGCTCTGTTCTTCTTAGCATTTGATGTGGATGCAAATGATTTGTCATCTTTCTTTTCATCAAGAGAACCCTTCACTCTCTAGACCATCTGTCCTTTCTTAGAAGAATACTTTTCAAGAGATTTGACATAAAAGCTTGCTGAACTATCAACAGATTTTCATAAAACAAATTAGATGGACGAATCTGATTTTATTTGACAATGTTAGATTTGACACTGTTATTTTTGAAAACATTTTCATGAATGGAACTTGAAGAAGTTTTAAAAGAACAAACCGATTCAGTTGAATTGTCAAAAGGTGATTGACTAATCACATCAGCTGAAATCTTTTCAGATAATTCAACATTTACAACTTCAACTTGTTTTATCTTTTCGTACAAAATGTTTTTTTCATCAAAAAGTGTGTCAAACTTCTTTTTCAAATCAGATCTTGTCATCTGTTCTTTTTGAATGTCTAATGATAGAACATATATCTTTAATGTGAGCTTAGATATCTCATTTTCAAATATTTGACGTTCTTGCTCAAAGTCTTTTCCTAAGTTCTTGTTTTTCTCAGAAATTTCTTTGAAAATCCCAACATTTTTCTTTTCAATTTTTTTCTTTTCAACATCAAAAGACTTTTTCTTCTCTTGAAAAACTTTTCTTTCATTTTCAAGTAAGTCTTGTAATGTAGAGGTCTGTTGGGGAAATTCAATTGCTTTATCCTCAAGAACTTTTCTTTCTTTTGCAAAATTATCACTTTCAGTTATAACAATCTTTTCTAATTCTGATACTTGCTTCGAGAGTTTTAAGCATCTTAGCTCCAAATCATTTTTCTCTTGAAAAGCTTTCTTGGAAAAATCAGATAACTTTAGAGTGTATATTTTCTCCAGATCACCTTTGATTGTATATGCATTGAGATTTTTCATTAGATCATCATTTTTAGCTTCCAATGCAGATATTTTATCTTCAAAAGCCTTGAACTTGCTATGTAGATCAACTGATTGAACTTTCAGTTCCGATGATTCTTTTCAGTTGTCTTCAGTTGGCTTTGAAGATTGGTTATTTCTTTCTCTTTCACTTTAATTTCTTTCTCTCCTGCCTTGATGATACCTAAAAAACAGATTTAGAATTGTTAATACATTTTGCACATTCAGAAGTTTTCTCAGAATTTAAAAATTTAGCTTTCAACTCCTGAATCTGATTAAGAAGCTTTGAATTCTGAATCGTTAGTTTATCGCGTTCAACTTCTATGGCAGGTATTTCAACCATGTACAATATGTCACAATCTCTCCCTTATAATACAGTAGACATCTTGATATCCGAAAAAAAAAACTACTTCAAAATGATCGTTAACAAAAATCAGAAAATTTTGATCATTATCATAAATATGTCCCCCTCCGCAGACTTAGCACGGGGGTCCCGCTACCCGGTTAGCGGGTGGGGTCAAGGTGCAACGCCCTTGCGTGGTCGAGGGGAAGCACCCCTAGAGAATTTTTTTTCTGACATCTTGAATAGTATGCTTGAAATGATCGTCCAAAATATTCAGATAAAAATTTGACTTGAAAAGTTAAACTTGAAAAACTTAAAAAAGTTGAAGCAACTACTTCACTTCGTGCAAAAAGAACAAACTCACAAATCACTCTAGATGAGACTTCGCGCAGATAGTTATATGTGTGTTTCTGGTTCGTGCAAATCAAAGGGTGTGCGTTCAAGATTCACGCAGACAAGGACGTGCGCGTTCTTTGACTTTCACTTCGTGCAATGCTTTTGCGCGTTTCTATACTTAGAATATTTTTGACACTTTAACTTCGCACAAAATACTTCTCGCAGATTAATAGAACTCGTAGATCAAAACAACACAAAACTCGCAAATAACTTTGTGTGCATTCTATCTTCTCGCAAATA
Organism: Arctium minus; assembly: GCA_954870635.1. Lineage (NCBI taxonomy): Eukaryota > Viridiplantae > Streptophyta > Magnoliopsida > Asterales > Asteraceae > Arctium > Arctium minus. The sequence goes on along the minus strand of OX941088.1, from coordinate 59,070,949 downwards.
ACGTCTTACGCGATTTGGTCAAGAACTCACAGAAAACAAGAAAATATAGAACCAATTCATCTTGCGTGTTCTTCACTTTTTGTGTGTTCTTTGATGTGTGTGTTCTTTATTATGAAGCTTGCGTGAACTTTTAATCTTGCGTGTTCTTTAGTGATTTACACGGATTTCGATCAAACTCTTGAAAACCTGCAATCAAATCTCGAAATTGTACAGGGTTGGTCGCACTACCAATCAGAATACATTTCTAATGTAATACTTTTGCTAAAAACAACAAAATTACATTGAATTTGATCAAAAACAGTATATGAACGATGTGAGACTGAAAAACACAAAAATCCAAAATTGGATGTGAATTAGTGTGAATTTGATGTTGAAATTGTTAGTGCACATATTTGTTGGATACAAGATCATGATTACTGAAGCTGAAAGTCAACCAAGTCAAATGCTCAAAGTCAACTCTCAAAGTCAAAGTCAAGGTCCTTGTAATAAAAGTCAAAGTCTTTGCACTTGTATTTGTAAGCGTGTGTTATTTTGTTTTTTTTAATAGATATATGACTAGCCTATCTGTTAGGAGTTATAACAGTTAGAAGTCAATTGTACGCATTCCGTTGAGAGAGAGAAAGTTTCACAGAGATAACTCTTGTACGAATCCTTGAATTAGAATTAAAGAAACAGGTTCAGCATTGAATGTGATTGACATATTGTTATTGTTATTTTGTAGTTGCAATTAGAACTTGATAATTTGGGAATTAACAATTGGTATCAGAGCCAATCCAAGTTGTAATCAATCGAGAAATATGGTTTTCGCACTGTTCATCGAGTCTTGATCGAGTTTGAATTTTTGTGTGTAATTCGAGTTGTAATAGATTGAATTAGATTCGAATTATGTTTTAGATCAATCTTGTATAGGTTTGATAGTGAATTGCACTGTAATTGATCATCAATTTGGAAAATTTCATGAGTTTTAAGTTCACGAGTTCTTTGCACTGTATTGGATCGAATTTGTAAGTTTGAGTGTATTTTCTTGAAATTCTTTGGTCGAAATTGATTCTAGATGTTCTATCGGTCAAATTGTAGAAGTTTCAGATTGAAATTTGAAGTTTTGATGGGTTTTTGAAGAAATCAGAGCGTATTTTTCATCGAGATCTCAAGAACTCGCAGATCCCTCAAGAACTCGCATAGCCCTAAAGAACTCGCATCTCAAAGCATTTCGCATAATATTTGATTCTGAAAATGTTCAAGTACAGAATTCGTATGTGTATGATGTGTGAATTGTGTAGAATTCGCATAAAATGTTGTGCGAATTGATCAGATTTCGCATCTGAGTGTCTTGCGAAAAGCCAGGATTTCGCATCTGTGAGGTATACGAATTCCTTGAATTCGCATAAAGGTGCATGCGAATTGCTCAAGGTTGAAAATCTTTCAGGTGCAGATTTCGTATGTATCTGTTGTACGAAAAGTGGATGCGAAAAGCTGAAGATCTTTGAATTCTAAGTATAGAATTCGCAAATAGTGTTATACGAATTCATAGAGTTCGTATCTAGGCTTGTGCGAATTGGTGGAGTTCTGTGAATTTTGTGCATGCGAATTATGTAGTTTTCTTATATGTGCAAAGTCTATAATTAGTATGCGAATTCTTGGTTAGTTTTTGAGTATGCGAATTCTTGACTTGGTCTTGTGTGCGAATTCTTGTTAGAATTGTGAAGTGTGCGAATTCTTGTTGGTTTGTCTTATATGCAAATTTTTGTGTGTGAATTCCTTGTACTTCACTCTATTGTGCAAATTCCATACGTAGTGATTTTTGGAAATTTCATTTCTGAATTTTTCTAAGTTTTTCTATATTACTTTATTTCACTTGGACTAAACAATCAAATTCAAGTTCTTTTCAAAACAAGATATTCAAGATGAGTTTTTCTGATGATAAAGAAAAGATTGCCAAGCTCAGAATAGAGAACAAAAATCTCACTTCTTCAGTTGACTACTACTCAAAAAGATCTAAAATATATCATGAGGAAAAGCGGATACGGAGAGAAGAAGTCAGTGTTTTAAAGGCTATAAATGAAGATCTTATGAAACAGACTTCTGGGCTGAATGAAGAAAAGGTACTGATTTTGGAAGCTAAAAATGCTGAATTGAAAAGAAAGATATCAGTCTTGGAAGATCAAATGGTTCAAATCCAACAAGCAGATTCTGTTGATAAGGTATGAGGAGAAAATTAAGAATTTGGAAGATGTTAATGAAGAGCTGAACAAGAATATTACTGGTCTGGAACAAAAGATAGCCAAAAACAGAGATGATTTTGAGAATGAAAAGAAAGGGTGTGCAAAGAAGTTTTTTGAGTTTTCAAGGAAGAGTTTTGAAGAGAAGAAAACGGTGGAGCTTAAATGTTCCAAGCTTTCTCAACAAGTATCTGACTTTGAGAAAGTGATCTTGGAAAGAGAAAAGTTTGACAAAGAGAAGAAGACCATTGAACAGAAGAATTTTGGAATTTTTGAAGAAATATTTGGTCAAAGAACGAATGCTGAGAAGGATTTTGAAGAAGAAAGGAATATATTTGAATCAGAGATTAAGAAGCTTACTGACAAGTAATCTGAACTGTCAACATGTGTTCTGAAAGAGCAAAAAATGAAGTATGCGTTTCAAGAAAAGATTGACATGTTTGTAAAAGAAAGAGACAGTTTCTCTACAAAGATAAAAGAGCTTGAAGATATTGTTTCTAAGGTGGTGGTAACTGAGCACAGGACTCCAAAGTCAAAAATTCACACACCTAAAAATAATCCAACTGACTCTAAAAAGACAGCATCAAGCTCACATCAAAGAACTGTTTCTTCAAAAAGGTCAGTTAACTCACTTGATCAGATTCGTACTACTAACATTTTCTTTGATATATATGTAGATGGTGTAGATACATTCATAAGAAGAAGAAGAAGAAGAAGGAATTATAGAGAAGAAAAGTTGGGTTGGAAAGTGAAACCAGTTGATGATGAGAAGAAGGATGAGAAGAAAGGTGAGAAATCATGTGTACATGCACCAAATGCCAAGAAAAACAGTGTGCGGAAAGGTAAACCTGATCTTGTTTACTCGAGAGATATTTTAATCAGGTTGTCTCATAAGAAGAATTATTGTTCTTACTGTCGTACTTATGATGTTGTGCATAAGACAAGTGATCATTACTGGTATGGTTCTTACTCAGTTACTCCTAATAGAACTGCAACTCTCAAACATGGATCCAAATACCAGTGGGTACCAAAGCCAAAAGATGATTCTGTGTTACAGGCACCTAAAGTCAAGGGGGAGTAAGAGAACCAAGGCTTCTGAATACTACAGTTTAGGACCCTTTCTTCAAAGATAAAGAGTGTAACTTCTAAACACAACAGTTTAGGACTCGTACTTCAACGAACAAAAGATGTTATACTCCATGCATATACGAGATTGTACTCCGATACATGAATGAGAATATCAACCTTCAAAGGGGAGTACAAATTTTTCCTGATGCGTAATTTCAGGGGGAGTATATGACTTCTGATTACATCTGATCAGAACTCATACATTCAAAGTTTTACTGCTTTATGTCATTAACTTTTCAATAAATGTTGTGAATAAAGCTTTGTACTTTGACGGCCTTGTGATTTTTTGCAGAATTGAGAGCGAGCTTAAATGATCATGTCATATATGACTTAGAGATGACTTGATGAGATTTAAGACTGAGCGGAAAGGTTTATTTCTATTCTTAATCTCATACGTGTCTAAAAGAAGAACAACTTTCAGATATGAAAACATGTTCTTAAATGTTCAAACCACTTCTGATTCTTAAAATGATTTCATGAATATAGAAGTGTGATTTTTAAATATTTTCATGTTATATGTGCTTTCATGTTTAATAAACCGTGTGTTTCCAAAGATAAAAACTTGTGTATTGTCTTTTTCATATAATGTCAAGTATTCTCACACACCGGTTTAACTTTTGTTGAATATGTTATCACCATGTCTCAAATTGAACAAATTTTTCGATGGTGATATACCTCGCTTGATATTCAAAGTTTGAGCATTGATTTCATTCAAAACGTTTCTTTCAAGAGTGTCTATATTTTGATTCGTATAGACAAATATCCAATTTTTTGATGACCTAAGCTTTACTTGATAAATCATTCTATTTGATATTTTTCATACAATGTCAGATTTTCAAACAAGTTTCTTGTATTCATTTCATTTGTTCAATATACTTGTTTTGAAAATTCTTCAATGTTTAAAATTCTCAAATCTTCATGATTATATCTATGAGCATACATATATCTAACTTGTATTTCATATTCTTGTGTTTTAACTGTTCCAGTTAAACCATTTTGAGAAACATGTTTTTATAGGGTTACATGGGTTCATTGTGTGAGTTTAATTGAAACTTCTATGGATTCATGTTAACCAGTGTTTCCTATCCAAGAAGTTAATTTTTGAGTGATCGAAGAGTGAGGAGTCAAAATACTAAGCGTGCGTTGTGCGATGAGGTAAAATGGAAATGAGAGTTTGGTTAGAAGTGAGTTTATTGATTAAAAGAAAGAGGGTGTGAGAACAGCGTAAAAGAATATCAAACTCTACACCAACTTTTTCTGAGTCAGGTAGCCACATTTCTAGTGTTTCACAATTCTTCGTGAACATTATTGAAACAGACAACTAGTCCTTGTCAACTATTGATAAAAACCCCACCAGCTACTCATCTTTTACTCAAATAGAAGATGTTTCAATATTTTCAAGGGGACGCAACACATAATCTATCTGGTTTTCATTTGGAAAATCTGGATATTGAAAAAGAAGGAATCTTGCCCCGCATTCACACTTCGATCATGCACAATCGAGTATGTGTTTAACTTTTTTTGTCTCAATGGTTTACACAATTTTGAGCCTATTAAAAAGCAATCATCCGTGCTTAAATCTTTCAAACACAAGCACGAGCACACAGAAAATTCGTTTTTCTGTCAAAACGTTCATAGAATAAACTTGTGTTATTCGATGATTGAATGGAAGACCTGGGGAAGTGAACATCACAAAAGCTCCTTTACAATGTGTATTTGTTACACACAGTGACTGTGTGTTACTGACAGACATTTTAACTGATTAATTTGTTGATTCAGATGTTACACTCATATTTTATCTGAATTTGAAAAGATTCGGATGAATATCTTTTTGGATCGATGAATAATCAGAGGATCGTTGGAAAGATCAGTGGTCAGAACAAATTAAAGACATTTCTTTTGAAAGTTTTGATGATCTCATGCTCCAATCATCAAAAGGGGGGAGACGCATTCAAGAAATGTTAGAGATGGAAGTTGTGGGAACTGAAAGATGTGACCAAGTCATTAATGCTGCTAGTTCAGAGTTAGTACTGCCAGAGGATCTCAAAGTTAATACTGCTAGGTATTACTACTTCTAGTAGAGTTAATACTGCTAGTCAAAGTTAGTGCTGCTTGAACAAAGTTAGTACTGCTTAGCTAGTTAGTACTGCTAGTGGTTAGTGCTGCTTAGTAGTTAATACTGCCAAGACTCAGTTAATGCTTCCAAGGTGATTAATGCTGCTTCTGAGATAATTTGAAGATAAACATGGAGATCGCGTCTGGAGATAAACATGGAAAGCTTGAAGATAATTATGAAGATTATTTTGAAGATCTTTTTATGTTTAGTAATTATCTTTTATCTTCAATATATGTATAAATTTGTTTAGAATAGAAAAGTAACTTTTGTGAAAATAATTCTAAGTTTTTGTTCCAGAGAGAGAATCAAACTCAAGGCATCGTTCCTAATTCTAGAGAAGTAGAATTCGTCTTGAAAGAGTCTGTTCTTCAAGATTGAGGTTGTGAGTGAAAAGCTTGTAACTTGAATCATTAAGTAAAGTTTGCAAGTTGTGATTCATACTGTTTTTCTGTTTATCGAATATTAAAGTGTTTTTCCGCAACTTCTTTAATATTGTTTCTGAGTGTTTATAATTCTTGTTGAGAATTCGATCCTGACAAGTGGTATCAGAGCCTGTTCTCTCGGAAACATTCATTCATTCATCATGGAAAACTTTGCAGAATCAAACAGTACTCTTGTCTCTAAGGTTCCAATGCTCAAACCCAATGAGTTTGACATGTGGAAGATCAGAATCAGACAATACATTCTCCTCACTGACTACTCAATGTGGGATGTCATTGAGAATGGCCCCTCTACTGAAGGTCAGACTGGACCAGATGGGAAAAGACCTCCACCAAAGACAGATGGTGAGAGGAAGATCAGGCAGACAGAGATGAAGGCCTTGAGCACTCTGCTCTTAGCCATCCCCAATGAATATCAGCATCAATTCTGCAATTGTACTGATGCTCAGATTCTCTGGAATGCTCTAGAGAAAAGATTTGCTGGAACTAAGAGCACCAAAAGAAATCAAAGGGATGTTCTGAAGCAGCAGTATGAGAACTTTACTTCTTCAAAGAATGAGTCTATGACTCAAACTTTTGACAGGTTCAACAAGCTTATTGGTGAACTGGCTACTGTTGGAGTGAAGATGGAGCAAGATGATATCAACAGGAAGTTCCTCAGATCTCTTGGGGATGAATGGACTATGTACACTGTCTCATATAGACAGAGTGACAATCTGGAAGAGAAGGAACTAGATGATCTGTATAATGATCTAAGAGTTTTTGAATCCGAGGTAGAAGCTAAGAAGAAGCCCACTGGGTATATTCATAATGCTGCACTTCTATCAGCATCCACAGATACCACTGCCAACCCTGAAGCAGTTAGTGCTTCTAGTGGAGTGAATTCAGAAAAAGGCACTGAAACTGTCTTTGAAGCCTTTTTATCCAGTCCCAGAAACAACTCCTTGATTAATGATGATCTGGAACAACTTCACCCTGATGATCTGGAGGAGATGGACATTAAATGGCAGATGGCCATGTTATCTATGAGGGTGAAGAAGTTTATTAAAAGAACTGGGAGGAACAACTTCTCTCAAAGAAGAGAAGATGGAGCTGGTTTTGACAAGACAAAGGTGGAATGCTATAAGTGCCAAATAACAACCACCAACAAGCTCAGAATGGAGGCTACAATCAAAATAAGAACTCTGCTCAAGCCCTTGTTTCTCAACAAGGAATGGGGTTTGACAGGAGTGACCAAGCTGAGGAAGCCATTCATAATCAAGCTCTTATGGCAGAGATGTCTGATCTCCCCTCTGAGGTAATTTCTAATCTTTGTACTCAATCTTGCATAGACACTGTCAAAAGGTACAGGGATCACAACCAAAACATGTGTGATGACCTCAAAAGATTAGAAAAGGACAGAAGAGATTATGTGCTGATATTTGAGAGGTTTGAAGAACAAATCAATGGCTTCCAAGTCAATGAACTTCAACACTCTTATGACACAAACTACTGGAAGTGGGAAAAGAATGAGTTAGAGACCAAACTGTCTAAGTCCAAAGAAGAGAATGATAAGTTGAAAGAAGAACTAGCTAAGGTTAAGCTTGATGTAGAAAAGTTTTCATATTCTTCAAAAGCAATGGATTCTCTTCTAAAGGCTCAGATTCATGATAAGATGAAGCCTGGTGTTGGATACAACATGACACCCCCTCCTTACAACAACAACTACATCCCTCCTACATCAGACTTGTTAGAGACCAAGGAGAAAAAGGACTTGTCTGAGGAAGCCTTTAAGATAGATCCTTTAGATGAGGTGGTTGTTGAGGATATGACTGAGAAAGAAGCCAGTGAGAATAGGAACAATGCTGTGAGTAAAGAGATACCCTTAGAAAACAATTATCACCAATGAGGGATGTAGAAAAACTTGGGTCAAATCTAAGGACATAGAGAAGACAGAGGGAAAGTCTGGTAAGGTCCATTACAAACAGACCACTGTTATGAATCCTGGCCCTTGTAAACAGTGTGCTTGCAATAAAACTGAGAGCCTAAATTCTAGTACAAAGAGAGGTAATCAAAGAAACTGGAATAATCAATGGGCTCAGAAACAAGGAGTTGATCTGAGTAAAATAATCAGACCAAAACCTTGTTTCATATGTGGCAAGATGAATCATTTGGCTAAGCACTGTTTCTTTGACCCTATTAACCAAAAGATGAACTTTCAAAGATTTGTGCAAAAACCTGTTGGTTATAGGCAGGCTGGAAAGAAACATGTGGCTAAAAAATCTGTTGAAACCAAAGGCCACATGAAGAAAAAGGTTTTAAAAGAGAGTATTAAAATGTGGGTGCCTAGAAGCACTAAAACTGTTAGTACTGCTACATCAAATAGTACTGCTGACAGGAATAGTGTTGCCAGAAGCAATACTGCTGCTACCAGTGTTAGTACTGCTGAGAATATTAATGCTTCTAACACTGTTAGTACTTCTTCAAAGGTTACTACTGCTAACACATTTACTGTTGCTGACACAGTTACTACTTCTAACAAGGTTAGTACTGCTAAGCATGCAAGTGCTGCTAATGCAGTTAGTACTTCTAAAACCAGTACTACTTCTAGCAAATGTGCATCCAAACCCATTATTGTGACAAAGTACTCCAGCAATGAGGAGTCAAAGTTTAAAAATCTTGTCAAGATGGAATGTAAATATTTTGATGAGAAAGGGGTACCCAAGACCACTTTGGCTTGGGTTCCTAGTCAATACTAACTGATTTATCTTATGTGCAGGGCAACGAACAGCTTAAGGGGAAGAGCATCTGGCATGTTGATAGTGGTTGCTCTAGGCACATGACAGGCAACATGTCATGCCTTCAGGATTTCAAGCATATCAATGGAGGACATGTTGCATTTGGAGACAATCTTGCAGGTGGAAAAATAAGTGGAAAAGGTAATGTTACAAAAGGTAAAATGACATTTGAGAATGTCTACTATGTTGATCAGTTAAAGTACAACTTGTTAAGTGTATCACAGGTTTGTGACAAACAACATAGTATATTATTTACCAATACAGAATGTATGATCCTTGCTCCAGGATTCAAGGTAGTTGATGAAAGCATGATACTACTTAGAACTCCAAGAAAGGACAATGTTTATTGTATCGATATGGACAATGTTTCTAGTGATTCATCCCTGAACTGTCTTGTTGCGAAAGCTTCTGTGGATGAATCCTCTCTTTGGCACAGAAGGATGTGTCACATGAACTTCAAGACAATGAACAAACTTGTTAAAAACAACCTTGTAAGAGGTTTACCATCAAAAGTCTTTTCATGCGATGATCATTGTGTTGCTTGTCTTAAAGGCAAACAACGCAAAACTTCTCATAAGTCCAAAGAGTTAAATACAATTTCTTCTTGTCTCCAGTTATTACATATGGATCTGTTTGGTCCTACAAATGTTATGAGCATAGGGAAGAAATCATACTGCCTAGTTATTGTTGATGATTACTCTAGATTTACTTGGGTATATTTTCTAAGGACTAAGGATGAGACAAGTGGATTGATCAAATCCTTTATTCTAAGAATTGAAAACCAAACAAATCAAAAAGTAAAAGTCATTAGATCAGACAATGGAACTGAATTTAAAAATCTTGATCTAAACACCTTTTGTGAAGAAAAAGGCATTGAGAGACAATATAGTGCTCCTAGGACTCCTCAACAGAATGGAGTTGCTGAGAGGAGGAATAGGACACTAATAGAGGCTGCTAGATCTCTGTTGGCTGATTCAAAACTGCCAATTACTTTCTGGGCTGAAGCAGTTAATACTGCCTGTTATGTCCAAAACAGAGTTCTAGTGGTCAAGCCAAAGAACAAGACACCTTATGAGCTCTTAAATAAAAGAAAACCCTTTATTGGATTTTTTAAACCATTTGGGTGTCCTTATACAATTCTCAATACCAAATCTCACTTAGGAAAGTTTGATAGCAAGAAAGATGATGGATTTCTTGTGGGTTACTCATCTCAAAGTAAGGCCTACAGAGTTTTTAATACTTCTTCTAGAATAATTGAGGAAAGTGACAATGTCAAATGCAATGAGAACACACCAAATCCAATTGGGTCTGGTCCTCAGTGGCTGTTTGACATTGATTCACTAACTAACTCTTTTGGTTTCAGTAGTGATGGTTATGCAGGTTCAGGAAGTGGAGGATTAGGGGCTACACAAGTTCAAGACAACATACCTCAGTCTGTGATTTTTCCCATATCTACAGTGGATCCTGTTGAAGACTGTGAAAAGGAGCCATCTACTGAACCAAATCAGAGTGAAGAAGAAAGAAGAGATGAGGAGAGTCAAGAAAATAAACAACCAGAAGTAGCTGCTGAAATCACCTCAGTTGAGTTGAATGACACCAATCTAAAGGTGGGACTCAATGAAGAACCTAGTCATCAAACAAGAACACAAAAGAATCATCCTCCTCAGCTGGTAATAGAAGATATCTCTTCTCCTATGATGACTAGAAATCAAAGCAGGCTGTAAGATATGCAAGACCAACAACATACAGTGCTTTCTTGCTTTCTATCCCAGCTTGAGCCTAAGAAGGCTTATGATGCTATGAAAGATTCCAGTTGGATAGAATCCATGCAAGAAGATCTACTACAATTCAAGTTGCAAGATGTTTGGGATCTGGTAGACCTTCCTAAAGGTCAAAGAGCAATAGGCACAAAATGGGACTTCAGGAGTAAGAGAGATGAGAGAGGAATAGTAATAAAGAACAAAGCAAGGTTGGTGGCACAAGGGTATACACAAGAAGAAGGAATAGATTATGAAGAAGTATTTGCACCAGTGGCTAGGATAGAAGGAATTAGATTGTTCCTGGCCTATGCTTCTTATATGAAGTTCAAAGTCTATCAAATGGATGTAAAAAGTGCATTTCTATATGGATCAATTGAAGAAGAAGTATATGTCTGTCAACCACCAGGGTTTGAAAACCCAAGCTATCCAGACAGAGTATACAAACTGAAGAAAGCACTTTATGGACTGCATCAAGCACCAAGAGCATGGTATGACACTCTGTCATCCTATCTCTTGGAAAATGGCTTTGAAAGAGGAGTTATTGATAAGACTCTGTTCATCAAGAGAAAGAAGAAGGACATCTTACTGGTCCAAATCTATGTGGATGATATCATCTTTGGATCCACAAGAGACAATATGTGCAAGGAGTTTGAGGATCTAATGCATCAAAGGTTTAAAATGAGTTCCATGGGGGAACTTACTTTCTTCCTTGGACTCCAAGTCCAACAGAAGCCAGATGGTATATTTATCTGTCAGTCCAAGTATGTGCAGGACATTCTAACCAAGTTTGGTTTCTCAGACTCAAAGCCTGCCAGCACACCTATGGAGACACACAAGCAGATAACAGCAGATCTTGAAGGGGAGGATATGGATGTTCATCACTATAGATCCATGATTGGCTCTCTCATGTATCTTACAGCCTCTAGGCCAGATATAATGTTTCCAGTCTGTGTGTGTGCAAGATTTCAAGTTAGGCCAAAGCAATCACACTATCAAGCTGTTAAGAGGATATTCAGATATCTCAAAGGGCAACCTAGATTGGGACTTTGGTATCCTCATGACTCATCATTTGACCTACTTGCATACTCAGACAGTGACCTAGGTGGAGCAAACTTGGACAGAAAATCTACTTCTGGAGGATGCCAGTTTTTGGGTGCAAGACTAGTATCATGGCAGTGCAAGAAACAAACCAGAGTGTCCACATCTACAACAGAAGCAGAGTACATAGCAGCTGCAAGTTGCTGCTCTCAAGTCTTATGGATTCAGAATCAAATGTTGGACTATGGGGTAACCTTTCTACACACTCCAATCTTTATTGATAATAGCAGTGCTATTAGCATTGTTAATAATCCTGTCAAGCACTCAAAGACAAAGCACATTGAGATCAGGTATCACTTTATAAGAGACTGCAATGAAAAGAAGCTTATTCAAGTTGTAAAAGTTCATACTGATAACCAGTTTGTTGATCTATTCACCAAAGCCTTTGATGTGGGTAGATTCACTTTCTTGGTAACAAGTGTGGGAATGATCAACTCTGAATAAGCTCCTACTTAAAAAGTGGTTCAATACCTGTATATAGTTTATGCTTGGTGTTACTAATCTTCTTTCTCAGGAAATGTATAACAGTACTCAGTTCCTCACAAGCTTAAAAGTGTAAGTATGGTTAATACTGCCAGTACAGTTTTAGTACTGCCAGTACAATTTTACTACTGCCAGTGTTCAGTTAATACTGCTTTCAGTTAATACTGCTTTCAGTTAGTACTGCTTTCAGTTAATACTGCTTTCAGTTAATACTGCTTTCAGTTAATACTGTTCTCAGTTAATACTGCTCACTGTTAATACTGCCTTCACTAAATTTTCAGGGTTAATACTGCTTATAATCCACAAGCTATAAATACCCTTTCCCCGCCTAAAAGATCATAACGACTCTTTGTCTACTGTTCATCTTCTCTCTCACTCTTTTTTCTCAAGTATCCAGTGCTCGCTAGTCAAGAATCCTTGCGTACAGATGGCTTCAATGGTGTTTATTGATGAGCACAACGAGATAGCCATGCTCCAAAAGCCAAAACAAGCCGAAGGTTTTCACCAGATAGTCGATTTTCTGAGGTCAAGCCACATCGCTCATGCTCTCACTATGTCTCCTACCATCTACGTAGAGCATCAAAGACAATTCTGGGCCAATGCCACTACTAGCACTGAAAACGGAGTGCCGTGCATCAAAACAAAGGTTTGTGACACACCCTTGACAGTTAATGAGGAGACCATTCGCATCTGTCTACGTCTAGACGATGCTTCAGGTATATCTTCTATTCCAAATGAGGATTTGTTTTCAAATGGGGATTTTCAAGTTTTTCAAAGCTCAATTTTCACCCCAATGGAGGTTCTTTGTTCATACCCTGATGCACTGTATTTCCAAGAAAACTACTGGCTGGAGCCAATTTAGCAGTCCCATTGCCTATGCTTTGGTATGCTTATCTACTGCTCAAAAATATAACTTTTCACTAATGATCTTCAATGATCTTGTCTCAAACCTGGACAACAAGAAGAGTTTCTTCATGTATCCCAGGTTTGTACAGGCAGTTATAACCAATGAATTGACGGATATACCTCACTTTGATGAGGTATATGTACCTAAACCCCCTAAAGGCAAGGTCTTCTCAAACATGAGAAGATCTGCTAGGGACTCGGAAGGAGTTGACACCCCATTGTTCTAAAAAATGATGGTGGTGTCCCAACCACAAGAAGGTATGGCCTCAGGGTCAAGGCCCTCATTAGACCAACCCACTGAGAGCCAATTCCAACCTTCCCTCTCTCAAATTTTTCCTCAGTCCTTTGCTGCTAAACCCACTCCTATGATATCCAAGACTTATGTCAAGAGAAAGGTACACAAGGCTCCTTCCCTTGTTGTACCTACTATCACCCAAGAGCCTCATAGCCCTCTATTGGAGCATTCTCCAATAGAGAATATCCAAAGGGAATCCACTAGGGTGTCTCCCAACCCTGAGGAGGTGCTCTCTAAGGAGATGAATGAGCATATGGGTGAGAAGGTTGCCACTACTTCTGCTAGCACAGAGAAGGACAGTGGTAACATCTCTAAGACCTTCCCCATGTTAACTTTGGGTGAGCAATCAACCGAAGGATCCTGGCGCCAAGAAACCAAGGGGGTAGTTGGTGCTTCTGCTAGGCAGAAGACCACTACTAAAAGATCCAAGGATCCCTCAAGGATGGGCAAAACATCTAAAAAGGGTGAGGACAACACTGAAACTGATGAATTGATGGCAAAAGATTCCAATGATCCTTCAAGGGTGGGTAAAACACCTAAAGAAGGTGAGGATAGCTATACTTACTTGGAATTGATGGAAACAATAGCCAACATCAATGTTGATGTGGTTAATCAAGGAAAGGAAATCAAGGCATTGCAGCAAGTGGTCATCTCCCAACAAGAGCAGATTTCAAAACTCAAGCAATTGGTGGGAAAACTCATTGCCAAGAAAAGAAGAAAGCAGTTTGTTCTAAGGAGGAGAAAGGGGGCAAACAAAATGGAGGAGGAGAATGCTTCCAAAAAGGGGGAGAGTTCAAGCTCAGAAAAGATGGATCAATAGTTTGAGGTGGAGAATGTTGAAGCACAGGGAGAGTTTGTTGAAGAGAGGGCTGAAGAAAAAGCTGAAGGTGTGATAGAAACAGAAATTGGCAAAGCAGCAAAAACAACACCAACAGCACAAACAAGCCCAGCAGTAGAAACTGTTACTACTGTTGAGCCAAAAGGAGCAGCAGAAACTGTTAGTGCTGCTGAAACTACACAAGCAGCAGTAACAGGGTTAACACCAGAAGAGGTTGAAATAACAGAGATGCTGGTAAAAGCAAAGAATGACACCCCCAAAGCAAAGGGAGTGGTCATAAATGAAGGGGGAGCAAAGAGAACAGAAAAGAAAGACATGGCTGCAGATGCAAAGAGAAAAGGGAAAGAAAAGATGATAGAATCTGATCAACCAACCAAAAAGCAAAAGATGGTTGAGTCAGATGAAGCATTAGCCAAGAAACTGCAAGAAGAAATAAATCAAGCAGAGAAAGAGCAGGTTGAGAAAGACAGAGAGATAGCCAGAGCAGTAGCTAATGAATTAAATGAAGCATTTTAGAAAGGATTGGAAACAGAGAAAGCAAAGCAAAGGGCAATAAGCATGAGAAAGGCTATGATGGCCATATCAAGTGCAAAGAAGAGAAAGCCTTCACAAACTTACCTTGCAACTCAGGAAAGAAACAAGATGATAACTTTCTTGAGGAGTGCAATTGGTGTGAAGAAAGAAATGTTTATAAAGATGACTTTTGATCAAGTCAAGGGCTTATATGAGAAAGAAATGGGAAAACTGAAGAGTAATGAAAAGGCCATAGTGGAGTTTGAAAGGAAAGCCAAGGAGAGGCATGATGTGAACATTAATCAACCCTTCCCTGAAAGTGAAGAGGGAACTCCAACAAAAGAAAAGGCAGAGATTAAGGAAGAAGAGACTTTAGCTCAGAAGATCAAGAAAATAAAAAGAGTTAAGTCTATTGCTTCTAAAGGTCCTAGATCAGAGGAAAGGAAAAAGGAAGAAAAGAAGAAGGAAGCTACTTTAGGGCAAAGTCAAAGGATTCTGAAGAGAACCAAGATGATGGCCAAAAGAAAGAAAATTGACAAGAAGACTAGAGTAGAAGAAGAGAAAAAGGTTGCTGAAGAAGAAGAGGCATCTAAGAATGAAGAAAAGAGAGCTGAATCTCAGGAAGTACCACAGAGTTCAGATGTAAATATGTACATGGTGGTAATGGATAAAATTCCAAAGCCTATCACAGCTGAACCTGTTGGATTCAAACCTCCTGAAGTTATCTACTGGGATACTATGAAGGTGGAGGGTAAGGAGTATATCAGGCTGAAAAGAAAGGATGAGAAGTATTATGTGTTTTCAACATGGAAGAAAATTATCAGAGAATGTTCAAGATCTGATTTAGAAGAGATGTTTGAAGTTGATATGAAATTACATGCAGATCAGTTGAAAGCTCCAGGTTACCAATTGTGAAGCTGGTTATGGAGTATTTTTGTATGTTATTCAATCCAGAAGCAGTAAAGCATATAATCAGAGAAGTGTTTGAAGCTGTTAGAGGATGGACTTTGTATGAAAGAAGTGGAGTCTATGAATTGGTCATGGATACTTTTCACGTGGAGTATTACTTGGTGGATAGGGTCTATAATCACACAAGTCTGAAGCTTCATGCCATGTTAAAGAAGAAGCTAGGTTGTGCACCAAATTCAGAAATGGCAAAGTATCTAATTCAGAGAACTATCAATCAGAGTATGGGACTGGATCCTAACATTGGACTGAATCAATGAAAGTTTTGGAAGCATCTGAAGAACTTGACTTCTCTTTCTAAAAGTCAAGTTAGGGGGAGATTGTTGGGAACTGAAAGATGTGACCAAGTCATTAATGCTGCTAGTTCAGAGTTAGTACTGCCAGAGGATCTCAAAGTTAATACTGCTAGGTATTACTACTTCTAGTAGAGTTAATACTGCTAGTCAAAGTTAGTGTTGCTTGAACAAAGTTAGTACTGCTTAGCTAGTTAGTACTGCTTAGCTAGTTAGTACTGCTAGTGGTTAGTGCTGCTTAGTAGTTAATACTACCAAGACTCAGTTAATGCTTCCAAGGTGATTAATGTTGCTTCTGAGATAATTTGAAGATAAACATGGAGATCGCGTCTGGAGATAAACATGGAAAGCTTGAAGATAATTATGAAGATTATTTTGAAGATCTTTTTATGTTTAGTAATTATCTTTTATCTTCAATATATGTATAGATTTGTTTAGAATAGAAAAGAAACTTTTGTGAAAATAATTCTAAGTTTTTGTTCCAGAGAGAGAATCAACCTCAAGGCATCGTTCCTAATTCTAGAGAAGTAGAATTCGTCTTGAAAGAGCTTGTTCTTCAAGATTGAGGTTGTGAGTGAAAAGCTTGTAACTTGAATCATTAAGTAAAGTTTGCAAGTTGTGATTCATACTGTTTTCTGTTTATCGAATATTAAAGTGTTTTTCCGCAACTTCTTTAATATTGTTTCTGAGTGTTTATAATTCTTGTTGAGAATTCGATCCTGACAGAAGTAATGGTCAAGAGTTGATTGTGAAAGAAAGTTGTTAAAGAAAGTTTGAAGAGAGTTAAATGCAAATGTTAATTCAGATTGTTAAATATTGTTCATAGGTCAAACAGAACGTTCAAAGATTTCTGAAAGCGAGCAAATATTACGGAAAATTTTATTTGAAGACATTTTGCTGAAGCAGATTGAGCGAAACCTGAAGATAATTTCTTTTATGTGTCTGAAAGAGGTTTTACAACCTTGGGGAGATTGTTACTATTCTTGAAGACAGGCTTTGGGAAGATTGCTAAAAGTTTTGAAGACAATTTTATCAAAGAAATGGGAGTTTGTTCGGAGTATAAGAAGGGGAGATTGTGTTATCCCAGATAACAATGTAAACAAGATGACAATAATATTTTCAATCAATTTCCATTTTATTTCACAATCAAATTCGATACAGATATGCTTTCTCAAATTTTCTCTCTCTAACTCTTAAACACGTATGTCACTATAAATCTCTTACAAATCTTACACGCACAACACAACTTAATCCCCTATTTATACCCAACACAGAAACTCTCAGAACACTATACACGCACATTACAGAAAACACTCACAATACAAAATTCTTACAACACATGCTTTGACTTTTGACTTTATTACAAAGAGACTTTGACTTTCTTGCTTGAGAGTTGACTTTGAGCTTTGACTTGGCTTGACTTTGACCTTCAGTAATCATGATCTTGTATCCAACAAATATGTGTACTAACAGTCATACACAAAAACAAACACACTGTTGGCTCTGGAATTTTAAACAAACCAGTTCTTATTTCCAAAACAAAACCCAGAGTACCAATTTGTCCTGACTTTTTGGATATGTATCTGAAAGCCAAAACTTCTCTGGAATTAGAAAAAGAGACGAAAGAAGAGGCAAAGGGTAAAACTAACACTTCAAAATCTCATGCCTATGAACCTATAAAGTTCACTCCTGAACAAAAAGGAAAATGGAAAGAAATTAACCATTATGTTTCTGATTGTGCAGTGAGCAAAAGAGAAAAGGAGAATTTTTAGGCTAAAGGAAAAAATCATCTTCAAAAGAAGGCCAATTTCAATTCCAAAAAATCTGGACTAGATAGAAATGCTTATAAAATTCCTAGTGCTAGAACAGATAGTTTTCAAAAGAAAATTATACCCAAAGTTCTTAATGAAAACTGAAGCTTTGCACAAACATCTTCATGTTCCATTAATTGCAACTGCATCAACCTTCTGATCAAACTAAAGAATCACTTCTTTGGTCCTCATTGCCTTATGAATGTGTCTCAAAAGAAGAAAACATCATAGACCCAGACTCAGAAGCATCAGAAAAATCAATCTGGCAAATCATCAAAGGGTGGAAAGCCAAAAGTTGAAAAGAAAACCTCAACACCTAACAAAAATGGACCCATTATGAGATGGATACCTAAAAACCTTTAATCTATCTTGCAGAAACAACATATGACCATCTGGTATCTTGATTCTGGATGTTCAAGGCATATGACTGGGGATAAAAGGTTATTATCCTCTTTCAAAAAAAATTGGAGGAGTAGTAACTTTTAGAGATGACAAACAAGGACATATCCGAGGTTATGGAGAACTATCAAGAGGGAATGTTTTAGTTTCAAAAGTTTCTTATGGGCTAAAGCATAACTTACTCAACATAAGTCAACTGTGTGATCATGATTTTGATGTAAAATTTCAAAAGAAATATTGTTCTCTGTTACATTCAAAAACAGGTCAGGAAATGCTCAGAGCTGATAGAAGAGGTAATCTCTATATCATGAACTTCACAAAGCACACAGACACTAACTCAGAGAAACTCTATTTAGTATCTCTGAACAATGAAGATGCATGGCTCTGGCATAAAAAGTTCTTACATCTGAAGTTTTCTTCTCTTAACAAGTTAGTAAAACTGAATTTGGTAAAAGGACTACCATCTATGAAGTTTGACAAAGACCATCTGTGTTCTGCTTGTGAGATGGGAAAGCTGAAAAGAGCATCTCACATAACCAAAAGTGACAACAATTTTTCCAGACCTCTGCATATGCTACATGTTGACCTACGTGGTCCTATCTCTATGCAAAGTCTATCTGGAAAGAAATATATTCTTGTGCTTATTGATGAATACTCAAGATATACATGGGTTGAGTTTGTCAGATCAAAGTCTGATGTTCCAGAAATTCTGATAAATTTGTTAAAAAGAATACAGGTTCTGCTAAATAGAAATATTCAAAAATTGAGAGGTGATAATGGAACATAATTCAGAAATGCAAAGATCAATTCTTATCTTTTAGAAGATGACATTTCACCAAACTTCTCTGCAGCTAGGAAACCTCAACAAAATGGTGTTGTTGAAAGGAAAAACATAACTTTGGTTGAAGCTGCAAGGATTATGCTTGCAGGCTCTGATCTACCCACAAATTTTTGGGCTGAAGCAGTATGAACAACTTGATTTACTCAAAACAGAGCTACAATTGTCAATAGATTCAAAAAGACTGCATATGAACTAATTAACAATAGAAGACCAAATGTTAAAATACTTCCATGTTTTTAGTTGTAGGTGCTTCATCTTGAGTGATAGAGATCAACTTGGAAAGTTTGACAAAAAGGTTGATAAAGGAAAATTCATTAGCTATTCCTTAACCTCCAAAGCTTACAGAGTATTCAATCTTAGAACAAGAACCATTCAAGAAAGAATCAATGTCTCTTTTGATGAAAAACACTCCAGAAGCTCTGATTTTCTAAATTCTCAATCCAAGACCAAAGAAGTCTCTGACTCCTCAAAGCTTAGAGAGTCAGAAGTAAACAGAATATTTGAAGACTTCTTTGATGATGAAGACACCTCTGAATTTATATTCAGAGATAATCAAAGAGCACAATCAAAGGAACCTAAAACCTCAAGTACAACTCTTTCTGGTCCTTCTGACAATACACCATCTACCTCAGCAACTGCATGTCAATATGATGATAATAGACCAAATGTTGAAGAGAAACAACCAAAGACTTCTGAAGAAGAAGGAGAACCTGAGTCACCAGTGGAAGAAACTCCATAGTCATCATCACCATCTCTGGATAACTCTACAGAGCCAGTGCACAGCATAATTGAGATCCTTCATAATATTTTCTCAGAACCACATGTTGTCTATGAAACTCAAGCTCTCTCTAAAGCTTAAACACCTCTACATGTCCATGCTCCCATAACAAGATGGACAAAGGATCATCCTCATGATCAAATCATAGGTTCTCCCTTTGATGGTGTAAAGACAAGATCTGCAACAATCAATGAATGCTTCTTTGCAAACTTTTTAAGCATCATTGAACCAAAGAAGGTAAATGAAGCTCTTGCTGATCCAAATTGGATTAATTCCATGCAAGAAGAGCTTTAAGAATTTGAAAGAAACAAAGTCTAGACCTTGGTTCATCTTCTCAATGGAAAATTTGCAATTGGAACCAAATGGGTGTTCAGAAATAAAAAGGATGAAGATGGAATCATAATCAGAAACAAAGGCAGGTTGGTTGCTAAAAGATATTGCCAGGAAGAAGAAATTGATTATGATGAAACCTTTGCTCCAATAGCTAGGCTAGAAGCTATCATAATCTTCTTAGCCTATGCTGCTCACAAAGGATTCAAAGTATATCAAACGGATGTCAAATCTGTCTTTCTTATTGGCAAACTCCATGAAGAAGTATATGTCCAGCAACCACCAGGATTTGAAAGTTCAGAGTTTCCAGGCCATGTCTATTACCTTGAAAAAGCTCTGTATGGTCTTAAACAAGCACCCAGAGCCTGGTATGCAACTCTATCTAACTTTCTGATTGAAAATAATTTTGAAAAAGGAACTATGGATACAACTTTGTTCATCAAAAAGTACAAAAATGAGCTACTTCTGGTACAGATCTATGTTGATGATATTATTTTTGGGTCTACTAACCAAAAGTACTGTGACAAATTTTCAGAGACGATGAAAAGTGAATTTGAAATGAGTCTTATGGGAGAATTAACCTTCTTCTTAGGACTCCAAGTGAAACAAATTTTAGAGGCACATTCATAAATCAAGCTAAATATGTCTCTGATATTTTGAAAAAATACAAGCAAAATGATTCAGCTCCTATGAAAACTCCTATTACTACTGAAGTGAAACTTGACTTTGATCCCTCTGGCAAACCAGTGGATGTCAAGAGCTACAAAGGCATGATAGGGTCACTCTTATACTTAACTGCTAGCAGACCTGATATAATGTTTGCAACATGCCTTTGTGCCAAATATTAATCTAATCCCAAGGAATCACACTTATCTGTTGTCAAAAGGGTGTTTAGATATCTCAGAGGCACACTATCTCTTGGCCTCTTGTATTCAAAGCACTCTAGTTTTGAATTAAGTACCTACACAGATGCAAATTGAAAGTGTAAAAACCCAAATTCAATCAAGCACAATCTTAATTCAAGATATGACAATCAAGATTCTAGAGAGATAGTAGAGAGAGAAAGTAAGTCGTATGTATATTAATCTGAAAGATACAATGCATCAAGTTCTAAAACACTTACAAAGCCTAAGCTATTTATACCCACTACTAAAACTCTCACAAGCTTATAACCAATACAAACTCACAAAAGCTTAAACTCTTACAACACTAATGTTGACTTTGCATACTTTGACTTGGACTTTTCAACATTAAATCTTGGATATAATTTATACACTAACATTCTCCCTCAATTGATCTGATAATGAGCCGTCAATTCATGAATATATTTATCCGAATCTTTTCAAATTCAGACAAATTATGAGTTGTAACCCTGAATCAACAAATGATATGGTTAGGAATCCCTGTCAGTAACACAAAGTTATTGTGTACAACGAATGTACAATTTAAGGAGCTGGTTTGATGTTGACTCCCCAGGACTTCCGTTCAATAATCGAAAAACACAAGGTATTTTCTATGAATGTTCTGACAGAAAAACAAATTTTCTGTGTGCTCGTGCTTGTGTTATGAAAGAATTATCACAATGATTGTGTTTCATAAGGCTCAAAATATGTAAACCATTGAGACAGCAATGGTATACACAGACTCAAATGTGCATGAGAAAGGGTCGAAGGTGGGGTAACTTTCATTCTTTTTCAATATTAGTATCTTCCAAGTGAAGTACCAATAGATTATGTGTTGCTTTCCCAGAAAATGTGAAACATTCTCTTTTTAAAAAAAGAATGAGTAGCTGGTGGGTGTTTGCAAGAGATGGCATGGGCTCACTGCCTTTTTCAATGATGGTCACCAAAGAATGTGAACCAATCAGTAATGTGGTTGCCCAACTCAAAATGAAGTTTGGTGCAGAGTTTATATTATTTTACTCTGTTCTCTCACCCTCATTCTTTTAATCTTGTAAGCTCACATCTAATCAATCTCTCAATTCCATTTTACCTCTTCACACACCAATACTCAATCTTTTTACCCCTCTCCCCTCAATCACTCACGGAATACTTCCTGGGTAGGAAACACTGGTTATCGTGAATCCATGGAAGTTCTGTTAAGCACTCACACTGAATCCCATGTATTTTTCCTAAAAGCATGTATCTCAATGATTTTCTTGACAATTTAAGCACAATAAATCATTTGTCAGTATGTGTATGCTCATTAAGAATCAGAATGAAATTTGAGCAATTTAAACAGTTAAGATTTCTCAAAACTTTTATAGGAATGAATAATCATGAAAGAATAGAAATGTTTTGAGAATCTGACAATGATTAAGATCAAATCAAAAATCATGAAGAATAATATTTTGGGAAATCAAAGACGTAAGATGTTTATATGAACAATATATAAACATATTAACAATGAAAACACATGTAATAATGAAATGATGTATGATTCAAACAACAATGAATAACAAACGGGAGTATTACCATAGAAAGATTAAACTTTTGATACATGGTAATAACAAAGTCAATATGAAGTACTGAACCGGCGTGTATGAATACTTCCAAATTCATAAAATCTTTTGAGAATAGAGAAGTGGTTTGAACAATTAAGAAAACATTTTTCATGCTTGAAAGTTGTTCTTCTTTCAAACAATAGAGATTAAGATCAGAAGATATTTACCTTTAAGCTCCCCCTCAAATCATGATAGAATGATTTATATTCTGATAAGCTCCCCCTGGATATTTTGCATAATATCCTTGTTCTTAAACTTTTAAGCACGGGTCCTGGTCTGTTATAATCAGAAGCCACAATTCTTGACAATGAAGTATGGGTCTTGAACTGTGTTATTCAAGAACCACAATCCTTGACATATAAGTCCGGGTTTTAAACTGTTTTGTTCAAAAGCCATTGTTCTTGCTCCACCTAAAACTTTGGGTGCCTGCAATACAAAGCTTTCTCTCTCTACACTCTCTCTCTAGTTCTTAAATGTTAAAATCTTGATTTTATTGTGCTTGAATATTGGGTTCATACACTTTCAATTGTATCAGAGCTAAACCAAAATCATTCAGAGGAGATTACATCACTTGGATTGATTGAAATCTTGAAATTTCAAGAACACGCAGAACGTGTTATCAATTTCACTGTTCAATCAAATTTTTCTTGATAAATCGTTGTTAATGCAAGAAAATGAAATTTCTAAGCTTTCAAAAAGATTAATTGGTCTATCATCTGATATGTCAAAAGAACAGAAGGCCAGATCTAACTTACAAGTGAAATTTGACACAATTATTGAAGAAAATAATCTTTTATCTAAAAAGATAAAAGATCTCGAAGTTGCAAATATTCAGTTGTCAGAAAAGATTTCTGCGGATGTGATAGATCAATCACCTATTGACAAGACAACTGAATCAATTTGTTCTTTTAAAACTGCTTCTAGTTTTATATCTGAAAAAGTTTCAAGAAAGAATAGTGTCAAATCTAAAATTGTTAATACAAGTCAGATTAGTCCTACAAATCTGTTTTATAATCATACTATTGATGGAATAGTTAAATCTAACAGTAAAATTCTTGGAAAACCATCAAGGACAGATCAGATGGTTTGGGTTGTTAAAGGTTCTTTAGATGGAAAAGCTTATCATAAATCATCTCCATCCACATCAAAAGTTAAAAAGAACAGAGCTCGAAAAGGTAAATCTTTTGCTACAACTGATACGTATTTCTCTACTAATCATATTATCAAGATAGATGAAAAGAGGATATGTTGTTCTTACTGTGGGGAGAATGATTTTGTACATAAAGAATCTGCTCACAACTGGTATGGTACTTACCGAATAACTTCTCAGGATAATGTAGTTAAAAAGTATAAACAAATTGAGAAGTGGGTTTGCAAATCTAACAAACCAGGACCCCAGTATCAATGGGTACCAAAACCTGTGAAATCTGTTTTGCAGGATGCACAGGTTTAGGGGGAGCAGATACAATGGCTTCTGATTATGTCAGATCAGAATCCGAACCTCATTGTATTGAACTATGACTTCTGATCTCATCAGATCAGGACTCGTACTTCAGTCAGATGAGCAGAATGTCAAATCAAGGGGGAGACACACAGACTTACACATATGAAGGGGGAGCATAATGGAAAGTCTGTAAGTTAGTATGTGAGTGTGTATTTTTCAAATGGTTTTGAAATCAGAAGACGTACTCGAGTCACCACCTTTGCCTCATGTTCAACTCCTTTTGATCAAAGACGTACTTCAAACTCTTATGATATGTGTAGAGCGTACACTTCGTTCCATAAAGGTAATGTCGCCAAAGCTTCAAGGCGAACACCACCACTGCTAACTCCAAATCGTAGGTAGGATAGTTCTTCTCGTGTATCTTAAGTTGCCTCAAGGCGTAAGCGATTACCTTGCCTCTTTGCATTAACACACAACCCAAACTCATTTTCGAAGTGTTGCTATAGACCACGAAGTCATCCGACCCTTCCGGCAACGATAAGATTGGAGCTTCACACAACTTCTTTTGCAGAATTCGGAACGCCTTCTCTTCCATTTCGGTCCAATCGAACTTCACATTCTTCCGAGTTAAAACTGTCAAGGAAGAAGCGATCTTCGAAAAGTCTTGAATAAATCTCTGGTAGTACCCCGCCAGACCCAAGAAACTGCGGATCTCGGACGGACTCTTGGGAGACTCTCAATTCATCATAGCTTCAATCTTGGAGGGATCCACTTTCACTCCGTCTCGAGTGACAACGTGACCCAAGAATTCCACTTCTTCAAGCCAAAAGTCGCACTTGGAAAACTTGGCGTACAATCTTTCATTTCTCAACACATCGAGAACTTCGCGTAGGTGTTGCTTGTGCTCTAACTCGCTTTTAGAGTACACGAGTTTATCATCAATGAATACGATGACCGACTTGTCGAGGAATGGTCGGCACACCCTATTCATCAAATCCATAAATACCGTTGGTGCGTTCGTTAGGCCAAAAGGCATCACAAGAAACTCATAATGGTCGTAACGCGTTCTGAAGGTTGTCATCGGAACGTCTTCTTCTCTTACCTTCACTTGGTGGTAACCCGAACGTAAGTCGATCTTGGAAAAACACCCCGCTCCTTGGAGTTGATCAAACAATTCATAAATTCTTGGAAGCGGATACTTGTTCTTCACTGTTGCTTTGTTCAACTCACGATAATTGATGCACATTCTCATTGTGCCATCCTTCTTCTTAACAAACAAGACCGGAGCTTCCTAAGGCGACGAGCTCGGTCTTACGAATCCCTTCTCCAAAAGCTTTTGGAGTTCGGCCATCATCTCTTGCATCTCCGCTGGCGCTAACCGGTAAGGGGCACTAGCAACAGGAGTCGCTCCCGGTATGACATCAATCCGAAACTCCACTTGACGATCGGGTGGTAACCCGGGCAAGTCGTCCGGAAATACGTCTGGAAACTCACGCACAATCTTCAAATCTTCATGCTTTAACTTCTCTAGCTTGGCGTCGATCACGTAGGCTAGGAAAGACGAGCATCCTTTCACCAAACACCTGCGTGCTAAAAGGTGATTATTGCCACATCTCCCTTCCTCTTCTCATCATAAAACACAACAACTTCGCCACTTGGATTGGGAAGTCGAATTAATTTCTTGGAACATACGAACTCGGCATGATTGTTCGCTAACCAATCCATGCCAACCACAACATCAAAACCCCTGATTAACATCGGCAACAAATAGATCAGGAAATCTCTCCCTTCGATTCCTAGAATACACTTCTTCAGAACATCGCGGATCAGAACTTGACTACCATTTTCTATCTCAACTACTAACGCATCCTCAAGACTAGTAGTGGGCATAGAAATCTTTGGACGGAACAACTCAGATATAAAAGAGAAACTGGCACCCGTATCAAATAAAACACGACCAGGTACTGAGTTTATAAGAAATATACCCGATACCACATCAGCTGATGCCTTGGCCTCATCGGCCGTCATCTGAAACGCTCGACCCGGAACCCTAGATGGATTCTCTCTCTTCTCCGACGCGCTACCCGACTTGAGCTTCGGGCAATTTCTCCTCACGTGCCCCGGTGCCTTGCACTCGAAGCAGATAAGCCCTCTGATCGAACAGTCACGTGAGAAGTGGTCAGGCTTCCCACACTTGCTGCAAAGTTGAGGAGTGGTGTTACAGCTACCGTGGTGCTTGGTTCGGCATCTCCGGCACCATCTAGCTCCCTGATATCCGCTGAAGCTTCGGTTTCCGACAAATGGTCGGGTTCTCTTGGGAGGTACTGCACTGCTTTCCCACTTCCTCTTTTCAGCCACCGCCACAGCCTTCTCCGCAATTGCCTCAACCCTCTGATGGCTTACATCGCGATCCTCGATCACTTTCAGCAGAAACTCCTGCTGTTTAGCCAAAGCTTCATCCATTGCCAACATCATGTTGGCCATCAACTCAGATTGGGAATTCGCATCCCTGACGACTGGGTGAGATGAAGCCAGGTCTACTTGCGGAAAGATCTCGGGCCCCCCACCTAGTACTGGCTGAACAAATAGGCGCACAATGACTTCAACCCCAGCCGGTTGAACAGTGGTTGAGATTGTCGCCTCGACACCATCTGCATGCGTACACGGTCTACCGCGCGTACTCACCATTCTGAACTGCTACACGGGACAGAGAAAGATAGACGAGAAGGGTAGGGTAAATACAAAGGAAAACGTACTACCATATTACCAATTGTTAGAGTAATAGCAAATCAAGCACAATCACGTATAAATATTCTCATAATAACATGAGCTAATTGAGATTATGAATATACAATACATAAAGGTCCTTAATATCGTCGTCACAACGTTCGATAACTATAATTTTCGTCGACTCTAAGACCAACCCGTCTTAGAAGTTCTACCTGAACTCACGAATCATTGCTTAGCAATCTCAGTGTAAGTAAAGACATATTACATTCATGCCTAGATCACTTAAACTAGATCTCTGATACCAACTTGTAACACCCTAAAAACCAAATTGAATTTAAAATGTGGAAACTGGACAATTTGACAACAACACTTGGTATAAAACTCCCAAAAAGGGGAAATGTACTAAACCTTTACAAAACCTGAATACGGATATGGAATTCAACAACAAACTAATCTAAACATAACCTATCTAGATTACATCAGTTGTTAAACCAATATCGCCAAAAGAATGGGACTTAAACAATTTCCCAACATCAATACTAGTCATCTCAAAAATCCCCGAGACCAAGCTCGACACTCAAGCCCTTGGCAACCCACTGCTAATGGGAACCTGTTATACACATCATTTGAGAAAAAGTGTTAGGCTTAAAGCCTAGTGAGAACATACAATTTATAAATTTTCAAGAGATATAAACAATTGTATCATAAGGAAATCTTTTCAATAAGGTTTAGTTTTCAAATGAAACCTTTGTCACAACCGGGCCTTTTCAATGTAAACTCATCATACGATGACAAAGATAACCAGTTTTACCAAGGATTGTAGCATAACACAAAGTAGGTCACAATCCGAGTAATGAGTCGAAACACTTGGAATCCTTGTCCACGAACTACAAAGGTCCGTACTACGATGTGAGGGAGGGCCCTCGAGGAAACCAAGTCAAACTCATTCACTAGGACTACCATATGACCCTTAGCTAGTAACCGATCTCACATAATCGTACCAAATTGACCCCGAGGATCATATTCATCCATAGCTACAAATAAGGGAAAATATGATCCATGGCTAGTAACCGGTCTTGCATAACCGTACCAAATGGCCCTCGAGGATCATATACATCCATTTTTACAAAGAGGGGAAAAGACATCCCCAATAATAGTCGACTCAATACCTAGGGATCCACTAGTAATGGTACAGACTCGTCACAACAACATATGTGACCAACCATAGATAGTCATATGGCATAAAAAACATTTATAAACAAAATGCATTTTCAAGTTTAACTTCTGGTAAGAATGAAAATCATCAAAATGAACTTTAAACATTCTTTCAAATAATCCACATAAATGTGCAAGTAAAACATCGTTTTACTTCAAATAAGATGGAACCCATCATTTTAGTCGAAAACGTTCGGGAACCCTAAAATCTCCCAAAACTCAAGTTATGTCAAAATGTAGTAAACTTAGATCTGAAACCATTGAGATATATAGAAGTTCAAAATGTAAGTTTTGAGATGTATAAAGTTTAGAAAAAGGTAGTAGGAACTTACCAAATAGGTTTTAGACGAAAACCCGAAAAACCAGATATCGACCACCGGGGAAAGACGAAGCTTTCTATACCGAAACCTTGCTAGATGTATTTAATACTAGCAACAAACTTGGTACCACTGAGATCTAGAAAGAGAGAGAGAAGCTTGAGAGAGAAAGAGATATTTGAGATTTTGATTTACACCAAAAACAAAATGAGATATTTTAGGGAAAACCCACTTTAAGTCGGCCAGACAACCACGCGGGTTATGCCGCGACCTCAACTCGCGGCATAACTCGCCCGCTAACACAAAGCCCACACAAACAGGGGGTTTCGCGGGTTGTGTCACGACCTCAAATTGCGGTGCAACTCGCGTGGTTCACTGTGGTTCGTCCAAAACCACAAAAATCCAAACTCAAACTCCCAACCAAACGCGGTGCTAACGACAACGCTTAAACACAAGAATAACAAGATTACATAACGGAAATCCGAGGTGTTACGATCCTCCCTAACATGGGAATGATTTCGTCCCCGAAATCCAACTACTCGAAAAGATGAGGATATCTTCGCTTCATATCCTCCTCAGCTTCCCACGTCACGTTGGCTCCCCGATTATGCTTCCACTACACCTTGACCATAGTGACCTCTTTGTGACACAGCTTCTTAGACTTTCTCTCTAAGATAGCGTCAGGTTCTTCTACACAACGGTTACCCTCGTCCACTCTTAACTCTGAAAGGAGAA
The DNA here is from genome assembly GCA_954870635.1 of Arctium minus. Classification (NCBI taxonomy): domain Eukaryota; kingdom Viridiplantae; phylum Streptophyta; class Magnoliopsida; order Asterales; family Asteraceae; genus Arctium; species Arctium minus. Next base: position 59,042,014 of record OX941088.1, on the reverse strand, counting down.
TGACGCTTTCTTCCTCCGCCAAACACTTCCGAAGGAAACAAATATGAAACGTGTTGTGGATTCTGCTCAACTCTGACGGCAATTCTAATTGGTAGGCTTGCAAACCTACCCGCTTAAGTACTTTGAAAGGTCCAAGGAAACGGGGACTCAGCTTCCCACGTTTTTCAAACCTGATAATGCCCTTCCAAGGAGATACCTTAAGCAACACACGGTCGCCTACCTGAAACTCCATCGGTCGCCTCTTCTTATCGGCATAGCTTTTCTGCCGATCCTGAGCCGCTTTCAATCTTTCATGAACGCACTTGACCTTACCGGCCGTCTCTTGCACGATTTTAGGTTCGGAGAATTGCTTCTCTCCCACTTCAAGCCAACATACGGGAGTTCGGCACTTTCGCACGTACAATGCCTCAAAAGGTGCCATCCCAATACTCGAGTCGTAGTTATTGTTGTAAGCAAACTCCACCAAAGGTAAGTGAGAGTCCCAACTACCCCCGAAATCGATGACACAAGACCTCAACATGTCTTCCAACGTTTGGATCGTTCTCTCGCTTTGCCCGTCGGTTTGTGGATGGTAAGCCATACTCAACTTTACTCGCGTCCCAAGCTCTTTCAGAAACCCATCCCAAAAGTTCAAAGTGAACCGACTGTCGCGATCTGACACGATCGATAAGGGTATTCCATGCCTCGAGACCACTTCATCGATGTAAAGCTTCGCTGACTTGTCCATCGGTAAAGTCTCGCGCATAGCCAAGAAGTGAACGCCCTTAGTCAATCTATCGACTATTACCCAGATGGTATCATGACCTCGAAGAGTTTTAGGCAACTTCGTCACGAAGTCCATGGTAATATGTTCCCACTTCCACTCGGGAAAATCTAAGGACTGAAGACTCCCATACGGACATTGATGTTAAGCCTTAACTTGCGACCACGTCACACAACGCTCCACATAACGCGCCACATCAAGCTTCATTACTGGCCACCAATAATGCAACTTCAACTCCCTGTACATCTTTTTGCTTCTCGGATGAATGGAATACTTGGACTTGTGAGCATCCTCAAGCACTAGATCACAGTTACCCCCAACTTTGGGCACCCACACACGACCGCTGAACAGTTTTACCCCACGGCTATCTTCCGTTAAGAGCAAACGTTGTTTCGTCATGACTTCCTCCTTGAGATTTTCTTCCAACAAAGCTTCAACCTGCGACGTCTTGATATTTTCAACAAGACTAGACACTAACTCGATTCTCGAATGGGTAGCCCGAATACTTCCGCTATAGTCCTTCCGACTTAACGCATCGGCCACCACGATCGCCTTACCTGGATGGTAAAGCAATTCACAATCGTAATCCTTGAGGAACTCGAGCAACCGCCTTTGCCTCATGTTCAACTCCTTTTGATCAAAGACGTACTTCAAACTCTTATGATCTGTGTAGAGCGTACACTTCGTTCCATAAAGGTAATGTCACCAAAGCTTCAAGGCGAACACCACCGCTGCTAACTCCAAATCATGGGTAGGAAAGTTCTTCTCGTGTATCTTAAGTTGCCTTGAGGCATAAGCGATTACCTTGCCTCTTTGCATTAACACACAACCCAAACTCATTTTTGAAGCGTCGCTATAGACCACGAAGTCATCCGACCCTTTTGGCAACGACAAGATTGGAACTTCACACAACTTCTTTTGCAGAATTCGGAACGCCTTCTCTTACGTTTTGGTCCAATCGAACTTCACATTCTTCCGAGTTAAAACTGTCAAGGAAGAAGCGATCTTCGAAAAGTCTTGAATAAATATCTGGTAGTACCCCACCAGACCCAAGAAACTGCGGATCTCGGACGGACTCTTGGGAGACTCCCAATTCATCATAGCTTCAATCTTGGAGGGATCCACTTTCACTCCTTTTCGAGTGACAACGTGACCCAAGAATTTCACTTCTTCAAGCCAAAAGTCGCACTTGGAAAACTTGGCGTACAATCTTTCATTTCTCAACACATCGAGAACTTCGCGTAGGTGTTGCTCGTGCTCTAACTCGCTTTTAGAGTACACGAGTTTATCATCAATGAATACGATGACCGACTTGTCGAGGAATGGTCGGCACACCCTATTCATCAAATCCATAAATACCGCTGGTGCGTTCGTTAGGCCAAAAGGCATCACAAGAAACTCATAATGGCCGTAACGCGTTCTGAAGGTTGTCTTCGGAACGTCTTTTTCTCTTACCATCACTTGGTGGTAACCCGAACGTAAGTCGATCTTGGAAAAACACCCCGCTCCTTGGAGTTGATCAAACAATTCATAAATTCTTGGAAGCGGATACTTGTTCTTCACTGTTGCTTTGTTCAACACACGATAATCGATGCACATTCTCATTGTGCCATCCTTCTTCTTAACAAACAAGATCGGAGCTCCCTAAGGCGACAAGCTAGGTCTTCCGAATCCCTTCTCCAAAAGCTCTTGGAGTTGGGCCATCATCTCTTGCATCTCCGCTGGCGCTAACCGGTAAGGGCCTCTAGCAACAGGAGCCGCTCCCGGTATGAGATCAATCCGAAACTCCACTTGACGATCGGGTGGTAACGCGGGCAAGTCGTCCGGAAAGACGTCTGGAAACTCACGCACAATCTTCACATCTTCAAGCTTTAACTTCTCTAGCTTGGCGTCGATCACGTAGGCTAGGAAAGACGAGCATCCTTTCACCAAACACCTACGTTCTTTAGTCAAGGTGATTATTGCCACATCTCCCTTCCTCGTCTCATCATAAAACACAACAACTTCGCCACTTGGATTGGGAAGTCGAATTAATTTCTTGGAACATACGAACTCTGCATGATTGTTCGCTAACCAATCCATGCCGACCACAACATCAAAACCCCCGATTAACATCGGCAACAAATCGATCGGGAAATCACTCCCTTCGATTCCTAGAATACACTTCTTCAGAACATCGCGGATCAGAACTTGACTACCATTTGCTATCTCAACTACTAACGCATCCTCAAGACTAGTAGTGGGCATAGCAATCTTTGGACGGAACAACTCAGATATAAAAGAGAAACTCGCACCCGTATCAAATAAAACACGACCAGGTACTGAGTTTATAAGAAATGTACCCGATACCACATCAGCTGATGCCTTGGCCTCATCGACCGTCATCTGAAATGCTCGACCCGGAACCCTAGATGGATTATCTCTCTTCTCCGACGCGCTACCTGACTTCAGCTTCGGGCAATTTCTCCTCACATGCCCCGGTGCCTTGCACTCGAAGCAGATAAGCCCTCTGATCGAACAGTCACGTGAGAAGTGGTCAGACTTCCCACACTTGTTGCAAAGTTGAGGAGCGGTGCTACAACTACGGTGGTGCTTGGTTCGGCATCTCTGGCACCATCTAGCTCCCTGATAGCCGTTGAAGCTATGGTTTCCGACAAATGGTTGGGTTCTCTTGGGAGGTACTGAACTGCTTTCCCACTTCTTCTTTTCAGCCACCGCCACAGCCTTCTCCGCAATTACCTCAACCCTCCGATGGCTCACATCGCGATCCTCGATCACTTTCAGCAGAAACTCCTGCTGTTTAGCCAAAGCTTCATCCATTACCAACATCATGCTGGCCATCAACTCAGATTGGGAATTCGCATCCCTGACGACTGGGTGAGATGAATCCAGGTCTACTTGCGGAAAAACCTCGGGCCCCCACCTAGTATTGGTTGAACAGATAGGCGCACAATGACTTCAACCCCAGCCGGTTGAACAGCGGTTGAGGCTGTCGCCTCGACACCATCTGCACGCGTACGCGGACTACCGCGCGTACTCACCATTCTGAACTGCTACACGGGACAGAGAAAGAGAGACGAGAAGGGTAGGGTAAATACAATGGAAAACGTACTACCATATTACCAATTGTCAGAGTAACAGCAAATCAAGCACAATCACGTATAAATATTCTCATAATAACATTAGCTAATTGAGATTATGAATATACAATACATAAAGCTCCTTAATACCGTTGTCACAACGTTCGATAACTATAATTTTCGTCGACTCTAAGACCAACCCATCTTAGAAGTTCTACCCGAACTCACGAATCAATGCTTAGCAATCTTAGTCTAAGTCTAGACATCTTACAATCATGCCTAGATCACTTAAACTAGAGCTCTGATACCAACTTGTAACACCCTAAAAACCAGAGTGAATTTAAAACGCGAAAACTGGACAATTAGACAACAACACTTGGTATAAAACTCCCAAAAAGGGGAAATGTACTAAACCTTTACAAAACCTGAATACGGATACGGAATTCAACAACAAACTAATCTAAACATAACCTATCTAGATTACATCAGTTGTTAAACCAATATCGCCAAAAGAATGGGACTTAAACAATTGCCCAACATTAATACTAGTCATCTCAAAAATCCCCGAGACCAGGCTCGTCACTCAAGCCCTTGGCAACCCACCGCTAATGGAAACCTGTTATACACATCATTTGAGAAAAAGTGTTAGGCTTAAAGCCTAGTGAGAACATACAATTTATAAATTTTCAAGAGATATAAACAATTGTATCATAAGGAAATCTTTTCAATAAGGTTTAGTTTTCAAATGAAACCTTTGCCACAACCGGGCCTTTTCAATGTAAACTCATCATACGATGACAAAGATAACCAGTTTTACCAAGGATTGTAGCGTAACACAAAATAGGTCACAATCCAAGTTATGAGTCAAAACACTTGGAATCCTTGGCCACGAACTACAAAGGTCCGTACTACGATGTGAGGGAGGGCCCTTGAAGAAACCAAGTCAAACTCGTTCACTAGGACTACCATATGACCCTTAGCTAGTAACCGATCTCACATAATCGTACTGTCACACCCCGCTAAAGCGGAAACACGAGGCATAACAGCTCCGATGTCATAGCACAAGATTATAAACATACCAACATTTACTTAACTTTCAAAATACATTACATTTTTAAGAACATAGTATTGTCATTGTTTACAATTCCCAAACTTAAAATGTAACGATACGCATAAAGCAAAATAATCTTGCTTCAAAATATGAAGTGCACTGCTAAAACATCATGGAATTACCTTCTCGATTCCTGAAAAGCATGAATAAAAACCAAGGTCAACTACAAAGAGTTGGTGAGTTCACAGGTTTTAGATATGCACAAATCAATTTATATGCAAGTTATCATTTGTAAAACATATGTTTAAACCAAACTTCAAATTTCTTTGATTCATGAGTGTCATAACTTAGTTTATATGACAAGAGGTATGCAATGATAAATATTACGTTGAGCCACTACTAAGCCGTCCCTGACCAATTTCAACGCCCCCGATGAACTAACTCAGCGGTGGTTCGAGCCACATGTTTAGGCATCTTCTCTAGTATAGTGCACCCCTGCTCGTCAGCATTAAGGTGGGTTTGTCACACCAAATAGCGCTATCCACTAATATACTATAGACCCGATTTTCTTCGAGTTAATAGTAGTGTCACGGGGTCTTAACATTTAATACTCAACACATCAATTGCATACTTATCATATAGCTTATAATTCCAAACGCTTTTAACAAAGCCTTATAAATTGCCAATTCGCAATACTTTCAACAATTCTCATGAATCTTTAAATACGCAACTAAAGCATGCTTTTCACCCCAAAATTAGTTAAAACGATAAAAGTGGGGCTGTGAATACTCACTTCAACGAATGGAACGGGTGAAACTTTACTTTAATACTTATGAAATTTGCCACGCCCTTAGTTTCCCTATACAAGAGTTGCCATAGAGAAACACATTAATGCCCTATTCCGATGTCCAACCAATATGTCCAATTGTCCCATGAAATGTCATTATATAAATTCCTTAGTCCATATCCATTTTTAAACTATACAAAGTTCCAAAATACAAATAAACAAAATTTAGACTTAAGAAGATTACCTTTCTGGATTCAGCATATGCTGTCCAGAAAGTTATTCGATAAAATCAACACGGAAGCTTAACTTCCCAAGAGAATTATTTAATCACAAATTTTGTGATGATACTATAATATGTTTAGAGTAAATCTGCATTTTTTTATAATTTTTGAATAACTTTTGATACCTCAAATAATTTTTACAAAACAGAGTGTCACTGATTTTCGGATCAGTGACATACCTCACTTGTAACAGACTTTTGGGGTATCAATTCTTGGAATTAGATAATGATCCTTATATGGATGCAAACCTAACTCAAAATCCTATCTTTTGGAAAAAGATTAACTTATTTTGGATGAATAATGTGGGAGTTATGGCCTTTACAAGTTGGGTGTATGATTCTGTCCTCATTGGACAGATTGCACCCCTTTCTTATAAATTCCATTTAAGTGCCCAATTCAACTCCAAATTCAGTGTTTTAGGACTTTTTAGAAAGCTAACACTCTAAATTAAAGTTTAGAAGCAAAAACCCCAAATTTGGACATGTGGTTTGTGAGTTGTGAAAGCTAGAAGTGAAGTCCATTTTCTGGACAGATTCTAAAATGAATAAAGTACTATTTTAAACCAAAATGATGATCATTAGACATGGTTTTTGATTATAAACCATGTCTTCACTCCTCATTACATGATAGACTAACTTATGCATCATGGATTCATTGCAATCAAAATGCTCATCCAAATGCATGCATGAACACAACACCAAATAAATGACATTATTACTAAGTTCTTAATCATGTGGAATTATAGGGAAATTCCTTCATAAGAACATTTCTATACTAACATTTCATTATAATAATATAATCATAATTTCAATAATACCAACATTTTAGTGGTTTATGATACCAAAATTCAACATTATAATCAAAAACCCTAAATTTGATAATAAATAAATTTTTCTTTGAAAACAAGAATCAAAAACTCATTTTATATACATCAAATGTAATCCATCTCATCATCAAAAATCCAATTTATACAACATTTAGATGTAAATTTTTACTTCTCAAACCCAAAATTCGAAAATGAGAACATGCATAAGAGAAATGTAGTTTTTGAGATTACCTTGAAGATTTGAGAAGGAAACTTGATTCTAACTTCAAATTGATGATGGTTTCTTGCTTGGATTTTGATTTTTAACAAAGAAAAAAAAAATGGAATGGTGGTGGTGGTGGGTTTCTTCGGCCGAACAAGAGGGAGGAGAGGGAAGAGAGGAGATGAAGAGTTGATTTTGAAAAAATGAGGATGTATCTTGATTTTAATTTGTTTTTAATAAATAAAATAATTAGAATATGTTATAATTAAGACAAGTGTCCTAATGACTCATCATCATAAAAAAAAATTTAATTTAATATTATTAATTAAATTACTAGTCTAATTTATAAAGTATCAGCTATAATTGAGAACCGAAATACCCGATTCTCAATATTTGCTAAATAAATGCCAAATTTGAAAATTTTGCAATGCAAGAGAAATTAACATATTGATTTTTATAGTTTAAGGATTTTGGACTTTTATTCACTTATTTGGCATTTCTGGACAGTGACGGTCAGATACGGAACTGTTCCGGGTTTTTAACGCAACTTCTAAATTTTTTGGGAACTTTTATCTTAAAGGTTTTTAATAAAAACCTAGAAGTGACAAAACTTATAATATAATCTAAGGGTGCTAACCTTAATATTCAGAATTTGACAGGTGTCACAGTCTCCCCTTCTTCGAAAAAATTTCGTCCCGAAATTTATAACTGTTATTTCTGGACAGGCTTTTCATTAAACAGTTGAGGATACTTGCGTTTCATGAAATCTTCTCTTTCCCAAGTATATTCAGGTCCATGACGTGAATTCCAACGGACCTTTAAAATTGGAATTTTACTGCGCCTAAGACGTTTAGTTTCACGATCAAGAATCTCGATAGGTTCCTCTCTAAAACACAGGCGCCCATCAACTTTTACTTCATCTGGGGACACAATCATTGATTTGTCTATCAGACATTTCTTTAAATTTGACACATGAAAAGTGTCATGAATAGCACTTAACTCTGGAGGTAAGCTCAGCTTATAGGCTACCGATCCAATTCTCTTGGATTTAGCTTACCTCTTTTCCCGAATCTGATCATTCCCTTCCATGGTGATACTTTCAGAAGAACTTTATCACCTTTTTGAAATTCTAAAGGTCTTCTGCGATTATCAGCGTAACTTTTCTGACGATCTCTCGCAGCTTTGAGTCTGTCCTGAATGGTTGATATTTTATCCGTGGTTTCTTGTATAATGTCAGGCCCAATCAGTTGACTATCGCCAATTTCCACCCAACTGAGTGGAGATCTACACTTACGTCCATAGAGAGCTTCGTATGGCGCACATTGAATGCTGGTGTGATAGCTGTTATTGTAAGAGAATTCAACTAACGGCAGATGCTTATCCCAGCTTCCTCCAAAATCTATAGCACAAGCGCGTAACATATCTTCCAAAGTTTGAATGGTCCTTTCCGTTTGTCCGTCTGTCTGTGGATGGTATGCAGTACTCAGATCCAACCTGGTACCCAACGCTTTCTGAACTGTTTGCCAAAATCGGGAAGTAAAACGACTATCTCTGTCAGAAATGATAGATAGGGGTACTCCATGCCGAGAGACAATTTCGTCTATGTACAACTGTGCCAATCTTTCTATTTTGAAATCCTCTCTTATAGGAAGAAAATGTGCAGATTTCGTAAGTCGGTCTTTTCAAAACAAAACCAAATTTGATTCTAAAACTTTTGAATGACCTCCAAAGTCTATATTTTAGTCTCTAATACTATTCTCCAGAGCCTCTGCTTCCATATGCTCTGAAGATACTTCAGTGCACTTTATACTAGTGTTCTTGGATTTTTTTCAAATATTTTTGAGCTATCAAAAGAAGGTTGAATGTTTGGGGCACAATTGTCAATTTTTCAGAGGGTATGACTGTTCATTTCTTTCTCTGAAAAAGTATACACTTGTAAATTATTCTAAAATTGACTTGTGCGGGTTATTTACTTGGGTGACTGCCATGTTTCAATATCAACCCCAAGATGATAGTTATCCGACGTGTGTGTCCTTTCACTCCACCTCTCCACGTGTCACTGTATGAATAAATGGACGATGGAACGTTTTCTGACATAAGTACTCTCAACGCCCTTCCCATAACCTCTCACACACGCCTCACGCCCATAAAAACCCATTTCAAACCCCCATTTTCTCTTTACACTTTCAAAATTTCCCTCTCAAACTTCATCTTCTTCATCCTAGCATTCAAAGATCAAGAACACTAAACCTGCAACAATGGAACAAAACCAAAGCGGCTCAGACGATTCGAGTAGGATAGTACTGAATCAATCACCTCCACAGTTCAATATCCCTGTAAAGGGAAATAACTTTCATTTGTACCTCACTCCCACCATGTAACACCCTCAATTCTGGAAATAGCAACTAAATTTAAAATTTTCTAAATACGTCGATAATTGATCCATCTACAATCACAATTTAAGATTTAACCTCAATACACACATTTCATTCTATACATACAATCTATAATAAGGACGGGTGCTACTAAAACCCAATAACAGTCACTATCTCCAAACTGCGGAAGACTTCACCAACTACTAACATTTGCGTAAAGCTAAGGCTCAACTCTTCATAGCCCTGCTAGAACCAAACCCCCAACTGGAACCTGATGCACATGCCGACAAATGAAAAGGTTAGGCTTAACGCCAATTGAGCTCAAGAGTTTTCCACATTTATAATTGAATCGTTAAAAAGGAAGAATGCAGATTAAAATCATAATCTTTCAAAGTGATATGCTTCAAATATGAAAACGACTCGTTTACCGATAATATGCATTTTAAACGAAAGGGACACCAATATATACGTTAACCAAACCAAATTGTTTAAAGAGCTAAAATCCTGATATAAAACGTTTTTCGTAAATTTAGATTCAACCCAAAACTTACTCAAAATAAGAATAGAGAGAGGCTCCCAATTTATAAAACGCGGGTAAAATGTTATATCTCGAAATACCCAAAACCCGGTTGAATCATAACATACAACTCATAAACCATACATGAAAACCCATATAAATAAATATCGCCATGAACACGGACATTAGACCCAATACTCACACAACTATAATGGAAAGAAACCAAATACCGAAACGTGGAAATGATGTGTTTCATTCAAACCTTCATATACGCGGGGGGAAACCCAATATTAAAGCCATCATTTGTCGCCGACCACACAAAAACAAAAGTTGATAAGATACGACAATAACATTTAAAATACCACTGATTGACGACGGGGGAGACCCGTATACGTTGAGAGTCGAGGAACACACAAGTAGGCTGCCCATACAATGTACTCGCATGTCATCTCAACGTTTCCTTCTTCGGTGGCGAGAACACGTGAATGGGGCCACCTGTGATGTTATTGGATTTCACCACATATGCCATACACCGTCGAGTTCCACCCCAAGGACTTACGAACATAGGTGCCTATCCAATCTAGACGAGTTTCAACTCGGAGGCTCGTGCCACCTATTGCCTACTCGCTAGTGAACCCAAGAGGTCAACGGTCATAACAAACCTTACCTGATTTCTCAATACAGACAGACTTACGTGCCTATGGATCCAATACAACACTGTCTAACATTACATGACTCCAATTGAATGACCAAAACACCCAAAACATGTAACTCTCAAATGACACGAAATAAACGCCATCATACTCAAAACTCCACAACGGTTATTAACTCGGACAAATGTCCTCAAGACTCAAAATTATTCAAAACCAAAAAAGGTAATTAACCCAAAAACTTCTCATTGGTTGAAACGAAACGTTTTCCAAATTAACTCGTTCTCTTTATGTTGCCAAAATGACGCATAGTACAATGATATGCATTTTCCAACGGTTTATAAAATCGTATGCACCAAATGGACAATTATATAAAATGACCTCCATTTGTATATTATACCATCAAAGAAACATATCAAAATGATTTATTTATCAAAATGCCCAAAAATCACAAAGATGTGTGTTACATAACTTTATAAAGTTAAATATATCCAAATAACCAAAACTTAACAGTAGTTAACAATTTAAGGTAAAACACAAACACTTTAAAATAAACATTTTGGCATGTACACCATTTTCACAAATCAACTTGAACTCACCTCGCTAGATTTAGGAAAAATCTAGATTTTACCCCAACTTGAGCTTCTTTGAAGAAATCCGAATCCACAAGCAAAACCTTCCAAAAACCTATCATCACAATTTTCCAACCATGAATATACTCATTCAACCATTTAGAATAGTTCCCTAAACATTTTACATCCAAAACCCCAACTTGACCAAAACCCCTAATTTTGACCTAAGTTCTCCAAAACTATCAAATCCGAAATTTGAGAAACCAAACACTAAGAAATCATCAAGAAGGCATTCATAACTTATATTAAGATTTATAAATGGAAGGGATACACTTACCACTTAGGTTTTGATGAAAACCTAGAAAACTCTACCATGGAGCTTGAGGTTGAAGAAGAAGATGGTGGACTCTTGACCCTAGCTTCCAATCTTCACCACATGATGATGAAACACTTCAAGAACACAAATATTGGACCCAAAATGAGTTAGGGTTTGAGAGGAAAGAAGGAGAAACGGTTTGGGAGATAAAGGGAGAAGTTTGGGTGTGAAAAATGACAATGAGGGCTGAAATCCAGCATTTAACAGCACATGTCGCCCACCTGGCAACATTGCCATGCGACAATGCCCTGGGCATTGTCGCATGGAGTCCCCTTGCTTCTGTTTCATGCATCGACTTTGCCCAGTGCGACTCTAACACTATCATAGTCACCGGGCTTTGTATCCAAGCCCGTACCAAGCTATGAAACTCGACTTTTTCAATGCTAATACCCCCGATACTCCAAGGAACTTCAAACAATTATTTCCCAACAAAAGTTCCACCGTTTATAAGTTCCAAAAACGTCCGGATGACCTTTACTTACCGAAAATTACGGATGTTACACACCAAGTTTGAAGAACAATACCGACCCATACTGGAATTCTTTAACAATTGTGAACTAAAAAATACTCTTGCTCGTTTCAATGCTAACATTCCTCTCAACTTTGTTCAACAATGGTGGTACACTAGTGAGTATAATGAAGAAGCCAAAGGGAGCGTTAGGTATGTTGATGCAAGTAATGAAGCAGGTGGATCAATCAAAATTTCACCCGACACTCTTTGTCGTAACCTCTTCCTCCTAAAAACCACTGACCTAGGGATTTCTATGTTCGATAAACCACCTACCCAAGAAACCCTCCTTCAATTTCTCGTTCATCTTGGCTACAACAAAGAAATCTCTAGGTTGAGAGAATTCAGAAGACAACATCTTCCACCTATGTGGAATTTCATGTTTAGTGTGCTTAATTGCACACTCACCTGCAAGATAGAAAGCCAGGATGAAGCCCATCCTACCCTTCTAGCTATAATGTACGCTCTGTTCTTCAACAGGAACATAGACATGGCCAACCTTCTATAGTCTGAGCTCTATGTTGTTATGGATCGAAAGAACAAGGCCTTGGCCAAGGGAAAACCCCTTATCTCTGTCCTATTTCCAAGATTCATATCCTTGGTCATGAGAGGAACCATGACCAAGTTCAAGCTTACAGAGGAAGGACTTAACACACCACTATTCGTGATGAATAGTTTCAAGCCAACCACTATGCCTCCTTACCCAAATGCTAGAAGATTACCTCAGAGCATGATAAAATTCATTCTAGAGAACCACCCAACCCTTCTCTTTCTTAGTCGTGTTTCCCAATTACCATAACATATGATGGGATTCCCAACAGATTTAGGATCTGAATAAGAGCCTGAGTCGGCTAGTGAGGACTCATAAGCTACCTTGGATGAGAACATAGAGCAACCAGAGGGTGCCTCTGAAGAGAGAGAATCAGAGGGTGCCTCTGAAGAGAGAGAATCAGAGGGTGCCTCTGAAGAGAGAGAAGTAGAGAGTAGCTCTACCAGAGCAGAGGGAAGTGAGACAGAGAGCTCTTCTAAGAGAGAGAATTATGAAGCCCTAGGAGCCGAGGGTGGTAAGGTAGAAGAAGATGCCATCAGAGGCACACATGTATATTTCCACACCCCAACCCCAAGTGCAATCATACAATCTATCCCTGGTGGTCCAACGCTAAGAGATATTGAAATAGAGGTCCACACCTCGAACCTACACCAAGCTAACAGCATTGAGGCATTTCTTTCTGCCTCTGATGCTCACAAACTAGGGGATGCCACACATTTAGACCTATCCTCTCAAAAGGACTTGTCTATTGAAAAGATAAGTACCCAATCTCTCTGGGGTATGCCACTTAAATCCACATAAGATGATGCCTCTGTGGCTCATCATATACATGACCCTTCCCTAGAACCAGAGATATTTAAGATCTCACATAGGGAGTGCCTAACTCAGGGGCAGTGGCAAGACATAGTTGCACAACGGCGGACTTGTCTAGACAACAAGTCTACCTAACACATCTACTTCACTTCCTTTGAATCTGAGTCAGAATAGGGTGAAAAGATCAAAACTCCAGTAGAGAAGTCCCCTTCCAAGGACTCTCGAGGATCTGGTGGAAGTCCCTCCAGAGGCAACATCACTTCACCTATGAAGAAGGGCACCTCTGAACTCGAGGTCAATTCAACTCATGTGTTGAATCGAAGGTTCCCCTCTCTGACTTTGTCATCAAGGAAGAGTTCAAAATCTTTGGTGAAGAAATCAAAGGATCCTTGAATGATCTAAAACATACAATCAAGAAGATCTCAGAGGCCTTTGCCTCTAACTCTGAAGTTCAAAAACTTACTTCAGAGGTCTCTGAGTTGAAGATGTAGTTGGCCACCAACAACACCAAACTGGCCGCTCTAGAAGCCCTTGTTACAGGTCTCTCTGATCAAATAACAAAGGACCTTAAAAATGTAAAGAATTAAATCCTTCAGGCTATTCCAGAGCAAACCTCAGCAGCACCATCAATAATAACATCTACATATCTGGAAACCTTCAAAATAGAGATGAAACAGATGATTTTTGAAGCCATAACCGCCATACCAGTCTCTGCAGCTCCTCAAGCTCCAGTTCAAGCTCCAAGGACTGTAGGAGTCCTGGTCACCAAGTCTGACCTCCAAGATTTCTCCAATCAAGTCACCAGTTGAATGCTCACTCTATCAAGAAAATTCATGGCTAAATCTGGAGGGACAACTAAGGTTGTCAAAGCCTTGCTTGATGTCCACAAATACAAGGTGGATGATCAAGTAAATGAAGTTCGCATGGCAGCCAATAAAGCCAAAGAGATAATTAAAACTATGGCTGCCAAACTTCATTCCTCCAGCATGCCTCCTCCAGAGGGCAAGTTCAAAAGAAATCTTGGTGAGACATCGTGTGTAGAGGAGGACTCTAAGAAGGACAGGTTTGAGGACTCTGAAGACAAAGATGATGATGTTATGCTTGATGGGTATTCAGATTCTGAAAAGGGGGAGAACATAGCTCAACATGTCAGAATAGAGGAAGCCAATGCCTATGCTCCCTCCTCCTCTTCTGCACCAAATCAAAACAGATATCAACCTACTAAAGATGTCCAGAAGACCATAATCTCTGAAACTCTAGAAATTAGTAGAACCGAACCAGAGAGGAACCCCACATCTGCTGAAGACCAACCTTCTACAATTCTGCAATCTCCAGTTCCAGTGATCCTCCATGCTGCTGCAACTACAAAGCTTCCACAAGCACCAGTTGTCACTGTTATTCCAGAAACCATCATTCCTGAAACTCATTTTGAAAACCTTATTGCTGAAGATGAAGATACCCAACTGGTGGACTAATCAAGTACTTCCTCATAGGATGCCTTCTCATCACCTGAAGGACCTACTATTGTGATGAGGGATCCTTTTGGAGATGAATCAGAGGTTGGTCCATCAGAAGTACAGGACAAAGTGAAAGACTTAACTCAGCAGATGGAAACATCAGAGGCTGGTCCATCTGATGTAAATGAAGACAGGGTCAAGGAGATTACTCAGCAAATTGAGACTTTGATTAGACCTCCCCAAGCTGAACCTACAAGACCCAAAGAACACGTGATGAATAAATATGTCTTCAGATACTTGTATTCAGATAGAGAAGATATAACAAGCATTACCAGACCTCTGAACCCAAGGCTAAATGCTCTAACACTTGACCTGGTCAAAAAACGATTCATTAGAGACATGACTCAAGACAGAAGCAAGGTCTACTCTAACGAGGAAATCCGAAGGGTGCTGGAAGTGAAGTTCAGACAATTTTTCTACAATCAGGTTAACTATCTAGAATACACTATAGAAAAGGCAAACAATGCCATCTATGTATTTAATGATAATGATATGTTGAACCTGAATCTATATGATCTGACTCACTTACATAGGTACTTCTACAACAATGCTGACAGAGCAAGAAAATTTAATGTGGGACTGAGGGAAGTAAAGATGGCCATGGAAAATCATGTGGAGCTGAGATCCAAGACAGATTTTTAGATTGCAATGGAGCTAGGAGTTGATCAGTTATCTGTAACTGCACGAAATGAAGATCTGGAAGGCTTGGACAACATTCAAAGCGGGACTGCTCTAGCCGAACTACTTAGTTTTGTCCACAGAGATGAGGAGAAGAGGAAAAGACTGTTCAGAGGATCAAATTCTTTCAAGTACTCCTCTCTGACTCTCAGGTACTTCAGAGAGAAAATACATGAAGTCAATGGACAAGACAGGTGCCCAATAGAGATAGCACAGAAGCTCATAATGGAGATCAACTCAATGATGGAATATAGAGATCTCATTATGAAGTTTCACAAAACATGTACTGAGGATTACCTTAGTTTAGTCATGTTCATTCTAATTTTGCAATGTAATCTTCTTTCATATTAGTGAGTTTTTCTTTAAGAGGATGATTTTTTCATCTGTGTCTCAAGTAAGCTAGTCTAAGAACTTTCATTTTTTTATTTTCAATACATAAGGGGAGATTGTTAGCCCCATTTCAGAATGTAAAATTATTAAAAATATTCTAAGGGCCTGTTTGTTTCCAGCTTAATGAGCTTAATGAGACTCGCAGCTTATTCAGTCTGCTATATATGACTTTTTGGTAGTGGCTTAATGATATAGAAAGTGGCTTATTCAGTAAGATTTCAAGGGGGAGCTTTTTGCAGAAAGTCAAGTTTTTTCCAAACCAGTCCCTCTCATTAAAAACACGTTCCTTCCATTTATGAAAAAACTATCTCAAACAAAAACCTTCTAAATCTATACAGACAAATTAATCCACACAGACAACTTTATCCATACATAACTTAATGGAAAACCAACCAAACAGCCCCTAGGACTTTTCCAGAAGACTTCCAAAGACAGCTTCTAGAGACAACTTCCAGAGACAGCTTCCAGAGACAGCAAGCACACCTCTAAAAGAATTTCAGAGATAGGTTCATCAGCGAAGAAGACATCAGAGATAGCTTCATCAGAGGCACTACATCAGAGCTCTGAAGACATTCTCTCTGAAGTTAAAGCTGAAGAATTCTACAAGTATTGATACAAGCTCAGGAGACACGTCATCAAATGATAAGATTTACCTTTAAGGTAGATCACTGTTCACACATGTCTTTTGTGTTAGGAAATTACACTGTTCACCTTTTTATTCCTATAAATAGGATGTGAACCCCATTTTTCTAAAGTGTGCTTTTCTTACCTGCTTGTTTAAAGAATTAATAATTTGTACGGTGAATTGTATAATAAGATATTGTAAGAATTAAACCACCTTTATGGTGTTCATGATAATCTACATTATTGTCCAGTAAATATTAGACTTCTTCTTTATTTATATGTTGGATATATCTTCTTTACTTTGAGTACGGATCAAGTATATGGTTTAAACAATCTTTGCTTCTGCTATAATCTCATATGTTTGTTTATTTAAATCATTAAGAAAGAATCTAGGATCCAACATATTATAACTAGTAGGTGGATATATATACATCTTGAGGGAACAGTAACCTACAAAACAAAATCGTAACTTATAAGATATTTACAATCAAGTGACTGATGAATAATATGTCATTTGTGTAGAGATAGATTTTGTGTATCTCGATCAGTATAAACTTGAATTCTACCACTAATTTCGTCTTATCCTTTTCACTCTAGGAAAAATGTCAAGAAATTGGGGATTGTGGCTATGAAAAGGGTTTTGCAAGATGGAAGATACAAGAATCATGAGTTGTAGTTAATGCGAACAATTAATCATCCAAATGTGATTTCCTTGAAGCATTGTTTCTATTCAACGACAAGCAAGGATGATCTTTTTCTGAACCTAGTGATGGAATATGTCTCAGAGACAATTTTTCGCATTTTAAAGATAGTATCGATGCACATCAAAGGATGCCTCTCATTTATGTAAAAATCTACATTTATCATGTTAGTTTTGTTCTTTCATCCAAACAAAAAATCACCTTTTACTCCTTTGCTATTTCCCTAACCAAATTTTGACACATGTAAAGGTACGCTATACGTAATAAATGTAGGGGGTGTACATATAACAATATCGTAGGGGAGAGAGAAAAAGGTGATGTGCGTCTTATTGGAGGTACATAGAGGAAATATGGGAGGGGTAACATGAGAACTTTTTCTCCCAATCATCCAAAGGGTACATATTTGTTTCTTCTGTTTACAAAAGTAACATGCGAGGATCATTCCAAAATTTAAATCATTTGTCGACAGTTTGATATCCCGTAGCAACCTCAAATCTGGAAATAGCAACTAGATTTAAATTTTCTAAATACATCGATGACTGATTCATCTACAACCACAATTTAAGGTTTTACTTAAATACACGCATTTCATTCTATGTACACAGTCTATAAAAGGGACGGGTGCTACTAAAACCCAATAACAGTCACTATCTCCAAACTACGGAAGACTTCACCAACTACTTACCCTCTTGTAAAACTAGGGCTCATCTCTTCATAGTACTACTAGAATCATTTCCCCAACTAGAACCTGATGCACATGCCGACAAATAACAAGGCTAGGCTTAACGCCTAGTGAGCTCAAGAGTTTTCATCAAATATATATATATATAAAACAATAACTTTAAGAATGTTATTTAAATCATGATTTTCAAAATGATAATACGTTCAATCTGAAAGCAACCAAGACGAAATACATTAAATCTGAAAACAATCTCTTTTACAACATTCACCCTCTTCGTGATTAAAATCACAAAACAAAACGCTTATTCGAATATAAGACCAAAACCCAAATCCCACGTAAAACATAACTGACACTTTAATAATCAAATACTGAAAACGTAGATAAACTCCAATTTCCAAAATATCCTAAAAACATGGGAAAGATTTAATATTCAAAGCCTTAGAACATGGATAAATACCCATACTCAAAACGTCACCAAAAACTTAGATTATAAAACTCAATACCCAAATCAACACTTTTTGGTGACGGGGGAGACCCGATTACATTGTACACGACGGAACACCAAGTGGGTCACATAGTTATGTAGAAAACCAAAACGTATGGATTATACACATAAAACATACCGAGCTCAACTTATCCAAGTCTATTGCTCGAAAACATCCAGTCAACTCCTTTGAGTCTATTCTTGAGAGTTCCAAAACGGGGAACCCAGTTCCAAAACGAGAACTTGTGCACAATGGAATTACACCTTACTGCCCATGGGACGTTGCCCGACCATATAGGTCCACACCTTACTTACCATGGTGACCTGATGCCTATTCTTTGCCAAAGTGGTGAACTTGTCCAAAACGGGACATAAAGAACACTGTGCCTATGGATTCATTGCACTAACTAAAACATTACATGAGTCAAAACGAATGAACTAACGCATTCAAAACATGTAGTTCTCAAATAAGATGCAGTAAATGCAAATCATGACCAAACGCTCTACATTGAGCTATTAAAATCGGACAAGTGTCCCCAAGACCCAACAAAATCCAAACCGAGCCATAAGCTCAACAAATCCAAAGACCCATCGTTGAAAATCATGAAATGAAATCAAACGTCAACAACCCGACTTTATGTAAACCCATACTCAAAAATATATAATTAACTCCAACATAGTTTAAACTGGGACAACTCATTTTCCAATTGAATTATATCATTTACTCTTTCAAAAAGTCCCATAACACAAAATCAAGCACTCATCTAAAACACACAATAAGATTCATTTATATTCCAACTTTACTTCATGAAATAAATCATCAAAATACCAATGTGTATAATTTAGTTGTCAAAATGCTCAAAATCCCAAACATGGGTGTTTTACAAAGTTTATAAAACCAAACACTTCAATTAATCAGGATTCGCCAAATAACTCAACAATTAATAATTTCATGTAAAACATATAAACACTTTAAAATAGACATTTTGGCATGTACACCGTTTTCACAAATCAACTTGAACACACCTTGCTAGATTTAGGCTAAATATAGATTTTACCCCAACTTGAGCTTCCTTGAAGAAATATGAATCATCAAGCCAAATCTTCCATAAACCTAGATCCACAAGTTCCCAACCATAAGTAATCATGTTCAACCATTTAGAATCGATCCCCAAACATTTTATATCAAAATCCCCAATTTGGACAAAACCCTAACTTTGACCTAAATTCTCCAAAAGCATCAAATCCAAAATTTGAGAAACCAAACACTAGGAAATCATCAATGGAGCATTTATAACTTATAATAACGTTTAGAAACTAGGATGATGAACTCACCACTTAGGTTTTGGTGAAAACCTAGAAACTTTGGAGTTCCTTCAAAAAAATGGATGAAAGATGATGAACTTGCACTCCTAGTCTTCCAATCCTTAACTTGAAGATGATGGATTGCTTGAACACTCACGAATTGGTGGAATAAGGGCTCAAATTCTGGAATTTATGGGAAGGGGTCTTCTTGGGAGTAAATGAGGAGAGGTGGGAGATGAGATAAAAGAAAAGAGGAAGAAATCGCATCTTTAAAAGCCCTGGCACCCGACCGCGATTATGACACAACGATTATGCCCAGGGCATTCTCGCCTGGGATAATCGCTCGGCTTGTAGCGAGAGCTAGGGGGTCGGCGACATTGCCCTGCGATTGTGCCCGAGGGCATTCTCGTTGGGGCATAGTCGCCCTGTGTGTACCGAGGGTCAACACTCCTCTGCGACAGTGCCACGGCAAGAGTGACACTGTCACAATCACCGGGCATAGTCGCCCAACACCTCTTGGGCTTCGATCACTTCGATTTTCAGATGCGATAAAGTTCCAATACGAGAGGCTACTCAGACGGTGCACCCCACATAGTACCCATTTAACATAAGGAATCAGAGGCAAGAAAAGGGGTAAAAGGCTTACCAAAATGCGGGTGCTACAAATCCTCTTACTCACTGAGTGAAAATTTTTGACTTCAGAAGTGCGAAAATGCTACTATGATTACTTTTTGATACTTTAATCAATGTCACTGATTCTTGGATCTGTTTAGATTTTCATTAAATACTCCTTCCATTCCAAAACAAGTGTCCACATGGAAAAAGGCATGAAGTTTAAGAAGTGTGTAATTATTACCCTTTTTACATTGATTTATCCATCTAATACTTAAGAGTACAATTGGAAGGTAGGAACTTCCTTTTTAAAGTGGACGCCTATTTTAGATCAAACTAAAATAAAAATGTGGACATTTGTTTTCGGACGAAGGAAGTACTAGGATCTCATTTAGTTACTTAAAAGTCTTTGTATGGTACCTTGTGATAGAAGATTATTTAGCAATGGAAGCCATAATTTTTGGAGTCCCCAACTCTCAAGAATGATTATCAATGGAAGAAATCGCGTACATGTATATATGTGTGTGTATGTATACATGTGTTTTAAAAGTTACCGGGCGTCAACCAAACGCTTGCCGTGTAAAGGCTTTTACGAGGTAAGATTCTTGGTTATCAAAATGACATAGTAGGAATAATTTTACCCAGCAAGCAGTAACCTGGGTGAGATCATTAGTCATCAAAACGACATAGTAGGCAATAATCTTACCTAGTAAGCACTAACTATGTAAGAGTCACCAATCTCACTTACTTTATCGGGTAAAATTATTGGTCATTAAAATGGCAATGTAGGCAATAATCTTATCCGATAAGCGCTAACTGGGTAAAAGTCACCATCCTTACTCACTTACCAGGTAATTTCACATCCCCCGTCCCCGTGGTCAGGAAAGGGTGATGTCACTAACAGTAGTTAACATAAATATACAACTAATTCAAAGCTACTAATAAACTCCAAACATATATTAGTATCCAAAATATTACACTTCAAAAAGTGTTTATAAACTTTGAACGTTTATAATAAAAGATAAGTCTAAGAACTCCAAAATTTCATACTCGGTCTCAAGTCCCGTCCCCATAAGCATCACTCCGAACCTGCCGTGTTAGAAAACAAAAACACGACTGAGCACAGTGTTCAGTGAATGGATGATAATATAAATTCGAAAATAATAATAAACACCTCGATAACAAAGCGAAAGACTTAAAAATTCAATTCGAATAAAGTTCATGAAACTCAAGTTCATAATACATTTAATTCAAAAGAAACATTCAGAAATATTCAAAAAAACAATAAACTCAAGAACGATTTACACTTTAACTTCAAAACATAATATAAATAAAGTATGTCAATTCCTGTTGTGTTCGTGGGGTGTCCAAACCACACGAACTATTGGGTCGGCGTGCAGGCACACACACCCGAATCCCCCGTGAATTTAACCACAGTCACATATTATGTGAGTAAAAGTTCTAGGATCGATCCATCTGCCCTGAGCCAACAAAGTCGGCCTAGTCCCCTAAGTGGGTTCACGTAAGCCACTATTAGGCCTAACCCTGGCGGACCGAGTTCACCTGCAGAACACCATGACTACAAAGCCGCCATAGAAGGCATACCAAATAATGTGCCCATTTATTGGGTTGTTCTAAAAAGATAACGAAAACCAAACATATATCACTTACCCGAATGGCGTTCATAAAAATCAAGTTTAATATAGTTCACAAGTTTCACAACCAACTCCATACGAGACACATTTTAATAAAACGCCATAAGGTTCAATGAAATGATTCATAACTCAACTTCAATATGAGACAACAAAACACGAAAACGTTCAAACATAAGATTCAAACCAAAATCAATGTTTGTGTGTGTGTATATAAGTACACATTTCGTTGATCATGTTTAATTGATCAATCACAAAGCGGTGAACCATCTTTAGGAAGGGTCAACTACAACAAATAGTTGCCCACGATTCAAAAGGAATGAAATCCATACCTTAACCGAATTGATAAGTAAAATGCAATTAACTATTTAAATCGCATTATTTTTTAAATCACGAATTATTTTTACCCGCATAACATAAAACTCAATGATTATTATCCTAAGCCTAATCATGAAACTTTATTCTCCTAGACATTAAACCAAACACTTGGTATGCAATTTACCATATAACCACAATATCATCAATTTGATTCTAAACTTTACCCTTTTTCAATTTTGACAAAATCAAACATTTCTAAAATGTATTTGATTATAACTTTGCAATAAAACATCATAATCTACCAACCAACTTCAAATACCCTAACCTACCAACTTAAATAACTTAAGAATGAAATTTATACCTCTAAGAAGAACTCAAAGAGTGGAATCCGAATATGTAATTGTTTCTTTGATTACTTCAACGAATTGAAAGATATTTTAGAGAGAATGAGAGTTTAGAGAGAGAGAGAGAGAGCTATGGCGGTTCATATAATGAGAAGAAGACGATCAAAATTGTAGTTTACTAAAGATTTGGTTTTTTTTTTGTTATTGTCGGTCCACAATATTATCAAGTTCTTATCAAAACAACGACACATATATTAACCAACCTGATTTGATTACAAACACGGAATACAGATTGATTGATTTCTCTTTTAAAGCTCTCTGTGTTTTTACACCGTGAAATTGTGTTATGTGTGTGTTTTCTATATCTTACACAACATACTTACTAACAACTTGCAAACATAATATCTAAACAAATATCACAAACTAAATATCTATTAAAACATAATATCTAGATATTTAGGATTAAATCTAAAATACTTAGAAACAAAAATTAACTTTGACATATTATTACAAACTTAACATTAGACTAATCTTGAGAGCGACTTTTCAGCATTAGCTTCAGATAGAAAACTTCAGATTGGATGATCTTGAATCCAATAGATCTGTGCGCTAACAATCTCCCCATTTGGATCAAGATCATTACTAAAAAGATTTAGCAATTCAGTATTCTCTTTCAGCTCAGAAGATGCAATCTCCCTCTTAGTCTTCAACAAGTAGCAATCTCCCCAAAATACGTAGATAAACTCTCTTTCAGATGATGGGAAGAAATTATCTTCAGATTTAGCTCAGAATGATGTAGCAAAGTATCTTCAAAGAAAATTTCTCTCAAATCAACATGTCTACAGAAAACTTGCTCTAAACTTGTGTTGTTCCCCATTTCTTGTGTAGCTCTTCTCCCCCTTTTTGATGAAAAGAGCAACGACTACATCAAAATCTTTCATCAAGAAATGTCTTTCATTTGGAGCCTCTGATCCGTCAATTCAAAAGATATTCATCCAGATCTTTGCAAATCCAGACAAAATAATCATGTAACACCTGAATCAACAAATGAATCAGTTAAAATGTTTGTCAGTAACACTAAGTCACTATGTGTAACGAATACACATTGGAAGGAGCTTTTATGTTGTTCACTCCCCCAGGGCTTCCATTCAATCATCGAAACACCACAAAGGTAAATTCTATGAACGTTATGACAAAGAAACAAATTCCTTGTGTGTTCGTGCAAGTGATAGAAAGAATTAAGCACTTGATGATTGCTTATAAGGCTCAATATTGTGTAAACCACTGAGACAACAGTAAGTTAAACACAGACTCAATGTGCATGAGTGAAGTGTGAAGGTGGGGAAGACTTCCTTCTTTTCAATATCTAGATTTTCCAAATGAAAATCAGATAGTAAATGTGATGCTTCCCCATTGAAAATGTGAAACACTTTCTATTTGAGTAGAAAATGAGTAGCTGGTGAGGTTAATCAAGATTTGGCATGGGCTAGTTGCCTGTTTCAATAATGTTCACCAAAGAAATGTGAAACACTAGAAATGTGGTTGCCCAACTCAGAAAGTAGTTGGTGCAGAGTTCTGATATTCTTTTAACTCTGTTCTCACACCCTCTTTCTTTTAAACATTAAGCTCACTGCTAACCAAACTCTCTTTTTCATTATTTCTCATCACACAACCCACACTCATTTCTTTTAAATCCTCACATTCAATCACTATGGATTAACCTCTTAGGTAGGAAACACTGGTTAAAATGTATCCATAGAAGTTGTGTTAAGTCCTAGCACAATGAAATCCGATGTTTTCCTAGAAATCATATGATGCTCAAAATGGTTTAACTATATCAGTTAAAGCACAAAGTAGATCTAGAAAACATTTAAAAATTTCACTTCCAAATTATAAAATCGATTTTGAGAATCGAGAAGTGATTTGAACTTTGGAGAACAATGTTTTCTATGATTGAAAGTTGTCCTTCTTTCAATCATATATCAGATTAAGATAAAGGATTATACCTTTACGTGCGATCTTACATCTCATGAAGCTAAGCTTAAAGTCATAAAGATATGAACATGTAAGCATCTCTCAAAAACTGCAAAAGTCTTAAAGTCATAGTCAAAGCAAATTTATTCACTGAAAATAAAATGACAAAAAGCAGTAAAACAATGAAAGTACGAGTTCTGATCTGAAATAATTAGAAGTCATAAGTCTCTTACTCCGCCTGAAATTATGCATCCAAAAAATATGTCAGTTAAAAAGATATGCATTGTAATTTCAGACAAATATGTACTCCCCCTTGAAGGTTGATTTCCTCATTCGAGTATTGGAGTACAATCTCTTATCAGCACAGGAGTAAAGTCTTTTGATCATTGAAGTACGAGTCCTAAACTGTTGTGTTTAGAAGTCAAACTTCGTTGAAGTACGGGTTTTGAACTGATGTGTTCAAAAGCCTATTTGGCATTGATGTCCGGGTCTTGAGCTGATTTACTCAAAACCATTTTTCTTCTTCCTACTCCCCTTTGACAGTAGGTACCTGCAACACAGAATCATCCCTTTTCTTTGGTATCCACTTGTATTTGGATCCAACTGTGTTAGTATACAATTTTGGTACCCATTGAAATTTAGGTCCGCTTTGCTTTTTAGAATCAAATGAAGAATTAGTATGATAAGAGGGAACATGATATGTGCCAAACCAAACATCAAGATCTTTACGAGAAGCATGATCATATCTACCATAATTTGAAAATTTTCTAGTAGATTGAGATAACTGGAATAATTGTTGTACGGAATATTTCTTGCGAGAATCGACAACTTTTGGTTTTATACAAGCAACATTCGAAAAAGATTTAGCAGTCTCGTTAATCTCCTGTTTTGTTTTCCATTCAGATTTAACTCCTAGCCTTTTCTTGCTCGGATCTGAAACATTTGAAACTTTTGAGTTAGAATTGTGAGTTTCAAACGAATGCTTCTTCTTTGGCTTACTAGTAGTGATCGTTTTCTATGAATGTTGAGATTTCTTCTTACCTTTAGCATTCTTAGTTTTCACATAAACTGTTTCATCAACTTTCGTTGATGATTTTCGTTTCACAAACTTACTGGATAATCCAAAGGAATTCACAACAAATGATGAATGATTACGAAGTTTGGCATTAAAATCAAATTGATCAAAACACTCATCTAAAACACCATCAGAGTTTAGAAAATCTAACCTTTCATCTAGTAGACCAAACATATCTTTAGATTTTGAAGCCTTTGATGATTTAGAAAGAACATAATTTTTAATCACAGTTGAAAACACATTTTGTTCAACTTCAATCAAAAGTCTTTCATCTGCTAAAGATGTCTCAAGTTCAGAAATTTTACTTTCCAAAACGAGAGGAGGGACGTAAATTTTACCTTTAATAGGTTTCGCCTCCATTTCTTTTACAGAATAACTCTGAAAGAAGTCATTTGACAGAGATTTTGATTGATATTTTGGATCATCATTATAACTATTATTCAACTTGGCATAATGAAATGGAAGTTGAACATTATATGTTGTTGGTCCCGAGGGTGCTTAACAAGTTTGTAGAAGGGGGGGGTTGAATACAAACACAGAAATTAAAGTTTAATAAATTGTTTATTGATAAATCAAAATACAATTTACAAGTTTGTTGCGGAATAAGATTAAGACAGACTCAATCTAAACAAACTTAAGAAACACTAAGATGGTTGCACAAGAAATTCAGAGAATGGGGGATTTTTAGAGAGATAGAAAACAAGGGTTTCTATTTTGGAGTTCAAGGATTGAGCACACCTTCAGATGAAGGAGTGAGCTTCCTATTTATACCCTATGCATTAAATGCATGGCAGGGTACTTTACACGTGGCATTCATAGATTGGCTTTGGTAGTCTTACTTTTGGAGACATGCTTTTGGCCGCTTTATGAACAGTGTAGTTGACAGAGTTGGTGTACGATTTGTGGCAGAGACTTGTCCGTTCTGACACATTGTACTGGTTGTGCAAGGTAAGACAAAAGAAAACTTGAGGCATAAGCTTTGTGATCGTTGATCGCTGAGTATCTTTTCTTTCAAAGATAGAGAAGTTCAGCTATCGCTGAAGCTTTTCCTCAGGCTTCTTCGCGTAAGTAGATTCGTCTGGTCTTCGCTGATATCCGCATCAGGTCACTAGTAGACTTATCTATTGTTCAGTGGCTTCGTCTTCGATTCAGCTATGAACTATGTTGACGCGAGACTTGTCTTCAGGGATTACGTTAACTGTGTTACATAGGAAACGATCAGTGATGACTGAACAGACTCAGTTTGATCGCTGAAAGTGAAACACATACATATTAATGTTTACAGAAAGGTCATCAGCGATAACTGAACAGACTCAGTCTGATCGCTGATGATGAAACATTAATACATATAATAACGTAATTTTCACTAAGTATAAAAGAGGGTCGTTATCAAATCACTGAGAGAGTTTGGATCAACAATCTCCCCCTATTTGATAATGACAAAGTAACAAAAGAAAATTACTTTTTGATTCAAAATATAGGAATAAAAAGGACTCATAGAATGCATGTCCCAATTACTATTTTGAGGGATCTTTTACAGTACTGATAGGGTTAAGTACATCACTGCAATTTTCATTTAATTCAGGGATAGAATTACAAGATATGAAAATCATAAGTACAAGTGACTAACTAACTACTGTAAGTATAACTAACAGATTACAGAGAAGAAAACTAATCTATCAGCTATAAGAAGATTTAGGAGGATTGATCATATACTCAGGTATTTCTTCTCCTTTCTGTCTTCGTTCCAAAGATTCTTGACTGATAATTTCTTTAATTTTTTCAGCAGCAGGGAAGAAGTCACACCATAAGCATAAGAGATCCTTGAGATGATTCAGAGGACAGATAGGAATCTCAGAGATTCTTTGAAATCTGAGTTCCTCATCATCATCTCTGAAGAATATTCCATAAGGCTTGTCGATTACTTGACCAGCTTGGAAGGGACCACCAGGAGGCAGAGATAAGTCCAGAACTGAAAGATCAGGAGGAGGACCAAACAGTGCATCTCTTGAAAATTTGATAGAAGTTTCATTCCTGATGATGGCGACATCTTCAGAGGAGGAGGACCCAATTTTTCTCTTGAGTTTCAAAGATTTGGGAGGAAGAGGAGATGGCAGCTTTAGTACAGAAACGACTCTATTTATGAGGGCTTCAAGGAGTCCTTCAACGTAGCCTCTGTATGTAGATTTGGATTTCTTCAGCGCATCCCAGAACTCTAACCATTCCGTAAATCCGAAGCTTTCAAGTTTTGATACGTACATTGCTTTTTGGGTTCCATCCTCTCTGGTAATCTCCATGGTCACTGAGAGTTGATCTTTCTTCTTGCGACCAGAGATAGTCACGGCTGATATTGGAAGAAGATCAGAACGATAATCCATCTTTTGTTTGCACCATTCGATAGACTTATCGTTGATCTCTTGTTCTTTGAAGCGTTCCTCTTCAATTTCTTTCAGTAGTGCTGCTTGAACTTCCACAGGTTTGCTTTTCAGCTTTTTGTCCCTAACTTGAGAGGATTGAATCTTTAAAGCGAGTTGGGCATCTCGTTTGCATTCAGCGATCAGCTTCTCAGCTTTGGCAGATTCTTCTCTTTCAGCTTCAGTGAGGAAGTCGAGCTCTGTGGATGTTTGAAGAGGGATTTTCAGCCGTTGACTTTCTAGTTGAGCGATCATTTCAACTCTTTTCTTCACCACTTCCTCTGACCAATGAGATGGTCGAGAGGGCCTTCCTGGATGGACCAGGGAATCTTCTTCTTCTTCATCAATCTCAGCGATAGAGATTGGGATTATTTCTTCAGCGATAGCAGCTGGAATTATTTGTAGTTCAGAACCCTTAAGCAGGGGTGAGAACTGTCTGGTTAGAAAAAGAAGGAAAGAAGGGATAAGTGTATTTTTTTTTTTTTTTTTTTAGAACGAGAGAGATAAAGGCTAGAAAGGAATAGGGGTTTGGAAAGAGTAGAAGAGTGGTACAATTGAAAGACATACCTGAGAAGGATGCTCCCCCTCAGATTGTGATCCAGTCCTCAAGCATTCTTCAGCGATTGGTTGCTTGTCTTTGCTTTGCGAAGGAACACTTGAAGATGTATCACCTCTCACCCCTGTTTTGACAACCTCTTGCGAAGTTGTCCCTGATACGACGTTCGGCTTAGAGAACCACATAGATTGGTCTTCATCGTCGTCGTCGTCATCGGAGGGCTGATCCTTTTCTTGATCATCAAGATCTAGATCATCTTCCTCTTCATCGTCTTCTTCCTCATCCTCTTCAAAGAGAATGGAGTGAATTGATGAGGATTCTTTTGCCTTCTCCCCCTCAGATTGAGAGGGAGGTTCCTTTGGAGTCTTAGCTTCCCCAGCAGCAATAGAAGTTTCTTCAGTTTTCTCCCCCACTTTGTCATTATCAGCGGTAGGGGATTGTTCAGCTGCTGGAGTAGCTGTTGAAGCTTTTAGCACTTGAACGTCAGCCTCCAGACGCTTAACCCGGTCTTCAACCGCAGGTATGTCGCATGTGGCATCATGAATGAATTCCACAGCGATGTTGAGGTTGGTACGATCATCTTCAGTGAAGGAGGGAGGCAGCGCTGGAGCTGGTGCATTCACTTTCTGTAGAATTTGCTGAAGAAGGGACGTGCAGAGGTCTACCTTTGAAGAGAGACCCTGAACTTCAGCGGTAAGGGACTCAAATCGCCCTTGAAAGAGTCGAGAGGACTCTCTGAGTTGGACGACTTGTTCTTCAACAGCTGAAAGTTGAGAGTTCTCAGCTTTAGATGAGCAAGTGGCGGTCAACTTCTTCAGCTCCTCACCAGCCTGATTGACGGCGTTGGTGGTTTCATTGATGGTGTTGGTGAGTGCATCCACCTTTTCTCCTAGACTGTTGACATGCGTGTCAACAGTCGCCAAGCTAGGACCTGAAAATAATGTTAGTTCAGATATGGGCTTATTTGGAGAGGGGGGGAGAGAAGTGTTTAGGAGTATAGGTGTACCTGACGTATCAAACATTTTGTAGAACTGCATAGATTCCTCAAAAGTTTGATGCTCAGGTCCTATAGGGAAAGAAGAGGTGGCGGGTTCAGAGACCAAGTGAGGAGAGAAGGGAAGAGTTTTGGGGATAGAAGTAGGGATGGGGTTAATCTCAGGGAAT
The DNA here is from genome assembly GCA_954870635.1 of Arctium minus. Taxonomy (NCBI): domain Eukaryota; kingdom Viridiplantae; phylum Streptophyta; class Magnoliopsida; order Asterales; family Asteraceae; genus Arctium; species Arctium minus. Next base: position 59,012,173 of record OX941088.1, on the reverse strand, counting down.
GAGATAGTAGGTGGGGTTACTGATGATGTGACAGCGAGTGTGATCGCTGACACGGCAGTATGAGTGACTGCTGAAGTTGTGGAGGAAAGACCCACAAAAGCATCTAAGGTAGCTTGTTGAGAAGCTCCCTCAGGTATAGTACTAGAAGGTGTACTTTCCTTAGTCTTTTTGGCCTTTTTGGAAGGACCAATAGGACTAGCTGATGGTCGTTTAGAAGTAGTGGTAGCGACAGGGATAGCAGACGAAGGAACCGTCTGCGTGGTCGCTGAATATGAAGAAGAATGGAGAGAGAGACGAGAGCGAAGGAGAGAGATACTTACCTCGTCGGCGAGTGGCTTGACCTCCAGTGATCGTTGACCAACCCTGGCAAAGGTGCCATCATCTTTGGTGGGATAGGTGTTGGGATAGAGGAACTTGATATACGTGCATATGAAACGTACGTATGAGATCTTGGGATCTCGTTCAGGCTTCTCTAATCTCGACCTCAGATCTTCAAAGATGGTTGTGGCGTAGTCAAAGTTTTGACCAGCGATAACGGAGTAGGCCATCTGCAGTTGTGTTTTGCTGGCTTGATCCAGCGAACCACTCTTCCCACTCATGCACTGAATTATGTGCGAGAAGATAAAGTTCAGTTGTGATGGCATCTGAGCTTTTAGGATCTTGGTGAGCTTCTTGTTAGGAATAGAAGATCTTGGTTTGTTTTCCCAACAATAGCCCATTGCGTCTAGGAAGGATATCAGCTCATCATCAGTGGGGAGTGCGTCGAACCCACTCTTTGGTTTGTCAGGGAATCTTAAAGATTTCCTGAGGCTAAGAGCGGTCATGCTCCCTGGCCCTAATTCCGTGCTGAACGAGATAGCAGGGACTCGTTCGCCTTTCCTGTTGGTAAGTTCAGTTGCATCAGCAGTGAACCAGAACTGCTGAAGTAGAGTCTTGGAGGGCTTAGGATCCACAGTGATCGCGTAAGCTATGCATGACTGCTTGAGGAATTCAGCAGCTTCCACCAGATGTGGGTATTTGTCAGCTTTGAAGTCGAGTCTGGCCAAATGATTACATTTAGTAATCTCAACTTCAGTGAGAGCGAATCGTACATGCTTGGAAGCAACGATTGAAGATTGTGTCATTTCTGTTATGGAAAGAGGCATAATAGAAGAAATGATTTAGATTAAAAATAATATGATTACCAGTTTCCATAGAAGAAGGGAAACTGGAAAATTATCAAGTTATTTTTAGGAGAAAAATAGTGTTCTGGGTAGAAAGAATGAAGAACACTTTAAAACCAAAAGGTTTTTATTTAAAAACATAAAATCAGAAGGAATGATCTTTAGTTTTTACAAAAAAACGTTTTATAAAATCCATAGAAAGCGAGTAGGATTTTAAAAGAATAAAAAGCATATGAACAAAGCATATAAACATGAAATAAACCTGTGTATCTTGAAGAAAAAGAGTTGCAGATTCAATATTCTGGGTTTACTTGCTTGAGTGTTCTTGAGAGAATGTTTCTTGCTTTGAAAGTTTTGAAAGCGTAAACCGTATAAAGGAGAGAAGAATTCCTTTTATACGAAGAGAGAGAAGAGAGAGAATGAAGCGGGAAAAGAAATCATCATGACATTGACACGTTCCACGAAGTTGATTGGATAGGAGGGCAACGGACGAACGTGTCAGAAAAGGCATGTCGTGGATTGTCGGTTCAAATGACGTCATAGAGGAGAGAGACTGTTCATTTGTCCGTTGAAATGATCACTGAAGAAAAATCAGCGATAGATTTTCTTTTTAAAAGTATCCCTGATTGTAAAGATAGGGATAGATTTTCCTTTTAAAGGATCACTGACTGGAAATATCAGTGATTAATGTATTTTTCAAAAAGCTTTTAATCATTTGAAGAAAGTTCAGTGATTAAAGTTTATATTTTGAAGAAAAACATCTTTGAGGGAGAGAGAACATACCTGAGAGTCAGAATGTTTATCAGAGAGAATGATGAGGGGAACTTTTGATTACTGACACAATACATGAACGCTGGAGAATTATTCTTCGAGGTTCAGCATTCCAAGCTCACTGATGAGAAAGTTGAACCTTGTCTCATCAAGAGGTTTGGTGAATATATCAGCAAGCTGAAAGTCAGTAGGGATAAAGTGAAGTTCAATATCACCATTCATCACATGATCTCTGATAAAGTGATATCTGATCTCTATGTGTTTTGTCTTTGAATGTAGCACTGGATTATTTGCTATAGCGATAGCACTAGTGCTGTCGCAATAGATAGGAATCTTTGACAGCTGAAGGTCATAATCTAATAGTTGATTTCTCATCCATAAGATTTGTGAACAACAGCTTCCAGCGGCTACGTATTCAGCTTCAGCTGTGGAAGTGGACACAGAATTTTGCTTCTTGCTTGTCCAGCTTACCAGCTTTCCTCCCAAGAGTTGACATCCACCAGTGGTACTTTTTCTGTCAAGTTTACAGCCTGCAAAATCACTATCAGAATAACCAGTTAGATCGAACCCTGAGTCTTTGGGATACCAAAGACCGAGGTTAGGAGTTCCTTTCAGATATCTGAAAATTCGTTTTACAGCGATCAGATGGGATTCCTTGGGTTCAGATTGATAGCGTGCACATAAACAAGTAGAGTACATGATGTCAGGTCGGCTTGCTGTAAGATACAGCAATGAGCCTATCATTCCTCTATAGGCAGTGACATTAACAGGTTTTCCAGAAGGATCCTTGTTAAGTGTCAGCGGTGGTGCCATAGGAGTTTTCATCGCTGAAGTTTGTGTGAGTTCAAACTTCTTTAGCATATCTTTAACATACTTACCTTGGCAGATAAAAGTGCCTTTGTCAGATTGTTTAATCTGAAGACCAAGAAAATATGTCAGCTCACCCATCATACTCATTTTATATTCTTTCTTCATTCTTTCAGCGAAGCGAGTACATAGAGATGGGTTAGTAGAACCAAATATTATGTCATCGACATATATTTGTACAAGAATTATATGACCTTTTATCTTCCTGAAAAATAACGTGTTATCAATCTTGCCACGTTCAAAATTTTCAGAGATAAGAAAAGATGAGAGAGTGTCATACCAAGCACGAGGGGCTTGTTTTAGACCATAGAGAGCCTTATCCAATTTATAAACATAATTTGGATGCTTAGGGTCATAGAACCCTGGTGGTTGTTCTACATAAACTTCTTCATTCAGTTTTCCATTTAGAAAAGCTGATTTTACGTCCATTTGATAAACGATGAAGTCTTTATAGACTGCATAAGCTAAGAATAGTCGAATTGCTTCGAGCCTGGCCACAGGGGCAAAGGTTTCATCATAGTCTATGCCTTCCTCTTGTCTGTATCCCTGAGCAACAAGTCGAGCCTTGTTGCGGGTTACAATTCCATGTTCATCTAACTTGTTTCTAAACACCCATTTGGTGCCTATTACAGTTTTATCAGATGGTCTAGGAACGAGATTCCAAACTTTGTTTCGAGAGAATTCAGTCAGCTCTTCTTGCATAGCGCTGACCCAGTTTGGATCTCTGAGGGCATCATCAGTCTTCTTTGGTTCTATTAAGGAGAGAAAGTTTACAAAGAGACAGATATTACCTGAGCTTCGTCGTGTCTGAATACCTGCATCTGGATTACCAAGAATTTGATCTATGGGGTGATCTCTGGTCCATCGCTGAGCAGGAGCAAGATTGCTTATTTCAGCGATAGGATCAACAATAGGAGCAGTCGCTGATGAAGATGCTTGAGGTTCATCAGCTAGTAATTGTTGAACATTAGATACACCAATGCTTTCAGAAGGGTTTTCAGACGTAGATGGATTTGATGGTAGAAGTGTGTTTAGAGGTTCAGCTGAAATCCATGAGTTGGATTCAGTGGTGGGAGGTATGATGCTTGGTTCTTCATCAGCAACTGGAGTTTCAGTGTGCTGATGGTTTGAGAAGAAAGGTTCAGTTCCTCTATAGTGAGAGATCATCCAAGTATTCAGTTCTTCATTGTCAGCGATTGGTTTAGAGTTCGCTGAGCGCGTTTCATCAAACGTGACATGAATGGTTTCTTCTACGGTTTGTCTTCTTTTGTTGAAAACTCTGTAGGCTTTGGAGATGGAGGAATATCCTAAAAATATTCCATCATCGGCTTTTGGGTCGAACTTTCCAAGTTGATCTTTGTTGTTTAAGATAAAGCACTGACAACCAAAGATATGAAGAAAGCTGATAGAAGGCTTCCTTCCAAGAAAGAGTTCATAAGCTGTCTTCCCAAATCGCTTTATTATCAGCGATCTGTTTTGAGTAAAACATGAAGTGTTTACAGCTTCTGCCCAAAATTGAGTAGGGAGGTGAGAATCGCTGAGCATTGATCTAGCAGCTTCTATGATCGTTCTGTTTCTTCTTTCAGCGACTCCATTTTGCTGAGGTGTTCTTACTGAAGAGAAGTTGTGAGAGATTCCCTTGTTCTCAAAGAAATGGTTCAGGGAACTATTTTTGAATTCAGTTCCATGATCACTCCTTATTGATCGAACAGTAAGATTATTCAGCACTTCCATCTTTTTGACAAAAGATATTAGTTCTTCTGGAGTATCATTCTTACAGCGAAGAAAAATAACCCAGGTGTAGCGAGAATATTCATCTACAATGACAAGCGTATATTTCTTTCCAGCTATTGATTGGATATTGACAGGGCCAAATAGATCCATATGCAAGAGCTGAAGAGGACTTGTTACTGAGGAAACTTGTTTCGACTTGAAACTAGCTCTTGTTTGTTTTCCTTTTTCACATGCTGAGCAGAGAGATTCTTTAGCATATGAGTGCTGAGGAAGACCAGAAACCAGTTCCTTAGATGAGAGAGAATTCAGGGTTTTGAAGTTTAGATGAGAGAGCCTTTTATGCCATAGCCAGTTGACATCAGAAGAGGCCTTAGAGAGAAAACATAAGTTATCAGTGATAGTAGAGTCCATATCTATTACATAGACATTTTCTCTTCTATAACCACTGAGAGCAAGTTTTCCTTTTTCATCTACCACTGAACATGCTTTCTTAGAAAAGCGAACTTCGTAGTCTTTGTCACATAGCTGACTGATGCTTAGAAGATTGTTCTTCAGTCCATCTACATAAGCGACTCTTCGAAAGGTAGTTGTCCCATTGCTGAGGACACCAAACCCACGGGTAAATCCTTTTCCATTTCCACCAAAGGTCACAGAGGGACCTTTCTCTTCCTTGTATTCAGTGAGCAGGTCTCTTTGTCCAGTCATATGACGAGAACATCCGCTATCGAGATACCAGATGCCCTTTGATCCCTGCATACATAAGGAAGATTAAGCTTTGTTTGGTACCCACTTTTCAATGGGTCCTTCAGAGTTAGTGGATAAGGAAGATTCAGCAGTCTTCACTGCTGATGAAGATTCAGCTTCAGTGGTAATCTTCACTTTGGTTAATTTCTTAACCTTAGTGGTATTTTTCACTTTGGTGACTTTAATTGCCTTAGAGGCATTTTTCTTCACTTTGGCTGTTTTATCAGCTTCGGTGGTATTTGGACACTTGCTCGCAATATGGTCAGTGAATCCACAGTGATAACATTTTCTATATCTGATGGTGGATTTATAACCAAAAGGTTTTGAAAACTTAAGATGAGCAGGTCCAGCTCCAAGAATGCCTTTAGCACGAGATCTGGGAGGAATTTTTATTTCTTCAGATTTCACGGGCTTTAGATCAACCTTCAGCTTTGGAGGACAGATATCAAAGATTTCTGTCACTGAGCTAGAAGGTTTATCCACTGAAGGTTTGGAGGGAACTTTCATTTTGGTTTTCTTGGAAGCCTTCTGAGGGAGAATAGACTTTCCTTTATCTGCAGGCTTAGATCTTGCAGATATCTCCTCAGGGATGGGATTAGAAGAAGAACAGGGATAGAATTGATTATAAGAAGTGTCAAAGAAAGATGTGACAAAAGTTCCAAACTTAAGCGAGGAACTTTCTTCTTTAGGATCATCCTGTGGTGTCCAAAAACCAAGACCAGTTTTATCACTTTCAGGAGTTTGAGCATTTATTATCTCAGAGATCTTTGTTGATGATTTGCACCATTTTTCAACATGAGCCTTTTCTGCTTTTAGAGCAGCGATGGCTTGTTCGCGTTCAATGCTGATAATTTCATTTATAATGACTTGATCTTTTAGCTTTTCTTCTAAAAGATTTAGTTCACTGATCTTTTCATGACATTTCTCTAGCTCTTGTGTTAAATAAACATTTTTATTTTCAGCTTGAGTTTTGTCGTTTAGAGCATTATAAAGGTCAATCGTCAGCACATCAACAGCGCGACTTCTCTCAGCTTCAGGCAGAGAGGGATTTGTTGAGATAGATACCTGAGATGATATGTAGCTCATAGAAGGTTCAGATGGTTCTTCTACTTCTTCTTTAATCTCAGCCATGAGGCAAAGATTAGCGACTTCTTCTTCATCAGAAGATGATTCTTCTGATTCAGCCCAGTCATGTTCTTCAGCGATGAGACCTTTACCTTTTTGCTAATAGCTTTTCAGCTTTTGATATTTGTTTTTCAGCTTATGGTATTTGTCATCACTGGATCTTCTTGAGGTAGAAGGTTTGAAGACCTTTTTAGACCTGCACTCATTAGCAAAATGTCCAATTTTTTCGCAGTTATAGCAAGTGGTTGTAGCCTTATCAACCGGAGTTGATTTTGGTTTTTCAGTAAGAGAGAGAGGTTTACTTCTTCGGAAGTTACTCTTTCTTGCAAATCTCTTAAAAGAGTTTGTCAAGAGTGCTAAGGACTCATTAAACTCTGAAAGATCAGGGTCTGATAAATCCTCAGATTCAGAATCTAACTCAGTGATGGTGAGAGTAGATCGCTGTGATGGAATTATCTCTGATGAGACTAAAGCAACAGCAGTGCTTTTGGAGTCTTTAGAATCTTTTACAAGATTCTTCTTTAGGAGATTAGATTGCTCATAGTTGAGCAATATTCCATACAGAGTGCTTAGAGAGAGAGTATGTAAGTCCTTTGTCAGCTTAAGACATATTGAATAACTGTCCCAGCTTTCAGGAAGACTTTCCAAGAATTTTGTTAGGACCTCAGAATTAGAATAGGTCCTTCCAACAGTTCTTAGGTCAATGATCAGGCAGTTAAACCGCTGATGAATGTCAGAAAGAGATTCATTCTTACCAGCGATAAAACTTTCATACTGTCTTACCAAGTTAATCTTTCGGGTCTCTTGGATTTCAGTGGTGCCCTCATATTGAACACATATGGTTTCCCACATTTCTTTAGAAGTTTTTAGATGCATGATGGAATGGAAAACTTCATCAGGCAGAGCCATTGATATAATGGTCTTTGCTCTTGCATCTATGCCTACCTTCTTTTTATCTACATCACTCCACTGTCTTATTTCCTTAAAGACATATCGTTCAGGGACAGCTTCAGTGGTGGCAGTAGCGGGAACCGCAGCTATAATTCTAACAGGTTCATAGGGTCCGTTTTCTATATATTCAGGTATAGTAGGATCCGCACCTTCAAGAAATAGCATCATTCGATTTTTCCATAGAGAAAAGTTATCTCTGCTAAATCGAGGAGGTTTAGAAAGTGAACCATTGTCATAGTAGTTTGTGTTTGTGTTTAGTGCCATTTTAGAATAGCAAGGAAGAGTATACAGCAAGATCTTGTTTATTAGATTAAACAAACTGCTCTGATACCACTTGTTGGTCCCGAGGGTGCTTAACAAGTTTGTAGAAGTGGGGGGGTTGAATACAAACACAGAAATTAAAGTTTAATAAATTGTTTATTGATAAATCAAAATACAATTTACAAGTTTGTTGCGGAATAAGATTAAGACAGACTCAATCTAAACAAACTTAAGAAACACTAAGATGGTTGCACAAGAAATTCAGAGAATGGGGGATTTTTAGAGAGATAGAAAACAAGGGTTTCTATTTTGGAGTTCAAGGATTGAGCACACCTTCAGATGAAGGAGTGAGCTTCCTATTTATACCCTATGCATTAAATGCATGGCAGGGTACTTTACACGTGGCATTCATAGATTGGCTTTGGTAGTCTTACTTTTGGAGACATGCTTTTGGCCGCTTTATGAACAGTGTAGTTGACAGAGTTGGTGTACGATTTGTGGCAGAGACTTGTCCGTTCTGACACATTGTACTGGTTGTGCAAGGTAAGACAAAAGAAAACTTGAGGCATAAGCTTTGTGATCGTTGATCGCTGAGTATCTTTTCTTTCAAAGATAGAGAAGTTCAGCTATCGCTGAAGCTTTTCCTCAGGCTTCTTCGCGTAAGTAGATTCGTCTGGTCTTCGCTGATATCCGCATCAGGTCACTAGTAGACTTATCTATTGTTCAGTGGCTTCGTCTTCGATTCAGCTATGAACTATGTTGACGCGAGACTTGTCTTCAGGGATTACGTTAACTGTGTTACATAGGAAACGATCAGTGATGACTGAACAGACTCAGTTTGATCGCTGAAAGTGAAACACATACATATTAATGTTTACAGAAAGGTCATCAGCGATAACTGAACAGACTCAGTCTGATCGCTGATGATGAAACATTAATACATATAATAACGTAATTTTCACTAAGTATAAAAGAGGGTCGTTATCAAATCACTGAGAGAGTTTGGATCAACATATGTGTTCTTTCGTTTTTCTGTTTCCTTGGTTTCATCTTCTTTAGACAGTCCAGTCCAGAAAACTTTAAGCTAAGGGAATCGTCGAGCTAGTTTCAAAAATGTAAAATCATAAAGTGCAGGCACTTCAGATTTACCCTTTTTAAGGTAGTGAGGATTCTCATAACCAATTCCCCAGCTCTCTTTATTCTCTTTGGGTTTGTTTAGATGAATGGTTTGTTCAGTTTGACCCAATGAGTATAACTTCTTTTCCAAAGCATTTAATTTTTCAAGTAAAGATTTGTTTTCTTCGGTACATGAAGAATACATTCTTGTAAGCTCTTTGAAATCAAACTCACTTTTTCTCAATTTTGACTTTGTTTCAGCAATCTCTTTAAGAATTATGGTCTGCTCTTTTGCACTAGTGTCAATGTTTTTATGTAAAACCTCAATCAATACTTTCTTCCCAGCAATATTATCGCTAAGTTTCTGTATTGATTGGTATTTTCTTTAATGACACCTTTTTCAAGCTTAAGTTTAGACTCTAATTCTTGGAGTTTTATCATCATGGCATGCATTTGATTTAAGAAATCTGATTCAGTTAAATCACATACCTCTTCGTTGTCATCTTCATCGGAAACAGCTTCAGCTTCTATTTCCATCTTGCCTATGAAGCATAGATGCGCTGTCTCGTCCTTCTCTTCATTCTCATCTTCCTGGTCTGAATGATCTAGCCAGTATTCATCTTCTGCCATCAATGCCTTTCCAGCCTCTTGTTGCTTGGCTAGAAGCATTTTGTTTTTGTAGTAGTCTGAGTTTCTGACTTTAGATCTTCGGCAGTCTCTGGCAAAATGTCCAAGTCTACCACAGTTGTAGCACTTTGGAGGTTCTGACTGACTAGTTTCTTCAGTTTTATACCTTCCCTCTTCCGGCTTCCTTTCCTCTACTCTCTTACCTTCAATCTTCTCTTTGTGAACATAGTTGCTTGGACCAGAACAATACCTCTGACTGTTTGAGCTTGGCTTTTTATAGAACTTTCTTTGAAAAGCCTTAGTCAGCATAAGCATTGCCTGCTTTAGTTGTTCACAGTCGTCAGAGTCAGAGTTCGCTTCATTTTCAATTTCTTCTGATTCAAACACAATCATCTTCTTCTTCTTTTTCACAACAAGTGCAACTGATCCATCACTTGTCTTTTCAGCCTGTTTCTTTTCATCCATGATTTCATCCACCTCTTCTTCATTCTTCTTGAGGGTTTCATACACTTCGTGAAGTGGAATATCGTTCAGATCTTTTATTTGCTTCATCTGCCTTGTAAATCTTTTCCATTCAGGCTGGAAAATGCTGAGAAATTTGACATTCAACTCTATTTGGGATTTGTTGACCTTGTTCTTGCTTAGTTCATTCAGCAAGGTCACGAATCTGTCGTATGTTCTTTCTAGAGACTCTCCAACTCTGCCTTTGAATTCTTCATAGTTGTTGAGGCAGTTGGATATCTTGAGTTGGTTCCTAACTTTTGAACCTAGCATCATTTTCTCTAGCTGATACCACATCTCTTTGCCAGAGGCTTTATAGTTGTCTATCTTCACATATATTTCATATGGAATCCCTTGAAGAATGTAAGACTTTGCTAATCTATCACCTTTTGCTCTTTTTAGGTTATCACCTTCGAGCTCTTCATACTTAAGCTGAAACTCTGTTGCCACAGTTCCCTTCGTACAAGTCTCATAAACTGGTGCCATAACTCCTTCCTCTATTGATTTCCTGATCAAATCACCCAAATCATGTCTTTCTATGAAGTTCATGAACCGATCTTTCCACTGCTCATACTCTCCCCTGAAGAGTACTGGTGGTTTTGTGTCAGTTCCGATAGCTAGAGCTTCTCTTGAAGTCAACCTTGGAAAAAGATTGTCTGGTTCTGGAGCAAAAGACACACTTTGTGCTAAAGGAGGCTGGCGCAAAAAGAGGTTTGCGTGAGATGTAGGTGACGCAAAGTAATACTTTGCGCAAGAAGAAGTTGGCTTAAAAGATGGTTTGCGCTACAAGGAGTTGGCGCAGAAATCAACTTTGCGTTATGAGGTGTTGGCGCAAAAGTGACTTCGCGAACTTATGATCTGAGATTTGCGCGAGACAAAGGTGGCGCAAGCTGTGGTTTGCGCGAGTCGAAGGTCGCGCGAAATTTGAGTTTTGCGTGAATTGTTGATGGCGCAAAACAAGTTTTGCGTTAGTAGTTGGTCGCGCGAAAGGACTTTTGCGCGAGACGTTGATGGCGCAAAAGTCATTGTGAGTTCTTGAAGATGTTGGCGCAAAACTAGTTTCTCGCGAGTTCGTCCCTGTTCTTCGAAATTTCGACTCTGTTTGCTCAAATAAACCTGTTTTATGGCGATTAGCAGTACCAAAATTCGACAAATATACCACTAACACTTCTAGAACAGGTTGTAACCACTTGATCTAAAAAACAAACACTTTTTGAAGTTCAAATCGATGGAACAGTGCAGTTTGAAGTCGTGAATAGTTGACTCCAAAAATCACAAAATGGGAATCGATATTAGTGCTATACTGAAATTAAAGTATAACAACTCGATCTAGCACCCTATTCGATCACAACCTGATCGATTTCAAACCCAAAAACACACTTAAACTTGAAATCGATTTTGAAATGAAGAACACAGAGTCGTTCTTATAAAAACTTGATCTGAATCTATTTTAAGCTCTGATACCAATTGTCGGTCCACAATATTATCAAGTTCTTATCAAAACAACGACACATATATTAACCAACCTGATTTGATTACAAACACGGAATACAGATTGATTGATTTCTCTTTTGAAGCTCTCTGTGTTTTTACACCGTGAAATTGTGTTATGTGTATGTTTTCTAAATCTTATACAACACACTTACTAACAACTTGCAAACATAATATCTAAACAAATATCACAAACTAAATATCTATTAAAACATAATATCTAAATATTTAGGATTAAATCTAAAATACTTAGAAACAAAAATTAACTTTGACATATTATTACAAACTTAACATTAGACTAATCTTGAGAGCGACTTTTCAGCATTAGCTTCGGATTGCAAACTTCAGATTGGATGATCTTGAATCCAATAGATCTGTGCGCTAACAGTTTTATATATATATATATAATATTTAAAAAATATTAATAATTATAAAAAGTTTGATTAATTGACGGTTTTAACCCCTCAACTATCTTTTGTTGCTATTTTAAGTATGGTACAATTCGGGTAAGAATAATTACACGTTTTTAAAACCGAGTCTTACAACTATTCCCCCCTTAAAATAGATTTTGTCCCCAAAATCGAATTTAGATAGGAAACTTACATCGATTAAAGAACTTCGGGTACTCCCGTCGCATATGTTCCTCGGATTCCCACGTCGCCTCACGTTCTAAGTGATTCTTCCAAAGAAATTTTACAAAAGGAATCACTCTCGTCCATGTACGTCTCTCGTCACGATCAAGAATCGTTTCAGGTTTCTCGTAATAAGAAAGATCATGTTTTATGTGCTCCAAGGGATATTCAATGACGTGTAACGGATGATAGTTGTACCCTCGAAGTGAAGATACATGGAACACATTGGGTATATAGGAAGTGCGGTGGTAGATCTAATCGGTAAGCCACAACTCCAACCCTTTCCAGAATTTCAAAGGGACCAATATACCTTGGGCTCAACTTTCCGTTGAGACCAAAACGTCTGATAACAAGAGTTGGGGAAACCTTCAAGAAAACTTTATCTCCTGGTTGGAACTCGATAGGTCATCGTTGCTTGTCAGCGTAGCTCTTTTGACGAGCCTGGGCCTCTTTCATCATTTGACACACAGTCTTGACCTTCTCGGTAGTAACTTGTACCAATATTAGGCCTTCGAGAATATGTTCTCCAATTTCATTCCAACAAGTCGGTGTTCGACATTTTCGACCATAAAGTACTTCATACGGGGCCATGCTGATACTCGACTGCTAGTTATTATTATAGGAGAACTCAATTAAGTACAACTAGTTATCCCAGTTCCTGTGCCATTCCAATGCACATGCGTGGGACATATCCTCCAAAGTTTGAATTGTACGTTCAGATTGCCCATCAGTTTGCAGATGAAAGGTTGTACTAAAATTCAAACGTGTGCCCTAAGATTTATGTAAACCTTCCCAAAATCAAGATGTAAAACGTGGGTCTCGATCGTAGGTAATCGATACAGGAGTGCCAGGGAGACATACAATCTCACGTTGGAATACTTCTGTCAGTTTATCAGTTGACCATGTTTGTCGGATAGGAAGAAAATGAGCCGATTTCGTTAGTCGGTAAACCACTACCCAAATTGCATCGTGTTTCAAGGTCATGTGGGGTAGTCCGACTACAAAATACATAGTTACGTGTTCCCATCTCCAAACTGGAATGTTCAGACATTGGAGAAGACCACTTTTAACTTGTTGACAAGTGAGACAACAAGCTAGAAAGTCAACAATATCTCTATTCATTCCATCCCACTGGTAATGGTCTGTAAGTCTCAATACATTTTTGTTGTGCCCGGGTGAACAAAAAACATAGATTTATGAGCTTCGATCAGAATTTGATCTTTAAGCTCTAAATTATTCGGAACACAAAGACGATCCCAAAACCACAACACGTGATCATCATCGATCCTAAATTCCGAACTAACATTCTCTTGTGCCTGCTGGAAGTTTGCCCACAATTCACTATTGTCTTGTTGAGCTTCTTTGATCTGAGAGATTAGAGTCGGTTCTACCAGTAGATTCGATAGAATTTTCGTTTGCAAACTCGGATAGATTTCCATTCCAAAACGTTCGACCTCTAAAGCCATCTATGTAGGAACAAGTAAAGAAGAAAACTACTCCACGGCTTTACGACTTAAGACGTCGGCGACTACATTAGCCTTACCCGGGTGATACTGTATATGAACATCGTAATCCTTCAGAAGTATGATCCACCTCCGTTGACGCATATTTAACTCTTTTTGAGTAAATATGTATTTAAGGATCTTGTGGTCAGTGAAAACTTCACATGTCTCACCATACATATAATGACTAAAAATTTTAAGTGCTAAGATAACCACAACCAATTTGAGATCATGAGTCGGATGATTGACCTCATAAGGCTTTAATTGACATGACGCATATGTGATCACTCTTTCGTTTTGCATAAGAACACAACCGAGACCTTTCTTTGAAGCATCACTATAAACTTGAAACCCGTCGGTTCTAGACGGTAATATAAAAACAGGCATGGTAACCAATCGATGCTTCAGTTCCTCGAAACTAGATTCTTGGTCAAAACCCCAATTGAATTTGACTCCTTTTCGGAGTAATCGGGTTAACCGTAGGGATATTTTAGAGAATCCTTCAACAAATCGTCTATAATAACCAGCCAGACCTAGAAAACCACGAACTTCAGATACGTTCATAGGTCGAGGCCATTTAGTGACGGTTTCAACTTTCGTTGGATCAACTTTGACACCTTCCGCAGAGATTACGTGTCTGAGAAAAGATACTTGATCAAGCCAGAATTCATATTTGGAACGTTTTGCGTATAACTTTTTCATTCGAAGAGTTTCCAAAATGATGTGAAGATGTTGATCATGTTGCTATCTTGACTTTGAGTATATCAAGATGTCAGCAATAAATACGATAACAAAGTCGTCGAGACAATCCTTAAAACCCCGATTCATAAGATCCATAAATACCGCTGGAGCATTAGTTACCAGAAAGGCATTACTAAGAATTTGTAGTGCCCATAGCGAGTTCTGAATGCAGTTTTCGGAATATCACAATCTCGGATACGAAGTTGATGGTACCTGGACCAAAGATCAATTTTAGAAAAATATCGTGCCCCTTGTAATTGATCGAACAGATCGTCAATTAACGGCAACAAGTTAAGGAGAAGATAAAGAGACAAAGAGTTCAAACGTTTATCTGCTACTCAAGATTCGCTCAAGATTTTATTTTCTCAGCTACTACTAATTCTTTTGCTGTTCCAGCTCCAACCATCACAGTTCATTCAAGTTCATTTGAAAGAGGTGCATCGTCTAGAGCATAAGCTGATGAACCGATTGTTCTTTCAAGCTTATTACAAACAGGTCCAGTCTTGTCAAAGCAGCAAAAGCAACATAGATTGATAGATGCTGAGAAGAAAAAAAAATTAGTTAAGGAGCTTCGCTAAGTCGCTTAGATGGTCTGTGTTGATTTAGAAGATGGATATTGAAGACCACAGCGCCAATGATTACTAAGGGGGAGATTGTTAAGTCAGAATTTATAGTAATCATTGTATTTATAGGCTTGGTTTAATACTGTCTTCTTAGTCGCGTATACTGTGTAGTATTGGCCAGGGTATTTAAGTCCCTTATGGCTTTGTTGTTTGTAAAGAATTCTCACGCATACTTTGAATACTATCATACTTTGCGCTTTCAACTCTCTCTCTCTCTACTTTCTCTCTCTAAGATTTGGTTGATTTTGGGATTATCCCAAAATCAACCAAATCTTAGAGAGAGAAAGTAGAGAGAGAGTTGAAAGCGCAAAGTATGATAGTATTCAAAGTATGCGTGAGAATTCTTTACAAACAACAAAGCCACAAGGGACTTAAATACCCTGGCCAATACTACACAATATACGCGACTAAGAACACAGTATTAAACCAAGCCTATAAATACAATAATTACTATAAAATCTTACTTAACAATCTATCCCTTAGTAATCATTGGCGTTGTGGTCTTCAATATCCATCTTCTAAATCAACACAGACCATCTAAGCGACTTAGCGAAGCTCCTTGACTAAAAAAAAATTCTTCTCAGCATCTATCAATCTATGTTGCTTTTGTTGCTTTGACAAGACTGGACCTGTTTGTAATAAGCTTGAAAGAACAATCGGTTCATCAGCTTGTGCTCTAGACGACGCACCTCTTTCAAATGAACTTGAAGGAACTGTGATGGTCGGAGCTGGAATAGCAAAAGAATTAGTAGTAGCTTAGAAAATAGAATCTTGAGCAGCAGATAAACGTTTGAACTCTTTGTCTCTTTATCTTCTGCTTAACTTCTCCCCCTCATGACCTTGATGATTTGGATCAACTTGGTCATGCAAATGTTGGAGACGAGACAGCTTAAGATCTGCAAAATCAGAATAAAGGAGAAAGAGGGAAGTTTTGCTACATGTTGGTGGCGCAAACTTAGTTTTGCGCTAGATGAAGGTGGCACAAAGTTGAGTTTTGCGCTACCAACTGTTGGCACAAAGCTGACTTAGAATAGAAAATTTTCACCTGTTAAGCTCTTTGACTCCCCCTACACAAATGCACTAAATATGACAATTCAAGTTAGCATTCGTATAGAAAATCAGATACTCCCCCTCGAAATGAGATATGATCTTTTCAGAATATACTTCTTTTTCACTCCCCCTTGAAGAATGCACAAACCCATTTACAAAAATATGAGAACACAAGAATTGAAACATCAATGTAGAAAGAAAAATATATTGAATATGTATTTTGAAACAACTAAATATATAAAATTTTAAACACTAAACAAATTAAATTCTACTCAGTAAAATATCACAAATTAATCCATCAGTTGAAGTCAAGTGTATGTTGTTGGATACAGATACAAGTTTCATTGCATATCAAGTTAAGATATGTTCAGTTTCAAAAACTTTCATCAATTTATTCAGTGTGCTAGCATGCGAACTTCGATTATCTTCAAGAAAATGCAATTCTAAAAATATAATAGAAAACTTTGCATGTACTCACAAATTTATAGGTTTATCGCAACTTAAACATATCACCAAGTATCATGAGATGTGTGCTCATTGGCATCTTTTAGCATTGTGCACATTGGCATCTTCACATGAGTGTGCTCTTTGGCATCTTTTAAGCTTGTGCACTTTGGCATCTTTTAATCAAAAAGTTAGGTAAGTAAAGAACATGCCGTAAACGTAACTTTCTAACTGACCCTATTGCAGGATTTGGGTCAGCCGCTCCCAGACCAGTTGGCCTTAGGGGACTAGGTGTCAAGCACCCCTTGGAACTTACTCTCCCAAATCAGAAAGGCTACATCGACACATCCTAAACCCATTCATACCAGTAGAACATGACTTTCGATCTGGTTCTATAGAAGGATTTAGGTTCGATCACTCCCAGACCAATTGACCTTAGGGGACCAGATGACAAGCATCCCACAGAACTTACTTTCCCAAACCAGAAAGGTCACAGGTACAAACTTTTAAACTTAGAGATTTCTGTATTTTATATATATAATTCATCTCAATCACCCAGTTTTACATCTAAGTGCTTAGCCCATATTTTCATTACAATCCATAATTCTGACTTTTTAGGATTTCTAAGCATTGTAAACTATAAATATTCCGAATCATATAACTTTAAAGCAGAATGCAAAAGTTTCAAACATGTTGCTGACCTTTCGATTTTTGTAAGACTTGAAAGTTGAACATATAAAACTTCGATATAAACAAAGCAACTTGAAAATTTATCCTAGACACACATTTTATTCAAAAGAAAGAAAAACTGTAAAACTTCTACTTTATAGAATAAAATTTGTAATGATTTAAATTTTTAAATTCAACATGCCGAGTTAAAAAAATTTGCATTTAAGACAAAGTGTAAAGAATTCGGCAAACTGATATTTAGTCGAAACAAAATAAAATTCAATAATATCATCTTCCACATAATGTATAGTGAATTGGTGTCTCATATGAAAGATTTTTGTTGTACAAATTCAAGTTTTAGTTGAACTTGCTTAGATTCTTGAAATATATGAGAAAACTGGAACAACATCATAGACAGAGATAAATGCAGCGGAATAAAGTAGATGTACTCACAGTTTCTCATTCGTCCAGAAGCTTAATTCATTGAAGAACGAGTCCTAAACTGAAATGTTTAGAAGTCGAAGTCCATTGAAGTACGGGTTCTGAGCTGATTTACTCAGAAGCCATAGTCTTTCAACTTTGAAGTCCGGGTTTTGAACTGCTTTGTTCAAAAGCCTTGGTTCTCTTACTCCCCCTTGACTTGAGGTGCCTGCAACACAGAATCAATTTTCGGCTTTGGTACCCACTGGTATTTGGGTCCATGAATGTTAGTTGCAGTTCTTGTGGGGGGATAATTGTTAGATTTGACATACAAAGTATGAGAAGTATTATCAGAATTATGAACATAAGAATCAGTATAAGAGAAAGCATAATCATCTGAACTAGAATCAGAAGAAGAATATGAGACATCTTTTGAAATTTGAATCATTTGCTTTATTGAGTATTTTGAAATTTTATTACAAACAGCAAATGAATCACTTTTATAGTTTTTGTCTACATATCTATCCTCATCAGTCATAGATTCATTAGATGTCCGCTTGACCCTCCATATTTGCCTTGAATGATTCCTCAAAGTCCTATCTGAAATATTCGAATCGGAAGAATTAGAACTGTCAGAAATGACTTTAGCTTGTTTCTTTTACTTCTTTGACCTTCTTCTTTTACGCTTTGGTTTATAATAATCATCATTTAGCGTGAAAGATTCATCAAGAATTTTTGATTTAAGAATTGAATCAGAAGAAGCAATTTTACCTAAGAAACCCAACTGATCAGACAATAAATCTGAACTTACCTCGGAGTCAGAAAAATTTTGAGAAAGGATTTCAGATTTTAGAACTTCCTTTTTGTTTTCCTTATAATCAGAAGAAAAGCCAGAAACAGAATCTTGTTTTTGAAAAATTATTTTTTCTTCAAGACTTGAAGTCATAAAAGAAAGAATAACATCAGATTCAATTTCTCTTTGAATATGTTGATCTTCCATTTTATTTTCAAGGTCAATGATTTTGCCTTCTAACACTAATGGAGGAGTATATCTCTTAGAATCATAAAAGATTGGAGAGATATTTTCCTTATCAGATTTAGTGGCATATATATCAACATAATCATCAGACACTGAAGACTTGATGGGAGATATGTCATTTATACTTTTTCGGCCCTTATTTGATTTTTCGGGAAAATATTTGGCATTTTCGCGCGTGTAAACAAAAGAAATTTCCTTTTTCTTGTTGTTCATTCTTTTCTCATTTTCGATATCTAATACTTGCTTTTCATTCATCCAATCAATTTTAAATTGAGGAGCATATTTAGCAAGACTTAGATAATCGAATGTATATAAAGTAGGGGATTTTTCGATTGCATTATCTAAACAATGTGGATTTTCAAAACCAAGTCCCCATTTTTCTTTTATAGACTCATAACTCCTTGGTTTGTTCAAATAAATAGTTTGTTCAGTTTGATTCCTTCGATATAATTTTTCTTCCAACTCATTTATTTTGTCTGAAAAATTATCTTTTTGTTTGGTCATTTCAGTCAAAGAATCAAGATAAGTCATATTTGATTTTTCTAAATCACTTAATTTCTTTTGAAAGATTTCTTTTGTATGATCCAAAATAGATTTTTCATCTTTTAAATAAATTTGTAATTTATCAATCAAATTTGACTTTTCTGAATTTAATTGTTTTTCAGATAAAAACTTTGAGCATAAATCATGTAAAGCAGATATAATTATATTCATCTGTGAAGAAATAAATGTGTAATCAAACTCAGAAGGTACCTCATCTTCATCAGTGGAGGAATTATCATCATCATCATTGCTTAGATCATCTCCTATGAAGCAAATTGTAGCAATTTCTTCATTACCAGCTTCATCATCGGAGTGATCTAGCCAGAATTCTTCTTCAGCTAGCAGAGCGATTCCATTCTCTCTATTTTCGGCTAGTTCCATTTTCTTCCGATAGTATGCCGAATCCCGAACTTTCTTCACTCTACACTCCTTAGCGATATGACCCGATTTTCCACAGTTAAAGCATGCAGCTACTTTCGTAACCTCGGGCACTTTGACATTCTTAGACCCAGAAGCGAAGCGAAGATTGTTGGAACCCGAATGATGTTGGAACTTCTTGTGATACTGCTGAGAGAGAAGAATCATCGCCTTCTGTAGTGCCTCACCATCATCATCAGTGGCCCCATTGCAAGCATTATCTGACAATGCTTGTTCAGCCAGTTGGCTCGTTAGAAGTGCAACTGGGTCCACTGTTTTCTTGTTTTTCTTGTCAAGTTTGGCCTTCTTATCCTTGACAATGCACTCATCTGTCAGCAAGATCTCATACATCTCTTGGATTTGCATGGTAGAGATTCTAACATCATTCCTCAATCTATGACAAGATTTGTTCCATTCTGGTTGCAAAGCATTGAGGAACTTCAGATTTGTCTCTAACTCAGTCTTTTCCACTTTTATCTTTCTCAGATCATTTATCACCGCATAGAACCTGTCATAAACATTTTTCAGTGACTCCCCATCTTTGGCTTTGAATTCTTCAAAGTTGTTCATGTAACGAGTATGCCGAAGTTGTGTTGCAACTGTAGACCCAAGCATAATCTTCTCTAGTTGTGCCCACATTAGTTTAGGATTGTTTTTGAAACAATCAATCCTGTTGTAGATAGAATTTGGCAAGGCTAGCATCAGATTTTCCTTTATATCACGATCAGCTTTATATTGTACCAACTCATCGGGTGTGTACTCAGAGATAGGCTTTGTCATCCCAGAAGCCAGTACGGGTTTTTCAAAAAATCCTTCAGATAGAATCTTCATCATGTCATCTCCATTCTTTTGACGTTCAATGAAATTAAGAAACCGATCTTGCCATTGAGTAAACTCATTTTCATCAATCAAAACCGGAGGACGAGTTTTTGTGCCCAATGACATCATGATATCATTCTTGTAGAACTGAGCTTGAAACGCAAACTTTGTAGAATCCATAGAGAAAATCTTCAGAAAAAATCTAAGTCTGAAACAGAAGAGCTGGCGCAAACTAGAGTTTTGCGTGAATAGTGACTGACGCAAACTGACTTTTGCGTGAGAAGAAGCTGGCGCAAACTTGCTTTTGCTCTTGATGAAGATGGCGCAAACTTATATTTGCGTGAATCGTTGATGGCGCAAGACAAACTTTGTGTGACACAAGGTTGGCGCAAATATAAGGACTGAACTTCTTGAGATGTAGGTGGCACAAACTTGAGTTTGCATGATGTACTAATGACGCAAAATAGTCTTTGCGTGAGATGATGTTGATGAGAATCTTTCTTTGCTTGAGCAGTAGGAGGCGCAAAACTGACTTGCGCTAGAGAAGAATCTGGCACAAACTTAGTTTTGCGTTAGATGTATGTGGCGCAAAATAGACTTTGCGCTAGTAAGGAGTGGAGCAAAACTGATTTGCGTGAAGCTTTAGTGGCGAGAACCTTTCTTTGCGTGAGACTGAGATGGCGCAAAATATTATTTGCGCGAGAAACTGATGAAGAGAACTTGAATTTTTCGTGAGTTGAGACCTGAACTTGATAATCCCTGATAAACTGGCGCAAAACTTGAAGAACTCGTGCAAACTTCAAATCTGGCGTAAAACGATGAAAATCAAGAAAAAAACCTCCAAATTCGATTACAGATTCGAATTTAATGACAATTTCTCACACAGATATGATCGAAAAACAACTTTCTAACACTTCTGAATCAAATAATTTGATTAAAAACCACAAAAAATGAGAATTTGTGTATCCAACAGTACGATTACGACTTTCCAGAGAAATCGAAAATTCTCAAAATTGAAGATCAAAACCATAATTTCTTGCAATTTGATGTGAATCAAAAGTATTCTCCTAGTAAAATCGGATCCAACTAACCAAAAAACAAGAAAATTCGTTCACAAAACAGTCCGAATTTGATGAAAAATCAAAAAATGAGATTTTCTTGAAAAAAAATCAAGAAAATCAATCAAATTTTCTGATTAAACCCCAAATTCAGAATCGAAAAATCGTTTCTCTCAATCCTCTCAGATTTAGAATGGCTCTTATACCAATTGATAATCCCAAAATCAACCAAGTCTTAGAGAGAGAAAGTAGAGAGAGAGTTGAAAGCGCAAAGTATGATAGTATTCAAAGTATGCGTGAGAATTCTTTACAAACAACAAAGCCACAAGGGACTTAAATACCCTGGCCAATACTACACAGTATACGCGACTAAGAAGACGGTATTAAACCAAGCCTATAAATACAATGATTACTATAAAATCTGACTTAACAAACAGATACTTGTTACGGATCATTACTTTATTAAGCTCTCGGTAATCAACACAAAGACGCATCGTACAGTCTTTCATTTTTACAAAGAGAATCGGATCCCCCCAGGTTGAGATATTGGGTCGAATGAAACCTTTCTTCAATAGATCATCGTGTTGAATTTTGAGTTCCTTCATTTCAGTTGGAGCCATTCGATAGGGAGCCTTAGAAATAGGAGAAGCTCTCGGGACTAGATCGATGGTAAATTCGACTTCCCGGACTGCTGGTATACCCGATAGATCGTCGGGAAACACATCAAGATATTTGGAAACAACAGGTATGGGTGCAGAAGTAGGGAATACCTGTTCGGGATCTTGTAACGAGGCTAGATAACCTTTGTCACTTTGCCAAGTATATTGCTTCACAGTAATAGAGGCTAAAGTGTTAACATCTTCTTTTGGACTACCTCCTTGGAAGATTGCCTCCGGTTTGTCAACATCCCAAAACAATATTTGTTTGGCGTTACAATATATAGTTGCACGGTGGTGTGACAACCAGTCCATACCCAATATTAATTGAAAGTGAAACATATGCATTGGAAGTAGAGTGACCTTCCATATGCGGTTTCCAATAAATAATGGACAGTTCGAATATCGAGTTAACACAGGTTGCACTACCCATATGGTAGATATCACTACTGGAAATTCGGTGGTTTGCTCATAAGGTTTTAACCGGGATTCTAATTGTTCAGAAACAACAGAGTGTGTCACCCTGGTATCAAATAAGGGATAAACAATCAATTAAGTTAACATGGGATGCTCAAGGTATGTAGGCATCATACTTGTACCCCTCACAGGGTTGGGGTTTGGATTACCCTTAGGTTAAATCAGGACTTGCGTGGGCGATCACGTCTCGACATTATAATACAGAACAATATCAAGATCATAATTCAAAACAGTTACGGATTGAAAATCAGAAAATAGAATTAAGTTCTAGTATACCCATTCTAATGTCTACCTAATCCTCACAGGCCAAACCTAGTTAATCTACAAGTCGATACCTATGTTCTGATACCACATTTGTAACATCACCTGTCCCTGTGGTCTGGAATGGGTGATGTCACTAACGGGACTTACATAAATACACAACTAATTCAGAGCTACTAATAAACTCCAAACATATATTACAATCCAAAATATTACACTTCAAAAAGTGTATATAAACTTTGAACGTTTATAATAAAAGATAAGTCTAAGAACTCCAAAATTTCATGCTCGATCTCAATTCCCGTCCCCGTAAGCGTCACTCTGAACCTGTCGTGTCAGAAAACAAAAACACGGTTGAGCACAGGGCTCAATGAATAGATTATAATATAAATTCGAAAATAGTAATAAACACCTCCATAACAAAGCGGAAGACTTAAAAATTCAATTCGAAGAAAGTTCATGAAACTCAAGTTCATAGTACATTTAATTCAAAAGAAACGTTCAGAAATATTCAATAAAAAACAATAATCTCAAGAACGGTTTACACTTTAACTTCAAAACGTAATATAAATAAAGTTTGTCAAATCCTGTTGTGTTCGTGGGGTGGCCAAACCACATGAACTATTGGCTCGACGTGTGGGCACACACACCCGAATCCCCCGTGAATTTAACAACGGTCACATATTATGTGGGTAAATGTTCTAGGATCGATCCATCTGCCCTGGAGCAAACAAAGTCGGCCTAGTCCCTAGAGTGGGTTCTCGTAAGGCGCTATTGGGCCCAACCTTGGTGGACCGAGTTCATCAACAGGATTCCATGACTACAAAGCCGCCATAGAAGGCATCCAAAATAATGTTCCCATTTATTGGGTTGTTCTAAAAAATAACGAAAACTAAACATATACCACTTACCCGAATGGCGTTCATAAAAATCAAGTTCAATATAGTTCACAAGTTTCATAACCAACTCCATATGAGACACATTTTAATAAAATGCCAGAAGGTTCAAACAAATGATTCATAACTCAACTTCAATATGAGACAACAAAACACGAAACTGTTCAAACATAAGATTCAAACCAAAATCAATGTGTGTGTATAAGTACACATATCGTTGATCATGTTTAATTGATCAATCGCAAGGCGGTGAAACATCAAACTACAACAAATAGTTTCTCACGATTCAAAATGAATGAAATCGATACCTTAACCGAATTGA
This sequence comes from Arctium minus, assembly GCA_954870635.1. Lineage (NCBI taxonomy): Eukaryota > Viridiplantae > Streptophyta > Magnoliopsida > Asterales > Asteraceae > Arctium > Arctium minus. The sequence continues at coordinate 58,988,253 of OX941088.1, read as the reverse complement.
TAAGTATAATGCGATCAACAGGTGTAACACCCGTAATCTCAAAATTTATCCTCGATGGTAATACGGGAGTCGTTTGACTCTTGGGATGTAAAGGTATTGGGAAATCAAGTAAACTTAACGATGGAGCCTTCGGGAATCGAATCAGGTGCGAAAGACGCGAGAAACGATGCTTTTGGAGGGCCACAGGTTTGTGCACGACCATGGGCCGCGGTCCAGGCCGCGCAACTCACTAGAGTTGAGTTTTGGGACGCAGGCGACTTGCCCCATGACTTTCAAGTCGCGGGCAAGGCCGCAGGATCTAGTCTGAGAGTCTTAAACTCGATTTTTGGAACCAAACTTCATTTTCTCATAACTTCTTCCTCCCAAATCCAATTGGAGTGATTCTTGAACTCATAGTCTCGTCTTTTGGAGATTTTCAAGTAGAAAACGAAGGGTATTGAAGATATTGGGTGGATCCAAGGGTTTGTGATCAAGGTAATCTACCCATCTTTCCATCTAAAAAGTTAGGGTTTAGTGTTCTTCATCTTGTTTTGTATCCTTAAGGTTTGGTATAACTTTGAGAATGTTTGTGGTAGTGGATCTGTAGAAAGTGATAATGTAAAATCCCAGATCAAGCAATTCAAGATTTGACAATCAAAGGATAATTTCTAGAGAGATAGTAGAGAGAGAAAGTCATAAGTCGTATTATTCACAATGTGACAATTACAATGTTCTAGTTACCAACTTCTCTCAAGACACAAGCTAACTATTTATATGAACAACAAACACTTACAAGCCTATCATGCTACAAGCTCTCACATAAAAGAAACTCTTATAACACTAAGGTTGACTTTGTTGACTTTTTAGACTTTATAGACTTTAACTTTTCAAATTAAATCTTGGATACAGTTTATACACTAAGAGAAAGCTTGAAGCTAGTGAAAGGATCCAAGATCTCCTCTTCAAAAGAACTCAAGTTTGTGGGTAAAACCTAAATTTAGTCTAAATCTAGCAAGGTGAGTTCTAGTTGCTTTGAAAAACTATATACATGTCAAAATGCACTTATTTTGGGTTTAAAAGTATATCCATGAGTTTACCTCATTTTGATAAGTTTTGTGAATATTGGTACACTACATATATTTGAGTTATAAATCCTCGAAAATGGGTCACAATATTTTGCAAGGTTTTTGAGTCACCAAAAAGGGGATTTTGATCTACCATTCATGTTTCTTGAATATTTGAAGAAGATGGGTATTACGTTGTTTGGGTCCCTAATATGGGAAGATTTGGAGTACAAATGATTTCAAATGGAATTTTAGTGTGATTTGGGGATTTTTAAAAACGATCATGGAAATATGGTCATTTTGGGGCTTTGCTTAATCTACAGGTTTTATATTTGAAAACTCTAAGTCCTTCGATTTTAAAAGTGTGAGTTTGTTGGAACGGATACATTTTAATTGGGAAGGTTTGATAAAGTTGTACATCGGCTTACGTAGCCATATTGGCTCTATTTGAGTATCAAATGTTTTATGATGCCTTACGACTTGATTTGTACACTAACGAGTTTTGGGACGTTGTCTGGTTTAAATGGCTCCTTATGGAGTGTTTTGTGGAAATGCAATTATTATACAAATGTTGGTTATTACATGTTTTGGATGTGTTAGTTCATTCATATGGAGTCATGTAATGTTTAGACTGTAATGCGATGGATCCATAGGCATCTGATTCGTTATGTTCATCAAGGAGTTTTGAGGTCCATGTTTGAGTCTAGTGAGTGGTCCCCAAGTCATGTTGTTATATAAGCTTGCGGTGGCGCTCTTGGAGAGCCGTATACGGAGCTAAGTCTTGCGGTGGTGCCCATGGTGAGCCGGATATGGGGACTTGTGACTTTGTGGTGAGACTCATCTAGAATTCGATTAAACACTAGGATCATTTAGGTATCTTGCGGTGGTAGCTCAGAGGATCCGGATACGGGGATCCGTGGTCTTATGTGAAACTCGAGAACGTTGATAAGTGGCTTAACTTTGTGTGCCCTCCACATTCGATGGAATTGGGTCTCCCCCGTCATCGAAAGGTGTTATTTTGGGTATCCCCTTACCCATGCCTTTGGTGTTGAAACGTACCATTTTATTTACACAAAGAATCTTTTGGAGATATACCGTGTGGGTGCGTTTTGGGGAAATTTGGACGTAAAATGGGTGTTTGGAAATTAGAAGTAACTTGATTTGCAAATAAAGCCCTTTATCGTCAGTGTTTCTAGAATGGCCTTATTCAGAATAAAATGTTCATTTTAAATGTTTTATGATTTATATGATGAAAATTGCTTTAACTCACTAGGCGTTAAGCCTAACACTTTTTCTTTTCGACATGTATATCAGGTCTTAGATGGATCTGAGTGGCGAGTGGAGCTTGGTAGAAGTTCCGGTAGGATGGCTTTAGTGACGTCTGTTGATCCAAACTCTCTCAGTGATTTGATAACGACCCTCTTTTATACTTAGTGAAAATTACGTTATTATATGTATTAGTGTTTCATCATCAGCGATCAGACTGAGTCTGTTCAGTTATCGCTGATGACCTTTCTGTAAACATTAATATGTATTAGTGTTTCACTTTCAGCGATCAAACTGAGTCTGTTCAGTTATCACTGATAGTTTCCTATGTAACACAGTTAACGTAATCCCTGAAGACAAGTCTCGCGTCAACATAGTTCATAGCTGAATCGAAGACGAAGCCACTGAACAATAGATAAGTCTACTAGTGACCTGATGCGGATATCAGCGAAGACCAGACAAATCTACTTACGCGAAGAAGCCTGAGGAAAAGCTTCAGCGATAGCTGAACTTCTTTATCTCTGGAAGAAGAGATACTCAGCGATCAACGATCACAAAGCTTATGCCTCAAGTTTTCTTTTGTCTTACCTTGCACAACCAGTACGATGTGTCAGAACGGACAAGTCTCTGCCACAAATCGTACACCAACTCTGTCAACTACACTGTTCATAAAGTGGCCAAAAGCATGTCTCCAAAAGTGAGACTACCAAAGCCAATCTATGAATGCCACGTGTAAAGTACCCTGCCATGCATTTAATGCATAGGGTATAAATAGGAAGCTCACTCCTTCATCTGAAGGTGTGCTCAATCCTTGAACTCCAAAATAGAAACCCTTGTTTTCTATCTCTCTAAAAATCCCCCATTCTCTGAATTTCTTGTGCAACCATCTTAGTGTTTCTTAAGTTTGTTTAGATTGAGTCTGTCTTAATCTTATTCCGCAACAAACTTGTAAATTGTATTTTGATTTATCAATAAACAATTTATTAAACTTTAATTTCTGTGTTTGTATTCAACCCCCCCCCCTTCTACAAACTTGTTAAGCACCTTCGGGACCAACAAGTGGTATCAGAGCAGTTTGTTTAATCTAATAAACAAGATCTTGCTGTATACTCTTCCTTGCTATTCTAAAATGGCACTAAACACAAACACAAACTACTATGATAATGGTTCACTTTCTAAACCTCCTCGATTTAGCAGAGATAACTTTTCTCTATGGAAAAATCGAATGATGCTATTTCTTGAAGGTGCGGATCCTACTATACCTGAATATATAGAAAACGGACCCTATGAACCTGTTAGAATTATAGCTGTTGTTCCTGCTACTGCCACCACTGAAGCTGTCCCTGAACGATATGTCGTTAAGGAAATAAGACAGTGGAGTGATGAAGATAAAAAGAAGGTAGGCATAGATGCAAGAGCAAAGACCATTATATCAATGGCTCTGCCTGATGAAGTTTTCCATTCCATCATGCATCTAAAAACTTCTAAAGAAATGTGGGAAACCATATGTGTTCAATATGAGGGCACCACTGAAATCCAAGAGACCCGAAAGATTAACTTGGTAAGACAGTATGAAAGTTTTATCGCTGGTAAGAATGAATCTCTTTCTGACATTCATCAGCGGTTTAACTGCCTGATCATTGACCTAAGAACTGTTGGAAGGACCTATTCTAATTCTGAGGTCCTAACAAAATTCTTGGAAAGTCTTCCTGAAAGCTGGGACAGTTATTCAATATGTCTTAAGCTGACAAAGGACTTACATACTCTCTCTCTAAGCACTCTGTATGGAATATTGCTCAACTATGAGCAATCTAATCTCCTGAAGAAGAATCTTGTAAAAGATTCTAAAGACTCCAAAAGCACTGCTGTTGCTTTAGTCTCATCGGAGATAATTCCATCCCAGCGATCTACTCTCACCATCACTGAGTTAGATTCTGAATCTGAGGATTTATCAGACCCTGATCTTTCAGAGTTTAATGAGTCCTTAGCACTCTTGACAAACTCTTTTAAGAGATTTGCAAGAAAGAGTAACTTCCGAAGAAGTAAACCTCTCTCTCTTACTGAAAAGCCAAAATCAACTCCGGTTGATAAGGCTACAGCCACTTGCTATAACTGCGAAAAAATTGGACATTTTGCTAGTGAATGCAGGTCTAAAAAGGTCTTCAAACCTTCTACCTCAAGAAGATCCAGTGATGACAAATACCATAAGCTGAAAAACAAATATCAAAAGCTGAAAAGCTATCAGCAAAAAGGTAAAGGTCTCATCGCTGAAGAACATGACTGGGCTGAATCAGAAGAATCATCTTCTGATGAAGAAGAAGTCGCTAATCTTTGCCTCATGGCTGAGATTAAAGAAGAAGTAGAAGAACCATCTGAACCTTCTATGAGCTACATATCATCTCAGGTATCCATCTCTACAAATCCCTCTCTGCCTGAAGCTGAGAGAAGTCGCGCTGTTGATGTGCTGACGATTGACCTTTATAATGCTCTAAACGACAAAACTCAAGCTGAAAATAAAAATGTTTATTTAACACAAGAGCTAGAGAAATGTCATGAAAAGATCAGTGAACTAAATCTTTTAGAAGAAAAGCTAAAAGATCAAGTCATTATAAATGAAATCATCAGCATTGAACGCGAACAAGCCATCGCTGCTCTAAAAGCAGAAAAGGCTCATGTTGAAAAATGGTGCAAATCATCAACAAAGATCTCTGAGATAATAAATGCTCAAACTCCTGAAAGTGATAAAACTGGTCTTGGTTTTTGGTCACCACAGGATGATCCTAAAGAAGAAAGTTCCTCGCTTAAGTTTGGAACTTTTGTCACATCTTTCTTTGACACTTCTTATAATCAATTCTATCCCTGTTCTTCTTCTAATCCCATCCCTGAGGAGATATCTGCAAGATCTAAGCCTGCAGATAAAGGAAAGTCTATTCTCCCTCAGAAGGCTTCCAAGAAAACCAAACTGAAAGTTCCCTCCAAACCTTCAGTGGATAAACCTTTTAGCTCAGTGACAGAAATCTTTGATATCTGTCCTCCAAAGCTGAAGGTTGATCTAAAGCCCGTGAAATCTGAAGAAATAAAAATTCCTCCCAGATCTCGTGCTAAAGGTATTCTTGGAGCTGGACCTGCTCATCTTAAGTTTTCAAAACCTTTTGGTTATAAATCCACCATCAGATATAGAAAATGTTATCACTGTGGATTCACTGACCATATTGCGAGCAAGTGTCCAAATACCACCGAAGCTGATAAAACAGCCAAAGTGAAGAAAAATGCCTCTAAGGCAAATAATGTCACCAAAGTGAAAAATACCACTAAGGTTAAGAAATTAACCAAAGTGAAGATTATCACTGAAGCTGAATCTTCCTTATCCACTAACTCTGAAGGACCCATTGAAAAGTGGGTACCAAACAAAGCTTAATCTTCCTTATGTATGCAGGGATCAAAGGGCATCTGGTATCTCGATAGCGGATGTTCTCGTCATATGACTGGACAAAGAGACCTGCTCACTGAATACAAGGAAGAGAAAGGTCCCTCTGTGACCTTTGGTGGAAATGGAAAAGGATTTACCCGTGGGTTTGGTGTCCTCAGCAATGAGACAACTACCTTTCGAAGAGTCGCTTATGTAGATGGACTGAAGCACAATCTTCTAAGCATCAGTCAGCTATGTGACAAAGACTACGAAGTTCGCTTTTCTAAGAAAGCATGTTCAGTGGTAGATGAAAAAGGAAAACTTGCTCTCAGTGGTTATAGAAGAGAAAATGTCTATGTAATAGATATGGACTCTACTATCACTGATAACTTATGTTTTCTCTCTAAGGCCTCTTCTGATGTCAACTGGCTATGGCATAAAAGGCTCTCTCATCTAAACTTCAAAACCCTGAATTCTCTCTCATCTAAGGAACTGGTTTCTGGTCTTCCTCAGCACTCATATGCTAAAGAATCTCTCTGCTCAGCATGTGAAAAAGGAAAACAAACAAGAGCTAGTTTCAAGTCGAAACAAGTTTCCTCAGTAACAAGTCCTCTTCAGCTCTTGCATATGGATCTATTTGGCCCTGTCAATATCCAATCAATAGCTGGAAAGAAATATACGCTTGTCATTGTAGATGAATATTCTCGCTACACCTGGGTTATTTTTCTTCGCTGCAAGAATGATACTCCAGAAGAACTAATATCTTTTGTCAAAAAGATGGAAGTGCTGAATAATCTTACTGTTCGATCAATAAGGAGTGATCATGGAACTGAATTCAAAAATAGTTCCCTGAACAATTTCTTTGAGAACAAGGGAATCTCTCACAACTTCTCTTCAGTAAGAACACCTCAGCAAAATGGAGTCGCTGAAAGAAGAAACAGAACGATCATAGAAGCTGCTAGATCAATGCTCAGCGATTCTCACCTCCCTACTCAATTTTGGGCAGAAGCTGTAAACACTGCATGTTTTACTCAAAACAGATCGCTGATAATAAAGCGATTTGGGAAGACAGCTTATGAACTCTTTCTTGGAAGGAAGCCTTCTATCAGTTTTCTTCATATCTTTGGTTGTCAGTGCTTTATCTTAAACAACAAAGATCAACTTGGAAAGTTCGACCCAAAAGCCGATGATGGAATATTTTTAGGATATTCCTCCATCTCAAAAGCCTACAGAGTTTTCAACAAAAGAAGACAAACCGTAGAAGAAACCATTCATGTCACGTTTGATGAAACGCGCTCAGCGAACTCTAAACCAATCGCTGACAATGAAGAACTGAATACTTGGATGATCTCTCACTATAGAGAAACTGAACCTTTCTTCTCAAACCAACAGCACACTGAAACTCCAGCTGCTGATGAAGAACCAAGTATCATACCTCCCACCGCTGAATCCAACTCATGGATTTCAGCTGAACCTCTAAACACACTTCTACCATCAAATCCATCTACGTCTGAAAACCCTTCTGAAAGCATTGGTGTATCTAATGTTCAACAATTACTAGCTGATGAACCTCAAGCATCTTCATCAGCGACTGCTCCTATTGTTGATCCTATCGCTGAAATAAGCAATCTTGCTCCTGCTCAGCGATGGACCAGAGATCACCCCATAGATCAAATTCTTGGTAATCCAGATGCAGGTATTCAGACACGACGAAGCTCAGGTAATATCTGTCTCTTTGTAAACTTTCTCTCCTTAATTGAACCAAAGAAGACTGATGATGCCCTCAGAGATCCAAACTGGGTCAGCGCTATGCAAGAAGAGCTGACTGAATTCTCTCGAAACAAAGTTTGGAATCTCGTTCCTAGACCATCTGATAAAACTGTAATAGGCACCAAATGGGTGTTTAGAAACAAGTTAGATGAACATGGAATTGTAACCCGCAACAAGGCTCGACTTGTTGCTCAGGGATACAGACAAGAGGAAGGCATAGACTATGATGAAACCTTTGCCCCTGTGGCCAGGCTCGAAGCAATTCGACTATTCTTAGCTTATGCAGTCTATAAAGACTTCATCGTTTATCAAATGGACGTAAAATCAGCTTTTCTGAATGGAAAACTGAATGAAGAAGTTTATGTAGAACAACCACCAGGGTTCTATGACCCTAAGCATCCAAATTATGTTTATAAATTGGATAAGGCTCTCTATGGTTTAAAACAAGCCCCTCGTGCTTGGTATGACACTCTCTCATCTTTTCTTATCTCTGAAAATTTTGAACGTGGCAAGATTGATAATACGTTATTTTTCAGGAAGATAAAAGGTCATATAATTCTTGTACAAATATATGTCGATGACATAATATTTGGTTCTACTAACCCATCTCTATGTACTCGCTTCGCTGAAAGAATGAAGAAAGAATATAAAATGAGTATGATGGGTGAGCTGACATATTTTCTTGGTCTTCAGATTAAACAATCTGACAAAGGTACTTTTATCTGCCAAGGTAAGTATGTTAAAGACATGCTGAAGAAGTTTGATTTAACACAGACTTCAGCGATGAAAACTCCTATGGCACCACCACTGACACTTAACAAGGATCCATCTGGAAAACCTGTTAATGTCACTGCCTATAGAGGAATGATAGGCTCATTGTTGTATCTTACAGCAAGCCGACCTGACATCATGTACTCTACTTGTTTATGTGCACGCTATCAATCTGAACCCAAGGAATCCCATCTGATCGCTGTAAAGCGAATTTTCAGATATCTGAAAGGAACTCCTAACCTCGGTCTTTGGTATCCCAAAGACTCAGGGTTCGATCTAACTGGTTATTCTGATAGTGATTTTGCAGGCTGTAAACTTGACAGAAAAAGTACCACTGGTGGATGTCAACTCTTGGGAGGAAAGCTAGTAAGCTGGACAAGCAAGAAGCAAAATTCTGTGTCCACTTCCACAGCTGAAGCTGAATACGTAGCCGCTGGAAGCTGTTGTTCACAAATCCTATGGATGAGAAATCAACTATTAGATTATGACCTTCAGCTGTCAAAGATTCCTATCTATTGCGACAGCACTAGTGCTATCGCTATAGCAAATAATCCAGTGCTACATTCAAAGACAAAACACATAGAGATCAGATATCACTTTATCAGAGATCATGTGATGAATGGTGATATTGAACTTCACTTTATCCCTACTGACTTTCAGCTTGCTGATATTTTCACCAAACCTCTTGATGAGACAAGGTTCAACTTTCTCATCAGTGAGCTTGGAATGTTGAACCTCGAAGAATAATTCTTCAGCGTTCATGTATTGTGTCAGTAATCAAAAGTTCCCCTCATCATTCTCTCTGATAAACATTCTGACTCTCAGGTATGTTCTCTCTCCCTCAAAGATGTTTTTCTTCAAAATATAAACTTTAATCACTGAACTTTCTTCAAATGATTAAAAGTTTTTTTTTGAAAAATACATTAATCACTGATATTTCCAATCAGTGATCTTTTAAAAGGAAAATCTATCCCTATCTTTACAATCAGGGATACTTTTAAAAAGGAAAATCTATCACTGACTTTTCTTCAGTGATCATTTGAACGGACAAATGAACAGTCTCTCTCCTCTATGACGTCATTTGAACCGACAATCCACGACATGCCTTTTCTGACACGTTCGTCCGTTGCCCTCCTATCCAATCAACTTCGTGGAACGTGTCAATGTCATGATGATTTCTTTTCCCGCTTCATTCTCTCTCTTATCTCTCTTCTCTCTCTTCGTATAAAAGGAATTCTTCTCTCCTTTATACGGTTTACGCTTTCAAAACTTTCAAAGCAAGAAACATTCTCTCAAGAACACTCAAGCAAGTAAACCCAGAATATTGAATCTGCAACTCTTTTTCTTCAAGATACACAGGTTTATTTCATGTTTATATGCTTTGTTCATATGCTTTTTATTCTTTTAAAATCCTACTCGCTTTCTATGGATTTTATAAAACGTTTGTTTTAAAACTAAAGATCATTCCTTCTGATTTTATGTTTTTAAATAAAAACCTTTTGGTTTTAAAGTGTTCTTCATTCTTTCTACCCAGAACACTATTTTTTTCTCTTAAAAATAACTTGATAATTTTCCAGTTTCCCTTCTTCTATGGAAACTGGTAATCATATTATTTTTAATCTAAATCATTTCTTCTATTATGCCTCTTTCCATAACAGAAATGACACAGTCTTCAATCGTTGCTTCCAAGCATGTACGATTCGCTCTCACTGAAGTTGAGATTACTAAATGTAATCATTTGTCCAGACTCGACTTCAAAGCTGACAAATACCCACATCTGGTGGAAGCTGCTGAATTCCTCAAGCAGTCATGCATAGCTTACGCGATCACTGTGGATCCTAAGCCCTCCAAGACTCTACTTCAGCAGTTCTGGTTCACTGCTGATGCTACTGAACTTACAAACAGGAAAGGCGAACGAGTCCCTGCTATCTCGTTCAGCACGGAATTAGGGCCAGGGAGCATGACCGCTCTTAGCCTCAGGAAATCTTTAAGATTCCCTGACAAACCAAAGAGTGGATTTGACGCCCTCCCCACTGATGATGAGCTGATATTCTTCCTGGACGCAATGGGCTATTGTTGGGAAAACAAACCAAGATCCTCTATTCCTAACAAGAAGCTCACCAAGATTCTTAAAGCTCAGATGCCATCACAACTGAACTTTATCTTCTCGCACATAATTCAGTGCATGAGTGGGAAGAGTGGTTCGCTGGATCAAGCCAGCAAAACACAACTGCAGATGGCATACTCCGTTATCGCTGGTCAAAACTTTGACTACGCCACAGCCATCTTTGAAGATCTGAGGTCGAGATTAGAGAAGCCTGAACGAGATCCCAAGATCTCGTACGTACGTTTCATATGTACGTACATCAAGTTCCTCTATCCCAACACCTATCCCACCAAAGATGATGGCACCTTTGCCAGGGTTGGTCAACGATCACTGGAGGTCAAGCCACTCGCCGACGAGGTAAGTATCTCTCTCCTTCGCTCTCGTCTCTCTCTCCATTCTTCTTCATCTTCAGCGACTACGCAGACGGTTCCTTCGTCTGCTATCCCTGTCGCTACCACTGCTTCTAAAAGACCATCAGCTAGTCAAATTGGTCCTTCCAAAAAGGCCAAAAAGACTAAGGAAAGTACACCTTCTAGTACTATACCTGAGGGAGCTTCTCAACAAGCTACCTTAGATGCTTTTGTGGGTCTTTCCTCCACAACTTCAGCAGTCACTCATACTGCCGTGTCAGCGATCTCACTCGCTGTCACATCATCAGTAACCCCACCTACTATCTCATTCCCTGAGATTAACCCCATCCCTACTTCTATCCCCAAAACTCTTCCCTTCTCTCCTCATTTGGTCTCTGAACCTGCCACCTCTTCTTTCCCTATAGGACCTGAGCATCAAACTTTTGAGGAATCTATGCAGTTCTACAAAATGTTTGATACGTCAGGTACACCTATAATCCTAAACACTTCTCTCCCCCCCTCTCCAAATAAGCCCATATCTGAACTAACATTATTTTCAGGTCCTAGCTTGGCGACTGTTGACACGCATGTCAACAGTCTAGGAGAAAAGGTGGATGCTCTCACCAACACCATCAATGAAACCACCAACGCCGTCAATCAGGCTGGTGAGGAGCTGAAGAAGTTGACCGCCACTTGCTCATCTAAAGCTGAGAACTCTCAACTTTCAGCTCTTGAAGAACAAGTCGTCCAACTCAGAGAGTCCTCTCGACTCTTTCAAGGACGATTTGAGTCTCTTACAGCTGACGTTCAGGGTCTCTCTTCCAAGGTTGACCTCTGCACATCCCTTCTTCAGCAAGTTCTACAGAAAGTGAATGAACCAGCTCCAGCGCTGCCTCCCTCCTTCACTGAAGATGATCGTACCAACCTCAACATCGCTGTGGAATTCATTCATGATGCCACATGCGACATACCTGCGGTTGAAGACCGATTTAAGCGTCTGGAGGCTGACGTTCAAGTGCTAAAAGCTTCAACAGCTACTCCAGCAGCTGAACAATCCCCTACCGCTGATAATGACAAAGTGGGGGAGAAAACTGAAGAAACCTCTATTGCTGCTGGGGAAGCTAAGGAACCTCCCTCTCAATCTGAGGGGGAGAAGGCAAAAGAATCCTCATCGATTCACTCCATTCTCTTTGAAGAGGATGAGGAAGAAGACGATGAAGAGGAAGATGATCTAGATCTTGTTGATCAAGAAAAGGATCAGCCCTCCGATGACGACGACGACGATGAAGACCAATCTATGTGGTTCTCTAAGCCGAACGTCGTATCAGGGACAACTTCGCAAGAGGTTGTCAAAACAGGGGTGAGAGGTGATACATCTTCAAGTGTTCCTTCGCAAAGCAAAGACAAGCAACCAATCGCTGAAGAATGCTTGAGGACTGGATCACAATCTGAGGGGGAGCATCCTTCTCAGGTATGTCTTTCAATTGTACCACTTTTCTACTCTTTCCAAACCCCTATGTCTTTCTAGCCTTTATCTCTCTCGTTCTAAAAATACACTTATCCCTTCTTTCCTTCTTTTTCTAACCAGACAGTTCTCACCCCTGCTTAAGGGTTCTGAACTACAAATAATACCAGCGACTATCGCTGAAGAAATAATCCCAATCTCTATCGCTGAGATTGATGATGAAGAAGAAGAAGATTCCCTGGTCCATCCAGGAAGGCCCTCTCGACCATCTCATTGGTCAGAGGAAGTGCTGAAGAAAAGAGTTGAAATGATCGCTCAACTAGAAAGTCAACGGCTGAAAATCCCTCTTCAAATATCCACAGAGCTCGACTTCCTTACTGAAGCTGAAAGAGAAGAATCTGCCAAAGCTGAGAAGCTGATCGCTGAATGCAAACGAGATGCCCAACTCGCTTTAAAGATTCAATCTTCTCAAGTCAAGGACAAAAAGCTGAAAAGCAAACCTGTGGAAGTTCAAGCTGCACTACTGAAAGAAATTGAAGAGGAACGCTTCAAAGAACAAGAGATCAACGATAAGTCTATCGAATGGTGCAAACAAAAGATGGATTATCGTTCTGATCTTCTTCCAATATCAGCCGTGACTATCTCTGGTCGCAAGAAGAAAGATCAACTCTCAGTGACCATGGAGATTACCAGAGAGGATGGAACCCAAAAAGCAATGTACGTATCAAAACTTGAAAGCTTCGGATTTACGGAATGGTTAGAGTTCTGGGATGCGCTGAAGAAATCCAAATCTACATACAGAGGCTACGTTGAAGGACTCCTTGAAGCCCTCATAAATAGAGTCGTTTCTGTACTAAAGCTGCCATCTCCTCTTCCTCCCAAATCTTTGAAACTCAAGAGAAAAATTGGGTCCTCCTCCTCTGAAGATGTCGCCATCATCAGGAATGAAACTTCTATCAAATTTTCAAGAGATGCACTGTTTGGTCCTCCTCCTGATCTTTCAGTTCTGGACTTATCTCTGCCTCCTGGTGGTCCCTTCCAAGCTGGTCAAGTAATCGACAAGCCTTATGGAATATTCTTCAGAGATGATGATGAGGAACTCAGATTTCAAAGAATCTCTGAGATTCCTATCTGTCCTCTGAATCATCTCAAGGATCTCTTATGCTTATGGTGTGACTTCTTCCCTGCTGCTGAAAAAATTAAAGAAATTATCAGTCAAGAATCTTTGGAACGAAGACAGAAAGGAGAAGAAATACCTGAGTATATGATCAATCCTCCCAAATCTTCTTATAGCTGATAGATTAGTTTTCTTATCTGTAATCTGTTAGTTATACTTACAGTAGTTAGTTAGTCACTTGTACTTATGATTTTCATATCTTGTAATTCTATCCCTGAATTAAATGAAAATTGCAGTGATGTACTTAACCCTATCAGTACTGTAAAAGATCCCTCAAAATAGTAATTGGGACATGCATTCTATGAGTCCTTGTTATTCCTATATTTTGAATTAAAAAGTAATTTTCTTTTGTTACTTTGTCATTATCAAATAGGGGGAGATTGTTGATCCAAACTCTCTCAGTGATTTGATAACGACCCTCTTTTATACTTAGTGAAAATTACGTTATTATATGTATTAGTGTTTCATCATCAGCGATCAGACTGAGTCTGTTCAGTTATCGCTGATGACCTTTCTGTAAACATTAATATGTATTAGTGTTTCACTTTCAGCGATCAAACTGAGTCTGTTCAGTTATCACTGATAGTTTCCTATGTAACACAGTTAACGTAATCCCTGAAGACAAGTCTCGCGTCAACATAGTTCATAGCTGAATCGAAGACGAAGCCACTGAACAATAGATAAGTCTACTAGTGACCTGATGCGGATATCAGCGAAGACCAGACAAATCTACTTACGCGAAGAAGCCTGAGGAAAAGCTTCAGCGATAGCTGAACTTCTTTATCTCTGGAAGAAGAGATACTCAGCGATCAACGATCACAAAGCTTATGCCTCAAGTTTTCTTTTGTCTTACCTTGCACAACCAGTACGATATGTCAGAACGGACAAGTCTCTGCCACAAATCGTACACCAACTCTGTCAACTACACTGTTCATAAAGTGGCCAAAAGCATGTCTCCAAAAGTGAGACTACCAAAGCCAATCTATGAATGCCACGTGTAAAGTACCCTGCCATGCATTTAATGCATAGGGTATAAATAGGAAGCTCACTCCTTCATCTGAAGGTGTGCTCAATCCTTGAACTCCAAAATAGAAACCCTTGTTTTCTATCTCTCTAAAAATCCCCCATTCTCTGAATTTCTTGTGCAACCATCTTAGTGTTTCTTAAGTTTGTTTAGATTGAGTCTGTCTTAATCTTATTCCGCAACAAACTTGTAAATTGTATTTTGATTTATCAATAAACAATTTATTAAACTTTAATTTTTGTGTTTGTATTCAACCCCCCCCCCTTCTACAAACTTGTTAAGCACCTTCGGGACCAACAACGTCATCCGGTTTGGTGAAGATAGCAGCTTTGGTGGTTTTAGTAACACCCGACTAATGTTGTCCCCGTTTGTGGGACTAGATAGTTCCGTTAGAACTCTGATACGTTGTTGTAGCGATTCTTCCTTGTAACTTTAGATATTTGATATATCAAAGCTTTGTATTTTAGAGTTTTTGGAAGTTTTAAATTTGTCTGCTATTTTCGAATTTTAGGGGTGTTACAAGTTGGTATCAGAGCTCTATTTTAAGTGAACTAGGTATGGATCTTAGATGCCTAGACTTATGCTGAGACTTTAAGTTATGACTTGTTCGTTATAGGTAGAACTTTTAAGATGAGTGTGGGTTGCGGTGGTCGACAGAAATGCACTAGTTATGGGTCGTGGCTATGGTGATGAGGATCCTTATGTATATTATGTTCATAATTTCACTTAGCTACTGCTATTATGAATATATTGTTACGTGAGCGTGCTTGACTCTGCCATTATTTCGATGCTTAAGATGTGCATTAGTATTTAATAGTTGCGACTATAGTATTGGTCTAAGATTCGTAATCTCATTCTTGTGTGTGTCAGAAAAGAATGGCGGATGCAGGAAGTGAAACGCAAACTCAAGAGGCAAATTCTCAAGGCGAGTTGTTGGATAACGTGGTTCAATTAATGAAGTCGGCTATGGAGCAACAAGAGGAAAGGATAATGAAGGTGTTAGAGGTCAGAGATGCCAATGACCGGAGACGTGAAATAATTAACGAGCTTGATGTGTGGAGTCTCGGTGACACCGGGAATGTGATCCGGATGGAGGATCTTGTTGCTGCTAATATGAAATATAGCGAGAGGGCCCACGCATACAAGAACTTTCTGTGCAGCAAGCCGCCAGAGTTTTCAAGGACTGACAATCCGGTGGCGTGCTTGAATTGGATCCATGAGATGGAACAAGCATTTGACACTAGCGAGTGTGAGGAGGGGCAGAAGGTAAAATTTTCCTCCCGCATGATGAGGGGTCGAGCTCTTACTTGGTGGAACGTCACCAAACCCACTATGGGAACTGCTATTGCTTTGTCACTAACGTGGGATGCAATCAAGAAGGAAGTGTTGGATGAATATTGTAACAAAAGGGCGATAGACAGAATAGAAGATGAGTTCCGATCCTTGAAGAAAGGAGATATGTCGGTGAGAGAATACTCAAATATCTTCATGGAGAAATTGGATCTAGTAGGACATATCGTTCCGAGTGAGAAGGACAGAGTCAAGGCTTATATGAACGGACTGTCAGCCGGCATGAAGGCGATGGTCCGGATTTCTAAAGTCTCCACCCTCCGAGGAGCAATAGAAGAATCGTAATTCATGGAAGATGTTTATATTCGGAGTAGTGAAGAAGATGCGGAGACTAAAAAAAAGAGAAAACGGGAGGACCAGTGGAGTTCATCCCAAGAGCGCAATGATCATGTCAATGAAAGGGAGACTGGCCATCGTAGGAAGTCAAAGTGGTGTTAAGAGTGTCGAGCCAAACATGCAGGTAGGTGCAACCCCAACCCCATGGCATGTCTCAAGTGTGGGATGTTGTATCACTCCCATCGAGATTGTCCCATCAAGGGAACAATATGTTTTGTGTGCAAGGAACCGAACCATGTGAAGAGAGATTGTCCAAACGTAAGGATGGACGAGGAGACGGACAATATTCTGAGTCTCTCAAGACGAGGATGACCCCGATGGAAGTATAAGGTACACCTTCTAGTAACTTCAATCTTAGTTGTCAATTTTGCTAGTTGAGTGCGAGTCCTTTGGACGTTGTTGTCGTTGTGTCGCTGGATGGTCGGTGTACTAGTAAATTCTAGAGCTTGCCTATGGGAACGATTTCATCGTTCTGTAGAATCTTTGGAATCTCAGTCAAGGGTATTGGAGAATAAGTCACTTGAATTAAACCAGGAGTTACCGTTAATCAAAGTTGATGGTTTTAAGAAATGAATTTTGGTAGTAGTGTTAGATCAAATGGTACTTGTTGCCAGTTGGGGTGCCATGTGGAAATTGTGGAATGAAGAATATTGTTGCTTTAGGAATAAAGGTGTGTTAGTGAATGACTCTAGGGAAGGATTTCCTCACGTCATACGTACATTGATGGACTGGAATAAGAGGAAGCAGATGAGGTTTCAACTGCCTATGGAAACTGTTGGCTACCATAAAGTGGTGTGTTATGCTCTCATCTGTGCCTACTGGGAGGGATTCATGTGGAATTCTGCATCAGGTAAAAGTAAATCGCAGGTGCCGTTTAGTTTTGATAACCACCTTTAATGTGAAATATAGTGCTAAACTTGAGGATTAGTAAGTGGAGTGACGAATGATTTCTGGCAAGTGTCTTGCAAGAAGATCTACACTAAGCTATAGGAAGAGTGAAAATCTCAACCTTGGAATTGATGGCATCCACATTTAAGATGATTCAAGGTTAACGCGATTTCGTTATGTCGTTTGGGCTTCAAGCCCATAATTTTGAGGTATCAATATAGTTAACACCTTTAAGTGTTGTAGATCCAGACCACTTCTACGGTAAACCATCATTGGGTTGTTTAAGGCTATTTAAGTGGAGAACCATGTAAGTGTTCAGAAGGCAGAGTGCGACCTTTTCTAGCCACGAAAGGCTTGTTCGCAAAAGAGTCGGGTCAAAGTCTTTTAGGCGGAATGTAACCGGTGGCCTTTGATCTAATGGAGTGATATGTCGGAACATTTGTAATTTGGAGGAAGTAATGGCCTATGGATTTTAGGTGAGGATGGGATTTTGAGCGTCTCTTGTATAGCTGGCTGCGATAAGTGTTTCGCCTTTAACTTAGAGTCGATGGTCCAAAGGATTTGTTGTAGATCCCTAGTGTGGCATTGGCTGAAAGAAAGACTAAGTTGAAATCAACCACCTCTCAGATCGAGGGAAATTAAAGATTTGGGGAAATGTCATCAAGCCTTAACCTTACCTAAAGGAGTTGCAGATAGGCGGCAATGCTTGGAGTGAAACTCCTTCCTTTTTAAAATTTCTACATAGTTGCTGAATATTAACCCAATGGTCCCAGTCTGACTACGCGAGCTAGTGAGTCAGGGAAGGGCACCATAGGTGTTTCTTGGATAGACACCTCATGCGGAGCGGTGTGGATCGGCACTTTCGTCGGAACTTTCCAAAAAAGGAGCTTGGAGAGAGGTATGAATCATCTACGATCAAGGTGAAAGTTCTCCCTTGTTACATTGGGGCACGTATGTTAGGCAAGGACACACAGAATATGGAAGAAGATGCGGTGTTAATAGTCAATAATTTACGTGTCTAGTAAGGGCACATGTGAAAAGAAGTTCATTCTACGAGAGTTACAATCCAAGTTGTAGTGGGGTAGAATATCGAAGGCTAGAGGTTGCTGGAAGTGTGTAAATGCATGGATAGACCTATAAGTATGTATGGGGTTGACGTGATCAAATTCAGATTTCGAGGACGAAATAATTTTCAAGGTGGGGAGGATTATAACACCCGTGATCTCGGAATTTATCCTCGATGGAAATACGGGAGTCGTTTGACTCTTGGGACGTAAAGGTATTGGGAAATCAGGTAAACTTCACGATGGAACCTTCGGGAATCGAATCAGGCGCGAAAAACACGAGAAATCGGGCTTTTGGAGGGCCGCGGGTTGGTGTGCGACCCTGGGCCGCGGCCCAGGCTGCGCAACTCACTGGAGTTGAGTTTTGGGACGCGGGCGACTTGCCCCGCGACTTTCAAGTCGTGGGCAGGGCCGCGGGATCTGGTCTGAGAGTCTTAAACTCGATTTTTTGAACCAAACTTCATTTTCTCATAACTTCTTCCTCCCAAATCTGATTGGAGTGATTCTTGAACTCATAGTCTCGTCCTTTGGAGCTTTTCAAGTAGAGAAATAAGGGTATTGATGATATTGGGTGGATCCAAGGGTTTGTGAAAGTTAGGGCTTAGTGTTCTTCATCTTGTATTGTATCCTTACGGTTTGGTATAACTTTGAGAATGTTTGTGGTAGTGGATATGTAGAAAGCTTGAAGCTAGTGAAAGGATCCAAGATCACCTCTTCAAAAGAACTCAAGTTTGTGGGTAAAATCTAAATTTAGTCTAAATCTAGCAAGGTGAGTTCTAGTTGCTTTGAAAAACTATATACATGTCAAAAAGCACTTATTTTGGGTTTAAAAGTATATCCATGAGTTTACCTCATTTTGTTAAGTTTTGTGAATATTTGTACACTACATATATTTGAGTTATAAATCCTCGGAAATGGGTCACAATATTTTTCGAGGTGTTTGAGTCACCAAAAAGGGGATTTTGATCTACCATTCATGTTTCTTGAATATTTGAAGAAGTTGGGTATTATGTTGTTTGGGTCCCTAATATGGGAAGATTTGGAGTACAAATGATTTCAATTGGAATTTTAGTGTGATTTGGGGATTTTAAGAACGATCATGAAAATATGGTCATTTTGGGGCTTTGCTTAATCTACAGGTTTTATATTTAAAAACTCTAAGTCCTTCAATTTTAAAAGTGTGAGTTTGATGGAACGGATACATTTTTAATTGGGAAGGTTTGATAAAGTTGTACATCGGCGTACATAGCCATATTGGCTCTATTTGAGTATCAAATGTTTTATGACGCCTTACGGCTTGATTTGTACACTAACGAGTTTTGGGACGTTGTCTGGTTTAAATGGCTCCTTATGGAATGTTTTGTGGAAATCCAATTATTACACAAATGTTGGTTATTACATGTTTTGGATGCGTTAGTTCATTCATATGGAGTCATGTAATATTTAGACTGTAATGCGATGGATCCATAGGCATATGAGTCGTTATGTTCATCATGGAGTTTTGAGGTCCATGTTTGAGTCTAGTGAGTGGTCCCCAAGTCATGTTGTTATATAAGCTTGTGGTGGCGCTATTGGAGAGCCGTATACGGAGCTAAATCTTGCTATGGTGCCCATGGTGAGCCGGATACGGGGACTTGTGACTTTGTGGTGAGACTCATCTAGAAGTCGAGTAAACACTAGGATCATTTGGGTATCTTGCGGTGGTAGCTCAGAGGAGCCGGATACGGGGATCCGTGGTCTTATGTGAAATTCGAGAACGTTGATAAGTGGCTTAACTTTGTGTGCCTGCCACATTCGATGGAATCGGGTCTCCCCCGTCACCAAAAGGTGTTATTTTGGGTATTCCCTTACCCATGCCTTCAGTGTTGAAACGTAACATTTTATTTACACAAAGAATCTTTTGGAGAAATACCATGTGGGTGCATTTTGGGAAAATTTGGACGTCGATTAATTATTTAAAATGGGTGTTTGGAAATTAGAAGTAACTTGATTTGCAAATAAAGCCCTTTATCGTCAGTGTTTCTAGAATGGCCTTATTCAGAGTAAAATGTTCATTTTAAATGTTTTATGATTTATATGATGAAAACTGCTTTAACTCACTAGGCGTTAAGCCTAACACTTTTTCTTTTCGACATGTATATCAGGTCTTAGATGGATCTGAGTGGCGAGTGGAGCTTGGTAGAAGTTCCGGTAGGATGGCTTTAGTGATGTCATCCGGTTTGGTGAAGATAGCAGCTTTGGTGGTTTTAGTAACACCCGACTAATGTTGTCCCCGTTTGTGGGACTAAATAGTTCCGTTTGAACTCTGATACGTTGTTGTAGCGATTCTTCCTTGTAACTTTAGATATTCGATATTTCAAAGATTTGTATTTTAGAGTTTTTGGAAGTTTAAATTTGTCTGCTATTTTCGAATTTTAGGGGTGTTACAACCGAGACTGATGACAAAGTTTAACTCGTTCTATTGCCTATTTAAACCAAAAATTACTTTTACCCGCATAACATAGAACTCAATGATTATTTTCCTAAGCCTAATCATGAAACTTTATTCTCTTAGACATTAAACTGAACACTTGGTATGCAATTTACCGTACAACCATAATATCATCAATTTGATTCTAAACTTTACCCTTTTTCAATTTGACAAAATCAAACATTTCTAAACATGTATTTTATTATAACTTTGCAATAACATATCATAGTCTACCAACCAACTTCAACTACCCTAACCTACCAACTTAAATAACTTAAGAAGAAATTTATACCTCTAGGAAGAACTCGAAGAGTGGAATCCGAATATGTAATTGTTTTTTTCATTACTTCAACAAATTGAGAGATATTTTAGAGAGAAGGAGAGTTTAGAGAGAGAGAGCTATGGCGGTTCATATAACGAGAAGAAGACGATCAAAATTGTAGTTTACTAAAGATTTGGTTAAAAAAAATTATTATATATATATATTTACTGATAATTATAAAGAGTTTGATTAATTGACGGTTTTAACCCCTCAACTATATTTGGTTGCTATTTTAATTAAGGTACAATTCAAGTAAGAATAATTACACGTTTCTAAAACCGAGTCTTATAGGTAAGATACTCGATCATTTAAAAACCTTAATGCATAGATTATTTTTCTCTGGTCTTGTGAATATTTTAGCTACTATTTCCTGGAGAAAATGCGATGGATCAACTTGTAGAGATTATTAACGTGTGGTTTCTTTATTAGTTTTTAGCTTCTTACATTCAACTATCAGGTCCTGTGCACACCAACTTGAGAACAACTTGGTTGTATGAATCCAAACTATACTGATTTTAGTTTTTTACATACATCCAAAAGTGCCCTATCAACTTATTATAACATATTGAAATAGGATGCACAATTGTTTGTATCCTATAAAATAGTCTAATTGGACATTTAGACGTCTTCTATGTAGATAGAATTGTATGTTTTATGATTCGAGGGACAAAAGCAAGCATAGACAAAGGGCTTACCTTAAGCATTTACAAAACACTTCTCAATGGAGATTGAATCGGTATTCAATCATCAATTGGAACCAAAAGATTTCACATTTTGATTCTAATGCGGAAATTATACTTATTACTCTCTGATTTTTCTCAATATCTTAATTACCAAAACGATTCTAAACTGGCGACATCTATAAAAAAAACTGATCAAGATCATGATGCATTTAATACAAGAAATGTTACATAATCTAAGTTAAACAAGGCTTGATCTCACCGCCACACTAATAGATACTCCCTTTACCTCAAAATAAATTTCCACAATGAAAGGCCTAATTAAGGTTGCACAAGCTATGTTTCTTCTATCAATTACCAAAACAAACTCAATATATCCTACTCAAAAAGGAGTGGATGTATGCAGTTCTGACTTGTACCCAAAAGGGTAAAGCGATTGTTTCTGTGAAGACGACATGCCCGGTTTGTTCTCTCTCTTACCTTCTTTTCATCTATGTAGGGGTTGTTTACCAACAAAAATCGGGTAGGTGCTTACCATGTAAGAGTCACCACCTTCAATTACCTTATTTGATAAGATTCCCAGTCATAAAAATAGCATAGTATAAGCATCTCTTACCCTGTAAGTGCTAACTACGTAAAAGTCACCACCCTTACAAGCTAAGATTCTCGGTTAGCAAAATGGCATAGTAAGACCATCCTTAACCAGTAAGCAACGGCAATAGCCAATAAGTATTTAATTAGTCGGTAAGAATCGATAAGATCTAAATACTATAAAACATGATAGAAGATTTGTGAAAAAGATTGTGTTTTTACTTCTCATTTATAGAGTATTTATACACGAATAAGAAAGCTGATACAGAAACTAGATATATAAATAAGGATTGCTAATCAATCTACTACAATCAAGGATTGCTAATCAATCAATTACAATCAAATAATATTAATCCTAAAATAGAAGATCATAATAATATCTCAATACCCTCATGCCAGCTCACGGTTGATTACGAACGAGCAACTTGTATTGTAAATTCTTGAAACGAGAAGTACTGATAACCTTAGTAAAAATGTTGGAAATTTGATCAACCGACTTGACATGGCGAACCACTAGCTCACCAAACTGAACTTTTTCACGCACAAAGTGATAATCAAGTTTAATATGCTTGGAGCGTTGATGAAAAACTAGAATAGCCGTGAGAAAGGTTGCACAAAAGGATAAGCGCTCTATCCAAGGAAGTTGTCATCTCCTTTAGAAGTTGTTGAAGCCAAATAAGTTCCGTTAAAGCAAAGGCAATGGCTCGATATTCAACCTCGGTGCTAGAACGAGCTACAACCTTTCGCTTTCGGGACGACCAATTGACCAAATTTCCTCCAAAATAAATGGAGAAACCATGCTAAGAGCGACAATCATCATGATTGGATAACCAACCAGCATCAGTAAAACAAACTAGCCTTGAGTCTTTGGATGGACGAAAGATCAAACCGGCATCAATAGTGCCCTTAAGATAACACAAGATGCGTTTCACTATGCCCCAATGGCGCTCAGATGGGCTATGCATAAACTGACAAACCCGATTAACAGAATAAGCAATTTCAGGACGAGTAACGGTCACATATTGTTATGCACCAATAATTCTATGGTATAATTGTGGATCAGTCATTAGATCGCCACCCGCATATAACCTGGACTCAGGTTCTGCCGGAGAGGCTATGGGTTTGGCTCCCGTCATTTTTCTTAGTTCAAGAATATCCAATATATACTTACGTTGTGACAGCAAAAGAGAGGATGAAGAGCTTCAATGCCCAAAAAGAAATTAAGAGCACCTAAATCCTTCAGGGAAAACACGGAATTAAGGTGTTTAACAAATTCATCAATAAATGAAGAATTAGAGCTCATAATGATAAGATTGTTAACATAAATAAGAACATAAACAACATCAGAGCCATGTCGTTTTATGAAGAGAAATTTGTCTGAAATACAAGGTTGGAACCCATGTTGAATCAAGGATTGTTGTAACGTTTAAAACCAAGCCCTTGGTGCTTGTTTAAGGCCATAAAGAGCCTTTTTAAACTTGCAGACATATATAGACAATCGGAAGCAACAAATCCCTGTGGTTGATCCATGTAAACAACTTCAGACAAATTGCCATTCAAGAAGGCGTTATTGATGTCTACTTAACGAAGAGGCCAATTATGAGTGACAACAATACTTAGAACAAGTCTGATTGTTGTGGGGTTAATAACTACTGAGTGTGTCAAAATAATCAACACACCCTCTTCCTGATTAAATCCTTTTGCCACTAATCGCGCTTTGTAGCCCTCAACTGTTCCATGAGGTTTCCTCTTAAACCTAAAAATCTACTTACAACCCACAAAATTAGCAGCAAGGGGGCTGGGAAGGAGTTCCCAAGTCCTATTAAACATTAAGACATCAAATTTTAACTGCATAGCATGTTGCCAATTAGGGTTTTTTTTAGCCTTTAAAAAAGTTTTAGGTTCAATTTCAGAAGAGTCATGGTTCAGAGGATATTTAGTAGCGGTAAAAGATTTAGGTTTAAGAGAAGAGGTAGAAGCACGAGTCACCATAACATGTTCCGAGTTGGCTGACGGACGAAAATATGAGAGGCGGTTTGGATATGGGTCGATGGAAGGAACAACTGGCAGTAGAGGCGGATACACTGTAGGAGAGTTTGGTGGTGTGAGGCTAGAATGGACTCGATTGGCGTGAGGCCTGAAAGTATTGGCGAAAGGCCAAAGTTATGTTCTGGCGTAGGGCCTGGGGGAGAATGTGGCATAAGGCCAGAAGGATCGGACGATGAGCTGTCGGACTGCGTAGTAGACTCGCCCGGTTCTGGTGAAGAAGCGGTCAACATCGATGATAAGGAGGTTGGTGATGGGACACTAGAGAGCCCAACCGTCGACGCTTCCTGAAGAGTATGAAGGGGAAAATCTGAATTGATCAATTGTATAGTGGTCAAGAAAAGCAAAAGAAGATTCATCAAATACTACATGTCAAGCAATATAAGTAGGAGATGTAGGAACATGAAAGCATGGATATCCTTTATGTTTAGCACTGTACCCTAGACACACGCAAGGGATAGACCAAAATTCCAGTTTATCACTGTTATAAGGTCTAATATAAGGATAACATAAGCAACCAAAAGATTTGAGAAAATCGTAATCAGGTTGACGGTTATATAAAGACTTATAAGGCGATTTGTGTTTTAAATGGTGGTAATAGTCCTGTTATTTATGAAATAGCAGTATGAAAATCTTGTTCCCGAAAAGTAACAGGTAGTTTGTGTTAAGTCTAAATATTGTATCCAAGATTTAATGTGGAAAGTCAAAGATGTAAAAGTCAACATAGTCTTTGTATTAGAAAAGTCAAAGCTAGTTTTGCTTACTTTGTCATTAAGTCTTGTATTAGTTAGGTGGTATATATAGGGTTTGCTTAGTAATCTTGTAAGTACGACTTTAGAGATCTAATCTTGTAACTTTCAGACTTGTGACTAATGAAGATTACTTTCTCTCTCTAGATTCTCTCTCTAGTTCTTGTTCCTAAATGTTCTAAATCTTGAGTAATTGCTTGATGTAATTGGGATTTTATGATTAACAATTGGTATCAGAGCTGAACCAAACTTTTCAGGAATGATTTGATCATGATTTGAATTGAAATCTGTGTGTTTAGGATCGAAATTTTGAATTTTTCGAAAGTTTTTCAAGAAAATGAGTTCTTCACTGTTCAATCTGATTTTTGTTGGTAAAATCGTTTTTAGTGCAAGGAAATGGAATCAATGAGTTCGATTTATGATGGTGATTCATTCTTGTTTTGATTCTATTCTGTAATTCGTTCAAATTCATTGTCAATTCTTGATTTTTTGAAGTTTTCTTGAAAACTTGTTCGACCTCTGTTCTTGAATGAAATTGTTCAATTTGTTGATTTTAATCTGAATTTGATAGCAAATTTATGTTTCGATGTGTTTTTCGATGATTCTGATATATTCTCGAGATCAAATTTGCAGGTTTGATTCGATTTGAGAAAGATTCAGCCAAAGAACTCGGTTTGTGCAAGTTCATACACTTTGCGCAAGTTTCATAGTCATTTGTGCAAGATTCATACGGTTTGCGCAAGTTTTTTTGGTTTTTAGGCTTCAAGTTTCATTTGCGTTTCAAGGTTGTTACACAAAGCTCAGTTTGCGCAACCAGCCTATTACGCAAACCTCATCTTGCGCATCAAGTCTCATACGCAAACCTATTTTTCGTATCACACGGCTTACGAGAATCATACTTTGCGTATCCCACTGGTTCCGAAAACCTGACTTTGCGTATCACGCTGCTTGCGCAAAGCTCCATTTGCGTAACACTCTGCTTACAAGAACCTCGACTTTGCGCATCACACTTATTCCGAGAATCTTGGTTTGCGCATCAAGTTCAACACGCAAAGCTCACTTTGCGCATCAAGACCATTACGCAAAGATCACTTTGCGCAAACAGTGTCATTTCCATACTTAGTCAAATTTTTTAAAATTGTAATATGTCCTTTAAAATTGTAACACGCAAAGCTCACTTAGCGGGACCCCCGTGCTAAGTCTGCGGAGGGGGACATTGTTCTGATTGTGATCAAATATTTTCTGATTTACAGTTTGGGAACGATCATTTTTTTTTATCAAGCTGTTTCTCATTCAAAGTTTTCTGAGAGAGAGAAAATTTTAGATTGTTCGTATTTTGTTTTTGAATTCATTTCAACTCACGATAATTTTGTCAAATTCTTTTTGAAACAGGATGAGTTCACCAATTTTGCTCAGAGGAAGATTCGAGCAGTGGAAAGCTGACTTTTTCAAATTTATAGATACACATGAGCTGAGTTGTTATATCAGATTGTCGTTGACTGAAGGAGAGATGAAACCTCTTACTCCAACAGAAGATTGTACTGAGGATCGGGAGAAAAGAAAGAAAGCTGATATTTTAGCCCGAACTTTTGTGTTTAACAGTATTCGTCATGATATTAATGGTCACATAAAAACCTATCAGTTGACAGGAAAAGATTTATACAAGTCAACAGGAAAGGAGATATGGGACTATCTTGAATGGACGATGTTAGGGCCAACGGTTGTGTCAGATCTAAAAGGAAAGATTTCTGAGTTGGAAGCTAAAATTCAGCAGACAGTCTCTGTTGAGAGCAATGAGCAGAAAGTTAAAAAATTGGAATCTGAGAATGCTGAGCTTAGAAAGAATATATCTGATTTGGAGCAAAAGATTACTGAAGATAATTTTGAAAGTGAAGAAAGTTTTTTCAAAGAAGTTCTCAGATTTCTCCAAGAAATGTTTTGAAGAGAAAAAGATAGTGGAGCTTAAATGCTTAAAACTTTCTCAACAAATCTCTGATTTTGAGAAAGTATTGATTTTGGAAAGAGAGAAGTTTGAGAAAGAAAAGAAGGCCATAGAACAAAAGAATGTAGGATTATTCAAAGAACTATCAGGCCAGAGAAATGATTCAGAAAAAGGATTTGAAGAAGAAAGATCCATATTTGAGTCTGAAATCAAAAGGCTAACTTCCAAGTTATCTGAACTGTCTGCTACTACGTTGAAAGAGCAGAAGACGAAGTCTGAGTTTTCAAAGAAGATTGACCAACTTGTGAAAGAAAGAGACAACTTTGCATCAAAGATCAAAGAACTTGAAAAGTCTGCTTCAAGTTCAAATCAGAAATCTGTCTCTTCACAAAGGTCAGTTAAATATTTTGATCAGATTCGTCGATCTAACATTTTCTTTGATGAATATTTAGATGGTTCAGATACATATCCAAGGAGAATAAGTTACAAGTCAGAGAAACTGGTCTGGATGAAGAAATTTGTCAAAGATGACAAGAAAGATGAGCTAAAAGGAAACACATCATGTGTACATACTCACAAAGCAAAGAAGAACAAAGAGCATAAAGGTAAACCTGGCCTCATATACTCAAGAGATCAATTACTCAGGTTTTCAGGTACTAAATATTATTGTTCTTACTGTTGTACACATGATCATATTCACAAGACCAGTGATCATTTCTGGTATGGTTCTTACTCCATTACCCCCACACGAACTGCAACTAACATTTCTGGACCCAAATACCATTAGGTACCAAAGAAGAAAGCTGATTCTTTGTTGCAGGCACCTCACGTCAAGGGGGAGTAAGAAGATTATGGCTTTTGAACATAGCAGTTCAAAACCCGGACTTCAATGTCAAAATTATGGCTCTTGAATAACATAGTTCAAGACCCGCACCTAAATGTCAAGATTATGGCTTCTAAGTACATCAGCTTAGGACCCGTACTTCAAAGGATTAAAGCCCTCTACTCCCGTAATATCATAAGAGATCGTATTCCAACACTCAAATGAGGACATCAATCTTCAAGGGGGAGTACACTCTTTCTGCAATAGAGAGATATGATGGACTACATTCCAGAAGGAATTGTGGATCTCTATCATAGACTTTTCATTGATAGATTTTCCTGATATGACGGACCGTATTCCAGAAGGAGTTGTGGATCTCTATCTTGTTTTAATTGATATATCTACTAATGCATAAATTATAGGGGGAGTACAGGTGGTGGCTTCTGATCACATGACAGATCAGGACTCATTTTTCAATGTTCAAAGAAGGATATTGAGCTAATATCTAGGGGGAGCTTAAAAGACATAAATCATTATATCATGATTCGAGGGGGAGCTGAAAAGGTAAAAATCTTCTGATCTAGATCTCTGATTGTTTGAAAGAAGAACAACTTTCGAACATGAAAAACAATTTCTGAAATGTTCAAACCACTTCTTATTCTCAAAAGTTTTATGAATTTAGAAGTGTGCTTTTAAATGTTTTTCTAAAAAATTTTGAGATTATTGTTTAACTGATCGTGTGTTTCCAAATATCAATACTTGTGTATTATCTTGTACATATGCTGTCAAGTATTCATACACACTGGTTCAGTATTTTATTTGAAATTGTTATTACCATGTCTCAAATTCAAACAATTTTTTGATGGTAATACCCCCGTTTGCTTTTAAAAGTTGTTGAACATCATTCATCTTTTTCATATTTGTGCTTTCATTGATAAATTGTTTATATTTGTTCATATAAACAAAATTTCCAATTATTTGATACCCTAACCTTTTGATTTGATCTGATTGATTCATTGCCAGGTTCTCAAAACAATTCTCTTGATTTCATTTCTTTCATTCAATTTTCTTGTTTTGAAAGATCTTCAAAGTTCAAATCATCAAATTTCATTCATAATTTTAAATGAGCATACATTCTGACACTGTTATCTTGTTGAGCTTAACTGTTCAAGTTAACCTGTTGAGCAACTATTCTATATAGGACTTACAGGGGATTCGTGTGTGAGCTTAAACAGAACTTCCATGGATTCACGTCAACCAGTGCTTCCTACCAAGGAAGTTATCCTTGAGTGATTGAGGGGTGAGGGGTCATAAATCATAGAGTGGGGGAGATAACTCATCCGGTTGAGTTATTCTCATTGTGTGGAGCGGAAAAATGGAAATGAGAGTTTGGTTAGAAGTGAGTTTTAATGTTAAAAAGAAAGAGGGTGTGAGATCAAAGTTAAAAGAATATCAGAACTCTGCACCTACCACTTTCTGAGCCGGGCAGCCACATCTACTGATGTGTTCACATTCTTTGGTGACAATCATTGAAACAGGCAGTGAGCCCATGCCAACTCTTGCATTAACCCCACCAGCCACTCATTTCTTTCCCGAAAAAGAAATGCTTCATTTTCATTGGGGACGCAGCATATATGCTATCTAATCTTCATTCGGAAGATTTAGATATTGAAAAAGAAGGAAAGTTGCCCCACCTTCGCACCTCTTTCATGCACATTGAGTCCGTGTATTATCTGTTGTTGTCTCAACAGTTTACACAATTTGAGCCTTAATGAAACATAATCATTGTGCTAAAATTCTTTCATACACAAGCACGAGCACACAGAAAATCTGTTTTTCTGTCAGAACATTCATAGAATTACTTTGTGTTTTTCAATGATTGAATGGAAGTCCTGGGGAGTCATCATCAAGCCAGCTCCTTATATTGTACATTCGTTGTACACAGTAACTTTGTGTTACTGACAGGAATTCCTAACTGTTTCATATGTTGAATCATGGTTACACGCTCATTATGTCTGAATTTGAAAAGATTCAGATATATATAGTTCATGATTCGGCTTTTCAGATCAAAGTGCGGAAACTGTAAAAGGGGAGATTGTTAGTTGATCACAAAGGGGAAAATCAAAGTCTGAGCTGAAATTGATGAAGTTTTGATGATCATGATGCTCACATCATCAAAAAGGGAGAGAATTTTATAAAGATTCAATTTCAAAGTTCAAGTCTAACGAAAGTTTGTTTGAATCAAGATCTTCAAAGTCTTCAAAGTCTGATGAAGAATTTCTGAAAGTTTAAAATGCTTCCGCTATTACAAAAACAAATGAAATCTGAAGAAGATTGTTCAAAGATAAATCAAGATGTTTTTTTGTGAAAGTTTGTTTTTCCGAAGACGGTTCAGAGATCAAAGAGATGAAGATTCAATATCAGAGATTCCTCAAAGTTGTTTCATTGTTTCAAAGATGAAGTTTCAAGTTCAAAGAAGTTTCAAGAAAGTTTGTTTCGCGTTCAAGACATGTTGACTTTCAAAGCTTCAAAGTGCAAAAGACTTTCCAAGATTCTTCAAGAGCTGAAAGAGTAAAGACTGTAAAAGCTTCAAAGTTCAAACTTTAAGAGACAAAAGTTGAAGAATCAAGAGCTAAAGATCAGTAACAAATTTTTATTAAATCTTGAATACAAAGGGGGAGATTGTTAAGTCTAAATATTGTATCCAAGATTTAATGTGGAAAGTCAAAGATGTAAAAGTCAACATAGTCTTTGTATTAGAAAAGTCAAAGCTAGTTTTGTTTACATTGTCATTAAGTCTTGTATTAGTTAGGTGGTATATATAGGGTTTGCTTAGTAATCTTGTAAGTACGACTTTAGAGATCTAATCTTGTAACTTTCAGACTTGTGACTAATGAAGATTACTTTCTCTCTCTAGATTCTCTCTCTAGTTCTTGTTCCTAAATGTTCTAAATCTTGAGTAATTGCTTGATGTAATTGGGATTTTATGATTAACAGTTTGGAATGGGCTAAAAGAGCAAGACCTTTTTCTACAATAACACGATTACGCCTTTCAGAGGAACCATTTTGTTCTGGAGTATGAGGACATGAAATGTGATGAACAATACCATGTGTTTGTAGAAAACACGAGACATTGCGATATTGCCCCCCCCCCCCAATCAGATTGAAAAGGCCTTAATTTTGGTGGAGAATTGTGTTTCAACCATTGTTTTGAATAACGTGAATGCCGAAAGAACTTGAGATTTATTGGTTAGGAAATAAACCCATATTTTTTGG
Organism: Arctium minus; assembly: GCA_954870635.1. Classification (NCBI taxonomy): domain Eukaryota; kingdom Viridiplantae; phylum Streptophyta; class Magnoliopsida; order Asterales; family Asteraceae; genus Arctium; species Arctium minus. The sequence goes on along the minus strand of OX941088.1, from coordinate 58,957,334 downwards.
AAATTTTAGGAACAACAAGGATATTTTTTAAGGATAAGGGGTTAGAAACATGCTTAGAGTTTAAATATGATTGACCTATATAAGTAATAGGAAGAGACTGACCATTATCGACAACCAAGTTGTTTGTACCCGTATACTTCGGTTAAATGCTTAGATTGCAGAGATCAGCAACAACATGATTCGTGACGCGGGAGTCAACAACCTATGGATCAGTTAAAGTGGAAGGGATGTTTCCGTTAGGGGTGTAAACAAGTCGAGTTTTCAACGAGCTACTCGAGCTCATTTATCTCGAGCTCGAGCTTAATTATTCTCGAGCTCGATTCGATCTCGAACACAAAATAGAACTCGTTTAACTTATCAAGTCGAGCTTTATAACACTAATGTTCGACTCGACTCGTTCGAAAACTTGATTTAACTTTTCGAGTCGAGCCGAGCCATTCGAGCATACCCTTTTTCGAGCCAAGCATGCTCATATATTTATTAATCATACAATAAAAAATATAAAAATTATCGAGCTCAAACCGATAAACGAGTTAATCAATCGCGAGTTCGAACCCATAAACGAGCATCAAGCTCGAGCTCGAGCCCTACATTGAAAAGTTAATCGAGCTCGAGCATAATATTAATTTTTTGAGCCCGACTCGATTAACCTACTACTCAACTCGACTCCACTCTGTTGATCCAAACTCTCTCAGTGATTTGATAACGACCCTCTTTTATACTTAGTGAAAATTACGTTATTATATGTATTAGTGTTTCATCATCAGCGATCAGACTGAGTCTGTTCAGTTATCGCTGATGACCTTTTTGTAAACATTAATATGTATGTGTTTCACTTTCAGCGATCAAACTGAGTCTGTTCAGTCATCACTGATCGTTTCCTATGTAACACAGTTAACGTAATCCCTGAAGACAAGTCTCGCGTCAACATAGTTCATAGCTGAATCGAAGACGAAGCCACTGAACAATAGATAAGTCTACTAGTGACCTGATGCGGATATCAGCGAAGATCAGACATCTACTTACGCGAAGAAGCCTGAGGAAAAGCTTCAGCGATAGCTGAACTTCTTTATCTCTGGAAGAAGAGATACTCAGCGATCAACGATCACAAAGCTTATGCCTCAAGTTTTCTTTTGTCTTACCTTGCACAACCAGTACGATGTGTCAGAACGGACACGACTCTGCCACAAATCGTACACCAACTCTGTCAACTACACTGTTCATAAAGCGGCCAAAAGCATGTCTCCAAAAGTGAGACTACCAAAGCCAATCTATGAATGCCACGTGTAAAGTACCCTGCCATGCATTTAATGCATAGGGTATAAATAGGAAGCTCACTCCTTCATCTGAAGGAGTGCTCAATCCTTGAACTCCAAAATAGAAACCCTTGTTTTCTATCTCTCTAAAAATCCCCCATTCTCTGAATTTCTTGTGCAACCATCTTAGTGTTTCTTAAGTTTGTTTAGATTGAGTCTGTCTTAATCTTATTCCGCAACAAACTTGTAAATTGTATTTTGATTTATCAATAAACAATTTATTAAACTTTAATTTCTGTGTTTGTATTCAACCCCCCCCCTTCTACAAACTTGTTAAGCACCTTCGGGACCAACAAGTGGTATCAGAGCAGTTTGTTTAATCTAATAAACAAGATCTTGCTGTATACTCTTCCTTGCTATTCTAAAATGGCACTAAACACAAACACAAACTACTATGATAATGGTTCACTTTCTAAACCTCCTCGATTTAGCAGAGATAACTTTTCTCTATGGAAAAATCGAATGATGCTATTTCTTGAAGGTGCGGATCCTACTATACCTGAATATATAGAAAACGGACCCTATGAACCTGTTAGAATTATAGTTGCGGTTCCCGCTACTGCCACCACTGAAGCTGTCCCTGAACGATATGTCGTTAAGGAAATAAGACAGTGGAGTGATGAAGATAAAAAGAAGGTAGGCATAGATGCAAGAGCAAAGACCATTATATCAATGGCTCTGCCTGATGAAGTTTTCCATTCCATCATGCATCTAAAAACTTCTAAAGAAATGTGGGAAACCATATGTGTTCAATATGAGGGCACCACTGAAATCCAAGAGACCCGAAAGATTAACTTGGTAAGACAGTATGAAAGTTTTATCGCTGGTAAGAATGAATCTCTTTCTGACATTCATCAGCGGTTTAACTGCCTGATCATTGACCTAAGAACTGTTGGAAGGACCTATTCTAATTCTGAGGTCCTAACAAAATTCTTGGAAAGTCTTCCTGAAAGCTGGGACAGTTATTCAATATGTCTTAAGCTGACAAAGGACTTACATACTCTCTCTCTAAGCACTCTGTATGGAATATTGCTCAACTATGAGCAATCTAATCTCCTGAAGAAGAATCTTGTAAAAGATTCTAAAGACTCCAAAAGCACTGTTGTTGCTTTAGTCTCATCAGAGATAATTCCATCCCAGCGATCTACTCTCACCATCACTGAGTTAGATTCTGAATCTGAGGATTTATCAGACCCTGATCTTTCAGAGTTTAATGAGTCCTTAGCACTCTTGACAAACTCTTTTAAGAGATTTGCAAGAAAGAGTAACTTCCGAAGAAGTAAACCTCTCTCTCTTACTGAAAAGCCAAAATCAACTCCGGTTGATAAGGCTACAGCCACTTGCTATAACTGCGAAAAAATTGGACATTTTGCTAGTGAGTGCAGGTCTAAAAAGGTCTTCAAACCTTCTACCTCAAGAAGATCCAGTGATGACAAATATCATAAGCTGAAGAACAAATATCAAAAGCTGAAAAGCTATCAGCAAAAAGGTAAAGGTCTCATCGCTGAAGAACATGACTGGGCTGAATCAGAAGAATCATCTTCTGATGAAGAAGAAGTCGCTAATCTTTGCCTCATGGCTGAGATTAAAGAAGAAGTAGAAGAACCATCTGAACCTTCTATGAGCTACATATCATCTCAGGTATCTATCTCAACAAATCCCTCTCTGCCTGAAGCTGAGAAAAGTCGCGTTGTTGATGTGCTGACGATTGACCTTTATAATGCTCTAAACAACAAAACTCAAGCTGAAAATAAAAATGTTTACTTAACACAAGAGCTAGAGAAATGTCATGAAAAGATCAGTGAACTAAATCTTTTAGAAGAAAAGCTAAAAGATCAAGTCATTATAAATGAAATCATCAGCATTGAACGCGAACAAGCCATCGCTGCTCTAAAAGCAGAAAAGGCTCATGTTGAAAAATGGTGCAAATCATCAACAAAGATCTCTGAGATAATAAATGCTCAAACTCCTGAAAGTGATAAAACTGGTCTTGGTTTTTGGACACCACAGGATGATCCTAAAGAAGAAAGTTCCTCGCTTAAGTTTGGAACTTTTGTCACATCTTTCTTTGACACTTCTTATAATCAATTCTATCCCTGTTCTTCTTCTAATCCCATCCCTGAGGAGATATCTGCAAGATCTAAGCCTGCAGATAAAGGAAAGTCTATTCTCCCTCAGAAGGCTTCCAAGAAAACCAAACTGAAAGTTCCCTCCAAACCTTCAGTGGATAAACCTTCTAGCTCAGTGACAGAAATCTTTGATATCTGTCCTCCAAAGCTAAAGGTTGATCTAAAGCCCGTGAAATCTGAAGAAATAAAAATTCCTCCCAGATCTCGTGCTAAAGGCATTCTTGGAGCTGGACCTGCTCATCTTAAGTTTTCAAAACCTTTTGGTTATAAAACCACCATCAGATATAGAAAATGTTATCACTGTGGATTCACTGACCATATTGCGAGCAAGTGTCCAAATACCACCGAAGCTGATAAAACAGCCAAAGTGAAGAAAAATGCCTCTAAGGCAAATAAAGTCACCAAAGTGAAAAATACCACTAAGGTTAAGAAATTAACCAAAGTGAAGATTACCACTGAAGCTGAATCTTCATCAGCGGTGAAGACTGCTGAATCTTCCTTATCCACTAACTCTGAAGGACCCATTGAAAAGTGGGTACCAAACAAAGCTTAATCTTCCTTATGTATGCAGGGATCAAAGGGCATCTGGTATCTCGATAGCGGATGTTCTCGTCATATGACTGGACAAAGAGACCTGCTCACTGAATACAAGGAAGAGAAAGGTCCCTCTGTGACCTTTGGTGGAAATGGAAAAGGATTTACCCGTGGGTTTGGTGTCCTCAGCAATGGGACAACTACCTTTCGAAGAGTCGCTTATGTAGATGGACTGAAGCATAATCTTCTAAGCATCAGTCAGCTATGTGACAAAGACTACGAAGTTCGCTTTTCTAAGAAAGCATGTTCAGTGGTAGATGAAAAAGGAAAACTTGCTCTCAGTGGTTATAGAAGAGAAAATGTCTATGTAATAGATATGGACTCTACTATCACTGATAACTTATGTTTTCTCTCTAAGGCCTCTTCTGATGTCAACTGGCTATGGCATAAAAGGCTCTCTCATCTAAACTTCAAAACCCTGAATTCTCTCTCATCTAAGGAACTGGTTTCTGGTCTTCCTCAGCACTCATATGCTAAAGAATCTCTCTGCTCAGCATGTGAAAAAGGAAAACAAACAAAAGCTAGTTTCAAGTCGAAACAAGTTTCCTCAGTAACAAGTCCTCTTCAGCTCTTGCATATGGATCTATTTGGCCCTGTCAATATCCAATCAATAGCTGGAAAGAAATATACGCTTGTCATTGTAGATGAATATTCTCGCTACACCTGGGTTATTTTTCTTCGCTGTAAGAATGATACTCCAGAAGAACTAATATCTTTTGTCAAAAAGATGGAAGTGCTGAATAATCTTACTGTTCGATCAATAAGGAGTGATCATGGAACTGAATTCAAAAATAGTTCCCTGAACAATTTCTTTGAGAACAAGGGAATCTCTCACAACTTCTCCTCAGTAAGAACACCTCAGCAAAATGGAGTCGCTGAAAGAAGAAACAGAACGATCATAGAAGCTGCTAGATCAATGCTCAGCGATTCTCACCTCCCTACTCAATTTTGGGCAGAAGCTGTAAACACTTCATGTTTTACTCAAAACAGATCGCTGATAATAAAGCGATTTGGGAAGACAGCTTATGAACTCTTTCTTGGAAGGAAGCCTTCTATCAGCTTTCTTCATATCTTTGGTTGTCAGTGCTTTATCTTAAACAACAAAGATCAACTTGGAAAGTTCGACCCAAAAGCCGATGATGGAATATTTTTAGGATATTCCTCCATCTCCAAAGCCTACAGAGTTTTCAACAAAAGAAGACAAACCATAGAAGAAACCATTCATGTCACGTTTGATGAAACGCGCTCAGCGAACTCTAAACCAATCGCTGACAATGAAGAACTGAATACTTGGATGATCTCTCACTATAGAGAAACTGAACCTTTCTCAAACCATCAGCACACTGAAACTCCAATTGCTGATGAAGAACCAAGTATCATACCTCCCACCGCTGAATCCACCTCATGGGTTTCAGCTGAACCTCTAAACACATTACCACCATCAAATCTGCCTTCATCTGGAAACCTCAGTGAACCTACTCAACAGTTAATTGCTGATGAACCTCAAACGTCCTCATCAGTAAACATTCCAATTGTTGATCCAACCTCTGAGTTAAGCAATCATGCTCCTGCTCAGCGATGGACAAGAGATCACCCAATAGATCAAATTCTCGGTGATCCAGATGCAGGTATTCAGACACGACGAAGCTCAGGTAATATCTGTCTCTTTGTAAACTTTCTCTCCTTAATAGAACCAAAGAAAACTGATGATGCCCTCAGAGATCCAAACTGGGTCAGCACTATGCAAGAAGAGCTGACTGAATTTTCTCGAAACAAAGTTTGGAATCTCGTTCCTAGACCATCTGATAAAACTGTAATAGGCACCAAATGGGTGTTTAGAAACAAGTTAGATGAACATGGAACTGTAACCCGCAACAAGGCTCGACTTGTTGCTCAGGGATACAGACAAGAGGAAGGCATAGACTATGATGAAACCTTTGCCCCTGTGGCCAGGCTCGAAGCAATTCGACTATTCTTAGCTTTTGCAGTCTATAAAGACTTCATCGTTTATCAAATGGACGTAAAATCAACTTTTCTGAATGGAAAGCTGAATGAAGAAGTTTATGTAGAACAACCACCAGGGTTCTATGACCCTAAGCATCCAAATTATGTTTATAAATTGGATAAGGCTCTCTATGGTCTAAAACAAGCCCCTCGTGCTTGGTATGACACTCTCTCATCTTTTCTTATCTCTGAAAATTTTGAACGTGGCAAGATTGATAATACGTTATTTTTCAGGAAGATAAAAGGTCATATAATTCTTGTACAAATATATGTCGATGACATAATATTTGGTTCTACTAACCCATCTCTTTGTACTCGCTTTGCTGAAAGAATGAAGAAAGAATATAAAATGAGTATGATGGGTGAGCTGACATATTTTCTTGGTCTTCAGATTAAACAATCTGACAAAGGTACTTTTATCTGCCAAGGTAAGTATGTTAAAGATATGCTAAAGAAGTTTGAACTCACACAAACTTCAGCGATGAAAACTCCTATGGCACCACCGCTGATACTTAACAAGGATCCATCTGGAAAACCTGTTAATGTCACTGCCTATAGAGGAATGATAGGCTCATTGTTGTATCTTACAGCAAGCCGACCTGACATCATGTACTCTACTTGTTTATGTGCACGCTATCAATCTGAACCCAAGGAATCCCATCTGATCGCTGTAAAGCGAATTTTCATATATCTGAAAGGAACTCCTAACCTCGGTCTTTGGTATCCCAAAGACTCAGGGTTCGATCTAACTGGTTATTCTGATAGTGATTTTGCAGGCTGTAAACTTGACAGAAAAAGTACCACTGGTGGATGTCAACTCTTGGGAGGAAAGCTGGTAAGCTGGACAAGCAAGAAGCAAAATTCTGTGTCCACTTCCACAGCTGAAGCTGAATACGTAGCCGCTGGAAGCTGTTGTTCTCAAATCTTATGGATGAGAAATCAACTATTAGATTATGACCTTCAGCTGTCAAAGATTCCTATCTATTGCGACAGCACTAGTGCTATCGCTATAGCAAATAATCCAGTGCTACATTCAAAGACAAAACACATAGAGATCAGATATCACTTTATCAGAGATCATGTGATGAATGGTGATATTGAACTTCACTTTATCCCTACTGACTTTCAACTTGCTGATATATTCACCAAACCTCTTGATGAGACAAGGTTCAACTTTCTCATCAGTGAGCTTGGAATGCTGAACCTCGAAGAATAATTCTTCAGCGTTCATGTATTATGTTAGTAATCAAAAGTTCCCCTCTCATCATTCTCTCTGATAAACATTCTGACTCTCAGGTATGTTTTCTCCTTTCCCTCAAAAACTTTTTTTTTAAACTTTAATCACTGAACTTTCTTCAAATGATTAAAAGCTTTTTGAAAAATACATTAATCACTGATATTTCTAGTCAGTGATCCTTTAAAAGGGAAAACTATCTCTATCTTTTCTAAAAGGGATACTTTTAAAAAGAAAAATCTATCGCTGACTTTTCTTCAGTGATCATTTCAAAACGGACAAATGTACAGTCTCTCTTCTATGACGTCATTTGAACCGACAATCCACGACATGCCTTTTCTGACACGTTCGTCCGTTGCCCTTCTATCCAATCAACTTCGTGGAACGTGTCAATGTCATGATGATCTTTTTTCTTTTCCCGCTTCATTCTCTCTCCTCTCTCTCTTTTATCTCATCGTATAAAAGGAATTCTTCTCTCCTTTATACGGTTTACGCTTTCAAAACTTTCAAAGCAAGAAGCATTCTCTCAAGAACACTCAAGCAAGTAAACCCAGAATATTGAATCTGCAACTCTTTTTCTTCAAGATACACAGGTTTATTTCATGTTTATATGCTTTGTTCGTATGTTTTTTATTCTTTTTAAAATCCTATTCGCTTTCTATGGATTTTATAAAACGTTTATTTGTAAAAACTAAAGATCATTCTTTCTGATTTTATGTTTTTAAATAAAAAACCTTTTGGTTTTAAAGTGTTCTTCATTCTTTCTACCCAGAACACTATTTTTCTCCTAAAAATAACTTGATAGTTTTCCAGTTTCCCTTCTTCTATGGAAACTGGTAATCATATTATTTTTAATCTAAATCATTTCTTCTATTATGCCTCTTTCCATAACAGAAATGACAGAGTCTTCAATCGTTGCTTCCAAGCATGTACGATTCGCTCTCACTGAAGTTGAGATTACTAAATGTAATCATTTGGCCAGACTCGACTTCAAAGCTGACAAATACCCACATCTGGTGGAAGCTGCTGAATTCCTCAAGCAGTCATGCATAGCTTACGCGATCACTGTGGATCCTAAGCCTTCCAAGACTCTACTTCAGCAGTTCTGGTTCACTGCTGATGCAACTGAACTTACCAACAGGAAAGGCGAACGAGTCCCTGCTATCTCGTTCAGCACGGAATTAGGGCCAGGGAGCATGACCGCTCTTAGCCTCAGGAAATCTTTAAGATTCCCTGACAAACCAAAGAGTGGGTTCGACGCACTCCCCACTGATGATGAGCTGATATCATTCCTGGACGCAATGGGCTATTGTTGGGAAAACAAACCAAGATCTTCTATTCCCAACAAGAAGCTCACCAAGATCCTAAAAGCTCAGATGCCATCACAACTGAACTTTATCTTCTCGCACATAATTCAGTGCATGAGTGGGAAGAGTGGTTCGCTGGATCAAGCCAGAAAAACACAACTGCAGATGGCCTACTCCGTTATCGCTGGTCAAAACTTTGACTACACCACAGCCATCTTTGAAGATCTGAGGTCGAGATTAGAGAAGCCTGAACGAGATCCCAAGATCTCATACGTACGCTTCATATGTACGTATATCAAGTTCCTCTATCCCAACACCTATCCCACCAAAGATGATGGCACCTTTGCCAGGGTAGGTCAACGATCACTGGAGGTCAAGCCACTCGCCGACGAGGTAAGTATCTCTCTCCTTCGCTCTCGTCTCTCTCTCCATTCTTCTTCATCTTCAGCAACCACGCAGACGGTTCCTTCGTCTGCTATCCCTGTCGCTACCACTACTTCTAAACGACCATCAGCTAGTCCGATTGGTCCTTCCAAAAAGGCCAAAAAGACTAAGGAAAGTACACCCTCTAGTACTATACCTGAGGGAGCTTCTCAACAAGCTACCTTAGATGCATTTGTGGGTCTTTCCTCCACAACTTCAGCAGTCACTCATACTGCCGTGTCAGCGATCTCACTCGATGTCACATCATCAGTAACCCCACCTACTATCTCATTCCCTGAGATTAACCCCATCCCTACTTCTATCCCCAAAACTCTTCCTTTCTCTCCTCATTTGGTCTCTGAACCCGCCACCTCTTCTTTCCCTATAGGACCTGAGCATCAAACTTTTGAGGAATCTATGCAGTTCTACAAAATGTTTGATACGTCAGGTACACCTATAATCCTAAACACTTCTCTCCCCCCCTCTCCAAATAAGCCCATATCTGAACTAACATTATTTTCAGGTCCTAGCTTGGCGTCTGTTGACACGCATGTCAACAGTCTAGGAGAAAAGGTGGACGCACTCACCAACACCATCAATGAAACCACCAGCGCCGTAAATCAGGCTGGTGAGGAGCTGAAGAAGTTGACCGCCACTTGCTCATCTAAAGCTGAGAACTCTCAACTTTCAGTTGTTGAAGAACAAGTCGTCCAACTCAGAGAGTCCTCTCGACTCTTTCAAGGGCGATTTGAGTCTCTTACCGCTGAAGTTCAGGGTCTCTCTTCAAAGGTTGACCTCTGCACGACCCTTCTTCAGCAGATTCTACAGAAAGTGAATGCACCAGCTCCAGCGCTGCCTCCCTCCTTCACTGAAGATGATCGTACCAACCTCAACATCGCTGTGGAATTCATTCATGATGCCACATGCGACATCCCTGCGGTTGAAGAACGGATTAAGCGTCTGGAGGCTGACGTTCAAGTGCTAAAAGCTTCAACAGCTACTCCAGCAGCTGAACAATCCCCTACCGCTGATAATGACAAAGTGGGGGAGAAAACTGAAGAAACTTCTATTGCTGCTGCTGGGGAAGCTAAGACTCCAAAGGAACCTCCCTCTCAATCTGAGGGGGAGAAGGCAAAAGAATCCTCATCAATTCACTCCATTCTCTTTGAAGAGGATGAGGAAGAAGACGATGAAGAGGAAGATGATCTAGATCTTGATGATCAAGAAAAGGATCAGCCCTCCGATGACGACGACGACGATGAAGACCAATCTATGTGGTTCTCTAAGTCGAACGTCGCATCAGGGACAACTTCGCAAGAGGTTGTCAAAACAGGGGTGAGAGGTGATACATCTTCAAGTGTTCCTTCGCAAAGCAAAGACAAGCAACCGATCGCTGAAGAATGCTTGAGGACTGGATCACAATCTGAGGGGGAGCATCCTTCTCAGGTATGTCTTTCAATTGTACCACTCTTCTACTCTTTCCAAACCCCTATTCCTTTCTAGCCTTTATCTCTCTCGTTCTAAAAATACACTTATCCCTTCTTTCCTTCTTTTTCTAACCAGACAGTTCTCACCCCTGCTTAAGGGTTCTGAACTACAAATAATTCCAGCTGCTATCGCTGAAGAAATAATCCCAATCTCTATCGCTGAGATTGATGAAGGAGAAGAAGAAGATTCCCTGGTCCATCCAGGAAGGCCCTCTCGACCATCTCATTGGTCAGAGGAAGTGGTAAAGAAAAGAGTTGAAATGATCGCTCAACTAGAAAGTCAACGGCTGAAAATCCCTCTTCAAACATCCACAGAGCTCGACTTCCTCACTGAAGCTGAAAGAGAAGAATCTGCCAAAGCTGAGAAGCTGATCGCTGAATGCAAACGAGATGCCCAACTCGCTTTAAAGATTCAATCCTCTCAAGTTAAGGACAAAAAGCTGAAAAGCAAACCTGTGGAAGTTCAAGCAGCACTACTGAAAGAAATTGAAGAGGAACGCTTCAAAGAACAAGAGATCAACGATAAGTCTATCGAATGGTGCAAACAAAAGATGGATTATCGTTCTGATCTTCTTCCAATATCAGCCGTGACTATCTCTGGTCGCAAGAAGAAAGATCAACTCTCAGTGACCATGGAGATTACCAGAGAGGATGGAACCCAAAAAGCAATGTACGTATCAAAACTTGAGAGCTTCGGATTTACGGAATGGTTAGAGTTCTGGGATGCGCTGAAGAAATCCAAATCTACATACAGAGGCTACGTTGAAGGACTTCTTGAAGCCCTCATAAATAGAGTCGTTTCTGTACTAAAGCTGCCATCTCCTCTTCCTCCCAAATCTTTGAAACTCAAGAGAAAAATTGGGTCCTCCTCCTCTGAAGATGTCGCCATCATCAGGAATGAAACTTCTATCAAATTTTCAAGAGATGCACTGTTTGGTCCTCCTCCTGATCTTTCAGTTCTGGACTTATCTCTGCCTCCTGGTGGTCCTTTCCAAGCTGGTCAAGTAATTGACAATCCTTATGGAATATTCTTCAGAGATGATGATGAGGAACTCAGATTTCAAAGAATCTCTGAGATTCCTATATGTCCTCTGAATCATCTCAAGGATCTCTTATGCTTATGGTGTGACTTCTTCCCTGCTGCTGAAAAAATTAAAGAAATTATCAGTCAAGAATCTTTGGAACGAAGACAGAAAGGAGAAGAAATACCTGAGTATATGATCAATCCTCCTAAATCTTCTTTTAATAGCTGATAGATTATTTTTCTTCTATGTAATCTGTTAGTTGTACTTACAGTAGTTAGTTACTCACTTGTAATGTTTTTCATATCTTGTAATTCCATCCCTGAATTAAATGAAAATAGCAGTGATGTACTTAACCCTATCAGTACTGTAAAAGATCCCTCAAAATAGTAATTGGGACATGCATTCTATGAGTCCTTTTTATTCCTATATTTTGAATCAAAGTAATTTTCTTTTGTTACTTTGTCATTATCAAATAGGGGGAGATTGTTGATCCAAACTCTCTCAGTGATTTGATAACGACCCTCTTTTATACTTAGTGAAAATTACGTTATTATATGTATTAGTGTTTCATCATCAGCGATCAGACTGAGTCTGTTCAGTTATCGCTGATGACCTTTTTGTAAAGATTAATATGTATGTGTTTCACTTTCAGCGATCAAACTGAGTCTGTTCAGTCATCACTGATCGTTTCCTATGTAACACAGTTAACGTAATCCCTGAAGACAAGTCTCGCGTCAACATAGTTCATAGCTGAATCGAAGACGAAGCCACTGAACAATAGATAAGTCTACTAGTGACCTGATGCGGATATCAGCGAAGATCAGACATCTACTTACGCGAAGAAGCCTGAGGAAAAGCTTCAGCGATAGCTGAACTTCTTTATCTCTGGAAGAAGAGATACTCAGCGATCAACGATCACAAAGCTTATGCCTCAAGTTTTCTTTTGTCTTACCTTGCACAACCAGTACGATGTGTCAGAACGGACACGTCTCTGCCACAAATCGTACACCAACTCTGTCAACTACACTGTTCATAAAGCGGCCAAAAGCATGTCTCCAAAAGTGAGACTACCAAAGCCAATCTATGAATGCCACGTGTAAAGTACCCTGCCATGCATTTAATGCATAGGGTATAAATAGGAAGCTCACTCCTTCATCTGAAGGAGTGCTCAATCCTTGAACTCCAAAATAGAAACCCTTGTTTTCTATCTCTCTAAAAATCCCCCATTCTCTGAATTTCTTGTGCAACCATCTTAGTGTTTCTTAAGTTTGTTTAGATTGAGTCTGTCTTAATCTTATTCCGCAACAAACTTGTAAATTGTATTTTGATTTATCAATAAACAATTTATTAAACTTTAATTTCTGTGTTTGTATTCAACCCCCCCCCTTCTACAAACTTGTTAAGCACCTTCGGGACCAACACACTCGTTTACACCCCTAGTTGCCGTAAATAGTATCTGCCTGTTTGGAGATTGCCGGCTGTTGTTGACGTTGGCGGTTGCCGGATTTCCGATTAGTAGACGGATGCATAACCAAATTAAGACGTTGACGGCAATTGCGTGCTTCATGATAGGGCTTACTGCAGATCAATGGCCGGGGTCGAGCCCAAACCAGTAGAAGAACGGCCAGCCGAGGACCTCTTGGCCACGATGATGGCAGATAGTAGAGAAGCATTGTTATTGTCATCTTCAAGGCGTTGTTCTTCACGAAGAAGAAGACCTGATGGGCTCTACACGAATGTTGAGGGCTGATTTAAAAGATCTGTATTCTGGGTCGAGGCCAAACAAAAGAAAGGACACAAAATCCTCATCCGAGACAATCGTCAAACATTCAGCCAACGAATCACAGATGACACACTTCTTCTCGACATACTCGAGAATCGACATGGAAGCTTTCGTAAGTGTCTGAAGTTGTTGTTTGAGGTGCATCAGTTGTGCCCTAGTTTGTGCATGAAACATTTGTTCGAGCATAATCCAAACCTCGGAAGTGGTGGTGGCACGGGACACATGACCAAGTAATGAATTGGTGAGTGTCGAACGGATCCATAACAAGACAATCTTGTCCTTGCATTTCCATGTTGCAAAGGTTGGGTTCGGAATGGAATTTGTGGAGCCTTTCTTGGGCGACAATCTTGATGTGAAGCAGTGTCGGAGGCTAGGAAGGAGTCGAACTCATAAGCCTCGAGCGTGGAGTGGACAGTTCCACGCCAGAGTGAGTAGTTGGACCGATCTAGAAGGACAGCCAATGTTGGAAATTGGAGAGTGGCAAAGGCACCGCCAGTAGCAGTGAAAAGGATCTGAGTTGCGAAAGCATTGGTGTTTTGGCCATCGAAAGACATGGTTGAGGACCAAATGGGCTCTGATACCATATAAAACAGGATAGAAGATTTGTGAAAAAGGTTGTGTTTTTACTTCTCATTTACAGAATATTTATACACGAATAAGAAAGGTAATTACAGAAACTAGATATACAAATAAAGACTGTTAATCAATCAACTACAATCAAGGATTGCTAATCAATCAATTACAATAAAATAATATTAATCCTAAAATAGAACATCATAATAATATCTCAAAAATACACAGCCATGTAGTGTCCATATTATGGTTGATGCTCTTTCCATTGATCTTATTGCATGTATCTATCTATGTCTATTCGCTTTTCTTACTAAGCTTCTTGCCATACAACGTGAAGCCATAATACATCCTTTCTTTGACGAGATTCAGCAACCGAACGCTCCAGTACCAAACGGTTGACAATTACCACCTCTATTCAACTTCAAACACGAGCTACATTTTTAGATATTGTGAATCTTGACACGTGCCTTTTGGCCACGACAAATGGAACTATTATAAAGTGTTATTTTAATATTTCTTTTAAGGAAAACGACAAAAACTAGGTCGGATGAACGATATTACCATTGACCAATCCCAACCCACCATGCGACATAAAATCTTTAAGAAAATAAACCGATCCATCCTTTAACCTGTCCTTTAAAGCCCGACCCATAATTGGTCAGCACAAAAAATTCCTTAGCAAGTTGGGGCCAATCGTTCAATAACCGCTTATAATTTAATTGAATACTTAAGAATTCGAGACTTTTAGGTATATAACCTTGAATGGTATTTTAATTAAATCTATGACAGTAAGTCATTTAGTCTATAATAGGTCAGAGGTCATGAATTTAATTAAAAAATCATTTAAATTCATTTCCCTAAATGTTCCCTTAAATTCTCATAATTCCTAATCATCAAGAGTCAAAATCTAAAGGGGGTGTTCGGTTCACAAATTTTTTTCTCTGATCTAAATGCGTTTTCAATTGTGCAATTTTCCATAATCTAAATAAATCAAGTTTAAGGGTAAAACGACTTACATCTTAATATCTCGGTTGGAGCAATGTTTGGATCCATATTATAATTTACGGGTTATCAAAGTGACCAAATGGGCAAGATCATCAACTGTAGTTACCGTGGCATCTTAAGTCCAAATGGCGACGGTTGGACCAATTTTTGGCTTGCAATTATGTAATAAAAAAACAAATTTTGTTCAAAAAGACTAAAGATGACAAAAAAACATCGCCATTTTAACGGTTAGTCCATTTGCCAATGAGAGAGGTGCCGCGTGGCAAGTGGAAAATTGAAGAAAAAAGTAGATGTTCAATCACTATAACTGATTATGCAACCACCGGTCCTTCCTTAGGCGTCCAGTTACAAATCAGGCCGTATCCAGTTAACCTCAAACTGTCCCTGGGCCTGTTAGGTTTACCCTTCTCTTTGGTCCCTCTTTTTTTAAGCAGTCACTACCTGAATCCTAGACTTGATCGGTTTTCGAGTCTTCATGTCCACCTCTAATGTTGACCATGGATCAGACTCCTACTTATACTACACACGTTTGCGGACCAAGCTCAAGCATGTTAGTATATGCTTCGCCATTTAAACGTTATAACAAGCATAAAATGGCTACTTCACGGAATGAAGATCTTCGTTTTAAAGAGGAATCGGATGACCAATTTTTCCACACTTGGATCCTTTTATGCATCTATTGTTCCATGTTTAACACAACATGGGACAAAGCAAAAACTCATTGTTCCACGTTTAACACGGCATGTGACTACTGGATTTTGACAGGACAAAATAAGTAAATTACAAAACTAATAATTGTTAAATTAAAACCATCCACAATTCTTTCACATGCCAACCTCAATCTTGCAAATCCCGCCACAGTCTGCATACCAAACTAGGAAATTAGAGTTGAGTATGACGATAACAGGATTCGATAATGATAACAAGTAAATAGCATTACAAATATAGACCAACAAAAACATAGGCTCCAACTCTATCATTTACACAACCAACTTAAAACATAAGAGCTACAACAAAATATAGTCAGTCATTCATACTTATAGAAAAACAAAAACAAAAAAAACACATGTATAAAACCCTTAAAACAGCCACTCTTTTCCTTCTGGCTTCTATTTCCGGGTTGATCGATACGTTGGTCTTTCTAGCTATCCTCAAGGCTTTTCATACTATAAAAACAAATTACACACAGCTTCTCCTTCCTTTTCTTTCTCCTGTAGACCGATAGAGATAGAGATAGAGATAGAGATAGAGAGAGAGAGAATACAGTAACGGTAGTAGAATGGCAAACGGGCGGCCACCTTAGTTTGTCGTGAAACAAGATATGATGCGGCTTCAGGTGAGTAGGATGATTGATTACAACCCTCTTTGCATATCACTTGGAATAATTCCACACCACATCACCTACCTTTTTTATGTCCCAACAGCAGCAGGTTGTGGTATAATCTGCACACCAATTTGCCTCTTCACATGATCTGGGATTAGCCTATTCACAAGCTCCGGGGATGCTGCAGACAACTGGAGTCGACCATAAATGATTTAGTAAACCCCACCATTTAAAAACTCAAAAAGTAAAGTAAACCAACCAAACCAAACGAGCTCGGTATATCCCACCCAGGGGTGGAGTCCGGGGGTGGGATGTAGGCAGACCTGACCTTTTTGTTACCGACAACCTTTTTTTACCCACAATGAGTAAAGCGCTTGTTTTTGTGAAAACACTCGTAAAAGTAACAAGCAGCAATTCTTTGACTAAAGCAGCTTGTATGTAAAGCGTATTTGCCATTAATTCTAACCCTCTGATCAGTCCGTATCACTAAAGCACCACTATGTTTTTAAGTATTTAAATCTTGGTCGTTTTTCTACAAGACAGCAAAAGAAAGTAGATTCACCGTTTCATTGACACAATATCATCCACAGAAGGCATAATATATGTAGGACATGAATAATACTCTCTTGGGAAGGCAAGGGATATCCAGTCAGAAAGCATGATACACAAAACATTCAAAAACATTTCAAGGACAAAGATTTCCGAATGATATGAACTGGAGACCTTCTAAATTGATGGATTTTTTACAGAGTTTTAAAGATGGTAGTTCCATTTAGCAACAGATTTTGATCTAAAATTTATTTTACTCCATTTGTCTTGTAAACTACCCATATCAACCATATCTAGAGGAAGCCGAGCCCAATGTTTATATTTACTCTGTCCGTCCTAAAACAATTAAACTATTTAGTTCACTTTGCTTATTTACAATGATTACTTTCCATGTTAGTCTTTACCATTAATATGATTACTTTTAGACAAATTGGGCAAAAGTGCGTATGTCATTCCACTTTTCCAAATAAGTGATCCAAAAAGTGGGTCATCAAGTTCCCTTTAATGAGGTAAAGTAAACACTTTATCCAAAAAAGAGTTTTCAAAAGAGGGAAAGTTGCAAATAATTAGGACAAAGTTGTAGGAAGTGCATCATTAGTATTTTAGCAATTTCCCCATGAATGATTATCTTAGAATTAGCCTACAATTTGAAATATAATTTCATTATATGAGAGCATCATGACATTTCAAGAAAATCAACTCCATCCGTATGTGTTACTTTAAAACACATGAAGATGATGTCACTTTACCATATGTTGGAAGTTACAATTGCACGACTTGGGAATCGGATTCATCAAAATTATTTCGAAATATAGACTAATTAGGCTTGAAATACAATTCTAGACCAAAACACTGCCCTGGTGGAATTTTTACACTTTCATCTCAATATCTACAAAATGGTGCAACGGCCAAAAGGCAGGTCTCAAGTCTCAAGATTCGCAGTATCTAAAAATGTACCTCCTGTTTGAAGTTGAATAGAGGTGGTAATTGTCGACCGTTTGGTAACCGGGCATTAGGTTGCCGAATCTCGTCAAAGAAAGGATGTGCAATGGCTTCAAGCTGTATGGTAAGAAGCTTAGTAAGAAAAAAGAGTAGGCACATAGATGCAATGCGATAAGATCAATGAAAAGATCATTGACCATGATATGGACTCTACTTGAACAAAAAAGAGAAGGTAAGAGAGAACATTTATAGCAGTTTCAGCTTTAGTAGGGCCTTCAGCCACCATAGAACAAATATTTGTGACACAGATATTGTCGACAGAAAGACATTTTGAAACTTGAGGTCCATAAAAAGTGAGGATTAGTAAAACTCACAGCGTTACAACGAAGGCTTGGAGAATACTGCAGGAGCCGTGAAGTAAGATCAATTGCTTCAGGAGGCATCCGCTTATGAAATACCTGAAACAAGACCAACAGACAATTAGAATTGGCATATTTCAACAGAAATAAACCAGAATTTTCCTGTAGTTCAGATTTGCTTGCATTGAAGATATGGTGGCAAAATTTCATTAGTTAGACAGTGAGATTAAGCCCTGTTAAAACTCAGCTTATGCAGCACTACTTGTATTAATTGCATCATGATCTTGAATATATTTTCTAGACGTCATGAAATTAGAACCATTTTGGTAGGTAGTTTATAGAGAATTGATACTCTCGACTCCATAGTCACCCCAGCAGTTGGCCAAGGATAATTTCATTTGGAACACAAGGGCATGTAGTTGAACACACTATGAGATGCACACAATTTGTATTAAATCTTCAGGAAAATCTTTACACACCCAAGTTCACGGGTACACATTGTGTTTGGGAGGAAACAGGATACAAATATTTTCCTAGTCAAATCCAATTAAGTAAAGAAAATTAAGAAGTTAATCTCCTGTTCGAAGATGATGCCTGAAAAGATTTCATGGGTGTGTGTAGTGTATATTGAATATATTGCAGCATTTCCCCAGAGTGTCATGTCATACACCGTCGGAAATGTATTGACCCTACATGTTGGTGTAATATTTAGAAGTATGCTAGAGCAGTGGGGTCTGGCTAGATCATAACAAATCTGATCCTTTAAGACTTTCTCCAAGGAAACCAAATTATCATGCATTATTCTATTGCTCCTAGCTTTTTCCTAATATTATTATCATTCCCCCTGCAATTATCATGCATGTCAAACACCGTCAGAAATTTATTGGCCTACATATTGGCGTAGTATTTATATGTATGTCAGGGCAGTGGGGTGTAGCTCAATCATAATAAGTCTGATCCTTCAAGACTTTCTACAATAAAAACAAATTATCATGCATGTATTCTATTGCTCCTTGCTTTTTCCTAATTTTTTCATCAACCCCCCTTCCTTTGCAATTCCAAAAGCTAACCCACCCCCCACCCCCTCAAACACACACACACACCCAACAGCCCAATCCTTCCTTCTAATCAGAGCCTCCATCCCGAACCACAACAATAGGTTGAACAATCACTGGAAACTTGCAATGAGCATTCATCAAAATTCATAACATTAATCATCTACTTGGACATGGTCATCATTTCTACTCTTTTGATATGATATGATAAGCTATCATTATATCATCTTCATATACTTGCTCAATTTCTGGCTTACAAATTACAAAAAAAGAATAGTAATCCTAGTCCCTAAATATCCTGATCAGAAGAACAGTTGTAGAAGTCAATGGGTAATTGAGTGTCATCCACTATACAGCTACACTAGTTACATCAGTGACTGCCTGATAGCTGAAAGAAACATTTTAACACTGACAATGAAATTGAGACCCAAATTCTACTTGCAAAAACGACCTTATGCACCATCTTGGAGAAGTAAAATGGTGGAAAACCAGAGATCAAGAGCTATAATTTCTGCACTACAATCAAAAGGTGAAATCTCTCAGTTCCTACTGATGATCGAATACCGATTCGATCACCATTGAGAAGTGTTTTGTAAATGCTTAAGAGATGTCCTTTTTTTTTGTAAGAGATGTCCTTTTGTTTATGCTTATGCTGGCTTTTGTTCCTCGAATCATAAAACATATAATTCTCTTCACATGTATTTTAGGAATGTACATCCATAGCTCAGTGCATCTACGTGCTCCCTGTAGGCGCATTATAATGAACATACCAACACACAAAACAGGTCTCTTAAACAAGGGGAAAAACGGCTGGCATTATGTGACAGCAATGAAGTACAATCTATGTCCAGAAATGGACTTCATCCTCCCAGCAAATTGGAATCATCATGGCATATGCTACAGTGGAACTAGAGTAATACACAGAACAAACTTATACCTTGTGCCAAGGGTGGGCCTTTACTTGCGGAAACCTAAAATCAGTGTAGTTTGGATTCATACAGCGAAGTTCTTCTCGAGTTGGTGTGCCCAGGACCTGATAGTTGAATGTAAGAAACTAAAAACTTATAACATAGTTGACCATGTTTAGATAACAAAACCAAACCTTAATAATCTCTACAAGCTGATCCACTGCATTTTCTCCAGGAAATAATGGCTAAAAAATCCACAAAACCATAAAAATCAATATATTAAGGTTTTCAAATGAAGAATCTCACAAAGCTAACAGTTTGAGCTGCTGACCTGCCCAAGAAGAAGCTCAGCAAGAATGCAGCCAGCCGACCATATATCAATCGAAGTTGTATACTCTGTAGCACCAAAAATAAGTTCTGGTGCCCGATAAAACCGAGAGCAAATATACGATATATTTGCTTCTCCCCTCACCTGATGACATCAAAAATACATGAATTATATTGTGAAAGGCTGCAATTATATAGTTCAACAATATAGAAAATGACAAAAAAAGAACTACTATATCAGAAACTCGAAAGAGACTTGGTTATTAAAACACACATATGCATACGCGTAGGCGATTGCCGCCATTGATAATCACTCTTGAGAGTTGACTTGAAAATTTATGGCTTCCATTGCTAAATAATCTATCACCAGGTATGAGATACCATACAAAGACCTTTCAGTAACTAAATGAGATCCTACTATTTAATGAAAATCTAGACGGACCCCAGAATCAGTGACAAAGGTAAGAGTATCATAAAGTAAACATACTAGCATTTTTGCACTTCCAAAGTCACAAATCTTCACTTGGTGAGTAAGAGGATCAACCTGTGGAAAGACAACCAAAAAGAATGAGGACAATGATTTAAAACGGAATGCAAAAAAAGAAGACTCTAGTAAGAACAAAGATGTGTTCACACCAGGACATTCTGAGGCTTTAAGTCCCTGTGGCATACTCCAGTAACCATATGCATGTATGCTAGCCCCCTAAAAATCTGGAATGATACTCACATGTTAATGCTTTAAACAGAAGAAGCAAATATAATATGAACCCTTTAGATGAAAGAACAAAACTAACTTGATATGTGTAGAGTTTCACATAAATGAGAGGCATCCTTTGACGTGCATCACTGTGATGCTTTAAAACACGAAAAATTGTCTCAGGGACATATTCCATCACGAGGTTCAGAAAAAGCTCATCCTTGCTTGTCGTAGAATAGAAACAATGCTTCAAAGAAACCACATTCGGGTGATCCATTGTTCGCATTAACTGCAACTCACGATTCTTGTATCTTCTGTCTTGCAAAACCTTTTTTATAGCCACGGTTTCCCCAGTTTCTAGACATTTTGCCTAGAATGAAAAGAATCAGACGAAATGAGAGGTAGAATTCAAGTTTATACAGCCATCTGTGGAGTAAAACTAATTATATACCTGGAAAACTATTCCAAATGATCCAGCCCCAACCACACGCTCTGCCATGTAACTAACGGTCTGCATGAAGGATCATCGCACAAGTAAATTTCCGGTAATAGCTAATAAAATTGAACCAATTACTACAACAAAAACCAGAGCAACAAGCCTTTTATCCAATAGAGTTGGGGTAGGATAGAAATGAAACCAAACTAAATTACGGAACTGAGATGCAAAAGCAAACATAAAGAGGTGAATCCCCTAGGTTGCTGGATCCTAAACTTGAACAGCCCATCTAGAGTTCAATTCAGTATAAGCTCATGAAAGGTAATGCATATCAAATTATCAAGTATGAATGCAATTATTAAATCTTCACCTAAAGAATTTCCAAATGCAGAAAACAGTAGTTCATCATCCGGCGATGAAATCGAGGGATGATACGAGGATACCCTGATCGATTGAGGGTTTTGTATTGTATCGATCCCCCCCCCCCCCATGGTAGCGATCCAACTAAAGATTTTGATTGACAAATTCAGTGTAGGTCCAGACAGAAAGTGAATAAATATTGTGGCATACCTGCTTTGGTTCTCCATTCTTGCCTCCAATTGTGGTGGATATGATGTGACCGGTTTCAGCTCCATTTCCATCAACAACCTGGGTGGACATTTCCTGCACCATTTATCAAGCAAATATGTTGGAGACGCACTTATTACCAACATTCATGCAGAATAAATGCCAAATTACAGTTGTTTTATCTACTTTATTCACACGTTACAGTTAAAGGTTCTTTTTCACCCATGAAAATTATCATCATCATCATGTTAATTTCTTCTGTTTTTCCTACTTCACCATCATAACTTTATCATGGAAAAAATAATATGGAACCATATTTTTATCCAACAATCGGAAAAGAAAAACATAGATGGATCTCTAATTTCAATGGTTACTACAAGAGATTGAATCCCAATTCAAACAGAGTCAAACTAGGATGAGTTTTTACAAAGTCTTGTCTCAAACATGGTATTGGAAAGATAATTAAAAAAAAAAAAAAACAAGATACTTGTTGATGATTTTAAGTAATCTAAAAAGAAAATAAAGAAGGCGAATATCAGATCAGCTCAACAAATTAAACGTAAGCAGATTACTACAGAAGCATAATCCAAAAATGCAGTTGGTGTTCATGCGAGAAACTTTTGGAATCAGAAAAGCAGATAAATCAAATCCCTGTAAGATATCATTGATCTAACAAAAATTCAACTAGATCGTCACAAACCGAATAGAAATCGCAATATCAGAGACCCTGAAACCCTTGTCCACTTCATGTTAAGCTGCTGCAAAATCTAATATAACAAAAGTAACCTAAATCTTGCCCTAATTTAACATAATCAACTACAAAATTTTCCAAAATCAGCAACCTATTTCGACTCTTTGTACTAGAAAACAAGAGCGTTTCCTTTCTTCATTTCCTTAAATTTTCTCAAAATCGGAGGAACAAGAGAATCATAACTTTACAACAGATCATAACAAAAATAGAAGAATTTCCTGCAAAAACAAAGAATTGTACAGAAAGATGTTTATACCTTATCATCAGCCATTTCTTTGTTCAGACGATCGAAATGGTAAAGAGATTTTTTCCTTTTTTCCTTTTTTTTTTTAATTTTTCAGTTCATAATTGGTAGGAAGAGAGAGAGAGAGAGAGGCCCCATCAGACAAACAGCTCCATGTGATTACAGCTCCTCTCTCATTTGGTGTCTTGAGATAGAGTGAGGAAGAATATTGCTAGGTCCCACATATTAGGTTTTATTATACCAGTGAAATTACCAAGATACCCTTTTATCGTTTGTGTAAGATGGGCCTTTTCTGTGGGTTATCAAGGGCAAGTCATGGAAAACTTTTGTATTGGGCTTTATACGGCGTGACATTTCGATTCAATTTTCTAAATATAAATTAAATTAAATGATAAATCAGCTATTGATTAATAAAACTTTCATTGATAAACTAAGGCATCTTTGTTTGTTTAACGAGACTTACAGCTTATTTAGTCAGTTATATATGATTGTTTGGTAGTGGCTTAATGATATAGAAAGTGGCTTATTCAATAAGATTTCAAATGGGAGCTTTATACAGAAAGCCAAGTTTTTTTCTAAACCAGACTTTCTCATTAAAAAACACGTTCCTTCAATCTATGAAAAAACTCTCTAAAATAAAAACCTTTTAAATCTATAAAGACAGATTAATCCACACAGACAACTTTATCCATACAGAACTTAATGGAAAACCAATCAAACAGCCCCTAAATTATAATTTAAAGGCCAAATTGCATGAAAAAGTAATATACTTCATTTTTTTTTAACGGCAAGTTAACACACGAACATGTTCCCGGGGTATCCGGGCTCCCGGGGTAATATACTTCATTTTAATTCCTATTTTGGGTAACGTACTTTTAAAACATTTATTTTGGTACTTGAAAAGTAAAATCTCAAACATTTAGGTACCTGAGTTACCGGTTTAGCCACCAACAAATTACCAATGTTGATGTGTCAAATGACATGACATATATTTCAATATTATTTGTAGACATGGGTGATGATATAGACTTTTTATATATAACATTTTTTTATTTTAACTTTTATGATTTAATAAATTTATAGATAATTTATTTTGCAAATTCAAGTTTAACAAGAAAAAGCCATAAAACTATAAAGATTGTACAACTTCTTTTATATACATTCAAATAATATGAACATGAAGAACATATCCTTCAACCTAAAACATGAACAATATATTTGACCCAAAACAATAATCCTATAAATTCTTGAAAAAATCTAACAATGAAAAATCCAGAAAAATGACTCGTGACATGAACAAAGCATGAGCATCAACAAAAGATCACATTAACAGCTTAACAATTCATGTTTCATACAAAAAGAAACAACAATCAACCAAATCAAACAATGATTTTCTCAATACCCTAATTGTTAGGAAAAATGTGTGCCTCACATTTACAAAGCTAGCGAATTGATTTATAAGGTTCCAAATGGGTAGAAATCCAAGTGCACAATTAACCCAACAATGAATGCGGATAACAATAATCTAGATGTTGCACAATAATTCTCTAACGTAGAATAATAAACCCACGAAATATAGATAATAATAAATACGTTATTATCTATAAATATAGCAAGTTCAAAACAAATAACACCGTGATTTAACGTGGTTCCACTATCGGTGTGATAGTGTACATCCACCAAAGAAAGAGAGCAAGAATATTATTACCAACCAAGGAGATTACAAAGTGCTTATACAAGGATCTTGAGATCCACGATCGCCTAACAAAAACTTCACGAACACCACCGAATATTAAGAACACTCTCGACCTCACATAAACTAAGTATATAGAAAGGATATACTAGGAAGAGTATTTGGTGTTTAGCAACTAGAGGAAGCTTGGAAGGGATGATTAATATGTTGGAAGGGAAGGGGTATTTAGAGGATGGAAGAGGAGTAGGGACCAAGTATTATGAGTGGTGACCAAGTTAGCAAGCTTGGAGGCCAAGCTTGGCATTTCCATCACATGTATCATCTAAACAAAAAAGTAATATAATATATAAGTTAATATTATAACACTCCACCATGATGCATGTGATCCTCGATAGCGAAACGAATCCCAATCCAACAAATACGAGTTCTCCCAACAGTTGATCATAGCAAGTAGATAGCAAAGTAAATTGGCATGAGGTAGCAAAATTCATTCCAACCTTGACGAGCTTCGGCATGACCATCACCCGTCAAAGTTACAAGCAAACAAATAACCTCAAATGCACAATCCACTTAAACAAGGTAGAGCATAAGAAAAGCTCTAAGCACTTAACAAAGTAATTCCTTCAAAGATGTCATTTTGTCACCTATGGTAATATATTCTCTCTTTCTCGAACAAAGTGCCCAATGACACTAACAAAAACGGAGTTGGATCATGTTTGAGTAATGCTCAAATTTAGTTGGCGGTAGTGACTTGGTGAACATATCAGCGGCATTGTCGTCTGTCAGGACTTTCTTCAAATAGACAATATTCGCTTCATGTAATCTCACAAGATATGCATCATGCACATTTATGTGCTTTGTCCGGGAGCTAAAAGCCAAATTAGTTGCCAAGTGGATGGCACTCTGATTATCATAGAAAATGAGCACGGAAGGTTGCTCGAAGCTTAAGTCATTCATCAATTCTTTTAAATGGATCGTTTCCTTTGCAGACTCAACGGCCGCAACAAGTTCAGCTTTTGTGGTTGACAATGCAACAATGGACTCTCCAACTAACGGTTGTTCCACCTAAGGTAAATACATAACCGGATGTGGATCTCCAACCAACTCGATCACCTGCATAGTCAGAATCACAAAATTCAACAATTTCACAATCATTGTGCAAACCAAATATAAGACAATGTGTCTCGGTTCCCTTCAAATATCGGAATGTCGTTTTAACGGTTTTCCAATGTGATCGACCCAGATTCGCGAGAAACCGACTCACCACTCCGACACAATGTGAGAGATCGGGACGAGTGCACACCATCGCGTATATGAGACTTCCGACCGCACTAGCATGTGGAACCTTTGACATTTCAGCCTTTCCCTTGTCATCCTTCGGACATTCTTCACTTGTAATCTTAATGTGCTTCGGTAGCGGAGTGCTATACGTTTTGACACCATCAAGATTGAACTGCTTCAATATCTTTTGGATATATGCACGTTGTGTCAATCTAAGTGTTCGGGACTTTTTGTCCCGCACGATTTCCATGCCCAAAATCTTATGCGTACTCCAAGATCTTTCATTTTAAATTCTGAAAACAACTTATCTTTCAGATGTTCGATCTCTGACCGGTCCCTTCAGGCTATAAGCATGTCATCTACATAAATAAGTAAATAAGTTAAAACGCCACCGCTTTGTCTATGATAGACACAAGTGTCCTTTTCACTTCGCTCAAATCCCAGATTGAGCATAAACAAGTCAAACTTCTTATACCACTGACGAGGCGATTGTTTAAGTCCGTAGAGGGACTTTTTGAGCTTACATACGTAATTTGGTTTGCTTTCGGAAATGAAACCATCAGGTTGCTTCATATAGATAGTTTCCTCCAAGTCTCCATGTAGGAAGGCGGTCTTCACATCTAACTGTTGTAGCTCCAAATTGTAAATAGCCACGATTGCCAAAAGAACACGAATAGATGTATGACGTACAACGGGAGTAAAAATATCGTCATACTCGATACCTTTCTGTTGTGCAAAGCCTTTAGCAACGAGACGAGCCTTGTACCGATTATCATCTTTGACTTTGAAGACCCACTTGCAACCAATAGCACGGCTGCCATTCGGCAATGGACATAATCCCAAGTGTTGTTTTCGAGAGAGCTTCCATTTCTTCTTGTATGGCTCCAAGCCATTTCGAACTGTGGGTTGAGGCCAACACCTCCTTTATATCAAGCGACTCATCTTTCCCTACATGCAAAGCAAACTCCAGCTGATCTGTAAAACTCATGTTAGCAAAATCCCAATCTCCATACCTGTTAGGCGGACGAATAACTCTTTGACTATGCCTGGTAGGCGCAATAACTGAGATTGTATCGCCATCGTCTCCACCATCATTCAGAATCTATTCTTCAGAATCACTAGTAGAAGTCACTGACGGAATGACTTCTTCAACATTAACGGGTGATTCTGAGCTAATATCAGGAGTGGATGAACTGGGAATATAAGGACTATCTATTGTCTCCACGTTATCGGCAGTAGGAGCAACAGTAGTAGTGATTCTGAATCTTGAGAGGACTGAGGATCTAGTGACTTCAACAGGACTGATTCATCAAATGTGACATGTCGAGAATGAATCACATTACGAGTCAAGGGGTTCCAGATTCGGTAACCCTTGATACCATCTGTATAGCCGAGCAAGAATCCTTTGGTGGCTTTAGGATTCAATTTGTCTTGGCCTGAAACATGAAAATAAACGGGACAACCAAATACACGTATGTATTTCAGACAGATGTTTATTTTACCTCTCCAAACCTCTTCCGGAATCTTTCCCCCGATAGCCGAACAAGGTAACCTGTTAATGATGTGCAACGCGGTTTAAAGTGCTTCGGACCAGAAAGATTTAGAGAATCCCGATGTCGACAACATACATCGGACCTTTTCTAGCAAAGTCCTATTCATCCGTTCGGCAACCCCATTAGATTGAGGATCGCCTGGTGTGGTGTAGTGACGGTGGATGCCTTTACGCGAACAAAAGTCTTTGAAGTTACCACTAGTAAATTCTCCACCGTTGTCAGATCTCAGCACTTTCAACTTCTTGCCAGTCTCGACCTCTACTCGTGCTAACCAAGTCTTGAACGTATCGAAGACATCTGGCTTTAACTTCAGCACATACACCCAAAGCTTATGTGAGAAATCATCAATAAACGAAATGAAGTATTTACCTCCACTGAGGGATGAGTACTGGATGGTCCCCAGACGTCTGTATGAACATAATTGAGGATTCCTTTAGTGTTTTGTTTTACAACACCAAAAGGAACATCTGTCTGCTTTCCTTTGACACATCCCGAACAAAACTCCAGGCTAGCAGGTACGACGACTTTAATGAGTTTTCGCTTTCGCAAAATCTCCAAGTTCTTCTCGGATGTGTGGCCTAAACGAAGATGCCATAAGCGAAAAAAATCGAGATTCTTTGAGCTTTCGGCCACACACGATTCAGAAGAAATAGTTTCTCCGGTCAAATGGAAAAGATTATTTTCCGCCTGTTCGCCTTTCATTACGATAATACTCCCTCCGGAGATGCGCAAACTCTCGTCGTCAATCCGAATCTTGCAACCCAATTTAGACAGTTGTCCAATAGAGATCAAGGAACGAGTCATGGATGGAACAAATTTGACATTATTCAATGTCCGAATACACCCATCGAACATCTTGATCTGCACAGTACCGATACCCTTAGCAACACACGAAGTACTGTTTCCCATAAAAATATTGTTACCTTCAACTTTTTTGAAGGTAGAGAACAATCCCGGAATGGTGTCATATGGTAAGATGCACCGGTATCTAACACTCTTCGCCTGTCACCTTGCGGTGGTGTAACTGTGGCAGAGTTGGTTATGGCATCAAATGCTTTCTCACCTGAATTTTCGTTACATCAACAAGTTGGTCACGGGTAATTTGGTAAAAGGACTTCCAGAGCTCAAGTATGTTAAAGAACATCTTTGTGCAGCGTGTGAGAAGGGCAAGATGAAAAGAACCGCTCATAAGCCAAAGCCTGAGCCAAGTACAAGTTCTACCTTGGAGCTACTGCATATGGATCTCTGTGGTCCGATGCGTACTCAAAGCATAAACGGCAAAAAGTATGTGTTAGTGATTGTGGACGATTACTCGAGATACACTTGGGTCAAATTTCTGAGATCAAAAAATGAGACACCCGAAGTCATCATCACATTTCTAAAGTCTACTCAAGTGAATCTGCAGAAGATAGTAAAGCTTCTTAGAACGTATAATGTCACAAAATTTAAGAACAAAGTTGTTGATGATTATCTCGAATCGGTCGGGATAACACATCAGTTTTCTGCTGCCATAACGCCTGAACAGAATGGAGTCGTAGAGAGATGAAACAGAATGCTAGTCGAGGCCGCTCGAACTATGCTAAGTCAATCAGATCTACCTCTATTTCTATGGGCTGAAGCTGTGTCGACTGCCTGCTACACTCAAAATCGCTCCATTATCCACCGCCGGTTCGGTAAAACACCGTATGCTTTAATAAACAATATAATACCTAACATTAAACACTTTTATATTTTTGGATGCAGGTGTTTTGTATTGAATGACAAGGAGAACCTGAACAAGTTCAGTCCAAAAGCTGAAAAAGGCATTTTTATCGGTTATTCTCAAACGTCTGCAGCTTACAGAGTATATCTAAAGAAGTAGAAGATCATAGTTGAGAGCGTTAATGTCACATTCGATGAGGAAATGGATTCTGTTCAAGATAGTTCAGAACCCGTTATTACTGGTGTATTAGCTTCTGGACAGATCAGTCCATAACCTGTGTTTAGTGACAATAAATCGGATAAAGCGTCATCGTCTACTTCACACTTATCTGATTTAGATTTACTGTTTGAATTGTTTTATGATGAATTTCTTGGTACTAAAGTGACTAAATCTGTTGTGGTTTACCGACCGGTAGATTCGAGGAATAATCATCCAACCACTTCAGATATTTCAACTGAATCCAATTCCCCGGTTCAGCAAGAAGTTCCAATTCAAACGCCTACTCCATCAGTTGAAGTTGTACAAATTGATGAAGAGCCAGAAGTCACTGAATCAGTTGGATGCACGGTAACGAAAAATCAACAGACAGAAAATGTCAAATCAACTGAAGCTTCTGCACAGAATATTTCAACTGAACCCCTACTTAATCCTGAACAAAATGAAGAAGCTGAAAGTGGATTTTTAGATGAACATCAAGATCAATATACATCTAATCCACTCCCTCATGAACACAAGTGGACCAAAAAGCACCCGATACATCAGATCATTGTAGATCCATCCAAACCGGTGCAAACTAGGTCTGCTACACTCAACCAGTGCATGCATGATTCATTCTTGAGCAAGATAGAGCCAACATGAGTATCTGAAGCTCTAGCTGACTCGGACTGGTAACTACGATGCAAGAAAAGCTGAATCAATTTGAAGATCTTAAGGTCTGGAGACTAGTGCCTAAACCTGGAGTAAAAACTATAATCGACACGAAATGGGTGTTTAAGAACAAGAAAGACGAAGATGGTATCGTAATCAGAAACAAAGAAAGACTTCTGGCTAAAGGATATAGGCAAGATAAAGGAATAGATTATCACGAGACTTATGCTCCAGTTGTGCGCATAGAAGTAATCCGCATGTTTCTAGCTTATGTCGCACACAAGAATTTCACTGTCTACCAGATGGATGTGAAGACTGCCTTTCTAAATGGCATCTTAAAGGAGGAAGTCTATGTCTCTCAGCCAGAAGGTTTTGTCAATCCAGAGAAACCAAATCACGTTTACATTATGGACAAAGCTCTTTATGGTCTGAAACAAGCCCCTCGCGCCTGGTATGAAGTCTTATCCAAATTTTTAGTCAAGTCGGGTTTCTCAAAAGGTAAAATCGATACTACTCTTTTTATTAAAAAGGAAAAATCCGATATCATTTTAATCCAGATATATGTGGATGACTGATGACATCATATTTGGATCAACAAATCCAAAGTACTGTAAGAATTTTTCTAACCTTATGGTGTCAAGATTTCAGATGAGTATGATGGGAGAGATGAATTTTTTTCTCGGATTACAAGCCAAACAACTTTCCACGGAGATTTTTATTAATCAAGCAAAGGATATTTTCGATATTCTTAGAAAATTTAAAATGGAAAATTGTACTCCTATTGGAACCCCGATGGCACCAGGAACTAAGATTGGCGCTGATCCTTCTGGAAAAGCTGTCGATGTTAGAACCTACCAAGGTATGATTGGTTATTTAATGTACTTAACATCTAGTAGGTCGGATATAATGTTTTCAACATGCTTATGTGCACGATATCAGGCTAGTCCTAAAGAATCCCATTTGTCTGCAGTCAATCGTATCTTTAGATATCTGAAGGGCACTACAGATCTTGGTATGTGGTATCCTAAGGATACACAGCATATTCAGATGCAGATCATGCAGGTTGTATGCTTGACAGGAAGAGTACGTCGGGACACATACAATTTCTTGGAGATAAACTCGTGAGTTGGGCTTCAAAGAAACAACTATGTGTATCTACTTCAACAGCTGATACAGAGTATGTAGTTGTGGCTAGCTGATGTTCTCAAGTGTTGTGGATGCGGACACTACTCCGAGATTATGGCTTCAAATATGAAAACATCCCGATCTACTGTGATTCTAAGAGCGCAATTGCCATATCAGCAAACCCTGTTCAACATACCAAAACCAAGCACATAGACGTGAGATATCATTTTATTAAAGACAATGTTGAAAAAGGTACAATCGAACTTTACTTTTTAAACACATATTATCAACTTGCAGATTTATTTACCAAGCCACTTGACGAAAAGAGATTTAATTTTCTCATTTCCAAACTTGGTATGCTAAATCTCAAGACTTAATTTGTTGTTACCTATTAAAGTTTAGTTTTGTTAATTTTTCTTCATTTCTTTATTTTTAATCTGAAAGATATTTGCACTTAAGTTTGTTCATGATTTCAGGGGGAGTGAGAGATGATGATAAGATAATCTACATTTTAGGGGGAGTTTATCAAATTATGCGTACATTTTGTATTGATAAATTTTATGATGCATAATTTCAGGGGGAGTTGAGTAAGGACTGTTAGTGCACATATTTGTTGGATACAAGATCATGAAGTCTGAAGCTGGAAGTCAAGCCAAGTCAAAGCTCAAAAGTCAACTCTCAAGCAAAGTCAATGTCTTTTGTAATAAATGTCAAAGTCAAAGTTAGTGTTATAAGTGTTTTGTTTTGTAAGGGTTTTGTGTTTCTGTTGTGTGCGCATTTTGTGTTGTGCGCACATTGTGTTGTGAGAGTTTGTTCCTTGGTTTAAATAGGGATATGGCTCTTTGTTGTACTTATAGCTTTTTATCAGAGTGTCATACGAGTTTATGTTTTAGAGAGAGAAAGTTTGAGAGAGCTTACTTGTAATCATTCTGTAATTGTGAAATAATAATAGAGATTGATGGAATTGATTGTTGTCATCTGATTTACATTGTTTCTGGGAATAAGAATTGGTATCAGAGTAGTGAGAAATTCAGAAAAACAAGGATCAATTTTTGAGATTTTGGATCGACAGGTCACGAACACGCAAGACAATATAGACTGAATTGATTTTTCATTTTAGTGTTGTTTTTTACTTGAATTTGGTATTGTTGTACTCGATCTGATACTTAGAACAATGTTTGTTTGATTTGATTTGTCCAATTCACAACAATCAGTGTGAATTTTGGGATTTTTAGTAAATTTTGTTCGAAGTCTATAATTGAGTTGTATCTTAGATCAAATTCGAGATTTTGATATTGTAATTCGTAATTTGTTGATTGTAATCTGATCGAAACTTGTTTTAGGAGATTTCTGCAAACTTTCAAGAGATTTGGAGAAGTTTTGAATCATATTCTGAGAGAAAAATGAAGTTTTTGTTTGTATAAGTCAAGAACTCGCATCTCAAGAACTCTCAAAGGGTACAACTCGCTAGGTTGAAAGAACACGCACAAGGACATAATTCGTGAAAATACGAAGAACTCGCACGCAGTATTGTGGAAGAAGTAGGAACTCGCAAGAGGCTTTGTGCGAGTTCTACTGTTCGTCATCAGTGTTGTGCGTAAAGTTGGTACCTGCGAGAAGTTTTCATTTTGAGTGTTTCCATTTAGGGAGAATTTCTTTATCCAAAAAATTTTCTAAGTCCAAAACTCGCACGAGGTCTACGAGAAGTGTCTTTGCGAGTTTGCATTTAGCGCGAACTTATTTCTGAAATTTTTTTCTAAGTGTTGAACTCGCAAGCCTCTGCGAGAAGTGATTAGAACTCGCACGTTGTTGTGTGCGAGAATCCAAAACTCGCATAAAGCTGCTTGCGCGAATCTCAGAACTCGCACATCTCTTTGTGTGAAAACCAAGAACTCGCATCCTATATCGTGCGCGAACCACAAACTCGCACAACCCTGTGTGCGAGAAGTGAGTTCACTTGGTCCTTCTTTGTGCGCAAAGCTCAAATGCGCATAAAGAGTCTTGTGTGAAGTGTTTGTTTTTATGTGTTATGCGCTTTCTATACTTAGTAATTTTTCTGATTTTTCTGAAATTTGACTAAGTTTGATTTTTGTAGATACAACCTTTATTTCTGAATTTTGACGATCATAAAAAGCAGTATAAAGCAAAAGATGACTTCCCGAGAAGCTCTCGCAATCGGAACCGACGTAAAGCCACTGGTACTCTTCAAAGTAGAGTATGAGCAATGGAAAGATCGTTTCCTAGACTTCATAGATAGACATGATTTGGGAGATTATATTAGAATTTCTCTGAAAGAAGGAATTATGAAACCTTCGACAAAGACACACACTGTTGCAGGAGAGAATAGAGATGATGAACAAAGAGAGTATCCTCTACCACTTGAGGAGTACACAGATAAGCAAAGAAGAAGACATAAGTGTTAGTGTATTTTATTGTATCCAAGATTTAATGAGAAAAGTCAAGGATGTAAAGTCAACATAGTCAAATTTAGTGTCTTGAGAGTTTCTTTACTTTGAGAGTTTAGTGTCATAAGAGTTTAGTGATGTGAGAGTTTAGTATCCTTGTATAAATAGGGATATGGGTTATAAGAGTTTTGTAAGGACTTAATATTGTAATATCAATAACACATACGATTTCTCTCTCTACTATCTCTCTAGATCTATACACTTTTATATCTTAAATTTTTCTTTGATTGCTTGATTTGATCTGGAATCTTACATTTTCAATTGGTATCAGAGCGAGACCAAACATATTCAGAAAAGATCACTTGATCAGTTTGATTTCTTGAAAAATCAAGAACACACAGAACGTATTTTTTGAAAATTCACTGTTGCATCGAATTCGAATTGTTAAATCGTTTTTGATGTAATAAAATGGATTCATTGCATTCGATTTTGGTTTTAGATTGTTTCTTGTATTGATTGTATCACGAAATTCGAATTGTATAGATTTCAATTTTGAATTTTTGTTGAATTTTTCAGTTTTGAAAATATCGAACTGTTCTAAATCGATTCTTTGTGATTTGTTGATTTTAATCAGAAATTGACATTAGAAATGTGTTCTAATTGTTAAATAGATCATTCCTATGCATTATCAAGTTATAATTGCAGGTTTTAAACTTTTTGGATCGATTTTTGATCGACAGAGGCAAGAACGCGCAAATAAACCCAAGAACACGCAAGATCTACAAAACGCGCAAGCTTCATCGGAAGAATGAGCAAACTGAAAATTTTTGATTTTGGCCTAAAAGCGCAAAGTGTTATTTGCGAGTTCTAGAAAAGCGCAAATTAAAGTCTGCGTGTTTGTTTTTCAATTTGCGAGTTTCAATCTACGAGTTTAGCTTGTGAGTTCATGAGAAACACGCAAACGTAGCCTGCGAGTTCATGAGAAACACGCAAACATAGCTCTGCGAGTTCAACATTCACTTGATCTGGGAATTTCAGTTCATGCGATCTGCGAGTTTCAATTCAAGTGATCCGCGAGTTCAAATCTATTTGATTTGCGAGTTTCAGTTAAAGTGGTTTGCGAGTTTCAGTTCAAGTGATTTGCGAGTTCACTTGGTCTGCGAGTTCCAGTACTTTGCGAGTTTCAGAGTTAAAATTTTTCTGAGAATTATTTTCAAGTGGTGATCTGATTTTGACTTTCAGTCAAACTTTTCTGAATTGTTTGGGAACGATCATTTATTCAAGCTCATCTATATTTCAAAATGACAATTATAGATGAGAAAGGAAACACTTTACTATCAGCTAGAGACATGACTGTCTTGTACATGCCTGAGATACCAAAAATAGAGGTTGAATGTGACAAACTGAGAATTCAGAATGCAACCCTTATAAAACAGAATCAGGAGTTGAAATCAAATTTGTCAATTACTGATAAATCTTCTGATTGTGTAAAATGTGCTAATCATACTAAATCTGATTCTGCAGGTATCATTAGCGCAAGAGAGAAAGAAATTAAAGAAAAAGAGAAAGAGAAAGAGATTAAAGATAGAGAGAAAATGATTGCAATAAAAGAAAATACCATTCAGACTCTTGAGAAAGTAATCAAGATCAAAGAGTCTAATATTACAAAACTTCAAAGCCAACTGAAGACAACTGAACAAAAATCATCTGCATTACAAGCTGAATCAGTTGAGCTTCAACAAAAGTATACGGCTTCTGAAGAAAAGATATCTGCGTTGGAAGCCAAAAATGCTGATTTGATGAAAAACATTCAAGCAGATAAAGAAAAATCAAATTTGAAGACATCTTCTACTCAACAGATATATGAATTTTCAAAGAGAACTTTACAAGAGAAAAAGGATTTGGAGCTGAGATGTTCAAAACTTTCTAAGCAAGTGTCAGAATTCGAAAAGATAGTAATCATTGAAAGAGACACTTTTGCGAAAGAAAGACAAGTTCTTGAAGATAAAATTACTGAACTTCCCAAACAGATTTCTAATCTACAAGACTTACTTGAAAAAGAAAGACAAATTTTCAAAGAAAAGAAAAAGTCTTATGAGCTTGAAAAGAAAATTACTGAAAAGAGAAATACTGGGATTTTCAAAGATATTTCTGAGAAAACCAAGAACTTGGAAAAGGATTTTGAGCAAGAACGTATACATTTTGAATTAGAAAAATCTAAGCTCACATCCAAAATAACTGCTCTATCATCAGATGTCCAAAAAGAAAAGAAGGCCAAATCTGATTTGAAAATAAAGTTTGACACATTAACTTCTGAAAGAAACATTTTATCTGAAAAGATAAAGAACTTGGAAGCTGCAAACAGTGAACTGTCAGAAAAGATTACAGCTGATGTGATTGATCAATCACCTTTTGATAATTCAACAGAATCAATCTGTTCTTTTAAAACAACTTCAAGTTCTATACATGAAAATGTTTTAAAAAAGAATCGTGTCCAATCTAAAATTGTCGACTCAAATCAGATTCGACCATCTAATCTATTTTATGACAAATCTGTTGATGGTCCAGTGAGCTTCTATGTTAAAACTCTTGGAAAGAATTCTAAGAAAAACCAGATGGTCTGGAGAGTGAAGAGTTCTTCAGATGATGAGAAGATGAATGCAATATCATTCAAATCCACAACAAATGCCAAAAAGAACAGTGCATATAAAGGTAAATCTTTTGGTAATTCTGATATATATTACTCGACTAATCATTTGATCAGGATTGCTCAAAAGAAAATCTGTTGTTCTTACTGTGGAGAGAATGACTTCGTTCAGAGAGAAACTGCTCATAACTGGTACGGTTCTTATAGAATTACTTCTCAGAATTCTGGATTTAAAAGATATAAGTCTAATGAGAAGTGGATTCCTAAATCTAACATACCAGGACCCAAATACCAGTGGGTACCAAAACCTGTTAAATCTGTTTCACAGGTACCACAGGTTTAGGGGGAGCAAGATGAGTGACTTCTGAGTAAATCAACTCAGGATTCGGACTTCAAAGTCAAAGAGTATGGCTCTTGAATAACACAGTTCAAGACCCACACTTCAATGTTAAAGGACTATGACTTCTAAGTAACACAACTTAGGACTCGTTCTTTAATGTTAAAGATAAGGATATTTTGAAAATATCCAGGGGGAGCTTAAATGAATAAAATCATTCTATCATAATTTGAGGGGGAGCTTAAAGGTAAATATCTTATGATCTAGATCTCTGATTGTTTGAAAGAAGAACAACTTTCGAACATTAAAAACGTTTTCTGGAAAGTTCAAACCACTTCTGGTTCTCAAAAGATTTATTGAATTTAGAACTGAGATTTTAAATGTTTTTCATTATTAAGCTTTAATGTTTAACTGACCGTGTGTTTCCAAAGATCAATACTTGTGTATTATCTTTTCTATATACTTTCATGTATTCATACACATCGGTTCAATACTTCATAATGATTTTGTTATTACCATGTATCAAAAGTTTAATCTTTCTTTGGTAATACTCCCTATTGATATTCATTGTTGTTTGAATCATACATCATTTCATCATTACATGTGCTTTCATTGTTAATATGTTTATATATTGTTCATATAAACATCTTACGTCTTTGATATCCCAAAATATAATTCTTCATGAATTTTGATATGATTTTAATCATTGTCAGATTCTCAAAACATTTCTATTCTTTCATGTTCATTCATTTATACAAAGTTTTGAGAAATCTTAAATGCTTAATATGCTCAAAATTTCATTCTTATCTTTATGAGCATACATACACTGACAAATGATTTCTTGTGCTTAAATTGTCAAGAAAATCATTGAGATACACATACTTTTAGGAAAAATACATGGGATTTAGTGTGAGAGTTTAAAAGAACTTCCATGGATTCACGATAACCAGTGTTTCCTGCCCCGGAAGTAATCCTTTGAGTGATTGAGGGGAGAGGGGTCAAAAGATTGAGAGTAGTATGTGATGAGGTAAAATGGAAAAGAGAGATTGGTTAGAAGTGAGCTTTAATGTTTAAAAGAAAGAGGGTGAGAGAACATAGTAAAAGAATATCAGACTCTACACTAAAATTCTTTCTGAGCCGGGCAGCCATATCTACTGATTGGTTCATATTCTTTGATGACCATCATTGAAACAGGCAGTGAGCCCATGCCATCTCTTGCTTACAACCTCACCAGCTACTCATTCTTTTCTCAAAAAGAGAATGTTTCACTTTTCTGGGGAACCAACACATAATCTATTAGTTCTTCACTTGGAAGATACTGGTATTGAACAATAAGGAAAGTTGCCCCACCTTCGACCCTTTCTCATGCACATTTGAGTCTATGTATAATCATTGTTGTCTCAATGGTTTACATACTTTGAGCCTTATGAAACACAATCATTGTGTTAATTCTTTCATAACACATGCACGAGCACACAGAAAATCTGTTTTTCTGTCAGAACATTCATAGAAAATACCTTGTGTTTTTCAATGACTAAATGTAAGTCCTTGGGAGTTAACATCAAACCAGCTCCTTAAATTGTACATTCGTTGTACACAGTAACTTTGTGTTACTGACAGGCATTCCTAACTGTTTCATGTGTTGATTCAGGGTTACAACTCAAAATTTGTCTGAATTTGAAAAGATTCAGATAAATACATTCTTGAATTGACGGCTCTTTATCAAGATCAATTGGAGGAGATTGTTCAGATCATGAAGATTGTTCTAAATTGTTTAAAAGGGGGAGAAGTTTCAAAGACTGAGCTGAAATTGATGAGTTTTGATGATCATGATTCTCACATTCATCAAAAAGGGGGAGAAATTTACAGAGTTCAATTTCAAAATAAATTTCAAAGTATGAAGAAAGTTCAATTTCAAAGACTTGTGAAGAAATTCAGAAAGTTCAAATCTGTTTAAAAGAAATCATTCCGAGATGATTCAAAGTCAATTCAAGATGATTGAGAAAGTTTGTTTTCTGAAGACGATCCAGAGATTAGAGAGATGAAGATAAGAGATCAGAGATTCCTCAAAGTTCAAAGATGAAATTATTAAAGATGTTTCAAAGTTTTTAAAATGTTTGTTCAAGACTTGATGACTATTCAAAGCAATGTGAATGACTTTTCAAGATTCTTCAACAACTTTAGAGATTAATGACTGTCAAAGTTGCAAAGTTCAAAGCTGTCAAAGTCAAAGTTTGAAGAATCAAAGCGCTGAAGATTATTGTCAATTTTTTGTTAAATCTTGAATACAAAGGGGGAGATTGTTAGTGTATTTTATTGTATCCAAGATTTAATGAGAAAAGTCAAGGATGTAAAGTCAACATAGTCAAATTTAGTGTCTTGAGAGTTTCTTTACTTTGAGAGTTTAGTGTCATAAGAGTATAGTGATGTGAGAGTTTAGTATCCTTGTATAAATATGGATATGGGTTGTAAGAGTTTGTAAGGACTTAATATTGTAATATCAATAACACATACGATTTCTCTCCCTACTCTCTCTCTCTAGAATCTTGATTGTCAAATTAATCTTGTTTGATTGTGCTTGAATATTAGGGATCTTACATTTTCAATAAGGCTGACAGATTGACGAGGTCATTTATTCTACAAGGCATCCCAAATGAGATATATGTCAAGATTGATAGCTACAATGCTATGGGCAAGCAAATGTGTGATCAATTGGAGAAAATGATGCTCGGATCAAAGATCGGAAACCAGCTCAAAGTCTCTAACTGCCTTAACAACTATGAAGAGTTCAAGGCCAAGGAAGGTGAAACTCTGGAAACTACATATGATAGATTTGTGACTTTACTGAACGAGCTCAGTAAGAACAAAGTAAAGAAGTCACAAATTGAGCTTAACGTCAAGTTTCTCAGCATCCTCCAACCTGAGTGGAAAAGGTTCACTAGACAAATGAAGTAGATGAAAGATCTGAACGAGATTCCACTCCACGAGGTATATGAAACTCTGAGGCAAAACGAGGCGGAGGTGGAGGAGATTAAAGAGGAAA
Organism: Arctium minus; assembly: GCA_954870635.1. Classification (NCBI taxonomy): domain Eukaryota; kingdom Viridiplantae; phylum Streptophyta; class Magnoliopsida; order Asterales; family Asteraceae; genus Arctium; species Arctium minus. The sequence continues at coordinate 58,917,642 of OX941088.1, read as the reverse complement.
AGAAAAAGGCTGAAAGAGTGGTTTCTGATCCTATTGCCCTAGTGGTCAAGAAGAAGTCTGTAAGTTTGAAAAAGAAGAAGAAGGTCATAGTTTCTGAGTCGGAAGAGGCTGATAGTGAAGATAATTTCTGATTCCGATGACTGTGAGAACGTAAAGTAGGCCATGCTAATGCTGACTAAAGCCTTTCAGAAGAAGTTCTATAAAAAGCCTGGTTCAAACAGTCAGAGGTATTCATCGGGCTCGCAAAACTATGAACACAAGGAGAGGATTGAAGGAAAGAGAATAGAAGAGACAAGGCCCGAAGAGAAGAAGTACAGAGCTGAACAGAAGAAAGAGTCAGAACCAACAAAGTGCTAAAACTGTAACTCGGACACTTTGCTAAAGATTGCAGAAAGCCCAAAGTCCGAAACTTAGAGTACTATAAGAATAAGATGCTCTTGGCCAAGAAACAGGAGACTAGCAAGGCACTTATGGTGGAGGATGAGTTATGGCTCGGCCATTCAAAGGAAGAAGAGGAGAAATAAGAGAAAGCCCATATGTGCTTTATGGGTAAAACAGAGATGGAAGCTGAAGCTGATTCTGAGGAAGAAGACACTAAAGAGGTATGTGATATGTCTAAATCTGATTTCTTAATGCTACGCAAGCTATGATGATTGAACTCCAGGAATTAAAGTCTAATTTTAAACGCGAAAGAGGTACCAATAAAAAAAATAATCAATCAATATTGAAACTTAGTAAGGATCTTGCTGAGAAGAACGTATTGATTGAAGTTTTATATAAAAATATTGATACCATCGCTAAACAGAAGACTATAATTCACAATGAATTAGCTGAAACTACTTCAAAGTATAAACTGTGTCAATTTGAATCAAAAGAGGTTGCTAAAAAGTGTTCATCACTTTCAAAAGAAAACAAATCTTTAACTGACAAGGTGAATGTTTTGCAGGAAAAACTTTACAGTTTAGGTCAAACTGAACACACCATTCATCTGAATAAACCTAAAGAGAGTAGTGAGTGTTGGGGACTTGGTTACGAGAACCCACACTACCTCAAAAAGGGTATTTCACAAGTGCCAATGCTTTATGACTTTGGATTTTTAAAATTGGCACCACAATACCTTGAACTCAAAGTTAAGTGGACCAAACTGTCTGACGAGGATGAAGCTAAAGAAAAAGAAAAACGGAAGAACACAACTAAAATGCAACTTCCATTCCGTTATGATAAGTTGAATTATAGTTATAGTTCTGATAAATCAAAATTTCTTTCTAATGACTATTTTGAAAGTTATTCTTTAAAAGAGTTGGAGGCTAAGCCTATCAAAAGTAAGCTTTACGTACCTCCTCTCGTGTTAGAAAGTAAAATTTCTGAACTCAAGAATACTCTAGCAGAAGAAAGAATTTTGTTTGATTTAGAAAAAAATGTGATTTCTATTGTGCTTAAAAATTCTGATTTTTCTAAATATTCTAGAACTTCAAAATCTGATGATATCTCTGATCTATTTGATGAAGAGTTTGATTTTTTAAACTCTGAAGGTGAATTAGATGAATGTGTTGGTCAATTTGATTTTAATGCTAAACTTCCTAATCATTCACAGTTTGTTATAAATTATTTTGGATTACTCAGTGTGTACGAAAAGGGTGAAACATCAACGAAAGTTGATGAATCAGTTTCTGTGAATACATAGAGTGCCAAAGGTAAAAAAGAAGAAATATAGGCATTCACAGAAACAGAACACCACTGGTAAGACAAAGAAAAAGCAATCTTTCAAAACTCATAGTTCTAATTCTAAAGATTCAAATGTTTCAGATGTGAGAAAGAAACGGACTGGAGTGAAATCAGCATGGCTACAAAAGCAGAAGATTGAAGAGACTGCTATATCATTTTCTGATTCTACTTGTAATAGAGGAACTTCTAGTATTTCTGATATAGTTGAGAATATTTCTTTCAATAAACAAAAACTTGTATCTTCTTATAAGAAATATTCAATAAAGCAATTGTTCCAATTATCTCCATCTGCTAGAAAGTTTTCTAATTATAAAAGAAATGATTGTGCGTCTCAACAATATTCTGATGATTGGTTTGGCACATATCATGTATATTCGTACTATTCTCATGCTTCAAGTGATTTTCAAAAGAAAAGAGGACCCAAATTTAAATGGGTGCCAAAATCTCGTGCTAACTCTGTAGGACCCAAATTTCAATGGGTACCTAAAGTTATTGTTCCCTAATTTCTCATGTGCAGACCCGTCATATGTGGTACTTGGATTCTGGTTACTCCAAGCATATGACCGGGCAGAAAGATATTTTATCTAATTATACATAGAAATACTGCGAAACAGTTCGATTTAGAAACGATTAGTTCTCACCAATTCTGGGTTATGGTAATGTAATTCATGACAACGTGACGATTACGAAGGTGAGCTATGTTGAAGGTTTAGGGCATAACTTGTTCAGCATTGGCCAGTTCTGCGACAAAGATCTAGAGGTAAATTTCAAGGCCAAGAGATGTTATGTGCTTACTAAAGATGGTAAAGAACTCTTGGTCGGAACGCGAAAGTCTAACCTCTACACGATTAATCTGTCAAAAGTCCAGATTGACAATGAGGTTTGTCTACTATCAAAAGCCTCACTGCAACAAAGCTGGTTATGGCACCAAAGGCTTTCTCACCTGAATTTTCGTTACATCAACAAACTGGTCACGAGCAAATTGGTGAAAGGACTTCCTGAGCTTAAATATGTCAAAGAACATCTGTGCGCAGCGTGCGAGAAAGGTAAAATGAAGAGAGCCACTCACAAGCCTATGCCTGAACCTAGTACAAGTTTATCATTGGAATTGTTGCATATGGATCTCTATGGTCCTATGCGTACGCAAAGCATTAATGGCAAAAAGTATTTACTAGTTATTGCGGACGATTACTCATGATACACATGGGTAAAATTTCTGCGATCAAAAGATGAGACGCCCGAAGTCATCATCACATTCTTAAAGACTACCCAAGTGAATCTGCAAAAGCAAGTCAAGCTTCTACGAACGGACAATGACACAGAGTTTAAGAACAAAACTGTGGAAGATTATCTTGAATCGGTCGGGATAATACATCAATTCTCTGCTGCCAGAATGCCAGAACCGAAAGGAGTCGTAGAAAGACGGAACCGAACGCTAGTCGAGGCCGCTCGCACTATGATAAGTCAATCGGATCTACCTCTGTTTCCTTGGGCCGAAGCTGTATCGACTGCTTGTTATACGCATAATCCCTCCATAATACACCGCCGGCTTGGTAAAACACCTTATGCTTTAATAAATAATCATACACCTAGCATTAAACACTTCCATATTTTTGGATGGAGGTGTTTCGTTCTAAATGACAGAGAGAGCTTGAAGAAGTTCAGACCGAAGGCTGACGAAGGCATCTTCATTGGATACTCTCAAACATCTACTGCCTACCGGGTGTACTTAAAGAACTCCAAGACAGTAATTGAGAGCGTTAATGTAACATTCGACGAGGATTTGGCTTCTGAACAAAGCTGTTCAGAACCCGTCATAACTGGTGTACTAGTTTCTGGACAAATTAGTCCAGAACCTGTGCCTAAAGCTACTAAATCAGATGAAGTGTCATCATCGACATCTCATTTATCTGATTTAGGTTTATTGTTTGAATTATTTTATGATGAATTTCTTGGAACTAAGGGTGCGTTTGGTACAGAGAATGGAATTGTAGAGAAATGATTGCAGAGAATGGAATTGCAGAGAAAGAGAATTGGTCTGGAGAATAGGAATTGACTCTCCTGTTTGGTAGCACAGAGAATTCAGCAGAGAAATGTAACAGGAAATCGTTTCTCTTGTTTGGGAGCACAGAGAAATGTAACAGAGAATTCAACAATTTTTGCAAAGTCTAACAGAAACAAATCATCAATGATGGGGGGATTTCCAACCCAACAGAAACAAATTCACTGACATTATCATCATATATAATTTTTGACCAAACCCTATACAGAAACAAGAAATCATGAAATTAACTGCAGAAATACAGATACATTTTGATTTCCAACCCAACATACAGATACATTTTTGATTTCCAACCCAACATACAGAAATACAGATCCCTTATCCAAACCTAACCAGATACAGAAATACAGAAATCGCGACCTGAGAGAGAGCGTCGACAGGGAGAGCAACGTGAGAGAGAGAGAGAGAGAGCCGGTGGAGAGGGATCGCGCCGGGAGGGAGAGCGCCAGTGGAGAGGGATCGCGCCGGGAGAGAGCGCCGACAGGGAGAGCGACGTGAGAGAGAGAGAGAGAGAGCCGGTGGAGAGGGAGAGCGCCGGTGGAGAGGGAGAGCGCCGAGAGGGAGAGGGAGAGGGAGAGGGAGAGGGAGAGGGAGAGAGAGAGCGACGACGTGAGGGAGAGAGAGAGCGCCGAGAGGGAGAGAGACCGATGTGTTTTTTTACTTTGGAACAACTCTCATCAATTCCCTGATTTTGAAATCTCACCATTTCTCTTCACTTTGTGGAGAAATAAAAGTAGGGAAAGAGAATTGGTTTATTTCTCATTTTTCTTTTCTCTGTGTTACCAAACAAGAGAAATGGAAATCATTTCCATTTCTCTGTCTTCAACTCTCTGTACCAAACACACCCTAAAGTGTCTAAACCTGTTGTGGTTGACAAATCAGAAGATTCACAAAGAAATCAACCAACCACTTCAGATATATCTATTGAATCAGATTCCCCGATTCAGAGAGAGATTCCAATTTAAACACCTACTCTAACAGTTGAATTTGTGAACATTAATGATGATCCAGAAGTTGCTGAATCAGTTGGTTGCACTGTAACGACTAATTAACAGTCAGACACTACTGTCCCAACTGAAGCTTTTGCACAAGAAACTTCAACTGTACCCCCGTCAATTCCTAAGCAAACTGAGAAAGCTGACAGTGGATATCTAGATGACAATCATGATCAATCTACATCAAATCACTTCCTCATGAACATAAGTGGACCAAAGAGCACCCTATAAGCCAGATCATTGGAGATCCATCTAAACCGGTGCAAACTAGGTCTGCTACATTAAATATGTGTATGCATGACTCATTTCTGAGTAAGATAGATCCAACACGTGTATTAGAAGTGTTAAAGCATATATTTATTGGATTCAAGATCATAATTATCTGAAGATGGAAATATGAAGTCAAAGCTGATAAAGTCGTCTCAACAAATAGTCTAGGGTCCTTTTGTAATAAATAGTCAAAGTCTATTTAAGTATTTTCTTTATTAGTCTTTATTTAAATAAGTTAATAGATTGTTTTAGTTGTTGGGCCCAAGCAAGCCAAGCCCATTAGGCTTATTAGCTTAAGTATAAATAGATTTTGTTTAGGGTTAATTAGGGATGATGAGCTTAATTGAGAAAATTATTGATTGTGAGGCTAGCTGTTGGCGCGTGAACAAGAGGAAACAGAGAGATAGATCGATCTCTTCAAGCTTGTAATCTGTTGAATCAATTGATTAATCAATATCAGGTTTGCATTATTGTGTTAATTATTTGTTTACTTGATTGAATGATTGCATATTGGGACACACAATTGGTATCAGAGCTAAACAGATTGAATTGAATAAGTTTTTGTTCGGTTCTATTTTTCTGTCAAAGATTCAAAATTTTTATTGTGTGATTGTTCATTCAAGTGTTTATTTATTGGGTTGTCATTGATATGCATATTCTTTGATTTGGTATTGTTAGATTTGATTATTACATCGTTTTTGATTATCAATCTAGTGTTTTTGGAAATTTTGGGTTCGGTTTTGTATCGCACTGTGTCTTCAATCAATTTGTTCTTAAAGTGTTTTTTATTGAAATTAATTGGTTGGAATATGTTCAATTTGGTTATTTGATTGTTTTGGCAAAGTTTGGTTGTTTAATTCGAGATATAGTGTGTTTTCTGGGCTGATTTTTGGTTTCTGGGTCGAAGAACTTAAGAACATATCGGTCTTTGATTTCTTCCGGTCGAACTTCTTTTATCGGTCTATTGCTTTTGACCGATACACTCATAATTCACCCTGGTCTAAGACCTTTATCGGTCAAAGTTTACTTCCAGTTGAAGACTATTACCGGTCGAAGACCTCTATCGGTCTTTGACACTATCGGTCTAAGACCACCATCGGTCCTTTCACTATCGGTCGACCACATCTTATCAATCGACCGGTACTCACACAATCCCGGTCATATCCTATTCCGGTCTAAGAACGTTTTCCGGTCAAAGACAATATCGGTAGAAACTTTAGACTTCTATCGGTCTAAGCACTATCGGTCTAAGCATTATCGGTCAAAGCATAGTATCGGTCCTATCACTTATCGGTCGAAGCAAGCTCCCGGTCGAACTCTCTACCGGTCGACTCAATACCGGTCGAAGCACATCCCCGGTCGATTTTTGCAAACTGTAATAGGGCATCTAAATGTCAAATTTTTTTCTCTAGGGATATCTAGATGACAATCATGATCAATCTACATCAAATCACTTCCTCGTGAACATAAGTGGACCAAATAGCACCCTATAAGCCAGATCATTGGAGATCCATCTAAACCGGTGCAAACTAGATCTGCTACATTAAATATGTGTATGCATGACTCATTTCTGAGTAAGATAGAGCCAACACGTGTATCAGAAGTGTTAAAGCATATATTTATTGGATTCAAGATCATAATTATCTGAAGATGGAAATCTGAAGTCAAAGCTGATAAAGTCGTCTCAACAAATAGTCTAGGGTCCTTTTGTAATAAATAGTCAAAGTCTATTTAAGTATTTTCTTTATTAGTCTTTATTTAAATAAGTTAATAGATTGTTTTAGTTGTTGGGCCCAAGCAAGCCAAGCCCATTAGGCTTATTAGCTTAAGTATAAATAGATTTTGTTTAGGGTTAATTAGGGATGATGAGCTTAATTGAGAAAATTATTGATTGTGAGGATAGCTGTTGGCACCGTGAACAAGAGGAAACAGAGAAATAGATCGATTTCTTCAAGCTTGTAATCTGTTGAATCAATTGATTAATCAATATCAGGTTTGCATTATTGTGTTAATTATTTGTTTACTTGATTGAATGATTGCATATTGGGACACACAAGAAGCTCTAGCTGACTCGGATTGGGTGACTGCGATGCAAGAGGAGCTGAATCAGTTCGAAGCGCTAAAAGTTTGGAGACTTATGCCATGACCGGAAGGTAAATCTATCATTGATACAAAATGGGTATTCAAGAATAAAAAGGACGAAGATGGTATCATTATCAGAAACAAAGCAAGACTTGTGGCTAAGGGTTATCGGCAAGAGGAAGGTATTGACTATGACGAGACTTACGCTCTAGTGGCACGCATCGAAGCGATCAGAATGTTTCTTGCATATGCTGCCCACAAAAACTTCACCGTCTACTAGATGGACGTGAAGACAAATTTTCTCAACGAAATTCTAAAGGAGGAAGTCTACATCTCACAGCCTGAAGGTTTTGTCAATCAAGAGAAACCAAATCACGTCTATATTCTCGACAAATTACTTTACGGTCTGAAACAAGCACCTCGAGCCTGATACGAAGTTTTATCTAAATTCCTAGTCAAGTCGGGCTTCACAAAAGGTAAAATCGATACTACTTTGTTTATTAAAAAGAAAAAAGCCGATATCATATTAATTCAGATATATGTGGATGACATCATATTTGGCTCAACAAATCCAAAATACTGTAAGAATTTTTCTAACCTCATGGTGTCCAGATTTCAGATGAGTATGATGGGAGAGATGAACTTCTTTCTTGGATTACAAGTCAAACAATTTTCAACGGGGATTTTCATTAATCAATCAAAGTACATTTTTGATATTCTTCGAATATTTAAAATGAAAAATTGTACACCTATCGGAACCCCGATGGCACCAGGATTTAAGATTGGCACTGATCCTTCGGGAAAAGTTGTTGATGTTAGAACTTTCGAAGTGTGATTGGTTCTTTGATGTATTTAATTTCTAGTAGGCCATATATTATGTTCTCTACATGTCTATGTGCAAGATATCAGGCTAATCCTAAAGAATCCCATTTGTCTACGGTCAAAAGGATCTTTAGATATCTGAAGGGCACTGCAGATCTTGGTCTGTGGTATCCTAAAGATACTAGTTTTGAATTGACAGCCTACTCAGATGCAGATCATGCAGGTTGTATGTTGGATAGGAAAAGTATGTCGAGGCACATACAATTTTTAGGCGATAAACTTGTTAGTTGGGCATCAAAGAAACAACTTTGTGTTTCCACATCAACGACTGAGGCAGAGTATGTTGCTGCTGCGAGCTGCTGTTCTCAAGTCTTGTGGATGAGAACAAAACTACGAGATTATGGCTTCAAATTTGACAAGATCCCGATATACTGTGACTATAAGAGCGCTATTGCAATATCTGCGAATCCTATGCAACATACGAAGACCAAACACATTGATGTACGATATCATTTTATCAAATATAATGTGGAAAAAGGTACAATCGAACTTTATTTTGTAAACACTGATTACCAACTTGCAGATTTATTTACCAAACCTCTCAACGAAAAGAGATTTAATTTTCTTGTTTCTAAACTTGGTATGTTAAATCTTAAGACATAATCGGTGATTACCTACTAAAGTTTTCGTTATTGTTATTTTTTCTTCATTTCATTATTTTTAATCTGAAAGATATCTGTACTTTAAGTCTGTTCACAATCTCAGGGGGAGTGAGAGGAGATGAAAAGATGATCTACATTCATTTGAGGGGGAGTTAATATTTCTACATATGATTATCACTGATAAAGTTTTCTGATGCATAAATGCAGGGGGAGTATGAATAAGGAGTAAGGAATATGATTTCTGATTACATCTAATCAGAACTCGTACATTCAAAGTTTTACTGCTTTCTGTCATTTACTTTTCAATACATTTTGTGAATAAAGCTTTGTACTTTTACGACATTGTGACTTTTGCAGATTTAAGAGGAAGCTTAAACGATCATATCTGTTATGACTTAGAGCTGACTTGATGAGATTTAAGACTGAGCGGAAAGGTTTATTTCTAATATCAATCTCATACGTATCTGAAAGATGGATAACTTTCATATATGAAAACATGTTTTTTAAATGCTCAAACCACTTCTGATTCTTAAAATGATTTCATGAATACAGAAGTGTGATTTTAAATGTTTTCATGTTATTTATGCTTACATGCTTATAAACCGTGTGTTTCCAAAGATTAATACTTGCGTATTGTCTTTTCCATATACTTTCAAGTATTCACACACACCAGTTTAATTTTTGTTGTAAATGTTCTTACCATGTCTCATAATTGAAACAAATTTTCGATGGTAAGACACCCCGATTGAACTTCAATGAATTTTGCGCGTTGATTTCGTTTCAAAACGTTCTTTCGAGAATGTCTATATCTTGTTTCGTATAGACAAAATCCAATTTTTGCTGACCTTAGCCTTAATCGATAAATCATTCATATATTGATCTTTTTCATATAATGTCAGATTTTCAAACAAGTTTCTTGTATTCATTTCATTTATTCAATTATCTTGTTTGAAAAGTCTTCAATGTTTAAAAATGCTCAAATCTTCATGATTCTATTCGTGAGCATACAGACATCTAACTTGTATATTTTTGTGCTTTAATTGTAAACTTAAACAAGTTGAGCAACATATTCTTTTAGGACAACATGGGTTTATTGTGTGAGCTTAAATGAAACTTCTATGGATTCACGTTAACCAGTGTTTCTTACCCAAGAAGTTAATCATTGAGTGATCGAAGAGTGAGGAGTCAAATACTGAGTGTGGGTTGAGTGATGAGGTAAAATGAAAATGAGAGATTGGTTAGAAGTGAGCTCAATGTTTAAAAAGAAAGAGGGTGAGAGAACAGAGTAAAAGAATATCAAACTCTGCACCAACTTTTTCTGAGCTAGGCAGCCACATTTCTAGTGTTTCACAATTCTTCGTGAACATTATTGAAACAGGCAACTAGCCCATGCCAACTCTTGATAAAACCCCCACCAGCTACTCATTTTTTTCTCAACAACAAAATGTTTCATATTTCAAGAGGACGCAACACATAATCTATCTGATTTTCATTTGGAAAATCTGGATATTGAAAAAGAAGGAAGTCTGCTCCACCTTCGCACTTCGATCATGCACAATTGAGTCTGTGTTTAACTGTTGTTGTCTCAATGGTTTACACAATTTTGAGCCTTATTAAAAGCAATCATCTGTGCTTAATTCTTTCAAACACATGCACGAGCACACAAGGAATATGTTTTCTTGTTATAACGTTCATAGAATTTCCTTTGTTGTGTTTCGATGATTGAATGGAAGTCCTGGGGGAGTGAACATAACAAAAGCTCCTTTCCAACGTGTATTTGTTACACACAGTGACTTCATGTTACTGGCAGACACTTCTAACTGATTCATTTGTTGATTCAGGTGTTATACTCATAATTTGTCTGAATTTGTAAAGATTCGGATGAATATATTCTTTGGATCAACAACTAATCAGAGGCTCTAATGAAAGATCATTGGTCAATTCAGATTAGATCAAAGACATTTCTTGCAAAGTTTTGATGATTTCGATGCTCCAATCATCATAAAGGGGGAGACAGTTTCAAGAAATGTTAGAGAAGGGAGAGATATTCAAGAAATGTAATCTGATAAAGAAAGTTTAGAGCTTAAAGAAGAACTTTATGTCAAATTGAAGAAAGTTTGAAGAAAGATTGTTGAAAGCTGAAAGCTAAAGTTCAAAGATTTCTGAAAGCAAGCAGATTTTACTAAAATTTTTCTTTGAAGACATTTTGCTGAAGCACTGAGCTAAACCTATAAATAATTTCTTTCCTATGTCTGAAAGAGGTTTCTATCATATTTTGGGGGAGATTGTTAATACTTTTGAAGACTTTGTGAAGATTATTTTGAGCATAAAGGAGAAGATTCAATTTGAAAGAAATCATCAAAGGGGGAGATAAATTTGTTAAAGACTGATAAAATGGGAGATTGTATTGCAAAATCTTTTTGAGATGATCTTGAATCCAAAGGGGGAGATTGTTAGTGCACATATTTGTTGGATACAAGATCATGAAGTCTGAAGCTGAAAGTCAAGCCAAGTCAAAGCTCAAAAGTCAACTCTCAAGCAAAGTCAAAGTCTTTTGTAATAAATGTCAAAGTCAAAGTTAGTGTTATAAGTGTTTTGTTTTGTAAGGGTTTTGTGTTTCTGTTGTGTGCGCGTTTTGTGTTGTGCGCACATTGTGTTGTGAGAGTTTGTTCCTTGGTTTAAATAGGGATATGGCTCTTTGTTGTACTTGTAGCTTTTATCAGAGTGTCATACGAGTTTATGTTTTAGAGAGAGAAAGTTTGAGAGAGCTTACTTGTAATCATTCTGTAATTGTGAAATAATAATAGAGATTGATGGAAATGATTGTTGTCATCTGATTTACATTGTTTCTGGGAATAAGAAGGACTTTGATTTCTGATTAGATCTTATCCGAACTCGTTCTTAACATGTTTTATTGCTTTATGTCTTTATTTTTCAATAAATTTTTTGAATAAAGCTTTGTACTTTGACAGACTTTGTGACTGTTGTAGATTTGAGAGGGAGCTTACACGATCATATCTTTTATGACTTTGAGCTGACTTCATGACATTTAAGCAGAGCGTAAGTGTTATCCCAGATAACAATGTAAACAAGATGACTTAATCAGTTCAATGAATTTCAATTGTATTTATCAATCACATAAACGATTACAATAAACTCTCAAAGACTTTCTCTCTCTACAAATATAAACTCGTATGATGCTATCTGCTATCCTCTTTTCGAACTACTCTATTACAACACGCACAACACTACTTATACCAAGAATACAAAACGCGCACATTACAGGAACGCGCAAAACACTAAACTATTACAAAATAAAACTTTTGACTTTGACTTTTATTACACAAGACTTTGACTTTGATGCTTGAGAGTTGACTTCAGCTTTGACTTCAATCTTCAGTCTTCTATGATCTTGTATCCAACATATTTATGCTCTAACAATCTCCCCCTTTGGAATCAAGATCATCAAAAAGATTTTGCAGAATAATCTTCTCTCTTTAAACTTAATAGAAATAATCTCCCCTTTTTATCAACTTTAGCAATCTTCACAATCTTCAGTATTCTCTCCAAAATCTTTGTATCCAAAATAACAATCTCCCCCAAGGATGGTAGAAATGTTCTTCAACAATCTCCCCAAGGTTATCTCAATCCTCTTTCAGACTTCAGAAAGAAATTATCTTCAGAATTTGCTCAGTTTGCTTCATCAAAGAAATTTCTGTAAAATTTAGCACATCTTCATAAAACTTTGAATTTTTCTCTTTTGAACTTTCAATCTTTTCCAAGCTTCAAACAAATAACTCTTGAACACAAATATTTCTTTATCTTCTCCCCCATCTATAACATTTCTGAAACAAACATTTCTTGATTTTGTCTCCCCCTTTTTGATGATTGCGGCATAGTGATCATCAAAACTTTCAACAAGAAATGTCATTATCAATTCTGACCACTGATCTTTTGAACCGAGCCTCTGATTCACCGTCAACCCATAAAGATATTCATCTAGATCTTTTCAAATCCAGACAAATTAGAATGTAACACCTGAATCAACAAATGAATCAGTTAAGATGCCTGTCAATAACACGAAGTCACTGTGTGTAACAAATACACATTGGAAAGGAGCTTTTGGAATGTTCACTCCCCCAGGGCTTCCATTCAATCATCGAAACACCACAAAGATATTTCTATGAACGTTATGACAAGAAAACAAATTTCTTGTATGTTCGTGCAAGTGTTAGAAAGAATTAAGCACTTGATGATTGCTTGTATAAGGCTCAAAATTGTGTAAACCACTGAGACAACAGTAGTATAACACAGACTCAATTGTGCATGATCGAAGTGCGAAGGTGGGGAAGACTTCCTTCTTTTTAAATATCCAGATTTTCCAAATGAAAATCAGATAACATATGTGCTGCGTCCCCTTGAAATATTGAAACATTTCCTTGATAAGAAGAAAACGAGTAGTTGGTGGGATTTTTAGCAAGAGTTGGCATGGGCTAGTTGCTTGTTTCAATAATGTTCACGAAGAATTGTGAAACACTAGTAATGTGGCTGCCCGGCTCAGAAAGTAGTTGGTGCAGAGTTTGATATTCTTTTACTCTGATCTCACACCCTCTTTCTTTTAATCATTGAGCTCACATCTAACCAAACTCTCATTTACATTTTACCTCTTCACACAACCCACACTCATATATTTTTGACTCCTCACACTCGATCACTAAAGATTAACTTCTTGGGTAGGAAATACTGGTTAACGTGAATCCATAGAAGTTGCATTTAAGTCCTCACAAAAGAAACCCGTGTTTACTAAAAGAACATGTTACTCAAAAGATTTAACTTTTCAGTTAAGACACAAAATATACAAGTCAGATTTAGGTATGCTCAAAGATGTAATCATGAAGATTTGAGAATTTTAAACATTGAAGACTTTTCAAACAAGATAATTGAATGAATGAAATGAATACAAGAAACTTGTTTGAAAATCTGACATTGTATTAAAAAGATCAATATCGAATGATTTATCGATTAAGGCTTAGGTCATCAAAAATTGAATATTGTCTATACGATTCAAGATATAGACATTCTTGAAAGAACGTTAAGAAATGAAATCGCGCTAAAAAATTCAATGAAGTTCAATCAGGGTGTCCTACCAACGAAAAATGTGTTTCAATTTAGAGACATGGTAAGAACAAATTCAACAAAAATGAAACCGGTGTGTGTGAATACTTGACAGTATATAGACAAGATAATACACAAGTATTAATCTTTGGAAACACATGGTTTGTATATCATGAAAGCACAAATAAAATGCAAACATTTAAAATCACACTTCTATATTCATGAAATCGGTTAAGAATCAGAAGTGGTTTGAACATTTAAAAACATGTTTTCATACCTGAAAGTTGTCCATCTATCAAATACGTATGAGATTAAGATTAAACATTAACCTTTTCGCTCAAACTTAAATCTCATGAAGTCAGCTTAAAGGCATAATGATATGATCATTAAGTATCCTCTCAATCTGCATCAGTCAAAAAGTCCGTCAAAGTACAAAATTTATTCACAACTTTTATTGAAAAATAAAATGACATAAAGCAGTAAAACATTGAATGTACGAGTTTTGATCTGAAATAATCAGAAGTCATAATTCATACTCCTTACTCTTATACTCTTACTCTTACCCTTACTCCCCCTGCATTTATGCATCAGAAAAATTTATCAATTAAAAACATATGAACTCCCCCTCAATTGGATGTAGATCATCTTTTCATCTTCTCTCACTCCCCCTGAAACATGAACATACCTTAAAGTGCAGATATCTTTTCAGAATAAAGATAAAGAAATGAAGAAAAATAACAATAAGAAAAACTTTAATAAGTAATAACTGATTATGTCTTAAGATTTAACATACCAAATTTAGAGATAAGAAAATTAAATCTGTTTTCGTCTAAAGGTTTGGTGAACAAATCTGCAAGCTGATAATCAGTGGTTACAAAATAAAGTTCTATTGTACCTTTTTCAACATTGTCTTTGATAAAATGATATCGAACGTCTATATGTTTTGTCTTTGTATGCTGCATAGGATTTGTTGATATAGCAATAGCGCTTTTAGAGTTACAATAAATCGGAATCTTGTCAAATTTGAAGCCATAATCTCGTAGTTGCGTCCTCATCCACAACACCTGAGAGCAGCAGCTTGCAGCAGCAACATACTCCGCCTCAGCCGTTGATGTGGAAACACAAAGTTGTTTCTTTGATTCCCAACAAACCAAGATCTGCAGTCCCCATCAGATATCTAAATATGCGCTTAACTGCAGACATATGGGATTCTTTTGGATCAACCTCATATCTTGCACATAAACATGTAGAGAACATAATATATGGCCTACTTGAAGTAAGATACATTAAAGAACCAATCATTCCTCTATAGGTTCTAACATCGACAGGTTTTCCTGAAGGATCCATGCCGATCTTAGTTCCGGTGCCATCGGGGTTCCAATTGGTTTACAAGTTTCCATTTTGAATTTCCGAAGAATATAAAAAATGTACTTAGCTTGGTTTATAAAAATCCCCGTTGAAAATTGTTTTACTTGTAATCTGAGAAAGAAATTCATCTCTCCCATTATACTCATTTGAAAACGAGACACCATGAGGTTTGAAAAATTCTTACAGTATTTAGGATTAGTTGAGCCAAATATTATATCATCCACATATATTTGAATGAGAATGATATCGCCTTTTTCCTTTTTAATGAATAAAGTAGTATCGATTTTACCTTTTGTGAAGCCCGACTTGACCAAAAACTTTGATAATACCTCATACCAGGCTCGAGGCGCTTGTTTAAGACCGCAAAGTGCTTTATCCAGGATGTAGACATGATCAGGTTTATTTGGATTCACAAAGCCTTCAGGTTGTGAGACATAGACTTCCTCTTTAAGAATGTCGTTTAGAAAGGCAGTCTTCACGTCCATCTGTTAGACTGTGAAGTTTTTGTGAGCGGCGTAAGCAAGGAACATCCTTATTGCTTTAATACGCGCTACTGGAGCGTAAGTCTCATCATAATCAATGCCTTCCTCTTGCCTATAGCCTTTTGCGACAAGTCGTGCTTTATTTTTGATTACGATACCATCTTCATCCTTCTTATTTTTGAATACCCATTTTGTACCAATGATAGATTTTCCTTCAGGTCTTGGTACAAGTCTCCAGACTTTCAAAGCTTCGAACTGATTTAGCTCATCTTGCATTGCAGTAACCCAATCCGAGTCAGCTAGAGCTTCTGATACTCGAGTGGGCTCTATCTTGCTCAGAAAGGAAGCATGCATACACATGTTTAAAGTTGCAGACCTAGTTTGCACCGGTAAAGTTGGATATCCAATTATCTGGCTTATCGGGTGCTCTTTGGTCCACTTATGTTCGTGAGGGAGCGGATTCGTTGTAGATTGATCATAGTTTTCATCTAAGTATGCACTGTCAGCTTCTTCTTGTTCAACATTTGTTGGGGGTACTGTCGAAGTTTCTTGTACAGAAGTTTCAGTTGGAACAACTTGTTCAGTCTGTTGATTATCCATAATAGTGCAACCAACTGAAGTAGTAACTTCTGTTTGAACATGATCAGGTACAACTTCAACTGAAGGAGTATTTGTTTGAACTGGAGTTTCTGTATGAACCGGGGGAACGAGTTCAGTTGATACATCTGAAGTAGTTGGATGATTAGGCATTGAATTCTCTGACCTGTCAACCACAACAGATTTAGGCAATTTAGATCCTAGAAACTCATCATAAAAGAATTCAAACAACAAATCTAATTCAGATAAATGAGAAGTAAATGTAGAAGCTTTATCCGAATTATTGTTGGGAACTAAAGATTTTACTAAGTGTAGTTACTACTGCTAGTACAAGTGTAGTTACTACTGCCAGAACAAGTTGAAGATTAATACTGCTAAGTGTTACTACTGCTAGTAGAATTAATGCTGCTAGTTAAAGTTAGTACTGCTTGAACAAAGTTAGTACTGCTTAGCTAGTTAGTACTGCTAGTAGTTAGTACTGCTTGCAGTTAATGCTGCTAGTTGAAGTTAATGCTGCTGAGCATTATTAGTGCTGCTAAAGAGATACGGATGGAAAGTACTACAGCTGGATATACTGAAGATATACTTAGAAGATATACATGGAAGATATACTGAAGATTTGTTTATTCTTTGTAATTATCTTTTTATCAGTATATGTATAGAATGTGTAGAATAGATAGAAAGAACTTTTCATAATTGTTTTTCAAGAGAAAAATCGACCTCAAGGCATAGATCCTAATTCTAGAGAAGTAGAATTCGTATTGGTGAGTCTGTTCATCAATATTGAGGTTGAGAGTGTAATCTTGTAACTTTAAGCATTCAATACAAGTTTACTGTTTGATCATTATATACTCTGTTTGATTACTGTTTTATTAAATATCAAAGTGTTTTTCCGCAACTTCTTTGATATTAGTTTCTGAGTATAAATTCTTGTTAAGAATTCGATCCTGACAAGTGGTATCAGAGCCAAATTCTCTCAGAAACTGTCATTCATCATGGAAAATCTTACAGAATCAAGCAGTACTTTGGTCTCAAAAGTTCCAATGCTCAGATCCAATGAATTTGACATGTGGAAGATCAGAATCAAGCAATATATTCTCCTCACAGATTATTCTATGTGGGACATCATTGAGAATGGCCCATCTGATGGAGGAAAGATTGGTGAAGATGGCAAAAGAACTCCTCCAAAGACAGATGCAGACAGGAAATCAAGACAGACAGAGATGAAAGCCTTGAGCACACTGCTCTTGGCCATTCCAAATGAATATCAACACCAATTCTGCAATTGTACTGATGCACAGATGCTCTGGAATGCTCTAGAGAAGAGATTCTCAGGTACCAAAAGTACCAAGAGAAATCAAAAGGCAATCTTAAAGCAACAGTATGAAAACTTTATGTCAACTAAGAATGAGTCCATGACTCAAACTTTTGACAGGTTTAATAAACTAATTGGTGAACTAGCTACTATGGGAGTACAGATTGATCAAGATGATGTGAACAGAAAGTTCTTAAGGTCCCTTGGAGATGAATGGACCATGTACACTGTATCATTCAGACAGAATGATCAGTTGGAAGAAAAAGAACTTGATGATCTGTACAATGATCTTAGAGTATTTGAAGCTGAGGTGGAGGCAAAGAAGAAGCCTTCTGGATATGTTCATAATGCTGCACTCCTATCAGCATCAATTGATTCTACTGCTAACTCTGAATCAGTTAATGCTGCTAATGGATCAAATATAGATAAAGGCACTGACTATGTATTTGAAGCTCTTCTTTCTAATCATGGAAATTCTTCTTTGATCAATGATGACTTAGAACAACTTCATCCTGATGATCTGGAAGAGATGGATATTAAATGGCAGATGGCCATGCTCTCCATGAGGGTTAAAAAGTTTATAAAGAGGACTGGAAGAAACAACTTCTCACAAAGAAGAGAAGATGGAGCAGGGTTTGATAAATCAAAGGTAGAATGCTACAAATGCCATCTGAAGGGACATTTTGCTAGAGAATGCAGAAGTGGAATGTCTCACAACAACAACCATCAACAAGCTCAATCTGGAAGCTTCAATAACAACAGAAACTCTGCTCAAGCCCTTGTTTCTCAACAAGGAATGGGGTTTGATTGGAGTGATCAAGCAGAAGAAGCTATTCAGAATCAAGCTCTTATGGCAAAAGTATCTGATCTCCCATCTGAGGTAAGTTCTAATCTCTGCTCTAAAACTTGCATAGACACTGTTAAAAGGTACAGGGATCACAATCAGAAGATGAGTGATGACCTGAAGAGACTAGAAAAGGATATAAAAGACTATGTGAGGATAGTAGAGAGATTTGAAGATCAAATCAAAGGTTTTCAAGCCAATGAACTACAACACTCATATGACACTAATTACTGGCAGTGGGAGAAAAAGGATTTAGAACTTAAACTGACCAAATCTAAAGAGGAGAGTGAAAAACTGAAAGAGGAGTTAACCAAGGTTAAGCTTGATGTAGAAAAGTTTTCCAATGCTTCTAAAGCAATGGACTCCTTACTGCAAAATCAGATTCATGATAAATTAAGAAGAGGAATTGGGTATAATGCCACACCTCCACCATATAACAACAATTACATTCCTCCTACTTCAGACCTGTTAGACACCAAAGATAGGAAGGACTTGCCTGATGGAGCCACTGAAATAGATCCCTTAGATGAGGTAATTGTTGAGGATAAGACTGAGAAAGAGGTTGGCAAGAGTAAGAAGAACAAGGTGAGTGGTGAGACTTCTATAGAAAACAACATTATCACCAATGAGGATTGTGGAAGGGCTTGGATCAAATCCAAGAAAATAGAGAAGACAGAGGAAAAGTTTGGTAAGGTCCATTATAAACAGACCACAGTTGTGAATCCAGGTCCTTGCAAACAGTGTACTTGTAAGAAGAATGAACCCCAAAAACAGGACAAAAAGAGGGGAAATCAAAGAAACTGGAATAATCAATGGGCACATAAACAAGGGGTTGATCTGAGTAAAATCAATAGACCAAAACCTTGCTTTATCTGTGGCAAATTGAATCATCTTGCAAAAGTCTGTTATTTCAATCCTATGAACCAAAGAATGAATTTCCAAAGATCCATGCAAAAACCCTTTGGTTATAAGAAAATTGAAAAGAACCATGTGGCTAAGAAAAATGTTAAAACTAAAAGCCACATGAAGAAAAAGTATTCTGTTAAAGAAAGTGTCAATATGTGTATTCCTAAAAGCACTAAAACTGTTAGTACTGCTACCACAAATAGTGCTGCTGACAATGATAGTGCTGCTAGAAGTAATACTACTGCTAACAATGTTAATGCTGCTAACAAGGTTAGTACTGCTAAACCTGTTAGTACTGCTACACCTGTTAGTACTGCTAACTCTGTTAGTACTTCTAAGGTTAGTACTGCTTCCAGTGTTGATTCTGCTAAGCCAATCATATTGACAAAGTACTCTAATAAAGAGTGCTCTGAGTTTACAAACCTCATTAAAAAGGAATGTAAATACTTTGATGAGAAAGGAAGACCCAAGATCACTTTGGCTTGGGTCCCCAATCATACTAATTGATTTATTTAATGTGCAGGGCAACCAACAGCTCAAGGGAAAGAGCATATGGCATGTTGATAGTGGTTGCTCTAGGCACATGACTGGCAACATGTCATGCCTTCAGGATTTCAAGCAAATTAATGGAGGACATGTTGCATTTGGAGACAATCTTACTGGTGGTAAGATAAGTGGAAAAGGTAATGTCACCAAAGGTAAGATGACATTTGAGGATGTCTACTATGTTGATCAATTAAAGTACAACCTGTTAAGTGTATCACAGGTTTGTGACAAACAACATAGTATATTATTTACTAATACTGAGTGTATGATTCTTGCTCCAGGGTTCAAGGTAGTTGATGAAAGCATGATACTACTTAGAACTCCAAGGAAGGACAATGTTTACTGTCTTGATTTGGACAATGTTGATAGTGATTCATCTTTAAATTGTCTTGTTTCAAAAGCTTCTATAGATGAATCCTCCCTTTGGCACAGAAGGATGTGTCACATGAATTACAAGACTATGAACAATCTTGTTAAAAATAACCTTGTAAGAGGTTTACCTTCAAAAGTCTTTTCATGTGATGATCATTGTGTTGCTTGTCTCAAAGGCAAACAACACAAAACTTCTCATAAGACCAAAGAGTTAAATTCTGTTTCTTCTTGTCTCCAGTTATTGCATATGGATCTGTTTGGTCCTACAAATGTTATGAGTATAGGCAAGAAATCTTACTGCTTGGTTATTGTTGATGATTACTCCAGGTTTACTTGGGTATATTTTCTAAGGACTAAGGATGAAACAAGTGATCTTATCAAATCCTTTATTCTAAGAATTGAAAACCAAACTAATCAAAGAGTAAAAGTCATTAGATCAGATAATGGAACTGAATTTAAAAATCATGATTTAAACACTTTTTGTGAAGGAAAAGGTATTGAGAGACAATATAGTGCTCCTAGAACTCCTCAACAGAATGGTGTTGCTGAAAGGAGAAATAGGACACTAATAGAGGCTGCTAGATCTCTGTTGGCTGATTCAAAATTGCCAATTACATTCTGGGCTGAAGCAGTTAATACTGCTTGTTATGTCCAAAACAGAGTTCTAGTGGTCAAGCAAAAGAACAAGACCCCATATGAGCTTTTAAATCAAAGAAAACCTTTTATTGGTTTCTTCAAATCTTTTGGGTGTCCTTGTACAATTCTAAATACCAAATCTCACTTAGGTAAGTTTGATAGCAAAGCAGATGATGGATTTCTTGTTGGATACTCATCTCAGAGTAAGGCCTACAGAGTTTTTAACTCTTCTTCTAGAATAATTGAAGAAAGTGACAATGTCAAATGCAATGAGAACACACCAAATCCTGTTGGGTCTGGACCTCAATGGCTATTTGACATTGATTCACTAACTAACTCTTTTGGTTTCAGTAATGAGTATACAGGAACAGATGGTGGAGAATCAGAGATCACACAAGTTCAAGAAAGTATATCTAAATCTGTGATTTTTCCCATACCCACAGTAAATGAAGATTGTGAAAAGGAATCATATACTGAACCAAGTCAGAGTGAAGAAGACACTAGAGATGAGGAGACTCAAGAATCAGAAGTGACATCTGAAGACACTTCCGTTGAGTTGCATGACTCTAATCTAGAGGCTGGACTGAATGAAGAATCTAGTCATAACACAAGAGTTCAAAAGAATCATCCTCCACAGTTGGTAATAGGAGATATCTCTTCTCCTATGATGACTAGACATCAAAGCAGGCTTCAAGAAATGAAAGATCAACAGCATACAGTCCTTTCTTGTTTTCTATCCCAGCTTGAGCCTAAAAAGGCACATGATGCTATGAAAGAATCTAGCTGGATAGAAGCAATGCAAGAAGAACTGTTACAATTCAAGCTACAAGATGTATGGGATCTAGTAGACCTTCCTAAAGGTCACAGAGCAATTGGCACAAAGTGGATTTTCAGAAACAAGAGAGATGAAAGAGGTATTGTTATAAGAAACAAAGCAAGGCTGGTAGCTCAAGGCTACACTCAAGAAGAGGGCATAGATTATGAAGAAGTTTTTGCACCTGTAGCTAGGATAGAAGCAATCAGACTATTCCTAGCCTATGCTTCTTACATGAACTTCAAAGTCTACCAAATGGATGTAAAAAGTGCTTTTCTCTATGGGTCAATTGAAGAAGAAGTATATGTCTGTCAACCACCAGGGTTTGAAAACCCAAGCTATCCAGACAGAGTATACAAATTAAAGAAAGCACTTTATGGACTACATCAAGCCCCAAGAGCATGGTATGACACCCTGTCATCCTATCTCTTGGAAAATGACTTTGAAAGGGGAGTCATTGATAAGACTCTATTTATCAAAAGAAAGAAGAAGGATATCTTGCTGGTCCAAATATATGTTGATGACATTATTTTTGGTTCTACAAGAAACAATATGTGCAAGGAGTTTGAGGATTTAATGCATCAAAGGTTCAAAATGAGTTCCATGGGGGAACTTACTTTCTTCCTTGGACTCCAAGTTCAACAGAAGTCAGATGGCATTTTTATATGTCAATCCAAGTATGTGCAGGATATTCTAACCAAGTTTGGTTTCTCAGAATCAAAACCTGCAAGCACACCTATGGAAACACACAAGCAGATCACAGCAGATCTTGAGGGGGAGGATATGGATGTGCATCTTTATAGATCCATGATTGGCTCTCTCATGTATCTCACAGCATCAAGGCCAGATATTATGTTTCCAGTCTGTGTATGTGCAAGATTTCAAGTTAGGCCAAAGCAATCTCACTTTCAAGCTGTTAAGAGGATATTCAGATATCTCAAAGGGCAACCCAGATTGGGACTTTGGTATCCTCATAACTCACCTTTTGACCTAATAGCATACTCAGACAGTGATCTAGGTGGTGCAAACTTGGACAGAAAATCTACTTCTGGAGGATGTCAGTTTTTGGGTGCTAGACTAGTCTCATGGCAGTGCAAGAAACAAACCACCGTATCCACATCTACAACAGAGGCAGAGTACATAGCAGCTGCAAGTTGCTGTTCTCAAGTCTTATGGATTCAGAATCAAATGCTGGATTATGGGGTAACCTTTCTACATACTCCAATCTTTATTGACAACAGCAGTGCTATTAGCATTGTGAATAATCCAGTCAAGCACTCAAAGACAAAGCACATTGAAATCAGTTCGAAGTTTCAGGCAAGTTTTCGCTAAGATCAATGGCATCCATGACATTCATCGACGAGCACAATGAAATTGCGATGCTCCAAAAGCCAAAACAATCTGAAGGTTTTCATCAGATAGTCGACTTTCTGAAGTCGAGCCACATTGCTCATGCTCTTACTGTATCACCTACAATCTACATTGAGCACCAAAGGCAGTTCTGGGCTAATGCAACCATTGTTGTGGAAAATGGTGTGCAAATGATCAAGACAAGAATCTGTGATCACTCACTTACAGTTACTGAAGAAGTCATTCGCATCAGTCTACGTCTAGACGATGCCACTGGTATAATGTCTATCTCTAATGATGAACTGTTTTCTAATCTTACTAGAATGGGGTATGGAGGCCCATTGGGTGTTTTCAAATTCTCAAAAGCAAAATTTTCACCCCAATGGCGTTTTCTTGTTCATACCCTAATGCATTGTATCTCCAAAAAGACCACTGGATGGAGTGAGTTCAGCAGTCCAATTGCATATGCTTTGGTATGCTTGGCTACATCCAGAAGGTACAATTTCTCAAAGATGATTTTCAATGATCTTGTATCAAATATGGGAAACAAAAAGAGTTTCTTTATGTATCCCAGATTTGTTCAGGAAGTAATTAACCATGAATTGACGGACATACCTCAACCTGTTGGGGTATATGTACCTAAACCCCCAAAAGGCAAGGTTTTCTCAAATATGAGAAGATCTGCTGGGGACTCGGAAGGAGTTGACACCCCATTGTTCTCTACAATGATGGTGGTGTCCCAAACCACTGAAGGTATGGCAGCAGGGTCAAGGCCCTCATTAGACCATCCCACTGCTAGCCAAGCCCAACCTTCTCACTCAAAAACAATTCCCCAGTCCATTCTTACAAAACCAACCTCTCCAATTACCCAAACTTATCAAAGAAAACAGGTAAAGAAGGCTCCTTCCCTTCTTGTACCATCACCCACACAGCCTTTAAGCCCTCTAAGGGAGAATTCTCCCCTAGAGAATATCCAAAGGGAAACCACAAGGGTGTCTCCCAACCCAAAGGAGGTGCTCTCTGAGGAGGAGGTAGAGCATATGGGAGATGAGGCTGCCACTACTCCTGCTAACACAGAGGAGGAAAGTGGTAACATCAATAAGACCTCCCCCATGGCAACTTTGAATGAGCAATCATTTGAAGGTCCCTGGTGCCAAGAAACCACAGGGGTGGATAGTGCTTCTGTTAGGCAGAAGACTTCCACTACTAAAAGATCCAATGATCCTTCAATAGGGGGTAACACTCCTGGAGAAGGTGAGGACAGATATAACTATGATGAATTGATGGAGACCATGGGAAACATCAACCAGGATGTCATCAAGCAAGGAAAAGAAATAGAGGAGATGAAGCTGGTGATCCTGTCACAACAAGTCCAGATTGAAAAATTAAAGAAGATGGTGACCAGGCTGGTTCAAAAGAAAAGAAGGAAACAGTTTGTACTCAAAAAGAGGGACAAATTTCAAGATTCTTTCAACAAGGGGGAGAAGCATGAAGGGGAAACGGTTGAAAAGAAAGCTGAAGTTGAGGGGGAGACAGAGAAAGAGATGGAAACAGAAACTGAAGCAGCAGAAACTGTTAATACTGCTGAAGCAACAGTAACAGAAGCAGCAGTAACAGGGCTTTCTGTTGAAGAAATGGAGATTGTAGAAACACTAGTCAAAGCAAAGAATGACACTCCTGAGGCTACTCAAAAGGCCAAGGGAGTAGTCATCAATGAAGGAAAAGTTCAACAAAAGGCAACTGAAAAGGCAAAGGAGACAAAAGGAAAAGGAAAGGAGAAAATGGTTGAAGCTGAACTGCCTGCCAAGAAAAAGAGTCAAATTGAAATGGATGAGGAGATGGCAAAGCAGCTTCAAGAGCAAATGGAAAAAGAGGAGCAATGTCAAACAGAAACTGATAGAGAACTTGCAAGGATAATGGCCAAGAAGTTAAATGCAGAATACCAAAAGAGTTTGAAAGAAGCAGCTCAGACAGCAACTCAGGTCAAGAAAATCCAGGTTAAGAAGATGCCAATTCAGAAACAAAAGCAGAAAAGACAACCCTCCAAGACATTTTTGGCCAATCAGGAAAGAAGAAAGATGATAAACTTCCTGAAAGGTGCAATTGGTGTTAAGGGGGAGATGTTTACCAATATGGCATACAGTCAGGTTGAAGAATTGTACAAGAAAGAAATGGCTAAACTCCAAGGGGACTCATCTCAAAGGGAAGAGGCTGAAAGAAGAATGAAGGAGAGGTATGATCTAAATATTCAACAACCATTCCCTGAGGAGACCACACCTTCAAAGGATAATGCTGAAGAAATGAAGGAAAAACAAGAGAATGCTGGTATAGAAATCAAATATGCAAAGAGGATGAAGACAATTGCTTCCAAAAAGCAGTCTAAAAGGCCAAGAGTGGAAGAAAAAGCAGAAACTAAAGCAGAATCTTCAGTCACACCTTCAGCAGAACCTGTGCAGAAATCAGAACAGTCCAAAGAGCAATCAGATGAGCATGTGGGGCTGTATATGACTATAGTAAAACCTGTACAGGCTGTTCCAATCTCTATGCAAGCTCCAGAGATCATCTTCTGGGATATTTTGAGAGACAATGGAAAGAATTTCTTCAGAATCAAGAGAGCTGATGGTTCATTTGAAGCTTATTCAACATGGGGGAAAGTCATTAGAAGTTGTTCAAGAGCTGATATGGAAGAACTATATAAAGTTGGGATGAAACTTTATGAACCTGTGTTGAAAGGTACTGAAGAGAATCTTCTCAAAGTGGCAATGGAATACTTATGTATGATGTTTGATCCAGAGAAGGTGGTGCATAGGATTAAAGATCTTCATCATGAGTATGTGTTCAAAAAGATTGATCATTGGATACTCTTTGAAAACTGTGGTGTGTACATGATTACAATTGATAAATGTTATCATGAGTACTACCTAGTTGACAAAATATATGATCATAGCAAGCAGAAACTTGAAGGGATGCTGAAAGCTAAGTTAGTATGTACTAAGGATTCAGAAATGGCCAGAATTGTGGTGAGAAGAACTATCAATCAAAGTCTGGGCCTAGATCCAAATTTGGGCAACTAAATGTAAGGTGTTGAAAGCATCTTGAAGAATATCTGAAGAACTTGACTTCTCTTCTAAAAGTCAAGTTAGGGGGAGATTGTTGGGAACTAAAGATTTTACTAAGTGTAGTTACTACTGCTAGTACAAGTGTAGTTACTACTGCCAGAACAAGTTGAAGATTAATACTGCTAAGTGTTACTACTGCTAGTAGAATTAATGCTGCTAGTTAAAGTTAGTACTGCTTGAACAAAGTTAGTACTGCTTAGCTAGTTAGTACTGCTAGTAGTTAGTACTGCTTGCAGTTAATGCTGCTAGTTGAAGTTAATGCTGCTGAGCATTATTAGTGCTGCTAAAGAGATACGGATGGAAAGTACTACAGCTGGATATACTGAAGATATACTTAGAAGATATACATGGAAGATATACTGAAGATTTGTTTATTCTTTGTAATTATCTTTTTATCAGTATATGTATAGAATGTGTAGAATAGATAGAAAGAACTTTTCATAATTGTTTTTCAAGAGAAAAATCGACCTCAAGGCATAGATCCTAATTCTAGAGAAGTAGAATTCGTATTGGTGAGTCTGTTCATCAATATTGAGGTTGAGAGTGTAATCTTGTAACTTTAAGCATTCAATACAAGTTTACTGTTTGATCATTATATACTGTGTTTGATTACTGTTTTATTAAATATCAAAGTGTTTTTCCGCAACTTCTTTGATATTAGTTTCTGAGTATAAATTCTTGTTAAGAATTCGATCCTGACAATTATTCTCAGTAGATACATGTTCTGAACTGAATTGTCCAGAAGCTAAAACTCCTGTAAGTACGGGTTCTAAACTGCTTTGTTCAGAAGCCACATCCTCATCAAATGTTACATTAACGCTTTCAATTACTGTCTTTGAGCTCTTTATATATATCCTATATGCAGCAGATGTCTGGGAGTATCCAATGAAGATTCCCTCTTCAACCTTTGGTGCGAACTTATTCAAATTCTCTCTATCATTAAGCACAAAACACCTGCAACCAAAAATATGAAAATGCTTAATTCTAGGTGTTCGATTATTAATCAATACATAAGGAGTTTTACCAAACCGTCTATGAATAATGGAGCGATTCTGTGTATAACATGCAGTAGAGACAACTTCTGCCCACAGAAACAGAGGTAGATGCGACTGGCTGAGCATAGTGCGAGCGGCCTCGACTAGCGTTCGATTGCGTCTTTCTACTACTCCATTCTATTCTGGCGTCCTAGCAGCAGAGAATTGATGTGTTATCCCGACAGATTCGAGATAATCTTCAACAGTTTTGTTCTTAAACTCTGTCCCGTTATCCGTCCTTAGAAGCTTTACTGACCTCTGCAAGTTCACCTGGGTAGTCTTCAAAAAGTTGATGAGTACTTCGGGCGTCTCATCTTTTGTCCTTAGAAACTTTACCCATGTGTAACGCGAATAATCATCCATTATTACCAAAACATACATCTTTCCTCCTATGCTCTGAGTTCTCATCGGACCGCATAGATCCATGTGTAAAATTTCTAGTAGAGAACTTGTAGTCGGTTCGGTTTTCGGCTTGTGAGCTGCAATCTTCATTTTATCCTTTTCACATGCTGCACACAGATGTTCTTTCTCATATCTCAACTCAGGAAGTCCTTTGACTAATCTGCCTTTGACCAATTTATTGATGTAGTGAAAATTCAGGTGAGATAGCCTACGGTGCCATAACCAACTCTGTTGCAGTGAGGCTTTCGATAGTAGACAAACCTGATTGTCAGTCTGAACCTTTGACAAATTTATCGTGTAGAGGTTGGACTTTCTAGTGCCGACCAAGAGTTCTTTGCCATCTTCAGTGCGTACAGAACACCTCTTGGCCTTGAAATTTACCTCTAAATCTTTGTCGCAGAACTGGCCAATACTGAATAGTTTGTGTCCTAATCCTTCTACATAACTCACCTTCATAATCTTCACATTATCTTGTACCACATCACCATAGCCGAGAATCGGTGAAAACTAGTCATTGCCAAAACGTACATTCCCGCAGAATTTCTCTGTATAATTAAACAATAAATCCTTTTGCCCAGTCATATGCTTGGAACACCCGCTATCCAAGTACCACATATGACGGGTCTGTATAAGAGAAATCATGGAATAACAGATTTAGGTACCCATTTAAAAGTGGGTCCTAACGGTTTAGCACAAGATTTTGGTATCCATTTATAAATGGATCCTCTAACCTTTTGAAAAACTTTTGAAATGAAAGATGTATAAGAACCAACATGATAAGTACAAAACCACTCATCAAAAAATCGGTGAGAAATAAAAGCATTCCATCTATAATTAGATGACATAGTAGTAGATTGAGATAATCGGAGTAATTGCTTTATTGAATATCGCTTGTAAGAAGTTACAAGGTTTTTATTATTGGAAGCAATACTACCAACTAAGTCAGAAAAACTACCGATCGATCTATTACAATCTATATCAGGAATAGACTCTGCTTTCTCATCAACTTTCCGTTTTGGTCGCCATTCCTTTCGTTCTTCATATCTTTCCCTTTTTACTGAAACATAAGATTTAGATCTGTTAGGAAAATCATATTTCTGAGAATGTATGTTCTTTAGCTTACCAGTGTTAGTCTGTTTCTGTGAGCGACATTTCTTTTGCTTCTTATCTTTAGCATAGTAATCAACATTCACAGAAACTGATTCACCAACCTTAGTTGATGATTCACCAATTTCATGCACACTTGGTAAAGCTTGACCATTAATGACAAAAGTAGAATGATCTGGAAGTTTTGCATTGAAGTCAAACATATCAATATCATCTACACAACCTTCATCAGAATTTAAAAAATCATTTGTAGACGCAAATAAGTCATCAAGATCAACTTCAGAGGTTTGAGGGACTTTAGAAGATGTAGAACACTTTTGGGATTCATCTTTGAAAACTGAGTTCTTTATTGTTAGTGCATAAATATGTTGGATGCAAGATCATAGAAGATTGAAGATCAAAGTCAAGCCAAGTCAAGGCTCAAAAGTCAACTCTCAAGCAAAGTCAAAGTCAAGTGTAATAAATGTCAAAGTCAAAGTCTTTGTATTAGTTTGTAAGCTTGTGTTGTTTGTTTGTTTTGCTTTAATAGATAGGTGGTTAGCATGTGTGGTTAGGAAAACACTTGTAACATTCAGAACTGTTGTATTCGTAGAGAGCTAGAGAGAGAAAGAGATTTGTAGAGAGAGAAAAGAAACTGAGATTGTTTGTAATTGAATATGGTGATTAATCAAACAGGTAGATTGTTTAAATCTTCCTTGTGATTGATTTTGATAATGAGAACTTGATAAAGCGGGGATTAATAATTGGTATCAGAGCAGATCCAATCAAGAAATCAGGAAAATTAGTTTTTCGACACTGTTCCGTCGAGTCCAGATTCGATTTTGAGATTTTGAGTATAATTTCGAGTTGTAATTGGTTCAATTTGTTTGAATTATGTTTTAGAATGATCTTGTATAGGATAATTAGAATGTTGCACTGTATTTGGAATCAAATTGTTGAATTTTAGAGTTGAAAGTTCACGAGTTTGTGTCGCACTGTATTGGATCAAATTTGTAATTGTTAGTGTTTCTTGTTGAAATTCATTGATAGAAATAGAATCTAGAAGTATAGGTGTTTGATTTGTCAAAGTTTCAGGTTAAAATTTGAAGTATAGATAGGTTTTTGTGGATTTCAGAGGTGTTTTTTTATTCGATATTTGAAGAACTCGTAGGTTGTTCCAAGAACTCCTAGACATGCTCAAGAACTCGCAAAAAGCTTGAAGAACTCGTAGCTTTTATAGAATTCGCAGAAAGATTGAAGATTTCGCAGATTTATATTAGAATTCGCATATTTGTTGTCTTTGAAAATCACAAGTATAGAATTCACAAGTGTGTCTCTTGCGAATCTCATAGAATTCGTATTTCAGTGTGTTAAGGATTCTTTAGAATTCACATTGGCTTATCTGCGAATTGCTAAGTATTCGCATAAGTCTGGTTTACGAAAAGTTTTTCTTGAACATTTTACCAAGACAGAATTCGTATATGGGTTTCTTGCGAATTGTTCAGAATTCACATTGTTGGTTTACGAAAAGTGTTGTGTTGAAAATTTTCTTAAGGAAAGGATTCGCAGGTATTAGAATTCGCATAAGACTGTTCTACGAATTCCTTGGATTTCGCAGAAGAGTAATCTACGAATTCTTGTTGTTCATATGAAAAGTGTTTAAAACTTTCTAAGTGTTGGATTCGTATGTCTCTAACATACGAATTCTGTTTTTAAACTTGCTTGCTAATTCTGAGAAGCTTACGAATTCTTGTGTTACGAATTCTGAAGTTGATATATTTTTTGTATACGAATTCTGCTTCATCCATTTGTGTGCGAATTCTATGAGTTGCGAATTCCTTGTACTTCAGTGTAGGCTGCGAATTCTATACTTGAAGAATTTTAGAAATTTCATTTCTGATTTTCTGTCTAAGGTTTTCTGATTTACTTGATTTCTTTTGGACTAACGGTCAGTTTGTCAAGTTCTTATTGTAATTTTTCAAACAGGATGACATCATGGGAAGCTCTTGCTATTGGAACCGATGTAAAGCCACCAATACTCTTCAAGGGAGAGTACGAGCAATGGAAAGACCGGTTTCTGGACTTCATAGACCGCAACGATCTGGGAGACTATATCAAATTATCTTTCAAGGAAGGCATCATGAAACCTCCAACAAAGACACTCAATGTTGCAGGAGAGAATGGAGAAGATGAACAGAGAGAGTATCCTCTACCTCTGGAGACATAAGGCTGATAGACTAGCAAGATCTTTCATTCTCCAAGGCATACCCAATGAGATATATGTCAAGATTGATAGCTACAACGCTATGGGCAAGCAAATGTGGGATCAATTGGAAAAAATGATGCTAGGGTCAAAGATTGGAAATCAGCTTAAAGTCTCCAACTGCCTCAACAATTATGAAGAGTTCAAGGCCAAAGAAGGAGAATCGCTTGAGGCAACTTATGACAGATTTGTGACTTTACTGAATGAGCTTAGCAAGAACAAAATAAAGAAGTCACAGATGAGCTTAATGTCAAGTTCCTCAGCATACTTCAGCCAGAGTGGAAAAGATTCACTAGACAAATGAAGCAGATGAAAGATCTGAATGAAATTCCACTTCATGAGGTCTATGAAACTCTCAGACAGAATGAAGAAGAGGTTGATGAGATTAAAGAGGAAAAGAAGAAGACTGAGAAGGTAGTTGTTGATCCTATTGCCTTGGTGGTGAAGAAAAATTCTGTAAGTTTAAAGAAGAAGAAGAAAGTGAGAGTTTCTGAGTCTGAAGAGGCTGAAAGTGATGAAAACTCTGATTCTGATGATTGTAAAAATTTTAAGCAGGAAATGCTCATGCTGACTAAAGCCTTTCAGAAAAAGTACTATAAAAAGCCTGGTTCAAACAGTCAGAGGTATTCGTCAGGCTCACGAAACTATGAACACAAGGAAAGAGTTGAAGGAAAGAGAATAGAGGAAAAGAGGCATGAGGAAAAGAAGTACATAGCTGAACAGAAGAAAGAGCCAGAACCAACCAAGTGTTATAACTATGGGAAACTCGGACACTTTGCTAAGGACTGTAGAATGTCCAAAGTCCGAAACTCCGAGTACTACAAGAACAAGATGCTCTTGGCCAAGCAACAAGAGGCTGACAAGGTATTAATGGCGGAGGATGAGTTTTGGCTAGATCATTTAGATGAGGAAGAAGAGAAAGAAGAGAAAGCTCATCTATGCTTTATGGGCCAGACAGAGATGGAAGCTGAAGTTGAGTCTGATGAAGAAGACAATGAAGAGGTATGTGATATGTCTAAATCTGATTTTATGAATGCTATGCAAGCTATGATGATTAAACTCCCGGAAGTAACGTCTAAACATGAACGCGAAAAAGGTATCATAAAAGAAAACAATCAATTAATACAAAAACTTATCAAGGATCTTGCTGAGAAGAACGTATTAATTGAAGCTTTACATAAAAATATTGATACCAGCGGGAAAGAGAAGACGATACTTCACAATGAATTAGTTGAAACTATTTCAAAGTATAAACTGTGCCAATTTGAATCAAAAAAGATTGCTAAAAAGTGTTCATCAATTTCAAAAGAAAATAAATATTTAACTGACAAGGTTAATGTTTTGCAGGAAAAGCTTTACAGTTTAGGTTAAACTGAACACACTATCCATCTGAACAAACCTAAAGAGAATAGTGAGTGTTGGGGACTTGGATACGAGAACCCACACTACCTCAAAAAGGGTATTTCAAAAGTGCCTGCACTTTATGACTTTGGATTTTTAAAACTGGCACCACAATACCCTGACTTCAAAGTTAAGTGGACCAAACTGTCTGATGAGGATGAAGCTAAAGAAAAAGATAAACGAAAGAACAAAACTAAAATGCAACTTCCATTTCGTTATGAGAGGTTGAATTATAGTTATAGTTCTGATAAATCAAAATTCCTTTCTAATGACTATTTTGAAAGTTATTCTTCAAAAGAGTTTGAGGCTAAGCCTATCGAAGGTAAGCTTTACGTACCTCCTCTCGTGTTGGAAAGTAAAATTTCTGAACTCGAGAATACTCTAGCCGAAGAAAGAATTTTGATGGACTTAGAACAAACTGTGTTCTTCACTGTGTTTAAAAATTCTGATTTTTCTAAATCTTCAAAAGCTTCAAAATCTGATGATATGTCTGATTTACTTGATGAAGAGTTTGATTTTTTAAACTCTGAAGGTGAGTTAGATGATTGTGTTGGTGAATTTGACTTTAATGCTAAACTTCCTGATCATTCTTCTTTCAAAATAAATTCTTTTGGATTACCCAGTGTATATGAAAAAGGTGAAACTTCAACGAAAGTTGATAAATCAGTTTCTGTGAATTCTAAGCATGTCAAAGGTAAAAAGAAGAAATCTAAGTATTCACAGAAACAGAACACCACTGGTAAGCCAGAGAAAAGGCAATCTTTCAAAACTCACAGTACTAATTCTAAAGTTTCAACTGTTTCAGATGTGAAAAAGAAACGAAATGGAGTGAAATCAGAATGGCGACCGAAACAGAAGATTGACGAGAAAGCTAAATCATGTTCGAATTTGAATTGTAATAGAGGATTAATTAGTAAAACAGATGTTGTTGAGAATATTGAGCTATGTGTAAGGATTAGGATACAACCTGTTTAGTATCGCCCAGTTCTGCGACAAAGGTTTGGAGGTAAATTTCAAGGCTAAGAGTTGCTCGGTGCGTACTGAAGACGACAAAGAACTCTTGGCTGGCACTAGAAAGTCCAACCTGTACACGATAAATCTGTCAAAAGTCCAGACTGACAATCAGGTTTGTCTACTGTCAAAAGCCTCGCTGCAACAAAGCTGCTTATGGCACCGAAGGCTTTCTCACCTGAATTTTCGCTACATCAATAAACTGGTAACGGGAAAATTGGTAAAAGGACTTCCTGAGCTAAAATTTATTAAAGAACATCTGTGTGCAACTTGTGAAAAGGGTAAAATGAAGAGGGTCGCACATATGCCGAAACCCGAACCGAGTACAAGCTCTCCACTGGAATTGATTCACATGGATCTCCGTGGTCCGATGAGAACGCAAAGCATGGGAGGGAAGAAATATGCCATTGCCATATCAGCAAATCCTATAAAACATACAAAGACAAAACACATAGACGTACGATATCATTTTATCAAAGACAATGTTGAAAAAGGTACAATAGAACTTTATTTTGTAAACACCGACTATCAGTTTGTTGATTTATTTACCAAGCCTCTCGATGAAAAGAGATTTAATTTTCTTGTCTCGAAACTTGGTATGCTAAATCTCAAGAGATAATTGGTGATTACCTACTAAAGTTTTTCTTATTGTTATTTTTTCTTCATTTCTTTATTTTTTTTAATCTGAAAGAGATCTGCACTTTAAGGTATGTTCATGATCTCAGGGGGAGTAAGAGAAGATGAAAAGTTGATCTAAAATCATTTGAGGGGGAGTTCATATTTCTGCATATTTTTATCATTGATAAATTTTCTGATGCATAAATGCAGGGGGAGTATGAATGAGGAGTAAGGAATATGATTTTTGATTATATCTGATCAGAACTCGTACTTTTACACGTTTTACTGTTTTATGTCATTTACATTTCAATAAAGTTTTTGTTAATAAAGCTTTGCACTTTGACGACTTGTGACTTTTTACAGAAGTGAGAGTGTGCTTAAATGATCATCTCTTTTATGATTTATAGTTGACTTGATGAGATTTAAGCTGAGGGAAAAAGGTTAATTTCTATTCTTAATCTCATATATGGTTGAAAGAAGGACGACTTTCAATCATAGAAAACATGATCTTAAATGTTCAAACCACTTCCCGATTCATAAATACATTTCATGATTTGGAAGTGTGATTTTAAATGTTTTCGTGTTAATTGCGCTGAGATGTTTATAAATCGTGTGTTTCCAAAGATTAATACTTGTGTATTATCTTTTCCATATACTGTCAAGCATTCAAACACACCAGTTTAATGTTTGTTGCATATGTTCTTACCATGTCTCTAAATTGAAACAAATTTTCGATGGTAAGACACCCCGATTGAACTTCAATGAATTTTGAGCGTGATTTCATTTCGAAACGTTCTTTCAAGAGTGTCTATATATTGATTCGTATAGACAACATCTAATTTTTGCTGACCTAAGCCTTGATTGTTATATCATTTTTATTTGATCATTTCATATAATGTCAGATTGTCAAACAAGTTTCTTGCATTCATTTCATTCTTTCAATATACTTGTTTGAAATATCTTCAATGTTTAAAATGCTCAAATCTTCATGATTATATCTACGAGTATACAAACATCTGATATTTGTATTTGTACTTTAACTATTCTAGTTAAACCATTTTGAGAAACAATGATCTTTATAGGAAAATATGGGTTCATTGTGCAGGACTTAAATGCAACTTCTATGGATTCACATTAACCAGTGTTTCCTACCCAAGAAGTTAATCTTTAGTGATCGAGTGTGAGGATTCAAAAATAAATGAGTGTGGGTTGTGTGAAGAGGTAAAATGTAAATGAGAGTTTGGTTAGATGTGAGCTCAATGATTAAAAAGAAAGAGGGTGTGAGATCAGAGTAAAAGAATATCAAACTCTACACCAACTTTTTTTGAGCCGGGCAGCCACATTACTAGTGTTTCACAATTCTTCGTGAACATTATTGAAATAGGCAACTAGCCCATGCCAACCCTTGTTAAAAACCCCACCAGCCATTCATTTTCTTCTCAACAAGAAAATGTTTCATATTTCGAGGGGACACAACACATAATCTATCTGGTTTTCATTTGGAAAATATGGATATTTAAAAAGAAGAAAGTCTGCCCCACCTTCGCACTTCGATCATGCACAATTGAGTCTGTGTTATACTGTTGTTGTCCCAATGGTTTACATAATTTTGAGCCTTATATAAAACAATCATCATGTGCTTAATTCTTTCTAACACTTGCACGAACACACAACGGATTTGTTTTCTTGTCATAACGTTCATAGAAATATCTTTGTGGTGTTTCGATGATTAAATGGAAGCCCTGGGGGAGTGAATATCACAAAAGATCCTTTCCATTATGTATTCGTTACACACAGTGACTTCGTGTTACTGACATACATTATAACTGATTCATTTGTTGATTAAGGTGTTACACTCATAGTTTGTCTGAATTTGCAAAGATTCGGATGAATATCTTTTGGATCGACGAATAATCAGAGGCTCTTGTTAACGATCAATGGTTAGAAAAGATTTTACAGACATTTCTTGGTGAAAGTTTTAATGATCAATATGCTCTAATCATCAAAAAAGGGGAAGATGTATTCAAGAAATGTGGTTGGATAAAGAATGTTTGGAGCTGAAAAGAGAAATTTATGTCAATTCAGTTAATTTGAAGAAAATTTGTAGAAAGCTGAAAGCAAAAGTTCAAAGTTTTTAGACTACGAGCTGAATTTTACAGAAAATTTTCTTTGATCAGATAAAACATTTTCAAGTTCGATTATTTTGCTTTCTAAAATAAGTGGAGGAACATAAATTTTAGCTTTTAAAGGTTTTGCCTCCAACTCTTTTGTCGAATAGCTTTCAAAATAATAATTTGAAAGACATTTTGGTTGATCTGAAATATAATTATCATTCAGCTTTTGATAGCAGAATGGTAGTTGCATTTTCTTTAAACTATTTCTTTTCTCATCCTCTTTTGCCTCTACCTCATCAGGTGACTTGGTAACAATTTTGGGTTTCAAGTGAGGATATTTAACAGCCGCATACAGAAAATCAAAATTATATAAAGCAGACTGTTTTCTGATGGCTTTCTTAAGATAGTGTGGGTTTTCGTAACCGAGACCCCACTTCTCTTTAAAATCAGTTTCCTCATTAGGGGTGTTTAAGAAAATGGTTTGATTTGTTTGGCCTCTAGCATACAATTTTGCTTCCAAACCATTTACCTTTTTCTCTAAGTTCTTGTTCTCAACCTGCAATTAAAAAGCTTTTAGTACACATTCTTGCTTTTAGTATCTCGTTCGCGCAAGCAGAGTCGTGCGAGTTTCACCACTTCGCGCACCTCGTTCATGTGCGAAGTGCACACACACTTGCCATTCATCGTGCGACAAGCTTGTTTTTATGTGTTATGCGAGAAGTGGTTGGCCCAATCAAATCATGCCATGTGTCACTTTACTCTCAAGGTATATATTCAAAGGTTTTCCATTTTTCAGACCACTTCTCTCATATTTCTTTCAGCGCGTTTCACACTTACGAATTTTTTCTCTCAACTTCAACTTGCGACTTTCAGATTTCAGACTAATTTCTTCGAAGAATCAAGTGTAGGTTTTCATATTTGTGTTCGATTCTTGTCTATTTTTCTTGTTTACTTTCTTTTTCAAGTTCGATTTTCTTGATTTAGGGTTTTGTTTTTTAGTTCTGTCGATTCATTTTTTTGTATGTTCATCTTTGTGTCTGTTCAGTTCTTTGAACGATGATACTGGTATTTTTTTGAACTTGTTCTTTCAAAATCAGTGTTAGTATTGCACAAAATACTTGATTTCAATCTGGGTTTGTTTCTATATTTTTTTCTTTGCAGGTTTACCTTAACTTTTGGATTATTGGACTTGGAACTATGAACTGTTGAACTCCATATTACAAACTGCTTGTGTCTTAAAATGATCTTATGTTTGATTTTACACAAGCACCTGGACTTATGGATTAATGTTCTGGAGATCTGAACTTTTGGACTTAGAACTCATGAATTGAAGATTGACATTTTGAACTTCGATTCAAGACTGTTGGACTATAGTACCTTTAAATCTAAATCTGAAAATGTTAACAAATATTAAAATTTATATTCAAATTAATACCTTGTTAAAAAGTTGTCCAATTTTAATTTTGAAATTCAAAATTTGAAATTCAAATCTGTTGTGAACAGTACCTGAGAGTTCTTAATGTTGAAAATTTTGTTCATAAATCTTTGATTCTAGGTTCATGAGAGTTCTTTGGTTTGAGAATTTAAACAATGTTATGAGAGTTCAAGTCATAGTTCATGTTAGATTTATGAGAGTTTTGGTAATCTTTGCAACATAAGTGTTTTAAGAGTTCTAAGTTTCTCAATGGTTTGAGAGTTTTATACTTGGAACTTTTTTCAGATTTCAAGTGTTTGGCAATACAACATTATTTTGTTAGAAAAAAATTCAAAATGTCAAGTGTCATGTTCAAGTTTGTGTCTTTTTACTTTTTTCTTTCAAAGTTACATTTTGTTATCTTGTAACTGTCAGGATCGAATTCTCAACAAGAATTAATTCTCAGAAACA
The DNA here is from genome assembly GCA_954870635.1 of Arctium minus. Classification (NCBI taxonomy): domain Eukaryota; kingdom Viridiplantae; phylum Streptophyta; class Magnoliopsida; order Asterales; family Asteraceae; genus Arctium; species Arctium minus. Next base: position 58,879,746 of record OX941088.1, on the reverse strand, counting down.
ATATCAAAGAAGTTGCGGAAAAACACTTTGATATTTAATAAAACAGTAATCAAACACAGTATATAATGATCAAACAGTAAACTTGTAATGAATGCTTAAAGCTACAAGATTACACACTCAACCTCAATATTGATGAACAGGCTCACCAATACGAATTCTACTTCTCTAGAATTAGGATCTATGCCTTGAGGTTGATTTCTCTCTTGAAAAATAATTATCAAAAGTTCTCTCTATCTATTCTAAACATTCTATACATATACTGATAAAAAGATAATTACAAAGAATAAACAAATCTTCAGTATATCTTCCATGTATATCTTCTAAATATATCTTCAGTATATCCAGCTGTAGTATTTTCCATCCGGATCTCTTTAGCAGCACTAATAATGCTCAGCAGCATTAACTTCATCTAGCAGCATTAACTTCATCTAGCAGCATTAACTTCATCTAGCAGCATTAACTGCAAGCAGTACTAACCACTAGCAGTACTAACTAGCTAAGCAGTACTAACTTTGTTCAAGCAGTACTAACTTTAACTAGCAGTAGTAATTCTACTAGCAGTAGTAACACTTAGCAGTATTAATCTTCAACTTGTTCTGGCAGTAGTAACTACATTTACACTAGCAGTAGTAACTACACTTAGTAGAATCTTCAGTTCCCAACAATCTCCCCCTAACTTGACTTTTAGAAGAGAAGTCAAGTTCTTCAGATATTCTTCCAGATGCTCTTTTTAATGCTCCCAAAACTTCCAAAATCATGCTCCTAAGTCTGGATTCAGTCCCAAACTCTGATTGATTATCCTCTGAATTAGATACTTGGCCATTTCTGAATTTGGTGCACAACCCAACTTCTTCTTTAGCATGGCATGAACCTTCAGTCTGGTGTGATTATATACTCTATCCACTAGGAAGTATTCTGTGTGATTTCTATCCAAAGTCACTGCATATACTCCACTAGTTTCATATAGAGTCCAACTTGTGACTTCTTTAAACACACTCTTGATTACCTGTTCCACTTCTTCAGGTTTGAACATCATGCATAGATACTCCATCACCAGTTTTGTAAGAGAAATTCCTGGAGTATTCAGATGATCTGCATACAGCTTAATTCCTATGTCAAACATCTCTTCTATATCAGATCTAGAGCATGTTCTGACAATCTTGACCCAAGTGTTGAATACTTCATACTTATCACCCTTCCTCTTGAGTCTGATGTAATCTTTCCCATCCATTGTCAGTACATCCCAGTGAATGATCTCAGGTGGCTTAACTCCAACAGGTTCTGCAGAAATTGGTTCAGGCACTTTGTCCATCACTACCATATATAAGCTTACATCATCTTTGATTGATGACCCTTGCTTGCTTGATGACTCAGGTGCCACTTCTTCTTCAGCAACATTTTGTTCTTCTTCTACTCTAGACTTCTTATCTTTCTTTCTTTTGGCCATCATCTTGGTTCTTTTCAAAGTCTTTTGAACCTGTACTAGAGTAGCTTCCTTCTTCTTTTCTTCCTTTTCCTTTGCCATTTCTTTGATAGGAGTTCCCTCTTCACTTTCAGGAAATGGTTGATTCATATCTATATCATTACTCTCCTTGGCCTTCTTTTCAAACTCTACTCTTTTCTTTTCATCGCTCTTCAGATTCCCCATTTCCTTTTCATAGAGCTCTCTGATTTGATCAAAACTCATCTTCACAAACATTTCTTTCTTTACCCCAATTGCACTCCTCAAGAAAGTTATCATTTTGTTTCTTTCCTGAGTGGCAAGGTAAGTTTGTGAAGGTCTTCTTTTCTTTGCACTTGTATTAGCCATCATAGCCTTTCTCAGACTTATAGCCCTTTGTTTAGCCTTTTCAGTTTCAAGCCCCTTTTGATAAGCTTTATTTAGCTCAGCAGCTAAAGCCTTTGCCATTTCCCTGTCCTTCTCCACCTGAGCTCTTTCTTCTTTTTCCATCTCCTTCTGCATTTTCCTTGCTAAAGCTTCATCTGATTCAACCAACCTTTGCTTCTTGATTGGTTGATCAGATTCCACTATCTTTTCTTTTCCCTTATTCTTTGATTCTGCAGCTTTGTCTTTCTGTTCTGATTTTCTGTCTCTCCCTTCATTTATGACCACTCCCTTTGCTTTGGGAGTGTCATTCTTAGCTTTGATTAGCACTTCAGCTACTTCAATTTCTGTTGGTGTTAACTCTGTTACTGCTGCTTGTGAGGTTTCAGCAGCATTAACAGTTTCTGCTTCCTTCTCCCCCTCAACTTCAACTCTTTCTTTATCAATCTCCCCTTCCCTTGATACTTCTTCCATGTTGATCTCCCCCTTTTTGGGAGCATCAGTCACTGGTTTCCTCCTTCTGAGCACAAATTGTTTCTTCTTCTTTTGCAGAATCAGTTTCCTTACCATTTGTTTCAACTTGATGATTTGTTCTTGTTGTGACAGGACAATGAGTTTTAGCTCTTCTATATCTTTGCCCTGTTTGAGTACATCCATGTTGATGTTGCCCATTGCCTCCATCAATTCATCATAGTTATATCTGTCCTCACCTTCTCCAGGAGTGTTACCCCCTATTGAAGGATCATTGGATCTTTTAGTAGTGGAAGTCTTCTGCCTAGCAGAAGCACTATCCACCCCTGTGGTTTCTTGGCACCAGGGACCTTCAAATGATTGCTCATTTAAAGTTGCCATGGGGGAGGTCTTATTGATGTTACCACTTTCCTCCTCTGTGTTAGCAGGAGTAGTGGCAGCCTCATCACCCATATGCTCTACCTCCTCCTCAGAGAGCACCTCCTTTGGGTTGGGAGACACCCTTGTGGTTTCCCTTTGGATATTCTCTAGGGGAGAATTCTCCCTTAGAGGGCTTAAAGGCTGTGTGGGTGATGGTACAAGAAGGGAAGGAGCCTTCTTTACCTGTTTTCTTTGATAAGTTTGGGTAATTGGAGAGGTTGGTTTTGTAAGAATGGACTGGGGAATTGTTTTTGAGTGAGAAGGTTGGGCTTGGCTAGCAGTGGGATGGTCTAATGAGGGCCTTGACCCTGCTGCCATACCTTCAGTGTTTTGGGACACCACCATCATTGTAGAGAACAATGGGGTGTCAACTCCTTCCGAGTCCCCAGCAGATCTTCTCATATTTGAGAAAACCTTGCCTTTTAGGGGTTTAGGTACATATACCCCAACAGGTTGAGGTATATCCGTCAATTCATGGTTAATTACTTCCTGAACAAATCTGGGATACATAAAGAAACTCTTTTTGTTTCCCATATTTGATACAAGATCACTGAAAATCATCTTTGAGAAATTGTACCTTCTGGATGTAGCCAAGCATACCAAAGCATATGCAATTGGACTGCTGAACTCACTCCATCCAGTGGTCTTTTTGGAGATGCAATGCATCAGGGTATGAACAAGAAAACGCCATTGGGGTGAAAACTTTGCTTTTGAGAATTTGAAAACACCCAATGGGCCTCCATACCCCATTCTAGTAAGATTAGAAAACAGTTCATCATTAGAGATAGACATTATACCAGAGGCATCGTCTAGACGTAGACTGATGCGAATGACTTCTTCAGTAACTGTAAGTGAGTGATCACAGATTGTTGTCTTGATCATTTGCACATCGTTTTCCACAACAATGGTTGCATTAGCCCAGAACTGCCTTTGGTGCTCAATGTAGATTGTAGGTGATACAGTAAGAGCATGAGCAATGTGACTTGACTTGAGGAAATCCACAATCTGATGAAATCCTGAAGCTTTCTTTGGCTTTTGTAGCATCGCAATCTCGTTGTGCTCGTCGATGAATGTCATGGATGCCATTGATCTTAGTGAACACTTGCCTGAAAACTTCGAACTTGAGAGAGAAAAGGTTTTGAGCGCAAGAGAACAGTATGCAAAGAGTCGTTATGAACTTTTAGGCGGGCAAAAAGTATTTATAGTATTCGGAATATAAGCAGTATTAACCTAGAGCAGTATTAACTAACTAGCAGTATTAACCGCGAGCAGTATTAACCACAAGCAGTATTAACTGAACTAGCAGTATTAACCGCGAACAGTATTAACTGAACTAGCAGTATTAACTACTAGCAGTATTAACTAACTAGCAGTATTAACCGCGAGCAGTATTAACCACGAGCTGAACTAGCAGTATTAACTACTAGCAGTATTAACTAACTAGCAGTATTAACTATACTTACTCCTTTGAAACTTGCTAAATACTGAGTACTGCTATGCATATCCTGAAAAGAAGATTAGTAACACCAAGAATAAAAATATACAGGTATAAAACCACTTTTTGAGAAGAAGATTATTCAGAGTTTATCATTCCCACACTTGTTACCAAGAAAGTGAATCTACCCACATCAAAAGCTTTAGTGAATAGATCAGCAAACTGATTATCAGTGTGAACTTTGACAACTTGAATAAGTTTCTTTTCATTACAATCTCTTATAAAGTGATACCTGATTTCAATGTGCTTTGTCTTTGAGTGCTTGACTGGATTATTTACAATGCTAATAGCACTGCTGTTGTCAATAAAGATTGGAGTGTGTAGAAAGGTTACCCCATAATCCAGCATTTGATTCTGAATCCATAAGACTTGAGAACAGCAACTTGCAGCTGCTATGTACTCTGCCTCTGTTGTAGATGTGGATACTGTGGTTTGTTTCTTGCACTGCCATGAGACTAGTCTAGCACCCAAAAACTGACATCCTCCAGAAGTAGATTTTCTGTCCAAGTTTGCCCCACCTAGATCACTGTCTGAGTATGCTATTAGGTCAAAAGGTGAGTTATGAGGATACCAAAGTCCCAATCTGGGTTGCCCTTTGAGATATCTGAATATCCTCTTAACAGCTTGAAAGTGAGATTGCTTTGGCCTAACTTGAAATCTTGCACATACACAGACTGGAAACATAATATCTGGCCTTGATGCTGTGAGATACATGAGAGAGCCAATCATGGATCTACAAAGATGCACATCCATATCCTCCCCCTCAAGATCTGCTGTGATCTGCTTGTGTGTTTCCATAGGTGTGCTGGCAGGTTTTGATTCTGAGAAACCAAACTTGGTTAGAATATCCTGCACATACTTGGATTGACATATAAAAATGCCATCTGACTTCTGTTGAACTTGGAGTCCAAGGAAGAAAGTAAGTTCCCCCATGGAACTCATTTTGAATCTTTGATGCATTAAATCCTCAAACTCCTTGCACATGTTGTTTCTTGTAGACCCAAAAATAATGTCATCAACATAGATTTGGACCAGCAAGATATCCTTCTTCTTTCTTTTGATAAATAGAGTCTTATCAATGACTCCTCTTTCAAAGTCATTTTCCAAGAGATAGGATGACAGGGTGTCATACCATGCTCTTGGGGCTTGATGTAGTCCATAAAGTGCTTTCTTTAATTTGTATACTCTGTCTGGACAGCTTGGGTTTTCAAACCCTGGTGGTTGACAGACATATACTTCTTCTTCAATTGACCCATAGAGAAAAGCACTTTTTACATCCATTTGGTAGACTTTGAAGTTCATGTAAGAAGCATAGGCTAGGAATAGTCTGATTGCTTCTATCCTAGCTACAGGTGCAAAAACTTCTTCATAATCTATGCCCTCTTCTTGAGTGTAGCCTTGAGCTACCAGCCTTGCTTTGTTTCTTATAACAATACCTCTTTCATCTCTCTTGTTTCTGAAGATCCATTTTGTGCCAATTGCTCTGTGACCTTTAGGAAGGTCTACTAGATCCCACACATCTTGTAGCTTGAACTGTAACAATTCTTCTTGCATTGCTTCTATCCAGCTAGATTCTTTCATAGCATCATGTGCCTTTTTAGGCTCAAGCTGGGATAGAAAACATGAGAGCACTGTATGCTGTTGATCTTGCATTTCCTGAAGCCTGATTTGATGTCTAGTCATCATGGGAGAAGAGACATCACCTATTATCAACTGTGGAGGATGATTCTTTTGAACTCTTGTGTTATGACTAGGTTCTACATTCAGTCCATCCTCTAGATTAGAGTCATGCAATTCAACTGAAGTGTCTTCAGATGTCACTTCTGATTCTTGAGTCTCCTCATCTCTATTGTCTTCTTCACTCTGACTTGGTTCAGTAAATGATTCCTTTTCACAGTCTTCAATTACTGTGGGTATGGGAAAAATCACAGATTTAGATATACTTTCTTGAACTTGTGTGATCTCTGATTCTCCACCACCTGTTCCTGTATACTCATTACTAAATCCAAAAGAGTTAGTTAGTGAATCAATGTCAAATAGCCACTGAGGTCCAGACCCAACAGGATTTGGTGTGTTCTCATTGCATTTGACATTGTCACTTTCTTCAATTATTCTAGAAGAAGAGTTAAAAACTCTGTAGGCCTTACTCTGAGATGAATATCCAACAAGAAATCCATCATCTGCTTTGCTATCAAACTTACCTAAGTGAGATTTGGTATTTAGAATTGTACAAGGACACCCAAAAGATTTGAAGAAACCAATAAAAGGTTTTCTTTGATTTAAAAGCTCATATGGGGTCTTGTTCTTTTGCTTGACCACTAGAACTCTGTTTTGGACATAACAGGCAGTATTAACTGCTTCAGCCCAGAATGTAATTGGCAATTTTGAATCAGCCAACAGAGATCTAGCAGCCTCTATTAGTGTCCTATTTCTCCTTTCAGCAACACCATTCTGTTGAGGAGTCCTAGGAGCACTATATTGTCTCTCAATACCTTTTCCTTCACAAAAAGTGTTTAAATCATGATTTTTAAATTCAGTTCCATTATCTGATCTAATGACTTTTACTCTTTGATTAGTTTGGTTTTCAATTCTTAGAATAAAGGATTTGATAAGACCACTTGTTTCATCCTTAGTCCTTAGAAAATATACCCAAGTAAATCTGGAGTAATCATCAACAATAACCAAGCAGTAAGATTTCTTGCCTATACTCATAACATTTGTAGGACCAAACAGATCCATATGCAATAACTGGAGACAAGAAGAAACAGAATTTAACTCTTTGGTCTTATGAGAAGTTTTGTGTTGTTTGCCTTTAAGACAAGCAACACAATGATCATCACATGAAAAGACTTTTGAAGGTAAACCTCTTACAAGGTTATTTTTAACAAGATTGTTCATAGTCTTGAAATTCATGTGACACATCCTTCTGTGCCAAAGGGAGGATTCATCTATAGAAGCTTTTGAAACAAGACAATTTAAAGATGAATCACTATCAACATTGTCCAAATCAAGACAGTAAACATTGTCCTTCCTTGGAGTTCTAAGTAGTATCATGCTTTCATCAACTACCTTGAACCCTGGAGCAAGAATCATACACTCAGTATTAGTAAATACTATACTATGTTGTTTGTCACAAACCTGTGATACACTTAACAGGTTGTACTTTAATTTATCAACATAGTAGACATCCTCAAATGTCATCTTACCTTTGGTGACATTACCTTTTCCACTTATCTTACCACCAGTAAGATTGTCTCCAAATGCAACATGTCCTCCATTAATTTGCTTGAAATCCTGAAGGCATGACATGTTGCCAGTCATGTGCCTAGAGCAACCACTATCAACATGCCATATGCTCTTTCCCTTGAGCTGTTGGTTGCCCTGCACATTAAATAAATCAATTAGTATGATTGGGGACCCAAGCCAAAGTGATATTGGGTCTTCCTTTCTCATCAAAGTATTTACATTCCTTTTTAATGAGGTTTTTAAACTCAGAGCACTCTTTATTAGAGTACTTTGTCAATATGATTGGCTTAGCAGAATCAACACTGGAAGCAGTACTAACCTTAGAAGTACTAACAGAGTTAGCAGTACTAACAGGTGTAGCAGTACTAACAGGTGTAGCAGTACTAACAGGTTTAGCAGTAGTATTACTTCTAGCAGCACTATCATTGTCAGCAACACTATTTGTGGTAGCAGTACTAACAGTTTTAGTGCTTTTAGGAATCCACATATTGACACTTTCTTTAACAGAATACTCTTTCTTCATGTGGCTTTTAGTTTTAGCAGTTTTCTTAGCCACATGGTTCTTTTCAATTTTCTTATAACCAAAGGGTTTTTGCATGGATCTTTGGAAATTCATTCTTTGGTTCAAAGGATTGAAATAACAGAATTTTGCAAGATGATTCAATTTGCCACAGATAAAGCAAGGTTTTGGTCTGTTGATTTTACTCAGATCAACCCCTTGTTTATGTGCCCATTGATTATTCCAGTTTCTTTGATTTCCTCTCTTTTTGTCCTGTTTTTGGGGCTCATTCTTCTTACAAGTACACTGTTTGCAAGGACCTGGATTCACAACTGTGGTCTGTTTATAATGGACCTTACCAGACTTTTCCTCTGTCTTCTCTATGTTCTTGGATTTGATCCAAGCCCTTCCACAATCCTCATTGGTGATAATGTTGTTTTCTATAGAAGTCTCACCACTCACCTTGTTCTTCTTACTCTTGCCAACCTCTTTCTCAGTCTTATCCTCAACAATTACCTCATCTAAGGGATCTATTTCAGTGGCTCCCTCAGGCAAGTCCTTCCTATCTTTGGTGTCTAACAGGTCTGAAGTAGGAGGAATGTAATTGTTGTTATATGGTGGAGGTGTGGCATTATACCCAATTCCTCTTCTTAATTTATCATGAATCTGATTTTGCAGTAAGGAGTCCATTGCTTTAGAAGCATTGGAAAACTTTTCTACATCAAGCTTAACCTTGGTTAACTCCTCTTTCAGTTTTTCACTTTCCTCTTTAGATTTGGTCAGTTTAAGTTCTAAATCCTTTTTCTCCCACTGCCAGTAATTAGTGTCATATGAGTGTTGTAGTTCATTGGCTTGAAAACCTTTGATTTGATCTTCAAATCTCTCTACTATCCTCACATAGTCTTTTATATCCTTTTCTAGTCTCTTCAGGTCATCACTCATCTTCTGATTGTGATCCCTGTACCTTTTAACAGTGTCTATGCAAGTTTTAGAGCAGAGATTAGAACTTACCTCAGATGGGAGATCAGATACTTTAGCCATAAGAGCTTGATTCTGAATAGCTTCTTCTGCTTGATCACTCCAATCAAACCCCATTCCTTGTTGAGAAACAAGGGCTTGAGCAGAGTTTCTGTTGTTATTGAAGCTTCCATATTGAGCTTGTTGATGGTTGTTGTTGTGAGACATTCCACTTCTGCATTCTCTAGCAAAATGTCCCTTCAGATGGCATTTGTAGCATTCTACCTTTGATTTATCAAACCCTGCTCCATCTTCTCTTCTTTGTGAGAAGTTGTTTCTTCCAGTCCTCTTTATAAACTTTTTAACCCTCATGGAGAGCATGGCCATCTGCCATTTAATATCCATCTCTTCCAGATCATCAGGATGAAGTTGTTCTAAGTCATCATTGATCAGAGAAGAATTTCCATGATTAGAAAGAAGAGCTTCAAATACATAATCAGTGCCTTTATCCAAATTTGATCCATTAGCAGCATTAACTGATTCAGGGTTAGCAGTAGAATCAATTGATGCTGATAGGAGTGCAGCATTATGAACATATCCAGAAGGCTTCTTCTTTGCCTCCACCTCAGCTTCAAATACTCTAAGATCATTGTACAGATCATCAAGTTCTTTGTCTTCCAACTGATCATTCTGTCTGAATGACACAGTGTACATGGTCCATTCATCTCCAAGGGACCTTAAGAACTTTCTGTTCACATCATCTTGATCAATCTGTACTCCCATAGTAGCTAGTTCACCAATTAGTTTATTAAACCTGTCAAAAGTTTGAGTCATGGACTCATTCTTGGTTGAGATGAAGTTTTCATACTGTTGTTTTAAGATTGCCTTTTGATTTCTCTTGGTACTTTTAGTACCTGAGAATCTCTTCTCTAGAGCATTCCAGAGCATCTGTGCATCAGTACAATTGCAGAATTGGTGTTGATACTCATTTGGAATGGCCAAGAGCAGTGTGCTCAAGGCTTTCATCTCTGTCTGTCTTGATTTCCTGTCTGTATCTGTCTTTGGAGGAGTTCTTTTGCCATCTTCACCAATCTTTCCTCCATCAGATGGGCCATTCTCAATGATGTCCCACATGGAGTAATCTGTGAGGAGAATATATTGCTTGATTCTGATTTTCCACATGTCAAATTCATTGGATCTGAGCATTGGAACTTTTGAGACCAAAGTACTGCTTGATTCTGTAAGATTTTCCATGATGAATAACTGTTTCTGAGAGAATTTAGCTCTGATACCACTTGTCAGGATCGAATTCTCAACAAGAATTAATTCTCAGAAACAATATCAAAGAAGTTGCGGAAAAACACTTTGATATTTAATAAAACAGTAATCAAACACAGTATATAATGATCAAACAGTAAACTTGTATTGAATGCTTAAAGCTACAAGATTACACACTCAACCTCAATATTGATGAACAGGCTCACCAATACGAATTCTACTTCTCTAGAATTAGGATCTATGCCTTGAGGTTGATTTCTCTCTTGAAAAATAATTATCAAAAGTTCTCTCTATCTATTCTAAACATTCTATACATATACTGATAAAAAGATAATTACAAAGAATAAACAAATCTTCAGTATATCTTCCATGTATATCTTCTAAATATATCTTCAGTATATCCAGCTGTAGTATTTTCCATCCGGATCTCTTTAGCAGCACTAATAATGCTCAGCAGCATTAACTTCATCTAGCAGCATTAACTTCATCTAGCAGCATTAACTGCAAGCAGTACTAACCACTAGCAGTACTAACTAGCTAAGCAGTACTAACTTTGTTCAAGCAGTACTAACTTTAACTAGCAGTAGTAATTCTACTAGCAGTAGTAACACTTAGCAGTATTAATCTTCAACTTGTTCTGGCAGTAGTAACTACATTTACACTAGCAGTAGTAACTACACTTAGTAGAATCTTCAGTTCCCAACAGTAACTTTCTGTGCTTACCTGTTCTAATCTTTAAAAGTACAATTGTTTCTGTACTTGATACTTCAAGTATCAAAATGGTTTTCTGAAAAACATCTTTTGAGCTTATTGACTAACATTTTGGATTTCATCCAAAACTTGTTCTATTTTTTCAGATAATTAATGGCGGAGGAAAATATCCATGATCAAAGTGTTCACATGGATGAAAATGATCCACAAGGCTCTAAGGAAACTCCTATGCCGTCCTCCCGATCTCACTTTCAATCGGAGATTGGTCAAGATCCAGATCTAGCCCTCATTAATCCATCTGAGTACCCGTTGCCGTATCCAAATAACCACCATGTGGACTTTGACTCATTATCTGTCAATCCACTTGTGGTAGAGATTCTGAAAGGCCATCCACTTCTGTTGGATCATAAATTGTATTCAAGATTAAAGTTAAAGTTCAGGGTTTAAATTGTATTTATTTGATAGTTAATTTGGGTTAAGTTGTAAATGGGCCTTAAGTCTATCAAGCCCATTAGGAAGCCCATTAAGCTTCAAGCCCATATGGCCTAGGTATTTAATGTTTTATTATTTAGTTTTTAAAAGAAAATACCTCATAATCATAATTAGTCGTACGTATTTTCTCTGTATTCAAGGTATCAAGAACACACAAGGTTTTCATTGATTATTCAAGGGATTGGTATGTTATTCTAATCTTATTATCTCTTGATCTATATTGTGTTATGTGTTAGTTTATCAACTAGATTATCTGGGTTTAACAAGTGGTATCAGAGCCTAAAGAATCAAGCTTTTTTTGGATTAAATATGTGTTCTTCATGTTCATCGATAACTCACTGTGTGCAAAATTAATTTCATAAATTAATGAGTTCTTATGCATGAAGTTGATTCAATTAGTTGTGTTCTATGTTATTGAATAGCATCTGATAGTTTAATTGTGCTTTAATTCATTAATCAATTGGCTTTTGGAGGATTTTTAGAATCTGGGTTCGACAACTTCTCATACCGATCGAACACTGTGTTCTTCAAATTGATTGACAAAAAGTTGTTTTTAATCATTAATGTTGATTGGGTTGTGATCGATATGTGTTTGTGGTAATGTAGTCTGATTTTTACATCTGAATTTGAGCTCTTGAGTGTTTCTGGGTTGATTATCGTCGTTCTGGGTCGAGTCTAAGAACATACCGGTCGGGGTCATCCCGGTTGAATACATTGTATCGGTCGAATACACCCCGGTCAACACCTTACTGGTCGCCCGGTAAACTCACAGTCAATACCGATCCAAGTAGCATACCGGTCGACACTCTTGTCCGGTCGACATTGATCCGGTCCCTGTCTAATACCGGTCCATAGATTGGTCCGGTCGACAATACCGATCGAAGCATCTTACCGGTTGCACCACTTTGGTCCATACCGGTCGAGACACCCCGGTCACGGTATCCAGGTCGACACCGGTCGTGAGTACCGATCGACACATCCGTCAGGTCCCGGTCGCATACCGGTCAATATTTTGGTCCGGTCAACACAATACCGGTTGAAGCACATTACCGGTCGGATAGAACACCGGTCAGCACATCGGTCGAGCAAAATTTGTCTTTTTACACCAATTTCACATTTTTCCATACTTAGACAATTTTTTGCAAATTGTAATATGGCCTCTAAGTGTCAAATTTTTTTTTCTCTAGGGGCGCTGCCCCCATACCCCGGCAAGGGCGTTGCCCCTTGACCCCACCCGCTAACTGGGTAGCGGTACCCCCCGTGCTAAGTCTGCGGAGGGGGACAAAGTTACTTTTCGTGATTTGCGCCAGATTATCTGTTTGCTAATTTATTTGAGTTTTATACTGTTTGTGATATCTGCATTTGATTATTTTTGGAAATTTATTTTTCTGAAAATTTGAGTGTAGTTTTTATCCTATACTTGATTCTAACGATCTCATCTAGTTGATTCTCTTGGTATAGATAAGTTTGATTTCTAACCATACAGCTAAAGATTTCTGAAGGTTATAGCCTTGATTTTGACAAGATGACTCTTTCTGAAGCAAAAGCAAATGTTAAACGTTTTGCTGGACAATTGTCAAGATATACAAGCATGGTCTTTGATTGTGAAAAAGAGATTAAAAAGCTCAAATCCGAGATGTTACCTCTTAAAGCTGAGAACAAGGATTTAAAGATTCAGAACTCATCTCTTCTTACTCAGATCAATGTTTTAAAAGAAAAGTCAGAGGACTTAGAGAAAGTTAAGATGTCGAACCAACTTCTCTCAATGGGCTCTCAGTCCAAACCTCCTGTCCTCATGGCTGATGAGTATCAACAATGGAAAAAGAGAATGATCCAGTTTCTGAATCACAAGAACAGAGAATACATGGAATCCATCATCATTGGTCCAGTAAATCCATTGATCAGAGTACCTGGTCAAGCAGAAACTGAAACCTCTCCAGAGATTCCTGATAGATTTGTCCCGAAACCGTATCAGTACTTCAGTGAAAAGGAGAAAGAGTTGTACAAGATAGATGAAGAGGCTCTCATTTATCTGACAATGGCAATTCCGAATGACATCTACAATCGAGTAGACAGTTGGAGCTCTGCTAAAGAAGTTTGGGATGAACTATCAATACAGTTTGAAGGAAGTGAAGCCTCCATCCAAGTCAAGCAGAATCTATGCATAAATGCTTATGAGGGGTTTCACGCAAAGGAAGGAGAGACGCTACTAGAGACCTACAACAGATATAATATCATTCTCAATGACTTGTGGAGGAATAATATCTCTAAATCTGCTTCAGAGATAAATTATAAGTTCATCAAGAACTTAACTCCTGAATGGAAGAACTTTTCCATCAACCTTCAGATGTCAAAGAACATGGCCCAAGAAAATGTCACTGATATCTTCTCTACTCTTTCTCAGCATGAGGACGAGGTGAGAACCATCAATAATGAGTCTAATAAACTGAAGGATTCAGTGGCTCTCATAGCTGGCAAAGGTCCTGTATCCTCTGCAAGGTCAAAGAAAAAGGTGTCTAAAGCTCTTGTTACGGAGTTTACTGAGTCTGATTCTGCTTCGAGTGATGAAGAACTGGCGATTGATTCTGATCCGGATATACAGAAGTTCTCTGAGGACTTGGCTCTAATTACTCAACGATTCAAGAAAAGCTTTGGCAAGAAAAAGTACTACTCAAAGCCAAAGTATGATGGTTACAAGATAGAGAAGTCTGAGATGCGATACAAGCAAAGGCATGGAAAAAGATAGGAAGGACGAGAAGACAGGAAGGAAGATAGAAGAGAAGGAAAGAGAGAGGAGAAGAAAGAAGAAAGAAAGGATGAACCAAGCAGATGCTACAACTGTGGCAAATTTGGGAACTTCTCCAGAGAGTGCAGATTCAAGAAAGTCAAGAACTCAAAATATTATGCAAGGAAGTCACTCATTGCCAAGAAAGCCGAAGACGGAAAAGTGCTGATGGCTGAAGAAGAAAACTGGCTGTTCCAAAGTTCTGATGACGAGGAGCAGGCACACTTCACCCAAGTTTCCTACATGGCAAAACTGGATGGTGACGATGAAGCTTCTGAGGCACATTCCGAAGATGCAAACTCTGAGGTAAGTGATAGTTTTGACCTTATTGAATTTCTAATGGCCCAAATACATAGTATGCAAGATGAATTTGCTTTATTGAAAGGTAAACTTAGCTCTGCACATCAATCAGTTTTAAGTTTTTGTGACGAAAACGCATTGTTAAAAGTTGTTGTGGAAGACAAAGAAAAAGAAAAGGATGGTTTAAAAGCTGAAAAAGAATCTTTAAAAAATAAAATATCTGGCTTAGAAAAGGATCTTGTAAATCTTAATGCTGAAAAGGGTGAGTTTAAAATCAAATTCGAAGTCTGTTTTCAAGAAAGAAATGAAGCTTACACCAAAATCAAGAAATTGGAGGATATTAACATGAAACGAGGTCAGACTGAGCAGACATTAAATCTGTTGACCAATAAACTCCAGGATGAAAGGTTTTATAAACTTAAACCAGGTTTGGGTGTGCCAACTAATGAAATTTTGAAAAAGGCACCAGAGCACTTATATAATTTTGATAAATTTGGCTCCGCAATCAGACCCATTCCTAACATTCGTGCAACCTTTGTTGAAGCAAGTACTTCTAAACCTTTTACAGAAACCAAAGGTCGAGAAGAAATAGGGAAGGACAAGTCTTGTGAAACTGATTCTCAAAATTCTTTTAAATCAGTTGCTTTTCAATACAGTGATTTAAACAAAAGCTATGAAACTCGAAAGATCGAATTAACTGAGTTTGATTCAATGTTTACCACATCTTCAAAAGAATCAGTCAACAATGACACGGTTCCACCTGAGACTGCATGCAAATATGATGAGTATGAATCAGATGTTGATCCATCTACTATACCATCAGTCTCAAAGCCATTGCTTCTAAACCTTTACTTATTGAAGAGGTTGAAGAAGAAACTGTCATCACGAATGGATCTTGTTCTAAAAATGATAAAATGGAGTTTATTGAAAACATGACCGAGGAAAGGTTTTCTGAAATGATGAATGCCTCAGATTCTGATCCTGTTTCTACTGCAAAGGAGTCAAATTGTGTGAGTGATCATACATCTGAATTGATGAAGCAAATTGATATGTTGCAACAGTCTCTTGATGAGGTTGAAGATGAAAACTTTGATCTCAAATTTAAACTTGAAAAATATTTGAAAGAAAATCAAGAGCTTTGCATAGAGATCAATGATTTGAAACTTACTTTGTTTAAAAATGCTTCAAATGATAAACAGATGTTCAATGATCCAAGCTGGAAGGTAAGAACTAATCCATAATTTGATGCTCCTGCAAAACCTTCAGTTGTTTACTCTGATTGTCCTGAATATCCACCTAGTATTTTTGAGAAGCGTGAGACTTCAAGTAACGCTAGAAAAGAACCACCCTCTAAGATAAAGACTAACAAGGTTCCTGTTTCTGTTTCAGATATAAAAGGAAATGGAGTTGGGAGGAGTAAGAAGAATAAAGATACTAGTTTGAATAAAAATGATAGTTTTACTTCTAGTGAATCTTTTGTTACGAATAGTTGTATTTCAGACAATGTTATTTTGAAAAGTAATTCTTTTGATGGACATGAATGTAAGATTTGTTTCGATAAATCTAAGTTTATAAATTTTGCTCGAAAGAATCTATATTGCAAACATTGCTGGGATAATTCATTCAAATACTACTCCCCTCCTAAGTCTAGAAAGAGTAAAAGAAAAGCTAAGTTGAACCTTAAGTCTAATTCTAATTCTAATTCTTCCACACAACCCAAAGTGTTTCGTGCTAAGGTTGCCAATCCTACATCTAAAAAGCATTTTCAGAAATTAGATGTTAAAATGGTTTGGAAATGGGTTCCAAAACCCTGTTATGAATGGAGAGTTAAAGTTAAACCTGCTGATATTCCTGAATTGCGTGAAGCTAACCGCGAAGGACCCATCTTGATATGGGTACCTAAGCAAAACTAATTGTCTCTTTTGCAGGCCTATCGACTGTGGGTGATAGATTCCGGATGTTCATGCCACATGACAGGATTCAAGCACCTCTTGCATAACTATATGGAGGAGCCTGCCGGAGCAGTTCGTTTTGCAAATTCTGAAGTAGAAGGACACGTCAGAGGATATGGAATGCTGGATAATGGAGTTGTGAAGATTCAAAGAGTGTTATATGTAGAAGGACTTGATCATAATTTGTTCAACACTAGTCACTTCTGTGACATGAAATATCATGTCCGCTTCACAACAACTCATTGCTATCTTGAGGATCCCGATGGTTACGAAGTCTTCAAAGCTGAGCGCCATGGAAATCTATACTATGTAGATTTTCCTACACTATCTGCCACACTTCCAGTATGCCTATTAGCCAAAGCAACTAAAGCACAGTCGTGGACGTGGCATCGACGCTTGTCTCATCAAAATTTCAGATCTATAGCTAAGCTACAGAGACAAGGTTTCGTCAAAGGTCTACTAGATATGAGGTTTGAGAAAGAATCACTATGTTCTGCATGTGAGATGGGCAAAATGAAGCGAAGCTCCTCAAGCCCAAAGCTGAATCATCAACCTCATCTGCACTGGAACTTCTTCATATGGACCTTTGTGGCCCAATGCGAATGATAAATGACGTCTATCAATGGCAAGAAGTACGTTTTAGTAATGATAGATGACTATTCGAGATATTCATGGCTTGAGTTTCTTCGCAACAAGTCAAATGCGCCAGAGTTAATTATCGCTTTTATTAAGCGCATTCAAGTACGTCTTCAATTGCAAGTCAGAACTATTCACAGCGATAACGGCACGAAGTTCAAGAATGACACCTTGCAGAGTTATCTTATCTTTGTGGGCATTTCACATAACTTCTCCGCAGCCTACACTCCACAGCGAAATGACATTGTTGAACGGAAGAACCGAACTCTTGTTGAAGCAGCTCGTACTATGCTTGCATATTCTGATCTACCCATGTATCTTTGGGCCGAGGCAGTCGCAACAACATGTTTTACTCAGAATCGTACCATTGTGGTCAAGCGCTTTAATAAAACAGCATATGAGTTAATCAACAATCGTAAACCTAAAATCAAATTTGTTAAACATAAAACCCAATCACAACAAGCTAATTACTCAATATATGTCAAATAAGCTCAAGAACTAGAGAGAGAAAGTAGATCTTGTATTACACACACTCTAGAATATTACAATATGCATTAGTCACTAGTTCGTTTCCACAAGATTACAAAGGCAAACCTATATATACAACCTAACTATTACAAAGCCTTAACGGCTAAGGAAACTAAACTTGCTTTGACTAACTATTACAAGGTCAATGTTGACTTTTACACATTTGACTTTCCTATTAAATCTTGGATACAATATTTAGACTTAACAATCTCCCCCTTTGTATTCAAGATTTAATAAAAAATTTGATGCAGATCTTCAACTCTTGATTCTTCATCTTTTGTCTCTTGAAGCTTTCAAAAACTTTGCTCTTTTGCAGCTTTTGAAGAATCTTGGAAAGTCTTTTTAATCTTTGAAGCTTTGGAAAGTCAACATGCCTTGAACAAAACAGGAAATTCTTGAAACTTCTTTGAAACTTGAAACTTCATTTCTGAAAAATCTTTTGTCTTCAAACAAAATTGTATCTTCATCACTTTGATCTCTGAATCGTCTTCGGAAGAACAAACCTACTTGAATTCTTGAAATTTTCTTTTGAAGAAACTTTTGAAGAAGCTTTTGACTTTGAATCAGCCTTTGAAACAGCGTTTGAAACATCCTTTGAAACAGCGTTTGAAACAGCGGAAGCAAATTGAACTTTAGGCTTGAACTTTGAACTTGAACTCTGATATTGAATCTTTATAATTCTCCCCCTTTTTGATGATGTGAGCATCATTATCATCAAAATATCATCAATTTCAGCATAGGCTTTGATTTCCCCCTTTGTGAACAACAAACAATCTCCCCTTGATATTTCTGTACTTTTGATCTGAAGAGCCGAATCATGAACAATATATATCCGAATCTTTTCAAATTCAGACATAATGAGCGTGTAACCCTGATTCAACAAATGAAACAGTTAGAAATGCCTGTCAGTAACACGAAGTTATTGTGTACAACGGATGTACAATGTAAGGAGATGGTTTGATGTTGACTCCCCAGGACTTCCATTCAATCATTGAAATACACAAGGTAATTCTATGAATGTTCTGACAGAAAAACATATTCTCTGTGTGCTCGTGCTTGTGTTTTGAAAGAATTAGCACAATGATTGTGTTTCATAAGGCTCAAAGTATGTAAATCACTGTGACATCTATGATTATACATGGACTCAATGTGCATGAGAAAGGGTCGAAGGTGGGGCAACTTTCCTTCTTTTTCAATATCAGTATCTTCCAAGAGAAGATCCGATAGATTATGTGTTGCTTCCCCAGAAAATGTGAAACATTCTCTTTTTAAGAAAATAATGAGTAGCTGGTGAGGTTGTATGCAAGAGATGGCATGGGCTATTTGCCTATTTCAATGATGGTCACCAAAGAAATGTGAACCAATTAGTAATGTGGCTGCCCGACTCAGAAAGTGGTAGGTGCAGAGTTCTGATATTCTTTTAACTCTGATCTCAAACCTTCTTTCTTTTTATCATTATACTCACATTTAACCAATCTCTCATTTCCATTTTACCTCTGCTCACTCCCACACTCAAATTTTTTAGACCCCTCTCCCCTTAATCACTCAAAGGATTTCTTCCGGGCTAGGAAACACTGGTTATCGTGAATCCATGGAAGATCTATTAAGCACTCATACTGAATCCCATGTTCCTAAAAGTACATGCTGGTCAATGATTTTTCTTGACATGTAAAGCACAAGAAATCATATGTCAGAGCATGTATGCTCATTGAAAAATATGAATGAAATTTGAGCATTTGTTCTTTGAAGATTTCTCAAAACAAGGATATTGAATGAATGAATATGAAGTCAAGAGAATTGTTTTGAGAATCTGACAATGAATCAATCAGATCAAATCAAATGGTTAGGGTATCAAAGAATTGGTAATTTTGTTTATATGAACGAATATAAACAATTTATCAAAGAAAGCACAAATATGAAAAAGATGAAAGATGCTCAACAACTGTGAAATTGCAAACGGGAGTATTACCATCGAAAAATTGGTTCGAATTTGAGACATGGTAATAACAATTTCAAAGAAAATACTGAACCGGTATGTGTGAATACTTAACAATATATGGACAAGATAATACACAAGTATTGATCTTTGGAAACACACGACCAGTTAAACATTAAAGCGCAAAAAATTGAAAAACATTTAAAAATCACACTTCTAAATTCATAAAATCGTTTGAGAATAAGAAGTGGTTTGAACATTTAAGAAAAGGTTTTTTTTTTATGTTCGAAAGTTGTCCTTCTTTCAAACAATCTGAGATCTAGGATAAGAAGATATTTACCTTTTCAGCTCCCCCTTAAATCATGATATAATGATTTATGTCTTTTAAGCTCCCCCTGGATATTAGCACAATATCCTTCTTTGATTGTTGAAGAACGGGTCCTGATCTGTCATTTGATCAGAAGCCACTTTATTCACTTTATTTAAAAATAAAAGACAGAAATCAGTAAAACAGTTTATAGATTGAGTTCTGATCTGAAGTAATCAGAAGTCATCACCTTTACTCCCCCTTAAATTAAGCATCTGAAATATGTCAGTTAAAACAGGATAGAGATCAAACACTCCCTTTGAATTGTTAGACCATCAATATCAGAAATATCTAGCAAAGAAAAAGTATAGGATATAGATCAGATCAATTCACTCGGGATGAAGACCATCAATATCCATCGGATGCAAGCATACAGGAGTAAGGTCTTTTTGATCTCTGAGATACGGGTCCTAAGCTGTTTTGCTTAGAAGCCATAATCTTGACATTTAGGTGCGGGTCTTGAACTGTGTTATTCAAGAGCCATTGTTCTCTTACTCCCCCTTGGCTTGAGATGCCTGCAACACATAATCGATTTTCTTCTTTGGTACCCACTGTATTTGGGTCCAGAAATGTGAGTTGCAGTTCGTGTGGGGGTTATGGAGTAAGAAACATACCAGAAATGATCATTTGTTTTGTGAAAATGATCATGTGTACAATAAATAGAACAATAAAATTTCTTACCGTTAGGTGCTTTGTTCTTCTTTGCTTTGTGTACAGGTACATATGATTTCTTCTCTTTCAGCTCATTTTCCTTATCATCTTGGACTGGTTTCTTTTGCCAAACCAGTTTCTCTTTCTTGAAACTTTTTCTTGGATAAGTATCTGAACCATCTAAAAATTCATCATAGAAAAGGTTAGTGCGACGAATCTGATTAAAGGATTTGACTGACCTTTGTGAAGGGATGAATTTCTGATTTGAACTTGAAATAGATTTTTCAAGTTCTTTAATCTTTGACGCAAAATTATCTCTTTCTTTCACAAGCTGGTCAATCTTTGTCGTGAATTCAAACTTCGTCCTTTGCTCTTTCAGCACAGCAACAGACAATTCAGACAACTTTGAAGTTAGCTTCTTGATTTCAGATTCAAAAATGGATCTTTCTTCCTCAAATCCTTTTTCTGACTCTGTTCTCTGGCCGGATAATTCTTTAAAGAACCCTACATTCTTTTGTTCTATGGCCTTCTTCTCTTTTTCAAACTTCTCTCTTTCTAAAATCAGAATTTTCTCAAAATCTGAGATTTGTTGAGAAAATTTTAAGCATTTAAGCTCCAACGACTTTTTTTCCTCAAAACATTTCTTTGAAAAATCTGAGAACTTCTTTGAAATTTTTTTCTTTTCTCTTTCAAAATCCGCTTGATTTGCAACAAGCTGTTTTTCCAAATTAGATAAATTCTTTTGAAGCTCAGCGTTTTCAGATTCCAAAACAGATATATTCTCTTTGAAAGCCTTCAACTTGTTTTGAAGCTCAACTGATTCTGCTTGTAGCTCAGGTGATTTCTGTTCAGTTGTCTTCAGTTGACTTTGAAGACTCATAATCTCTTTCTCCTTTTCTTTTATCTCTTTATCCCTCTCATAAAGGATACCTGAAAAATTAGAACTATTTTTAGTACAATTTATACATTCAGGAGTTTTAATACAATTGAACAATTTAATTTGCAACTCCTGAATCTTTTTGAGGTATTCTGAATTTTTCAATTTCAGATCATTTCGCTCAGCTTCAATACCAGATATATCAGATCTGTAGTAAATTGACATCTTGAAAAAGCTTGATAGGAAAGATCGTTCCCAAACTGTATATCAGAAAAACAAAAATCAGAATGAATTGAAAATTTTCGAAAAATATTAAAAATTGACAATTTGAAAAACACTTGAAATGACACAAAGATTAACAAAAAAAATAGATGACACACCAAAAAAAAAAATTTCCAGACTTTTTTTTTTTTTTTAACTGACTATTCGGGTCTCACTACACGAGCAAACAACCTTTGCGGGTCTCACTACACCCGTAAAGTAGAGGTTTGCGGGTGCTGAAGGAAACGCATAATATAGAATGCGGGTCCTTCTTGAAACGCAAGATGAGCTTTGCGGGTCCTTCTTGAAGCGCAAAGTATGGTATGCGGGTCTCACATGAAACGCAACGTATGGTATGCGGGTCTCACTTGAAACGCAAAGTATGGTTCTTAGGTCTGTATGAATGATCCGCAAACCGTATGAATGACACGCAAAGTCGATTTCTTGACATAATCTTTCTCAAATCGATTGATTCCTGCACAATTGAACTTCAAGAATTTGTTAGCATCATCGAAAAACAGTTCTAAACACACACATGCAATCAATTTTCGATTAATAACATCAAATCGAATATTTTCAATCAAGAACAGTAACTGAACACGTTTTCACGAAAATCTCAAAAATCAAAAATTGAAACCGATTTTGTTCGAATTTCGAGATGGAATCAAAACAACAATCAATCACCAACATAAATCGAACACAATGAATCCAGTTTCTTGCATTAAAACCGATTTTTCACAAAAAAATTCAGATGAAACAGTAACAAACTCGTTTCTTGAAAGAAAAATCGAAAAAAAACGATTTTCAATCCAAAAACACACAAATTTCAATTCAAATAATGATCTAATCATTCCTGAACAGTTTGGTACGACTCTGATACCAATTGATAATCACAAATCCCAATCACAATAAGCAATTACTCAAGATATCATCATTAAGATCAAGAACTAGAGAGAGAAAATCTAGAGAGAGAAAGTAGATCTTGTATTACACACACTCTAGAATATTACAATATGCATTAGTCACTAGTTCGTTTCCACAAGATTACAAAGGCAAACCTATATATACAACCTAACTATTACAAAGCCTTAACGGCTAAGGAAACTAAACTTGCTTTGACTAACTATTACAAGGTCAATGTTGACTTTTACACATTTGACTTTCCTATTAAATCTTGGATACAATATTTAGACTTAACAATCTCCCCCTTTGTATTCAAGATTTAATAAAAAATTTGATGCAGATCTTCAACTCTTGATTCTTCATCTTTTGTCTCTTGAAGCTTTCAAAAACTTTGCTCTTTTGCAGCTTTTGAAGAAAGCGGATGAAGGATATCTCGTTGGATGCTCTCTGATATCCAAAGCTTATCGAATTTACATTATTCGAACCAAGACGGTTGTTGAGAGCATGAATGTCTCCTTTGATGAGAATTCGACTAGGACTTCTGGACACAACAGTTCAGAACTCGGACTTAAGAACAAAGCTTCTATTCACCCCGGAATAGAGCTAGTGTCTAAAGGATCTACTACTTCTAACTCTAACTCTACTTCATATGAGTAAGATTTACTGTTTATTGATGCCTTCGATGATATTTGTGCAAATTTTGACAAAGGCATATCTACATCAACAACAAGCCCGGAGGGCGCTGCTATTTTTGAAGATATGTCTGGACCTTCCAAAGATGTCACTGCTACTGCATCTCCATCAGGTACAACTAAACCGTTAGTTTCTGAATCTACTAATGCTGAATCTGTATCTGCAGATAGTCCTTCTGGAAATGACGTCACGAGTACTTCAACTGCTACTCCAGAAGTCTCAGTATCAGAAACTCCAGTACAAGATGTCCCGAGTACATCTATGGAGCTACCTGCCGTGCATGATGAGAACGATGCATCAAATATGCAACAAACAGTTGAATCCTTACCAAGCACACATCGTTGGACTAAGGATCATCCTCTGCATAACGTGATAGGTGACATACAATCTGGTGTCATGACAAGGTCTACATCAGCAAATTTCTGCATGTTTTCAAGCTTCCTTAGTTCCTTAGAACTAAAGAAAGCATCAGAAGCTCTACGTGATCCCTTCTGGATTTCTGCTATGCAAGACGAGCTTCTGCAATTCGAACGGAACAAGGTATGGCGCTTGATCCCACTACCTAAAGGTAAAACTGTTATTGGAACAAAGTGGGTTTTCAGAAATAAGAAAGATGAAGCTAGAGTAGTAGTGAGAAACAAAGCTAGCATGGTTGCAAAAGGGTACTGTCAACAAGAGGGCATTTACTATGACAAAACATTCGCCCCTGTTGCAAGGATCGAAGCCATCAGAATCTTCTTGGCATATGCAGCTCACAAGAACTTTACAGTTTATCAAATGTACGTAAAGTTAGCTTTCCTGAATGGCGTTATGCATGAGGAGGTCTACGTGGCACAACCTAAAGGTTTCGTTGATCCTCATCACCCTGATCATGTCTATGTGCTCGACAAAGCACTTTATGGTCTTAAACAAGCACCACGAGTCTGGTATGAAACTCTCACTAAATTTATTTTAGCTTCTGGTTTCAAGAAAGGTACGGTTGATACTACCTTATTTCTTAAAAGGCAAGGTGAGGACTTGATTCTCATTCAGATTTATGTTGACGACATAATATTTGGGTCGACAAATCATAAATTTTGCAAGAATTTTTCGAAAATCATGGAAACAAAGTTTGAAATGTCGATGATGGGTGAGTTAAATTTCTTTCTTGGTTTACATGTAAAGCAATTACCCGAAGGCATATTCATTAATCAAGCTAAATACATAACATATATTTTGAAAAAGTTCAATATGTCAGATAGTTCAGTCATGAAAACACCAATGGCTACTGGTACACTCTTAGACGTAGATCCCTCCTGGAAACCTGTTGATCAAAAGGTGTATCGTAGCATGATTGGTTCTTTACTTTATCTGACTGCCAGTCGCCCAAATATAATGTTTGCCACATGTTTTTGTGTGAGATATCAGCCTAATCCTAAAGAGTTACATTATAATGCTGTTAAGCGAATCCTTAGATATCTCAAAGGCACTCCTAATTTAGGACTTTGGTATCCAAAGGATTCTCGTTTTGAACTAACTGCCTTTACAGATGCTGATCATGCAGGATGTAAGCTAGACCGGAAGAGCACCTCTGGATCATGTTAATTTATAGGTGATAAACTTGTAAGTTGGACCTTAAAGAAACAAAACTGTGTTTCAACATCCACTGCTGAGGCTGAATATGTAGTTGCTGCTAGCTGCTGTTCACAAGTTCTCTGGATGAAGACACAGTTAAGGGACTTTGGCTACAAATACAAGCGTATTCCTATTTATTGTGATTCCAAGAGCGCAATCGCCATAACTGCTAACCCGGTTCAACATTCGAAGACCAAGCATATCGATGTACGCTATCACATCATTAAGAATCATGTAGAAAAAGGTGATATCCAAATGCACTTTGTTCAAACTGACTTCCGGTTAGCTGATCTTTTCACCAAGTCGTTGGATGAACAACGATTCCTTTTTCTAATCAGCAAACTTGGTACGTTGAACATGTCTTCTTGACCTTACTCATGATTCTAGGGGGAGTATTCTAAAATCTTAATCCTGTGTTTTATTCTACAACCGTTGCTAACAATAGAGGAATCATTTTCACAAATGATTAACATAATTTCTTTAATTTGCAGGTATGTTCAAGTGACAATGGCTTCTAATCACATCGGATTAGAACCCGCACTTCAGTGCTTTATTTTTATGCTTTCTGTTTTATTAAAAAAAAATCCTTAAGTTGAGGGGGAGCTAACTTGTTAAAGAGCTTAATTGTCAACCACTTTTAGTTTGAGGGGGAGAATTGCATTGTCAAACATCTTATGTATTTGACTTCTCCAAATTTTTATTCTTCATGTTTGTATTCCTTTATGCTTTCATGTACAAAAGACTGTTGAACAACATGTTCTTTTAGGAAAATACAAGGGATTCAGTATGTGAGTTTAACAGAACTTCCATGGATTCACGATAACCAGTGTTTCCTACCAGGAAGTATTCCCTGAGTGATTAAGGGGAGAGGGGTCAAAAGAATTGAGTGATGGTGTGTGAAGAGGTAAAATGGAAAAGAGTGATTGGTTAGAAGTGAGCATTAAAAGAAAGAGGGTGAGCGAACAGAGTAAAAGAATATCAAACTCTGCACCAGATTCTTTCTGAGCCAGACAACCACATAATCTGATTGGTTTACATTCTTTGGTGACCATCATTGAATAAGGCACCTAGCCCATGCCATCTCTTGCATACAACCCCACCAGCTACTCATTCTTTTATCAAAAAGAGAATGTTTCATATTTTCCGGGGAAGCAACACATACGCTATTGGTTATTCATTTGGAAGATACTAATATAAAAAAAGAAGGAAAGTTTCCCCACCTTCGAACCCTTTCTCATGCACATTGAGCCTTTGTATAATTTGTTGTTTTCTCAACAAGTTTACATACTTTGAGCCTATATTGAAAAGCAATCATCTGTGCTTAATTCTTTCATACACATGCACAAGCACACAGAAATTTGTTTTCTGTCAGAGCGTTCATAGATAACCATGTGTTATTTGATAATTGAATGGAAGTCCTGGGGAGCCAACATCAAAACCAACTCCTTATATAGTAACTTTGTGTTACTCAGTAACTTTGTGTTACTGACAGGCATTTTAACTGAGTCATTTTGTTGATTCAGGGTTACCCCTATTAAACTATTTAAATTTGCAAAGATTCGAATGGTTACTATTTCTTATTTGAATCTGTAAAGATTGAAATAATCACTTTCTCCATTTGGAGAGACTGCTCTTATTTCCACACAGGGATCCGTACATGAAGACAGTGCTAAATTGGAGTCTATAATGACAAAGGGGGAGATTGTTCTGATATGTTTTGATGATGATGATTCTCACCACTCATCAAAAAGGGGGAGAATATACAAAGGGGGAGAATAATCAACAAGGAAGAATACAAGAACTTTTGAAGTCTTGAAGTAAAGATTGCTGAAGTTTTCAAAGATGTCAAAGTGTCAGAATTTATTTGATCTATTAAAAGCCTGAATGAAGATGATCGTCAGAAGAACACTTCAAGTAAGAGAAAGTTGAAGACTGTGTAAAGCTACAAGATTTGAAGCTGTCAAAGTCATATCTACTACAGTTTTCAAGAAAAGTGAAGACCCGAAGACTATTGCCAAATGTTTTTTAATCTTGAATCCAAAGGGGGAGATTGTTGGATCATAAATTGTATTCAAGATGTTATCCCAGTTTAATCTAGTTGATAAACAAACACACCACACAATATAGATCAAGAGATAATAAGATTAGAATAACATACCAATCCCTTGAATAATCAATGAAAACCTTGTGTGTTCTTGATACCTTGAATGTTGGATTACCGAGAAAGACGGCTACTAATTAGAATATTATCAGAGTTAAACCTAAAAACTAATTAACCAAAAATATTTATATCTAAGCCTAATAGGCCTAATGGGCTTTAAGCTTAAGGGGCTTCCTAATGGGCTTGAGTCCCATTTACAACTTATTACAATTTAAACCCTCTAATTAACTTTAGCACAATTGCAATTTAAATCCTTAACTTTAACTTTAATCTTGAATACAATTTATGATCCAACAATCTCCCCCTTTGGATTCAAGATTAAAAAAATTTGGCAATAGTCTTCGGGTCTTTACTTTTCTTGAAAACTGTAGTAGATATGACTTTGACAACTTCAAATCTTGTAGCTTTACAAAGTCTTCAACTTTCCCTTACTTGAAGTGTCCTTCTGACGATCATCTTCAGTCAATCTTTTAATAGATCAAATAAATTCCGACACATTGACATCTTTGAAAAATTCAACAATCTTTACTTCAAGACTTCAAAAGTTCTTGTATTCTCCCTTGTTGATTATTCTCCCCCTTTGTATATTCTCCCCCTTTTTGATGAGTGGTGAGAATCATCATCATTAAAACATATCAGAACAATCTCCCCCTTTGTCATTATAGACTCCAATTTAGCACTGTCTTCATGTACAGATCCCTGTGTGGAAATAAGAGCAGTCTCTCCAAATGGAGAAAGTGATTATTTCAATCTATGCAGATTCAAATAAAAAGTAGTAACCATTCGAATCTTTTCAAATTCAAACAGTTTAATATGTGTAACCCTGAATCAACAAATGACTCAGTTAAAATGCCTGTCATTAACACAAAGTTACTGAGTAACACAAAGTTACTATATAAAGAGCTGGTTTTGATGTTGACCCCCCAGGACTTCCATTCAATCATCGAATAACACATGGTTATCTATGAACGTTCTGACATAAAACTAATTTCTGTGTTCTCGTGCATGTGTATGAAAGAAATTAAGCATAGATGATTGTTTTTCAATGTAGGCTCAAAGTATGTAAACTTGTTGAGACAACAACAAATTATACAAAGACTCAATGTGCATGAGAAATGGTTCGAAGGTGGGGCAACTTTCCGTCTTATTCAATATTAGTATCTTCCAAATGAAGAACCAATAGCGTATGTGCTGCTTCCCCATAAATTGTGAAACATTCTCTTTTTGAGAAAAGAATGAGTAGCTAGTAGGGTTAATGCAAGAGATGGCATGGGCTAATTGCCTATTTCAATGATGGTCACCAAAGAATGTGAACCAATCAGATAATGTGGTTTCCCGGCTCAGAAAGAAGTTTGGTGCAGAGTTTAATATTCTTTTACTCTGTTCTCTCACCCTCTTTCTTTTAATTCTCACTTCTAACCAATCTCTCTTTTCCATTTTACCTCTTTACACACCATCACTCAATTCTTTTGACCCCTCTCTCCTCAACCACTCAGGGAATACTTCCTGGGTAGGAAACACTGGTTATCGTGAATCCATGGAAGTTCTGTTAAGTTCTCACACTGAATCCAATGTATTTTCCTAAAAGAATGTACTGTTCAACAGTCTTTTGTACATGTAAGCACAAAGGAATACAACTATGAAGAATAAAATTTGGAGAAGTCAAAACATAAGATGTTTGACAATGCAATTCTCCCCCTCAAACTAAAAGTGGTTGGAATTTAAGCTCTTTGACAATTAAGCTCCCAAAAATCATTTGAAATCATACTTCACAATTCATGAAAATCATTGAAGAATATGAAGTGGTTTGAACATTTAAGAAACCATTTTTCACAAGTGAAAGTTGTTCATCTTTCAACAAGTGATAGAGTGTAAGGATTAGAAATATATACCTGTAAATCAGAATCCTTAACTCCCCCTGAAATGAATATGTTCAATGAAGTATCCTTGACAAAACTCAGATATCCTCCCACTTGATACCTGTAAAAAGTCAGTTAAATCAGAAAAATATATCAGTAGAAATATTAAGCATATAAGCTCCCCCTTAATATGTGCATAATCCTTAATCATGAAACAGAGTTCTGAATTACTAGGATTAAAGTAAATTCAGAAGTTAAACTCTTTGACATTGCAGTCCGAGTCCTAGACTGTATTGTCTAGAAGTCATACTCCGTTGAAGTACGGGTTCTAAGCTGATTTACTTAGAAGCCTTTATTCTTTCTCCCCCTTAAACCTTGGGTGCCTACAACACAGATTTAGCTTTTGCTACCCACTAGTATTTGGGTCCTAATGGGTTAGTTGCAGTTCTATTGGGAGATATAAAATAAGAACCATACCAGTTATTCACATAATCTTTTCTTACAAAATCATTTGAGCCACAGTAGGAACAACTGATTTTCTTTTGTGCTAACCTGATAAGTTGATTGATAGTGTAAACCAGATCATGTTTGCCAAAAGTTTTACCTTTTGAAGCATAGTTCCAGCTTTTGATGTATGAACAAATGATTTGTCTGTCTTCTTTTCCTTGGAAGATCCTTTAACTCTCCAAATCCAATTTCCTCTATTTTCATCTTCTTTTCTCCAGATCCTTTTCTTCTGA
Source organism: Arctium minus (assembly GCA_954870635.1). Classification (NCBI taxonomy): domain Eukaryota; kingdom Viridiplantae; phylum Streptophyta; class Magnoliopsida; order Asterales; family Asteraceae; genus Arctium; species Arctium minus. The sequence continues at coordinate 58,850,089 of OX941088.1, read as the reverse complement.
GACTTGTTCTTCTTTAAGTTACCTGAACCATCAACATTTTTGTCATAGAAAAGGTTAGAAGGACGAATCTGATCAGTAGATTTAGAAGTAAGACTATCATCTGAATCACAGAAAGGATTATAGAAAATATTTGAAACATGTGAACTTGAAGCCTTTTTGAGTGAACAAGCTGAATCAGTTTGATCATCTCTCGGTGATTAAGCTATTGACTCTTGCGTCTTGTGCTCAGTCAGCTTCACCTTGAATACGATCTCTTGAAGTTCCTTTATCTTTGAAGACAAACTGTTTCTTTCCTTTGTAATCAGATCAAACTTCTTATGCAACTCAGATTTTGCATTCTTCTCCTTCAAGATGTTTGTTGATAGCTCAGATAGCTTTCCTGTCAGTTTAGCTATCTCAGTCTCTAGATCTTTCTTTTCTTTAGAAAAGTCTTTATTTACATCCTTCAGCTCATCTGTCTTCTTCTCTTTCTCAGCCTTTTCTCTTTCCATAATGATATCCTTCTCAAAGTCTGAAACTAGTTGAGAAAGCTTAACACATCTAAGCTCTAATGATTTCTTCTCTTCAAAGGCTTTTCTGGAGAAATCAGAGAATTTCTTAGCAAATTCTTTTCTTTCTTTCTCAATCTTCAACATTTCATCTTGAAATTTTGTATTGTCTTTGTCTTGGGTTGCCTTTTCTTTCAGCATATCAATCTCAACCTCAATACTGAAGACTTTATCTTTCAAAGAATTCCTTTCAGCAAAAATTCGAGAGTTTGTCACTCTAAGCCCTTCAGATGTCTGAATAGCAATGTTTGCTCTTCTTTTAAGCTCATCAATCTCTTTTTGCATTGCATCCTTCTTTGACCATGTAGAGCTTGAGTTAAGATTTTTTACTTCAGCTTGAAGATTTAAGATCTCTTTCTCTTTCGACTCAATAATTTCTGCAAAATTAATTTTTGAGTTAGAGATACATTCTGAGCAAACAAAGTCTTTCTTTGAATCTTTATCATCTTTCAACTTATTAAGTTGATCAAGAAGAGATGAGTTCTGAATCTTCAGATTTTCATTCTCAGCTTCAAGAGCTAATATCTCGGATTTGAGCTTTTTATTCTCCTTATCATAATCAAGGTTCATGCTTGTATATCTTGACAACTGTCCAGCAAGACGTTTAACATTTTCTTTTGCTTCAGAAAAAGTCATCTTGTCAAAATCAAGGCTATAACCTTCAGACATCTTTAGCTGTAAGGTTAGAAAGAAAACTTATCTGTACCAAGAGAATCAACTAGATGAGATCGTTAGAATCAAGTATAGGATAAATATTACACTAAAAAATTTTCAGAAAAATAAATTTCCAAAAATAATCGACTGCAGAATTCACAAACAGTATAAAACAGAAATTAATCACAGAAAATCTGGCGTAACAGTGAGATAATTGCTAAGGACAGAGAAGCTTTGCGCGAATAGGCAGTGGCGCGAAGCTGAGGTTTGCGTGAGCTGTGGGTCGCGCAAAGTGAGGTTTGCGCGAGCCTCGGGTGGCGCAAAGTGCGGTGTTCGCGAGTAGGCACTGGCGCAAAATGAGGTTCTCGTGAGACGTGGGTCGCGCAAAATAAGGTTTGCGCGAGCCCCGGGTGGCGCAAAGGTGGTCGACAGGGGTCTTGCTTGGACCGGTACCTTGCTCGACCGGGAACTTGTCTGACCGGTAAGGTCGACCGGTAAAGTCTTTGACCGGTAAAGTGTTGACTGGTAATGTGTCGATCGATATGCTTCCTTCGATCGATATAGACTAAGGTAATTCGACCGGTAAGCGACTGAGACCGGAATCGATATGGACCGGTAGTGGGTATTCGACCGGGAATTAGTTTAGACCGGTAACAGTCTTCGACCGGTAAGGACCTATATGCTACTACGACCGATATGCTACTTGGATCGGTATAGGCTGTGAGTTCACCGGGTGACCGGTAAGGTGTATTCGACCGATACAATGTATTCGACTGATAAGATGAGGTCGACCAGACAAGTGGAATGAAGTAACGACCGATGTGTTCTTGAATGTTCGACCGCTATGTTCTTACAGGTCGACCCAGAATGATGATTGACAGCCCAGAAAACACTTTAACCACAGAAATTGAATGCAAAAATTATATCTTTGTGCTTAGAAACATATATCGATCACAATTCAAGCAAAAACAAAGATTACTTTCAACTTTCATGCCTTAATTTGAAGAACACAATGTTTGACCGGTTTATAACTTTTGTCGAACCCAGATTAAAGAAAATCATAAAGAGCTAATCAATTGAAGGTTTAGAGTGCAATTAACCTATCAGATCACTTTCAATACCATAAAACTCATCTAATTATATCAATTTCAAGCATAAAAACACCTTAAAACAAGAAATCGATTTTCACTCGATAACCCAGATGAGTCGATGAACAGTAAAACTTGATTCTTTTACCTCTGATACCACTTGTTATCCCAGTTTAATCTAGTTGATAAACAAACACACCACACAATATAGATCAAGAGATAATAAGATTAGAATAACATACCAATCCCTTGAATAATCAATGAAAACCTTGTGTGTTCTTGATACCTTGAATGTAGGATTACAGAGCAAAACGGCTACTAATTAGAATATTATCAGAGTTAAACCTAAAAACTAATTAACCAAAACTATTTATATCTAAGCCTAATAGACCTAATGGGCTTTAAGCTTAATGGGCTTCCTAATGGGCTTGAGTCCCATTTACAACTTATGACAATTTAAACCCTCTAATTAACTTTAGCACAATTACAATTTAAACCCTTAACTTTAACTTTAATCTTGAATACAATTTATGATCCAACAGAAGATTAAAGTTAAAGTTCAGGGTTTAAATTGTATTTATTTGATAGTTAATTTGGGTTAAGTTGTAAATGGGCCTTAAGTCTATCAAGACCATTAGGAAGCCCATTAAGCTTAAAGCCTATATGGCTTAGGTATTTAATGTTTTATTATTCAGTTTTTAAAAGAAAACACCTCATAATCATAATTAGTCGTACGTATTTTCTCTGTATTCAATGTATCAAGAACACACAAGGTTTTCATTGATTATTCAAGGGATTGGTATGTTATTCTAATCTTATTATCTCTTGATCTATATTGTGTTCTGTGTTAGTTTATCAACTAGATTAAAATGGGTTAACAACTTCACCATGCTCTAACAGACACTGCTGTTGTTCCACTGATCTACTTACAGCAAGTCTGGAAGATGATCGAGTATGTGGTTGAAAGTGAAACAAACAAGTACTTCAGGCTCATAATAGAAAACTTCACATCTATTCTTACTTCTCAGAGATTGAGATGGATTCTAGACTTACCGGAGGCAAATTCCAGAGAAGGCAGAACAAGATTTGATTCATATCCACTGGATTCTGAAGTCTTTGAAGGCATTCTAGCCTTGGGTTACACTGGTCCTCTCACCAAGATCAGTGAATTTAAGAAGACCAACCTTCCTCCCTTCTACTATCAAATGTTCTCTATCTTCAACTGTTGCTTCACGTCAAGGAATTATGGTCTAGACAACACCAACATGCATACACTGCGATTATTCCATGCAGTTGTGTATGACTTACATGTTGATTATTCTGTGGTGTTTTGGACAGAACTTTATGAGAAGGTTATCAGCAAGAGGACATCAAAAAGTCCTATCTATGTGCCTTATCAGAGATTCTTACAGCTGATTATCCGAAGTATGATCAGATCGAATAGAGATATTCCGAAACGACTTCAGCATGAACTCGCTCCGGAATTTGAGATGAAATATTTACAGAAGCAGAGAAAGAATTTCACTTATTCCATGCCGGTTCCATAAGCTCTTCTCTCGTACGCTAATCCAAACTCCGAGTGTGTACTTGAGTATAGAGAGTCTATGGGAATACCAGCACCGGTAATCCCTACCCAGGACAGAAACCCTAGGCGAGAGGAGTCGGTGAGGGTTCCTGAAACCACGGGGGTTCAGAAGCGGGGGGAGACGAGGAAAAATTTAGAGAGGGGAACTGGTGGGGTTCAGATCATTGCATCTGAAGCTGTGGGGACCTTGGCACAAGCTGCCACACGTTTAGAGGTTTCTGCATCCGAACCTGAACGAACTTTAATCCGTCAAACAAGTCCTCAGGTAAAGATTGCTGATGATGATGTGATATTTGATACTGAGTCGGATAAGCCTACTAGTTCATGAGATCATGTTCCTTCAGCTACTTTGGATCATCAAGCTGAAGATGTTATTTTTCATGAATCTGACATAGAGAATGAGAATCTCCAGCATAGTTTTGGATTCCTAAACGATGTTTCTCTACATCATGAGGACATGGTCATTGATACTGCTGATATGGAGATTTCTCAAGTAGTGGGAGATATAAGGAGATCAGAGGGAGATATAGTTGAAAATATAGAAAGTGTGAGACTAAGAGAGGTTGAAGCAAAAGAATATGGAGAGCATGAGTGTCACATAACCTACCATTCTAGACGGGTAACCACGTCAAGTGCTCCATTGCATGTGTTGCAATCGGATGTACAAGACATAAGTCGCCAACTTATGCAAATGCACACCATAGCTAGCCATTCTACTGCCTCTCAACAGGCTATAGTCTCATCTTCACATGGGGAATTAGCACATGATCTATCTGTCGTTCACTCGGAAATGGAAGGTATTGAAACAAGAGCTCAGCTGCCCTCGAGCTCGACTTCTTTCAGTGCACATATGAGTCTAGAGCCAATTGATACATCTGTTTTCATTACTAGGACACAACATATACGTTCTTCTATTACCGGTCGTCTTAGTGACCCGGTCGGAACACCTATAGTAGCTCTGCAGACTACTAGGATCAGGTGGAAGTCCTGTCATTGTTAACGAAATTCCAGCGATGAACACAAGCCACACTGTTGGATCCTCAACAGTTGTGTTAACAGGAAGTCTAAGTGACCCCGGTGTTACTTTACCTAACTTTGTGTCAAAGGAACATCTCGACGACACCTTAAAAGCTGTTGAAAACTGTATTACAGAGCGCTTAACGATGAATTTTCAGGAGGAGATAACTAAAGTAAGGAGTCTGTTAAGGGGTAAAGGCCCAGCGATGGAAGAGCCTGTTCAGCCACCTCCACCACCACCCGTTCAACAAGCTGATCTTTCGGTGGAGGAGCTGAAATCACTTTTATATGCCAAATTGTTATCCCAGGCACCCGCTGAGGATTCAGATGCTGATTTGATTGGATTACTCAGAGCTCAACAACCCCATGTGCCAACTGAAGATGTTTTTATTACTGAGTTTCAAGCTTTTAAGTCAGAGATGATTCATCATATACAGGAATTGACCACGCAAGACTCAAGCTAGTTCGAGGAAAAGGCATGATCATGATTCAGATCATGACTATGAGGGGGAGATAAGTAAGAAGCAAAGAACTGATGCAGAATCTGAACATGCTGCTGGTGGGTCAGAAAGGGGTGAAGATACAGAGATGATTGACTTAGTTGGTGATGATCAAATGGATGGTGGTGAAGGTCGTGGAACGGAGTTGATTCTGTATGTTAATGAAGAAGATGTAGATCCATTGGTTGAAAAGCCCGTGGTTGCTACAAAGGAGGAAATAATCAGGCTTACAGGTTTAGAGGACATTTATGCAATCCATCTTTCTTCTGATGACGAAGCTTCTTATGGTGAAAAGTATGAAAGATTTTGGAAGGTAAAGGAAGAAGAAAGAGATCTATTTGATGAGGGTGAGGCAAGTATTCTGGACATCCTTGCATGCTCTCAGGAAGATATACAGCTCAGTCCTATGAACACTGAACTACCTGAAACCACTCTTCAACCACCTGAAATTCCATCATTTAAAGAAATAGCTGTCATTGAACCTTCCAACCAACCTACATCTAGCTCTGAAATCCAAACCATTCAACCTATCCAAACCATTATACTTACCCAACCTACCCAAGCTACCCAAATTACCCAACCTACCCAACCTACTCAAACTACCCAACCAACCTTAACTCAAACAATTCCTTCTAGCCAACCTATTTCACCTACCCAAACAAACTTACCTAGCCCACAAAGAATTCCAAGCCTACAATTCACTGAACTACCCAATGCTGAAAACTTTCCTAACCCAAACACTGTAAATGAACCTTTCTTTCCTTCTAACCCTGTTGAAACCCAAATTGGTCCTTTTGATCAACCATTTTTACCTCCTGTTCTTACTGATGCTCAAGTCAAATTGTTGAGGAATAGATTGAGGCAACCATTTCTTGAAGAAGAGATGAAGAATATTTTTGTTCACAGGATTAGAGAGATGGAAAGATTTAAAGTTTTGGGTGTCTCAGACCAACCCCCAAATTATCAAGAAGAATATGCAAGAATGATGAACTGGGTCAGACAAAGGGAGACTATTGTGAGAAACAAGTCAGGGATTGTCTCGTTAAAGCTTATGAGACTTGTTCAATTTGTTCGTATATGGTATCTGGTATTCCATGTGCAACGAAGAGATTTAACTGAATGTGTTTTCTCTGAAGATGACTTTTGTTTCCTGAATGTGGACGACATCGAGTATTTGTACCATCTCTTCAGGAATATGACTGTAAGGAAGGAAAACATTCTTGTTGCACTGGATGCTGTAAAGAGGTTTATGAGAAGACAGGTCAATTTCACTTACTGCTATGACTTTCATCTTGGAATAGAGACAAACTAGAAGAAAGTCAACATGATATAGCCTGATCTTAGTTTGGAGAACGTTGATGAGTATAGTTTCTTCACTGTGCTTGAGAAGCCTGAACTTGGTGTGGTTTACAAGAACTCTGAAAACAAGAAAAGGTTCTTCAGACTTTCAGAAATTGCCAAGTTTTCAGATGGAACCTTGAGGATGTTGAAGCCGCAATTGGAGAGTAAGCTCAAAGATCACAAGGAGAAGAAGAAGCAAGGTGAAAAAGGTATGCCCAGGCAACTCAGACTCAACATAGAAAAGATAGTTGATGCTCTTTATGATAGATTCAACTTTCGACGCGACATCAGAAACTTTGAGTCTTTGCTCGGAGTTCGTCAAGGGAGGCTAACACGTTGGGGCAGACCAAATATTCACAACTGATCTAAAAGGGGGAGATTGTTACTGTATTTTGTTTAGATCAATTTATTTGACTTTATGTTTAACTTTAATGTTTTGAGAGAACCTTTGTAGTGAGGTTTATTTTGTAATTGTTTGAGAGAATGTCTTGGTATAAATAGCTTGTGCTTTGAGAGAAGCATGTAACTCTGATCATTGTATGCACAACACTTGTGATGTCAATATACTTGTGAATTTTTCTCTCTACACTCTCTCTCTCTATAATCTTGAATTGAATTGTGTTTAATTGATTCCTAAAGCTTGAATTGGACATTATCAGAAATCATAGAGACAAAATCAGAAATCTTACTTTCAAAACATTCTTTTTCTTGTTTGAGATTAGAAACAAATTTGTTAAGAGAATCAATTAAATCTTTCTTCCCAACAAAAACTTAGTTAAGATCAAAGATCTTTTGATTTTTCTTTTTAACTTTGCTCTTTTCCTTTTTCAGCTTCTTTTGAAGATCTTGAAGTTCGACCATCATAGCTTACATTTTAGTCATAAAATCAGATTTAGAAAGATTAAGTACCTCATCAGCTGTTTCTTCATCACTATCATCATACTTCACTGTGTTGCCCATCAAACACATGTGAGCAGTTTCTTCTCTTTCCTCTTCATCTGAATGATCTAGCTAGAACTCTTCTTCAGCCATCAAAGCCTGACCAACTTCTTGTTGCTTAGACAAAAGCATCTTGTTCTTATAATACTCTGAATTTCTGACTTTAGGCTTCCGACAGTCCTTTGTATAGTGACCGACCTTACGACAGTTGTAGCATTTGATCAAGTCATCTGTCTTCTTTTCAGCACCAACATACTCATTCAGATACTTGTTTCTTTCTTCCGGCTTTCTTTCCACATACTTTTTCTCTTCAAATCTTTTACCTTCAACCCTTTCCCGATGTTCATGGTTCTTTGATCCGGATGAAGAGTACCTCTGTGAGTTCGAACCCGGTTTCTTGAATAATTTCTTCTGAAATGCACGAATCAGTAGAAGCATAGCTTGCTTGAGGTTTTCGCCATCATCACTATCAGAATCAAAACTAGAATCAGAACTGGGAATCACTATCTTCTTCTTCTTTTTCTTCTCTTTCTTCCTTTTCTTCTTCTCTCTAGCTACCAAGGCTATGGGGTCAGATACTTTCTCAGTTTTCTTCTTCTCAGCTCTTTTCTCTTCAACCTCCTCCTCATTCTGTCTCAAAGTCTCATAAACTTCATGGAGGGGTATGTCACTCAAGTCCTTCATTTGTTTCATCCCGCGGGTATGCTTCTTCCATTCAGGCTGCATAACGCTGAGGAACTTGACATTGTTCTCGATCTGCTTCTTCTTGAATTTGTTCTTTGAAAGTTCGTTCAGAGGAAGCACAAATATCTCATAAGTGTCCTCAAGGTTTTCATTTTATTTGGCCTTAAACTCCTCGTAGCTATTGATACAGTTAGCTACTTTCATCTGGTTTCCCACCTTGGAGCCCATAATCATCTTTTGCAACTGATCCCACATCTTTTTCGCATTCGCTTTGTAGTTGTCGATCTTGATATAAATCTCATTCGGGATACTTTGTAACAGAAGAGATGTTGCTTGTTTTTCGGCTTTAAATCTACTTTTCCGCTCATCAGAATACTGCGCAAATTCTTTCGGAACAATTTTCATCTTTCTCACTCTATCCTCGTCACCATCCTCACTATCAGATGATTCATCATCTGGTATCTCTACAGTTGGTGGTACCATTGGACCTTCAGTAATTGATAGCATAATGTTTTCCCCATTTGCATGTCTGTCGACAAAATCGAGGAAATGATCCTTCCACTGTTCGTATTCACCCTTGAATAGAACAGGAGGATTTACATCTGCTCCGATGGAGAGAACGTCTTTTGAAGTCATCTTTGAGTTACACTGCTTACTTTGATCGTCAAAATTCAGAAAACAAATTGGATCTACACAAATCAAACTCAGTTAAATTTCAGAAAAAATCAGAAAAATTTACTGAAAATGTAATATCCCAATGTTCAAGCACAATTCAAACAAGATTTGACATTAAGATCTAGAGAGAGAAAGTAGTGAGAGAAAGTCACCAGTCATATGTATTGAAGATCTAAATGTTACAAAGCTACATTGTTACAAACACTCACAACACTATTACTATTTATACTTAGCTACTTCTCTCACAGAACTAAAACACTTAAGACATTAGAAACTCTCACAACAAAGGTTCTCTCATACCACTAAGGTTGACTCAGTTGACTTTAAAGACTTTGACTTTTCATATTAAATCTTGGATACAATAAAATACACTAACAATCTCCCCCTTTGTATTCAAGATTTAAATTTTTTTTAACAATCGTCTTCAACGCTTGATTCTTCAAACTTTTACTTTGCCAACTTTACACGATAAAGCTTTGACAATCTTCAATCTCTGATGCTTTGAAGAATCTTGAAATTCTTTAGCAATGTCTTTGAAAAGTCATTCTCTTTCGCTTTGAAAAATCATCAAGTCTTGAACAGATCTTTGAAACTTTTGAAACTTCTTGAACTTTAAGAATCTTTCAACTTTGAAACATCTTTGAGGAATCTTTGATCATGTATCTTCATCTCTGTAATCTCTGAATCATCTTCAGAAAAACAAACTTTCTCGAATCATCTTGACTCGTCTTTGAATAATTTCTTTTCATCAGAATCGATTGAATTGAACTATCTGAATTTTCTTCCTAAGTCTTTTTCACTTTCAATTTTCTCTTTGAAATTGAAATCTTTTAAATTTCTCCCCCTTTTTGATGATTGTGAGCATCATGATCATCAAAACTTCTTCAATTTCATCACTATCTTTAAATATTAATCTCCCTTTTTTTGAAAAACTAACAATCTCCTCCGTTATAAAATGTTGACAATCTCCGCTCTTTCATCTGATCTGAATATCCATCAAGTCATAAAATGTATATATCCGAATCTTTTCAAATTCAGATATAATGAACTTGGTAACACTGAATCAACGAATGAAACAGTTAGTATGCCTGTAAGTAGCACTGAGCCACTTTGTACAACGAATGTACAATGGAAAGGAGTTTTTGTGATGTTCACTCCCATAGGGCTTCCATTCAATCATCGAAAAACCACAAAGGAATTTTCTATGAATGTTATGACAAGAAAACTTATTCCTTGTGTGTACGTGCAAGTGTAAGAATGATTGAAGCTACTTAGCTTTTTCAGGATCAAAATGTGTAAACTGTTGAGACAAAAACAAGTATTACATGGACTCAATGTGCATGAAAGAGGTGCGAAGGTGGGGCAACTTTCCTTCTATTTAAATATCTAAATCTTCTGAGTGAAGATTAGATAGCAAATATGCTGCGTCCCCAAAGAAAATAAAACATTTCTTTTTCGAGAAAGAAACGAGTGGTTGGTGGTGTAATTGCAAGAGTTGGCATAGGCTCACTGCCTTTTTCAATGATGGTCACCAAAGAATGTGAACCAATCAGTAAATGTGCTACCCGACATAGAAAATGGTTGGTGCAGAGTTTTGATATTCCTTTAACTCTGTTCTCACACCCTCTTTCTTTTGAACATTTAAGCTCATTTCTAACCAAACTCTCTTTTACATTTTTCACTCCACACACTGAGAAAAAATCAATTGGATGAGTTATCTCCCACACTCTTTAATTTAAGACCCCTGACCCCTCAATCACACTAGGATTACTTCCGGGGTAGGAAACACTGGTTAACGTGAATCCATGGAAGTTCAGTTTAAGCTCTCACACGAATCCCATGTAATTTTCCTAAAAAGAATGGTTGCTCAACAATTTAACTTGAACAGTTAAGCACATGATAACATTGTCATAGAAATGTATGGTCATCAAGAATATGAGTGAAATTTGAGCATTTGAACTTTGAAGATCTATAAAAACAAGGATATTGAACGAATGAAATGAAATCAAGATAATTGTTTTTAGAATTTGAAAATGTATCAATCAGATCAAATTTCATAAGTTATGAACGTGAAAAGGTTGGGCTATCAAAGAACTTGATAGTTTGTTTATATGAACGAATATAAACAATTTAGCAAGGAACGCTCAAAGATTGAAATGATGATCGATGCTCAACAACACTGAATTACAAACGAGGGTATTACCATCGAAAAATTGTTTTGTTTAGAGACATGGTAATAACAAATTCAAAGGAAGTACCGAATCGGTGTGTATGAATAGTTGACAGTATATAGACAATATAATACACAAGTATTGATCTTTGGAAACACACAGTCAGTTAAACATTAACGCTCAATAATGAAAAACATTTTGAAATCACACTTCTTAATTCATTAAATCTTTTGAGAATAGAGAAGTGGTTTGAACATTTAAGAAAACGTTTTTCATGCTTGAAAGTTGTTCTTCTTTGAAACAATCAGAGATCTAGATCAGAAGATACTAACCTTTAAGCTCCCCCTCAAATCATGATAGAATGATTTATATTGTGATAAGCTCCCCCTGGATATTTGCATAATATCCTTGTCCTAAAACATTAAAGAACGAGTCCTAAGCTGTTTTACTTAGAAGTCATTGTCCTTTAACATTGAAGTACGGGTCTTGAACTGTGTTATTCAAGAGCCACAATACTTGACATATAAGTCCGGGTTTTGAACTGTTTTGTTCAAAAACCTTTGTTCTTGCTCCCCCTTAAACCTTGGGTGCCTGCAACACAGATTTAGCTTTTGGTACCCACTGGTATTTGGGTTCTGATGTGTTAGTTGCAGTTCTTGTGGGGGTAACATAGTGAGAACCATACCAGTAATTGACAAAATTATTACTTACAAAGTCATTTTCTCCACAATAAGAACAACAAATTTTCTTCTGAGCAATCCTGATCAAATGATTAGTAGAATAAAACATATCAGAATTACCAAAAGATTTACCTTTATGCTTACTATTATTTTTGGCATTGGGTGTGAATGCAAATGCTTTGTCCTTCTTCTTCTCATCTGAGTAATCTTTAACTCTCCAGACCATCTGTCCTTTCTTAGAATGCTTTTTAAGAGATTTGACATAGAAGCTTCCTGAACTATCAATAGATTTGTCATAAAACAGATTAGATGGACGAATCTGATTTAATTTGACATTGTTTGGTTTGACACTTTTCTTTTTGAAAACATTTTTCCCATGAATAGAACTTGAAGCTGTTTTGAAAGAACAGACTGATTCTGTTGAGTTATCAACAGGTGATTGAACAATCACATCAGCTGAAACTTTATCTGACAAATCAATGTTTGCAGCTTCCAAGTCCTTTATCTTTTTGGATAAAATGTTTCTTTTAGCAATGAGTGTATCAAACTTCTGTTTTAAATCAGATGTTGTCATTTTTTCTTTTTGGACATCTGATGATAGAACTGAGATCTTGGATGTGAGCTTAGATATTTCAGATTCAAAGATTTGACGTTCTTGTTCAAAATCTTTTTCCAAGTTCTTGGTCTTTTCAGAAATTTCATTGAAGATCCCAACATTTCTCTTTTAAGATTTCTTCTTTTCAATCTCAAAAGTCTTATTCTTTTCTTGAAAAGCTTTTCTTTCTTTCTCAAGTAAGTCTTGTAAAATAGAGATCTGTTTGGGAAATTCAATAGTTTTGTCTTCAAGAACTTTTCTCTCTTTGGCAAAAGTGTCTCTTTTTGTAATTAAAATCTTTTCAAACTCAGACACTTGCTTCGAGAGTATAATGCATCTAAGCTTAAGATCCTTTTTCTCTTGTAAAGTTTTCTTAGAAAGATCAGACAACTGTTGAGTAGAAGATTTCTCTGAATCAACTTTAACTTTATCTGCTTGGAAGCTTTTCTTCAGTTCAACATTCTTTAACTCCAACACAATATCTTATCTTCAAAAGTCTTAAACTTCTGTTGAAGCTCAACTGATTCAGCTTGCAGTTTTGATGATTTTTGTTCAGTTGTCTTCAGTTGGCTTTGAAGATTTGTTATCTTTGACTCTTTGAGCTTGATAACTTTTTCAGTAGTCTTTATCATATCATATTTTCTTTTAATGTATTTCTCTTTCTCTTTAATTTCTTTCTCTTTCTCTTTGATTTCTTTCTCTCTTGCCTTTATGATACCTGCAAAATCAGATTCAGAATTATTAGCACATTTAGCACAAACAGGAGTTTTATCAGAAATTGACAATTTAGACTTAAGCTCCTGAATCTGATTTAGAAGGGCTACATTCTGAATTTTCAGCTTGTCTCGTTCAGCCTCTATTGCCGGTATCTCAGGCATGTACATGACAGCAACATCTCTGGCTGACAGTACAATATTTCCTCTCTCATATGGCATCTTGAATGATAGATGAACTTGAAATGATCGTTCCCAAACAATTCAAAAAAGTTGACTGAAAGTCAAACTTAGATCACCGCTTGAAAATCAATCTCGGAAAAAATCTATCTCCATAACTCGCAGATACTTAAAACTCGCAGACCACATAACTTGCAAAGCACTGTTCACACTACTTCTCGCTAAACGTGTTATGCGCGTTTGAGAAACTCGCAGGCCTCTTCGTGTGCGTAGTAAGAAACTCACACGTGAGGTTATGCGTGAAGTAGCTTCTCGCAAGGTGCTTCGTGCGCGAACTGGACTTAAAATAATTTCAAACTCTGAACTTCTTGGAAACAAATGAAAACTCGCACATCAAAAGATCCTTGCGTGTTCCATACTTAGAAAATTTAGACAATTATAGAACTCGCTAAAAATTAAAACTCGCACGTCTAAGCAACTCGCAAGTCACTGTACATCTCACTTCTCGCAATATGTGTTGTACGCGTTTCTCACTTCTCGCAATAGCTTTAAGCGAGTTTTGTCACTTCACGCAATGACCTTATGCTCGAATCAACACCAAACTCTCAAAAATCATCGTGCTTGTTCTTCAAGTTTAGCGTGTTCCTGATTTGCGCGAAGTGTAAATCTTGCGCGTTTTTGCCTTTAACTCATAGACCGATCCAAAAATTTTTAATACCTGCAATTAGAACTTGAAAATACACAATATTGATCGACTAAATATTTAGAACACATTTCTAATACAATGATTAGGCTAAAAACCTCAAAATCTCCATGATTCGATTCAAACAGTGTTTGATGAATACTTTTCAAGAAAATCAAAATTTCAAGAATTGAAATCGATTTAGTGATAAATTTGTGATTGAATTTAAACAAGAAACATTCTAAAACAATATTCGAACACAATGAAATCAATTTCACACACAAACAACAACTAATCAAAGAAAATTTGATTCAACAGTGAAAGTCCAACTCGACTCTGCGTGTTCTTGAAATTTCCAGAAATTGATCCAATCTGATAATGTGATCTTTCTGAATATGATTTGGTCTCGCTCTGATACCAATTGAAAATGTAATATCCCAATGTTCAAGCACAATTCAAACTAGATTTGACATTAAGATCTAGAGAGAGAAAGTAGTGAGAGAAAGTCACAAGTCATGTGTATCGAAGATCTGAAAGTTACAAAGCTACATTGTTACAAACACTCACAACACTATTACTATTTATACTTAGCTACTTCTCTCACAGAACTAAAACACTTAAGACATTAGAAACTCTCACAACAAAGGTTCTCTCATACCACTAAGGTTGACTCAGTTGACTTTAAAGACTTTGACTTTTCATATTAAATCTTGGATACAATAAAATACACTAACATTTACTAAGTACAGAACATGCATATCAAAGAGAATATACACTTCATGCAATAGCTTGTGTACGAGTTTTGAGCTTCGCGCACAAAACAGGCTGGATGAACTTACTTCTCGCACCCAAGGTTATGTGAGTTTATGGTTCACGCAAGACACAGGATGCGAGAACTGAGGTTCGCGCATGACAAAGATTGCGAGAACCAAGGTTCGGGCACGTAGGCTTATGTGAGTTTTAGATTCGCACACGATACAATGTGTGAGTTCTTGTTCTTCTCACAAAGCCTTGCGAGTTCTAGACTTAGAAAAGTTTTCGAAATTTGAAACTCGCTAAACGTAAGCTCGCAAGTACAGGGCTTGCGAGTTTAGGACTTAGAAAAATTTGGACAAGGATAATTCGAGCAAAAACACAAACATGCAAACTTATACTTCTCACTAAAAGGAAACACGCAACGATGAACACTTCTAGTAGAGACTACTTCGCGCACGACACTGAATATGAACAGTACAAACTCGCACCTAGTGTTGTGCGAGTTTCTACTTCTCGCACGACTCTGTTTGCGAGTTCTTCACTTCACTTCAAACACAAAATTAAGATCTCTGCGTGTTCTTGAGGTCTGCAAGTTCAACACTTGTGCGAGTTCTTCAGAAGCTTGCGAGTTCTTCACTAGCGAGTTCTTGACTTGCAGTTCCAAAAACTCGATTTTCACTCTAATTCGATTCAAATCATCTTCAATTGACTTGGAAATTTGCAGAACTCCTCTAATGCATCTTTAGAACAACTTACAAAAAAAGAATTTTAGATTAAAACACTAAAGATTACAAATTTGATTTATACCAGTTCGTTTTCAGACACGAACTTAAATTTCAAGAAAATGTCAAAATACGAACAATAGACTCTGAATTTTGCTAAACAGAACACTACAACTATGTTCTAGATACAAAATCGAATCAAGAACATCATGATAATCCAAAAATCAACTTTCTCAGTCCGTTTGCGAGTTCGTCCAAAATATGATCCAAAAATCTTGAAATTGATCCAATTTTCTCTGAATTCTGTGTGCCCTGATACCAATTGTTATCCCAGATAACAATGGAAACAAGATGACTTAATCAGTTCAATCAATTTCAATTGTATTTATCAATCACAAAGACGATTACAATAAACTCTCAAAGACTTTCTCTCTCTACAAATATAAACTCGTATGATGCTATCTGCTATCCTCTATTCGAACTACTATATTACAACACGCACAACACTATTTATACCAAGAATACAAAACGCGCACATTACAGGAACGCACAAAACACTAAACTATTACAAAATACAACTTTTGACTTTGACTTTTATTACACAAGACTTTGACTTTGATGCTTGAGAGTTGACTTCATCTTTGACTTCAATCTTCAATCTTCTATGATCTTGTATCTCACATATTTATGCTCTAACAATAAGGTTCATTCTAATTTTAATCTTCAATCTTCTATGTCTGGAAAGAAGGACAACTTTCAGATATGAAAACATGTTCTTAAATGTTCAAACCACTTCTTATTCTTAAAACGATTTCATGAATTTAGAAGTGTGATTTTAAATGTTTTCATTATTCATGAGCTTATTTTTTTAAACAAACTGTGTGTTTCCAAAGATAAATATTGTGTATTATCTTTTCTATATACTGTCAAGTATCACACACACCGGTTTAATATTCTGTTGGAAATGTTCTTACCATGTCTCATATTGAAACATATTTTTGATGGTATGACACCCCACTTGATATTCAATGTTTGTTGAGCGCAATTTCATTTCAAAACGTTTCATTCAAGACTTGTCTATATCTTGGTTCGTATAGACAAATTCCAATTTTTACTGACCTCAACTTTTCATGATAAATCATTCATATTTGATCTTATCATACAATGTCAGATTTTCAAACATGTTTCTTGTATTCATTTCAATATACTTATTTTGAAATATCTTCATGATTAAAAATGCTCAAATCTTCATGATTATCTTAATGAGCAAACATACATCTGACATGTATTTTTGTGCTTTAACTGCAAAGTTAAACCATTTGAGCAACATTATGCTTATAGGATTACATGGGTTCATTGTGTGAGAACTTAATAGAACTTCGAATACATTTGAATACTTTGCGCTTCCTTGCTCTCTCTCTACTTTCTCTCTCTAAAGATTTAGAGATCTTGGTTTCTCAGCTATAAACCACGAAGTCTTCCGATCCTTTTGGTAGATATACAATTGGAGCCTCATACAACTTCTTTTGTAAGGTTCAGAACACCTTATCTTGTGCTTCGGTCCAAACGAAATTCACATTCTACCGTGTTAAGGTCGTCAAAGGAGAAGCGATCTTGGAGAAATCTTGAATAAATCTCCGGTAGTATCCCGCCAAACCCAAGAAGCTTCTTATATCGGATGGACTCTTAGGAGGTTCCCAATTCATCATTGCCTCGATTTTGGAGGGGTCCATCTTCACTCCGTATCGAGTGACCACGTGACCTAAGAATTGTACCTCTTATAACCAAAAGTCGCACTTGGAGAATTTAGCATACAACCTCTCCTTTCTCAACACTTCTAGGACTTCCTGAAGGTGTTGCTCGTGCTCCACTTCATCCTTTGAATACACAAGTATGTCATCAATGAACACAATTACCGACTTGTCAAAGAACAGTCGGCATGTTAGCGCATAAATCTGTTGGATACAAGATCAAGTATTCTGAAGGTCAAAGTTGAGAAAGTCAAAGCTG
Organism: Arctium minus; assembly: GCA_954870635.1. Classification (NCBI taxonomy): domain Eukaryota; kingdom Viridiplantae; phylum Streptophyta; class Magnoliopsida; order Asterales; family Asteraceae; genus Arctium; species Arctium minus. The sequence continues at coordinate 58,832,549 of OX941088.1, read as the reverse complement.
AAGAAAGTCAAATCTCATTAAAAGTCAAAGTCTATTTGTAATAAGTCAAACTTAGTTGTATTTTTACTTGTTGTTTCCTTAGTATTAGGTGTTAGTATAAATACATTTTTCTTCTTGTATTTTCAGCAGCATCAAAGGGTTGGAATTGAGATTTGAGAGAGAATACGCTTTAGAGAGAGAGAGAGAGTTCTAGAGAGAGAAAGTGTAAACTTTGAGAATTGAAAGAAATCAAACAGGTAATCATTGTGTTAAATCTTGTTTGTTTGATTAAACTTGTTTAGAAACTAGAATCTGGAACACACAATTGGTATCAGAGCAGATCCAAAGTGAAATCGAATCAAGAAAAATCAAAGTCTGGATTGTTCGTCACTGTTCATTCAAGAAAATGCGAATTCTGAATTTCAGAGTGTTTTTGGAGCAGATTTTTGTTAGGAAGTGGTCGAAAAGTGTAATAGATCGAGTTCTTGTAATCAAATTTTAGTTTTGCACTATAAACCACACGAATTTCGTAATTTTTGTTGAGTTTTGTACACAAAGTCGTAAGTCACTGTTTCATCAATCTTTGTGATTTGTAAGTGTTTAATTGTAAAAATCCTGTATTGTAACTTGTTCTTGGGTTAATTACAAAGGATTCTACAAAGTTACAGATCATTTGGACAAGATTAGATCGATTTCAGATGGAAAAGTTAGTTTTTGGGTCGACAGAAGGAAGAACGCGCTAGATCTCTAAAACGCGCTAGTTCGTCGCCAAACGAGCAAGGTTCTTCAGCTAGAACGCGCAAGTCGAAGGAAAATTTTTTGGTCTAAAAAGCACAAGGGTTATCTGCGAGTTCTAAGAAACTCGCTAATCAAGCCTGCGAGTTTGAAAAAGTGAGAATTTTTCTAAGGGCCAGAACGCGCTAGTAGCGGTCAGCGAGTTCTCCAAACGCGCTAATCGAAGCTAGCGAGTTTGGAGAGGAACAGTGGTTAGCGAGCTCTTCGACGTGCGAGTTTGGTGGTTTGCGAGTTATTCGACGTGCGAGTTTAGTAAACGCGCAAACCTCTGTTAGCGAGTTTCAGCGTGAACATTTTTTAGCGAGTTTAGGCACTTGCGAGTTTCATCATCTACGAGTTTGATCTGCGAGTTTGTTCTGCGAGTTTGCTTGCGATTTTGTCTGCGAGTTTACTTGAGAGTTTATCAAATGCGCAAGTCTCGATCTGCGTGTTTCACAGTGAATAGGGCTTAGCGAGTTTAAGCGTCTGCGAGTTTCACTTTGAATAGTGACTTGCGAGTTTCTATACTTAGAATTTTTTTTTGAGTAATTTTCAAAACTGTAATATGGCCTTTAATAGTGAAAAGGGGGACAAAATTCTGATTGTGATTAAAATTTCTGAACTTTATTTTTTTTCAGTGTTATTTCTATATTCTTGTGATTTCACATTTTGGACTAACGATCAGTTCTAGTTTCTTATTTGATATATTTTTCAAACAGGTTTAAAGAAGATGACTTCCAAAGATGCACTTTCAATCGGCACTGATGTCAAACCTCCAGTTCTATTCAAAGGAGAGTATGAGCAATGGAAGGATCGATTTCTGGATTTTATAGACCGACATGCAAATGGAGAAAATATTCTGGAATCAATCAAAGACGGTCCTATGAAACCAATCATGGTTAATGTACCTGATGATGATGATGATTCTTCTGATAGTGGACATGGTGATGTGGAAAAGGAAGAAAAGACAAAACAAGTTAAGGATTTCTCTCTGTATTCTGAAGAACAAAAGAGTCGATATAAAGCTGACAAGCAAGCGAGATCTCTTCTACTCCAAATCATTCCCAATGACATCTACATCAAGATTGATAGCTACAAGCATGATGCTAAACAGATGTGGAATCAATTGGAAAAGATGATGATGGGATCATAGATCGGGAATCAGATAAAGGTGGCTAACTGCATCAATAATTATGAGGAATTCAAGGCTAAAGAGAATGAGAGTCTAGAAGACACATATGAAAGATTCACTTTGCTTCTGAATGAGCTGACAAAGAACAAAGTCAAAAAGAAGCAGTTGGAAAATAATGTCAAATTCCTGAGCATCCTACGACCAGAGTGGAAGAAACATACTCGTAGGATGAAGCAGATGAAAGACTTAAGTGAAATACCTCTTCACGAAGTTTATGAGACCTTACGTCAGAATGAGGAAGAGGTAGAGGAGAAAAGAGCTGAAAAGAAGAAGGCTGAGAAGGTTCCTGATCCGATTGCTTTGGTTGTTGGTGAGAAGAAGAAAGAAAAGAAAGAGAAGACAGAAAAGAAGAAGAAGAAGAAAGTGAGTTCAAGTTCTGAGTCAGATTCAGTTACAGATAGTGATGATGGCGAAAGTCTGAAACAAGCCATGATACTACTGACTCGTGCTTTTCAGAAGAAATTTTATAAGAAGCCGGGATCAAATTCTCAACGCTATTCGTCATCCAGTTCAAAGAATCACGAGCATCGACAGAAAGTGGAAGGAAAGAGGTATGAAGAGGATAGATATGTGGAGAAGAAACCGGATGAGAAGAAGAAGTTCGTGAATGACTACACTGTTACTGCAAAGCCAACAACTGACTCAATCAAATGCTACAACTGTGGCAAGATTGGTCATTTTGCAAAAGACTGTAGAAAGCCAAAAGTTCGGAATTCTCAATACTATCAGAACAAACTTCTCTTGGCCAAACAACAAGAAGCAGGAATCGCTCTAATGGCCGAGGATGAATTTTGGCTTGATCATTCTGAAGATGAAAGTGAAGAGAAAGAAGAAACAACTCATATCTGTCTAATGGGCAAAGAAGTAAAGGATGTCGAGTCAGATGATGAGGCAGTTGATGAGGTATTAAACTTAACTGAAAAAGATTTTATTACCAAAATGGAAACTATGATGGTTGAGCTTCAAAATTTACAAAATAATTTCAAAAAGGAAAAAGAAAGAGTTGCTAAAAAGAACAAGAAGATCTTTGAGCTTAATACGTTTGTTATTTCAAACAAAGATCTGATTGATTTTTTACGCAAGTCTGATTTTGATTCTAAATCTCAAGTAGATTATTTTGAAAAGAGGATTTCTGAGTTTGAAGGTAAAATGTCTAAATATGAGTTTGAGAAAAGTGAATCTGCACTAACTGTTTATAAACTGCAGGTTGAAAACAAGAATTTGAATAAGAAGGTAAATGGTCTGGAAGCAAAACTTTATGCAAGAGGTCAAACAGATCAAACCATTTTTCTCAATGCACCTAATGAAGAGGCTGATGTTAAAGAGAAATGGGGACTTGGTTTTGAAAACCCCCATTATCTTAAGAAAGCCATCAGAAAACAGCCGACACTTTATAACTATGATTTTCTTGCTTGTGCTGGTAAACATACTCATTTAAAACCCAAATTTGTTACCAAATTGTCAGACGAAGTTGAGGCCAAAGAAACTGAAAATAGAAAGAATAAAAAGAAAATGCAACTACCGTTTAACTATGTAAAGTTAAATGATAGTTATCTTTCAGAAACACCAAAAGTTCTTTCAAACGATTATTTTGTTAGTTATTCCGCTTCTGAGATGAAGGAAAAACCTGCAATTGCAAAGGTTTATGTTCCTACATCTATTCTTGAAAGCAAAATAGTCGAGCTTGAAAATGTTTTATTTGATGAAAAACTTTTGGTTGATATAGAACAAAATGTATTTTCTACAGTTTTAAAGAACACTGTTTTTCAAGTTAAATCAACAAAGTGTTCTACAGTTTCAAAGGCACCTCAAACTTTCTTTGATAATTCTGATGACTTATTTGAGTTTGCAAATGATTTTTTTAATTCTGATGATGGGTGCATGGAAGAATCTGATATGTTTGATGTCCATTCTAAACATCCTGATCATTCTACTTGTCTTAAAACTGAAAGAGTGTTACCAAGTGATGTTCATATTGGTGAAACATCAACTAAGGTTGGTGATTCAGTTTCTATAACTGCTGATTACAATGCTCACGGTAAGAAACATAAGAAACAGCGATTACAGAAACAGAAATACACTGGTAAACAAAAGAAAACTCAATCCCAGAAATCTACTTTTCCTAATAAATCTATATCTTATGTTTCAGATTTAAGGAAGAAAAAGATAAAAGCTCAATCCGAATGGAGACCAAAACAGAAGGATGCTGAGATAGCTGAATCAGTTACTAATAATTCTTGTACTAAATCTGTTAGTAGTGATTCTGATATAGTTGGTCAATGTGCTTCTAATAAACAAAACCTTTGTAACTTCTTACATGCGTTACTCAATAAAGCAATTGCTTTAATTATCTCCTATTACTACTAAATCTCGTCCTAATTATCGGAAAATTGATTTTGCTTATTCTCATAATTCTTCTGATTGGTATGGATCTTATCATGTTAATTCTTCGAGAACAAATATTTTTCAAAGTTTTCAAAAGAACAGAGGATCCATTTTCAAGTGGATACCAAAATCTTGTGCTAAAATGTTAGGACCCGTTTTTAAATGGGTACCTAAATCTATTATTGTCTGATTTCTCTTGCAGACCCGGCATATGTGGTACTTAGACAGTGGATGTTCCAAGCATATGACTGGGAAAAAAGCTTTATTGTCTAACTATACAGAGAAATTCAGTGGAAATGTCAGATTCGGAAACGATCAGCTTTCACCAATCTTAGGATATGGTGACATGATTCAAGACAACATAACGATAAGTAAGGTGAGTTATGTTGAAGGCTTGGGGCACAACTTATTCAGCATTGGTCAATTCTGCGATAAAGGGCTAGAAGTCAACTTCAAGTCTAAGAGTTGCTCAGTTCATACTGAATACGGCACAGAACTCTTAGGTGGACATCGAAAGACAAACCTTTATACCATCAATCTGTCCAAAGTTCAGATTGATAATCAAGTATGCTTGATGACAAAAGCTTCAACGCAACAAAGTTGGTTCTGGCACAGACGTTTATCTCACTTGAACTTTCGTTACATCAACAAGCTGGTTCATGGGAAATTGGTCAAAGGACTTCCTGAGCTGAAATATGAACGAGAACACTTATGCGCAGAATGTGAAAAGGGTAAGATGAAGAGAGTCGCTCATAAACCGAAGCCTGAACCAAGCACTAGTTCTCCATTAGAATTGTTACATATGGATTTGTGTGGTCCGATGAGAACTCAGAGTTTGGGAGGAAAGAAATACGTATTGGTTATTGTGGACGATTACTCAAGATACACATGGCTCAAATTTCTTCGATCAAAAGATGAGACGCCCGAAGTTCTCATTACTTTCTTAAAGACGACCCAGGTGAAAATGCAGCGACAAGTCAAGTTTCTTCGGACTGACAATGGCACAGAATTCAAGAACAAGGTTGTTGATGAATATCTCGAATCAGTCGAGATTTCACATCAGTATTCTGCTGCTCGTACGCCTGAACAAAATGGAGTAGTCGAAAGGCGAAATCGGACGCTAGTCGAGGCCGCTCGGACTATGCTTAGCCAATCGGACTTACCTCTATTCTTGTGGGCAGAAGCTGTGTCGACTGCATGCCATAATCAAAATCGTTCCATGATACACCACCGTTTTCAAAAGACTCCATATGAGTTGATCAACAATAGAACACCAACTATCAAATATTTTCATGTATTTGGGTGTAAATGTTTTGTGCTTAATGACAGAGAGAGTCTGAATAAATTCAGTGCTAAGGTGGACGAAGGTATCTTTATCGGTTATTCTTCAACATCTGTTGCATATCGTGTTTATCTAAAGAAGTCAAAGACAGTTATCGAGAGCATTAATGTCACATTTAATGAAGAAATGGCTTCTGATCAAATCAATTCAGAACCCGTTATCACTGGAGTATTAGCTTCTGGGCAGATCAATCCAGAACCTGCTTCTACAACGACAAATTCGGATAACGCATCTACGTCTACTTCACATTTAACTGATTTAGATTTGTTATTTGAAATCTTTTATGATGAGTTTCTTGGAACTAATGTATCTAAATCTGCTGTGACTGACAGGTCTGAAGATACAAGTTGTCATCATCCAGTCACTTCAGATGTCATAACTGAACGAGCATCCCCTGTTCAGTCAGAAACTCATATTCCTGATGTTACTCCAACAGTTGAAGTTACACAAGTTAATGCTGAGTCAGAAGTAACTGTTTCAGTTGGGTGTACTACTTTGTCTACTCAACAGCCTGAATCTGCTGTTCCAACTGATACTTCTGCACATGAATCTTCAACTGAGAACCCCCCTCATGATATTCAAACTGAAGATTCTGAAAGTGGATTTCTAGATGATGATCATGTTCAAACTTCATCTAATCCACTCCCTCATGAGCATTGTTGGACCAAAGAGCATCCATTACATCAAGTAATTGGAGATCTCAACAAGCCTGTACAGACTAGGTCAGCGACACTTAACCAATGTATGGATGACTCGTTCCTCAGCAAGATTGAGCCAACACGAGTATCTGAGGCTCTTGTTGATTTGGACTGGGTATCTGCAATGCAAGAAGAGATCAATCAGTTTGAAGCCCTAAAGGTTTGGAGATTAGTTCCAAAACCAGAAGGTAAAACCGTGATAGGAACTAAATGGGTATTCAAGAATAAGAAGGATGAAGATGGTATCGTCATAAGAAACAAAGCTAGACTTGTTGCCAAAGGTTACCGGCAAGAGGAAGGCATCGATTATGATGAGACGTAAGCTACAGTAGCGCGTATAGAGGCAATCAGAATGTTTCTAGCCTACGCAGCTCATAAGAATTTCACAGTGTTTCAGATGGATGTGAAAACAGCCTTTCTGAAAGGCATTCTTAAGGAGGAAGTGTACGTGTCTCAACTAGAAGGGTTCGTCAATTCAGATAAGCCAGATCATGTCTACATATTGGACAAAGCCCTTTATAGATTAAAACAAGCCCCTCAAGCATGGTATGATGTTTTATCCAAATTCTTGGTCAAGTCTGGTTTCTCTAAAGGTAAGATTGATACCACTTTATTCATCAAGAAGGAAAAAGCTGATATTATTCTTATTCAGATATATGTTGATGATATAATATTTGGTTCTACTAATCCAAAATATTGCAAAAACTTTTCTAACCTCATGGTGTCACATTTTCAAATGAGTATGATGGGAGAGATGAATTTCTTTCTCGGATTAAAGTTAAACAGTTTTCTACGGGGATTTTTATTAACCAATCTAAGTACATTTTGGACATTCTTCGGAAGTACAAAATGGAAAATTGTAAACCAATTGGAACCCCGATGGCACCTGGTACTAAGATCCACATTGATCCTTCGGGTAAAAGTGTTGATGTTAGATCATATAGAGGTATGATAGGTTCATTGATGTATCTTACATCGAGTAAACCAGATATTATGTTCTCAACATGTTTATGTTCTAGATATCAAGCTACTCCCAAAGAATCCCATTTGGACGCTGTCAAACGAATCTTTAGATATCTGAAGGGGACTGCAGACCTTGGTCTGTGGTATCCTAAGGATACTGGGTTTCAACTGACTGCATATTCAGATGCAGATCATGCAGGTTGCATGTTGGACAGAAAGAGTACTTCAGGTCATGTTCAATTTCTTGGAGACAAGCTCGTTAGCTGGGCTTCAAAGAAACAATTATGCGTTTCCACATCGACTGCTGAAGCAGAGTACGTAGCTGCTGCAAGTTGCTGCTCTCAAGTCTTGTGGATGCGAACACAGCTGCGAGACTATGGATTCAAGTTTGATAAAATTCCAATCTATTGTGACTCGAAGAGTGCAATTGCGATATCTGCTAATCCTGTCCAGCATACGAAAACCAAACACATTGATGTCAGGTATCATTTTATAAAAGATAATGTAGAAAAAGGAACAATTGAACTTTATTTTGTAAAGACAGATTATCAACTTGCAGATTTATTTACCAAACCCTTAGATGAAAAGAGATTTAATTTTCTTGTCTCTAAGCTTGGTATGTTAAATCTTAAGACATAATCGGTTGTTACCTAATAAAGTTATGTATTGTTATTTTTCATCATTTTCTTTATCTTTATGTCTGAAGGATATCTGCACTTTAATTGTTTGCTCATGATCTCATGGGGAGTAAGAGAAGATTTTAGATGATCTACATTATTTTAAGGGGGAGCATAACTGATTTCTGTATTTTACTTAACTGACAAAATTTTTCTAATGCATGATTTTAGGGGGAGCTTATCAAAAGGAGTAAGACTATGATTTCTGATTACTTAAGATCAGAACTCGTTCTTTAATTGTTTTACTGTTTTATGTTCTTTTATTGTTCGAATAAATTTTGTGAATAAATTTTTGACTAGACTTTGAGACTTATGCAGGATGAGAGAGGATGACACGATCATATTATTTTTGACTTCAGCTGACTTAATGAGTATTAAGATTGACCGAAAAGGTAAATTTCTTATCTTAATCTCAAATGTATCTGAAAGAAGGACAACTTTCAGATATAGAAAACATGTTCTGAATGTTCAAACCACTTCCCGAATTTTAAACAGTTTTTATAATTTGGAAGTGTGATTTTAAATGTTTTCATTTTATTTTTGAGCTTCATTGATAAATAAACCGTGTGTTTCCAAAGATAAATACTTGCGTATTGTCTTTTCTACATACATTCAAGTATTCACACACATCGGTTTAATTTTTGATTAAAATGTTCTTACCATGTCTCTAAATTGAAACAATTTTTCGATGGTAAGACACTCCGCTTGTACTTGAAAGAATTTTGAGCGATATTTCATTTCGAAACGTCATTTCGAGAATGTCTATATTTTTGTTTCGTATGGACAATATCCATTATTCCTGACCATAAGCCTTGATTGTTATATCATTCATTTCTGATCATTTTCATACAATGTCAGATTTTCAAACAAGTCTCTTGCATTCATGTTCATTCAATTAACTTGTTTGAAAATACTTCCATGTTTTAAAATGCTCATATCTTCATGATTATATTCCGAGCATACATTCATCTGACATTTATATATGAGCTTTAACTGTTATAGTTAAATCATTTGAGCAACACATGCTTTCTAGGAAAAATATGGGTTCTTTGTGCTAGGAATTATCTGAACTTCTATGGAATCACGTTAACCAGTGATTTCTACCCAATAAGTTAATCCCTTAGTGATTGAGTGTGAGGAGTCAAAAGAAATGAGTGTGGGTGTGATGAGGTAAAATGGAAATGAGAGATTGGTTAGTAGTGAACTTAATGATTAAAAGAAAGAGGGTGTGAGATCAGAGTAAAAGAATATCAAACTCTGGACCAAATACTTTCTGAGTCGGGCAACCACATTACTAATGTTTCACAATTCTTTCGTGAACATTATTGAAACAGGAAAATAGCCCATGCCAACTCTTTCTTAATACCCCACCAACCACTCATTTTCTTCTCAAAAAGAAGATGTTTCACATTTTCAAGGGCACGCATCATATTATCTATCTGGTTTTCATTTGGAAAATCTGGATATTGAAACAGAAGGAAGTCTGCCCCACCTTCGCACTTCAATCATGCACAATTGAGTCTGTGTTTATCTACTGTTGTCTCAGTGGTTTACACAATGTTGAGCCTTATTAAAAAGCAATCATCGTGCTTAATTCTTTCTACACTTGCACGAACACACAAGGAATTCGTTTCTTTGTCATAACATTCATAGAAATTGCCTTTGTGGTATTTTGATGATTGGATGGAAGCCCTGGGGGAGTGAACATCAAAAAGCTCTTTTATATTGTGTATTCGTTACACACAGTGACTTCGTGTTACTGACAGACATTTTAATTGATTCATCTGTTGATTCAGGAGTTACATGTTCTTAATTTGTCTGGATTTTAAAAGATCTAGATGATTATCTTGGAGGATTGACAGAATCAGAGGCTCAGTATGACAGATAAGAATGGTCAATGACATTTCTTGGACGAAAAGTTTTGATGATATAGATGCTTAAATCATCAAAAAGGGGGAGATGATATGAAGAAATGTTAAAGTTTTGAAGTTTGGAAGAGATGATACCAAGATCTGATAAAGTTTTGTGAAGTTAATTTTCTGAAATGTTCAAGTCAGAAAGTTCAAAGGGAAGATTTGAAGACAATCAAAGAATTTCTGAAGTTTTTGAGGAAATTTTCTTTGAAGATTATTTGTTAAAGCAAGGTGAGCTGAATCTGAAGATAATTTTCTTTCCAAAGTCTGAAAGTGTTGTGTGAAAGTTTTGGGGAGATTGTTACTCTATTGAAGACAGTTTTGGAAACAAGACCGTCAAAGAAAAAGGGGAGATTGTTCAGACAGAGCTTAAAGTGAAGACTTTATTGCTAAATCTTTCAACAATGAACTTGAATCCAAAGGGGGAGATTGTTAGCGCATAAATCTGTTGGATACAAGATCAAGTATTCTGAAGGTCAAAGTTGAGAAAGTCAAAGCTGAAGAAAGTCAAATCTCATTAAAAGTCAAAGTCTATTTGTAATAAGTCAAACTTAGTTGTATTTTTATTTGTTGTTTCCTTAGTATTAGGTGTTAGTATAAATACAATTTTCTTCTTGTATTTTCAGCAGCATCAAAGGGTTGGAATTGAGATTTGAGAGAGAATACGTTTTAGAGAGAGAGAGAGAGTTCTAGAGAGAGAAAGTGTAAACTTTGAGAATTGAAAGAAATCAAACAGGTAATCATTGTGTTAAATCTTGTTTGTTTGATTAAACTTGTTTAGAAACTAGAATCTGGAACACACAAGGCACAATCTATTCATCAAATACATGAACACTGTCGGTGCAATGGTCAAGCCAAACGACATTACTAGAAACTCGTAATGGTCATAGCGTATCCTAAACGCCATCTTTGGGATCTCGTCCTCCTTCTGTTAATGTATAGTTTATATCAAGTGTTGACTTTTATATTGTTTGTATTTGACTTTGTCTAAGTCTTTGAGAGGACCTTTGTTGTGAGAGATTCTTTATCTTGAGAAAAGTGTATTGCATATAAATAGTCTTTGCTTTGTGAGAGAACCTTGTAACTTGAGAGCTTTACGTGTACCTTGTAATCTTGTGACTACGTGCAATACATATGACTATTTCTCTCTCTATATTCTCTCTCTAGATTCTGTGATTCGATTGCATTAAATTGAATGTAAATGGCTCAATTTAGACTTTACAATTGGTATCAGAGCCTACCCTTTCAGAATCAGATTGATTTGATTACCATTTTGGATCGATTTCTTGATTTCGTCAAGAACGCGCAGAACGTCACTGTTGGATCGATTTTTCGTGAATTATTGTGTTTAGAGTGTAAAAATAGTTCTATAGGATTCAAATATTTTAATAGATTAGTTTACATTCATATTTTTTCATGAATTGCTCGCTCAATCAGTTTCAATTTTGGATTTTATTCGAATTTTCTTGAAAAACACACGAACACTGTATTTCATGAATTGCACTGTAGTTCTTGGTTTATAGTCATTTTAGTGTACTAGGAAAGTGTTCGATTTCACTTTTCAAGCACATTGTATTAGTTGGAAAATCGAATTGAAGATTGAATTGGATTTTGAATCGATTTCGTATCTCAGAGTGTAAAATGTGTAAGATCTGAAGAAGGCGCTAAGGAAGAACACGCTAGAATTGAAGAACGCGCATGATGATGATTCTTGTGTTTTCTGCGATTTCTTGAATTGTGAATTTTTTTTTTCTAAGTGTGATTCACGCATAAGAGGTCTGCGAGTTTCTGATCGTGCGAGTTTGCATTTTGCGAGTTCCAGATTTCTCAAAAAAAAATCTAAGTATGGAACACGCAAAGGGTCATGCGAGTTCTACCTGATCTGCGAGTTTTCATTCATCTGCGAGAAGTGTAGTTTATCTTAATTTTCTAAGTCTAAAACACGCACGAAGCTTGCTGCGAGAAGTTACTTCGTGCACGACACTATCTGTAAGTTTCTCAAAATGTGCAAACAGTTGTCTGCGAGTTCTTAAAACGCACACAACGCTTTTAGCGCGAAGTTCTTTGAACAGTGTTTTGCGAATCCTTTGGTCTGCGAGTTTTAAGGGGTTTGCGAGTTTCAGGTGTCTGCGAGTTTTGTACTTGGTATTTTTCTGAGATCGATTTTCAGTGGTGATATGAGTTTGACTTTTCAAGTCAACTTTTTCTGATTTGTTTAGGAGATCTTGTATCAAGCCTATTATCAGTTATCTTTCTCAAAGTCTGCAATCATGTCTCGTGATCTTTTGAGCATGGGTTTGAATTCTAAGCCTTCGGTTCTACAAGCTGATGAGTACCCTCAGTGGCGGAAAAGAATGATCAATTTCTTGAATAATCAAGACAAGAAACTGTTGAATTCTATCATAGACGGTCCTCACTTTCCTCGTCTTACTGTTGCCAGGATTCCAGCCACAGATACAAATCCTGAAATTCCTGAGCGAATAGTAGCAAGAGACCCCATTCAATACAGTGATGTGGACAGAGATCTAGTTGAAAGAGATGCTACTGCCTTAACTTTCCTCATCATGGTCATTCCGAATGATATCTTCAACCGGGTTGATAGCAGAGAATCAACAAAGGATATCTGGGATGAGCTAGAGAAGCAGTTTTTGGGTTTAGCAAAGTCAATAAAGACTAAGAGGAATCAAAGCATCAATGTTTATGAAGAATTTAAAGCAAAGGAAGGGGAATATTTGAGGGAAGCATACAACCATTATAACATCATTCTGAACGATTTGAGACGGAACGGAGTGCAAAAGTCTGAGTCTGAGAATAATTACAAATTTAAAAAGAATCTCCAACCAGAGTGGGACGTCTACACTATCTAAATGCAGACAAACAAGGATATGGATGAGAAGAAGCTTAATGACTTTTCTGTGCCCTTAACCAGGATGAGGATAAAGTGAAGGAACAAGCTGCCGTGAATAAGGAATTATCTTAACTCAAGGATAAGCAGAAAAAGGTTGAGGATTCCTTGGAACTTCTGGCTCAGGGTAAGGGAAAGCTGATCAAGACAAGTTCTGGTTCTTCAAAGAGTTCTAAGAAGAAAGCCTTAATGACCAGCTTAATAGAGACTTCAGATAGTTCTGATGACGAGACAGCAAAAGAGTCAGATGATGATGAGCTGACAGAGTTTGCAGAAAAACTTGCATTGTTGACTTCGAGCTTTCATAAGAGATTTGGGAAGAAAAAGTTCTACAACAAGCCGAAGTATGATTCTTACAAGTCTAGCAAGTTCAGAGGCAAGTATGAAAAGGAGAAAGAGAAAGAGAAGAAAGAAGAGAAGAAAGAAGAGAATAAAGAAGAGAAGAGAGAAGAAAAAGAAAAGGAGAAGTCAGATAAGTGCTTCAATTGTCTTAAATCAGGACACTTCATCAGAGACTGCCCAGTGAAAAGGGTTAAGAACTACGAGTACTATGCAAAGAAAGCCCAGCTTGCTAAGGCCATGGAGAAAGGTAAAGCACTGAAAGCTGAGGAGGAGATCTGGTTCGAGTACTCTGATGAAGAAGATGAATAAGTTAAAGTGAATCTGACTCAGGTGCATTACAACCTGATGGCACACCTGAATGAAGAGTTAGATTCCGAGGTAAATTCTATATCTGACAACTCTGATTCTTATTATGATAATGATGAAGTGCTCAACTTGATGTCCCAGTTAAACTTGATGAACTCTGAATTTTTAAAATTGAAAGAAAATTTCAAACAACAAAAGAGTACCATTCAAGGACATCAAGATCAAGCACTGATCTATAAGACATTGGCTTAAGAAAGAGAATAATAGAAAAATGTTCTGAAACTGGATAAATCAAAACTTCCAACTAAAATTTATGAATTACGAAAAGAGATAGTTATATTAAAGGATAAGAATCTTGATTTGACACTTCAGTATGATATTGTTTTGAAAGACAGGACTGAAGCTTACACCAAGATTAAGGAATTGGAAGATCTTAACTTCAAAAGAGGTCAAACAGAACAGACATTGAAAATCTTGACCAATAATCAGAAAGACATCATATTTTATAAGGCAAAACCTAGTTTGGGTCTATCAGATGTGGACATTTTGAAAAAGGCACCCGAAAATCTTTATAATTTTAAAAAGTCGAGTGATGAACCTATTATTTTGATACACCACATTCTGGAGACAATTGTCAAACCAGAGACTTCTTCGCCTGAATCTCCGAAGATGAAGAAGGAAGAACCAGTAGAAGTTAAGTCAGAAATTAAAACTGACTCAGAAACTCTGAGTTTTAATTCAGTCAAATTTTCATACGATGAATTAAATTCTTCTTACGAAAGTAAAAAGAATACATTTGTCGAATATGAAAATCTTTTTCCAAAACAATCTGAGTCTTTTAAAGCTAGTTCTAATTCTGACTCAACTGAAATTGTTTTGACTTGTTCATTCATAGAAGATAAAGATGAAGAAGTAATTTCACACAAGTCTGTTTCTGAAAATTATTCCAAATTCACTGAACACGAACATCAAGAAGCTTTGGATAAAATTTATGAGTTGGAAAGGCAGATTTCACATCTCAACAATTTAATTGTTGAATTGGAAGAAGCCAATGAAAATTTTGGAATGGAACTAGACTCTAGTTTTATTAAAAATGAATCTTTGGAAAAAGAGATAAGGAGTCTAGAATCCAAAACTTTTAAACCCTCAAAAGGGAAAGAAGCTTACATTGATAAAGATGCTCCAATTTCTGTTAATCAAAGTGTTGACATTAAGTCCAAGTCCATTAATGAAATAGGTGAATGTTCAAATTCCTCATCCATTAATGTTTCAAAATCTGATTGTGTTTCAGATGAAAAGTTGATGAAAGAAAGTTTGAAGAAGAAGAAGACTGAAGTGGACAAGATTGTGAATGATTTTGATAAATGTGAATGTAATAGAGTAGTGACTGCTTGTAATGATGTTTGACAACAAAGTTTTAATAAATCAAAAACCGTTTCTCGAAAAACGTTGTTGACATAAGATGCTACTAGGGTGCAATGTTCATACTGTCTTAAAACTTCATTTTCTTTCTAACCCAAGTCTTCAAAGAAAAAGATCCAGTTTAAGAACAAGAAATCTTCTGATCATTATAAAGTCAATAAAGCTGAAATTTATTCTGTTAAGAAGAAAACCAGTGATTTACATGTAAATAAAATAGCTGATATAAAGTTTGTGTGGAAGTGGATTCCCAAATCTGAACTTAAAGCACAAACTTTATCAAAAGGACCCATATTTGAGTGGATAATTAAAGGGTCATCAGCTAATTTGAAAACTGTTATGGATACTAACAAGAAAGGACCCATATTCATATGGGTACCTAAATCTAAGTGACTGTTGCTTCCAGGCGTGTCATGTGTGGATCATTGACTCTGGATCTTCAAGACACATGACAGCGCACAAGCACCTGCTGTTCGACTATGTAGATCATTATGCAGGATCAGTTAATTTTGGAAATGAAATGAAAGGATATGTCAGAGGTTACGATACAATCAGGAAGAGTATGATTTCTATCTCAAAAGTGTTGTATGTAGAGGGTCTGGCATACAATCTGTTCTCGATCAGTCAGTTTGCAGAGAAGAAATGTAAGATTGAATTTGATGTCGATTATGGTTACATCAAATATCAAAGTGGAGCAGAACTCATTAAAGCTGGGAGAATGGGTTTATTGTATTGTGTTCACTTTCCAACACTCAAAGCTTCAAAACCAGTTTGTCTCATTTCTAAGACATCTACAGAAGAGAGTTGGTTGTGGCATCGACGTCTGTCTCATCAGCATTTTCGGGATCTGAATAAGCTCAAGACACAACATCTTGTTACGGGACTTCCTGAACTGAAGATTGAACAAGATTCTCTTTGTTCTGCATGCGAAAAAAGGCAAAATGAAGAGAAGTCCACACAAGCTCAAGATGTTATCTAACTGCAACAAATGTTTGGAGCTTATTCATATGGATTTGTATGGACCGATGAGAACTCAATCTATTATTAGCAGGAAGTACATTCTAGTCATGGTGGATGAATACTCAAGATACACATGGTTAGAGTTCTTACGGAAGAAATCTGAGGCTCAGGATCTGATAATCAAGTTCATAAAAAAAATCCAAGTTCTTCTACAAAGCACGTTACAACAATTGAGAAGTGACAATGGTACCAAGTTCAAGAACGCAACGCTTCAATCATTTCTTGACTCCGTTGGAATTTCACCCAAATTTTCGGCGACGATGACTCCTCAACAAAATGGGGTAGTCGAAAGGAAGAACAGAACATAGGTAGAAGTTGCACGGACAATGCTTGCATATTTAGAAATACCATTGTTTCTATAGGTTGAAGCAGTAGCCACTGCCTGCTATACACAAAACAGGTCCTTAATAAATAAGCGCTTTAATAAAACTTCTTATGAAATTATTAATGGTCATAAACCTACGGTTAAATTACTTTCGTGTATTTGGCTGTAGGTGCTACGTGTTAAATGATCGAGAGAATTTATCCAAATTCCAACCAAAAGCTGACGAATGAATATTCGTAGGATATTCACTTCAATCAAAAGCTTACAGAGTGTACAACATGCAGACTAAGACTGTGATTGAAAGTGCGAATGTGACCTTTGATGAACTGAAGACGAGGACTTCTGAACAAAGCAGTTCAGAACTTGGAACTAAAGACAAAGCTTCTACATCAACAAGTGTAGAACCTGATCGTCAAAAGAATAAGAATCCTGAACCTAACACTGAATCCGATCTTGATCTGTTATTTGTTGATGCATTTAATGATTTATCTAATGAAAATAACAGTCAAGAAAATTTAACCAATACTGACTCACATCCTACAAGTGCAGACATATCAGGACCCTCTAGAGCAATTGGTGAAGATTCTACAACTCAATCTCAATAGGTTTCTGAACAAGCTGAGCCAGATGATACAACTGAAATGATCTCACCACTGAATGAACTAGGATCTACATCAGCAGTATCTGGAGAAAATCAGTCATAACCTACAATAGAGGAAGCTGATCATTCACCAAGTGCACAAAGTCCAACTGCATCAGAAACTGATCTACCTGCTATCCAGGATGAATTTGACACTTCAAATGATCAAACTGAGAGAGTTGTGTTGCCAATCACACATAGATGGACAAAGAGTCACCCCTTAGAAATCATAATTGGAGATTCAAAAGCTAAGGTGTCTACAAGATCTGCAACAACATCTGCATCTGCCAACTTCTGTATGTTCTCAAACTTCCTAAGTAGCATGGAACCGAAAAATCCGTTTGAGGCAATCTATGATCTAGATTGGATTAACGCAATGCAAGACGAGCTGAATGAATTCAAAAGGAATGAAGTGTGGCGGTTAGGTCCAAGACCCAAGGACAAAACTATAGTCGGTACTAAATGGGTATTTCGGAACAAGAAAGTCAAAGCAGGTATAATTGTAAGGAACAAAGCATGGTTAGTGGCGAAAGGTTACAATCAACAAGAAGGAATCGATTATGACGAAACCTACGCACCCGTGGCAAGGATCGAGGCTATAAGGATTTTTCTTGCATACGCGACACATAAAAACATTAAGGTATACCAGATGGATGTTAAATCGACATTCCTAAATGGTATTCTACACGAAGAAGTGTACGTAAGTCAACATAAAGGCTTCATAGATTCAAATTTCCCAGACCATGTGTACGTGTTGGATAAAGCACTATAGGGACTGAAACAAGCTCCACGTGCATGGTATGAAACACTATCAATATACCTGACTAAGTCTGGCTTTCGAAAAGGTATTATCGACACCAGTTTATTTCTTAAGAAGAAAGGTGAGGACTTGATCTTTGTACAAATTTATGTAGACGACATTATATTTGGCTCTACGAACCCTGAACTTTGTCATGAATTTCAAAACATCATGAAGAACAGGTTTCAGATATCAATGATGGGTGAATTGAATTTTTTCTTAGGTTTGCAAGTAAAACAAACCCCGCAAGGGATTATCATAAACCAAGCCAAATATATAAGATACATGTTGAAGAAATTTGACATGAACTCTTCATCACCCATGAAGACTCCTATGCAATCTGGAAGTCTGTTGGACGCTGATATCTCTGGAAAATCAGTTGATCAACGGACCTATAGAAGCATAATAGGATCTCTTCTATACTTGACATCAAGTAGGCCCGACATAATGTTTGCTACCTGTTTTTGTGCACGGTATCAGGCTAATTCCAAAGAGTCCCATCTTGCTACTGTTATAAGAATCCTAAGATACCTTAAAGGCACACCAAATTTGGGCCTTTGGTATCCGAAAGATTCTGGTTTTGAGCTAATTGCCTACACAGATGCAGACCATGCAGGAAATAAGTTAGACAGGAAAAGAACCTCCGGATAATGTCAGTACTTGGGAGACAAGTTAGTAAGCTCGTCGTCGAAGAAACAGAATTGTGTGTCAACTTCTACAGCTAAAGCATAATATGTTGCAGCTGCAAGTTGTTGTTCACAAGTTCTGTGGATAAAGACACAACTGAAGGATTATGGATATACATTCAACAAGGTCCCCATTTACCGTGACTCAAAAAGTGCCATAGCAATTACATCCAATCCGGTACAACACTCCAAAACCAAACACATCGACATCAGGTACCATTTCATTAAAGATCATGTTGAGAAAGGGAATATAGAAATTGTTAAGTCTGATTTTATAGTAATCATTGTATTTATAGGGCTTGGTTAAATACTGTGTCTAATGTCTAATATTGTGTTGTATTGACCAAGGTATTTAAGTCCCTTTGGTCTTTGTCTTTGTAAGAACTTCACACATATTAATCAGATTACTCTTTTTGCACATATTGTCTCTCTCTCTCTACTTTCTCTCTCAAAAGATTCATTGATCTTGGACTATCAATTGGTATCGGAGCCATCTGAATCTTGAGAGGATTGAGAGATTGTATTTTTTTTCGTCCCTGAAGTTTTAGATTAATCGAAAATTTGATTTATTTTCTTAAATTTTTCAAGAAAATCTTGTTTTCTTGAGTTTTCATCAAATTTGGGATTGTTTTTGAACGAATTTTTTGCAAAATCGGTTTGTTGGATTCGTTTTTGATTGCTTAACATCTTTAATTCACATCGTTTTTCAAGAAAAACAAGTTTTGTTTGTCAATTTTGAGTTTTAGAGTTTTTCTGAAAAACTCGTGTTCACGTACTGTTTCATTCGTGAATTTTTGAGTTTGTGGTTTTTAATCGAAAGTTTGATTACATGGTGTTACAAAGTTGTTTTCGATCATATCTGAGAAAGGATTTGTTATTTTTGTCTAATCTGTATTCGTTTTTTTGTGATTTTTGAGTTTTTCAGCAGGTTTGCGCCAGATTTGAACTTTGCGCGAGTTCATCTTTGCTTGCGCGAGTTCATCAAGGAGTTCAAAGTTCTCTTCATCAACCTCTCACGCAAACTCAAGTTTGCGTATTCAGCCTATCACGCAAAGCTACTTTGCGTCTCCAGTGCTTCAAGAGAAGTAACGTTTGCGTATCATACAGCTCACGCAAAGTTTACTTTGCGTCTTCAACGACTAACGCAAAGCTCAGTTTGCGTCTCCTTCTACTCACGTAAAGTTGGTTTGCGTCTCCTTTGCATAACGCAAAGCTTACTTTGCGTCACAGCCTGCTCACGCAAAGCTTCCTTTGCGTCACTCATTGTTCACGAAAAGTTCCACTTTACGCTACCTTCCTCTCACGCAAACCTCTAGTTTTCACCATATCTGTCCAATCTAAATAAAAAAAAGAGTTTGGAATTTTTTTTTAAAGTTTGTCATCTATGGATCCTACAAAGTTTGCTTTTCAAGCTAAGTTCTACACAAGTGATTTGATGATGTCTTTGGGATCTAAAACTCGTCCTCCAGTTCTTGTCGATGAAAATGAATTCACTCAATGGCAAGATCGATTTCTGAACTTCATCAAGCATCAAGCTAATGGAGAGAACATGATGAAGTCTCTAACTGAAGGACCTTTCGTAAAACCTAATAAAGAGACTCCTCCAACAGCTCAAGAGGCTTCACGAATGAAAGCTGATCGGGAGCTGAAAGCTAATCTGATGCTTGCCTTACCTAACTCTGTCTATAACCGAGTTGATCATTGCAAAGATTATCCAAATCTGTTATGGGCACAATTGGAAAAGATAATGCTTGGTTCTTCAGTCGCAACTCAGCTCCGACATACTAGATTCATGAACAACTTTGAGGAGTTCAAGGCCAAACACAGCGAGTCTATAAAAGGTGTTTTCGACAGATTCTGTGAAGTGCTGAATGATCTCCGAAAGATAAATGTGATCAAGACAGAGCTTGAGACGAATCTGAAATTCTATAATACTATTCAGCCTGAGTGGAATAAAATTTGTCATAGACTGAGGAACGATGTTCGGATATCCACTATGCAGATTCAGGAACTTTACGAGATTTTGATGACTGATGAAAGCTTGGTGATAGAAAAAAGGGAAAACTTGAGAAAAGGAAGAAATCAGTAGACCCGGTTGCACTCCTTACAAAGCAATTAACTGAACAAGCGTTGTCTGATAACGCTTACAACGGGTCAACTGAAGATGATGGTGAGGCATTGCAGAAAGCTATGATCCTTCTCTCTCAACATTTCTAGAAAAAGTTCCAACCTCGATCGGGTTCCAACACTTCTCTCTTCACTTCTGGTTCAACAGTCAAAGTGCCCGAGCCAAAATCTATTGCCTGTTATAACTGTGGAAAGTCGGGTCACTATTCAAAGGAGTGTCGAGCGAAGAAGGTTAGAGACTCAACTTATTATAGAAAGAAAATGGAGCTAGCTGAAAAGAGAGAGAACGGAACTGCTCTGCTGGCCGAAGAAGAATTCTGGCTGGATCATTCCGATGATGAAGCTTCAAACGTCGAGATTGCTCATATGTGTTTAGATGGAATTGATCAGTCAGATGATTCTGACACTGATCCTGATGAGGTATATTCTGACTTTGATTATAATTTTATTACCTCTCAGATGAATATCATGATAACTGCTTTATCTGATTTACGTTTAAAGTTATTATCTGAAAAAAATTTAAATTCTGAAAATTCAGATTTGATTGACAAACTGAAAATTTCTTTGAAAGATGAAAAATCTATTTTAGAAAATACTAAAGACATCTTTCAAAAGAAGTTGGATGATTTGGAAAATTCAAATAAAACTTATCTTGAATCTTTGACGTCTATGAGCAAATTAAAAGATTAATTTTCAGATAAAATAAATAAGTTAGAAGAAAAGCTTTATCGAAGAAACCAATCTGAACAAACAATTTTTATGAATAAACCGAGGAGTGAAGAAGCTTTAAAACAAAAGTGGGGACTTGGTTTTGAAAATCCTCATTGTTTAAACAATGCGATTGAAAAATCCCCAACTTTATATAAATACGATTATCTGACTCTTGCTCATTATGCTCCTCAATTTAAAATTGATTGGATGAATGAGAAACAAGTGTTAGAAATCGAAAATGAGAAAAGGATGAATAACAAGAAAAATGAAATTCCTTTTGTTTATACGTATGAAAATGCAAAATATTTCCATGAAAAACCAAGGAGAGGCAGAAGATTTTTAAATGATATATCTTCTGTTAAATCTTCAGTGTCTGATGATTTTGTTCCTTCTTATGCCCCTGATTCTGATAAGGAAAATATTTCTCCAATCATTTAAGATTCGAAGAAATATACTCCTCCGTTAGTTTTAGAATGCAAAATCATCAATCTTGAAGATAAGATAGAAGATCAAAATATTTTAAAGAAATTGAATCTGATATTATTCTTTCGTTTATGACTTCTTGTCTTGAAGAAAATTTATTTTCTCAAAAATCAGATTCTATTTCTAGCCTTTCTTCTAACTCTAAGGAAAACAAAAAGGAAATTTCAAATTTTCAAATCTTTTCTCAAAATAATTCAGACTCCGAGGCTCATTCAGATTTATTAGTTGATCAGATTGGTTGCTTAGATAAATTTATTTCTTCTGATTTAAATATTAAGTCTAAAATTCTTGATGATTCTTTTACGCTAAATTATCTATATTATAAAACTAAGCGTAAAAGAAGACGGTCAAAGAAGTCAAAGAAACAAGATAAAGTTCTTTCTGACAGTTCTAATTCTTCCGATTCTAATCTTTCAGATAGTACATTGAGCGCTCGATCAAAGCAAATCTGGAAAGCGAAGCGGACATCTGATGAACATACTTTTGATGGGAATAAATGTGTAGACAAACTTTATAAAAGTGATTCATTTGCTACATGTAATAAAATCTCAAAATATTCTATAAAGCAAATGATTCGAATTTCAAAACATGTCTCATGTTCTTCCTCAGATTCTAGTTCTGATGATTATGCTTTCTCTTATTCTGATTCTTCTGATGATTGTGCTTATTATTCTTGTGATCATTTTTCTCATGCTTCTAATGTCAAATCTTATAAATATTTCCTCATACGAACTGCAACTAACTTTCACGGGCCCAAATTCAATTGGGTTCCCAAATCTCAATCTGATTTAAAGTTGCAGACATCTCATGTTAAGGGGGAGTAAGATATATAATGGCTTTTGAATACAACAGTTCAAAACCCGGTCTTAAATGTCAAGACTTTGGTTTCTGAGTACTTCAGCTCAGAACCCGTGCTTCAATCACTATGACTTCTAGACATATCAGTCTAGGACTCGGTTTTCAATGTTGGTAAGCTTCTGACCAATGAGAAACTGTGAGTACATCTATTTTATTCCGCTGCATTTATATCTGATGATGATGTTGTTCCAGTTTTACTCAATTGCTTTTAAAAGAATCTGAGCATTTTCAATCTTTCCTAAATTTTGTTACAACCCAATCTTTACAAATGAGACACAAATTTTTTTTTACATTATGTGAAAGATGATACTATTGAATTATATTTTGTTTCAACTGAATATAAACTTGCCGATCAAATATTTCTAATTCTAAAATTTCGGCATGTTGCTTTAAAAGTTTAAACCTTTACAACTTTTATTCTATAAAGTAAAAGTTTTACAATTTTTCTTTCTTTTGAATAAAATGTGTGTCTAGGATAAATTTTCAAGTTGCTTTGTTTATATTAAAGTTCTTATATGTTCAAATTTCAGTTCTAACAAAAGTTGAAAAGTCAGCAACATGTTTGTAACTTTTGTTTTTGCTTTAAAATTGTGTGATTCGGAATATTTATAGTTTACAATGCTTAGAAAACCTAAAAAGTCGAAATTTTGGATTGTAATGAAAATATGGGCTAAGCACTTAGATGTAAAACCTTGTGTTTGAGATGATTATTAAATTTTTATAAATCAGAAATCTCTAAGTTTGAAAATTTGTACCTGTGACCTTTCTGGTTTGGGAAAGTAAGTTTTGTGGGATGCTTGTCATCTGGTCCCCTAAGGTCATTTGATCTGGGAGTGATCGAACCCAAATCCTTATATAGAATCAGATTGAAAGTCATGTTTACTGGTATGAATGGGTTAAGGATGTGTCGATGTAGCCTTTCTGATCTGGGAAAGTAAGTTCCAAGGGGTGCTTGACACCTAGTCCCCTAAGGCCAACTGGTCCGGGAGTGGCTGACCCAAATCCTGCAATAGGGTCAGATAGAAAGTTACGTTTACAGCATGTTCTTTACTTAATAAACTTTTTGATTAAAAATGTCAAAGTGCACACGCTTAAAAGATGCCAAAGAGCACACTCATGTAAATATGCCATAGTGCACAATGCTAAAAGATGCCAATGAGCACACATCTCATGATACTTGGTAATATATTTCTGAGTTGCAATAAACCTGTAAATTTGTGAAAGTCTGAATTTTTGATGGCTTAGTGTGATTACATGCAAAGTTCTCTATTATCTTTTTAGAATTGCATTTTCTTGAAGATAATTGAAGTTCACATGCGAGCACACTGAATAGATTGATGAAAGTTTTTGAAACTGAACATATCTTAACTTGATATGCAATAAAACTTGTTTCTGTATCCAAACACATACATTTGATTTCAGTTGATGGATTTTATTGTGATATTTTACTAAGTAGAATTTTATTTGTTTCTATTTAAATTTTTATATATTTAGTCGTTTCAAAATACATATTCAGTATATTTTTCTTTCTACATTGATGTTTACATTCATTGTGCTCTCATATTATTTCAAATGGGTTGAGCATTATTCAAGGGGGAGTGAAAAAGGAGAATTTTTCTTAATGATCTTATCTATTTTTGAGGGGGAGTATCTGATTTTCTTTATATTAATGCTAACTTGAAATGTGATATCTAGTGCATTTGTGTAGGGGGAGTCAAAGAGCTTAAAAAAGTAAAAAAATTTCTGAGTTTAAGTCAGCTTTGCGCCATCAGTTGGTCGCGCAAACCTTGCTTTGCGCCACCTTCGCTTCGCGCAAACCTTGCTTTGCGCCACCTTGGTGTAACGCAAACCTCTGTTTGCGGAACCAACGTGAAGCGCAAACCTCCCCTGTTTTCTCTGTTTTTATGATTTTGCAAATCTTAAGCTGTCTTTTCGCCAACATTGGCATGACCTCGTTTAAAACCAGTTCATCAAGGTCATGAGGGGGAGAAATCAGAGAAGTCAAGGAGATGATAAAGAGACAAAGAGCTCAAAAGTTTATCTGCTGATCAAGATTCGCTCAAAGATTCTATTCTTTCAGCTTAAATTTTTTTCTTTTGTTGTTCCTGCTTCGACCACCACAGTTCATTCAAGGTCTTTCAAAAGAGGTGTGTCTTCTAGAGCAGAAGATGATGAATCAACTGTTCATTCAAATTTATTCCAATTTGGTCCAGACTTGTCAAAGGCAGCAAAGACAAATCAAACTGAAAGATGCTGAGAAGAAATTTTTCTTTAAAAGTCAGAAAGCTTCATAAAGTCGCTTTAATGGTCAGTGCTGATTTAGAAGATGAATTTTGAAGACCAAAGCGCCAATGATTACTAAGTGGGAGATTGTTAAGTCTGATTTTATAGTAATCATTTTATTTATAGGGCTTGGTTAAATACTGTGTCTAATGTCTAATACTGTGTTGTATTGACCAAGCTATTTAAGTCCCTTTGGTCTTTGTCTTTGTAAGAACTTCACTTACATTAATAAGATTACTCTCTTTGCACATATTGTCTCTCTCTCTCTACTTTCTCTCTCAAAAGATTCATTGATCTTTGACTATCAGAAATGCATTTTGTTTCAAAAGATTTTGAAGTTGCTGACTTATTCACTAAACCTCTTGATTAAAAAAGATTTAATTTCTTGGTCAGCAAACTTGGAATGTTAAACCGTGATGCATAATTATATTCTTATTTTTGTATCTTTTGTTGAGGGGAGTTGAGTCTGTTTATTATCTGCTTAAATGTTTTGGTAATTACATATTCTCAAATTTTGATAATTTTAACATTTGTGGACTCATGTACAGTGAGTACCAAAATTTTATTCTGTTTTGCAGTGTAACAGATTCTTGTTGTATATATAATGCTGACATCATGGACTTGGACTTTTGATCAAGTCAGATCAGGACTCGTGCTTCAGTATGTTGAACATAGTGCATATATCAAGGGGAAGAAAACAGACATGCACACTTCAAGGGGGATCTAAATTGGACAGTCTGTAAGTGGGTATGTGAGTCTGTGTTTGAAAAAGTTTTTGAAATCAGAAAGTATTTTTCAGAGAAAAAGTTGCATTTTTGGGCATAAAAGGTTTTTAATAAACTTGTTATTTTTGGAAAGTGGAACTAAATATTTTTTGAAAGTTTCTATTTTTGGAAATTTCTCAAAAAAATTTCTATGTATAGAACGCGCATAGTGTTATGCGAGTTTGTACTACACACACATCATTGCATGCGCAAAGTGTAGAACATGCACATAGTGTCGTGCGAGTTCTCACTTCGCACATAGCAAAGGTTGCGCGAAGTACAAAACACGTACAACATTGCTTCCGAGTTTCCACTTCACGCACATAACGTCTTGCGAGTTTCATCTTCGTGTATGATACTGCTTGCGAGTTTACACTGTTCATCACACTTCGCGCACATCACTTCATGTGCGAAGTGCTCACACGACCTTGCCTTCTTTGTGCGGCAAGTGCCTTTTCTTCAGTCTGTGCGAAGTGGGTCAACTAATCAGATCGTGCCACGTGTATGCGAGTTCACAGAGTATAAATTCACATGTTTTCCAGTTTCGACCCACTTCTCTCATATTGTGTTTGCATGTTTTACACTTGGACGATTTTTTTTCTCTCGAATTCTCTGCGACCTTTGGATTTAGATTCTTATTTCATCGATTCAGAGTAGGTTTATGATTCTATATTGATTGTGTCTTATTTGTTACTACTTTGTGTATATTTTTTTGTATTTGCAGGATTCGATTTTCACTTTTCTAGGGTTTCAAGTTGAAATTTTTTTTGTGTGTCGGTTCATGTTCTGGCCGAAATCCTTGGTTTTTTATTATGAATTCAAAATTATTATGTATGTATGTTGTTTGAACCGCATATAGCATATGGGTTTCATTTGTTTTGCAGGGATACCTTAACTCTGGATTTGGATTCGAACTATTGGACTCGAATTTTTGAATTTGTTTTTCGAAAAGTTGAACTTGAACTCATGAACTGAAAACTTAAACCTTGAACTTTGTTGGAATGATTTAATCTTAAAAAGGTGGAATTTTGGATTCTTATGAAATCTGAAAATAAACCCTAATCGAAATCTGAACTTAAAATTTCAAATTCTTGGGTTTTAAAAGTTTAAAATTTCAAATTTTTCAAAGGAACTGGATTTTGAGTGTTCTTGTCTTAGAACACAAGTTCTTGCGTGTTCTTGATATGAACATTTGGTTATGCGAGTTCTTGATCTTATGAACAAGTGTTGTGCGAGTTCTTGTAATCATATCAGTATCATGCGAGTTCTTGATCACCTTCAGTGCCATGCGAGTTTTAAATCCTCTCAGTATCATGAGAGTTCTGTACTTAGCAAATTTTCTGAGTTTTTCAAAATTTTTGAAAATTTTCAGATGCTTATGAGTTCATACACTACTACTGCATTTTTGAGAACAAAATAAAAAATTCAAGTATTCTGGTCAATGTTCAATAATTTTCTTTCTGTAATTCTTGTTCTGTTGTATTTTGTTTCATGCAACTAATTGTGCTTATTTTGTGTGCTTCAAAAGTACAATCATTCTGTACTTGATACTGTGTGTATCAAAATATTTTTCTGAAAAACAAGTTTTTGTGCTTATTGCTAACATATTGGATTCTATCCAATACTTTCTATCTTTTTCAGGTAATCAATGGCAAAAGAACTATCTCATGATCTAATTGTCTGGATGGATTAAAATGATCCAAATGTGTCAAAAGAGACTCCTATGCCATCTTCCCGATCTCACATACAGTCAGTTGTCGGTGAAGATCCTGATCTTGCCCTGATCAATTTGTCTCAGTATTTGTTGCTCTACCCAAAAACCACCATGTAGATTTTGACAACCTAAATGTCAATCCACTGGTAATTGAGATACTGAAGGGTCATCTGCTAAGCAAGTCCCTGACAGACACCACAACAATTCCTGTGCTATACTTGCAACAGGCCTGGAAGACAATACAGTATGTGGTGTAGAGCAACAAGATCAAATTGTTCCAACTCAGGATTGATAATTCACTTAAATCCTGACATACCAGAGACTCAGACTGATTCTTGACTTACCAGAAGCAGATTCTTGAGAGGGCCGAACTATTTTTGACCCATACCCTGTTGACTCAGCAGTATTTGAAGGCATCCACACCTTAGGGTATGTGGGTTCATTAACTAAGATCAGTGAACTCAAAAAGACGAATCTTCCACCGTTTTACTATCAGATGTTCTCCATTATCAACTGTTGTTTGACCTCAAGGAACTCAGGCCTTGATAACACCAATATGCACACTTTGAGACTTTTTCATGCTATCGTGTACAATCTGCACGTTGATTATTCAGTGGCATTTTGGACGGATCTTTATGAAAAGGTCATCAGCAAACGAACTTCAAGGAAACCCATCTATGTGCCATATTGGAGGTTTCTTCAACTAATTGTTCAAACTATGATCCGATCTAGTAGAGACATTCCAAAGAGGCTTCATCATGAACTTGCTCCTGAGTTTGAAATGAAATATCTTCAGAAGAAGAAGAAGTCTTTTACTTACTCCATGCCTATCCCAGCAGCTTTACTTCCCTATGCCAATTCGAACTCTGAGTGCGTTAGGGAATATAGAGAGTCGATGGGATTATGAGAACCGGTTATCCCTACCCAAGACTCTAACCTTAGAAGAGAGGTGTCGGTGAGGGTTCTCGAGACTGCGGGAGTCCTGGAACGGGGAGAAATGAGGGAAAATTTAGAGAGGGGTACAGGCGGGGGTCAGGAATTTCATTCTGAAGCTGTGGGGACTTCGGCACAAGTTGACACTCATCTAGAAGTTTCCACATCTCAACCTGAACGGACTATCATTTGTCAATTGAGTCCTCAAGTAAAGATTACTAATGAAGGTGAGAATTCTGAAACTGAGTCAGATCGGCAGACAGCTTCTTCCGATTCTCTTCCATTTGCCACTTCAGAACAACAGGTGGAGAATATTCATGGAGATGATGTTGAAGATGAAAATCTCCAACACAGTTTTGGATTTCTTGATGATATCTCATTACACAATGATGATATGGAGATTGATACAGTTGCGACTGATATTCAAAATGTACTGGGAGATATAAGGAGATCTGGGGGAGTTAAAGGTGAAAATCAAGAAAATGTGAGGCAATGTGAGAATGCAGAAAAAGAATATGGTGAGCGAGTGTGTAAACTAACTTACAGATCCAGAAGGGAAACCACATCCAGTACTCCATCGCATGTGTTGTGTTCGGAAGTACAAGACCTAAGTATCCCACTTATGCAATTACACACCTCTGCCAGCCATTCTATAGCCTTTCAACAGGCTGTAGTCTCATCTTTGCACGGGGTTTTAGCACATACTCTATCCACCTTTCACTCGAAAAGTGTGGGTATTGAAAATAGATCTCAGCTGCCCAGAGCTAAATGTCATTCTGTGCACTATCGAGTCTAGTGCCACTTAATTTATCTACTTCTATTCCTAGGACACTCATACATACTTCTGCTATCACCGGTCGTCTAAGTGACCCGGTCAGAACACTTAAAGTAGATCCGCAGTCCGGACTATGAGGATCAAGTGGAAGTCATGTCATTGCTAACATCATGCCAACTTTGAACACATGCCACACTGTTGAATCTTCAACAGTTGTGCAAACGGAAAGTCTAAGTGACCCCGGTGTTACTTTACCCGACTTTATGTCAAAGGAATTTTTCAACGGTGCCTTAAAGGCTGTTCAGGACCTATTGTCTATGAAGTTTGAGGAGGTGCTAGGGAAAGTTAAGAGCCTATTGAAAGGGAAAGGCCCAACTGTACAGATGCCTGTTCAGCCACCTCCACCACCACCAGTACAACCTACTGATCAATCTGTGGAGGAGTTGAAATCCTTATTGTTTGCCAAGTTACTATCACGGGCACCAGGTGATGAATCTAAGGCTGATTTGATTGGGTTATTGAGATCTCAACAACAACAAGTACCTTCAGACTATGTCACTACTGCAGAATTCCAATATTTTAAGTCTGAAGTGGTACAGAATCTTCAAGATCTCACCCGAGCAGTTCAGGAATCTTGAAAAGCTCAAGCAGTTCTCAGCAAAAGACATGATCGTGATTCTGATCAAGATCATGACGGGGAGATAAGTAAGAGATAGAGAACTGCTACCGACACTGAAGCTGCTCAGGTTCGAACTCAAGAGGGAGATGATGTTGAGATGACAGATGTAGGGGTTGATGAACCAGTTGATGAGATTATACTATATGTGAATGGGGATCTAGAACCAAGGGTTGAAAAGCCTAAGGTTGCTACACGAGAAGAAATTTGGTTGCTTACTAGGATGGTTGACATTGACATTATCAATATTTCATCAGATGAAGAAGATACTACATTTGAAAAGTATGACAACTTCTGGAGATTAAAGGAGGAAGAAAGAGAAGGTCTGATGTATTCTGATGAAGAGGGTAATGAGAACATCCTTGACATCTTGACGGGCACACCAGATGACTTACAACTGAGTCTTCTGCACCATGATATTCTAGAAACCGTCCGAACCCCACCTGAAATACCTACCATCAAATAAATAAACCTTGTTGAACCTTCTAACCAACCAGAAAATATATCGAGCCCAGTAAACGAACCTCCACCTAGCCCAGAAAACCCACCTACCAAAATATCCCACCTAGCCCTGTAAACCTTCCAAGCCCAAACAGATTTCCAAGCCTAATACATGAAATCAACCCTGAAACGAACCCTTAAACAAACCTTGAAAACTAACCTGAAACCAACCTTGAAAACCAACCTAAAACTTATCCTTTACCTAATCTTGATGCCTTCTTTTCTTCCAACTCTGTTGAAACCCAAGCAGGACCCTCAGAAGCACCTCAAGCAACTCTTGTTCCTACTAATGCTGAAATCAAGCATATAAGGAATGCTCTGAGAGTTTCTTTTCTGGAGGAGGATAGGAAGAAAATGTTTGTGCACAGGATCAGAGTGTTAGATACTCCCAAGGTCTTGGGTGTTTCTCATCTACCATGGGATGTTCAGGAAGAATATGCAAGGATGATCACTTGGGAGAGAAAAGCTGAGAAATATGTCAAGAACAAATCTGGAATTGTCACAGTTAAGCATGTCAAGTTGAAAAAGTTTCACAGAAAAGTTTGGTATCTAGTGTTTTATGTTTAAAGAAGAGATCTTACACACTGTGAATTCTTAGAAGCAGATTTCTCTCATTTAAATGTAGACGACATTGAATATCTTTATCATATATTCAGGAACATGACAGTACATCCGGAGAACATTGTCTTTGCCTTGGAAGCAGTTAAAAGATTCATGAGACGGCATGTCAACTATACTTACTGTTAGGATTTCCAGCTTGCCTTGGAGACTAATCAGAAGAGGGTGAACATGAAAAATCCTAATCTGTATTATGAAAACTTGGAGAATCTTGATCTGTTTACAGTCATTGATCAACCGGAGCTTGGAGTTGTTTACAAAAATGGAGAGAATAAAAAGAGGTTCATGAGGATATCTGAATTGTCAAAGTTTTCAGATGGAACTATCAAGGTGGCCAGACTCCAGCTCAACAGAAAGTTCAAAGAGGATAAAGAAAAAGTTAACAGATGAGAGAAAGGTCTTGGAAAGTTCGATAGACTTGCTTTGGTCCGGGTACTGGATGCTTTGGATGATAAACTGCATTTCAGAAGGGGAATTAGAATCTTTGCATCTTTGCTCGGGATCAGACAAGGGAGTCATTCTCGTTGGGACAGGCCTATCATTAATGCTTGATCTAAAAGGGAGAGAATGTTAATGTATAGTTTAGATCAAGTGTTGACTTTTATATTGTTTGTATTTGACTTTGTCTAAGTCTTTGAGAGAACCTTTGTTGTGAGAGTTTCTTTATCTTGAGATAAGTGTCTTGCATATAAATAGTCTTTGCTTTGTGAGAGAACCTTGTAACTTGAGAGTTGTGCGTGTACCTTGTAATCTTGTAACTACGTGCGATACATATGACTATTTCACTCTCTATATTGTCTCTCTAGATTCTGTGATTTGATTGCATTGAATTGAATGTAAATGGATTGATTTGGACTTTACACCTTCACCCTGTGAGGGTGTATTTTATGTTGAATAGAAGTTGGGGGTGCAAATTGTAATTTCCTTTATTTTTTATTCGGCCTTGGGCCTTTGTGTCAAGGACTTGATATAAATTGTTAGTTTAACCTAGTATTAGGTTTAATGGTCATTTAGGTTTACACACATGCATCAGAAATTCTCTCTATAAACCTTAAACTCTTTATCGATCAATCTAATAATATAATCGGGTTTTGTGATCCAATCCTTAATCTTTACTATTAATCATTGATTGTTCTGTTTATTGCACTCTTCTGGGATATACAATTGGTATCAGAGCAAAAATGCAAGATTTTTGAACCCAAATGTTTGTCTAAAACCCTTCTTTTTATCAACTTTTCTGTTTATTCGATTATTGTTCGATCGCTTTTCTGTGTTCTTCATAATCAAAGTATGAGGTTTGAGTTTTAGTTGGTTTTCTGTCAAATTCAAACTGGGTTTGTGATTGCTAAGAAAAATAGTTTGATTAATTCAGATTAAAAGGTTTGATTTGGTCGAAATTTGAGTTCTTTGAAATTCAAGGATTTAGTTTGATTCTAGTGTTATTAATGTTAAATTCAATCTGGGTTGGTATTGACCAAGGTTCAATTGTTGATCAATTTCACTTTTGAAAAGGTTCTATGTTGAAATATGAATATATATCGCTTTTATCAAAGCAAATCAACTAAACCCTACGAACTCCCGGACCTATCCCGGTTCCATCCATTCCCGGTTCCAATACCGGGACTCAAGTGTCTACCGGGTTTGACTCCCGGTTTATACCTATTTCCCGGTTGTTTGTCTTTCCCGGACACGACCCTTCTCCCGGGTCCTTGCAGTTTCCTGGAAGTTTCCCAGGTCCTTGCAGTTTTGCCGGAAGTTTCTCGAGTCCTTGCGGTTTCCTGGGTCCCAGTTTCCCCAGTCCATTGGTTTCCTGCAAAGTTAAATGATGGTTATCTTTCAGAAACACCAAAAGTTCTTTCAAACGACTATTTTTCTAGTTATTCTGTTTCTGAGATGAAGGCAAAACCTGCAATTGCCAAGGTTTATGTTCCTCCACTTATTCTTGAAAGCAAAATAGTTGATCTTGAAAATGATTTATCTGATGAAAAACTTTTGGTTGATATTCAACAAAGTGTATTTTCTACAGTATTAAAGAACACGATTTTTCAATCTACATCTACAAAGTGTTCTAAAGTTTCTAAGGCACCTCAAACTTCGTCTGATAATTTTGATGACTTATTTGAGTCTGCAAATGATTTTCTTAATTCTGATGATGGGTGCATAGAAGAAATTGATATGTTTGACTTTAATGATATTCTTCATGATCATTCTACTTGTCTTTTAAATGAAAAGGTGTTACCAAGTGTTCTTAAAACTGTTAAATCATTAACTAAGGTTGATGAACCAGTTTCTGTAACTGCTGATTATTATTTTCAAGGTAAGAAACATAAGAAATAGCGATTACAGAAACAGAAACACACTGGTACACAAAAGAAAAATAAGTCTCAGAAATCTGCTTTTCCTAATAAATGTACATCTTATGTTTCAGATATAAGCAAGAAAAGGTCGAAAGCTCGAACTGAATGGAGACCAAAAAGGAAGGGTGATGAGAAAGCTGAATCAGTTTCTGATAATTCTTGTAATAGATCAGTTAGTAGTGATACTGATGTAGTTGATCAATTTGCTTCAAATAAACAAAACCTTGTAACTTCTTACAAGCGGTATTCAATAACGCAATTGATTCAATTATTTCCTATTTCTACTACATCTTATTATTATCGGAGAAATGATTTTGCTTACTCTCATAATTCTTCTGATTGGTTTGGATATTATCATGTGTATTCTTCAAGATCAAATATTTTTAAAGGTTTTCAAAAGAACAAAGGGTCCATTTTCAAGTGGATACCAAAATCTTGTGCTAATCTGTTAAGGCCCGTTTTTAAATGGGTACCTAAATCTATTGTCTCCTGATTTCTCTTGCAGACCCGACATATGTGGTACTTGGACAGTGGATGTTCCAAGCATATGAATGGGCAAAAAGCTTTATTGTCTAACTATACAAAGAAATTCAGTGGAAATGTCAGAATTGGAAACGATCAGCTTTCACCTATCTTAGGATATGGTGACATCATTCAAGACAACATAACGATAAGTAAGGTGAGTTATGTCGAAGGCTTGGGCCACAACTTATTTAGCATTGGTCAATTCTGCGATAAAGGGTTAGAGTTCAATTTTAAATATAAGATTTGCTCGGTTCGTACTGAAGACGGCACAAAACTCTTAGGTAGACATCGAAAGACAAACCTCTATACCATCAACCTGTCCAAAGTTCAGATTGACAATCAAGTTTGCTTGATGATAAAAGCTTCAATGAAACAAAGTTGGCTCTGGCACAGACGTTTATCTCACTTGAACTTTCGTTATATCAATAAGCTGGTTAGTGGGAAATTGGTAAAAGGACTTCCTGAGCTGAAATACGAGAAAAACACTTATGTGCTGCATGTGAAAAGGGTAAGATGAAGAGAGCTCCGCATAAACCGAAGCCTGAACCAAGCACTAGTTCTCCGTTAGAATTGTTAGATATGGATTTGTGTGGTCCAATGAGAACTCAGAGTTTGGGTGGAAAGAAATACGTGTTGGTTATTGTGGACGATTACTCAAGATATACATGGGTCAAATTTCTTCGATAAAAAGATGAGACGCCCGAAGTTCTCAATACTTTCTTAAAGACGACCCAGGTGAAAATGCAGCGACAAGTCATGTTTCTTCGAACTGACAACGGCACAGAATTCAAGAACAAGATTGTTGATGAATATCTCGAATCAGTCGGGATTTCACATCAGTATTCTGCTGCTAGAACGCCTGAACAAAATGAAGTAGTCGAAAGGCGAAATCGGACGCTAGTCGAGACCGCTCGGACTATGCTTAGTCAATTAGACTTACCTCTATTCTTGTGGGCAGAAGTTGTGTCGACTGCATGCCATACTCAAAATCGGTCCATAATACATCGCCGTTTTTAAAAGACTCCATATGAGTTGATCAACAACAGAACACCAACAATCAAGTATTTTCACATATTTGGGTGTAAATGTTTTGTGCTTAATGACAGGGAGAGTCTGAATAAATTCAGTGCTAAGGCGGACGAGGGTATCTTCATTGGTTATTCTTCAACATCAACAACATATTGTGTTTATCTGAAGAAGTCAAAGATAGTTGTCGAGAGCGTTAATGTAACATTCGATGAAGATATGGCTTCTGAACAACTCAGTTCAGAACCCGTGATCACTGGAGTATTAGCTTCTTGGCAGATCAGTCCAGAACCTGCTTCTATAGCCAATAATTCGAATAATGCTTCTACATCTATTTCACATTTAACTGATTTAGATTTGTTATTTGAATTCTTTTATGATGAGTTTCTAGGTTCTAATATATCTAAATCTATTGTGACTGACAGGTCTGAAGATACAAGTTGCAATCATCCAGTCACTTCAGATGTCATAACTGAACAAGCATCCCCTGTTCAGTCAGAAACTCACATTCCTACAATTACTCCTACAGTTGAAGATGTACAAGTAAATGCTGAGCCAGAAGTAAATGTTTCAGTTGGGTGTAATACAATGTCTACTCAACAGCTAGAGTCTGTTGTCCCAACTGATGCTTCTGCACCTGAAACTTCAACTGCAAACCCCCCTCCTATTATTCAAACTGAAGATTCTGATAGTGGATTTCTAGATGTTGATCATGTTCAATCAGTATCTACTCCACTCCCTCATGAGCATCGCTGGACCAAAGATCATCCATTACATCAAGTAATTGGAGATTTTGACAAGCCTGTACAAACAAGGTCAGCGACTCTTAATCAATATATGCATGACTCATTTCTCAGTAAGATTGAGCCAACACGAGTATCCGAGGCTCTTGATGATTCGGACTGGGTATCTGCTATGCAAGAAGAGATCAATCAGTTTGAAGCCCTAAAGGTTTGGAGATTAGTTCCAAAACCAAAAGGTAAAACCGTGATTGGCAGTAAATGGGTATTCAAGAATAAAAAGGATGAAGATGGTATCGTCATAAGGAACAAAGCTAGACTTGTTTCCAAAGGTTACCGGCAAGAGGAAGGCATAGACTACGATGAGACGTATGCTCCAGTAGCGCGTATAGAAGCAATCCACATGTTTCTAGCCTACGCAGCTCATAAAAATTTCACAGTCTTTCATATGGATGTGAAAACAGCCTTTCTGAATGGCATTCTTAAAGAGGAAGTGTACGTGTCTCAACCAGAAGGGTTCGTCAATCCAGAGAAGTCAGATCATGTTTATATCTTGGACAAAGCCCTCTATGGTTTAAAACAAGCCCCTCGAGCATGGAATGACGTTTTATCTAAATTCTTGGTCAAGTCCGGTTTTTCTAAAGGTAAGATAGATACCACTTTATTCATCAAAAAGGAAAAAGCTGATATTATCCTTATTCAAATATATGTTGATGATATAATATTTGGTTCTACTAATCCAAAATTTTGCCAAAAAAATTTCTAACCTCATGGTGTCACGTTTTCAAATGAGTATGATGGGACAGATGAATTTCTTTCTTGGATTACAAGTTAAACAGTTTTCTAAGGGGATTTTCATTAACCAATCTAAGTACATTTCGTACATTCTTCGGAAGTACAAAATGGAAAATTGTAAACCAATTGGAACCCCTATGGCACCAGGTACTAAGATCAGCACTGATCCTTCGGGTAAAAGTGTTGATGTTAGAACTTATAGAGGCATGATAGGATCGTTAATGTATCTTACATCTAGTAGGCCAGATATTATGTTTTGAACATGTTTATGTTCTAGATATCAGGCTGCTCCTAAAGAATCCCATTTGGCTGCTGTCAAACGGATTTTTAGGTATCTGAAAGGGACTGCAGACCTTGGTCTGTGGTATCCTAAGGATACTGGGTTTCAATTGACTGCCTACTCAGATGCAGATCATGCAGGTTGCATGTTGGATAGAAAGAGTACTTCTGGTTACGTTCAATTCCTTGGAGACAAGCTCGTTAGAGGGGCATCAAAGAAACAATTATGCGTTTCCACATCGACTGCTAAAGTTGAGTACGTAGCTGCTGCCAGTTGCTGTTCTCAAGTCCTGTGGATGCGAACATAGCTGCGAGACTATGGTTTCAAGTTCGACAAAATACCTATCTATTGTGACTCGAAGAGTGCAATCGCGATATCTGCTAATCCTGTCCAACATACGAAAACCAAACACATTGATGTCAGGTATCATTTTATTAAAGATAATGTAGAAAAAGGAACAATTCAACTTTATTTTGTAAAAACAGATTATCAACTTGCAGATTTATTTACCAAACCCTTAGATGAAAAGAGATTTAATTTTCTTGTCTCTAAGCTTGGTATGTTAAATCTTAAGACGTAATCGGTTGTTACCTACTAAAGTTATGAATTGTTATTTTTCATCATTTTCTTTATCCTTATGTCTGAAGGATATCTGCACTTTAATTGTTTTCTCATGATCTCAGGGGGAGTAAGAGAAGATTAAAGATGATTTACATTATTTTGAGGGGGAGCATAACTAATTTATGTATTTTACTTAAATGACAAATTTTTGTGATGCATGATTTTAGGGGGAGCATATAAGTCAAGTCAAAAGGAGTAAGACTATGATTTCTGATTATATCAGATCAGAACTCGTACTTTAATCATTTTACTGCTTTATGTCTTTTACTTTCGAATAAATTTGTGAATAAAGTTGCTTTGACTAGACTTTGAGACTTATGCAGGATGAGAGAAGCTGACAAGATCATATCTTAATGACTTCAGCTTGACTTCATGAGATTTAAGATTGCTCGAAAAGGTAATTATTCCTATCTTAATCTCAAATATATCTGAAAGAAGAACAATTTTCAGATATAGAAAACATGTTCTGAAATGTTCAAACCACTTATTGATTTTTAAATAGATTTTATAATTTGGAAGTGTGATTTTAAATGTTTTCATTTTATTTTTGTGCTTAATTGATAAATAAACCGTGTGTTTCCAAAGATAAATACTTGCGTATTGTCTTTTCTACATACTTTCAAGTATTCACACACATCGGTTTAATTTTTGATCAAATTGTTCTTACCATGTCTCATATTGAAACATATTTTCGATGGTTAGACACCCCGCTTGTACTTCAAAGAATTTTGAGCGATATTTCATTTTGAAACGTCATTTCAAGAATGTCTATATTTTGTTTCGTATGGACAATATCCGTTGTTTTTGACCATAAGCCTTGATTATTATATCATTCATTTCTGATCATTTTCATACGATGTCAGATTTTCAAACAAGTCTCTTGCATTCATGTTCATTCATTCAATTAACTTGATTGAAATATCTTCAATGTTTTAAAATGCTCATATTTTCATGATTATATTCTGAGCATATTTACTTCTGACATTTGTATTTGAGCTTTAACTGATAAAGTTAAACCATTTGAGCAACATTATGCTTTCATAGGATTATATGGTTTCTTTGTGCTAGGAATTAAATAAACTTCTATGAAATCACGTTAACCAGTGATTTCTACCCAAGAAGTTAATCTATAGAGATTGAGTGTGAGGAGTCTAAAAGAAATGAGTGTGGGTGTGATGAGGTAAAATGGAAAAGAGAGTTTGGTTAGCAGTGAGCTTAATGATTAAAAAGAAAGAGGGTGTGAGATCAGAGTAAAAGAATATCAAACTCTTCACCAACTACTTTCTGAGCCGGGCAGCCACATTACTAATGTTTCACAATTTTTTCGTGAACGTTATTGAAGCAGGCAACTAGCCCATGCCAACTCTTGCTAAAACCCCACCAACCAGTCATTTTCTTCTCAAAAAGAAAATGTTTCATATTTTCTGGGGACGCAACACATAATCTATCTGATTTTCATTTGGAAAATCTGGATATTGAAAACGAAGGAAGCCTGCCCCACCTTCGCACTTCAATCATGCACATTGAGTCTGTGTTTATCTACTGTTGTCTCAGTGGTTTACAATATGTTGAGCCTTTATAAAAGCAATTTTCGTGCTTAATTCTTTCTACACTTGCACGAACATAAAAAGAATTTGTTTCTTTGTCATAACATTCATAGAAATTGCCTTTGTGGTATTTCAATGATTGGATGGATGCCCTGGGGGAGTGAACATCAAAAAGATCCATTATATTGGGTATTCGTTACACACAGTGACTTCGTGTTACTGACAGGCATTCTAACTGATTCATTTGTTGATTCAGGAGTTACATGTTCTTATTTTGTCTGGATTTGCAAAGATCTAGATGAATACTTGGTTATGGATCACAGAATCAGAGGCTCTTGGAAAGATCAGAATGGTCAAAGACATTTCTTGGAAGAAAAGTTTTGATGATATAGATGCTCAAATCATCAAAAAGGGGGAGATGATATCAAGAAATGTTAAAGTTTTGTAGTTTGGGGGAGATGATATCAAGAAATGATAAAGATTTGAGAGATGATTTTTCTGATAAATATTTTTCTGAAGATTTGAGGAAATTTTCTTTGAAGATTTTTTGCTAAAGTAAATTCGAGCTGATTCTGAAGATAATTTCTTTCCAAAGTCTGAAAGTATTATTGTGAAAATTTTGGGGAGATTGTTAATCATTTGAAGACAGTTTTGGAAAGAAT
Organism: Arctium minus; assembly: GCA_954870635.1. Lineage (NCBI taxonomy): Eukaryota > Viridiplantae > Streptophyta > Magnoliopsida > Asterales > Asteraceae > Arctium > Arctium minus. Next base: position 58,793,188 of record OX941088.1, on the reverse strand, counting down.
ACCGTTAAAGAAAAGAGGAGATTGTACTGACAGAGATTAAAAGTGAAGACTGAATTGCTATATCTTTCAACAGTGATCTTGAATCCAAAGGGGGAGATTGTTAGAGCATAAATATGTTGGATACAAGATCAAGAAGACTGAAGGTCAAAGTTCAAGAAAGTCAAAGCTGAAGAAAGTCAACTTTCATCAAAGTCAAAGTCTTTTGTAATAAAAGTCAATGTATTGTATTTGTATTTTGTTTTTTTTTGTACTTAGTTGTAGGTATAAATAGGTTTCCTTGCTTTGTAATCAGTAGCAACAAACAGGAGAAGTATTCAGTTGTAAGATTGAAAGAAATTGTCTAGTTGAGAGAAAATACGTTAGAGAGAGAAAGAGAGTTCTAGAGAGAGAAAGTTTGTAATCTTGAATTTGAAAGTGAAATCAAACAGGTAATTGATTATTGTTTGTGTTTTTGTTTGTTTAATTGTGATTAGAAACTAGAATATGGGAAATAACATAATCTATCTATTCCTCACTCATGGGTCTTAGGTATTGAAAAGGTAGGACATCAGCTCCGGTCTCCGGTCTCCGAACTTCATATTCTACTCAATGTGTCTATTGATCTCTTAACCTACGTCCAAGGTTGAATCAATCTTTGAGCCTAACCGATATGATTTTATTCTTTCACACATGCAGGAATCTTTGTGATTCCACTTGCATATCTTAGTGATATTGTCGGAACAGTTTGAGAAGTAAATTTTTACTATTTTACTTTAGTGATAACTGGAAGTCCTATCGGAGATACATCGATGCCAACTCTAAAAATAGGCCACACAATTATTTTTAATTGTTGTGATAACATTTACGAATGTGTTTATGTTTTAATTGATTACCTTTGGTTACTGAATCGCTTTATCTGGTCTTTTTCTAGTCATCCGGTTAGTCTTTGAAGATACATGACGCTCAAATGTTCCTAATCATCATGAGGGGGAGAACGATGTTGGATCAAATAATTGTATTCAAGATTAAATTAAATAAGAGGTCTAGTTTGTAATAGTGTTTAATACCTTAGGGGGTATTTTAGCTAATAGTTAATATTAAGTAGGTCATGTTGACATAAGTATAAAAGGGTTTTATTTTCTATGTTTAATAGAGGTGTATCGCATAAGGAAAACAGAAGGAAGTCGTATTTTCTCTGTATTCTACACAAGGTATTTTGTACACCAAGAATGTATTTCTTTATCAACTATTAATCTGGGTTTAAAAAGTGGTATCATAGCTTAACAAGTGGTATTAGAGCCAAAGAATCAAGCTTTTTGGATTAAAACAGTGTTTATCGATATATTACTGTGTGAAAATCGATTTCAAGATTTAATGTGTTTTTATGCTTAAAATCGAATTGATTAGGTGCATTTATGCTATTGAATATCATCTGATTGTTTAATTGCCCTTAAAATCATCAATTGATTGGCTTTTTATGATTTTTGGATACTGTGTTCATGAAACTATCGACTACTGTCTCATTCTAGTTGAAGCATAAAAGTTGTTTTTTTGGCATTGATTTTGATTGGGTATTGATCGATATATGTTTATGGATATATGGTATGAGTTTTATACTGTGGTTTAATCGTTCGATGTGTTTTCTGGACTGAAAACCGAGTTCTGGGTCAAACTGTTGAAGAACACGCCAGATTCCCAGTTTGCGCCAGTTCATAATATTTTTGCGCCAGTCCCTCTTAGCGCAAACTATATTTTGCGCCACCGTCGCTTGGCGCAAATCTGTCTTTTACGCCATACAAGGCACCGGTCAGAGGATCCCGATCACAACACACTGGTCCACACCGGTTGGAGGACCCCGGTCGCAGACACCGGTCGGACGGACTCCAGTCGGGGACACTGGTCAAGCATCTCACCGGTCTCGCAAGACACCGGTCGCCCTCAAGACCCCGTTGAAGACCCCGGTTTGCGCCATCAACTCTTTGTGCAAACCTCAGATTGTCGCGACCCGCCTCTCGCGCAAAACCCTACTTGCGCCATTCTCCTCTCGCGCAAAACTCCTCGAGGGTTTCAAAGTTTTACTTCGCGCCACCTACTATTCGCGCAAAACCCATTTCGCGCGACCTGCTACTCGCACAAAACCGTTCTTGCACCACCCTCTTCTCGCGCAAAATTCCTCAAGGGCTCAGTAATTCGCGCAAATCTTATTTTGCACCAAATTCACTTAGCACAAAGTTGTATTTTGCGCCAGCCACTATCTTTCTTGCGAATTTATTTTGTGTTTTATATTGTTTATGAATTCTGCATTTTATTATTTTTGGAAATTTATTTTTCTGAAAATTTTTTAGTGTAGTTTTTATCCAATTCTTGATTCTAAGATCTTACGAGTTGATTTAAGTGGTACATATATCATCATGCCTTACACAGACGAGAAGGGAAATACAGTGCTGACCAAGAGAGATTGTGCTTGAATGTATATGCCAGAGATTCCAGCACTAAAAGCTGAGAATGAAAATCTGAAGATTCAGAACTCATCTCTTCTAGAACAGATTGATAGATTGAAAAATGATAAGGACTTAAAGAAAGATTTTGCTTGCTCAGAATGCATTAATAATTCTAAAATTAATTTTGCAAGAATTATTGAGTCGAAAGAGAAAGAAATCTTAAATCTTCAAGCAAAGCTGAAAAAGTCTGAAAGTTTTAATTCAAGCTCAAGTTGGTCAAAGAAGGAATCAATGCAAAAAGAGCTTCATGAGCTTAGAAGAAGAGCAAATATCTCAAGTGCGACATGTGAAGGGCTTAGAAAGACAAATTCTCGAATTTTTGCTGAAAGAGACTCTTTGAAAGATAAAGTTTTCAGTCTTGAGGTTGAGATTAATACGCTAAAAGAAAAGGCAACCCAAGACAGAGACAACACAAAAGCTCAAGATGAGACGATGAAGATTGAGAAAGAAAGAAAAGAATTTGCTAAGAAATTCTCTGATTTCTCAAGAAAAGCCTTTGAAGAGAAGAAATCATTTGAGCTTAAATGTGTTAAGCTTTCTCAACAAGTTTCAGACTTTGAGAAAGTTATCATTCTTGAGGGAGACAAGGTTGAGAAAGAAAAGAAGAAAGTTGAGCAGAAGGATGTAAATAAAGACTTTTCTAAAGAAAAGAAAGATCTAGAGATTGAGATAGCTAAGCTCACAAGAAAGCTATCTGAGTTGTCAACAAACATCTTGAAGGAGAAGAATCCAAAATCTGAGTTGCATAAGAAGTTTGATCTGATTTCAAAGGAAAGAAATAGTTTGTCATCAAAGATAAAGGAAGAAGATATCGTATTCAAAGTGAAGCTGACTGAGCAAAAGACGCCAGACTCAATACCTCAATCACCGAGAGATGATCTAACTGCATTCGAATGCTCATTCAATTCAGCAGCAAGTTCAATTTTTACTAATGTTTATAATAACCCTTTGTTTGATGTAATTGATGATCATACTTCTGAACATAAAGATCAGATTCATCCTTCTAACCTTTTCTTTGACAAAAATGTTGACGGTTCAGGCAATTTCAAAAAAAACAAGTCTCAGAAGAAAAGGTTATGGAGAAGAAAAGATGAAGAAAAAGATAGAGAAAATTGGATCTGGAGAGTTAAAGGATCTTCAGAGGAAAAGAAGAAAGAAAAATCATTTGTATATACATCAAATGCTAAATGGAACTATGCCTCAAAAGGTAAAACTTTTGGCAAACCTGATCTGGTTTACACAATCAATCAATTGATCAGGTTAGCACAAAAGAAAATTAGTTGTTCCTACTGTGGCTCAAATGATTTTGTAAGAAAAGATTATGTGAATAACTGGTATGGTTCTTATTTTATATCTCCCACTAGAACTGCAACTAACCCATTAGGACCCAATTACTAGTGGGTACCAAAAGTTGAATCTGTGTTGCAGGCACCCAAAGTTTAAGGGGGAGAAAGAACGATGACTTCTGATTACTACAGATCAGGACTCTTGCCTCATTGTCAAAAAGATGACTTCTAAGTATAACAGCTTAGGATTCGTTCTTCATTGGTAAAAATGAATTATATTATTCTCACCGGAGAATATGTCATCATGGCTTCTGAATACTAGGGTTCAGAACCCGTTTTCAAATGTTTTTCATCTGATAGGATGCTTAAATGATAACATCTTTTATAGAAGTTTTTGATTTAAGGGGGAGCTAACTATTATATCTCTTAAGGGAGGAGATAAATATGATTTTTACTATCATTATCATATTTTTCTGATGAATTGTTGTTTTACAGATATAAAGAGGGAGAACACTTAAATGAAAATATTCATTCCAGGGGGAGTTAAGGATTCTGATTTACAGGTATATCTTACTAATCCTTACACTCTATCACTTGTTGAAATATGAACAACTTTCACTTGTGAAAAATGGTTTCTTAAATGTTCAAACCACTTCCTGTTCTTCAAAGATTTTCATGAATTGTGAGGTGTGATTTTAAATGATTGTTGGATACTTAATTGACAAAATCTTTTTTTTTTGAAGGGGAGAATAGCATTGTCAAACATACAAATGTTTTTGACTTCTCCAACATTTTATTCATCATGTTTATTTGTATTCCTTTGTGCTTACATGTACAAAAGGTTATTGAACAACATGTTCTTTTAGGAAAATACATGGGATTCAGTGTGAAAGCTTAACAGAACTTCCATGGATTCACGATAACCAGGGTTTCCTACCCAAGAAGTATTCCCTGAGTGATTCAGGGGAGAGGGGTCAAAAGATTTGAGCGTTGGTGTGTGAAGAGGTAAAATGAAAAAGAGAGATTGGTTAGAAGTGAGATTTAAAAGATTAAAAGAAAGAGGGTGAGTGAACAGAGTAAAAGAATATCAAACTCTGCACCAAATTCTTTCTGAGTCGGGCAGCCACATTATCTGTTGTTTCACATTTCTTCGTGAACGACATCGAAAAAGGCACCTAGTCCATGCCATCTCTTGCATACAACCCCACCAGCTACTCATTCTTTTCTCAAAAAGAGAATGTTTCACATTTTATGGGGAAGCAACACATACGCTATTGGTTCTTCATTTGGAAGATACTAATATTGAAAAAGAAGGAAAGTTGCCCCACCTTCGACCCTTTTCTCATGCACATTGAGTCTTTGTAAAATTTGTTGTTGTCTCAACAAGTTTACATACTTTGAGCCTATATTGAAAAGCAATCATCGGTGCTTAATCATTTCATACACATGCACGAGCACACAGAAATTTGTTTTGTGTCAGAACGTTCGTAGATAACCATGTGTTATTCGATGATTGAATGGAAGTCCTGGGGAGCCAATTTCAAAACCAACTCCTTATATAGTAACTTTGTGTTACTCAGTGACTGTGTGTTACTGACAGCCATTTCAAACTGAGTCATTTGTTGATTCAGGGTTACCATTTTTTTTACTTATTTGAATCTGCAAAGATTGAAATAATCACTCTTTCCATTTGGGGAGACTGCTCTTATTTCCACACAGGGATCTATACATGAAGACTGCGCTTAATTGATGACTTGGGGGAGAAAATTCCTATCTTACATTGTTATGTTTTGATGATGATGATTCTCACCACTCATCAAAAAGGGGTAGAATACACAAAGAAGACTAAGACTACTGAAGAATTCAAGATTATCAAAGTGTCTGAACTTAATTGATCTATCAGAAGTCTGACTAAAGATGATCGTCAGTTAAAGAAAAAGGAAGATGATGAAGACTGTATCTGAAGTTTTTCAAGAGAAGTGAAGACCCCAAGATAATTGCCAAAAAAAATTTAATCTTGAATCCAAAGGGGGAGATTGTTGGATCAAATAATTGTATTCAAGATTAAATTAAATAAGAGGTCTAGTTTGTAATAGTGTTTAATACCTTAGGGGGTATTTTAGCTAATAGTTAATATTAAGTAGGTCATGTTGACCTAAGTATAAAAGGGTTTTATTTTCTAGGTTTAATAGAGGTGTATCGCATAAGGAAAACAGAAGGCAGCCGTATTTTCTCTGTATTCTACACAAGGTATTATGTACACCACGAACACACACACGCATTCATCTGATTAATCTAGAGATCTGTGGTAGGTTGATCTCATTTATTTATCTCTTGTTCTTATTGTATTGTGTTTCTTTATCAACTATTAATTTGGGTTTAAAAAGTCGTATTAGAGCTTAACAAACGACACAAAATTCAAAGACACAAATTATCATGTTGAAGGGAGCTAGAAAAAGTTGAGGGGGAGTAACAAAATTTCTTAAACCTAAGGTTGAAAAGCCATTGGATTTCAGGATTGCATTTCTGCTATTGACTTGGTTGTTTCTTCTTATCCCCTATCAAGTGGTGTCTGGTACAAGTTTGTTCCTCCTATGAGCTGATTGAAACAAGTTCTTAAGCTGAAAGCATATTCAACTCGTGGTTCAAAAACAGATTCTTTGTTTTTAAAGTGAATATGCATCGTAGAATGTCACGTAACTCGCACATTATCTTTCTTGTGTCCTGATCCAATGTGTTTAGTTTCTACAATTGAATGTTGCTCAATAGTGCATTCAATCGAGGCTATTGTACATTAAATCTGGTTACAAAGTTGAAATATGAAGACGAAGAGATTTATTCAAAGGGAGCTTGAAAAGACATGAAGACAAGCAACACCAATGTTTTATGATATTCAAGAGGGAGAGAAGATCAATACCTGAAGGTTTCAAGATTATAAATGTTTTATTCTACTTTAGGGGGAGATTGTTAGGACTGAAAGTCCTAGTGCGTTGAAAATTAGATAACGCATTTATAGAGTATAAATGTTTTATTATTTAATGCGTTGTAAAAATCCTTAATTGTTAATTGGACTTAGTCTTGTTTAATGGGCTTGGGCCTTAGGGTTTAGGCCCTTGGTATAAATAGTGTGGTACTTAGGGTTTTGGGAGTGAGAATGGTCATTATAAGGTTTACACGCATGTATTTAAATTCTCTCTGAAAACCTTAAACCCTTTATCGATCAATCCAATCATATGACCAAGTTTTGTGAATCAATCCCTATTCTTTACTATTAATCTTTGATTATTTTTTATTATTGCACTGTTCTAGGATCCACAATTGTTAATTGACAAGTTAAAGCATCACGAACTAAAACTTTATAAACGTGGTCAAGTTCTTTAATCTTGAGATGGGTGTCGGTTACGATAACCCGCATTATTTGATAAGAGCCTTGCCCAAAGTAACCACTAATTTATATGCATTTGAATTTTTGGGATTGGACAAGACTTACCCAGGGTACAAAAGCAGATGGACCAAGCCACTTGATAATGAGGATCTGGAACTGGAAACTTTGAGAAGGAAAAATATTGTCACGATGCAACTTCTTTTTGTGTATGACTCACTAAATGCGTCATATAACAATGCTAAACCCACTTTTCTGTCAAATGACTATTTTCGAAGTTATTGTCAGGCCGAACTCGATTCAAAATCCGTTGAACTTGAGGAGGAATCGATGGATCACAAAATCTATGTTCTACCTCTGATTTTAGAAAAGAAAATTGTTCAGCCTGAAGAGTCATTTGAACAAGAAAGAATTACTTTTCAAAAGGAAAAACAAGACTTGTTATCCAAAATTTGAGTGCCTCAATTCAATAAAAAGAAATCTAGATGTAGGGAGGAAAAGAAATATCTTAAGACATAAATAAATAGGCTTACTTCTCAACTGTCTGCCTTGGCAGCAGATCTGATGAAAGAGCAACTTCACAAAGTTGAGCTTCAGGCTATGCTTGACATATTTCAAAGGGAGAAAATTATTCTGTCAGAACATTCTTCTCCACCCTCAGATACCTCTTCCTGTAAAGCTTTTCTGGGAGATTCTTCACCAAAATCTTCTGATAAAGGAAAAGAGCCTCAGTTGAAGTGTTTCAAAAAGGATCACCATTCTGATTTTCAAAATTCTTCTGCAAATGATCCTTTGAAATGCACAAATCCCTCCATTTTCCCGATTCCCACAAGTGACAATGTCACAACTGATGAGGAAGTGGAATTTTCAACATTTTTAAATTTTGAGGTGTGCCCAGATAGTCAGTTAGACATGTTTGATTTTAATCCTATACTTCCAAGTCATTTTGAATTTCTGAATTCCACCTATGAGCCTTCGGTAAATTTTTACAAGGCCGAGTGTTCCACATCAACCCCTCAAAACACTTTTGTGAACAAATCTTCTAAATATAAATCAAAAGGTCGTTCACAGAAAAAGAAAAAGACCAGACGCTCAAACATGGGACAATCTTCAAACTTCATATCTTTTGACTTTGAGTTTAACAGTATTTCAGATACTTTTAGTCGAAGGAAAGAAGTCAAATACGTATGGGTAGCTAAGATGTATAAGGAGAGCACAACGAAGATAGAATCAGTTAATCCAGTTTTGAATTCTTGAAAAAACAATAACATTCATGATGTTTTAAATTCTAATACTTTGGTTGAATGAAATGGATTGTTTCGTTTTAAAGTTTATTCAATTCAGCATTTACTTCAATTGTCTCATGATTGTGTTTGTTGTTCCAACTATAGATTGAATGATTTTGTTGATCAAAGATATGCATCTGATTGGTTTAGTTTTTATCATGTATCTAATTATTGTCAGAGTTTGATGCACCACGTCATCGAAACAAACCTAAGTCCAAACGGGTCTCCAACACGGGTGTTCCTCCTGACCCCAAATGACCCATTTACGAATTGGTACCTAAAAAGACTTAACTTGTTTTGCAGAACGGTCATGTGTGGTATTTAGATTCAGGCTGCTCCAAGCACATGACCGGAAGAAAGGAGCTTCCCACAAATTTCACCGAGAAAATCTGTGGGAATGTGCGCTTTGGGAACGATTACTACTCTCCAATCATGGGATACAGAGACATTGTTTAGGACAACCTTACCATCAAGAAGGTGCTTTTGGTCAAAGGTCTTGGTCATAACTTGTTCAGCATCGGTAAATTGTACAACAAGAATCTCGAGGTTAACTTCAAAGCTAAATGGTACAGTGTCCGAACTGAAGATGGAAGAGAAATGCTAGCTGGGACATGGCGCACTAACCTCTACATGATGTCCAAAGCAGAAAAGGAAGTTTGTCTGATGTCCAAAGCTTCAACTGAACAAAGCTGGCTATGGCATCGTAGACTTTCGCACCTAAAATTCAAGAATATCAACAAGTTGGAGCTCGACGGACACGTGAAAGGCATGCCATATCTCAAGTTCAAAAAGGATCACCTATATACCGGAGGCGAGATGGGTAAGATGAAGAAGGCTTCACATAAGCCTAAGGCCGCTCCAAGAACTTTACGGTCCCTAAAACTCATCCACATGGATTTGTGTAGATCGATGAGCGTTCAAAGCATCAACTACAAAAAGTACGTTTTGGTCATGGTCGACGACTTTTCACGTTACACATGGGTCAAATTCCTTCGATCCAAGGATGAGACCCCCGAACTGATCATCTCACATCTGAAGAGCATTCAAGTCAATCTCAATCAATCTGTTCAGACCATCAAGACGGATAACGGCATAGAGTTCAAAAATCAACTACTTGACGGCTATCTTGATTCCGGTGGCATCAACCACAACTTCTCTGTTGCTCGTACTCCTCAACAAAATGGGTTAGTAGAGAGATGCACCCGAACTCTCGTTGAAGCCGCACGCACCATGTTATCACAGTCCAAGCTCCCGCTTTTCTTATGGGCAGAGGCAGTTGCAACCGCATGCTACACCCAAAACCGTTCCATCATCAACAAGCGGTTCAATAAGATGCCATACGTGGTCATCAACAACTGTGTACCAAATATCAAGTACTTCCATGCATTCAGGTACACGTGCTTTGTATTTAACGACAAGGACTGTTAGTCCAAGATTCAAGCAAGATTTACAATAAGATCACAATTAGGCCAAGATTTAGAGAGAGAGTATAGAGAAAGAAAGTCATATGTCATATATCTCACAATAAGTTACAATCATAAGTCTCTTAGAAACTCACACTCTCTAACAGCCTTACACAAAGTATTTATATGGTCAAAGACCATGTGCAATTACATGGTAAATAACTTTGACTAACTATGACTTTGACAATGCTTGACTTTACAAGAGTTGACTTTTACTCTTAAATCTTGGATACAATAATACCCTAACAATCTCCCCCTTTGTATTCATGATTTAAAAAAAATTGACAGTAGTCTTCAGCTCTTGATTCTTCAAAACTTTAACTCTGACAACTTTAAACTTTGAAGATTTGACAATCTTCAAACATTCGGCTTTTGAAGAATCTTCAGACATACTTGAAAAGTCATTCTTTTTTGCTTTAAAAATTCATCAAGTCTTGAACATTAAATCTTTGAAACTTTGATCTTTACGACTTTGAACTTTGAGTAATCTTTCAATGCTTGTATCTTCATCTCTTTGATCTATGAACTGTCTGTCTTTGAACAATGAATCATCTTGAATTTTCTCGGAACAAATTTCTTGACTTTGATAAATCATTTCACTTTGAAATTGAATTATCTCTCTTTTTCTTCTGTATTCTATTACTCCCCCTTTTTGATGATTGTGAGCATCATGATCGTCAAAAATTTTCAATTTCATCACTGTCTTTGAATACCAATCTTCCCTTTTATGATAAAATAGCAATCTCTGCCCATTTGATCTAAGTATCCGTCAATTCATAAAATGTATTCATCCGAATCTTTTCAAATTCAGACAAAATAATAATTGTAACCTTGAATCAACAAATGATACAATTAGTATGCCTGTAAGTAGCACGAAGCCACTTTTGTACAACGGATGTACATTGGAAAGGAGCTTTTGTGATATTCACTCCCCCAGACCTTCCATTCAATAATCGAAAAACCACAAAGAAATTTTCTATGAATGTTATAACAAGAAAACTTATTCCTTGTGTGCTCGTGAAAGTGTAGAATGATTGAAGCTACTTAGCTAAAATAGTCTCAAATTGTGTAAGTTGTTAAGACAGCAACAAGTATTACACGGACTCAATGTGCATGAAAGAGGTGCGAATGTGGGGAAACATTCCTTCTTTTCAATATCTAAATCTTCGGAGTGAAGATCAGATAGCATATGTGCAGCATCCCCAAGAAAAATTGAAACGTTTCTTTATCGGGAAAGAAATGAGTGGTTAGTGGGGTAATTGCAAGAGTTGGCATGGGCTCACTTCCTTTTTCGATGATGGTCACGAAAGAATGTAAACCAATTAGAAGATGTGGTTGCCCGACTTAGAAAGAAGTTGGTGCAGAGTATTCATATTCTTTTGACTCTGATCTCACACCCTCTTTCTTTTGAACATTTAAGCTCACTTCTAACCACTCTCTCTTTTTCTTTTTTCCGCTCAGCACAATGAGAAAAACTCAACTGGATGAGTTATCTCCCCCACTCTTTGATTTATGACCCCTCAATCACTCTAGGATAACTTCCGGGGTAGGAAACATAGGTTAACGTAAATCCGTGGAAGTTCTGTTTAAGTTCTCACACGAATCCCATGTAATTTTGTCCTAAAAAGAATAGTTGCTCAACAATTTATCTTGAACAATTAAGCACATGATATCATTGTCATATAAATGTATGCTCATCAAGGATATGAATGAAGTTTGAGCATTTGAACAATGAAGATCTCTCAAAACAAGAAAAAATGAATGAATGAAATAAAATCAAGAGAATTGTTTTGAGAATCTGACAAGGTATCAATCAAATCAAATATCATGAAAATTGTTTATTTTTGTTTATTTGAACAATGAAGATCAAATATCATTTTATTCAGATTTTGTTTATTTTTCGCTGCTTATAATGGATTAAATTAAAAACTAATTCATTTGGATCTTGAAAATTGTTGCTTGATCCAGATTCGGAGAGATAAGGTTGGATTCTTATTGATCAGATTGATTTCATTTCCAAATTTCAGAATTAGAAAATGTGCAGGTCCTATGATTCTTAATGACAACCATTGAAGAAATTTTCCCAAGTACTTGTCATTTATCTTGAACCAAATCCATAACTAACAAAAAAGGGGACAACATCTGTTGCTCCATTCTTTGAAAGAGGTTATTGTGAGACAATCTTTCAATAAAGGAGATTCGAAGTGATCATAAAAAATTTGCAGGTTCCAAAAAATTGGATAGTGTTTGAAGGTTCAAATCACTATGGACGGATCTGTCCATTCGAAATGTTCATCCTACACATTGTTCAAACTGTCAAAAGAGGGTGAAAATGGTAAATTCGACACTTCGACATGTGCAGGTTTGCAACAGATTTAAGGTCATGCAAATCTGATATGTGTTCAATTCCCAATTTCATTTCAATCAATTTGTTGTTGTCCATTTGATGTGCAACAGGAAGCTCCTGTTGTTGTATTTCCAGATTATGAACATGCAAGTCTGCAACAGGTTATGTAATGCAGAATCGAAACAGTTGCAGTTGTTGCTGTCGTTTATGATGGTGGGCATCGTTCTCAAAATAATGCAGTAAATGAGAGAAGTAACCCCGTTATTTATGGGGAGAAGCATAAATCTACTCCAAAATCAAGTTCACGGGTGGCTGCAGCTGTCATAAGGAAACCTAGTGAGAGTAACTTGTTATCTAGCGAAAGGTTAGAATATGTTCGAGGGGATCGAACAACTTCATTGACTGATTCAAGAAATGCAGATTCAAATAGGTCAATGAAGCATCTGATTGCAGTTTCCTAGGCAAAAAGAAAACAAGCTTAATCACAAAACTTTGTGCATGATGGTCTTAAATATTCACAGATCACAACCATTCAGGCAATCATAAGTGGAAACTGAATCAAGCTTCCATCGAAGAGTGGATCTTTTCTTTCTGGTGGATTCTATTACTAAGTGCTCACATTCACAGAAAGGCATTGCTGGAGCCTCTTATATCCCTACTGTCCATTTGAAATATGCAGATTGAAACTGCAAATATGCTGTGATCGAAAAGTATTACACCATAATATTTGTGCAGAGTTCAAACATATTTCTACCAAAGGCTATCTAGAATTTAATCAGAGTTATAATTCTTCCCATAAGCGTACGAATTTCAGATTGTGCAAATTATGTGGCTCTTTGTTCGAAAATGCGCAACAAAGAACATAAAGTGGAATCAGATTGTATTTGTGCATATTCCAGAGTTCAAATTTCTTATAGGCAGAAGACTTTTATGCAGAGATTATTGGTGCTGCAACTAATCAACATATCTGATCCCAAATCAGTCTCATTTCGCTGCAAATGTTGGGAATTGAATGATGTGATCTTTAAAGAAATGTGGCAAAGGGAGGTTTGAGATTCTGTAGAAACTTGATTGTGGGATTTGTCAATATTAATCAAATATTACAGGTTCTGTTTGCAAGGTTGGAGAATCATCAGTAACTGGGAATGTGTTTGGTGACATGGACTTCCTTAATTGTTTCAATAAATCTGCACCTGCGTTTGCAAAGGAGATAATACATGGGCTAGGAGAAGTTTACGAGCATGCACAAGGGATGTTTGATAGAATGCTACTGTGATTGAAAATCTGCAGATTATGAAGTTAATCTGTCCAACAGTATTCGATTTGAAGCTGTTAAAAGGGAATTCGAAGTGCAGCTGCAAATGTATTACAAAGTTGCTATATTCGATCTGTACAGAGCTAATTTCAATTTGTTTTGTTCCAAAGATGTTAACAACAGCTAAGAACAGAAAGTATGTGCATATTATAAAAGTTGCTAAATTCTCATAGTTTGGTCGAGATTCATTAGAGATGCGCAGAGGTTGTCATTCACAGAGCCATGCGCGGAACCCTCTGTGCACGTCCAGAACCTTCAGAGGTTATGAGATGTAGAAAATACACATCAGAGGTAGATCACAGAGCCTCTGCAGAAGCTGATCCAGAAGCTCTGTGCATGAGCAGAAGTAAAACACAGAGGCTCTTAAATTGTTCACTGCGCCTCTGTAGACCTAATCCTCTTAAGAGCAATGACCAGAAGGGGGGGACCAGAGGTAGACTCATGCATGCATATAAGCGGTTGATGGTCCATAGGTCTCCATGAGCCAAGAGCCCGAAGCCCGAATTTTTCAGATTTTTTCACAACATTGCACTGTTTTAGAAACACGTGCACAACTTTTTACTTGAATCTCCAAATGACATGAGTCCAGTTGCGTTGGATTGCTAAAACACATACATATGACTTTGACGTTCTGAGTTTTCTCAAATTCCGTGTGATGATATTCCATAATCAATGTCAAAGTCTACGTTAGGATGTTGGACCGAAAGCATTGCATTTCACTCATGCTCTTTGCGTTTTGAAGAACGGTGTTCTCTCGACGGTTCTTCATGGTTTCAAGCTATATATGTGACACGTTTATTGTCACTCCCTCCTCTGTTATTCAAGTTTAAGGGTCGGTGTTGAACGCTTACTCAACGGGATCTTAAGAGTCAAATTTCTTGTGTTCTACTCAGCTGAGAGAAAAATTGCACAACTCACCCATTTTTCATCGAAAATGGATGAATAAAAGCTCATTGGAAATTTAAGAGGCTGGAATCCAATGTGCATGCCTTATGTTTTCTCTCAATCAGGCTCCTTGATGGTCAAAAACGGCGGTGAAGTTAAGACATGAAAGTTGGACAAAATGGGTAATTCGTCTAAGTCTTTCAAGAAGATGGGCCTACATTTGATGGGGAGCTTGTCATTCTTTGAAGACTCAAAAAATGGCACACCAAAGCTTCTAAAGAAAGCAAGGAGGAGACTATATGATGATGTTTTTTTATAAAATATTAGGGGGAGATTGTTATCTTAAATTAGCCCCCAATTTAATTGAATATTTTATAAAGAAATTGTATTTGGGCTTTGTAATTAGTTGTATGGGATTGAGACTTTTCTTTGTAAATGGGACCTATTTATTGGTGCTCATGGCTCACTTTGCTCTTAGGTTTTTGGAGATATTACACATTTTACACACACAGACTAGGTGACCCTTATGAGAGCTGACTAAATGTTTATTGTGGTGTTCTCTACAATTTTCCCTCCATGATAATCAATCAAAGCATATTAGGGATGGCAGAAAACCCCGAACCCGACGGGGAAACTCGAAACCCGACTAAGTTCGGGTCCAGTTAGACAATCTTGGGTCGGGATCGGGTAACGGGGAAATTTTCGGGGATTTTATCGGGTTCGGGTTCGGGGCAAGGTATCCCCGAACAGTGTTCAAACTGTCAAAAGAGGGTGAAAATGGTATTTTCGACACTTCGACCTGTGCAGGTTTTCAATAGATTCAATGTCTTGCAAATTTGATATGTGTTCAATTCCCGATTTCATTTCAATCAGTTTGTTGTTGTCCATTTGATGTGCAACAGAAAGCTCCTGTTGTTGTATTTCCAGATTATGAACATGCAAGTTTGCAACAGGTTATGTAATGCAGAATCTAAACAGTTGCAGTTGTTATTGTCGTTTATTATGGTGGGAATCGTTCTCAAAATAATGCAGTAAATGAGAGAAGTAAGCCCGTTATTTCTGGGGAGAAGCATAAATCTACTCCAAAATCAAGTTCACGGGTGGCTGCAGCTGTCATAAGGAAACCTAGTGAGAGCAACTTGTTATCTATCGAAAGGTTAGAATATGTTCGAGGGGATCGAACAACTTCATTGACTGATTCAAGAAATGCAGATTCAAATAGGTCAATGAAGCATCTGATTGCAGTTTCCCAGGAAAAAAGAAAGCAAGCTTAATCACAAAACTTTGTGCATGATGGTCTTAAATATTCACAGATCACAACCATTCAAGCAATCATAAGTGGAAACTGAATCAAGCTTCCATCGAAGAGTGGATCTTTTCTTTCTGGTGGATTCTATTACTAAGTGCTCACATTCACAGAAAGGCATTGTTGGAGCCTCTTATATCCCTACTGTCCATTTGAAATATGCAGATTGAAACTGCAAATATGCAGTGATCGAAAAGTATTGCAGCATAATATTTGTGCAGAGTTCAAACATATTTCTACCAAAGGCTATCTAGAAGTTAATCAGAGTTATAATTCTTCCCTTAAGCGTACGAATTTCAGATTGTGCAAATTATGTGACCCTTTGTTCAAAAATGCGCAACAAAGAACATAAAGTGGAATCAAATTGTATTTATGCAGATTCCAGAGTTCAAATTTATTATAGACAGAAGACTTTTATGCAGAGATTATTGGTGCTGCATCTAATCAACATATCTGATCCCAAATCAGTCTCATTTCGCTGCAAATGTTGGGAATTGAATGATGTGATCTTTAAAGAAATGTGGCAGAGGGAGGTTTGAGATTCTGTAAAAACTTGATTGTGGGATTTGTCAATATTAATAAAATATTACAGGTTCTGTTTGCAAGGTTGGAGAATCATCAGTAACTGGGAATGTGTTTGGTGACATGGACTTCCTTAATTATTTCAATAAATCTGCACCTGCGTTTGCAAATGAGATAATACATGGGCTAGGAGAAGTTTATGATCATGCACAAGGGATGTTTGATAGAATGCTACTGTGATTGAAAATATGCAGATTATGAAGTTAATATGTCCAACAGTATTCGATTTGAAGCTGTCAAAAGGGAATTCGAAGTGCAGCTGCAAATGTAGTACAAAGTTGCTATATTCGATCTGTGCAGAGCTAATTTCAATTTGTTTTGTTCCAAAGCTGTTAAGAACAACTAAGAACAGACAGTATGTGCATATTTTAAAAGTTGTTGAATTCTCATAGTTTGGTCGAGATTCATTAGAGATGCGCAGAGGTTGTCATTCACAGAGGCATGCGCGGAACCCTCTGTGCACGTCCAGAACCTTCAGAGGTTGTGAGATGTAGAAAATACACATCATAGGTAGATCACAGAGCCTCTGCAGGCCATCCAGAAGCTGATCTAGAAGCTCTGTGCATGAGCAGAAGTAAAACACAGAGGCTCTTAAATTGTTTACTGAGCCTCTGTAGACCTAATCCTCTTAAGAGCAATGACCAGAAGGGGGGGGGGCATAGGTAGACTCATGCATGCATATCAGAGGTTGATGGTTCATAGGTCTCCATGAGCCAAGAGCCCGAAGCCCGGATTTTTCAGATTTTTTCACAACATTGCTCTGTTTTAGAATCACGTGCACAACTTTTTACTTGAAGCTCCAAATGACATGAGTCCAGTTGCGTTAGATTTCTAAAATACATACATATGACTTTGATGTTCTGAGTTTTCTCAAATTCCGTGTGCTGATATTCCATAATCAATGTCAAAGTCTACGTTAGGATGTTGGACCGAAAGCATTGCATTTCACTCATGCTCTTTGCGCTTTGAAGAACGGTGTTATCTCGACGGTTCTTCATGGTTTCAAGCTATATATGTGACACGTTTATTGTCACTCCCTCCTTTGTTATTCAAGTTTAAGGGTCGGTGCTGAACGCTTACTCAACAGGATCTTAAGAGTCAAATTTCTTGTGTTCTACTCAGCTAAGAGAAAAATTGCACAACTCACACATTTTTCATCGAAAATGGATGAATAAAAGCTTATTGGAAATTTAAGAGGTTGGAATCCAATGTGCATGCCTTATGTTTTCTCTCAATCAGGCTCCTTGATGGTCAAAAACGGCGGTGAAGTTAAGACATGAAAGTTGGACAAAATGGGTAATCCGTCTAAGTCTTTCAAGAAGATGGGCCTACATTTGATGGGGAGCTTGTCATGCTTTGAAGACTCAAAAAATGGCACACCAAAGCTTCTAAAGAAAGCAAGGGGGAGACTATATGATGATGTTTTCTTTATAAAATATTAAGGGGAGATTGTTAGCTTAAATTAGCCCCCAATTTAATTGAATATTTTATAAAGAAATTGTATTTGGCCTTTGTAATTAGGTGTATGGGATTGAGACTTTTCTTTGTAAATGGGACCAATCTGTTGGTGCTCATGGCTCACTTTGCTCTTAGGTTTTTGGAGAGATTACACATTTTACGCACACAGACTAGGTGAGCCTTATGAGAGCCGACTAAATGTTTAGTGTGGTGTTCTCTACAATTTTCCCTCCATGATAATCAATCAAAGCATATTAGGGATGGTAGAAAACCCCGAAACCCGACTAAGTTCGGGTCGAGTTAGACAATCATGGGTCGGGATCGAGTAACGGGGAAATTTTCGGGGATTTTATCGGGTTCGGGTTCGGGGCAAGGTATCCCCGAACATTGTTCAAACTGTCAAAAGAGGGTGAAAATGGTATTTTCGACACTTCGACCTGTGCAGGTTTGCAACAGATTCAATGTCTTGCAAATCTGATATGTGTTCAATTCCCGATTTCATTTCAATCAGTTTGTTGTTGTCCATTTGATGTGCAACAGAAAGCTCCTGTTGTTGTATTTCCAGATTATGAACATGCAAGTTTGCAACAGGTTATGTAATGCAGAATCGAAATAGTTGCAGTTGTTACTATCGTTTATGATGGTGGGCATCGTTCTCAAAATAATGCAGTAAATGAGAGAAGTAACCCCGTTATTTCTGGGGAGAAGCATAAATCTACTCCAAAATCAAGTTCACGGGTGGCTGCAGCTGTCATAAGGAAACCTAGTGAGAGCAACTTGTTATCTATCGAAAGGTTAGAATATGTTCGAGGGGATCGAACAACTTCATTGACTGATTCAAGAAATGCAGATTCAAATAGGTCAATGAAGCATCTGATTGCAGTTTCCCAGGCAAAAAGAAAACAAGCTTAATCACAAAACTTTGTGCATGATGGTCTTAAATATTCCCAGATCACAACCATTGAAGCAATCATAAGTGGAAACTGAATCAAGCTTCCATCGAAGAGTGGATCTTTTCTTTCTGGTGGATTCTATTACTAAGTGCTCACATTCACAGAAAGGCATTGCTGGAGCCTCTTATATCCCTACTGTCCATTTGAAATATGCAGATTGAAACTGCAAATATGCAGTGATCGAAAAGTATTGCAGCATAATATTTGTGCAGAGTTCAAACATATTTCTACCAAAGGCTATCTAGAACTTAATCAGAGTTATAATACTTCCCTCAAGCGTACGAATTTCAGATTGTGCAAATTATGTGGCTCTTTGTTCGAAAATGCGCAACAAAGAACATAAAGTGGAATCAGATTGTATTTGTGCAGATTCCAGAGTTCAAATTTCTTATAGGCAGAAGGCTTTAATGCAGAGATTATTGGTGCTGCATCTAATCAACCTATCTGATCCCAAATCAGTCTCATTTCGCTGCAAATATTGGAAATTGAATGATGTGATCTTTAAAGAAATGTGGCAGAGGGAGGTTTGAAATTCTGTAGAAACTTGATTGTGGGATTTGTCTATATTAATCAAATATTACATGTTCTGTTTGTAAGGTTGGCGAATCATCAGTAACTGGGAATGTGTTTGGTGACATAGACTTCCTTAATTGTTTCAATAAATCTGCACCTGCGTTTACAAAGGAGATAATACATGGGCTAGGAGAAGTTTACGAGCATGCACAAGGGATGTTTGATAGAATGCTACTGTGATTGAAAATCTGCAGATTATGAAGTTAATTTGTCCAACAGTATTCGATTTGAAGTTGTCAAAAGGGAATTCGAAGTGCAGCTGCAAATGTAGTACAAAGTTGCTATATTCGATCTGTGCAAAGCTAATTTCAATTTGTTTTGTTCCAAATCTGTTAACAACAACTAAGAACAGAAAGTATGTGCATATTTTAAAAGTTTCTGAATTCTCATAGTTTGGTCGAGATTCATTAGAGATGCGCAGAGGTTGTCATTCACTGAGGCATGCGCGGAACCCTCTGTGCACGTCCAGAACCTTCAGAGGTTGTGAGATGTAGAAAATACACATCATAGGTAGATCACAGAGCCTCTGCGGGCCATCCAGAAGCTGATCCAGAAGCTCTGTGCATGAGTAGAAGTAAAACACAGAGGCTCTTAAATTGTTCACTAAGCCTCTGTAGACCTAATCCTCTTAAGAGCAATGACCAGAAGGGGGGGACCAGAGGTAGACTCATGCATGCATATCAGAGGTTGATGGTCCATAGGTCTCCATGAGCCAAGAGCTCGAAGCCCGAATTTTTCAGATTTTTTCACAACATTGCACTGTTTTAGAAATACGTGCACAACTTTTTACTTGAAGCTCCAAATGATATGAGTCCAGTTACGTTGGATTGCTAAAACACATACATATGACTTTGATGTTCTGAGTTTTCTCAAATTCCGTGTGTTGATATTCCATAATCAATGTCAAAGTCTACGTTAGGATGTTGGACCGAAAGCATTGCATTTCACTCATGCTCTTTGCGCTTTGAAGAACGGTGTTCTCTCGACGGTTCTTCATTGTTTCAAGCTATATATGTGACACGTTTATTGTCACTCTCTCCTCTGTTATTCAAGTTTAAGGGTCGGTGCTGAACGCTTACTCAACAGGATCTTAAGAGTCAAATTTCTTGTGTTCTACTCAGCTGACAGAAAAATTGCACAACTCACACATTTTTCATCGAAAATGGATGAATAAAAGCTCATTGTAAATTTAAGAGGCTGGAATCCAATGTGCATCCCTTATGTTTTCTCTCAATCAGGCTCCTTGATGGTCAAAAACGGCGGTGATGTTAAGACATGAAAGTTGGACAAAATGGGTAATCCGTCTAAGTCTTTCAAGAAGATGGGCCTACATTTGATGGGGAGCTTGTCATGCTTTGAAGACTCAAAAAATGGCACACCAAAGCTTCTAAAGAAAGCAAGGGGGAGACTATATGATGATGTTTTCTTTATAAAATATTAGGGGGAGATTGTTAGCTTAAATTAGCCCCCAATTTAATTGAATATTTTATAAAGAAATTGTATTTGGCCTTTGTAATTAGTTGTATGGGATTGAGACTTTTCTTTGTAAATGGGACCAATCTGTTGGTGCTCATGGCTCACTTTGCTCTTAGGTTTTTGGAGAGATTACACATTTTACACACACAGACTAGGTGAGCCTTATGAGAGCCGACTAAATGTTTAGTGTGGTGTTCTCTACAATTTTCCCTCCATGATAATCAATCAAAGCATATTAGGGATGGCAGAAAACCCGGAACCCGACGGGGAAACCCGAAACCCGACTAAGTTCAGGTCGAGTTAGACAATCTTGGGTCGGGGTCGGGTAACGGGGAAATTTTCGGGGATTTTATCGGGTTCAGGGCAAGGTATCCCCGAACATTGTTCAAACTGTCAAAAGAGGGTGAAAATGGTATTTTCGACACTTCGACCTGTGCAGGTTTGCAACAGATTCAATGTCTTGCAAATCTGATATGTGTTCAATTCCCAATTTCATTTCAATCAGTTTGTTGTTGTCCATTTGATGTGCAACAGAAAGCTCCTGTTGTTGTATTTCCAGATTATGAACATGCAAGTTTGCAACAGGTTATGTAATGCAGAATCGAAACAGTTGCAGTTGTTACTGTCGTTTATGATGGTGGGCATCGTTCTCAAAATAATGCAGTAAATGAGAGATGTAACCCCGTTATTTCTGGGGAGAAGCATAAATCTACTTCAAAATCAAGTTCATGGGTGGCTGCAGCTGTCATAAGGAAACCTAGTGAGAGCAACTTGTTATCTAACGAAAGGTTAGAATATGTTCGGGGGGATCGAACAACTTCATTGACTGATTCAAGAAATGCAGATTCAAATAGGTCACTGAAGCATCTGATTGCAGTTTCCCAGGCAAAAAGAAAACAAGCTTAATCACAAAACTTTGTGCATGATGGTCTTAAATATTCACAGATCACAACCATTGAAGCAATCATAAGTGGAAACTGAATCAAGCTTCCATCGAAGAGTGGATCTTTTCTTTCTGGTGGATTCTATTACTAAGTGCTCACATTCACAGAAAGGCATTGCTGGAGCCTCTTATATCCCTACTGTCCATTTGAAATATGCAGATTGAAACTGCAAATATGCAGTGATCGAAAAGTCTTTCAAGAAGATGGGCCTACATTTGATGGGGTGCTTGTCATGCTTTGAAGACTCAAAAAATGGCACACCAAAGCTTCTAAAGAAAGCAAGGAGGAGACTATATGATGATGCTTTCTTTATAAAATATTAGGGGGAGATTGTTACCTTAAATAACCCCCAATTTAATTGAATATTTTATAAATAAATTGTATTTGGGATTTGTAATTAGTTGTATGGGATTGAGACTTTTCTTTGTAAATGGACCTATTTTTTGGTGCTTATGGCTCACTTTGCTCTTACGTTTTTGGAGAGATTACACATTTTACACAAACAGACTAGGTGAGCCTTATGAGAGCCGACTAAATGTTTATTGTGGTGTTCTCTATAATTTTCCCTCCATGATAATCAATCAAAGCATATTAGGGAGGGCAGAAAACCCCGAACCCGACGGGGAAACCCGAAACCCGAAACCCGACTACGTTCGGGTCGGGTTAGACAATCTTGGGTCGGGTAACGAGGTAATTTTCGGGGATTTTATCGGGTTCGGGTTCGGGGCAATGTATCCCCGAACATTGTTCAAACTGTCAAAAGAGGGTGAAAATGGTATTTTCGACACTTCGACCTGTGCAGGTTTGCAACAGATTTGTTGATCCAAACTCTCTCAGTGATTTGATAACGACCCTCTTCTATACTCAGTGAAAATTACGTTTTAATATGTATTAGTGTTTCACCATCAGCGATCAGACTGAGTCTATTCATTTATCGCTGATAGTATTTCTTATAAACATTTCTATGTATTAGTGTTTCACTATCAGTGATTAGACTGAGTCTGTTCAGTTATCACTGATAGTTTCTGATGTAAACAGTAACGTAATCCCTGAAGACAAGTCTCGCGTCAACATATGTTCATAGCTGAATGGAAGACGAAGCTGCTGAACAAAGAGAAGTCTACTAGTGATCTGATGCGGATATCAGTGAATCAAAGACAACTCTACATATACGCGAAGGAACATGAGGAAAAGCTTCAGCGATAGCTGAACCTCTTTATCTCTGAAAGAAGAGATATTCAGCGATCAAAAGATCACAAAGCTTATGTCTCAAGTTTCCTTTTGTCTATCCTTGCACAAACTAGTACTATGCGTCAGAACGGACATGTCTCTGCCACCATACGTACAACAACTCTGTCAACTACACTGTTCATGACCCGACCGAAAGCATGTCTCCCAAAAGTCAGACTCCCAAAGCCAATCTGTGAACGCCACGTGTAAAGTTCCCTGCCATGCATTTAAGGCATAGGGTATAAATAGGAAGTACACCCCTCCATCTGTGGGTGTGCTCAATCTTTGAACCCCATATAGAAACCCTTGTTTTCTATATCTCTTAATCCCCCATTCTCTGAATTTCTTGTGCAATCATCTTAGTGTTTCTTAAGTTTGTTTAGATTGAGTCTGTCTTAATCTTATTCCGCAACAAACTTGTAAATTGTAGTTTGATTTATCAATAAACAATTTATTAAACTTTAATTTCTGTGTTTGTATTCAACCCCCCCCCCCCTTCTACAAACTTGTTAAGCACCTTCGGGACCAAGAAGTGGTATCAGAGCAGTTTGTTTAATCTAATAAACAAGATCTTGCTATATACTCTTCCTTGCTATTCTAAAATGGCACTAAACACAAACACAAACTACTATGATAATGGTTCACTTTCTAAACCTCCTCGATTTAGCAGAGATAACTTTTCTCTATGGAAAAAACGAATGATGTTATTTCTTGAAGGTGCAAATCCTATTATACCTGAATATATAGAAAACGGACCCTATGAACCTGTTAGAATTATAGCTGCGGTTCCCACTACTGCCACCACTGAAGCTGTCCCTGAACGATATGTCGTTAAGGAAATAAGACAGTGGAGTGATGAAGATAAAAAGAAGGTAGGAATAGATGCAAGAGCAAAAACCATTATCTCAATGGCTCTGCCTGATGAAGTTTTCCATTCCATCATGCATCTGAAAACTTCTAAAGAAATGTGGGAAACCATATGTGTTCAATATGAGGGCACCACTGAAATTCAAGAGACTCGAAAGATTAACTTGGTAAGACAGTATGAAAGTTTTATCGCTGGTAAGAATGAATCTCTTTCTGACATTCATCAGCGGTTTAACTGCCTGATCATTGACCTAAGAACTGTTGGAAGGACCTATTCTAATTCTGAGGTCCTAACAAAATTCTTGGAAAGTCTTCCTGAAAGCTGGGACAGTTATTCAATATGTCTTAAGCTGACAAAAGACTTACATACTCTCTCTCTCTAAGCACTCTGTATGGAATATTGCTCAACTATGAGCAATCTAATCTCCTGAAGAAGAATCTTGTAAAAGATTCTAAAGACTCCAAAATCACTCCTGTTGCTTTAGTCTCTTCAGAGATAATTCCATCTCAACGATCTACTCTCACCATCACTGAGTTAGATTCTGAATCTGAGGATCTATCAGACCCTGATCTTTCAGAGTTTGATGAGTCCTTAGCACTCTTGACAAACTCTTTTAAGAGATTTGCAAGAAAGAGTAACTTCCGAAGAAGTAAACCTCTCTCTCTTACTGAAAAGCCAAAATCAACTCCGGTTGATAAGGCTACTGCCACTTGCTATAACTGCGAAAAAATTGGACATTTTGCTAGTGAGTGCAGGTCGAAAAAGGTCTTCAAACCTTCTACCTCAAGAAGATCCAGTGATGACAAATACCATAAGTTGAAGAACAAATATCAAAAGCTGAAAAGCTATCAGCGAAAAGGTAAAGGTCTCATCGCTGAAGAACATGACTGGGTTGAATCAGAAGAATCATCTTCTGATGAAGAAGAAGTCGCTAATATTTGCCTCATGGCTGAGATTAAAGAAGAAGTAGAAGAACCATCTGAACCTTCTATGAGCTACATATCATCTCAGGTATCTATATCTACAAATCCCTCTCTGCCTGAAGCTGAGAGAAGTCGCGTTGTTGATGTGCTAACGATTGACCTTTATAATGCTCTAAACGACAAAACTCAAGCTGAAAATAAAAATGTATATTTAACTCAAGAGCTAGAGAAATGTCATGAAAAGATCAGTGAACTAAATCTTTTAGAAGAAAAGTTGAAAGATCAAGTCATTATAAATGAAATCATCAGCATTGAACGCGAACAAGCCATCGCTTCTCTAAAAGCAGAAAAAGCTTATGTTGAAAAATGGTGCAAATCATCAACAAAGATCTCTGAGATAATAAATGCTCAAACTCCTAAAAGTGATAGAACTGGTCTTGGTTTTTGGACACCACAGGATGATCCTAAAGAAGAAAGTTCCTCGCTTAAGTTTGGAACTTTTGTCACATCTTTCTTTGACACTTCTTATAATCAATTCTATCCCTGTTCTTCTTCAAATCCCATCTCTAAGGAAAAATCCAAAGACACTAAGTCTACGGATAAAGGAAAGTCCATTCTCCTTCCTCAGAAGACAACCAGGAAAGCAAAGCTGAAAATTCCTTCTAAACCTTCAGCTAAGCAATCCTCTAGCTCTGTGATAGAAATTTTTGATCTCTGTCCTCGAAAGCTAAAGATTGACCTTAGACCAACGAGATCTAAAGAAATGAAAATCCCTCCCATATCTCATGAGAAAAGCCTTCTCGGACCTGGTCCTGCTCATCTTAAACTTGCAAAACCTTCTACTGATCCTAAATGTTCAAATATAGAAAATGTTATCACAGTGGTTGTACTGATCATATTGCAAGTAAATGTCCAAATGCCACCAAAGCTGATAAAACAGCTAAAGTGAAGAAAAATGCCTCTAAGGCAAAGAAAGTCACCAAAGTTGAAAAATCAACCAAAGTGAAATATACCACTAAGGTTAAGAAATTAACCAAAGTGAAGATTACCACTGAAGTTGAATCTTCATCAGCTGTGAAGACTGGTGAATCTTCCTTATCCACTAACTCTGAAGGACCCATTGAAAAGTGGGTACCAAACAACGCTTAATCTTCCTTATGTGTGCAGGGATCAACGGGCATCTGGTATCTCGATAGTGGATGTTCTCATCATATGACTGGACAAAGAGACCTTCTCACTGAATACAAGGAAGAGAAAGGTCCCTCTGTGACCTTTGGTGGAAATGGAAAAGGATTTACCCGAGGTTTTGGTGTCCTCAGCAATGGGATAACTACCTTTCAAATAGTCGCTTATGTAGATGGACTGAAGCACAACCTTCTAAGCATCAGTCAGCTATGTGACAAAGAATACGAAGTTCGCTTTTCTAAGAAAGCATGTTCAGTGGTAGATGAAAAAGGAAAACTTGCTCTCAGTGGTTATCGCAGAGAAAATGTCTATGTAATAGATATGGACTCTACTATCACTGAAAACTTATGTTTTCTCTCTAAGGCCTCTTCTGATGTCAACTGGCTATGGCATAAAAGGCTCTCTCATCTAAATTTCAAAACCCTGAATTATCTCTCATCTAAGGAACTGGTTTATGGTCTTCCTCAGCACTCATATGCTAAAGAATCTCTCTGCTCAGCATGTGAAAAAGGAAAACAAACAAAAGCTAGTTTCAAGTCAAAACAAGTTTCCTCAGTGACAAGTCCTCTTCAGCTCTTGCATATGGATCTATTTGGCCCTGTCAACATCCAATCAATAGCTGGAAAGAAATATACGCTTGTCATTGTAGATGAATATTCTCGCTACACCTAGGTTATCTTTCTTCGCTGTAAGAGTGATACTCCAGAAGAACTAATATCTTTTGTGAAAAAGATGGAAGTGCTGAACAATCTTACTGTTCGTTCAATAAGAAGTGATCATGGAACTGAATTCAAAAATAGTTCCCTGAACAATTTCTTTGAGAACAAGGGAATCTCTCACAACTTCTCTTCAGTAAGAACACCTCAGCAAAATGGAGTCGCTGAAAGAAGAAACAGAACGATCATAGAAGCTGCTAGATCAATGCTCAGCGATTCTCACCTCCCTACTCAATTTTGGGCAGAAGTTGTAAACACTGCATGTTTTACTCAAAAACAGATCGCTGATAATAAAGCGATTTGGGAAGACATCTTATGAACTTTTTCTTGGAAGGAAACCTTCTATCAGCTTTCTTCATATCTTTGGTTGTCAGTGCTTTATCTTAAACAACAGAGATCAACTTGGAAAGTTCGACCCAAAAGCCGATGATGGAATATTTCTAGGATATTCCTCCATCTCCAAAGCCTACAGAGTTTTCAACAAGAGAAAACAAACCGTAGAAGAAACAATTCACGTCACTTTTGATGAAACTCGCTCAGCGAACTCTAAACCAATCGCTGACAATGAAGAGTTAAATGTTTGGATGCTTTCTCACTACAAAGAAACAGAACCTTTCTTCTCAAACCATCAGCATTATGATCCTCCAACTACTGATGATGATTCGAACATTATACATCCTACCGCTGAATCCACCTCATGGGTTTCAGCAGAACCTCTAAACACATTACTACCATCAAATCTGCCTTCGTCTGGAAACCTCTCTAGTGAATTTTCTCAACAGTTAATCGCTGATGAACCTCAAACGTCCTCATCAGTAAACATTCCAATTGTTGATCCAACCTCTGAGTCAAGCAATCATGCTCCTACTCAGCGATGGACCAAAGATCAACCAATAGATCAAATTCTTGGTGATCTCGAAGCAGGTATTCAGACACGACGAAGCTCAGGTAATATCTGTCTCTTTATAAATTTTCTCTCTTTAATAGAACCAAAGAAGACTGAAGATGCCCTCAGAGATCCAAACTGGGTCAGCGCTATGCAAGAAGAGCTGACTGAATTTTCTCGAAACAAAGTTTGGAATCTCGTTCCTAGACCATCTGATAAAACTGTAATAGGCACCAAATGGGTGTTTAGAAACAAGTTAGATGAACATGGAACTGTAACCCGCAACAAGGCTCGACTTGTTGCTCAGGGATACAGACAAGAGGAAGGCATAGACTATGATGAAACCTTTGCCCCTGTGGCCAGGCTCGAAGCAATTCGAGTATTCTTAGCTTATGCAGTCTATAAAGACTTCATAGTTTATCAAATGGATGTAAAATCAGCGTTCCTAAATGGAAAGCTAAATGAAGAAGTCTATGTAGAACAACCACCAGGGTTTTATGACCCCAAGTATCCAAATTATGTTTATAAATTGGATAAGGCTCTCTATGGTCTAAAACAAGCCCCTCGTGCTTGGTATGACACTCTCTCATCTTTTATTATCTCTGAAAATTTTGAACGTGGCAAGATTGATAATACGTTATTTTTCAGAAAAATAAAAGGTCATATAATTCTTGTACAAATATATTTCGATGACATAATATTTGGTTCTACTAACCCATATCTGTGTACTCGCTTCGCTGAAAGAATGAAGAAAGAATATAAAATGAGTATGATGGGTGAGCTGACATATTTTCTTGGTCTTCAGATTAAACAATCTGACAAAGGTACTTTTATCTGCCAAGGTAAGTATGTTAAAGATATGCTGAAGAAGTTTGATCTCACACAAACTTCAGCGATGAAAACTCCTATGGCACCACCCCTGACACTTAACAAAGATCCTTCTGGTAAACCTGTTAATGTCACTGCCTATAGAGGAATGATAGGCTCCCTGCTGTATCTAACAGCGAGCCGACCTGACATTATGTATTCTACTTGTTTATGTGCACGCTATCAATCTGAACCCAAGGAATCCCATCTGATCGCTGTAAAGCGAATTTTCAGATATCTGAAAGGAACTCCTAACCTCGGTCTTTGGTATCCCAAAGACTCAGGGTTCGATCTAACTGGTTATTCTGATAGTGATTTTGTAGGCTGTAAACTCGACAGAAAGAGTACCACTGGTGGATGTCAACTACTGGGAGGAAAGCTGGTAAGCTGGACAAGCAAGAAGCAAAATTATGTGTCCACTTCCACAGCTGAAGCTGAATATGTAGCCGCTGGAAGCTGTTGTTCTCAGATCTTGTGGATGAGAAATCAACTCTTAGATTATGACTTTCAGCTGTCAAAAATTCCCATCTATTGTGACAGTACTAGTGCTATAGCTATAGCAAATAATCCAGTACTACATTCAAAGACAAAACACATAGAGATCAGATATCACTTTATCAGAGATCATGTAATGAATGGTGATATTGAACTTCACTTTATCCCTACTGACTTTCAGCTTGCTGATTTATTCACCAAACCTCTTGATGAGACAAGGTTCAACTTTCTCATCAGTGAGCTGGGAATGCTGAACCTCGAAGAATAATTCTTCAGCGTTCATGTATTATGTCAGCAATCAAAAGTTCCCCTCTCATCGTTCTCTCTGATAAACATTCTGACTCTCAGGTATGTTCTCTCAACTGAATCTTAACTCAGTTAAGATATCTTTCAAAATATACTTTAATCACTGAACCTTCTTCAAATGATTAAAAGTTTTTTGAAAAATACATTAATCACTGATATTTCTATTCAGTGACCCTTTTAAAAGAAACTCTATCCCTATCTTTTCCATCAGGGATACTTTTAAAAAGAAAAATCTATTACTGACTTTTCTTCAGCGATAATTTCAAAACGGATAAATGAATAGTCTCTCTCTCTTCTATGACGTCATTTGACCCGACAATCCACGACATGTCTTTTCTGACACGTTCGTCCGTTGCTCTTCTATCCAATCAACATCGTGGGACGTGTCCATGTCATGATGAGCATTTGTTTTCCCGCTTCTCTCACACTCTCTCTCCTTTTTTGGCTTACGCTTTCTAATCTTACAAAGCAAGAAATACTCTCTCTATCTCAAGAACACTCAAGCAAGTAAACCCAGAATTTTGAATCTGCAACTCTTCTTCTTCAAAATAAACAGGTTTATTTCATGTTTATGTGCATTGTTCGTATGCTTTCTATTCTTTTTAAAATCCTACTAGTTCTTGTTCTTCATGGATTTTATAAAACGTTTTTTTTTCTAAAAACTAAAGATCATTCTTTCTGATTTTATGTTTTTAAATAAAAACCTTTTGGTTTTTAAAGTGTTCTTCATTCTTTCTACCCAGAACACTATTTTTCTATTCCTAAAAATAACTTGATATTTTTCCAGTTTCCCTTCTTCTATGGAAACTGGTAATCATATTATTTTTAATCATAATCATTTCTTCTATCATGTTTCTTTCAATAGCAGAAATGACAGAGTCTGAGATTGTCGCTTCCAAGACAGTTAAATTCACCATCACTGAAGCTGAGATTACGAAAAGTAATCATTTGGCAAGACTCGACTTCCAAGCTGACAAATACCCACATCTGGTGGAAGCTGCTGAATTTCTCAAACAATCATGTATAGCTTACGCGATAACTGTGGATCCTAAGCCTTCCAAGACTCTACTCCAGCAGTTCTGGTTCACTGCTGATGCAACTGAACTCACCAACAAGAAAGGTGAACGAGTCCCTGCTATCTCTTTCAGCACGGACTTGGGGCCAGGGAGCATGACCGCTCTTAGCCTCAGGAAATCTTTAAGATTCCCTGACAAACCAAAGAGTGGGTTCGACGCACTCCCCACTGATGATGAGCTGATATCATTTATGGACGCAATGGGTTATTGTTGGGAAAACAAACCGAGATCTTCTATTCCCAACAAGAAGCTCACCAAGATCCTCAAAGCTCAGATGCCCTCTCAACTGAACTTTATCTTCTCGCACATAATTCAGTGCATGAGCGGGAAGAGTGGTTCGCTGGATCAAGCCAGCAAAACACAACTGCAGATGGCCTACTCCGTTATCGCTGGTCAAAACTTTGACTACGCTACAGCAATCTTTGAAGACCTGAGGTCGAGATTAGAGAATCCTGAACGAGATCCCAAGATCTCGTACGTACGTTTCATATGTACATACATCAAGTTCCTCTATCCCAACACCTATCCCACCAAAGATGATGGCACTTTTGCCAGGGTAGGTCAACGATCACTGGAGGTAAAGCCACTCGCCGACGAGGTAAGTATCTCTCTCCTTCGCTCTCGTCTCTCTCTCCATTCTTCTTCATCTTCAGCGACCACGCAAACGGTTCCTTCGTCTGCTATCCCTGTCGCTACCACTACTTCTAAACGACCATCCGCTAGTCCGATTGGTCCTTCCAAAAAGGCCAAAAAGACTAAGGAAAGTACACCCTCTAGTACTATACCTGAGGGAGCTTCTCAACAAGCTACCTTAGATGCATTTGTGGGTCTTTCCTCCACAACTCCAGCAGTCACTCAACATGCCGTGTCAACGATTTCGATCGCTGTCACAACATCAGTAACCCCACCTACCATCTTACTCGCTGAGATGACCCCCAACCCTACTTCTATCCCCAAAACTCTTCCCTTTTCTACTCATTTGGTCTCTGAACCTGCTACCTCTTCTTTACCTATAGGACCTGAACATCAAACTTTTGAGGAATCTATGCAGTTCTACAAAATTTTTGATACGTCAGGTACACCTATAGGATTAAACACTTCTTTCCCCACCTCTCCAAATAAGCCCGTATCTGAACTAACATTATTTTCAGGTCCTAGTTTGGCGTCTGTTGACACGCATATCAACAGTCTGGGAGAAAAGGTGGACGCCCTCACCAACACCATCAATGACACCACCAGCGCCGTCAATCAGGCTGGTGAGGAGCTAAAGAGGTTGACCGCGACCTGCTCATCTAAAGCTGAGAACTCACAACTTTCAGCTGTTGAAGAACAAGTCGTCCAACTCAAAGAGTCCTCTCAACTCTTTCAGGGGAGATTTGAGTCTCTTACCGCTGAAGTTCGGGGTCTCTCTTCAAAGGTTGACCTCTGCACGTCCCTTCTTCAACAAATTCTACAAAAGGTGAATGCACCAGCTCCAGCGCTGCCTCCCTCCTTCACTGAGGATGATCGAACAAACCTGAATGTCGCTGTGGAATTCATCCATGATGCCATGTGCGACTTCCCTACGGTTGAAGACCGAGTCAAGCGTCTGGAGGCTGACGTCCAAGTGCTAAAAGCTTCAACAGCAACTCCGGCAGCTGAGCAACCCCCTACCCCTGATAATGACAAAGTGGGGGAGAAAGCTGAAGAAACGTCTATCGCTGCTGCTGGGGAAGCTAAGACTCCAAAGAAACCTCCCTCTCAATCTGAGGGGGAGAAGGTAAAAGAATCCTCATCTATTCATTCTATTCTCTTTGAAGATGATGAGGAAGAAGACGATGAAGAGGAAGATGATCTAGATCTTGATGATCAAGAAAAGGATCAACCCTCCGATGACGATGACGACGATGAAGAAGACCAATCTATGTGGTTCTCCAAGCCGAACGTCGCATCAGGGACAACTTCGCAAAAGGTTGTCAAAGCAGGGGTGAGAGGTGATACATCTTCAAGCGCTCCTTCGCAAAGCAAAGACAAGCAACCAATCGCTGAAGAATGCTTGAGGACTGGATCACAATCTGAGGGGGAGCATCCTTCTCAGGTATGTCTTTCAATTGTACCACTCTCCTACTCTTTCCAAACCCCTATTTCCTTCTAGCCTTTATCTCTCTTTTTCTAAAAATATACAATTATCCCTTCATTCCTTAATTTTCTATCCAGACAGTTCTCACCCCTGCTTAAGGGTTCTGAACTACAAATAATTTCAGCTACTATCGCTGAAGAAATAATCCCAATCTCTATCGCTGAGATTGATGAAGAAGAAGAAGAATATTCCCTGGTCCATCCAGGAAGGCCCTCTCAACCATCTCATTGGTCAGAGGAAGTGGTGAAGAAAAGAGTTGAAATGATCGCTCAACTAGAAAGTCAACGGCTGAAAGTCCCTCTTCAAACATCCACAGAGCTCGGCTTCCTCACTAAAGCCGAAAGAGAAGAATCTGCCAAAGATGAGAAGCTGATCGCTGAATGCATACAAGATGCCCAGCTCGCTTTAAAGATTCAATCTTCTCTAGTCAAGGACAAAAAGCTGAAAAGCAAGCCTGTGGAAGTTCAAGCTGCACTGCTGAAAGAAATTAAAGAGGAACGCTCCAAAGAACAAGAGATAAACGATAGGTCTATCGAATGGTGCAAACAGAAGATGGATTATCGTTCTGATCTTCTTCTGATATCAGCCGTGACTATCTCTGGTCGCAAGAAGAAGGATCAACTCTCAGTGACCATGGAGATTACCAGAGAGGATGGAACCCAAAAAGCTATGTACGTATCCAAACTTGAGAGCTTCGGATTTACGGAATGGTTAGAGTTCTGGGATGCGCTGAATAGGTCAATGAAGCATCTGATTGCAGTTTCCCAGGCAAAAAGAAAACAAGCTTAATCACAAAACTTTGTGCATGATGGTCTTAAATATTCACAGATCACAACCATTGAAGCAATCATAAGTGGAAACTGAATCAAGCTTCCATCGAAGAGTGGATCTTTTCTTTCTTGTGGATTCTATTACTAAATGCTCACATTCACAGAAAGGCATTGCTGGAGCCTCTTATATCCCTACTGTCCATTTGAAATATGCAGATTGAAACTGCAAATATGCAGTGATCGAAAAGTATTGCAGCATAATATTTGTGCAGAGTTCAAACATATTTCTACCAAAGGCTATCTAGAACTTAATCAGAGTTATAGTTCTTCCCTTAAGCGTACGAATTTCAGATTGTGCAAATTATGTGGCTCTTTGTTCGAAAATGCGCAACAAAGAACATAAAGTGGAATCAGATTGTATTTGTGCAGATTCCATAGTTCAAATTTCTTATAGGCAGAAGACTTTTATGCAGAGATTATTGGTGTTGCAGCTAATCAACATATATGATCCCAAATCAGTCTCATTTCGCTGCAAATGTTGGGAATTGAATGATGTAATCTTGAAAGAAATGTGGCAGAGGGAGGTTTGAGATTCTGTAGAAACTTGATTGTGGGATTTGTCAATATTAATCAAATATTACAGGTTCTGTTTGCAAGGTTGGAGAATCATCAGTAACTGGGAATGTGTTTGGTGACATGGACTTCCTTAATTGTTTCAATAAATCTGCACCTGCGTTTGCAAAGGAGATAATACATGTGCTAGGAGAAGTTTACGAGCATGCACAAGGGATGTTTGATAGAATGCTACTGTAATTGAAAATCTGCAGATTATGAAGTTAATTTGTCCAACAGTATTCGATTTGAAGCTGTCAAAAGGGAATTCGAAGTGCAGCTGCAAATGTAGTACAAAGTTGCTATATTCGATCTGTGCAAAGCTAATTTCAATTTGTTTTTTTCCAAATATGTTAACAACAACTAAGAACAGAAAGTATGTGCATATTTTAAAAGTTGCTGAATTCTCATAGTTTGGTCGAGATTCATTAGAGATGCGCAGAGGTTGTCATTCACAGAGGCATGTGCGGAACCCTCTGTGCACATCCAGAACCTTCAGAGGTTGTGAGATGTAGAAAATACACATCAGAGGTAGATCACAGAGCCTCTGCAGGCCATCCAGAAGCTGATCCAAAAGCTTTGTGCATGAGCAGAAGTAAAACACAAAGAGGCTCTTAAATTGTTCACAGAGCCTCCGTAGACCTAATCCTCTTAAGAGCATTGACCAGAAGGGGGGGGGACCAGAGGTAGACTCATGCATGCATATCAGAGGTTGATGGTTGATGGTCCATAGGTCTCCATGAGCCAAGAGCCCGAAGCCCGAATTTTTCAGATTTTTTTACAGCATTGCGTTGTTTCAGAAACACGTGCACAACTTTTTACTTGAAGGTCCAAATCACATGAGTCCAGTTGCGTTGGATTTCTAAAACACATACATATGACTTTGATGTTCTGAGTTTTCTCAAATTCCGTGTGCTGATATTCCAGAATCAGTGTCAAAGTCTACGTTAGGATGTTGGACCGAAAGCATTGCATTTCACTCATGCTCTTTGCGCTTTCAAGAACGGTGTTCTTTCGACGGTTCTTCATGGTTTCAAGCTATATATGGGACACGTTTATTGTCACTCCCTCCTCTGTTATTCAAGTTTAAGGGTCGGTGCTGAACGCTTACTCAACGGGATCTTAAGAGTCAAATTTCCTGTGTTCTACTCAGCTGAGAGAAAAATTGCACAACTCACCCATTTTTCATCGAAAATGTATGAATAAAAGCTCATTGGAAATTTAAGAGGCTGGAATCCAATGTGCATGCCTTATGTTTAGTGTGGTGTTCTTCCTAATATCCCCTCCATTGATCATCAATCAAAGCATATGAGATGAGTTTATGATTAATTGTTTTTCATTTTTCTCTTATATCTTCTTTTATATGGAGTTCTTCAATTTGTTGTCTAAAATGGGATCTAACATCCTCCTTATAATTGAAGGTTGAGTTCTGATCTGATATAATTTGAAGGCAAAACACCGAAGTATGAGTCCTGAACTGTTTTCTCCATAAATCTGTGTTCTCTGAAGACTGAGTCCTAAATCGAGTTATTCAAAAATCATTTACATTGAAATCCGAGTCCTGCTCTAACATGATCATAAATCTAAAATCATAATCTCTCCCCCTGAAAATATGCATGTAGATGAGTAACTGATAAAACATTTAAGAACATAGGTACAAAGAAGTTAAATTTTGAAATATATGAATCAAAATAATGAAAATTCAAATATGATGAAAATTTTAAATTTTAACAATCAATGAAAAATTATTTGAATGTAAAAATGAAAATATTACAACAAAATGAATTCGCTTTATAAAGAATTCATATGATTCAAACATTGATATATTCCCCCTCAAAATCTGCACACTTATTTTATGTTCTTTTAGTTATGTGTTTGAATAATTTAGAAATTAAGAACCACACATGATAAACCTGCAAAACAGATTAAGTAGATTTTGGTACCCACAGAACTTGGGTCTTGGCTTGTTAAGTGCAACTCTATTTGAGGAAATTTTATAAGTACCATACCAATATTGAACATTACTATTATGAACAAATCATTTGTTCCACAATAAGCACAACAAAGCTTCTGTTTAGATAACCTGATCAATCGATTTATAGAATAAATAACATCAGGTTTGATATTTTTGTTTTTATGATGGTTCTGTGTAAAATAGTAAATATGTTATATGACATTGAGAAAGAAAAATTATTCAAGTGAGATTATCGGGTTTTTGACCATTATGGTTCATCTTGAGATATATGTAACACCCTCAAATTTCGAAATATCGCCCTGGAAAGGAGTCCTGAAGCTCAAATTTTCAAATTTAGAATTAACATCAAATTTTCGTGATGACCTCAAATTAAAGAATAGTAAAAACAATATTGAAAACATAAAAAGAAGGAAATTTTTCTTTGAAATACGATCAAAAGAATATACGAGTTCATCAAATATTTAGATATTACATATAACTTTCCAATAATGTTCTCATATGAATTACATTACTCATTATTGCGGAGTTGTTTTTGGTAACTTATACATATTAAAGGTAAATATAAATAATTTTAGAGAATTCGCTAAAACGTTTATCTGGTTATCGGGTTCGTTGGCTTACTTTGAGCCTAACTCAATATCAACCCAATAGATTTGGGTTGTCCTAATTTTGTACCGATTATATATCGGGTTACCTCAAATTTATTATTTTTTCGGGTTGTTCAGGTTGGTCGGATTTTTGAGAACCCCTATACTCCATACTCACTCCATACTCTTCAGATATGGATTAGATAACGTTTATTAAGTATGATTTAGTTACTTGAGAGTTTCTTGAACGAAAATCGGGGCTGAGAGGTTGTCCGGTTGTCGGGAAATGAGAAAAATCGACATTTCGTTAAAAACCAAAACTTTAAACGTTAATCTCTCTCTCAATATTGATGATTTTCAAGTGATTCTTGTTTCTGGTGTTAAATAATTGAGTTAAGAAAGTATTTCAAAAAGAATCGTGAAAAACTGTTGAGAAACGAAGACGTAGAGATCAAAACGGTCGACTGCCGCTGCAGCCCCCGCGACCAGGTTGCCCTTGGCAGAGCCCCGCGGGTCGAACCCAGTTCGACCGGATCTGGATGTAATGGGGGGTGTTTGTTAGGCCGAATTTTTGGGCCTAAGATGTTTGGGCTAGTCCTTATTAATTCAGATTAAGCCCAAACCCTTTAATTTATTTTTTGGACTAATTTGAAATTTATATTGGACCTATTTTTCTATTAAAATATTTGGGCTTTAACATTAATGTTAATTAAATAAATTCTAAATAAATAATATTTTAATTATTTATTTTAATAATGTATTTAATTAAATTAATGGAGTATTATGGAGTGATTAAGTTATTTATTTTTATAACTTAAAGGTTAACGGATATTAAATTATTTGGGAAGTTTAAATAATTTAATAAGATGAATAAAGCGCCGTAGTTTATAAAATTAAATACATTTTTTAGACGCTTTAAGATGGCAAGGTTAAATGAATAGGAGGGTGATTTAATTCTTACAACTATGGATTATTACAACTTACGGATTGGAAGTTGACAATAGTCAACCGTGAGTTGAATTTTGGTGGAAAATAATAGTTTATTTAATTATTACAACTATGGATTATAGGTTAACATTCGGAGCTTATTACTTAGTAACCTACTATCAAGTGAGTCTTCATGATACTTACACTAGGATGCCTAGAAAGACGCCTTGCTTGATGCAAATATCAAAAAAGAGAGAATGGTCTGATAGATTAAGACACTAACCAAATGACCAGATGGAGTTTTCATACTTGGAAGTCGGGTTTGGATCCCCATCTTGGGTGACCTAAGGACCAGAGTGTTGGATGAAGCTCATAAGTCCAAGTACACTATGCATCCCGGCAATGACAAGATGTAGAAGACATTGAAAGAAGGCTATTGGTGGCCTGGTATGAAAAAGGAAATAACTGAATATGTGGAGAAGTGTTTGACGTGCCTACAAGTTAAGACCGAACATCAAAAGCCTTCACAAATGGAGACCACAATATGGAAATGGGATATAATTACGATCAATTTTTCAACTAAATTACCGAAGATATGCCATCTGGGTAATTATTGATCAGTTAGGAAGTCTGCTCACTTCCTACTGATCAACGATAAGTATACGTTAGAGAGATTGGCACAACTTATGTTAATGAAATTGTATCGAGACATGGAGTACCAATATTCGTTGTCTCGGATCAAGATGCGAGATTCACATCAATGTTCTAGTCAAGTTTCCAACAAGAGATGGGGACTCGACTAAATATAAGTACGACCTATCATCCTCAAACCGACAACCAGAGTGAGAGGATGGTACAAACCTTAGAAAACATGTTGAGTGCTTGTGAGATATATTTTGGGGGTAGTTGGGATAACCATCTCCCATTAGTGGAGTTTGCTTATAACAACAACTACTATTCAAGTATCAAGGCGACACCTTCTAAAGTCCTATTTGGCCGTAAGTGCATAACATCTGTATGTTAAGGCTGACAAGATAGTACAAATCCGAGAGAGGTCGCGCAAGATAGACAAAGGAGCTATGCAGATAAAATAAGTCGACCAGTAGAATTTCAAGTGGGTAATGGGGTTTTAGTAAAACTATCGCCCTGGAAAGGAGTCCTGAAGCTTGGGAAGAGATGTAAATTGGGAAGAGATGTAAATTGAGTCCCAGGTTTACCAGACCATTTGAAATAATTGCCAAGGTAGGAACAATAGCTTATCGACTAAAATGTGACACCCCAAAATTGGTAAATAAATAAATATGAGAAGAAAAGGAAAAGGAAAAGGGAAAATAAAATAATTTTTTTTTTATTTTATTGGACCAAAATGAAAGAAAATATCAGTTTGGGGTGAAAATGTCAGTTTGGGGTGAAAACGTCAACAAGCCCAAACCAGAGGGACATGTTTTGTAAATTTATCAGATTTGTAACTTTTCGGAATAGAAAACGATGGACGATCTTTGAGGCCTTTTATTGGCTTATTGGGTCAATGAATACGCCAAAGAATTTCAAATTTAAGTAGCCAATATGTTCACTTTCATTTTTGGTTCAAGTTTCTTCAAGGAAAACAGAGAAATGAGAGAGAAATCGGAGCTCAAAGTCGTCGTCCGAAATCTTCGTTTATCGACGATTTTTAGGTAATACCCAACCAAATTTTGATTTTATTATATGGTTAGCTTTGTTTTTAAGTCCTCTATTGAATCTTAATAGCCTTATGTCTCAGATTTTGATTTAGAATATCCGAGTTTGGTTTTGTTTTACTGATTTTCGAGTGAGTTTTTAACCCAAATTTTAAATGAGTAAATGAGACTCAATTCATGATGGTTTTTGTTAACTCTTGCTCCTATGGTTGAGGAAAATTATTTTCTAGAATTTAGCAAAAAGAATCGTCAAAAACGACAAAGAAATGAGGCTAAGCGACCTGTTTTCCATGTTGTCGTTGTTAGGACGTCGTGGTGTGGCCGACGCTGGGCTGACGAGATATGAGCCAAGGCAATTTTTAGTTGGGTCTTTTATCATATTTGAATTTAGATTTTTGTTTATTTTAGTTAAACGTTGGGCCTTGTATATAACAATAACTTAAATATTCATATTTATTTTAGTTAGACTTTTAATTTATTTAAAAAGTCCAATTAAAAGAGAAATTTTAATTACTAAATTATTTATTCTATAATAAATAATTTAATAATAGATTTAAGGTGTCGTTTTAAGCTTTATAAATTATAAGAAACTTTAAGTCAAAACATATGATTCTTTTAGTTATTAAATGCATAAATCGACGTTAAAAGTCGTTATCAAGCATAACAGTTAGAGGTTTATTAAATTGTTTTGATGATTTAATAATGGAATTAAAACGTCGTAATTTAAGTTTTGTATTTATTGGAATGCTTTAATTTGGAGATATGGATTTAAGAGGTTATAAAATGATTATTTTGACGTTTTGGGACGTCATCGAGATTTAGACATAGGGTTTGACTAAGGTTAGTCGAAGTTGACCGAGTAGACCAAGGGTTGATTTTTACCTCATTTGATCCATAAGTATTTTAATGATAAGATAAAATGGAGATATTCGAGGTATTAAGAGACACGGTTTTGGAATTTGACTTTAGGTCGGGTTGAATTTGACCATTGTTGACTTTTAGAAGAATTAAGCAAATATTTGATATTATAATATGAAATGTGTAGGTCTTTGGTCAAAAGCAATCAATAGCCAATCTACACGCAATCAAGTGAATCTTCATGAGACTTACAATGGGATGCATATCTACGTACATATTTATTTTGAGCATCACATGATTTGTATGGTGATGTGTACGTATGCATGATGTTTCAGTTTACATACATAATTCAATATATTTTACATGTATGTTATTTTATGATCAGTTGCATGCCATGCGTTTATTTTGTTTTTAAATAACTCTAGCATGTTATGACATATGAAACTTTTATGATCAGTTTTAACGGGTGGGCATATGACCAGTAAGTCACACGACAAGTGGCACAACCCCGTAATAGGTGTCCAGACATGTGTAGGTCGGACAACTCAGTGAATACGGTGACAAAATAATCCATACTCGACGAGACAGTTTATGAGATCTTTTTTCTCTTTCAGCGTTGCATGTTTTAGAAAATGCATACTATTTGGTACAAAGTTTACAAATTGATATGTATGACGTGAAATGATTTTTATTCACGCAAACCATGAACTCACTTAGCTTTATAAGTTGATTATAGTATGCATCTCAAGGACAGAAGGTTTCAGGTTGGACAAAGGACAAAAAACACACATAGAGAATTGCCTTGTCCATTTAAGTGAAGTATTAATGTCAGGCATTTATGATGAATAAATATGTAACACAACCCGGTATGGGACGTGTTAACATTTAAGTTACATATTAATTATTTTAAAGCCTTCCATAGGAAACGACTTTAATTTATCCGTTATTTTGGAGTATTTTTGAAGGAATTGTTTTAGATAGCTTAACATTATAGAAATATGAGTGTTACAAGTTGGTATCAGAGTAGTAGTTAAATATAAATAGGTTATGATCTATAGCCTAAGCTTGAACTGTTAGTTGTAACAATGATGCCTTAGCTTAGATATGAATCAATACCGGTATGTATCTTATATAGATCAATATTAGCATAATACATGTTAGATGTAACATAACACAACATAAGTATAGTATAATATTACCCTGTAACACAATAAGTTTAAGTGTAGCCTATAATTGATCTAATTTCCTTCTCCTAGAGATGATTAGGGTTAAGAATGAACGCAAGGTACTCATAATTGAAGCATGTGCAAAGTATGACAGAACAACTAGTATGGCCTTAGGCCCGAAAGTAAGAAATATAAGTTTTCTGATTTGGAAACATCAAGAAGAATCTGATTTTAATATCACCAATAGCCTTAGTCAGAACTTGGGTTGTTTAATATATTAGTTTACAGTTGACAATTCCAGTCTCAATTACTTTTCAGTTATGCACGTTCAGTTGATCTAGGAGAGGTAGAGCTTAATGAGCGGTTAACCTACATAGAGGAACTAGTCCAGTTGTTGGACAGAAGACGAAGAGACTAAGAAACAGGAGCATACATTTGGTACTAGTGAAATGGAAATTTCACAAAGGGGCGAAAAAGACATGGGAACCGGAAGAGGAGATGAGGGCTAAATACCCTCAACTTTTTGATCAACCATTATTCCATGGATGAAATTATATATATATGGATGGATCCGAGTGTAACCATATTTGGATGGATCTGAGCCGTTTAAATTCAGCCAAGTTTTAATCTTGACCCTTCAAATTCCTTATTTCACAGCAGCGCACTCCTCTCCAGCCCACTTCCCTTCTCTCTATGTCTCGCCTTCAACCTCCAGCTCTCCCCTCACACCGGAGTTCCACCCCTACTCGGCCACTCCTCCCCTTCAATCGCACTCCCTATTTCCCCTCGCAAGACTGCACTCCCGCCTTCAACTCCTCCAAATTGCATCTATAAATTGGCCAAATCTCAAAGGCTCAAATGCATTGATGTATCTGTGAGAGATATATCTCTATTTAGAATTTATTAGGGTGTTTTTATGTGAGAGAGATGTATCTATGGATCGGGGTTTTCAAATCTTTATGCATGGTACTCTAATTCCAGGGTCCAAATGCAAGATCGATCTCCATTTAGAATTTATTAGGTTTGTTTGGTTTGGTCATATTTTTACTCTAATTCTCAATTGCTCCCACAGTTCCCTTTTTTCTGCAATGACTGAGAATACACAAATTTTCAGGTCACAAGTGGAAAGTCGAAGGATCTTATTACTATGTGACAAAGGTATTGCAAATTCAACATATAATTCCAAAGCTTCTTCCTTTATGTGAATCATCCTTTTGGATTGATATTGCTTCTTGACTGAATCAATACTTTCTTGTCCCAGGGAATGCCCTGCCTTCTGTCCCAATTAAGAAAGCAGAAACCACTATGTGTTTATTTTTATTATTCAATTGGTTTATTCATCAGGTGATTATGTTCTTCTTTTTAAAACTTTCTTAAACTCAAATGGGATCTCTAAATCTAACAGAAGTTTGGGTATTTGTAATAACAGTGGAATCAAGTTGAAATTGTTAGATCATAAATAGGCCCATGTAAATTGTCTTTATTGGATGATTTTCTTTTGTTGTGCATTATTAAATAGTTGTGAGGTTTTCTAGCAAGAAGTTGAGAACCTACCTGTTACTCTTTTACGAATTCAGAGATCTTAAAGGCGTGTTCTGCGTGCAAATGGAGCTATGCATCAGCATGAAGTTCCTTAATGTAGGTATCATTTCTTTACAAAAACAAATATGATTCTTGGATATATATATATATATATATATTGTGTACGACTAGAGGCAAAAGGGTGTACCAGGTTGTGGCAGGTTGTGACAGGATGCACCTGTTCTTGTGATTGTGAGCATGCTAGATTACTTTTGTTTCTTGGAGCAACTTTTGGTATGTCAAGAATCCTAAATCTTGCATCTTTTTAAAGCTCACCAGTGATCCTGATATCTTCTTTTTGTAAAAGGTAATAAAAATGGGGTCTCGTGCATTTTTTGCTATGTCAAGCATCTTTGCTTCTGGTTTTACTTTATCTTACCTCTCTTGCTTCCAGGCAGCATTGAATACAGAGGATCCTCAATA
This sequence comes from Arctium minus, assembly GCA_954870635.1. Classification (NCBI taxonomy): domain Eukaryota; kingdom Viridiplantae; phylum Streptophyta; class Magnoliopsida; order Asterales; family Asteraceae; genus Arctium; species Arctium minus. The sequence continues at coordinate 58,750,203 of OX941088.1, read as the reverse complement.
TCATGACAAGAGAATGGTTGCTCAACGAAATGGAAAATTGACCATACAAACTTTCCAGGCATAAATCATTCTTAGTTTCACTTTCTGATTGAATTTCAGATTACAACTTCATTACCTTTACCATTTTCATGTTATGATGGTATACAAGTGAGCTCTTGTTTGGAACATGCAGTTTTGAACCAACTGGCTACTTATTTCAGAGAAAGACTGTCAGGTTACCCTACTACTCTAAGTGAAGATGAAGCCATGGTAATGTTTTTGTTTTCGTTCAGGTTTAGATAACCATACCCTACCTGTAGATTCTAATGATGTGGGTTTGGACGAATTCAGTTGGCAGATTGTGATATCGATCCCAAGAAACGAGTTGCTACGCAGCTCATCAGGTGTGAGAAGAAAATATTAAGCAGATGCTTGCAGGCGACTGTTGATCTGATAAACCAATTACCAGATACATATTCATCGCCATGCCTAGTTCCTTATGCTCCTCTCCTAAGATGATCCAATCTATGCCTTTTTATCATGTCTTGATGCAGTAGGTGAGTTTCAGATTCTACATATATTTTCGAAACTTTTGATGATCCTTGCAGCAAGACAAATATACAAGTTGCTCATTGCTGCTTGTATGTTGTTCCATTTGGTGATTTTTTTCCACTTCCTTGTGTTACTCCTGATTTCCAATCCCCTGCTCGTCGTTTTTATTTTGAAGCCATCTATCTGCTGATATGAATATTGTATTGATTTTATGTATAAACGAGAAACTTTAGTATTGTACATCCCATTAACCATGTCGATTACGTGTTCTATGGTGGTTTTTGGAACAAAAATGTTGCTGATAAAACTTGAATCTAATTGTTCATATACAAGTGAAAATGGGAACACTTGATCAAATGCAATCTAGAAGCTGACATTTGAGATTTTCTTTATGCATTCGAGTCAAGACTATTTGTAATGAAGAGTATTTTTACCCTTCTTTTTTGGTATTTTGGTTTTCAAATATAGATGATGAAGGAACTCTCAAACTTGATAACCAAACATACAGGTCAGTCCTGTCTTTACAAGCTGTCCAAAATCTGTTTTCACTGCAGAAGTGAAGACCCCCTGCTTGAGACATTTAAATCACGTTGTAGATAATCGTGATCACCTTTGGCATCTGGTTTCTGATATGTTAAATACTGTTTCTACAGGGTAAGAAGGAATATATGCGAAGTGATAATCTGACTACGAATCCCTGCACTTTAATCAATTCAATAGGCTATACATTCTAAAAGAAGCCTGGTTAGTAATTTCATCCAAGACTCGATACATTTGGGATCAATGTTTTTTCTTGACCCAACACCATTTGACTCTCTTTAGTTATTCCCAAAAGAATAAAACAAAAAGAGTTTGAGCTCCATTTTTTTCATTTTTTGATTTTGTTGATCTAACCTAACCATCATTTGACTCTCTTTTATTATTCCCAAAAAAGAAATAAAACAAAAGGAGGTTGAGTTCCATATATTATTATTAGATTTTGATGATCAAATTTGCATTTACAGAAGTTCTGCTTACAAAGATTACACCACTGAAGGAGCTAGCTGGTTGATGTAGTTCAACTAGGAGGAGATGCCATGGAAGAATAAGTTTGTCATTTTTAAGGTTTATTTCAGCAAACCATGTGCTCTTTTCTTTTAGAATCAATTGCTTGAGTTCTCAATCATGATTTATCTGAACTTCCAGTATGTTTCGAATATTAAAACTTGATAGCATTACAAAGTCTATCACTGACATAACTCAAATTTCCTCATATTATACAAAGCTATTTCATAATTGATGTCATCACATCTGGACTAACTTATTGGCTCAAGAATTATGTGGTGTGTCTTGTGTTTGTTCAATTAAAAGTTCCATTTGAAATATGTGAAGTGTGGCGTTGGTAAAGTTGTTGATTGGATAGTGTTCTATGATGGTTATTAACTTGAGCTTGAAAATTAAATTTTTTTATTCAGTTATTTATTATTAGATAATGCTAACAGATTGATGGTTGAGGTTACAAGACATAGCTAAAGTATTTTCAGTGGAAACACTCCTACGGAAATTGAGGTTGCTTGATTCAACTTTTTCATACACCAATTCATGCCTTCATGTTGTCAAAGTAATTCTGTCTAGGTCCACCATCTTTAATATTTCCATTTGTTCAACTAAAATTATACACATTGAGCACACGTCTTTTTAAACTGAAGGATCACATTGAACACACAAATCATACCTCAAATAGTCACTACATCTAAATCTACATCTATATTTCCTTTAGTTCTTTCATATTGCCTATTTTATTTTGCATTGGTATTATTTCCAGTCTGAAGTTCATTGTGACAGGAGCAATTAAACTTTGCATATTACTTAATTATTTGTCAAATCATTGTTTTATTCTTAAACTCCATCAACTGTTAGCTGATTTGGCTCACGGTTACGTGAATATAAGTTCCCTGCTTTCATCTTCTACTAATTTGTATAAAAATGGCAATTTGGGCATCTTTCTTGCTCTAATTTTTTTAGTGGTTTTTTTACATGAAAGATTGAATCTTTTTTGGTTTGTTTTTCAGGTGGCACATGTTCTGTTCGCCATACTCTTTCTCTCAATTGGGGATGGCTTCAGGAATCATATTACAAGTGTCGTATGGTTTGGTTGGGAGCTGGACTGTATTTAGAGTATAGAACCAGGAACGACAAAGAGAATGTCAATTTCATGAATCATGTATACAACCATACATGTTAGACTTTTTCCCTACATGTTACGCTATAAAAATAAGTCTGAATACTGTTTCTTTTAGGAACACATGCATATCAAGAGACACTTGATTTGTGATTTTCCAGAAACTTACGATGGCATCAGACGGTGGTGTAGAGACATATTTGTTGAAAAGGTATTAGGACATCTTTAACCCTACGATAAGAATGCCATTTTGCCAGTTTGGAAACTCCAACAAGCAGGCAAAAAGAACTCCATTTTGACAGAGATGGAAGAGAAACGTCGTGTTCCTGTTCAAACGGCATATACATATATATATATATATGTGTGTGTGTATGTGTAAAACTTAATTGCACTTAATTGTAGGTGACACCGCCAACGAGATTAGAATATATAGCCTTGTCTTATGTGCTAAGCATCACGACATTATGTTTTATGTCGCTGCACCCTTGACTTTGGTTGATTTATCTCTGTCTTGTGGAGACGAGATTGTTATAGAAGAAAGATCCGCCAAGGAGTTGCTAAACACCGTGGAGGTCTCAACGAACAAGTTGCACTCCAAGGTAATTGTTGTTTGGAATCCAGCTTTTCATGTTACATTTTCTAATCAGCTTTTCAGCTTTTCATGTTACATTCGGTAGTGATGAAAAGAGAGACCAACCAAATAATTGAATTTAAATTAAAATTGTGTTGTATATCCGACCAACGGACACCAATAGAATACATTGAAATTATATATATGGATGGAGACGAATCAACCGTCTTGTGATTCAATCTAGACCGTTTAAAATCATCCAAAATTGAATCTCGTCCGTTCAAATTCATTTTACCCCCAATAACTACTCAGCCTCCTCCTTTGGCCCACTCACCCTCCCCTTCCCTGATTTCTCTCACACGACACTCTCCCTATCTACCGTTACTCATCTTTACCCTCCTCACCATCTCTGCACTACATGCGTACTAGAAAAACCATTCCCATCCCACATCCCTCAATCCCACTTTTTCTCCGCTTCTCCCCACGAATCCACGAAGAAACTCCGATTATTGCTCTCTCTGGGTCTCCACTAAAGCCCGATCATCTTCATGTTTTCACGGCAGACCATTGCTGCACACAAATCAAGGTAACGCTCTGCTTCTTCTGCTGTCCAAAAGGTCCTAATTTTTTTCACGACCGGTAATTTCTTCTTCTTCCCCCATGATATCTGTAATATTTCCTTTTAACTTTTTGATTTTGTTGGTTTTCTAAGTGTTCACGTTCTTTTAGGATATCCACACCATCTGTTTGTGTAATTGCACTAGCTAACTCATGATGTTTTGTTGATTATTGTCATTAATAAATGATTTGATGAACATATTGACCAAAACTTTTTGCAGAATCACCAACAAATGAGAGAATCTTGTATTATATGTTTGAAATGTATGACTGATCATGGTTTTGAGTTCAATTATAGATTTTGATGATTGGAACATTAATGGGGTATAAATTCTGTTTATTTAGGGACTTGTGATCGTTTTTTTGCAGATTTCCTATGTAAACGCTCTGGTAATGAATTTCCAGGTCTCTTTTCTAAACCAAGATGTTATGAATGATTTAACATTTTGCGCTTGTGTAATTTTTTTTATTTTTATTTTGTTGTCTCTAATGATTTGGATATATAACAAATTTAGGTTCTTTTTGCTTTTGATAATTTAGGTATGTGAAAGTATAGGTTTTGTTGTATGTGAGGGATCAACTTAAAGAAGAACAAGTTGGATACTATTTTGTTGTTGAAGGAATCACTGAAACTCCTCTTGGAGAAGACAAGTCTGGTGTATTGGATCTTTTCCTTCTCTCCTCTTCCCTTGATATATATCTACTCTTACAGGGCGATAGTCGATGATTAAGTAGGTTAGTAGGAATAGAAAAATCTTTGATATTGTTTCACTTATTTAACTTTGTCCGATTTCTTCATAAGAATTATTTTCACTTATTTAACTTTATCTGATTTTTAGAAAAGTAACTTTGTTCTCATTTTTAATCCTAATGTTTGTTCTTCAGGCAACAAAGTCTCATCAGTGGGTTCCTCATTCTCATTCTGTGTCTCTAGAAGCTTAAAATCTAACTGGAATGAGGAATTTGTTCTTCTTTCCAGGTATTTCTTCATTCCAGGTATTTCCAGGTATTTCTTCATTCCAGGTAGCTTCATCAAGTTAAAAAGGTTGTTGATTATTTCTTCATTCAATGGATCATCAATCGTAGATTTCAAACATTTACATTATGTTTTCTGATCGGTTTTGAAAGTTGTCACTAGGTATGATTGTTATTTTCTTTTTAATTTTTTATAATTTTTTTGTGCATTTGATGTGTGAAATTTCAATACGATCAACTGATCTTGTCATTAGAGGAATTTTCCCCCACCTAAGTTCACTAATTAATGTTTTCTTAGGATGCATAAGGAAGTGATAAGACTGTTAGATTTGGATTTGTGTTTCAATCCATATTTAGTTGCCAAGTTTATGATAAAAGTTTCATCTCTACTCCTCCAATTCTAAGATAAAGGACCAACCAATCCCATTTTCAATTATAGGAAATGATATTATCTTTTGGGACAGAGTAAGATATGTATTTTAGGAAGATCTAGCAACCAAAAGGTTACACCATTTAGGAGTAGTTTCTCAGTTTATCTCATTTGAACATGACTAAATCGATTCTCTACTTTCATGTATGTCTTATGCGTTTATTTATCTTGCATTTTTGTTGTTCCAGCTTGTTTTTAATTTAGGTCTTCAAACATTACACTACACAATTGACATTGTTACAATTGATGGGAGGATCAAGGAAGAAAGCCACCATTGATCAGTTATATTTCTTGATGTTTTTTTTATTTGACCGTCCCTGGTCCTTTACAGTGACCAAATTTCTTAGAGCATCTTAGGGGATGTTTACTACACGGATGTGCTTACCAAGTCATTTACCTTACCGTATTAACATGACAAGGGCCAAAAATCGTACTCGGTAAGAGCTATGATAAAGATGAAAAGTCTTACCCGCTAAGTGAGGGTGACGACTCTTACCCGGTAAGTGATCATCGAGTAAATTATTGCATACGATAACGTTTTGATCGATTACAATTTTACCCGGTAAAATAAAATAAGTTAGTGTTGATTTTTACCGGTATGGCCTTACCGGGTAAGCGTTTGGTTAAACAACCCTTTATCTTATTCTTTCTAAAATTTCATTTTCTATGCATGTTTTAGAATTTTAGAACTTTAGGTGATGAAACATCATTATTTATGATACAACTGCACATATACATGTTCCTATCTTGTGGCATGCTTAAATGTGTTTTGCTTTACACAAATTCTATAATGTTCTCAATGTTTCTGTTGATCCAGTGGCAGTTCCATGGGGCAATTAGTTGACCCTTGTGACCTGTTCTGCAAACTGATGGACCGAATAGAGGGTTGGACTTTGCAACGACAACAATCACATAATTTCCAATTCGTAAGTTGTGATTACATTCTCGATAATATTACTATTCCTTGTGTTGTCAAAATTGCATCAATTTCTCTATTTATCTATTTACCAGTTTCAGGTATCACAAAATCAATGGTGCTTTAGTTGGGTTATGTATTCAAGGTATCAATGTACAGTTAAACAATTACTTAAGATATACACCACAACAAGATCAAGGGTATATGTACTTTTGAGAAGTATGTTTAGGATATAAATTTTTTATTCCTTGAGCTTTTTACCACTTTACCAAGTCTCTCTCTTCTATTTGTTGCAACAAAACCACCTGTTGCATCTAGCAGTATTATTTGTATTCCTTGCGTTGATATCTGCAATGTTGGTATAAAATGTCAAATAGGCATATCTTGTGATTAATAAGACTTTACCGATGGCTCATAATATATGCAAATTATATATGTGCTACTATTAATTAGTTGTCGAAGGTTATGAAATACTTACTTCAAGCAGTTGCATAATACAATGGGAGTGATGGACGAGTGAAGATTGTCAGCTCTTTCTTCCCCGTGAATTGACTTCAACTTAAATTCCATGGTTGAAGCTTTAGGCTCCATAAACGGAACTATGTATTAGGTACAATGGGCAACCAAATTAGACATCCGTTGTATTTTATAAAAAACTACTATACTTAATCTACCAAATTGGAGAGGAAAATAGATGGATTGAATTGTGCTTGGAAGGTGTTGGTCCAGGAAAGAAGCAAGAAGGTGGTAATGACTTTGGCATAGTCATATGGATGCCTGAATTTTTCTTTTGTTTTGACAGGCTGCAGATAGATAGTGCCAAGTCTGGAAAGCTATGCCATATATAATTTAAGTCTCGTGATGATCTTATGATGTGTTTTGGATGCCTGTGATATTAGGTCACATACTTGCCACAAACGTGGAACTCAAATACTATAAGTTCTACTTCATTCTATAGCTTAAAATGTTGCTTTTATTTATGGTTTTCATTTAAATCAACTCAATTGTTATTTTATGTTATATATCAAGCATGGACAATGGAGCTTTAAGTTATTTTTGATTTATGGATTGAATCTTTTAATTATAATTTATTCTAAAGGCACGAGGTCCATGATATGGTTGGGTGATACGGTCTTGTGTTGATATGTCATTTATTGGTTGTCTTTTTAGAATATGTGATAGAAACTAGATATTGATATGGGAATATTATACTTAAGAGTCTTGTAAGATGTACCTAATTTTGTTTTTGTGTTTCAGGAGAATAATCTGGATGGGTGATCTAAATTACCGTATCAATTTGTCATTTGAAGGAACATGTGACTTGATTTCAAAAAGTAATTGGCCCAAGTTGTTAGAGAGTGATCAGGTAAGTTGGTACCACTTCTTATATCTTGTATTCAAACCAGAAAAATGGCCACTGTGTTTAATACTGGTTTCAACTTTTATTTGCCAAAAAATCCTATAGGACATGGACTTGATTCCAAACATAACAATCGCTTCACAAGTTGATGAAGCAAATATGTGCTGTAACACATGCTTTTAAGATAATAAATTTTTAGCTAATGGGCACATCTCAATTTTCCCTGTATCTTGGTTGGGAGCTAAGAAAAGGCAGTGCATTTGACAGGCGGACAAAAGGTGCTTTGAATTTTCCTCCAACTTACAAATACGAGCCAAATTCAAATAAATACTATGGCGAGAATCCTAAAGTTGGGAGGTGTACTCTAACATGGTTTGAATTTTGTGATTTGAAGTGTCCAATGTGGCTTAATTTAGGAACATAATGTTCAGTTTATTTGAATTATATTAACTTATGTTTAATATATTATATATATTATTGTTGTTCTAAATTAATAATGGTTTTGTTAAGGTGTGACCGCATACTTTCACTTTGGAGAGGGATGCGGCAGGTGAGATATAAGCTCTGATCATAGGTCTGTTTCTTCATCGTATATGATAGAGGTTGTGTGCAAGAGATTGGAAAGAATATGTAGTTATTTGATTTCACTTTATGAAACAAAAGGAAAACCCAATGTAATCTTGATTTTTGGTTTGTAATAAGTTAATCTTGATTGTTGATGGACAGGTCGAAATCAGTCTTGACACTCAAAAGAGAACGTCTTTCATTTATTAGTTGAGTTTTTTGTACTTGCATATAATATGTTCTATAATATCATAAGTTGTAACTTATTAATTTATTAACATAATAAATGTATGTTGCTTTTCTAGACTTGGACCGTGAAATTTCCTTTTTAAGTAAAGCCCTTTTGTCCTCACAAATCCCGTCCCCAATGCCGTTAGCGTATCCGAATATGGTTTTCGATGATTGTAGGTACCAAAATCAAGATTTCTTTATAGGATTAGGAGCTCAATTCAAACATTTTAGTCAAAAATCATAAGTTTTTTTTGAAGATTGCTATACCCTATATGGGAATTTCGGATTAAGAGGAAGACAAGATGGAATCCCATCAAAGATTTGTTATTATTTCAGCAAAGTTCTTTCATACACAATCGATATCAGATTTCAACTCGAAAGAACTAGATGATCAGGCTGCATTTTCACCTGGTTCGCTTGAAAAACTCGAGTGTGAGATCACGAAAATCTTGAAATCGAGAAGTGGGTAATCCGATTTCGATCGTTTCTTTGCTTATGATCTATTATGAAAGATACAGAAGGGCCCTTCAAGCCGAAGGGTGCCTAACCGAGAGTTAAAAAGGCACGGGAAAGCCGGTTATAGTTTGACTAAGCTTCGTGCTCGATTGAAAATTAACATTCGGCAATGATGAAAAGAGTGACCAATCAAATAATTGAATTTAAATTAAAGCCATGTTATACCCGACCAACGGACGGGTATAACACTAGTTCTTTGAAGGAGGGGAGAGTTGTAACACTGGAAAACTTTAAATAATTGAAGGGTGGAAAGATAAAATAAATAAAACGGTAGTATATATATAATTGGGAAATAATTCAGATTTTTATTTAATGTTTGGAGTGTTTATTTTAATTTTATTTAATCATGGAAGAGGAATATGATATTGGAAGAAGGTTATCATATCGAGGGACCTAATCGGCCAAGTTATGAGGGATAAGGGACTAAAATACAAAAAATTAAAGATTAAGGGTGGAAGGTTTGTATTAAGTTGTCAAAAATGTTGATTTCTTTTCCTCATTAGGTTCAATTTTGAACCTATATAAAGAGGCCATAGGGGCCACGTTTTAGTCACTCAAGTCATTGTTTCATCTCTTAAAAACCTATCAAACGGTCCGAGAGTTGGTGCAAAATCATGAGGAAGTTCCAAGAAGCGATAAAGGGTTGTTTCAGAGTCGTTATCGGCGAATTAAGGTATGAGATACTCTCTATTCTTGAGATATGGATTAGATAACTTTTATTAAGTTTGGTTAGTTTTTGGAGAGTTTCTTGAATGAAAATAGGCCGAAAGGCTGTCCATTTGTCGGGAAACAAAAAAAATCAACGTATCAATTAAAAATCGAAATTTTAAACGATAATATCTCTCTCAATATTAAATATTTTTGAGTGATTCTTGTTTCTGGTGTTAAATAAATGAGTTACGGAAAAAAGAATCACGAAAATAGTTGAGAAACAAGGTCGTACCAACCAAAACGGTCGGTTGCCGCTGCAACCCTCGTGACCGGGTAGCGCTGTGCGGGTGGGCGAGAGCCCCGCGGGTCGAACACGGGTTGGCCGGATCTGAATTTGGTGGGGGAAGTCTATTGGGCCGAAACTTTGGGTCTGAGATGTTTGCGCTAGTCCTTATTAATTCAGATTAGGTCAAACTCCTGAATTTATTTTTTGGGTAACTTGAAATTTATATTGGACCTATTTTTTCATTAAAATACTTGGACTTTAACATTAATGTTAATTTAATAAATTCAAAATAATTAATATTTTAATTATTTATTTTAAGAATTTTATTTAAGTAAATTAATGGAAGTATTATGGAGTGATTAAGTTATTTATTTTATTACTTACATGTGAACGAATATTAAATTATTTGGGAAGTTAAATAATTTAATAAAATAAATAATGTGTCGTAATTTATAAAACTAAATACATATCTTTTAGACGCTTTAGGATGACTAGGTTAAATTAACAAGAGAGTGATTATTCAACTTATGGATTAGAGGTTGACTATAATTGATCGTGAGTTGACTTTATGGTTAACTTTTGGAGAAAAATAATAGTTTACGTAGTTATCACAACTATGGATTGTAGGTTACTCGTCGGAACTTATCACTTAGTAACCTACTATAAGGCGAGTCTTAATGAGACTTACACTAGGATGTATACATATGTACAAAATATATTTTTGGCATGTATTGACTTTTTTGTACGTATGCATGGTGAATATTTTACATACTTGTTATGGTGTATTTCGTTTACATGTATGTGGTGTTAATGAAATATTGCATGCTATTTGTTTTTCAGTGTTAACACTATAATTGCAAGCTTTTATGGAGAAAAAAATTTATGGCCAAATATGAGGGATCTGTCAGGATAGTAAGTTAGAGGAGTGACAGAACCCAGTAATGGGCAAACAGGGGGTGTGAATCGGTTGACCCAGGGAATGTCAGTAACGAAATGATCCATACCCTTCAGGAGATTTGATTTAATTTTGCATACTATTATTTTGATGGAGCTTGCATGTTTAAACTGCAAGATATGATAACAATTTCATTCTTGAAACCATGAATTTACTAAGTTTTATAAGCTGACTATTATGCATCTCACAGACAGGAACTTGAAGAGTGGATAAGGGCAAGTGACATGTTTAAAGTCCAGCTGTATATCATTATCTGTTCAAGACTTAATCGTTAGATTGATTTTGTAACGTAACCCGGTATGGGATAAGTTAATATTAAGTTACATTTACTCATTTCCTTTAAGACTTCCGCTGCAAACGGTTTTAATTTAGCCATAAAATTTTGGAGTATTTATGATTATTTACGATTATTTAATTTTTATGACGTGACATTGCCCAAGGGCGAAAATGGGGGTGTTACATCAACCAAGCCTTACATAAAATCTAGGTTCAGGTCGAGTGTTGCTAAAACCCAACAATAGTCGCTATCTTTAAACTATGGAAGACATCCCTGAATAGATAAATCTTTCTCGTGTAACTAACTTACACTCAACTCTTTACAGTTTCTCTAGTACCATTCCCAACAAGGACCTGATGCACATGCCGACTAAAAAGGGTTAGGATTTACGCCTAGTGAGTCCAAGCAATTTTCATCATGAATATAAAACGGTAAAACTGAAAGACTACTTATTTAAAACATAATTTCTCAAATGAAATGTATTTATCATAAAAGCAACATCTTCCCAAAACCACTGTGATGAAAACTCTAAATCAAAATACCAAATTCGAATATGACTCAACTCCCAATACTTAGTTAAAACATGAATAAAGTTCAATGCTCGAATAATGAAACTCGGATAAAACTCCATTATCCAAAATACCAAAAACATGGGTAAGACTCAATACCAAAAATCACAAATTTTGAATAACACTCCATACTCAAAACGTCATCGAAAACATGGATAATATACTACCCAAAAATAACACATTTCGGTGTTGGGGAGACTCGTTTCCAACTAATGCGACAGAACACAAAAGTAGGCAACGTATAAACGTTATCGAACTGTAAATCAGATTTATTGACTTTAGTGCACATTATAACGACCCAGGCCCTCAAATACCTTTAGTGTATACTCCAACGAGTTCCACCTTATAGCCATAATATCTTTAGTGCACACTCTTTGAGTGTCACCTTAAGAATATGGAATCTTAGTGCCTACTCGTTCTCTAGTTAAGTTCCACCCTTAAGGTTCCCATTCAACCTTTAGTGTCTACTCACTAGCATTCAAGATAGGAACCTCATACTTACTAGTTTTATACATAACACATCTAACCCTCATGCATATGGGTTAAAGCATCTAAACCACAATACTCACGATCCCGAAGTTCGACTCATAAGGGTTTACCTCCACAATACCGAGACAACCACAATGCCTACTCAAGCATTAATTACAAAGTGAGGACATCAAGACTCCTCATTTAATAAACACGATTGCCTCATACGCCTATGGATCAAATGTATTTATTTCATGACTCTAAATGAATAACCAACACACTTAAAATATATAATTCTCAAATAAAAGTATATTAAAGGTATATCATGTTCAAAGCTCAACATAGTGTAAATTAGACTGGACAAAGGTCCCCAAAACTCAAATGAGCCAAAATCAACCTAATGACTCCACATTTATTTGACTACTCAAATAAAAGTCAACACACGCAATAAAATGCATTTAACCCACGTTTGTGCAAACATATGCTCCAAAAGTATGATTAACTGAAAATCCATCATTTGCATTTTCAAAATGAAATCATACTATTTATATTTCCAAAATGCCTCGTAACAAGATAATATGCATCTTCCAAGTGGTTTATAAAAAAAAAATACAGTAGGAGTGTATTTTCATCAAAAGAACACACTCTTGTGATTTATTATCACAACAAATCAACGATAAGTATTTTACACGATTTATAAAATCAAATATGCCCAAAGATGCAAAACTCATCAAGTAATCAACACATTTGATTATTATCAATAAGACACTTCAATACATCAAAATGAACATTTTTGGCATGTACATAGTTTTAACAAAGCAACTTGAACTTACCTTGCTAGGTTAGATTAAACCTAGTTTCCAAACCTAGTCTCTAGCTTCTATTGGTAAAGAGATGCCAAGGATAAACTTCCAGAGTTGGGATGCAAAGCTCTCAAGAACACCTCACCTACTCCTAAATCTCAACAAATATACCACCAAAGAAGAAATGAGGGTTGATGGCGAAAAGGGACCAAACCCTAGATCAAAATATGGTAGTTTAGATCTTACCTTCAACCTTTTAAGAATTTTAAATCACCAATAAATTCTTCCCATTGACCTTGAAATCGGATCTCAAGCTTCCCCAAAACTCAATTCTAAGAGAAAATGGTAGAGGAGAAGAGGTGGGGGTGAAGAAATGGGAAAAACCGAAAAAATCAGATTTTTATAGAGTTGACAGGCCCTAAAGTGGGTTTTCATGCGTCAAAGTTCGCATGAAAAGTCGCCCGGATTTCTCAAAAAGTCGCATTAAAAGTAGCCAGCGTAGAAAGTCGCACTGAAAGTCAAATTAGTGTCTGATCATGTGATTTCTTCATTTTCATGCCCGAAACAATTCTTCATTATATAGGACCTTCATACTTATCATCTTTAATACCTTTCGATAATGTGATTAATCATAAATAGAATCCCGAAAATCGTGGGTGTTACAAGTGATAACTGATTACTGCTGCTTAAATTGCATATTGCTGGAAAACTACATGTTTTGATGTAGTTGAACATCCTCATGTAATGTCATTGGTATTTGATTGTTATGCATTTGATCCATAGGAACATGGGTTAGTTTATTTATGGGAAAAAGACGGTTATTTTCACTTTGTAACTAGAAAGAGACATCGAGTCATTGGGGGAATTGTGGTGAGGACTTATTTGATGTTATTGGTCAAATTATGCAACCCCAAAAGGCTACAACAATTGGGAAACTATGCAAGTATACATGTTCTTCCAATATCGTCTTAAACAAGTAATAATGGTAAGATTACCATATATCGATCCACAGGGACAAGAAAATAAAGATTTTCAACAAGTCAAACTTAAAGTAAGATTTCAGATGGTGATTTGGAAGCAATATTTGTGAGAGTTGGTAACCAAATACAGAAATGTAACAATAAGTAAAAGATAGCATGGGTGCAAGATCATGTTGGAGTTTAGCAACAATGTGTTTAGGAACATTGCTACAACATTAACCGTTGGGATGCTGCAACATTAGTTCTCAACCGCACTACTGAATTGAACAATCCCCTTTCGAGGTTCAGGTTAGACTATTTACAGGCAGTACCACGCATTCGGTTAACCCAACCGATATCGTACAAATCTTACCATTCTATTCATATAGTTTGCAACCCGTTAACGTTGACACAGTTCTTTATAACCATCTATAACACTTCAGTGTTGTTTACATTGGCTTGCATTCAAGTCCAACTTATCCAAGTGAAACAACATACGTCACCTTGTCAAGAATTACTTGGATGAAACTTACAAACAAGGGGTGAATAGTGAGTTTGATAGCCAATAGCGAAAGCAAACTTCCACTACCACATCGGCCTTTATCTCCCAAACCTTCACTTATACCCAAGCTAGGGTATTAGCCCATCATCGCTTGAAATGGTAAAGACATGTATTTAAATGATGTAAAAGTAAAGTTGCAAGCAATGTAAAGTGCGAGAAACGTAAAGTGCATGAAATATAAATTGCATGAAATGTAAAGGATGCAAAAATGTAAAATTGCGTAAGTGTAAATGTGCTGGAAATCATAAAGTGATCAAAGTGAAAGTGTGTTGGAAATTGTAAGTTGCTGTGGGAAGTAATAAGGTTGTTGTAGCAACATGCAACAGTACCCAAAAGATTAAGAACTTGACATTAAAAATGCAACATTATTCAAAAGAGTTAAAGAGATCAAAGCTTAGAGAAGCATGATCTCTCCCCTGGGTTTTTTGAACTACGACCCCTCTAACCTATTTATATTAAGTGAAAAGAATAAAAAGATGCTTACAAGTACAAGAAATATTATCCAATGGTTAATAGCCAAACATCTTAAATAAACTCTTAGTACTAGCTATGTAAGGTATCTTCCAAGAGAATCAATTCCCCTAAAAGCCCGCTGATAACTTATACCAAAAGATGCTTCATTCAAAGGTTGAGAGCCAAAGATATTTTCAATGATGATCATGATTTGGTCAGCTTCTGTTGCTGTGGCAATGCTTGCTGCAACAACATTTTTGTCAACAGTTGATCCACAATAAGCAAGAATAGAACCAATTTCTACAACCTAGCTCCAACCAATCTTAAACCATAAAATAAGAAAAAAGGACTCAATATGTGATTGGGAAGATAAAAATAAGATAAAATAAAATCCTAAAAACATACTAAAAGTGGGTATGAATATACACACATCACACCCCCACACTTCCAAGATCGATCTAATCTATGTGAGAGAAAGTAGAGAGAGAAAGTTTATGACGCAAAGTATGTGTATTCCAATCATAATGTAGCGCAGAGTTACAAAACACAAAGGCCACAAGGGACTTAAATACCCTTGGACAATACAAGATAGAATAGCGCTAAGTACACAGTATTAGCTACAAGGTTATAAATACAATGATTACTATAAAATCTGACTAAACAATCTCCCCCTTAGTAATCATTGGCGCTCCGGTCTTGAATGTAGGCTGATACAACCATCTTCAAACTCAAATCAGACCTTCTAAGCGTCTTAGCGTAGCTTCTTGACTAAAAAAAAATTATTCTCAGCATCTTTCAGTCTATGTTGTCTTTGCTGCCTTGACAAGACTAGACCAGTTTGTAATAAGTTTGATTCAGGAACAGGAACATCAGCTTGTGCTCTAGACGACGCACCTCTTCCAAATATACTCGAAGGATCTGTGGTGGTCAGAGCTGGAACAACAAAAGGACTAATATAGCTGAAGAAATAGAATCTTGAGCAGATGAACTTTGAACTCTTTGTCTCTTTAACTTCTCCCCCTCATGACCTTGATGATCTAGATCATCTTGGTCATGTCTACGCTGGAGACGAGACAACTTCACATCTGCAAGACTGAGTCGAATAAGCTAGCAAGAATTCTATAGGAGGCTCAAATCTGACTTGTAACTTGAAATGATTCACCTGTTGAACTCTTTTACCCCCCTACACAAATGCACTGTCCACTGTATTCACTTTATGTACTCCCCCTCGAAATGAGATATGATCAGATGTTCTTTCAGAATTTTCTCCTTATTTACTCCCCCTCAAAATATGCACAAACCCACTTACACAGATATGAGAACACAAGTATCGAAACATCAATCGTAGAAGGAAAAATATACTGAATATGTATTTTGAAACAACTAAATATATAAAATTTTTAAACACTATACAAATTAAATTCTAATCTGTAAAATATCACAGATTAATCAATCAATTGAAATCAAGTGTGTGTTTTTGGATACATATACAAGTTTCATTGCATATCAAGTTAATGCATGTTCAGTTTCAAAAACTTTCATCAATCTATTTAGTGTGCTAGCATGCGAACTTTGATTAGCTTCAAGTAAATGTAATTCTAAAAATATAATAGAGAACTTTGCCTTTACTCACACTAAGCTGTCAAGAATTAAGATTTTCACAAATTTATAGGTTTATTGCAACTTAAAAATATCACCAAGTATCATGAGATGTGTGTTCATTGGCATCTTTCTATATTATGTGCACATTGGCATATTTACATTGTTGTGCTCTTTGGTATCTTTTAGCGTTGTGCACATTGGCATCTTTTAATCAAAAAGTTTGGTAAGTAAAAAACAAGTCGTAAACATAACTTTCTATCTGATCCTATTGCAGGATTTGGGTCAGCCACTCCCAGACCAGTTGTCCTTAGGGAACTAGGTGTCAAGCACCCCTTGGAACTTACTCTCCCAGATCAGAAAGGCTACATCGACACATTCTAAACCCATTCATACTAGTAGAACATGACTTTCGATCTGGTTCTATAGAAGGATTTGGGTTCGATCACTCCCAGACCAATTGACCTTAGGGGACCAGATGATAAACATCCCACGGAA
Organism: Arctium minus; assembly: GCA_954870635.1. Classification (NCBI taxonomy): domain Eukaryota; kingdom Viridiplantae; phylum Streptophyta; class Magnoliopsida; order Asterales; family Asteraceae; genus Arctium; species Arctium minus. Next base: position 58,733,250 of record OX941088.1, on the reverse strand, counting down.
CTTACTTTCCCAAACCAGAAAGGTCACAGGTACAAACTTTTAAACTTAGTGATTTCTGTATTTTATATATTTAATTTTCATCTCAATCACTCGGTTTTACATCTAAGTGCTTAGCCTATATTTTCATTACGATCCATAATTCTGACTTTTTAGGTTTTCGAAGCATTGTAAACTATAAATATTCCGAATGACACAACTTTAAAGCATTCTCAAAAATTTCAAACATGTTTTGCTGACCTTTCGATTTTTTTTAAGACTTGAAAGTTGAACATATAAAACTTAGATATAAACAAAGCAACTTGAAAATTTATCCTAGACACACATTTTATTCAAAAGTAAGAGAAATTGTAAAAATTTTACTTTATAGAATAAAATTTGTGTAGTTTTAAACTTTTAAATTCAACATGCCGAGTTTTGAAAGCAGAAAATTAAATCGTTTTTCATCTAAGGATTTTGTAAAAATATCGGCAAGTTAATATTCAGTTGGAACAAAATATAATTCAATAATACCTTCTTCCACATGATGTTTAATGAAGTGGTACCGCATATCAATGTGTTTGGTCTGCACCTATTCAGGTTATGATCGAACTAGCTCAAATTCTTGAATAGCTTGATGTAACTGGAACAGCATCACTGTCAGAGATAGGTACAGCGGAATTTGAAGTAGATGCGCTCACAGTTTCTCATATGTCCAGAAGGTAAACACATTGAAGGGCGAGTCCTGAGCTGCTTTACTCAGAAGTCATTAACATTTGAAGAACGAGTCCTAAACAAATATGTTTAGAAGTCGAAGATATGATTTCCCTTTAAGTTTTGAATGCCTGCAACACAGATTTAGCTTTTGGAATCCACTGAAATTTGGATCCAGATTTGTTAGTTGCATTTCTAGAACGAGAAAAGTTGTTAGATTTGACAAACAAAGCATGAGTAAAATTATCAGAGAAATGAACATAATCATCAGTAGAGGACGAAGTATAATCATCTGAACTAGAACCAGAGGAAGAATATGAGACATCTTTTGCAAATTGAATCATTTGCTTTATTGAATATTTGTTGGATTTATTACAAACAGCAAATGAATCACTACTACAAATTTTGTCTACATATCCATCCTCAACAGTTGCAGATTCATCAGATTTTTGCTTGACCCTCCATATCTGCCTTGTATAAGTCCTCAAAGTCCTATTTGAAACATTAGAGTCAAGAGAATTAGAATTTTCAGAAATGACATTAGCATGCTTCTTTGACTTCCGTGACCTTCTTCTTTTACGCTTTGGTTTACAATACTCATCATTTAGCGTAAAAGAGTCATCAATAAATTCCGATTTAAGATTTGAATGTGAAGAAACAATTATACCTAAGAAGCCCAACTGATCAAACAATAAATCTGAATTTACCTCGGAGTCAGAAAAATTTTCAGAAAAAGATAAGTTTGAACAAAATTTGCGCGATCCACTGTTGGCGCAAACTGCATTTTGCGCTACCAGCTGCTGGCGCAAACTGTCAGTTTGCTCTAACAGTGGTTGGTGCAAACTATCACTGATTGGAACTTCTTCCGTATTTTCCTTAGAATCAGTAGAAAATCCAAAATTAATTTTGTCATCAAAATCTTGTTTTTGAGAAATTAAATTTTCTTCAAAACTTGATTTCATAATAAAAAGAAGTAAATCATTTTCAAATTCGTTTTGAAGACTTTGTTCTTCGATTTTAACTTCAAGATCAACGATTTTGCCCTCTAACACTAATGGGGGAATATATCTCTTAGTATCATAAGAAGCCGGAGATATATTTTCCTTATTAGCATTAATGGCATATATATAGAAATAATCGTTTGGTAATGAAGTTTTAATGGAAGATTTGACATTTAAAACATTTTTAGATCATCTGGACTTCTTTGATTTTTCAGGAAAATATTTTGCATTTTCGCGAGTATAAACAAACGGAAGTTCCATTTTAGTGTTTTTCATTCTTTTCTCATTTTCGATTTCTAAGATTTGGTTTTCATTCATCCAATCAATTTTGAATTGAGGAGCATATCGAGCAAGTCTTAAATAATCGAATTTATATAAAGTGGGGAATTTTTCTATAGCTTGATTTAAAAAATGCGGATTTTCAAAACCAAGTCCCCATTTTTCTTTTATTGAATCATAACTCCTTGGTTTATTCATATAAATGGTTTACTCAGTTTGATCTCGCATATATAATTTTTCCTCTAATTCAATTATTTTATCCGTAAAATTTTGGTTTAATTTGGTCATTTCCGTCAAAGAATCAAGATGAGTCTGATTTGAAATTTCTAAGTCATCCAATTTCTTTTGAAAATTTCTTTTGTATCTGTCAAAAATAAAATTTTCATCTTTCAAAGAAATTTGCAAATTTTCAATCAAGATAGACTTTTCTTGATTAAAATGCTTTTCAGATAAAAACTTTGAACGTAAGTCATGTAAGGCAGTGATAATGACGTTCATTTGTGATCAAATTCTGAAGGTACCTCAGGTTCGTCATTAGAGGTATCTTCATCATCATCATCATCATCGCTTTGATCAGCTCCTATGAAGCACATAGCAACAGTTTCCTCATTTTCAACTTCGTTCTCGGAGTGATCTAGCCAGTGCTCTTCTTCAGCTAGCAGAACGATTCCGTTCTCTCTCTTTTCGGCTAGTTCCATCTTCTTCCGGTAATACGCCGAATCCCGAACCACCTTTACTAGACACTCCTTTGCAATGTGACCCGACTTTCCACATTTGAAGCACGCAATAGCTTTCTTAGGCTCGGGCACTTTGGCAGACTCGTACTTTTTAGACCCCAAAGTGAATCGAAGGTTGTTGGAACCCGAACGATGCTGGAACTTCTTGTTGTAGTGCTGGAAGAGAAGAATCATCGCTTTCTCTAGTGCCTCGCCATCGTTATCAGTGGCCCCATCATAAGCATTCTCAGACAATTCTTGTTCAACCAATTGGCTCGCGAGGAGTGCAATCGGGTCCACTGTCTTCGACTTGTTCTTCTTATCAAGCTTGGCTTTCTTCTCCTTGACGATGCTCTCATCTGTCATCAAAATCTCATAAAGCTCTTGAATTTGCATGTTAGATACCCGAACATGGTTCCTCAATCGGTGGCATGATTTGTTCCATTCCGGTTGAAGAGCGTTGAGGAACATCAGATTAGCCACTAATTCAGTCTTGGTCATTTTGATCTTGTGCAGATCGTTCAGCACTGCCCAGAACCTGTCGAAAACACTCTTCAGAGACTCACCGTCCTTGGCTTTGAACTCCTCAAAGTTGTTTATGTAGCGAGTTTGTCGGAGTTGTGTTGCAACTGCTGATCCAAGCATAATCTTCTCTAACTGTGTCCACATCAGCATTGGATTGTTCTTGTAACATTCAATCCAGTTGTAGATAGAATTTGGCAAGGCTAGGATCAGGTTAGACTTTATCTCACGATCGGCTTTATATCTTAAAGTCTCTTCGGCTGGGTACTCGTCGGCAAGCTTCAAAATCTTAGCAGCCGGTGTAGTTGCAGTTGCGGAAATCTCTTTCAAGGGCTTTTCGAAAGGTCCTTGAGTGTGTGACTTCATCATGTTTTCTCCGTTTGCTTGACGCTCGATGAACTTAATGAATCGATCTTGCCATTGAGTGAACTCATTCTCGTTAACCAAAACCGGAGGACGAGTGTCCGTTCCCAACGACATCATGATGTCGTTCTTGTAAATCTGAGCTTGAAGAGAAAATTTTGAAATATCCATAAAGTCAGTAAACTCAGAAAATGCTAAATCTGAAAGCAGAGATAAGCTGGCGCAAAGTTGAGATTTGCGCTATATGTAGTGGTGCAAAGTTGAGATTTGCGCGAGGAGAAGGTGGCGTAAAGAAGGTTTTGCGCGAGGAACTGAGGGCGAAAATCGGGGCCGACCGGTGTGGGTGTCGCGACCAGTGTCACCCCCCTGTGCCGCCCGGTGTCTCCGCTGACCGGTCTCCGTTGACCGGGGCCTCCCCCCTCGTCCGATGTCTAAGCTTCGACCTGTCTCCCTCCTTCGACCGAGATCTAAGAACAATCCTAAACTTGATGAGGCACAAAAAGAACTTTGAGCAGAACACTGAATCTGAAAAGAACTACGATGATACTGGCGCAAATCATGATGAGATTGGCGCAAAAGATAGATCTAGCGCAAATTCAAGAAAAAATTCTAACTCGATCACAGACACAAATCTGATGAATTATGCCCACTCAGATACGATCGAAACTTGAATTCTAACCACAATTAACAACCAATTCGAACCAATTTGAACAATCTATCACAAAATCTTGAACTGAAGAATTGAAAAGTAACTTTACATAGAACGGACCAAAACCACGAATTTCCTAAAATTAACCTTCAAAAACTGAAATTCTTGCAAATTGATGTGAAACAAAATTGATCTTATAGTGAATACGAATCTAACGAACCAATTTACAAGAAAATTTTTACAAATTTCAGTAGAAATTTGTAAAAAATTCAGAAAATGAGATTTTCTTGATCAAGATCAAGAAAATCGATCAAATTCTCTGAATTAATAACAAATTTAGATTGAAAAATGTTTCTCTCAAATCTCTCAGATTCAGATTATGCTCTGATACCAATTGTAATTCCAAGATCGATCTAATCTATGGGAGAGAAAGTAGAGAGAGAAAGTTTATGAAGCAAAGTATGTGTATTCCAATCAGAATGTAGCACAGAGTTACAAAACACAAAGGCCACAAGGGACTTAAATACCCTTGGCCAATACAAGATAGAATAGCGCTAAGTACACAGTATTAGCTACAAGGTTATAAATACAATGATTACTATAAAATCTGACTAAACAACTTGAATTGTTGCTTGTCCCCAAGCAACGAAAATGAAAAATATAAAAAGACTCAATATATAAAGGAAAAAATTATAAAAACAAAGGTGAGTGATAGAGGTCAATAAACTAAAACAAAGGCATAGCCTATCATAAATTGAAGTTCCTCCAAACCGAAAACTTTAGCACCATAAGCGAAGATTCAAGCTTCCTTTTGTTAGGCACACACAATCTTTTAAACATAAGGTCATTATGACTTTTTTTGGGCTTTTTCAAGTTTTTGGCCTTAGATCTCTTCCTCAAATTGCCTTCAAGTACCGGTTTGGAATGTTGTGGCATAGAATACAGTTGATGCAACATGTTTTATATTTTCAACATTGACTTTTGTTATCATCACTCATTCTTTTGAGCTTATTTTATGCTCATTGATCTTTTCTACTTAGGAGTGATATATTCCCTTCCCCACACTTGAATTTTTCAATGTCCTCGTTAAGGATCACAATAAACTTAGGTTTCAAGGTGCAAAAGAAAAAGTATATAGCTTGCGTTTAAGGAAGATGTCCTAAATGATTTCCTAAGTTTATAAAAATTGGGTGCCAAGTTGCTGCCCAGGAAGACATTGCTTGGTTATTAGTAAAAGAATTAGGATGGATTAGGAACAAAAAAATTTATTCGGGCTTGGAGATTCAGTCTTTCATATGTGAGACATTGAGTTGACTATGAGGTTGGTCTAGAACCTCATTGTGATGGTGCACACTCACAGGTTGCTCTGAACAACCTTGAGTTAGACCCTCATGTGTGGTAGAGGCAACAAATGCCTCTGTGTTTGGTGGTAGCGTGTTGTGGGGAAATAGAACACCTGTATCTTCACCAACATCCTTTTTAGAGGATGTGGTGGGTATGGCTTCCTCGGATATAGTGGGAATAAAAGATGAAGAAGGTTCCTCTGTCTGGATGGTTTGGGTTGGGTTCAGAGTGTGCACTACTTGTTCATATCCCTCTGCACTAGACCTAGGATAGGGATGTGGGTAGCACTAGGGGTTGGGTTATGTGCTTTTAGAGGCATCTTTTTCTCCCTCATTCTCCTCCTTCGTTTGTTTCTCTATTTCCTCTTCTTCCTCTTCATTGACTTCCTCCACTATAACCTCTTCTTGGACTTCTGTGGTCTTCACCAGAGGTGGAGAAGAAACCTCTGGTGGCGTGGGGGACTCCTCATAAAGGTTGGCTAAATTTCCAGAGCCTCGAGCATTTTGCAAATTCAACAGCCAAGGCAATAAGGCTCTAAGGTGGTTCATTCCCTTGATTTTCCTTCGCCCTTGCCTCTTCCTCTTGGTCTTGAGGTTCTTCCTCAACAACCATTAATTTTCTCCTTCTCCTCTACAGAGGTTGCTCTTCCTCCTCTACAGGTTCTTGCACTTGCTCAATGGCTTGTACATGAGGAGTTTTCGGTACAGAGGCTTGTAGGATTGGGGTTTCTTCTTCTACTACCCTCTTTCTTAGATTTCTTTTCTTTTTTGCTTCTTTTTCTCGTACCTGTTCTTTAGGTGCTTTGACCTCTATAGCTTTTGGGACCTCTTCTTCTGCGGTCCTCTTTTAGGCTTTCTTTTTCTTTTTCTTTTCCTTCTTCTTGGTCTCTTTTCTCTCTTTTCCCTCCCCACACTCTATTCTCACGCTCAACTCTCTCTTGTCTCTGAACTCCACCATGTTCACTCTCTACTGCACACGGCCTAAAGGTAACTACAGGCTCACTTGGGTCCAGTCCTATGCGTGGAGGGGTTACAAGACTCGGTTTTGTAGTCCTGTTTCCACGTCTGTAGGCCCTCCTAGCTTCTCTACCCAAATATGCGAACATCTTTTCGGGAAGTGGGCATGCATTTGGGTAACGAGAGGGTATAATGGTTGGCTTATGTGTGGTCATGGCGTGGGTTCTGACCATGTTTCCAGTCAAGGGAATCTTCTTTTCTATCAAATAGTTTCCCATAAGCACGACTATGAATCTCTGGATAATCAAGAATGGTAGAGCCTTGCCTCTAGATTGATCCTCTTGCTTTTTGATCACGGCTCCAACCATTTCCCTTAGGATCAATCGTGCATAGTTCAGTGGAAGGTCAAAGAAAATCCCATACATAATGGTAAGTGTGTTGTGGCTTGTTTGATCTGGGCTTCCAATTTTTGCCAGTTAGAGATCGGTTAAGTATGGAGAAGATCACATTCCATATTGGTGGTAGGAATTGCCTTCTGAAATATGTCCTCTTGGTGATTGGCTTTCCATGGCCAATGAAGATAAGGAAGTCCACAAGTTCATCGTCATAGGGTTCAGTGGCATAGTTGACAATATTCAGTTGTCTTCTAGTGGGTAGTTCAAAAACAAAGGAAATCAATTTCCTACTGATTCCTAGTTCTAGAATGTGTTCCATATCCCAAGTAGTAGCAAAACCTACTTGGCAGGTTCATCTTCTTCATAACGACAACTTAGCTAGAATTGTTGAATAATAGTTTCAGGAATGTCTTTTTCATTCATGGTTAGGTCTTTGTTTATGAAGTGTCCTTTTAGTAAAATGATTAGGGGTTCATATTCGTTTTGAAAGCATCAGGGTTCAACACAACATAATGATTGTTGGGTTTGAGAGGTAGAGTGATGCGGTGGTATTGGGCTTGAGCAAATGATACGATTCTTCTTGAAAGGGGGTTCTCTTGCTCAGCACTGTTAGAATGTGGTTTGTCATTGTTCCTTGGGGGTAGAATGGCGTTCTCGCCGGATTCAGAGTGGAATGCCATTAGAAAAGAGTAGAAGAAGAATGAAGTTGCAGGTTTCTTGCTTGAGTTCTTGAGAGAGAGAGAGAGAGATAAATGCAGGTAAAGAATGAAAAGGTAAGGGTATTTGGGTTTTTTTTTATGGTGAGAGAGGATGGAAAAATGAGCGGTAAAAGATAAATATTTGGAATCCGTAATCGAGTACAAATCCATTTGTGATACACGTTTCAAAAACGACGGTACAGATCACTTACCAATTAAATGTTGCCACGTCATCAATGGCGGTGCACGATGAAAGGACGTGCACCTCCCATTACTCTCACGCGTGTGGAGTTTGCTAAACCCAAATGACTGTCGCTCTCAAAAGAACCCACACCGTAAACATTTTCCAAAAAAATTACAAGTATTGAGAGTTACAGAAGCTTTGTGGTTGAAAGAGCTTCTGTAGTCTGGGGTTCGCTTGAACTCGCACAAAATTACAGATATTCTTTACCCAAAACATTTGAAGATCAATGAAATGATCGATAGAGTCTTCCCAAACAGAAGTCAAAGGTCAAATGATACTTTTCAGGTGTAGAGGTTCTGTTACATCTCGCAGAGGTTCTGTGAGAGGTCGCAGAGGCTCTATGACCAAAAATTTCTACTTAAGGGTAGGCCTCAAAAGATTTTGACCATTCAAAATTTTGACACGTCTACATAGGTAATTTTGGACATATTTGAAAATTTGTGTCCAAGAAAAGTGTCTTTAACAATGGGTTTGTGCGAAGAATCTTACCTTCTTCTACAATCTGCTAGATAGATTAACATCTTTGGCTCCACCTTGAATGATCAGCTTCTGTGATTTTTATCAAGGTGTCCTTCTGCTCCCCCTTGATCAATGATTGTTTCAAATATGGTAAGTAGTGCCAAGACATAGACCAAAGAACCGAAAATAATTGAATGAACAAAGAAAAGAACAACTATACATGGAGAAGTAAAGCTATACATTCAGAAATAAAGCTATATACATGAAAAAATTTGTACCAAAGTGCAGAGGCTATGTGAATTAGTGTAGGTTCAACATCCCCAACTTGCCAACTAAGAACAAGAATCTATTCTCATCTAAATCTTTAGTGAACAAGTCAGCAAGTTGATAATTTGTGGGCACAAAATACATTTCTTTCGTACCTTTTTCCACATGATGCTTCAGAAAGTGGTGCCTTATGTCGATGTGCTTTGTCTTGGAGTCCTATAATGGATTGCCAGAGATGTCTATGGCAATCTTTGAGTCACAGAGGATGGGAATCTTCTCAATTTCTAGACCATAGTCTCTGAGCTAAGTTCTCATCCACAAAACTTGGGAACACCAACTAGTAGCAGCAACATACTCAGCTTATGTCGTAGATGTGGACACACAATTCTACTTTTTAGAAGTCCAGTTCACTAGTTTACCACCTAGAAATTTACAAATTCCAGAGGTACTTTTTCTGTCTAGTTTGCATCCCGCATAATCTGAATCTGTATAAGCAATAAGATCAAAGCCAGAGTTCTTTGGATACTAGAGGCCAAGGTTTTTGGTACCTCTGAAATATCTAAAGATCCTTTTCACAGCATAAAGATGAGATTCCTTTGGATTTGCTTAATATCTTGCACAAAGACATGTGGCATACATTATATCCAACCTACTTGTAGTTAAGTACAAAAGAGACCCTATCATGCCTCTGTAGAGTTTGCACTCGACAGATTTGCCCTCATGGAATATTGCTTAATTGTGTTCTCTGCATGCTCTCCCTCAAATATTGTACCTACACAAGTAGTTTAAGAGGGTGAAGTATTATTAGGACCAATAAGAGATATACCTTGTGGTGCTTGGTTCGCAGAGACATCGACTCCAGAGGCTCTGTGAACATCCGCAGAGGGATCATCATCATCAAACATTTCCTCAAATAATTGGTTTAACTCAGCTATTCGAGAAGATGTTAAGGTAGAGGCTTGCGATTGATATCCGATTCCTGAGTTGATTTGCTTAGAAGTCACTTGAAATGAGTGATGAAAAGATACATTGATACTTTCCAATATCATTCTCGATTTGAGTATGTAGACTCTTTATGCCTTGGAGGTTGAAGAATAACCAATAAACTTGGCTTCATCAACTTTTCGATCAAACTTTCCAATTTGCTCTCTATCGTTTAAGACAAAGCATCTGCATCCAAACACTTGAAAGAACTTAATGTTTGGTTTCCTATGGTTTATTAAGTGGTATGGGGTCTTTGAATGTCTCTTCACAATAAGAGATCTGTTCTGTGTGTAGCATGCGGTTGAGATAGCTTTTGCCCAAAAAGAAGTTGATAAACCAGATGCAGTGAGCATAGTTCTGGCAACCTCCACTAGTGTTCGATTTCTTCGTTCAATAACACCATTTAGTTGTGGAGTTCATGCGACATAGAAGTTCTGTGAAATACCCTCTTTGGCAAGATAGGCATTAATGGTTGAATTTTTGAATTTAGAACCATTGTCACATCTGAACTTCTATACCTTGCTGTCATATAGAACTTGGATTTTTTTTCATTAGAGTGATTAGTACATGAGGAACATCATACTTCTTTCGGACAAATTATATAGAGAATTCGTCAATGAGAACAAGTATGTACTTCTTCCCTCCTAAGCTATGTAAGATATTGGACCGCAGAGGTCAACATGAAGCAAATACAGAGTCCTAGTGCAAGACACATATGACTTGGTTTTATGGGAAGCTCTTTTGAGTTTGCCCATTTCACAAGAAGAACATAGATGATCTCTGTCGAATTTTAAGTTTGGAAGACCACTAACCAGATTTAATTTAACAAGTTTTTCAAGAGTATGAAAGTTAAAGTGACAGAACCTGTTATGCCAAAGTCAAGCTTCCTCATTCTTACTTGAAACAAGACAAAGTTTTTCACTTTTGTTTGTTGCTTTAAAGTTCATAAGGTATATATCACCTCTTCTGTTGGCTCTCAGAAGCTCTTTGCTTGTTCCTTCAGTTAGAAGAGAGAAAAATTTCTTGTTTAACTTGACATCGAATCCATTATCACAGAGTTGACTTACACTTAGCCGCTTGTGCTTAAGGCCATCCACATATGCAACTTTGGATACATCGACATCCTCCTTGGCAATGACTCCGTAGCCTTTGATTTGCCCTTTCCTATTATCTCCAAAGGTTACAGAACCTCCTCCAGATTTTTCTTTGTATAAGGAGAGTAACCTTCTGTCGCCAGTCATGTGCCTAGAGCACCCAGAGTCTAGATACCATACAGGCACATGTTGCTTCTGCTGCATAAATTAAAAAGATTTAGGTACTCATTTCCAAAATGGGCCCACTTTTGTTAGGAGTTTTTAAGGTTGCCTTAGCATCCTTAGGTTTGGTTTTAACTTCTTTAACAGAAGAACCATTTTGTTTCTTCTGACCCTTGAATTCGACATTCTTTACTTTGGGTCTAGAGAGGAAACAGTGTGGACCAGAAAAGTGTTGACTTAATTGATGCATGAGTTTGAAACAATCACAATGATGAACATTTGAAGCAACTTGCTTAAAATTTTCATTGAATTCATTAAAGATGGGTACAAAGGTTTTTTTTATTACAATCTCTCCTAGCATCAATCTTCTTTTTACAGAAGGACCTATCTAGGCTAGATTTATTTTTATTAAAACTCCTCTCCGGATGAATCTTCCGTTGTACCCACCTTCTGTGGTAGCCCTCTTTTAGTTTTACTACCACAAAAGTAAAAGATTTGTCATTATTAATCCATTTATGTTTTTGTTGCCAAGTATTCTTATCATGATTCGATTTTAATGGTGTTGGAGCTTTTGGATTTTGAGATGACACTTCCTTTTGTTTGTTAATTATTTCAAGCTCAAGAGATGTCTTGGCTTGTATGCGCATGTCTAGGAAGTGAGGGCAGATAACAATCCTTGCATAATTTTCTTTGGGAGGAATAGTTCTGTTAAGAATGCCAGAGAGTAACTTAAATCCCTCTAGTCTGCATGGTACTATCCCTGGTTCGACAGAACTAGTCTCTGAGACAACAAAGGTTGAATCATCCTCAGGTTTTGAGTCTGGGTCAAGAAAATCTCTGTCAACAGAGGCACGACTTACTGGACATATGCCATAATCTGTTCCATCACTGTCCATAAAAGTAGTTAAAACTTTTGAAATGCGAAGGACAATTTCAGGAACTCTAAAGACTTCCATCAAATCTTCTTTAAAGATTTCTTGTACAACAGAGGTCATATCAGGATTATTGAAAAAGCTGTTTTCATAGGTGTGAGGTCCATTGAGATCAAGATTGATTGATTGATATAAAGATAACAAGAGATTGGGATTGAATCTGTAGTTTATTATTCACATACTAAACACTAACAAACTAGAGAGCACAAGGATTTGTATGTCTACATTGTTACTAAATGGAAAAATTACAAACAAATGAACTAACAGATCTTATTTATACCCCAATACCATTATACATATTAAGCCCAAACCCAAGTACAAGGCCCAATACAAATTACAAAGGATTACTTTACTAAACTTCTAAAATAGAAGATATTTATGTTCTAAAATTCTCCCCTAAGTTTTGTAAAGTAATCATCCACTTCAGCTCAACTTCAACTCCTATCCCCCTTGATTTATTTAGAAAACTTAGTGTTGCATAAACTTCAAAGCTCCTCTAGCTCCCCCTTGGATATAGCTCTTATCCTTGAAGTTTCAACTTTAAAATCAGATCTGATGTAGACCATAACCACGACTGAGTGCACATAAAGACAACTTTTATCTCTAGTAAACCCAACACATTCCTTACGCCCACAAGAATCATATGTGTGGATTATGGAGTGACACCCAAAGTGCATCTTCAGTGTATAACATCTGATCTGTCTTTGAACCTCTGCTTGAATAAGAATGCATCTTAAGAACTTATTATGATCATCTTGCAGGAAGAATCATCCAGTAGCAAACACTACAAGGCAAGGGTTAGATAACAACTCTGATAATTGTTCAACAACTGATGAAAGACGCTCATTTTCTAATAGCTTTCCAGAACACTGAACAATCAAACTCATAACTCCTTTCTTTACGAACCAGTTGGATGATTATAAGCACTCAGGATTCTGAATCACAACAAAATCATCAGACCAATGATTGCAGTCGCTCACACTACTTATTGATCAGGTCAGAAGAATGATCAAGAGCACTCAACGATCTAACAACAAATAGAAGCACTCCAGACTGAAGATTGCAGATACTCGGGCAGCTAATTCAATCCAATCAGAGACTAAACCCTCACATCCAGTATCTGAAAATCTTGACAAACATGAGCACTCATGAAAAGTAAATCAGTTACTAAGGATATGTGACCAACGGAAGATAAGAGTGATGTCACATATGCATTACGCGTAAAAATCTCAGGAACAGGGCAAACTTGTAGCAAATGGGTTCAGAACAATCATTTTCGCATAAAACCACAAAATTTTCGCATACACATCACAATTCGTAGATCACTATTCATTTGGAGCACAATTCGCATGAGGCATAGCCGATATCCCAACAATTCGCATAGGGATATATGCGAATTATTACTTTTCGCATATGCCTACGTGCGAAATCCTCACTTCTCGCATGAGCCTTTAAACGAATTCTCACATTTCGCATAACTCTCACATGCGAATTTTTGACTTCTCACATATGACTCCATGCGAATTCTAAACTTAGAATTTTCTTTAACTACAAAGAATTCGTATCAAATTTTTCGTATAAGACTGGCATGCGAATTCTGCATTTTTTGCATCTTTCTGTCATGCGAAATCCATACTTGAATATTTTCATCTTCATCGTACGAATTCTGTCATGCGAATTATTTCATACGAGTTCTTTCAAAATATGCGAGTTCTTCGATATTAATGCGAATTCTATGGATCTACGATTGTTTTTCCAATATTTCTTCGAATTCAACTTCAATACTTCGAATTTTGAGATGAGACTTTGTGAGCAGGTTCGAAAATTACAATGGAGCACAATTGTAGTTGATGATCTGGTCCAAAAATATCTCTGTAGCATACTTCGATCACAACACAGTAACAAACATATTTTCGAACATAAAACCTCAAAATCGATCTAATTCGACCAAATTTGATGAAATTCAACAAAGTGATTGATTTTATAAGGTTCGATTATAGCCACAAAATCAATTTAGCAACAAAGAACACCCAAATTAACATCAAATCACAGAATTCGAAGTTCTCACAACAACTGTTCATCAAATCAATTTGATCTCGATCGTTCGATGAATGATTTCTTCGTTTGGCTCTGATACCACTTGTGAGATCCATTGAGATCAAGATTGATTAATTGATATAAATATCACAAGAGATTGGGATTGAATCTGTAGTTTATTATTCACATACTAAACACTAACTACAGAGAGCACACAGATTCGTATGTCTACATTGTTACTAAATGGAAAAATTACAAACAAATGAACTAACAAATCCTATTTATACTCAATACCCTAGTACATATTAAGCCCAAACCCAAGTACAAGGCACAATACAAATTACAAAAGATTACTTAACTAAATTTCTAAAATAGAACATATTTATGTTCTAACAATAGGTTTCTTTCAAGTCATTTTAAAAAAAAATTATCAACCTTCCTTTTGTTGTAGTGTGGATAAACTCAGGTGCCTCAGAGGATAGTTCCTTTTCAGGGATTATCTTGCATACAAAGGCCACATGAACTTGGGTTTCTGGATAGCCGAATTTGAAGAGTCCTATCTAATCTTGGGTTTTTAGATATTCCTTTGGCTTAGATTCTCTTTTAACAGAGGTTGAAGATGGCAAATCTCTGTTTTGATACCAAAAATTTTTCATCTTCAATGGACTCCTCTCATGCAGCTTTCCAGAGGTTTTTTGTCTCTTAAATACATAAGTTAAGTTAGGGAAACCTTACTTTTGAATTTTCCCAGGGCCAAAAATAGAGGACAATGATTTGTTCCTTTTGTTTCCAGTATAAGGATCTATGTCACATAACCCAATTCCTCTTCGGCCAACTTGGGTGTTCACTTTTTCATGAACCTTCTGTGCATCCTGATACTTCCTTATCTGAAGATTTCTGTCGAGTAAGTCTTGATGGAGAACTTCTCTTTCTCTTTGGAAAAATGTTTTGAGAGCAAGAATATTAATTTTGTCACACTCATTATCCTTGAGCTCTTTAATCATGGTTTTCAAAGCTAGATCAAGATAAGTGACTTTTTCTTTTTAAGTTTTTACTTCTGTGAAATGTTCAGTTTCAAGACTTCTCTTTTCTTGGAAGATTTTATCCTTTTCTTGAGTAAGAAGTCTCGCTTCTCTCTCATAAAAGGCAAGTTTCTTTTTCAAATCAGAACATGTCTTTTCAAATGTATGAAATTCCTCTGTAAGTTTAAGCCATTTGATCTCTGTTTCATTTGCACAAGAGTCAGAAGTGGATACCTCGTTGTCAACTTCTGAGTCATTGAGCTCTCCATACCACAGAACAAAGCATTTATGTCTCCTTCATCAGATGATTCGTCAGAGATCCAGTTGTCCTGTTCTGCCATTAGTGATTTCTGAGCATAGTACTAAACTTTCTTCTTATAGAAGGCAGAATCACGAACAGGCTAACCTTTGTTGTGCTGGCTTCGGCACTCAGCGGCGTAGTGTCCAGGTTTTCCACACATGAATCACCCATTGTTCTGTGGAGCGTTGGTCATAGCTTTCTCAGGTCCTCTTAGGTCATCCTTCTGTGCACCCCTCTATGGGTACTCGACCTATCTTTGTTGGTACTCACTCGTCCTCTTCTCGTGGTTTCTCTGGTCATGCACCCTCTGTTGATCAAATTAATCCTCCCTTTCTTGATTTCATGGTTCATATGCCTGTGGTGGCCCGAACTATCTTTGGTCATGATAGGCTCTCTCCATGTGTGGCCTATAGCATTAAAATCTGCCACCTCTTCCTTCTCTCTCTTTTGTCGCTCTATGGAAGATTGGCTTCTTCTTGAGTCCACGATTGAACTCCTTGGTAATCAAAGCCAAAGACTAGGCTATTGAAGCCATACTTACTTCTTCCTCTTTAGTAACCTCTTCTTCCTTAGTATTAGCCATTAGTACCCTCTTCATCTTCTTTTTTTCTTTTACACCTTCATCTAGAGCTTTCTCCTTCAGTGGATTCTCTTGGCCCTCTAAGGCTTTTCCTACAAGTGCTAGAGGTCCACCCATCTGGGTTTTGGTATGGACTACATAGTTTTTTGGGCATCCAGAGTGCCAAACATACCAGTTAAAGTCCATGTGTCTAAATCTTGATTTGTTTGCAGAGACATGGACAACCGAAGCCATTCCTCATTCAAACTCTTGAGAAATATTACATTGTTCTCTTCAGATGTTCTGTGGATGCCAAACTTCTTTCATTTGTTTATCAAAGTATTAAACCTATCATATCTGTTTTAAAGTGATTCAGTTGGCAGAGCTTTGAATGCATAGTACTCATTTATGCATTGAGCTCTTCTGTTCTTTTGATTCTTAGATCCACCTTCTAGCTGCTTCTCTAGCTCTACCCACAGGTCATGGGCAGATTCACATGCATCCAAACACTAAAATTGATCATTTAGGATAGCCATGAGAAGTAAACATTTGGATTTATTTCCTATCTCATATTTTTCCCAGTCTTGAGTGTTCCATTTAATGATAGGCTTGGGTTTTTGGTATTCAGGTAGCTCTGGTGTGATTCTGTTGCAGGTACCCGTGGAACAGTAACCATTGGCACATATGGTGGGTTTTTGACATAGTTAACAAGATCCTTATCAAATCCCTCCAGAAAATGGATCATGCGAATTTTCCATTGAGGATATTCATCCCTCAACAGAGTGGGAGGTTTGGTTTGGGATCTAGTGTTGAAGAAGTTGTTTGCATTGGCCATTTTTAAAGTGAAAGAGTTTTTCGAAGAAAAAACAGAGTATGACCAGTGATGAAGAAGACAAATGATTTGAAATAAGACAGAATAATAAATTAGGCTTAAACTAGGAAGGAAAAGAGTTCTAGTTGATCTACAGCACACCCTGAAGTGATTTCGATTATGGAACAACTCCTATAACTGTGTCAAGTTCAAACTGGTTGAAAATAACACAAAACAGAGATTGTTCTTTAAGAAAGAGGAACAAGACTGAAATCAGTTCAAATAATCTACCAAATACGTTGGAATCATTGCAGAGATGATCCTCTGATATTGAAAATCAAAGTTTTCTCTGATACCAATCGTTGATCCCAGTTTTACTCCACAACGATATAATGAACTCAAAGCATGCTAGAATAGATGATGTACGGAAAGAGTTTTAGTGCATGAAATCGTTTGAGCTATTTGGTAGAAACACACACACACAAGTAATAAAGATAATAGGAGCAATAAGAATGATTCACTCAACAGATTATCTTCATTAACTTTCAAAATACAGCAAGAACACACACTACTGTGTGAAAATGCTCTCTACAGGTTCCTCTCACTAAAATTCAGGCGTGTGTGATATGTGTGCTTCATTTCTAACAATGGCAGGAGGTGCTCCTGTTAATCATAAATCCCAATTACAAAAAACTAATTACTCAAGATATCATCATTATGCACAAGAACTAGAGAGAGAAAGTCTAGAGAGAGAAAGTAGATCTCGTATTCATATGTCTCTAGCTATTACAAACAATACATTCTCTAGTTCGTTACTACATGATTACACAAACCAAACTATATATACTACCAAACTAAAACAAAGCCTTAAAGGCTAAGGAAACTAAACAAGCTTTGACTAACTATTACAAGGTCAATGTTGACTTTTACACATTTGACTTTCCTATTAAATCTTGGATACAATATTTAGACTTAACAATCTCCCCCTTTGTATTCAAGATTTAATAAAAATTTGATGCAGATCTTCAACTCTTGATTCTTCATCTTTTGTCTCTTGATGCTTTCACAAACTTTGCTCTTTTGCAGCTTTTGAAGAATCATGAAAAGTCTTTTTCTCTTTGAAGCTTTGAAAGTCAACATGTCTTGAACAGAAACGAAAAAATTGAAACTTCTTCGAAACTTGAAACTTTAACTCTGAAAAATCTTTTGTCTTCAATCAAAATTATATCTTCATCACTTTGATCTCTAAATCATCTTTGGAAGAACAAACATTCTTGAATCTTGAAAATCTTGTTTGTTTTCAGAATCAGAATCTTTTGACTTTGAATCAGCCTTTGAAACAGCGTTTGAAACAGTGAAAGCAAATTGAACTTTAGGCTTGAACTTTGAACTTGAACTCTGAAATTGGATCTTTATAATTCTCCCCCTTTTTGATGATGTGAGCATCATTATCATCAAAATATCATCAATTTCAGCATAGGCTTTGATTTCCCCCTTTATGAACAACAAACTATCTCCCCTTGATATTGCCGTACTTTTGATCTGGAGAGCCGAATCATGAACAATATATATCCGAATCTTTTCAAATTCAGACATAATGAGCGTGTAATCCTGATTCAACAAATGATACAGTTAGAAATGCCTGTCAGTAACACAAAGTTACTGTGTACAACAAATGTACATTTTAAGGAGCTGGCTTGATGATGACTCCCCAGGACTTCCACTCAATCATTGAAAAACACAAGGTTTATCTATGAATGTTCTGACAGAAAAACATATTCTCTGTGTGCTCGTGCTTATGTTTTGAAAGAATTAGCACAATGATTGTGTTTCATAAGGCTCAAAGTATGTAAATCACTGTGACAGCAATGATTATACATGGACTCAATGTGCATGAGAAAGGGTCGAAGGTGGGGCAACTTTCCTTCTTTTTCAATATCAGTATCTTCCAAGTGAAGATCCGATAGATTATGTGCTGCTTCCCCAGAAAATGTGAAACATTCTCTTTTTAAGAAAAGAATGAGTAGCTAGTGGGGTTGTATGCAAGAGATGGCATGGGCTATTTTCCTATTTAAATGATGGTCACCAAAGAAATGTGAACCAATCAGTAATGTGGTTGCCCGGCTCAGAAAGTGGTAGGTACAGAGTTCTGATATTCTTTTAACTCTGATCTAACACCCTCTTTCTTTTTATCATTATACTCACATCTAACCAATCTCCCATTTCCATTTTACCTCTGCCCACTCCCACACTCAATTCTTTTAGACCCCTCTCCCCTTAATCACTCAAAGGATTTCTTCCGGGGTAGGAAACACTGGTTATCGTGAATCCATGGAAGATCTATTAAGCACTCATACTGAATCCCATGTTCCTAAAAGTACATGCTTATCAATGATTTTCTTGACATGTAAAGCACAAGAAATCATATGTCAGTGTATGTATGCTCATTGAAAATATGAATGAAATTTGAGCATTTGAACGTTGAAGATTTCTCAAAAGAAAGATATTGAAAGAACGGAATGAAATTAAGAAAATTGTTTTGAGAATCTGACAATGATTAAAAGCAGATCAAATGAAATAGCTAGGTTATCAAAGAATTGGATATTTTGTTTATATGAACAAATATAAACAATTTATCAATGAAAGCACAAATATGAAAAAGATGTATGATGCTTATCAACTTTGAACTTCAAACGGGAGTATTACCATCGAAAAATTGGTTCGAATTTGAGACATGGTAATAACATTTTCAAATAAAATACTGAACCGGTGTGTGTGAATACTTGACAGTATATAGACAAGATAATACACAAGTATTGATCTTTGGAAACACACGGTCAGTTAAACAATAAAGCTCGAAATTGTGAAAAACATTTAAAAGCACACTTCTAAATTCATGAAATATTTTGAGAATAAGAAGTGGTTTGAACATTTAAGAAAAAGTTTTTTTTTTCTTGCTCGAAAGTTGTCCTTCTTTCAAACAATCAGAAATCTAGGATCAGAAGATTTTTACCTTTTCGGCTCCCCCTCAAATCATGATCAAATGATTTATATCTTTTAAGTTCCCTCTGGATATTAGCATAATATCCTTCTTTGATCATTGAAAAACGGGTCCTGATCTGTTCATTTGATTAGAAGCCACTTTATTCATTTTATTTATTCAAAAATAAAAGGACAGAAAGCAGTAAAACAGTTATAGAATGAGTTCTGATCTGAAATAATCAGAAGTCATCACCTTTACTCCCCCTTAAATTAAACATCTGAAATATGTCAGTTAAAACAGGATAGAGATCAAACACTCCCTTTGAATTGTTAGACCATCAATATCAGAAAAATTTAGCAAAGAAAAAGTTTAGGATAGAGATCAGATCAATTCACTCGGGATGAAGACCATCAATATCCATCGGATGCAAGCATACAGAAGTAAGGTCTTTTTGATCTCTGAGGTACGGGTCCTAAGTTGTTTTGCTTAGAAGCCATTTTCTTTTATCTTTGAAGATCGAGTTTTGAACTGTTGTGTTCAAAAGCCATTTTGACATTGAAGTCCGGGTCTTGAGCTGATTTACTCAAGAGCCATTGTCTTTCTTACTCCCCCTTGGATTGAGGTGCCTGCAACACAGATTCAGGTTTCGGTTTTGGTACCCACTGGTATTTGGGTCCAGAAATGTTAGTTGCAGTGCGTGTGGGGGATATGGAGTAAGAACCATACCAGTAATGATCATTTGTTTTGTGAAAATGAGCATGCGTACAACAAATAGAACAATAAAATTTCTTACCTCTAGGTGCTTTGTTCTTCTTTGCTTTGTGTACATGTACACATGATTTCTTCTCTTTTAGCTCATTTTCCTTCTCATCTTTGACTGGTTTCTTTTGCCAAACCAGTTTCTCTTTCTTGAAACTTTTCCTCAGATAAGTATCTGAACCATCTAAATAATCATCATAGAAAAGGTTAGTGCGACGAATCTGATTAAAGGATTTGACTGACCTGTTTGAAGAGATGAATTTCTGATTTGAACTTGAAACAGATTTTTCAAGTTCTTTGATCTTTGATGCAAAATTATCTCTTTCTTTCACAAGCTGGTCAATCTTTGTTGTGAATTCAGACTTCGTCCTTTGCTCTTTCAGCGCAGCTGCAGACAGTTCAGACAACTTAGAAGTCAGCTTTTTAATTTCTTTTTCAAATATGGATCTTTTTTCCTCAAATCCTTTTTCTGATTCATTTCTCTGGCCAGATAATTCTTTAAAGAATCCTACATTTTTCTATTCTGTGGCCTTCTTTTCTTTATCAAACTTCTCTCTTTCCATGATTAGTACTTTCTCAAAATCAGAGATTTGTTGAGAAAGTTTTATGCATTTAAGATCAACTGACTTCTTTTCTTCATAGCACTTCTTTGAGAAATCTGAGAATTTCTTTGAAAAACTTTTCTTTTCACTTTCAAAATCAGCTTTATTTGCAACAAGCTGTTTTTCCAAATCAGATAAATTTTTTCGAAGCTCAGCATTCTCAGATTCCAATTTCTTAACTTTCTGCTCATTGCTCTTAACAGAGACTGTCTGCTGAATTTTAGCTTCCAACTCAGAAATCTTTCCTTTTAGATCTGACACAACTGTTGGCCCTATCATCGTCCATTCAAGATAGTCCCATATCTCTTTTCCTGTTGATTTGTACAAATCTTTTCCTGTCAACTGATATGTATCTATGTGACCTTTAATCTCATGACAAATACTATTCAACAGAAAACTTCGAGCCATATTATCAGCATTCTTTCTTTTCTCTCGATCCTTAGTACAATCTTCTGTTGGAGTATGAGGTGTCATCTCTCATTCAGTCAATGACAATCTGATATAACAACTCAGCTCATTTGTATCTACAAATTTGAGAAAATCAGCTTTCCACTGCTCGTATCTTCCTCTGAGCAAAATTGGTGAACTCATCTCTCTCTTAGAAATAGCTTGATGAGAATGATCGTTCCCAAACTGTATATCAGAAAATCAAAAATCAGATCAAATTGAAATCTTAAAAAAAAAATTCGTGAAAATTGAAATATTTCGTGAAAACTCATTTTTTTTTAAACTGAGGTGTGCGTGTGTTGCCTGAAACGCAAAGTTAGGTGTGCGGGTCCTTGGTGAAACGCATAGCTAAGAATGCGAGTTGTTGAGGAAACGCATAGTGAGGTATGCGGGTGCCTTGAGGAACGCACAATGAGGTATGCGGGTCCTTAAGGAAACGCATAGTATAGAATGCGGGTCCTTAAGGAAACGCATAGTATGGTTCTCAGGTCTGTATGAATGACACGCACAATAAGATGAATGACCCGCATACTAACATGAATGACACGCACAATATATGAATCACACGCATTCTAACACTTCGACTATAAATCTGCAATATCAATCATAGCAATGAAATTAAACCCATATAAATTGCACACAATTGATCGAAAACAAGATTTTAATTCAATCCTATTGACAATTTCGATCAAAATACTCCAAATCGAATAATCTCGATCAAGAACAGTGACAAAACACGTTTTTCACGAAAATCTCAAAAATCAAAAATTGAAACCGATTTTGTTTGAATTTCGAGATGGAATCAAAACAAAAATCAATCACTAACATAAATCGATCACAATGAAACCAATTTCTTGCATAAAAAATGATTTTTCACAAAAAATTCGTATGAAACAGTAACAAACTCGTTTTCTTGAAAAAAAACTTTTGAAAAATTCAAATTTTCGATCCAAAAACACCAAATTTCAATTCAAATCATGATAAAATCTTTTCTGAAAAGTTTGGTATGGCTCTGATACCAATTGTTAATCATAGATCCCAATTACAACAAACTAATTACTCAAGATATCATCATTATGCATAAGAGCTAGAGAGAGAAAGTCTAGAGAGAGAAAGCAGATCTCGTATTCATATGTCTCTAGCTATTACAAACAATACATTCTCTAGTTCGTTACTACATGATTACACAAACCAAACTATATATACTACCAAACTAAAACAAATCCTTAAAGGCTAAGGAAACTAAACAAGCTTTGACTAACTATTACAAGGTCAATGTTGACTTTTACACATTTGAGTTTCCTATTAAATCTTGGATACAATATTTAGACTTAATAGCTCCCTACATATAAAGATTATGGAGCACACAAATAGTACAATACAAATACTGTCACCCACAAAAGGAATGACACTTGGAAAGTAATGCATCGTGGTTGTACGATTTGATCTTCAGAATCTTCGTACAACAGAGGCACGTGAGAGACACATGATCGTTTGTCTTCAAGAAATTGCACAAGTCTTCTACTCCAAGAGGTTTCCTGCACAGAGGCTCTGTGAAGTATCAAAGAGGCTCTGTGGTCTGAGGTTGATCTTTTGGTTAAGTTCTTCTCGGATAGTAATCGACAAAGGCTCTGATCTGTGCTGCTTGAGAGTCTTGGTGTATGCGGCAGAAGTCTTTTGTGGTTCTTGTATTTATCCTATTTTTCAATACCTCTATGAATTAACTATTGGAGCTAACAATTTTGTAACCTAATTTATAAATTGTTTGAACTGACTAGGTTTAAGCCTAGCACTTTTTTCTTATTGACGTGTATATCAAGTTCTTTTAGTGGTGTGGCTAAGGACGCTTGAGGGAAGCGTGGGGTGTCGGTAAAGGCACTAGATGGGTTAGCGTTTTTGGCACACCTTTCGAGTCTTTGGACAAAGTGTTGTTAGGGTTTAGTAAAACCCGACTGTAATGTAATTCAAGTATGAGTTAATTAGGAGGTTGTTATCATTTAACTTTTACTTACATTAACTGTCGTTTGTTTCCCTTTTGAGGGCAAAGCTCGTATTATGATATTATATACCAAGCTTTTGATGTTTGAAGTTCCTCCTGTTTAAGGAATGTTAAAATGGTATAGATGTAGACATGACAGAGTTTATGAATTTTTTTGCATGGAAATAGTGTGGATTGGGATGCCAATTAACACCCATGTCTCAGATGTATCAAATGTAGTTGTGGATCATCAACCATTTGATACAGAAAACTTTGAGATCCTAATAAAGGGTGAGGTAGTAAAAGGATAAAAAGAGATATGAGACAACTAAGCGACTACCAATTGAATTAAAAATCGATAAGCACTATTCTTAGGCAAAGATCATACGCCGACCATTTAGACTAAATTATACAAACCATAACATCAAACGATTAATCTAATTATCAACCGAGATGTCACTCGTTATTGATCAAAGTTAGGAACAATTACGGATTCCTATCCTTTAATAACAAATCAACAATCCAATTGGTAAATCAAAAATAAATAAGTTTGCATAAATGGAAATCAAAAGATAATGAACATTCACCAAGTCTCAACATAATCAAAATCGACGAAGTTTACCTGCTCATCACTAGACATGGGGAACTAGCTACTCATAACTAAAAGCTAAAACTTACAAGTTTATTAAAAGAGGCAGATGATGAAGAACCCTAGATGAACCTCCAAAATTCGTCTCCAAAATGCTCTAGATTCAATTTTGTTCCTCTCTTGATTCTGATCGATTCCCCCTTTTGGCAATGATTAATGATCGATACTAAATCGTACACACAGGGGTCATCGGCAACTAGAGGCGTGGTTGACCTGCCAGGAAAGTCGCCCGATATCTTTTTGGATCGAAGTGGCGTGGAAGAAAAGTCGCATGCTGAAAACTTTTTGGTCTGGGCTTCTTTTTATCGTCTCTGGTTACTGCTAAATGGAAAGGCAAAACAAAACCAAATAAAAATCTAAATTGATCTAGAGTCGTGTAAGTTCCAGATTCAAGAAAATCAATCAATAAGCACAAGATTATGATAAAATGTAAAGAATGTCGAGAGAGAATTTGTCATATATCTCACAAAGCTTAATGGTTTGAGTACATTCAAAGCATAAAGGAAACAAAACACTTATATAGGGTCAAACAATCCTTGACCTATACACAAGCTCATTAACAAATGTCAACATATTGAAAGAACATATTTGATTTACACATTACATTAACAATCTCCCCCTTTTAGATCAAATAACAAAAACATTATCTGCTCCACCTTGAAACTCTTGCTTGCCTAATTCCCATAAGTGATTCAAAATTTCTGATTCCTCTTCTGATGTAGATTCTGTCATCAATAGCTTCAAGTATCCTCAGCATAACCAGCTTTACCACTCTTGGCAAATGATCTTCACCTAACTGTGTTTTCCTTTCACTTTCTATGTACCTGGAGTCAAGTTGTAGTCTGATAATTTTGAGAGTTCCATCAGAGAACTTAGCAATTTCAGAAACTCTGAAGAACCTCTTCTGATTTTCACCATTCTTATAGACTATCCCCAACTCATGTTCTTCAAGCACAGTGAAAAGATCATAGTTGTCAATGTCAGATAAGGTCAGATTTGGCTTAATCATTTTGACTTTCTTCTAGTTCGTTTCAATTCCCAGCTGAAAATCATAACTGTAGGTATAGAAGATATGCCTCATCATGAATCTTTTGACGGATTCCAATGCAAAGATGATGTTCTCCCTTCTTATGACCAAATTTCTGAAGTGATGATATAGAAACTCAAGGTCATCAATATTCAGAAAGCAGAAATCAACCACAGTAAATCTGCACTCAGTCAAATCTCTTCTTTGGACAAAGAATTCAGGATACCAGATATGCATGAACTTCTTCATCTAACCTCTTTGACAGTGACTATTCAAGATTTGTTCTTTACAACATGCTCTACATGTCTTAGCCAATTCATCATATTTGCATACTCTTCCTGATATTCTATAGGTTGATTCTAACCACCCAAAATTTTCTACTTATCCATTTCCCTTACTTTGTGAACAAAAATTTTCTTCATCTGTTCCTCCAGAAATGGAACTCTGAGAGCATGTCTCATGTGACTTATGTCAGCTTCAGAGGGCACAAGAGGTGCTTCAGGAAAATTTGAAGGACCTGGTTCTTCAGGCATGATTGGAACATGAATTGCTTCATCATCTTGCTTTTCACCTTCACCTTCGATTGGGTCACCTTGAACTGATTGGACATTTTGCTCTGGGCTTTGAACATTTTGCACATCTTGCATTGGGCTAGAAATCCTTGCTAGACTGGGCATACTCTGACTTGCATGAACTTCAGAAGATTCAGGAAAATTGATTTATTTGAAGGACGGAATAACAGGAGCTTTACTTGTAACTTCAGGAATGTCATTGTGAACGGGACTTAGCTGAATGTCCTCAGGATATTCTAGTAACATATCTAGGACATTAGCTTCGTCGGCTAGAATATCATCATCATCATTCATAAAATTCTCTTGTTCTTCCTCCTTTACCTTCCAGAATTGTTCATACTTTTCATTTGAGTCCTCATCCTCATCAGAAGAAAGATCTATAACATCATCAGCATTGAGACTTGTAACCAACCAAAATTTCCTCCCTTGTAGCAACCTTAGGCTTTTCAACCCTTGGTTCTACATCTTGATTCACATATAGAACAATCTCCATGCATTCTCTTTGATCAACTTGCTCATTCTGTCTGTCAACATTCTCATTAGAATTTTGATTTTCTTCTTCCACATTCACAACTTGATCAACATCAGAATCTCCAGCAATTTTCTGCCTCTTGTTCATCTCCCTCTCATGATCCTGATTAGAATCATGATCATGTATTTTTCTTAAAACTGCTTGAGACTTGCAAGATTGTTGAACAATTTTTGTCAAGTCCTGAATATTTTGTACAACTTCTTCCTTAAAAGCTTGAAACTCAGAACTGGTAATAACATCTTGTGGAACAGCAGGAGCAGCAAGTTGAGATTGTTGAGACCTTAATAATCCAACCAAACCAGCTTCTGTCGGATCAGCAGGAGCTTGAGGTAACAACTTGGCATATAACAAAGATTTCAACTCCTCCACTGATATATCTTCCGGCGGAACAGGTGGTGGTGGTGGTTGTTGAACTGGTTCCTTAGTTACTGGATTTTTACCCTTCGCAATCCTTTTAACATCACCATTATCCTATTGTAATCTTACAAACAAACGATCTTTGACAATATTTAAGGCCCTCTCTAAATGCTCCTTGGACACAAAGTACGAGAAACTAACACCGGGGCTACTTAAGCTCACCGTTGGCACAACAATTCAAGAATCAACCGTGTGGCCTGTGTTCACAACTGGCATGGTGTTAACTGTGACAGGACTTCCGTCTAATACTCGTGACTAGATTGTGATGATACTATAGATGTTCCGATCGGAGCACACAAACTTCCGATGGTAGTAGATTCAATTAGTGTCCAAGGAACAAGTGATTGAAAAACAATCGGCGCTAGACTCGATTGTGCATTCAAAGGAAGTGAGATATGGGTTGATGATCTCTATTTTCAATATTTATACTTTCTGAGTGAAAGCTAGATAGTGTTTGTGCTATATCCCCGTGCATATCTGAGACTAAAGTTTGTTATGAGGCAATAGAATGGGTGGCTAGGGTGTGCAAATGCGTTAGTGGGCTACTAACGTCTTTTTCAACACCTGCTCGCAACATATGCGGCGAGGTGGCAGATGTGGCTGCCCTTCTGGATATGTAGGTTTGGGTATACACACGCTCCCCATATTCTTTTTCTTCATTCACTCTCAGCCTCACATTTTCATTATTTTCAACTAGACCTCCCTCAGTCCGCCTTATATCACCAATCACATTTTTATCAGTCGTATCAACAACTGTCATATCAACTTCCATAGCATCATCATGTAAAGAAACATCATCTAGGAATCCAAAGTTGTGGCCCATATCATCATCATCATTATTATCATCATCTAGACCAGGTGTAGCTGATGGAACTGTGTCACTTAAAGATCTTGCTGCCCGATCCGACTCGGTTTCAGAGTTCAAGCCTTCATTGGCATTCTCTTCCTGAGGGCCTAATTGTTGAATGATGACCTTCTCAGGTTGAGATTTAGAGACTAATTGATGTATGGAATTACCAGCCTGAGTCACTACAGCCTCTGGTCTTGAATAATGACCCCCTTAATTTCCCCTCTAGGAATTTTCCCTCTACTCTCCCCGTTCAATTACCACCTCGGTAGATTGAACCCTCACTGAATCCTCTCTCCTAAGGATTGAGTCCTGGGTAGGGATAACTGGTTCTGGTAATCCCAAAGACTCTCTATACTCCCTAACACTCTTGGAGTTCGTATCAGCATAAGCAAGTAGGGCCTCGGGTACCAGCATTAAAAAGTTGAAGGACTGCTTTTGCTTTTGCAAATACCTCGTGCAGAATTCAGGTCCAACTTCATGATGTAATCTTTTGGGAATGTCTCTGTTGGATCTGATCATACTTTTGATGATAAGTTGTAGAAATATCTGGTAGGTCACAAATATAGGCTTTTTTGTTGTTCTCTTAAGCAGTACTTTATCATACAACTCAGTCTAAAAGGCAACAGAATAATCTACGTGCAGATTGTACACAATAGCATGAAAGAGTATGAGTATATGCATGTTTGTGTTGTCCAAACCATAATGCCTTGAAGTCAAACACCGGTTGATGATGGAAAACATCTGATACTAGAATGGTGGTAGATTTGTCTTATTGAACTCACTGATCTTGGTGAGTTGACCCACAAATCCTAAGGCTCGGATGCCTTCAAATATTTCTGTATCAACTGGATATGGGTCAGAGGTTGTTCTCCCTTCTCTTTAATTGGCTTCCGGAAGATCAAGAATAAGTCTGAGCCTTCGATAGGTAAGAATAGAAGTGAAGTTGTCTATCTGGATATCAAAGTACTTGTGGTTGTTGCTGTCCACCACATAATCAATAGTTTTTCATGCTTGTTGCAGATAGATAAGTGGCACATTTGCAGTAGCCATCAGTGCATAGAAAATTGGATGACCTTTTAGAATGTCCAAGACCAAAGGATTGATGTTGAGATTATCAAGATCCACATGGTGATTGTTTTGAAATAGCAACATATATTCTGAAGGGTTGATAAGTACAAGATCAAGATCACCACCAATAGCTGATTGAAAGTGTGATCTGGATGAGGGCATAGGAGTGTCTTTTGAGACATTGGGATCATTCTCATCCATTTGAACAATCGGGTCAATGGAATTTTCACTGGCCATTGAGAATATACTAAATCGATGACTGAGATGTTCAAAGTCTGAAAGTCGCAAAATATGATCGAGAAAAAAAATCTAAGTGTTGAAAGCGCAAGTAGACGTCTGAGACAAGTGAATGAGAAATAATCTGAAAACTTGAATTTATACTCGAGATAAAGGTGAACACGTGGCATGAAAGGATTCGATGTCTCACTTGTCGCAGATCGAAGGAAAGAGGAACTTGTCGCAAAAAAATGACAAGGAGTGTCTTCACTTCGCGCAAGAAGCTATTTGCGTGAAGTGGTGACCTGGAAAGAACTCAGAAAGCATATCATGCGCGAAGTCAGAACACGCAGACCATTGTGTTCGCGTTCTTTACTTAGCACAGCGTTTGGTGTGCGCGAAGTGAGAACTCCCAGAACGAAGTGTGCGTGTTCTTCACTTAGCGCAACCTTAGGTTTGCACGAAGTAGAAACTCGCAGACCACATGGTGCGCGTTCTATACATAGAATTTTTTTTGAGATTCTTCCAAAAATGGAAACTTTCCAAAAAAACTTCCCACTTACCAAAAATAGCAACTTTCCATATAAATCCTTTTAAGCACAAAACTTCACATTTTTCTCTGAAAAAACTTTTTAGATTTCAAAACATTTTAACACATACACACACACACACACTCTTACAGACATATACAGTAAGCTCCCCCTTGAAGTGTGCATATATCTGAATACTCCCCTTTGAATATTGCATTCAACTCAACATACTGAAGAATGAGTCCTGATCTGATTTGATCAGAAGTCAATCAGCTTGACATTGAAGACCGGGTTTTGAACTGCTTTGTTCAAAAACCATCATTTTTGCTCTCCCTAAACCTATGGAACCTGCAAAACAGTTTTAACAGGTTTTGGTAGCCACTGGTATTTGGGTCCTGATTGATTAGATTTTGGAATCCACTTCCCAATAGATTTAAAGCTTTTAATTTTACTTTTCTGAGAAGTAATTCTGTAAGTTCCATACCAGTGATGACCAAGGTGTTTTTGAAGAAAATCATTTTCTCCACATTAAGAGCAGCAAATCTTCTTTTGAGCCAACCTGATAAGATGATAAGCAAAATAAATCGTATCAAGTTTACCAAAAGATTTACCTTTATGTGAATTGTTTTTCTTAGCTTTTGATGTTGTTGGATCAATAATTGTATTCAAGATTAAAGTTAATAAGGGGTCTAATTTGTAATAGTGTTTAATACCTTAGGGGGTATTTTAGCAACTAGTTAATAATAATTAGGTCATGTTGACCTAGGTATAAATAGTTTTATTTTCTAGAATTAGGTTAATAATAGAAGTGTGAATCGCATAAGAAAAACAGAGGTAGCCGTATTCTCTATGTATTGTACGCACAAGGTACCAAGAACACACACATGCTTTTCATCTGATTAATCAAGAGATCGTTGGTATGTTAATCTGATTTATTTATCTCTTGATCTTTATTGTGTTGTGTTAATTTATGAACTATAATCTGGGCTTAACAAGTGGTATCAGGGCCAAAGAATCAAGCTTTTTGGATTAAAACATGTTTTATCGATATCTTACTGTGTGAAAATCGATTTCAAGATTTAATGTGTTTTTATGCATAAAATTGATTTGATTAGATGCGTTTTATGCTATTGAATATCATCTGATTGTTTAATTGCACTTGAAATCATCAATCGATTGGCTTTTTATGACTTTTGGATACTGGGTTCATGAAATTGTCGAGTACTGTTCCATGAAAATTGAGTGATAAAAAGTTATTTTTAATCATTGTTTTTGATTAGGTATTGATTGATATATGTTTATGGATATATGATATGATTTTTACATTGCATATCAATCTATTGGAGTGTTTTCTGGGTTGAAAATCGATCACAGGTTCGAACTGTGATGAACTAGCGCGTTTGTTACTTTTGCGCTAGTTAATAGTGTATTTTGCGCCATTCCCGCGAAGCGCAAACTGCGTTTTGTGCCACCTTCACTTGGCGTAAAGTTTACTTTTGCGCCATGCACTACACCGGTCCACACCGGTCGCTCCACTTCGGTCAGACACCGGTCAATACTCAGGTCCGGTCGTTCCACTCCGGTCAGACACCGGTCAATTCTCAGGTCCGGTCGATACTCAGGTCCGGTCGAAAGGACACCGGTCGAAACACAGGTCCGGTCGAAAGGACACTGGTCGTGCATCACACCGGGCCTCAAGACCCCGATCGCTTTCTTTTGCGTCAACGGTTATTCGCGCAAATCTATATTTTGCGCCACCCGCTATTCGCGCAAACTTCTACTTCTTGCGACCCATTACTCGTGCAAAGCCCTTCTTGCGCCACCCACTGCTCGCGCAAAACCAGGATTTCGCGCCAGATTCTTTTAGCGCAAGATTCTTTTGCGCCAGGTTCACTTAGTGTTAAGTCTAATTTTGTAGTAACCATTGTATTTATTTCCCTTGTCTAAATTGTGTTTAGTGGTATTATCTGTTGTGTTAAGACTAGGGGTATTTAAGTCCCTTTCTAGTCTTTGTTTTGTAACTTTGGAACTCATTTGAATATCAGATTACATTTGGAGCGTATTGACTTTCTCTCTCTACTTTCTCTCTATAGGATTTAGAGATTCTTGGACTTTCAATTGGTATCAGAGCGATCTGAATCTTGAGAGATCTGAGAGAATTCGTTTTCTGTGTTCTGAATTTGTAGATTAATCGAAAACTTGATCGATTTTCTTGAATTTGTTTTTAAGAAAATCTCGTTTTCATGATTTTTCATCAAATTTGGATCGTTTTGTGATCGAATTGTGTTGTATTTGGATTCTTTAGTCTCGTAATTGATAGTAGATCATTTTAGATTCATATAATTTTGTTTGAAAATCAGTATTTGATCCTCGATTTTGCGATTTTGAAAATTTCAGAAAACCCGTTTTCACGTACTGTTCCATTTACAAATCTGTGTTTTTGTGGTTTTTAATTGAAATTGTTGTTTGAAAGTAGTTAAAAAGGTGCTTTCGATCATTTATATGTGATTTTCGTGCTTTAACTTCATTGTTATAATCGATCTTGCGTGTTCTATTTGATTTTCTACAGTTTGCGCATCATTCATATAGGTTTACACAACATTCATATAGGTTTGCGCAACATTCATATTGGATTGCGCAAAGTTCATATAGTACTAATCCTTGTGTTAGTGCATTTCACGGTTTTCGCATCGAAACTGTATACGCAAAGTTCATTTTGCGTATCAAGTGCAATCCGAAAAGCTCACTTCTCGTATCGTCAAGCTTCCGAAAAGCTTAGTTTTCGTTTCATCCATCTCACGCAAAGTTGGGGTTTAGTTTGCGGTTAAAGCATATTACGCAAAGCTTAGTTTGTGTATCATTCTTCATACGCAAAGCATAGTTTGTGTATCCTTCTACTTCCGAAAAGCTTCTGAAAAGCTCAGTCTTCAAATCTTAGTTCGAGAAGTCTAGTTTATGTATCCTTCGTGTTCCAAAAAGTTCAGTTTGTGCAACCTTCTTGTTCCGAAAAGCTCGGTTCTAGCATCACTCAGCTTACGCAAAGTCTAGTTTGCGGATCTCACTGCTTACGCAAACCTTCAGTTTGCATGTGTTCCAGACTTAGATTTTTTTTTCTGACTTTCTGATTTTCTCAAAAGATGTCTTTGCAAGCTCAAGTGTACAAGAATGACATGATGATGTCATTGGGGTCTGACACACGTCCTCCTGTACTGATCAACGAGAATAAATTTGAACAGTGGCAGGACCGATTCATTAACTTCATAGAAAGAAAACCGAATGGGGATAACATGATGAAATCTCTGACTGAGGGTTCTATGGAGAGGCCAATGAAAGTTATACCGGCTACTGCAACTACTCTGACTTCAACTGTAGAGAAGTCTCTGAGGGAGTATGATGCTGATGAATTGTTGAGATATCAAGCTGATAGTCAGGCAAAGTCTAACCTGATACTTGCTCTACCAAATTCGATCTACAACAGAATTGATTGCTTCAAACAGAATCCTATGCTTATGTGGACTCAATTGGAAAATATCATGCTTGGTACAGTTGTGTCAACTCAACTACGTCAGACCAGATACATGAATAATTTTAAAGAGTTCAAAGCTAAGGATGGAGAAAGTCTGAAGAATGTTTTTGATAGATTTTAGGCTGTGATTAATGATCTATACAAGATCAAAGTGACAAAGACTGAGTTAGAAGCCAACTTGAAGTTCCTAAATGCACTCTAACCTGAATGGAGCAAGTCCTGTCATAGAATGAGAAATGATGTCAGGATTTCTACTATGCCCATTCAGGAATTGTATGAAATTCTGATGACTGATGAATCTATGGTGTTAGAAAAGAAGGCTAAGCTTGATAAGAAGAATAAGCCTAAGATTGTGGATCCGATTGCTCTCCTAGCTAGTCAGTTACCTGAACAGGGTTTGACTGAAGATGCTTATGATGGTTCCACAGAAGATGATGGTGAAGCCTTGGAGAGAGCAATGATACTTCTCTCGCAACACTATCAGAAAAAGTTTCAGCGTAAAACAGGATCCAACAATCTCCGATTCACATCTGGTTCAAAGAAAATAGAACCCGATGTTTCTTCAAAGCAATACACTCCAAAGTATGATACAATGAAAGTGGTTGATCAGAAGAAAGAGGAAAAGAAGGTCATAAACTGCTTCAACTGTGGAAAACCGGGTCATATAGCAAAGGATTGTAGAGTGAAGGTTGTTAAGGACTCAACTTTCTACAAAAAGAAGATGGAATTGGCTGAGAAAAGAGAAAACAAAACCATTCTGATGGCTGAGGAGGAGTACTGGTTGGATCATTCTGATAACGAGGTTGAGAATGAAGAGACTGCATCCATGTGCTTCATAGGAGATGACAAGAGTGATGATGAAGAAGATGACACCTCCACTGATGATTCTGAGGTAATTTCTGAGTTTCATGTTAATTTTGTTTCTTCTCAATTGAACGTAATTGTCAATGCTTTACATGATTTTCGTTCCAAGTTCATATCTGATAAGCTTGATAATCAAGAAAAGTCTGTTTTGTGTCCCAAGATTTACTAGCATAAACACATACAGATTATCACAAAACACTTTGTTTATTAATCACAAGAATTACATCAAGCCATAGATCTATTAGTGATTAACCTTTCAAGATAGAATGTGTTTGTGTGTGTACTCAATGTGTGCAACTATGTGTTCTTACTCTCTCTCAACTACCACCAAGATTACACCTTCACTTTCACACACTTACTCTCTTGCACCTTCTTTAGAAAACACAAAGACTTGCAACTCACACACAAACACTAATTATAACAATGACCCTCATTTAATCTTGAATACAATTTCAGTCTAACAATCTCCCCCTTTGGATTCAAGATTAAATTTTTTTTGGCAATAATCTTCAGGTCTTTATATCTTCAGAATTAACTTCAATTTCAAATCTTTTCTGGCTTTGACATCTCGAAAACTTTGACAAATCTTCAAACTTGTCTCTCCCTTTGAATTAGCTTTTACATATTCTGAATAAACAACCTTTCTTTCAAACTCTGACTTTCTTCAACTTTTTCTTTGATAAGCTTTCTTTAACCTTTGACTTTGATCATCTGAAAAATATTTATCTCCTCTGAAATCTTTAACCTTCAATCTGATCTTTAACTTTGATTAATCTCCCCCTTTTTAATGATTTTAAGAATCAAAATCATTAAAACACTTTCAAGGTCAGATTTGTCATTGAATGAACTTCACACCATATGATAAGCACAATCTTCATGAACTTTCATGTCCTCCTTATGATAATAGACAATCTCCCCCAAAACATGATGTGATAAAATCTTTCATCTGATCTTAAAGAGCCGTTGAACCATGAATGTATTCATCTGAATCTTTTCAAATTCAAACGAAATAAGAGTTAAAACCTTGAATCAACATATGAAACAGTTAGAAATGCCTGTCAGTAACACGAAGTTACTGTGTACAACGAATGTACAGTATAAGGAGCTTGTTTGATGTTGACTCCCCAGGACTTCCATTAAATCATTGAAAAACACAAGGTAATTCTATGAATGTTCTGATTGAAAAACAAATTCTCTGTGTGTACGTGCTTGTGTTTTGAAAGAATTAGCACAATGATTGTGTTTCATAAGGCTCAACATATGTAAATCACTGAGACAACAATGATTATACATGGACTCAACGTGCATGAGAAGGGGTCGAAGGTGGGGCAACTTTCCTTCTTTTTCATTATCAACATCTTCCAAGTGAAGATCCGATAGATTATGTGTTGCTTCCCCAAAAAAATATGAAACATTCTCTTTTTAAGAAAAGAATGAGTAGCTTGTGGGGTTGTATGCAAGAGATGGCATGGGCTAGTTGCCTATTTCAATGATGGTCACGAAAGAATTGTGAACCAATCAGTAATGTGGCTACCCGGCTCAAAAAGATGTTTGGTGCAGAGTTCTTATATTCTTTTAACTCTGTTCTCACACCCTCGTTCTTTTAAACATTTAAGCTCACAACTAACCAATCTCTCATTCCCATTTTACCTCAGCTCACTCCCACACTCAATTCTTTTAGACCCCTCTCCCCTCAATCAATCAAAGGATTTCTTCCATGGTAGGAAACATTGGTTATCGTGAATCCATGGAAGACCTGTTAGCCCCAAATCTGAACCAATGAAAGTATTGAAAATAACTAAGTCTTCATCTAAAGACTTTCGAGGGACATCAACAAGTCTGTCTCTGAAGTCAATTCAGAGTCAGTCTGAAGAAAGCAAGTTTGTCTCTGAAGTCAATTCAGAGTCAGTATGAAGAAAGCAAGTCTGTCTCTGAAGTCAGTTCAGAGTCAGTCTCTCAGAAAGACATCAGAGAGCCCCTCATCAGAGATCCTACTTCAGAGCTCTGAAGATGTTCACTCTGAATTGATGACAAAGAAGAACAGATGACACGTCACCCTGTGATAAGATTTACACTCTAGAGTAGGTCACTGTTCAAGCATGTCTTGATCTTACCTCTTAGGTAAGACACTGTTCAATATCTTGATCTTACCTCTTATGTAAGATACTGTTCAAGCCATGCTTCTATTTGTCAGATAAGTACACTTTTTACTTTATGGTCCTATAAATAGGACCATCACCTTATTGTTCAAAGTGTGCTTAAGAAGTCTTATAACTGATAATATAATTTGAATATTTTATTCAAAGAATATCTTGTTTATCTATTTGCCTTATGAACTGTGATATTTGAATCTGCTTTGATATTAAACTATACTGCTTCCGCTGTTATTACTCTTATTGTTTATATCATTGTTGTGAGATTAAATCTAGGATCCAACAATTGGTATCAGAGCCTTCTTTGTTTTCTAAACAAAGTAAGATCGCATCTGCATACTCGGATAGATTTACATCTCATTGATTCTAACTTTCAATATCTGTGCATTTTCAAATAAACCTGGTTTATTAAAGAACACCATATGCTCAAGATTTGATAGTAAATCACTGTTCAATACAAAAAGCATCTGTTCTTCAAATCTTCATCTTTTTCTTCAAAAATGACAAACTCAAGCATAAATGCCATTTATACAGCTGGGTCTTTAACAAAACCTCCTACACTTTTTAGGGATGAATATCCCCAATGGATGATAAGGATGGTAAATTTCTTAGAAGGTATGGACAAGGATCTCTTTAGATCAGTGAGCGTTGGACCTCACATTCCAATGGTGTTGGTTCCAAGAGTTCCTGCAACAGCAGATACTGCTGAAATCCCTGCATATTATGAAAAGAAAACCACAAACTTCACTGATGAAGAAACTAATATGATGGATAATGACTCAACAGTTGTTATATTACTGATAATGGCCATTCCCAATCATATCTTTCAAGAACTTGATTTTTTAAAAACTGCAAAAGAAATATGGGATCAGTTGTTAAATCAACTTGAAGGAGGCCTACAAACCCAGAAAAATAGAAGAAATCTATGCATCAATGAATATCATGATTTTCATGCTCTACCAGAAGAAATATTACACCAAACTTACTCAAGATTCAACATTTTTATCAACAAATGCAGAAAGTTTGGAGTGATAAGAACAAAAGAGGAAAACAACGTTCTTTTCTTCAAAAGCTTAGATGAAGAATGGTCACAACTGTCCATGTCTATACAAGCCAATCAAGATCTTGAGTCATGGTCATTAACTGACATTTATGGCACTCTTGTTGCACATGAAAAGGAAGTTATGAAGCAAAAATCTAAACTGTCTTTAGGTGGACCCCTTGCACTTGTTTCAGAACAAATTTCGAAAGAAAACAACTGTGAAGAGTCACAAAAAGGTTTGGAAACAAAAAGAAGATCCAAAAAGGTCCTAATGGCAGAAGAAAATCATTCAGATTCAGACTCAGAAGAAGATATCAATGCCTTCGCCAAATCTCTTGCATTAATCACTCATCAGTTTAACAAGAAATTTGGCAAGAAAGTATTTGAAGGAAGGAGAGAGAATGAAGAAAGAAGAGATCCTGAAAGAAGATTTCAACAAGATGGTGTCAGATTTCAACAAGAACCCAGATTCACTCCATATAGTGATCAAAAGGGTACAAACTTCAACAACAATGATGCAACTCAACAATCAAGACCTCAACAATCATTTCAACCAAGGTATCCACAGCCACAGAGATATTTAAATCTCAAGAACAGAAGCCAGAGACAAGTACTGCTACTCTTCCAACAAATCAAAATGATGGAAGATGTTTCAGATGTGGAAAAATAGGCCATTTCTCTGCAAACTGTAAAAGATCAAAATGATGGAAGATGTTT
Source organism: Arctium minus (assembly GCA_954870635.1). Taxonomy (NCBI): domain Eukaryota; kingdom Viridiplantae; phylum Streptophyta; class Magnoliopsida; order Asterales; family Asteraceae; genus Arctium; species Arctium minus. The sequence goes on along the minus strand of OX941088.1, from coordinate 58,695,833 downwards.
CAGATGAGGAAAACTTGTCAAAGATCAAGATTACTACAAGAACAAATACAAGTACAACGTAAAAGAAAGAGTTCTTGTACCAAAAATGGAAGACTGGCTATCAGACTCAACAAGTGACGGCGAGGAAGAACCTACCAATCTCTGTGGTATGGCTTTTTCAGATGGAAATCAAACTGATGGAGCATCAGAAGACAACTCTGAAAAGGTAAACTCTCTTTACACTTCTGACAGTGATCCTGAAATAGATGCTTTTAAATTAATTAATGAACTTCAAGATCTAGATCAAAAGTTTCTTGAAGAGAAAAAGAAAAGAGAGCAAGTGACAAAAGAGCTCATCTTTTTCAAAAGAGAAAAGAATCTTCTGGAATCAGAAAAGAAAGAAATTTTTCTTCAAAAAACCAAAGTTGAAGAAACTCACAAGCTAAAAGAAAAATCATTTTCAGAAGAAATAAGAAAAATTGAGAAAGTTTTAAAAGGAAAAGAAGAAGAAGTAAAGAAATCTGAGTATGAAAGGCTCAATTCTATTGCCTTAACCAATTTTTTTCAAAAGGAAAGAGAAATCGTACATCAATCTCTAGATAGAAAAAATCTTCGAATCAAAAGCTATGTTAATGCACAAGGTGTTTTCGACAAAATAAAAACTCAAATGGAGTCTCAAGGGCTGGGATTCAATGAGTTGAATTCATTCACTAGATTGGAGAAAACTTCACTTTCTTCCACTTTCCGTATGGGAAAGGTCCAAAGCTTTGAAGGTCCATCTCTGAATAATTTCAAAAGAATGAAAACATCAGAGGGATCAAAAGCAAGAGCTCTAAATTTTAAAAATACTACATACTCTGAAGTAAAAAACTTTCAAGAATCTGTGTTACAAATAAAAGAAGAAACTTCAGAGGTATACTTCACAAAACCTCAGAGCTATGATCCCAAAGAAATTTTCAGATTTGATGCTTTCATCTCAAATGAATCAGAGACATCGGAACCAAGTACCTCTGATACAAGTACTTCTGAAAATGAATCTCAGAGTTCACTTAATCCGTATGCCCCTCTGTATTCACCAAAGTCAGATGAAAACATCAGAACTACATTTGAAGATGATGTTAAAAAGATATGGAAAGAAAATGTCATGGAGGACTTAAAAAGAAAAGAAAGCATGAAACGGATCATTAAAGTCTCTAGAACAAAAGAAATTGAAAAACCAATAGAGGTAGCTATCTCTATTAAAACTAAGAGATACTTTCTTGATTCTGATTCAGAATCTGATCAAGAGATTGATGAACATATTTTTTGTAAACCAGAGAATGTAATTCACAAAAAGATAGAAACTGTTGGGTCTGGTATTTTGAATGTTCCAATTTCAATTTTGAAAACCAAAACCAGAATTCCAATAAGTCCTGATTTTGCAAATATGTGTTTACATGCAAAAACGTCTCTGGAACTTGAAAAAGAATTACAAGAAAAGGCAAGGAATAAAACAAACACTTCTAATTCTTACACCTATAAAACAATAAAATTCTCTCCTGAACAAAAAGGCAAATGGACAAAAATTAACCATATTGATCCTGTTTGTGCAGTAAGCAGCAAAGAAAAGAAGATGTTTTTGATCAAGAAAAAGCAACTTAAAAAGAAGACTATCTTTCAAGCAAAAAGGAAAGAAGTAGTTAGGGATACATGTAATATTCCTACTGCTAGTTTCAAAAGAAATCAAAATGTAACAAATGCTTTTAATAAAAAGAAAAACTTTGCTCCTACTTCTTCTTGTTCTATTAATTGCAACTGCATTCATCTCTTGATCAAACTGAAAAATCAATTCAGAGGATCACATTGTCTTCTGAATCAATCTCTGAAAAATATCTCAGAGACAAAATTTCAACAGAAGACAACAAACGGCAAGACATCAAAAGATGAAATGCCAAAAAGTCATACAAATCCACCAAAGTCTAACAAAAAAGGACCCATAATGAGATGGGTAACTAAGAAACAATAATCTGTCTTGCAGAATCAGTCAACGCCAATCTGGTACCTAGATTCTGGATGTTCAAGGCATATGACTGGAAATAAGGAACTGCTATCCTCATTTAAAGAAAAATCTGGAGGAGTAGTTACTTTTGGAGACAATGTGCAAGGACAGATTAAAGGATATGGTGAGTTGTCAAGAGGAAATGTTTTAGTATCAAAGGTTGCTTATGTGGATGGATTAAAACACAATTTGAACAGCATAAGTCAACTTTGTGATCATGGTTTTGATGTGAAATTTCAAAGAAAATATTGTTCACTTCTTCACTCAGAATCAGGTCAAGAATTACTAAGAGCAGACAGAAAAGGTAACCTCTATAGAATGAATTTTACCAAAATACACGACACAGATTCAGAGAAACTTTGTCTTGTATCTCTGAATAGTGAAGAAGTCTGGCTCTGGCATAAAAATTTTTCACATCTAAACTTTTCCTCACTTGATAAATTAGTTAAACTTAATTTGGTTAAGGGATTACCATCTCTGAAGTTTAACAAAGATCATCTTTGTTCTGCTTGTGAGATTGGAAAAATGAAAAGATCTTCCCATAAAACCAAAAGTGAAAATAACTGTCCTAGACCTCTGCACATGCTACATGTGGACCTCTGTGGTCCTATCTCTGTACAGAGTCTAGCAGGTAAGAAATACATTCTGGTTCTAATTGATGAATTTTCCAGATTCACATGGATATAATTCATCAGAGCCAAATCTGATGTACCTGATATTTTGATAAGATTGTTGAAAAGATTACAGGTTCTATTCAGCAGCAAGGTTCAGAAACTAAGAAGTGATAATGGAACAGAGTTCAAAAATGCCAAAATCAATTCATATCTATCAGAAGAACGCATTACTCCTAACTTTTCTGCAGCAAGAACCCCTCAGCAAAATGGACTAGTTGAAAGGAAGAACAGAACACTTGTTGAAGCTGCAAGGACAATGCATGTTGGATATGATCTTTCAACAAATTTTTGGGCAGAAGCAGTGGCATCAGCCTGCTTTACTCAGAATAGAGCTACAATTGTCAAGAGATTTCAGAAAACATCATATGAACTCATTAACAATAGGAAACCTAATGTTAAATATTTTCATGTTTTTGGATGCAGGTGTTACATTCTGAACGATAGAGAATCTCCTGGAAAGTTTGACAAGAAAGCTGATGAGGGCAAACTCATTGGATATTCATTAGCCTCAAAAGCTTTCAGAGTGTTCAATCTTAGAACAAGGACCATCCAAGAGAGCATCAATATCACTTTTGATGACAATAAAAGCTCTGAACAACAAGAAAGTCTCTCAACACCTATCTCTTAATCATCAAGAGAATCTGAATTAAACAGAATATTTGAAGATTTCTTTGATGAAGATAACCCAGAAGTAAACTTCAGAGATAGACCAAGAGAAAATTCAGAAGGACCCCAAGAAACAGGTACAACCCTTTCTGGACCCTCTGAATTAACACCTTCTGTTTCACCAAATTCTGATCAACAAAGTGAATCAGAAGAAGCTGAAGATCAAAAAGAGAATGATCAAGGAGTGTCTGAAGTAACTCCAGAAATAAATAGTGAAGAAATTCAAGAATCTGCTTCACCATCTCGGGAAACAACTTCAGAGCCTCTGAACAGCACAACAGAGATGTCACCAACTGTCATCTCTGAAGCTCAAACTCCACCCCAAATCTTTGCTCCAATCTCAAGATGGACAAAAGATCATCCAATTGATCAAATCATTGGATCCTCATCAGAAGGAGTTAAAACAAGATCTGCAACAATCAATGAATGCTTCTACGTAAACTTTTTGAGCATTATTGAACCAAAGAAGGTAAAAGAAGCTTTTGAAGATCCTCATTGGATTTTTGCAATGCAGGATGAACTTCAAGAGTTTATAAGAAACAAAGTCTGGACCCTAGTTCCCCTTCTGAAAGGAAAATTTGCAATTGGAACAAAATGGGTTTTCAGAAACAAAAAGGATGAGGATGGAATTATAATCAGTAACAAAGCCAGGTTGGTTGCTAAAGGATATTGCCAAGAAGAAGGTATTGATTATGATGAAACCTTTGCACCTGTAGCTAGGCTAAAAGCAATCAGAATCTTCTTAGCCTATGCTGCACATAAAGAATTCAAAGTTTATTAGATGGATGTTAAATCTGTCTTTCTACATGGTAAATTAAATGAAGAAGTTTATGTCCAACAACCACCTGGATTTGAAAGTACAGAGTTTCCTAATCATGTTTATTATTTGGATAAGGCTATGTATGGACTTAAACAAGCTCCAAGAGCTTGGTATGCAACTCTGTCCACTTTTCTGATTAAAAATGGATTTGACAAAGGCACAATTGATACAACATTATTCATCAAAAGGTACAGAAATGAGATGCTATTAGTACAAATTTATGTTGATGACATTATATTTGGCTCTACAAATCAAAAGTATTGTGACAAGTTTTCAAAATTGATGAAGAGTGAATTTGAGATGAGCCTCATAGGAGAATTAAATTTCTTTCTGGGCTTACAAGTAAAACAAACTTCAGAAGGAACTTTCATAAGTCAAACTAAGTATGTCTCTGAAATTTTGAAAAAGTACAAACTCAATGATTCAACTACTATGAAAACGCCTCTTGCCACTGGAGTCAAACTTGACTCTGATCCTTTAGGATAATCTGTGGATATAAAAACCTACAGAGGCATGATAGGTTCACTATTATACTTAACTGCAAGTAGGCCTGACATAATGTTCGCAACATATCTTTATGCTAGATATCAAGCAAATCCAAAAGAATCTCATTTATCTGCTGTCAAAAAAATTTCAGATACCTAAGAGGGTCACCATCTTTAGGCCTCTGGTATCCAAAACTTTCTAGTTTTGATCTAACAACTTACACTGATGCAGATCATGTAGGATGTAAGCTTGACAGAAAAAGTACCTCTGGGTGCTGTCAGTTACTGGGCAATAAGCTAGTATGTTGGTCATCCAAGAAACAAAACTGTGTTTCAACTTCAACTGCAGAGGCAGAATATGTTGCTGCTGCTAGTTGTTGCTCTCAAGTAATATGGATGAAAACTTAGCTCTGAGATTATGGCCAACAATATGAAAGAATACCCATTCTGTGAGATTCAAAAAGTGCCATAGCCATCTCTGCCAATCCAGTACAACATTCAAAGACAAAGCACATTGATGTAAGGTATCATTTCTAAAAAGATCATGTTGAAAGGGGAACAATAGAAATTTATTTTGTACCAACTGATCTCCAACTTGCTGATATTTTCACAAAAGCTTTAGATGAACGAAGGTTCAATTTTTTAGTTAGGAAGTTAGGAATGTTGAATATGTCTACCTAACAAGGAAGAAACTCAGAGTCTCTTGATCAAATAATCAGAGCCTCTGAACCAAGTAGCATATTTCAATATCAGTCTCTGAATGTTCTCCAAACACAACAAAAGGGAGAAAAATAAAAAAGTTGTTCTTTTGTCAAGGGGGAGAAAAAGAACTTTTTCAGACGACATCTCAGAGTCTCTGAATTTCATCTCAGAGTCTCTGAATTTCATCTCAGAGTCTCTGAAATTGAGAAAAAGAACTTTTCAGAAGACAACTTAGAGTCTCTGAATTTCATCTCAGATTCACTGAATTTTGTCTCAAAAGAATTTTTCAAATGTCAACTCAGAATCTCTGAATTTTGTCTCTGAATCAAATTAAATTTTTCTCAGAGTTTCTAAAAATGATCTCTGAAGTCTACTCAGAGTCTCTGAAATTAATCTCAGAGTCTCTGAAATTGAGGATTTTTTTTCACAAATCATCTGTCAAGGGGGAGTCAACAACTTTCAGACCAAGACATTCCTCAAACAAGAACCTTTTAATAAATAAGCAATTTTTGATATCATTTGAAATTAAAATTTCAGTTTAACTGAACCTTATTATTTCAAGTAATATCTTAAATTACTTCTTAAGGCGAAAGGTTTGTCTAGTCAGCACAATGAAGATATTCATTTTTTTATTAAAAAATGGCGCCCCTTTCCTATTTTCTTGGAACCTACATTCGTAGGTACAACAATTTTCAAGGCCACGTGTCACAAAAAGGAATGAGTGAAAGGCCAAACGGCTTTATCCAAAAGGTCAAATCACTGTCGTTTCACCTTATGTACTCGAGTGTATCTTTTTCTAAATTTGGATACAAAACCAATTTAAAATCCGGATATTCATTTTTACAAATTACTCTCGAGCACAATCTCTCTTTCTCTCCAAAAAGAATTTGAACTTCATCTTCTTCACTTGAACTCAAAAATGGCGTCTTCAAATTAATGGTGCAAGCTTTTTCCGAAATCTGGTGAACCTTCAAGATTGTATCGTTTTCCAATCAAAGACAACAATCATATGATTCAGCTTGATTCTCCCAAATTTGAGGAACAATACGGAATAATCTGCGAGTTCTTCTCCAACTGTGAACTGACTCAAGCCCTAACTGCTTTTACCAATGAATGTCCACTCTCGTTTGTTCAAGAATGGTATTCTTCAAGTGACTACAGCGATGCACATAACGGAATAATCGGCGAGTTCGACATATCTCAAGTCGTAAAATGTCGAATACTCATCAATCCTACTGTTCTAAGAGAAGTTCTCCCACTCATAACAGCTGAGGAACTTCAAATCACGTGTTTTGAAAAACGCCCAACTTCTGAAACCCTACTACATTTTATTCGAATGCTAGGTTACAACACTGAAATCACCAGATTGAGCAACTTCCGACGACAACACCTACCACCAATCTGGAACTTCATTTTCTCTGTCCTAAATAGAACTCTCACCTGCAAACTGAGGAGCATGGATCAAGCAACACCAGAAATATTGTCAATCATGTATGCCCTATTCTTCAATCGCAACTTGGACATGGCCGGCATAATCTTTGATACGATTCTAACATCAATAGAGAAGAAGAATAAATGCTTGGCAAAGGACCCTGAACAAACGACCCAATCATCCAAAGTTCCTTCAATAACATTCCCAAGATTTCTGTCTCTAATCATCCATGCTGCGATCGAGAAGCTTCATATTTTGATTGCCCCTGAACAACCCAAAACTCCTTTCTACATAATGAACAACTTCAAACCGACGATTCTATCTGAAGGCTATCCAGAAGCAAGGAGGATCCCACACCACATGCTGAATCAGGTAAATCCTCAATCTGTAGCCTTAGCTTCTTATCTCAGTGTTGCCCAAGGACTAGAACCAGTTCTGGGAACCCCAACACACTTAGGTCCTGAACATGGAATGGAGAGTAAGAGCATCTCGGCTTCAGAGGGATCTGAGGACCCTGAAGTACAGAGCTCTCACAAGAGTGAACCAGAGGGTACTCTTGCTAGAGAAACCGAAGTTGAGAGAGATGACAGAGCACTTGAAAGAGCTGTCAATGAGGAAGTAAGGGAAGAAACCTCATCTGCTAGTGTAGAGGATATCTCGACTAGCTTTGAGGAAAGTGAGGATGAATCTTCAGAGACTAGCTCTGAAGATTCTCAGAGGGAAGAGAGCAAGTCTTCTAAGGACTTGGAGAAACCTGAGAGTTCTTCCCCTTCCATACAAAAAGATGCCTCAAGGCACATATATTTTAGGACAGGAACCCCATCTCCCAGTGCAACCACACAATCTAACCTACCTGATCCAGAGGTAATGGTTATTGAATCAGAGGTGCACACCTTGAACCCAAATCAACCAGCCACTTCAGAGGTACCTTTTTCCACCTCTGAAGTTCACTTAACTGAGGAAACTCAGATTTTGGATACGTCTTCTTCACAGGACTTAGCCAATACTTTAAGTACTCAGTTGCCTCAGAGTACATCCGGAAATACTACACATAATGATGCCTCTGTGGCTCATCTCTCACCCTTTAGGATATCCAGAAGTAGATGTCCAACTCAGGGACAATGGCTTGACCTACAAGCACAAGGATTGACTTGCCTGGATCGCAAGCTCAACTCCCACATTCACTTCCAGTCCTCTGAATCTGAGGAGGAGGACTTGGATGAGAACAAAACACTCAGAGATGATTCTCCGGAACATAAAGGATTGAGTGGAAGTCCTTCCAGAGACAACATCAAAACAACTATGAACGAAGGCTCCTCTGAACTCGATGAAAAATTGGCTACATGTGTTGTAACCAATGTACCCATCTCTGAACTTGTCACAAAATCTGAGTTCCAGAGATTATGTGAAAAAGCCAGAGGCTCCTTGAATGAGCATAACTTTCAGAGAATTGACGGTTCAGAGACCTCTGCTCTTCGCTCTGAAAACACAAACCTCAGAGCAGAGGTTTCCACTCTGAAGACCCAACTTTTGGACTCCTCAAACAGAATCCAAGAGTTGGAACAAGAACTGTTCAGACAAAAGGCTCAATCATCTTTGGAGATAGCCAATCTTAAAGCTCAGAATACATCTCTTCAAAGTCAAGCATCTACAACCATCGATGTCCAGAAGGCTCTACAAGAACTAAGGAACGAGGTAGTAGCCACCAGATCATCTTCACTCTCAACAGATCAAATGGCCTCTATCTCTGACCTCATCAAAACTACAATTCAAGCCTTTGTACCAGAAGTCACCGCACAATCAGCTACACCATAGCCGCTACCTCGAACTTCTGAAGACATCATCACTAAAAGTGATCTGGGCTTTTTCAAATCCGCAATAATGAGCAGAATGCTGACTTGTTCTTCCAAGATCTCTACAATTGCTCAGAAGCAGGTCAAAGCTACTCTGGAACTTCACAACTATAAATCAGAGGACCAGATTACTAAAATCAGAACTGCTGCTTCAGAGGCAATCGAATCCATTCATAAGACACTTCTAGATCCTAAAGGAAAAGGAATCGCTGAACCAAGCTCTCACAAATACAAACGCAAGTTTTCTGGTGGGACTTGTAGCGATGCAGTGAAGAAAGCCAGATTTGATGATTCTGAGGATTCTGATGATGATGAGCACTCTGAATCACAAGATAGGGAGATCAGAGATACAACCGCGCACACCATTAAAGCTTCTCCCTCTACACCAGTTCAAGAGAATGAACCAGAGAGGAACACCACCTCTTCTGATGAAAACCGAACTTTGCAATCATTCACAGCACCGGTAATACTTTTTGCCTCATCAACACCATGTGTTCCTATCACTCCAGTAACCGATGCAACTCCAGTGAAAATTGGAGCTCTGGAAGAAGAAGAAGAACAACTTGTAGATTTATCTACATCCTCTGAAGATGCATTCTCATCACCCGAAAGACAACCAATGGTGATGAGAGATTCCTTTGACTCAGAGTCTGAGAAAGAACAGAAAGATTCTGACAGAAAGGAAGAAGCTGCTGGAGAAGAGATCGAAGTAATTGATGTCAAATAGTATGTTTTCAAAAACGCTAAACCTCATCATATCTCAACAGCTTCAGAATTAAGAGAATCTCCAGAGATAGATGGATATATCTCTGAACATCCTACAGAGATAACTCAGTCACAGCTCAAGGATAAAGAAACCATGGTTGTTGATGAACAAGCTCCTCAAGAGAATCTTGTTCAGAAAACAAGCATCGGTTTACCAGCCAAAGTCTTCACTCATCCTCCCACATTCTTAGAATCCACTCCTGAAGCATCGATAGAAGATCACTTTCGGCATATATACTGTGAGTTCAATTTAGAAGACACTCAAGTAATCCCTCTAAATCCAAGAATCAGAGAGGATATGCCAGACTACGAACGAAGATTCATACTGTCAAAGACATCACCAAGAAAGGCGGTTCTCAACGATGCTCCAATAATAAAAGTTGAGAAAATCACTGAAAAGACATTCGCCTTCAACAAAATCATATATAGGCATTATGTGGTGAATCGATCTGATCAGAAGATTTACGAGTTCAATGATAATGATCTCGTAAATCTAAATCCTTATGATCTCACTCATCTCTATGCCTACTGCTCTGCAAGATACGATTCAGGAAGAAAGAAGATAAGAATGGGCATGGTTGAAGTAAGACGGGCAATGGAAGCTTACATCAAACACAGAGCCAAACGAGACTTTCAGATAGCTCTGAACTTGGGTAAAGAAAAGCTCCAAGTGACTGAACCAGAGGAAACCATCGAAAACCTAGACAAACAGAAGACTGGATCAATCATTGAAGAACCTCTGGGTTTTGTCTACAGAGTGAACCAAGAGAAGAAAATATTTCTAGCTTCGCAAGTAGCGAAGTATTCTGATGAAACCTTGAAAGGAGTACAAAAGATGATCCATGTAAAGCAAGAACGACACAGAGCAGACCTACAGGCGAAACTAGACTTGGAAATTGGCTCAATGATTAACTTCAGAGAGCTAATCATGAAGTTTCATAGGATATGTTCTAGTGATAGGTTCTGAATATTTTTTTGAATATTATTCTCTTGTAATTCCAAATTCCTATGAGAAATAATATTTAAAGAGGATGACTTTCTCTTCTTCGCTTTCTAGTTAAATGTTCTATGTATTATTTATTTATTTTCAGTACTTAGGGGGAGATTGTTAGCCCCAAATCTGAACCAATGAAAGTATTGGAAATAACTAAGTCTTCATCTAAAGACATTCAAAGGACATCAACAAGTCTGTCTCTGAAGTCAATTCAGAGTCAGTCTGAAGAAAGGCAGTTTGTCTCTGAAGTCAATTCAGAGTCAGTCTGAAGAAAGCAAATCTGTCTCTGATGTCAATTCAAAGTCAGTCTGAAAAAAGCAAGTCTGTCTCTAAAGTCATTTCAGAGACAGTCTCTCAGAAAGACATCAGAGAGCCCCTCATCAGAGATCCTACTTCAGAGCTCTGAAGATGTTCACTCTGAATTGATGACAAAGAAGAACAGATGACACGTCACCTTGTGATAAGATTTACTTTCTAGAGTAGGTTATTATTCAAACATGTCTTGATCTTACCTCTTAGGTAAGACACTGTTCAATATCTTGATCTTACCTCTTATGTAAGATACCGTTCAAGCCATGCTTCTATTTGTCAGATAAGTACACTGTTTACTTTATGGTCCTACAAATAAGACCATCACCTTATTGTTCAAAGTGTGCTTAAGAAGTCTTACAACTGATAATATAAGTTGAATATTTTATTTAAAGAATATCTTGTTTATCTATTTGCTTTATGAACTGTGATATTTGAATCTCCTTTGATATTAAACTATACTGCTTCCGCTGTTATTACTCTTATTGTTTATATCATTGTTGTGAGATTAAATCTGGGATCCAACAAGATCTATTAAGCACTCACACTGAATCCCATGTTCCTACATGTACATGTTGTTCAATGATTTTCTTCACATGTAAAACACAAGAAATCATATGTCAGTGTATATATGCTCATCAAAGATCAGAAATGAAATTTGAGCATTTTAAACATTTAAGATATCTCAAAACTTTATATGAATGAATAATCAAGAAAGAATAGAAATGTTTTGAGAATCTGACAATGATTAGGATCAGATCAAATTATCATGAAGAAAAATATTTGGGAATTCAAAGACGTATGTTGTTTATATGAACAATATATAAACATATTATCAATGAAAACATATTAAAAAAAATGAAATGACGTTTGATTCAAAAAAATGTGAATACCAAACGACGGGAGTATTACCATAGAAAGATATATCATTTGATACATGGTAATAACATAATCAATTTGAAAATATTGAACCAGTGTGTGTATAAATACTTGACAAGGTATATAGAAAAGAAAATACACAAGTATTATTCTTTAAAGAACACACGGTCAGATATACAATTAAGTATCCAAAAATCATTTAAAATTCACACTTCTCAGTCCAAGAAAACAGGTTAAGAACGTGAAGTGGTTTGAACATTTTAGAACATTTTTCACAAGTAAAAGTTGTTCTTCTTTCACAAGTGTTAGTGTATAAGGATTAGAATAATATACCCGTATATCAGAATCCTTAACTCCCCCTGGAATGAATATAACAATTAAAGTATCCTTGAATAGATATTCTCCCCTTTGATATCTGTAAAACGTCAATCTTTTTAGAAATATTTTTATAAAAGATATAGCAATATAATTTCTAAACTCCCTTTGAAACGAAAAACTTCCTGAAAAGATGTAATCTTGAAAGCATCCTTCAGAAGAAAACATTTGAATACGGTTTTTGAACTGAATTGTCCAAAGCCATTGTCACATAAAATATCCTGCAAGAAAAAGATTTTCGTAATCATTATAAAAATGATTCCGCTTTAGTTAGTCAACATATGATGAAATATCCCAAATATATTCAAATAAAGTACACGGTTAGAAAACTTCCCCTAGAATCATGAAGTGGCATTTAACATACCAAGTTTGCTAACTAAAATGTTAAACCTCTTTTCATCCAACGTCTTGGTGAAAAGATCAGCCAACTGGTAGTCTGTAGTCAGAAAGTGAATCTTGATATCGCCCTTTTCAACATGATCCTTTATAAAATGATAACGCACATCAATATGTTTCGTCTTGGAATGCTGTACTGGATTAGCTGTAATCGCAATCGCACTTTTAGAATCACAGTAGATAGGGACTCATTGGTAAGTATATCCGAAATATTTTAACTGTGTTCGCATCCAGAGGACTTGTGAACAGCAGCTTGCGGCAGCTACGTATTAAGCCTCGGCGGTGGATGTAGAAACACAATTTTGTTTCTTAGATGTCCAGCTAACCAACTTATCACCTAAGAACTGACAAGAACCAGATGTGCTTTTTCTATCCAGTTTGCATCCTGCATGATCAGCATCAATATAAGCAGTTAAATCAAAAGACGAACCCTTAGGATACCAAAGGCCTAACTCAGTAGAACCTTTAAGATACCTAAGAATCCGTTTTACAACCACCAGGTGTGATTCCTTCGGATTAGCTTGATATCTCGCACAGAAACATGTCGCAAACATAATATCCGGTCTACTCGCGGTTATGTACAACAGTAAACCAATCATGCTACGGTACACTTTTTTATCTACTGATTTGCCAGAAAGATCTGCATCTAAAAGTGTGCTCGTTGCCATCGGTGTTTTCATCACTTAACAGTCACTCATGTTAAATTTCTTTAAAATATCTCGAATATATTTTGACTGATTAATAAAAATGCCTTCGGGTAACTGTTTCACTTGAAGACCAAGGAAAAAATTTAGTTCACCCATGATTGACATTTCAAAACGAGATTCCATGATTCTTGAAACGTTTTTACAAAACTTTGGATTTGTAGAACCGAAAATTATGTCATCTACATAAATCTGGATTAGAATTATATCATCACCTTGCTTTTTCAGAAAGAGAGTAGTATCAATTGTACCTTTCTTGAATCCTGAAGCAAGTAGAAATTGACTTAGAGTTTTGTACCAAGCTCTTGGTGCCTGTTTGAGTCCATACAAGGCTTTGTCTAAGACATAGACATGATCAGAGTTCTATCTTGAAACAAACACATTCTATCTTGAAAGGTTAATCACTAATAGATCTATGGCTTGATGTAATTCTTGTGATTAATAAACAAAGTGTTTTGTGATAATCTGTATGTGTTTATGCTAGTAAATCTTGGGCCACAATTGGTATCAGAGCCAAATCCGTTTGAAAATCAAGAAAATATTTTGAGTCGACACTGTTCACGTTACTGTTCATGAAGTCAAAATCAATTTTGATTTTTAGTGGAATTTTTGAGTTGAATCTGATTAGGTTATGTTCGTATTGTATAATCGATCGAGTATGTCAGGATAGATTTGTTAATTGCACTATAATCGAGTATGAATTTGTGATTTTTGTTGAGTTCGAGTTCACGAGTTTCACGTACTGTTTTTGAATAAATTTGATGATTTGTGTGTTTTTTAATCGAAATTGCTTGTTAGAATTGTGTTCGAAATGTGTTGGTGAGTAAATTGTCAAATTTTCAGATTGAAATTCGAAGTCAAGATGAGTTTTTGGTGTGATTTTGATCGATTTTAGAGGTTTGCGTGTGTTCGTCAAACTTTGCGCTTGATTCATCCTGGTTTGCATGTGTTCATCCTGCTTTGCGTATCATTCATCGAAAGTTTATTTGTGTTTGATTTGTATCTTGCGTATCACTTCACAAACGCAAAGTGTTATTTGCGTATCACCACACAAACGCAAAGTGTGATTTGCGTTTCACCACACATACGCAAAATGTTGTTTACGTATCACACAATGCACACACAAAGTCGTTTATGTCACTAATCAAGCTCAGTTTGCGCATCACAGCACAAACGCAAAGTAGCGTTTACGCTCCTTAGCACACACGCAAAGTAAGGTTTGCGCTCCTCAGTACAAACGCAAAGTAACATTTGCGCTTCACGACACAAACGCAAACTAAGGTTTGCGTACCACAGCATAAACGCAAAGTAGCGTTTGCGCTTCACACTGCAAACGCAAAGAAAGGTTTGCGTTCCACACTGCAAACGCAAAGTCAAGGTTTGCGTTTCACATTACATACGCAAAGTCTGGTTTGTGTACTGCACTTGATACGAGAAGTGTGGTTTGCGTTTCACACTATTCACACGATTTGCGTTTCATACTGTATTGTACTTAAAAAAAATTTAAAGTTTTTCTTGATTTGATTGGATTTAAAGATCTTTACTAGCTAATATTTTTCATCTTGTGAAGGTACATACATCTTTCAATCATGGCAAATGAATTTCTCTCTATGGGATCTCATCTGAAGCCTCCGGTCTTGTCTGTCGGAGATTATTCATAATGGAAGAAAAGAATGATTCAGTTCTTAAATCTAAAGAACAGAGATTATATGACATCTATCATAGATGGTCCGGGAAATCCACAATCGTTTGTACCTGGACAAGAAGCCACAACTACGTCACCAGCAATCCCAGATCGATATGTGTCAAAACCATACCAATTCTTTACTGATGTGGAAAAGGCAAGACACAAGCTAGATGAAGAGGCACTTATCTATCTCACTATGGCAATCCCTAATGATATCTACAATCGAGTAGATAGTAGGGAATCTGCAAAAGATTTATGGGATGAATTGGAGAAACAGTTTCAAGGATCAAAGAAGTCAATTCAGACAAAGCTGAATCAGAGTATAAATTCATATGAAGGTTTTCATGCGAAAGAAGGAGAGACTTTGTTGGAAACATACAATCGTTTTAATGTGATTCTGAATGATCTAAGGAGAAATGGAATGAACAAGTCGGAATCAGAGATTAATTATAAGTTCATCAAGAAGTTGAAACCAGAATGGAAAAGCTATGCTATCAACATTCAGATGACTAAGGACATGGCACAAGAAGAAGTCAATGATATCTTCACAACTTTATCTCAGCATGAGGATGAAGTAAAGCAACTTGGTGCTGAAAAGAAGATGGTTAAAGATTCTCTAGCCTTAATGTCTGAACGTAAGAAAGGGTCAAGTTTCAAGTCCAGTTCTTCTTACAAGACAAAGTCAAGGAAATCCAGAGCTCTCCTAACTGAAGTTACTAATTCAAGAACTGATAAGTCTTCTACTGAAAGTGAAGAAAATTCAGATATGAGGATATGCAACGATTCGCTGAAAATCTGGCTCTTCTCACAAAGCAGTTTAAAAGCTTTGGAAAGAACAAGTACAAGTCGAAATATGAGGGTTACAAGAAAGACAAGTACAAACCTAGATCTGAAAAGAAGTATGAGAAAAGAGGAGAGAAAAGAGATGAAAAGCGAGAAGAGAAACGAGAAGAGAAGAGAGAAGGAAAGAAAGAAGAGACTGAGCCGAAATATGGAAGAGGCTATAACTGTGGAAAACCAGGTCATTTTTCCAAGGATTGCAAGTTCAAGCGTACCAAGAATTCGGAATATTATGCTCGAAAAACTCTGTTAGCAAAGAAGGTGGAAGATGGTCAGAACTTAATGGCGGAAGAAGAGAATTGGCTCTACAAGAGTTTTGATGATGAATTTGCACACTTTACTTAGGTGTGTATGATGGCCAAAGTAGATGAGGACATTGGCTCATCTTCTGATCATTCCGACTGTGGTTCCGAGGTACGTATTCAATCCTTAAAAGCTCAAGTTAAATTCATGAAAGAAGAGTTTAAAACTTTAAAAGGCAAACTTAGTCATGAAAGACAAACAATGTTGAATTTTCGTGATGAAAATTCAATATTGAAAGATGTTGTTAAGGAAAAAGAATCTGAGAAAGATTGTTTGAAAAAGGACAAAGATGTTTTAAATTCAAAAATATCTGAGCTTGAAAGAGATCTTGTAAACTTAAATGCTGAAAAAGGTGATTTTCAACTAAAATTTGAAGCGTGTTTTCAAGAAAGAAACGAGGCATATTGTAAAATTAAGCAACTGGAGGATTTAAATCTGAAACGAGGACAGATTGAGCAAACATTAAATCTTTTAACAAACAAACTCCAAGATGTCATATTTTTTAATGTTAAAAAAGGTTTAGGTTTTGAACCAAATATTGTTTTGAAAAGAGCACTAGAAAATATGTATAATTTTGATAAAATGGGCTCTATTTCTACAAAACCTGATATTCATGATACTTTTGTAAAAGGTAAAGCTGTGAATGATGATCACACTTCATCTTTCTGATTCCATTTCAAGTTTAAAATCTGTTGGTTTTGCTTATAAAGATTTAAATGAAACTTACAAAACAAGAAAGATAGAATTTAGTGAATTTACGTCTCTATTTTCTCCTTGTTTACCAACAGAATCAGCCAAGGTTGAAGAAAATAATACTGAATCTCAGTGTCAGTTTGATGAATCTGATTTAGAAACTGATGTTGAGAATCAAGTGTCATTATCTGATTTATTCACGTCTAATTCATCAATTGGATCAAAAAGTGAAAATATCATGAATCAAAACCTTAATTCTGATTTTTCAAAAAGTATGATTGAGGAGATCTTTACAGAAATGATGAATGCTTCAGATCCTGTTCCTATTATCGAAAAGATGGAATCAAACTCTGAGGTAAATCAAGCATCTAATTTTGAGAAACAAATCACAGATCTTCAAAAGACGATTGAAAAGTTAGAAGATGAGAATGTTGATCTCAAATTCAAACTTGATAAGTCTTCTGAAGAAAACAAAGAACTCTCTAGAGAGTTAAATATTTTAAAAGATGATTTGTTTCAACAAAATCTAAAGGAGAAAAAGATGTTTGACTCTACAAACTGGAATGTTCATTCTAATCCAGAGTTTGATACTGTTAATTCTAAAACTTCAGTTGTTTATACTACTACTCCTGAATATCCTCCGAGTATTTTTGAAAAAGGAGAAGCTTCTTGTAATTCAAAGCTAAAATCATCTTCTTCAAAGACCACTAACAAGATTATGTTTCCTGTTTCAGATGTAAAAAGGCAGAATGGTAAAGGAGAAAGGATAAAGAATGTGAAGGAAAATAAACTTGCTAAAAATAAATGTAAAATCAGTGATAGTGGTAGTTTGATGTGTAAAAATTCAAACGTTTCCAAATGTCAAAGTTGTATGAATGATTGTACATCATTGGATAAATCTATGCTTTTGACATTTGCACGTAAGAATTTTATCTGCAAACACTGTCATGATAATATCATTCCTTACATTCATTCTAAATCTAAAGTTTCCAGAAAAACATCTCATGTCAAATCGGTTTCAAAATCCTTAACTCATCAGGATAAAAATTTTCATGCTAAGATTGATCATTTTTCGAAAAAGAAAACATTTCATGAGCTTAATGTTAAAATGGTATGGAAATGGGTACCTAAGCCTCACTATGAGTGGCGAATTAAGGATAAGGAAGATGAAGTTGATAAGTTGCAAAAAGCTAACAAGGAAGGACCCATCTGGATATGGGTACCTAAAAAGAAATGAGTTGTTCTTTTTGCAGGCCTCACATACATGGTATATAGATTCAGGATGCTCGCGCCATATGACAGGATTTAAGCATCTACTTCACAATTATGTTGAGGAACCTGCCGGTACTGTAAGTTATGCAAATTCTGAGGTTACTGGATACATTCGAGGACACGGTTCGTTAACAAATGGCATCGTGACAATCAAAAGAGTACTATACGTAGAAGGATTTGATCATAATCTTTTCAGTACAAGTCAATTTTGTGATAGTCAATTTCAAGTTCGATTTACTGATACATGCTGTTATATTGAAGATAAAGATGGTCGTGCAGTTTTTAAGGCTAAGCGAAATGCAAATCTTTATTCTGTGAATTTTCCAACACTTAATGCATTAAGACCTGTTTGTATGATTGCAAAAGCTTCACGAGCTGAATGTTGGATATGGCATCGGCGTCTGTCTCATCAAAACATTGATGCGATTAATCAGTTGGCGAGAAAAGGTATTGTCAAAGGTCTACCAGAACTAAGGTTTGAGAAGAATTCTCTTTGTCCCGCTTGTGAAATGGGAAAGATGAAGCGAACATCTCATAAAGCAAAGACATAATTCTCATCTTCAACACCTCTTGAATTGATACATATGGATCTTTGCGGCCCGATGAGAACTCAGTCTATTAATGGTAAGAAATATATTTTGGTCATGATAGATGAGTACTCCAGATATACTTGGCTGGAACTTTTAAGGAACAAATCAAATGCAGCAGAGCTGATCATTGAGTTTATAAAGAAGATCCAGGTTCGACTACAATTGCCAGTTATATCTTTCAGAAGTGACAATGGCACGAAATTCAAAAATGAAAAGCTTCAGAGTTATCTCATATCTGTTGGGATCTCTCACAATTTTTCTGCTGCCTACACTCCTTAGCAAAACGGCGTAGTTGAAAGAAAGAATCGAACACTGGTGGAAGCTACGAGAACAATGTTAGCCTATTCTGAGTTGCCAATGTTTCTGTGGGCTGAAGCCATCGCCACTGCGTGTTTTACACAAAACCGCACGATTGTCATCAAAAGACATAAAAAGACAGCGTATGAACTTATTAATCGTCGAAAACCGAATATTAAATTTTTTCGTACTTTTGGTTGCAGGTATTATATTCTCAACGATCGAGACAATCTTGGTAAATTTGACAAGAAGGCTGACGAAGGCTATTTCATTGGTTATTCGTTAACGTCTAAAGCCTATCGGATCTACAATAGACGAACCAAGACGATCATGGAGAGCATTAATGTGTCATTCGACGAATCATCAACGTTGACTTCTGAACACAACAGTTCAGAACTCAAGCTTAAACAGAAAGTTTCTATTCAAGACGGAATAGAACCCGAAGTCAAACAGAATAAGTCTTCTAATTCAAATAAAATTACAGTTGAATTAGACTTATTATTTTTTGATGCTTTTCTGGATATCTGTGCAGATTTTGAAAAATCAAACATATCTGCATCAACTTCAGAGGTTCCAATTATAATCGCAGATATTTCAGGACCTTCTGAAAATGTCACAATATCAACCACATCAGGTACATCTACACATATACATTCTGAAGGTACTAATGTTGATTCTGTGAATGCAGATCCAAATTCTGTAATAGAAGTTCAGAGTGATTCTTCTATTGCTCTGGAAATATTTACTTCAGAAGAGGCTGTACAAGATGTCCCGAGCACATATGTGGTTGATCAAGACTTACCTGCAGTATATGATGAATATGAGGAAGATAATACTCAAGCAGAAATTCATCCGATTCCGAGTACAATAAAATGGACAAGAGATCACCCACTTCATAATATCATTGGTGATGCACAGTCGGGTGTACAAACGCGTGCAGCATCGGCTAATTTTTGTCTGTATTCAAGTTTTTTAAGTTCTATCGAGCCAAAGAAAGCTTCAGAAGCCTTGCGCGATCCAGATTGGATACTGGCAATGCAAGATGAACTTCTGCAATTTGAGAGGAACAAAGTTTGGCGACTTATACCACTTCCAAAAGGAAAATCTGTTATTGGAACAAAGTGGATTTTCAGACATAAGAGAGATGAATCTGGAGTTGTAGTTCGAAACAAAGCTCGTCTTGTTGCAAAGGGTTATTGTCAACAGGAGGGGATTGATTATGA
Source organism: Arctium minus (assembly GCA_954870635.1). NCBI lineage: Eukaryota > Viridiplantae > Streptophyta > Magnoliopsida > Asterales > Asteraceae > Arctium > Arctium minus. The sequence goes on along the minus strand of OX941088.1, from coordinate 58,675,857 downwards.
AGAAACATTTGCTCCTGTGGCACGACTGGAAGCGATACAAATCTTCTTATCCTATGCAGCACATAAAAATTTTACGATCTTCCAAATGGACGTAAAATCAGCATTCTTAAATGGGATATTGCATGAAGCAGTATATGTTGCTCAACCAGAAGGATTCGTTGATCCAAAGAGCTCTGATAGCAATTGTGGCCCAAGATTTACTAGCATAAACACATACAGATTATCACAAAACACTTTGTTTATTAATCACAAGAATTACATCAATCCATAGAGCTATTACTGATTAACCTTTCAAGATAGAATGTGTTTGTGTGTGTACTCAATGTGTGCAACTATGTGTTCTTACTCTCTCTCAACTAGCACCAAGATTACACCTTCACTTTCATATACTTACTCTCTTGCACCTTCTTTAGAAAACACAAAGACTTGCTTATATATAGGTCAACATGACCAAGCAAGGTCAAACCATCTAAGCTCATTACAACTCACACACAAACACTAATTACAACAATGACCCTCATTTAATCTTGAATACAATTTCAGTCTAACATGTTTTGATTGAAAAGTTGAAAATTTCTCTGAAAGATGAAAAGATCATTTTAAATGACAAAAAGAGAAATTTCAAAAGAATTTGAATGACTTAGAATTATCAAATCAGACTTATCGTGATTCTTTAACTAAATTGACTGATTTGAACAAAAGTTTATCTGATAAAATAATTGTGTCAGAAGAAAATTTTTATAAGAGAAATCAAACTGAGTAGACTATATATATGAATAAGTCGAGGAGTGACAAGGCTATAAAATAAAGGTGGGGACTTGGTTTTGAAAATCCTCATTGTCTAAACAATGTTATTTCAAAAACCCCAACCTTATATAATTTTGATTATCTAACTCTTGCGAATTATGCTCCTCAATTTAAAATTGACTGGTTGAACGAAAAGCAAGTTTTAGAAATTGAAAATCATAAGAGGATGCATAACAAGAAGATGGAAATGCCATTTGTTTATACGTCTGAAAATGCCAAGTATTTTCCTGAGAAAATGAAGAAATCCAGAAATTCCAAAAATGTTTTAAATGTCAAATCTTCCAATAAATCTTCATTATCAACTGATTTTGTTGATATATATGCTAACACTGATAAGGAAAATGCATCTCCGGTGTCGTATGATTCTAGGAAATACATTCCCCCATTAGTGTTAGAAAGCAAAATAGTTGTTCTTGAAGATAAATTGGAAGAACAAAGTCTTCAAACTGATTTAGAAAACGATTTTTTATTTTTTTTTATAATGAAAACAAGTTTTGAAGACAAAATTTCTTCTGGTTTTCTAAAGATTCTAAGTAAAATACTCAAGTTTCTAAAAATAATGTGCATTTGCGCAACCAGTTGGTTACGCAAACCGACACTTTGCGTAAGCCGTTGATCGCGCAAAGTTCAGTTTGCGCAACCAATGCGTTGCGCAAACCTCCTCCTAACTTGCGTTTTTCTGAAAATTCTCACTCCAAGGTAAGTTCATCTATGTCGAATGCTCAGGTTGATTTCTTAGATAAAGTTTCTTCTTCTACTTCAATTGTTGATGATTCTTTAACGCTAAATGATCAGTATTATAAAACAAAAACAAAGCGTAAAAGAAGAAGGTCAAAGAAGTCAAGGAAACATGATAGGGTCTTGTCTGAAAATTCTAATTCTTCTGATTCTTCTGTTTCAGATCGGACTGTGAAAAGATCACAAAAGCTGATATGGAGGATAAAGAAGAAATCTATAGAGTCTGAATTGTTAGAAGATACTTGTGTAGTGAATCTTTGTGACAATGATACATTTGCTTTTTGTAATAAGAATACAAAATATTCAATTCCGCAAATGATTCACATTGCAAAGCATGTTTCATCTTCTTCTAGTTCTGATTCTGATGATTATGTTTACTCTTCTATTGATGATTGCTTTCATGAGAATTATAAAAATAATTTTTCAAAAAGGTAAAGACACAAATCTAACAAGAATGGACCCATAAGCATATGGGTACCTAAATCTGTGTAGTTTCTGTATGTGCAACTTAGTCATTTATGGTATCTGGACTCGGGGTGTTCCAAACACATGACTGACAACAAATTACTACTTTCCAATTATAAAGAAAAATGTTGCGATCGTGTTAAGTTTGGAAACTGTGAGACTGCTTCGATTCTTGGTTATGGTGATCTTGTTCAAGGTAATATAACTGTCAAGAGAGTCAGCTACGTTTAAGGCCTAAGTCACAACTTATTCAGCATCGGGGAATTCTATGATAAAGATCTTGAAGTTAGCTTCAAATCTAAAAGAGTTGTTGTAAAGAATGATAGTGGCAGAGATTTACTGGTGGGAAAAAGAAGATCCAACTTATATACCATTGATGTTTCCAAGATCAAAATCCCATCAGATATTTGCTTGCTTTCTAAAGCTTCTGTTCATGAAAGTTGGATTTGGCACAGACGTCTAGCTCACCTCAATTTTAAATATATGGATCGCTTGGTCAAAAATGATTCAGTGAGAGGTCTTCCAGTTCTCCATTTTCAGAAAGACCACCTCTGTCAGGATTGTGAGAAAGGAAAGATGAAGAAAGCATCTCATAAACCAAAGCCTGAACCCTGCACGTTGAACATTCTTGATATTTTGCATGTTGATTTATGCGGACTGATGAAAACAAAGAGCATTGGTAAGAAAATATATGTCTTGGTTGTTGTTAATGATTACTCTCGATATACATGGGTAAAGTTTCTCAAGTCAAAAGACGAGACTCCTAAAGTTCTCATCAACCTCATCAAAACTATTCAGACGAATAAGCAAAAGCAAGTTAAAGTGGTCAGATCAGACAATGGCACTGAATTCAAGAACATCACTCTTCAAGCATTCTAGGAGGATTAAGGTATACAACAACAGTTTTCTGCTGCCAGAACACCGCAACAGAATGGGGTTGTTGAAAGAAGAAACAGAACGCTTGTAGAGGCTGCCAGATCAATGCTTGCTTATTCAGGTCTTCTTTGTCTCATTGGGCTGAAGCTGTATCAACTGCCTGTCATACTCAAAATCGCTCAATTCTGCATCGTCGTTTCAACAAAACACCATATGAACTGATGAACGGTATCAAACCGAACTTCAAATATTTCAAGTCATTTGGGTGTAAATGCTACGTTCTGAATGACAGAGACAATCTGAACAACTTTAGTCCGAAGGCAGATGAGGGTATCTTTCTGGGTTATTCTTCTAACTCTGTTGCTTACAGAGTCTTCCTGATCTCCGCAAGAAAAGTGATAGAGAGCATAAATGTCAAATTTGATGAAGCTGCTGATTTGGTTTCTTGTCAACCAGGCTCAGAACCCGTTCTTACAGGAAATTCAGCTTCTAAACAACTCAGTTCAGAACCTGCACTTCAATAGACAAATCAGGATTCTTCTTCTTCTATTCTTAATCTTTCTGATTTAGATTTTCTCTTTGAGAATTTTTATGATGGTGTTCCCAAGTCTAATTCTGATAATGTTTCAAATGCTTTGAATCAGGATATTGCGAGAGCATCTACATCCAATTCCGCTGCAACTATCTCTGACATTGATGCTGTTCCAGTCCCTCCTGTAATTCAAACCAGTATTTCTGCATCGGATCAAGTACAATCAGAAAATGAGCAATCAGAACCGGAACATGTGATCACTGAACCTATTCAAGAAGAATTTTCTCAAGATCAATCTGTTCAAGAAGAAAAAGTTCAGAATAAAGAACAAACTGTTAATGTTCAACCAACACTTCCGAAGTATGATTCTGAAGTTGTTAAACTTCCCCCTCCTCTTGTCGAGACAGTATCTATATCTTCATCTGAAATAGAGGCTCCTGAACCTCTCCCTCATCAATTAGAAGTTGTTCAAGAAACTATCGATCCTTTACCTCATACAACCAAATGGACAATATCTCATCCAATTCATCAAATTATTGGAGATCCTCAAGCTAGTGTGTCTACACGTTCCAAGACGGCTACTTCCAACAAATGTCTCTTCACTTGCTTCCTAAGCAAGATTGAACCAACAAAAGTTTCTGAAGTGTTGGAAGATCCAGATTGTATTATAGCAATGAAATAGGAGCTCAATCAATTTGACACACTCAATGTTTGGAGACCTGTACCACGGCCGAAAGGAAAGAGCATAATTGGTACCAAGTGGATATTCAAGAATATGAAAGACAAAGATGGTATCGTGATTCGCAACAAAGGAAGACTGGTAGCCAAAGGATACAGACAACAAGAAGGTATTGACTACGATGAAACATTCACGCTGGTAGCTCGACTTGAAGCTATTCGTATGTTTTTGGCATTCGTATGTGAAGACAACTTTTCTGAATGGGAAACTGAAAGAAGAAGTATACGTTTCTCAGCCTTAGGGGTTTGTTGATAAAGATCATCCGGATCATGTTTATTTTCTCGATAAAGCACTGTACGGCCAAAAACAAGCACCGCGCGCATGGTATGATGAGCTGTCAACCTTCTTGATCAAATCCGGCTTCACCAAAGGAACAATCGATACTACTCTTTTCATTTATAGATCTAACTTGGATATTTGCCTAGTACAAATATATGTAGATGATATTATTTTTGGTGCGACTAACAAATCTTTATGTACTTGGTTTTCTGATCTTATGACTTCTAGATTTCAGATGAGCATGATGGGAGAAATCAATTTCTTCCTTGACTTACAAGTGAAGCAGCTTCCAGATGGAATCTTCATCAATCAGTCAAAGTATGTTTTTGACATCTTGAAGAAATTCAAGATGGACAATTCTACTTCAATCGGCATGCCGATGGCTCACGGTGCCAAAATCGGACTTGATCCAGATAGAAAAGCTGTGGATCAAAAGACATATTGAGGGATGATCGGATCACTGATGTATCTAACTGCAAGTCGCCCAGACATAATGTTCTCTACATGTTTGTGTGCCAGATTCCAAGCCAAGCCTAAAGAATCTCATTTATTAGCAATCAAGCATATTTTTAGATATATTAAAGGAACTCCTTACTTAGGATTATGGTATCCTAAAAGTTCTGACTATAAGTTGATTGCTTATTCAGATGCAGATTTTGGCGGTAATCAATTGGACCGGAAGAGTACCTCAGAACATCTTCAATTCTTGGGAGACAGACTGATTAGTTAGGCGTCGAAAAAGCAGAATTGTGTTTCTACATCAACTGCCGAGGCAGAGTTCGTCGCCGCAGCCCGTTGTTGCGCTCAAGTGCTTTGGATGAAGACACAACTACGGGATTACGGTATGTTGTACAAAACAGTGCCTATCTATTGTGACAACAAGTCTGCAATTGCCATTTCAGTCAATCCGGTCCAGCACACCAAGACGAAACACATAGATATGCGGTACCATTTCATAAAGCATCATGTGGAAGAAGGTACTATTGAATTATATTTTGTACCGACTGAATATCAACTTGCTGATATCTTTACAAAAGCCTTAGATGAAAAACGTTTTAACTTTATGCTTTCAAAACTTGGCATGTTGAATTTAAAAGTTTAAATCTTTACAAATTTTATTCTATAAAGTAGAATTTTACAGATTTTCTTTCTTTTGAATAAAATGTGTGTCTAGGATCTTTTACGAGTTCTTTGTTTATATTGAAGTTTTATATGTTCAACTTTCAATTCTTACAAAAGTAGAAAAGTAAGCAACATGATTGTAGCTTTTGATACTGCTTTAAAGATATGCGAGTCGGAATTTTTATAGTTTACTTTGCTTAGACTACCTAAATAATCAGAATTATAGATCAGAATGAAAATATGGGCTAAGCACTTAGATGTTGACCTGAGTGATTGAGATGATTTATAATTTCATAAATTACAGAAATCTCTGAGTTTAAAAGTTTGTACCTGTGACCTTTCTGGTTTGGGAAAGTAAGTTCCGAGGGATGCTCGTCATCTGGTCCCCTATGGTCAATTGATCTGGGAGTGATCGAACCCAAATCCTTCTATAGAACCAGATCGAAAGTCATGTTCTACTGGTATGAATGGGTTTGGGATATGTCGATGTAGCCTTTCTGATCCGGGAAAGTAAGTTCCAAGGGGTGCTTGACACCTGGTCCACTAAGTCCAACAGGTCTGGGAGCGGCTGACCCAAATCCTGCAATAGGATCAGTTAGAAAGTTACATTTACGGCATGTTCTTTACTTACTGAACTCTTTGATTAAAAGATGCCATCGTGCACACGCTTAAAAGATGCAAAGAGCACACTCATGTGAAGATGCCAATGTGCACACTGCTAAAAAGATGCCAATGAGCACACATCTCATGATACTTGGTGATATGTTTGAGTTGTGATAAACCTGTAAATTTGTGAAAATCTTAATTTTTGATGACTTAGTGTTAGTACATTCAAAGTTCTCTATAATATTTTTAGAATTGCATTTTTCTTGAAGCTAATCGAAGTTCGCATGCAAGCACACTGAATAGATAGCTGGAAGTTTTTGAAACTGAACATGTCATAACTTGATATGCAATGAAACTTGTTCTTGTATCCAACAACATTTGCTTGATTTCAACTGATTGATAAATCTGTGAAATTTTACTGAGTAGACTTTAATTTGTTTAGTGTTTAAAATTTTATTTGTTCAGTTGTTTCAAAATTTATATTCAGTATCATTTTCCTTTTACACTAATGTATTAATGTTTGTGTATTTTATTTTTTTCAAATCTGGTCTGTGATATTTTCGAGGGGGAGAGAACAACTAACTGCCAATTTGAACAACAGTCTGTTTTTGAGGGGGAGTGAATATAGTTGATAAAATACTTTATGTGCTGATCAGAATTTAATCAGGTAAGTATTTCTGATATTTTTGTGCAAATGCCGATTTGATTTTATAAATTTTGTGCATTTGTGTAGGGGGAGTAACAGAGTTCGACAGGTATGTTGTCTATTTTTTAGTAGTATTAATTTTCTATTTTTTTTAGAGTTATTTTTTTTAGAAATGTTATTTTCTTTTTATGTTTTCTTTAGTATTTTTTTTAAGTAGTATAAATAGGTTATATGTGTTTCATTTCTCTTTTTCGTTCCTTTTCACTTTTGAAAGCCCCTTTGCACTGTTCATCTTCCTCGCTTCATCTCATCCCTGTATGCCGATTATTTTTGTGATTTCAGCCTTGCATTTCGATCAGGTATGTGTTCTTATTTTGTTATTAGTTTTGTAGAATGTTTAGTTTAGTATTACGTTGTTTGATTTCGATTTTAATAGTTTGATTTTCTTAATGTGTGATTCTCGAGTTTTTACTGTTCATTGTCTCTGATTTATCAGATCCGAGCTCTACTTAGTTCAAATTGAGTATTGGGTTTTGATTTGTTCGTAATTTCGAACATCAGGTATGTCATTTCTTCACTTATTTTGAAGTTTTATAGCTTTAATTTTGTGTTTTTTTTATGTTTTTTTGTTTTGAACTCACGAAAACCTAGGGTTTTCATATCAAGTGGTTGTACGCAAAGTGTACTTTGCGCAACCAACAGGACACGCAATGTCCAGTTTGCGTATCCTGTTGGACACGCAAAGTGTACTTTGCCTATCACACTTGATACGCAAACCTCGGAGTTTTTGTGTTGATATGTTTAGGTTTGTTTGCGTAACGCTTAGGACACGCAAAGTCTACTTTGCGTAACCTGTTGGTCACGCAAAGTGTACTTTGCGTATCTTACTTGATACGCAAACCTTTTGTTTTGTGTTGGAAAATTTTTCAGGTCATGTTTTCGAACCATGTTAGTCACGCAAACCTTAGTTTGCGATATGAATGAAATACTCAAACTTCAGTTTGCGTATCATGCCTGACACGCAAACTTACCTTTGCGTATAATGCCTGACACGCAAACTTACCTTTGCGTATCCCGTTCATTGCGCAAACCTCACTTTGCGTTTCTAACTAGATGCGCAAACCAGACTTAGAAAATTTTACAATTTTTCAGTTTTCTTACTTTGTTTAACTTTTCTTCGTTTTTCCTTTCCAGGTCTCTAAATGCCCTATAACACCCATTCTGATCCCATGATCCAAGACGAGAATGTCATTCTCGAGGATTCATCTGATCAAGCTTCACATGAGACGGCGATGCCGTCTGTTCCTTCGGTTGGAGCGAATCTGTCTGTTTCACGTCGCACTCCGAACGACGTCTTTCCATCACTGATGTACATCTTGCCCTACAATCCGAATAACTACTACGTTGATTTTGACAGAATCAAGATACATCCTGTTATTCGTGCGATTCTTAGAGGTCATCCACTTGCACATGCTCTTTCTTCATGTGCTGAATTTCCAGAGGTATATATTCAGCAGGCCTGGCACACAATTACCAAGAACGAGCTTGCACGTCCGCACCGATTTGATCTACAAATTGATCAGTATGATTCATTTCTTTCATACAAGCGTCTACGACTGATACTGGAGCTTCCTGAGCCCAACTCCAGACCAGGCCGAACTTCTTATGACAGTTTTCCGTCTGAAGAGGAAGTTTTTGAAGGAATTCGTAATCTTGGATATACTGGCAGCTTGACCAGAGTTAGTGATTTTGACAAATCACATCTTCCTCCAATTTTGTATGCTCTATTCTCTGTCATAATCAGATGTCTTACGGCCAAACATTCTGGAACGGACAGCGCCAGTCTACTCTATCTCTGATTGTTCCATGCAATCATCTATGATTTGCATGTCGACTACACTTTCATTTTCTGGACTGAACTCTCGGAAAGGGTGGAAGACAAGCTTACAAACAAGAAGCGCAAATTCATTCCTTTCATCAGATTCTTGAAGCTGATCATTCGAAGCATGCTAAGAAGCAATCCAGCTATTCCACGCAGATTATCTTGGCCACAGGTTTCGGATACATAAATGCTCTATATTCAGAAACAAAATCAGTCATTCAACTATTCTATGACCATTCCATATGCTTTAATTGCAAATTACGCTGATATGACCGATGAAAGCATTATTGAGTACTGCATGGAGAATGATTCATGGAAGATGCACAAGATGAGCCTTCCCATGACACACAAGTTGCTGCTGTTCAAGAGGTTGAAGTTGAAGAAGTTGTTGCTGCTAAAGAGATTGAAATAGAAACAGTTGTTGAGCAAGAAGCAGAAGTCTCTGCAGAACAAGAAGCTGTTGCAACTCAACAAGTTGATGAAGTTCTAGTTGATCTTGACTTTGAGGATGAAGATGGTGATAATGTTGATAATGCTGTTAATGATGATGTTATTGCTGATAAAGATGAAAATGGAGATGATGATGATTCTTATGATGATGATGGTGATGATGGTGATCAACCGAGTCTTTAGGTTTATGAAAGAAAATTCAGGGAACTAGAAATGGTTGTTCAGGAAAAGGTTGAGTCTGATGACGAGTCTGTTCCGATTAACGCAACAGTTGCAAATGTTCATGTTGATGAACTTGACTTAGTATTTGTCAATGCTTCAACTTCACATGAAGTTCAAGATACATCAGTATCTCTTACTTCTAGTGTCGAGACTTCTTTTGTCGAGGTATGAGATACAACGGCTAAATTCTCTTCTTTGAATAAGTTGATTCATAAGATGAATGAGCAATTTGAAGAGCACAAGCAAGCGGAAATTCAGAAATTGCCTGCTTTCTTCAAGGGTAAAATGCCGGAAATTGATACCTCTTCGATTCCTGAAGTGACTCCGTTTAGAAGACCAACTGGGGTAGTTTTACGAGAACCATCTTCTACTGTCACCACATCTCCTGCAATCATGTCTATTCCTTTACCTCCACCATTTAATCAGACAGTTGGTATTTCTGCATCGACTTCTATGCCTCAACGATCTACTACAGTTTCTCCTGGTTCATCTTCACGATCTTCTCTTCATGATCTTCCAATTACCGAGTTGACAGACTTACTCTATGCTCGCCTTCTTTCGATGTCACCGCCTGAAAATCAAGATAAAGATTTGATCTCTCTTCTAAGGAATTTCCAGCCTACGCCGCCTTCAGTTCCTTCGACTGATTCTGAAAGAATTACTGCTTTATCTGACGAGTTTCATGATTTCAGATATGAAGTTCAAACTAGCTTTGCTGATCTTAAATCTTTCATGGTTCAATCCTTTTCTGAACTATCTAACAGGTTTGATATTCATGAACAGAGTTGCAGGACTGAGGCTGGAACGTCTCTTAAACGCCGACATGACCAGGATGATCCCGATCCTCAAGGTCATGAGGGGGAGATGACTAAGAGACAGCGGGTGGAGGGTTTGTCTGCTAGAGAGGATCAATCACAAGATGTAATGCATTTCTGGTTGATAATGATGAAATTTGTCTCCTCAAGAAGACTTTGGATACTATTCCAGAGAGATTGAATTTCCGCTCTACTCTGTGACGTTTGGAAGTGTTAATTGGACAGAATAGACTTCGTCAAAGGGAAGAGCGTCAATGATTCACCAAAGTCACTTAGTCGGTCATTGCTGATTCAGAAGATTTTTTTAAGACCACTGCGCCAATGATTACTAAGGGGGAGATTGTTAAGTCTAATTTTGTAGTAATCATTGTATTTATTTCCTTTGTCTAAACTATGTTTAGTGGTATTATCTGTAGTGTTAAGACTAGGGGTATTTAAGTCCCTTTCTAGTCTTTGTTTTGTAACTTTGGAACTCATTTGAATATCAAATTACATTTTCAGCGTATTGACTTTCTCTCTCTACTTTCTCTCTCTAGGATTTAGAGATTCTTGGACTTTCACTTAGCGTAAAGTTGTCTTTTTGCGCCACTGTCCTTTAGCATATATCTGTAATTTGCGCCAGATTTTCTGTGATTAATTTCTTTGTGTTTTATATTGTTTGCAAATTCTGCATTTGATTATTTTTGGAAATTTATTTTTCTGAATTTTTTTTAGTGTAGTTTTTATCCAATACTTGATTCTAAAAGATCTTATTAGTTCATTCTCTTGGTACAGATAAGTTTGCGTTCTAACCATACAGCTAAAGATGTCAAACCAACTTCTCTCAATGGACTTTCAGTCCAAACCTCCTGTCCTCATGGCTAATGAGTATCAGCAATGGAAGAAGAGAATGATTCAGTTCCTAAATCACAAAAGCAGAGATTATATGGAATAAATCACTTTAGGTCTAGTAAATCCAATGATCAGAGTACCTGGTCAAGCAGCAACTGAAAGCTCTCCAGAAATACCTGACAGATATGTTCCTAAACCGTATTAGTACTTCACTAAAAAGGAGAAAGATATGTACAAGATAGATGAAGAGGCTCTCATTTATCTGACAATGGCAATTCCAAATGACATCTACAATCGTGTAGACAATCGGAGTTCTGCTAAAGAAGTTTGGGATGAATTATCAAGACCGTTTGAAGGAAGTGAAGCCTTCATCCATGCCAAGCAGAATCTATGCATAAATGCCTATGAGGGGTTTCACGCAAAGGAAGGAGAGACGCTGCTAGATACCTACAACATATACAATATCATTCTAAAGGACATGCGGAGGAACAATATCTCTAAATCTGCTTCCGAGATAAACTATAAGTTCATCAAGAACTTGAATCCTGAATGGAAGAACTTTGCCATCAACCTCCAGATGTCAAAGAACATGGCTCAAGAAAACGTCACTGATATCTTCTCTACTCTTTCTCAGCATGAGGATGAGGTGAGAACTATCAATAACGAGTCCAATAATCTGAAGGATTCCATGGCTCTCATAGCGGGCAAAGGAAAGAGTTCAAGTTCAGTTCCTGTATCTGCTGCAAGGTCAAAGAAAAAGGTGTCTAAAGCTCTTGTTACGGAGGTTACTGAGTCTGATTCTGCTTCAAGTGATGAGGAATTGGAGATTGACTCTGATGATGATATACCAAGGTTCTTTGAGAACTTGGCCATGATAACTCGTCAATTCAAGAAGAGCTTTGGCAAGAAAAAGTACTACTCAAAGCCAAAGTACGAAGGGTACAAGAAAGAGAAGTCTGAAGCAAGATACAAGCCAAGGTATGGAAGGAGAGAGGAAAGACGAGAAGAGAGGAAAGATGACAGGAAGCAAGATAGAAGAGAAGAAAAGAGAGAGGAGAAAAAAGAAGAAAGAAAGGATGAACCGGGCAGATGCTATAACTGTGGCAAATTTGGGCACTTCTCAAGAGATTGCAAGTTCAAGAAAGTAAAGAACTCAGAACACTATGCAAGGAAGTCACTCATTGCCAAGAAAGCTGAAGAGGGAAAGGTGCTAATGGCTGAAGAAGAAAACTGGCTGTTCCAAAGTTCTGATGACGAGGAGTAGGCGCACTTCACCCAAGTATCCTACATGGAAAAACTGGATGGTGACGATGAAGCTTCTGAGGCACATTCCGAAGATGCAAACTCTGAGGTAAGTGATAATTCTGAACTTATTGAATCTCTGATGGCCCAAATACACAATATGAAAGATGAATTTGTTTTATTGAAAGGTAAAGTTATCTCCGCATATCAATTAGTTTTGAGTTTTCGTGATGAAAATGCTTTACTGAAAGTTGTTGTGGAAGAAAAAGAAAAAGAAAACGATGGTTTAAAAGTTGAAAAGGAATCTTTAAAGAGAAAAATATTTGGTTTAGAAAAGGATCTTGTAAATCTCAATGCTGAAAAGGGTGAGTTTAAAATCAAATTTGAAGTCTGTTTTCAAGAAAGAAATGAAGCTTACACCAAAATCAAGCAATTGGAGGATATTAACATGAAACGAGGTCAGACTGAGCAGACATTGAATCTGTTAACCAATAAACTCCGAGATGAAAGGTTCTATAAAGTTAAACCGGGTTTGGGTTTGCCAATTAACGATGTTTTGAAAGAGGCACCGGAGCACTTGTGTTAGGTCTGATTTTATAGTAATCATTGTGTTTATAGGGCTTGGTCAAATACTGTGTTTACAGTCTATCTGTATTGTATCTGACCAAGGGTATTTAAGTCCCTTTGGTCTTGTTCCTTGTAAGACATTCACGCACAATCCATAGAACACTTACACTTTGTGCTTCCAAGTCTCTCTCTCTACTTTCTCTCTCTAGGATTCTTTGATCTTGGATTAATTATTTGTATCAGAGCCATCTGGATCTTGAGAGAATTGAGAGAATCGATTTTAGTTTTTGAAATTGTGAAATAATCTGAAAATTTGATCGATTTTCTTGATTTTTTTTCAAGAAAATCTTGTTTTTAGATTTTTCATCAAATTCGACCCTGTTTGTGCTTGTTTTTCATTGAATTTTGGTTTGTTGGATTCGTTTTTACAAGTAGAACTTTTTTAATTCACATCAATTTTCAAGAAATTCAAGTTTTGATCTTCGATTTTGAGTTTTAAAGATTTTCTGGAAAAACCGTTCGTGCGTACTGTTCCATTCTTGAAGTATTAATTTTGTGGTTTTTAATGGAAACTCTTGTTTGAAAAGTGATATAAAGTTGTTTTCGATCATGTTTGTATAAGAATTTTGCATCAAATTCAGTTTAGTAATTGTTTTTTGTAAGCTTTGAGTTTTGACATTGGTTTGTGCTAGATCTCTAGTTTGCACGAGTTCATCTTACTTTGCGCCAGTTATTGTTATTCTAATTTTTGCTTCAGTGTATTTCAGGTCTCAGGATTTTCAGGTTTTCGCTTACTATTCATTACGCAAAGTGAAGTTTGTGTTACAAGTTCATTACGCAAAGCTAAGTTTGCGCAACAAGTGACTAACGCAAAGTATAGTTTGCGTCTCCTTCAGCTAACGCAAAGCTTACTTTGCGTCTTCATCGTGTAACGCAAAGGCTTGTTTGCGTCTCCTGTGCATCACGCAAAGTCTAATTTGCGTATCCTTCTGCTCACGCAAAGCTCAATTTGCTCATTCAACATAACACGCAAAGTCAAGTTTGCGTCATCAACAACTAACGCAAAACTCAGTTTGCGTTACAACTGACTCACGCAAAGCTTACTTTGCGTTTCAGCCTTCTCACGCAAAGCCTAGTTTGCGCAATTGCCTTCTTACGCAAAGCTCCAGTTTGCGTTTCCCGCTGCTTGCGAAAAGCTCAGTTTGCGCTTTCTGCCTCTCACGCAAACATCAACTTTGCGCAAGTCTCAGACTTAGAATTTTTCGGGATTATTCTGAAACATGGATTCTGACAAGTTTGCCTATCAATCTCAGTTTTACAAAAGTGATCTTATGATGTCACTGGTACAGAAAATCGTCCACTAGTGCTAATTGATGAAAATTAATTTACACAGTGGCAAGATCGGTTCCTGAACTTTATTGAACGTCAAAAGAATGGTAATGACATGTTGATCATTAAGGCAAATCTGATGCTGGCCTTGCCCAACTCTGTATACAACATGATTGATTGTTTTAAAACTCATCCTAATCTAATGTGGCAACAGCTGGAAAAGATTATGCTTGGATCTTCTGTTGCAACTCAACTTCGACACACTCGTTACATGAATAATTTTGAAGAATTCAAAGCCAAGGACGGGGAGCCACTAAAGACTGTGTATGATCGTTTCTGTGCTATTATCAATGATCTGAGGAAGATTAAAGTTGAAAAGACCGAGCTTGAGACAAATCTGAAGTTCCTCAACACATTGCAACCAGAATGGAATAAAGCATGTCATGGACTGAGGAACGATGTCAAAATCTCCACTATGAAAATCCAAGAATTATATGAGATTCTGATGACTGATGAGAGTTTGGTGATAGAGAAGAAGGCCAAACTAGAGAAAAGGAACAAGAAGTCAGTAGACCCGGTTTCACTCCTCACGAGCCAACTGGCTGAACAAGCGTTGTATGATAACGCTTACAACGGGTCAATTGATGACAATGGTGAGGCTCTGTAGAAAGCGATGATCCATCTCTATCAGAGTCAAAGTACCCGAGTCAAAGACTGCTGCTTGTTACAACTGTGGAAAGTCGGGTCACATTTCAAAGGAGTGTCGAGTGAAGAAGGTCAGAAATTCGGCATATTATAACCAGAAAATGGAACTGGCCGAGAAAAGAGAGAGTGGATTAGGTTTGCTAGCTGAAGAAGAATTCTGGCTGGATCACTCTGACGACGAAGCTGCAAACGTCGAGATCGCTCAGATGTGGTTGGTTGGAGTTGATCAGTCAGATGATTTTGATACTGATGAAGATGAGGTATATACTGATTTTGATTATAATTTTATTACCTCTCAGATGAAAATCATAATTACTGCTTTATCTGATTTGCGTTCTAAGTTAATATCCGAAAAGATCTTAAATTCTGAAAAGTCAGATTTGATTGACAAACTGAAAATTTCTTTGAAAGATGAAAAATCTATTTCAGGAAATACAAAAAACGTCTTTCAAAAGAAATTGGATAATTTGGAAAATTTGAATAAGACTTATTTTGAATCCTTGACGGCTATGACTAATTTAAAAGATGAATTTTCAGATAAAATAAATAAGTTAGAAGAAAAGCTTTATCGAAGAAACCAATCTGAAGAAACAATTTTTATGAATAAACCGAGGAGTGAAGAAGCTTTAAAACAAAGGTGGGGACTTGGTTTTGAAAATCCTCACTGCTTAAACAATGCGATTGAAAAATCCCCAACTTTATATAAATACGATTATCTGTCTCTTGCTCATTATGCTCCTCAATTTAAAATTGATTGGATGAATGCGAAGCAAGTGTTAGAACTCGAAAATGAGAAAAGAACAAATAACAAGAAAAAGGAAATTCCTTTTGTTTACACAAGTGAAAACGCAAAATATTTTCCTGAAAAAGGCACCGGAGCACTTGTGTTAGGTCTGATTTTATAGTAATCATTGTGTTTATAGGGCTTGGTCAAATACTGTGTTTAGAGTCTATCTGTATTATATCTGACCAAGGGTATTTAAGTCCCTTTGGTCTTGTTCCTTGTAAGACATTCACGCACAATCCATAGAACACTTACACTTTGCGCTTCCAAGTCTCTCTCTCTACTTTCTCTCTCTAGGATTCTTTGATCTTGGATTAACAATTTGTATCAGAGCCATCTGGATCTTGAGAGAATTGAGAGAATCGATTTTAGTTTTTGAAATTGTGAAATAATCTGAAAATTTGATCGATTTTCTTGAATTTTTTTCAAGAAAATCTTGTTTTTAGATTTTTCATCAAATTCGGCCCTGTTTGTGCTTGTTTTTTGTTGAATTTTGGTTTGTTGGATTCGTTTTTACAAGTAGAACTTTTTTATTTCACATCAATTTTCAAGAAATTCAAGTTTTGATCTTCGATTTTGAGTTTTAAAGATTTTCAGGAAAAACCGTTCGTGCGTACTGTTCCATTCTTGAAGTATTAATTTTGTGGTTTTTAATGGAAACTCTTGTTTGAAAAGTGATATAAAGTTGTTTTCGATCATGTTTGTTTAAGAATTTTGCATCAAATTCAGTTTAGTAATTGTTTTTTGTAAGCTTTGAGTTTTGACATTGGTTTGCGCTAGATCTCTAGTTTGCGCGAGTTCATCTATGTTTGCACGAGTTCATCTTACTTTGCGCCAGTTCTTGTTATTCTAATTTTTTCTTCAGTGTATTTCAGGTCTCAGGATTTTCAGGTTTTCGCTTACTATTCATTACGCAAAGTGAAGTTTGTGTTACAAGTTCATTACGCAAAGCTAAGTTTGCGCAACAAGTGACTAACGCAAAGTATAGTTTGCGTCTCCTTCAGCTAACGCAAAGCTTACTTTGCGTCTTCGTCGTATAACGCAAAGGCTTGTTTGCGTCTCCTGTGCATCACGCAAAGTCCAATTTGCGTATCCTTCTGCTCAGGCAAAGCTCAATTTGCTCATTCAACATAACACGCAAAGTCAAGTTTGTGTCATCAACAACTAACGCAAAGCTTAGTTTGCGTTACACCTGACTCACGCAAAGCTTACTTTGCGTTTTAGCCTTCTCACGCAAAGCCTAGTTTGCGCAATTGCCTTCTTACGCAAAGCTCCAGTTTGCGTTTCCCGCTGCTTGCGAAAAGCTCAGTTTGCGCTTTCTGCCTCTCACGCAAACATCAAATTTGCGCAAGTCTCAGACTTAGAATTTTTCGGGATTATTCTGAAACATGGATTCTGACAAGTTTGCCTATCAATCTCAGTTTTACAAAAGTGATCTTATGATGTCACTAGTACAGAAAATCGTCCACTAGTGCTAATTGATGAAAATTAATTTACACAGTGGGAAGATCGGTTTCTGAACTTTATTGAACGTCAAAAGAATGCTAATGACATGTTGATCATTAAGGCAAATTTGATGCTGGCCTTTCCCAAATCTGTATACAACAGGATTGATTGTTTTAAAACTCATCCTAATCTAATGTGGCAACAGCTGGAAAAGATTATGCTTGGATCTTATGTTGCAACTCAACTTCGACACACTCGTTACATGAATAATTTTGAAGAATTCAAATCCAAGGACGGGGAGCCACTAAAGACTGTGTATGATCGTTTCTGTGCCATTATCAATGAACCGAGGAAGATTAAAGTTGAAAAGACCGAGCTTGAGACAAATCTGAAGTTCCTCAACACATTGCAACCAGAATGGAATAAAGCATGCCATAGACTGAGGAACGATTTCAAAATCTCCACTATGCAAATCCAAGAATTATATGAGATTCTGATGACTGATGAGAGTTTGGTGCTAGAGAAGAAGGCCAAACTGGAGAAAAGGAACAAGAAGTCAGTAGACCCGGTTTCACTCCTCACGAGCCAACTGGCTGAACAAGCGTTGTATGATAACGCTTACAACGGGTCAATTGATGACAATGGTGAGGCTCTGTAGAAAGCGATGATCCATCTCTATCAGCATTACTAGAAAAAGTTCCAACCAAAGTCGGGTTCCAACTCTTCTCGCTTCACTTCTGTGTCTAGAGCCAAAGTACCCGAGCCAAAGACTGCTGCTTGTTACAACTGTGGAAAGTCGGGTCACATTTCAAAGGAGTGTCGAGTGAAAAAGGTCAGAAATTCGGCATATTATAACCAGAAAATGGAACTGGCCGAGAAAAGAGAGAGTGGATTAGCTTTGCTAGCTGAATAAGAATTCTGGCTGGATCACTCTGACGACGAAGCTGCAAACGTCGAGATCGCTCAGATGTCCTTGGTTGGAGTTGATCAGTCAGATGATTTTGATACTGATGAAGATGAGGTATATACTGATTTTGATTACAATTTTATTACCTCTCAGATGAAAAAAATAATTACTGCTTTATCTGATTTGCGTTCTAAGTTAATATCCGAAAAGAATTTAAATTCTGAAAAGTCAGATTTGATTGACAAACTGAAAACTTTTTGAAAGATGAAAAATCTATTTCAGAAAATACAAAAAACGTCTTTCAAAAGAAATTGGATGATTTGGAAAATTTGGAAAATTTGAATAAGACTTATTTTGAATCTTTGACGGCTATGACTAATTTAAAAGATGAATTTTCAGATAAAATAAATAAGTTAGAAGAAAAGCTTTATCGAAGAAACCAATCTGAACAAACAATTTTTATGAACAAACCGAGGAGTGAAGAAGCTTTAAAACAAAGGTGGGGACTTGGTTTTGAAAATCCTCATTGTTTAAACATTGCGATTGAAAAATCCCCAACTTTATATAAATACGATTATCTGTCTCTTGCTCATTATGCTCCTCAATTTCAAATTGATTGGATGAATGCTAAGCAAGTGTTAGAACTCGAAAATGAGAAAAGAACAAATAACAAGAAAAAGAAAATTTCTTTTGTTTACACAAGTGAAAATGCAAAATATTTTCCTGAAAAATCAAGGAGAGGATGAAGAGTTTTAAATGATATATCTCCTGTAAAATCTTCAATATCTGATGATTTTATTAATCCTTATGCTTCTAATTCTGATAAGGAAAATATTTCTCCAATCTTTTATGATTCGAAGAAATATACTCCTCCGTTAGTATTAGAAAGCAAAATCATCAATCTTGAAGATAAGATAGAAGATCAAAATATTTTAAAGAAAATTGAATATGATATTATTCTTTCTTTCATGACGTCTAGTCTAGAAGAAAAATTGTTTTCTCAAAAATCAGATTCTATTTCTAACCTTTCTTCTGATTTTAAGGAAAATAAAAAGGAAGTTTCTAATTTTAAAATCTTTTCTCAAAATAATTCAGACTCCGAGGCAAATTCATATTTATTAGATGATCAGATTGGTTGCTTGGATAAAATTATTTCTTCTGATTTAAATATTAAGTCTAAAATTCTTGATGATTCTTTTACACTCAATGATCAATATTATAAACCTAAGTGTAAAAGAAGACGGTCAAAGAAGTCAAAGAAACAAGATAAAGTTATATCTGACAATTCTAATTCTTCCGATTATAATTTTTCAGATAGGCCTTTGAGCAAGTCAAAGAAGCAGATCTGGAGAACAAAGCGGACATCTGATGAATCTACTTTTGACGGGGATAAATGTGTAGACAAATTCTATAAAAGTGATTCATTTGTTTCTTGTAATAAAATTTCAAAGTACTCTATAAAACAAATGATTCGAATTTCAAAACATGTCTCATGTTCTTCCTCATATTCTAGTTCTGATGATTATGCTTTCTCTTCTGATGGTTGTGATTATTTTTATGATAATATTTCTTGTGCTTATCGTGTTATATCTAACAAATATTTCCCCATACGAACTGCAACTAACTTTCACGGGCCCAAATTCAAGTGGGTACCCAAATCTTTATCTAATTCAAAGTTGCAGGCACCTCACGTTAAGGGGGAGTAAGAGAAATTTGGTTTCTGAGTAATTTAGCTCAGAACCCGTACTTCATGGACTACGACTTCTATACATATCAGTCTAGGACTCGGTCTTCAATATTGGTAAGCTTCTGACAAGTCAGAATCAGTGAGTACATCTAATTCTTTCCGCTGCATATATCTCTGTTTATGATGATATTCTTGTTTTCTCACAACTATTTTTCATGAATCTGAGCATTTTCAATCTCGTTTGGATTTTGTTCATCCCAATATTTCTTTTGAGACACTTGTTTAAAAAAAATAATCTTTTCAGTTTTAAAAGTTTAAATCTTTACAAATTTTATTCTATAAAGTAAAAGTTTTACAATTTCCTTTCTTTTGAATAAAATGTGTGTTTAGGATAAATTTTCAAGTTGTTTGTTTATATTAAAGTTTTTATATGTTCAAATTTCAGTTCTAACAGAAGTCGAAAAGTCAGCAACATGT
Source organism: Arctium minus (assembly GCA_954870635.1). Lineage (NCBI taxonomy): Eukaryota > Viridiplantae > Streptophyta > Magnoliopsida > Asterales > Asteraceae > Arctium > Arctium minus. The sequence continues at coordinate 58,655,703 of OX941088.1, read as the reverse complement.
TTGTAACTTTTGTTACTTTTTTAAAGTTGTGTGATTCGGAATATTTATAGTTTACAATGCTTAGAAAACCTAAAAAGTCGGAATTTTGGATTGTAATGAAAATATGGGCTAAGCACTTAGACGTAAAACCTTGTGTTTGAGATGACTATTAAATTCTTATAAATCAGAAATCTCTAAGTTTAAAAGTTTGTATCTGTGACCTTTCTGGTTTGGGAAAGTAAGTTCTGTGGGATGCTTGACATATGGTCCCCTAAGGTCATTTGATCTGGGAGTGATCGAACCCAAATCCTTCAATAGAACCAGATCGAAAGTCATGTTCTACTGTTATGAATAGGTTTAGGATGTGTCGATGTAGCCTTTCTGATCCGGGAAAGTAAGTTCCAATGGTCCTTGACACCTAGTCCCTTAAGGCCAACTGGTCTGGGAGCAGCTGACCCAAATCCTACAATAGGGTCAGATAGAAAGTTACGTTTACGGCATGTTCTTTAATTAATAAACTTTTTGATTAAAAAGATGCCAAAGTGCACATGCTTAAAAGTTGCCAAAGAGCACACTCATGTCAAGATGCCATTGAGCACACTGCTAAAAGATGCCAATGAGCACACATCTCATGATACTTGGTGATATTTCTGAGTTGCGATAAACCTGTAAATTTGTGAAAATCTTAATTCTTGATGGCTTAGTGTGATTACATGCAAAGTTCTGTATTATCTTTTTAGTATTGCATTTTCTTGAAGCTAATCGAAGTTCGCATGATTGCACACTGAATAGATTGATGAAAGTTTTTGAAACTGAACATGTTTTAACTTGATATACAATGAAACTTGTTTCTGTATCCAACAACATGTATTTGATTTCAACTGATTGATAAATCTGTGATATTTTACTAAGTAGAATTTTATTTGTTTAGTGTTTAAATTTTTACATGTTTTAGTTGTTTCAAATTTCATATTCAGTATATTTTTCTTTTTACTTTGTTGTTTTTAATCCTTGTCTTCTCATATCTTTTTCAAATGGGTTTGAGCATAATTCAAGGGGGAGTGAAAAAGGAGATTTTTTTCTAAATGATCATATCTGTTTTCAAGGGGGAGTATCTGATTTTCTTTATATGAATGCTAACCTGAATTGTCATATCTAGTGCATTTGTGTAGGGGGAGTCAAAGAGCTTCAAAAGGTAAAAAATTTTCTAAGTCAGATTTGCGCAATCAGTTGGTCGCGCAAAACTCTCTTTGCGCAACCTGCGTGTAACGCAAACCTTGCTTTGCGCAACCTGCGTGTAACACAAACCTTGCTTTGCGCAACCTGCGTGTAACGCAAACCTCAGTTTGCGCAACCAACGTGAAGCGCAAACCTCCCCTGTTTCTTCTGTTTCTTTGATTTTGCAGATCTTAAGCTGTCTCGTCTCCAACATTTAAATGACCAAGTTGATCTAGATCATCAAGGCCATGAGGGGGAGAAGTCAAGGAGATGATTAAGAGACAAAGAGCTCAAATGTTTATCTGCTGATCAAGATTCGCTCAAAGATTCTATTCTATCAGCTTCAACTAACTCTTTTGTTGTTCCTGCTCCGACCACCACAGTTCATTCAAGGTTATTCAAAAGAGGTGTGTCGTCTAGAGCACAAGATTCTGGTCCAGACTTGTCAAGGAAGCAAAGAAAATTTAATCTGAAAGATGCTGAGAAGAATTTTTCTTTTAAAAGTCAGATTGCTTCATAAAGTCGCTTTGATGGTCCGTGCTGTTTTAGAAGATGATTTTTGAAGACCAAAGCGCAAATGATTACTAAGGGGGAGATTGTTAGGTCTGATTTTATAGTAATCATTGTATTTATAGGGCTTGGTCAAATACTGTGTTTAGAGTCTATTTATATTGTATCTGACCAAGGGTATTTAAGTCCCTTTGGTCTTGTTCCTTGTAAGACATTCACGCACAATCAATAGAACACTTACACATTGTGCTTCCAAGTCTCTCTCTCTCTCTCTACTTTCTCTCTATAGAATTTTGATAAACTTGGCTCCACAGTCAGACCCATTCCTAACATTCGTGCAACTTTTGTTAAAGCAAGTACTCCTAAACCTTTTACAGAGACCAAAGGTCGAGAAGAAATGGGAGAGGACAAGTCTGGTGAGACTGATTCTCAAAATTCTTTTAAATCAGTTGGTTTTAAATATAGTGACTTGAACAAAAGCTATGAGACTCGAAAGATCGAATTTGCTGAGTTTAAATCACTATTTACCACATCTTCAAAAGAATCAGTCAGCAATGACACAGTTCCACGTGAGACTGAATGCAAATATGATGAGTATGAATCAGATGTCGATCCATCAAATATACCATTTGTCTCAAATCCCATTGCTCCTAAACCTTTACTTGTTGAAGAGGTTGAAGAAGAAACTGTCATCACGAATGGATCTTGTTTGAAAAATGATAAAATGGAGTTTATTGAGAACATGACTGAAGAAAGGTTTTCTGAAATGATGAATGCTTCAGACTCTGATCCAGTTTCTATTTTAAAGGAGTCAAATTCTGTGAGTGATCATACATCTGAATTGATCAAGCAAATTGATATGTTGCAACAGTCTTTTGATGAGGTTGAAGATGAAAACTTTGATCTCAAATTTAAACTTGAAAAATCTTTGAAAGAAAATCAAGAGCTTTGCACAGATATCAATGATTTGAAAATCACTTTGTTTAAGAATGTTTCAAATGATAAACAGATGTTCAATGATCCAAGCTTGAAGGTAAGAACTAATCTAGAATTTGATGCTCCTGCAAAACCTTCAGTTATCTACTCTGATTGTCTTGAATATCCACCTAGTATTTTTGAGAAGGGTGAGACTTCAAGTAAATCTAGAAAAGACTCACCTTCTAAGATAGAGACTAACAAGATTCCTGTTTATGTTTCAGTTATAAAAGGAAATGGAGTTGGGAGGAGTAAGAAGAATAAAGATGATAGTTTGAATAAAAATGATGGTTTGAATTTTAGTGAAACATCTGTTACAAACAGTTGTACTACAGACAACGATGTTTTGAATAGAAATTCTTTTGATGGACATGAATGTCAGATTTGTTCCGATAAATCTAAATTTATGACTTTTGCTCAAAAGAACCTATATTGAAAACACTGATGGGATAATTCATTCAAATACCACTCCCCTCCTAAGTCCAAAAAGAGTAAAAGAAAAGGTAAACTGAACCTTAATTCTAATTCTTCCACACAACCCAAAGTGTTTCGTGCTAAGGTTACCAATCCAAGATCTAAAAAGCACTTTCAGGAATTAAATGTTAAAATGGTTTGGGAATGGGTTCCAAAACCCCGATATGAATGGAGAGTGAAAGTTAAACCTGCTGATATTTCTGAATTGATTGAAGCTAACAGCAAAGGACCCATTTTGATATGGGTACCAAAGAAAAACAAATTGTCTCTTTTGCAGGCCTGTCGATTGTGGGTGATAGATTCTGGATGTTCACGCCACATGACAGGATTCAAGCACCTCTTGCATAACTATGTGGAGGAGCCTGCCGGAGCAGTTAGGTTTGCAAATTCAGAGGTAGAAGGACACGTCAGAAGATATGGAATGCTTGATAATGGCGTTGTGAAGATACAAAGGGTGTTATATGTTGAAGGACTTGATCATAATTTGTTTAGCACCAGTCACTTCAGTGACATGAAATATCAAGTTCGTTTCACAACAACTCATTGCTATCTTGAAAATCCAGATGGTTACAAAGTCTTCAAAGCTGAACGCCATGGAAATCTATATTATGTAGATTTTCCAACACTGTCTGCCACACGTCCAGTATGCCTATTATCAAAAGCAACTAAAGCACAATCATGGACGTGGCATCGCCGCTTGTCTCATCAGAATTTCAGATCAATAGCCAAGCTACAGAGACAAGGTCTGTGTTGGGACTGATTATGCTAAGTATGGTTTATGCTGCTGATTAATGTTGCTAAGTGATTACTACTGCCAGACTATCAAGATTACTACTGCTAGTAGAATTAATACTGCTTGAAGAGTTAGTGCTGTTACTTGAATAGTTAGTACTGATTGGAGAGTTAGTACTGCTAGTAGTTAGTACTGCTGAAGATTAATGCTGTTGAAGATGGTTAATACTTATGAAGATAATTAGTGTTGCTTCTAAAGATAAAGATGATTTGGAGATAAAGACAAGCTGGAGATAAGACTGAAGATAATTACGGTATTGATGCTGAAGATCAATTGTATTTTGATAATTATCTTGTATTCAGTCTTGTATATATAGTATAGAAATATTTGATAGTAGAGAATTATTCATTCATATGTTTTGTTATAGAAAATTAACCTCAAGACTAGTTTAGATCCTTTCTATAGAGAAGTATAGAACGTTTGTTGAGTCTGTTCAACAGATTGAGGTTTTGTGTGTTGAGTCAATATAAACTTGTGATTTGAGTTTGATATACTGTTTCATTGATTGTTAGTGTTAAAGTGTTTTTCCGCAACTTCTTTAGCATTGATTTTGAGTGTGTGTGAATTAAATTCTTGTTTGAATTTCGATCATGACAAGTGGTATCAGAGCATTGTTAAACTCAGAAAAACAACAATCATCATGGACGGTTCAAGTGATAGTGTTCTGGTCTCAAAGGTTCCAATGCTCAGATCTAATGAGGTTGACATGTGGAAGATTAGGATCAAGCAATACATCCTTCTCACAGATTACTCTATGTGGGACATCATTGAGAATGGCCCATCTAATGAAGGAAAGATTGGAGCAGATGGAAAAAGAATCCCACCAAAGACAGATGGAGAGAGGAAGATAAGGTAGACATAGATGAAAGCCTTGAGCACACTGCTCTTGGCTATTCCTAATGAGTATCAACACCAATTCTCTAACTGCACTGATGCCTAGATGCTTTGGAATGCTCTAGAGAAGAGATTCTTTGGTACCAAAAGTACCAAGAGAAATCAGAAGGCAATATTGAAGCAACTGTATGAAAACTTCATGTCAACTAAGAATGAGTCCATGACTCAAACTTTTGACAGGTTTAACAAGCTGATTGGTGAACTAGCTACTGTTGGAGTGCAGATTGATCAAGATGATGTAAACAGAAAGTTATTAAGGTCCCTTGGAGATGAATGGACCATGTATATTGTCTCCTTCAGACAAGATGACAAGCTGGAGGACAAAGAACTAGACGATCTTTATAATGACTTAAGGGTGTTTGAGGCTGAAGTTGAAGCCAAGAAAAGACCATCTGGATACACTCATAATGTTGCCCTTTTATCATCTTCTTCTTCTACTGTTTCTGCTGCTAATACAAAATCAGTTAGTACTACTTATGTATCTAAGCAGGATGTATCTAATGACTCTGTATTAGAAGCTTTTCTTGCTAGTCATGCTAATTCTAGTTTAATTAATGATGATCTTGAACAAATTAATGCAGAATGAGGGTAAAGAGATTCATAAAAAGGACTAGAACGAACAACTTTTCTCAGAGGAGAGAAGATGGTGCTGGGTTTGACAAGTCAAAGGTGGAGTGCTACAAGTGTCACAAGATGGGACACTTTGCAAAAGAATGCAGAGGAGGAACTCCTCAACAATATGGCAGCAAGCACATTCCTCTAGCTTCCAAAACAACAGTAACTCCACTCAAGCTCTTGTTTCTCAAGAAGGAATGAGATTTGATTGGAGTGATCAAGCAGAAGAAGCTATTCAGAATCAAGCCGTGATGGTAGAAGTCTCAGAATCTTCAAGCACAAATATTCCAACAGAGGTAAAAACTAAACTGTGCACTGAAGAGTGTCTTCAAACTGTTAAAAAGTACAGGGATCATAACCAAAGCATGTGTGACGACCTTAAAAGGTTAGAAAGAGATATAAGAGAGTATAAAGTGGTTGTTGAGAAGTTTGAAGATCAAATCAAGGCTTACAAGGCCAATGAACTTCAGCATTACTATGACACAAATTGCTGGATGTGGGAGAAAGATCAATTAGAGATTCAAATAGAAAAATCTAAAGAGGAGTGTGAGAAGATAAAGAGTGAGTGTGAGAAAGCTAAGCTTGACATTGAGGAGTTTTCTTATGCTTCCAAAGCAATGGACTCTTTGCTTAAATCTCAAGTTCATGATAAGATCAAGAGTGGTATAGGATACAATGCAACACCTCCACCTTATAACAATAATTATATCCCTCCCTCTTCAGATCTCTTAGAAAACAAAAATAAGGAGGATTTACCTATAGGAGCAACAGAAGTAGATCCTATAGATAGTGTGGTGGTTGAAGAAGAGAATGAGGAAGAGAATTCTGAGAATAAGAATGCAGAAGAGATTCCTGTAGAAAATCATATCCTTACCAATGGAGGGGGAGGTAAACCATTCATCAAGAGTGAAAAGGTGGATAGCTCAAAGAGAGAAAAGGGAAAGGTACAGGGATTCCACTATATGCGGACCACAGTTGTGAATCCCTGTACATGTAAAAAGCATCAGCCCCAAAAACATGATAAAACAAGGGGTAATGAAAGAAACTGGAATAATCAGTGGGCACAAAAACAAGGGGTTGATTTGAGTAAAATCAATAGACCAAAACCTTGTTTTATTTGTGGAAAGCTTAACCATATTGCCAAATACTGTTATTTCAATCCTATGAACCAGAGGATAAATTTTCAAAGACATATACAAAATCCTGTTGGCTATAGGAATCAAAGAAGGAATCATATGGCTGAAAATGCAAAAAGAGCAGCTTTAAAAGCTCATGCTCAAAACAAGTTTGCAAAATCAAAGAAAAATACTCCAAATAAGCCAAGGAGTAACTTAATGAAAAATAAAACAAACAACTTTGTTCAGCTTTGGGTTCCAATAGTAAAGAAATATGTTAGTACTGCTACTTCAAATAGTACTGCTGACAAAAATAATGCTGCTGCAAGCAATACTACTGCTAACAATGTTAGTACTGCTAATCCAAGTAGTACTGCTAATGTAGTTAGTATTGCTAACAATGTTAGTACTGCCAATCAAGTTAGTACTGCTTCCAGTAACAAACCCATTATTGTGACAAAGTATTCAAGAATAAGATTCCCCAGTCTGAAAAGCTCATCAAAACTGATTCTGAATATGTTGATGAGAATGGGAAACCCAAGACCACTTTGGCTTGGGTTCCTACTAATAACTAACTGTTCCACTTTATGTGCAGGGCAACTAACAACAAAAAGGGAAGAGCATTTGGCATATTGATAGTGGTTGCTCTAGGCACTTGACAGGCAATAAGTCCTGCCTACAAAACTTCAAAAGAATTGATGGAGGACATGTTGCATTTGGTGATAATCCATCTGGAGGAAAGATTAGTGGAAAAGGTATTGTGTCAAAGGGTAAGATGACCTTTGAGGATGTCTACTATGTTGAACAATTGAGATACAACCTATTAAGTGTATCACAGGTTTGTAACAAGAAACATAGTATATTGTTTACTGATTCTGAATGTATTATCTTTGCTAAAGGGTTCAAGGTAGTTGATGAAAGTATGATACTACTGAGAACACCAAGAAAGGACAATGTTTATTGCTTGGATTTAGAGAATGTATCTAATGATTCATCATTTAATTGTCTATTTTCCAAAGCTTCTGTCGATGAATCATCTCTTTGGCACAAAAGGATGTGTCACATGAACTTTAAAACAATGGATAATCTTGTGAAAAACAACCTTGTAAGAGGTTTACCACAAAAGGTATTTTCATGTGATGATCATTGTGTTGAATGTCTTAAAGGCAAACAGCACAAAACTTCTCATAAGTCCAAAGAGATAAATACAATCTCTTTACCTCTTATTTTATTGCATATGGATCTATTTGGTCCTACAAATGTGATGAGTATTGGCAAGAAATCTTACTGCTTAGTTAATGTTGATGATTTCTCCAGATTCACTTGGGTCTATTTTCTGAGGACAAAGGATGAGACAATTGGACTGATCAAATTCTTTATTCTCAGAGTTGAAAACCAAACAAATCAAATAGTTAAAATCATCAGGTCTGATAATGGAACTGAATTTAAAAACCATGATCTAAACAACTTCTGTGAGGAAAAAGGTATTGAGAGACAATGCAGTGCTCCTAGGACCCCTCAACAGAATGGAGTTGTTGAGAGGAGAAATAGGACACTGATTGAAGCTGCAAGATCTCTGTTGGCAGATTCAAAACTACCAGTTACATTTTGGGCAGAAGCAGTTAATACTGCTTGTTATGTTCAAAACAGGGTTCTAATAGTTAAATCTCAAAGCAAGACACCATATGAACTTTTTAACAAGAAGAAACCTTTTATTGGATTTTTCAAACCTTTTGGGTGTCCTTGCACAATTCTTAATACAAAAACTCACTTAGGCAAGTTTGATAGCAAAGCAGATGATGGATTTCTGGTTGGTTACTCATCCCAAAGTAAGGCTTACAGAGTATTTAATACCTCTTCTAGAATAATTGAGGAAAGTGACAATGTCAAATGCAATGAGAGCAAACCAAATAAACTTGGTACAGGCCCTGATTGTCTTTTTGACATTGATTCACTAACTAATTCTTTGGGTTTCAGTTATGAAAATAATGCAGGAACAGGGAAAGAATCAGTACAAGACAAAAGACAAGAGTTTGTGTTATTCCCAATCCCTACAGCAGATTCAACTGACCTCTGTGTTCAAGAGAAGAAAGATGCTTCAGATTCAGAGGATACTGAAACTGCTCAGAATGAAGAGGAGAGAGGTGAAAAGGAGGATCAACTTTTGACTTCAGAACAGCTACAACCTGAGATGCCTGTATTGGTAGAAGATGATACTGATGATGAGAACTCCTCAGTGTTTGGTGGCAGCTCTCCTGAAAAGAATGACTCTAATGTGGATGCAGAGATTAATGAAGAGGCTATTCATCAAACAAAAGTGCATAAAGATCATCCTCCTCCGTTGGTGATTGGTGACATCAATTCTCCAATCATCACAACGAATCAGAGTAAGTTGGGAGGATTAAAAGACATACAATCAGGCTTACTATCTTGCTTTCTATCTCAGGTTGAGCCCAAAAAGGCACATGATGCAATGAAAGATCCAAGCTGGATAGAAACAATGCAAGAGGAGCTGCTGCAGTTTGTACTGCAAAATGTATGGGATTTGGTAGAACTGCCTAAAGGACACAGTGCTATAGGGACAAAATGGATATTCAGAAACAAGAAGGATGTGAGAGGGATAGTGATCAAGAACAAGGCTAGATTGGTAGCACAAGGGTACACTCAAGAAGAAGGAATTGATTATGAAGAGGTTTTTGCACCAGTGGCTAGGATTGAGGCAATTAGGCTGTTTTTAGCCTATGCTTCTTTCATGAAGTTCAAAGTCTACCAAATGGATGTGAAAAGTTCTTTTCTATACGGCAAAATTGAAGAAGAAGTATATGTCTGTCAGCCTCCAGGGTTTGAAAATCTCAAGTATCCTGACAGAGTATACAAATTGAAGAAAGCACTGTATGGACTACATGAAGCACCAAGAGCTTGGTATGACACCTTGTCTACCTATCTCTTGGAAAATGGTTTTGAGAGAGGAACCATTGACAAGACTCTGTTCTTTCAAAGGAAGAAGAAGGACATCCTGTTAGTGCAAATATATGTGGATGACATCATCTTTGGATCCACAAAAGATCATTTGTGGAGAGATTTTGAAGAATAAATGCATAAGAGATTCAAGATGAGTTCTATGGGTGAACTTACTTTCTTCCTTGGGCTACAAGTTAAGCAGCAACAAGATGGAATCTTCATAAGCCAAACCAAGTATGTGTAGGACATTTTAACCAAGTTTGGATTCTCAGATTCCAAGCCTCCAAGCACACCCATGGAGACACACAAACAGATTACTGCAGATCTTGAGGGGGAGGATGTGGATGTTCATTATTACAGATCCATGATTGGCTCTCTTATGTATCTCACAGCTTCTAGACCAGATATCATGATCCCTGTCTGTGTGTGTGCAAGATTTCAAGTTAGGCCAAAGCAATCACATTTTCAAGCAGTCAAAAGGATATTCAGATATCTCAAAGGTCAACCCAGATTAGGACTTTGGTATCCTCATGACTCACCATTTGACCTACTTGCATATTCAGATAGTGATTTGGGTGGAGCTAACTTGGACAGAAAGTCTACAACTGGAGGATGTCAATTTTTGGGTGCAAGACTAGTATCATGGTAATGTAAGAAGCCAACCACAGTGTCCACTTCAACAACAGAAGCAGAATATATAGATGCTGCAAGCTGCTGCTCACAAGTGCTATGGATTCAGAATCAAATGATGGACTATGGTATGACATTTTTTCACACTCCTATTTTCATAGACAACAGCAGTGCTATTAGCATTGTTAATAATCCTGTCAAGCATTCAAAAACAAAGCATATAGAAATAAGGTACCATTTTATAAGAGACTTTAATGAGAAGAAGCTAATTCAGGTCCAGAAAGTACACATAAGTAACTAGTTTGCTGATCTATTCACAAAAGCTTTTGATGTGGGTAGATTCACATTTCTGGTCACAAGTGTGGGTATGATGAACAATGAATAAGTATATTCTCATTCTCTTTATTAACCCCTGTGTGTTTAAGTGTTTCAAATTGTTTCGATTGGATAGTTGGTACTTCTCGTTCAGTTAATACTGCTCACTGCATTACTCATAATAATAATTCAAAAATGGTTATGTATAGTTACTACTGCTAGGTGGTTTATACTGCCAGTGCAAAGTTACTACTGCTTGCTCTATTTATACTGCTAATCAATGTTACTACTGCTGGTACATGTTAATACTGCTAGTATGTGTTAGTACTGCTAGTCTGTGTTAATACTGCTAGTCTGTGTAGTACTGCTAGTCTGTGTTAATACTGCTACTTTGTGTTAATACTGCTACTCTGTGGTAGTACTGCCAATATGTGTTACTACTGCTGTTATGAGTTAATACTGCGAGTTCGTTAATACTGCTAGGGTAATTAGTACTGCTTCTAACTTACTCCATCTACCTATAAATACCCTGTGTGACCGCCAAATTACACCTATAAGATCCTCACACATAGCCCACGCATTAACTGTCAATCCCACAATCTGTGTGGAACACCAAAGGCAGTTTTGGGCCAATGCTGCTATTCATACTGAAAATGGCAATCAGGTCATCAAAACAAGGGTGTGTGATAAACCCTTGACAATCACAGAAGGAGCTATTCGCATTCATCAATGACTAGATGATGCCTCAGGTATAACCTCTTTACCCAAGGAAGATCTCTTCCAAGCTCTTAGTAATATGGGGTATTAAGGTCCCACTGATGTCTTCAAAATTTTCAAGATCAGATTCTCACCACAGTGGAGATTCTTTGTTCATACCCTTCAGCACTGTATTTTAAGGAAAACAACTGGCTGGAGTGAGTTTAGTAGTACCATTGCTTATGCTATGGTCTGCTTATCAACCCCCAGGAACTTCAATTTTTCACAAATGATCTTAAATGTCTTACTGTCAAACTTGGATACCAAAACAAAATCTTTTTATATGTATCCCAGGTTTGTGCAAGTTTTACTGAATAAAGAATTGACGGATTCACCTCATTTTAAAGAGGGATATGTACAAAGGTCCCGAAAGGGAAGGTATTTTCTAATATGAGGAGGCCTAGTAAGGACTTCTCAGGTATTGACACACCATTGTTCTCTACAATGATGGGTGTGTCTCCTTCCCATGGTGAGGCATCAGTGTCAAAGCCCTCATCTGACAACCAAACTGGACCTACCCACACCACTCATTTCTATTAACATCCCTCAGTCCCTTCTTAAAAAGCCAACATCACCCATCACTCACACTTATATAAGGAAAAAGGTAAAGAAGGTTCCTTCCCTTCATGTACCTTCACCCATAAAGCCTTCAAGTCCTCTAATGGAGCATTCTCCATTAGAGAATATCCAAAGGGAAACCATAGGGGTGTCTCCCAACCCCAATAAGGTGCTCAATAAGGAGAAGGAAGAGCATATGGGCTGTAAGGCTCACACTACTGACTTTGCACAAAGTGCAGGGCAGGACAGTGTGAAAATATCTAAGACCTTCCCAATGGAAACTTTGGGTGAGCAATCATCCAAAGGTCCCAGGTGCCAAGAAACCAAGGGGGTAGAGGGTGCTTCTACTAGGCAGAAGACCTCTACTACTAAAAGATCCAAAGATCCTTCAAAGGTGGTAAACACACCTAAAGGAGGTGAGGACAGATATTACTACCAGGAATTGATGGATACTATGGGAAACATTAATCTTGATGTCATCAAGCAAGGCTCAGATATAGAGGAGATGAAATTGGTAATTCTATCTCAACAAGTGCAGATTACCAAATTGAAGAAGATGGTGATGAAGTTGGTACAGAAAAAGAAAAGAAAGCAGTATGTCTTGAAGAAGAGGGGAGATGCTTTCAACAAGGGGGAGAAACAAGATGAAGGGGACAAACACAGTCCTATTGGTATGGAAGCTCAGTTTGAGGGGGAGCTGAATAAGGAAACAGAAAATATCAAAGCAGCAGAAATAGAACCAGCAGTAGTAACTACAAAAGAAGTAGAAACTGAACCAGCAGCAGTAACTAAGAAAGAAGTAGAAACAGAGAAAACTGCAGCAGAAACATCATTGTCCAGAGAGGAAATGGAGATTGCAGAAACCTTGGTCAAAGCTAAGAATGACACTCCCAAAGCCACTCAAAAGCCTAAGGGAGTAATAATCAAAGAAGGCGGTTTAGAAAAGAAAGAAAAAGAGGTCAGTATGGAGGATGCAAAGAAGAAGGGAAAGGAGAAGATGGTTGAATCTGAGAAACCTTTAAAGAAAAACAAATCAGATAGAGTTAGATGAAGAATTGGCCAAACAGCTTCAAGTAGAGTTGGAAAAGGAAGAAGAAATTCAATTTGCCAAAGATAGAGAGCTCGCATTAGATTTAGCTAAAAGGTTGAATGAAGAGTTTCAAAAGAGTTTGAAGACTGCAGCTGCTGCCAAGATAGTTACAAAGACGGCTTCAAGGCAAAGGCTGGCATTAAAGCAAAGACAGAGACAACCCTCAAAGACCTTCCTGGCTAATCAAGAAAGGAGGAAAATCATAAACTTCCTAAAAGGAGCTCTTGGAGTTCCTGAAGGAATTTTTACTAATATGGCCTCTAGTAGGATAGAGGAGTTGTATTCAAAGGAGATGGCAAATCTGAAAGGGGACTTCACTCAAAGGGTTGAGTTTGAAAGACAAATGAAAGAGAGACATGATCTCAATATCCAACAACCCTTTCCTGAGAGTGAGGAAACCACTCCTTCAAAAGAAAAGGCTGAAGAAAAGAAGGAAGAACATGCTGACGTGGAAGTCAAATCTGCCAAGAGAGTGAAAACAATAGCTTCCAAGAAACTGTTTAAGAAGCTAAGGGTTGCAGAAGCTGAGAAAGAAACAGAAACATCTGTTACAGGTCAAGCTGAGTAATTAAGTCAAAGTGCACAACAACCAAGTCAATCTAATGTGCATTTTGAACTTTACATGACTGTAACAAATAATGATCCAGTGAAGGTAGATCCTATTTCAGTCCAACCCCCTGAAATCATCCACTGGGATATTCTTGAAGATCAAGACAAAGAATATTTCAGAATCAAAAGAATGGGTGATCATTTTGTAGTCTACTTTACTTGGGGCAAGATAGTCACATGGTGTTACAGGTCAGACTTGGAAGAAAGGTTTAAAGTGGGAATGAATCTGTATGGGGATGTGCTGAAGACTCTAGGGATGAAAATCAAGAAACTAGCAATGGAGTATTTATGCATGATGTTCAGTCCAGATCTTGTCAAACATGTCATCAAAGATTTCTTCAAGTCTGTGGACAACTGGATGCTCATAGAAAGGTGTGGGGTGTATATCTTGACCATAGATAAAAGCTTTCATGAATATTATCTAGTGGATAAGATATATGATCACAGCCTAGCCAAGCTACATGGGATGCTGAAAGCCAAACTAATCTGTCCTCAAGGCTCAGAAATGGCAAGGATTGTGGTTAGCAGGATCATCAATCAAAGTCTGGGACTGGATCCAAATTTGGGCAACTGAGCTGAAGTGTTGAAAGAATCATGAAGACCATATCATGAAGAACTTAACTTCTCTTTCTGAAAAGTTAAGTTAGGGGGAGATTGTTGGGACTGATTATGCTAAGTATGGTTTATGCTGCTGATTAATTTTGCTAAGTGATTACTACTGCCAGACTATCAAGATTACTACTGATAGTAGAATTAATACTTCTTGAAGAGTTAGTGTTGTTACTTGAATAGTTAGTACTGCTCGGAGAGTTAGTACTGCTAGTAGTTAATACTGCTGAAGATTAATGCTGCTGAAGATGGTTAATACTTCTGAAGATAATTAGTGTTGCTTCTAAAGATAAAGATGATATGGAGATAAAGACAAGCTGGAGATAAGACTAAAGATAATTATGGTATTGATGCTGAAGACCAATTGTATTTTGATAATTATCTTGTATTCAGTCTTGTATATATATAGTATAGAAGTATTTGATAGTAGAGAATTATTCATTCATATGTTTTGTTAGAGGGAATTAACCTCAAGAATAGTTTAGATCCTTTCTATAGAGAAGTATAGAACGTCTGTTGAGTCTGTTCAACAGTTTGAGGTTTTGTGTGTAATCATCAAGTTGAATCAATATAAACTTGTAATTTGAGTTTGATATACTGTTTCATTGATTGTTAGTGTTAAAGTGTTTTTCTGCAACTTCTTTAGCATTGATTCTGAATGTGTGTGAATTAAATTCTTGTTTGAGTTTTGATCCTGACAGTCTGGTCAAAGGTCTACCAGAAATGAGGTTTGAGAAAGACTCACTATGTTCAGCATGTGAGTTGGGCAAAATGAAGCGAAGCTCATTCAAGTCCAAAACTGAATCATCAACCTCATCTGCACTAGAATTTGTTCATATGGATCTTTGTGGCCCAATTCGAACAGCGTCTATCAACGGAAAGAAATACGTCTTAGTAATGATAGATGACTATTCACGGTATACATGGCTCGAGTTTCTTCGCAATAAGTCAGATGCACCAGAATTGATTATAGCTTTTATGAAGCGCATTCAAGTACGTCTTCAATTGCCAGTTCGAACTCTTCACAGTAACAACGGCTCGGAGTTCAAGAATGACACCTTGCAGAGTTATCTTATCCTTGTGGGCATCTCACATAACTTCTCCGTAGCCTACACTCCACAGCAGAATGGCATTGTTGAACGGAAGAACCGCACTCTTGTTGAAGTTGCTCGTACTATGCTTGCATATTCTGATCTACCTATGTATCTTTCGGCTGAGGCAGTTGCGACAACTTGCTTCACTCAGAATCGTACCATTGTGGTCAAACGTTTTGATAAAACAACATATAAGTTGATCAACAATCATAAACCTAATATCAAATTCCTTCGTGTTTTTGGTTGCAGGTGTTACATTCTACGAGATCGTCAAGGTCTATCAAAATTTGATAAGAAAGCGGATGAAGGATATCTCATTGGATACTCCCTGACATCCAAAGCTTATCAAATCTATATTATTCGAACCAAGACGATTGTTGAGAGCATGAATGTATCTTTTGATGAGAATTCTACTCGGACTTCTGGTAACAACTGATTAGAACTCGGACTTAAGAACAAAGCTTCTATTCACTCCAGAATAGAACCAGCATCTAAAGAATCTACTTCTTCTAAATCTAACTCTACTACATATGAGTTAGATTTGTTGTTTATTGATGCCTTCGATGATATTTGTGCAGACTTTGACAAAGGCATATCAACATCAACATCAAGCTCGGAGGTACCTACTATTTATGTAGACATGTCTGGACCGATCGAAGATGTCACTGAAACTGCATCGTCATCAGGTACAACTAAACCGTTAGTTTCTGACTCCACTAATGCTGAATCTGTCTCTGTAGATATTCCTTCTAGAAATGAAGTCACGAGTACTTCAACCGCTATTCCGGAAACTTCAGTATTAGAAAGGCCAGTACAAGATGTCCCGAGTACGTCTGTGGATCTACCTGTTGTGCATGATGAATATAATGCATCAAATACGCAACAAACAGTTGAATCCTTACCAAGCACACATCGTTGGACTAAGGATCATCCCCTGCATAACGTGATAGGTGACGTACAAGCTGGTGTCACGACACGGTCAACGTCAGCTAATTTCTGCTTGTTTTCAAGCTTTCTTAGTTCCCTAGAACCAAAGAAAGCATCAGAAGCTCTACGTGATCCCTTATGGATTTCTGCTATGCAAGACGAGCTTCTGCAATTCGAACGGAACAAGTTTTGGCGCTTGATCCCACTACCTAAAGGTAAAACTGTTGTTGGAATCAAGTGGGTATTCAAAAACAAGAAATACGAGGTTGGGGTAGTTGTGAGAAACAAAGCTCGATTGGTTGCAAAAGGGTACTGTCAACAGGAGGGCATTGACTATGACGAAACCTTCGCCCCTGTCGCAAGGATCGAAGCCATCAGAATCTTCTTAGCATATGCAACGCACAAAAACTTTACAGTCTATCAAATGGACGTAAAGTTAGCTTTCCTAAATGGATTTCTGCATGAGGAGGTCTACGTGGCACAACCTGAAGGTTTCATTGATCCTCATCACCCTGATCATGTCTATGTGCTAGAAAAAGCACTGTATGGTCTTAAACAAGCACCAAGAGCCTGGTATGAAACTCTAACTAAATTTCTCCTAGCTTCTGGCTTCAAGAAAGGAACGGTTGACACCACCTTATTTCTCAAAAGGCAGGGTGAGGACTTGATTCTCATTCAGATTTATGTTGACGACATAATATTTGGGTCGACAAATCAGAAATTTTGAAAGAACTTTTCTAAAATCTTGGAAACAAAGTTTGAAATGTCGATGATGGGTGAGTTAAATTTCTTTCTTGGTTTACAAGTAAAGCAATTACCCGAAGGCATTTTCATTAATCAAGCTAAATATATAAAAGATATGTTAAGAAAGTTCAATATGTCAGATAGTTCAATCATGAAAACACCAATGGCTACTGGTACACTCTTAGATGCAGATCCCTCTGGTAAACCTGTTGATCAAAAAGTGTATCGTAGTATGATTGGTTCTTCACTTTATCTGACTGTCAGTCACCCAGATATAATGTTTGCCACATGTTTTTGTGCGAGATATCAGTCTAATCCTAAAGAGTCGCACTTTAATCCTGTTAAGCGAATCTTTAGATATCTCAAAGGCACTCCTAATTTAGGCCTTTGGTATCCAAAGTATTCTCGTTTTGATCTAATTGCCTTTACAGATGCTGACCATGCAGGATGTAAGCTAGACCGGAAAAGCACCTCTGGATCATGTCAATTTATAGGTGACAAACTTGTAAGTTGGACCTCAAAGAAACAAAACTGTGGTTCAACATCCACTGCTGAGGCAGAATATGTAGTTGCTACTAGCTGCTGTTCACAAGTCCTCTAGATGAAGACACAGTTATGGGACTTTGGATACAACTACAAGCGCATTCTTATTTATTGTGATTCCAAGAGCGCAATTGCTATAACAGCTAACCCGGTTCAGCATTCGAAGACCAAGCATATAGATGTACGCTATCACTTCATCAAAGATCATGTAGAAAAAGGTGACATTGAAATGCACTTTGTTCAAACTGACTTCTAGTTAGCTGACCTTTTCACTAAGCCGTTGGATGAAAAGAGGTTCCAGTTTTTAATCAACAAACTTGGTATGTTGACCATGTCTTCTTAACCTTACTCATGATTCGAGGGGGAGTATTCTAAATCTTAATCTTATGTTTTATTCTCCAACTGTTGCTAACGATAGAGGAATCATTTTCACAAATGATTACCATGATTTTTTTTTGTGCAGGATAATTCAAGTGACAATGGCTTCTAATCACATCTGATTAGAACCCGCACTTGAGTGCTTTGTTTTTCTATTTGTTTTCTATTTATTTGAAAAAAAAAACTTATTATTAAGTTGAGGGGGAGCTTAATTGACAAACTCTTTTAGTTTGTGGAGGATAATAGCATTTTCAAACACATTTATGTTTTAACTTCTCCAATATTTTATTCTTCATGTTTATTCCTTTGTGCTTACATGTACTAAAGCTTGTTGAACAACATGTTCTTTTACGAAAATACATGGGATTCAATGTGTGAGCTTAATAGAACTTCCATAGATTCATGATAACCAGTGTTTCCTACCCAGGAAGTATTCCCTGAGTGATTAAGGGGAAAGGGTCAAAAGATTTGAGTGTTGGTGTGTGAAGAGGTAAAATGGAAAAGAGAGATTGGTTAGAAGTGAGATTTAAAAGATTAAAAGAAAGAGGGTGAGAGAACAGAGTAAAAGAATATCAAACTCTGCACCAAATTCTTTCTGAGTCGGGCAGCCACATTATCTGTTGTTTCACATTTCTTCGTGAATGACATTGAAAAAGGCACCTAGCCCATGCCATCTCTTGCATACAACCCCACCAGCTACTCATTCTTTTCTAAAAAAGAGAATGTTTCACATTTTCTGGGGAAGCAGCACATACGATATTGGTTCTTCATTTGGAAGATACTAATATTAAAAAAGAAGGAAAGTTGCCCCACATTCGACCTTTTCTCATGCACACTGAGTCTTTGTATAATTTGTTGATGTCTCAACAAGTTTACATAATTTGAGCCTACATTGAAAAGCAATCATCGGTGCTTAATTCTTTCATACACATGCACGAGCACACATAAATTTGTTTTCTGTCAGAACGTTCATAGATAACCATGTGCTATTCGATGATATAATGGAAGTCCTGGGGAGCCAACATCAAAACCAACTTCTTATATAGTAACTTTGTGTTACTCAGCGACTGTGTGTTACTGACAGGCATTCCAAATTGAGTCATTTGTTGATTCAGGGTTACCATTTTTACTTATTTGAATCTGCAAAGATTGAAATAGTCACTCTTTCCATTAGGGGAGACTGCTCTTATTTCCGCACAGGGATCTATACAAGAAGACTGCACTTAATTGTTGATCTGGATAAGACATTCCTAGTTTGTTTTGCTATGTTTTGATGATGATGATTCTCACCACTCATCAAAAAGGGGGAGAATACAAAGAGAAAGACTATACTGAAGATTGCTGAAGAATTCAAAAGATATCAAAGTGTCTGAGCTAATTTGATTTATCAAAAGCCTAACTGAAGATGATCGTCAGAAGGACAATTCATTTGAAGAAAGAGGAAGATGAAGAATGTGTAAAGCTACAAGTTTTAAAGTTGTCAACGTCATATCAGATACAGTTTTGAAGAGAAGTGAAGACACGAAGACAATTGCCAAAAAATTTTTAATATTGAATCCAAAGGGGGAGATTGTTGGATCAATAATTGTATTTAAGATTAAAGTTAATAAGGTGTCTAATTTGTAATAATGTTTAATACCTCAGGGGGTATTTTAGCAACTTGTTAATAATAATGAGGTCATGTTGACCTAGGTATAAATAGTTTTATTTTCTAGAATTAGGTTAATAATAGAAGTGTGAACCGCATAAGAAAAACAGAGGTAGCCGTATTCTCTCTGTATTGTACGCACAAGGTACCAAGAACAAACATATGCTTTTCATCTAATTAATCAAGAGATCGTTGGTATGTTAATCTAATTTATTTATCTCTTGATCTTTATTGTGTTATGTTAATTTATCAACTATAATCTGTGCTTAACAAATGTGGATGCGGATGATTTATCATTCTTCTTTTCATCAGGAGAACCTTTCACTCTCCTGACCATCTGTCCTTTCTTAGAAGTATGCTTTTCAAAAGATTTGACACAAAAGCTTGTTGAACCATCAACAGTTTATCATAAAACATATTAGAAGGATGAATCTTATTTGATTTAACAGTTTTTGATTTGACAATTTTCCTTTTTGAAACATTTTTGTTAGCTCCACTTCATTTGTGTAGAAGTACTGAAAAATAGGCTAAGTATAGGAACCTCAGAAGACGGCTCAAATCTTCAAGTACACCACAGAAGTTGCAAGCACAGAAGATCCTGTCGACCATCTGCTCGAGAACTTTAACCTGAAGATCACTTTCAGATCATAGAGACTTTGTGGTCTCTCATAGAGCTTTTGTGATGGATAACCTCTGGAGATGGAAGACTTCCTGATAAATAGTTCAAGACAACCCCACGTGTAGAACACGTGAGCCTGCTGTACGATGATTTTACAAATCCTTTATGTGGCACACTGTTTTTTCCTTTGCAGGTGGCATTCTCTCATTAGAATGACATCCTTTATCTTGTACTATGGGGTGCATCCTCCTCATATATTATAGGAGAACCACCATTGTTAGAATCACGCGAGCACACACTAATATGAGAACGTTGTATTTTCTTTGAGCATATTGGCACACACATGTGCGTGTTGTTGGTGTATCTTGCAAGTTAATGAAGCAGATTCTTCAGTAATCATCTCTATATTATTCATGTTTCTGTTTTATGCTTGCTAGTGTGTTTACTACCATTCAACTACTATTTTTCTACACTTAAAAACGTTTCCGCACTCTTAATTATCTGGTTTGTGTAGTTAATAGTAAATCAAAGTTTAGAACACCATAACTTTGGATCAACAATTAGTATCAGAGTAGACTTTGATCGTTAATATCAAAGGATCCTGTTCTATACTTGATTCTAGTGTTCTTGGTAGTAGTTTGTGTCTGTTCTTCATCTTGTATTCCAGTCAAAAGGATACACTCTGTTTCCTGGATTTATTTCAACCAGTTTCATATAGATCCAAAAGCTAGTGTGCTCAAATCTTTAGGACATATTCAAAGTTTGTGTGTTGGTTATCAATATCTCCCTTACTAAATAACCATCATTATTGAAGTTAATATTCATCTCCAACTACAATTCATCTCATACTCTGTTTTCTTGCTTCATCCTTGTCAACTGAAAATGGCAAATGCAATCAACTTCTTCCGCTCAGGATCTCAATCAAAACCTCCTACTCTACTCAGGGATGAATATCCCTAGTGGAAAAATCAGGACGGTACACTTTCTTGAAGGTGTGGATCCTGGATTGGTTGAGTTTCTTCATAACCCTCCATATATTCCAATGACCACTGTTCCTCGTGTTCCGGCTACTGCAAACACACCTGAAATCCCTAAATATCAACATCCCTAACCCATTGTTGAGTGGACTGAACAAGAGAGTGCCTTACATGAACTTGCAAAGAAAGCCAAAAAGCTACTCATCATGGCCATTCCAAACGACATCTTTCAGTCTTTGGACTCTTGTGAAACCTCAAAGGATCTGTGGTTAGAGCTTGAAAAACAG
Organism: Arctium minus; assembly: GCA_954870635.1. Classification (NCBI taxonomy): domain Eukaryota; kingdom Viridiplantae; phylum Streptophyta; class Magnoliopsida; order Asterales; family Asteraceae; genus Arctium; species Arctium minus. The sequence goes on along the minus strand of OX941088.1, from coordinate 58,634,385 downwards.
ATTGAGGGTGGTGCTAAAACCCTAAAGAACAATATAGCATTATGCATAAATGAATATTTTGCTTTTAAGGCTCTGCCAGGAGAATCCATTCAAAGCACCTAGAACAGATACAACTCCCTGATCAACAAATGCAATAGATATGGAAACAACAGAACCTCTGAGGAAAACAATGTCAGATTCCTTTAGAGTCTCAATGATGAATGGCTACATCTAACCATGTCCATGAAGGCAACCCTAGATCTTGATGTTTGATACATCTCTGACCTTTTCGGGACAATAGTAAGGCAAGAGAATTGAATCTCGAAGTTAATGGATCATGTCGGTGGACCTCTGGCGTTGGATGGAAATTCCACAGAGGTTCAGGACAAAGGTAAGAAAGAAAAGACTACAGAGCATGTCTAGAAGAAGAAGAAGAAAGTACTTGTGGTAGAGAGTAATAGTCAGGAAAGTTCTGAGGAAGAAATAGACATGGTTGCTCTAGCAAAAACTCTTGCTCTTATGACCCGAGAATTCAACAGGGTCTCAAGAAAAAGCCTACATACAGAGGAAGAGATGACAGAGGTAGAGGATATGGTGAACCAAGAAAGTTTGGGAGAGAAGAGCTTGTGTTAGATCATGTTTTGAGTCAATTTGCTTAGTTTGTTTGACTTTGTATGTTTGAGTTTTGTTGTAAACTTGTGTAGAGGTCAAGGCTTTGTTTGACCCTATATAAGTCTTTCCTTGTCTTGTTTTGTGTAAGTCTAGTCATTGTTAATCTTGTAAGCTTTGAGTCATTTTGCATTCCACGTACTATAACCTTTGTTTAAGAGATATATGACTTCAATTCTTGAGCACATCTTTGATTCTTATATTGATTGATTGTTATTGCTTGAAACCTGGAATCACAATTGGTATCAGAGCCTACGCAGATTAATCACACAAATCAACAATCTGATACCAACAATTGGTATCAGAGCTTAATCAGATCAATCAGATAAATCAAAAATCATTATTTCTTGAATTAGAAAGTTAATGTTCATTGTTTACTGTTCCATTAATCAAGACTGTGGAATCATGATGATTTGGGTATGAGTTTGAGTTCATTGTGATCGCCCATTGACATAGAACATTTCTTGTTTGGATTGGAAACTCAATAGAACAGATTTGAAGATTTTGATCAATCTTTCCAATTTTGGAAACTTTCCAATTATGGGTATTTTTGGAGAAATTCATTCCACAGGGTTGTTCTCATTGATATAGTGAACATTCGTACCAAGTTTCAAATGCAAATTTGAAGGTTTGGGTGGATATGTGTTGAAATTTGTGAAAAAATGTTCAAGATCCACGGAATTCGCACAAATGTTAAAGGACTCGCATGAAGAACTCGCAGGCTGAAGAATTCGCAGAATAGTTGTTGTTTATTCATATAAGGTCAGAATTCGCACAAGGGTTCATACGAGAAGCGAAAATTTCACACAAAGAAATATACAAAAAGTGTGGAATTCGTATCTGAGTCTGAGATAATATTTCAAGGGAGGATTCACATATATTCAAACGAAGAGGTCAATGAGTGTCATACGAATTCTGTGAGTGCCGTACGAATTCTATACTTGTGATATTTTTTTTTGTGATTTTTTGTGATTTTTACATTTGATTTTTCTGATTATCTAACTAACGATCTTTTCAAGCAATATTTTTCAGATAATACTAATCATGCCTTACATTGATGAAAAATGTCATACTTGTTAGATATAGTTTAATCAAGTTGTAATAGTTAGCCCCTCGTTATGTTTTGTTAGTATTTCTGTTAGTTTGACTTCTGTAGGTGTCAAGGCTATTGACCCTATATATAGTCCTTTGTTTTACCTTTTTTAGGTTAAGCTACTAAATTCATTCATTCTCTAATCATTATGTGTAGCCGTCATCTTTTCTCTCAATGAAACATATGACATTTCTATCATTCATCTTTCTATGATTCATTCTTGTTTTATTACTCTGATAATATTCTTGTGTGCTTGAATCTGGAACAACAATTGGTATCAGAGCTACATCAGAAATCAGAACCAATTGATCTATGCAGAAATCAAACCCAATTTACTATTTTTGAGAACTTCACTGTTCTATTGGTGTTTATGAGATTGGAAGGTTGTTTAAATGCAATCTTTGGCTCAATAGATGCGTATGATGATTATGAACATGTTTCATATTAATCAGAAACAAATTTAAACACATTTTCTTGGTCTATTTAATCATTCTTTGAATTTTTAGACTTAGTCTTATGCGATCTGTCTAGATTAAAAAGGTCAGATCTGTTAAGATTTTTGAAAATACAGTGATTGGGGTTTCTTCACGATCAATAATTAAGCATAGTGTCAAATTTTGGTGTTGATTGAACAAGTCTTGCCATGGATCTGGTGAAAAACTGAAGTTAAAGCTCGAAATAGGCAATTTTCGCAAGTTTGTGTGAAGAACTCGCAGAACACATTATAGAACTCGCAAGGTTCCTAAAACTCGCAGGACAAAGTGAAGTTGAAAATATCCATGTACAAGATTCGCATAATAGTTCCCTGCGAAAGTTGAAGGTTTCGCAAACTGTGTACTTTCGAATTCTCTTGAATTCGCAGAGTACTGTCTACGAAAGCTGTAGGATTCGTAGAAAACTCATTTGCAAGTTTCTCAACTTTCTCAATTCAAGCACTTGCGAATCCTGACCCAAACTTCTTTGATCTGTGAAAGTTATATCCTTTTAAGTATCCTTGCTTATTACTTGCAAATTCTTGCCTTCTTTTTCATATTTTTGCATACTTGTAAATCTTCTGTGCTAAATATCTGAATTTCTGATTAAAGATCATTTCAAGCACATATTTTAGATACACAGGAAAGATGCCTTATACAGATGATAAGGGAAATAATGTTCTCACTCCAAGAGACTGTGCTCTATCCTATATGCCAGAGATACCCAAGATAGAAGCTGAACTTGAAATTCTTAGATGTCAAAACAAGAAGTTGAGAGATGACATGGATGCCTTAAATGTCAAATTGACAAAAGATGAAATTCAAGTGAAGCGGTATCAAGATAAAGGTCATGAATATCTTAAGAAAGTGGATGACAGAAAGAACAAGGAAATTGCTGAACTGGAAAAGTCTTTCAACCAAAAACTGTCTGAGATTTCCAGGAAGTCTGAGTCAGAGAAGAAACAAATGGAGATTAAAATCTCAAATCTTTTAAAACAAGTGTCTGACTTTGAACAACTCATCATATCTGAAAGGAAGTCCTTTGATGATGAGAGAAAAGATTTTAAAATAAAAAATGCTGATATGTTCAAAGAAATTTCAGATAAAAACCAGAATTTAGAAAAGGATTTTGAAGAAGAGAGAAAGATTTTTGAAAAAGAAATCTCTAAGTTTATAAGCAAATTGGCAAACTTGTCTACTGAGATCATGAAGGAGAAAAGGAGAAAATCTGGAATTCAGAGCAAGTTTGATAAACTCTGCAATGAGAAATCTTAGTTGTGTAACAAAATTCAACAACTTGAGATTGATAATACTTACTTGTCTCATAAGATAACCACTGATGCATCTAACTCATCCTCTTGTGATGATGATTCTGCTGAGTCATAGTGTTCTTTTCAAACAGTATCAAGTATGTTCCAGAAAATTGTTTTTAGAAAACAAGATGTGAAATCCAAAGCTTCTGAACCAGAGCAGATTAAGACTCCAAAATTCTTTTATGTGAAACCAGTTAATAAGAATGCTAATCATTTTCAAAAATCTCCAACTCTGTCTCCAAAGAAAGATCAAATGGTCTGGGTTGTTAAAGGTTCTCCAGAGGCAGCAAAGCTTCACAGAGCTAACCAGAAGAAATAGAACAGAGCTTCAAGAGGTAAGTCTTTTGCACCTGACTTTGTCAAATCAGCTACACATTTGATCAGGATAGCAAGAAAAAAGTTATGTTGCTCTTACTGTTATTCTGATAAGATCATTCACAAAGAACAGGCATATAGTAGATCTTATCATCACAGTGCTTATCAAAGGTATGAGAATTACTCAAAGAAATTCTCAAGAACTAACACAATTGGACCCAAGATTTTCTGGGTACCAAAACCTAAACCTGTGGTGCAGATAGAAACAGGAAAAGAGAAGATTGATGATGTCCCATACATGAAGGACTGAAGAATCAATGACTTCTTATTACTGCAGATCAGGACTCTTGCTTAAATGTCAAAGCATTGACTTCTACGTACAACAGCTTAGAACTCATACACAAATGTCAAAAGTTGTTGATCATCTGGAAAACAGATATGAAGGGAGAGCATATCTGTGCAAACCTTGACAAAAGATCCACATTATATCAAGGGGGAGCTGCAAGAACTAATCACAGACAACTCTGAAGAAAAGCAAGATCAACCAGAGATCATATCAAGGGGGAGTATCTGATGAGTTCAAGGGAGTGCTACATTTCTACATCAAGGGGTAGTAAAGATGTGTTGTAAGTGGGGTGTGTGTTATTCTTTTCAGAATTAAAATTGATAAAAATGCCATTTTTGGAAAGTTTCTTTGATTAGAAAGTTTCTATTTTTGGTACATTTTGTGAAAAGTTTTCCAAAATAGCAAGTTTCCTTATTTAGAATGTTTTTAAAAGTATGGAAACTTGGCTAAAGGCAAAATTCGCAATATACTAGCTTGAGAAAGCTTCGTGAACTAGTTATTTACAAAAGTTGGGAATTTACAGATGTATTGTCTACGAATTCTAAAGGATTCGCAACCCTTTAGCCTGCGAAAGCTATAGAATTCTTAGATATCTTACTTGCGAATGTTGTTTTCTTTGCACAGAATTCGTAATCCTTTGTCTCACTTCTCTTGCGAATTCTTTCCCCCGGCCCCATAGCTTGCGAAAGTTGAGAATTAATAGTCTTTGTGACCGTGTCCTAACTCTCTTTAAGTATAATAGGGCACTTGGTTATTTTGTTCTCACTTATCTCAGTTCATCTCGCGAAAGTCCTTAAACCCTCTAAAACCCCTTAGCTCACGAACTCTCTCAAACACCTCTTTGATTCCTTCTTCTCGATCTCAAAAGGTTGTTTCATTGTTAAAATCTTTAATACTTCATGATTGTTGTATTTTTCTATTGCAGGTGTCCCCAAACTGGATTTGAATAAGTTTTTGATTGAACTTATGTGGATTTTTGAACCTTTGGACTTCGACCGAACCTGTCGAATATTCATAAGATCTTTGTGAACTTAATGGTTAAATCTTGGTGTTATAATGGTCTCATAAACCTCGTAATATTATTCTAGAACCCTGGGATTGCTTGATTGATGGAAATCTCGATATTTGATTTAACTTATGCATTTTTTTGTCGACTGAACTCCTTCAAGAACTCGTACGACTGTTCTTGGTGCATTTTCAAATATTGATGTTAAATCTGAGTTTAAAAACAAATTAAAGGTTGAAATCATGTTCAAATCGCTGAATCGAACACAATGGCATAAATTTCAAACCCTAAAATCGATTTTCATGAATTTATCAATCTGGGTTCTTAGATGGTGTTCTTGGGAACTTTTGAACATCCAAGTGCAGGTTTCGTAAAATTTTGGATTTTTAAAGGGTTTTACGAATTGTTCAGTCCACGAATCCTTGATCTTATTTTTTTTCAGAAAACCCTAAGGACAGGATCCGCAAACCTCATGTATGCAAATCCTGCTTGCCCTTGTTCTGTCATATTTAATCCAAAAGGAAGAATTCAGTATATAGATTTTTGCGAATTCTTAGTTTTGCCTAATATCCTCTAAGTGAAGGATTCGCAGAGAGCATACCTGCGAATCCTGAACACCTAAGTATAAGAACTCGCAAGCCTATAGTCTACGAATCCTATACTTAGGAATTCTCAAAAGTAGCCTTTCTCACTATTTCACTCTCATGTACTGACTCTATGTCTTTGGACTTTGTCCAAACTCTTTCGTTTCCTGTTGCAGATCAAATGGCTGACAATAATTCACAGAATGTTCAGATGGATGAAAACTCTATTCAAGAAGCTGAGCAAGAGCATTCAATCCGTTCACAGAGGACAACAGATGTTCTACCTCCGAATGTCAACACTGACATGCTGCTGATACAACAATCAGAATACATGCCTCAGACTCCTAACAATCATAAGTTTGAGTTCAAGCTCAACATTGATCCGTTGGTGAATCTTATTCTTCATAATCGCCCGCTGAACAGAGCACTGTCTGAGAGTGCGGATCTGCCGGAAATCTACGTGCAACAAGTTTGGAAGACCATCCAGCTTTCTTACATTACTGTTGGACATATCAAGTGTCCAGTTCTTAAAGTCTAGATTGACTTTTTCTCTGCCAACATAGACCTTGAGCTATTCAGACGATTTCTTCAACTACCTGAAGCAAATTCCAGGGAAGGCAGAACTGAGTTTGATGAACTACCTACTGAGGAAACTGCACTTACTGGTATTCGGGAAATGGGATATGTTGGTGACCTTAACAGAGTAAGCCAATTCAAAAAGAACAATTTGCCACCCTTCTACTATGCATTGTTCTCAATAATCAACCGATGCTTGACGGCGAAATCATATGGCACTGACAACGCAAGCAGTCATAAACTGAAGCTCTTTTACTCTATAGTACATGACTTGCACATAGATTATGCCATCGTCTTTTGGACTGAGCTACTTGAGAAGATTGCTGCCAAGAAGAATGTTGTAAAAGTCCTCAATTACTTGCCATATCAGAGGTTTATGACACTCTTGGTTAGAAGTGTTATAAGAGGGAACAAGCGGATTCCCAGGCGAAGCTCACATGAAGTAGCTGAAGTGCACGAAATGAAGTTTCTAGTACGTCAAAAGAGGCAGTTCAAATACTCTATGCCAATACCAGAAGCTCTACTTCGATACGTTGATCTAGAGGCTGAGTTCTTAGTTGAGTATAGAGAATCTATGGCACAGCCAGAACCGTCTGTATCTTCCGAAGGTTCAATCCCTAGGAGAAAGGTGTTTGTGAGGGTACCCGAAACTTAGGGAGTTAGGGTACGGGGAGAGAAAAGGAAAAACACCGAGAGGGTAATCGGCGGGGGTCGGAGACCAAGACTGGAGACTTCAGGGTCACGGGTTCTTACCCTACCTCATGTGACACCTGGTGTCAGTAAAGGTCAAGGCTCTGAATATGCGTCGGATCAACCTGAACATCACACCATAGAGATGCAACAAGAAGAACAACATGGTACAAAAGAGATACAATCTGTTGCTACCTTACCTGACCAGGTGACAGAAAATGTTAACTTGGGCAGTGAAAGCTCCGACTCTAAAAGGACAAGCTCTGCAACGAGAGAACATGATGATGGAAGTGATACATCTGTTGACGATGATGTTGATCAACCTCATGGTGGAGCAGAAATTGCTTTGGCAATTTATTCCCATGTTGCGGTCATGGCAAGTGATATTGGTGAAATAAGGAGAAATGAGGGAGACATAGTCGAAGAAGTACGTGAGTCTGTGAGTGAAAGGGAACGAAAAGAAAATAAAGAGAGAGAGTGACCCACAACCCACTATACCAGACGATCAACCACATCACACACTTCTGTGCATTTGTTGCCGGAAGATGTATACATGAGTCGATAACTCATGCAACTGCACACCCGAGCCACCCACTCTACTTCCTATCAAGAGGAAATAGTTTCATTTGCACACGGGGATCAAGCACAAAGTCTATCAATGTCTCATTCGGAGACATCTGATATTGAAATAAGATATCAGTTGCCTCGGATCTCACTTCCTTTCAGTGCACAAAGTATAGAGCCTACTTTTGTTGATAAGACACTATTCGCAGGTCTTGACCTCGGTCGTCTTCGTGACCCAAGCGGAACATCCAGAGTAGATCCGCAATCCGGAATACGAGGACCAGATGGAAATCCTATCACAGCTAACACAATGCCAACTGTGAGCACAGGTCACACTGTACATTCATCTGCAGTTGTGCAAACGGGTAATCTAAGTGATCCCGGTGTTAGTTCATTTGACTTTGTGTCAAGGGAATATCTCGACGGCGCCCTAAAGGCTGTTGAACACAGATGGTCAGAGAAGTACGACAGAATAGAGAAAGAACTGTGCGACATCAAAAGATTACTAAAGGGAAGCAATTTGCTGAACCTGAGCCATAAGAAAGAGCACTAGTTCTACCCACTCCACCAGTCACATCACCTACCTCAGATCTTTCAATTGATGAGCTTAAGTCTTTGCTACTCTCAAAACTTATGTATCAGGATCTAGAAACTCAACAAGATGCCGACTTATTCACACTATTGCATTCCCATCAGGAACGACAACAACAACAGCCACAACAACCTTCAGATGCAGATGTTCTCAAAGCATTCACTTTACTGAACCAAGCATTTCAACTCACATGCCAAACTCAGGCTACTGCTCAAGTCACTACGCATGACCATGATCATGATCATGATCATGAGGGGAGACACAAGGAGATCAGTCAGACGAAAGACAGTTGGTTATAGTGGAAAGTGCAGTGCCAATCAGTACAGTACCCGAAAAGAGAAGCTCAAGCAGTCAAGGTAGTGGTACAAGTCAAGGAGAAAATGTTGAAGAGGTGTTGGAGCATAGAACTTCAAGGAGTTTAGTTCTATTTGTTGCGGATGATGAGTCAAGGGTTGAAAAGCCTAAGACTACTACATGTGAAGAAGTAATGGAGGCAATGGGCATATCAGCGTAAAATGTTATAGATGTTGATGATCTGGATACAGATGAACAAGCCATTACAAAGTATGAATCATTCTGGAAAATGAAAGAGAAGGGAGAAAGAATAACAGATTTTAGACTTCAAGATGCTAATCAATCTGAGAATATAGTAAATGTTGAAGAATATGTCAGAAATGTTGCAGACACAGAGGTTCTGGGCAGTGTACTTGGTGAAAGCGTATTTGAAGATATCTTTGGTGATGATTTTGCTAGAGATGATCAGGAAGAAGCTGAAGAAGATGAACCAGCACAACCTGCTGAACAAGTAAATGTGCCATCTTAAGTAGATGAGCCGTATATACCTACTGCTATCCCATTGGTTTCTCCGGATAGACACTGTGTTTTTCCTTCTCCTGGTGAAGCTTCAACTCCAACCGCTCAGAACGTTGCATTGCCTTTTGAAGAATCAATTGAAAGGGTGTTGAAAAGAAATGTCTCAGATCCCATAGCTCCGACGGTGATTTATATGGAAAAGTTAAGGAGATCTATGAGAAGATAAACAATGAAGATGGAGAAAGAAGAGAAAATAAGAAAGAGGGAAGCTAAGGAGAGAGAAGAGAGAGAGAGCAGAAAAAGAAAGAGTTGATCCTGAAGCTCTACCTTACATCAGAAATCCTGATAGCCCAAGAATTTTAAGTGGTGCTGAACGTCCAAAGCCAGTATTTGTAACTACGATGGTAGTAGAAAATCTAGCGAAGAAACATCAGGACACTCAAGAAGGTCCTTCTTCTTCTGTCAGATTTGGATCTACTCCATTTACAGGATATGATGGACAAAGTGAGTCTCTCGAGGTTATCAAACTTATCCAAAAATCTCTCAGAGTTCCATTTGTAGAAGAATCCATCAAAATATTTGTCAAGGCGCAAGTAGAGATTGATGTGTGTAAGTTGTATGGTATCATTGATCACCCACTGGACTATCAAAGAAACTATCTGAAGTTCATTGAAAACGTTTCAAGAACGAAGGGTTATGTTCAAAGACCAGGAATTCTTCAGATCAAAGAAGTCCGAATGAACCAGTACGTTGATGTCTGGTATCCAGAATTTGATGTTCAAATGAGAGATCTAAGGGCGGTAACCTTTAGTGAAGCAGACTTTGAGAACTTGAATTTGGCAGATCTGGAATTTATATACCATGACTTTAGAAGCTGAACGATCAGACCTAGAGCTGTAGTCTTTGCACTGGATGATGTAAAGAGGTATATGAAGCGTCATATCAACAACTCTTATGTTCTTGATTTCCAGTTGGGGGCAGAGGCTAATCAGAACACCATAAACTTAACTACTCCTAACTTTAATCACTACTTGATGGAGGACAAACCACTATTCAAACCTATTCTAACTCCTGAGCTCGGGGTTATGTATGTGAATACAAAAACTCACAAGAAACAATTCATGCGAGCCAGTAAGGTTGCCAAGTTTTCCGATGGAACGTTAAAGATGGTTTTGAGAGAGCTTGAAGACAGACACAAGTATTCAGAGATGACGAGACTTGAAAGACGTGATTTTATGCCTAAAGCTGATGCTATTGTAATGGAGAAAATGATTGAATCCATTAAGGAAAGAAATGATTTCAGAGAGTGCCTAAGGAGATTTGAAAGCTTCCTAGGAATGAGGAGAAGCAGTTTCAACCGGTGGAATCGATGAAGATTACAACTTTGATTAAAAGGGGGAGATTGTTAGATATAGTTTAATCAAGTTGTAATAGTTAGTCCCTCTTTATGTTTTGTTAGTATTTTCGTTAGTTTGACTTATGTAGGTGTCAAGGCTATTGACCTTATATATAGTCCTTTGTTTTACCTTTTTTAGGTTAAGCTACTGAATTCATTCATTGTCTAATCATTATGTGTAGTCGTCATCTTTTCTCTCAATGAAACATATGACATTTCTATCATTCATCATTATGATGATTCATTCTTATTTTATTACTCTGATAATATTCTTGTGTGCTTGAATCTGAAACAACAATACTGTTCTAACCAACAGAGATTGTGCTATGAGATACATGCCAGAAATACCTCTGATTGAAGAAGAAAATGCAGATCTTAAACGTCAGAACTCACAACTGAAAACTGAGATATAGAATTTGAATGTCAAGATGACAAAAGCCGAGATACAAGTATCCACATATCAGACAAAGGGCAAAGAATGGCTGGTGAAAGTTTATGACAGAAGTAAATTGGAGAAAGCTGAATATGAGAAAACATTCAATCAGAAATTATCTGATCTTTCTAAGAAAGCTGATTTAGAAAAGAAAGAGTTAGAAATCATATGTGCCAAACTTTCCAAACAAGTTTCTGAATTTGAGAAAATTGTCATTTATGAAAGGTATATCTTTGATAAAGAGAAGAAAAATACTTTACTTTTCAAAGAGATTTCTGAGAAAAATCAGAACTTGGAAAAGGAGTTTGAAACTAAAGGAAATTTTTTTGAAACTGAGATTTCTAAACTCACTAACAAGTTGGCTACCTTATCTTCAGATATACAAAAAGGACAGAAGAGTAGATTTGATATGCAGATCAAATTTGATAAACTTTGCAATGAGAAAACCAAGTTGAATGACAAGATCAAACAACTTGAGAAAACTAATTCTGATTTATCTGACAAGATAACATCTGAAACACCTAATTTATCTTCTTATGATGATGACTCAGTTGAATCAGTTTGTTCATTTCAATCAGTATCTAGCTTGTTTCAAAAGTTGGGTTTCAAGAAAAAGAATGGTAAACCAGAAATCTTGAAACCAGATCAGATTAAACCTTCTAGTCCATTTTATGTCAAATCTGTTGATAATCATGCTACTTACTTTACAAAATCTGCTTCTAAAGCTTTTAAGAAAGAAAAGATGATTTGGGTTGTAAAGGGATCTCCAGAATCGATGAAATACCAGAAATCATCTGCACAAGTTGCATAGAGAAACAAGAACAGAACTGCAAAAGGTAATGCTTTTACTATTGATGCCATCAAGTCAACTAAGCATCTGATCTGGTTAGCTAAAAGCAAACTCTGTTGTTCTTATTGTTGCAATGATGATTTTGTACACAAAGCAAACATCAACAAAAGGTATTATTCTTACAAGAACTACTATGATACTGCATTTCAAAGAATTGAAAACCACTCAAAGAAGTTTTCACATACTAACCAGAGTGGACCCAAATTCATATAGTTACCAAAACCAGTTAAACTTGTGATGCAGGTGCCAGTACTCAAGAAGGAGTAAGAAGGAATATGCCTTCTAGACAAAGCAGTCTAGGACTCTTACCTCAAAGATCAAGATGACTTCTAAGTACAACAACTTAGGACTCATTCTTCAATGTTCAAGTAACAGGAAGCTTTGAATGTTAAATCATAACAGGGAGTTTTTCTCACCATTAAATTTTTCAGTTTTATTAATTGAGGGAGAATGTTTTCAAAGAATATTTCTTTATAAGAGACAAACATATATTACTTGTTATATTTTTTTATAGGGAGAAACAAATTCATACTGTCATATTTTTCTATGTATGCAGATATGAAGGGGGAGCATATCCATACAAGATCCACATCATGTCAAGGGGGAGCCAGCAAAAGAATACATCAAGATACATCAAGAAGGAACAATTTCAAGTCAAGATACATAAAAGACATATATTAAGTCAAGGGGGAGATTAATACAGATAAATCTTCAAAAGGGTTGTAAGTGTGATTGTGTGTGTAAATATTTTTGAAACTTAAAATGAGTGAAAAATGTTATTTTTGGAAAATCTCCATTTAAGGAAAGTTTCTATTTTTGGCAAATTTTGAAAAGTTTCCTAAAATAGCAAGTTTCCATGTTTAAAATTTTTTTCAAAAAGTTGGAAACTTTGCTAAGTCCAGATTTCGCATAACACTATCATGCGAAATCTAAGGAATTCGCATGTGTGTGCTACACGAATTGTTGGAATTCGCATCACACTATCATGCGAAATCTTAGGAATTCGCATGTGTGTGTCATACGAATTGTGTTCCTTTACACATAATTCGCATATTGGTTCATGCGAATTCTCACACACATTGTATATTCTTTCTAGACAATTCATACCCATGTCATATGCGAAAAGTGGGAGGTCTAGTAAATTCGTGCCACGTGTCTTAATCATTCCAGGGTATAAATTCATGTTTTGTCTACGAGACCCTCACTTTTCGTAAAATCTATCAGTATACGAATTCTTTCAGATCACCTATCCCTAAACCCTAATCTGTGACTTCCAAGTTTCTTTGAATTTCTTCCTGTTTCTTGATTCCAATGTTTATTTTTGTTCTTATTGTTTGTGTTTTAATTGTTTGTATCTTGTATCTTCATTGTTTCTTTGCAGGGATACCCTTACTGGATTAGTCTTAGGATTTGAATTCATGGACTGTTCATCTTCAAGACTTCGACTGACCATTGAATTTTTGAACAAAAATTGACCTTGATTAAGTTCCATGTGTTGATTTGAACTGAAAGGATTATTAATATAACATAATCAAACCTTAATGACCACAAATTTTAACCTAAATCACTTATTTTGGGATTTGATTGGATTTGACTCTTTGACTCTTCTTCGTGTGTTCTTGGTGAATACTCAAAATTTAAGGGTCGAAAAGTGTTTTAATCTTAAAATTTCTTGATTAAAGTGGTTTTTAATCACAAATCGATCATAAAGATTCAAGATTTTGTGTTAAAATTCAAAATTTAAAATTTTGGTAATCTAGGTTCATATGAATGCTTGAAGATGTTCTTATTACAACACTTAGAAATTTTTCAAGAAATTTTTGAAGGCTCATACGAATTCTTGGATATCATGGTGCCATACGAATTCCTGATATTCATTGTTAAAATTTTCTAAGTGAACAATTTGTATACTTGTCCATACGAATTCTTGGTTTGTCCTGTTAAATTCTTCTAAGTGAAGAATTCGTATATAGTTTCATACGACTTCTGTGTCATACGAATTCTTGATTGTTTCTGAGGTTTTCTAATTCCCTAATTGAGGAATTCGTACACTTGGTTAATTTTCAAAGTTGTTTTTCAAGGCTAAAACTTCAGTTTTTCACTAACCATATGGACCCTGTCCAAAACTGTTAATCTTTTTCAGGTACCAATGGTTGAACAATCAGTAGATCAACATGTCCAGATGGATTAGAACTCACCACATGAGGCATCTGAACAATGTCCTATGCCATCATCCAGATCAGACTTCCAAGTTATATAGAATGCAAATCCTGATCTTTTCCTCATATCACCATCTGAGATGAAGCTACAACTGCCAAACAATCACCATCTGCAGTTCAGCATCAAAATTGATCCACTGGTATTGGATATTATGAGAAATCATCCTCTCATGAATGCTCTAACAGCTCAAGCTGCAGTTCCTGAACTGTATGTCCAACAAGCCTCGAAGACTATGATATTTAGTCATGTGAAGGAGCAAGGAGAAAGAATACCCATCTTCAAACTGGAGATTGATCATTTCACTTCAGTCTTGACTTTGGAAAGACTGATATTTATCTTGAGTCTACCCTCTGAGACTGCAAGAGAAGGCAAAACTTCTTATGATGAGCTACCATCAGACATTGAGGTCTTCAAAGGAATCAAGGACATGGGATACATTGGTCAGCTAACAGAGGTCAATCACTTTAAGAAGAACAATATACCACCGTTCTACTACACCCTGCTCTCTATTATCAACAGGTGTCTGACTGCCAAGATATATGGAACTGATAATGCCAGCATGCACATCCTGAAGTTATTCTACTCCATAGTCCATGATCTTCACATTGACTATGCATCTATCTTATGGACTGAGCTTTATGAGAAGGTTGTAGCAAAGAAGACTTCCAAAGCTCCAAACTACATTCTTTTGCAGAGGTTCATGACCTTAACTATCAGAAGCATGCTCCGAAGAAACCGACAGATTCCTACAAGGTATGTGATGAAGCAGAAGAGAGACTTCACATATTCTATGCCTGTGCTAGAGAACTTACTTGATTATGCGGATCCTGAGTGTGATAGAATAGTTGAGTATAGAGAGTCTATGGGACAACTAGGACCGGTTGACCCTACCCAAGGCTCAAACCCTAGGAGAGCGGAGTGGGTAAGGCTTTCTGATACTACGGGAGTACATAAACGGGGAGAAAAGAGGAAAAATACCGAGAGGGGATCTGGAGGGGGTCAGAGATATTAGATTAGAGGCATCAGGGTCATAGGTACTTACCCTACGTTCAGTGACACCTCCTGCTGATGAAGGTCAAAGATCTGACAATGAACTGGATGAAGCTAATCTGGCAGCTAATGAAAGTGAATCAAGTGAAGTTCCATCAGCTACTAGTGATACAGAGGCTGCTTTAAAAGATGATGAGGAAACAGAGACTAATGTTGCTGGTGATTCTCATGATGATAATGATGATAACAATGATGGTGATGTTGCTATCCAATCTGATGCACAAGTTGAGATTCAAACTGAGGAACAACCTGATGTTCATGTTGATGAAGAAACTGATTTGTTTGAACCATTCTATGGTACTGATTCCATGGAAGTGGAAGAGGAAGCTAATGTTGACCCTATTCTTACTGATGTTGTCAGAGACATAAGGAGAACCGAGGGAGTCTTAGTTGAAAATGTTGAGAAAGAGAGTGAGATTGTAGAAAAATAACATGGAGAGCGTGTGTACAAACGAACCTACTTATCCCAAAAGGAAGCCAAATCTACCACTTTGTCGCATTTGTTGCATGCAGGTGTTGAAAAAGACATAAGTAGCCCACTTATGCAATCGCGCACCCAGGCCAACAACTCTACCTCTTCTCAATAAAAGATAGTTTCAACTTCTCACGGGTAATTAGCTCACAATCCACCGGTTTCTCGCTCGGAGATTCAAGTTATTGAACAAATAGAAAAACAACCCCCGTTATTATTCCTAGGACACTTTTTCAATCGGCTACCATCGGCTGTCTTAGTGACCCGATTGGAACATCCAGAGTAGATCCACAATCCGAACTATGAGGACCGGATGGAAGTCCTGTCATTGACACATCATTGCCAACAATGAACACATGCCATGCAGTTGTTTCTACAACTGTCATGCAAAAGGAAAATCTACGTGATTCCGGAGTTACTCACCCAGACATTGTGTCTAAGGAAACTCTCAACGGCGCCTTAAAGGCTGTTGAAACCAGGATCTATCAGAAGTTTGAGGAGGAGATGAATGGAGTTAAACATTTACGTAAAGGGAAGGATCCGGTATCCGAACCTGTGCCTACTCCACAATCCAAGTCACATCCAAATGCCTAGCCTACTGACTTATCCATTGATGAGCTGAAGTCGTTGCTATTTTCCAAATTATTAGCACAAGCTCCGGATAACCAACAAGATGCAAATCTTCTTATCCTTCTACAATCCCACCTTGAACAACCGCTATAATATGTGAAACCAGCAGATTTGGTTAGTGCCACTTAGTTTAATTCTTTTAAATTTGACATTTTGTTTTCTATATCTGATCTCAAACAGGTTGTGCAAACTTCATGTAAAACCCAAGCAGTTGTTTCTACAGAAAAGCATGATCATGATCCTGATAATGATCATGAGGGGGAGAATAGGGAGAAAAAAACAACTGTTGGATCTGATAATGTTGTTTTAGTGGAGGAAAGAGTTGGAAGTGCTGAAAATGTTTGAAGGGATGTTGATCATGGTAATGGGCAGAATGATCAAATGGAGTTAGTGTTATACATTGATGAAAGAGTTGAATCAAGGGTTGAAAAGCCTAAGATTGCAACTAGGCAGGAGATTATGGAGATTACTCGAATGCCAAATGATGGAATCATTGTCCTTGAAAATGATAATGATTTTGAAGTTGATGCCAAGTATGAGATGTACTGGAAGATAAAGGAGGAAGAAGAAAAGAATGATTTTGTTGACATAGGTTCAGATGATGAAGTTACTGAAATTGTGAAAAGAGCTAAGGAAATGACAACCTATGAAGAAAGTGTACTTGATGATTTATTTGAGGACAGAGATACTGAGGCTTTGAATGTTATGTTTACTCAGAGTACTCTAGATGATCTTCATCTTAGTCCTATTCATGAGCAAGTGCCCGAGCCAAGTACTACTGCCATTCCAACTGTTCCATCTTTTAGTGATTTCGAATTCCTTGAAGCCAATGTTAGACAATCTGATGATGCTGAGCCAAATGTCAATCTGAATTCTGATGCTAATTTTGAAGAAGAACTGCCTTATCAAAGAAAGCCTAATAGTCCTATGAATCAACCAGAGTTTGTGAGAGAGCCGCTACATAGGCCTATTGTTCTAGAACCAGAAGCAGGTCCTTCAGATACTGCTGTAGTAAGTTCTACTCCATACACATGCTATGACGAATTTGGTCCTACTTTGGAAGAAACCAAAAGGATCAGAAATGCTTTAAGAGTTCCTTATCTTGAGGAAGGTGTTAAGATTTTTGTATGCTACATCAGGCAGATAGATCAAGTCCAAATCTTGGTATTCAAGATAAATCTCCTGAATTTCAGCAAGAATATGTCAGGATGCTTCAAGTGATTGGAAGAATCTGTAAAGAAGTAAGAAGTAGAGCTGAAATTTTAAAAGTCGACAGAGTTACTTTGAACAGATATCAAAAGATCTGGTATCCGGAATTTATAGTTGAAAGGAGGATTTATAGACTTACATCTTTAATGAAGCTGACTATGCAAACCTGAAATTTAGAGATATTGTGTTTATGTATCATGAGTTCAGAGGAAGAACCCGAAGATATCCTGAAGTAGTGTATGCTCTGGACACTATCAAAAGGTTCATCAAAAGACATATCTACTCTACCTACTGCTATAATTTTCTGCTAGGTATTGAGACCAACCAGAAGGGAATCAACCTGCTTGCACCTGATGTGACTCATCCTTTGCTTGAAGAAACTCTTCTCTACATAGTTCTCAGAAAGCCAGAACTAGGAGTTGTGTATGAGAATGTTGACAAGAAGCAGAAAAGAGAGCAGCTGAAATTCCCATGTATTTAGACAGTACTTTGAAAGAGGTTGTTGAGAAACTTCAAGCTAAGCATGAAGAAAGTGAAAAACAAAGACTTGCTGAGAATGATCATATGCCAAGGTCGGAAAGGATTTGGACATAGAATATTATTGATGCTATTAAAGACAGAATCAGATTCAGACAAGCCATTAGAAGGTTTGAAAGTTTTATGGGAATAAGGAGGACATGCATGAAGAAGTGGACCAGTTGATGACTAGCAAATTGATCAAAAAGGGGGAGATTGTTAGATCATGTTTTGAGTCAATTTGCTTAGTTAGTTTAACTTTGTATGTTTGACTTTTTGTTGTAAACTTGTGTAGAGGTCAAGGCTTTGTTTGACCCTATATAAGTCTTTCCTTGTCTTGTTTTGTGTAAGACTAGTCATTGTCAATCTTGTAAGCTTTGAGTCATTTTGCATTTCACGTACTGTAACCTTTGTTTAAGAGATATATGACTTCAATTCTTGATCACATCTTTGATTCTTATATTGATTGATTGTTATTGCTTGAAATTTGGGATCACAGCTTGGTGGTCAGAGACAAGATGACAGAAGAGGTGGACAGAAGATGGACGGCGGAGGTGGAGACAAGGCTCTGCAATAAATAGAAGGTTGCTTCAAGTGTGGGAATCCAGGACACTTTGCAGCAGAGTGCAGATCAAATGTCAACAAAGGGAAACCTGTTCGAGATGCTGATTTCTTTAAAAAGAAGGCAGAGTAGTACACTCAAAGGTACCTGATGGCTGAACAAGAAAATCTTGTCACTAATGAATCCTCTGATGAAGGGGAAAACAATGCACTCTTCTGTGGAATGGCAGAAGTCAACACCTCTGATGTCGATAGTGAGGTATTCACTTCTGAGTCATCTTTCACTGACTCTGAAAACAAATCTCTTAAATTACAAAGTGAATTTCTTGCTTGCAAAAGCACATGCTCATAACTTGAGGAAAAGCTAGCCTTCTTTGAGAGAGAGACTAGACTTCTCACTCATGAGAAGGCTAAACTACATCTCGAAAGAAAATCACTTGTTTCTGAGCATATTTCTGAAAAGAAAGGGTTAAAAGAAAAGGTTTCAAAACTTGACCAAGCTTTAAAACAAAAAATTAAGGAGCTAAAAATTAGTGAGAGTGATCGTTTGAACGCCACCTCACTTAAAAACGTTTTTTAAAAGGAGAGAGAAGTCCTACATCAAGACTTACTCGACAAAGATCTTTTGATTAGGAAATATCAGGATGCACAAAAAGTACATGAAAAAGTAAGTACCCAGATCGGCAGAAGACGTATAGGGTTTGATGACACAGACCCCTATACTAGAAATAAAAAAAAACACATCTCTTGCAAATATCTTCTGCCCTAGACAATTTTTAAAACCAAGTCTTCCTAATTTGATAACCACATTTAAGAGGCGCAGAACCTCTGAAGGAACACATCTGAGGAAACCTCTGCAGATGGCAAATGTATAGTATGAAAACAATGATTTGTCATCATCACTCTCTGAAAAGAGAAAATCCATTCGAAAGAAATATATGACTCAAAAACAGATAGGGATCTTAAGATTTGGTCATCCAGAATCACAAACTCAAATGGCATTTGTGGGCATGATGATTCCTGAAAAGGAACTGTCCTCTGATGCACCAGAGTTTGTCCCTACCTCTGTGGAAGAAAAGCTTTTCAAAAGATTTTTGGAAAATGACTTGAGAAAAACATATGAGAATCACTTTCTAAACCATCTTGATATAACCTCTGAAGTGAATGAAATCTTTGAGAAAGATCTACTCAAACGTCTAAGTGTCCTTGAAGTGATCCCATGCGTTCTCAAAGATCTAAACATTTCAAAGGACACTGTTAGTAGACAAAGTAGTACATATCCAGAAAATCATGCCTTCATCCATAGAGATTTTATTGATGCAGATTATGAGTCTGAGTTTGAGTCATATTCTGTCGATGAAGAGACTAGTTTTGCGGAACAAGAGATAGTCCCCTATAATCTAGAGGAAAATAAGCTACCCACTGTTATTCCTAACAGAATGATATCTCCCATATGAAGAACTACAGGTGTACCTATTTCCCTGATTTCATGGATATATGTCTGCAAGCTAAGACCTCTCTTGATCTTGAGAAATTAAACAAAGAAAAAATCCAGATGTCCCAAAAGACCAAAGTTAAAAAATTCACAAAACCTTTTCAAGGAAAACTCACTTGCCAACAGAAAGGAAAATGGCCCAAATTTGACAAATTTGATGCTTCTGTGGCAGTGAATGCAAGAAATGGAAGTCACCAAGGGAGAGTACAATCAAAGAGACATCCAAGAGGAGTTTTTGATAAAACTCAACCAAGATTAGATAAAGTTTTTTGTGAAAAGAAACCCAAATCTAAAAAGGGTTGTTGTAAACAATGCTCTGTACCCTCCTTTGATAAATTCAATGAAATGTTTACGAAATTTGCTTCTGGAGTCTCTCATTGTAAATGCTTTGATCTCATGCATGCTCTTAATCAACACTTCTCAAGGCCAACCTGTCTTATATCTCACCCCAAGCCCAAGAATGCGAATTTCAAGGGTAAGAAAAGACAATCTGGTACCTCTGCTAAAGAGGATAAAGCGAAAACAAAAGGTGCTAAGGCATCTTTAAAGACTCCTAACAAAAATGGACCCATTTGGAAATGGGTACCTAAATCTTCTTGATCTGTCTGCAGAAGAAAAACCATGTGCCCATTTGGTACCTAGACTCCGGGCGCTCAAGGCATATGTCTGGCGACAGAGGGTTGCTCACCTCATACAAAGAAAAACATGGAGGTGGTTCCGTGACCTTTAGAGATAATAAGAAAGAGAAAATTAAAGGCTATGGAGTCATTGCTAAAGGACACATCGATGTCAACAGAGTTGCTTATGTGGATGGCCTTAAGCACAATTTACTAAGTGTTAGCCAACTCTGTGATAATGGACTAGAGGTAATGTTCAAAAGACAATATTGTTCTCTTTTAAAAGAAGACACAACCACTGAACTTCCGCGAGCCAAAAGAAGAGGGGATTTGTACCTCATGGACTTTAAGTAAATAAACAAAGAAGAAAATCTTTGTTTGGTCTCAAGTAAAAATGAGGAGTCTTGGCTCTGGCATTATAGGTTCTTGACAAACTTATAAAATTAGAACTGGTAAAGGGGCTACCAAGTATCAAATTCGACAGAGATCATCTATGTTTTGCTTGTGAAATGGGCAAACTCAAAAGAGTTACCCATAAGAGCAAGACAGACATCTGTTGCACTAGACCTCTGCAGATGCTTCATGTAGACCTCTATGGTCCTATATCTGTGCAGAGCCTAGGTGGAAAGTACATTCTTGTACTCTTAGATGAATTCTCTAGATACACTTGGGTGGAATTTGTTCGAAAGAAATCTGATGTTCTTATGGTACTAATCAATCTTCTAAAGAGAATACAAGGTCTTCATGATTGCAGGGTGCAGAGAATTCGAAATGACAATGGCACGGAGTTCAAGAACTCAACCATTGATGCCTATCTTACAACAAAGAGAATCTCACATAACTTCTCAGCTGCAAGGACTCTACAACAAAATGGTGTTGTTGAACTCAAGAACAGAACACTAGTGGAAGCCGCCAGAACTATGCTCACTGCCTCCGGACTATCTATTTCGTTTTGGGCCGAAGCCATTTCAACTACATGCTTCACTTAAAATAGATCATTAATAGTGAAGAGGCATGCAATTACCCCATACCACTTGCTCAAACAGAGGAAGCCAAATACCAAAAATTTTCATGTTTTTGGTTATAGATGTTTTTTGTTGAATGACAGAGAACAAATAGGGAAATTTAGCCCAAAAGCTGATGAAGCCAAATTTGTTGGCTATTCATCAACCTCCAAAGTATACAGAGTCTATGTGCTCAAATCCAAATATATACTCGAGAGTATTAATGTTTCATTTGATGACTTTTTTCAGATGACTTCTGAGCAAATCAGCTCAGGACTCAAGCTTCAAGATGAAGACTCTGGCAATTCTACAAGAATAAATGATCTTCATCACCTTTTTGAAGAGATGTTCAATGATGATGGTCCTTCTAAAGGTGATCCTAGAGCCTCTGGAGCCGAGGCCTCTGAAGACCAAATAGGTACTTCGTTGACTAGTCCAAGTAGAACTTTACCCTCCTCTACTACTTTTATAGGTTCAAATGTTGAGGGGAAACACATAGAGACCAACACTGAACAAGGATATATGCTCAACCAAGATCAAGATCATATTCCTACTATCTCGGAGGGATCATCACCAGAAGAAACACAGAACTCCGATCAAGGAACCGCAGAGCTCTCCACATCAACTCAAAGTGGTCAATCAATCTCTGTGGCAAGTACAAATGATCAGCCTTCTCTAACATAGGTTGATCAACATCAAGAACAATAAGATGCTCCTGAAATGCTTCCAGATAGTTCCAATGATCACCTACCTCGCATGACCAAGTGGACCAGAAGTCACCCACAAAGCCAAATCATTGGTGACCCCTCTGACAGAGTAAATACTCACTCTAGTATCACAAAATTTTGTTACTTTACAAATTTAGCTAGAGGAGCTTCAGCAGTTTGAAAGAAATGAAGTGTGGACCCTGGTGCCTCTGCCGAAAAGCAAAAACGCAATAGGGACCAAATGGGTCTTCAAAATAAGAAAGATGAGGATGGTGTGGTGATCTGGAACAAGGCAAGATTGGTGGCCAAGGGATATTGTCAAGAAGAAGGAATTAACTATGAAGAAATATTTTCCTCTGTGGCAAGGCTCGAAGCATTAAGAATATTCCTTCCCTTTGTAGCCCACAGAGGTTTTAAGGTTTACCAAATGGACGTAAAGTCAACCTTCTTAAATGGTCAAATTCAAGAAGAGGTATATGTCTAGCAACCACCAGGATTTGAAAGCTCTAAATACCCAAATCATATATACTTCTTGGACAAGTCTCTTTACGGACTAAAGCAAGCCCCCAAAGCCTGGTATGATAGACTTTCAAATTTCCTTCTTGACAATGGTTTCGAAAGATGTACAACTAATACTACATTATTTTATAAGAAGAGAAAAAGGTGAGATTCTACTTGTGCAGATTTATGTTGATGACATTATTTTTGGGTCTACTAATGATTTTTATTGCAAAAAGTATGAATCATTGATAAAGAGTGAGTTTGAGATGAGCATGATGGGAGAACTCACGTTCTTCCTAGGATTGCAAGTCAAACAAACCTGATATTGTATTTCCCAGATTACAATCAAGCAATTCATGATTTTGACATTCAAAGTATATTTCTAGAGAGAGTGTAGAGAGAGAAAGTCTTCAATAGTCATAAATCTAACAATGATACATACAATGAACTATTACAAGGCCATAGGTATTTATACCACAAGTCTAAAACCACAAGCTTAACACCTAAGTAAACTCATATTGACTAAACTAAACATTGACTTTGTTGACTTATAATCTTGGATACAATAATACACTAACAATCTTTCTGTTTGTGTATGAAAGAATTTAGCACAATGATTGTTGACCTAAGTGCTTGTGTATGAAAGAATTTAGCACAATGATTGTGTTTCATAAGGTTCAAAATGTGTAAACTGTTGAGACATCAACAAGTATTACACGGACTCAATGTGCATGAAAGAGGTGCGAAGGTGGGTCAAACTTCCTTCTTTTTCAATATCTAAATCTTCCGAGTGAAGATCAGATAGCATATGTGTTGCGTCCCCAATGAAAATGAAACATTTCTTTGTTAAGATAGAAACGAGTGGCTGGTGGGGTAATTGCAAGAGTTGGCATGGGCTCACTGCCTGTTTCAATGATGGTCACCAAAGAATGTGAACCAACAGATTTTGTGGCTGCCCGGCTCAGAAAGTGTTTGGTGCAGAGTTTTGATATTCTTTTAACTCTGTTCTCACACCCTCTTTCTTTTTAACATTTATGCTCACTTCTAACCAAACTCTCATTTCCATTTTTCCGTTCCACACAATGAGAAAAACTCAACCGGATGAGTTATCTCCCCCACTCTTTGATTTATGACCCCTCACCCCTCAATCACTCTAGGATAACTTCCGGGGTAGGAAACACTGGTTTACGTGAATCCATGGAAGTTCTGTTTAAGCTCACACACGAATCCCATGTAAGATATCCTATTAAGATTGGTTGTTCAACAGTTTAACTTTAACCGTTAAGCATAAAAATATATGATAACATTGTCAAAATATATGCTCATTTAAGATTTGAGCAATTGAACTTTGAAGATCTCTCAAAACAGGGATATTGAATGAATGAAATGAACTCAAGAGAATTGTTTTGAGAATCTGACAATGTATGAATCAGATCAAATGAAATGGTTAGAGTATCAAAGAATTGATAGTTTGTTTATATAAACGAATATAAACACTTATAGCAATGAAAGCACAAATATTGAAATGATGAATGATGTTCAACAACTTTGAAAACAAACGAGGGTATTACCATCGAAAAATAGTTTCATTATGAGACATGGTAATAAAAATTTCGAATGAAGTACTGAACCGATGTGTATGAATACTTTTCAGTATAAAGACAAGATAATATGCAAGTATTGATCTTTGGAAACACACGGTCAGTTAAAAATTAAAGCTCAAAAATGAAAAACATTTAAAATCACACTTCTAAATTCATTAAATCTTTTGAGAACCAGAAGTGGTTTGAACATTTAAGAAATTGTTTTTCAAGCTTGAAAGTTGTTCTTCTTTCAAACAATCAGAGATCTAGAATAGAAGATATTTACCTTTAAGGTCCCCCTCAAATCATTATAGAATGATTTATGTCTATTAAGCTCCCCCTGGATATTTGCATAATATCCTTATCTGAACATTGAAGAACGGGTCCTGATCTGTCATGTGATCAGAAGCCACAGTCTTTACATTAAAATTCGGGTTTTAAACTGTTTTTTTCAAAAGCCATCGTTCTTTAAACATTGAAGAACGAGTCCTAGACTGTTTTGTCTAGAAGTCATTCATCTTATACTTTGAAGTAAAAGTCCTGATCTGTACATGATCAGAAGTCAAAATTTTATACTTTGAAATACGAGTCCTGATCTGTACATGATCAGAAGTCAAAATTTTATACTTTGAAATACGAGTCCTGATCTGTACATGATCAGAAGTCAAACATCATGCTCTCCCTATACCTGTGGTACCTGCGAAACAGATTTAACAGGTTTTGGTACCCACTGGTATTTGGGTCCTGGTATGTTAGATTTACGAATCCACTTCTCATTAGATGTATATCTTTTAAATCCATAATTCTGAGAAGTTATTCTGTAAGAACCGTACCAGTTGTGAGCAGATTGTTTCTGAACGAAGTCATTCTTTCCACAGTAAGAACATCAGATTTTCTTCTGTGCAATCCTGATTAAATGATTAGTAGAGAAATATATATCAGGATTACCAAAAGATTTACCTTTATGTGTTATGTTCTTTTTGGCTTTGGATGTGGAATTGTATGCTTTGTCCTTTATCTTCTCATCATCTGAAGAACTCTTCACTCTCCATACCTTCTTATTTTTCTTAGAAGACTTTCCAAGAGATTTGATGTAAAAATTTGCTGAACCATCAACAGATTTGTCATAAAATAGATTAGATGGTCTGATCTGACTTGATTTGACAGTGTTTGGTTTGACATTTTTCTTTTTGAAAACATTTTTATCATGAATAGAACTTGAAGCTGTTTTGAAAGAACAAACTGATTCTGTTGAGTTATCAACAGGTGATTGACTAATCACATCAGCTGTAATCTTTTCTGATAAATTGACGTTTGCAGCTTCTAAATTCTTTATTTTTTCAGATAAAATGTTTCTTTGATCTGAAAGTGTGTCAAACTTTTGTTTCAAATCAGATTTGGCCTTCTGTTCTTTAAGAATATCTGATGATAGAACAGAGATCTTGGACATGAGCTTGGATATTTCAGTTTCAAAATATGAACGTTTTTGCTCAAAATCTTTTTGTATGTTCTTGGATTTATCAGAAATTTCATTGAAGATCCCAACCTTTCTCTTTTCAGAAATTTTCTTTTCAGATTCAAAAGACTTTTTCTTTTCTTTGAAAATTTGTCTTTCTTTTTCCAATAACTCTTGTAAAACTGAGATATGTTTGGGAAATTCAGTGTTTTTATCTTCAAGAACTTTTCTTTCCTTAGCAAATGTGTCTCGTTCAGTAATTATAACTTTTTCAAAATCAGACACTTGCTTGTAAATTTTAATGCATCTCAGCTCAAGATCCTTTTTCTCTTGTAAACTTTTCTTGGAAATCTGAGATGATTGTTGAGTTGAAGATGTCTTCATATTTGATTTTTCTTTTTCTGCTTGGAGACTTGTTTGCATTTCAGCATTTTTCTTCTCCAAAACAAATATCTGATCTTCAAAAGCCTTCAACTTGTTTTGAAGCTTGACTGATTCATCTTTTAGCTCAGATGATTTTTGTTCAGTCGTCTTCAGTTGCCTTTGAAGATTGCTTATCTTTCTCTCTTTTTGTAAAATTATTTTCTCTTTTACCCCTATGATTTTTTCTTTTATTTGAATTTCATTCTCACTTGCTCTGATGATACCTGCAAAATCAGATTGAGAATTATTAGCACATTTTGCACAAACAGGAGTTTTATCAGAATTTGACAAATTTAATTTCAACTCCTGAATCTGTTTTAGAAGCTTTGAATTCTGATTTTTCAGTTGATCTCGTTCAGCTTCTATTTTCGGTATCTCAGGCATGTACAAGACTGCCATATCTCTTGCGGATAAAACAGTATTCCCTTTATCATCAGTAGTAGACATCTTGACAGATTAGCATAAAAAAATGATCGTCAAAAATCAGAAAATTATGACCACAATCAAAATATGTCCCCCTCCGCAGACTTCGCACGGTTAGCGGATGGGGTCAAGGGGCAACGCCCTTGCGGGGTATGGGGGCAGCGCCCCTAGAGAAAATTTTTCTAACATATTTTTCTCTAGAAAGAAATGCTTGAACAAAATAATCGTTCCCAAATCAATTCAGAAAAGTTGACTGAAGGTCAAACTTGGATCACAAAAAAAATTTAATTTCGAAAAAAATCTGTCTTTTGAAACTCGCAGATCACAATACGCGCAGACCAAGTGAACTCGCAAAGTACTAAAACTCGCTAGTCACTATTCACTGAGAAATGCGCTAGACGTTATGTGCGCGTTTGAAAAACTTGCAGCCACTGGTAGCACGTTTCGATCAAACTCGCACGCCTCTTAGCGCGTTTCTATCAAACTCGCACGCCTCTTAGCGCGTTTCAACCAAACTCACAAGCTTCGCCCTGCGCGTTTATAGAACTCGCTCGCTTCAGTTAGCGCGTTTTAGCAAACTCGCACGTTTTGCTTGCACGTTCTTAAGACACTTGCACGTTCTAGCCAAAACATCAAATCTCTTTGACTTGCGCGTTTGATGATGAACTTGCGCGTTTGTCGATGAACTTGCGCGTTTGTCAGATCTTGCGCGTTTTGACACTTTTGTTCATGAAATCGATCCAATTCGACTCAAAACCGGCAAATCTAAACATGAAATTGCACCAATATGATCGAATTATCAATTATAACACAAATCTACCACAAGATTTCCATTAAAACATCAAAAATCAACAAATTGATTCAAGAAACAGTGTTTGAGTTCGAGTTTCACAAAAAATAGCTATTTGATCAAATTGATCAATCTAATGTTCGAATTAGACAATGTGATTAGAACGAAAGTTGATCCAATTGATAAAACGTATACAATGAAATCAATTTCTTGATTTAATTGTACAAAAATAATAAAACCATGGATCAAACAGTAACTTTCAAGAAAACAGTTCGTGAAAATCAAGATTTCGAAAAATTTTAATCAAATTTTGATGTAATGATCCTTCTGATTGGTTTGGTTTGCTCTGATACCAATTGATATTGTATTTCCCAGATTACAATCAAGCAATTCAAGATTTTGACATTCAAAGTATATTTCTAGAGAGAGAGTAGAGAGAGAAAGTCTTCAATAGTCATAGATCTAACAATGATACGTACAATGAACTATTACAAGGCCATAGGTATTTATACCACAAGTCTAAAACCACAAGCTTAATACCTAAGTAAACTCATATTGACTAAACTAAACATTGACTTTGTTGACTTATCTTGAGTTGACTTTTCCTATTAAATCTTGGATACAATAATACACTAACAAAACCAAACAGGGCATTTTCTTAAATCAATCAAAATATGTCTTTAACATACTAGAAAAATATAAACTCTCTGACTCTTCACCAATGAAGACCCCTATGTCCACTGGATCCAAGCTTTACGCAGACCCAGAGGGAAAATTTGTGGAGAGCAAACTCTACAGAGGAATGATAGGGTCTCTGCTGTATTTAACCGCAAGTAGACCTGACATAATGCTTGCCACATGCCTCTGTGCAAGATTTCAAGCTAATCCCAAAGAATCTCATCTTCATGATGTTAAGAGGATCTTTAGATACCAAAAGGGAAACAAGAATCTTGGTCTTTCGTATCCAGAGAACTCTGGCTTTGATTTTGTGGCTTATACATATTCAGATTATGGAGGATGCAAAATCGACAGAAAGAGTACCTCTGGGAGTTGTCAATTTCTTATAGGTAAATTAGTGACTTGGACTTCTAAGAAACAAAACTGTGTATCAACTTCTACGATAGAAGCAAAATATGTTGATGCTGCTAGTTGTTGTTCACGAGTTCTATGGTTGAGAACCCAACCCAGGGACTATGGTTTCGACATAGAAAAGATACCCATCCTCTGTGACTCCAAAAGTGCCATTGCGATCTCTGCCAATCCTGTTCAGCACTCTAAAACCAAACACATTGATATCAGGTATCACTTTCTGAAGGATCATGTCGATCATGGCACTATTGAAATGTACTTTGTTCCCACAGATTACCAGCTTGCTGACCTTTTCACAAAGGCCATGTATGAGAAAATATTCACTTTTCTCGTTAGAAAAATTGGTATGCTTAACATGGGTTGACCCACAAAGCCTCTATACCTTGGCTCAGAGCCTCTGTTGTAAATAATCTTATTTTTGTTTGTACAGTTCCCTGTTTGTAAATATTTTTTTTTTGTCTTGATCATTTGCTTGCCTCTTTGTTAAGTTTCCTTGATTCTGTGTCTTGTACAAAATTTATCCTTAATGACCCAAGCATAGATCAAGGAGGAGCATAACAAGCCGCACAGAGAAGACCTTGTCGATTCAAGGGGGAGCAAGAAAGTTCTTTGCGACATAGATTCTGCAGGATAAGGTAAGTTCACGCACCTTCAAAGACCAAACTTTCTCTTCTCGGACACCAATCTTCCAGATATGTCCTACCTTGTTCTTTGTAAGTTCTCAATTCAAGCAATCAAACAAGATCAATGAATTTGACATTTAATTCTAGAAAGACAGAGTAGAGAGAAAACTCGCATGTCATTGATCTAACAATATTACAAGTGAACCAAGAACTCTCACAATACATTCATATGCTTATAAACCTATTAAAAACTCGCATAGCTAAACTATCACAACCCTTTGACTAAACAACATTGACTATCTTTGACTAATCAAGACTTTAACTTTTCTATTTAAATCTTGGATACAATTATACATTAACAATCTCCCCCTTATATTCAAGATTTAAAAAAAAAATTGACAATAGTCTTCAGCTCTTGATTCTTCAAAACTTTAACTTTGACAACTTTGAACTTTGAAGCTTTGGCAATCTTCAATCATTTAGCTTTTGAAGAATCTTCAGATAAACTTGAAAAGTCTTTCACTTTGTCTTTGAAAAGTCATCAAGTCTTGAACATGAATTTGAAAACTTTTATCTTTGTGGCTTTGAACTTTGAACTATGAGGAATCTTTCAATGCTTGGTATCTTCATCTCTTTGATCTCTGGACTGCCTTTGGAAAAACAAACTTTCTCAAGTCATCTTGATTTGTCTGTGAATCATCTCTTGAAATTGTAATTCCCAATCCAAATCAAGCAATCTCTATTCAATATATGACAATATCAAGATTCTAGAGAGAGAGAGAGTAGTGAGAGAAAGCAATCTGATGTGTATTGATATAACAGTGTAATACAATGATTCTAGCTACAAGATTATCAAGGCAAAAGGTATTTATACCACAAGTCTAATATCACAAAGATTATCTAAGATTAACTAAACTAAACATTGACTTTGTTGACTTATCTTTACTTGACTTTTCCTATTAAATCTTGGATACAATAATACACTAACAATCTCCCCCTTTGTATTCAAGATTTTAAAAAAATTTGACAATCTTCTTCAGCGCTTGATTCTTCAATCTTTAACTCTGATGACTTTGAACTTTGAAGCTCTTTCTGAAGTTGTTGAAGAATCTAGAAAAGTCTTTTGCACTTTGTAGCTTTGGAAAGTCAACAAGTCTTGAAAACGAATCATTTAAAGTCTTGAAACAATACTATGAAAACTTCATCTTTGAAACTTCTTTAAACTTCTTTGAAAACTTCGAACTTTTTGAAACTTCGAGGGATCTTTGAACTTTGTATCTTCATCTCTTTGATCTCATGACCGTCTTCGTAAAAACAAACTTTCTCGAATCATCTTAATTTGGACTTGTCTTCAGAATCTTTTGAGAATGATTTCTTTTCATCTGATTTGAATTATCAGAAATTCTCCACAAATCTTGACTTTGAACATTCTTCAGTACTTTAATTTTTTTTGAAATTGAACTCTGTAGATTTCTCCCCCTTTTTGATGATTGTGAGCTTCATGATCATCAAATATTTCTCAATTTCAGCACTTTCTTTGAATCTCCCCCTTTTACAAATATTCTCCCCCCTTTGAGATATATTTGACATTTTCTGCCCTTTGATCTGAATAGCTGAATCATGAACTGTATATACCTGAATCTTTTCAAATTCAGATATAATGAACTTGGTAACCCTGATTCAACAAATGAAACAGTTAGAAGTGCCTGTCAGTAACACGGAGTTACTGTGTACAACGAATGTACAATTTAAGGAGCTGGTTTGATGATGACTCCCTAGGACTTCCATTCAATCATTGAAAAACACAAGGTTTATCTATGAATATTCTGACAGAAAAACAAATTTTCTGTGTGTTCGTGCTTGTGTTTGAAAGAATTTAGCACAATGATTGTGTTTCATAAGGTTCAAAATGTGTAAACTGGTGAGACAGCAACAAGTATTACACGGACTCAATGTGCATGAAGGAGGTGCGAAGGTGAGGCAAACTTCCTTCTTTTTCAATATCTAAATCTTCCGAGTGAAGATCAGATAGCATATGTGATGCGTCCCCAATGAAAATGAAACATTTCTTTGTTAAGAAAGAAACGAGTGGCTGGTGGGGTAATTGTAAGAGTTGGCATGGGCTCACTTCCTGTTTCAATGATGGTCACCAAAGAATGTGAACCAATTAGTAGATGTGGCTGCCCGGCTCAGAAAGTGGTTGGTGCAGAGTTTTGATATTCTTTTGACTCTGTTCTCACACCCTCTTTCTTTTTAACATTTTGCTCACTTCTAACCAAACTCTCATTTACATTTTACCGCTTTGCACAGTGAGAAAAACTCAACCGGATGAGTTATCTCCCCCATTCTTTGACTTATGACCCCTCACCTCTCAATCCTCTAGGATAACTTCCTGGGTAGGAAACACTGGTTTACGTGAATCCACGGAAGTTCTGTTTAAGCTCACACATGAATCCCATGTAAGTCCTAAAAGAATTGTTGCTCAACAATTTAACTTGAACAGTTAAGCACAGAGTATAAAAACATTGTCAAAATTTATGCGCATTAAAAATATGAATGAAATTTGAACATTTGAACAATGAAGATCTCTCAAAACAAGAATATTGAATGAATGAAATGAAATCAAGAGAATTTTTTTGAGAATCTGACAATGTATCAATCAGATCAAATGAAATGGTTAGGTATCAAAGAACTAGATATTTTGTTTATATGAACAAATATAAACAATTTAGCAATGAACGCTCAAGTTTGAAATGATGAATGATGCTCAACAACATTTGAAAGCAAACGGGAGTATTACCATCGAAAAATTGTTTCTTTATGAGACATGGTAATAACAATTTCAAATGAAGTACTGAACCTGTGTGTATGAATACTTTACAATATATGGACAAGATAATACGCAAGTATTGATCTTTAGAAACACACGGTCAGTTAAACATTGAAGCTAAATAATGAAAAACATTTAAAATCACACTTCTTAATTCATGAAATCTTTTGATAATAAAGAAGTGGTTTCAACATTTAAGAAAACGTTTTTCATGCTTGAAAGTTGTTCTTCTTTCAAATAATCAGAGATGTAAGATTAGAAGATACTTACATTTAAGCTCCTCCTCAAATCATTATAGAATGATTTAGGTCAGATAAGCTCCCCATGGATATTTTGCATAATATCCTTATCTGAACATTGAAGAACGGGTCCTGATCTGTCATGTGATCAGAAGCCACAATGACATTAAAGTCCAGGTTCTAAACTGAAGTGTTTAGAAGCCAATGTCTTTGACATTGAAGTCCGAGTTGTAAGTTGTAGTACTTAGAAGTCAACAATTTTGTACTTTGAAGTACGAGTCCTGATCTGTACATGATCAGAAACAGATTTAACAGGATTTGGTACCCACTGGTATTTGGGTCCTGGTATGTTAGATTTAAAAATCCACTTCTCATTAGATGTATATCTTTTAAAACCAGAATTCTGAGAAGTTATTCTATAAGAACCGTACCAGTTATGAGCAGTTTTTCTCTGAACAAAGTCAATCTCTCCACAATAAGAACAACAAATTTTCCTTTGAGCAATTCTGATCAAATGATTAGTCGAGTAATATATATCAGAATTACCAAAAGATTTACCTTTGTGTGCACTGTTCTTTTTGGCTTTGGTTGTGGATTTGAATGATTTGTCATTCTTCTTCTCTTCATCAGAATCTTTTACTCTCCAGACCATCTGATTTTTCTTAGAAGACTTTCCAAGAGATTTGATGTAAAAATTTGCTGAACCATCAACAGATTTATCATAAAACAGATTTGATGGTCTGATCTGACTTGATTTGACAGTTTGTGATTTGACACTGTTCTTTTTCAAAACATTTTTCTCTTGAATAGAACTTGAAGCTGTTTTGAAAGAACAGACTGATTATGTTGAATTATCAACAGGTGATTGGCTAATCACATCAGTTGTTACTTTATCAGAGAATTCAATGTTTGCAGCGTCCAAGTCATTTATCTTTTTAGTCAAAATGTTTCTTTCATCTGAAAGTAAGTCATACTTCTGTTTCAACTCAGATTTGGACTTATGTTCTTTTTGGTAATCTGATGGCAAAGCAATTAATTTGGATGTGAGCTTAGATAATTCAGATTCAAAGTGTGAACGTTCTTGCTCAAAATTCTTTTCCAAGTTCTTGTATTTTTCAGATATTTCCTTGAAAATTCCAGTATTTCTCTTTTCAGCATTTCTCTTTTCAAGCTCATAAGACTGCTTCTTTTCTTTGAAATTCTGTCTTTCTTTTTCGAGCAAGTCTTGTAAAGTAGAAATCTGTTTGGGAAATTCAGTAGTTTTATCCTCAAGAACTTTTCTTTCCTTAGCAAATGTTTCTACTACATCAAGAGTAGAATCTGTTCAAAAACAGACTGAGAGAAAATTTAAAAGTTTAAATTTAAATTTAAGAGTAGAACTTTGAAATTGATTTTTCAAAATCAGACACTTGCTTTGAAATTTTAAGGCATCTAAGCTCTAAATCCTTTTTCTCTTGGTTAGCTTTCTTAGAAAATTCAGATATCTGTTGAGTTGAAAATGTCTCCAGTTTTGATTTTTCTTTATCTGCTTGGATGCTTTTTAATAATTCTGCATTTTTGATTTCCAAGGCAGATATTTTATCTTCAAAAGCCTTAAACTTGTTTTGAAGTCAACTGATTCAACTTGGAGATTTGATGATTTTCGTTCAATTGTCTTCAGTTGGCTTTGAAGATTTGCAATCTTTCTATCTTTCAACTTTAATTCCTTCTCACATGTAACAATTGTATTTTCTTTTAAAGCAATGATGTTATCTTTCTCTTTAATCTCTCTCTCTCTTGCACTATCATTACCTGCAAAAACAGATTTGACATCATCAGTACATTTTGCACAAACAGGAATTGTATCAGAATTTGACAAATTGGAATTAAAATCCTGAATTTGTTTAAGAAGCTTTGAATTCTGATTTTTCAGCTTGTCTAATTCAGCTTCCATCTTTGGTATTTCTGGCATGTACAAAACAACCATATCTCTTGCAGATAAAACAGTGTTCCCTCTCTCGTCTGTAGTAGGCATCTTGACAGATTAGCTTAAAAAAATGATCGTCAAAAATCAGAAAATGATGACCACAATCAAAATATGTCCCCCTCCGCAGACTTAGCACGAGGGTTCCGCCACTAAATAGAAAGAAATGCTTGAATAAAATGATCGTTCCCAAATCAATTCAGAAATGTTCACTAAAAAGTCAATCTTGGATCACCACTTAAAAAAAAATTCCAGAAATTTTCTATCTCTTGAAACTCGCAGATCACTGTATGCGCAAAACACTATTCACTGAGAAACACACTAGACGTTATGTGCGCTTTTGAAAAACTCGCAGGCCACTGTGTGCTAGTTTCGAGAACTCGCTAATCAATAAACTCGCACGATGATGAAACTCGCAAACACGTGTTCACCACATAACTCAGAAGCCTTTCTAGCGCGTTTCGTTCAAACTCGCAGCCTTTACTTGCGCGTTTTACCCAAACTCGCAAGCTTTGCTTAGCGCGTTTCTAAAACTCGCTAGCTTATTTTAGCGCGTTTCGTTCAAACTCGCAAGCTTTGAATTGCGCGTTTATGAAACTCGCATGCCTCGGTTAGCGCGTTTCCGGCCAAAACTCAAATCCTTTGACTTGCGCGTTTGATGGTGAACTCGCAGGCTTAACTTGCACGTTCTTCAAACTTGAATCTTGAGCGTTCTTCAGATAAACTTGCGTGTTTGCTAGATCTTGCGCGTTTTGACAGTTCTGTTCACGAAATCAATCCAAATCGACTTAAACCTGCAAATTTAAACATAAAATTGCACCAATATGATCGAATTATCAATTAGAACATTATTCTAACACAAGATTTTGATTAAAAACATCAAAATGCACTCATTCGATTCAAGAACAGTGTTCGACATATTTTTCAAGAAAAACACAATGAAATCCAAAAATATAACTGTTCTAGTGATTAATTTGTGTTTGTTGTGAACACTAAATGTTTACAAACATAAATCAAATTCAACTGAATCCATTATACACACAAATTTCAACAATTCATGAAAAACCTGATCAAACAGTGACTTTTTCATAAAAACGAATGTTCTTGACAAATTTTTCAGAAAATTCAATCAATTTGTTCAATCCAATCAATCTGAAATTGTTTGGTCTCGCTCTGATACCAATTGAAATTGTAATTCCCAATCCAAATCAAGCAATCTCTATTCAATATATGACAATATC
This sequence comes from Arctium minus, assembly GCA_954870635.1. Classification (NCBI taxonomy): domain Eukaryota; kingdom Viridiplantae; phylum Streptophyta; class Magnoliopsida; order Asterales; family Asteraceae; genus Arctium; species Arctium minus. The sequence goes on along the minus strand of OX941088.1, from coordinate 58,599,051 downwards.
AAGATTCTAGAGAGAGAGAGAGAGTAGTGAGAGAAAGCAATCTGATGTGTATTGATATAACAGTGTAATACAATTATTCTAGCTACAAGATTATCAAGGCAAAAGGTATTTATACCACAAGTCTAATATCACAAGCTTAGTAATAAAGTAAACTCTAAGATTGACTAAACAAAACATTGACTTTGTTGACTTTTCTTGACTTGACTTTTCCTATTAAATCTTGGATACAATAATACACTAATATCTCTGAATAATTTCTTTTCATCAAACTTGATTGAATTGAACATTCAAAATTTCTCCACAAGTCTTTTCCACTTTGACATATCTTTGTGGCTTTGAAATTATGACTTTGAAATTGACCTTTCAGAATTTCTCCCCCTTTTTGATGATTGTGAGCATCCTGATTATCAAAACTTCTTTAATTTCATCACTTTAGCTGAATATGAATTTCCCCCTTTTATGATACAATAACAATATCCCCCTTTATAAAATGACAATCTTCGCTCTTTTGATCTGTGTATCCGTCAATTCATAAGAAATGTGTATACCCGAATCTTTTCAAATCTAGATATAATAAACGTTGGAACCCTGAAACAACAAATGATACGGTTAGTATGCCTATAAGTAGCACGAAGCCACTTTGTACAACAAATGTACATTGGAAATGAGTTTTTAAGATGTTCACTACCCCAGGGCTTCCATTCAATCATCGAAAAACATGAAGGAATTTCTATGAATGTTATGACAAGAAAACTCATTCCTTGTGTGTACGTGAAAGTGTAGGAAGATTGAAGCTACTTAAGCTTTATCAGGCTCAAATTGTGTAAACTATTGAGACATCAACAAGTATTACACAGACTCAATGCGCATGAAAGAGGTGCGAAGGTGGGGCAACATTTCTTCTTTTTCAATATCTAAATCTTTCGAGTAAAGACAAGATAGCAGATATGATGCGTCCCCAAGAAAATGAAACATTTCTTTGTTAAGAAAGAAACGAGTGGTTGGTGGGGTTAATTGCAAGAGTTGGCATGGGCTCACTGCCTTTTTCAATGATGGTCACCAAACAATGTGAACCAATCAGTAGATGTGGCTACCCAACTCAGAAAGTAGTTGGTGCATAGTTTCCATATTCTTTTAACTCTGATCTCACACCCTCTTTCTTTTTAACATTTAAGCTCACTTCTAACCAAACTCTATTTTACATTTTTCCGCTCCACACACTGAGAAAAACTCAATCGGATGAGTTATCTCTCCCACTATTTGTTTTAAGACCCCTCACCCCTCAATCACTCAAGGATAACTTCCGGGGTAGGAAACACAGGTTAACGTGAATCCATGGAAGTTCTGTTTAAGTTCTTACACAAATCCCATGTAATTTTGTCCTAAAAAGAATAGTTGCTCAGCAGTTAAACTTGAACAATGGATCACAAATATGATAACATTGTCAAAATGTATGCTCATCAAATATATGAATGAAATTTGAGTATTTGAGCAATGAAGATCTCTCAAAACAAGGAAATTGAATGATTGAAATGAAATCAAGAGAATTGTTTTGAGAATCTGACAATGTATCAATCAGATCAAATATCATGAGTATAAACATGAAATGGTTGGGGTATCAAAGAATTTGATAGTTAGTTTATATGAACGCATATAAAAATTTAGCAATGAACGCACAAAGATTGAAATGATGAATGATGCTAAACAATAGTGAAATCAAACGAAGGTATTACCATAAAAAAATTGTTTCGTTTAGAGACATGGTAATAACAAATTCAAATCAAGTACTGAACCAGTGTGTATGAATACTTGACATTATATAGACAAGATAATACACAAGTATTGATCTTTGGAAACACACGGTCAGTAAAACATTAACGCTCAATTATGAAAAACATTTAAAATCGCACTTCTTAATTCTTGAAATCTTTTGAGAATAGAGAAGTGGTTTGAACATTTAAGAAAACATTTTTCATGCTTGAAAGTTGTTCTTCTTTCAAACAATCAGAGATCTAGATCAGAAGATACTTACAAACATTTAGGCTCCCCCTCAAATCATGATATAATGATTTAGATCAGATAAGCTCCCCCTGGATATTTTCAAAATATCCTTATATTTAAACATTGAAGAATGAGTCCTAAAATTATGTGTTTAGAAGTGTAAGTCCTATAATGAAACTGTAAAATCCTAATACAATTCAAGCACAATCTCAATTCAAGATTTGACAATCAAGATTCTAGAGAGAGAAACAGTCACAAGTATATTAATGTCTAACAATTACACGTATGATACTTGGTTCCAAACACTTACAACATCTAAATTATATATACCAACATTACTTCTCTCACATCACTAAACTCTCACATAATAGAAACTCTCAAACAAAAGTTCTCTCAAGTCACTAATGTTGACTTTGACATTACAGACTTTGACTTACATTGACTAAGACATTTCACATTAAATCTTGGATATAATAATACACTAACAGAAAGTCCAATCTCTACACATCAATCTTTCAAAGGTCCAGACTGATAATCAGATTTGCTTACTGACAAAAGCATCGATGCAGCAAAGTTGGCTAAGGCACCGAAGGCTGTCACACCTAAATTTTCGTTACATTAACAAATTGGTCAAAGGCAGATTGGTGAAAGGTCTTCCTGAGCTGAGATATGAGAAAGAACATCTATGTGCCGCATGTGAAAATGGTAAGATGAAAAGGGCAGCTCACAACCCGAAACCCGAACCGAGTACAAGTTCTCCGCTTGAACTTTTGCATATGGATCTTAATGGTCCTATGCGTACTCAAAGCATAGGAGGAAAGAAATATGTATTGGTAATTGTGGATGATTATTCGCGTTACACATGGGTAAAGTTTTTAAGGACAAAAGATGAGACACTCGAAGTACTCATCAACTTTCTGAAGACTACCCAGGTAAACTTGTAGAAGACAGTTAAGCTTCTAAGGATAGATAATGGCACAAAGTTTAAAAACAAGACTGTTGAAGATTATCTCGAATATGTCGGGATAACACATCTATTATCTGCTGCTCGGAAGCCAGAACAGAATGGAGTAGTAGAAAGGCGCAATAGAACGCTAGTCGAGGCCGCTCAATCTATGCTCAGCCAGTCAGATCTACCTCTATTTCTGTGGGCAGAACTTGTCTCTACTGCATGTTATACGCATAATCGATCAATTATTTACTGACGGTTTGGAAAAACTTCTTATGCATTGATTAATAATCGCACACCTAATATCAAATATTTTCATGTCTTTGGATGTAGGTGTCTTGTGCTTAATGACAGAGAGAACTTGAATAAGTTCGGACCGAAAGCTGAAGAAGGAATCTTCATTGGCTACTCCCAGACATCTGCTGCATATAGGATTTATATGAAAACTCAAAGATTGTTATCGAAAGCGTAAATGTCATATTTGATGCGGAGATGGCTTTTAAACAACACAATTCAGAACCCGTTCTAACCGGAGTCTTAGCTTCTGGACAATTCAGTTCAGAACCTATGTCTAAAGAGCATAATTCGGATAAATCTTCTACATATACATCGCATTTATCTGAATTATATTTGTTGTTTGAATTTTTCTATGATGAGTTTCTAGGATCTAAACTTCCTTAATCTGTTGTGGTTGACAGGTCTGATGACTCCACAACAAATCAACCAACCACTTTGGATGTATCTACTGAACCAGTTCCCCCAGTTCAGAAAGAAACTCAAATTCAAACACATACTCCTACATTTGAAGTTGCACCGGAAAATGTTGAACTAGAGGTTACTACTTCAGTTGGATGCACTATGAATGATAATCAACAGACTGAACAAGTTGTGTCAACTTCATCTTCTGTACAAGATCTTTCAACTGCACCCCCAACAACTGTTGAACAACAAGCAGAAGAAAGTGGATATTTAGATGAGTTTTATGATCAATCTACATCGAATCCACTCCCTTATGAACATCGTTGGACCAAAGAGAACTCTCTTCACCAAATCATTGGAGATCGAAACAAACTAGGTTAGCAACTTTAAATTAATGTCTGCATGACTCATTCCTCAGCAAGATAGAGCCTACTCGAGTATTAGAAGCTCTAACTGATTCAGATTGGGTGTCTGCTATGCAAGAAGAGCTAAACCAGTTTGAAGCCTTGAAAGAGTGGAGACTTGTACCAAGACCTGAAGGAAAATCTATCATTGGTACTAAATGGGTATTCAAAAACAAGAAGGATGAAGATGGTATTGTCATTCGAAACAAAGCAAGACTTGTTGCCAAAGGTTACCGGCAAGAGGAAGGCATAGAATACGATGAGACTTATGCTCTAGTAGCGCATATAGAAGCATTACACATGTTTCTATCCTACGCTGCTCACAAAAACTTCACTATCTATCAAATGGACGTGAAGACTGCCTTTCTGAATGGCATACTTAAGGAGGAAGTCTATGTCTCGCAACCAGAAGGCTTTGTGAATCCAGATAAACCAGATCATGTCTACATCTTAGATAAAGCACTTTATGGATTAAAATAAGCGCCTCGAGCCTGGTATGATGTTCTGTCAAAATTCTTGGTCAAGACGGGCTTTACTAAAGGTAAAATCGATACCACTTTATTCATTAGAAAGGAAAAAGCCGATATCATTCTTATTCAAATATATGTTGACGATATAATATTTGGCTCTACAAATCCTAAATACTGTAAGAACTTTTCAAATCTAATGGTGTCTAGATTTCAAATGAGTATGATGGGAGAAATGAACTTCTTTCTCGGATTACAAGTAAAACAGTTTTCAACGGGGATTTTTATAAACCAAGCAAAGTACATTTTTGATATTCTTCGGAAGTTCAAAATGGAAAATTGCAAACCAATTGGAACCCCAATGGCACCAGGTACTAAGATTAGCACTGATTCTTCGGGAAAAGCTGTTGATGTTAGGACTTATAGACGAATGATAGGTTCTTTAATGTATCTTACTTCAAGTAGGCCAAATATTATGTTCTCAACATGTTTATGTCCAAGATATCAGGCTGCTCCTAAAGAATTCCATATGTCTGCTGTCAAGAGAATATTTAGATATCTGAAGGGGACTACAGATATTGGTCTGTGGTATCCTAAAGATACTGGTTTTGAACTAACAGCTTATTCAGACGCAGATCATGCTGGATGTATGTTAGACAGGAAGAGCACATCAGGTCATATTCAATTCCTTGGAGACAAGCTTGTTAGCTGGAGGTCAAAGAAACAACTTTGTGTTTCCACTTCGACTGCTGAAGCAAAGTATGTAGCTGCTGCCAGTTGCTTCTCTCAGGTCTTGTGGATGAGGACACAACTGCGAGATTATGGATTCAAGTTTGACAAAATACCGATTTATTGTAACACGAAGAGCGCTATCGCAATATCAGTTAATCCTGTGCAACATACTAAAACAAAGCACATTGATGTCAGGTATCATTTTATTAAAGATGATGTAGAAAAAGGTACAATAGAACTTTAATTTGTAAAAACTAATTATCAACTTGCAGATTTGTTTACCATACCTTTAGATGAAAAGAGATTCAATTTTTTTGTATCTAAGCTTGGTATGCTAAATCTCAAGGTCTAATCAGTGATTACCTATTAAAGTTTATTTTATTGTCATTTTTCATCATTTCTTTATCAATAATTCTGAAAGGATATCTGCACTTTAACATGTTTGTTCATGATCTCAGGATGAGTGAGACAAGATGTTAAGATGATCAACATTCTTTTGAGGGAGAGTTTACATAATTTTTGTATTTACTTAACTGTCAAATTTTTGTGATGCATGATTTTAGGGGGAGTTTATGAGGACAACAAAAAGAGTAAGGACATGATTTCTGATTACCTCAGATCAGAACTCGTTCACTCATTGTTTTACTGCTTTCACTTACTGCTTTATGTCATTTACTTTTCAATAAATTTGTGAATAAAGTTGCTTTGACATGACTTTGAGACTTTTGCAGATTGAGAGGATGATTACAAGATCATATCATTATGACTTTAACCTTGACTTCATGAGATTTAAGACTGCATGATAAAGGTTAAATTTCTTATCTTAATCTCATATATGGTTGAAAGAAGGACAACTTTCAATCATAGAAAACATATTCTTAAATGTTCAAATCACTTCCCGATTCTTCAACAGATTTCATGAATTGAAAGTGTGATTTTTAAATGTTTTCATTTTATTTGAGTTTGAATGTTTTACAAACCGTGTGTTTCCAAAGATAAATACTTGTGTATTTTCTTTTTTATATACTTTCAAGTATTCACACACACCGGTTTGATTTTTTTTTAAATGTTCTTACCATGTCTCAAATTTGAAACATATTTTTCAATGGTAAGACACCCCGCTTGCCCTTCAATGAATTTTGAGCGTTACTTCATTTCAAAACGTTCTTTCAAGAATGTCTATATTTTGTTTCATATATACAATATCCATTATTCTTGACCATAAGCCTTAACTGATATATCATTTCTTATCTGATCATTTTTCATACAATGTCAGATTTTCAAACAAGTCTCTTGCATTCATATTCATTCATTCAATTTACTTGTTTGAAAATACTTCATTGTTTCAAATGCTCAAATTGTCATGATTACATCTATGAGCATACACATATCTGACCCATGTTTTTCATGTCTTAATTGTTCAAGTTAAACTATCTTGAGCAACATATGCTTTCAAGGACAATACGGGTTCTTTTTGCTAGGACTTAAATGAACTTCTATGGATTCACAATTACTAGTGTCTCCTACCCAAGAAGTTAATCCATAGTGATTGAGTGTGAAGAGTCAAAAAGAAAAGAATGTGGGTTGTGTGACGAGGTAAAATGGAAAAGAGAGTTTGGTTAGATGTAAGCTTAATGATTAAAAGAAAGAGGGTGTGAGAACAGAGTAAAAGAATATCAAACTCTGCACCAACAACTTTCTAATCCGGGCAGCCACATTACTAATGTTTCACAATTCTTTGGTGAACATTATTGAAATAGGCAACTAGCCCATGCCAACTCCTGATAAAAACCTCACCAGCCACTCATTTTCTTCTTAAAAAGAAAATGTTTCATATTTTTCTAGTGACACATCACATAATCTATCTGGTTTTCATTTGGAATATCTAGATATTGAAAAAGAAGGAAGTATGCCCCACCTTCGCACTTCAATCATGCACATTGAGTCTGTGTTTATCTACTATTGTCTCAGGGGTTTACACAATGTTGAGCCTTATTAAAAGCAATCATCAAATGCTTAATTCTTTCTACACTTGCATAAACACACAAGAAATTTGTTTTCTTGTAATAACATTCATAGAAATTCCCTTTGTGGTGTTTCGATGATTGGATGGAAGCCCTAGGGGAGTGAACATGAATAAGCTCCTTTTCTATGTGTATTCGTTATACACAGTAACTTTGTGTTACTGACAGGCATATTAACTGATTCATTTGTTCATTCAGGTGTTACATTCATACTTTGTCTGGATTTGAAAAGATCTAGATGAATACCTTGTTCGAATTGGCAATGAATTAGAGGCTTCTTATGATAGATCAGTGGTTAGATCGGATAAAGACATTTCTTGATGAAAGTTTTGATGATATCGATGCTCGTTTCATCAAAAAGGGGGAGATGATTTAAAGAAATGTCAGAGTCAGAAATTTCAAAGTTAAAGATTTGAATAAGACAAAGTTAAAAGATTGAAAGTTTGGAAGTTTGTACAAAGAAATTCTGAAGATATGCTGATTTTACAGAAATTTTCTTTGAAGATTATTTTGCTAAAGCAATCCAAGCTAATTCTGAAGATAATTTCTTTCCAAAGTCTGAAAGAGTTTTGTGATAGTTTTGGAGAAGATTGTTAATATCTTTCAGAGACAGACTTGGGAAGAATACAGTCATAGAAATGAGAGTTTGCAATACTTGTGCCTAAAGAAGAAAATTTGTTACAAAGGAGGAGATTGTAATATGAAGTTAAAAGAGAAGACTGATTTGCAAAATCTTTCAAACATGATCTTGAATCCAAAGGGGGAGATTGTTAGCGCATAAATATGTTGGATAAAAGATCATAAAACACTGAAGACTGAAGGTCAAAGCTAAAGTCAACTCTCAGCATCAAAGTCAAAGTTTCTTGTAATAAAAGTCAAAGTCAACATTGTTTTTTCCTGTTTTTATATTGTTTGCGTGTTTTAGTCATGTGCGTGTGAAAATGTATTCCCAGATTACAATCAAGCAATTCTCAATCTAAGACAATATTTGACAATGATTAAATCTAGAGAGAGAAAGTTCTCAAGTCATATGTGTATTGCAATATGAATGAATGCGTACAAAATGTTTCTAGCAACAAGATTGCTACAAGACAAAGGTATTTATACCAAGGACTAAATCACAAGCTTAACAACAAAGTAAACTCTTAGATTGAATAAAACTAAACTTTGACTTTGTTGACTTATCTTGACTTGACTTTTCCTATTAAATCTTGGATACAATAATACACTAACAATCCCCCCCTTTGTATTCAAGATTTAAAAAAAATTTGATTCTAGTCTGCAGCGCTTGATTCTTCAACTTTTGTCTCTGACATTCTTGGACTTTGAAGCTCCTCCTAAATTTTTTGAAAAATCTTGAAAAGTCATTCACGATTAGCATATTTGAATAGTCAACAAGTCTTGTAGACGAACCATTTGAAGTCTTGAAACAATACTTTGAAAACTTCTTTAAACTTCTTTGAAACACTTCATCTTTGAAACATTTGAAACTTCGAGGGATCTTTGAACTTTGTATCTTCATCTCTTTGATCTCTTGACCGTCTTCGGACAAACAAACTTTCTCAAATCATCTTAATTTGGACTTGTCTTCAGAATCTTTTGAGAGTGATTTCTTTTCATCAGATTTGAACTTTCAGAAATACTCCACAAATCTTGACTTTGAACATTCTTCAGTACATTGAAATTGTTTTGAAATTGAACTCTGTAGATTTCTCCCCCTTTTTGATGATTGTGAGCTTCATGATCATCAAAACTTTCTCAATTTCAGCACTTTCTTTGAATCTCCCCCTTTTACAAATATTCTCCCCTTTTGAGATACAATTAATATTCTCTGCACTTTGATCTGAATAGCTGAATCATGAACTGTATATACCCGAATCTTTTCAAATCCAAATATAATGAACGTTGTAACCTTGATTCAACAAATGAAACAGTTAGGAGTGCCTATCAGTAACACGGAGTTACTGTGTACAACGAATGTACAATTTAAGGAGCTGATTTGATGATGACTCCCCAAGACTTCCATTCAATCATTGAAAAACACAAGGTTTATCTATGAATGTTCTGACAGAAAAACAAATTTTCTGTGTGCTCGTGCTTGTGTATGAAAGAATTTAGCACAATAATTGTGTTTCATAAGGTTCAAAATGTGTAAACTGTTGAGACAACAACAAGTATTACACGGACTCAATGTGCATGAAAGAGGTGCGAAGGTGGGGCAAACTTCCTTCTTTTTCAATATCTAAATCTTCCGAGTGAAGATCAGATAGCAGATGTTCTGCGTCCCCAAGAAAATTGAAACATTTCTTTGTCGGGAAAGAAATGACTGGCTGGTGGGGTTAATGCAAGAGTTGGCATGGGCTCACTGCCTTTTTCAATGATGGTCACCAAAGAATGTGAACCAATCAGATTTTGTGGCTGCCCGGCTCAGAAAGTAGTTGGTGTAGAGTTTTGATATTCTTTTAACTCTGTTCTCACACCCTCTTTCTTTTTAACATTAAAGCTCACTTCTAACCAAACTCTCATTTACATTTTTCCGCTCCACACAATAAGAAAAACTCAACCGGATGAGTTATCTCCCCCACTGTTTGATTTTGACCCCTCACCCCTCAATCACTCAAGGATTACTTCCTAGGTAGGAAACACAGGTTTACGTGAATCCATGGAAGTTTTGTTTAAGCTCCTACACGAATCCTATGTAAGTCCAAAAAAGAATGGTTGTTCAACAATTTAACTTTAGCAGTTAAGCACAGATAAGATAACACTGTCAGAATGTATACTCATGAGATTTGAGCAATTGAACTTTGAAGATTTCTCAAAACAAATATATTGAATGAATGAAATAAAATCAAGAGAATTGTTTTGAGAATCTGACAATGTATCAATCAGATCAAATGAAATGGTTAGGGTATCAAAGAATTGGATATGTTGTTTATATGAACGAATATAAACAATTTTGCAATGAAAGCACAAATTTGGAAATGATGAATGATGCTCAACAATAATTGAAAGCAAACGAGAGTATTACCATCGACAAATTGTTCGTTATGTGACATGGTAATAACAAAATCAAATGAAGTACTGAACCGATGTGTGTGAATACTTGACAGTATATAGAAAAGATAATATGCAAGTAGTAATCCTTGGAAACACACGGCCAGTTAAACATTAACGCTCAATTTTGAAAAACATTTAAAAGCACACTTCTAAATTCATGAAATCTTTTGAGAACCAGAAGTGGTTTGAACATTTCAGAAAGTGTTTTTCATGTTCGAAAGTTGTTCTTCTTCCAAACAATCAAAGATCTAAGATCAGAAGATATTTACCTTTTAGCTCCCCCTCAAATTATGATAGAATGATTTAGGTCTATTAAGCTCCCCCTGGATATTTGCAAAATATCCATGTCTGAACATTAAAGAACGGGTCCGGATTTGTTATATGATTAGAAGCCACAATCTTGACACTTAAGTTCGGGTTTTGAACTGTTTTGTTCAAAATCCATTGTCTTTGACATTGAAGTCCGAGTTCTAAGTTGTAGTACTTAGAAGTCAATCATCTTGCTCCTCCTAAACCTGTGGTACCTGCGAAACAAATTTAACAGGTTTTGTAACCCACTGGTATTTGGGTCCTGGTATGTTAGATTTAAGTATCCACTTCTCATTAGATGTATATCTTTTAAAACCAGAATTCTGAGAAGTTATTCTATAAGAACCGTACCAGTTGTGAGCAGATTCTTTTTGAACGAAGTCATTCTCTCCACAGTAAGAACAACTGATCTTCCTTTGAGCAATCCTGATCAGATGATTAGTCGAGTAATATATATCAGAATTACCAAAAGATTTACCTTTATGCACACTGTTCTTTTTGACATTTGTTGTGGATTTGAATGATCAGTCATTCTTCTTCTCTTCATCAGAATCTTTTACTCTCCAGACCATCTGATTTTTCTTCGAATTCTTTCCAAGAGATTTAACATAAAAGTTTGTTGAACTATCAACAGATTTGTCATAAAATAGGTTAGATGGTCTTATCTGATTTGAGTTGACAGTTTTTGATTTGACACTGTTCTGTTTGAAAACATTTTTATCATGAATAGAACTTGAAGTTGTTTTGAAAGAACAGACTGATTCTGTTGAGTTATCAACAGGTGATTGACTAATCACATCAGCTGTTACTTTATCTGACAATTCAATGTTTGCAGCTTCTAAGTCTTTTATCTTTTTAGTTAAAATGTTTCTTTCAACATTAAATGTGTCAAACTTCTGTTTCAAATCAGATTTGGCCTTCTTTTCATTTTGAACATATGATGATAGAACAGTTAATCTGGATGTGAGCTTAGATATTTCAGATTCAAAATTTAAACGTTCTTGCTAAAAATCCTTTTCCACGTTCTTGGTCATCTCTAAAATATCCTTAAAAATCCCAGTATTTCTCTTTTCTACGTTTTTCTTTTCAAGCTCATAAGACTGCTTCTTTTCTTTGAAAATCTGTCTTTCTTTTTCGAGCAAGTCTTGTAAAGTAGAAATATGTGTGGGAAGTTCAGTTATTTTGTTTTCAAGAACTTGTCTTTCTTTCGCAAAAGTGTCTCTTTCGGTTATTATTATCTTTTCAAATTCCGACAATTGCTTAGAAAGTTTTGAACATCTCAGCTCCAAATCCTTTTTCTCTTGTAGTGTTTTCTTTGAAAAATCAGACATCTGTTGAATTGAAGATGTCTCCAGTTTTGATTTTTCTTTCTCTGCTTGGATGCTTTTCAGTAATTCAGCATTCTTAGGTTCCAACGCATAGATCTTGTCATCAAAAGCCTTAAACTTGTGTTGAAGCTCAACTGATTCAGCTTGTAGTGCAGATGACGTTTGTTCAGTTGTCTTAAGTTGGCTTTGAAGATTCGCAATCTTTTTCTCTTTGAGTTTGATTTCTTTTTCACATGTTTTAACAGTGTTTTCTTTTAAAGAAATCATTTTCTCTTTCTCTTTAATCTCTTTCTCTTTCTCTCTAATTTCATCCTCTTTTGCACTGATGATACCTGCAATATCAGATTTAACAGTATTAGTACACTTTATACAGTCAGGAGTTTTATCAGAGTTTGACAAATTAAATTTCAACTCTTGAATCTGTTTAAGAAGCTTTGAATTCTGATTTTTTAGATTGTCTCTTTCTGCTTCTAATTTCGGTATCTCAGGAATGTACAAGACTGCCATATCTCTAGCTGAAAGAACAGTATTTCCTCTCTCGTCTGTTTTTGGCATCTTGAATAGAAAGTTAGCTTAAAAAAATGGTTGTCAAAAATAAGAAAATTATGACCACTATCAAAATATGTCCCCCTCCGCAGACTTAGCACGGGGGCAGCGCCCCTAAAGAAAATTTTTCTGACATATTTTTCTCTTGAATAAAATGATCGTTCCCAAACCAATTCAGAAAAGTTGACTGAAAGTCAAACTTGGATCACCACTTAAAAAAAAATTCAGAAATTTTCTATCTACGGAACTCGCAAAGCACTAAACTCGCAGACGAAGTGAACTTGCAAAGTACTGTTCCCTTAGAAACTCGCTAGACGTTATGTTCGCGTTTGAAAAACTCGCAGGCCACTGTGTGCGCGTTTTGAGAACTCGCTAATCAATAAACTCGCAAGATGATGAAACTCGCAAACACCTGTTCACCACAGAACTCGCAAGCCTTACTTAGCGCGTTTCTGAAACTCGCTTGCCTCTGTTAGCGCGTTTGTCAAGAACTCACAGACTGAAGTTTGCACGTTCTTAAGACACTTGCGCGTTCTTCACCAAGAATCTTGCGTGTTCTACGGGTCTTGCGCGTTCTTGGGTTTTCCTTGCGCGTTTTGACAGTTGTTCACGAAATCGATCCAAATCAATTCAATCATGCAAATTTGAACCTGAAATTGCACAAGAATGATCGATTTACCAATTAGAACAAAATTCAATCACAAGATTTTGATTAAAAACACCAAATGCAACAATCTGATTCAAAAACAGTGTTCGAGTCCATTTTTTTTTAAATCTAAAAATTCAAAAATTGAATCTGATTTTATGCGAATTTTGAGATATGATCAACACAAGAAATGATCCAAAACATAAATCGAATGAAATGATTTCATTTACTTGTACTAAAATTGTTTTTTCAACAAAAAATTAATCAAACAGTGAATTTTAAAGAAACGAGTTCGTGAAAATTAAAATTTCTCAAATTTGATTCAATCTGATGATCTGGTCCTTCTAAATTTGTTTGGTTTGCTCTGATACCAATTGAAAATGTATTCCCAGATTACAATCACGCAATTCTCAATCTAAAACAATATTTGACAATGATTAAATCTAGAGAGAGAGTAGAGAGAGAAAGTTCTCAAGTCATATGTGTATTGCAATATGAATGAATGCGTACAAAATGTTTCTAGCTACAAGATTGCTACAAGACAAAGGTATTTATACCAAGGACTAAATCACAAGCTTAACAACAAAGTAAACTCTAAGATTGACTAAAACAAAACTTTGACTTTGTTGACTTATCTTGACTTGACTTTCCTATTAAATCTTGGATACAATAATACACTAACAGCGTGAACAATGTTTAGAGAGAAGTTATTAACGCGTTTCTAGTTTTTGTATAAATAGGATTTGGTTTTTTGTTGTGCTTGGATCTCATAGTAGTTCAGAGAGAGATTGAATTTTCGTTGTGGTGAGCGTGTTATTGATAGAAAGTATGTACTAAGAACTTGAATTCAATAAAATTGTGTTTGATTTGGAAATTGTTTGATATAATCTTGATCTATACACATTGTGGGACACACACTGGTCACGGGAAAGCTAGTCAAAGGACTTCCTGAACTAAAGTACGAGAAAGAACACCTATGTGCAGCATGTGAGAAAGGAAAGATGAAGAGAGCTGCACACAAGCCAAAGCCTGAACAGAGTATAAGTTCTCCACTGGAATTGCTTCACATGGATCTCTGTGGTCCAATGAGAACGCAAAGCATAAGAGGCAAGAAATATGTTTTAGTTATTGTGGACGATTATTCGAGATATACATGGGTCAAATTTCTGAGATCAAAGTATGAGGCGCCCTATGTCATCATCAGTTTCTTAAAGACTACCCAAGTAAATCTACAAAAGCCAGTCAAGCTTCTAAGAACAGACAACGACACAGAGTTTAAGAACAAAACTGTTGAAGATTATCTCGAATCGGTCGGGATAACACATCAATTCTCTGCTGCAAGAACGCCATAACAGAACGGAGTAGAAGAACGAAGAAATCGAACGCTAGTCGAGGTTGCCCGTACTATGCTGAGTCAATCTGATCTACCTCTGTTTCTGTGGGCAGAAGTTGTTTCGACTGCATGCTACACACAGAATCGGTCCATAATACATCGCCATTTTGGTAAAACACCTTATACATTGATAAACAATCGTACACCTAGCATTAAACACTTTCATGTTTTTGGATGCAGGGGCTTCGTATTAAATGATAGAGAGAACCTGAACATGTTCGGACTGAAGGCTGACGAAGGCATCTTCATTGGTTACTCTCAAACATCTGTTGCATACCGGGTGTACTTGAAGAAGTCCAAGACTGTGATAGAGATCGTTAATGTTACATTTGACGAGGAGGTGGCTTCTGAACAGAGCAATTCAGAACCCGTACTTACTTGAGTTTTAGCTTCTAGACAATTCAGTCCAGAACTTGCGATTAATGAGACTAATTTGGATAAACCCTCAACTTCTACATCTCATTTATCTGAATTAGATTTATTGTTTGAATTTTTTCTATGATGAGTTTCTAGGATCTAAACTGCTTAAATCTATTATGGTTGACAGGTCAGAAGATTCAATGACTAATCATCCAACTAGTTCAGTGTATCAACTGAACTCGTTCCCCTGGTTTAGACGGAAACTCCAATTCAAACAAATACTTCTTCAGTTGAAGTTGCACCTGAACATGTTGAACCAGAAGTTACTACTTCAGTTGGCTGCACTGTGATGGATAATCAACAGACTGAACAAGTTGTTCCAACTAAAACTTCTGTACAAGAAACTTCAACTGTACACCCAACAAATGTTGAACAACAAGAAGAAGACAGTGGATACTTAGATGATAATCCGATCAATCTACATTGAATCCACTCCCTCACGATTACAAGTTGACCAATGAGCACCTGATAAGCCAAATTATTAGAGATCCAACTTTACCGGTGCAAACTAGGTCTGCTAATTTGAATATGTGTATGCATGACTCTTTCATGAGTAAGATAGAGCCTACTCGCGTATCAGAAGCTCAAGCTGACTCAGATTGTGTGACTGCCATGCAAGAGGAGCTGAATCAGTTCAAAGCTTTAAAAGTCTGGAGACTTGTACTAAGACCTAAAGGTAAATCTATAATTGGTACAAAATGGGTATTCAAAAACAAGAAGGACGAATATGGTATCGTAATTAGAAACAAAGCACGACTTGTTGCAAAAGGTTACCGGTAAGCGGAAGGCATTGATTATGACGAGACTTACGCTCCAGTGGCACGCATTGAAGCGATCAAAATGTTTCTTGCGTATGCTTCTCACAAAAACTTCACAGTCTATCAAATGGACGTGAAGACTGCCTTTCTAAATGGTATTCTTAAGGAGGAAGTCTATGTCTCACAACCTGAAGGATTTGTGAATCCAAATAAACCGAATCATGTCTACATCTTGGATAAAGCACTTTATGGTCTTAAACAAGCGCCTCGAGCCTGGTACGAGGTATTATCAAAGTTCTTGGTCAAGTCGGGTTTCACTAAAGGTAAAATCGATACTACGTTGTTCATTAAAAAGGAAAAGGCTGATATCATCTTAATTCAAATATATGTGGATGACATTATATTTGGCTCAACAAATCCTAAATACTGTAAGAATTTTTCAAACCTCATGGTGTCACGTTTTCATATGAGTATGATGGGAAAGATGAACTTCTTTCTCGGATTACAAGTTAAGCAATTTTCAACGGGGATTTTTATAAATCAATCCAAGTACATTTTTGATATTCTGAAAAAATTCAAAATGGAAAATTGTACAACAATTGGAACCCCGATGGCACAGGGAACTAAGATTGGAAAGGATCCTTCGGTAAAATCTGTCGATGTTAGAATCTATAGAGGGATGATTGGTTCTTTGATGTATTTAACTTCAAGTAGGCCAGATATTATGTTCTCTACATGTCTTTGTGCAAGATATCATGCTAATCCCAAAGAATCTCATATGTCTGCTGTTAAGCGCATATTTAGATATCTGAAGGGGACTGTAGATCTTGGTATGTGGTAACCTAAAGATACAAGTTTTGAACTGAAAGCCTACTCAGATGCAGATCATGCAGGTTGCATGTTGGACAGGAAGAGTACATCGGGTCATATTCAGTTTCCTGGAGATAAACTCGTAAGTTGGGCATCAAAGAAACAATTGTGTGTTTCCACATCAACTGCTGAGGTGGAGTATGTTGTTGTTGCGAGCTGCTGCTCTCAGGTGTTGTCGATGAGGACGCAAATACGAGATTATTGCTTCAAATTCGACAAGATTCCGATTTATAGTGACTCAAAGAGCGCTATTACAATATCAGCAAATCCTATTCCGCTTACAAAGACCAAACACATAGACGTACGATATCATTTTATATAAGACAATGTCGAAAAAGGTAAAATAGAACTTTATTTTGTAAACACTGATTATCAGCTTGCTGATTTTTTTACCAAGCCTCTCGACGAACAGAGATTTAATTTTCTTGTCTCGAAACTTGGTATGCTAAATCTCAAGACATAATCTGTGATTACCTATTAAAGTTTTTCTTATTGTTATTTTTAGTCATTTCTTTATCTTTATTCTAAAAAGATATCAACACTGAAAGGTATTAATGATTTCAGGGGGAGTGAGAGAAGATGATTAGATGATCTACATTCATTTGAGGGGGAGTTTATGATTTTTGTTTATGCTAATCATTGATCATTTTCTGATGCATAAATGCAGGGGGAGTTAGAGTATAAGATAAGGGGTATTGAATATGACTTCTGATTACTTCAGATCAGAACTCGTACATTCAATGTTTTACTGCTTTATGTCTTTTAATTTTCAATAGAGTTGTGAATAAATTTTGTACTTTGATGACTATATGATTATTTTGCAGATTTGAGAGTGAGCTTACAAGATCATATCTTATACGACTTACAGCTTGACTTCATGAGATTTAAGATTGAACGAAAAGGTTTATTTCTAAATCTTAATCTCATATGTATCTGAAAGAAGGACAAATTTCAGATAAGAAAACATGTTTTTAAATATTCAAACCACTTCTTATTCTTAAACGATTTCATGGATATAGAAATGTGATTTTAAATGTTTTCATGATTAATTGTGTTTAAATGTTTACAAACCGTGTGTTTCCAAAGATATATACTTACGTATTATCTTTTCCATATACTTTCAAATATTCACACACACCGGTTTAATTTTCTATTATAACTGTTTTTGTCATGTCTCTAAATTGAAACCAATTTTCGATGGTAAGAAACCCCGATTGAATTTCAAAGAATTTTGAGCGTTGATTTCATTTCGAAACGTTCATTCAAAAATTTATATATCTTGAATCGTATATACAAATTCCAATTTTTGCTGACCTAAGCCTTAATCGATAAATCATTCTATTTGATCTTTATCATACAATGTTAGATTTTCAAACAAGTTTCTTGTATTCATTTCATTCTTTCATATACTTGTTTGAAATATCTTCAATGTTCAAGATGCTCAAATATTCATGATTATCTCATTGAGCATACATACATCTGACTTGTATATTTTGTGCTTTAACTGTAAAGTTAAACTAGTTGAGCAACATGTTTTTTAGGACAACATGGGTTTCTATTTGTGCGATCTTAACAGAACTTCTATGGATTCACGTTAAGCTGTGTTTCCTACCCAAGAAGTTAATCCTTGAGTGATCATTTGTGTGAGGAGTCAAATACTGAGTGTGGGTTGAGTGAAGAGGTAAAAAGAAAAAGAGAGTTTCGTTAGATGTAAACTTAATAATTAAAAAGAAAGAGGGTGTGAGAACAGAGTAAAAGAATATCAAACTTTGCACCAAATTTTCTGAGTCGGGCAACCACATTACTAGTGTTTCATAATTCTTCGTGAACATTATTGAAACAGACAACTAGCCCATGCCAACTCTTGATGTAAAAACCCATCAACCACTCATCTTTTTCTTAAAAAGAAGATGTTTCAATATTTCAAGGGGATGCAACACATATGCTATCTGGTTTTCATTTGGAAAATATGGATATTGAAAGAGAAGGAAGTCTGCCCCGCCTTCGCACTTCGATCATGCACAATAGAGTTTGCGTTTAATTACTGTTGTCTCAATGGTTTACACAATTTTGAGCATTATATAAGCAATCATCATGTGCTTAATTCTTTCAAAACACTTGCACAACCACACAAGGAATCTGTTTTCTTGTCATAACATTCCTAGAAATATTTTTAGGGTGTTTCGATGATTGAATGGAAGACCTGGGGGAGTGAACATCACAAAAGCTCCGTTCCAATGTGTATTCGTTATACACAGTAACTTTATGTTACAGAAAGGCATATTAACTGATTCATTTGTTGATTCAGGGGTTACATTCTTATTTGTCTGGATTTGAAAAGATCTAGATGAATACACTATTATGAATTGACGAAGAATCGGAGGCTCTTGATAAGATCAGTGGTCAGAATAGATGAAGTGAAATTTCTTGTTGAAAGTTTTGATGATCTCGATGCCGTAATCATCAAAAAGAGGGAGAAGTTATGTTCAAGAAATGCCTGGAAAGAAAAGTTTGTATCAAATATGGGGAGAAGATCAAGAAAGTTATTGGAAAGTGTTCAAGAATTGTTGGTTTGAGAAAGATTATTGAAAGCTGAAAGATAAAGTTCAAAGAATTTTGACAATGAGCTGATTTTACAGAAATTTTCTTTGAAGATAATTTTGTCAAAGCAAACCGAGCTGAACCTGAAAATAATTTCTTTCTGAAGTCTGGAAAGTGGTTTTTATAACCTTGGGGAGAATACTACTACTTTTGAAGAACAAACTTTGGGAATATTACTGAAAGTCTTGTTGATACTGTTTGATTATTAAAGAAAGGGAAGTTTGTATTTCAAAGCTAAGATAATCTGAATTGAAAGAAGTCTACACAGGGGAGAATGAATTGCAAAATCTTTTTGAAGATGATCTTGAATCCAAAGGGGGAGAATGTTAGAGCATAAATATGTTGGATGCAAGATCATAGAAGACAAAAGGTCAAAGTTGAAGAAAGTCAAAGCTAAAAGTCAACTCTCATTGTGAAGTCAAAGGCAAATGTAAAAGTCAAAGTCTTAGTTAGTATGTTTTGTTTGTAAGTGCTTGTTGTTTTATTTTAATAGACTTGTAGTTAGTAGTGGTGAGAGTAGAATCTAGAGAGTAGAATTGTGTGGAACATACTTGTATCTGAGATTGCATTTGCAGAGCTTTAGAGAGAGAAAGTTAGTGAGAGAAAGCATTCTATACGAGACATGATTTGAATTGAAACAACAGGTTGGATAATAAATCTGTAATAATCTTGATCTTGTTTGTGTGTGATTAAATCAATAAGAACTTGATTAGATTGGGACTATCAAGTATTTATAAAAACAGTTGAAAATATCATTACTTCTAGCCCAGTCAAAATCCTCTCATCTACAAGAATGTTATCAAGTTCAGAAATTTTACTTTCTAAAATGAGTAGAGGAACATAAATTTTACCTTCAATCGATTTTGCCTCCATTTTCTTTGTAGAATATCTTTCAAAATAATCATTAGAAAGAAATTTTGACTATATAGAACTGTAACTAGAATTCAACCACTCATAACGAAATGGAAGTTGCATTTTAGTTTTATTCTTCCTTTTCTCAATTTCCTTAGCTTCATCCTCATCTAATAATTTTGTCCATTTGACTTTGAGTTCAGGATATTGAGGTGCCAATTTTAGAAAACCAAAATCATATAAAGCAGGCACTTTGGAAATATGCTTTTTCAAATAGTGTGGGTTATCATAGACAAGACCCCAACAGTTACTACTCTCTTTTGGTTTATTAAGATGAATGGTTTGTTCAGTTTGACCTAGAGTATAAAGTTTTTATTCTAAAACACTCACTTTTTCAACCAAAGATTTGTTTTCTTTCTTTAATGATAAACACTTTTTCGCAACCTCTTTAATCTCAAGTTCACACAGTTTAAATTTTGAAGAAGCTTCAGATAGTTGATTATGAATTACAGTCTTTTCTCTAGCACTAGTATCAATATTTTTATGTAAGCCTCAATCAATATATTCTTCTCAGCAATACCATTGTTGAGCTTCAGTATTGCTTGGTTTTTATCTTTAATGATACCTTTTTCGCGTTTAAGTTTAGACGGCAAATCCTGAAGTTCAATCATCATGGATTGCATTTGAGTTAAGAAATTAGATTCAGTCATATCGTTTTCCTCTTCAGAATCCTCAGCATCAGAACCCTCTTTAGTGATATTCTGGCCCATAATTTGAGCAGATTCTTCCTTGTCAGAATCAGGTTCAGAATGATCCAACCAGTATTCGTCTTCAACCATTAATGCTTTTCCAGCTTCTTGTTGCTTGGCCAGAAGGATTTTGTTCTTGTAATATTCTGAGTTACGATCCTTTGGATTTCGGCAATCTTTAGCAAAATGGCCTACTTTACAACAGTTATAGCACTTTACTGGTTCAGCCTCTTTCATCTCCTCGTATCTGTTCCCATACTTCTTCACTTCCGGTATCTTCTCCTCAAACCTTTTACCTTGTACTCTCTCCTTGTGCTCAAAGTTTCTGGATCCTGATGAGTACCTCTGACTATTTGACCCCGGTTTCTTGTAAAATTTCTTTTGGAAAGCCTTGGTCAATAGAAGCATTGCTTGCTTCAGGTTCTCACCATCATCAGAATCATAATCGTTACTTTCTTCTTCCTCAGTTTCAGACACTAACACCTTTTTCTTCTTCATACTTACAGATCTCTTCTTTTTTCTCTTTACAACCAAAGCAACTGGATCTGCTATCAGTTTCTCAGATTTCTTCTTTTCATATCTTATCTCGTCTACCTTTTCCTCATTCTGTTTGAGAGTCTCATAAACTTCATGAAGAGGTATCTCATTAAGATATTTCATTTGTTTCATCTGCCGAGTAAACCTTTTCCACTCAGGTTGTAATATGCTCCGAAACATGACATTCAGCTCAATCTAAGATTTCTGTACTCTATTCTTGCTCAGCTCGTTCAGAAGAGTAAAAAATCTGTCATAGGTAGCTTCAAGACTTTCACCTTCCTTAGCTTTGAACTCTTCATAATTGTTGAGGCATTTTGACACCTTCAGCTGATTACCAATTTTAGATCCTAACATCATTTTCTCAAGTTGATCCCACATCTGCTTTCATGTAGCATTGTAGCTATCTATTTTCACATAAATCTCATTGGGAATTCCTTGCAATATAAAAGATCTAGCAAGTCTATTAGACTTGTGCCACTTCTTCTGCTCTTCAGAATATTCTTCAACAGGCATTGGATATTCCTAGTTTACAACTTCCTCTCCATCAGCTTCAATAGAATGAATCTTAGTTGGAGGTATCATCACTCCTTCTTTCAGTGATAGTCTGATGTAATCACCCAGATCATTTCTGTCAATGAAGTCTAGGAATCTGTCCTTCCATTGCTCATATTATCCTCTGAAAAGAACGGGTGGTTTAACATCTATTCCAATAGCAAGATCCTTCCTTGAAGTCATCTTGAATATTACACTTATTTGATCGTCTAAAAATTCAGAACTAATATTGTCTTTAACAGTAAAACTTGGTCAACGCTTGAAAAACTCACAAAAAAAATTCCAAGAGTTGGAACTCGCAGATCAAAGAAAGCAACTTTGAGCAGATAGTGCTTTGCGCGTTTAAGGTTCGTGTACAACAAGCTATGCGCATTCTTTGTTCACGCAGAAAGAACTATGCAAGTTCTGAGGTTCACGCAGGAAGAAGGTTGCGAGTTCTAGCTTCGCGCAGGTAGAGGCTTAATGTGAAAATGACATGGAAATGGGTACCTAAGCCTCGCTATGAATGGCGAATTAAGGCTAAGGTAAATGATATTGATAAACTGCAAAAAGCTAACAAGAAAGGACCCATCTGGATATGGGTACCTAAGCAGAAGTAATTTGCTCTTTTTGCAGGCCTCACATACATGGTATATAGATTCAGGATGCTCGCGCCATATGACAGGATTTAAGCATCTACTTCACAATTATGTTGAGGAACCTGCCGGTACTGTAAGTTATGCAAATTCTGAGCTTACTGGACATATTCGAGGACACGGATCTTTAACAAATGGCATCGTGACGATCAAGAGAGTACTATACGTAGAAGGACTTGATCATAAATTCCAAGTTCGGTTTACTGATAAATGCTGTTATATTGAAGATAAAGATGGTCGTGCAGTTTTTAAAGCTAAGCGGAATGCAAATCTTTATTCTGTGAATTTTCCAACTCTTTCTGCATCAAGACCTGTTTGTCTGATTCCAAAAGCTTCACGAGCTAAAAGTTGGATATGGCATTGGCGCCTGTCTCATCAAAACTTTGATACGATGAATCAATTGGCGAGACAAGGTATTGTCAAAGGTCTACCTGAACTAAGGTTTGAGAAGAATTATTTTTGTCCCGCTTGTGAAATGGGAAAGATGAAGCGAAGCTGTCATAAAGCAAAGACATAATTCTCATCCTCAACACCTTTTGAATTAATACATATGGATCTTTGCGGCCCAAGGAGGACTCAGTCTATCAACGGCAAGAGATATATTTTGGTCATGATAGATGATTACTCCAGATACACTTGGCTGGAATTTCTAAGGAACAAATCAGATGCAACAACGCTGATCATTGCGTTCATAAAGAAAATCTAGGTTCGACTACAATTGTCGGTTAAATCTTTGAGAAGTGACAATGGCACAGAATTCAAGAATGAAAACCTTCAGAGTTATCTCATATCTGTTGGGATCTCTCACAACTTTTCTGCTGCCTACACTCCTCAGCAAAGCGGTGTAGTTGAAAGGAAGAATCGAACACTAGTGGAAGCTGCGAGGACAATGTTAGCCAATTCTGAGTTGCCAATGTTTATGTGGGCTGAAGCCGTAGCCACTGCGTGTTTCACACAAAACCGCACGATTGTCATCAAAAGACATAAAAGGACAGCGTATGAACTTATTAATCATCGAAAACCGAATATTAAATTTTTTCGTACTTTTGGTTGCAGGTGTTATATTCTCAATGATCGCGACAATCTTGGAAAATTTGACAAGAAGGCTGACGAAGGATATTTCATTGGTTATTCGTTATTGTCTAAAGCCTATCGGGTCTACAATAGACGAACCAAGACGATCATGGAGAGCATTAATGTGTCTTTCGATGAATCCTCAAAGTTGACTTCTGAACACAACAGTTCAGAACTCAAGCTTAAGTAGAACGTTTCTATTAAAGAGGTAATAGAACCTGCAATCAAACAGACTAAGTCTTATGATCCAAATAAAATTACATCTGAATTAGACTTATTATTTTTTGATGCTTTTATGTATATCTGTGCAGATTTCAAAAAATCAAACATATCCGCATCAACTTCAGAGGTTCCAGTTATAATAGAAGACATTTCAGGACCTTCTGATAATGTTACAATACCAACCTCATCAGGTACATCTCCACATATATCTTCTGAAGGTACTAATGTTGATTCTGTGAATGCAGATCCAAATTCTGGAACAGAAGTCCCGAGCACTTCTTCTATTGCTCCGGAAATTTTTACTTCAGAAGAGGTTGTACATGATGTCCCGAGCACATCTGGGGTTGATTAAGACTTACCTGCAGTCTATGATGAATATGAGGAAGATAATATTCAAGCTGATGTTCATCCACTTCCAAGTACAATGAGATGGACACGAGCACACCCACTTCATAATATTATTGGTAATGCACAGTCTGGTGTACAAACGTGGGCATCATCTGCTAATTTTTGTCTATACTCAAGCTTTTTAAGTTCCCTCGAGCCGAAGAAAGCTTCAGAAGCCTTGCGTGGTCCAGATTGGATACTGGCGATGCAAGATGAACTTCTGCAATTTGAGAGGAACAAAGTTTGGCGACTTATACCACTTCCAGAAGGAAAATCCGTTATTGGAACAAAGTGGGTTTTCAGAAATAAAAGAGACGAATCTGGAGTTGTAGTTCGAAACAAAGCTCGTCTTGTTGCAAAGGGTTATTGTCAACAAGAGGGGATTGACTATGAAGAAACTTTTGCTCTTGTGGCACGATTGGAAGCTATACGAATCTTCTTATCTTATGCAACTCATAAAAATTTTACGGTCTTTCAAATGGACGTAAAATCTTCATTTTTGAATGGGATATTGCATAAAGAAGTATACGTTGCTCAACCAGAAGGATTCGTTGATCCAAAGAACCCTGATCATGTCTATGTCTTAGACAAAGCCTTATATGGACTCAAACAGGCACCAAGAGCTTGGTACGATACTCTAACACAATTCTTACTCGCTTCAGGATTCAAGAAAGGTACAATTGATACTACTCTCTTTCTAAAAAAGCAAGGTGATGATATGATTCTAATACAGATTTATGTAGATGACATAATTTTCGGTTCTAAAAATCCAAAGTTTTGTAAAAACTTTTCAAGAATAATGGAATCTCGCTTTGAAATGTCAATGATGGGCGAACTGGATTTTTTCCTTGGTCTTCAAGTGAAACAGTTACCCGAAGGCATTTTCTTTAATCAATCAAAATATATTCGAGATATTTTAAAGAAATTTAACATGACTGATAGTTCAGTAATGAAAACACCGATGGCAACGGGCACACTTTTGGATGTAGATCTTTCTGGCAAATCAGTAAATCAAAAAGTGTACCGTAGTATGATTGGTTCACTGTTGTACTTAACTGCAAGTAGACCGGATATTATGTTTGCTACATGTTTCTGTGCTAGATATCAGGCCAACCCGAAGGAATCACACCTCGTCGCTGTTAAACAGATTCTTAGGTATCTTAAAGGTACTACCGAGTTAGGCCTTTGGTATCCTAAGGGTTCGTCTTTTGATCTAACCGCCTATACAGATGCTAATCATGCAGGAGGTAAGCTGGATAGAAAGAGCACCTGTGGTTCATGTCAGTTCTTAGGTGATAAGTTGGTTAGTTGGACGTCTAAGAAACAAAATTGTGTTTCTACATCCACTGTCGAGGCTGAATATGTAGCTGCCGCAAGCTGCTGTTCACAAGTCCTCTAGATGAGAACACAGTTAAAAGAATTTGGATATACTTACAAACGAGTCCTTATCTACTGCGAATCCAAGAGTGTCATTGCGATAACAACTAATCCAGTGCAACATTCAAATACGAAACACATCGACGTACGTTATCATTTTATAACGGATCATGTCGAGAAGGGCGATATCGAGATGCACTTCGTGACTACACACTACCAGTTGGCTGACCTTTTCACCAAGTCGTTGGATGAGAAGAGGTTTAACTTTTTAGTTATCAAACTTGGTATGTTAAACGCCACTTCATGATTCTAGGGTGAGTTTTTCTAGTCTTATGCTTTATTTGAATATATCTTGGATATTTCATCAAATGCTGACTGACTAAAGCGGAATCATTTTTATAATGATTACCAAAATCTTTTTCTTGCAGGATATTTTATGTGACAATGGCTTTTGGACAATTCAGTTCAAAACCCGTATTCAAATGTTTTCTTCTGAAGGATGCTTTCATGATTACATCTTTTCAGGAAGTTTTTCGTTTGAAAGGGAGTTTAGAAATTATATTGTTATATTTTTTTTCTGATAAGTTGATTGTTTCAGATATCAAGGGGGAGGATATCTACTGTTTGTCAAGGATGCTTTAACCGCTATATTCATTTCAGAGGGAGTTAAGGATTCTGATCTACAGGTATAAATTTCTAATCCTTAAACTCTAACACTTGTGAAAGAAGAACAACTTTCATTTGTGAAAAATGTTTTTAAAATGTTCAAACCACTTCACATTCTTAAACTGTTTTTATGATTTGAGAAGTGCGAATTTTAATTTTTTTTTTTGGATACTTAAATGACTATCTGACCGTGTGTTCTTTAAAGAAAAATACTTGTGTATTTTCTTTTCTATATACTTTGTCAAAGTATTGATACACACACTGGATCAGTACATTCTTTTGACTTTGTTATTACCATGTATCAAATGTTTAATCTTTCTATGATAATACTCCCGTTTTATATTCACAGTTGTTTGAATCAAACGTCATTTCATTGTTAATGTGCTTTAATTGATAATATGTTTATATATTGTTCATATAAACAACATACGTCTTTGAATTCCCATATTTTTTTTCTTCATGATAATTTGATCTGATTTTAATCATTGTCAGATTCTCAAAACATTTCTATTATTTCTTGATTATTCATTCATATAAAGTTTTGAGAAATCTTAAATGTTTAAAAATGCTCAAATTTCATTTCTAATTTTTGATGAGCATACATACACTGACATATGATTTCTTGTGCTTTACATATCAAGAAAATCATTGAACATCATGTACTTTTAGGAACATAGGATTTAGTGTGAGTGCTTAATAGATCTTCCGTGGATTCACGATAACCAGTGTTTCCTACCCCGGAAGAAATCCTTTGAGTGATTGAGGGGAGAGGGGTCTAAAAGAATTTAGTGTGGGAGTGAGCAGAGGTAAAATGGAAATGAGAGATTGGTTAGATGTGAGATTATATGTTTAAAAGAAAGAGGGTGTGAGAACAGAGTTAAAAGAATATCAGAACTCTGCACCAAACATCTTTCTGAGCCGGGCAGCCACATTACTGATTGGTTCACATTTCTTTGGTGACGATCATTGAAATAGGCAAATATCTCATGCCATCTCTTGCATACAACCCCACCAGCTACTCATTCTTTTCTTAAAAAGAGAATGTTTCACATTTTCTGGGGAAGCAACACATAATCTATCGGATCTTCTCTTGGAAGATACTAATATTGAAAAAGAAGGAAAGTTGCCCCACCTTCGACCCTTTCTCATGCACATTGAGTCCATGTACAATCATTGTTGTCTCAGTGATTTACATACTTTAAGCCTTATGAAACACAATCATTGTGCTAATTCTTCCAAACACAAGCACGAGCACACAGAGAATTTGTTTTTCTGTCAGAACATTCATAGAATTACTTTGTGTTTTTCAATTATTTTAATGGAAGTCCTGGGGATTCAACATCAAACCAGCTTTTTAAATTGTACATTCATTGTACACAGTAACTTTGTGTTACTGAAAGGCATTTCTAACTGTTTCATTTGTTGATTCAGGGTTACAACTCATATTCGTTTGAATTTGAAAAGATTCAGATGAATACATTTGTGAATCAAAGGCCAATACAGATCAGATGTCAGATTGTCTATTTCTTCACAGAAGGGGAATTTGTTCTCATATTTTTCATAAGGGAGAGATGAAAGTTCATGAAGACTGTACTCATTGGTTATATGGGGGAGATCATTCAATGACAGATATGACCTTGAAGTGTTTTAATGATTTTGATTCTTACAAATCATTAAAAAGGGGGAGATTAATCAAAGTTCAAGATCAGATTGAAGTTTTAAAGATTTCAGGGGAGATAAATATTTTTCAGATGATCAAAGTCAAAGGTTAAAGAAATCTTGTCAAAGAGAAAGTGAAAGAAAGTAAGAGTTTGAAAGTAAAGTTGTCTATTATAAATATTCAAAAGCTAATTCAAAGGAAGAGACAAGTTTGAAGAATTGTCAAAGATCATACAAAGTGTAAAAAGACTTAAAGATATCAAAGTTTTGGAAGAGCAAAAGCTGAAAGCTGAAGACAATTCTGAAGATAAGAAGACCTGAAGATTATTGCCAAAAAAATTTTATTCTTGAATCCAAAGGAGAGATTGTTAGACTGAAATTGTATTCAATATCAAATGAGGATCTTTATTGTATTTGTTGTTTGTGTGTGTGTTGTAATTGTGCTTAGAAGGTTTGACCTTGCTTGGTCATGTTGACCTATATATAAGCAAGTCTTTGTGTTAGTAGTAGGAGTGAGGTAAGAGTAATAGATTGAAGTCTTTGTAGTAGTTGTGGTAGTGATTGAGAGAGAGATATAACACATAGTTGTACACCGTGAGAACACACACAAACACTCTGTATTGAAAGGTTTATCACAAATAGGTATATGACATGATGTAATCTGTGTGATTAAATAAACAAAAGTGTTTTGTGTAAATCTGCATGTGTTTATGCTAGTAATTCGTGGGCCACATATTTTCTAAGGACTAAGGATGAGACAAGTGGACTGATCAAATCCTTTGTTCTTAGGGTTGAAAACCAAACAAATCAAAGAGTTAAAGTCATCAGATCTGATAATGGAACATAATTTAAAAACAATGACTTAAACAAGTTTTGTGAGACTAAAGGTATTGAGAGACAATACAGTGCTCCTAGAACTCCTCAACAGAATGGTGTTGCTGAGAGGAGAAATAGGACACTAATTGAGGCTGCTAGATCTGTGTTGGGAGGTTCAAAACTTCCCATCACTTTTTGGGCAGAAGCAGTTAATACTGCTTGTTATGTCCAAAACAGGGTTCTAGTAGTCAAATCTCAAGGCAAGACATCTTATGAACTTTTTAACAAGAAGAAACCTTTTATTAGATTTTTCAAACCTTTTGGGTGTCCTTGCACAATTCTCAACACCAAATCTCACTTAGGTAAGTTTGAAAGCAAAGCTGAAGATGAATTTCTTGTTGGATACTCCTCTCAGAGTAAGGCATATAGAATATTTAATAGCTCTTCAAGGATTATAGAGGAAAGTGACAATGTCAAATGCAATGAGAACACACCAAATCAAATTGGTACATGTCCTGATTGGTTGTTTGACATTGATTCACTAACTAATGCGTTGGGTTTTAGTAATGTGCAAAATTCAGGAACAAGCTCAGAAAAGGTACAATCACAGAGTTCAGAGTTTGTGCTGTTTCCAATACCTATAGTAGATCCTGTTGAATTTTGCCAGCAAGAAAAGAATGATGCTTCAGAATCAGAAGATTCTGATCCAGACCAGGATGAAGATGCTAAAGCAGATGAAGAGGACAAAGATGATGAAGAGAATAAGAGTGATAAAGAGGATGCTCATAATTCAGGAAACACAGGACCTGAGATGCCCATACTGTCAGAAGATGACACTGATGATGAAAATTCTTCAGTGTATGGTGGAAGCACTCCAGAAAAGAATGAATCCAATCTTGAAGCAAATCTTAATGAGGAGGCTGTCAATCACACAAGAACGTAGAAGAATCATCCTCCTCAATTGGTGATTGATGACATCTGTGGGTCCACAATGTTTATATCAAGTTCTTATAACAACAACACAATAACGATTACCAACCTGTATTGATTATAACAACGGTTACAGGATTAATCGATTTAAGGTCTAGATTATGTTCTCTGTTTTCTCTCTGATTTACACCTTTAAGTGTGTGTTTTGTGTTCTTGATAATATCTGATCTTAGAGAGAGTTAGAGATACACAATATCTAATCTACCTAATAACTAAATATCTAGATACTTTAATATCTAGATATTATCCTAGATAATATCTATTACAAAGATATTAAATAACTAGCTATAATAATCTAACTAAACTAATAACTAAATAACTAGATTAATTACTTAAACAATACTATAACAAACAAACATATACTTTAATATCGAAAGTCGACGTTCCGGCTTTAGCTTCAGATTGCGATCTTCAGTTTGGATGATCTTGAATCCAATAGATATGTGATCTAAAAATCTCCCCCTTTGGATCAAGATCATTACTAAAAAGATTTTAGCAATTCAGTCTTCTTGTTCAGCTCAGAAGATGCAATCTCTTTCTCTAGCTCTGAAATCAGCATGTCTTCAGGATACTTGCTTTTGAAGATTTCAATCTTGGACGTGATTCTTGAAACATGTGATATTTGTCATTTCTTGTGTAGTCATTCTTCCCCTTCTTGATGATAAGTGCAACGACTTCATCAAAACTTTTTGTAAGAAATGTCCTTCAGTTAGAGCCTCTGATTCGTCAATTTATAATATATTCATCTACATCTTTGCAAATCCAGACAAATTAGTCGTGTAACACCTGAATCAACTAATGAATCAGTTAACATGCCTGTCAGTAACACTAAGTCACTGTGTGTAACGAATACACATTAGAAAGGAGTTGTTTGATGTTGACTCCCCCAGGGCTTCCATTTAATCATCGAAACACCACAAAGGTAATTTCTATAAACGTTATGACAAAGAAACTAATTCCTTGTGTGTTCGTGCTTGTGATAGAAAGAATTAAGCACTAGATGATTGCTTATAGGCTCAAAATTGTGTAAACCACTGATACAACAGTAAGTTAAACACAGACTCAATGTGCATGATTGAAGTGCGAAGGTGGGGCAGACTTCCTTCTTTTCAATATCTAGATTTTACAAATGAAAATCAGATAGCAAATGTGTTGCATCCCCTTAGAAAATGTGAAACACTTTTCAATTGAGTAGAAAATGAGTAGATAGTGAGGTTTGATCAAGTGTTGGCATGGGCTAGTTTCCTGTTTCAATAATGTTCACCAAAGAATTGTGAAACACTAGTAATGTGGCTGCCCGGCTCAGAAAAAGTTGGTGCATAGTGGTGATATTCTTTTAACTCTGTTCTCACACACTCTTTCTTTTAAACATTTTGCTCACTCTAATCAAACTTCGTTTCTTTGTTTGATACACTCATTTCTTTTCGACTTCTCACACTCAATCACTATGGATTAACTTCATGGGTAGAAATCACTGGTTAACGTGATTCCATAGAAGTTTCTTGTAAGTCCTAGCATATTGATCCCGTATATCCTATAAAGAATATGTTGCTCAAACTGGTTTAACTTATCATGTAAGCTCATGTAAAACATTTAAAGTACACTCCCAAAATATAAAATCTGATGAAAAATCGGGAAGTGGTTTGAACGTTTAAGAACTTGTTTTTCAATGGAATGAAAGTTGTCAGTCTTTCAACCATATATGAGATTAAGATAAAGGATTATACCTTTTCGTGCGATATTACATCTCATGAAACTAAGCTTAAAGTCATAAACATATGAACTTGTAAGCATCTCTCAAAAATTCTGCAAAAATCTTATGTCAAGTCAAAACAAATTTATTCACTTAAAATAGAAAAGACAAAAAGCAGTAAAACTGTTAAAGTACTGATCAAAAATAATCAGAAGTCATATTCGTACTCCCCTTTTGTCTTGAAGAGATCCCCCAAAATTCTTGCATTACAAAAAAAATTTGGCATTAAAAGGTACATGCAAAATTTTTTGAGCTCCCCCTCGAAGTAATATTGACCACTTGTCAATTTCTTCTCATACTCCCCCTTGGTTCATGAACAGAATAGAGAAGTGTAGATATCAATCAGAGATAAGAATGAAGAAATAATGAAAAAGTATACAATTTAGAAAACTTTGATAGGTAACTACTGATTAAATCTTTAGATTTAGCATACCAAGCTTAGAGACAAGAAAGGTAAACCTCTTTTCGTCTTAAGGTTTGGTAAACAAATCGGCAAGTTGATAATCAGTTTTTACAAAGAAAAGTTAACTTGTTCCTTTTTTAACATGATCTTTAATAAAATGATACCTGACGTCTATGTGCTTAGTCTTGGTGTGCTGAACAGGATTCACTGTTATTGCGATGGCGCTCTTGGAGTCACAGTATATGGGGATCTTGTTGAAGTGGAAACCGTAGTCGCGCAATTGAGTTCTCATACATAAGACCTGAGAACAGCAGCTAGCAGCAACTACATATTCTACTTCGGTCCTGGAGGTTGAAACACAAAGTTGCTTCTTCGATGCCCAACTTACGAGTTTGTCACCGAGGAACTGTACATGTCCCGACGTGCTCTTCCTGTCTAACATACAACCTGCATGATTTGCATCTGTGTAGGCTGTTAGTTCAAAACTAGTATCTTTAAGATACCACATACCAAGATCTGCAGTGCCCTTTAGATACCTAAATATGCGCTTCACAGAAGACATATGGATTTCTTTAGGATTGGCCTGATATCTTGCACATAAGCATGTTGAGAACATTATATTTGTCCTACTATAAGTAAGATACATTAATGAACCTATCATCCCTTGATAAGTGCTAACATCAACAGCCTTTCCCGAAGGATCGGTGCCAATCTTAGTACCTGGTGCCATTGGGGTACCAATCGGTTTTGAATTTTCCATTTTGAACTTCCGAAGAATATCCATAATGTATTTTGATTGATTGATAAAAATACCCGATGAAAATTGTTTGACTTGTAAACCGAGAAATAAATTCATCTCTCCCATCAAATTCATCTGAAATCTAGACACCATAAGGTTTGCAAAATTCTTACAGTACTTAGGATTTGTAGAGCCAAAAATAATATCATCTACATAGATTTGAATTAAAATGATATCGGCTTTTTCCTTTTTGATAAACAAAGTGGTATCCACCGTTCCTTTTAAAAACCATACTTGACTAGAAAATTGGAAAGGACATCATACCAGGCTCGAGGAGATTGTTTCAAACCTTAGAGTGCTTTGCCGAGAATGTAGACGTGATTCGGCTTCTCTTGATTGACAAAACCCTTTGGCTGAGAGACGTAGACTTCTTCCTTCAGAATGCCATTCAGAAAGGTAGTCTTCACGTCCATTTGAAAGACCATGAAGTTCT
This sequence comes from Arctium minus, assembly GCA_954870635.1. Taxonomy (NCBI): domain Eukaryota; kingdom Viridiplantae; phylum Streptophyta; class Magnoliopsida; order Asterales; family Asteraceae; genus Arctium; species Arctium minus. The sequence goes on along the minus strand of OX941088.1, from coordinate 58,565,943 downwards.
TCTGAGCTGCGTAGGCTAGAAACATTATGATTTCCTCTATTCGCGCCACAAGAGCATATGTCTCGTCATAGTCGATTCCTTCCTCTTGTTTGTATCCTTTGGCTACTATTCTTTCCTCGCTTCGGATAACGGTACCATCTTCGTCTTTCTTTATCTTGAAAACCCTTTTCGTACCTATAATGGTTTTACCTTAAGGCTTTGGTACGAGTCTCCAGACATGAAGTGCATCGAACTGATTCAGCTCTTCTTGCATTGAGATCACCCATTCTGTATTAGCAAGTGCTTCTGATACGCGATTTGGCTCAAACTTGCTCAGAAAGGAGTCATGCATGCACATATTCATAGATGCTGACCTAGTTTGCACCGGTTTTGACGGATCGCCAATGATCTGGCTTATCGGGTGCTCTTTGGTCCATTTATGTTCATGAGGTAGTGGATTATATGAATGTATGTCAGTTGTATCATCTATAAATCCACTTGTACCTTCTTCAGCTTGTTCAGGAGGAATGATGATTGCAGTTTAAGTGGTAGGATCAGAAGGCTCAGCAGGTACAACTTGTTCCGGTTGTGGATGGATCTGTACAGAACATCCTACTGGTTCAGCTCCTTTTGTCTCTTCATCACATGGAACTTCTTCAACTGTTGGAGTCGGCATTTGAATTGGAACTTCTTGTTGAATCGGGGCGTTGGATTCAATAGGAACATCTGAACTGGTTGGATGAGTAGTCGTTAAGTCTTCCATCCTATCAACCATAACAGATTTCTTTACATTAGATCCAAGAAATTCATCATAAAACAATTCAAATAATAAGTCTAAATCAGATATATGATTAGTTGACGTTGATGCTTCATCTGATTTATTCTGTTGAGATGCAGGTTCTGGACTGAGTTGCCCAGAAGCTAGTACTCCGGTTATGACGGGTTCTGAACTGTGTTGATCGGAAGCCATCTCTTCATCAAACGTGACGTTGATGCTTTCAATCACCATCTTTGAATTCTTCAGATAAACACGGAATGCAGTTGATGTCGAGGAATAACGAATAAAGATCCCTTCATCCGCCTTGGCACTGAACTTGTTGAGACTCTCCCTATCGTTTAGAACGAAACACTTACTCCCAAATATATGGAAATATTTGATTGTCGGTGTTCGGTTGTTAATTAAAGGATAAGGAGTCTTCTTGAATCTGCGATGTATCATGGAGCGATTCTGTGTATAGCAGGCGGTCGATACAGCTTCAACCCACAAAAATAGAGGTAAGTCTGATTGATTTAGCATAGTACGAGCAGCCTCGACTAGCGTTCGATTTCTTCTTTCGACCACTCCATTTTGTTGAGGCGTACGGGCAACAGAGTATTGATGTGAAATCCCGACATATTCGAGATATTCTTCAACCTTTTGGTTCTTGAACTCTGTGCCGTTGTCTGTTATTAGAAATTTCACCGGTTTCTGCAGATTCACCTGGCTCATCTTTAGGAATGTGATGAGAACATCTGGTGTCTCATCCTTTGAACGTAGAAACTTGGCCCATGTGTATCGCGAGTAATCGTCCACGATCACGAGTATGTACTTCTTTCCGCCTAGACTCTGAGTTCGCATCGGACCGCATAAGTTCATATGCAATAACTCTAACGGAGCGCTTGTACTCGGTTCAGGCTTTGGTTTATGTGGAGACCTCTTCATTTTTCCTTTTTCACATGCTGCACAAAGATGTTCTCTTTCATATTTGAGCGCTGGAAGTCCTTTGACGAGCTTTCCTTTGACCAGATTGTTGATGTACCTGAAGTTGAGGTGAGAGAGCCTTCGATGCCATAACCAGCTTTGTTGCATCGAGGCTTTCGTCATTAGTCAAACCCGTTTGTCAGTCTGGATTTTTGACAATTTTATTGTGTAGTGGTCTGACTTTCTTGTGCCGACCAAGAGTTGTTCGCCTTCTTAAGTGCAAACTGAACACGTCTTGGCTTCGAAATTGACCTCTAAGCTTTTGTCAAAGAACTGCCCGATACTGAACAGGTTGTGCCGTAAGCCTTCTACATATCTCACCTTCTTGATCGTGATATTGTCATGTTGTACATCATCATATCCCATTATTGGAAAAGATTGGTCGTTGCCGAATCAGATTGATCCACAATACTTCTCTTTAAAATTGGACAACATATATTTTTGTCCAGTCATATGCTTGGAGCGTCCGCTATCCAAGTACCACATATGACGGATATGCATAAGAGAAATAATGAAACAATTGATTTAAATAGACTTAAAACAAATATGGAGTTTAAGACTCTTGAGCATTGAGGAGCGGGTCTTGAACTGATGTATTCAAGAACCTATTTTCTTTGAGGAACGAGTCCTAGACTGTTTTGTCTAGAAGTCATATCTGTAAGCTCCCTTTTTAAACTTGATGTGCCTACAACACAGATTTAGCCTTAGGTACCCACTGGAATTTGGGTCCTACTGTGTTAGCACAAGATTTTGGTACCCATTTCAAATTCGGTCCTTTTTTCTTTTGAAATGCATTTGAAGATTTAGAATGAGATAAATGCACATGATAATTGCCAAACCAATCTTCAGAATCTTGACAAGAGGTAGAAACATGTTTATCATAAATAGAAGACTTTCTAGCAAATAAAGATAACTGAAATAATTGCTTCATTGTATATTGTTTACGAGAAACAACAAGTTTTGAGTTCAAAATAGCAACATCAGCAATTAAGACATCTTCACTAGGTGAAGTCTTACTACAGTTATCACTACAAAACAATTTAACGGTCTTGTCAAGCTTCTGTTTCGGTTGCCACAGAGATTTAACTTCTGGCCTATGCTTTCTCAGATCTGAAACATGTGAAACTCGTGAGTTAGACTTCTGAGCAACAAACGAATGCTTCTTCTTCGGATTACCAGTAGTGTTCGGTTTCTGTGAATGCTTAGATGTAATCTTACCTTTAGCATTTTTAGCTTTCATAGAGACTGAGTTATCAACATTCATTGATTTTGCACTGTTAACAGACATACAGGTTTTTCCTAAAGATATCTTAACAAAAGGTGAATGGTTAGGAAGTTTTACATTAAAGTCAAATTGATTAGAACAATCATCTAAACCACCGTCAGTGTTCAGAAAATCAAACCCTTTATTTGCTAAACCAAATATATCCTCAGAGTTTGAAGCTTTAGAACTAATAACATTTTTTAACACAGTTGAAAAAACTTTTTGTTCAATATTCATCAAAAGTCTTTCATCTGTTAAAGAATCTCGAGTTCAGAAATTTTACGTTCTAAAACGAGAGGAGGGACATATAGTTTACCTGGAATAGGCTTCGCCTCCATTTGTTTTTCAGAATAACTTTGAAAGAAATCACTTGAAAGAGATTTCTTCTTTTGATATATTGGATTTTCATTATAACTATTATTCATCTTCGCATAATAAAATGGAAGGTGAACTTTAGATGATTTCAACCATTTTTCAGTTTCGTTTGCTTCATCCTCTTCTGATAGTTTAGTCCAGAAAGTTTTAAACTCAGGGATTCGTCTAGCTAATTTCATAGAAAGATGATCATAAAGTGTAGGCAATTCAGACATTCCTTTTTGAAGACAGTGAGGATTCTTATAACCGATTCCCCATCTCTCTATTTCCTCTTTGGGTTTGTTCAGATGAATAGTCTGTTCAGTTTGACCCATTTTGTATAACTTCTCTTCCAAACTTTTTAATTTACCAAGTAAAGAAAAGTTTTCTTTGGTATAAGAAGAATGCAATTTTGTAAGCTCATATATATCAATCTCACTTTTTTTCAGTTTAGTCTTGAGTTAAGAATTCTCTTTAAGAATTATTGTCTTTTCCTTTGCGTTGGTGTCATTATCTCTATGTAAAACCTCAACCAATATTTTTTCTCAGCAATTTCATTGCTAAGTTTCTGTATCAGTTGGTTTTTGTCAGTTATAACACCATTTTCTCGCTCAAGATTCGACTCTAACTCTTGTTGTTTTAAAATCATGGCATGCATTTTATTCATGAAATCTGAATACGATAAATCACATACCTCCTCTTCTTCATCATCTGAATCAGCTTCAACATCTGATTCTTGCTTTCCCATCAAGCACATGTTGACGGCTTCATCTCTTTCTTCTTCTTCTTCTTCCTCGTCTGAATGATCAAGCCATTATTCATCTTCTGCCATCAGTGCCTTACCATCCTCCTGTTGCTTTGCAAGAAGCATCTTGTTCTTGTATTAATCGGAGTTTCTCACTTTTGGTCTTCGGCAGTCTCTGGTATAGTGACCTATTTTGCCACAGTTGTAGCACGTTGGTGGTTCTGTCTGACTGGATCCTTCAGCTTTAAACTTTCTCTCTTCTGGTTTCCTCTCCTCTATTCTCTTTCCTTCAGACTGATATCTTCTCTCTTCAGGTTTCCTCTCCTCTGTTCTTTTCCCTTCAAATCTCTTTCCTTCATATCTACTTCCTTCAACCCTTTCCTTGTGGATGTAGTTGTTCGGACCAGAAGAATATCTATGACTGTTTGAACTCGGCTTTGTGTAGAACTTTTTCTGAAAAGCATTTGACAGCAGAATCATTGCTTGCTTCAGTTGTTCATTTTCATCCATGTCAGAGTTTGTATAAGCTTTATCTTCTTCTGAATCATACACAATTGTCTTGTTTTTCTTCTTCCTGATAACAAGAGCAACTGTGTCTTCAACTGTCTTTCCTTTCTTCCTCTTTTCATCTAGAATTTCATCCACCTCTTCTTCATTTTGTCTGAGGGTTTCATACACCTCATGAAGTGGAATCTCATTCAGATCCTTGATCTGCTTCATCTGTCTGGCAAATCTTTTCCATTCCGGTTATAGAATACTCAGGAATTTGACGTTCAGCTCGATTTGAGATTTGTGGACCTTGTTCTTGCTTAGTTCGTTCAGCAAGGTCACAAACCTGTCATAGGTTTCTTCTAATGATCCTCCCACTCTGCCTCTAAATTCTTCATAATTGTTCAGGCAGTTGTATATTTTAAGTTGATTCCCAACCTTTGAACCCAGCATCATCTTCTGAAGCTGATCCCACATTTCTTTGTCGGAGGCCTTGTAGTTGTCAATCTTTACATAGATTTCGTTTGGAATTCCTTGTAGAATGTATGACTTAGCTAATCTGTCGCCTTTAGCTCTTCTGAGGTTATCATATTCTAGCTCATGATACTTAAGTTCAACCTGAGTCGGGACGGTTCCAACCAAACGAGTCGTCATGACTGGTTTCATAACCCCTTCTTCTATAGATTTCCTGATGAATTCACCCACCTCATGTCTTTCAACAAAGTTCAGAAACCGATCCTTCCACTGTTCGTATTCTCCTTTAAAGAGAACTGGTGGCTTGGTGTCAGTTCCGATTGCAAGGGCTTCTCTGGATGTCATTTTGAAGAAAATTCTAAGTCTGGATTGGATCAAAGAGAGGTTTGCGTATCAAGGTTTTACGTGCGCAAATGGAGGTTTGCGTGTCAAGTGGGTTGCGCAAACTGAGGTTTGCGTATCAAGCGGGATGCGCAAACTGAGGTTTGCGTATCACGTTAGATGCGCAAAGTGAACTTTGCGTTTCGAGAGGGTTGCGTAAACTGGACTTGATCTTTTCGTGAAGAGATTTATCACTTGAACTGAGGTTTGCGTGTTGAGTTGTGAAAACCGAGTTATGCGTACTAGGAGGGTTGCGCAAACTGAGCTTTGTGTATCCTTCTTGTTGCGAGAAGTGAAGTTCGAGGTTTGCGTAAGTCGTTGGATGCGTGAAGTATGCTTTGCGTCTTGCTTGAGATTCGCAAAGTGGGCTTTGCATTTCACTTTGGTTGCGTAAAGTGGACATTGCGTATGACGTTGGATGCGCAAAGTAAGCTTTGCGTGTGTTCGTCTTCTGGTTTGCGCAAGTTCGTCCTGTACTTCAAAAATCAACTAAAAACTTGTTTCTTCGTCGATTAGAAGTACCAAAGTTTACCAATAACTCTAATAACACTTCTATAACTGAATGTGACCACTTGATCTCGATAAAACACACTTTTTCGAAAATAATTTGATGATACAGTGACTTTCTAAACTCGACTGTTTTCTCACTAAAATCACAAAATGGAACTCGATTAAAGGTTTATAGTGAAATCAAACAACAACAACAACTCGATCTAGCATGCTAATCGATCACAACCTGATCGATTTTAACACCTAAAACACCTTAAATCTCGAAAACGATTTTTCAATAAGAACACAGAGTCGTTTTCTTTAAAAACTTGATTTTGATCTTAATCAGGCTCTGATACCAATTGTGGGTCCACAATGTTTATATCAAGTTCTTATAACAACAACACAATAACGATTACCAACCTATATTGATTATAACAACGTTTACAGGATTGATCGATTTAAGTCTAGATTGTGTTCTCTGTTTTCTCTCTGATTTACACCTTTAAGTGTGTGTTTTGTGTTCTTGATAATATCTGATCTTAAAGAGAGTTAGAGATACACAATATTTAATCAACCTAATAACTAAATATCTAGATAATTTAATATCTAGATATTATCCTAGATAATATCAATTACAAAGATATTAAATAACTAGCTATAATAATCTAACTAAACTAATAACTAACTAACTAGATTAACTACTTAAATAATACAATAACAACCAATTACTTTGACATTTATTACAAACAAACATAGAATTTAATATCGAGAGTCGACGTTCTGGCTTTAGCTTTAGATTGCGATCTTCAGTTTGGATGATCTTGAATCCAATAGATATGTGATCTAACAACATCAATTCCCCAATGATCACAAGGAAAAAAAGAAAGTTAGGGGGATTGAAAGACCTACAATCAGGCTTGCTATCTTGTTTTCTATCCCAGATTGAACCCAAAAAGGCTTATGATGCAATGAAAGACCCAAGCTGGATAGAAGCAATGCAAGAGGAGCTGCTGCTGTTTGTGCTGCAAGATGTATGGGATCTGGTTGAACTTCCACAAGGACAAAGGGCAATTGGTACAAAATGGGTTTTCAGAAATAAGAAAGATGAGAGAGGAATTGTGATAAAGAATAAGGCCAGGATTGTGGCACAAGGGTACACACAAGAAGAAGGAATAGACTATGAAGAAGTATTTGCTCCTGTAGCCAGAATTGAGGCAATTTGGCTGTTTCTAGCCTATGCTTCTTTCATGAAGTTCAGAGTTTATCAGATGGAAATCAAGAGTGCATTCCTATACGGGACAATTGATGAAGAAGTATATGTTTGTCAACCTCCAGGGTTTGAAAATCCTAACTTTCCTGACAGAGTATACAAATTAAAGAAGGCACTATATGGGCTACATCAAGCACCAAGAGCATGGTATGACACTCTGTCTACCTATCTCTTGGAAAATGGTTTTGAAAGGGGAATAATAGACAAGACTCTGTTCATCAAAAGGAAGAAGAAGGACATCCTGCTTGTGCAAATCTATGTGGATGACATCATCTTTGGATCCACAAAAGATTATATATGCAAAGAGTTTGAGGAGTTGATGCACAAAAGATTCAAGATGAGCTCTATGGGTGAACTTACATTCTTCTTTGAGCTACAGGTTAAACAGAAGAATGATGGTATCTTCATCAACCAATCCAAGTATGTGCAGGATATACTTACAAAGTTTGGATTTTCAGATTCAAAACCTGCAAGTACACCTATGGAAACACACAAACAGATTACTGCAGATCTTGAGGGGGAGGATGTAGATGTTCATCATTATAGATCTATGATAGGATCCCTCATGTATCTAACAGCTTTAAGACTAGATATTATGTTTGTTGTCTGTGTGTGTGCCAGATTTCAAGTAAGACATAGCAATCTCACTTTTAAAGCAGTCAAGAGGATCTTCAGATATCTCAAAGGACAACCTAGGTTGGGTCTTTGGTATCCTCATGACTCACCATTTGATCTACTTGCATATTCTGATAGTGATCTGGGTGGTGCAAACTTGGATAGAAAGTCTACATCGGGAGGATGTCAGTTTTTGGGTGCAATACTAGTTTGATGGAAGTGTAAAAAGCAAACCACAGTGTCCACCTCTACAACAGATGCAAAGTATATAGCTGTTGCAAGCTGCTGCTCACAAGTGCTATGGATTCAGAATCAGATTCTGGACTATGGTGTTACTTTTCTGCACACTCCAATCTTCATTGATAACAACAGTGCCATAAGTATTGTTAATAATCCAGTGAAGCACTCAAAAACCAAGCATATATAAATAAGGTACCATTTTATTAGAGACTGCAATGAAAAGAAGCTAATTCAGGTTTTGAATGTATACACAAGTAACCAATTTGCTGATCTATTAACCAAAGCTTTTGATGTTGGTAGATTCACATTCTTGGTCACAAGTGTGGGCATGATAAACACTGAATAAGCCTCTTCTGATTGTCTTTATGTACTATTTCTGTATGGATTCCTTCCTGCTTACTTTCTCATATTGTATTGTGCATGGTGCTGCTAACTATGTGTGTTCAAGTGTTTCAGATTACATCATTGATTAGAAACTTAGTACCTCTGGTCAAGTTAATACTGCTCTCACTATTAATCCTACTTCCAGTTCGAATATGGTTAAGTGTGGTTAATACTGCTTGGTGGTTTATACTGTCAGTGCAAAGTTACTACTGCTTACCTTATTTCTACTGCTAGACAGTGTTAATACTGCTAGTCCGTGTTAATGCTGTTGGTATGTGTTACTACTGCTAGTCTGTGTTAATACTGCTGGTATGTGTTACTACTCCTAGTCTGTGTTAATGCCGCTAGTATGTGTTACTACTGCTTATATGGGTTAGTACTGCGGGCTTGTTAATACTGCTAGGGTACTTAGTACTGCTTCTAACTGAAACCCTCCACCTATAAATACCCTCTTTCACCGCCAAAATCCAAACGGCTCTTTGAATTTCCTACGAGTGTTCTTTCTCTCTCTTTCTCTCGAATTCTTACTTACTAGTGCGTAACCCTAGTTTCGATCAAGACGATGGCAGAACTAGTGTTTGTTGATGATCACAATGAGTTGGCAATGCTACAGAAACCCAAGCAAGCAGAGGGTTTTCATCAGATTGTGGATTTCCTAAAATCCTCCCACATCGCCTACGCTTTAACTGTCAATCCCACAATCTATGTGGAGCACATGCGTCAGTTTTGATCCAATGCCTCTGTACAGACTATTGATGGCAATCAGGTCATCAAATCAAGGGTTTGTGATAAACCTATAACCATCACAGAAGGTTGTATTCGCATTCATCTATGACTAAATGATGCCTCAGGTATTACCTCTCTGTCCAAGGAAGATCTCTTCCAATCAATTAGTCAAATGGGGTATGAAGGTCCCACTGAGGTTTACAAGTTTTTCAAGAGCAAATTTTCACCTCAGTGGAGATTCTTTGTTCATACCCTTCATCGTTGTATTTCTAGAAAAACAAGTGGATGGAGTGAGTTCAGCAGTACCATAGCTTATGCTCTAGTCTGCTTAGCTACCTCTAGCAAGTTTAATTTTTCTCAAATGATTTGCAATGATTTAATGTCAAACCTCGATACCAAAACCAAAAGCTATTATATGTATCCCAGGTTTGTACAAGAAGTACTTAACCAAGAATTGACGGATTTACCCTCTTTTCAAGAGGTGTATGTACCAAAACCTCCCAAAGGGAAGGTATTCTCAAACATGAAAAGACCAAGTAAGGACTTCTCTGGACAAGAGACACCATTGTTCTCTACAATGATGGTTATGTCTCATTCCCATGGTGAGGCATCAGTGTCAAAGCCCACATCTAACCACCCAACTGATGACCTACCCACACCATTCATTTCAATTGATAATCCTCAGATCCCTATTGTCAAGCCAAAATCCCCCATCACCAAAACATATAAAAGGAAAAAGGTACAGAAGGTTCCTTCCCTTCCTGTATCTTCACCCCAATAGCCTGCAAGCCCTCTAATGGAGCATTCTCCATTAGAGAATATCCAAAGGGAAACCACAGGGGTGTCTCCCAACCCCAAGAAGGTGCTCAATAAGGAGAAGGATGAGCATGTGGGCAGTAAGGCTCACACTACTGCTTCTGCACAAGGTGTTGGACAGGACAGTGTGAACATACCTAAGACCTTCCCCACGGCAACTTTGGATGAGAAATCATCTAAAGGTCCCAGGTGCCAAAAAACCACGGGGGAAGCAGGTGCTTCTTCTAAGCAGAAGAACTCTACTAAAAGATCCAAGGATCCTTCAAGGGTGGTAAAAACACTAAAGGAGGTGAGGACAGATATACTTATGATGAATTGATGGATACTCTTGGTACAATAAGTCTGGAAGTTCACAATCAAGATTTGGAGATAAAGGAGTTGAAAAAGGTGATCTCTTCTCAAAAAATGCAGATTACCAAACTCAAAAAGATGGTACTCAAATTTGTGCACAAAAAGAAGAAAACCCAATTTGTTTTGAAGAAGAGGAGCATTGTCACACCCCGCAAAAGCGGAAACACAAGATATGATAGCACATGGTTTCATAGCATTAAGTAATTGATAACACCAACCACGACATTCAATAAAATAGTACAAATATTGTTGTACAAGTCATAACCAAAAAGTTCTCAAAATAAACGGCAGTTACAAAAGTTGACCAAATATTTTAATGTTCTTGAAGTTGATGATATCACACAGATGCACCCTATATGCCACCACTTACTTATCAGTACCTGAAAGGCATGGTAAAAGAAAAAGGGTCAACTACATTGAGTTGGTGAGTTCACAAGTTTTCGTATGCACAAAAGTAATTTGAATGCAGAAATTATTATTTATTGTGAAATGTTCATTCGTAAGACGCTTAAGAAACTGATTGTTCAATTATTTGCATGAGGTTAACTGTATACAGTAATGCCTTAACATTGAGCCACTACCAAACCTTTCGACCAACCAATCCCCCTTAATTTACACGTCATTACCTCAGCGGTGGAATAAATCCACATGTGTAAGACAATTATTGTTACGTCATTACCTCAGCGGCGGAATAAATCCACATGTGTAAGACAATTATTGTTACGTCATTACCTCAGCTGTGGAATAAATCCACATTTGTAAGGCAATTATTGTTACGTCATTACCTCAGCGGTGGAATAAATCCACATGTGTAAGACAATTATTGTTATTGGAAAGTGCACTTCTAGCTCTCAGCCAAAAGTGGGGTTGTCAATCCAAATAGCGCTACCCACAAATACCATCGGCTCCCGTTCGAGTTAATAGGTAGTGTCCAACCAATAGGGACATATTCATTTAATACTCAATTGCATCGTAAAGTATACATACCATAGTGCATAAACAATTTAATTCAAAATTCAACAAATTTTAATGAACAATCATTCAGTAATAACAATTTGTAAATTTACATGTTTTTCACCCCAAAACGTATAAAACGGTAAAAGAGGGGCTGTGAATACTCACAATGTTCGACAAGGATTCCAAGAGTTGTTCCACAGTTGCTCAAATGCCCGATTCTAGATCCTTCCTATGGAAGTGAAACACACTATCAGTTCTGGGTCTAACATTTAGGACTAAAGCTTTGCTTTGATCAACGTATCTTATAAAATGCCTTATAAGTTAGGTACTCGGTTTAAATATTTTTTTGCATTGTTGAATATATGAATATTATTGGTTTTATGAATTTTATTAGAAGTTTATTGTTAGAAAGTTAAATTTACGAGTTATACGCATAACAGATAATTCCATGAATCATGATTTAACCCGAGTTCGAATTTTTATAAATCTTTTATTTATAAGGATAATATTTTTAAATACAAGTGTATATATACATATTATTTGATATTTTAACAAAAACTATAGCTTCTAAGCCTATTATCTATACTACCTTATAAAGCATATTTCAAAATCTCTTAAAAACACATTTTTAAGCACAATGTACAACTGTTTTAAGCACAATCTCTTAAAATCTCTTAATTACAAGTTTGTTATGCATAATGTACAACTACATAATACATAATCTCTTAAAAACTCTCACAACCCATCATTATCAATACACCTCACTCAACAGATAAAGTGACAATTCAGACTTCCTCTATTCCCCAGACGACGATTCAGGCGAACGATTAAAACTTTCTATATTACCAAGACGACGATTCAGGCGAAGGATCTCTTAATCACGATTCAAATATGCAGTGAATAAGACGATTATGGATATCGAACCCTTTCTCTCTCGCTCCTCTCATCACTCTCGAAGACAAAATCAGGTAGAAGATTTAAGGTTTCTTCTCTAGATTTTGATTTTTGCTTTGGATGATTCAGATTATTCTCTCGCCGAACACACATCAGGTACACCATTTATTTTGTTTGTTTGCTCTCAATCGATTTCAATTCCAAACGAGTTTGATTTTTCTTCTCTCTCATTCAATTTTGATTTCTGCTTGCTTATTGTATTGAAATAGGTGTTGAAAGCGATATTAAAATCGAAATCGATTTTGATTTTTGCATACCAAATCGATTTTGATTTTTGCTCCTCTCAAACCACTTTGATTTTTTATTTGCTCTCAAACTAACACCGAAGGATTCGTTTTTTTTTTAGTTCTCCAAGATTTTCAAGTTTGATTTTTTGTTTCTCGATTTTTCTTCATTCTATTGCAAAGATTTTTGCTTGAAGCAAGCATCGAGTATCTCCGTGTTGTTGTTCATCTGGGTTTCTTCATCTAGGTTGATTGGTTTTTAACTTTTCTCTTATATTTGGAATCAACAAACTTAATTGTTGAATTTCATGTTTTTCGCTATCAAAATCGCTTTTATGTTTTGATGCCATGTGGGTTTTTGTATTTTGTTTGATAATTGAATGATTTATTAATAAATATGTTTTTGTGAACATGATCTTCAAAATTTAGCATTACGGTTGAATGAGCTCATTCTCAAGAATATGGAAACCTCACTCCCAAACTTTGTGAATTGGCTGAAGAAGTTGAAGATGATGAAAGAGCATTACGGTTGAGGTAAAGCATTTGGGTTGCTTTTCTTAAATACAATCTTTTAAGCCTTAAGTACAACTATTTAGAGCAAAATTACTCAATTTTCAACTTTACAACTTTTCCTTCTTAAAGTACAACACATTTACTGCACCCATCATCAAGTACGTATATGAAGCGAGTCCTTTATCTCTTTCCTTTTATAAAGGTGACGCTTCAGTTTCAACCCTTCCCAAGACGACGCCTCGCCCTCCTCCAACGTTGCCTCCAGGGCTTAAATAGTTGCAGGCATGTCTTCTCGGTTCAAATCGCTAGGGAGCTTATTCTCGAGTTCAAATCGTCGATTTCTACTTTTGTTCTACTTCTCTTTCACGCCTCCTTCTCTCAGGTATGTTTTGCTACAAAGGGTTTTGTTCGATGGTTTTCCATCTTGAGTTTCTTCGATGGTTTGTAACGATTGTTCCCCCCTGTTTTGTTCGACCGACCACAAATAATGGAAAACCAACGATTTTCTTCGACAATCAAACATGTGATAGGAACTCTAATCTCTCCTTCATCTTCTATTTTTCTTGGCGTCAACTGTAAATAAACTTGTTCTCTTACCATCTTACAAATACTTTTGGTTGTCTATGGTGAGAACAATCCCTTCTTTTGTAAACTGATTTATGGAAATTTTAGAGGTTGTTCTTAGTTAATGGAAGCTTCAATCTTCTCTAATTTGAGGTTATTAGTCTATTCTCTAATCCCTTCTTATGTTTTCTTCATCTGGATTTTGTTTTTTTTTCTTGAAATAGTTTTTTGCTTGTCCAAGGTGAAACATAAATGTTTGTTGAAGCTGTGCACACACAACTATTCCATATCTACTTTTCACTTTCCATTTATAATTTTCGTAGCTTCTAAATTTTATATCTACTTCTAACATTCCATTTATAATGAATGCAACTTCTAACATTCTATATCTACCTATACAAAGCTTTTCTGCCAGTCACCAAGTATGATGAGGCTGAAAGGATTAATTACCAGATGGGGTATCTAGGTGATTTAATTTGAAACATGTCAGTGTTCTTGAAACATATTGCTTTTTAGCATTATCCCTTTTAATTGGTGTTCTAGATTTTGTGGTCTATTCTTTTTTCTAACCCATGTGAAGAGCAGGTTGATGATACCTTCTAAAAGCTTTATTTTTACTTATTTTGGAGCATTGATTGACGTAGCTAATAGTTTTTTTTCCACGTATTTACTTATTAGTGTTGGTACAATTTAAGATGGCATGTCGCCAGAGAGTTATGTAAAGCATTTGATTTCCTAAAACAAAGCATTTTTGTTGTAGACTTCCTCTACATATAGGTTTATCAATCGTCATTATTATTAAAGTAATTGATTCTTCTTTATTATAGAGGCCAATGGTGTGCATACTAGGTGGAGGTTTGGAGGTATATATACTGCTTGTAGGTTAAATTCACTCACATAGATTGATGAAAAGAAACATCATGTAACAATAGAGAAGTTCAACATGCTAATTTATTTAAGATTGTTATTTCTTTCTTTCTTACTTCATCAAGTTGGTGGATCATGACATAGATAAATTAAATCGTTGGTTGTTAGTACTGGTTAACAGGTTTCTTTCCGAGTCTACTTTTCGATTAACAGGTCTTTTTTCCAATATAGGTTCCCAAGTCAAGGAGCTTCATTTGCTGCAGGATAAACATTTGATTTATGGATCAGTAATTGTTGGTAAAATAAACATTTGCTCCCAAAACTGATACTTTAGAACGATAAACAATATGATTTTGTTGCTGAATAAACATTTAGTTTTCTTTGAATTTGCTGTTGGAAGGCTTTTTTTAAAGAGTTTTTATTCTTCTGTAGGTGTATCAAAAGGTGAAGATTGGCAAGAGGAGGTTTATTAAAGCACATAAGTGGGAAACAAAGAAGCAAGTGAAGCTTATATTTTCTTTGGTACTGGATTAGTTCCCCCTTGGTACTAATTTCATTACATATTCTACTTCTCAACTATTAGAGAAACTTTGTTTTGTTCCAAATAATCTGTAAGTTCGTAAGGGTTGGTCTGGTTTTGTTTTGTTTCTTGGGTTATATCCATTCCAAGTGCGGTATATAAAGTGTTGGCCATTAGACGATGCATCTAATTTCAAACCTCTTATTGAAACAAAAAAATACAACAATCAAATGCTATTGTTTTTGGTTCGTTTTGCTGTTTTCATTGTAACTATCAATGCTTGTCCTTTTTCTCTTCTTCTTGTTGTTCCTTCCACTTTTTAGCTTATGCATTTGTATAATTGCAGGAATATTTGCATAAATGTTCTTGAAATTTCGCTTTCTGTATTCAATTTGCATTAACCAAGCAATTAACTTTAGTTGGGAAAACAAAGTTTTTTTTAGTTCTTTTTGAAGTGTATAATATTCATATATGGCAAAACTCACACTCCCTCTTCACCTTTGTTGAGAAATGAACATCTGGCTTCTAATGAGGTTGGGATTTGCTCCTAGACTATCGACCCATTTGGTATATTTGCGTATCATAGATTGTTGTCATTAAGTTAGTCTGTAACATAGGTTTCTTGCAATAGTTTATTATTTATGTTGATTGCATTTGTTTTATAGGTTTCTTGATTGCAATAGTTAGAGCACGAGTACTTTTTGGCATGTCTAATAATTTGTTCACATGCTTTTTCTGTCTTGCAGTTGAGAGGGTCTATTCTGGGTGATTTCATCATGTTGTGGTAATGATGCAAGTATTGGAACATTGATTAAGATTTGTTTCCAATAATAAGGATCTAAGTTTGCAGCTTAATATGCAATCAAGATTTTTTTTAATTTGTTCTTAAAGGCTTCATCAGACATTTTTCTGTTAGGTTGTAACATAGTATTTTATTTGTACTTTCCTTTTTCAGACATTTTCTGTTAGATTGGATTTTACAAAATGAGTTCCAAAATTTGATTGTGGGTTTTTGTTGTTGATTTTGATAAGTCTTAAAAACAAGTTTGACAATGTGGCTTGGTTTCATTTAGGCACAAGTAATATTTCTTGTATCCAACTTTCTTGAAACTTTTTCAATCAACAGCTAACACCTAACATTTCATATGGATGGATATTTGAATCTAACATGGGTATAATTAGATGTGAAAAAAGTCATTCGATCCAATTTAAACCAACTGATCCAATGTGCAGAAAGTCAACCAATCTAATTTCAATCGATTGATCAAATTACTATTAATGACCATAATTGAATATCTAATTGTAATTGGATAGTATCAGATCAAAAATTTCAACATCTAATTTGGATCAGTCACTTCTTGGATTGCACTTTAGAGTCCAATAAAATCGAACCGATCCGATCCAATGGTCATCTTTTTATCATCCAACTACCATCAAATTAATATCTATATATAATTATTAACATCTTACGATAATGTTTTAAGTTGATATTTACGTGTAATGTTTTTTATAATAAATTAAGAAAATGTATAAATAATTGTATGGATGGAACCGTTCCGATCCAACCATCCATTGGATTTGACAGGATCGAATATCCAATGTTTATTGGATTGGACTAGAAGACAAAATTCGGCGTCCATTGGATGATTGGATCGGATCCATACCTAAATCTATTGGATTTCAATGAGGCTTAAGCCCTAAAGTACAAGTCGGTGATGGCACAGTTTTGGCAGCTAAAAGACGACGCTCAATAGAGAGGACCAAAATCATTGCTAACATCTATTGCAGCTAAAACAACCCTACATTTATGATCGAAAGGAGGGACTTGACTCTTTTCTTTGACAAAAGAATGCCCAAGGACATGGAACCTTAAAGTAAAAGAAGGAAAGGCTCGAAAGACCTACTTGACAAGTTTCCGCCCCTAGGTACATGGTACAAATGTAGAAGGTTTTTTATGACATCTTGAAAGAAATTGACATTTCAAAATTAAATAAATCTTAATGAACATTTTACATCCCGCCGCATTGCGCGGGTACACTACTAGTTATTTTTAACAACCAAAAACTTATTTTTTTCTAGAACTAGAGTTTTACTTTTCTGCTGGCAGAAATTTAGGTTCACTTATTGGTACATTTAAGTATTTTTCCAAAATTTATTATTCATCCAAATTTTTATATATTTAAATTTAGTGTCTTAGGGAACTTTTGACATAAAAAACACCATTTTTAGAGGTGCTTAGGTAACATAATCATTACATGCAAGTTTAAGTGTCACAGTTACCAAGGCATCTTGCACACTCTTTTTGTCACATCCATTTGGAAGGTCAAATATCATTATTTTTCAGTGATTCCCGTTGGGTTTTAAATCTAACTCGAAGATTCATCATCCAGATAAAAATCATCATTTTTGGTGATATATTGAGGGAGTTATGGCCACTTTAAGTGATAAGTCCAAATCTGTCAGATTCTGATTTCTTGCACACTCATTTTGGTTAGAATGGTTGAGACCTCAAATCTTCATATTTTTACATGAAACCACTTGGGTTTGAAATATAACTCAATAAACAAAGCTCTAGAAGAAAAATCAAGAATTGTAGTGAGATATTAAGAGAGTTATGACTGTTCAAAGTAGAAACTTTATTTCTTTGCACTCTTGACTTAATATGAGTGGTTGAGGGGTCAAATCTCCGAGTTTTTGCATGAAACCACTTGGGTTTGAAAAGTAATCCAATAAACAAAGTTCCAGAAGAAAAATCATGCTATTTGGTTAAATATTTTTCAAGATATGGTCGGATGAAGTTCATGCATGTAATCTGCCATAAGCAAAAAGTGCTTATTTAAGGAGAATGAGTGGCTTAGCACCTTATTTTCACTCATGTGATTGATTATTTGTTTTATACACTTTTTAACCAACATTTTATCATATATTTTTAGACCAAAATAATCCTTTCTTTTATAAACACATGCATGAACTTCATACATCCCAGAAAATATAAAAGAAAACAAAACCCTATGCATGAAATCAAGCTTCATTTTTCTTGAGTTCTATATGTATGGATCATGGATTATCACCATTTGCTTGACATTTAGCATGTCATTGGTGATTAATATACCATTTAAAGACCCATGAAGGTCCTATATTTCAAGAACTTTATCAAGGTGAAGAAGAAAAAAATGAAAGAAATGCAAGAAAAAGATGAAGGAGATGAAGGAGAATACAAGGGTAATTAACTTACCCACACTAGAGAGGATTTTGATCTTCAAATTTGAATTTTGGAAGGCTTTTGGGGATGGAATTCGGCCAAGAAATGGAGAGGAAGAGAGAGAGAGAGAAAGAGAGAGAGAGTTTTTAACTAGAGGGAGGAGGTGTAGGCAAAATGAAATGGTTACTTGAGAATTGGAGTTTAATAATTAGTGTATATTGGGAAGGGAGATGGGTGGCCGATTTTTTTGGTGTTTTTTTTTTTTTTTTCCAAATAATTATAGTATATATAAAATATAAATTTTTTTATAAAAAGTTAGATTAATGGAAGGTAATTCCTCATTTCTTTACTTAAATTTTTTATTTGATTAATTAAAGTTTAGAATTTATATTTGATTAATTAAATATTATATTTAACCCACTTTTATTATTATTAATATAATAAAATGTTAATTTTATCGGATTGACATTTTATAAGACAGTGTATCTCGTCACGTGCGGTAACCGGATATTCTAAGCGCACTGCCGGGAATCCTAGGAAGATAAAACCCTTGCCTACATAATTAGGTCATAATAGGGTGTTCCAACATGTTAAGACATGTATTATACTGTTCGGGCGCTAACCTGTAAGTTCTTGTTGTCAGATGTCACAGTCTCCCCTTCTTAGAAGAATTTCGCCCCGAAATTAAATGATTGTCACTCTCGGTCTGATTCTTCGTAAAGAGGTGAGGGTACTTAAGTTTCATGTGATCTTCTTGCTCCCAAGTATACTCAGGTCCATGCCTCAAATTTCAACGAACTTTTAGGATTGGGATCTTACTGCGCCTTAAACGTTTGACTTCACGGTCAAGGATCTCAATTGGTTCTTCTACAAAGTTCAATCGATCATTGATCTGAACGTCTTCTAGAGGTAGAACCAATGATTCATCAGTTAGACATTTCTTAAGGTTTGACACGTGGAACGTATCGTGGATAACACTTAGCTCTTGCGGTAACTTAAGTTTATACGCTACTGGACCAATCCTTTCAACTATTTCAAACGGACCAATATATCTCGGGCATGTCTTGCCTCTTTTTCCAAAGCGTACTAATCCTTTCCAAGGTGACACCTTTAGAAGCACTTTATCACCCACTTGGAGCTCTAATGGCTTTCGGCGGTTATCTGAATAACTCTTTTGACGATCACTTGCAACCTTGAGTCTATCCTTGATAATTGAGATCTTGTATGTGGTCTCTTGTACAATGTCGGGCCTAGTCAATTATCTGTCGCCAATCTCCAACCAACTGAGTGGGGATCTACACTTGCATCCATATAAGGCCTCATAAGGTGCACACTGAATGCTAGTGTGATAGTTGTTGTTATAGGAGAATTCAACTAATGGTAGGTGAGTATCCCAACTTCCACCAAAATCTATCACACAGGCACGCAACATATCTTCTAGGGTCTGAATAGTTCTTTCCGTCTGCCCATCTGCTTGTGGATGGTAGGACGTGCTCAAGTCCAAACGCGTACCCAACGCTTTCTGGAGTGATTGCCAAAATCGTGATGTAAATCGACTATCTCTATCTGAGATGATAGAAATGGGTACCCCATGACGCGTAACGATTTCATTGATGTAAATTCGTGCAAGCTTTTCCATCTTGTAGTCTTCTCGAATAGAGAGAAAATACGCAAATTTCGTAAGTCGATCCACTACCCAGATTGAGTCGTGACCCTTCCCGGTTCTGGGTAACTTGGTTACGAAATCCATAGTTATTTGCTCCCATTTCCATTGGGGAATTTCAGGTTGTTGCAACAGACCAGAGGTTTTCTGATGTTCAGCTTTAACCTTTGCACAGGTTAAGCACTTGCTTACATACAAATCTATGTCTTTCTTCATCCCCGGCCACCAATAGAATTTCTTCAGATCTCTATACATTTTGAGCGCTCCCGGGTGAATCGAATACCTTGATTGATGGGCTTCATCCAAAATTGTTGATCGTAGGTCATTAACCTTTGGTATCCAAACCTTGTCTTCAAAGTAGCGCATCCCATCTGACTTTATGTTAAAGCTACGCTCGCATTGATGTAGGGCCTCGTCCTTCAAATTCTTTATTTTCAATGCCTCTTCTTGAGCTTTGAGAATTTATGCCTTTAGACTCGTCTAAACGATCGCACCCAATGCTTTCACTCATGACGGTTTCACTCTTTCCTTCCTGCTTAGTGCGTCGGCTACCACAATAGCCTTTCCTGGGTAGTACTTTATTTCACAATCATAGTCGCCAAGCAGTTCGACCCATCATCTTTGCCTCATATTGAGCATCTTATGATCAAGGATGTGTTGAAGACTTTTGTGATCGGTGTAGACGGTGCATTTCGTGCCGTAAAGATAATGTCTCCAAATCTTGAGTGCGAAAACTACGGCTCCTAGATCTAGATTGTGAGTAGTATAGATCTTCTCATGAATTTTAAGTTGCCTTGAAGCATATTCAATGACCTTGTCCTTTTGAATCAACACACACCCCAAACCTTGGTGTGATGCATCGCAGTAGACTACGAAATTCCCTGTGCCTTCTGGCAATGCCAGAATTGGTGCATTACATAACCTATGCTTAGGCATTTGGAATTTTTCTTCTTGTTTCTCTCCCCAAATAAAATTCTTATCCTTTTGGGTTAAAGTTGTTAGCGGTTGCACAATCTTTGAGAAATTCGCAATGAATCGCCGGTAATAGCCTGCTAAACCGAGAAAGTTGGGGTCTTAGGAGCTTCCCACTTCTTGATGGCCTCAAACTTTTTCCGGATCTACATAAATTCCCTTCTCATTAATCACGTGGCCAAGAAAATCTACCTCACGAATCCAGAATTCGCATTTGGAGAACTTCGCATACAATTTCTAGTCTTTGAGCAGTTCTAGAATCAACTTTAGATGTCGTTCATGATCCTCCTTGCTTCGCGAATAAATTAATATATCATCTATGAACACGATCACGAACTTATCCAAATACGGTCTATAGACTCTGTTCATCAAGTCCATAAAGACAGTTGGTGCGTTTGTTAGCCCGAAAGGCATAACCATGAACTCGTAATGGCCGTAACGAGTCCTAAACGCCGTCTTGGAAACATCCTCCTCACAGACCCTCATTTGATGATATCCAGATCGAAGATCAATCTTTTAAAAGTAAGTAGCACAAACAGCTGATGACAGACAGATTGCCTTAGATTTGTCTACAAAGCTTAATGAAGAATATCAAAGGAGTTTGAAGAATGTTGTTGCTGCTAAGAAAGTCACAATAAGAGCAACTAGACAAAAGTAAAGAAAGCCTTCAAAGACATTCCTGTCCAATCAAGAAAGAAGAAAGATGATAAACTTCCTGAAAGGATCTATTGGAGTCCCTGAAGGAATGTTTACCAACATGCCATTTAGCAGAATAGAGGAGTTGTACAAGAAGGAGATTGCCAAGCTTCAAAGAGATTTCAGTCAGACGGTTGATGTTGAAAGAAAAATGAAAGAACGGCATGATTTGAATATTCAACAACCATTTCCTGACAGTGAAGAAGGCACTCCAACCAAAGACATGGAAAAAGTGAAGAAAGAAGAGACCTTAGCTCAGAAAATTGGAGCTATAAAAAGAAAGAAATCTATTGCTACCAAGAAACAGGCAAAGAGGCTAAGAATTGAAAAAGTTGAAAAGGAGAATGAAAGTGAAAGAGCAGAAGCAGAATCAGCAGAACATGTGCTAGAGCAGAATCAAGATTCTACAAGTCAATATACAGAACAACCAAGACAATCTGATGTGCAATTTGATTTGTACATGACAGTATCTGATAAAGAACCTCTGAAGGTTGATCCTATTTTAGTGAATGATCCTGAAATCATTCATTGGGATATTTTGGTAGACCAAGGCAAAGAATACTTCAAGATCAGAAGAATGGGTGATCATTATGTAGTGTATGCTACATGGGGTAAAATTATAAGAA
Organism: Arctium minus; assembly: GCA_954870635.1. Lineage (NCBI taxonomy): Eukaryota > Viridiplantae > Streptophyta > Magnoliopsida > Asterales > Asteraceae > Arctium > Arctium minus. Next base: position 58,543,864 of record OX941088.1, on the reverse strand, counting down.
GTTGTTCCAGGTCTGATTTGGAAGAAATGCACAAAGTTGGGATGAGCTTATATGGTAAAGTGTTGAAAGAAGCTGGGATGAGTTTAACAAAGATTGCCATGGAATACTTGTGTATGATGTTTGATTCTGAAAGAGTGTAGTACGTTATCAAAGACTTGCATCTTGAGAATAAATTTAACATAATAGATAATTGGATGTTATTTGAGAGATGTGGAGTCTATGTCAACACTATTGATAAAAGCTATCATCAGTATTACCTGGTTAACAAGGTGTATGACCACAGCAAGGCAAAGCTGCAAGGGATGTTGAAAGCAAAGTTGGTCTGCCCTAAAGATTCAGAAATGGCAAGGATAGTGATCAAAAGAATCATCAATCAGAGTATGGGATTAAATCCTGATTTGGGATTTTGAGCAGTTTTTGAAAGCATCATGAAGACCCTATGCTGAAGAGCTTAACTTCTCAATTTGAAAAGTTAAGTTAGGGGGAGATTGTTGGGTCTGAAATGTGCTAAGGATGGATACTACTGTTGGACTTAAAGATTAATATTGCTGAAGATATTAATACTGCTACTTGAATGATTACTACTGCTTGTAGGATTACTACTGCTAGAGGTATTAATATTGCTTGAATGTTAATACTGCTAGTAGTTAGTACTGCTAGAAGAATTACTACTGCAAGCATGGTTAGTACTGCTGAGGAAGTTAATACTGCTATGGAGATTAATGTTGCTCGTGAAGATAAAGATGGATTGATACGAAAGACTAGGAGCTGAAGATAATGATGAAGATAATTATGGAATGGATGCTGAAGATAAATATTTCTTTAGTAATTATCTTGTCATATGTTCTATATATATATTCTAGTAATTTTTGTTAGATTAACAAGTTTTTCAAGTTTTGTATATACGTTTAGAAAGAATTAACCTCAAGATTCTTAGAAATCCTTTCTTTAGAGAAGTATAGAACGTTGTCAGGATCGAATTCTCAACAAGAATTAATTCTTAGAAACAATATCAAAGAAGTTTGCGGAATAACACTTTGATATTTAATCAAACAGAAAATTAAAACAGAATATAATCAACAAACTGTAAACTTGTATTGAATGCTTTGAAGTTACAAGATTATTCACTCAACCTCAATATTGATGAACAGGCTCACCAATACGAATTCTACTTCTCTAGAATTAGGATCTATGCCTTGAGGTTGATTTTCTCTCTAAAAGAATGAAAAACTTAGAATGAATTTATTAATCTCTATCTAAACTATACAATATATATACTGAATACAAAGATAATTACAATAAAATATCTTCAGTATATCTTCCATGTATATCTCTAAGCTTCAATAATCTTCAGATTATCCAGCTGTCATTCTTTCCATCCGAATCTCTTTAGCAGCACTAACCATGATCAGCAGCATTAACTTCTTCTAGCAGCATTAACTACTAAGCAGCACTAACTACTAGCAGTACTAACTAGCTAAGCAGTACTAACTTTGTTCAAGCAGCAATAACTATGACTAGCAGTATTAATAGTACTAGCAGTAGTAACACTCAGCAGTATTAACCTTTAAGTCTTCTAGCAGTAGTAACTTTGAACCAGCAGCATTAACCATACTTGATGAATTCTTCAGTTCCCAACAATCTCCCCCTAACTTGACTTTTAGGAAAAGAAGTCAAGTTCTTCAGAATTAATCTTCAAGATGCTCCCAAAACTCTATCATGGCCTAAATCCCAGTGTTTGCATCTAATCCCAAACTCTGATTGATGGTTCTTTGAATCAAGTATTTAGCCATTTCTGAATCTGGAACACACCTTAACTTTTTCTTCAGCATGGCATGTAGCTTCAATCTGCTATGATTATACACTCTATCCACTAGGAAGTATTCAGTGTGATTTAAATCCAAAGTCACTGTATATACTCCACTAATTTCATATAGAGTCCAACTGTTGACCGACTTGAATACATCCTTGATCATATGCTTTACTTCTTTAGGTTTGAACATCATACACAGATACTCCATTACCAGTTTTGTAATTGAAATTCCTGGAGCCTTTAGAATATCTGCATACAACTTCATTCCTATCTCAAACATCTCTTCAAGATCTGATCTAGAGCATGTTCTGACAATTTTTGCCCATGTGTTGAACACTTCATACTTTTCATCCTTTCTTTTCAGCCTTATGTATTCCTTTCCATCCACTGTCAATGTATCCCAGAGAATGACCTCAGGAGGCTTAACTCCTACAGGTTCTGCTGAAATTGGTTCAGGCACTTTGTCCATCACTACCATATACAAATTTACATCATCAGTGTTAGCTGGCTCTGTCTGTTTAGATGACTCAGGTGCCCCTTCTTCTTCAGCAACCTTCTTAGCCTCTTCTTCAGATACTTTAGGCTTCTTGATTGGCTTTCTCCTTGCCATCATTTTTGTTCTCTTTAAAGTTCTTAGACTTTCTCCCAGAGTGGACTCTTTCTTAGGAGGTGTTTCTTGCTCATCTGGAAATGGATTTTGACAATCAAAATCATTACTTTCTTTTATTCTCTTCTCCATCTCCACCCTAGCAGTTTCATTTCCCTGAAGCTTCAACATCTCTGAATCATACAACTCTTTGATCTTCTCAAAAGACATTTGGGAGAACATCTCCTTTTTGACTCCTACAGCACCTTTGAGAAATATAATCATCTTGTTCCTCTCTTGGGTACCTAGGAATGTCTTTGAGGGTTTTCTCTTCTTTGCAACTGTTTTCACCACTGATTTCTTCATACTTGCAGCTTTCTTCTGTGCAATTTCAGTTGCCATACTCAGTTGATAAGCTTCATTCAGTTCAGCAGCTAGAGCTTTTGCCATCTCCCTATCCTTTTCCATCTGAACTCTTTCTTCCTCTTCAACGTCATCTTGCATTTTTCTAGCTAAGGCTTCATCTGATTCAACCAACCTTTGCTTTTTGATTGGTTGATCAGATTCCACCACCTTTGCTTTTCCTTTGTCTTTATCCATTGCCTTCTTACTGTTATCTTTCTTGATCACTTCACCTTGATCTTTGATGATTACTCCTTTGGTCTTTGAAGTGACCTTGGGAGTATCATTCTTGGCTTTAAGTAAGGTTTCTGCAATCTCAAGATCTGTTAAAACTTCTTTCACAGTTTCTGCTGCTTTATTTATGTCAGCAGTAGTAACCGTTTCTGCAGCTTCTTTTGATTCTTTTGGCACTGAGTCTGTTTGTGTTTCTGCTTCCTGCTCCCCCTCAACCTCAAGTTTTTCTCTATCAATCTCCCCCTTTCTTGTGACTTCTTCCATGTTGATCTCCCCCTTTTTGGGAGCATCATTTGCAGACTTCCTTCTCCTTAGTTGGAATTGCTTTCTCTGCTTCCTTTGTACCAGACTAACCACCATCCTCTTCAGCTTAGCAATCTGTTCTTGTTGTGACAGAATGACTAGCTTCATTTCTTCAATATCTTTGCCTTGTTTGAGAACATCTTGATTGATGTTCCCCATTGTTTCCATCAATTCATAGTACGTATATCTGTCCTCACCCTTTCCAGAAGTGTTACCCTCCTTTGAAGGATCATTGGATCTTTTATTAGTGGAAGTCTTCTGCCTTGCAGAAGCACTATCCACCCCTGTGGTTTCTTGGCACCAGGGACCTTCAAATGATTGCTCATTCAAAGTTGCCATGGGGGAGGTCTTATTGATGTTACCACTTTCCTCCTCTGTACTAGCAGGAGTAGTGGCAGCCTCATCACCCATATGCTCTACCTCCTCCTCAGAGAGCACCTCCTTTGGGTTGGGAGACACCCTTGTGGTTTCCCTTTGAATATTCTCTAGGGAGAATTCTCCCTTAGAGGGCTTATAGGCTTAGTGGGTAATGGTACAAGAAGGGAAGGAGCCTTCTTTACCTGTTTCCTCTTGTAAGTTTGTGTGATTGGAGAGGTTGGTTTTTCAAGAAGGGACTGGGGAATTGATTTTGAGAGGGAAGGTTGGGCTTGGCTAGCAGTGGGTTGGTCTAATGGGGGCCTTGACCCTGCTGCCATACCTTCATTGGTTTGGGACACCACCATCATTGTAGAGAACAATGGGGTGTCAACTCCTTCAGAGTCCCCAGCAGATCTTCTCATATTGGAGAAAACCTTGCCTTTGGGGGGTTTAGGTACATATATCCCAACAGGTTGAGGTATATCCGTCAATTCATGAGTAATAACTTCTTGAACAAACCTGGGATACATAAAGAAGCTCTTTTTGTTTCCCATGTTTGAGACAAGATCACTGAAAATCATTTTAGAAAAATTATACTTTCTGGCAATGGCCAAGCACACCAAAGCATAAGCAATAGTGCTGCTGAACTCACTCCATCCAGTAGTCTTTTTGGAGATACAATGCATAAGAGTATGGACAAAGAAACGCCATTGGGGTGAGAATTTTGCTTTAGAGAATTTGAAAACTCCCAATGGGCCTCCATACCCCATTCTTGTAAGATTTGAAAACAGTTCATCATTTGGGATAGAGGTTATACCAGAGGCATCGTCTAGACGTAGACTGATGCGAATAACCTCTTCAGTAACCGTGAGTGATTGATCACAGATTCTTGTCTTGATCATCTGCACACCATTTTCAACAACAATGGTTGCATTAGCCCAGAACTGCCTTTGATGCTCGATATAGATTGTAGGGGATACAATGAGAGCTTGAGCAATGTGGCTTGACTTGAGAAAATCCACAATCTGATGAAATCCTGCAGCTTGCTTTGGTTTTTGTAGCATCGCAATCTCATTGTGCTCGTCAATGAAAGTCATTGATGCCATTGATCTTAGTGAAAAGCTTGCCTGAAGACTTCGAACTTGAGAGAGAAAAGGTTTTGAGCGCAAGAGAACAGTATGCAAAGAGTCGTTATGAACTTTTAGGCGGGCAAAGAGTATTTATAGTATTCGGAACATAAGCAGTATTAACCTAGAGCAGTATTAACTACTAGCAGTATTAACTGAAAGCAGTATTAACTACGAGCAGTATTAACTGAAAGCAGTATTAACCACTAGCAGTATTAACTGAAAGCAGTATTAACCATTAGCAGTATTAACTGAAAGCAGTATTAACCACTAGCAGTATTAACTGAAGGCAGTATTAACCATTAGCAGTATTAACTGAAAGCAGTATTAACCACTAGCAATATTAACTGAAAGCAGTATTAACCACTAGCAGTATTAACTGAAGGAGTATTAACCACTCGCAGTATTAACTAACTTATTCCTTTTAAACTTGCTAAACACTGAGTACTACTATGCATATCCTGAAACAGAAGATTAGTAACTCCAAGAATAATATACAGATATAAAACCACTTTTTGAGAAGGGGATTATTCAGAGTTGATCATTCCCACACTTGTTACCAAGAAAGTGAATCTACCCACATCAAAAGCTTTAGTGAATAGATCAGCAAACTGATTATCAGTGTGAACTTTGACAACTTGAATAAGTTTCTTTTCATTACAATCTCTTATAAAGTGATACCTGATCTCAATGTGCTTTGTTTTTGAGTGCTTGACTGGATTATTCACAATGCTAATAGCACTGCTGTTGTCAATAAAGATTGGAGTGTGTAGAAAGGTTACCCCATAATCCAACATTTGATTCTGAATCCATAAGACTTGAGAACAGCAACTTGCAGCTGCTATGTACTCTGCCTCTGTTGTAGATGTGGATACTGTGGTTTGTTTGTTGCACTGCCATGAGACTAGTCTAGCACCCAAAAACTGACATCCTCCAGAAGTAGATTTTCTGTCCAAGTTTGCCCCACCTAGATCACTGTCTGAGTATGCTATTAGGTCAAAAGGTGAGTTATGAGGATACCAAAGTCCCAATCTGGGTTGCCCATTGAGATATCTGAATATCCTCTTAACAGCTTGAAAGTGAGATTGCTTTGGCCTAACTTGAAATCTTGCACATACACAGACTGGAAACATTATATCTGGCCTTGATGTTGTGAGATACATGAGAGAGCCAATCATGGATCTATAATGATGCACATCCATATCCTCCCCCTCAAGATCTGCTGTGATCTGCTTGTGTGTTTCCATAGGTGTGCTGGCAGGTTTTGATTCTGAGAAACCAAACTTGGTTAGAATATCCTGCACATACTTGGATTGACATATGAAAATGCCATCTGACTTCTGTTGAACTTGGAGTCCAAGGAAGAAAGTAAGTTCCCCCATGGAACTCATTTTGAACCTTTGATGCATTAAATCCTCAAACTCCTTGCACATGTTGTTTCTTGTAGATCCAAAGATAATGTCATCAACATAGATTTGGACCAGAAAAATATCCTTCTTCTTTTTTTTAATAAATAGAGTCTTATCAATGACTCCTCTTTCAAAGTCATTTTCCAAGAGATAGGATGACAGTGTGTCTGAAAATCCACTTTGTGCCAATTGCTCTGTGACCTTTAGGAAGGTCTACTAGATCACATACATCTTGTAGCTTGAACTATAATAGTTCCTCTTGCATTGCTTCTATCCAGCTAGATTCTTTCATAGCATCATGTGCCTTTTTAGGCTCAAGCTGTGATAGAAAACAAGAAAGCACTGTATGCTGTTGATCTTGCATTTCCTGAAGCCTGCTTTGATGTCTAGTCATCATAGGAGAAGAGATATCTCCTATTACCAGCTGTGGAGGATGATTCTTTTGAACTCTGGTGTTATGACTAGGTTCTTCATTCAGTACAGCCTCAAGATTAGATTCATGCAACTCAACTGAAGTGTTTTCAGATGCCACTTCATTATTTTCTTGAGTCTCCTCATCTCTAGTTTCTTCTTCACTCTGACTTGGTCCAGTAAATGATTCCTTTTCACAGTCTTCAACAGAATTTACTGTGGGTATGGGAAAAATCACAGATTTAGATATACTTTCTTGACCTTGTGTGATCCCTGATCCTCCACTTCCTGTTCCTGTATACTCATTACTGAAACCAAAAGAGTTAGTTAGTGAATCAATGTCAAATAGCCACTGAGGTCCAGACCCAACAGGATTTGGTGTGTTCTCATTGCATTTGACATTGTCACTTTCTTCAATTATTCTAGAAGAAGAGTTAAAAACTCTGTAAGCCTTACTCTGAGATGAATATCCAACAAGAAATCCATCATCTGCTTTGTTATCAAACTTACCTAAGTGAGATTTGGTATTTAGAATTGTACAAGGACACCCAAAAGGTTTGAAGAAACCAATAAAAGGTTTTCTTTTATTTAAAAGCTCATATGGGGTCTTGTTCTTTTGCTTGACCACTAGAACTCTGTTTTGGACATAACAAGCAGTATTAACTGCTTCAGCCCAGAAGGTAATTGGCAATTTGGAATCAGCCAACAGAGATCTAGCAGCCTCTATTAGTGTTCTATTCCTCCTTTCAGCAACACCATTCTGTTGAGGAGTCCTAGGAGCACTATATTGCCTTTCAATACCTTTTTCTTCACAAAAGGTGTTTAGATCATGATTTTTAAACTCAGTTCCATTATCTGATCTAATGACTTTTACTCTTTGATTAGTTTGGTTTTCAATTCTTAGAATAAAGGATTTGATAAGACCACTTGTTTCATCCTTAGTCCTTAGAAAATATACCCAAGTAGATCTGGAGTAATCATCAACAATGACCAAGCAGTAAGATTTCTTGCCTATACTCATAACGTTTGTAGGACCAAACAGATCCATATGCAGTAACTGGAGACAAGAAGAAACATAATTTAACTCTTTGGTCTTATGAGAAATTTTGTGTTGTTTGCCTTTAAGACAAGCAACACAATGATCATCACATGAAAAGACTTTTGAAGGTAAACCTCTTACAAGGTTATTTTTAACAAGATTGTTCATAGTCTTGAAATTCATGTGACACATCCTTCTGTGCCATAGAGAGGATTCATCTACAGAAGCTTTTGAAACAAGACAATTCAGAGATGAATCACTATCAACATTGTCCATATCAAGACAGTAAACATTGTCCTTTCTTGGAGTTCTAAGTAGTATCATGCTTTCATCAACTACCTTGAACCCTGGAGCAAGGATCATACACTCAGTATTAGTAAATAATATACTATGTTGTTTGTCACAAACCTGTGATACACTTAACAGGTTGTACTTTAATTGATCAACATAGTAGACATCCTCAAATGTCATCTTACCTTTGGTGACATTACCTTTTCCACTTATCTTACCACCAGTAAGATTATCTCCAAATGCAACATGTCCTCCATTGATATGTTTGAAATCCTGAAGGCATGACATGTTGCCTGTCATGTGCCTAGAGCAACCATTATCAACATGCCAAATGCTCTTTCCCTTGAGCTGTTGGTTGCCCTGCACATTAGATAAATCAATTAGTATGATTTAGGAACCCAAGCCAAAGTGGTCTTGGGTACCCCTCTCTCATCAAAATACTTGCATTCTTTCTTGACAAGATTTTTGAACTTTAATTCCTCATTCTTGGAGTACTTTGTTACAATAATAGGCTTGGAAATGTTTTTGCTAGAATCAATACTTGTTTTAGAAGTACTAACTGCCTTGGCAGCACTTGCATGCTTAGTAGTACTAACCTTGTTAGCAGTAGTAACTGTGTTAGCAGTACTAATATTGTTAGCATTACTAACACTGTTAGTACTTCTAGGCACCCACATTTTGACACTTTCTTTTAAAATCTTTTTCTTTAAAGTGCCTTTACTTTCAATAGATTTCTTTATCACATGTATCTTTCCAGCCTTCCTATAACCAACAGATTTTTGCACAAATCTTTGAAAGTTCATTTGTTGGTTAATAGGGTTAAAGTAACAATACTTAGCCAAATGATTCAACTTGCCACATATAAAACAAGGTTTTGGTCTATTGATTTTATTCAGATCAACTCCTTGTTTCTGAGCCCATTGATTATTCCAGTTTCTTTGATTTCCTCTTTTTAAACCAGAATTTAGGCTCTTGGCTTTATTGCAATCACACTGTTTACAAGATCCAGGATTCACAACTGTGGTTTGTTTGTAATGGACCTTGTTATCATTTCCTATAGTCTTCTCTATCTCCTTGGACTTGACCCAGATTTTCTTACATCCCTCATTGGTGATAATATTGTTTTCTAATGGTATCTTTTTACTCACATTATTATCCCTGTTCTTACTGGCTCCTTTCTCAGTCAAATCCTTAACTACTACCTCATCCAAAGGATCTATCTTAAAAGCTTCTTCAGACAAGTCCTTTTTCTCCTTAGTTTCTAACAAGTCTGATGTAGGAGAAATATAGTTGTTATTGTAAGGAGGGGGTGTATTGTTGTATCCAATACCAGGCTTCATCTTATCATGTATCTGAGCCTTTAGAAGAGAGTCCATTGCTTTTGAAGCATAGGAAAACTTGTCTATGTCAAGCTTAACTTTTGACAGTTCCTCTTTCAGTCTATCATTCTCTTCTAAGGACTTAGACAGTTTGGTTTCTAACTCATTCTTTTCCCACTTCCAATAGTTTGTGTCATAAGAGTGTTGAAGTTCATTAGCTTGAAAGCCTTTGATATGCTCTTCAAATCTCTCTACTATTAACACATAATCTCTTCTGTCTTTTTCTAATCTTTTGAGGTCATCACACATACTTTGATTGTGATCCCTGTATCTTGTAACAGTGTCAATGCAAGATTTAGTGCAAAGATTAGAACTTACCTCAGTAGGGAGATCAGACACTTCTGCCATAAGAGCTTGGTTCTGAATGGCTTCCTCAGCTTGATCACTCCAGTCAAATCCCATTCCTTGTTGAGAAACAAGGGCTTGAGCAGGATTCTTGTTCTGATTGTATCCTCCATTCTGAGCTTGTTGGTGGTTATTTTTTGGAACAACACTCCTGCATTCTCTAGCAAAGTGTCCTTTCTTGTGACACTTATAACATTCCACCTTGGTTTTGTCAAAACCAGCTCCATCTTCTCTTCTTTGAGAGAAGTTATTTCTTCCAGTTCTTTTAATGAACTTTTTCACCCTCATGGATAACATGGCCATCTGCCATTTAATATCCATCTCCTCCAGATCATCAGGGTGAATTTGATCAAGATCATCATTAATCAGAGAATTGCTGCTATGACTGGACAAAAAGGCTTCAAAGATAGTTTCAGTGCCTTTTTCTGAACTTACTCCACTGGCAGTACTAACTGCTTCAGGGTTGGCAGTAGTATCAGTGGATGCTGAAAGAAGTGCAGCATTGTGAATATAACCAGAGGGCTTCTTCTTGGTTTCTACCTCAGTTTCAAAAACTCTTAGATCATTGTATAGATCATCAAGTTCTTTCTCTTCCAGATTGTCACTCTGTCTATATGAGACAGTGTACATAGTCCATTCATCCCCAAGAAATCTGAGGAACTTTCTGTTGATATCATCTTGTTCCATCTTCACCCCTACAGTAGCCAGTTCACCTATGAGTTTATTGAACCTATCAAAAGTTTGAGTCATAGACTCATTCTTTGTGGAAGTGAAGTTCTCATACTGCTGCTTTAGAACATCTGTTTGATCTCTTTTGATGCTCTTAGTTCCAGCAAATCTTTTCTCTAGAGCATTCCAGAGAATCTGAGCATCAGTGCAGTTGCAAAATTGATGCTGATATTCATTGGGAATAGCCAAGAGCAGAGTGCTCAAGGCCTTCATCTTTGTCTGTCTGATCTTCCACTCACCATCTGTCTTTGGTGGAGGTCTTTTCCCATCTGGTCCTATCCTTCCAGCTTCAGAAGGACCATTCTCAATGATATCCCATATTGAGTAGTCAGTGAGAAGAATATATTGTCTGATTCTGATCTTCCACATGTCAAACTCACTTGGTTTGAGCATTGGAACCTTAGAAACCAAAGTACTGCTTGATTCTGTAAGATTTTCCATGATGAATAACTGTTTCTGAGAGGGTTAGGCTCTGATACCACTTGTCAGGATCGAATTCTCAACAAGAATTAATTCTTAGAAACAATATCAAAGAAGTTTGCGGAATAACACTTTGATATTTAATCAAACAGAAAATTAAAACAGAATATAATCAACAAACTGTAAACTTGTATTGAATGCTTTGAAGTTACAAGATTACTCACTCAACCTCAATATTGATGAACAGGCTCACCAATACGAATTCTACTTCTCTAGAATTAGGATCTATGCCTTGAGGTTGATTTTCTCTCTAAAAGAATGAAAAACTTAGAATGAATTTATTAATCTCTATCTAAACTATACAATATATATACTGAATACAAAGATAATTACAATAAAATATCTTCAGTATATCTTCCATGTATATCTCTAAGCTTCAATAATCTTCAAATTATCCAGCTGTCATTCTTTCCATCCGAATCTCTTTAGCAGCACTAACCATGATCAGCAGCATTAACTTCTTCTAGCAGCATTAACTACTAAGCAGCACTAACTACTAGCAGTACTAACTAGCTAAGCAGTACTAACTTTGTTCAAGCAGCACTAACTATGACTAGCAGTATTAATAGTACTAGCAGTAGTAATACTCAGCAGTATTAACCTTTAAGTCTTCTAGCAGTAGTAACTTTGAACCAGCAGCATTAACCATACTTGATGAATTCTTCAGTTCCCAACAAACGTCCGTTGAGTCTGTTCAACAGATTGAGGTTTTGTTTGTAATCATTAAGTTAAATCAATATAACTTGTGATTTGAGTTCATACATTATTTGATTGATTTACTGTTAAAGTGTTTTTCCGCGACTTCTTTAACATTGATCCTGACAACCATATCAACCAAAAACTAACTTTTTCAACTTGAATTCGTTTCAAATCTTCGAAATACACTCTGATACTTTGCAGATTTGCTCTAGATCAAAAATCGAACATGTTACATACAATTGATTACAATCAAAAACACAAAAAATTACAAATTTGATCAAGATACAGAACATTTTCAAACTTGAACAAAACTTACAATGAAATCCAAAATTCACACCCAAATGTTATGAATTAGGCAAAGCAATACAAACCAAATGTAATCTAGATACAAAATCGAGTACAAAGAAATCAAATTTAGATCAAAGACATCATTAAATCTCAGAAATCGAATCTGCGTAGAAGCTTTGTGAATTCTTGAAAAAATGTCGACCAAGAGAGCATATTAAGATCTTGATTCTGAATTCTTGTATGCTCTGATACCAATTGTGTGTCCCACAATAAGTACAATCAGATCAAGATGACAAACAATTATCAAACAATTTCCATTAATCTTCAAATTCGATTACACAGTGCTCTCAATATTTCTCTCTCTAAACAGTAACTCTCTTTTAGCCTAATGATTCTACTAAAAAAACAAAATCTATTTATACACTATTACAATTACAAGACAAAACAACTAACACTTTGACTTATACAATACCTTATTACAAAAGACTTTGACTCTTTGCTTGAGAGACTTTGACTTGAGCTTTTGACTTTGACTTTCACCTTCATCTTCATGATCTTGTATCCAACACATTTGTACACTCTGTATGCTTTGGAATTCAATGAGTAGCCAATAAAATTTCCTTCGTCAGCTTTCTTTTGAAACTTTGTGAGATGTTCAAGAACGTTTAGCACAAAACATCTACAGCCAAAAACACGTAGAAATTTAATATTTAGCTTACGAGCATTAATAATTTTATAAGATGTTTTATTAAAGCGTTCATTAATGATGGACATGTTTTGTGTAAAACACGTGGTTGCTACGGCTTCGGCCTGTTGGATCAAATAATTGTATTCATGATTAAAGTTAAAGTTCAGGGTTTAAACTGCAATTGTGTCAACGTTAAATTAAAGGGTCTAAACTGTATTTACTTAATAGTTACAGTTCAGGGTTTAAATTGTAATAGTTTAATAGTTATTAGTTATTGGGCCCAAGCCCATTAAGCATTAGGAAGCCCATATGGCCTGGGTATTTAAAGTTATGTTTAGTTTAGTTTTAGGTTAACTCTGATAATTTTCTAAATAGTAACCATACCTTTTCTCTGTATTCAAGGGTATCAAGAACACTCAAGGGTTTCATTGTTTATTCAAAGGATTGGTATGTTACTCTGATTTATATATCTCTTGATTATTATTGTGTTGCTTGATTACTTGATTGATTATTTACCAACTAGATTAAATCTGGGATAACAATTGGTATCAGAGCCAAAAGAATCAAAAATTTTTGATTTCACTATTCATCGAAAATCACTGTTCATCGAAAATCACTATTCATCGAAAGTTACTGTTCATCTGATTTCATGAATTAATGTGTTTATTAGTTTAAAGTTGATCTGATTAGGTGTGTTTTGCGTTATTGAACACTATCTGATTGATTAATTGCATTGAGAATTAACAAAGTGATTGCATTTGTGATTTTGAGTTTGCTGGGTTCAAAGAGAGTCGACATTGTGTTCTTTAAATTGAATGCATGAAAGTTGATTTTAATCTTTGTAATTGATTGGGTTGTGTTCGATACATGTTTCTGAGTACAAAGGACTGATTTTTGCATCTGATTGTTAGACCATATTGATTTTCTGGGTTGATTTTTGCATCTGTTTATCGACTTCTGGGCTGGGTTAAGAACATACCGGTCGAACACCATATAGGTCGAAGATTATATCGGTCTTGCATATTATCGGTCAAATCACTCCACCGGACTTTACAAGTTCCCGGTCGAACTTAATACCGGTCTAACCAATTTATCGATCTAATTTTGTTTCGGTCATAACAGTTTATCGGTCTAATCATCTTACCGGTCGAACACTACATCGGTCCTTAGAACCATACCGGTCCTTAATCTTTCGGTTGAATACCATTTATCGGTCCTTAGTATTCGACCGGTACACTCTCAGCTCACCCCGGTCTAAGTAACTCCCGATCGAAGACCCTTACCGGTCAAAGACCTCTATCGGTCTAAGCATTATATCGGTCTAAGCATCATACCGGTCGAATACCATTATCGGTCATAGCAGATTACGGGTCGAGTATTCATTATCGATCGCCCGGACCCTTGCCTATACCGGTCGAAGGCAGTTTACCGGTCAAAGAATCTCCCGGTCGAACAAAGTACCGGTACAAGCAACATCCCGGTCTAAGCAAGACACCGGTCCAAGCATTATCGGTCGAAGCACATTTTCCAGACTTAGAAATTTTTTTGCAAACTGTAATATGGCCTCTCAAAGTTTTGCGAAGGGGGACAAAGAAAATTTTCTTAATTTTTCCAGACTTAGAAAATTTTCCCCGTGCTAAGTCTGCGAAGGGGGACAAAGTTTTGCTCTTCATCAAAATCTTCTTAATTTTTCAGTATTTTATTCATAGATATTAGTGCTTTATACTGTGTGCGAGGACTGCATTTGATTATTTTTGGAAATTTATTTTTCTGAAAATTTTTTGGTGTAGTTTTTATTTTGATTCTAACGATCTCATCTAGTTGGTTGTCTTGGTACAGAAAAGTTTGATTACTAACCATACAGCCAGGATGTCGAATCAGCTAATGATGTCTGAAGGTTACAACCTTGATTTTGAAAAGATGACACATTCTGAAGTAAAAGCAAAGGCTAAACAACTTGTTGGACGGTTATCAACATCATCTCGCATGATTGATGAGTATGACAAAGAGGACAAAATGCTCAAAGCTGAGAACAAGGCTTTACAGATTCAGAACTCATCTCTTCTTATTTAGATCAATGCTTTAAAAGAAAATTCAAAAGATTCTGATTCTTTAATTGACTTTGCAGAAATAATTGCGTCTAAAGAAAAAGAGATCTTAGATCTTCAAGCAAAGATGAAAAGATCTGAATCCAGCTCTACATGGTCTAAGAAGGAGTTAATGCAAAAAGAGCTTGATGAGCTTAGAAGAAGAGTAAATATTGCTCGCGAGACATCTGAAGAGCTTAGAAAGTCAAACTCTCGAATCTTTGCTGAAAGAGACTCTTTCAAAGATAAAGTTCTCAGTCTTGAGGTTGAGATTAAAACGATGAAAGAAAAGGCAACCCAAGATAGAGACAATACAATAGCTCAAGATGAATTGCTGAAAATAGAGAAAGAAAGAAAAGACTTTGCCAAGAAATTCTCTGATTTCTCCAGAAAAGCCTTCGAAGAAAAGAAATCTTTAGAGCTTAGATGTGTTAAACTTTCTCAACAAGTTTCAGACTTTGAAAAGGTTATCATTCTTGAAAGAGAAAAGGCTGAGAATGAAAGAAGAAAGCCGAGCTGAAGGATACAAATACAGACTTTTCTGAAGAAAAGAAGATATTTGAGACCGAGATAGCCAAAATGAAAAGAAAGCTATCTGAATTGTCAACAAACATCATGAAGGAGAAGAATGCAAAATTTGAGTTGCATAAGAAGTTTGATCTGATTGAAAAGGAAAGAAACAACTTGTCTTCAAAGATAAAGGAACTTGAAGAGATCGTTTTCAAGGTGAAGCTGACTGAGCACAAGACGCTAGAGTCAATAGCTCAATCACCGAGAGACGATCTAGCTGATTCAGATAGTTCATTAAAAACAGCTTCAAGTTCTCATTTTTCAAATGTTTTCTATAATCCTTTCTATGATTTAGATGATAGTCTTACTTCTAAATCTACTAATCAGATTCGTCCTTCTAACCTTTTCTATGACAAAAATGTTGATGGTTCAGGTAACTTAAAGAAGACTAAGTCTCGAAAGAAAAGCTTCTGGAGAAGGGATGATGAGAAAGAAAGAGGAAACTGGATCTGGAGAGTTAAAGGATCCTCGGAGGAGAAGAAGAAAGAAGAATCATTTGTACATATATCAAATGATAAATGGAACTATGCTACAAAAGGTAAAACTTTTGGCAAACCTGATCTGGTTTACACAATCCATCAATTGATCAGGTTAGCACAAAAGAAAATTAGTTGTTCCTACTGTGGCTCAAATGATTTTGTCAGAAAAAATTATGTAAATAACTGGTATGGTTCTTACTTCATCTCTCCTACTAGAACTGCAACTAACCCATTAGGACCCAAATACCAGTGGGTACCAAAAGCTAAATCTGTGTTGCAGGCAACAAATGTTTAAGGGGGAGAAAGAACAATGGTTTTTGAACAAATCAGTTCAAAACCCGGACTTCATTGTCAAAAAGAAGGCTTCTAAGTAAATCAACTTAGAACCCGTACCTCAACGGAGTATGGCTTCTAATCACATCGGATTAGAACCCGCACTTCAGTGCCTTATTTTTTTCTGTTTTTTCTTGAGAAAAAAAAAACTTTCAGTTAAGGGGGAGAATATCTGTGATATTAACAGATTTTTGGATATTTAAATGCTTATCTGACCGTGTGTTCTTCAAAGATAAATACTTGTGTTTTATCTTGTCAATATACTTTGTCTAGTATTCATACACATAACGGTTCAGAACATTCTATTTGACTTTGTTATTACCATGTATCAAAAGTAAAATCTTTCTATGGTAATACTCACGTTATTTGTATTCACTGTTGCTTGAATCAAACGTTATTTCATGTGCTTTCATTAAATATATGTTTATATATTGTTCATATAAACAACATTCGTTTTTTTTGATTCTCCAAAATATTATTCTTCATGTTTTCACTTTTAGGTTGAGGGGGAGAATTGCTGAAAATTTTGGAGAAGTGAAAACAGTTGTGTTTGTCAAACTCTTTTAGGTTGAGGGGGAGAATTGCATCGTCAAACACAACTGTTTTCACTTCTCCAAAATTTTTATTCTTCATGTAACAAGTGGTATTTGTGCTTACATGTACAAAACGCCTGTTGAACAGTATGTTCTTTTAGGAAAATACATGGGATTCAGTGTGAGAACTTAACAGAACTTCCATGGATTCACGATAACCAATGTTTCCTACCCAGGAAATATTCCCTGAGAGATTGAGGGGAGAAGGGTAAAAAGAATTGAGTGATGGTTTGTGAAGAGGTAAAATGGAAAAGAGAGATTGGTTAGAAGTGAGAATTAAAATAAAGAGGGTGAGAGAACAGAGTAAAAGAATATTAAACTCTGCACCAAATTTCTTTCTGAGTCGGGCAGCCACATAAATCTGATTGGTTCACATTCTTTGGTGACCATCATTGAAATAGGCAACTAGCCCATGCCATATCTTGCATACAACCCCACCAGCTACTCATTCTTTTCTCAAAAAGAGAATGTTTCACATTTTCTGGGGACGCAGCACATACGCTATTGGTTCTTCATTTGGAAGATACTAATATTGAGAAAGAAGGAAAGTTGCCCCACCTTCGAACCCTTTCTCATGCACATTGAGTTTTTGTATAATTTGTTGTTGTCTCAACAAGTTTACCTACTTTGAGCCTATATTCAAAAGCAATCATCTATGCTTAATTTTTTTCTAACACATGCACGAGCACACAGAAATTTGTTTTATGTCAGAACGTTCATAGATAACCATGTGTTATTCGATGATTGAATTGAAGACATGGGGAGTCTACATCAAACCAGCTCCTTATATAGTAACTTTGTGTTACTCAGTGACTTTTTGTCATTTACAGACATTCTAACTGAGTCATTTGTTGATTCAGGGTTACACTTATTAAACTGTTTGAATTTGAAAAGATTCGAATGGTTACTACTTTCTATTTTAATCTGAAAAGATTGAAATAATCACTCTTTCCATCTGGGAAGACTGCTCTTATTTCCATACAGGGCTCGTTACGTGATGAAGACTGTGCTTACGTGATCATACACAATGGGGGAAATTGTCTTGAAAAGGGGGAGATTGTTTTGGTATGTTTTGATGATGATGCTTCTCACCATTCATCAAAAAGGGGGAGAAGATACAAAAAGGGAGAATACTCAAAGATGGAGAATATAATCTGAAGACTGCTGAAGATTTTAAAGAAGCTACAAGTTTTGAAGATATCAACGTCATATCTGAAGAAAAGCGAAGAAAAGTGAAGACCCGAAGACAATTGCAATTTTTTTTTTAATCTTGAATCCAAAGGGGGAGATTGTTGGATCAAATAATTGTATTCAAGATTAAAGTTAAAGTTCAGGGTTTAAACTGCAATTGTGTCAAAGTTAAATTAAAGGGTCTAAACTGTATTTACTTAATAGTTACAGTTCAGGGTTTAAATTGTAATAGTTTAATAGTTATTAGCTATTGAGCCCAAGCCCATTAAGCATTAGGAAGCCCATATGGCCTGGGTATTTAAAGTTATGTTTAGTTTAGTTTTAGGTTAACTCTGATAATTTTCTAAATAGTAACCATACGTTTTCTCTGTATTCAAGGGTATCAAGAACACTCAAGGGTTTCATTGTTTATTCAAGAGATTGGTATGTTACTCTGATTTATATATCTCTTGATTATTATTGTGTTGCTTGATTACTTGATTGATTATTTACCAACTAGATTAAATCTGGGATAACACGGCCAACATGAACGGAGGTAGATTTCAATATGCAAGCATCGTTCTAGTAGCTTCTACCAACATTCGGTTCTTCCTTTCAATAACCCCGTTTTGTTGTTGAGTCATTGCATCAGAGAAATTTTGAGAGATGCCAACGGATTCCAGAAAACTCTGAAGAGTATCATTCTTAAACTCAATCACGTTGTCACTTCTCAACTGTTGCACCGAAGCTTGTAGATGAACTTGGATCCGCTTTATGAACTTTATGATGAGATTTGGAGCATCTGACTTCAGTTGTAAGAATTCCAGCCAGTTGTATCGAGAGAATTCGTCCACCGTGAACAGAATATATTTATTTCCATTGATGGACTGAGTCCACATCGGCCCGCAAAGGTCCATATGAATTAGCTGAAGAGGTGCAATACAGTTAGATAGCATCTTGGATTTGTGAGTACTCCTCTTCATCTTCCCCATTTCACATGAAGGGCATAATGATTCCTTTTCGATCTTCAGTTTAGGCAAGTCGATGACTAAATCCTTTCTCCTAAGCATGTTTGTGTCTCAGAAGTTCTGGTGAGATAATCGTCGATGCCACAACCAACTTTATTCAGCTGAAGCTTTAGAAACCAAGCATACAGGTTTTGATGCGTGTAAGTAGGAAAGTTGATAGCGTAAAGGTCTCCCATCCTTCCGAATTTAAATAGATTTGGTCCGCTTTGATCATCAACATAACATAAATCTTCATCAAAGTGTACTTTACACTTCTTCTCACAAAATTGACTGATTGAAAATATATTATGTCCAAGCCTATCAACATACATAACTTTTGAAATCGAGATTCTGCCATTCATAAGCACTCTGTAACCTCCTATGTATCCTCTAGTTTGTTTTCAAAACTTACAGAACCTGAAAGAAGTTCAATATAATCATGCAATAGGTGCTTGAACCCTGTCATGTATCTTGATGCACCTGAATCTATTATCCACACATGATAGTCCTGCAAAACACAATTACTTCAACTTAGGTACCCAAATGAATATGGGTCCTTTATTGTTAGTATCTCTTAACTTTTTAAGATCAGTTGACGAGCCTTTAATACCCCATTCAAACCCAGGCTCCTTGGGTGAATTTTGTGTTTTAAGTTCAACTTTCGGAATACACTTCCACACAAATTTCACGTCAACCAATTTATTTATCTTGACAAAATTATCTTTCTTCTTTTTAACAGTGAAAACTTGTGTTGTTTGTTTTAACAGAGGATTGTAGAGATTTTTCTCTGTAAATGTATTCTTTAGATCAACATAGTTGACTTTTGTATGTTTGACTTTGACTTTTGTAAGTCTTTGATTGTTTAGTCTTTTGAGAGATTTGTTGTAATGTCTTGAGAGAAGTAAGTGACCAAGCTTGTGAGAGTTTATTGTAATTTTTTGACATTCTAAGAGATATACGACTAGTGCTTTCTCTCTCTAGATTCTCTCTCTAGTTCTTGATCATTTGTGTTGATTTGATTGATTGTGCTTGAATAGTGGACTAACATTTGGTATCAGAGCCTACCCAATTTCATTCAGATGGATTTTTTCACTTGATTTGGATCGATTTTCTTCATTTTTCAAGAACACAGAGAACGTTTCTGAGTTTTCCCAGATTGATCGAATTCACATTTGATAGTTGATTTTTGGATTTAAAAATGGTTATATAGTGATCGATTGATGATATAGGGTCTTTTGTATTCACATTGATTCACGAATTTCTCACAAAATCAAATTGAATTTTGGATTTTTTGATGTTTTTTGTAAAAATAGTCGAACACTGTATTCTCATGGATCGCACTGTAATTTTGATGTTTTTAGTCATGTTTGTTGATTAGAAAAGTGATTAGTTTCTTTTATCGATCGTTTTGGTGCAATCTTGAAAGAAATTGACAGGTTTTCAAGTGTTTGATCGATCTGGTGTTCAACAGTTGAAGAATACGTTAGATTTGTACTTTGCGCAAAGGAAGAACACGCTAGCTTGAAGAACACGCACGTTGAAGATTTTATTTATGCGAGTTTATGTTTGATTCGCGCATAGTGTGCTTTGCATGAAGTTAAAACACGCAGATAATACTTTGCGAGTTTCTAATACGATCTGCGAGATGTTAGTTCTGCGACTTCTTGTTAAGCGAGAAGTTTGATCTGCGAGTTTACATTTTGCGAGTTCTAAGTTTCTCGAAATTTGTCTAAGTATGGAACACGCAAAGTGCCTTGCGAGTTTTGATTGATCTGCCAATTTGCATTTGTTTGCGAGACCTAAATTGATAAAAAGTTTCTAAGTACAAAACACGCACGTGGTGATTTGAGAGAACACAAAATGCGCACATCGAACTCTGCGAGAATTGTAAACACGCACGTAGTTGTCTGAGAGAACTAGCTACATGCACAAGCCTGTCTGCGTGAAGTTCAGTGAATAGTGCTCTACGAGTTTATTTGGTCTGTGTGTTTCTTTGCTCTGCGAGTTTTGGAGTTAGAAAATTTTTTTTGATCTGTTTCAAGTGTTGATCCAAGTTTGATTCTTCCAGTCAACATTTTTTTGAATATTTTGGGGCGATCATTACTTTCAAGCCTATTATCAGTACCCTTTCTCAATCTGCAAAGATGTCTCGCGTTCTTCTCAGTATGGGTTCTAAGTCAAATCCTCCGGTTCTGCAAGCGGACGAATATCCTCAATGGCGGAAGAGAATGATTAATTTCTTGAATAATCAAGACAAGAAATTAATGAATTCTATAATTGATGGACCTCACTTTCCTCACGTCACAGTTACCAGGATTCCCGCAACAGATACAAATCCTGAGATCCCTGAGAGAAACATAGCTAGAGACTGAATCCAGTACATCGAACAAGACAGAGAATTGGTGGCAAGAGATGCTCAGGCCTTAACTTTTCTTATCATGGCCATCCCTAATGAGATATTCAATAGAGTTGAAAGCAGAGAATCAGCTAAAGACATCTGGGATGAGTTAGAGAAACAGTTTCAAGGCTCAACTAAGCCCATCAAGACTAAGAGAAATCAAAGCATAAACACGTACGAGGGTTTCAAGGCCAAACATGGGGAATCTCTGAGGGAATCCTATGACAAGTATAACATCATTCTAAATGACTTGAGGAGAAACGGAGTGCAAAAATCCGAATCAGAGATCAACTACAAATTCATTAAGAACCTTCAACCCAAATGGGACGTCTACACTATACAGATGTAGATCAACAAATATATGGACGAAGAGAAGCTTAATGATTTGTTTTGTTCCCTGAACCAACATGAAAACAAGGTTAAAGAACAAGTTGTCGTCAACAAAGAACTACACTAACTAAAAGACAAACAGAAAAAGGTTGAGGATTCTTTAGCCCTTCTTGGACAAGGCAAGGGTACGATGGTCAAAGGAAGCTCAGTCTCTGCAAAGGCTTCAAAGAAGAAAGCGTTAATGACAATCCTGATTGAGTCTTCGGAAAGTTCTGATGAGGATGTACAAGAAGAATCTGAAGATGATAAGTTAACCGAATTTGCTGAGAAACTTGCTTTAAAGACATCTGGGATGGTCAAAGAGAAGAGAGAAGAAAAAGAAAAAGAGAAATAAGATAAATGCTTTAACTGTGGCAAAACTGGTCACTTCATCAGAGACTGCCCAGTCAAGAGGGTAAAGAACTATGAGTACTACGCAAAGAAATCTCAGCTTGCTAAAGCTATGGAAAAAGGAAAAGAGTTGAAAGCTGAGGAAGAAATTTGGTTCGAGTACTCTGATGACGAGGAAGAAGAGGTTAAAGTAAATTTGACTCATGTGCATTACAACTTGATGGCACATTTAAACGAGGACTCAGATTCTGAGGTAAATTCTATTTCAGATAACTCTGAATGCTTTTCTGAGAATGAAGAAGTGTTAAACTTGATGTCTCAATTGAACTTAATGAACTGTGAATTTTTAAAGATAAAAGAAAATTTTAAACAACAAAAGAGTACAATTCAGGGACATCAAGATCAAGCATTAATCTATAAAACATTGGTTGCGGAAAGAGAAGAGGAGAAAAATGTTTTAAAGCTGGACAAATCAAACCTTCAAGCCAAAATATCCGAATTACAAAAGGAAGTGGTTACATTGAAGGACAAAAATCTTGAACTAACACTTCAGTATGATATTGTGTTGAAAGACAGGACTGATGCATACATAAAGATCAAAGAATTGGAGGACTTCAACTTCAAGAGAGGTCAGATTGAACAGACGTTAAAGATTTTGATGAACAACCAAAAGGACACTCGGTTTTACAAAGCAAAAAACCTAGCTTAGGTCTTTCTGATGTGGATGTTCTAAAGAAAGCACCCGAAAACTTTTACAATTTCAAAAAGTCGGGTGATGCTCCTGTGATTTTGATACCACACATCCTTCAGACCTTTGTCAAGCCAGAGACTTCTTTACCTGAGTCTCCTAAGATGAAGAAGTGTTGTTCCAGATTCAAGCACACATACATATAATCATAGTATTATCAAATATGAATCAAAGGAAAGAAAGATATTGATTGGGAAAATATTGATGTCATATATCTCACAAGAGAGGCTGCTACAATGATTGAATAGGATGATTTAAAAAGTTCTACAAAGGTTAGCAAGGTTAACCTAAAAAGGAAAAAAGGGACTATATATATGGTCAAATAACTTGACACCTACACAAGTCAAACATAACACAATACTTAACAAAAGATAACCATGGACTAAATATTACAACTTGATTAAACTATGATCTAACAAGAAGGATGAAATTGTGGAAGTTAAGTCAGAATTACATACTGACTCAGAAACTCATGGTTTTAATTCTGTTAAATTTTCATATGATGAATTGAATTTTTCTTACGAAAGTAAAAAGAACACATTCGTCGAATATGAAAACCTTTTCTCAAAACAATGTGAGTCTTCTGAATCTAGTTCCTATTCTGATACAACTGAAACAGTTCTTACTTGTTCTGTCAAAGAAGACAAAGATGAAGAAGTTATTTCACAAAATACGTCTGTTTCTGAGAACTTTTCTAAATTCACTGACCTTGAACATCAAACAACCTTGAATAAAATTTCTGATTTACAAAGGCAAATTTCAGATCTCAACACTCTCATTGTTGAACTGGAAGAGGCCAATGAAAATTTCGGGATGGAACTAGACTCTAGGTTAATTCAAAATGAATCTTTACAAAAGGAGATCAGAAGTCTAGAATCCCAAATTTTCAAACTTTCAAAAGGATAAGAGGATTGTATTGATAAAGACAGTCCAACTTCTGTAAGTCCAAGTGCTAAGGTTCAGTCTGAGTCTTCCACAATAAATACTACAACTCCTGTTATGAAATCTGAATTAAAAGTTTTAAAATCTTCAGAAAAGGAGGTAAGTGTTAATGAGAAAGGTGAATGTTCTAATTATTCCTCCTTCAATGTTTCTAACTCTGATTGTTTTATAGATACAAAAGTGAAGAAGGAAAGTCTAAAGAAGCAAAAGAGTACTAAAGTTGACAAGAGAGAGAATGTTTCTGCTAGTACGAAATGTAATAGAGTTGTTCATTCTTGTACTGATGTTTGTCAACACAACTTCAATAAAACAAAAACTTTTTCTCGAAATGAGTTGTTGACACAAGCTGTTACTAAGTTTCAATCCTCATACTGTCTTGAAAGTTCATTTTCTTTGAAACCCAAGTCTTCAAAGAAAAGAAAAATAGTCCAGTTTAAAAACATGAAAACTTCTGCTCATTCTAATGCCAATCATAAAGCTGAAGTTTATTCTGTAAAAAGGAAAAACATAGATCTTCATGTAAACAAAATAGTTGATGTACAATTTGTGTGGAAATGTATTCCAAAATCTGAAATTAAAGCACAAACTTTACCAAAAGGACGAAGATTTGAATGGAGAATTAAAGGGTCATCAGCTGATTTAAAGAATTAAAGGGTCAACAGCTGATCATATGGGTACCTAAATCGAAGTGAATGTTGCTTGCAGGTTTGTCATGTGTGGAACATAGACTCCGGTGCATCAAGACATATGACAACACATAAGCACCAACTATTCGATTATGTTGAACACTATGCAGGATCAGTCAACTTCGGGAACGAAATGAAAGGATATGTTAGAGGTTATGGTACAATCAAGAACAACATGATTTCAATATCAAAAGTCTTGTACGTGAAGGGTTTGGCATACAATCTTTTCTCTATCAGCCAATTCACAGAGATGATGTGGAAAGTAGAATTTGATACAGACTATTACTATATCAAAGATCAAAGTGGATTTGAGTTAATCAAAGCTGGGAGAATGGGTTTACTGTATGGTGTTCACTTTCCGACTCTTAAAGCTTAAAGTAGTGTGTCTTATCTCTAAGACTTCATCTGAAGAAAGTTGATTGTGGCATCGCCGTCTATCTCATCAGCATTTCCGGGATCTGAATAAGCTGAGAACTCAACATCTTGTCACGGGTCTTCCATATCTGAAGATAGAACAAGATTCACTTTGTTCTGCATGCGAAAAGGGCAAGGTGAAGAGAAGTTCTCATAAGCTGAAAATGTTATCGAACTGCAACAATTGTTTAGAGCTTATTCATATGGATCTTTGCGGACCAATGAGAACTCAATCCATCAATGACAAGAAATACATTCTGGTCATGGTGGAATAATATTCAAGAAACACCTAGTTAGAGTTCTTAAGAAAGAAATCTGAAGCTCCCGATCTGATCATCAAATTCATTAAGAAAATTCAAGTTCTTCTTCAAAGCCCTGTATAACAGTTGCGAAGTGACAACAGTACTGAGTTCAAGAACGCAACGTTACAGTCCTTTCTTGACTCCGTTGGCATTTCACACAACTTCTCTGCGGCTATGACACATCAACAGAACGGAGTTGTTGAAAGAAAGAATAGGACTTTGGTAGAAGCTGCACGAACGATGCTTGCATATTCAGATCTAGCTCTGTTCCTCTAGGCTAAAGCAGTAGCCACAACATGCTTTACACAGAACAGGACCTTAATAAATATGTGTTTAAATAAAACTTCTTATGAAATTATTAACGGTCGAAAACCTACTGTTAAATTTTTTTCGTGTGTTTGGCTGCAAATGCTACGTGCTGAATGATAGAAAGAACCTGTCGAAGTTCCAAGCCAAAGCTGACGAAGGAATATTCATAGGATATTTTCTTCAATCCAAAGCGTACAGGGTTTACAATACGTGGACAAAGACTGTTATTGAGAGTATCACGTAACCTTTGATGAACTAAAGACAAGGACTTCTTAACACAACAGTTCAGAACTCGGATCTAAAGACAAAGCTTCTACATCAAGCAGTGTAGAACATGATCTTCAAAAGAATAAGAATTCTCAAACTCTCACTGAATCAGATATTGATTTTTTATTCTTAGATGCTTTGAATGATATAACTGTTGAAGATAACAATCAAGAAAATATAATAAATACTGACTCACCTACAATATACTACAAGTGCAGATATGTCAGGACGCTCTGAAGAAATTGGTGAAGCTTCTACAAGCAAAACTCAAGTTGTTTCTAATCAAGCTACACCAGACAACATAACTGAAATGGTTTCACCATTGGGTGAACCGGGATCTACATCAGCTGTATCAGAAGAGCACCAACCAGAAACTGTATCAGAGGAAGCTAATCTTCACCAAGTGCAAAGAGTCCAACTACAACAGAAGCTGATTTGCCTGCAATTCAGGATGAATTTGATAACTCAAACGATCAGACAGAAATTGTTGTACTGCCAAGCACTCACAGATGGACCAAGAGTCACCCTTCAGAAAATATTATTGGGGATCCGAATGCTAAGGTGTCTACTCGATCTGCCACTACATCTGCGTCTGCCAACTACTACATGTTCGTAAACTTCTTAAGCAGCATGGAACCGAAGAAGCCGTCTGAGGCACTTAAAGATCCAGATTGGATTAACGCAATGAAAGACGAGCTCAACGAATTCAACAGAAATGAAGTGTGGCGATTAGTACGAAGACCCAAAGATAAAACAATCGTCGGTACTAAGTGGGTTTTTTGAAACAAGAATGACGAAGCGGGAATAATTTTTAGGAACAAAGCTCGATTAATCGCGAAGGGTTACAATCAACAAGAAGGCTTTGATTATGACGAAACCTACGCACCCGTAGCAAGGATCGAAGCTATCAGGATATTTCTTGCATATGTTGCACACAAAAATATCAAGGTATACCAAATGGATGCCAAGTCAGCATTCCTCAATGGTATCCTACATGAAGAAGTATATGTAAGTCAGTCTGAGGGTTTCACAGATCCAAAATTCCCAGATCATGTGTACATGTTGGACAAAGCGCTCTACGGATTGAAGCAAGCACCACGCGCATGATATGAAATCTTAACAATTTACATGACTGAGTCTGGATTTCGAAAAGGTATTGTCGATACAACTTTGTTTTTAAAGAAGAAAGGTGATGATTTTATACTTGTACAAATATATGTAGACGATATTATATTTGTATCTACGAATCCTGAACTTTGTGATGAGTTTCAAAACATCATGAAGAACAGGTTTCAGATGTCAATGATGGGCGAACTAAATTTTTTCTTAGGCTTGCAAGTTAAACAAACCCCGGAAGGTATTTTCATAAATCAAGCTAAATATATAAGAGACATGTTGAAAAAATTTGACATGAACTGTTCATCGCCCATAAAGACTCCAATGAAGTCTGGAAGTCTTTTGGACGCTGATATATCTGAAAATCAGTTGATAAACGGACCTACAGAAGCATGATAGGATCTCTTCTTTATTTAATATCAAGTAGACCTGATATAATGTTTGCTACCTATTTTTGTGTACTGTATCAGGCTAATCCCAAAGAGTCACATGTAGCAGTTGTTAAAAGAATCGCCAGATACCTTAAGGGCACACCAAATCTAGGCCTTTGGTATCTGAAAGATTCTAGTTTTGAGCTAATCGCGTATACAGATGCAGACCATGCAGGCAATAAACTAGACAGAAAAAGCACCTTCGGAGCTTGCCAATATTTGGGAGACAAGTTGGTAAGCTGGTCTTCAAAGAAACAGAACTGCGTGTCAACTTCTACAGCTGAAGCAGAGTATGTTGCAGCTGCAAGTTGTTGCTCACAAGTCCTGTGGATGAAGACTCAACTGAAGGATTATAGATACACATTCTACAAAGTCCCCATCTACTGTGACTCTAAAAGTGCAATTGCAATAACTTCTAATTCGGTACAGCATTCAAAAACCAAACAAATTGACATCAGGTACCATTTCATTAAATATCGTGTATAGAAAGGGAATATAGAAATGTTGTTGATCCAAACTCTCTCAGTGATTTGATAACGACCCTCTTTTATACTTAGTGAAAATTACGTTATTATATGTATTTGTGTTTCACTTTCAGCGATCAAACTGAGTCTGTTCAGTTATCGCTGATGACCTTTCTGTAAACATTAATATGTATGTGTTTCACTTTCAGCGATCAAACTGAGTCTGTTCAGTCATCACTGATCGTTTCCTGTGTAACACAGTTAACGTAATCCCTGAAGACAAGTCTCGCGTCAACATAGTTCATAGCTGAATCGAAGACGAAGCCACTGAACAATAGATAAGTCTACTAGTGACTTGATGCGGATATCAGCGAAGATCAGACATCTACTTACGCGAAGAAGCCTGAGGAAAAGCTTCAGCGATAGCTGAACTTCTTTATCTCTGGAAGAAGAGATACTCAGCGATCAACGATCACAAAGCTTATGCCTCAAGTTTTCTTTTGTCTTACCTTGCACAACCAGTACAATGTGTCAGAACGGACACGTCTCTGCCACAAATCGTACACCAACTCTGTCAACTACACTGTTCATAAAGCGGCCAAAAGCATGTCTCCAAAAGTGAGACTACCAAAGCCAATCTATGAATGCCACGTGTAAAGTACCCTGCCATGCATTTAATGCATAGGGTATAAATAGGAAGCTCACTCCTTCATCTGAAGGTGTGCTCAATCCTTGAACTCCAAAATAGAAACCCTTGTTTTCTATCTCTCTAAAAATCCCCCATTCTCTGAATTTCTTGTGCAACCATCTTAGTGTTTCTTAAGTTTGTTTAGATTGAGTCTGTCTTAATCTTATTCCGCAACAAACTTGTAAATTGTATTTTGATTTATCAATAAACAATTTATTAAACTTTAATTTATGTGTTTGTATTCAACCCCCCCCCCCCTTCTACAAACTTGTTAAGCACCTTCGGGACCAACAAGTGGTATCAGAGCAGTTTGTTTAAACTAATAAACAAGATCTTGCTGTATACTCTTCCTTGCTATTCTAAAATGGCACTAAACACAAACACAAACTACTATGATAATGGTTCACTTTCTAAACCTCCTCGATTTAGCAGAGATAACTTTTCTCTATGGAAAAATCGAATGATGCTATTTCTTGAAGGTGCGGATCCTACTATACCTGAATATATAGAAAACGGACCCTATGAACCTGTTAGAATTATAGCTGCGGTTCCCGCTACTGCCACCACTGAAGTTGTCCCTGAACGATATGTCGTTAAGGAAATAAGACAGTGGAGTGATGAAGATAAAAAGAAGGTAGGCATAAATGCAAGAGCAAAGACCATTATATCAATGGCTCTGCCTGATGAAGTTTTCCATTCCATCATGCATCTAAAAACTTCTAAAGAAATGTGGGAAACCATATGTGTTCAATATGAGGGCACCACTGAAATCCAAGAGACCCGAAAGATTAACTTGGTAAGACAGTATGAAAGTTTTATCGCTGGTAAGAATGAATCTCTTTCTGACATTCATCAGCGGTTTAACTGCCTGATCATTGACCTAAGAACTGTTGGAAGGACCTATTCTAATTCTGAGGTCCTAACAAAATTCTTGGAAAGTCTTCCTGAAAGCTGGGACAGTTATTCAATATGTCTTAAGCTGACAAAAGACTTACATACTCTCTCTCTTAGCACTCTGTATGGAATATTGCTCAACTATGAGCAATCTAATCTCCTGAAGAAGAATCTTGTAAAAGATTCTAAAGACTCCAAAAGCACTGCTGTTGCTTTAGTCTCATCAGAGATAATTCCATCCCAGCGATCTACTCTCACCATCACTGAGTTAGATTCTGAATCTGAGGATTTATCAGACCCTGATCTTTCAGAGTTTAATGAGTCCTTAGCACTCTTGACAAACTCTTTTAAGAGATTTGCAAGAAAGAGTAACTTCCGAAGAAGTAAACCTCTCTCTCTTACTGAAAAGCCAAAATCAACTCCGGTTGATAAGGCTACAGCCACTTGCTATAACTGCGAAAAAATTGGACATTTTGCTAGTGAGTGCAGGTCTAAAAAGGTCTTCAAACCTTCTACCTCAAGAAGATCCAGTGATGACAAATATCATAAGCTGAAGAACAAATATCAAAAGCTGAAAAGCTGTCAGCAAAAAGGTAAAGGTCTCATCGCTGAAGAACATGACTGGGCTGAATCAGAAGAATCATCTTATGATGAAGAAGAAGTCGCTAATCTTTGCCTCATGGCTGAGATTAAAGAAGAAGTAGAAGAACCATCTGAACCTTCTATGAGCTACATATCATCTCAGGTATCTATCTCAACAAATCCCTCTCTGCCTGAAGCTGAGAGAAGTCGCGCTGTTGATGTGCTAACGATTGACCTTTATAATGCTCTAAACGACAAAACTCAAGCTGAAAATAAAAATGTTTATTTAACACAAGAGCTAGATAAATGTCATGAAAAGATCAGTGAACTAAATCTTTTAGAAGAAAAGCTGAAAGATCAAGACATTATAAATGAAATCATCAGCATTGAACGCGAACAAGCCATCGCTGCTCTAAAAGCAGAAAAGGCTCATGTTGAAAAATGGTGCAAATCATCAACAAAGATCTCTGAGATAATAAATGCTCAAACTCCTGAAAGTGATAAAACTGGTCTTGGTTTTTGGACACCACAGGATGATCCTAAAGAAGAAAGTTCCTCGCTTAAGTTTGGAACTTTTGTCACATCTTTCTTTGACACTTCTTATAATCAATTCTATCCCTGTTCTTCTTCTAATCCCATCCCTGAGGAGATATCTGCAAAATCTAAGCCTGCAGATAAAGGAAAGTCTATTCTCCCTCAGAAGGCTTCCAAGAAAACCAAACTGAAAGTCCCCTCCAAACCTTCAGTGGATAAACCTTCTAGCTCAGTGACAGAAATCTTTGATATCTGTCCTCCAAAGCTGAAGGTTGATCTAAAGCTCGTGAAATCTAAAGAAATAAAAATTCCTCCCAGATCTCGTGCTAAAGGCATTCTTGGAGCTGGACCTGCTCATCTTAAGTTTTCAAAACCTTTTGGTTATAAAACCACCATAAGATATAGAAAATGTTATCACTGTGGATTCACTGACCATATTGCGAGCAAGTGTCCAAATACCACCGAAGCTGATAAAACAGCCAAAGTGAAGAAAAATGCCTCTAAGGCAAATAAAGTCACCAAAGTGAAAAATACCACTAAGGTTAAGAAATTAACCAAAGTGAAGATTACCACTGAAGCTGAATCTTCATCAGCGGTGAAGACTGCTGAATCTTCCTTATCCACTAACTCTGAAGGACCCATTGAAAAGTGGGTACCAAACAAAGCTTAATCTTCCTTATGTATGCAGGGATCAAAGGGCATCTGGTATCTCGATAGCGGATGTTCTCGTCATATGACTGGACAAAGAGACCTGCTCACTGAATACAAGGAAGAGAAAGGTCCCTCTGTGACCTTTGGTGGAAATGGAAAAGGATTTACCCGTGGGTTTGGTGTCCTCAGCAATGGGACAACTACCTTTCGAAGAGTCGCTTATGTAGATGGACTGAAGCACAATCTTCTAAGCATCAGTCAGCTATGTGACAAAGACTACGAAGTTCGCTTTTCTAAGAAAGCATGTTCAGTGGTAGATGAAAAAGGAAAACTTGCTCTCAGTGGTTATAGAAGAGAAAATGTCTATGTAATAGATATGGACTCTACTATCACTAATAACTTATGTTTTCTCTCTAAGGCCTCTTCTGATGTCAACTGGCTATGGCATAAAAGGCTCTCTCATCTAAACTTCAAAACCCTGAATTCTCTCTCATCTAAGGAACTGGTTTCTAGTCTTCCTCAGCACTCATATGCTAAAGAATCTCTCTGCTCAGCATGTGAAAAAGGAAAACAAACAAAAGCTAGTTTCAAGTCGAAACAAGTTTCCTCAGTAACAAGTCCTCTTCAGCTCTTGCATATGGATCTATTTGGCCCTGTCAATATCCAATCAATAGCTGGAAAGAAATATACGCTTGTCATTGTAGATGAATATTCTCGCTACACCTGGGTTATTTTTCTTCGCTGTAAGAATGATACTCCAGAAGAACTAATATCTTTTGTCAAAAAGATGGAAGTGCTGAATAATCTTACTGTTCTATCAATAAGGAGTGATCATGGAACTGAATTCAAAAATAGTTCCCTGAACAATTTCTTTGAGAACAAAGGAATCTCTCACAACTTCTCCTCAGTAAGAACACCTCAGCAAAATGGAGTCGCTGAAAGAAGAAACAGAACGATCATAGAAGCTGCTAGATCAATGCTCAGCGATTCTCACCTCCCTACTCAATTTTGGGCAGAAGCTGTAAACACTGCATGTTTTACTCAAAACAGATCGCTGATAATAAAGCGATTTGGGAAGACAGCTTATGAACTCTTTCTTGGGAGGAAGCCTTCTATCAGCTTTCTTCATATCTTTGGTTGTCAGTGCTTTATCTTAAACAACAAAGATCAACTTGGAAAGTTCGACCCAAAAGCCGATGATGGAATATTTTTAGGATATTCCTCCATCTCCAAAGCCTACAGAGTTTTCAACAAAAGAAGACAAACCGTAGAAGAAACCATTCATGTCACGTTTGATGAAACGCGCTCAGCGAACTCTAAACCAATCGCTGACAATGAAGAACTGAATACTTGGATGATCTCTCACTATAGAGGAACTGAACCTTTCTTCTCAAACCATCAGCACACTAAAACTCCAATTGCTGATGAAGAACCAAGTATCATACCTCCCACCGCTGAATCCAACTCATGGATTTCAGCTGAACCTCTAAATACACTTCTACCATCAAATCCATCTACGTCTGAAAACCCTTCTGAAAGCATTGGTGTATCTAATGTTCAACAATTACTAGTTGATGAACCTCAAGCATCTTCATCAGCGACTGCTCCTATTGTTGATCCTATCGCTGAAATAATCAATCTTGCTCCTGCTCAGCGATGGACCAGAGATCACCCCATAGATCAAATTCTTGGTAATCCAAATGCAGGTATTCAGACACGACGAAGCTCAGGTAATATCTGTCTCTTTGTAAACTTTCTCTCCTTAATAGAACCAAAGAAGACTGATGATGCCCTCAGAGATCCAAACTGGGTCAGCGCTATGCAAGAAGAGCTAACTGAATTCTCTCGAAACCAAGTTTGGAATCTCGTTCCTAGACCATCTGATAAAACTGTAATAGGCACCAAATGGGTGTTTAGAAACAAGTTAGATGAACATGGAACTGTAACCCGCAACAAGGCTCGACTTGTTGCTCAGGGATACAGACAAGAGGAAGGCATAGACTATGATGAAACCTTTGCCCCTATGGCCAGGCTCGAAGCAATTCGACTATTCTTAGCTTATGCAGTCTATAAAGACTTCATCGTTTATCAAATGGACGTAAAATCAGCTTTTCTGAATGGAAAGCTGAATGAAGAAGTTTATGTAGAACAACCACCAGGGTTCTATGACCCTAAGCATCCAAATTATGTTTATAAATTGGATAAGGCTCTCTATGGTCTAAAACAAGCCCCTCGTGACACTCTCTCATCTTTTCTTATCTCTGAAAATTTTGAACGTGGCAAGATTGATAACACGTTATTTTTCAGGAAGATAAAAGGTCATATAATTCTTGTACAAATATATGTCGATGACATAATATTTGGTTCTACTAACCCATCTCTTTGTACTCGCTTTGCTGAAAGAATGAAGAAAGAATATAAAATGAGTATGATGGGTGAGCTGACATATTTTCTTGGTCTTCAGATTAAACAATCTGACAAAGGTACTTTTATCTGCCAAGGTAAGTATGTTAAAGATATGCTAAAGAAGTTTGAACTCACACAAACTTCAGCGATGAAAACTCCTATGGCACCACCGCTGATACTTAACAAGGATTCATCTGGAAAACCTGTTAATGTCACTGCCTATAGAGGAATGATAGGCTCATTGCTGTATCTTACAGCAAGCCGACCTGACATCATGTACTCTACTTGTTTATGTGCATGCTATCAATCTGAACCCAAGGAATCCCATCTGATCGCTGTAAAGCGAATTTTCAGATATCTGAAAGGAACTCCTAACCTCGGTCTTTGGTATCCCAAAGACTCAGGGTTCGATCTAACTGGTTATTCTGATAGTGATTTTGCAGGCTGTAAACTTGACAGAAAAAGTACCACTGGTGGATGTCAACTCTTGGGAGGAAAGTTGGTAAGCTGGACAAGCAAGAAGCAAAATTCTGTGTCCACTTCCACAGCTGAAGCTGAATACGTAGCCGCTGGAAGCTGTTGTTCACAAATCTTATGGATGAGAAATCAACTATTAGATTATGACCTTCAGCTGTCAAAGATTCCTATCTATTGTGACAGCACTAGTGCTATTGCTATAGCAAACAATCCAGTACTACATTCAAAGACAAAACACATAGAGATCAGATATCACTTTATCAGAGATCATGTGATGAATGGTGATATTGAACTTCACTTTATCCCTACTGACTTTCAACTTGCTGATATATTCACCAAACCTCTTGATGAGACAAGGTTCAACTTTCTCATCAGTGAGCTTGGAATGCTGAACCTCGAAGAATAATTCTTCAGCGTTCATGTATTATGTTAGTAATCAAAAGTTCCCCTCTCATCATTCTCTCTGATAAACATTCTGACTCTCAGGTATGTTTTCTCCTTTCTCTCAAAATTTTTTAAAACTTTAATCACTGAATTTTCTTCAAATGATTAAAAGCTTTTTAAAAAAAATACATTAATCACTGATATTTCTAGTCAGTGATCCTTTAAAAGGAAAAACTATATCTTTTCTAAAAAGGGATACTTTTAAAAAGAAAAATCTATCGCTGACTTTTCTTCAGTGATCATTTCAACGGACAAATGTACAGTCTCTCTCCTCTATGACGTCATTTGAACCGACAATCCACGACATGCCTTTTCTGACACGTTCGTCCGTTGCCCTTCTATCCAATCAACTTCGTGAAATGTGTCAATGTCATGATGATTTTTTTTCTTTCTTTTCCCGCTTCATTCTCTCTCTTCTCTCTCTTCTATCTCATCGTATAAAAGGTATTCTTCTCTCCTTTATACGGTTTACGCTTTCAAAACTTTCAAAGCAAGAAGCATTCTCTCAAGAACACTCAAGCAAGTAAACCCAGAATATTGAATCTGCAACTCTTTTTCTTCAAGATACACAGGTTTATTTCATGTTTATATGCTTTGTTCGTACGTTTTTATTCTTTTTAAAATCCTACTCGATTTCTATGGATTTTATTAAACGTTCTTTCTTGTAAAAACTAAAGATCATTCTTTCTGATTTTATGTTTTTAAATAAAAACCTTTTGGTTTTAAAGTGTTCTTCATTCTTTCTACCCAGAACACTATTTTTCTCCTAAAACTAACTTGATAGTTTTCCAGTTTCCCTTCTTTTATGGAAACTGGTAATCATATTATTTTAAATATAAATCATTTCTTCTATTATGCCTCTTTCCATAACAGAAATGACACAGTCTTCAATCGTTGCTTCCAAGCATGTACGATTCTCTCTCACTGAAGTTGAGATTACTAAATGTAATCATTTGGCCAGACTCGACTTCAAAGCTGACAAATACCCACATCTGGTGGAAGCTGCTGAATTCCTCAAGCAGTCATGCATAGCTTACGCGATCACTGTGGATCCTAAGCCCTCCAAGACTCTACTTCAGCAGTTCTGGTTCACTGCTGATGCAACTGAACTTACCAACAGGAAAGGCGAACGAGTCCCTGCTATCTCGTTCAGCACGGAATTAGGGCCAGGGAGCATGACCGCTCTTAGCCTCAGGAAATCTTTAAGATTCCCTGACAAACCAAAGAGTGGGTTCGACGCACTCCCCACTGATGATGAGCTGATATCCTTCCTGGACGCAATGGGCTATTGTTGGGAAAACAATCCAAGATCTTCTATTCCCAACAAGAAGCTCACCAAGATCCTAAAAGCTCAGATGCCATCACAACTGAACTTTATCTTCTCGCACATAATTCAGTGCATGAGTGGGAAGAGTGGTTCGCTGGATCAAGCCAGCAAAACACAACTGCAGATGGCCTACTCCGTTATCGCTGGTCAAAACTTTGACTACGCCACAGCCATCTTTGAAGATCTGAGGTCGAGATTAGAGAAGCCTGAACGAGATCCCAAGATCTCATACGTACGTTTCATATGTACGTATATCAAGTTCCTCTATCCCAACACCTATCCCACCAAAGATGATGGCACCTTTGCCAGGGTAGGTCAACGATCACTGGAGGTCAAGCCACTCGCCGACGAGGTAAGTATCTCTCTCCTTCGCTCTCGTCTCTCTCTCCATTCTTCTTCATCTTCAGCGACCACGCAGACGGTTCCTTCGTCTGCTATCCCTGTCGCTACCACTACTTCTAAACGACCATCAGCTAGTCCGATTGGTCCTTCCAAAAAGGCCAAAAAGACTAAGGAAAGTACACCCTCTAGTACTATACCTGAGGGAGCTTCTCAACAAGCTACCTTAGATGCATTTGTGGGTCTTTCCTCCACAACTTCAGCAGTCACTCATACTGCCGTGTCAGCAATATCACTTGCTGTCACATCATCAGTAACCCCACCTACTATCTCATTCCCTGAGATTAACCCCATCCCTACTTCTATCCCCAAAACTCTTCCCTTCTCTCCTCACTTGGTCTCTGAACCCGCCACCTCTTCTTTCCCTATAGGACCTGAGCATCAAAATTTTGAGGAATCTATGCAGTTCTACAAAATGTTTGATACGTCAGGTACACCTATAATCCTAAACACTTCTCTCCCCCCCTCTCCAAATAAGCCCATATCTGAACTAACATTATTTTCAGGTCCTAGCTTGGCGTCTGTTGACACGCATGTCAACAGTCTAGGAGAGAAGGTGGACGCACTCACCAACACCATCAATGAAACCACCAGCGCCATAAATCAGGCTGGTGAGGAGCTGAAGAAGTTGACCGCCACTTGCTCATCTAAAGCTGAGAACTCTCAACTTTCAGCTGTTGAAGAACAAGTCGTCCAACTCAGAGAGTCCTCTCGACTCTTTCAATGGCGATTTGAGTCTCTTACCGCTGAGGTTCAGGGTCTCTCTTCAAAGGTTGATCTCTGCACGTCCCTTCTTCAGCAAATTCTACAGAAAGTGAATGCACCAGCTCCAGCGCTGCCTCCCTCCTTCACTGAAGATGATCGTACCAACCTCAACATCGTTGTGGAATTCATTCATGATGCCACATGCGACATCCCTGCGGTTGGAGACCGGGTTAAGCGTCTGGAGGCTGACGTTCAAGTGCTAAAAGCTTCAACAGCTACTCCAACAGCTGAACAATCCCCTACCGCTGATAATGACAAAGTGGGGGAGAAAACTGAAGAAACTTCTATTGCTGCTGGGGAAGCTAAGACTCCAAAGGAACCTCCCTCTCAATCTGAGGGGGAGAAGGCAAAAGAATCCTCATCAATTCACTCCATTCTCTTTGAAGAGGATGAGGAAGAACACGATGAAGAGGAAGATGATCTAGATCTTGATGATCAAGAAAAGGATCAGCCCTCCGATGACGACGACGACGATGAAGACCAATCTATGTGGTTCTCTAAGCCGAACGTCGTATCAGGGACAACTTCGCAAGAGGTTGTCAAAACAGGGGTGAGAGGTGATACATCTTCAAGTGTTCCTTCGCAAAGCAAAGACAAGCAACCGATCGCTGAAGAATGCTTGAGGACTGGATCACAATCTGAGGGGGAGCATCCTTCTCAGGTATGTCTTTCAATTGTACCACTCTTCTACTCTTTCCAAACCCCTATTTCTTTCTAGCCTTTATCTCTCTCGTTCTAAAAATACACTTATCCCTTCTTTCCTTCTTTTTCTAACCAGACAGTTCTCACCCCTGCTTAAGGGTTCTGAACTACAAATAATTCCAGCTGCTATCGCTGAAGAAATAATCCCAATCTCTATCGCTGAGATTGATGAAGGAGAAGAAGAAGATTCCTTGGTCCATCCAGGAAGGCCCTCTCGACCATCTCAATGGTCAGAGGAAGTGGTAAAGAAAAGAGTTGAAATGATCGCTCAACTAGAAAGTCAACGGCTGAAAATCCCTCTTCAAACATCCACAAAGCTCGACTTCCTCACTGAAGCTGAAAGAGAAGAATCTGCCAAAGCTGAGAAGCTGATCGCTGAATGCAAACGAGATGCCCAACTCGCTTTAAAGATTCAATCCTCTCAAGTTAAGGACAAAAAGCTGAAAAGCAAACCTGTGGAAGTTCAAGCAGCACTACTGAAAGAAATTGAAGAGGAACGCTTCAAAGAACAAGAGATCAACGATAAGTCTATCGAATGGTGCAAACAAAAGATGGATTATCGTTCTGATCTTCTTCCAATATCAGCCGTGACTATCTCTGGTCGCAAGAAGAAAGATCAACTCTCAGTGACCATGGAGATTACCAGAGAGGATGGAACCCGAAAAGCAATGTACGTATCAAAACTTGAGAGCTTCGGATTTACGGAATGGTTAGAGTTCTGGGATGCGCTGAAGAAATCCAAATCTACATACAGAGGCTACGTTGAAGGACTCCTTGAAGCCCTCATAAATAGAGTCGTTTCTGTACTAAAGCTGCCATCTCCTCTTCCTCCCAAATCTTTGAAACTCAAGAGAAAAATTGGGTCCTCCTCCTCTGAAGATGTCGCCATCATCAGGAATGAAACTTCTATCAAATTTTCAAGAGATGCACTGTTTGGTCCTCCTCCTGATCTTTCAGTTCTGGACTTATCTCTGCCTCCTGGTGGTCCTTTCCAAGTTGGTCAAGTAATCGACAATCCTTATGGAATATTCTTCAGAGATGATGATGAGGAACTCAGATTTCAAAGAATCTCTGAGATTCCTATCTGTCCTCTGAATCATCTCAAGGATCTCTTATGCTTATGGTGTGACTTCTTCCCTGCTGCTGAAAAAATTAAAGAAATTATCAGTCAAGAATCTTTGGAACGAAGACAGAAAGGAGAAGAAATACATGAGTATATGATCAATCCTCCTAAATCTTCTTTTAATAGCTGATAGATTAGTTTTCTTCTCTGTAATCTGTTAGTTGTACCTACAGTAGTTAGTTACTCACTTGTAATGTTTTTCATATCTTGTAATTCCATCCCTGAATTAAATGAAAATAGCAGTGATGTACTTAACCCTATCAGTACTGTAAAAGATCCCTCAAAATAGTAATTGGGACATGCATTCTATGAGTCCTTTTTATTCCTATATTTTGAATCAAAGTAATTTTCTTGTGTTACTTTGTCATTATCAAATAGGGGGAGATTGTTGATCCAAACTCTCTCAGTGATTTGATAACGACCCTCTTTTATACTTAGTGAAAATTACGTTATTATATGTATTTGTGTTTCACTTTCAGTGATCAAACTGAGTCTGTTCAGTTATCGCTGATGACCTTTCTGTAAACATTAATATGTATGTGTTTCACTTTCAGCGATCAAACTGAGTCTGTTCAGTCATCACTGATCGTTTCCTATGTAACACAGTTAACGTAATCCCTGAAGACAAGTCTCGCGTCAACATAGTTCATAGCTGAATCGAAGACGAAGCCACTGAACAATAGATAAGTCTACTAGTGACCTGATGCGGATATCAGCGAAGATCAGACATCTACTTACGCGAAGAAGCCTGAGGAAAAGCTTCAGCGATAGCTGAACTTCTTTATCTCTGGAAGAAGAGATACTCAGCGATCAACGATCACAAAGCTTATGCCTCAAGTTTTCTTTTGTCTTACCTTGCACAACCAGTACAATGTGTCAGAACGGACACGTCTCTGCCACAAATCGTACACCAACTCTGTCAACTACACTGTTCATAAAGCGGCCAAAAGCATGTCTCCAAAAGTGAGACTACCAAAGCCAATCTATGAATGCCACGTGTAAAGTACCCTGCCATGCATTTAATGCATAGGGTATAAATAGGAAGCTCACTCCTTCATCTGAAGGTGTGCTCAATCCTTGAACTCCAAAATAGAAACCCTTGTTTTCTATCTCTCTAAAAATCCCCCATTCTCTGAATTTCTTGTGCAACCATCTTAGTGTTTCTTAAGTTTGTTTAGATTGAGTCTGTCTTAATCTTATTCCGCAACAAACTTGTAAATTGTATTTTGATTTATCAATAAACAATTTATTAAACTTTAATTTCTGTGTTTGTATTCAACCCCCCCCCCTCTACAAACTTGTTAAGCACCTTCGGGACCAACAAATGCATTTTGTCTCAACAGATTTTGAGGTTGACGACTTATTCACTAAACCTCTTGATGAAAAGAGATTTAATTTTTTGGTCAACAAACTTGAGATGTTGAATTTTAATTCATAGATACATTCTTTTTCTTATATCTGTTGTTGAGGGGGAGCTGATTATGTGTTTATCTGGTTAAGTGTTTTGATTATTAAACATTTTTCAAAGTCTAATACATCTAACAGTTGTGGACTCATGTTCAGTGAGTACCAGAATTTTAATCTGTTTTGCAGTATCAAAGTTTCTTGTAGTATATAACAAGATCATATCATGGACTTTGACTTCTGATCAAGTCAGATCAGGACTCATGCTTCAGTATGCTGAGCTAAATGTACACTTCAAGGGGGAGCAAATTTACAAAATTTGTATGTGTGAGTCTGTGTGAGTCTGTGTTTCAAAAGATTTTTGAAATCTGAAAGAATTTTTAAGAGAAAAAGATATCATTTTGGGCTTAAAAGTGGTTTTAAAGAACTTACTATTTTTAGAAAGTGGGAAAATCATTTTTGGAAAGTTTCCATTTTTGAAAATTATTCTAAGTATAAAACGCGCACAGTGTGTCATGCGAGTTTCAGGTTTGCGCACACCATTGCATGCTTAAAGTGTAGAACGCGTACCATGTGGTATGCAAGTTCTCACTTCGCGCATAGCAAAGGCTGCGTGAAGTTCAAAACGCGCACACAATGTCGTGCGAGTTCCCACTTCCCGCATGACCCTTCATGCGAGTTCTTTATATCTTCACCACTTCGCGCACATTGCTTCTTGTGCGAAGTGCAAATACACCTTGCCTTTTGTTGTGCGGCAAGTGTCTTTTCTTTGGTCTGCGCGAAGTGAGCGACCACTCAAATCGTGCCACGTGTCAACGTGTACTCAAAGTATAAATTCGAAGTTGTCCGTTTCAATGCTCACTTCACTCAGAACCTTTCTAGCGAGTTCCTAACTTAGATTTTTTTCTCAAAATATAAACTTGCGACTTTCAGTTTCATCCATCTCAGACCTCGATTCAGTGTAGGTTTGTTTGTTATAATGATTGTTTGTTGTTCGATTATCTTTCTTGTTCTTTATTTTCGTATTTTATAATTTTGATTGTCAATTTTCTAGGGTTTTATTCGAAAATTTTTTTTGTGACTGTTCATGTTCTTTGAACGAAACACTTGGGATTTGATTTTGTTCTTGTAAATGGATGTTTGTATGTTTAAACTAGATAATCTTTCTGGGTTTTTTTAGTCGATTGGATTATTCATATTTGCAGGGAACCTTAACTTTGGATTTTTTTTTGGATTTGATTCGACCCATGAATTGTCGAACCATCTTCGAACTGTTGGACTCTTTTTGACTGAATCTATATTATCAGAGGACATTTTGCTTGAACTTTAATGATTAAACTGAAATTGAACCCTAATCTAGCTTAATACAACAAAAATCTCAGTTTAAAAGAAAAAAATTTGAATTTGGGAAGTTTAAAAATTGAAAAAAATTTCGAATGAACAGTGCATAGATTGTTCTTGACATGAACACAAGTTCATGCGTGTTATTGTCCTTGAACACAATGTCTTGCATGTTCATGCGAGTTCCTAGCCTAAACTCATATTCATGCGAGTTCTTAGCTGGAAATTCAGTGTCCTGCGAGTTCTTGGGCCAACTTAGTGTTGTGCGAGTTTTAAGTCCAACTCAGTGTCTTGAGTGTTTTGGACTTAGAAAATATTTTAGTTCCAAAATTTTTTTAAGAAACTTTTCATAATGATGAGAGTTCATGCATTCAAACATCATTTTTTAGAACAAAATCAAAACAACAAATGTTTCAATCACTTTGGTATTTTTTTTTCGTTGTTGCATCTTGTACCTTGCAATATTGTGTGCTTTTCTTGTGAGCTGAAAGTACAATCTTTCTGTACTTTGATACTCTGTATCAAAATCTTTTTCTAAAAACAAGTTTTTGAGCTTATTGCTAATACATTGGATTATATCCAAAATTTTCTTTCTATTTCAGGTACTACTATGGCAGATGAACTTTCTCATTACCCCATTGTACAAATGGATGAGAATGACCCGCATGTGTCCAAAGAAACACCCATGTCATCTTCTAGATCCCATATACAGTCAGCTATCGGTGGTGATCCTGATCTTGCCTTTATTAATCCTAATGAGTATCTGCTACTATCTCTGAAGAACCATCATGTGCACTTTGACGTTCTAAATGTCAATCCACTTGTCATAGAGATCCTGAAATGTCATCCTCTGAACAAAGCTCTGACAGATTCAACTAATGTACCACTTATATATCTGCAGCAAGCTTGGAAGACCATAGAGTATGTGGTGGAGAGCAATAACGACAAATATTTCAGAATCAGAATTGACAACTTCACTTCTATTCTGACTTAAAAGAGACTCGGACTCATTTTGGATTTACCTGAAGCCGATTTCAGAGAAGGGATAACTACATTTCACCTATACCCCGTCGATTCTGAAGTTTTTGAAGGCATCTGAGCCTTGGGGTATGTAGGCCAATTAACCAATATCATTGAGCTCAAAAAGACAAATCTACCGCCCTTCTACTATCAAATGTTCTCAGTTACTCAGGCCTCGACAAAACCAACATGCACACTTTGAGGTTATTTCATGCTATTGTGTACAATCTGCATGTAGACTACTCAGTGGCATTATGGACAGAACTTTATGAAAAAGTCATCAGCAAGCGAACATCCAAGAAACCATTATATGTTCCCTATCAAAGATTCCTTCCATTTGATTGTCCGGAGTATGATACGCTCTAACAGAGATATCCCAAAAAGATCCCATCATGAAGTGGATCCTGATTGTGAGATGAGATATCTTCAGAAGCAGAAGAAAACATTCAGCTACTCAATGTCTATCCTAGCAGCTCTACTATCCTACGTTGATCCATACTCCGAGTGCGTTAGGGATTACAGAGAGTCTATGGGATTGCCAGAACCGGCTATCCCTACCCAAGACTCCAACCGTAGAAGAGAGGAGTCAATGAGGGTTCCTGAGGCTATAGGAGTCCAGGAACGGTTAAAGTAGAGAGAAATATCGAGTGAGGAATAGACGGGGATCAAGATTCTCGACCTGAAGTTGTGGAAACTCAGGCACCTGATGCCACACATCTTGTAGTTTCCACATCTCAACCTGAGAGAGCTATTATCCGTTCATTAAGCACTGAGGAAGGGATTGTTGATGATGGTTAGAACTCTGAAACTGAGTCGGATCAGCATGCTAATTCTTCTACAGATTCAGAACCATCTGCAACTCCAGGACCAAATGATGATGTCAACAATGATGATTTGGGACACAATTTTGATTTTCTGGATGACATCTCTTTACACCATAAATACATGGAAATAGATGTTGCAACTGACATTCAAAATGTTATAGGAGATATAAGGAGAATCAAGGGAGTTCAAGTAGAAAATACTGAAAATGTGAGGCAGAGTGATATTGCAGGAAAAGAACATGGGGAGTGAGTGTACACTGTAACCTACAGATCCAAAAGGGCAACCACACCAAATACACCGTCGCATGTGTTGCGTTCGGTTATTCAAGACATAAGTAGCCCACTTATGTAACTACACACCCAAGCCACCCATTATATTGCCTCTCAACAAGTCGTAGTCTTACTTTTCACAGGGATTTAGCACATACTCTATCTAGCTTTCACTCGGAAAGTCTAGATATTGAAAATAAAGCTAAGTTTCCCCAGACTTCAATTTCTTTCCCTGAGCAACTTCAGTTTTTTTTTGGCAGTAAGTGCCTGCAACACAGATTCATCATTTTTCTTTGGTACCCACTGGTATTTGGGTCCATGTTTGTTAGTTGCAGTTCTTATGGGAATAACAGAGTAAGAACCATACCAGAAATGATCACTTGTTTTATGAACAAGATCATGTGTACGACAGTAAGAACAATAGAATTGCTTACCTGACAACCTGATTAATTGATCTCTCGTGTAGATATGTTCAGGTTTACGTTTATACGCATTGTTCTTCTCGGCATTATGGTTATGTACACATGACTTCTTTCCTTTCTCGTCTTTCTTCTCAATTTCAACTGGTTTCTTTTTCCAGACCAGTTCTTCTTCTTCGTAACTTCTTCTTCTTCTTCTTCTTCTGTATGTATCTAAACAATCTACATTGTCATCAAAGAAAATGTTAGTAGTACGAATCTTATCAAATGAATTGACTAACCTTCTTGAAGAAACAGATTTCAAATGTGAGCTTGAGGCTGTCTTTTTGAAGTCAGCTGAATTATTCCTAGGTGTGTGGAATTTTGACTCTGGAGTCGTTTGCTCAGTCACCACCACCTTTGAAACAATCTTTTCCAACTCTTTAATCTATGAAGCAAAGCTGTCTCTTTCTTTAATAAGTTGGTCAATCTCTTTCTTGAATTCAGACTTCGCTTTTTGATCTTTCAAGGCACTTTCAGATAATTCAGATAGCTTGACAGTCAGCTTTCTAATCTCAGTTTCAAAGAAATTTCTCTCTTCTTCAAATCCCTTCTCAGCATCATTTCTCTGGCCGAATATTTCTTTAAAGAATCCAGCGTTCTTTTGTTCAATGGCCTTCTTGTCTTTGGCAAACTTTTCTATTTCCAGAATAATTACTTTCTCAAACTCCGAAGTCTGTTGAGAAAGCTTTAAACATTTCAGC
Organism: Arctium minus; assembly: GCA_954870635.1. Lineage (NCBI taxonomy): Eukaryota > Viridiplantae > Streptophyta > Magnoliopsida > Asterales > Asteraceae > Arctium > Arctium minus. The sequence goes on along the minus strand of OX941088.1, from coordinate 58,499,235 downwards.
TCAACTGCTTTCTTATCTTCTGCACATTTTCTCGAAAAATCTGAGAATTTTTTACAAATGCTTTCTTATCAATCTCAAAATCAGATCTTTCTTTGGCCATCTTTTTCTCCAGATCAGATATCTTCTTTTGAAGATCAGCATTTGCACTCTCCAAATCATTAACTTTCTCATTATTCTCAACATAATCTAGTTTCTGGATTTAAGCTTACAAGGCAGAAATCTTTTCTTTTAGTTCAGAGTTCTCAAATTCAAGAAACTTTACTCTTGAAGACAACTTTGGTCCTGTCTCAATCTTCTCAATATGTTCCCATAACAGTTTTCCTGTAGCCTTTTTACTGTCTAATGTAAAAAAGATCTCTTTTGAAATCTCTTCTGACATTCCTTTCATTAGGAAAGATCGAGCTAATCTGTCAGCTTCATATCTTTTCTTTGCTCGTCTGAGTACGTATCAAGTGGTAATGGAAGCTCTTTTTCTTCTCTTTCTCCATTATCCTTTATAAGATTAAAAACTTTCCTTGGAGCTGTCATACTTCTTCCCTCAGAGATATTCTAATAAGATCCCTTAATGCATGTTTATCAACGAAATCTATGAACTGATTTTTCCATGCATCATACTCTCCTATGAAAAGTACCGGTGGCTTCTCATCAGTACTCATTGAAGGAGTTTCACTAGAATTCATTCTGATAGATATAAGATAAGAACTTGAAAAATAACCGTTAGTCCAGATAAAATCAAACAGTACTGAAAATCTTAGAATGAAATTCAGAAAATTTTGATCACGAACAGAACCTTGTCCCCCTCCGCAGACTTAGCACGGGGGTATGGGGGCAGCGCCCATAGAGAAATTTTTTTTGGCATTTAGAGGCCATATTACAGTTTGCAAAAATTTGTCTAAGTGGAGCAAAAGAGCTAATTCGTGCTAAGGGGAGCTGGCGCAAAGTTCAGTTTGCACGAGAAACAGTTCGCGCAAGATGATGTTTGCGTGACACGTGGGTGGCGCAAAGAAGGATTTGCGTGACCAGGCAATGGAGCAAAGTTCAGATTTTCGCGAGTAACAGTTGGCGCAAAAGAGAAGTCACGACCGATATCTTGCAACGACCGGTATCTTCCTTGGACCGGGATGTTTCTTCGACCGGTATACTGCTTGGACCGGTAGAGTGTAGACCTGATAGGTAATGACCGGTATTGAATGTCGACCGGTAAGAATTCTCGACCGATATACACTGTCAGTTGACCGGGCGACCGGTAATTAAAGTTGACCGATATAATGCGGTCGGTCGGTATAGCTACGAACGGTATCCTGTCGACCGATAGTTCGACCGAAGTCCGTGACCGGTAAGAACTGTGAGATATCCGGGTGACCGGTAACTAGAATTGACCGATATGATGCGATCGACCGGTAAAATCGACCAATATGACAACTAATATTATGCGGTCGATCAATATGAAGCCAATAAGAATATCGACCGGAATGTTCTTTAGACATTCGACCCAGAAAACACAAATCAACCCAGAACTCAATCGAAAACTCAAAATTACACTATAAAACTTTGCCAAAACGATCGTTTAATCAACTAGAACTGATTGCAAACAAGTAATTTAGAAAACAAACACTTTTATTAAGAATCATACAATGACACAGACTGTGTTCGTTAACGACCGAACAAAACCAAAATCAACCAAATTGACCACCGAAATCAATCATATACTCACATAAAACAATGCCAATCCAGTAGAATAAGCAAATCGATTACAACCCAAACAATAACAACTTGAAAGAACAATCACACAATAAAAATTTTGAATCTTGACAGATAAACAGAACCGAAAAAAAATTTCAATTCAATCTGTCCGGCTCTGATACCAATTGTGTGTCCCTGTGATTAACGATTCAATCAAGCAAGCAATTAAACAATACGATTATGCAAACCTGATATTGATTATCAAACGATTCGAACGATTACAATGTTTCTTGATCAATCTTTTTCTCTCTGTTTTCTCTCTGGCCGTCACCCTCTCTCTCAATCTCTCTGTATACGGCGCACACTACCCAACAACACACCTCTCAATCTCAAACCTAATTAACACAAAATCATCTAATTTAAACATAGGCGTATAAGCCTAATGGGCTTGGGCCCAACTACTAAAACATATTGTTAAAAAATAAGAAAAGAACTAAAAACGAAAATACGAAAACACACTTTGACTATTTATTACAAAAGACCCTAGACTATTTATTGAGACGACTTTTTCAGCTTTGACTTCAGATTTCCATCTTCAAATAATGATGATCTTGAATCCAATAAAACTGTGCTTTAACAACTGTTGAGGATGTTGAGATGACAGATGCTGGAAAAGATCAAAGAATGGATACCGGAGAAAATATGGAGCTGATTTTGTATGTTAATGAGGAGGTAGAACCTTTGGTTGCAAATCCTAAGGTTATACTAGGGAGGAAATACTTATGCTAACTGGGATACAAGCCATAGACATTGTTGACTTATCATCAGATGAAGATGAGTCAGCAAATGAAAAATATGAGAAATTTTGGAAGATAAAGGAGGAGGAGAGATAAAGGTTAATGGATTGTGATGAGAAAGGTAATGAGAACATCTTGGATATTCTTACTTGCATTCCAGATGATATCCAATTGAGCCTTGTACATCATAAACTTCTAGAAACCAATAGAACCCCACCAGAAATACCAACCTTCAAAGAAATAAAGCTCTCTGAACCTGTTGACCAACCAATAAACCTATCCAGTCCAGAAAAACAACCTAGCCCAGTAAACCATAAATTCCTAGCCCTGATAACCTACCTAGCCAAAACAGAATCCCTAGACCAATCCATGACAAGCAACCCACATATGACAATCCACCTGAAAAAAACAACCAAAACCTAACACCAAAGTCGAACCTGAACTACACTTTCCTTCCAACCCAGTAGGAAACCAAGCCGGTCCCTCAAACCAACCTGAAGTACCTTTAGTTCTCAATGAATCGCAGCTCAGACAAATGAGAAATGTTCTGAGAGCACCATTTCTGGAAGAAGAAATGAAGAATATTTTCGTGCATAGGCTCAGGAGGATGGATATATACAAGGTTTTGGGTGTTTCTCATCTAGGAAAGGAATACCAGGAGGAGTTTGCTAGAATGATTGGTTGGACGAGGAAAGCAAAGAAGTACGTAAAGAATAAGCCAGGAATTGTCACGGTGAAGGAAGTAAGGATGAGGAAGTTTCAGCAAATATGGTATCCAGTATTCATTGTGCAAAGAAGAGATCTGACAAATTGTGAATTATCTAAAGATGATTTCCAATACTTTGATGTGGACGACATTGAATATCTTTATCACCTGTTCAGGAGCATGGCCATCAGACCAAAGAGAGTCAACTTGCAATTGAAACTAATCAAAGGAAAGTCAACATGCTTAAGCCGAATCTGGATTTAGAAGACATTGACAGTTATGACCTGTTCACGATCATTGAAAAGCCGTAACTTGGAGTGATTTACATGAATGGGGAAAACAAGAAAAGATTTCTCAGAATTTCAGAGATTGCCAAGTTTTCGGATGGAACTATCAAAGTGATAAAACTACAGCGAACCAAAGGTTTAAAGAAAATGAGAAGAAAGTCAAGCAAGGAGAGAAAGGTCTTGGAAAGTTTGACGGACTTGCTTTGATAAGAGTTTTGGATGCTTTAGAAGACAGAATCCATTTCAGGCGAGGCATAAGGATCTTTGAGTCACTGCTCGGCATTCGTCAAGGAAGCTATTCAAGATGTGGCAGATGAAGCTTTTATGAATGTTGATCTAAAAGGGGGAGATTGTAAATGTATTGTTTATATCAACATAGTTGACTTTTGTATGTTTGTGTTAGATATGATTTTATATTAATCATTGTATTTATTATTCTATTATGTTTTGTAAATGCCTTGGGGTATTTAAGTCCCCTTGGCTTGTTTTTGTTGTAAGAACTTTTCACAGATTTTGAATAGAATGTCACTGTTTCATTGAGCGCACACTTTCTCTCTCTAGTTTCTCTCTCTACAGATCTTGTGATCTTGGCTTATCAATTGGTATTAGAGCCTTCAAGATCTTGAGAGGATTGAGATTAGTGTATTTTTTTTACTGATTTGTGTAGATAATTCGAAAATTTGATTGATTTTTCTTGTTTTTTCAAGAAAAATCTCATTTTCTGGATTTTCACCAATTTCAGTCTGTTTTGTGATCGAATTTCTTTAAATTTGATGTTATTAGATGCGTTTTAGTTAGTCGATCGAGTTTGATTCTTGTTGTTTTGAATAAAAACATGATTTGATGCTTCGATTTTGAATTTGAGTTTATTCTGAAAAGGTCGAGTTCTATGTTCTGTTCGTTTTGATTTTTGAGATTTGGAGTGTTTTGATCGATATTGTCAATTGATTTGTATTAAAAACTTGTTTTCGATCAATTCTGTGCAATTTGTATGGATTTAAGTCATTGTTATGATCGATTTTGCAGATTTATAGTCGAGTGTTACTATGTGGGTCATTCATATCACTGTGCGTGTCATTCATATGATGTGCGGGTTGCATGTTATTAATAAGATTTGAAGTATGCGTGTGAGTCAAGTAGTATGCGGGTCATTCATGTTATTGTTCGTGTTATTCATATAGTATGCGGGTTGTTATTATAGTTTGCGTGTTCTTCATGAAATCATATGTGTTCATCTTATTAGAATGCGTTTCTATCATATACTCTTTGTGTAACCAACTTTTAAGTGTTAGTTTTTTCTCAGGTTATCTCTCTTGCGTATCTGTCAACACACGCATAGCACATCAAGTGCGTGCCCTGTTGAACACGCACATCTTCAAGCGCGTGTCCCTTTGTACACGCATAGCATACTTTGCGTGTCCTTTTTGAACACGCATAGCAGCAAGTGCGTGTCCTTCTGACCCGCAAAGCATCGAGTGCATCTCTCTCTGAACACGCATAGTCCACCTATTCCTCGGATAGTTCTTGTGTGCGTATCATCAAGGACCCGAATAGTTTCTCTGAACACGCATTCATCAAGGACCCGAATAGTTTCTCTGAACACGCATTCCTTGGGTGTGCGGATCGTCAACACTTGGTTATTTTTTCTAAATTCCAGATTTCATCAAAATGTCTCTACAAGTTCAACTTTACAAGAACGACCTCATGATGTCATTGGGGTCTGATACTCGTCCACCTGTTCTGATAAATGAGAATGAATTTGAACAATGGCAGGACCGGTTTATTAATTTCATCGAAAGGCAATCAAATGGGGAAAATATGATGAAAGCTTTGACTGAAGGTCCCATGGTCAAGCCAAGGAAAGTGATACCAGCTGTTGGAAACACTCCAGCTACTAATGTAGAAAAAGCCCTGATAGAATATGAGGCTGATGAACTTCTAAGATACCAAGCTGATAATCAGGCCAAGTCGAATTTGATTCTTGCTCTACCAAATTCCATATATAACAGAATCGATTTTTTCAAACACAATCCTATGCTGATGTGGACACAACTAGAGAAAATCATGCTTGGTACTGCAATGTCTACCCAGCTTCGTCAGACAAGATACATGAACAACTTTGAAGAGTTTAAGGCTAAGGATGGGGAAAGTCTGAAAAGTGTCTTCGACAGATTTTGGACTGTTATTAATGATCTGTATAAGATCAAGGTAACAAAGAATGAGCTGGAGACAAATCTGAAGTTCCTCAATGCACTCAAACCTAAATGGGAAAAATCCTGACATCGGATGAGGAATGATCCCAGAATTTCCAAAATGCCTATTCAGGAAATGTTTGAAATTATGATGTCTGATGAAGCCATGGTTCTGAAGAAGAAAGCTAAGCTGGATAAGCAGAAGCCAAAGACTGTGGATCCAATCGCTCTTTTAGCTAGCCAAATGACTGAGCTAGCCTTGACTGAGTCTGCTTACGATGGGTCAACAGATGACGATGGCGAAGCATTGGAAAAGGCCATGATTCTTCTAAGTCAGCACTATCAAAAGAAATATCAGAAACGGTCAGGTTCAAAAATCTTCGTTTCTCATCTGGATCAAAGAAGGTAGAACCCGATTCTACATCAAAGCCTTTCTTTCCCAAGTATGAGCATGCTACAGCAGCTGAACCAAAGAAAGAAGATAAGAAGGTTGTGACTTGCTACAACTGTGGCAAACCCGGGCATATTTCAAAGGAGTGCAGAGAGAAGATTTTGAAAGATGTTGATTTCTATAAGAAGAAATTAGCTTTGGCTGAGAAGAAAGCAAGTAGAACAATTCTGTTGGCTGAGGAGGAATATTGGTTGGAGCACTCAGACAATGAAGTTGATAATGAAGAGACTGCTGCCATGTGTTTTATTGGAGATGACAACAGTGATGATGAGGATGAAGAGACTTCAACCGATGAATCTGAGGTACCATCTGAGTTTGATTTTAATTTCATTTCTTCACAAATGAATGTCATCACAAATGCTTTAGATGACTTTCGTTCAAAGCTTCTATCCGAAAAAGGCAAAAATCAAGAAAAGTCTGTTCAAATTGAAAAATTGAAGATTTCTCTGAGAGATGAAAAAGCTATTTTGAAATTTACAAAAGAGAAATTTCAAGAAAAAAATAGAAGATTTAGAAATTGAAAAACAGACTTCTCATGATTCTTTGACTGCTTTATCAATTTTAAATCAAGAGTTTTCGGATAAAATATTCGAATTAGAAGAAAAGTTATATAAACAAAATCAAACTGAACAAACAATTCATATGCATAAACCAAGGAGCTATGAGTCGTTAAAAGAAAATTGGGGTCTTGGATTTAAAAATCCTCAGTTTTTAAAGAAAGCTAAAATTGAGATTCCCAATTTTTATGACTACGACTGTCTTGGTCTTTCAAAATATGGTTCTCAATACAAATCTCTTTGGACAAGTGCTAAAGAAACTACAATTGAGGAAGATCAAAAACGGATAAACAACAAGAGAATGGAAGTTCCTTTTGTTTATACTCAGGAAAATACAAAATATTTTCCTGAGAAAATAAAGAAGACAAGACAAAAGTTAAACATTGTTTCTTCTACTAAATCTTCTAGATTGAATGACTTCTTTGATTTAAATACATCTAATCCTAATAAGGACAATATATCTCCAGTACCTTATGATACTAAGAGATATATACCTCCATTAGTATTAGAAAGCCAAATCTTTGATCTAGAAGAACAATTGGAAGAACAAGAGATTTTAAGAAAAATTGAAAACGATGTCATTTTTTCTTTTATGACATCAAGTTTTAAAGAAAATAATTCTGGTCTTCTCAAATCTTCCATCAACTTGTGTTCATCTGATGTTTCTTTATCTGAGGTTTATCCAAATAAAATAACTGATCAGTTTGGTTTTATTGATAAAACTTCCTCTTCCAAGTCAAATATTTTATCTAAAATTGTTGATGACACTTTTACGCTAAATGATCATTTCTATAAAACAAAGCGTAAAAGAAAAAGGTCAAAGAAGAAAAAGAAGAAAATGTTTGATATTTCTTAAAATTCTAACTTTTCTGATTCCTCTATTTCAGATAGGCCTTTGAAGAAGTATGTGAAGTCTGTTTGGATAAAGAAACAGAGATCTGAAGAATTTGTTTCTGTAGAGAATAAATGTGTAGATTTTCTTTGTAAACAAGAATCATTTGCCTTTTGTAATAAAACTACAAAATATTTTGTAGACCAAATGTTTCAAATTTCGAAAAATATCTCATACTGTCTTTCTAGTTCTGATTCTGATGATTGCGATTCTTCATTAATATGTGATGATGTTCATGCTTTATTTGATCAATCTAAGATTTTTTGGAAAAATAATTCTTTGAAAAAGAAAAAGGAAAGGACTAACAAGAAGGGACCCATATTCATATGGGTACCTAAATCTGAGTAATTTTTGATTGTGCAGCTAAATCAATTATGGTATCTGGATTCGGGGTGTTCCAAACACATGACTGGCAACAAATCTCTGCTTTCTAATTTTAAAGAAAAATGTTGCGGTCGTGTTAAATTTGGAAACTGCGAGACGACTCCCATTCTTGGTTATGGTGATCTTGTTCAAGGTAATATAACTGTCAAAAGAGTAAGCTATGTAGAAGGTTTAAGTCACAATCTATTCAGCATCGGAAAGTTCTGCGATAAAGATCTTGAAGTCAGTTTCAAGTCTAAAAGAGTTGTTATAAAGAATAATAGCGGCAGGGACTTACTTATTGGAAAGAGACGATCAAATCTTTATACCATTAATCTTTCCGGAGTAAAGGTTCCATCAGATATTTGTCTTCTATCAAAAGCCTCTATTCATGAAAGCTGGGTGTGGCACCGTCGACTAGCTCATCTCAATTTCAAATATATGGATCGCTTGGTCAAGAATGATTCCGTGAGAGGTCTTCCAATTCTCCGTTTCCAGAAAGACCATCTCTGTCAGGACTGCGAGAAAGGAAAGATGAAGAAAGCATCTCATAATCCTAAGCCTGAACATTGCACTGCAGATATCCTAGATCTGATTCACGTTGATTTGTGCGGACTAATGAAAACAAAGAGCATTGGTAAGAAGAAATATGTTTTGGTTGTTGTTGATGACTACTCCAGATATACTTGGGTGAACTTTCTCAAATCTAAAGACGAGACACCCGAAATTCTCATCAACCTCATCAAAACAATTCAGACAAATAAGCAAAAGCATGTCAAAGTTGTAAGATCAGATAATGGTACAGAATTCAAGAATTCAACTCTTCAAGCATTCTATGATGATAAAGGAATACAACAACATTTTTCTACTGCAAGAACACCGCAACAGAATGGGGTTGTTGAAAGACGAAATAGAACGCTTGTGGAAGCTGCCAGATCTATGCTTGCTTATTCAGGTCTTCCTTTGTCTCACTTGGCCGAAGCCATATCAACTGCCTGTCATACTCAAAACAGATCAATTCTACACCGCCGGTTCAACAAGACTCCATATGAATTGATGAACGGTATCAAACCCAACATCAAATATTTCAAGTCTTTCGGGTGTAAATGCTATATTTTGAATGACAGAGATAATCTGAACAAATTTAGTCCAAAGGCAGAAGAAGGCATATTTCTGGGCTATTCTTCTAACTCTACTGCTTACAGAGTCTTTTTCCTCTCTGCAAGAAAAGTGATAGAGTCAGTGAATGTCAAATTTGATGAAGCTGTCGATTTGGTTTTTGGACAACACAGTTCAGAACCCGCTATTACTGGAAACTCAGCTTTTGAACAAATTAGTTCAGAACCTGCACTTCAATCGATAAATCAGGATCCTTCTAATTCTTTGTCTAATCTTTCTGATCTTGATTTTCTGTTTGAAAATTTTTATGATGATGTTCCTAAACCAAACACTGATAATGTGTCAAATATCTTGAATCAGGAATCTGTGAGTACATCTAATCCTTATTCCGCTGCATCAACCTCTGAACCTGATGCTACTTCAGTACTTCCTGAAATTCAAGACATGTCTTCTGAACATCATTCGGATCATTTCATACCTGAACCAGAAATTGTTGAAACTGTTCAAGAGGAGTCTGTAGAAGATGAAGCTGTTCTAGAAGAAAATGTTCAACAAGAAGTACAAGCTACGTCTGGTCAACAAGAGCCTGAATCTGATGTCATGGAAATACTTCCTCCACCAACTGAAACCATATCTGTGTCATCTTCTGATAGTATTCCATATGAAGATCCTCCTCAACAATTAGAAGTGGTTCAAGAAGTTATTGATTCTCTTCCTCATACAACAAAATGGACAAGATCTCATCCAATTCATCAAATTATTGGGGATCCTCAAGCAAGTGTTTCTACTCGCTCCAGAACAGCTTCTTCCAACGAATGTTTGTACACTTGCTTCCTAAGCAATATTGAACCTACCAAAGTTTCTGAAGCGTTGGAGGACCCAGATTGGATCATTGCTATGCAAGAGGAGATCAATCAATTTGAAGCACTCAAAGTGTGGAGGCTTGTACCAAGGCCGAAAGGTAAGAGCATAATTGGTACCAAGTGGATATTCAAGAATAAGAAAGACAAAGATGGTATCGTCATTCGCAACAAAGCCAGATTGGTAGCAAAGGATATCGACAAGAAGAAGGTATTGACTATGATGAAACATTTGCACCTGTCGCCAGATTGGAAGCTGTTCGGATATTTCTGGCCTTCGCTGCTTACCGCAACTTCACCGTATATCAAATGGATGTCAAGACAGCATTTCTCAATGGCAAATTGAAAGAAGAAGTATATGTATCTCAGCCAGAGGGATTTGTTGACAAAGATCGTCCTGATTACGTTTATTTTCTCGATAAAGCTTTGTATGGTCTGAAACAAGCTCCACGGGCGTGGTATGACGAGTTGTCAACTTTCTTGGTCAAATCCGACTTCATCAAAGGCTCGATAGATACAACTCTTTTCATTTATAGAACTAATCTTGATATCTGCTTAGTACAAATATACGTAGATGATATTATTTTCGGTGCGACTAACAAATCTTTGTGTAATTGGTTTTCTGATTTAATGACCTCTAGATTTCATATGAGCATGATGGGAGAAATCAACTTCTTCCTCGACTTACAAGTGAAGCAACTTTCAAATGGAATCTTCATCAATCCGTCAAAGTACGTATTTGACATTTTGAAGAAATTCAAGATGGACAAATCTACTTCAATCGGAACGCCTATGGCTCATGGTGCCAAACTCGGACTGGATCCAGATGGAAAAGCTGTGGAACAAAAGACATACATAGGGATGATCGGATCACTGATGTATCTTACTGCAAGTCGCCCGGATATAATGTTTTCAACGTGCCTGTGTGCCCGCTTTCAAGCAAAACCAAAAGAATCTCATGTTTTAGCAGTCAAACGCATTTTTAGATATATTAAAGGAACTCCTTATTTAGGATTATGGTATCCTAAAATTCTGACTATAATTTGATTGCTTATTCTGATGCAGATTATGGTGGTAATCAATTGGACAGGAAAAGTACTTCTGGTCATCTCCTGTTTCTTGGTGAAAGACTGATAAGTTGGGCGTCGAAAAAGTAAAACTGTGTGTCAATATCAACAGCCGAAGCTGAATACGTCGCTGCAGCTAGTTGTTGTGCTCAAGTGCTTTGGATGAAAACGCAACTTCGCGATTACGGGATGCTATACAAGACTGTGCCAATATATTGTGACAGCAAGTCTGCAATTGCGATATCCGTCAATCATGTCCAGCACACCAAGACCAAGCACATAGACATGAGATATCATATTATAAAGCATCACATGGAAGAAGGTACTATTGAGTTATATTTTGTCCCAACTGAATATCAACTTGCTGATATATTTACAAAATCTTTAGATGAAAAATGATTTAACTTTCTGCTTTCAAAACCTGGCATGTTGAATTTAAAAGTTTAAATCTTTACAAATTTTATTCTATAAAGTTTAATATTTCAGATTTTCTTTCAGTTGAATAAAATGTGTGTCTAGAATCTGTGACAAGTCACCTTGTTTATATTTAAAGTTTCATATGTTCAACGTTCAAATCTTTCAAACATCGAAAAGTCAGCAACATGTTTGAAGCTTTAGATACTGCTTTAAAGATATGTGAGTCGGCATATTTATGGTTTACTTTGCTTGAACAACCTAAGTGATCAAAATTGTAGATCGTAATGAAAATATGGGCTAAGCTATTCGATATAGATCTGAGTTATTGAGATGATTTTATTTTTAAGCATTTAAAATACATAAATCCTTGAGTTTAAAAGTTTGTATCTGTGACCTTTCTGGTTTGAGAAAGTAAGTTCCGAGGGATGCTCGACATTTGGTCTCCTAAGGTCAATTGATCTGGGAGTGATCGAACAGAAATCCTGCAATGGAACCAGATCGAAAGTCATGTTCTACTGGTATGAATGGGTTTAGGATATGTCGATGTAGCCTTTCTGATCCGGGAAAGTAAGTTCCAAGGGGTGCTTGACACCTAGTCCCCTAAGGCCATCTGGTCTGGGAGCGGCTGACCGAAATCCTGCAATAGGGTCAGATAGAAAGTTACGTTTACGGCATGTTCTTTACTTAATGAACTCTTTGATTAAAAAGATGCCAAAGTGCACAATGCTTAAAAGATGCCAAAGATCACACTCATGTGAAGATGCCAATGAGCACATAGCTAAAAGATGCCAATGAGCACACATCTCTTGATACTTGGTGATATATTTTGAGTTGCGATAAACCTGTAAATTTGTGAAAATCTTAATTCTTGATGACTTAGTGCCTGTACATGCAAAGTTCTTCATTTTATGTTTAGAATTACATTTTTTCTTGAAGCTAATCAGAGATCGCATGCGAGCACACTGAATAGATACCTGCAAGTGTTTGACTTTGAACATGTCTTAACTTGATATACAATGAAACATGTTTTTGTATTCAACAACTCCCGTTTGATTTCAACTGATTGATAAATCTGGGATATTCTACTGAGTAGACTTTAATTTTTTTAGTGTTTAAAAGTTTATATATTCAGTTGTTACAAAATTTATATTCAATATGATCAACTTTACTATTGATGTCTTTATGTTTGCTATCTGTGTTTTTGTCATATGGTCTGTGCATTTTTCGAGGGGGAGTGTATATCTGGGTTCTTTATCTGAGAATATTCTATTTTTGAGGGGGAGTGAATGTTGCTGAGAAATTACTTCTTGTGCTGATCAGAAATTCATCAGGTATGTATTTCTGAAATTACTATGCAAATGCTAAACTAATTTGATAAATTTTGTGTATTTGTGTAGGGGGAGTAATGGTGGCTTATCAGGTAATTTTCTCATTTTTTTAAGTGTTTTTTAAGTATATAGAAGTAAGAGTGTGTATTTTCTTTTCTTTATTCCATTTGAACTTGATTGACTATTCATATTCCCTCCATTCTCTTTGCGTGTTCTTCTTCTTGAATTCTCATCTGATTCATTTCAGATTGTGGCTTTGGAATTTCAGGTATGTTTTTGTTTTCGTTCTATGTTTGTAGCTTGATTAGTGTTCTATTATTTTGTTTTGATTTCAATTTAAGTTTCTTACTGTGTATTTTTTTTTACTGATTTACGGTTTTTTCACTGATTCATCGATTTTGAAAAACCCAGATTCGTGTTATTGTTGATCGATTTGCATATTGGGGTTTGTTTAGATAGTATAATCGACAATCAGGTATGTTTTGTTTTAGTTTAATTCGTTGTTTTGTGCTTTGATTTAAAGTTTTTGTGGATTTCGGGTTCGAACAACAGAGTTCTAGGGTATTTTCTTCAAGTATTTGTGACCCTCATTGTGATCTATTCGTTTCACTTGTGACCCGCATAGTGAACTATGCGTTTCACTTGTGACCCGCATAGTAAACTATGCGTTTCACCCGAGACCCGCATTCTTCTTGTATTTTTTTTTTCTTCTTGTAGTTTACGTATCACTAAGAACACGCAAAGTTTATCGTGCGTATCCTTAGTGACACGAAAACTCTGTTGTGTATTTTGTTGTTTCAAAGTATGTTATGCGTTCCCTTCAGGACACACATTCTCTCCTATGCGTTCCCTTCAGGACACACATTCTCTCCTATGCGTTCCCTTGAGGACACGCATTCTCTCCTATGCGTTCCCTTCAGGACACGCATACCTCATATGCGTTTCCTTCTTAACACGCATTTCTTCCTTCGTGTTTCCTTAAAGACCCGCAAACCATACTTGGAATATTTTTCGTGTTTTTTTGTTAAATGTTTTACTGTGTTTTGTTTCAGGTTATCATGTCGTCTCGAACAAATTCTGATCCAATGATTCAAGACGAGAATGTCGTTCTTCAGGATCCGGCTGATCAGGCATCTCATGATACACCTATGTCGTCTGTTCCGTCTGTTGGCGCTGATCTTTCTATATCTAGGCGATCTCCAAATGATGTGTTTCCTAACAACATGTACATGCCTTATAAGCGTAACAACTACTTTGTTGACTTTGATCGCATCAAGATTCATCCTGTCATATGCACTATTCTTCGTGGACATCTGCTTTCTCAAGCTCTCTATTCTGTTGCCGATGTTCCGGAAGTCTACGTTCAGCAAGTTTGGCACACCATCACTAAGAACGAACTGGAACGTCCTCATCGATTTGATCTCCAAATTGATCAATTCGATTCATATCTTTCTTACAAGCGTTTACGGTTGATTCTTGAGCTTCCTGAGCCTACTTCTAGACCTGGAAGGACAACATATGATCAGTTTCCATCCGAAGAGGAAGTATTTGAGGGCATCAAACGACTAGGCTATGTTGGTCCACTGAACAAGGTTGTAGACTTTGACATGTCTAATCTTCCTCCTGTCTGGTATTCTTTATTTTCTGTCATCAACAGGTGCTTAACTTCTAAACATACTGGCACGGATAGTTCTAGTCTTCACTATCTTCGATTGTTCCATGCAGTAGTCTATGACCTGCATTTCGACTACACGATTATTTTCTGGACCGAGCTTTCTGAAATAGTGCAAGACAAGTTAACCAACAAGCGACGAAAGTTCATTCCTTTTATCAGGTTTCTCAAGCTGATTATTAGAAGCATGTTTCGAAGCAATCCGGCCATTCCACGAAGATTATCTTGGCCGCAAATTCAGGATTGCGAGATGCTTTATCTTCAGAAACAGAAGAAGTCATTCACTTTTTCTATGACCATTCCTTATGGTCTTATTGCCAATTATGCTGACATGACCGATGACAGTGTCATCAATTATTGTTTAGAAAATGAATTTGTAGAGGCTGAACAGGAAGAACCTTCTCATGGCACTCCAGCTGGTAATATTCATGAAGAGCAAGTTGAAGCATCTACTCAGGAAATAGATACTGTCATTACAACTACTCTAGAGACAGATGTTGATCTTTCTGCAACACCACAAGATGTTGCTACTCATCAAGTGGAATCTGTCATTGATGCTATTGAAGCTGAAGTCACTACTGTTAATGATGATTTTGGAGAAGATGCTAATCCTAATGAAACTGGAGTTGCTGATGATAATGATACAAATGTTGATCCTTCTGATGATGGTGAAACTTCAACAAGTGATGATGATGATGGTGATGATGATGCCGATCAACCTAGCATGAAAGTGTATGATCGGAGAATAAGAACACCAGAAGTGATTGTTGTCTCAGAAGATGTTTCAGAAGATGAATCGATACCCATTGATCTCTCTGCTGCTCGTCTAAATGTTGATGAACTGGATATCTCATTTTCTCAAACTTCCACTCAAACACAAAGTGAAGCTCCTACTTCTTTTTCTGTTGAGGTTACTGCTACCACTGTTTCTGCTGTTGAGCTTTCTATGGTTCCTGCACGTGTTTCTTCGGAGAAATTTACAACTCTGAATGAGGTAATTCGTCAGTTCTCAGAAAGGGTAGATGCTCAAAAAGAAGAAGATATTAACAAGCTGAAGTCGTTTTTCAAAGGAAAAATGCCAGAGATAGATACTTCGGTTCTTCCTCCTGAGATTCCTTTCCGCTGTGCTTCAGGGGTGATTCTTCGGGAACCTTCTTCTGCGGTATCTTTATCTACATCTTCGATTGTATCTCTTCCTTTTCCGTCAATCTTCACTCAGTCTGCGGGTATTTCCATGTATGCTCCGACTGATACTTCTTCCAGGGCTTATCTTCATGATGCTCCGATTTCTGAGCTATCTGATCTTCTTTATGCACGTCTTCTATCTATGTCTCTGCCACAACATCAAGATCAAGATTTGATCTCTCTGCTGAGGAACTTCCAATCAACGCCGCCTCCAGTTTCTTCCTCTTCTGATTCTGATCGCATTAATGCTTTATCTCATGACTTTCAGGAATTCAGATCAGAAGTTAGATCCAATTTATCTGATCTTCGCTCTTTTATGTCACAAGCTTTCTCCGATCTTTCGAACAAGATTGATCATCTAGAGCAATCATGCAGGACTGAGGTTGGCCCGTCTCTTAAACGCCGACATGACCAAGATGATCCTGATCATCAAGCCCATGAGGGGGAGATGGCAAAGAGACAATGAATAGAAGGGTCTTCTGAAGCACGAGAAGTTGTTCAAGAAGAAGTGGCTGGAGATAGAGAAAAGACTGCTGATACAGTTCAAGATTGCAGTATCCAAGATTTAGTAAATGTTATGATTGACAATGCTGATGTAACTGCTTTGCATAATGAATTTAATTTGTCTGAATCAAATATTGATAGTATGCAAATTGTAGTTTATGTGGATCCAGATGTATCAAGTAGAGCTCATGAAGTTGAAGAGTCAGAAGCAGCAAATGACATGAGATCTTTCTTCGCAAACTTTATAGAGATAACTTCAGATGATGATGAAGAAGTTAGATTTGAGAAAGTTGCTCGAGTTAAAGAAGAAGATTGCAACAATATCATCATCTTATCTGATACAGAGGATGATACTGTTTTCATGGATGCGTCAGATGTAAAAGAGGCTGAATTGCTATATGCTGATCTTCCAAGTCAAGGTGAGATTCCAGAAGTTGATCAACATTCATCTACTCCAGTAACTAGTTCTGCTCCGACAACCAATATTCCGTCAAGTGCTTTTGAAGTTGGTCAGTCCTCTAAAGCTCAAGCAGATATTCCTTCTTTCGAACCGGTAATTTCTCCATCTCTTCTAGAAGAAGGAGAAGCTTTAACTAGGCAGGAAAGACAGAGAAATCTTCAGCAGAGATAATGGCTTCTAGACTCAGAACAACTTTTCTTGAAGATATTCAAAGCAACATCTTTGTTTCAAGGAGAAGGACAATTAATATATATGCCATACTTGGAGTAGAGAAAGAATCAGAAGCATATCAGCATGAATACTTAGCATTTATCAAGTGCCAGCGCAAAAGGATTAACACAGTTGCTTCTCCTCATCTAATTGTTCGAGTTCTCAGTGTCACATTTAATAAGTTTCTAAACATCTGGTATCCAGACCTTGAAGTGGAAAGAAGAGACTGCAAGCAGTACAACTTTTCAGAGGCTGATTTCGTTGATCTTTCAATTGATGATATTGAATTCTTGTATGATCACTTCAGGAATCTTTATCACCGGACTCAGGATGTTTCTCAAACTCTTTTTGTTATTAAACGATTCATTCGACGACAGATCCGATTTTATCGTGTGTTTGACTTCCAGATGGCCGTCGAAAGTTTTCAGCCTGTGGTTAATCTTGAAAGACCCAACCGAAGTTTGCAGAATCTAGAGTCTTATACATTATTCACCATTATCGAAGATCCATACGGAGTAGTATATAAGAACAGCTCAAGTGAAAAATGCTTTCTTCGATTTGATGAGATTGGATATTACTCTGATGGAACTCTAAAGGTGATCAAACTTCAGTTGGAGCATCGTCTACAAGAGACTAGAAGAAAGTTTTTGGAATCAAGAAGAGAGTTATATATGTTTGAAAATGATGAAATTCGTCTGATCCGTAGAACTTTGGTCTCTATTCAAGATAGACTGAATCTCCGTTCAACTCTGCGACGATTGGAAGTGTTAGTTGGGCTAAACAGACTTCGTCAACGAGAAGAACGTTAATGATCTTTCAAAGTCGCTTTGATGGTCAATGTTGTTTTTGAAGATTATTTTTATTAAGACCTCAGCGCCAATGATTACTAAGGGGGAGATTGTTAGATCTGATTTTATAGTAATCATTATATTTATTATTGTGTTATGTTTTGTAAATGCCTTGGGGTATTTAAGTCCCCTTGTCTTGTTTTTGTTGTAAGAACTTTTCACAGATTTTGAATAGAATGTCACTGTTTCATTGAGCGCACACTTTCTCTCTCTAGTTTCTCTCTCTACAGATCTTGTGATCTTGGCTTATCAGTTTGACTTTTGACTTTTGTGAGTCTTTGAGTGTTTAGTCTTTTGAGAGATTTGTTCCAATATACAAAGTTGTAATGTCATGAGAGAAGTAAGTGACCAAGCTTGTGAGAGTTTATTGTAATTTTTTGACATTCTAAGAGATATACGACTAGTGCTTTATCTCTCTAGTTCTTGATCATTTGTGTTGATTTGATTGAGTGTGCTTGAATAGTGGACTAACATTCTCCAAACTAAGTGATCAGGTTTTCTATTCTTAGAAAATTTGGGTTTCAAAGAGAAAGAATTGTCATGACAATAAGAGCATTGTAACGCAGCTTGAGCCTTTGTCAACAATTTAGATCGTGAAAGATTTTTCTTTTTTTTAGAACATTGTTGACATATCTCTGTACAATCTGTTTTTACTTTGCTAATAGAATTTTTCTTATCAAAAACAGTCCTCTTCTTCACAACCTTCTTTTTCTTCTTCTTACGAGCTTTCTTTTTCTCCTTCATATTTGATGAACAAGCAGAATCAAGATTAGTGAAAGATTTAGAAATAGAAGATTTTTGGGAAACATAATTAGATTTTGTTCCCGAGCATTCTCCTTTTTCAAAAATACCGGACTCCTTCTCATAAGGATTTAAAAATCTTAAATAGGTTTTCATTTGAGAACAAGGAGTTATTGGATCATCCTTTTTAGAACTGAGCTTAGCATTTGCATTAAACAGGAAGGAAGATTTTGAATGTTGATCATTACACTTTGATTTGTTTTAGAAAGACTGAAAATTTGGGATTCCAAATGTCTTATTTTTTTTTGTAAATCAGACTTGAATCAAGTTCAATCCCAATATTTTCTTGAGCATTTTCAAGTTCATCAATGATACCATTTAGAACAGAAATCTTCTTTTCTAATTTACAAATTTTCTCTAAAGCAGAATGATAATCAGTTTCATTAAAATTTGCAGCTTCAACTCATTTTGAAGATGAGAATCTTGTACCTTGTCTTCCTTGACAGAATCAGAGTCAACAGATTCAGTCTTGTCAGTTTTAGTATCTGATTCACTTTTCTCATAGGTTTTTGGATATAATTGTTCAAATTCGACGAATTCGTTCTTGTTATTATTATAACTAGAATTCAATTCATCGTATTTGAAACCAACTAATTTAAAGTTGTAAGAGCTTGAGTTAGAACTTACTTATGATTTAACTGTCTCTGCCTCTTCCATTTCTATCTTTGGAGTTTCATGTTTTGGACTCTCAGACTTCACAAAAGTTTCACAGATGTGAGGTATTATGATATTGGAGCGTCACCCATTTTGTTAAAAGAATAAATATTTTCGATTGCCTTCCTTAATACCTCAACTTCTGGAAGACCAAGACCCATTTTAGGATTGTAAAAATGGGTATCCTTTGGGTTACTGGTCAGAAGTTTGAGTGTGTTCTATTTGACCCCTTTTGAAATTGAGATCATCCAACTCCTTAATCTTTGCATACGCTTGCGCTCTTTCCTTCAAAACAGTTCCATACATAAAAGTTAGACCCATATTATCATCCTTCAGATTTCTTAATTCCATTTGTAAGTCAGATATTTTGGATTCTAGATTTACCTTTATTATATCCCAATTTCAAGTTCTAATTCACAATTCAATCACAAGATAACAAAACCGAGATTAAACAATCAACCTGTTTCACTTTGATTACTTGAATTCGTATACAATGACTCTGTCTCAAACTTTCTCTCTCTAGAACTCAGTTCAGCGTACAATGACTTCTAACCACAAGCTTGAAACTTTCAACTACTAACCAATAACTCTAGTCATATCCCTATTTGACCAAGGAAACAGCAAAACAAAATAAAATACAACTGACTTTGACTTTCACATTTATTACAAAGAGGCTTTGACTTTGACTTTCAGAGTTGACTTTGAGCTTTGACTTGGTTGACTTTCAATCTTCTGCCTTCATGATCTTGTATCCAACAAATATGCTTTAACAATCTCCCACTTTGGATTCAAGATCATCTCTAAAAAGATTTTGCAATTCAATCTCCCCCTTTCGTTGCATTGTTGAATTTTTAGCAATTTATCTCCCCTTGTAGATTCCTGTCAACTTAGATCATCTTCAGAACGAAAATAAGCATTGAAGTTCAATCTACCCTTTATCTTCAAAAACAATTATGTATTCTTTCCACAGTCTTTGAACAACATCTTTTACAATCAGTTTTAACATCCTCCCCAAAAGATAGTAAGAACCTCTTTCAAACACTGGAAATAAATTATCTTCATATTCAGCTCAGTTTGCTTCAGCAAATTGTCTTCAAAGAAAATTTCAGTAAAATTCTGCTCACATTCTGAAATCTTTGAACTTTTTCTTTCAGCTCTGAACAATCTTTAACAATCTGAATCAAAAACTTGCAATTAACTCTCTTCAAACATTGAATTTCTTGAACTTTTCGTCTCTTCCCATATTCATTTCTTGATTATTTCTCAAACATTTCTTAATCGCTTCTCCCCTTTTTTGATGATTGGAGCATTGAAATCATCAAAACTTGCACAAGAAATATCATATACCAATCTAATATGACCACTGATCTTTTCCAAGAGCCTCTGACTATTTATTGATTCAAAAGATATTCATCTGAATCTTTGCAAATTCAGAGAAAATAGAATGTAACACCTGAATCAACAAATTAATCAGTTAAAATGTCTGTCAGCAACACTAAGTCACTATGTTTAACGAATACACATTGGAAAGGAGCTTTATGATGTTCACTCCCCCAGGTCTTCCATTCAATCATCGAATAACACAAGTTTATTCTATGAACGTTTTGACAGAAAAACAAATTTCCTGTGTGTGCGTGTTTGTGTTTGAAAGAATTAAACATAGATAATTACTTTTAATCAGGTTCAAAATTGTGTAAATCATTAAGACAACAACAGTAATACACAGACTCAATTGTGCATGATCGAAGTGCGAAGGTGGGGCAAACTTCCTTCTGTTTCAAAAACCAGATTTTCCAAATGAAAACCAAATATATTATGTTTGTGCATCCCCTTGAAAATATGAAACATTTTCTTGTTGAGAAGAAAATGAGTAGCTGGTGGGGTATTTATCAAGAGTTGGCATGGGCTAGTTGCCTGTTTCAATGATGTTCACGAAGAATTGTGAAACAATCAGCAATGTGGTTGCCCGGCTCAGAAAAAGTTGGTGTAGAGTTTGATATTCTTTTACTCTGTTCTCACACCCTCTTTCTTTTTAACATTAAGCTCGCTTCTAACCAAACTCTCATTTCCATTTTACCTCAACACAACCCACACTCAGTTATTTTGAATCCTCACTCTTCGATCACTCAAGGATTAACTTCTTAGGTAGGAAACACTGGTTAACGTGAATCCATAGAAGTTCAGTTAAGCTCACACAATAAACCCATGTTGTTTTCCTAAAAGAACAATGTTGCTCAAAATGGTTTAACTTTTCAGTTAAAGCACAATGTGGAATACATGTCAGATGTATGTATGCTCATAGATGTAATCATGAAGATTTGAGCATTTTAAACATTGAAGGTTATTCAAAACAAGTATATGAAATGAATGAAATGAATACAAGAAACTTGTTTGAAAATCTGACAATGTATGAAAAAGATCAATATCTGAATGATGTATCATGAAAAGCTTAGGTCAGCAAAAATTGGAATTTTTCTATACGAATCAAAATATAGACATTATAGAAAGAAACTGTTAGAGCATAAATATATTGGATACAAGATCACAGAAGACTGAAGACTGAAGGTCAAAGCTAAAGTCAACTCTCAACATCAAAGTCAAAGTCTAGTGTAATAAAGTCAAAGTCAAATGTTGTATTTTCTATTTTTCTAGTTGTTTGCGCTTTTCAGTAGTGTGCGTGAACAGTAGTTAGGGCGTTTCTTAGCTTGTATAAATAGCTTGTTGTGTGTGTAATCTTGTAACTAGAATTCATAGCATCAGAGCATTGTAAGAGTTTTCAGAGTTGATAGAGAAAGTGTGTTGTGAGAGTATTGTAATTGAAATCATTTGTTTAATAAAAGTAAGATTTGATGGAATCATTTGTCATCTAATGATCGCATTGTTATGTGGGAATAACAATTGGTATCAGAGCAACCAAAGTTCAGAAAATATGGATCTAATTTGAATTTTTGATCGTATTTTGGAAGAACTCGCAAAATGGACTGTAGAAATTCAATTTTTGATTTGAGTGATGTTTTTAGTTCGAGTCTTGTATTGTTAGATTCAATTTTATATCTAGATTGAGTTTTGTTTGATTCAATTTGTCCAATTCATAAAAGATCATGGTGAATTTTGAAATTTCTTGAATTTTTGTTCGAACTGGTTCATCGAATTGTTTTAGGTTCAAAGTTGTAATTCTAGTGAATTAGACTGTAATTGTTTGATTGTAATTGATTCGAATCATGCAAAGGATGAGTTATGCAAAGTTTTAGTCGAATTGGTTGAAGTGTAAATCTAAATCAATGCAAAAGTCGAGTTTTTGGAACTGCAAGTCAAGAACTCGCTAGATCCATAAAACTCGCAGAGGAAGAACTCGCAAGGACAAAGAACACGCTAGTGAAGAACCCACTAACTCGCAAGCTCAAGAAATCGCAAAGCATCTAAGAGAAGTATTTTGCGCGAAGTCCAAGAACTCGCTAACAGTGTCGTACGGGAAGCTAAAACTCGCACATCACTAGGTGCGAGTTGTTATTGTTCACGTGACTTGTTGTGCGAGAAGTGTGTGTTGTGCGCGTTTATATTTTGCACGAAGTATCCTTGTTAAAAAAAATTCTAAGTCTTAAACTCGCAAGTCCCTGTTCTTGCGCGTTTACATTTAGCGAGTTTCATTTTTCGAAAGCTTTAGCGAGAAGTGCAAAACTCGCACATAGTTGTGTGCGTGAAGTTCCAGAACTCGCAAATGCTTGGTGCGCGAACCTTGGTTCACGCAAGCCTTGTCGTGCGCGATTCTTAAACTCGCACAACTCTTTGTGCGAGTAGTGTATTTCACGCATCCTTTGGTGTGCGCGTTTCTTAAACTTGAACATAGTCTTTTGCGCGTTTTATTTGATTTCTTTGGTATGCGTGTTTCATACATAGTGAATTTTCTGAATTTTTCTGAAATTTAACTAAGTTTGATTTTTGTAGATCCAGCTTTATTATCTGAATTTTGACGATCATAAAAGCAGTGTAGATCAAAGATGACTTCCAAAGAAGCACTTGCTATCAGAACTGATGTTAAACCACTTGTACTCTTCAAGGGAGAGTATGAACAATGGAAAGATCGATTCTTGGATTTCATTGACATAAATGACTTGGGAGCATATATCAGAAAGTCATTGGAGGAAGTTGTTATGGAAATTCCAACAAAGACTCTTACTGTTGGAAATGAGCAGAGAGAGTATCCACTTCCACTTGAAGAATACACAGAAGAGCAAATAATGAGAACAAAAGCTGATTGATTGGCAAGATCATTCATTCTTCAAGGCATACCAAACGAGATATATGTCAAGATTGATAGCTACAATGCTACCGGAAAGCAAATGTGGGATCAACTGGAGAAAATGATGTTAGGGTCGAAGATTGGCAACCAACTTAAGATCTCTAACTGCCTCAACAACTACAAGGAATTCAAAGCCAAAGAAAGAGAATGTCTGGAAACCACTTATGATAGATTTGTGACCTAGCTGAATGAGTTAAGCAAGAACAAAGTGAAGAAGTCACAAATTGAGATGAATGTCAAGTTTCTCAGTATCCTCCAACCAGAATGGAAAAGGTTCACTAGACAGATGAAGCAGATGAAAGATCTGAATGAAATACCACTCCATGAAATCTATGAAACCTTAAGGAAGAATGAAGAGGAAGTAGATGAGATTAAAGAAGAGAAGAAAAAGGATGATAAAACTGTTGCTGATCCGATTGCTCTAGTTGTCAAAAAGAAGTCTGTAAGTTTGAAGAAGAAAAAGATGATAGTTTCTGAATCAGAAAAGGCTGAAAGTGAGGATAACTCAGATTCTGACGACTGTGAGAACCTGAAGCAGGCTATGCTTATGTTGACCAATGCTTTTCAAAAGAAGTTCTACAAAAAGCCTAGCTCAAACAGTCAGAGATATTCATCTGGTTCAAGGAATTATGATCACAAGGAAAGAATTGAAGGAAATAGATTAGAGGAAAAGAGGCCAGAAGAGAAAAAGTATAGAGCTGAAGAAAAGAAGCTGCCAGAACCGACAAAATGCTACAACTGTGGCAAAATCGGACATTTTGCAAAAGATTGTCGAAAGCCGAAAGTCAAAAACTCCGAGTATTACAAGAACAAAATGCTGTTGGCAAAGCAGCAAGAGGTTGGCAAAGCATTAATGGCTGAGGACGAGTTCTGGCTCGACCATTCAGATGAAGAAGTTGAGAACGAAGAGACAGCTCGTATTTGCCTCATGGGAAAGACAGTGGATGAAGGTGTAGATGAAGCTGAGTCAGATGATGAAGACAACGAAGAGGTATGTGATATGTCTCAATCTGATTTTCTTAATGCCATGCAAGCCATGATGGTTGAACTTCAAGAAGTAAAGTCTAAACATGAATGCGAGAAAAGTATCATGAAAGAAAACAAACAGTCAATACTGAAACTTAGCAAAGATCTTGCTGAGAAGAACATATTGATTGAAGTTTTACATAAAAATATTGATACTAGCTCAAAAGAGAAGACTATAATTCATAATGAATTATCTGAAATTGTTTCAAAATATAAACTGTGTGAGTTTGAATCAAAAGAGATTGCTAAAATGTATTCTTCGCTTTCAGAAGAAAACAAATCTTTACTTGAAAAAGTGAATGTTTTGGAAGGGAAATTTTATACTTTGAGTCAAACTGAACAAACCATTTATCTAAACAAACCCAAAGAGAACAAAGAGTGTTGGGGACTCGGTTATGAGAATCCACACTATCTCAAAAAGGATGTATCAGAAGTGCCTGCGCTTTATGATTTCGGATTTTTAAAATTGGCACCACAATATCTTGAACTTCAAGTTGCATGGACTAAATTATCTGAAGAGGATGAAGCCAAGGAAAACGAGGAAAGAAAGAACACAACTAAAGTTTAACTTCCATTTCGATATGAGAGGTTGAATAATAGTTATAGTTCTGATAAATCAAAATTTCTTTCAAATGACTATTTTGAGAGTTATTCTTTAAAAGAAATGGAGGCTAAGCCTATCGAAGGTAAGATTTACGTCCCTCCTCTCGTTTTGGAAAGTAAAATTTCTGAACTCGAGAAAACTCTAGCAGAAGAAAGGATTTTGATTGATCTTGAACAAATTATATTTTCTACTGTGTTTAAATATACTGATTTTTCTAAATCATCTAAGGCTTCAAAATCTGATGATATGTCTGGTTTATTTGATGATGAGTTTGATTTCTTAAACTCTTATGGTGCTTTAGATGACTGTGTTGCTCAATTTGATTTTAATGCTAAACTTCCTGATCATTCAAACTTTGTCATAAACTCTTTTGGATTACCAAGTGTATACGAAAAACGTGAAACATCAACGAAAGTTGATAAATCAGTTTCTGTGAAAACCAAAGTTGCCAAAGGTAAAAAGAAGAAATCTAGGCATTCACAGAAACCGACCACCACTGGTAAGCCAAAGAAGAAGCATTCTCTTGATTCTCACAGTTCTAACTTTAAACTTTCAAATGTTTCAGATATGAGGAAGAAAAAGAATGGAGTTAAATCAACTTGGCTACCAAAGAAGAAGGTTGACGAGACGGCGAAATCATTACCTAATTTTTCTTGTAATAGAAACACTGATAGTACTTCTGATGTAATTGAGAATGTTGCTTTCAATAAACAAAAACTTGAAACACATTACAAGAGGTATTCAATAAAGCAATTATTCCAATTATCTCCGTATGCTAGAAAGTTTTCTAATAATCGTCGGAATGATTTTGCTTCTCGACAACATTCTAATGATTGGTTTGGCACATATCATGTATATTCTTCTCATTCATATGGTTCAACTGTTTTTCAAAAGGCAAAAGGGTCCATTTTTAAATGGATGCCAAAATCTACTTGTGCTAACACTGTAGGGCCCATATATAAATGGGTACCTAAATCAATTATTTCGTGATTTTCTCATGTGCAGACCCGTCATATGTGGTACTTGGATAGCGGGTGTTCCAAGCATATGACTGGGCAGAAAGATTTATTGTCTAATTATAAAGAGAAATATTGCGGGACAGTTAGATTTGGAAATGACCAATTCTCACCAATTTTGGGATATGGTGACATCATTCAAGATAAGGTGATGATAACAAAGGTGAGTTATGTTGAAGGTTTAGGGCACAACCTATTTAGCATTGGCCAGTTCTACGACAAAGGATTAGAGGTGAAGATGGCAAGGAACTTTAGGGCACAACCTCTGTGCATACTGAAGATGGCACGAAACTTTTGGTCGGAACTAGAAAATCCAACCTCTACACAATCAATATTTCAAAGGTCCAGACTGACAGTGAGGTTTGCTTACTGACAAAATCCTTGATGTAGCAAAGTTGGCTTTGGCACCGAAGGCTGTCACACCTGAATTTTCGTTACATTAACAAATTGGTCACTAGAAAGTTAGTCAAAGGACTTCCTGAGCTCAAATATGTGAAAGAACACTTGTGTGCATCATGTGAAAAGGGAAAGATGAAGAGAGCTTCACATAAGCCAAAACCTGAACAAAGTACCAGTTCTCCACTCGAGTTGTTGCATATGGATCTTTGTGGTCCCATACGAACACAAAGCATAGGCGGAAAGAAGTATGTTTTAGTTATTGTGGACGACAATTCGCGGTACACATGGGTAAAATTTCTAAGATCAAAAGATGAGACGCCCGAAGTACTCATCACCTTTCTGAAGACTACCCAAGTGAACCTGCAAAAACCAGTCAAGCTTCTTAGGACAGACAACGGCACAAGGTTTAAGAACAAAATCGTTGAAGATTATATCGAATCGGTCGAGATAACCCATCAATTCTATGTTGCTCGTACGCCAGAACAGAACAGAGTAGTAGAAAGGCGAAATCGAACATTAGTCGAGGTTTCTCGTACTATGCTTAGTCAATCTGACCTACCTCTGTTTCTGTGGGCAGAAGTTGTTTCGACTGCGTGCTATACTCAGAATCGTTCCATGATACATCGTCGTTTTGGAAAGACTCCTTATCCTTTGATCAACAACCGGACACTAACACTCAAATACTTTCATATTTTTGGTTGTAAGTGTTTTGTGCTTAATGACAGAGAGAGTCTGAACAAGTTCAGTGCTAAGGCAAATGAAAGAATTTTCATTGGTTATTCTCAATCATCGGCTGCATATCGGGTATATTTGAAAAAGTCAAAGACAGTAATCAAGTGCGTTAATGTCACATTCGTCGAGGATATGACTTTTGAACAACACGGTTCAGAACCCGTACTTACCGGAGTGCTAGCTTCTGGGCATATCAGTCTAGAACCTATACCAACAAAGAAGAAATCAGATGAAGTATCAACTTGCAATGCTCATTTATTTGATATAGATTTATTATTTGAAGTATTTTATGATGAATTCCTTGGATAGATCTAAAGTGACTAAATCTATTATGGTTGATAGGATGAACGACTCAACGAATAATTTTCCAACCGCTTCAGAGTTACCTACTAAATCCAACTCCCCAGTTTAGCAAGGAATTCCAGTTCAAATATCTGCTCCGATAGTTGAAGATGTGATCAATAACGACGAAACAGAAGTTGCTGAATCAGTTGGGTGTATAATAGAGACAAATCAACAGTCTGAACAAGTTGTACCAACTGAAGCTTCTGTACAAGTTAATTCAACTAAACCACTCATTCCTACTGTACAAAATGATGAAGTTGAAAGCGGATTCCTAGATGATAATCAAGATCAATCAACATCTATTCGACTTCCTTATGAACATCGCTGGACAAAAAAGCACCCTATTCACCAAATCATTAGAGATCCAACAAAGTCGGTGCAAACTAGGTCAGCAACTTTAAATCAATGTTTGCATGACTCATTCCTGAGTAAGATAGAGCCAACTCGCGTATCATCAGCTCTAGTTGACTCGTATTGGGTGTCTGCTATGCAAGAAGAGTTAAACCATTTCGATGGCCTAAAGGTCTGGAGACTTGTGCCAAAACCGGAAGGAAAAATCTATCATCGGCACTAAATGGGTATTCAAGAATAAAAAGGATGAAGATGGTATTGTAAATCGAAACAATAAAAGACTTGTTGCCAAAGGCTACCGGCAAGAGGAAGGCATAGATTACGACGAGACTTACGCTCCAGTAGCACGTATAGAAACAATCCGTATATTTCTAGCGTATGCTGCTCATAAAAACTTCACAGTCTATCAGATGGACATGAAGACTACCTTTCTAAATGACATAATTAAGGAGGAAGTCTACGTTACACAACTAGAAGGCTTTGTGAATCCAGATAAACCAGATCACGTATATATTCTAGATAAAGCACTTTATGGGTTAAAACAAGCGCCTCTAGCCTAGTACGATGTTTTCTCAAAGTTTTTGGTCAAGTCGGGCTTCACTAAAGGTAAAATCGATACCACTTTATTCATTAAGAAAGAAAGAGCTGATATCATTCTTATTCGAATATATGTGGATGATATAATGTATATTTGGCTCTACAAATTATAAATAATGTAAGAACTTTTCTAATCTAATGGTGTCAAGATTTCAAATGAGTATGATGGGAGAGATAAACTTCTTTCTCGCATTACAAGTTAAGTAATTTTCAACAGGGATTTTTATAAACCAAGCTAAGTACATTTTTGATATTCTTCGGAAGTTCAAAATGGAAAATTGTAAACCGATTACAACCCCATGGCACCAGGAACTAAGATCAGCATGGATCCTTCGGGAAAACCTGTTGATGTTAGAATCTATAGAGGCATGATTGGTTCTTTAATGTATCTTACTTCAAGTAGGCCAGATATTATGTTTTCTAAATGTTTATGCGCAAGATATCAGGCTAACCCCAAAGAATCCCATTTGTCCGTGGTCAAACGGATTTTTCGATATTTGAAAGGGACTACAGATCTTGGTTTGTGGTATCATAAAGATATTGGTTTTGAACCGACGGCTTATTCAGATGCAGATCATGCTGGATGTATGTTAGACAAGAAGAGCACATCGGTTCATATTCAATTTCTTGGAGACAAGCTCGTAAGTTGGGCGTCAAAGAAACAACTTTGTGTTTCCACCTCGACTGCTGAAGCAGAGTATGAAGCTGCTGCTAGTTGCTGCTCTCAAGTCTTGTAGATGAGAACACAACTTCGAGACTATGGTTTCCAGTTCAACAAAATACCGATTTATTGTGACTCGAAGACCGCCATTGCCATATCTGCTAATCCTGTGCAACATACAAAGACAAAACACATCGATGTAAGATGTCATTTTATAAAAGACAATGTTGAAAAAGGTACAATAGAACTTTATTTTGTAAACACTGATTATCAACTTGCAGATTTATTCACCAAGGCTTTAGACGGAAAGAGATTTAATTTTCTTATCTCTAAACTTGGTATGTTAAATCTTAAGGCATAATCAGTGATTACCTATTAAAGTTTTTCTTATTGTTATTTTTCTTCATTTCTTTATTATTTAATCTGTAAGATATCTGCACTTTAAGGTATGTTCATGATTTCAGGAGGAGTGAGAGAAGTTAAAAGATGATCTACATCGGATTGAGGGGGTGTTTATATTTTTGGTTTATGCTTATCACTGATAAATTTTTCTGATGCATATATACAGGGAGCGTTAAAGCAAGGAGTATGATTGATAATTTCTGATTATTTCAGATCAGAACTCGTACATTCAATGTTTTACTCCTTTATGTCATTTACATTTCAATAAATGATGTGAATAAAGTTTTGCTTTGACGGACTTTATGATTGATACAGACTGAGAGAATGCTTACAAGATCATATCTTATATGACCTTAAGCTGATTTCATAAGATTTAAGACTGAATGGAAAGGTTTATTTCTTATCTTAATATCATATATGGTTGAAAGAAGGACAACTTTCAATCATAGAAAACATGTTCTTAAATGTTCAAACCACTTCCTGATTATTAAACAGATTTCATGAATTGGAAGTGTGATTTTAAATGTTTTTCATTTTGTTTGTGCTTAAACGATTACAAATCGCGTGTTTCCAAAGATATATACTTGCGTCTTGTCTTTTTCATATACTGTCAAGTATTCACACACACCGGTTTAATATTTTGATTGAACTTGTTCTTACCATGTCTCTAAATTGTAACAAATTTTCGATGGTAAGACACCTCGATTGTACTTCAAAGAACTTTGAGCGTGATTTCATTTAAAAACGTTCTTTCAAGAATGTCTATATTTTTCTTTCGTATACACAATATCAATTTTTGTTGACCTAAGCCTTAATTGATAAATCATTCGATATTGATCTTTTTAATACAATGTCAGATTTTCAAACAAGTTTCTTGTTAGGACTGAAAGTCCTAGTACGTTGAAAGTTGTATAACGCATTTATAAGGGTTTAAATTGTAATTATTAGAAAGTTATTTGTAAATGGTCCTAAAGCCCATTAGGCCTTAGTCGCACATATTTAATGTTTCTAAACCTAGTTTTAGGTTAGAGAAGAGAAGAGTTTAGATCTTATTCATAATTCTCTAGTCAGTAGGTTTACTTTGCTTATCAGATATTCTCTCTGTAAACCTAAACCTTTCTTGAATATTAATCATATGACTAGAGGTTGTGATTCATTAATTGTTCTTCATTGATTACTATTGTTCGTGATTGCACTGTAACTGGGATCTAGAATTGGTATCAGAGCAGGTTTGAATTTATTTTTATTCGATACGATCAAAAAAAAAAGTTTGTCTAAAACCCTTTAATCGCTTATTTGATTTTAAGGTGTTTATCTGATTATCTGGAAAAAAAATCAAGTGATAGATTTTTTTCTCTGAGTTGATCTGTGT
Organism: Arctium minus; assembly: GCA_954870635.1. NCBI lineage: Eukaryota > Viridiplantae > Streptophyta > Magnoliopsida > Asterales > Asteraceae > Arctium > Arctium minus. The sequence continues at coordinate 58,468,377 of OX941088.1, read as the reverse complement.
TCAATTTGTGTTCAAGTGATAGATTTTTTCTCTGAGTTGATCTGTGTTCAATCTGTGTTCAGGTGATAGATTTTTTCTCTGTGTTCGATAGATTCAATTCTTGCTTAAATCTTGCTATCTGGGTTAAGTTATGGATAAATTTTACTGTGTTCTGAATTTTTTTCTGGAAAACCAAGACCTGATTGATCTAGATTTTTGCTAAATCGATAGTGTTTTCTGGATAGATTTTCAACGTCTGCATAATCTGGATTGTTCTAAATTGATTTTCTGGGACGATTGATTAATTGATTTTCTGGGTTCAAGATTGATTTCGATCGATTTTTTCAGTAGATTATCTGTTATCGATTAGTGCTTATCTGTTATCGATTTGCTCGATTCATCGACTTATCGACCGGACCCGTCCCTTCGACCAGACTCATTCGACCGGTTCCTTGTTGACAGGTGTTCTGCGACCGGACCTTTGCGATCGGTACTCTTGACCGGTGTCCTTCGACCGGGTTGGGAAAGTAGTTTTTACAATTTGCATTTTAAATTGAGTGGGGCTGTGGATTTGTTTGTGTTTCAATCGGCGGCGACATTGATTTATACATCCATCGCATACATATTTCTGCATCGCATACATATTTATATATATACATTGCATACATATATTTATACATATATATATTTCATCCAGTTTAAGCTTCACATCTTTGGCATCGGGCAAATCAATAGTGATGAAAAGCACATCAGCCCTCTGCGCCCACTTCAAAGTAGGATGTCGGCTCATGTTTGTTGATTTTTGCAGTTTGTAATTGAAAGAGGAATTATTCGAAAACGACCGGTGTCTCATACCCAATCGACTGGTGTCTAATTTTAGTCGACCGGTGTGAACCAAGACCGACCGGTATCTAGCGATCGGTCTCTCCCCGACCGGTACCTCGCCCGGTCCCTCCCCGACCGGTGTCTCGTAAGACCGGTATCTAACGCCCGGTGTCTCGACCGGACCATAAATCGCCAGGTGCCATCAACTCCCGGTCCCTCCCCGACCGGTGCCTCCTCGACCGACCGGTGCCTCGATCCCGGTTTGTCGAAAAGCTTTTCAAGTTTTAAGAGTTTTCCATCGGTTGTCGAAAAATCTTTCGGTTGATTCGGTAGTGTTCGGGAACAAAGTTTTTCAATTTTTAAACTGGTAAGGGTTATTTACAAAGCTTAAACGATCGATTTTGATCGTAAAATTTTCACCAATATCAAGTTTTTAAATTCTCGTTCGGTTTCCGAAAAATCTTCGGTTGCTTCGTTCGAGAGTTTGAGAGATTGTTTCGGGATTTAATCAGTTGAGGGAGCTTCAGGGGACATAAACGATCATTTTTGGTAGAAAAGTTTTATTCCATACCGAGTTTTTTAAGTTGTCGATCATTTTTCGAAAAGCTTTCGGTTGGTTCGTTTGTGATCGTGGGTTGACCGGTTGAATTTTAATCTGTTAAGGACTGATCAGGAAACTTTAACGATCGTTTTGCATTGAAAATTTCTAACCGTTTCTGTTAGGTCTGATTTTATAGTAATCATTGTATTTATAGGCTTTGTCAAATACTGTGTCTAATGTTGTATTATGTGTTGTATTGACCAAGGGTATTTAAGTCCCTTTGGTCTTGTTCCTTGTAAGAATTTCACGCACATTCATTGAATTTTGTTACTTTGCGCTTACCTTGTCTCTATCTCTCTACTTTCTCTCACTAGATTTAGACTGATCTTAGACTTTCAATTTCGAAGCTTTGCAGGTTGCCTCAACGAGGAAGACGATGAATAGTGTTTCCGTTAGTTTGCCGTTAAATGCTTAACATTTTGGTCCTTTTCCGTTAAGTCTCCGTTAGTCCGGTTAGTTTGTTAGTTTGTTAGTTTGGTTAGTTTTATTTCATTTTTAGTCCTTTTTCGTTAGTTTTCAGTTAAATCCATTAGAAGTTCTAACATTTACACTTTTAGTCCCTCTAGTTAGTAGTTTTAGTATATGTCATTTTTAGTCCTTCTATTTTTAAGTTTCTTTTTTTGTCACTTTTAGTCCTTGCTAGTTTTTAAGTTTTAGTTAGTGTCACTTTCAGCCCTCGTACTTCAAGGTTTCAGTCATTTGTCACCCTAAACTTTCAAGTTTCATCTCTTGTCAAGTTCAGTCCCTGATATCAAGCTTTTCAAAGCCGGATCGAATTAATTCTATTTCTTACAATCAAAAAGGATGACCTCACCAAAGTTGATGTTCAAAGGAAATTATGAAGAGTGGAAAGTTGATTTTTTGAATTTTGTGGATACACATGAGTTGGGTTACTATATCAGATTATCATTGACTGAATGAGAGATGCAATTAAAAATTCCAACTGAAGTTTCTTCTAAGGAACAGGAGGAAAGACAGAGGGCTAATAATATAGCTCGATATTTTATGACAAATAGTATTTCTTGTGAACTTTTTCGTGAAATTTTTTGTAAAATTTCTGGTCAAATAAATACTTACAAAATGACAGGAAAAGAGCTGTGGGATTGTACTGAATGGTTGATGTTAGGGCCAAAGGTGGTATTAAAAGGAAGAGAATTGGAATCTGAGAATTCAAAGCTGAAAAGAAAGATCTCTGATTTTGAATATCAACTTGTGCAAATCCAGCAAGCAGTATCTGTTGAAAAGTATGATGAGAAGACCAAGATTCTGGAGGATGCTAATGATGACCTTCGAAATAAAATATCTGATTTGGAGCAAAAGATTGCTAAAGACAAATCCGATTTTGAGACTAAAAACAAATCATTTGCAAAGAAGCTCTTAGATTTTTCCAGAAATAGTTGTGAAGAAAATAAAGCAGTTGAGCTGAAATGTATCAAGCTTTCTCAGAAAGTTTCTGATTTTGAGAAAAGAATAATCATGGAAAGAGAAAAGTTTGTCAAGGAGAAGAAGGAGATTGAACAGAAGAACGTTGGATTCTATAAAGAAATATTCGGCCAAAGAAAGGATTCTGAGAAGGGAATTGAAGAAGAAAGAAGCATATTTGAGGCTGAGATCAAAAAGCTTACTGAGAAGCTATCTGAACTATCTGAAAGTGTGCTGAAAGAGAAGAAAACGAAGTTTGAATGCGAGACGAAGATTGACCTTCTTGTCAAAGAGAGAGACATGTTTGCTTCAAAGATTAAAGAGCTTGAAAAGACAGCATCAAGTTCAAATCAGAAAATTGTTTCTTCAGAAAGGTCTGTTAAATCTTCTGATCAAATTCGTAGTACTAACATTTTCTATGATAGCAATATAGATGGTTCAGGTAGACATCCAAGAAGAAGGAGATACAAAGAAGAAGAATTGGTCTGGAGAAAGATACCAGTTGAAGATGAGAAGAAATATGGAAAAAAATAGATGAGCTGAAAGGAAAGAAATCATGTGTACATACACACAAAGCCAAAAAGAACAATGCGCGTAAAGATAAACCTGATCATATCTACTCGAGAGATCTATTAATCAGGTTGTCAGGTAAGAAATACTTTTGTTCTTATTGTCGTACACATGATCCTATTCACAAGACTAGTGATCATTACTGGTATGGTTCTTATTCCATTACTCCCATTCGAACTTCAACTAACATTCATAGACCCAAATACCAGTGGGTACCAAAGCCTATAATTAATTCTGTGTTGTAGGCATCTACTGTCAAGGGGGAGTAGAAGAACTAAGGCTTCTAAGTAAATCAGCATAGAACCCGTACTTCAACGAAGTTTGACTTGTAGACAAAACAGTCTAGGACTCGTACCTCAAAGAACTATGGCTTTTGAACAAAACAGTTCAAAACCCGGACTTAAGTGTCAAGATTATGGTTTCTGATTATAATAGATCAGGACCCGTTCTTCAGTGTTCAGATAAGGATATTTTGTAAATATCCAAGGGGAGCTTATCTGACCTAAATCATTTTATCATGATTTGAGGGGGAGCTTAAAAGTAAGTATCTTCTAATTCTAGATCTCTGATTGTTTGAAAGAAGAACAACTTTCAAGCATGAAAAACGTTTTTTGAAATGTTCAAACCACTTCTGGTTCTCAAAAGATTTTATGAATTTAGAAGTGTGATTTTAAATGTTTTTCAATTTTTGAGCATAAATGTTTAACTGACTGTATGTTTCCAAAGATAAATACTTATGTATTATCTTTTCAATATACTGTCAAGTATTCATACACATTGGTTCAATACTTCATTTGAAATTGTTATTACCATGTCTCATAACGAACCAATTTTTCGATGGTAATACTCCCGTTTGCTTTCCAATTTGTTGAGCATCAATCATCATTTCAAAATTTGTGTTTTCATTGCTAAATTGTTTATATTTGTTCATATAAACAAAATATCCAGTTCTTTGATACCCTAACCATTTTATTTGATCTGATTGATACATTGTCAGATTCTCAACACAATTCTCTTGATTTCATTTCATCCATTCAATATCTTTGTTTTGAGAAATCTTCAAAGTTCAATTGCTCAAATATCATGAGCATACATTTTGACAATGTTATCATACATTTTGTACTTAACTGTTCAGTTAAACTATTGAGCAACTATTCTTTTTAGGACATACATGGGATTTGTGTGAGAACTTAACCAGAACTTCCATGGATTCACGTTAACCAGTGTTTCCTACCCCGGCAGTTATCCTTGAGTGATTGAGGGGTGAGGGGTCTTAAATCAAAGAGTAGGGGAGATAACTCATCCGGTTGAGTTTTTCTCATTGTGTTGAGCGGTAACATGTAAATGAGAGTTTGGTTAGAAGTGAGCTTTAATGACAAAAAGAAAGAGGGTGTGAGAACAGAGTTAAAAGAATATGAAAACTCTGCACCAAACACTTTCTGAGTCGGGCAGCCACATCTACTGATTAGTTCACATTTTTGGTGACCATCATTGAAACAGGCAGTGAGCCCATGCCAACTCTTGTTTTTACCCCACCAACCACTCGTTTCTTTCTTAACAAAGAAATGTTTCATTTTCTTTAGGGACGCAACATATCTGCTATCTAGTCTTCACTCGGAAGATTTAGATATTGAAAAAGAAGGAAAGTTGCCCTACCTTCGCACCTCTTTCATGCACATTGAGTCCGTGTAATATCTGTTGCTGTCTCAACAGTTTACACATTTTTGAGCCTGAGAAAGTTAAGTAGCTTCAATCATTCTACACTTGCACGCACACACAAGGAATGAGTTTTCTTGTCATAACATTCATAGAAAATTCCTTTGTGGTTTTTCGATGATTGAATGGAAGCCCTGGGGAGTGAATATCACAAAAGCTCCTTTCCAAAGTACATCTGTTATACAAAGTGGCTCTGTGCTACTTACAGGCATACTAACTGTATCATTTGTTGATTCAGGTTTACAATTCCTATTATATCTGAATTTGAAAAGATTCGGATATATACATTTCATGAATTGACGGATACTCAGATCAAAGGGCGGAGAATGTCAAATTATCATAAAGGGGAGATTGTTTGTTCTTCACAAAGGAGGAGATCAAAGAATGTGTTGAAATTGAAGAGTTTTGATGATCATGATGTTCACAATCATCAAAAAGGGGGAGAGATTTACAAAGTTTAATTTCAAAGTCAAATTTTAACTCTGAGGGTGAAAAGCCTTTGGATTCAAAGATTGCAGCTGAGCAGAAAAGATTATATGGGTTCTTCTATCCCGTATCATGTGGTGTCTGCTTCCAAGTCATTTCCTCCTACGAGCTGATTGAAACAAGTTTTTAAGCTGAAAGTCAATTCAACTCGCGGTTCAAAGTCAGATTTTTTGTTTTAAACTGAAGTTGCACTTTGGAATGTCACGTAACTCACACATTATCTTTCTTGTGTGTTGATCCGATGTGTTAAGTTTCTACAGTTGAAAGCTGCTTGATAGTGCATTCAGTCGAGGCTACTGTACATTGAATCTGGTTACAAAGTTGAAATTATGAAGACCATGAGCTTTATTCAAGGGTGAGCTTGGAAAGACATGAAGACATGCAACACCAAAGTCCTTCAAAGATTCAAGAGGGAAAGAAGATCAAGGCATGAAGATTTCAAGATGATAAATGCCTTATTCAACTTCAGGGGGAGATTGTTAGGACTGAAAGTCCTAGTGCGTTGAAAGTTGTATAACGCATCTATAAGGGTTTAAATTGTAATTATTATAAAGTTATTTGTAAATGGGCCTAAAGCCCATTAGGCCTTAATCGCACATATTTAATGTTTCTAAACCTAGTTTTAGGTTAGAGAAGAGAAGAGTTTAGATCTTATTCATAATTCTCTAGTCAGTAGGTTTACTTTGCTTATCAGATATTCTCTCTGTAAACCTAAACCTCTCTTGAATATTAATCATATGACTAGAGGTTGTGATTCATTAATTGTTCTTCATTGATTACTATTGTTCGTGATTGCACTGTAACTGGGATTTACATTTCTTGTATTCATTTCATTATTTCAATTATCTTGTTTGAAATATCTTCAATGATTAAAAATGCTCAAATCTTCATGCTTACATCTCTGAGCATACATATATCTGACTTGTATTTCATATTTTGTGCTTTAACTAACAAGTTAAACCAGTTGAGCAACATGTTCTTTTAGGACAAACATGGGTTTATTGTGTGAGCTTCATTGAAATTTCTATGGATTCACGTTAACCAGTGTTTCCTACCCAAGAAGTTAATTCTTGAGTGATCGATTGTGTGAGAAGTCAAATATTGAGTGTGGGTTGTGTGACAAGGTAAAATGAAAATGAGAGTTTGGTTAGATGTGAGCTCAATGATTAAAGTAAATAGGTAAGAGATCAGAGTAAAAGAATATCAAACTCTGCACCAACTACTTTTTGAGCCGGGAAACCACATTACTAATGTTTTACAATTCTTCGTGAACATTATTGAAACAAGCAACTAGCCCATGCCAACTCTTGATAAAAACCCCACCAGCCACTCATTTTCTTCTTAATAAGAAAATGTTTCATATTTTAAGGGGACACAACACATAATTTATCTAGTTTTCATTTGGAAAATATGGATATTGAAAAAGAAGGAAGTTTGCCCCACCTTCGCACTTCGATCATGCACAATTGAGTATGTGTTATACTACTGTTGTCTCAGTGGTTTACACAATTTTGAGCCTTATATAAAAAGCAATCATCAAGTGCTTAATTCTTTCTATCACTTGCACGAACACACAAGGAATTTGTTTTCTTGTCACAACGTTCATAGAAATATCTTTGGGGTGTTTTGATGATTGAATGGATGCCCTGGGGGAGTGAACATCAAAAAGCTCATTTCCAATGTGTATTTGTTACACACAGTAACTTCGTGTTACTGACAGGCATCTTAACTGATTCATTTGTTGATTCAGGTGTTACATTCATAATTTGTCTGAATTTGCAGAGATTTGGATGAATATATTCGTTGAATCGTCAGATAATCAGAGGTTCAGTTTCTCAAAAGATCAATGGTCAGATAAAGACATTTATTGGAGAAAGTTTTGATGATTTCATGCTGCAATTATCAAAAAGGGGGAGATGACAAAGTTCAAAGAAATGTTGACTGAAGAACAATTTGAAACAAATTTTGGTGTTGATAAAGAAAAGTTGGAGAATAAAGATTGATTTGAACAGTGTTTGTTTTCAAAGATTGCAAGACTAAAAGAGTAAACTAAATTCAAAAGATTTCTGAAGACATGCTGAATTTTACAGAAATTTTCTTTGAAGATAATTTGCTAAAGCAATCTGAGCTGAATCTGAAGATGATTTCTTTCAAGTGTCTGAAAGAGGTTTTTACCATATTTGGGAAAGATTGTTACTATTTGTTGAAGAAAGATTTTAGAAATAACACAATTGTGTTGAAGATGATCTGAGTTTTTAGAATCTGACAAAGGGGAAGATTACATTTACGAAAATCAAAGAGGGAAGATTGAATTGCTAAATCTTTTAGAGATTATCTTCAATCCAAAGGGGGAGATTGTTAGAGCATAAATATATTGGATACAAGATTATAGAAGACTGAAGGTCAAAGCTAAAGTCAACTGTCAGCATCAAAGTCAAAGTCTAGTGTAATAAAGTCAAAGTCAAATGTTGTATTTTATGTTTTTCTAGTTGTTTGCGCTTTTCAGTAGTGTGAGTGAACAGTAGCTAACGCGTTTCTTAGTTTGTATAAATAGCTTGTTGTGCGTGTAATCTTGTAACTAGAATTCATAGCATCAGAGCATTGTAAGAGTTTCAAATTTGAGAGAGAAAGTGTGTTGTGAGAGTATTGTAATTGAAATCATTTGTGAAATAAAAGTAAGATTTTATGGAAATATTTGTCATCTATTGATCGCATTGTTATCTGGGAATAACATAAACGTTTTGAAATGAAATCAACGCTCAACAAACATTGAATATCAAGTGGGGTGTATCACCTGTGTGTCCCAAAATGCAATCATTCAATCAAGTAAATCAATAAACAATAACGATAATGCAAACCTGATATGATTATTCAATTGATTCAAAGGATTACAAGTTTGAAATCGAAACCACTTTGTTTCTTGTTCTTCACGGCGCACACCACCACCACAGCCTCCTCTCTAATTGATATTTTCTAATTAAGTTCCTTGACCTAATTACCACTAAATTAACTTAATTTATACTTAGGCTTGACTAGCCTAATGGGCTTTGAAGGCTTGGCCCAAAAACAAACTAAGTTAACTAAAATTAAAACTAACTAATAAATAAATAAAATACGTAAACAGACTTTGAATATTTATTACAAAAGGACCCTAGACTATTTGTTGAGACGACTTTATCAGCTTTAACTTCAGATTTCCATCTTCAGATAATTATGATCTTGAATCCAATAAATATGTGCTTTAACAATCTCCCCCTTTGGATCAAGATCATTCTTTAAGCTCAGAAAATGTAATCTTCCTCTTTGTCTTCAGAATGTAGCAATCTCCCCAATCAATGAGAATAATGTAATCTTCCTCTTTGTATTCAGAATGTAGCAATCTCCCCAATCAATGAGAATATCTTTTGGAAAGAAATTATCTCCAGTTTCAGCTCGGAATACTTCAGCAAATCATCTTCAAAGAAAATTTCTTCATTTCAGCATATCTTCAGACTATCTTCCATTTCTTGATTAACGCTTCTCCCCCTTGTTGATGAAAAGAGCAAAGAGTTCATCAAAACATGTCTTCAAGAAATTTCTTCCACCATTGATCTTGCAAACAGAACCACTGATTATCCGTCAATTCATTAAGATGTTCATCCAGATCTTTGCAAATCTAGACAATTTAGAAAATGAAGTGTAACACCTGAATCAACAAATGAATCAGTTAAAATTGCCTGTCAGTAACACATAGTCACTGTGTGTAACGAATACACAATATAAAGGAGCTTTTGTGATGTTCACTGCCCCAGGGCTTCCATTCAATCATCGAAAAACCACAAAGGTAATTTCTATGAACGTTATGACAAAGAAACAAATTCTTTGTGTGTTCGTGCAAGTGATAGAATAAATTAAGCATATGATGTTTGCTTATAAGGCTCAAAATGTGTAAACCACCGAGTCAATAGTTAGTTAAACACAGACTCAATGTGCATTAGTGAAGTGTGAAGGTGGGGCAGACTTCCTTCTTTTCAATATCCAGATTTTCCAAATGAAAATCAGATAGCATATGTGTTGCGTCCCCTTTGGAAATGAAACATTTTCTTGTTGAGAAGAAAATGAGTAGCTGGTGGGGTAATGTCAAGAATTGGCATGGGCTAGTTGCCTGTTTCAATAATGTTCACCAAGAATTGTGAAGCATTAGAAATGTGGTTGCCCGACTCAGAAAGTAGTTGGTGCAGAGTTTGATATTCTTTTACTCTGATCTCTCACCCTCTTTCTTTTAATCTTTAAGCTCACAGCTAACCGAACTCTCTTTTGACATATTCTCTCATCACACATCCCACACTCATTTCTGTTGACTCCTCACATTCAATCACTAAAGGATTAACTTATGGGGTAGGAATCACTGGTTAACGTGAATCCATAGAAGTTTCTTTGAAGTCCTAGCACACTGATCCCATGTTTTCCTATGAAGCATATAATTCTCAGATGATTTAACTTTTTCAGTTAAAGCTCAAAGATGAATCAGAAAACATTTAAAATCACACTTCCAATTCAAGAAAGCTGTTCGAGAATCGGGAAGTGGTTTGAACATTTAAGAACATGTTTTCTTATGATTGAAAGTTGTCCTTCTTTCAACCATGAATGAGATGAAGAAAAGGAATTATACCTTTTGAGTGCAGTCTTACATCCCACGAAGTCAAGCTTAAAGTCATAAAGATATGATCTTTGAAGCATCTCTCAACCTACAAAAGTCTAAAAGTCTAGTCAAAGTAACTTTATTCACAGAAATTGAAATAACTTAAAGCAGTAAAACACTCAGTGTACGAGTTCTGATCAGAAGTAATCAGAAGTCATAGCCATACTCTTTACTTGTATGCTCCCCCTAGAATCATGCATCACTAACAATTATCAGTAAGCATAATGCATTTAAATATGCTCCCCCTCAAACTAACATTGACCATCAATGAAATACTTCTCACACTCCCCCTGAGATCATGAACAAACTGTTAAAGAGCAGGTATCATGCGGAAATAATAATAAAGAATTGATAAAGAGATACAATAAGAAACTTTAATAGGTAACTACCGATTAGGTCTTAAGATTTAGCATACCAAGTCTTGAGACAAGAAAATTAAATCTCTTTTCGTCTAAAGGTTTGGTAAACAAATCTGCAAGCTGATAATCGGTTTTTACAAAGTAAAGTTCAATTGTCCCCTTTTCTACATTATCTTTTATAAAATGATACCGGACATCTACGTATTTGGTCTTAGTATGCTGAACAGGGTTAGCGGTAATCGCAATAGCGCTCTTCGAATCACAATAGATCGGAGTTCTATTGAAATGAAATCCATAGTCTCGCAGTTGTGTTCTCATCCACAAGACCTGAGAACAGCAGCTTGCAGCAGCTACATATTCCGCTTCGGCCGTTGATTTGGAGACACATAATTGCTTCTTCGAAACCCAACTGACGACTTTATCTCCGAGGAATTGTATATGACCCGAGGTGCTCTTCCTGTCTAACATGAAACCAGCATGATCTGCGTCTGAATAAGATGTTAGTTCAAAGCTTGTATCCTTAGGATACCACAGACCAAGATCTGCAGTCCCCTTCAGATACCTGAAAATCCGCTTTACAGCAGACAAATGGGATTCTTTAGGATTGGCCTGATATCTAGCACATAAGCATGTAGATAACATTATATTTGTCCTACTAGAAGTAAGATACATTAAAGAACCTATCATCCCTCTATAAGTCCTAACATCAACAGCCTTTCCCGAAAGATCGGTGCCAATCTTAGTACCAGGTGCCATTGGGGTACCAATCGGTTTACAATTTTCCATTTTGAACTTCTGAAGAATATCCAGAATGTATTTAGATTGATTGATAAAAATCCCCGTTGAAAATTGTTTGACTTGCAATCCGAGAAAGAAATTCATCTCTCCCATCATGCTCATTTGAAAACTAGACACCATTAGGTTTGCAAAGTTCCTACAGTACTTAGGATTTGTAGAACCAAAAATAATATCATCCACATATATTTGAATAAGATTGATATCGCCTTTATCCTTTTTAATGAAAAGAGTGGTATCAACCGTACCTTTTGTGAAACCCGACTTAACCAAGAATTGAGATAGAATATCATACCAGGCGCGAGGAGCTTGTTTTAGTCCATAAAGAGCTTTATCCAAGATGTAGACGTGGTTCGGCTTATCTGGATTTACAAACCCTTCTGGCTGTGAGACGTAGACTTCTTCCTTGAGTACTCCATTCAGAAAAGCTGTCTTCACGTCCATTTGATAGACGGTGAAGTTCTTGTGGGCTGCGTAGGCTAAGAACATCCGAATTGCCTCTATACGTGCCACTGGAGCATAAGTCTCATCGTTGTCTATTCCTTCCTCTTGCCTATATCCCTTGGCGACAAGTCGTGCTTTGTTTCGGATAACGGTACCATCTTCATCTTTCTTGTTTTTGACCACCCATTTCGTACCAATGATGGTTTTACCTTGCGGTTTGGGTACGAGTCTCCAGACTTTCAGTGCTTCAAACTGATTCAGCTCATCTTGCATCGCAGTTACCCAATCTGAATCAGCAAGGGCCTCAGATACGCGTATAGGCTCGATCTTGCTCAGAAAGGATTCATACATACATAGATTTGATGTTGCAGACCTAGTTTGCACTGGTGCTAAAGGATCTCCAATAATTTGATGTACTGGATGCTCTTTGGTCCACTTATGTTCATGAGGGAGTGGATTAGATGCATGTTGATCATTGTCCGCATCTAGGAATCCACTGGTATCTCCTTCAGATGGTTCAGAATTAACGGGGGCTTCAATTGAAGTAGTCGTTGCAGAAGTTGCAGTAGGTACAACTTGGTCAATCTGATGATCAGTCCTTACAGTGCATCCTACTGAGTCAGCTACTTCTGTATCGGCGGTGTTGGTCACAACTTCAACTGTCGGAGTAGGCTTTTGAACTGGAACTTCTTGCTGAATAGGAGAACCAAGATATCGGAAGTGGTTGGATGAATAGTCATCGAGTCTTCTATCCTGTCAACCACAACAGAGTTAGGCAATTTAGATCCAAGAAATTCATCATAGAACAGTTCAAATAATAAATCCAAATCAGATAAATTAGAAGTTGACGACGAAGCGCCATCTGATTTGTTCTCTTGAGGTGCAGGTCCTGGACTGGTTGGTCCAGAAGCTAGTACTCCGGTAATGACGGGTTCTGAAATGATGTGCTCAGAAGCCATTTCCTCATCAAATGTAACATTAACGCTCTCGATCACAATCTTCGACTTCTTCAAATAAACACGATATGCAGACGATGTAGATGAATAACCAACAAAGATGCCTTCTTTCGCCTTAGCACTGAACTTGTTCAGATTCTCTCGGTCGTTTAGAACATAACACGTACAACCAAAAACATGAAAATATTTAATGGTTGGTGTTCGGTTGTTTATCAACGCATACGGAGTCTTCTGAAATCTGCGGTGTATCATGGAGCGATTCTGAGTGTGACATGCAGTCGAGACAGCTTCAGCCCACAAAAATAAAGGTAAGTCAGATTGGCTGAGCATTGTCCAAGCGGCCTCAACAAGTGTACGATTTCGCCTTTCGACGACTCCGTTCTGTTGAGGCGTGCGAGCAGCAGAGTATTGATGTGATATCCCGACCGATTCGAGATATTCTTCAACTATCTTGTTCTTGAACTCTGTGCCGTTGTCAGTTCTGAGAATCTTTACTTGTTTTTGCAGATTGACTTGGGTCGTCTTCAGAAACGTAATGAGAACATCGGGAGTCTCATCTTTAGACCGTAGAAACTTAACCCAAGTGTATCGCGTATAGTCGTCCACGATAACCAACACATACTTCTTTCCTCCTAAGCTTTGCGTTCGCATAGGACCGCATAGATCCATATTCAACAACTCTAATGAAGAGTTGGTACTCGGTTCAGGCTTTGGTTTGTGTGAGGCTCTCTTCATCTTTCCCTTTTCGCACGTTGCACATAGATGTTCTCTTTCGAACTTCAGTTCTGGAAGACCTTTCACTAGCTTGCCACTGACCAGCTTGTTGATGTAGCGAAAGTTGAGGTGAGAAAGCCGTCGATGCCATAACCAGCTTTGTTGCATCGAGGCCTTTGATAGTAGGCAGACCTGATTGTCAGCCTGGACCTTTGACAAATTGATGGTGTAGAGGTTTGACTTGCGAGATCCGACCAGGAGTTCTTTTCCTTCTTCAGTGCGTACTGAACATGTCTTGGCCTTGAAATTAACCTCTAAATCTTTGTCGCAGAATTGGCCAATGCTGAACAGGTTGTGCCCTAAGCCTTCAACATAACTCACCTTCTTGATCGTAAGATTTTCACGTACAACATCACCATATCCCAAAATAGGTGAAAACTGATCATTCCCAAAACGAACTGTGCCGCAGTATTTGTCCATAAAATTAGACAACATACTCTTCTGCCCGGTCATATTCTTGGAACACCCGCTATCCAAGTACCACATATGACGGGTCAGTTCAACACAAATCAAGAAAGAAGAGGTTTAGGAACCCATTTAAAAATGGGACCTCTACTGTTAGTACTTGATTTTGGCACCCAATTAAATTTGGGTCCGCTTTTTCCAGAAGCATGATAAGACGAATGATAATGATAAGATGAAACATTATATGAACCATACCAAACATCAGAATATTTACGAGAAGCATAATCACATTCACCATAATTTAAAAACTTTTTATTTGATGGTGCTAACTGGAATAATTGCTTTATAGAGTACTTCCTGCGAGAATCAACAAGATTAGATTTAAAAGTAGCAACATTCACAATCACATCATCTTTACTAGAAGTCTTTTTATTCAAAATAAAACTAGAACTAGATTTAGCTTTCTCGTCTATCTTCTGTTTCGGTATCCATGCAGTCTTAACTCCAACCCTTTGCTTTCTCAAATCTGAAACATGTGAAACTTTAGAGTTAGAATGATGAGAATTAAGAGAATGCTTCTTCTTTGGCTTACCAATGGGGATCGGTTTCTGTGAAAGCTGAGATTTTTGTTTCTTACCTTTTGCTTTCTTTGATTTCACAGAAACTGATTTATCAACTTTCGTTGATGTTTCACCTTTGTCAAAAACACTGGGTAATCCAAAGGAATTAACAACACAAGATGAATGATAAGGAAGTTTAGAAGAAGAATCAAACTGAGAAACACAATCATTTAAAACACCTTCAGAGTTTAATAAATTAAGCTCATTATCAAGGGAACCAGATTTGTCATTCGAATTTAAAGCCTTGGAGATTTTAGGAAAATTAGAAGTTTTGAACACTGTTGAAAAAACTGTTTGTTCTAAGTCCATCAAAATTCTTTCTTCTATAAGAGTATTCTCGAGTTCAGAAATTTTACTTTCCAAAACTAGATGAGGGACGTAAAGCTTACCTTCGATGGGTTTAGCCTCCAACTCTTGTACAGAGTAACTCTCAAAGTAATCATTTGAAAGAAATTTTGATTTATTAGAACTATAGCTGTTATTCAACTTCTCATAGCGAAATGGAAGTTGAACTTTATATGTGTTCTTTCTTTTATCATATTCCATGGCTTTATCTTTTTCAGACAGACTAGTACAAAAGGGTTTAAGTTCAGGATGTTGAGGAGCCAACAACATAAACCCAAAGTCATAAAGTGCAGGCACTTCAGATATAACCTTTTTGAGATGATGTGGATTCTTGTAACGAAGTCCCCAAGTATTAGGTTTCTTTTTAGGTTTGTTCAAAGGAATAGTGTGTTCAGTTTGATCAATAGTATGTAATTTTTCTTCCAAAGCATTCACCTTTTCTATTAAAGATTTATTCTCTTTTGAAGTAGAAAAGTACCTTTTAGCAATCTCTCTAGATTTAAACTCACATTCTTTAAACTTTGAATCAGTTTCAGATAACTCTTTATCAATTATAGTCTTTTCTTTAGCGCTGGTGTCTATATTTTTGTGCAAAGTTTCAATTAATACATTTTTCTCAGCAACATCATTACTAAGTTTATGTATAGATTGATTTTTCTCATTTATGACACCTTTCTCACACTTCAGTTTAGACTCTAATTCTTGGAGTTTAGACATCATGGTATGCATTTGGTTCAAAAATTCAGATTCAGTTAAGTCACATACCTCATCATTATCTCCATCATCAGAATCAGCTTCTGACTGGTTCTTTCCCATCAAGCACAGATGTGCTGTCTCGTCCTTCTCTCCTTCTTCAGATTCTTCGTCTGAATGGTCGAGCCAGTATTCATCCTCGGCCATTAGTGCTTTTCCAGCCTCTTGTTGCTTGTCTAGAAGCATCTTATTCTTGTAGTAGTCGGAGTTTCGAACTTTTGATTTGCGACAGTCCTTGGCAAAATGACCGAGTCTCCCATAATTGTAGCACTTAATCGGTTCTTCCTTCTTGGTCTCTTCAGCTTCATCCTTCTTCTTGTTTTCTGGTCTCCTTTCTTCAACTTTCTCCTTATGCTTGTAGTTATTAGGACCAGACGAGTATCTCTGACTATTGGAGTTTGGCTTTTTATAGAACTTCTTTTGGAGAGCCTTGGTTATCAACAACATAGCTTCATTCAGTTCATTACAATCGTCAGAGTCAGACTTTGCCTCGCAATCAGCTTCTTCCGATTCAGATTCTATCACCTTCTTCTTAGATTTCTTGACCACAAGAGCAACTGGATCAGCAACTGCTTTGTCAGCCTTTTTCATCTCAGCCTTGATCTCTTCCACTTCTTCCTCATTCTGTCTGAGGATTTCATAAACTTCATGAAGAGGAATGTCGTGCAAATCCTTCAACTGTCTCATTTGTCTGGTGAATCTCTTCCACTCAGGCTGAAGGTTGCTGAGAAATTTCACATTCAGCTCCACGTTAGATTTGCTGATCTTGTTCTTGCTCAGCTCGTTCAGTAATGTGACGAATCTGTCATAAGTGGCTTCAAGTGATTCTCCATCTTTAGCTTTCAATTCTTCATAATTATTCAAGCATGTGGAAACTTTGAGTTGATTTCCAACTTTAGAACCAAGCATCATCTTCTCCAACTGATCCCACATTTCCTTACCGGTAACGTTGTAGCTATCAATCTTGACGTATATTTCATTCGGTATGCCTTGGAGAATAAATGATCTTGCCATCTTGTCACTCTTGTGTCTCTTCAGCTGATCTTCCGTATATTCACCCATCGATAACTTATACTTAGTCTCTTCTTCTACACCATTTTCTCCGGCTACAATGAGAACCTTGGTCGGAGGTGTCATGATCCCGTCTTTCAGAGATTTTCTGATTTCATCTCCCAAATCATGTCGATCAATGAAGTCCAAAAATCTATCCTTCCATTGCTCGTACTCCCCCTTGAAGAGTACTGGTGGCTTCACATCTGTTCCAATAGCAAGAGCTTCCCGAGACATCTTTACTTATACGATTAGTATCAAACTTATCTGATATTAAGACAATCAACTGGATGAGATCGTTAGAAGTCAAGATAAAATCACACAAAACTGAAAATCTTAGAATGAAGTTCAGAAAAATCTGATCACGAACAGAACTTTGTCCCCCTTCGCAGACATAGCACGGGGGTCCTGCTTCGACCGGTATTGAGTCGACCGGAGACTTGTAAAGACCGGTAGAGAGTTCGACCGGGAGCTTGTTCGACCGGGGAATTGCAACGACCGGTAAGATGAAAGACCGGAACTTTGCTTGACCGGTAAAATTGATTCGATCGGTAACTTGTTAAGTCCGGTCGAGTGATTTGACCGATATAGAGTTCGACCGATATGACTCGACCGATATACTCTTAGACCGGTGTTACTCGACCGATATGTTCGACCGATAAAAGCTTAGACCAGGTGAACTGTGAGTGTATCGGTCGAATGCAATAGACCGATAGAATGCAAGACCGGATGGATGTTCGACCGACACTAAACAAGACCGATATGTTCGACCGATAAACGCTTAAACCGGGTGAACTGTGAGTGTATCGGTCGAATGCAATAGACCGATAGAATGCAAGACCGGATGGATGTTCGACCGACACTAAACAAGACCGATATGTTCGACCGATAAAATGCAAAAGCTTCGACCGGTATTGTCTTTGACCGGAGTGAACTGTGAGTGTATCGGTCGAATGCTATAGACCGATAAAGAGGTATTCGACCGGACGTAATCAAAGACCGATAGAGGTCTTCGACCGGAAAAACACAAAGACCGATATTAACAAAGACCGATATGTTCTTGATATTCTTCGACCTAGAAACCAGAAATCAGTCCAGAAAACACTCGAAACCTCGAATTAAATAACCAAACTTTGCTAAAACGATCAATTTACCAACTAGAACATATTACAATCAATTAATTTCAATAAAAACCACTTTAAGAACAAATTGATTGATGACACAGTCTCGACTTCGTGAAAGAACCCAGAACAACAAATTCACCAAATTGAAAATCAAAATCGATGCGATAATCAAATCAATCAATACCCAATCACTATAATAGGTAAAACAAACACAATCCAACCAATAATAACTTGAAAGAACAATCACACAATAAAAATTATGAATCTTTTGACAGAAAAAACAGAACCGAAAACAAAAATTTTCAATTCAATCTGTCCTGCTCTGATACCAATTGTGTGTCCCAAAATGCAATCATTCAATCACGTAAATCAATAAACAATAACGATAATGCAAACCTGATATGATTATTCAAATGATTCAAATGATTACAAGTTTGAAATCGAAACCACTCTGTTTCTTGTTCTTCACGGCGCACACCACCACCACAGCCTCCTCTCTAATTGATATTTTCTAATTAAGTTCCTTGACCTAATTACCACTAAATTAACTTAATTTAAACTTAGGCTTGATTAGCCTAATGGGCTTTGAAGGCTTGGTAATGGGCTTTACAAAGCTTGGCCCAAAAACAAACTAAGTTAACTAAAATTAAAACTAACTAATAAATAAATAAAATACGTAAACAAACTTTGACTATTTATTACAAAAGGACCCTAGACTATTTGTTGAGACGACTTTATCAGCTTTAACTTCAGATTTCCATCTTCAGATAATTATGATATTGAATCCAATAAATATGTGCTTTAACATCACCATCGAAAATTTTGTTCAATTTGAGACATGGTGAAAACATATTCAACAAAAATAGTAAACCGGTGTGTGTGAATACTTGAAAGTATATGAAAAAGATAATACACAAGTATTTAACTTTGGAAACACACGGTTTGTATATCATTAAAGTACATATAACATGAAAAGATTTAAAATCACACTTCTATATTCATGAAATCTTTTTAAAAATCAGAAGTGGTTTGAACATTTAAGAACATGTTTTCATAGCTGAAAGTTGTTCTTCTTTCACATACGTATGAGATTAAGATTAGAAATAAACCTTTTTGCCCAGTCTTAAATCTCATTAAGTCAGCTCTAAGTCATATATGATATTGTTAAGTCTGATTTTATAGTAATCATTGTATTTATAGGCTTGGTCAAATACTGTGTCTAAAGTCTAATACTGTGTTGTATTTGACCAAGGGTATTTAACTCCCTTTGGTCTTGTTCCTTGTAAGAACTATTCACGCATACTTCAATAAATCTTACTTTGCGCTACCTTGTCTCTCTCTCTCTACTTTCTCTCTCTAAAGATTCATTGATCTTGGACTCACAATTGGTATCAGAGCCATCTGAATCTTGAGAGGATTGAGAGATTGTATTTTTTCTCCCCTGAATTTGTTGAATTAATCGAAAATTTGATCGATTTTCTTGAATTTTTCAAGAAAATCTCGTTTTCTTGATTTTTCATAAAATTCGGATGTGTTTGTGATCAAATTTGTTTGCTATTTGATTCATTACACTCGCTTTTAGTAGTAGATCACATTTGCTTCATATTATTTTGAATGAAATTCAGTATTTGATCATCGTTTTTGAGATTTAAAGAGTTTTTGGAAAACCCGTTTTCACGCACTGTTCCATCATCATTTTTGTGATTTAGAGGTTTTTAATCAAAATTGGTGTTTGAAAGTTGTTAAAAAGATGTTTTCGATCATTTGTATGTGATTTTCTTGCAGTAATTTCATAGTTTTAATCGATCTTGCGAGTTTTATTTGTTTTTTTACTATTTGCGCAAGTTCTTGTAGGTTTGTGCAAGTTCATAATAGGTTTGCGTACGTTCATTCTACTTTGCGCAAGTTCATATAGTTCTAATCCTTGTGTTAGAGTATTTCAGGTTTGCGCATTGGTCTATTCACGCAAAGCAAATTTTGCGTATCCAGTGAGTTACGAGAAGTTTAGTTCTCGTATCATCAAGCTCCCGCAAAGGTTAGTTTTCGTATCATCCAACTTACGCAAAGTCCAGTCTTCGTTATCAGCGACTTACGCAAAGCTCAGTTTGCGTATCACTTGGATTACGCAAAGCTCAGTTCGCGCATCACTTGAGTAACGCAAAGTTCAGTTTGCGTTACAAGTTCATCACGCAAAGCTTAGTTTGCGTAACCTTCTACTTACGCAAAGTTCTGTTTGCGTATCACTTGGACTACACAAAGTCCAGTTTGCGTTTCCCGTTGCTTGCGAAAAGCTCAGTTTGCGTCTTCTGCTTCTCATGCAAAGCTCTACTTTGCGCCAGTCTCAGACTTAGAATTTTTTTTTCTAAAAAATGGATTCTGCAAAGTTTTCCTTTCAAGCTAAGTTCTACTCAAGTGATCTGATGATGTCCTTGGGATCTGAAACTCGTCCTCCAATTCTTGTCGATGAAAATGATTTCACTCAATTGCAAGATCGATTTCTGAACTTCATCGAGCGTCAAGCTAATAGAGAGAACATGATGACGTCTATAAATGAAGGACCTTTCATAAAGCCTAAAAAAGAGATTCCTCCAACATCTGAAGAGGCTTCACGAATGAAAGCTGATCGAAAGCTGAAAGCTAATCTGATGCTAGCTTTACCAAACTCTGTCTACAACCGGGTTGATCATTGCAAGGATTATCCAAATCTGTTGTGGGCACAATTGGAAAAGATCATGCTTGGTTCTTCGGTCGCAACTCAGCTCCGACATACTCCGTTCATGAACAACTTTGAGGAGTTCAAGGCCAAAGAAAGTGAGTCTATAAAGAGTGTTTTCGACAGATTCTGTGCAGTGCTGAATGATCTGCGAAAGATAAATGTGAACAAGACAGAGCTTGAGACGAATCTGAATCTTCTTAATGCTCTTCAGCCTGAATGGAACAAATCATGTCACAGACTAAGAAACGATGTCAGAATTTCAACTATGCAGATCCAAGAATTATATGAGATTCTTATGACTGATGAGAGCTTGGTGCTTGAGAAGAAGGCCAAACTGGATAAGAAGAACAAGAAATCAGTAGACTCGGTTGCACTCATTACGATCCAAGTGGCTGAACAAGAATTGTCTGATAACGCTTACAGCGGGTCAACTGATGATGATGGTGAGGCATTGCAGAAAGCTATGATCCTTCTCTCTCAGCATTACCAGAAAAAGTTCCAACCACGGTCGGGTTCCAACACTTCTCGCTTCACTTCTGGTTCAACAGTCAAAGTTCCCGAGCCAAAGACTGTTGCCTGCTACAACTGTGGAAAGTCGGGGCACATTTCAAATTAGTGTCGAGCAAAGAAGGTTAGGGACTCAGCTTACTACCGGAAGAAACTGGAACTGGCTGAAAAGAGAGAGAACGGAACTGCTCTTCTTGCAGAAGAAGAATTCTGGCTGGATCATTCCGACGATGAAGCTGCAAACGTAGAGATCGCTCAGATGTGCTTGATCGGAGATGATCGGTCAGACGATTCTGATACTGATGAAGATGAGGTATATTCAGAATTTGATTACAATTTTATTACCTCACAGATGAAAATCATAATAACTGCTTTATCTGATTTGCGTTCTAAGTTAATATCTGAAAAGAATTTAAATTCTGAAAAGTCAGATTTGATTGACAAACTGAAAATTTCTTTGAAAGATGAAAAATCTATTTTAGAAAATACAAAAGACATCTTTCAAAATAAATTGGATGTTTTGGAAAATTCAAATAAGACTTATCTTGAATCTTTGACGGCTATGACTAATTTAAAAGATGAATTTTCAAATAAAATAAATAAGTTAGAAGAAAAGATTTATCGAAGAAACCAATTTGAACAAACAATTTTTATGAACAAACTAAGGAGTGAAGAAGCTTTAAAACAAAGGTGGGGACTTGGTTTTGAAAATCCTCATTGTTTAAACAATGCGATTGAAATATCCCTAACTTTATATAAATACGATTATCTGACTTTTGCTCATTATGCTTCTCAATTTAAAATTGATTGGATGAATGAGAAGCAAGTGTTAGAAATCGAAAATGAGAAAAGAACAAATAACAAGAAAAAGGAAATTCCTTTTGTTTACACAAGCGAAAATGCAAAATATTTTCCTGAAAAATCAAAGAGAGGAAGAAGAGTTTTAAATGATATATCTCCTATCAAATCTTCAATGTCTGATGATTTTATTGATCCTTATGCTTCTAATTCTAATAAGGAAAATATTTCTCCAATCATTTATGATTCTAAGAAATATACTCCTCCATTATTATTAGAAAGTAAAATCATCGATCTTGAAGATAAGATAGAAGATCAAAATAATTTAAAGAAAATTGAATCTGATATTTTTCTTTCTTTCATGACATCTAGTCTTGAAGAAAAATTATTTTCTCCAAAACCAGATTCTATTTCTAGCCTTTCCTCTGATTCTCAAGTAAACAAAAGTGAAGTTTCTAATTTTAAAATATTTTCTCAAAATTCTTCAGACTCCGAGGTAAATTTAGATTTATTAGTTGCTTGGATAAAATTATTTCTTCTGATTTAAATATTTCGTCTAAAATTCTTGATGATTCTTTTACGCTCAATGATCATTATTATAAAACTAAGCGTAAAAGAAGATGGTCAAAGAAGTCAAAGAAACAAGATAAAGTTATTTCTGACAGTTCTAATTCTTCTGATTCTAATCTTTCAGATAGGACTTTGAGAGCTCGATCAAAGAAGCAGATCTGGAGAGCGAAGCGGACATCTACTGATTCTATGATTGATGAGGATAAATGTGTAGACAAACTTTATAAAAGTGATTCATTTGCTACATGTAATATAATTTCAAAATATTCTATAAAGCAAATGATTCGAATTTCAAAACATGTCTCATGTTCTTCCTCGGATTCTAGTTCAGATGATTATGCTTTCTCTTCTTCTGATGATTCTGTTCATTCGTGTGATTATATCTATCGTGCTTTAATTGTTATATCTAACAAATATTTCCCCATACGAACTGCAACTAACAAACACGGGCCCAAATACAAGTGGGTACCCAAGTCTCAATCTGATTTAAAGTTGCAGGCATCTCATGTCAAGGGGGAGTAAGAGAATGTTGGCTTCTGAGTAATTCAGCTCAGAACCCGTGCTTCAACGACTACGACTTCTAGACATATCATTCTAGGACTCGTTCTTCAATGCTTTAAGCTTCTGACTAATGAGAAACTATGAGTACATCTACTTAATTTCCGCTGCATTTATATCTGATAATGATGTTGTTCCAGTTTTTCTCAAATGTTTTAAATGAATCTGAGCATTTTCAATCTTTCCTGAATTTTGATTCAAACCAATATATCTTTTGAGACACTTGTTGTTAAAAAAAATTTAATCTTTACAAATTTTATTCTATAAAGTAAAAGGTTTACAATTTTATTTCTTTTGAATAAAATGTGTGTCTAGGATAAATTTTCAAGTTGTTTGTTTATATTGAAGTTTTTATATGTTCAAATTTCAACTCTAACAAATTTCGAAAAGTCAGCAACATGTTTGTAGCTTTTGTTACTGTTTTAAAGTTGTGTGATTCGGAATATTTTATAGTCTACAATGCCTAGAAAACCTAAAAAGTCAAAATTTTAGATTGTAATGAAAATATGGGCAAAGCATTTAGATGTAGATCCGAGTAATTGAGATGAATATTAAATTCATAAAATACAGAAATCTCTAAGTTTAACAGTTTGTACCTGTGACCTTTCTGGTTTGGGAAAGTAAGTTCTGTGGGATGCTTGTCATCTGGTCCCCTAATGTCATTTGATCTGGGAGTGATCGAAACCAAATCCTTCTATAGAATCAGATCAAAAGTCATGTTCTACTGGTATGAATGGGTTTAGGATATGTCAATGTAGCCTTTCTGATCTGGGAAAGTAAGTTCTAAGGGGTGCTTGACACCTAGTCCCCTAAGGCCAACTGGTCTGGGAGCGGCTGACCCAAATCCTGCAATAGGGTCAGATAGAAAGTTACGTTTACGACATGGTCTTCACTTAATAAACTTTTTGATTCAAAAGATGCCAAAGTGCACATGCTTAAAAGATTCCAAAGAGCACACTCATGTCAAGATGCCAATGTGCACACTGCTAAAAGATGCCAATGAGCACACATCTCCTGATACTTGGTGATATTTTTGAGTTGCGATAAACCTGTAAATTTGTGAAAATCTTAATTCTTGATGACTTAGTGTGATTATTTGCAACGTTCTCTATTATATTTTTAGAATTGCATTTTCTTGAAGCTAGTCGAAGTTCACATGCGAGCACACTGAATAGATTGATGAAAGTTTTTGAAACTGAACATGTCTTAACTTGATATGCAATAAAACTTGTTTATGTATCCAAACACATACATTTGATTTCAACTGATTGATAAATCTGTGATATTTTACTAAGTAGAATTTTATTTGTTTAGTGTTTAAATTTTTACATGTTTTAGTTGTTTCAAATTTCATATTCAGTATATTTTTCTTTTTACTTTGTTATTTTTCATCCTTGTGTTCTCATATCATTTACAAATGGGTTTGAGCATTATTCAAGGGGGAGTGAACAAAGAGAATATTTTCAACGATCATATCTGCTTTTGAGGGGGAGTGTCTGATTCTCTATATAAATGCTAACTTGAATTGTCAAATTTAGTGCATTTGTGTAGGGGGAGTCAAAGAGCTAAACAGGTAAAAAATTTCAGACTTCAAGTCAAATTTGCGCCACCTTGGTGTAATGCAAACCTCACTTTGCGCAACCTTGGTGTAACGCAAACCTCACTTTGCGCCACCTTGGTGTAACGCAAACTTCACTTTGCGCAACCTTGGTGTAACGCAAATCTCACTTTGCGCCACCAGCGTGTCGCGCAAACCTCTCCTGTTTTTCTCTGTTTCTTTGTTTTTGCAGATCTTAAGCTGTCTCGTCTCGAACATTTGCATGATCAAATTGATCCAGATCATCAAGGTCATGAGGGGGAGAATTAAGAGAAGTTAAAGGAGATGATTAAGAGACAAAGAGCTCAAATGTTTATCTGTTGATCAAGATTCGCTCAAAGATTCTATTCTATCAGCTTCAACTAATTCTTTTGCTATTCCTGCTCCGACCACCACAGTTCTTTCAAGATCTTTCAAAAGAGGTGTGTCGTTTAGAGCATAAGCTACTGGTCCATACTTGTCAAAGGAAGCAAAGACAATTTAATCTGAAAGATGTTGAGAAGAATTTTTCTTTTAAAAGTTAGATTGCTTCATAAAGTCGCTTTTATGGTCCGTGCTGTTTTAGAAGATGATTTTTGAAGACCAAAGCGCCAATGATTACTAAGGGGGATATTGTTAGGTCTAATTTTATAGTAATCATTGTATTTATAGGTTTGGTCAAATATTGTGTCTAAAGTCTAATACTGTGTTGTATTTGACCAAGGGTATTTAAGTCCCTTTGGTATTGTTCCTTGTAAGAACTATTCACGCATACTTCAATAAATCTTACTTTACGCTACCTTGTCTCTCTCTACTTTCTCTATCTAAAGATTCATTGATCTTGGACTCACAGATATGATCATGTAAGATCTCTCTCAATTCTGCAAAAATCATAAGTCGTCAAAGTACAAAGCTTTATTCACAAAATTTTATTGAAAAGTAAATGACATAAAGCAATAAAACTTTGAAAATACAAGTTCTGATCAGATGTAATCAGAAGTCATATTCCATACTCCTTGACTCTTACTCCCCTCTTGCGAATTCATATTTTCAGTAAAAATATGTACTCCCACTTGAAGGTTGATCTCCTCATTTAAGTTTCGGAGTATTATCTCATTCAGCACAGGCCTATCATCAAGAGTATCATCTATTTTGATCATTAAAGAGCGAGTCCTAAACTGTTGTGTTTAGAAGTCAAACTATTAATCTTTGAGGAACGGGTCCTGAAATGTAATATTCAGAAGCCTTGTTCTCTTACTCCCCCTTGACTTGAAGTGTCTGCAACAAAGATTCATCTTTTGGCTTTGGTACCCATTTAAAGATGGGTCCTACAGTGTTAGCGCAAGATTTTGGCACCCATTTAAATTTGGGTCCTCCTTTCTTTTGAAAATCATTTAAAGTATAAGAATGATAAGAATATACATGATATGGGCCAAACCAAACATCAGAATATTATTGAGAAGCAAAATCATTTTCGTGATAAGTAGAAGACTTTCTAGCAGACGGAGATAAATGGAATAATTGATTTATTGAATAACGCTTGTAAGAAGTTACAAGTTTTGGTTTATTAAAATCAACATTCTCAACTACACCATTATTACTATTGGTCACTCTATTACAATCAGAATCAAAAAATGATTTCACAGTCTCGTCAATTTTCTTCTTTGGTTGCCATTCTGATCTAACTCTAGATTTTCTCTTACTCACATCTGAAACATTTGAAACTTTAAAGTTAGAACTGTGAGATTTGAAAGATTGCCTTTTCTTTGGCTTAACAGTGGTTGTCTGTTTCTTTGAATGCCTAGATTTCTTCTTCTTACCTTTAGCATTCTTGGTATTGACATAAAC
The DNA here is from genome assembly GCA_954870635.1 of Arctium minus. Classification (NCBI taxonomy): domain Eukaryota; kingdom Viridiplantae; phylum Streptophyta; class Magnoliopsida; order Asterales; family Asteraceae; genus Arctium; species Arctium minus. The sequence continues at coordinate 58,441,899 of OX941088.1, read as the reverse complement.
TGTGTCATCAACTTTCGTTGATGTTTCACCTTTCTCGAACACTAGGTAATCCAAAAGAGTTTATAAAAAACTATGAATGATCAGGAAGTTTAGCATTAAAATCAAATTGACCAACACAGTCATCTAAATCACCTTTAGAGTTAAGAAAATCAAACTCTTCATCGAGTAAACCAGAAATATCATCTGATTTTGAAGCTTTGGAATTTTTAGAAAAATCAGAATTTTTAAGCACAGTAGAAAACACAGTTTGTTCTAGATTAATCAAAATCCTTTCTTCTATCACAATGTTCTCGAGTTCAGAAATTTTACTTTCTAACACGAGAGTATGTACATAAATTTTACCCTCAATAGGCTTAGCCTCCAACTCCTTTAAAGAATAGCTTTCAAAATAGTCATTAGAAAGAATTTTGATTTATCAAAACTATAACTATAATTCAACTTCTCATAACGAAATGGAAGTTGCATTTTAGTTGTGTTCTTCCTTTTCTCTTTTTCCTTAGCTTCGTCCTCTACAGACAGTTTAGTCCAGTTAATTTTGAGTTCGGGGTATTGTGGTGCCAGTTTTAAAAATCCAAAATCATAAAGCGCAGGAACTTTAGAAATACCCTTTTTGAGGTAGTGTGGGTTCTCGTAACCAAGACCCCAACACTCACTACTCTCTTTAGGTTTATTTAAGTGAATGGTCTATTCAGTTTGACCTAAAGTGTAAAGTTTTTCTTCCAAAACATTCACTTTTTAGCAACCTCTTTAGCTTCAAATTGACACAGTTTATATTTCGAAGTAGTTTCAGATAGTTCATTGTGAATTATAATCTTTTCTTTAGCACTGGTATCAATGTTTTTATGTAAAGCCTTAATCAATACATTCTTCTCAGCAATATCTTTACTAAGTTTCAGTATTGACTGGTTTTTCTCTTTATTGATATCTTTTTCGCGTTTAAATTTAGACTTTAATTCCTGGAGTTCAACCATCATAGCTTGCATTTCATTAAGAAAATTTGATTTATACATATCACATACCTCTTTGTTGTCTTCACCATCTGAATAATCGTCATCTTCAGTCACTTTTTTACCCATAAAACACAAGTGGGCTTTCTCTTCTTTCTCTTCTTCTTCATCAGAATGATCGATCCAGAATTCATCTTCATCCATAAGAGCCTTGTCAGCCTCCTGCTGCATGTCCAAGAGCATCTTATTCTTTTAGTATTCGGAGTTTCGAACCTTAGGCTTTCTGCAATCCTTAGAAAAATGTTCGAGCTTTCCACAGTTATAGCACTTTGTTGGTTCTGACTCTTTCTTCTCTTCGGATCTATACCTCTTCTCTTCATGTTTCTTCTCATCAAACCTCTTTCCTTCAATCCTCTCCTTATGTTCGTAGTTTCATTAACCTGAGGAGTATCTCTGACTGTTCGAACCAGGCTTCTTGTAGAATTTCTTCTGAACTGATTTTGTCAACATTAGCATGGCCTGTTTGAGATTCTCACAGTCATCTGAGCCAGAATTTTATTCACTGTCGGCCTCCTCGGAGTCAGAAACTATTACTTTCTTCTTCTTCTTCAAACTCACTGATTTCCTCTTCACCACTAGAGCAACATGATCAGCAACCACTCTTTCAGCTTTCTTCTTTTCATCTTTGATCTCTTCCACCTCTTCTTCGTTTTGCCTCAAAGTCTCATAAACTTTGTGAAGTGGAATCTCATTCAAATCCTTCATCTGCCTAGTGAATCTCTTCCACTCTGGTTGCAGGATGCTGAGGAATTTTACGTTCAACTCGATCTGAGATTTTCTGCCTTTATTCTTATTGAGCTCACTCAGCAGAGTCACAAATCTGTCGTATGTAGCCTCAAGAGATTCACCCTCTTTGGCCTTGAACTCTTCATAGTTGTTTAAGCAGTTATAGACTTTGAGCTGGTTGCCAATCTTGGATCCAAGCATCATTTTCTCAAGTTGACCCCACATCTGCTTTCCCGTAGCATAATAGCTGTCAATATTCACGTATATCTCATTTGGAATCCCTTGAAGAATAAATGACCTCGCCAATCTATCAGCTTTCTGTCTCTTTCTCTGTTCGTCTGTGTACTCCTCAAGTGGTAGTGGGTAATCTTTTTGTTCCTCTTCTCCATTTTCTCCTACAACATTATGAGTCTTTGTTGGAGGTTTCATGACTCCTTCCTTGAGATATATTCTGATATAGTCCCCCAAATCATTTCGATCAATAAAATCTAGAAAACGATCCTTCCACTGCTCGTACTCTCCTTTGAATAATACCAGAGGTTTCACATCAGTTCCAATAGCGAGTGCTACTCTTGAAGTCATCTTGTTTTCAAGAATGTACAATAAGAACTTGACAATGATCGTTAGTCCAAGTGAAATCACAAAATACAGAAAAACTTAGAAAGAATTTTCAGAAATGAATTTCCAAAAATTTCCCAAGTATGGAATTCGCACACTAGAGTGAAACACAAAGAATTCGCATGCACAATTCGCACATAAGCACAAATAACCAACTTCAGAATTCGCATATAAGAGAAATTACCAAGAATTCGCATACACACAAACTAACCAAGAATTCGCACACTAATTATAGATTTCGCACATAAGCAAACTACAGAATTCGCATGCACAGGATTCGCAGAACTCCACCAATTCGCACAAGCCTAGATACGAATTGTATGAATTCCTACAACACTATCTGCGAATTCTATACTTAGAATTCAAAGATCTTCAAATTTTCGCATCCACTTTTCGTACAACTGATACATGAGAAATCTGTACTTGAAAGATTTTCAACCTTGAGCAATTCGCATGCACCCTTATGCGAATTCAAGGAATTTGTATACCTCACATATACGAAATCCTGATTTTTCGCAAGACACTCAAATGCGAAATTTGATCAATTCACACAATACCTTATGCGAATTCTGTACATTTCACGCATCATACACATACGAATTCTACACTTGAAAATTTTTAGACAAGAAAAATTATTCGAAATCCTCTTCGATGCGAGTTCTTGATGCGAGTTCTTCAGGGCTATGCGAGTTCTTGAGATCTCGATGAAAATTCAATCTGATTTCTTCAAAAATCCATCAAATCATTTACTTTTGATCTGTAACTTCGACAATTTGACCACTAGTACATCTAGAATCAATTACAAACAAAGAATTTCAACAACAAACACTCAAATGTACAATTTGAACAGATACAGTGCTTACGAACTCGTGAACCTTCAAATTACCAAAATTCCAAAATTAATGAAAATTACAGTGCAAAAATCCAATAAACCTATACAAGATTCATCTAAAACACTATACGAACTCAATCTAAACAATTAGACTCGCAAAAACTCAAAAAAATTTGAAATTCGATCTACGACTCAAAACATAGTGCCGAAAACCGTAGTTTCTTGATTTCACTTGAATTCTGCTCTGATACCAATTATTATGTCTCAATTTCAAATTCTAATTCACAATTCAATCACAAGATAACAAAACAGAGATTAAACAATCAACCTGTTTCACTTTGATTACTTGAATTCGTATACAATGACTCTGTCTCAAACTTTCTCTCTGTAGAACTCAGTTCAACGTACAATGACTTCTAACCACAAACTTGCAACTTTCAACTACTAACCACTAACTCTAGTCATATCCCTATTTGACCAAGGACCCAACAAGACTAAACAGAATACAACTGGCTTTGACTTTAATATTTATTACAAAGAGACTTTGACTTTGACTTTGACTTTGAGAGTTGACTTTGAGCTTTGACTTGGTTGACTTTCAGTCTTCTGCCTTCATGATCTTGTATCCAACAAATATGCTCTAACAACCTTTTCAGCTTTGAGTAGATTCTTTTCATCTTCCATGTCCTCTGCTAAAACTTTAAACAACAAAGCTTGATCTTGATGTCCTTGAATTGAGTTTTTTTGTTTAATAAAATTATCTTTTATTTTTTCAAACTCATTTTTCATAAAATTCAATTGGGACATCAAATTCAAAACTTCTTCGTTTTCAAAAAAAAATTCAGAAGTGTCAGAGACGGAATATACCTCAGACCCTGTATCCTCCTCATCCACCTAGGCTATTAGACTGTAGTACACAAAGTGATCTTCCTCCTCGTTAGACGAAGACTCAAGCCATATTTCCTCCTCAGTCTTCAGTGCCTTATCATTCTCTTTTACTTTGACTAATTGGGCCTTTTTGGTGTAGTATTCAAAGTCTTTAACCTTTTTCACCTTATAGTCTCTGACGTACTGCCCAGGCTTACCACAATTATAATACCTGTCACTTTTCTCCTTCTCATTCTCTTTTTCCTTTTCCTTATCTTTCTCACCTCTCTTTTCCTCCTTTATGTATTCTCTCTTCTCGTACTTTCCTTTGTAATTGTCGGCTTTGTGATAATATGGCCTGGATTTGTGACATAATTATTTCTTCCAAACCTTTTATGAAACTTGTTGGTCAGCAAAGAAAACTTCTCAACAAACTCAATAAGTTCATCATCATAATCTTTCTCAAGATCTTCAGAATTGTCTGATGATTCCACAGATTCAGAAAACTAAGGCCTTCTGCTTTTGAACCCTGCTAGTACCTGAACTGGTCTTTACATTCTTTCCTTTCCCAGCCAAAAGTGTCAATGAATCCTCAACCTTTTTCTGCTTATCCTTTATCTCTGTTTAGTCAAAATATTGTATTCAAGATTAAAATGATCTATATTGTTGTTATATCTAATTTTATATTAATCATTGTATTTATAGGGCTTGGTCAAATACTGTGTTTAGAGTCTTATCAGTGTTGTATATGACCAAGGGTATTTAAGTCCTTTTGGTCTTTGTTTCTTGTAAGTAACAGACGCACATTAATCAGATTTCTCACTTTGCGCTTCCAAGTCTCTCTCTCTCTACTTTCTCTCTCTAAAGAATCAGTGTTCTTGGACTTTCAATTGGTATCAAAGCCAACTGAATCTTGAGAGAATTGAGAGATTGATTTCCTGAATCTGAATTAGTGATCGAAATCGAAAATTTGATCGATTTTCTTGAATTTTTCAAGAAAATCTCGTTTTCTTGATTTCTCACAAAATTTGGATCTGTTTGTGATCGATTTTGTGCAAATTTGATTTGATTAGTTTCGTTTTTAGTAGTCGATCATATTTGCTTCATATGTTTTTGCATAAAAACAATGATTTGATCTTCAATTTTGCGAATTTGTGATTTTCTGAAAAAGCGGTTTTCGGTACTGTTGCATTCACGAATTTGAATTTTAGTGGGTTTTAATTGAAATCTTTGTTTTAAATGTGTTGACAATTTGTTTTCGATCAAGTTTGTAAAAGGAATTTTCATCAAATTCCGTGTTATAATCAAGTATTTGAAGATTTTGTGTTCTATCATAGTTTGCGGTTCATTCATAGACTTTGCGTTTCATTCATATCGGTTTGCGCTTCATTCAAGTTACTTTGATTTTGTGTTTCAGGTTTTCGATCATATTACATACGTAAAGTTTAGTTTGCGGCTCTAGTTTGCGTTTCCCACTACACCCGCAAATCACACTTTGCGTTTCCCTCTACACCCGAAAACCTCATCTTGCGTTTCCTTTGTCACCCGAAAGACTCTATTTTGCGGGTCTATCTGCAAACGCAAACCTATACTTTGCGTTCCTCTCTGCACCCGCAAAGCCTACTTTGCGTTCCCCACTACAAACGCAAACCTCCAGTTTGCGGGTCTCCGTGTTTTAAAAAAAAAATTGTCAATTTTTAATATTTTTTTTAGTGTGTCATCTATTTTTTTTAAACTTTGTGTCATAACAAGTGTTTTACAAATTTTCAATTTTTAATATTTTTCGAATTTTTTCAATTCAATCTGATTTTTGATTTTCTGATTCTCAATTGAAATGGATTATGCCAAATTTGCTCTCCAAGCTAGGTTCTACTCCAATGATCTGATGATGCAATTAGGAACAGATACTCGTCCACCAGTCTTAATCAACGAAGATGAGTTTACACAGTGGCAAGATAGGTTCATAAATTTCATTGAGCGTCAGACAAATGGAGAAAATATGATGAAGTCGTTTACTGAAGGACCATTCATCAAGCCAAAAGATGACATTCCTTTGACTGCTGATGAAATCAAACGTGAAAAAGCCGATAGAGAAGCAAAGTCCAATTTGATGCTAGCTCTGTCTAACACGATCTACAATCGAATTGATTGTTTCAAACATAATCCAAATATGATGTGGACTCAATTAGAAAAGATCATGCTTGAGTCATCTGTTGCTACTCAGAAACGCCAGACACGTTTCATGAACAACTTTGAGGAATTTAAGGCGAAGGACAATGAATCTCTGAAGGCTATCTTTGACCGGTTTTGCGCTGTGATTAATGATCTTAGAAAGATTAAAGTGGAAAAGACTGATCTGGAGACGAATCTGAAGTTCCTTAATTCTCTTCATCCTGAGTGGAATAAAGCATGTCATAGACTGAGGAACGATGTTCGGATATCTACAATGCAGATTCAGGACTGTATGAGATTTTGCTGACTGATGAAAGTTTGGTAATAGAGAAAAAGGCCAAGTTGGATAAGAAGAACAAGAAATCAGTAGACCCGGTTGCTCTTCTAACAAAGCAACTGAATGAACAAGCGTTGTCTGATAACGCTTACACCGGGTCAACTGAAGATGATGGCGAGGCATTACAGAAAGCGATGATCCTTCTTTCTCAGCATTATCAGAAGAAATTTCAACCAAGATCTGATTCCAACTATTCTCGCTTCACTTCTGGGTTTAAAGTCAAAGTACCCGAGCCAAACACTGTTGCTTGCTACAACTGGGGAAAGCCGGGTCACATCTCAAAGGAGTGTAGAGCAAAGAAGGTTAAGGACTCAGCTTATTACAGAAGGAAATTGGAACTGGCTGAGAAAAGAGAAAGTGGATCAGCTTTGCTAGCCGAGGAAGAATTTTGGCTGGATCACTCTGACGACGAAGCTTCGAACGTAGAGATCGCTCAGATGTGCTTAGTCGTAGATGACCAGTCAGATGATTCTAATACTGATGAGGATGAGGTATATTCTGAATTTGACTACAAATTTATTACCTCTCAGTTTGATATCATGATAAATGCTTTATCTGATTTGCGTTCAAAGATTTTATCTGAAAAGAATTTAAATTCTGAAAAGTCAGATTTAATTGAAAAGCTGAAAATTTCTTTGAAGGATGAAAAATCTGTTTTAGAAAATACTAAAGACATCTTTCAAAAGAAATTGGATGCTTTGGAAAATTCTAACAAGACTTATCTTGAATCTTTGACATCAATGACTACTTTAAAAGATGAATTTTCTGATAAAATAATTAAGTTAGAAGAAAAGCTTTATCGAAGAGACCAATCTGAACAAACAATCTATATGAACAAGCCGAGGAGTGAAGAGGCTTTAAAACAGAGATGAGGACTTGGTTTTGATAATCCTCAATTTTTAAACAAAGTAATAGACGAAGTTCCCACCTTATATAAATACGATTATCTGACACTTGCTCATTATGCTGCTCAATTTAAAATTGATTGGATGAATGAGAAGCAAGTTTTAGAAATCGAACATGAGAAAAGGACAAATAACAAGAAAAATGAAATTTCTTTTGTTTATACAAGTGAAAATGCAAAATATTTTCCTGAAAAATCAAGAAGAGGAAGAAGAGTTTTAAATGATATATCTCCTATCAAATCTTCAATGTCTGGTGATTTTATTGCTCCTTATGCACCTGATTCTGATAAAGGAAATATTTCTCCCATCATTTATGATTCAAAGAAATATACTCCTCCATTAGTATTAGAAGGAAAAATCATAGATCTTAAAGATCATATAGAACATCAAAATATTTTGAAGAAAATTGAATCTGATATTATTCTTTCTTTCATGACGTCTAGTCTTGAACAAAATTTATTTTCTCAAAAATCAGATTTTATTTCTAACCTTTCTTCTGATTCTAAGGAAAACAAAAAGGAAGTTTCAAATTTTAAAAACCTTTCTCAAAATTATTCAGATTCCGAGGCTAATTCAGATTTATTAGTTGATCAAATTGGTTGCTTAGATAAATTTATTTCTTCTGATTAAAATCTTTCGTCTAAAATTCTTGATGATTCTTTTACGCTCAATGATCAATATTATAAACCTAAGCGTAAAAGAAGACGGTCAAAGAAGTCAAATAAACGAGATACAGTTATTTCTGACTGTTCTAATTCTTCCGATTCTATTCGTTCAGATAGGACTGTGAGCAAGTCAAAGAAGCAAATCTGGAGAGCGAGGCGGACATCTGATGAATCTATTGTTGATGAGGATAAATGTGTAGACAAACTTTATAACAGTGATTCATTTGGTAAATGTAATAAAATTTCAAAATATTCTAGAAAGCAAATGTTTCGACTTTCAAAACATGTCTCATGTTCTTCCTCAGATTCTAGTTCTGATGATTATGCTTTCTCTTCTGATAGTTGTGATTATTTCTCTGATAATATTCCTCGTGTTTTATCTGTTCAATCTGTTCATTATTTCCCCATACGAACTGTAAGTAACAAACACGGGCCCAAATTCAAGTGGGTACCCAAATATCAATCTGATTTAAAGTTGCAGGCATCACATGTTAAGGGGGAGTAAGAGAATATTGGCTTCTGAGTATTTCAGCTCAGGACCCGTACTTCATAGACTACGACTTCTAAACAAATCAGTTTAGAACTCGTTCTTCAATGATTTAAGCTTCTGACTAAATGAGATACTGTGAGTACATCAATTTTAATTCCGCTGCATTTATCTCTGATAATGATGGTATTCCAGTTTTTCTCAATGTTTCAAGAATTTGAGCTTGTTTATCTATCTCATGAATTTGTATTACCCAAAATTTTCTTTTAATATGAGACACAAATTTATTTTCTTTAATGTAAAAGATGAAATAGTTGAATTTTATTTTGTTCCAACTAAATATCAATTTGCCGAATTCTTTACATTTTGTTTTTAAGGAAAATTTTTTAACATCGGCATATTGAGTTTAAAAGTTTAAATCTTTACAAATTTTATTCTATAAATTAAAGTTTTACATTTTTTCTTTCTTTTGAATAAAATATGTGTCTAGGATAAATTTTCAAGTTCTTTGTTTATATTAAAGTTTTATATGTTCAACTTTCAAGTCTTACAAAAGTCGAAAAGTCAGCAACATGTTTGAAACTTTTATTACTGCTTTAAAGTTGTGTGATTCGGAATTTTTATTGTTTACTTTGCTTAGACTACCTAAATGATCAGAATTATAGATCGGAATGAAAATATGGGCTAAGCATTTAGACGTTGATCTGAGTGATTGAGATGATTATTAAATTCTTAAAATACAGAAATCTCTAAGTTTAAAAGTTTGTACCTGTGACCTTTCTGGTTTGGGAAAGTAAGTTCTTCGGGATGCTTGTCATCTGGTCCCCTAAAGTCATTTGGTCTGGGAGTGATCGAACAGAAATCCTTCAATAGAACCAGATCGAAAGTCATGTTCTACTGGTATGAATGGGTTTAGGATATGTCGATGTAGCCTATCTGATCTGGGAGAGTAAGTTCCAAGGGGTGCTTGACACCTAGTCCCCTAAGGCCAACTGGTCTCGAAGTGGCTGACCCAAATCCTGCAATAGGGTCAGATAGAAAGTTACGTTTACGACATGTTCTTTACTTAATAAACTTTTTGATCAAAAGATGCCAAAGTGAACAAGCTTAAAAGATGCCAAAGAGCACACTCATGTCAAGATGCCAATGTGCACACTGCTAAAAAGATGCCAATGAGCACACATCTCATGATACTTGGTGATATGTTTGAGTTGTGATAAACCTGTAAATTTGTGAAAGTCTTACTTTTTGATGAATTAGTGTCAGTACATGCAAAGTTCTCTATAATATTTTTAGAATTGCATTTTCTTGAAGCTAATCGAAGATTCGCATATGAGCACACTGAATAGATTGATGGAAGTTTTTGAAACTGAACATGTTTTAACTTGATATGCAATAAAACTTGTTCTTGTATCCAACAACATATGTTTGATTTCATATGATTGATAAATCTATAATATTTTACTAAGTAGAATTTTAATTTGTTTAGTGTTTAAAATTTTATATGTTTAGTTGTTTCAAAATTTATATTCAATATATTTTTCTTTCTACATTAATTTTTTATCATTGTGTTCTCATAAATATATTTTAATGGGTTTATGCATTATTCAAGGGGGAGTGAACAAAGAGATTGTTTTTCAAAGTTTATATCTGTTTTTGAGGGGGAGTATCTAATTTTCCCTTATGAATGCTATCTCAAATTGTCATATCTAGTGCATTTCTGTAGGGGGAGTCAAAGAGCTTTCAAAGGTAAAAGTTTTTCTAAGTCATCTTTGCGCTTCTCGCATGGCCCACAAAGCTTGTTTTGCGCATCAAGCATGACACACAAACTTTGCTTTGCGTATTCTGCTTGACACGCAAACCGTGCTTTACGTATCCCATGTGGAACGCAAACCTTAGTTTGCGCTTCCTGCATGGAACGCAAACCACCCCTGTTTTCTCTGTTTCTTTGATTTTGCAGATCTTTCACTGTCTCGTCTCCGACATTTGCATGACCAAGTTGATCAAGATCATCAAGGTCATGAGGGGGAGAAGTCAAGGAGAAGTTTAAGAGACAAAGAGCTCAAAAGATTATCTGTTGATCAAGATTTGCTCAAAGATTCTATTCTCTCAGCTACAACAAATTCTTTTGCTGTTCCTGCTCCGAACACCACAGTTCTTTCAAAGATTATTCAAAAGAGGTGTATCGTATAGATCTCAAGCAGCAAACACATTCTTAATCTGAAAGATGCAGAGATGAATTTTTTCTTAAAAAGTCAGAAAGCTTCACAAAAGTCGCTTTGTTGGTCCGTGCTGTTATAGAAGACAATTTTTGAAGACCAAAGCGCCAATGATTACTAAGGGGGAGATTGTTAGGTCTGATTTTATAGTAATCATTGTATTTATAGGGCTTGGTCAAATACTGTGTTTAGAGTCTTATCAGTGTTGTATCTGACCAAGGGTATTTAAGTCCCTTTGGTCTTTGTTTCTTGTAAGTAACACACGCACATTAATCAGATTTCTCACTTTGCGCTTCCAAGTCTCTCTCTCTCTACTTTCTCTCTCTAAAGAATCAGTGTTCTTGGACTTTCAATTGTAATTGTTGTAAAGTTGTATCATAGTCAAGGATGTTTGACTTTGTACTTTAGTTTGAGTTGTAAGGTCAACTAGTTTGACCAAGTATAAATAGTCTTTGTGTCTTGTAATCAAAAAGATACGCACACATTTGAGAGAGTTTTTCAAATAGGTATATGGCACACTGAGTTGAGAGAGAAATCATTGTAATCAAAGTTAAATCAATAAATATGATTTCTACATATTTGTGTGTATGATTGAAGAGCTTGAATCTGGGAATCACATTTGGTATAAGAACAAATCAGATCATTCAGAGATCGATTTCTTGTTCGAAAATGAAGAACTCGCACTGACGTTGTGATTAGATTGATTTTTTGTTTTTAGAGTTGTATTTTGTTTTTTATGCTTGTTTTGGTATAGCACAATGTTTTAGATATCTTGTTGTTTAGATTGTAATCGCAAAATCACTGTATTTCATGTTCAATTTCATCAATTTGTAAGTTTTTGGTCGAACACATATTCGCACTGTATTGTTGATCAATTTGTAGTTTTGTTTTTTGACAAAATCATGTATTTAGTTTGTGTTCAGATTGTGTTCGAGATTGATTTGGAAAAGTTTCAAGGTAGAATTCAAAGATTTGGATCGAATTTTGATTGATCACAGTGTTTTGGAGTCAAACATAGGAAGAACTCGCAATATTTGTACTTTTCGCTAGATTTGAGGAATTCGCAGGGCTCCTTGTTTTTGAAAGTTGGAAATTTTTTTAAGAACAGAGTTCGCAAATACTATGTGCGAAAAGCTTAAGAATTCGCACAAAGCTTCGTGAGAAAAGTGAACATTTCGCAGCGTTCTTATGAAAGAAGTTCAGAATTCGCATCTATTGTGTGCGAAAAGCTAGGAATTTGCACACTGACGGCTGCGAAAAGCTACTATTCACATTCTGTGACCTGCGAAAAGCTAAGGAATTCGCATGATGAAGATTTTCTAAATTTTTCTAAGTGTGGATTTCGCTAAATTTTGTGCGAAAAGTGATTTGTGATATTTACCTAAGTCCAGAATTTGCACAACATTCTTCTGTGAAAAGTTTGTGTTAGGTCTAAATATTGTATCCAAGATTTAATAGGAAAGTCAAATATGTAAAAGTCAACATTGTCTTTGTCTAAGCTTGTTTAGTTTTCTTAGCCGTTAAGGCTTTGTATTAGATAGGTAGTATATATAGGGTTTGTCTTCTTATCTTGTAGTAGAGTTCTAGAGAATGCATTGTTTGTAATAGCTAGAGACTTATGAATATGAGATCTACTTTCTCTCTCTAGATTTTCTCTCTCTAATTCTTGATCTTAATGATGATATCTTGAGTAATTGCTTATTGTGATTGGGATTTTGTGATTATCAGTTTGTGTTCTTGAATTTTTCCAAGTAAGGATTTCGCATACCTAGTCATGCAAAAAGAGAAGAATTTGCATCTCAAAGCTTGCAAAAAGTTCAGAATTCTCACCTATAGCCTGCGAATTGTGGTCTTTTGCGAAATGTTCTTTCTGTTGAATGCGAAAGTGTAGAATTCGCTCAATTCTTTGAGAATTCTATACTTAGAATATTTTTGAAGATTGTAATTGTATAATTTCCCAATTCAATCAAGCAATTCAAACAAGAATATGACAATCAAGGTTCTAGAGAGAGAGTAGAGAGAGAAACAGTTACAGTCGTATATATCACAAATCTGACAAATACAAAGCTTGGTTCCTTCAACACTTACAAAGCTATCACTATTTATACCAAGAACAAACACTCACAAGCTTACAAGCAAGAAACTCTCAAACAACTAAAGTTGACTCTGTTGACTTTACATACTTGGACTTTGACTTTTCAACATTAAATCTTGGATACAATTTATACACTAACATTCTCCCCCTTTGTATTCAAGATTTAATAAAAATTTGACAATCATCTCCAGCGCTTTGATACTTCCAACTTTGACTATGACAACTTTAAACTTTGTAGCTCTGACAGTCTTTAGTTTCAGATGCTTTGAAGAATCTTGAAAAATCTTTCACATTTAGTATCTTTGGAAAGCCAACAAGTCTTGAACATGAATCTGAATTCTTGAAATTCCTTTGAATCTCTATATTTAAGACAACTTTGAAACATCTTTGAAATATCCATCTTTGAACTTTGAGGAATCTTTGATCTCATATCTTCATCTCTGTAATCTCTGGATTGTCTTCAGAAAACCAACATTCTCGAATCATTTGGACTTGTCTTTAAATCATCTCGGAATGATTTCTTTTCATGAGATTTGAGCTTTCAAAAATTCTGCACAAGTCTTTTCACTTTGAACTTTCTTCATGATTTTGAAATTGAACTCTATAAATTTCTCCCCCTTTTTGAAGAATTGTGAGAATCAAAATCATCAAAACTCATTTCAATTTCAGCTCAGTCTTTGAAATTTCTTCCCCTTTTTAAAAAATGTAGAACAGTCTTCATGATCTCTTCTGGTAATGTTTGAACATTCTCCCCCAAATTAATTCATGAATGATCTGATTTCAACAGATGAATTCAATTAGCTGTCAATTCATGAATTATCCGAATCTTTTCAAATTCAGTTATGAGTTGTAACCCTGAATCAACAGATGAAACAGTTAGGAATGTCTGTCAGTAACACAAAGTTATTGTGTACAACGAATATACAATTTAAGGAGTTGGTTTGATGTTGACTCCCCAGGACTTCCATTCAATCATCGAAAAAACACAAGGTATTTTCTATGAATGTTCTGACAGAAAAACAAATTTTCTGTGTGCTCGTGCATATGTTATGAAAGAATTAGCACAAAGATTGATATTTCATAAGGCTCAAATTATGTAAACCACTGAGACAGCAATGGTATACACAGACTCAATGTGCATGATGAAGGGTCAAAGGTGGGGCAACTTTCCTTCTTTTTCAATATCAGTACCTTCCAAGTGAAGAACCAATAGATTATGTGTTGCTTCCCCAGAAAATGTGAAACATTCTCTTTTTAAGAAAATAATGAGTAGCTTGGTGGGGTTATATGCAAGAGATGGCATGGGCTCACTGCCTTTTTCAATGATGGTCACCAAAGAATGTGAACCATTCAGTAATGTGGCTGCCCGACTCAAAAAGAAGTTTGGTGCAGAGTTTATATTCTTTTACTCTGATCTTTCACCCTCTTTCTTTTAATATTTTAAGCTCACTTCTAACCAATCTCTCTTTTCCATTTTACCTCTTCACACACCAACACTCAATATTTTAACCCCTCTCCCCTCAATCACTTAGGGAACACTTCATAGGTAGGAAACACTGGTTATCGTGAATCCAGGGAAGTTCTTTTAAGCACTCACACTGAATCCCATGTATTTGTCCTAAAAAACATGTATCTCAATGATTTTCTTGACAATTTAAGCACAATAAATCATTTGTTAGTATGTGTATGCTCAGTAAAAATAAGAATGTAATTTGAGCATTTTAAGCTTTTAAGATCTCTCAAAACTTTATATGCATGAATAATCATGAAAGGATAGAATTGTTTTGAGAATCTGACAATGATTTAAATCAGATCAAAATTCATGAAGAATAAAATTTTGGGAAATCAAAGACGTAAGATGTTTATATGAACAATATATAAACATATTAACAATGAAAGCACATGTAATGATGAAATGATGTATAATTCAAAGAACAAGGAATATCAAACGGGAGTATTACCATAGAAATATTAAACTTTTGATACATGGTAATAACAGAGTCAAATAGAATGTTCTGAACCAGTGTGTGTAGTAATACTTAACAAAGTACATCGACAAGATAATATACAAGTATTTATCTTTTGAAAATACATGGTCAGATAATCATCAAAGTATCCAAAAAATATTTAAAATCATACTTCACAATTCATGAAAATCTTTGAAGAATAGGAAGTGGTTTGAACATTTAAAAAAACGTTTTTCATGTTTGAAAGTTGTTCTTCTTTCAAACAATCAGAGATTAAGATCAGAAGATACTTACCTTTAAGCTCCCCCTCAAATCATGATAAAATTATTTTATTCATTTAAGCTCCCCCTCAAATCATGATAGAATGATTTTATTCATTTAAGCTCCCCCTGGATATTTTCAAAATATCCTTATCTTAAACTTTTAAAAATGGGTCCTGATCTGTTGTAATCAGAAGCCACAATTATTGACATTGAAGTGCGGGTCTTGAACTATGTTAATCAAGAGCCACAATCTTGACATTTAAGTCCGGGTTTTGAACTTCTTTGTTCAAAAACCTTTGTTCTTCCTCCCCCTTAAACTTTGGATGCCTGCAACATAGATTTAGCTTTTGGTACCCACTGTTATTTGGATCCTGATGTGTTAGTTGCAGTTCTTGTGGGGGTTACATAATAAGAACCATACCAGTAATTGACAAAATTATGACTTACAAAGTCATTTGCTCCACAGTAAGAAGAGCAAATTTTCTTCTGAGCAATCCTGATCAAATGATTAGTAGAATAAAACATATCAGAATTACCAAAAGATTTACCTTTATGCACACTGTTCTTTTTGGCTTTAGATGTGGAGGCAGATGCTTTGTCCTTCTTCTTCTCTTCATCAGAAGAACTCTTCACTCTCGAAATCATCTGTTGTTTCTTAGAATTCTTTCCAAGAGATTTTACATAGATGTTCGATGGACTATCAACAGACTTGTCATAGAACATGTTAGATCTGATTTTATAGTAATCATTGTATTTATTTCCTTTATCTTTCAGTGCTTATAGTTCTTTTCTGTCTTGTTTGTGCCTTGGGGTATTTAAGTCCCCTTGGCTTATTTGGTTGTAAGAACTTTCACTTTTTGAATACAAGTTACTGTTTCATTCGAGCGTACATTTTCTCTCTCTAGATTCTCTCTCTACAGATCTTGTGATCTTGGAATAACAATTGGTATCAGAGCCTTCAATATCTTGAGAGGATTGAGATTAGTGTAATTTTGTTTCTGATTTGTGTGGATAATTCGAAAATTTGATCGATTTTTGTTGATTTTTCAAGAAAAATCTCGTTTTCTGGATTTTCACCAATTTCAGTCAATTTAGTGATCGAATTGCTATGAATTTGATGTTATTAGATGTATTTTAGATAGTTGATCTAGTTTGTTTCTTGTTGATTTACATAAAAACGTGATTTGGTGCTTCGATTTTGAGTTTGAATATGTTCTGATAAAGTCGAGTTCTGTGTTTTGTTCTATTTGATTTTTTTGAGATTTGGAGTGTTTTGATCGAATTTGTTAATAGAATTGTATTAAAAACTTGTTTTCGATCGATTGTGTGCAATGTGTTTGGGTTTAATTTCATTGATATGATTGATATTGCAGATTTATCATCGAGTGTAAGTATGCGTGTGATTCAAGTAGTATGCGGGTCATTCATCTTATTGTGCGTGTGATTCATAAGTTGTGCGGGTTGTTATTATAGTTTGCATGTTATTCATAGATATTGAAGTATGCGTGTGATTCAAGAAGTATGTGCCTCTATCATATATTCATTGTGTATCTAACTTTTGTGTGTTAGTGTTAGTGTATTTAAGAGTTATTATAACGAATGTTTGTACACTTGTTTCCTAAGCAAGATTGAACCTACCAAAATATCTGAAGCATTGAAAGACCCAGACTGGATTTTAGCAATGCAAGAGGAGCTCAATCAGTTTAACGCACTAAAAGTTTGGAGACTTGTTCCACGGCCAAAGGGTAAAAGCATCATAGGAACCAAGTGGATATTCAAGAACAAAAAGGACAAAGATGGTATTGTTGTTCGCAACAAAGCCAGATTGGTAGCCAAAGGATATCGACAGCAAGAAAGGATTGACTACGACGAAACCTTTGCACCGGTTGCTAGATTAGAAGCTATTAGGATGTTTCTCGCGTTCGCAGCTTATCGAAACTTCACAGTATATCAAATGGATGTCAAGACTGCCTTCCTCAATTGTAAACTGAAAGAAGAAGTATTTGTATCTCAACCAGAGGGTTTTGTGGACAAAGATCATCCAGATTACGTATATTTCCTCGATAAAGCTTTATACGGGTTGAAACAAGCACCTCGAGCATGGTACGATGAGTTGTCTGCCTTTCTGCTCAAATCCGGCTTCACCAAAGGAACCATCGACACCACTTTGTTTATATATCGTTCTAACTTGGATATTTGCTTAGTTCAAATTTATGTAGATGACATAATATTTGGTGCTACTAATCAATCTCTATGTACTAGGTTTTCTGATCTAATGACCTCCAGGTTTCAAATGAGCATGATGGGAGAAATCAACTTCTTCCTCGGCTTACAAGTAAAGCAGCTTCCAGATGGTATTTTTATTAACCAGTCGAAGTACATATTTGACCTTTTGAAGAAATTCAATTTGGACAAATCATCTTCGATTGGCACGCCCATGGCTCATGGAACAAAGATCGGACTTGATCCAGATGGAAAAGTTGTCGATGTCAAGACATATCGGGGGATGATCGGATCACTAACGTATCTGACAGCAAGTAGACCATATATCATGTTCTCCACATGCCTTTGTGCCCGATTTCAAACAAATCCTAAGGAATCGCATCTATTAGCAGTCAAGCGCATATTCAGATATATCAAAGGAACTCCTTATTTAGGATTATGGTATCCTAAAAGTTCTGATTATAGTTTGATTGCTTACTCTGATGCAGATTATGGTGGTAATCAATTGGACAGGAAAAGTACTTCTGGTCATCTCCAGTTTCTGGGTGACAGACTGATAAGTTGGGCGTCAATATCAACAGCCGAAGTTGAATACGTCGCTGCAGCTAGTTGTTGTGCTCAAGTGTTGTGGATGAAAACGCAACTTCGTGATTACGGAATGTTATACAAGACGGTGCCAATCTATTGTGACAGCAAGTCCGTGATTGCAATATCGGTCAATCCTGTCCAGCACACCAAGACCAAGCACATAGACATGCGATATCATTTTATAAAGCATCACGTGGAAGAAGGTACTATTGAGTTATATTTTGTCCCAACTGAATATCAACTTGTTGATATACTTACAAAACCTTTGGATGAAAAACGTTTTAACTTTTTGCTTTCCAAAATTGGCATGTTGAACTTAAAAGTTTAAATCTTTACAAATTTTACTCTATAAAGTAAAATCTTTCAGATTTTCTTTCTTTTGAATAGAATGTGTTTCTAGGATCTTTTACAAGTCACTTTGTTTATATTAAAGTTTTATATGTTCAATTTTCAAATCTTACAAACATCAAAAAGTCAGCAACATGCTTGACGCTTTAGATACTGCTTTAAAGATATGTAAGTCGGCATATTTATGGTTTACTTTGCATAAACATCCTAAGTGATCAGAATTGTTGATTGTAATGAAAATATGGGCTAAGCTATTCGATATAGATCTGAGTTATTGAGATGATTTTATTTTTAAGCATTTAAAATACAGAAATCCTTGAGTTTAAAAGTTTGTACCTGTGACCTTTATGGTTTGGGAAAGTAAGTTCCGAGGGATGCTCGACATCTGGTCCCCTAAGGTCAATTGATCTGGGAGTGATCGAACAGAAATCCTTCTATAGAATCAGATCGAAAGTCATGTTTTACTGGTATGAATGGGTTTAGGATATGTCGATGTAGCCTTTCTGATCCGGGAGAGTAATTTCCAAGGGGTGCTTGACACCTAGTCCCCTAAGGGCAACTGGTCTGGGAGCGGCTAACCCAAATCCTGCAATAGGGTCAGATAGAAAGTAACGTTTACGGCATGTTCTTTACTTAATAAACTCTTTGATTAAAAGATGCCAAAGTGCACAAAACTTAAAAGATGCCAAAGAGCACACTCATGTTAAGATGCCAATGAGCACACTGCTAAAAGATGCCAATGAGCACACTGCTAAAAGATGCCAATGAGCACACATCTCTTGATACTTGGTGATATATTTTGAGCTGCGATAAATCTGTAACTTTGTGAAAATCTTAATTCTTGATGTCTTAGTGTATGTTAATGCAAAGTTCTCCATTTTATGTTTAGAATTGCATTTTTCTTGAAGCTAATCAAAGATCGCATGCGAGCACACTGAATAGATACCTGCATGTGTTTGAAGTTGAACATGTCTTAACTTGATATGTAATGTAACTTGTTTTTGTATCCAACAACTCATGTTTGATTTCATCTGATTGATAAATCTGAGAAATTTTACTAAGTAGACTTTAATTTGTTTAGTGTTTAAAATTTTATATATTCAGTTGTTACAAAATTTATATTCCATAAGATCATCTTTCATTTTGAAGTCTTTATGTTTGCTATCTGTGTTTTTGTCATATGGTCTGTGCGTTTTTCGAGGGGGAGTGTATATCTGATTTCCATATCTGCTAATATTATATTTTTGAGGGGGAGTGAATGTTGTTGATTAATTACTTCTTGTGATGATCAGAAATTCATCAGGTAAGTATTTATGAAATTAATATGCAAATGCTAAACTAATTTGATAAATTTTGTGCATTTGTGTAGGGGGAGTGAATGAGGGCTTATCAGGTAATTTTCTCATAGTTATTTTTTTTAAGTGTTTTTTGAATATATAGAAGTAAGAGTGTGTATTTTCTTTTCTTTATTCCCTTTGAACTTGTTTGACTATTCATCTTCCCTCCATTCTCTCTGTATTTTCTTCTAGCTTTCTCATCTGATTTATTTCAGATTGTGGCTTTGGAATTTCTGGTATGTTTTTGTATTTTCGTTATATGTTTGTAGTTTAATTAGTGTTCATTTACTTTGTTTTGATTTCATTTTTTTTGGTTTCTTACTGTGTATTTTTACTGATTTGCGATTTTTTTTTCACTGTTCATCGATTTCTAAAAACTCAGATTTGAGTTGATTTTGATCGATTTGCGTATTGGGTTTTGTTTAGACCTTATAATCGACTATCAGGTATGTTTTATTTTGGTTTAAATTCGTTGTTTTGTGCTTAGATTTAGTGTTTTGGGGTATTCGGGTTCGATCAAACGAGTTCTAGGTTTTTGTGTTCAAGTCTTTGAGACCCGCAAAGGCTACTTTGTGTGTCCTGTTAGAACTGCAAAGTGTTCTTTGCGTGTCTTTATAGACCCGTAAAGTATACTGTGCGTTTCTAACAAGAAACGCAAAGTGCGCTTTACGTGTCCCTTTAGACCCGCATAGTGAACTATGTGTTTCACCCATAACCCGCATTCCTCTAGTTTGTTTTGTTTCCTTTGTGTAGTTTACGTCTCACTAAGAACACGCAAAGTCTATCTTGCGTCTCCTTAGTGACACGCAAACTCTTTGAGTGTTTCGTTGTTTCAATGCATGTTTTGCGTTCCCTTAAGGACACAAATTCCTTCCTATGCGTTCCCTTAAGGACACGCATTCCTTCCTATGTGTTCCCTTAAGGACCCGCATTCCTTCCTATGCGTTCCCTTCAGGACACGCATTTCGTCCTTTGCGTTCCCTTAAGGACCCGCAAACCATTAACTTTGTTTTGTTTTTGTGTTTCAGGTTATCATGTCTTCTCAAACAAATACTGATCCAATGATTCAAGACGAGAATGTCGTTCATGAGGATCCGACTGATCAGGCATCTCATGATACACCTATGCCGTTTGTTCCGTCTGTTGGGGCTGATCTTTCTATATCTAGGCAAACTCCAAATAATGTGTTTCCTAACATCATGTACATGCCTTATAAGCGTAACAACTACTTTGTTGACTTTGATCGCATCAAGATTCATCATGTCATACTCTCCATTCTTCGTGGACATCCGCTCTCTCAAGCTCTCTGTTCAGTTGCTGATGTTCCGGAAGTCTATGTTCAGCAAGTTTGACACACCATCACTAAGAACGAACTGGCACGTCCTCATAGATTTGATCTCAAAATTGATCAATTTGATTCATATCTTACTTATAAGCGTTTACGGTTGATTCTTGAGCTTTCTGAGCCTACTTCTAGACCTGGAAGGACAACGTATGATAACTTTCCATCCGAAGAGGAAGTTTTTGAGGGCATCAAGCGACTAGGCTATGTTGGTTCACTGGAAAAGGTTGTAGACTTTGACAAGTCTAACCTTCCTCCTGTCTGGTATTCTTTATTTTCAGTCATCAACAGGTGCTTAACTTCTAAACATACCGGCACGGATAGTTCTAGTCTTCACTATCTTCGACTGTTCCATGCAGTAGTCTATGACCTGCATGTCGACTATACGATTATTTTCTGGACCGAGCTCTCTGAAGTAGTGAAAGACAAGTTAACCAACAAGCGACCAAAGTTCATTCCTTTTATCAGGTTTCTCAAGCTGATTATTAGAAGCATGTTTCGAAGCAATCCGGCCATTCCACGTAGATTATCTTGGCCGCAAGTTCAGGATTCTGAGATGCTTTATCTTCAGAAACAGAAGAAGTCATTCACTTTTTCTATGACCATTCCTTATGGTCTTATTGCCAATTATGCTGACATGACCAATGACAATGTCATCAATTATTGTTTAGAAAATGAATTTGAAGAGGCTGAACAGGAAGAACCTTCTCATGGCACTCCAGCTGGTACTACTCATGAAGAGCAAGTTGAAGCAACTATTCAGGAAATAGTTACTGCCGTTGCAACTACACTAGAGACAGATGTTGATCTTTCTGCAGCACTACAAGATGTTGCTACTCATCAAGTGGAATCTGTCATTGCTGCTATCGAAGCTGAAGCCACTATTGTTACTGTTGATATTGGAGAAGATGCCAATCCTGATGAAACTGGAGTTGCTAATGATGATGCAACAAATGTTGATCTTTCTTATGATGATGAAAATACAACAAGTGATTCAGACAATGGTGATGATGATGCCGATAAACCCAACATGAAAGTGTCTGAACAGAAAATAAGAACACCGGAAGTGGTTGTTGTCTCAGAAGATGTTTCAGAAGATGAATCGGTGTCTATTGATCCCTCTGATGCTCGTTTAAACGTTGATGAACTGGATATCTCATTTGTTCAAACCTCCACTCAAACACAGAGTCAAGCTCTTGCTTCTTTTACTGTTGATGTTACTGCTACCACTGTCTCTGCTGTTGAGATTTCTATGGTTCCTGCACGTGTTTCTTCTGAGAAATTTACAACTCTGAATGAGGTAATTCGTCAGTTCTCAGAAAGGGTGGATGCTCAAAAAGAAGAAGATATTAACAAGCTGAAGTCGTTTTTCAAAGGGAAAATGCCAGAGATAGATACTTCGGTTCTTCCTCCTGAGATTCCTTTCCGCCGTCCTTCAGGGGTGATTCTTCGAGAACCTTCTTCTGCGGTGTCTTCATCTACATCACCGATTGTATCTCTTCCTTTTCCGTCTTTATTCACTCAGTCTGCGGGGATTTCCAGGGCTTCTATTCATGATTCTCCGATTTCTGAGCTATCTGATCTTCTTTATGCGCGTCTTCTATCTATGTCTCTGCCACAACATCAAGATCAAGATTTGATCTCTCTGCTGAGGAACTTCCAGCCAACGCCGCCTCCAGTTTCTTCCTCTTCCGATTCTGATCGCATTAATGCTTTATCTCATGAATTTCAGGAATTCAGATCGGAAGTTAGATCCAGTTTATCTGATCTTCGTTCTTTTATGTCACAAGCTTTCTCTGATCTATCTAACAAGATTGATCATCTAGAGCAATCATGTAGGACTGAGGCTGGCCCGTCTCTTAAACGCCGACATGACCAAGATGATCCCGATCATGAAGGCCATGAGGGGGAGATGGCAAAGAGACAAAGAACAGAAGGGTCTTCTGAAGCACGAGAAGTTGTTCAAAAAGAAGTGGCTGGAGATAGAGAAAAGACTGCTGATACAGTTCAAGATTGCAGTATCCAAGATTTAGTGAATGTCATGGTTGACAATGCTGATGTAACTGCTTTGCATAATGAATTTAATATGTCTGAAGCAAATATTAATAATATGCAAATTGTAGTGTATGTGGATCCAGATGTATCAGGTAGAGCTTATGAAGTTGAAGAGTCGGAAGCAGCAAATGACATGAGATCTTTCTTCGCGAACTTCAT
Organism: Arctium minus; assembly: GCA_954870635.1. Taxonomy (NCBI): domain Eukaryota; kingdom Viridiplantae; phylum Streptophyta; class Magnoliopsida; order Asterales; family Asteraceae; genus Arctium; species Arctium minus. Next base: position 58,418,687 of record OX941088.1, on the reverse strand, counting down.
AGAGATAACTTCAGATGATGATGAAGAAGTTAGATTTGAGAAAGTTGCTCAAGTTAAAGAATAAGATTGCAAAAATATCATCATCTTATCTGATACAGAGGATGATACTGTTTTCATGGATGCATCAGATACAAAAGAGGCTGAATTGCTATATGGTGATCTTCCAAGTCAAGGTGAGATTCCAGAAGATGATCAACCTTCATCTACTCCTGTATCTAGTTCTGCTCCGACAACCAATATTCCGTCAAGTGCATTTGAAGTTGGTCAGTCATCTAAAGCTCAAGCAGATATTCTTTCCTCCGAACTGGTAATTCCTCCATCTCTTCTAGAAGAAGGAGAAGCTTTAACTAGGCAGCAAAGGCAGAAAAATCTACAGCAGAGATATATGGCTTCTAGACTCAGAACGGCTTTTCTTGAAGATATTCAAAGCAACATCTTTGTTTCTAGAAGAAGGACAATCAATATATATGCCATACTTGGAGTAGAGAAAGAATCAGAAGCTTATCAGCATGAATACTTAGCGTTTATCAAGTGCCAGCGCAAAAGGAATAACACCATTGCTTCTCCTCATCTAATAGTTCGAGTTCTCAGTGTCACATTTAATAAGTTTCTGAACATCTGGTATCCAGACCATGAAGTAGAAAGAAGAGACTGCAAGCGGTACAACTTTTCAGAGGCTGATTTCTCTGATCTTTCAATTGATGATGTTGAATTCTTATATGATCACTTCAGGAATCTTTATCACCGGACTCAGGATGTTTCTCAAAATCTTTTTGTTATTAAAAGGTTCATTCGTCGTCAGATCCGATTTTTTCGTGTTTTTGACTTCCAGATGGCCGTCGAAAGCTTTCAGCCTGTAGTTAATCTTGAAAGGCCCAACCAGAGTTTGCAGAATCTAGAGTCTTATCCGTTATTCACCATTATCGAAGATCCATACGGAGTAGTATATAAGAACAGCTCAAGTGAAAAATGCTTTCTACGATTTGATGAGATTGGATATTACTCTGATGGAACTCTAAAGGTGATCAAACTTCAGTTGGAGCATCGTCTACAAGAGGCTAGAAGAAAGTTTTTGGAAACAAGAAGAGAGTCATACCTTTTTGAAAATGATGAAATTCGTCTGATCCGTAGAACTTTGGTCTCTATTCAAGATAGACTGAATCTCCGATCAACTCTGCGACGATTGGAAGTGTTAGTTGGGCTGAACAGACTTTGTCAACGAGAAGAACGTCAATGATCCTTCAAAGTCGCCTAGATGGTCAATGCTGTTTTTGAAGATTTTTTTAAGACCTCGGCGCCAATGATTACTAAGGGGGAGATTGTTAGATCTGATTTTATAGTAATCATTGTATTTATTTCCTTTATCTTTCAGTGCTTATAGTTCTTTTCTGTCTTGTTTGTGCCTTGGGGTATTTAAGTCCCCTTGGCTTATTTGGTTGTAAGAACTTTCACTTTTTGAATACAAGTTACTGTTTCATTCGAGCGTACATTTTCTCTCTCTAGATTCTCTCTCTACAGATCTTGTGATCTTGGAATAACAGAACATATTAGATGGACGAATCTGGTTTGATTTGACAATGTTTGGTTTGACACTTTTCTTTTTGAAAACCTTTTTCTCATTAATGGAACCTAAAGCTGTTTTGAAAGAACAGACTGATTCTGTTGAATTATCAACAGGTGATTGATCAATCACATCATCTGAAATCTTTTCTGACAAATCACTATTTGCAGCTTCCAAGTCCTTTATCTTTTTGGACAAAATATTTCTTTCATCAGAAAGTGTGTCAAATTTGTGTTTCAAATCAGTTCTAGCCATCTGTTCTTTAGGAATCTCTGAGGATAAAACAGAAACTTTGGATGTGAGCTTAGATATTTCTGATTCAAAGATTTGACGCTCTTGCTCAAAATCTTTTTCCAAGTTCTTGTTTTGTTCAGAAATATCTTTGAAAATCCCAACATTTCTCTTCTCAGCATTTTTCTTTTCAAGCTCAAAACACTTTTTCTTTTCTTGAAAACATTTTCTTTCTTTTTCAAGTAAGTCTTGTAATGCAGAGATCTGTTTGGGAAGTTCAACATTTTTGTCTTCAAGAACTTTTCTCTCTTTGGCAAAAGTGTCTCTTTTTGTAATTAAAATCTTTTCAAATTCAGACACTTGATTAGAGATTTAAGACATCTAAGCTCAATATCCTTTTTCTCTTGTAAAGTTTTCTTAGAAAGATCAGGCATCTGTTGAGAAGAAGATTTCTCTTAATAAACTTTAACTTTATCTGTTTGGAGACTTTTCTTCAGTTCAACATTCTTTAACTCCAAAACAGATATCTTGTCTTCAAAAGACTTCAACTTGTTTTGAAGCTTAACTGAATCAGCTTGCAATTCTGAAGATTTTTGTTCAGTTGTCTTCAGTTGGTTTTGAAGATTTTCTATCTTTTTCTCTTTCAGCTTGATTTCTTTTTCAGAAGTCTGAATAGTATTTTCTTTTAAAGCAATAATTTTCTCTTTATCTTTAATCTATTACTCTCTTGCTTTGATGATATTCTCTTTGATAGCAATATCTTTCTGTTTTTCATTAACCTCTTTCTCTCTTTCCTTGACGATACCTGCAAAAGCAGATTTAGCATAATTAGTACATTTTGCACAATCAGAAGTTTTATCAGAATTTGACAAATTAGATTTCAACTCCTGAATCTGTTTTAGAAGAACTGAATTTTGATTTTTCAGTTTATCACGTTCAGCTTCTAATGTTGGTATCTCAGGCATGTACATGACAACAACATCTCTAGCAGACAGTACAATATTTCCTCTCTCATCTGTAGTTGGCATCTTGAAAGATAGATGAACTTGAATGAATGATCGTTCCCAAATCAATTCAGAAAAATTTGACTGAAAGTCAAACATAGATCACCACTTGAAAATAATCTCAGAAAAATTTCAAGTCCAGAACTCGTAGACACAAGAACTCGCAAACCAATAAACTCGCAAAATACTGTTCAACAATCTTCGCGCTAAACGTTATGTGCGCGAAACTAAAACTCGCAGACTACTAGGTGCGCGTATTGAGAAACTCGCTAGACGTGATATGCGCAAAGTTGCTTCTCGCAAAGAGCTTCGTGCACGTTCTTTAGCTTCTCGCAGATACAACATGAGTGTTTCGAACTTAAAAAAAATTCGAACAAGTAAGCTTCTCGCAAGAGAATGGAAACTCGTAGATCAAGAAAAACTCGCACGATCCTTAGCGCGGTCCATACTTAGTAAATTTTGACAATATCGAAACTCGCAAAATGTAAACTCGCACGTCTAAGGAACTCGCATGTCACTGTTCATAGACTTCTCGCTAGAAGCTTTGTGCGCGAACGATGAACTCGCAGAATGCTTGTGCGCGTTTTTCTCACTTCTCGCAAGAACTTTATGCGCGAACCACACTTAAACTTTCCTGTATCATCGTGCGTGTTCTTGGTATCTTGCGCGTACTTCAGCGTGCGTGTTCTTCAGATGAATGTTGCGCGAAGAACAGATCTAGCGCGTTTTACACTCTGAATTCACTGATTCAATCAAAATCTTTATAAACCTGCAAAATGAATCTAAAAAATACACCAATATGATCGATTGATGAAATTGAACACTTTCTAATCCATCAATAATGATCAAATCAAAGAAATTACAGTGCAATCTTCGAAATTACAGTGTTCGTGAACAATTTTTCAAGAAAACCAAAAATTCAAAAATTGAATATGATTATGTGATTAAATTGTGATCGAATTTAAACAAGAAACATTCTAAAACATTATTCGAACACAATGAAATCAATTATCTTGCACAAACAACAACTAATCAAAGAAGAATCAATTCAACAGTACTCAACAAGAACAGTTCTGCGTGTTCTTGAATTTTTTTTTAAGAAATTGATCTAAAATTGATAATCCAATCCTTCTGAATATGTTTTTGGTTCAGCTCTGATACCAATTGTAATTGTAAAATTTCCCAATTCAATCAAGCAATTCAAACAAGAATATGACAATCAAGGTTCTAGAGAGAGAGTAGAGAGAGAAACAGTCATAGTCGTATATATCACAAATCTGACAAATACAAAGCTTGGTTCCTTCAACACTTACAAAGCTATCACTATTTATACCAAGAACAAACACTCACAAGCTTACAAGCAAGAAACTCACAAACAACTAAAGTTGACTGTTGACTTTACATACTTGGACTTTGACTTTTCAACATTAAATCTTGGATACGATTTATACACTAACAAAGATTTTTTTCTGAAAATTTTCAAGTTTGACTTTTAAGTCAAGATTTCTGATTTTCTGACTAACGATCATTTCAATCTCTTATTTTACAGATATTAAAATGTCTCAAGGTTACAGTTTTGAATTTGGACAGATGAACATCACAGAAGCTAAAGCCAATCTTAAGTATCTCGCTGGACAATTGTCAATCTACACCAAGATGGCTAATGATTGTTCAATGGAGAATACAAAGATTAAAGCTGAGAAAGTTGAATTGGAAAATAAAGTCTCTGCTCTTGAATTCAAAATAAAAGATCTGAAAAGCAAATTTGAAAGCCCAGATCTTAAAGTTCAAAGAGACAGACTGAAAAAGAAAGTCTTTAGCCTTGAAGTGGAGATTAATGTTCTAAAAGAGGAAGTTTCTCAAATAAAAGACAATTCCAGTGTGCAAGATGAGTTGAAAAGGATTGAAGAAAATAGAAGAGCTTTGGAAAGAACAAATATTGAATTGAAAAAAAAATGATTTTGAAACTGGAAGCTCAAATTGTCAAATTCAAACAAGAAGACTCGGTCAAGAAGAGTGGGGGATATAGCCAAAGGTTTAGAATATGCAAATACAAAGCTACAGAAGAAGTTATCAGTCTTGGAAAAGCGTATCTCTAAAGACAAAGAAGAATTTGAAAAGGAAAGAAAAACTTTTACACATAAGTTTTGCAGAGTTTTCTAGAAAATCATTTGAAGAGAAGAAATCCATTGAACTCAAATGTGCCATACTTTCTCAACAAGTGACAGACTTTGAGAAAGTGATCATCATGGAAAGAGATAAATTTGAGAAAGAAAAGAAGAAAGTTGAACAGAAGAATGTTGGTGTGTTTAAAGAAATATTTGATAAGAGAAACTCTATGGAGAAAGATTTTGAAGATGAAAGAAATTTTTTCGAGACGGAGATAAAGAAGCTTACAAGAAAATTATTTGAGCTATCAACTACAACAATGAAGGAAAAGAATGCGATGTCTGAATTGCATAAGAAGTTTGACCTGCTCTTAAAAGAAAAAATAGCTTGTCTGCAAAGATAATTGAACTTGAAGAGATCATGTTCAAGGTGAAGTTGACTGAACAAAAGACATCAGAATCATTTATTCAATCACCAAGAGATGATATAGCTGAATCTGAATGCTCATTCAAAACAACTTCAAGTTCTTATCATATACATGTTTCTTCTAAGTGGTCAGTGAATTTCAAAGATCAAGTTCATCCTCATAACCTTTTCTATGATAAAAATGTTGATGGTTCAGGTACATCTAGAAAAACAAATGTTAAAGAAAAGTTAGTTTGGAGGGTGAAAGGATCCTCAGATGAGAAGAAGGATCAAAAATTATTTGTGCATACACCCAATGCCAAGAAGAACAATGCTCCGAAAGGTAAATCTTTTGGTAAACCTGATCTTGTTTACACTGTCTATCAGTTAATCAGGTTAGCTCAAAGGAAAATATCTTGTTATTATTGTGGTACAAATGATTTTGTAAGTAAAAATTATGTGAATTACTGGTATGGTTCTTATTACATTACTCCTAACATAACTGAAACTAACAAAACTAGACCCAAATAACAGTGGGTACCAAAAGCTCCATCTGTGTTACAGGCACCCAAAGTCTAGGGGGAGTAAAGAACGATGGCTTCTATACACAACAGTTTAGAACTCGTACCTCAAAGATCAAGTTTGACTTCTGAGTAAAGCAGCTCAGAACTCGTTCTTCAATTTCAAGAATAATGGCTTTTGAACAACACAGTTCAAAACCCGGACTTCAATGATAAAGAGTTTGTGTACTCTAATGCATAAAATATGATCAATCATCAAAGGGAGTACATGTTATTTCTTTTGATAAATTTGTGAATGCAAATTTTCAGGGGGGGGGTTGACTTCTGAATTTACTTTAAGGGGAGAAATAATTTTTTTTGTGCTAATATGCTTGACTTTTTACAAGCATTGAAGAGAAACTATCTGAAGTTTTTTTCAAGGGGGAGCTTATTAGATTACGTTTTATTTTTCTGTTCTTAATTGAAAGGGGAGATAAAATTTTATTTTTAAGAGGGAGATAAGAATCTCATGCTCTTTGCAAGTATTCATGATTCTTAATCTCAACATATTTGAAAGAAGAACAACTTTCAGGTATGCAAAATATTTTTTCTAAATATTCAAACCACTTCTTGTTCTCAAAAGATTTATGAATTTAGAAGTGAGATTTTAAATAATTTTTATTTTGGAACGTTAATGCTTAACTGACCATGTGTTTCCAAAGATCAATACTTGTGTATGATCTTTTTTATATAGTATCAAGTATTTACACACACTGGTTCAATACTTTCTATTGACTTTGTTATTACCACGTCTCAAAAAGAACTAATTTTTAGGTGGTAATTCCCTTGCTTGGTTTCAAATTTTGTTGAGTATCAGACATCATTTCTAAATTTTTTGCGTTTATTGTCAATATGTTTATATTTGTTCATATAAACAAATTCCAATTCTTTGATACCCACGCTATTCATAGTTCATGATAGTTGATCTGATTGATACAATGTCAGATTCTCAAAACAATTCTCTTGATTTCGTTTCATTCATTCATTATTCTTGTTTTGAGAGATCTTCATTGTTCAAAAGCTCACATATGAATGATATTTATTTGGAGCTTACATTCATTTGACAATGTTATCATATTTTGTGCTTAACTGTTAAAGTTAAATTCTTGAGCAACACTACTCTACATAGGACAAAATTTCATGGGATTCTTGTGAGAGCTAAACAGAACTTCCATGGATTCACGTTAACCTGTGTTTCCTACCCCAGAAGTTATCCTAAAGTGATTGAGGGGTGAGGGGTCTTAAATCAAAGAGTGGGGGTGTGATGAGATAAAATGGAAAAGAGAGATTGGTTAGAAGTGAGATGAAATGTTAAAAAGAAAGAGGGTGTGAGATAAGAGTTAAAAGAATATGAAAACACTGCACCAACTTTTTCTGAGTCGGGTAACCACATCTACTGATTGGTTCACATTCTATAGTGACCATCATTGAAAAAATCACTAGCCCATGCCAACTCTTGCAATAACCCCACCAACCACTCGTTTCTTTCTTAATAAAGAAATGTTTCATTTTCTTTGGGGATGCAGCATATATGTTGTAGCACCTCGAATTTTCAATATTTAATTCTCGTGTTTAAGACTCCTAGTCTTCCTTATTTTTAATCGTATTCATTCGCGTTTACCGTTAATCATATGTCTCGTGTGAAGTTGCCAAGCTTGTGTGTTAAGTTTAAGTGTTAGAGGTAAAACTCAGTGACTTGCGCGGGTTGTGGCGCAGCCTCAAGCCGTGGCTAACGCCGTGTAACTCACTATTCATTTTCAAACACAGAGACACGTACAGGCTACACCGCGACTTAAAAGTCGCGGCCAAATCCGCGGGATGCACCTGCATGCCTTATAGACGGGTTTTCCCCCTTTTCCCTCATTTACTCCTCACCTTCCCCATTTATTACTCTGTCAAAACACCTCCCTCTTCAAGAACCGAAACTAGGGTTTCACCAAACTCCGTCTATCTCATTTATTTCTAAGTTTTGAGTGCCTCAACCAAGGAGTCAAGCTAGGATCATAAAACCATCATCTCCATTGTCATCATCTCCAAGAAATCAACTAGGGTTTTGGGTTTTCATCAAAGACCCACTTGGTGAGTTCATACTTATTTTCTAAAACATTATACATGTCAAAAAGAACCTTTTGACTTCTAATCATCTCCTTATTTATGTTTTATCAATGAAAATGATATTTGACCTAACTTATGATTTTGGAGATTTTTAGGGTCTCACTACTATTTTGAGATATGATTAAATACCAAGTGTTGGAGTCATGAAATATGTTTGTACTCATACACTTGTGATGGAATATGGAAATACATACATTTTAGACCATATTTATGGTTCTCATATGTGATGGAAATGTTTACTAAAGATATTTTGAAAGAAAGGAAAGGAAAGTGTTTTGGTAAAGGAACGCCAAGTTGTCTATTGGCTAGTTTTAACAGATGATGAGCCTATCTTGTGAAGGCAACAAAGTAATTTTATGGGAACATTGATGTAAATCATATGTATGATTATGATTTTGTCACCAATGAAATGGTGACAAGCTTTAGACTACTACTAGTGGATCCATAGGTATTGAGTCGGATTTTATTTGGGATATCTTTCCCCCTTTGTAGCTAGTCGAGACATTGGGTCCTCAGAGGCAATTTGGTACGGTTATGTGGGAACGGTTACTATCTGTGGGTCGTAAATGTAATCCTAGTGAATGAGTATGACTTGGTTCCTCGGGTTGCCCTCCCCCACATCTATGTACGAACCGGCGTTGTTCGTGGCCATATTTCCAAGTATTGAACTCACAACTCGGAGAGTTGCTTACTTTTGTCTTCCACCGTGATCCTTGGAAAATCGGGTCTCCCCTGTCATCGTAAGACGAATTTTTTGGACCGAAAGGTCTCTATGTGGTTATTGATCTAATTGTAGATCCAACTCTTGAAAAGATTACTTATCCTTGTAAACCAAATTATTTCTGAAGCTTATCATAAACTGCATGTTCTCACTAGGCTTTAAGCCTAACACTTTTTCTTAAATGACTTGTATAACAGGTTCCCTTAGTGGAAGGGCACCGAAGAGTTGAGTGATGAGCATGGTTTGAGGAATTTTTTATACGATAGTTATTTGGGAGTCATGGCGTACAAACAGTTTTAATATTTTGAGAATTGGGTTGACAACCAATTTAATCTAGATATAATTTGTTTAGATTAGTTTGTTGTCGATTTAATTATATTTCTACAGGTTTTGTAAACGCTATATTTTATTTTCCCATCTCGTGTGGTTTACTCCAATGCAAACGTCATATTGCCAAATTTTCTTTTTTTAAAATTAGCCCAGATTTTAGGGTGTTACAAGTTGGTATCAGAGCTCTAGTTTAAGCGAACTAGGCATGAATGTAAAATGTCTAGACTTAAGCTGAGATTTTAAGTAATGATTTGTGAGATTTGGGTAGAACCTCTAAGATGGATTGGTTCCGAGTCGATGGAAAATATATTAATCAAACGTTGTGATGATGGTAACGAGAAACCTTATGTATTGTATGTTCATAATTTCACTTAGCTAATGTTATTATGAGGATGTTCTACGTAAGTGTGATTGATGTACTATTGTTATGACAATTGGTAATGTAGTAGTACGTTCCATCGTGCTTAATTCTGTAAATCTCTCTCTTACTCTCTCATGCTTGTGTGGCAGCCATTACTCCAATATGGTAAACACGCGAAGTCGACCGCTAGTCGAAGGGCAAGCTCATGAAGATAGCACGACCAACCCGAATCCAGTGGTTAGGGCGGCGACTGTTGTTCCTCCCGGTATGCCGCCGATATTCACTAGGGAAGTCGAGCACATACCCAGAATAGATTTGGCATCCTCAAATCCAGTCTTGCAAGAGGCAAACCCTCAAGCTGATTTGATGGCCAGCGTCATGCAGTTGGTGACGTCGGCTATGGAGAAGCAGCAAGAGGCTTTTCTAAAGATGTTGGAAGATCGTGATGCTAGTCTCAGGAGATCCGAGATCATCGCTAAGAATGTAGTAGCCGGTTTTGGTGGCACCGGTAATGGGATCAAGATTGAGGATCATAGGATTATTGGTGGTGCTCAGAAAGGTGGGAAGAGATGCACCTACAAATCCTTCCTAGGATGTGGGTCATCGTAGTTCTCCGGTTCTGACAACTCAGTTGCGTGTGTGAAATGGATCCAAGCGATCGAGCATGCCTTTAGCTCATCTGAGTGCGGGGATGATCAGAGAGTGAGGTTCGGTTCTCAGCTGCTCAGAGATACGGCACTCACATGGTGGAATGTCACCCAGTCCACCATCTCCCCTACTGTTCTGGCTCAATTGACTTGGGCCGAGTTCAAGAAGAAAATCCTGGAAGAGTACTGCATTGACAGAGCCTTAGACCGCATTGAAGACGAGTTTCGGTCACTTGAGAAAGGAAACTTGACGGTGAGGGAGTACACCCATCAATTTATGGAGAAGCTGGGGCTGGTTGGGCATGTGGCCCCAACGGAGAAAGATAAGATAAAGGCATACCTCAAGAGTCTACCGGCGGACATGATGTCTATGGTTCGCAACTCTAAAGCCTCAAACCTTCGTGACATGATAGAGGAAGCTTAATTTATGGAAGAGGTCTATGCTAGAGGCAAGCCGAAGAAATAAGTGGTGGTAGGAGACAAGAGAAGGTGGGAAAGAAATTCTGAGCCTCCCAAGAAATCTCGACCTTTTGTCGGAAACCAGAATTTTGGAAACCAACAAGATGGTGCGAGAAGTGCCGGAGCAAGCACCTTGGCAACTGTAACGCCTCTCCCCGCTCGTGTGCCAAGTGTGAGAAGACTGATCACTCCATCTGGGACTGCCCGATAAAAGAGATTATTTGCTTCGAGTGCAAGACACCGGGACATGTGAAGAGAGATTGCCCGAAACTCAAATCGGGTAATGTGCCGGAGAAAAAGGAGAACCCTCCAAGGGTACCGGGAAGAGATTTTCAGATGACGACCGATGAGGCCAAGGCATCCACCGACGTGGTATCGGGTATGTTTCTCCTAAACTCCGTACCTGCTCGTGTACTTTTCGATTCGGGTGCCAGTTTCTCTTTCTAATCTGACTCGTTTTGTGAAAAGCTTGTCATGCCCACTAATAGTTTAGATAACGCTTTAGTGGTTGAGATAGCAAATGGTAGTCAAGTGTTAATCCATGATGTCTTGAAGGTTTGTACTCTCGGAATCGAAGGGAAGGAATTTCCAATCAATTTGATGACGATGGTTGTTGGTGTATTTGATGTGGTGGTTGGCATGGATTGGTTGGCAAGCAATCATTCCAAGATCGTGTGCTCCAAGAAGCTAATCCGACTCCCTAACCCTAGTGGTGATGTTATTGTGATTTATGGCGAGAAGAAAAGGGTGACGTGGCGATTATCACCATGGCTAAGGCACGAAAGTTCTTGGAAAAAGGATGTTCATCCTTTCTGGCGTACGTGATAGACGCTAAGCTCGAGAAGAAGAAGCTTGAAGACGTGAAGGTGGTGCCCGAGTTTCCCGATGTTTTCCCGGATAACTTGTCCGGGTTACCACTCGATCGTCAAATGGAGTTCCGGATCGATCTTATACCGGGGGCGGCTCCGATCGCTCGGGCCCCTTACCGGCTGGCGCCATCTGAGATTCAAGAGATGATGGCCCAACTTCAAGAGCTTTTGGAGAAAGGTTTCATAAGACTGAGCTCGTCGCCTTGGGGATCTCCGGTCTTGTTTTTCAAGAAGAAGGATAGCACAATGAAAATGTGCATCGATTACCGTGAATTGAACAAGGCCACGGTGAAGAACAAGTACCCGCTTCCGAGGATCGACGACTTGTTCGATCAACTCCAAAGAGCGGGGTGTTTCTCAAAGATCGATTTGTGTTTGGGATATCATCAAGTGAAGGTGAGAGGAGAAGATTTCCCGAAGACGGCCTTTAGAACGCGTTACGGTCATTACAAATTTCTCGTGATGCCGTTTGGTTTCACTAACGCACCAGCGGTGTTTATGGACTTCATGAATAGAGTGTGCCGACCATTTCTTGACAAGTCGGTCATTGTGTTCATTGACGACATACTCGTGTATTCCAAGAGCGAGTCGGAGCATGAACAACAGCTTCGAGAAGTCCTAGATGTGTTGAGAAAAGAGATGTTGTACGCCAAATTCTCCAAGTGTGACTTTTGGTATAAAGAAATTCAATTCTTGGGTCACGTTGTCACTCGAAACGGGGTGAAGGTGGACCCCTCCAAAATTGAGGCGATGATGAATTGGGAACCTCCCAAGAGTCCGTCTGAGATCCGAAGTTTCTTGGGTTTGGCGGGCTATTACAGGAGATTCATTCAAGACTTCTCCAAGATCGCTTCTTCCTTGACGGCTTTGACTCAGAAGAATGTGAAGTTCGTTTAGACCGAAGCACAAGAGAAGGCGTTCTGTACATTACAAAAGAAGTTTTGCGAAGCTCCAATTTTGTCGCTACCCAAAGGATTGGAAGACTTCGTGGTTTATAGCGACGCTTCGAAGATAGGGTTGGGTGTTGATGCAGAGAGACAAAGTGATCGCCTACGCCTCGAGGCAACTCAAGGTTCACGAGAAGAATTATCCTACCCATGACTTAGAGCTAACAGCGGTGGTGTTTGCCCTGAAGCTTTGGCGGCATTACCTCTATGGCACAAAATATACACTCTACAGGGATCATAAAAGTTTAAAATACATCTTTGATCAAAAAGAGTTAAACATGAGGCAAAGGCGGTGGCTGGAGTTGCTCAAGGATTACGATTGTGAGTTGCTTTACCATTCCAGTAAGGCGAACATGGTGGCTGACGCGTAAAGTCGAAAGGCCTATAGTGGAAGCATTAGGGCTACCCTTTCCAGAATCGAGCTCGTGTCAAGACCCATTGAAAGGATCAAGGCATCTCAAGTAGATGCCTTGTTGGAGGAGAATCTCAAAGAAAAGGTTATGTTGAAGCAACGTTTGCTCTTAACGGAAGATAGTCATGGAGTAAAATTGTTCAACGGTTCTGTGTGGGTACCCAAAGTTGGAGGCAATTGGGAACTCCTTCTTGAAGATGCCCATAAGTCCAAGTATTCCATCCATCCGGGAAGTACAAAGATGTATCGGGATTTGAAGCTACACTATTGGTGTCCGGTAATCAAGCTTGATGTGGCACGTTACATAAAGCGTTGTATGACATGCTTGCAAGTAAAAGTCGAGCATCAACGACAATATGGGAGTCTTCAATCCTTGAAGATCCCCGAGTGGAAATGGCAGCATATTACCATGGACTTCATGACTAAGTTGCCTAAAACTCTTCGAGGTCACGATACCATTTAGGTGATAGTTGACCGGTTGACCAAGAGTGTGTACTTCTTGGCCATGCGTGAGACCTTACCTATGGACAAGTTAGCAAAGCTTTACATTGATGAGGTGGTTTCGAGTCATGGAGTTCCTTTGTCTATTGTATCGGATCATGACAGTCGGTTCACTTCTAACTTTTAGGATGGCTTGCAGAAGGAGCTTGGTACGCGAGTAAAGCTGAGTACGGCTTACATCCACAAACCGACGTCCAAAGCGAGAGAACGATCCAAACGCTCGAAGATATGTTAAGATCTTGCGTTATTGACTTTGGGAGTAGTTGGGACTCTCACCTACCTTTGGTGGAGTTCGCTTACAATAATATCTACCACTAGAGTATTGGAAAGGTACCGTTTGAGGCCTTATACGGGCGGAAGTGTAGAACTCCCGTGTGTTGGCTGGAAGCTGGAGAGAAGCAATTTGCCGGACCTGAAATTGTGCAAGATACGGTCGATAAAGTTAAAGGCATTTGGGAAAGGTTGAAAGCAGCTCAAGACCGTCAGAAGAGCTATGCCGATAAGAAGAGGCGACCGATGCAGTTCCATGTGGGAGATCGTGTGATGCTTAAGGTGTCGCCATGGAAGGGCATTATCCGGTTCGAAAAGCGTAGGAAGTTGAGTCCCCTTTTCCTTGGGCCATTCAAAGTGATAAAGCGAGTGGGCTTGCAAGCCTACCAATTGGAACTCCCACTAGAAATGAACGGTATCCACAACACGTTTCACATCTGTTATCTTCGGAAGTGTTTAGCGGAAAAGGAAAGAGTCATTCCTCTTTCTGAGATAAGAGTGGACGAGGGTAACCCTTGTGTTGAAGAACCCAAAGCTATTTTGGAGGTAAAGTCAAAGAAACTTCGCCACAAATAAGTCACTATGCTCAAGGTACAATGGAAGCATCATCGTGGCGCCAATGTGACGTGGGAAGCCCAGGAGGATATGAAGTGAATATATCCTCATCTTTTCATGTAGTTGGGATTTCGGGGACAAAATCATTCCCAAGTTGGGGTGTAATGTTCAGTTTCGAAATTTTATTAATTTTGGAAGTTGGGGAAAAAGTGAAGCGAGACCCAAAGTAGAGGGGGGTTATTTGAAACTTTGGTTTTATATAACCGAAATAACAGATATTTGAGATTCATATCTCATACTGTAAGCCGACATAGAATTCAAAGAGAGAGAGAGAGAAAGCAAGAAGGCAGAGAAAAAGAGAAAGAGGTCTTCATCAATCGATTCGTTTTGGTCAAATAGAGGTATGATTCTAGCCTAATACTTCTATCTGCATGTTATAGTCGGTAAATAGTCTTGTTAATCAAGCTTTTAACCGTGTATTTGATCGATTTATTGATCAAAAAGTTTTCTGGGTTCGAACTGTGAGTCGCCGACTTAAGTTCTAGCTCGACCGGGAAGATGATAAAGGACCGGAAAGGGTTTGACCGGTATGTTGTAAAGGATCGGTAGAGGTTCGACCGGTATAGTGTAAAGGACCAATAGTGTATTCGACCGGTATAGTGTAAAAGAACGGTAGTGTATTCGACCGGTATAGTGAAGGACCGGTAGTGTATTCGACCGGTATAGTGAAGGACCGGTATTGTTCGACCGATAGTGCTCGACCTGTATTGCTCGACCGGTGTAGTGGTTCGATCGGTATTTTGTTAATCTGTCCTAAGAGGTTTTGATCAGGATGGTTTCGACCTGGATAGTAGCAGTATGTTATATTTGATGTGTTTTTAGAAGGAAAGGGTGTTAGTCACCAGTTAGCTTACCTTTGTTTCTAATACCATCGTAGGTGGTGTTAATAAGTAGAAGTCAGAGTTATTCAAGAGGAATCAGAGGTGAGTCTTTCAAACTAAATCTTTTATGATTTGAGTAGTTAATTGATAAATGTGAGTTTTATATACTGCGCATTTATAGTATTGAAAGTTATGCAGAATTATTTAAAAAGATAGATTTAATCAGTTAGGCATGTTTATGCTCAATGTATATAAACTTGTTTTATATGTAGGCAGGACTAGGTGTATGCATACATTTGAGTCAGAAGTCTGACCTAAGTCGGGAAGTGTGACCCTCCTGCTCGTACCGGGAAGTGTGGCCCGTTTATGCCATTAGGGTGTGTCCCTAAAATAAGGCAGTGCGAGACAGACATACCGTCTTTGACGGGAATGTTGGTCAGTAGCTTAAGGTACGCTTGCGAAGCGTAAAAAGTGGTCAGTGATGGCCAGTAGATTGAGTTATGCCTGCGAAGCATAAAGTGTTTTAAATATTGATTAAAAGAGCAGATTATGTTTTGAGATATAAAGTTTTGTTTAAATGTTTTAATTAATATTTGAACTATTGCAGTAGTGATTGGAGGGGACTCACTAAACCATTGGTCTAACCCTCTCTATTTCAAAATTTTAATCCTGTTTCAGGTTATCGAAAAGTAGCAGGTACAGATAAAGGTAAAGAGAAGATATGAGCTATAAGCAGGAGATAGAAGACTTCCTGCAGTAGTTTACCTTTTTGGACTCAGTTGTGTAGTATGTGATAATTGTAAACGTTGTACTCTGAAATGTAAGCCTGGGGTAGTATTTAAATAGAATGTTATTTTTATATATATATATGTTCAGGTTGTTACAATTGGTATCAGAGCATTAGTTTAAGGGATCTAGGTGACTAGATGGGCCTAGACTTAAACTGAGATAGTAGAAGCACAACTGAGTAGTAGGAAGACTGTAAGAATATAACATTAAGGTAGTAAGGACTAGCATGTAAGGTAAATTTGGAATTCCATCTGGCTAGTGTAATTGTGAATTTACAAGTACATGCTTGTGCTTAAACTGCCGTAATGTGTAGTATGTTAAATTAAATATCTTATGTTTATTCTTATCAGAGTATGTCTGAGCGAGTGACCAGGAGTAGATCTATAGTGAATCCTGAAATGGAGCCAGATAATGAAGTCATTGGTGAAGAGCGAATGACTGATGTCAACCCGACTGCTATCCAAAGAAAGAGTCATGGTCGACCTAAAGGTAAGACAGTTCAGAAAGCAGTTACTCAGGTAAGAGTTTCCAATGTGGGAACTCGAGGTGGGAAGATGATTCGTGGTATTCGTCAAGTTGGAAGTGTAGAGGTAAGATCTGAACAAGAAACTTCTCATTAAGAAAGTTCGGCTTCGGTGAGGGGTCGAAAACAGACAGGAAACCGTGGTGGAGGTAGAACGCAAGGTTTTGTTACACAAGAAACCTTCACTGCAGAAATGGGAAAGTTACAAGAAACGTTGAATGCTTTGTTGGCTCAGCGTACTAATGAAGTTTCATCGAGTAAAGAAAAGAGTGTAGATAAAGTAGTGACTGAGGTAGCAGAATCACCAGTAACTGGAATGGGTACTCCCCCTCAGTCAGGTCCCATTGTGTCAGTTAAAGCTGTAGCTGTGAAAGGATGTAGTTTTAAGTAGTTTGCTGCTTGCAAGCCTCCTACATATAAAGGGGAATGTGATCCTGTTATAGCTTTAAGATGAGTAAAAGGTATGGAACTAGCGTTTGATACGAGTAAGTGTGCGGAAGAAGATAGAGTAGTCTATGCTTTGTCAATGTTGAAAGATGAAGTGGTAATGTGGTGGGATGTGGAATCCGGAGGTCAAAGTTCGGCTGTAGCTAAAGAAATGGTTTGTGGTGAGTTTGTGAAAAGATTTAAAGCATAGTTCTGCCCTCTGGCGGCAGTTAAAAAGTTGGAAGATGAATTTCTGGGTTTAGAGCAGAAAGGAATGTCAGTTCGAGATTACGCCACAAAGTTTATTGAAAACTCTCGATTTGCAGGAATTTATGTACCTAATTAAGAAAGACGAGTGGAACGTTTCGTCTTTGGATTGAGAAGTGATATTCAGGAATTTGTCTCGAATAAAGAACCATCTACTTTTCAAATGGCAGTAAATGCAGCGGAAATGAGAGAGAAAGAGAAGAATAGGCAAGCCACTGAAAGAAGTGGAGATAAAAGAAAATGGGAAGGAACAGTTCGTGATTCCAAACCGTTTAATTCTGCAAAGTTTGATCAACGTTCTGTTAATAAGTTTGAAAATAAGCCCTGTAGCAAGTGTAACCGAAGGCATAAGGGAGAATGTAAGATTGATCAAGAGGGCTGTTATAAATGTGGGAAGGTTGAGCATTTGGCTCGGGATTGCCAGAATTTGAGGTCTTGTTACCAGTGTGGATCTCCTGATCATATCAGGACCAATTGTCCACAGTTGAAAAAGGGATCGATCGGAGGAAATGTAGATAAAGAAAGTGAGAAAAAGGTGGAGCCAGCTAAAGCAAGGGCTAGAGTGTTCAATATGTCGGCAGAAGAAGCGGCGGAGATACCTGATGTAGTAACAGGTACTTTATTTGTAGATTCGAATTATGCAAAAGTATTGTTTGATTCAGGCGCAGATCGTTCGTTTGTGTCTCCAAATTTTGTGCCTAAATTGATTGAGAAACCTAAGAAGCTTAAGCATGAATTGAAAGTAGAAGTGGTTGATAATAGTCAAATCTTAGTGGAGGAAGTGTATGATGGGAGTAGTATTGTCATTAATGGACAATCATTTCCACTTCGACTATACCCAATGGGTATGGGAGAATTTGATGTTATTGTGGGAATGGACTGGTTGGCGTCTAATGATGCTCATATAGTATGCAATAAGAAATTGATTCGTATAGCGCAGCCAGGAAAAGAAGAGATAGTAGTATTTGGAGATCGAAGGGATAGAAAGTCATGTTTGATTTCTATGATTAAGGCTAAGAAATGTTTAGTAAAAGGGTGTGTGGGGTTCTTAGCTTATGTTATAGATGCTAAGAAGGAAAAGAAGGGATTAGAGTTAGTTCCGATGGTAAGTGATTATCCAGAAGTATTTCCGAAAGATTTAACCACTTTGCCTCCTGATCGGCAAGTGGAGTTTCGTATTGATTTAGTTCCCGGAGCAGCGCCGATTGCAAGAGCACCGTATAGACTGGCATCGGCAGAGATGAAAGAAATGATGACTCAACTGCAGGAGTTGTTAGACAAGGGGTTTATTCTCCCTAGTACCTCACCTTGGGGAGCGCCAGTATTGTTTGTTAAGAAGAAAGACGGGTCTATGAGAATGTGCATAGATTACCGTGAGCTCAATAAGTTGACTGTTAAAAATAAGTATATGCTTCCCAGAATTGACGATCTTTTTGATCAACTTCAAGGAGCGAGTTACTTTTCGAAAATAGATCTTCGATCTGGGTATCACCAGTTGAAGGTGAGGGAGGAGGATGTGCCTAAGACTGCATTTCATACGAGGTACGGACATTATAAGTTTCTAGTTATGTCATTTGGTTTGACCAATGCGCCAGCAGCTTTCATGGATCTGATGAATAGAGTGTGTAGTCCGTTTTTAGATAAATATGTCATCGTCTTTATAGATGATATATTGATCTATTCACGTTCCAAAGAAGATCATGAAACTCATTTAAGAGCGATTTTAGAATTGCTTAAGTGTGAGAAGTTGTACGCTAAGTTTTCAAAATGTGAATTTTCGCTAAAAGAAGTTCAGTTTTTAGGGCATGTGGTGTCAAAAGATGGGATTAAGGTTGATCCAGCTAAGATTGAAGCCATTAAAGGGTGGGAAGCACCAAAATCACCATCTAAAGTAAGAAGTTTTCTTGGATTGGCTGGTTATTATAGAAAGTTCATTCAGGACTTTTCAAGGATAGCTACGCCACTAACAGCGTTAACCAGAAAGAATATCAAGTTTGTTTGGGCGAAAGCTCAGAAAGAAGCGTTTAGTAAGTTGAAAGAGAGTTTAAGTAGTGCTCCTGTTTTGTCTCTACCCAACGGAACGGAAGGATTCGTAATTTATAGCGATGCTTCAAAGTTGGGTCTGGGATGTGTGTTAATGCAAGAAGGCCAGGTAATTGCTTATGCATCTCGACAGCTGAAAGAACATGAAAAGAATTACCCGACGCACAATTTAGAGTTAGCAGCTGTAGTATTTGCTTTGAAAATTTGGAGGCATTACTTGTATGGGATCAAGTGTCAGATTTACACAGATCACAAGAGCCTTCAATATCTTTTCAATCAGAAGGAGCTTAATATGAGGCAACGTAGGTGGATGGAACTGTTAAGCGATTATGACTGTGATATTCTGTACCATCCAGGAAAGACCAATGTGGTAGCAGATGCTCTAAGTCGTAAAGAGTATGGAGAAATAGCAGAAGTTGTAGCATTTCGAGTTGATGTTGTTTTTAATTTCTTAGAAGAAGTTATAAAGTATCAAGAAGAAGCAGCGTCAAAAGAAAATTTGAAAAGTGAAAGAATAGTTGGGATGGTTGACTCGTTAGTAGTTGACAATCGCGGAGTAAAGTGCTTTAATAAGAGAATATGGATTCCAAAAGCAGGAGATCTGAGGCAGAAAGTGTTGGAAGAAGCGCATAGATCCCGTTACTCAGTACATCCAGGAACCAACAAGATGTATAGAGATCTGAAACAAAGATATTGGTGGCCAGGTTTAAAGAAATATATTGCTCACTTCGTTGAACGATGTATGACATGTTTAAAGGTTAAAGCTGAGCATTAGAAACCTTATGGGGAGCTTCAGTCGTTAGAGATTCCAGTTTAGAAGTGGGACGAGATTACTATGGATCTTGTTACTGGGTTACCGCGATCACTTAAGGGGCATGATGCTATTTGGGTGATAGTGGATCGACTCACAAAGTCAGCTCACTTCCTACCGATCAAGGAGACGTACTCATTGGAGAAATTGGCTCGATTGTATATCGACGAGATAGTAACCAGACATGGAGTACCGTCGTCCATTGTGTCGGACAGGGATGCTCGTTTTACATCAGCTTTCTAGAGAAGTTTGCAAAGGGAATTAGGCTCTCAATTTAAGCTGAGTACGGCCTATCATCCGCAAACTGATGGCCAGAGTGAGAGAACTATTCAGACATTGGAAGATATGCTTCGTGCATGTGTTATCGATTTCAATGGTTCGTGGGAAATTCATTTGCCGTTGATTGAATTTTCCTACAACAATAG
This sequence comes from Arctium minus, assembly GCA_954870635.1. Lineage (NCBI taxonomy): Eukaryota > Viridiplantae > Streptophyta > Magnoliopsida > Asterales > Asteraceae > Arctium > Arctium minus. Next base: position 58,398,465 of record OX941088.1, on the reverse strand, counting down.
TTATCATGCTAGCATACAAGCAGCTCCGTTTGAAGCTTTGTATGGTCGAAAATGTAGAACACCTTTATGTTGGAATGAGGTGGGTGAAAGACAGCTAGCGGGACCAGAAATTGTACAGGTGACAACTGATAAAGTCGACCAGATTCGAGAAAGATTAAAGAGTGCTCAAGATCGTCAGAAAATGTATGCTGATAGACGAAGGAAACCGATAGAGTTTCAGATAGGAGATAAGGTAATATTGAAAGTTTCACCCTGGAAAGGGGTAATCAGATTTGGAAATAAAGGAAAGTTAAGACCAAGATTTGTTGGACCATTTATCACCACTAATCGTGTTGGTGAAGTGGCCTACGAACTTGATCTACTAGAAAGTTTGCGTGGGATTCATCCCACATTTCATGTGTCAAACCTAAAGAAGTGTTTGGCAGAAGCAGATGTAGTTGTTCCTTTAGAAGATATACAAGTAGATGAAAAACTAAGTTATATTGAGGAGCCCGTAGCAATTACGGACCTCAAGATATGAAGTTGAGGAACAAGGAGATTCGTTTAGTGAAAGTTCAGTGGAAATTTCATCACGGGCAAGAGTCTACGTGGGAAGTAGAGGCAGATATGAAATCTTAGTATCCCCATTTATTTAGCGATAGAATTCCGGGGACGGAATTCTCTTAAGGGGGGAAGATTGTAATGTTCAGTTTCTAAGTTTTATTAATTTTGGAAGTTGGGGGAAAAAGTGAAGCGAGACCCAAAGTACAGGGGGGTTGTTTGAAACTTTGGTTTTATATAACCTAAATATCAGATATTTGAGCTTCATATCTCATACTATAAGCCGACTTAGAATTCAAATAGAGAGAGAGAAAGCAAGAAGGCAGAGAAAAAGAGAAAGAGGTCTTCATCAATTGATTCGTTTTGGTCAAATAGAGGTATGATTCTAGCCTAATACTTCTATATGCATGTTATAGTCGGTAAATAGTCTTGTTAATCAAGCTTTTAACCGTGTATTTGATCGATTTATTGATCAAAAAGTTTTCTGGGTTCCAACTATGAGTCGCCGACTTAAGTTCTAGCTCGACCGGGAAGATGATAAAGGACCGGTAGAGGTTTGACCGGTATGTTGTAAAGGATTGGTAGAGGTTCGACCGGTATAGTGTAAAGGACCGATAGTGTATTCGACCGGTATAGTGTAAAAGACCGGTAGTGTATTCGACCGGTATAGTGAAGGACCGGTAGTGTATTCGACCGGTATAGTGAAGGACCGGTATTGTTCGACCGATAGTGCTCGACCTGTATCGCTCGACCGGTGTAGTGGTTCGATCGGTATTTTGTTAATCTGTCCTAAGAGGTTTTGATCAGGATGGTTTCGACCTGTATAGTAGCAGTATGTTATATTTGATGTGTTTTTAGAAGGAAAGGGTGTTAGTCACCAGTTAGCTTACCTTTGTTTTTAATACCATCATAGGTGGTGTTAATCAGTAGAAGTCAGAGTTATTCAAGAGGAATCATAGGTGAGTCTTTCAAACTAAATCTTTTAAGATTTGAGCAGTTAATTGATAAATGTGAGTTTTATATACTGCGCATTTATAGTATTGAAAGTTATGCAGAATTATTTAAAAAGATAGATTTAATCAGTTGGGCATGTTTATGCTCAGTGTATATAAACTTGTTTTATATACAGGTAGGACTAGGTGTATGCATACATTTGAGTCAGAAGTCTGACCTAAGTCGGGAAGTGTGACCCTCCTGCTCGTACCGGGAAGTGTGACCCGTTTATGCCATTAGGGTGTGTCCCTAAAATAAGGCAGTGCGAGACAGACATACCGTCTTTGACGGGAATGTTGGTCAGTAGCTTAAGGTACGCTTGTGAAGCGTAAAAAGTGGTCAGTGATGGCCAGTAGATTGAGTTATGCCTGCGAAGCATAAAGTGTTTTAAAGTTTGATTAAAAGAGAAGATTATGTTTTGAGATATAAAGTTTTGTTTAAATGTTTTAATTAATATTTGAACTGTTGCAGTAGTGATTGGAGGGGACTCACTAGACCATTGGTCTAACCCTTGCTATTTCAAAATTTTAATCCTGTTCCAGGTTATCGAAAAGTAGCAGGTACAGATAAAGGTAAAGAGAAGATATGAGTTATAAGCAGGAGATAGAAGACTTCCTGCAGTAGTTTACCTTTTTGAACTCAGTTGTGTAGTAAGAGATAGTTGTAAACCTTGTACTCTGAAATGTAAGCCTGGGGTAGTATTTAAATGGAATGTTATTTTATTATATATATATATATATATATATATGTTCAGGTTGTTACATGGGGAGGATTGTAACACCTCGAATTTTCAATATTTAATTCCCATGTTTAAGACTCCTAGTCTTCCTTATTTTGAATCGTATTTATTCGCGTTTACCATTAATCGTATGTCTCGTGTGAAGCTGCCAAGCTTGTGTGTTAAGTTTAAGTGTTAGTGGTAAAACTCAGTGACTTGCGTGGGTTGTGGTGCGGCCTCAAGCCACGGACAAAGCCGTGTAACTCACTATTCGTTTTCAAATACAGATACACGTTCGGGCTATGTCGCGGCTTCTTTGGCTGCGGGATGCACCTGCAAGCCTTATAGATGAGTTTTCCCCCTTTTCCCTCATTTACACCTCACCTTCCCCATTTATTACTCTCTCAAAACACCTCCCTCTTCAAGAACCGAAACTAGGGTTTCACCAAACCCCTTGTATCTCATTTATTGCTAAATTTTTGAGTGCATCAACCAAGGAGTCAAGCTAGGAGCATAAAACCATCATCTCCATTGTCATATTCTCCAAGAAATCAACTAGGGTTTTGGGGTTTCATCAAAGACCCACTTGGTGAGTTCATACTTATTTTCTAAAACAATATACATGTCAAAATAAACCTTTTGACTTCTAATCATCTCCTTATTTATGTTTTATCAATGGAAATGATATTTGACCTAACTTATGATTTTGGAGATTTTTAGGGTCTCACTACCATTTTGAGATGTGATGAAATACCAAGTGTTGGAGTTATGAAATATGTTTGTACTTACACACTTGTGATGGAATATGGATATACATACATTTTAGACCATATTTATGGTTCTCATATGTGATGGAAATGTTTACTAAAGATATTTTGAAAGGAAGGAAAGGAAAGTATTTTGGTTAAGGAACGCCAAGTTGTCTATTGGCATGTTTTAACAGATGATGAGCCTATCTTGTGAATGCAACAAAATAATTTTATGGGAATATTAATGTAAATCATATGTATGATTTTTATTTAGTCACAAATAAAATGGTGACAAGCTTTAGACTACTACTAGTGGATCTATAGGTATTGAGTCGGATTTATTTGGGATATATTTCCCCCTTTGTAGCTAGTCGAGACATTGGGTCCTCAGAGGCAATTTGGTACGGTTATGTGGGACCGGTTACTAGCCGTGGGCCGTAAATGTAATCCTAGTGAATGAGTATGACTTGGTTCCTCGGGTTGCCCTTCCCCACATCTGAGTACGAACTGGCGTTGTTAGTGGCCATGGTTCCAAGTATTGAGCTCATAACTCATAGAGTGGCTTACTTTTGTGTTCCGCCGTGATCCTTGGAAAATCAGGTCTCCCACGTCATCGTAAGACGAATTTTCGAGACCGAAAGGTCTCTATGTGGTTATTGATCTAATTGTAAATCCAACTCTTGAAAAGATTACTTATCCTTGTAAACCAAATTATATCTGAAGCTTATTATAAACTGCATGTTCTCACTAGGCTTTAAGCCTAACACTTTTTCTTAAATGACTTGTATAACAGATTCCCTTAGTGGTAGGGCACCGAAGGGTTGAGTGGTGAGCATGGTTTGCGGCATTTTTGAGACGATAGTTATTTGGGAGTCATGGCATACAAACAGTTTTAATATTTTGAGAATTGGGTTGACAACCAATGTAGTCTAGAGATAATTTGTTTAGATTAGTTTGTTGTCGATTTAATTATATTTCTACAGGTTTTGTAAACGCTATATTTTATTTGCCCATGTCGTGTGGTTTACTCCAATGCAAACGTCATATTGCCAAATTTTCTTTTTTTTAAAGTAGCCCAGATTTTAGGGTGTTACATATGCTATCCGGTCTTCATTTGGAAGATCTGGATATTGAAAAAGAAGGAAATATGCCCCACCTTCGACCTTCAATCATGCACATAGAGTCCTAGTAATACTTATTGTTGTTTCAATAGTTTACACATTTTGATCTTGTTAAAACTAAGTAGCTTCAATCATTTCTTATACTTGCACGAGCACACAAGGAATGTGTTTTCTTGTCATAACATTCATAGAAAATTCCTTTGTGGTTTTTCGGTGATTGAATGAAAGCCTTGGGGGAGTGAACATAACAAAATCTCCTTTCCAATGTGCATTCGTTGTACAAAGTGGCTCCGTGCTACTTATAGGCATGATAACAGTTTTATTCGTTGATTCAGGGTTACCAATTCCTATTTTGTCTGAATTTGAAAAGATTCCGATAAATACATTATATAAATTGACGGAGTCTCAAATCAGATGGAGATATTTTCTTCAGGGGAGATTGATTATCATTTTGGGGGAGATTATCTCTACATCATGAAGTGTTTTCTTATTCATATATGGGGGAGACTGTATCAAAGAGGGTGCTGACATTGAAAGAGTTTTGATGATTCTGATATCTCATCGTTTATCAAAAAGGGGGAGAAATTTCAAGTCTTTCAAAGTCAGATTTCTATTCCTTTATCAAAAAGGGGGAGAGAATTCAAAGTTCAATTTTAGAAAAAAGCAAAGTTAAAGTGAAAGTTGAAAAGTGAGAAACTTTGAAGATTTCAAAGTTGTTTTAGAAGATAATTGTGAAGAAGAATATCTTTACCAAATGGGGAGATAGTTTTCAAGGTGTTAAAGTATCAAAGTTTGTTCAAAGTGTTAAAGAGTTGAAAGATTCAAAGCTATGAAAGATGCAAAGCTGAAGATTTTTTAAAAGAAAGAAGACCTGAAGATTCTTGTCAAATTTTTTTAATCTTGAATCCAAATGGGGAGATTGTTGAGTCAAAATATTGTATTCAAGATTAAAAATGTCTACATTGTAATTGTTGTAAAGTTGTATTTGTAAGTTGTATCAAAGTCAAGGATGTTTGACTTTGTACTTTAGTTTGAGTTGTAAGGTCAACTACTTTGGCCAAGTATAAATAGTCTTTGTGTCTTGTAATAAAAAAGACACACACACATTGAGAAAGTCGTATACAGATTCTAGACAGAGAGTTCTTGTCAAATAGTTATATGGCTAAGAGTGTAAAATGAGAAATCATTAATCAAAGCTCAATCAATAAATATGATTTCTACATATTTGTGCTTATGATTGAAGAGATTGAATCTGGGAATCACAATCTCTTTCACCTTATCTTCATGCTGATATAGAACACAGAAAATATCATTCAACTTCTCTTCGTCCATGTCCTTTGTCATTTGCAACTGAATAGAGTAGTTATCCCACTCTAGCTGAAGATTTTTGATGAATATAAAGTTGATTTCAGACTCTGACTTTCTCACTCCATTCCTCCGCAGATCATTCAATATAATATTGAACCGGTTGTATGCATCTTTCAGAGATTCTCCCTCTTTCTCTTTAAAACCTTCATAAGCGTTAATACTTTGATTCCTCTTGGTTTTGAGAGATTTCTCTGACCCTTGAAGTTGCCTCTCCAACTCATCCAAAATTTATTTAGCTGAATCACGACTGTCAAGACGGTTGAATATGTCATTTGGGATTGCCATAGTCAAGTAGGTGAGAGCTTGAGCATCCAAGTCAACCAATTCTCTATCTCTTTCACTAAATTGAATAGGATCTTTTGCAACAATCCTCTCGGGGATTTCTGGAGTTGTGTCAGTAGCGGGTTGTCCAGCAACAACAATATGAGGAATGTGAGGGCCATTTAAGTTTGAGTTGATAAGCTTCTTGTCTTGATTATTCAAGAATTGAATCATCTTTTCCCATTGCGGATATTCTTCCATTTGAAGAACGGGAGGTTTGGATTTTGAGCCCATGTTGAGTAAGTCTCTAGATATATTGAAAAGAAACATAAAAGATGCTTGAAACGATCGTCAAAAAATTCAGAAAAACTTTGACTTTGAAAAGTCAAACTTGATTAACTAACAAACTTGTCTCAAGTCGAAGACAAAAAATTTTCGCAATGAACTTGTCGTAGACTGAAAGCAAACATGTCACAATCAAAGTAAAATGAACAGTGACTTGTCGTAAGTCACTAGATCCGAGAAGTTACTTGTCGTAAGTCAACAACCCGAGTTTCAGCTTGTCGCAAACCGAAAGACACGAGTAGTTACTATTCGTAAACCACAATATACGAGAACCATACTTATCGTAAGCTGAAACACACGAGAAGTGAACTTGTCGCAAATCGAAGCAACTGGGAACTTTACTTAACGCAACACAAGTGATCCAAGAAGTAGCTATTCGCAATCCAATGGAGACGAGAAGTAAACTTGTCGTGAGTATGCACTTGCGAATTCCACACTTAGTAAATTTTCAACAGAACACCAAACTGAAGAATCTTGCGTCAAGCTCAAGAATCTTGCGACAACTAGATGAAGCTTGCCACAACTGTAGATCTTGCGAGAAGTTCTTCAAAATACACAAATTCAGCCATAGAATCTTTGATACATTGAATTAGAATCTGAAACTTGAAAGGGTTGATCGCAATCTAAATCTGAACAACTTTGTAGAACAAAAAATCTTCCAAAAATTATTGTAGAACAAAAATTGATCCAAATACAGATTCTTGAAATTTTCGAACAAAAGTACACAAAAATCTCAAATTCACCAAAATTTGTTGTGAATTAGATCAAGTAATTCAAACAAGAAATGTTCCAGAACACTAATTGAATCTATTACAATAAATTACAACTCCCAATTTCAACAAGATCAATGACATTGCAATCTAACAGTGAACTTTCTAAAACAGGCTTACGACAACTACCAAGATCTTCAAAAATTTGCTAAAATCGATCAAATTTTCTATTGAATCATGATTTCTGAATAATTCGTTTGCTCTGATACCAAATGTAGGATCCCAAATCAAGCAAATATCATCAAGAACACAAAGTAAATCAAACAAGATCTAGAGAGAAAAAATATGTCATATATATCTCTTAGTGTCAAATGATTACAATGGAAGGACCTACTACAAAAGCAAAGACTTGAACTATTTATATTGTCAATACAAGAAAAGACCATATTACAAAGCATGAGATAAAATAACAAGAGAGGTGGCTTTCATTGACAAAACTAACAAGACATTGATTACAACTATAACATGCTCCAACAATAAGAATACAAAATTTAAGTATTAAAAAAAATTTCATACTATTTATGATATATAATAATATGATTGTATCCAAATATATTCAATATTGGACTCATTTTAAAAATATTAAAAGCCGATTATAATGATGTAATTTGTTAAAAAAGAAAGGTATTTTTAACGTATTTTAGTTCACATATAATTAGTATATTAATATGATAGGTGTTTAAAAAGAAAAATGAAAAAGTGAGGTGATATAAAGTAGTTTAAATAAATAATTATAAAGTATATAATGTAATTTAAAAATTAGGAATGATGAGGTTTGACCGTTAAATTTGGTTTATGAAGAGATGTAGGTAGTAGGAGGTATAAAATCTTGAGGAATTTTGCTCCAAGAGATTCAGCGTAAAACATTCTCCAAAGTGGAGAAAGTAGGAGAGAGAGAGAGAGGATGAAAACCTTCAAATTTGGAGATTTCTCCAAAAATGATTTTTATGAGAGAAAAATGATTTTGTATTTGTCCTACCAATGAAATTGTCTAAAATTAAATGTTTTGGAGATAGAAATAATATTTTATGAGTTCTATTAAATATTTTAATAATATATTTAATTATTAAATATTCAAAATAGAAACTCTGTTGGATGAAAGTAATTTTTTTTTGAGATTTTAACTTTTTATTTTTCACTTTTAAAAAAATTATTGGAAATGCTTTTAGTTAATAGTTTTTACTTGATGAATTAATCTATTATTTGGAAAAAAAAAAAAAAAGAATCATTGGTGTACGCATTTTAGGGTCAAAACTAAAGAAAAAACATAGTTGATGGACCAACGATATAATTCATTAATAATTATATTAAAAAAGTGAATTCTATCTATACCCCTCCTATGAGGGGTATGTGAATGAGGTAGGAAAGGGTATCTAGTGAGATAAAAGGGATATAAAGGTTTTGTGAATGAGGAGGGGTAGAGATAGCAACACCTAAAAAAAATTTAGTTATTTTGAAACTATTGTAATTTACAAATAATTTAAAAAAACAATTTTTTAAATAAATATAATATTGATTTAATTTAGAGTGGTGAAATTTGGAGATATTTTTGATAAACAAAATATCTTTTTTTTTTTCTTTTTTTTTTCTTTTTTTTTTGTGAGAGTTAGACAAAATATCTTAGGGGAGTGTTATTTACACCAAAATTATGTCAAAATCAGGTCAATTCATACGTTGGAAATGTAAAAAACAGATGATGATGTTGATGTATATAAGGAGAAAATTAATTATGATGGTGCAGTTAGTAAAGTTATGGGTGCAATTAGTCTCCCCATATCTTAATGGTCATTTCTCCTGAACTTTTGTCAAGATTACATCATAACCCATCAATTCATATCGAAGTATGTTTTAAATCATATTCCCACTTTAAAAAGTACCCCTCAAAAGCCACTCAATATATTTCATTTTACTAATATCATCCTTTATTTTTGTTCTGTTAGGTGGGTGGGCCCTATACAATCATAATGGTGATTATATTATTAACATTATTAATTTTTTAATTTTGGTTGTTGACGTTTAGTGAAAAGTTCGAAATTGAAATTGAAACTTAAAAAAAAAACTTTAATAAGTATAAATTATTTTTTATAGTTTTTATTTTGTTTTGAAAATAGTTCATTTAACTTTGTTTATTTTTTGGTTAGAACAAAAGTTCATTCTTTTCATCAAAAAAAATAATTTTTTGAAAAAAATAACATAAAATTTGATATTTTGTATTTTTTTTATTATAAAATTTCTGCAATCTAAAATTTGTTAGTTTAAAAATAATATAATATATAAAATTATATTATTTCTTAATAAGAAAATTAAAGATTACGATTAAAAGACTAAAATGCTTCTAGTTCTAACCAAGAAAATTAACAAAGTAACCAGGGATCACTTTCAGAGTAAAATTAAAATCACAAAAATGATTTCAAGACTTATCAAATTTAGGCCTCACTTTCAGATTTTTCACACATTAAGGACTAAAACTGAAGTTTACTTTATAATTAATAAACTAATTGTTACCTGTTAAATTAGTTATTTGTTAAAAATTGAACATTGAACAAAAAAAGAAAAAGAAGAAACGAATTTGTAAATTAATTGTTAACTGATAAATTAATTGATTAAGTAGTTACGTTTAATAAAATTAGTTTATAAACTAGATGACAATGTAAACGGAACTAAAAAAATATAAGAAACATTTATATAAAATATAAAAAGTATAATTGAAAAAAAAGGAAGCAATAAGTTATCTAAGCGGTCGTTTACCAAATACTTTGTAATGACCGGGATAAAAAGTAAAGGAATTAAAAATATTCGGGTAGGAAAGTGGAAAAACTTGATTAGAGGGGTTTAGAGTGAAAAATTGGAAAAGAAGATTTTAACCTGGTGTTGTTTGTTGGTTGCTAGCATTCTTGGGGAAAGAGCGAGAGAAAGATATAGCACTTGAGGCGATCGATTGAAAGGTAAAGAAGCTGAAGTTGGTGTTCTTCAATATTCTAAGGTAAAATTTTTAATCCTAACCTCTTTATCATTAAGGTTTAGCTTTTGATTTCAAAATCTTGTGGTGTTTATTTGAGTTATCAATTCCCTTTGGGTTTTCTGAGTTTGGGTTGAAGAATGATAGAGGATTATCTATGTAATTAATGGGTTTTGTTGAAATAAAATTCTTGCATCTGTTTATGGATAATTGGGTAGAATTGTTATAAATTTCTGGAAATAAAGTGGTCCTGTAGTATCTGGAAGATCGATTATGCGTTGGTATTGGTTCGACTTAGACACCGATCAACTTTACGCACCGGTCGATTACCTTAGACATCGGTCGAGTTAGTGACTCCGGTCGAAGTGAACGTCGGTCAAGTACTCGAGGCACTGGTCGAGAAGGGACCTCGGTCAGTCTAGTGTGACCTCGGTCGCTTGGAGGGTAGGCCCCGGTCCTTGACTCCGGTCACCGGCGGGGGGGGGTTGGACCCCGGTCACGGCTTGGTCCCTGGATTAGGTTCCTGTGGGCCGAAGCCCAATTGGTTAAAGATTTAGTGTTGGGCTTTGCTATGTAGTTGGCGACCCATTTTCAATTAATGATTGATACCTTGTCTCTAGATGGTTTTCGGGTGAGTTTAAGTATTTAGAGAATCTATGTCGTTGGGATTCGGTGTCAAGGCCAACCTTTTATAAAATAGAAAGAAGCGGGTGTTCACCGGTCAATGTTTCCTTTACAGGTTTCGGACTAAATTATAGGAGTAGACGCGAGATTCGAGCTAAGGACGCCAGGTGAGTTTTTCTGAACTAAACCTTTTGGTAACGACAGCATGTGAAATTTAATTTTAAACTTTGATTTATTTACGATGGTATGATTTTATTAAATTGTTAAGTGTGTTATAAATTGTTGAAATTTAAATGTATGCATACATTATATGTGAAGAATGTGACCTAAGTCGGGGAGTGTGGCCCGTTTATGCCATTGATGGTGTGTCCCAATATTTAAGGCAGTGCGAGTTAGACACACTGTCTTCGACAGTAGTGTGGTCAGTAGTGTGTTTATATAAATGTTGATTTAAAGTCTGGAAAGTTATTTTATTGCTTATCTGTTAGAGGGGACTCACTAGACCTTCGGTCTAACCCTCGTTTTATTCAAAATTAAAAATCTTTTCAGGAAGACGTGATTTAGGCAGAGCTAATAAGGGCAAAGAGAAGGTATAGCGGGAAGAGATAGAAGACCAACATTTTAGTTATTCTCTTTAATATCTCAGTTGTGTATAGGTTGCCTTTGCAAACCTTGAATTTAAGTTGTACGCTTGGGGCCGCTTTGGCATGAATTTTAATTTTGATTATTAAGATTTAATTGTTATCTTGTCGTTTCTGGTTGGGTTGTTATATACTTACTAGGAAGCTTAACGGAAAGCAAAATTACTCTTACTTACCTTATCATGTAACAATTTTGACCATCAAAATCGATTATTGGTAAGTCTTTTAAACCCGGTAAGCACTTACCGGGTAAGAGTCTTTTTCATCACTTACTAGGTAAGACTCTCGGTTCTTGTTATACCTCTTACCGGGTAAGATTCTTGGTCCATGTCATGCTCAAACTGTAAGGAAAGTGATATTGATAAGCGTTTACCTAGTAAACATTTAGTAAACAGACCTTAAAGATAGTTTTTAAAAAAATTATTTTATAACTTATAAAACAAAGTTTTTATTTTTATACAAGCTCAAAAAATAAGATAATATATAATTAATAGACATGGTATAATAGTCTATCCAGTACTACTAATGATGGGTGTTATCACAGGTCCACATATCAGCTATCTTTTTTAGGGGTTGTTCGGTTGTGACTTAATGAGTTGTATAACCCATATAGCTTATTCGCTCAGCCTCAAAAACAAAAACAAAACCCACCGCCTCCATCTCTATCCCTTAAGCTTCTACAACACCTCCATTGCCTCATCGGAGCTATCCCATGTCGTCGCCTGTCTACCGTCATCATCTTCACGAGATCACCGGTCATTTTTGCCCCCCTTCTTTTCCCTCTCTTTCTCACGAGATCGTCGATAATTGGTTGGTTCATGAACTGGTGGGTTTTGGTGGCTTTTGTTGGAATATTTCCAATATTTATGGCCTTAGGACCATTTCTGTAATTGTTATTCAGTTATTGTCATATTTACATATTATGATAGTAACTATGCCAACATGACATAATTGGTACCCCATATTTCATAATTGTTACTTGATGGAAGTAACTGATGTATTTATAGGGGTCAAAATTACTTTTCCTTTTAGATGTCAACGAAATACGCACACAGGGGTCTCCTTTTCTCTCTCACGCCTCATAAGAGAGAACCCTCAAGAACACCATTAAAGTGTGCAATCCTCCATCGATTTTAGACATCATAACGGGAATCAAATGGCATCATCTTCTTCCTCAAAGATTGGATATCCAAGTAAGTGTTTCTATTTCTCTTTTGGTTTTGTTGGTATGTGTTATTCCCAATATTCAAGTTCTAATTAATAACAAATAATCAAGATGAATCAAATCGTGAAATCACATGTCATTGATGAATCAAATTACAATCAAACTCACTTTCTCTCTCTACAAACACTCTCTCTCACTAGAATGATATGTTCTATACAATTCTTCTATGATTCATATTATGAGTGTCACCACACTTACAAAGACAACAAAGGCTATTTATACCCACAACAATTACAAGGAAACTAAAACTACAAAACAATAAACTTTGACTTTATTAACAAAAGACTTTGACTTTCCATGAGAGTTGACTTTCTCAGCTTGGACTTCTTGAACTTTAGTCTTCAATCTTTATGATCTTGAATCCAATAAATTTGTGCTCTAACAATCTCCCCCTTTGGATCAAGATCATTACTAAAAGATTTAGCAATTCGATCTTCTCTCTTTAAGCTCGATTGAAATAACTCCCCCTTTGAACAATCTTTATCTTCTCTTGTAATCTCCCCTTTTATACAAATATGATTTTCAAACTCCCCCTTAACACAATGAAATTTCTCTTTTAATAAGCTTTGTCTTCAAAAACATTCAACAATCTTCTAAACGTCTGATCTTTAAACAGAGTAGCATTCTCTCCCAAAGGTTGTAACCAAACCTCTTTCAGATACCAATCTGATTGCTTCAGCAAATTATCTTTAACAAACAAATTATCTTCAACAAACTGAAATCATTGAACTCTTTACGTCTTTGAACAACAATCTTCCTTTAACAATCAATTCTTGAACATTTTTCTCTCAACTTTAACATATCTGATTCAAACATTTCTTGTATTCTTCTCCCCCTTTTTGATGATTTGAGCATCAATATCATCAAAACTCTCTCCAAGAAATGTCGTTGAAAGTCTATCTGACCACAGATCTTTGATAATGAGCCTCTGATTCTGTGATCCATAACCAAGTATTTATCTAGATCTTTGCAAATCCAGACAAAATAAGAATGTAACATCTGAATCAACAAATGAATCAGTTAACATGCCTGTCAGTAACACGAAGTCACTGTGTGTAACAAATACACATTGGAAAGGAGCTTTTTGATGTTCACTCCCCAGGGCTTCCATCCAATCATCGAAACACCACAAAGGCAATTTCTATGAATGTTATGACAAAGAAACAAATTCTTTGTGTGTTCGTGCACGTGTAGAAAGAATTAAGCACGAATAATTGCTTTTTCCATATCCAGATTTTCCAAATGAAAACCAGATAGCATATGTGCTGCGTCCCCTTGAAAATGTGAAACATTTTCTTTTTGAGAAGAAAATGAGTGGCTGGTGGGGTTTAGTCAAGAGTTGGCATGGGCTAGTTGCCTGTTTCAATAACGTTCACCAAAGAATTGTGAAACGCTAGTAATGTGGCTGCCCGGCTCAGAAAGTAGTTGGTGCAGAGTTTGATATTCTTTTACTTTGATCGCACACCCTCTTTCTTTTAATCATTATGCTCACTTCTAACCAAACTCTCATTTCCATTTTCCCTCAACACACAACCCACAACCCACACTCATTACTTTTAGACTCCTCACACTCAATCTCTATGGATTAAGTTCTTGGGTAGAAATCACTGGTTAACGTGATTCCATAAAAGTTCAGTTAATTCCTAGCATAAAGAAGCCATATTATCCTAGAAAGCATATGTTGCTCAGATGATTTAACTTTATTAGTTAAAGATCATATACAAATGTCAGATATGAATATGCTCAGAGATATAATCATGAAAATATGAGCATTTTTAAACATTGAAGTATTTTCGAACAAGTATATTGAAAGAATAGATATGAATGCAAAAGACTTGTTTGAAAATCTGACATTGTTGAAAATGATCAGAAATGAAATGATATATCAATTAAGGCTTATGGTCAACAATAATGGATATAGTCTATATGAAACAAAAATATAGACATTCTTGAAATGAATGCTTCGAAATGAAATGACGCTCAAAATTCATTGAAGTACAAGTGGGGTGACTTACCATCGAAATTATGTTTCAAATATGAGACATGGTAAGAACAATTTGAACAAGAAATGAAATCGGTGTGTGTGAATACTTGAAAGTATCTGAAAAGACAATACGCAAGTAATTATCTTTGGAAACACACAGTTTGTTAACCATTGAAGCACAAATAAAAATGAAAACATTTAAAATCACACTTCCAATTCATGAAATCTGTTTAAGAATCGAGAAGTGGTTTGAACATTTAAGAACATGTTTTCTATGATTGAAAGTTGTCCTTCTTTCAACCATATATGAGATTAAGATAAGAATTTTAACCTTTCTGTGCAATCTTATATCTCAAGAAGTCAGCTGAAGTCATAAAAATATGATCTTGATAGCTTCCTCTCATCCTGCACAAGTCTCAAAGTCTAGTCAAAGCAACTTTTATTCACAAAATTTATTCAAATGTAAAAGACATAAAGCAGTAAAACGATTAAAGTACGAGTTCTGATCTAAAATAATCAAAAATCATAATTCTTTACTCCCCCTGAAAATATGCATATGAAATTTGTCAGTAAAAGGCACATGATAGAGATCTACAACTCCTCCTGAAGTGTAGTTCGTCATATCTTCCGAATACATATTTCCAGAATAACTTATGTACTCCCCCTTGAAGGTTGATTTCCTCATTTGAGTATCTGAGTACAATCTCTTATCAGCCCGGGAGTAGCATTTCTTTTTCATCATTGAAATACGAGTCCTAAACAGTTGTGTTTAGAAATCAAACTCCGTTGAAGTACGGGTCCTGAACTGATTTATTCAGAAGCCTTAGTTCTCTTACTCCCCCTTGACAGTAGGTGCCTGCAACACATAATCAATCTTTGGTTTTGGTACCCACTGGTATTTGGGTCTATGTGTGTTAGTTGCAGTTCGAATGGGAGTAACTGAATAAGAACCATACCAGAAATGATCACTTGTTTTGTGAACATGATCATGTGTACTACAATAAGAACAATAATATTTCTTACTTGACAACCTGATTAACTGATCTCTCGAGTAGACATGATCAGGTTTGCCTTTTCGCACATTGTTCTTTTTAGCTTTTGATGCATGTACACATGACTTCTTTCCTTTCTTCTCATCTTTCTTTTCTTCTTCAACTGGTTTCACTTTCCAAACCAATTCTTCTTCTTTATATCTTCTTCTTTTTCTTCTCTGTGTACCTGAACCATCTATTTTCCAATAATAGAAAATGTTAGTTCTACGAATCTGATCAAACGAATTAACTGACCATTTTGTAGAAACAGGTTTCTTATGTGAGCTTGCAGCTGTCTTGAATGAACATTCAGAATCAGCTGAATCATCTCGAGGTGTGTGGATTTGTGACTCTAGAGTCGTTTGCTCAGTCACCACCACCTTTGAAACAATGTCTTCAAGCTCCTTTATCTTTGAAGAATAATTGTCTCTTTCTTTGACAAGTAGGTCAATCTCTCTCTTGAATTCAGACTTCGCTTTCTGTTCTTTCAGTACACTGTCAGATAGTTCAGATAACTTGTCATTAAGCTTCTTAATCTCAGCCTAAAAAATATTCCTTTCTTCCTCAAATCCATTCTTAGCATTCTTTCTTCCATTAGATATCTCTTTAAAGAAACCAACGTTCTTTTGCTCAATAAACTTCTTTTCTTTTGCAAACTTCTCTCTTTCCAAAATGATGACTTTCTCAAAATCAGAAATTTGTTGAGAAAGTTTTATACATTTCAACTCAACTGTCTTCTTCTCATCAGCACATTTTCTTGAAAACTCTGAGAATTTCTTAGCAAATTCTTTCTTTTCTTTCTCAAAAGATGATTTCTCTTCAGCAATATGTAGTTCTAGCTCAGAAATCTTCTTCAACAGCTCTTCATTAGCACAGCCTGTTTGCTGAAACTTGACAATTTGAATTTCTAAGTCCGAGATATTGCTTTTTAACTCAGTGTTTTCAGCTTCCAAAATCAACACTTTTTCTTCATTAAGACCAGAAGTCTGTTTCAGAAGTTCTTCATTAACAATCTTTAATGCATTAACTTCTTCTCTCAGTATTTTCCTTTCATCATTATATCGTTTTGACCTCTTTGAGTAGACCTCAACAGATGAAGCAAGATTTTTGTTCTCTAATTTGAGCTTTTCAATCTTCTTTTCATCATCATCATCAGAAAAATATCCCATCTTGAATTGTCTGTTACAAAAAGAACTTGAACTTGATCGTTAATCCAAATGAAATCACAAGAAAAAATCTTGATATATAAAAAAAAATGAGAAATTTTGAAAATTTTGACTAAGTGACAAAACTCGCAAGTCACTGTAGAACTCGCAAGTTACTAATCTCGATGAAACTCGCTAATGCCTAAACTCGCAAAACACTATTCACATAAAAACTCGCAGGCTTAAACTTGCGTGTTTGTGAAACTTGCACGCAAAGGGTTGCGTGTTTTGGCAAACTCGCTAGTCGCTGAAACTCGTTGAAGCCTAAACACGCAAGAAACTATTCACGTTGAAACGCGCTAATAGAGGCGTGCGCGTTCCCAAAACTCGCTAGACACTACTTGCGCGTTTGAGCAAACTCACTAACCACTGCTTGCGCGTTCCAACACTTAGACAATTTTCTGAGTTTTTCAAATTCGCACGATATATGAACTCGCAGAACCCTGTTCCTGATGAAACTCGCACACTTAGACTAGCGCGTTTGTAGAACTCGCTAATCACTACGTGCGTGTTTTGGTATTTAGAAAATTTTCCCATTTTTCAAAACTCGCAGACTTCAACCAGCGAGTTTCTAGAACTCACTAATAACACCTTGGGCGTTTTCTCCGAAAATGAGATTCTTCAGCTTGCGTGTTCTAACGAAGAACATGCGCGTTTCGTGAATCTAGCGCGTTCTTCAGATTCCTTTGCGTGTTCTTCAAAAAGTGGACCAAAACTTCACTTTTTCATCGAATTTCGACTCAAATCTTCTTCAATTGTTTCAAAACTTTGCAGAAATCCTCTAATACAACTCAAGAACAGATTACAATGCAAGAATTTACAATCAAATACAAATTGAATCAAAATGATTCAATTTGCATTGCTAAAAACTCATGAACAATATTTCAACTAAAATCACTAATTCGTGAGAATTACAGTGCAAATTACAAATCAAAACATACAAATACGATCGATTCTATTATACGAACAACCCTGACTGATTTCAATTCCTAATTCACACTAAAACACAAAATTTGATTCTCTGCTCAAGAACACAGTGTCGAACCAAACTTTTTCTATTTCTTGATCTGATTTCACTTTTGGATCTGTTCTGATACCAATTGTTATTCCCAATATTCAAGTTCTAATTAATAACAAATAATCAAGATGAATCAAATCGTGAAATCACATGTCATTGATGAATCAAATTACAATCAAACTCACTTTCTCTCTCTACAAATACTCTCTCTCACTAGAATGATATGTTCTATACAATTCTTCTCTGATTCGTATTATGAGTGTCAGCACACTTACAAAGACAACAAAGGCTATTTATACCCACAACAATTACAAGGAAACTAAAACTACAAAACAATAAACTTTGACTTTATTAACAAAAGACTTTGACTTTCCATGAGAGTTGACTTTATCAGCTTTGACTTCTTGAACTTTTGTCTTCAATCTTTATGATCTTGAATCCAATAAATCTGTGCTCTAACAATCTCCCTTTTTTTTAATCAAATCGTGAAATCACATGTCATTGATGAATCAAATTACAATCAAACTCACTTTCTCTCTCTACAAACACTCTCTCTCACTAGAATGATATGTTCTATACAATTCTTCTCTGATTCGTATTATGAGTGTCACCACACTTACAAAGACAACAAAGGCTATTTATACCCACAACAATTACAAGGAAACTGAAACTACAAAACAATAAACTTTGACTTTATTAACAAAAGACTTTGACTTTCCATGAGAGTTGACTTTCTCAGTTTTGAATTCTTGAACTTTTGTCTTCAATCTTTATGATCTTGAATCCAATAAATCTGTGCTCTAACAGTATGTGTTGAAATGATTAAGAAATTGATCCTGAAATTGTGATTATTAAGAAAACTAATCAACATGTGGTATCAGAGCCTTGTTGTTCTTAATCAATTTAAACCTTTTTTGTAAAAACAAAACCCTAATTCCCGTTTTTTAAAACCATTCTGTATGAAATTGAAAAGGTTGAAATCCAACGTTTGTTCTATAAAATTAACAACAAAACCAATTAAATTTCTCTACTCGTATCATATTTGTTTCCTGTTCGATGATTAATTTTTGGGTTTCAATCTGCAAATTTTGTTTTGATCGATATCCAATTTTCTCGTTTATCACACTTATAGATAATTCACGATTTTCTTTTGGGTTTGAGATTCTCATGGTTTTTAATTTAATTACGTCTCTTTAATTCAAACTTTTGATTCTCTTTGATAAACACTATTTGAATTGTTGGAACAATCATATTCAAATTTCCAATATGATTCTTGATTTACTTCCAATATGATGCTTAATTTACATTCTGTTTCCATAATTTCCTTCACCATTTCCAAAATTTATTTCACTATTTCCAAAATTTGTTTCATTATTTCCAGAAAAATATTTTCAATATCAAAATATTTTATCTTATTACTTATTAAATTAAATGGCATCTTGAATGACAACTTAGATGATCAACCCAACGGTATATTGTTTAATTTGACATTCAGGATTAAATTATACCATTTTATGTAATTGTATGTACATTTCAAACGATGAACCCAACGACTAATTGTTTGATGGTATGTATGATGAATTTTTGGCCTAATATGCATAAATGTTATATTTTTTCCCAAAGGTGATGTGTGATATTTATGTGGCGTATTTTATTAATTATATATATTTGAAACGCTTGTATGTTGGTCATAGCCAACGCGAAACCAACATTCAAGTAGAACTTTAGTTTAGTCTATTTTTTTTGGTGTTATAATAGACTTAATCTTCAATATGCTAATTTTGCTTGCTTTGTATAATTTCCCTATATGCTTTAGTTCACTTATGTTCTTCGAAATTTATGTCCTTTAATTATATCATTCCAGCGACCACTGTAAGCCCAAACTATGGGATTGAACCTTTGACTGGCACTAACTTCGCGTCATGGCGAGATGCTGTCAAACTAACCCTTGGAATGATGGATTTAGACTATGCTTTGAGGCATGATCCTCCTGCTGCACTCACTGATAAAAGCACACAAGAGCAGAAACGAGTGCATGAACAGTGGGAGAGATCGAATAGAATGTCTCCCATGGTCATAAAGAATTCCATCCCGGTTGCAATTCGCGGAGCCATACCAGACTCGAAAAACGCAAAAACTTACTGAACTCCGTTGAGGAGCAATTCAAAGGCACCTCCAAGGCACATGCGAGTATTTTGATCCTTAAAATGTTGACAACCAAGTACGACGGTGTGAGTGGTGTGCGTGAGCACATCATGATGATGAGTAACATGGCTCATAAGCTCAAAGACATGGACATGGAAATTAGTGAGGGTTTTTTAGTGCACTTCATAATGACCTCTCTTCCAGCACAATTTAGTCCTTTTAAAATAAACTACAACACTCAGAAGGACAAATGGCAAATGAATGAACTTATTGCCATGTGCGTACAAGAGGAGGAGCGCCTAAAGATAGAAAGGCCCGATGTTGCTCATATTACAACCACAAACACCGGAAAGAGGAAAGGAAATTTCAACACTAGAGAAAGCTCAAAGGTCCAGAAAAAGAATACAAATGCAGCCTCAAGCTCAACTGCTCCTACGGGTACACCTCGTTGTAAATTCTGCCACAAGAAAGGACATGGCCAACGAGACTGCTCGAAGTTCAAGGACTGGTTAGCGAAAAAAGGTAATCATCTATTTATGATTTATGAGTCTTTTAATATTAATGTTCCTTCAAACATATGGTGGGTTGATTCCGGTTCTATGGTACATGTTACAAACTCCTTACAGGGATTCCATACAATCCGGAGATTGGAAAGAAACCAAAGGACCATTAAAGTTGGAAGTGGTGACGAACTTGATGTTGAAGCCGTGGGCACTTTACAATTAGTTATGCAAAGTTGCCGATGTATTACCTTATATGATACTCTTTATGTACCGAGGATAACTCGGAACCTAGTATCTGTACAAAAATTAGATAATGAAGGATATTATGTAACATTTGGTAATGGCAAAGTCACTATTAGCCTAAATTCCGACTTTATTGGTTGTGGTTTTTCGGTTGGAAAACTTTATAAATTGTACTTAGATGAACAATTCTCAAAATCTATGTTGTCATATAATGTGAATGAAAACTCAAATAAAAGAAAACGAGACTTGGAAACATCGTCTATGTTGTGGCATCAACGTTTAGGCCACATCTCATGAGACCGAATGCTAAGACTCATGAAAGATGGTGTATTACCAAGTCTTGATTTCAATGATTTTGAGACATGTGTTAAATGCCATAAAGGCAAAATGGCAAAGGGAAATAAAAAAGGTGCCACAAGAAGTTCTAGTTTGTTGGAAATCATACACACCGACATCTGTGGACCTTTTCCCGCCGGAATATCTGGACATAAATCCTTTATCACCTTTATATATGATCATTCACGTTATATGTATTTGTATTTAATAAATGAAAAATCTGAATCACTTGACATGTTTAAAGCCTTCAAGGCCAAAGTTGAGAATCAACTCGACCGTAAAATAAAGGTAGTGAGATCAGATAGAGGAGGTGAGTATTACGGTAGACATACTGATGTTGGTCAAGCTCCGGGTTCTTTCTTTGACTTTTGTAAGGAACCCGGGATAGTAAACCAATTTACCATGTCGGGTACTCCTCAGCAAAACGGTGTTGCTGAGAGAAGAAATAGAACCCTTATGGATATGGTAAGAAGTATGTTAGCAAATACCAGCTTACCCCAATTTTTATGGACCAAGGCATTAAAGACGGCTGTCCATATACTCAACAGGGTTCCTTCTAAATTTGTTCCCAAGACACCTTATGAAATCTGGACGGGAAGGAAACCGAGTTTGAGATATATGAAATTTTGGGGCTGCCCTGCCGAAGCTAAGCTCTACAACCCTCAACAAAGGAAGCTTGACATGAAAACCGTAAGTTGTTTCTTTATAGGGTATCCAGAACGATCAAAGGGATTTAGATTCTATTGCCCTTCTCATTCTACTCGCATAGTTGAAACTCGCCATGCAGAGTTCCTAGATAACTCTAATGTAGGTGGATGCATTGCACATCGTGACTCCAACTTACAAGAAGTCCAAGAGAAGGGGCCAATGACACTCTTACCTCCTCATTCTCTTATGCCTCTTGTAGATGACATTGCTCCACCTAGTGCCTCTCTTGAGGATAATGTTACTCCAAGTATGCCATTAAATGAAGGCACATCAAACTTAGAGGAGCACATCCCTGAAGTTACCATTGAGCCTGAAGAACCCGAAACTACATTAAGGAAGTCATCAAGGCCTAGAAGACCTACTAATTTCGATGATTATATAACTTACCTTAATGAAGCTGATTTGGATATTGGAAAGTGCAACGATCCAACTTCTTATAACGAGGCCATTCGTAGTGACCAATCCTCTCAGTGGAATGAAGCTATGATTGACGAGCTTGATTCCATGAAGAAAAATGATGTTTGGGAACTTGTCGAACTCCCTAAAAGGGTAAAACCTGTAGGGTGCAAGTGGGTCTTTAAAACCAAGCTAGACCCGAATGGAAACATCGAGAGATATAAAGCTCGTTTGGTCGCTAAAGGCTACACCCAAAGGGAGGGAATCGATTATCAGGAGACCTTTTCTTCTGTTTCTAGAAAGGATTCCCTACGAATCGTTATGACCCTTGTAGCTCATTTTGATTTGGAGCTACATCAAATGGACGTTAAAACGGCCTTCCTTAATGGTGATTTACATGAAGATGTGTTTATGACTCAACCCGAAGGTTTTAAGCCTAAGGGTCAAGAACACCTAGTATGTAAACTAAAGAAATTCATATACGGGTTAAAACAAGCATCACGATAGTGGTACTTGAAGTTTGATGAAGTCATGAAAAAGAATGGCTTCAATAAGAATCAAGTGGATCAGTGTACCTATCTTAAAATGAGTGGGAGCAATTTTGCGATACTTGTCCTTTATGTAGATGACATTCTTTTGGCAAGTCATAGTTTGAATTTGTTGCATGAGTCAAAGTGATTACTTTCGCGCCATTTTGACATGAAAGATCTCAGGGAAACCTCTTATGTGATTGGCATCGAAATACACCGAGATCGGGTCAATGGGACATTAGGTCTATCTCAAAAGGCTTATATTGAACGTGTTCTTGCACGTTATAACATGCAACAATGCTCTCCCTCCGTTGCTCCCGTAGTTAAAGGAGACAGTTCCGGTTCTTTTCAATGCCCGAAAACAGAGGTAGAAAAGGAAAGAATGAGGTTGATACCTTATGCTTCTGTAGTAGGGATCCTAATGTATGCTCAAGTTTGTACGCGTCCCGATATTGCTTATGTCACCGGAATGCTAGGTAGATATCAATCTAATCCTGGCTTAGATCATTGGAAAACCGCAAAAAAAGTATTATGATATCTACAAGGGACAAAAGACTACAAGCTAACTTATAGGAGAACTGATAACTTAGAAGTGATTGGCTATTCCGATTCCAACTTTGCAAAATGCAAAGACGATAAAAAATCAACTTTGGGGTACATCTTCATGTTAGCAGGCGGGCATGTCTCGTGGAGAAGTCATAAGCAACAACTAACAACTACGTCAACAATGATGGCGGAGTATGTTGCAGTCTATAATGCAACTTGCCATGGAATGTTGTTCAGAAATCTTATTAATGGACTCAAAGTCGTGAACTCCATATCGAGACCATTGAAGATTTACTGTGACAATTCTGCTGTCGTTAGTTTTTCGAATAACAATAGTTCGAGTGGGGAGGGATTATATCTTGATACAAAGTTCTTGTTTGTACGAGAACGAGTAGAGGAAAATAATCTTTGTATCGAGTACATCATCACTCATGATATGCTTGCGGATCCGATCACAAAAGGTCTACCACCCAAAATTTACCAAGACCTTGTGGCAAAGATGGGTTTTACTAGAGACTATATATAGCGTATTGCTCTTATGGACAATTAATGTAATTATAAGTTTCCTCGAATATCTTAGTTATCTTGTCTATACTAATGTATGCATGCACTTATTAATTTATAGACAAATGTATACAATTTAATGTTGTATATTTTCTGTCATATTGGCTTAAAGTTTTCTAAAAGTTTTATGTTGAGGCCTTAGTATAATGGATGGGGGTCTCGTGTTGATAACCACTCAAATGGCTGTATCTTTTTGCTATGGCTTTAATATGAAGCTTGATGGGTATTATCTTGGCCAAATTTATGAATACTCATCATAAATGGTCACTCGGCCAAGTGGGAGAATGTTGGAATATTTCCAATATTTATGGCCTTAGGACCATTTCTGTAATTGTTATTCAGTTATTGTCATATTTATATATTATGATAGTAACTA
The DNA here is from genome assembly GCA_954870635.1 of Arctium minus. Classification (NCBI taxonomy): domain Eukaryota; kingdom Viridiplantae; phylum Streptophyta; class Magnoliopsida; order Asterales; family Asteraceae; genus Arctium; species Arctium minus. The sequence goes on along the minus strand of OX941088.1, from coordinate 58,374,566 downwards.
TGCCAACATGACATAATTGGTACCCCATATTTCATAACTGTTACTTGATGGAAGTAACTGATGTATTTATAGGGGTCAAAATTACTTTTCCTTTTAGATGTCAAAGAAATACGCACACAAGGGTCTCCTTTTCTCTCTCACGCCTCATAAGAGAGAACCCTCAAGAACACCATTAAAGTGTGCAATCCTCCATCGATTTTAGACATCATAACGGGAATCAAATGGCATCTTCTTCTTCCTCAAAGATTGGATATCCAAGTAAGTGTTTCTATTTCTCTTTTGGTTTTGTTGGTATGTGTTGAAATTGATTAAGAAATTGATCCTGAAATTGTGATTATTAAGAAAACTAATCAACAGCTTCATGGCAGGTGAAGGTGAAGGTCTCCTCTAGTGATCAAGAACCTCTGAAATTTCTGGGTTTTTAATTTGTTTCTTGTTTTTGTGCTTTTGTTCAAGAACCCTCCGGTCGTCTTCTGAAATTTGTGGATTTTGAAATTTCTAGTGTTCAAGAACCATTGCTTTATGCATCTCCTTATCTCTGTTGCTTTATCCTCCCTCTCTATTGCTTCTGTCATGTTCGTATCTACAGGACCACAACTATTTAGGCTTCAATATTTCTGGAGTTCAAGATTTTTGGTTTGAAAAAAATATTAGGGATTGATATTTTTTAAAATGAATTTGTTCTAACTTGGGTGTGATAATTTTGAGAATGAATTTGTTCTATTTTTTAGACTGAGGGGTAAAATAGTCATTTTTGACATTCAGACTGGTTATTCAGCACAACAATTTATGTCATATAATGCAGACAACTTTAGCAATACAGACAACTTTATCCATACAAGTTTTAATGAAAAATGAACCGAATAGCCCCTTACTTATCTTATAAACTTCTAAATCCAAAAAAAAATCCATTATGATCTATAGATGACATTCAAATGAGTGCCAAATTTTCATTTACTTTATAACTAGTGTTCGACACCGCGCGTTGTGCGGTGACGATAAATTTTTTGAAAATATTGAAGTTAAAATGGGCAATAATCACATATAAGATATTAAACTAATATGAATCGATATTACACTTGATATGAAGTTGTTTCATCATCCTCGATTGTTTCTTTTGATATATATAATTAACTAATAAGTCTACATCATCAAACTTTATAGTTGGCTCAAAATGATAAAAGAAATGTGTGAGACTAATGTTTATAATCATGAGGTGTATTATGAGAATTGTTTTGTCATAACTCATAATATATCGATTTATATTCTCTACATATATTCCCATAAAATATTTGATTTACCATGCAAATATGATGTTGTTACCTAGTTTTGCATAATTGCAAGACAGTTTGATAATTTCCTTACATTTGTTGTAATGTATTCGTTTGCAACTTTGACCAAAAACCCTCCTCGAAATCCTTCCTTCCCAAACCTACGATTGCACGAAGAGTAACAGTACTCGTCATTATTGTCACCACTTCAACTCTATGCAAGTCTAATTGAGTTGTTAATTTTTCATTTCATTTATTCGAGTTTTTTCGATCTGCTTAACACTGTTTCTTCATAGTTTGGTTTCTCGATATATATAGTTTGATTTCAATTTAAATTAAGAAAATGAAACCAAAATAATTTATATATTATATTTGTAGTAAGTTATTATTTCTAATTTTATATATTTGGTTATTCTAAATTAATCTTTATATATTATTTTTCTCGTTTTCTTTTATACATATTGATTCTAATAAGCTTTAGTTCTTATTATAATTTTTATTATATATATATTAATTCTAGATTTTTTATTTTATTTTATGTATTGAACATAATTAGTGATATTAATTGTAATATTTTTTTAGTCTAACAGTATGGGAAAAACGAATAACATAATAACAAATGAAATCACCTTTTTTGAAGAACTTACTTCTACATGAGCGTACATAAACTTTCATGTCTTCAACTTTCATCCTCTTCATCAGCGATCAAATGAACTTCAAGAATTTCATTTTATTTATTATTGCAACTTTAAAAGTCAAATCAATTGAGAAATAAAAGAAAGTAAATGAAGAAGCAAATCAAAAGTTGGGAGGTTAAACTTGTACATGCAAATTTATAAAAAAAAAAAAAAAAAAAAAAAAACCCAAGTTAATAATGAATTTACACATTTTTCATATAGGGGTATAAAAACATATTAAACATTTAAAAAATCAAAAAGTTGAGAAAGTTGAAAAACATATCTCTTACTCTAACAACTTATCACCACGTCTCTCTATGTTTCTCTTTTTACATATAGATATAGAATATAGAGATATAAATAGATATCAATATATCAATTTTAATAAACTCTCTATATTTTTATAAATCTCCAAATTTATTTAGTTATATATTTATGCATATAAATAAGAAAAAAAATGAAAGGCTTAAAAGATAAAATGAATAAAAGTGTTATCACTTAATATTCAAAACCTAAAGAGAAAATGAAAGGTTTGTTCATTTAATAACAATTTTTATTTAAAAAATAATTCAAAAACATGAAAAAATAGAAAACTATGAATCAGTCATCCCCAAGAGGCCACATCATATCTCCATGGTTTTCCTTTAGTATAAGTTTTTTAATTTTAAATTAATTTAAATTTAGAGAAATAGAAAGTAATATTTAAAGTTTCCTTAAGATGTTACCATCTTTTGAAAAAATAAAATATAAAACTAAGTTTTAGAGCACTGGTAAATAAGCAACATAAAACAACCCAAACACCCGCTAACAAAGAAAATACTGTCATAAAATAACTCATGCCAAAATGGCTCAATTCAACAGTAATATCTGAAGGTTTGCAAGTAAACAAGCTATTACATAACTGAGATAATATTAAAACTTCAAAGTCAAATCAGGAGTCTTCTAAAATGGACGCTGCTTAAACTTTCTCCTTTCCTTTTCCTGAACCACCTGCCCCAAGCTTACCTGAAAGGTTTGATATTTTAAAAAATAGCGAGGGTTAGACCAAAGGTCTAGTGAGATCCCTCGAAATATAATTTTTATCATATATAACAAAGATTAGAATAAATCACTTTTCAGCTTGAAAACATAACTACACATAAAGCTCGCTTCCGGCACACACTACCGTCACAAAAGTGACAGCGTGTCTGTCTCATACTGCCTTAGATGGGACACACCCTGTAACAACCTGCACCTTTATACATATAGTAAAATAACATTTCTGTCTAAAAACTGCCCCAGGCTTACATTTCAGAGTACAAGGTTTACAACTATCACCTATTACACAACTGAGTCAATAAAGCAAACTATTATAGGAAGTCTTCTATCTCCTGGAAATAGTTCACATCTTCTCTTTACCCTTATCTGTACCTGCTACCTTTCGATAACCTGAAACATGATTATAATTTTGAAAGAGCGAGGGTTAGACCAATGGTCTAGTGAGTCCCCTCCCATCACTACTGCAACAGTTCAAATATTATTTAAAACATTTAAACAAAGCTTGATATCTCAAAAACATAACTTGCTCTTTTAATCAAACATTAAAATACTTTATGCTTCGCAGGCATAACTCAATCTACTGGCCATCATTGACCACTTTTTACGCTTCGCAAGCGTACCTTAAGCTACTGACCAACATTGTCGTCAAAGACGGTATGTCTGTCTCGTACTGCCTTATTATAGGGACACACCCTAATAGCATAAACGGGCCACACTCCCCGGTACGAGCAGGCGGGTCACACTTCCCGACTTAGGTCAGACTTCTGACTCAAATGTATGAATACACTTAGTCCTGACTATATATAAAACAAGTTTATATAAACATAGCATAAACATGCCAAACTGATTAAATCAACCTTTTTCAATAAATCTGCATAACTCTCAATACTATAAACGTGCAGTTTATAAAACCCACATTTATCAAATAACTGTTGAAATCATAAAAGATTTAGTTTGAAAGACTCACCTCTGATTCTTCTTGCTTAAACTCTGCCTTCTAACGATTAACACCACCTACGATGGTATCAAAATACAAAGGTAAGCTAACTTGCGACTAAAATCTTTCCTTCTCTAAATAATTCAACACACTGTGCGACCCGGTCAAAACCACTTCGGTCAACACCACGACCGGTTAACATAATAGCGGTCGATACATACACCGGTCGCACCAATTATACCGGTCACTACATCTTACCGGTCGACTATGATACCGGTCGACATACCATATCGGTCGACGAGATATACCGGTCACCTTGGGTTCCGGTCGATAGCTATACCGGTCGACCTTTACTGGTCAACAACTCTACCGGTCAATACCTTCGTTCCGGTCGACTTTCAAACAGAGTCGACTACTTTTACAGTAACCCAGAAAACCTCCAAATCTTATAAATCGATCAAATCTACGGTTAAAAGCTTGAATAACAAGACTATTTACCGACTATAACATGCAGATAGAAGTATTAAGCTAGAATCATACCTTTATTTGACCAAAAACGGATCGATTCCTCAAAACTTCTTTCTCTATCTCTCTACCTTCTTTGCTCTACTCTCTAAGTCGGTTTCTCAAAAATTCAGACTTTGTGTTATGAGAATATTTACAAAGGGTTAAAGGTTTTTATATAACCAAAGTTTCAAATAACTCCTTGAACTTTGGTTCTCGCTTAACTTTTCACCCAACTTCCAAAATTAATAAAAATTTCGGATCCGGATATTACACACCCATATAGCATAAACGGGACACACCCCCCGGTATGAGAACAGGCGGGCCACACCCCCCGTCTTTGGCCGCTCACAACAATGTATGCATACATCTGGTTAACAAATAAACTTATACCGCTTGAAAAGAAACTCCACATATATAATGCTTGCATAAATAGAGATACGTTTTATAAATAATTTCTCACAAAATTAAACAGTTGAAATAACTCCAGCAATTAACTAGCTTTCAGGTGCACAAAATAACTTTATGAACTTGAGAGGTTTTAAGATCAGAAAAACTCACTTGTCGTCCTCAACTTAGATCTTGCGTCTACCCGAATAAACCGATTTGAAACCTATAAGGAAACATAGACGGGTGAACTCTCCGTTCAACTATTTTATAAGAGTGGACCTAACTCGCAAATCCAATGACTTCTATTCACGTAACTTTTCCCGCTAATTAACTACTAAAACTAATTAACAAGTCTCCCAAAAATAATGGATCAACCTTCTACCAAATGGGTCCAACTACAAAACATTAACAACCCCAAAATAAATAGTAGTGGACTTCGGCCCACAAGAGATCCAACAAAACCCAGCCGACCGGAGTCAGCCAGGCGCCGACCCCAAGCGCCGACCGAGGCTGCTCTAGAAGCCGACCGGACCATCCTGTGGGCCGACCGATGCCACCTTGCGCCGACCGAAGCTGAGCCAGGCGCCGACCGAAGCTCTCCCAGACGCGCTGCCCGATGCGCCGACCGGGACTCATTCCAGGCGCTGACCAGGGCCTTATGGACGACCGGTGTCCTAGTCGACCGGGGCCTTCAATCCACTCCGGTCTTCAAAAGAAAAACTCCCAGCTCACAAACACGACTGGGGCGATTCTGGGTTATCGAAACCCACCCCTTTTAATGCCCTCAAACCCATTAACAACAACGACAACAACTTCAATTCCCAACTAATTTAATCAATACATTAACTAATCCAAAACCAATACTAATAATCAACAAAGGTTAATTTTAAGGAGGCACTAGGTTCATAAACAACCCAATCCCAATCTTACAAACAGACCCAAATAAAAACTTAGATTCAACTGGTAAATCAGAAGAAGAGAATCAGATTTGAACCTTACCTTGGAAAACAATCGAACACTCTCGAGCTCTTTGATCCGTTTCTCTTCTCCAATTCGATCTATCTCTTCCTCCTCTTTCTCTCGAATTCTTCGGCCGACAAAATGAGACAATGCCTCAAACCCTAGGCTAAAACCTTATTAAGCTAACATTTACACTTAACCCCCTTAAAATTAAGTTTTGCCTAATTTCCACCCAAATTAACTATATTATCATTGAACCGGTCATTACAATATCCTCCCCTCAAAGGAATTTCGTCCCCGAAATTCCATTTACGAAAAGATGAGGGTACTGAGACTTCATGTCTGACTCCACTTCCCATGTCGATTCCTGCCCTTTATGGAATCTCCACTGAACTCTTACCAGTCTGATCTCTTTATTTCTTAACTTCTTTACCTTAGAATCTAGAATTTCAATCGGTTCTTCGACGTAAGATAACTTTTCATCCACTTGGATATCCTCTAACGGCACAACCACATCGGTCTCCGCCAAACATTTCTTCAAATTTGACACGTGGAAAGTGGGGTGAACTCCTCGCAACTCCCTAGGCAATTCAAGTTTGTAAGCTACATATCCTACGCGCTTTAAAATAACAAACGGTCTGATAAACCTCGGACGAAGCTTACCTTTCTTTCCGAAATGGACTACTCCTTTCCAAGGCGAGACTTTCAACATCACTTTGTCTCCTACTTGAAACTCGATCGGCTTTCTTCGTTTATTCGCGTACATCCGTTGTCGATCCTGTGTCGTCTTTAACCTCTCCCGAATGCAGTTCACTTTTCTGCAGTCACCTGTACTATCTCTGGTCCTGTCAGCTGTTGGTCTCCCTCTTCGTTCCAGCACAACTGTGTGTCCCTGAATCTAGTTCACTTTTCTGCAGTCACCTGTACTATCTTCAAATCTTTACTTTGAACTTTTCTGACTTGGACATTTCTGACAATCATCTCTCAAAACTTTATCATTTCTTGATACCATCTCCCCCTTTTTGATGATTTGAGCATCTATATCATCAAAACTTTACTTCCAAGAAATGTCTTTAACCATTCTGATCTGTCAAACTGAACCTCTGATTCTATGATCCATAACCAAGTATTCATCTAGATCTTTGCAAATCTAGACAAAATAAGAACATGTAACTCCTGGATCTGTTAGACTGTAATTGTATTCAAGATTAAATGAGGGTCATTGTTGTAATTAGTGTTTGTATGTGAGTTGTAATAAGCGTAGAAGGTTTGACCTTGCTTGGTCATGTTGACCTATATATAAGCAAGTCCTTGTATTATTTCTTAGAGACTTGTAGAGAAGCAAGAGAGTTAGTGTGTGAAAGTGAAGGTGTAATATTGGTGGTAGTTGAGAGAAACACATAGTTGCACACATTGAGTACACACACAAACACATTCTATCTTGAAAGGTTAATCACTTTTAGATCTATGGCTTGATGTAATTCTTGTGATTAATAAACAAAGTGTTTGTGATAATCTGTATGTGTTTAAATCTAGTAAATCTTGGGCCACAATTGGTATCAGAGCCAAATCCGTTTGAAAATCAAGAAAATATTTTGAGTCGACACTGTTCACATTACTGTTCACGAAGTCACAATCTATTTTGATTTTTAGTGGAATTTTCGAGTTGAAATTGATCAGGTTATGATCATATTGTGAAATCAATTGAGTTTGTATCTATTGATTTTTGAATAGCATGTGAATTGATCATTAATTTTCAAGATTTGTTGTTTTTCGAGTTCACGAGTTCACCGTACTGTTCTTGAATCAAATTGTCATTTTGAATGTTTTTAATCGAAATTCATTGTCAGAATTAGATTCGAGATGTTTAGGTGAGTGAATTGTCAATTTTTCAGATCGAAATTTGAAGTCTAGATGAGTTTTTGGTATGATTGTGATCGAGTTTAGAGGTTTGCGTGTGTTCATCATAGTTTGCGGGTGTTCATATTGATTTGCGCGTGATTCATCCTGGTTTGCGTTTCATACATCGAATTTGTGTTTGATTTGTACTTTGCGTATCATCACACAAACGCAAAGTGTTAGTTTGCGCTTCACAGCACAAACGCAAACTAAGGTTTACGCTCCATAGCACACACGCAAAGCACAAACGCAAAGTAGTGTTTGCGTTTCTCAGCACAAACGCAGAGTGGCGTTTGCGCTTCACTCTGCAAACGCAAAGCTAAGGTTTGCGTTCCTTAGCACAAACGCAAAGTGTTGGTTTGCGCTCTTCACTACAAACGCAAAGCTAAGGTTTGCGTTCCTTAGCACAAACGCAAAGTGTTGGTTTGCGCTCTTCACTACAAACGCAAAGCTAAGGTTTGCGTTCCTTGCTACAAACGCGAAGTGTAGTTTGCGTTTCACACTATTCACACGTGCTAAGTCTGCGCAAGGGGACAAAAGTTCTTTGAGTAATCAAAATCTCTGAAATTTTTTTTAAGTTTTCTTGATTTGATTGGATTTAAAGATCTTTACTAGCTAATATTTTTCATCTTGTGAAGGTACATACATTCTTCAACCATGGAAAATGAATTTCTTTCTATGGGATCTCATCTGAATAGTTAAAATGTCTGTCAGTAACACAAAGTTACTGTGTGTAACGAATACACAATATAAAGGAGCTTTTTGATGTTCACTCCCCCAGGACATCCATCCAATCATCGAAACACCACAAGAGCAATTTCTATGAATGTTATGACAAGAAAACAAATTCCTTGTGTGTTCGTGCAAGTGTAGAAAGAATTAAGCACGAAAATTGCTTTTATAAAGGCTCAACATAGTGTAAATCACTGAGACAACAGTAGATAAACACAGACTCAATGTGCATGATTGAAGTGCGAAGGTGAGGCAGACTTCCTTCTTTTTCAATATCCAGACTTTCCAAATGAAAACCAGATAGATAATATGTTGCGTCCCCAGAAAAATATGAAACATTTTCTTTTTGAGAAGAAAATGAGTGGTTGGTGGGGTTTAAGCAAGAGTTGGCATGGGCTATTTGCCTGTTTCAATAATGTTCACCAAGAATTGTGAAGCATTAGTAATGTGGTTGCCCGACTCAGAAAGTAGTTCGTGCAGAGTTTGATATTCTTTTACTCTGATCTCACACCCTCTTTCTTTTGATCATTAAGCTCACTACTAACCAAACTCTCCTTTACATTTTACCTCATCACACCCACACTCATTTCTTTTAGACTCCTCACACTCAATCACTATTGGATTAACTTCTTGGGTAGGAAACACTGGTTAACGTGAATCCATAGAAGTTCATTTAATTCCTAGCACAAAGAACCCATATTTTCTATAAAGCACGTGTTGCTCAAATGATTTAACTTTATCAGTTAAAGCTCATATACAAATGTCAGATAAAATGTATGTTCAGAATATAATCATGAAGATATGAGCATTTTAAAACATTGAAGTATTTTCAAAAAAGTATATTGAATGAATGAAAATGAATGCAAAAGACTTGTTTGAAAATATGACATTGTATGAAAATGATCATAAATGAATGATATAATAATCAAGGCTTATGGTCAAGAATAACGGATATTGTCTATACGAACCAACATATAGACATTCTTGAAATGAACGTTTAGAAATGAACGTTTAGAAATGAAATAACGCTCAAAATTCTTTGAAGTACAAGCGGGGTGTCTTACCATCGAAAAAATTGGTTACAATATGAGACATGGTAAGATCATTTTGAACAAAGTCAAACCAATGTGTGTGAATATTTGAAAATATATAGAAAAGACAATACACGAGTATTTATCTTTGGAAACACACGGTTTGTTTATCAATTAAGCACAAAAATAAAATGAAAACATTTAAAATCACACTTCCAAATTATAAAATATGTTTAAGAATCGGGAAGTGGTTTGAACGTTTAAGAATATGTTTTCTATATCTGAAAGTTTTCCTCCTTTCAGATACATTTGAGATTAAGATAAGAAATTTACCTTTTCGCACAATCTTAATACTCATAAAGTCAGCTGAAGTCAAAAATGATATGATCGTGTCATCCTCTCTCATTTTGCATAAGTCTCAAAGTCTAGTCAAAGCAACTTTATTCACAAAATTTATTCGAAAATAAAAAAAATAAAAGACGTAAAGCAGTAAAACAATTAAAGTACGAGTTCTGATTTGAAATAATCAGAAATCATAGTCTTACTCCTTTTGGTATGACATATAAGCTCCCCCTAAAATCATGCATCACAAAATTTTTTCAGTTAAGTAAAATGCAGAAATTAGTTATACTCCCCCTCAAATGAATGTAGATCATCTAAAATCTTCTCTTACTCCCCCTGAGATCATGAGCAACATTTAAAGTGCAGATATCCTTCAAACATAATGATAAAGAAAAATGATGAAAAATAACAATACGTAACTTTATTAGGTAACAACCGATTACGTCTTAAGATTTAACATACCAAGCTTAGAGACAAGAAAATTAAATCTCTTTTCATCTAAGGGTTTGGTAAATAAATCTGCAAGTTGATAATCTGTTTTTACAAAATAAAGTTCAATTGTTCCTTTTTCTACATTATCTTTTATAAAATGATACCTGACATCAATATGTTTGGTTTTCGTATATTGGACAGGATTAGCAGATATAGCAATTGCACTCTTCGAGTCACAATATATTGGAATTTTTGTCGAACTTTAATCCATAGTCTCTTAGCTGTGTTCGCATCCATAAGACTTGAGAGCAGCAACTGGCAGCAGCTACGTACTCTGCTTCAGCAGTCGATGTGGAAACACATAATTGTTTCTTTGATGCCCATCTAACGAGCTTGTCTCTAAGAAATTGAACGTGGCCAGAAGTACTCTTTCTGTTCAACATGCAACTTGCATGATCTGCATCTGAATAGGCAGTCAGTTGAAACCCAGTATCCTTAGGATACCACAGACCAAGGTCTGCAGTGCCCTTCAGATATCTAAAAATCTGTTTGACAGCAGCCAAATGGGATTCTTTAGGAGAAGCCTGATATCTAGAACATAAGCATGTTGAAAACATAATATCTGGCCTACTTGATGTAAGATACATTAACGATCCTATCATACCTCTATAAGTCCTAACATCAACACTTTTACCCGAAGGATCAGTGCTGATCTTAGTACCTGGTGCCATCGGGGTTCCAATTGGTTTACAATTTTCCATTTTGTACTTCCGAAGAATGTCCAAAATGTACTTAGATTGGTTAATGAAAATCCCCGTAGAAAATTGTTTAACTTGTAATCCGAGAAAGAAATTCATCTCTCCCATCATACTCATTTGAAAACGTGACACCATGAGGTTAGAAAAGTTTTTGCAAAATTTTGGATTTGTAGAACCAAATATTATATCATCAACATATATTTGAATAAGAATAATATCAGCTTTTTCCTTTTTGATGAATAAAGTGGTATCAACCTTACCTTTAGAAAAACCGGACTTGACCAAGAATTTAGATAAAACGTCATACCATGCTTGAGAGGCTTGTTTTAAACCATAGAGGGCTTTGTCCAAGATATAAACATGATCTGGCTTCTCTGGATTGACGAACCCTTCTGGTTGAGACACGTACACTTCCTCTTTAAGAATGCCATTCAGAAAGGCTGTTTTCACATCCATCTGAAAGACTGTGAAATTCTTATGAGCTGCGTAGGCTAGAAACATGCGGATTGCTTCTATACGCGCTACTGGAGCATACGTCTCATCGTAGTCTATGCCTTTCTCTTGTCGGTAACCTTTGGCAACAAGTCTAGCTTTGTTCCTTATGACGATACCATCTTCATCCTTTTTATTCTTGAATAACCATTTAGTGCCTATCACTGTTTTACCTTCTGGTTTTGGAACTAATCTCCAAACCTTTAGGGCTTCAAACTGATTAATTTCTTCTTGCATAGCAGATACCCAGTCCGAATCAGCAAGAGCCTCTGATACTCGCGTTGGCTCAATCTTACTGAGAAATGAGTCATGCATACATTGATTAAGAGTCGCTGACCTCGTTTGTACAGGCTTGTTGAGATCTCCAATTACTTGATGTAAAGGATGCTCTTTGGTCCAGCGATGCTCATGAGGGAGTGGAGTAGATACTGATTGAACACGATCATCATCTAGAAATCCACTATCAGAATCTTCAGTTTTAATAACAGGAGGGGGGTTTACAGTTGAAGTTTCAGGTGCAGAAGCATCAGTTGGAACAACAGACTCTAGCTGTTGAGTAGACATTGTATTACACCCAACTGAAACATTTACTTCTGGCTCAACATTTACTTGTACATCTTCAACTGTAGAAGTAATTGTAGGAATGTGAGTTTCTGACTGAACAGGGGATGCTTGTTCAGTTATGACATCTGAAGTGACTGGATGATTGCAACTTGTATCTTCAGACCTGTCAGTCACAACAGATTTAGGTATATTAGAACCTAGAAACTCATCATAAAAGAATTCAAATAACAAATCTAAATCAGTTAAATGTGAAATAGATGTAGAAGCATTATTCGAATTATTGGCTGTAGAAGCAGGTTCTGGATTGATCTGCCCAGAAGCTAATACTCCAGTGATCACGGGTTCTGAACTGAGTTGTTCAGAAGCCATATCTTCATCGAATGTTACATTAACGCTCTCGACAACTGTCTTTGACTTCTTCAGATAAACACGATATGCTGCCGATGTTGAAGAATAACCAATGAAGATACCCTCATCCGCCTTAGCACTGAATTTATTCAGAATCTCTCTGTCGTTAAGCACAAAACATTTACACCCAAATATGTGAAAATACTTGATTTTTGGTGTTCTGTTGTTGATCAGCTCATATGGAGTCTTTTGAAAACGGCGGTGTATCATGGATCGATTTTGAGTAGGCATGTAGTCGACACAGCTTCTGCCCACAAGAATAGAGGTAAGTCCGATTGGCTAAGCATAGTCCGAGCGGCCTCGACTAGCGTCCAATTTCGCCTTTCGACTACTCCATTTTGTTCAGGCGTTCGAGCAGCAGAGTACTGATGTGATATCCCGACCAATTCGAGATATTCTTCAACTATCTTGTTTTTGAACTCTGTGCCGTTGTCCGTTCGAAGAAACTTGACTTGTCGCTGCATTTTCACCTGGGTCGTCTTTAAGAAAGTAATGAGAACTTCGGGCGTCTCATATTTTGATCGAAGAAATTTGACCCACGTGTATCTTGAGTAATCGTCCACAATAACCAACACGTATTTCTTTCCACCCAAACTCTGAGTTCTCATTGGACCACACAAATCCATATGTAACAATTCTAACGGAGAACTAGTGCTTGGTTCAGGATTCGGTTTATGCGGAGCTCTCTTCATCTTACCCTTCTCACATGCAGCACATAAGTGTTCTTTCTCGTATTTCAGCTCAGGAAGTCCTTTTACCAATTTCCCACTAACCAGCTTGTTGATATAATGAAAATTACGGTGTGATAAACGTTTGTGCCAGAGCCAACTTTGTTGCATTGAAGCTTTTGTCATCAAGCAAACTTGATTGTCAATCTGAACTTTGGACAGGTTGATGGTATAGAGGTTTGTCTTTCGATGTCCACCTAAGAGTTTTGTGTCGTCTTCAGTACGAACCGAGCAACTCTTAGATTTAAAATTGACCTCTAACCCTTTATCGCAGAATTGACCAATGCTAAATAAGTTGTGCCCCAAGCCTTCGACATAACTCACCTTACTTATCGTTATGTTGTCTTGAATAATGTCACCATATCCTAAGATAGGTGAAAGCTGATCGTTTCCAATTCTGACATTTCCACTAAATTTCTCTGTATAGTTAGACAATAAAGCTTTTTGCCCAGTCATATGCTTGGAACATCCACTGTCCAAGTACCATATATGCCGGGTCTGCAAGAGAAATCAGGAAACAATAACTTTAGGTACCCATTTAAAAACGGGTCCTAACAGATTAGCACAAGATTTTGGTATCCATTTGAAAATGGACCCTCTGTTCTTTTGAAAACCTTTAAAAATATTTGATCTTGAAGAATACACATGATAAGATCCGAACCAATCAGAAGAATTATGAGAGTAAGCAAGATCATTTCTCCGATAATGATAAGATGTAGTAGAAATAGGAGATAATTGAATCAATTGCTTTATTGAATATCGCTTGTAATAAGTTACAAGGTTTTTTTTATTTGAAGCAAATTGATCAACTACATCAGTATCACTACTAACTGATCTATTACAAGAATTATCAGAATCTTTTCTTGTTGCCATTCAGTTTGAGCTTTCAACCTTTTCTTGTTTATATCTGAAACAAAAGATTTAGATTTATTAGGAAAATCAGATTTCTGAAAATGAGTTTTCTTTGGTTTACCAGTATTAATCCGTTTCTGTGATTGCTGTTTCTTATGATTCTTACCTTTAGAATAATATTCAGCAGTCACAGAAACTATAGATGATTCATCAGTGTTAAGAACACTTGGTAACACTTTTTCAGGTATAAGACAAGTAGAATGATTAGGAAGATAAGCATTGAAGTCAAACATATCAATTTCTTCTATGCACCCATCATCAGAATTAAGAAAATCATTTGCAAACTCAAATAAGTCATCAAAATTATCAGACGAAGTTTGAGGTGCCATAGAAACTTTGGAACACTTTGTAGATGTAGATTGAAAAATCGTGTTCTTTAATACAGTAGAAAATACACTTTGTTGAATATCAACCAAAAGTTTTTCATCAAACAAAACATTTTCCAACTCAACTATTTTGCTTTCAAGAATGAGTGGAGGAACATAAACCTTTGCAATTGCAGGTTTTGCCTTCATCTCAGAAATAGAATAACTAGCAAAATAATCATTTGAAAGAACTTTTGGTGTTTCTAAAAGATAACTATCATTTAACTTTGCATAGTTAAATGGTAGTTGCATTTTCTTTACATTCTTTCTATTTTCAGTTTCTTTGGTCTCAACTTCTTCCGGTAATTTGGTAACAAATTTGGGTTTTAAATGAGTATGTTTATCAGCACAAGCAAGAAAATCAAAATTATATAATGCTGGTTGTTTCTGATGGCTTTCTTTAAGTAATGGGGGTTTTGATAACCAAGTCCCCATTTTTCCTTAACATCAGCCTCTTCGTTAGGGGCATTCAGAAAAATGGTTTGATCTGTTTGGCCTCTTGCATAGAGTTTGGCTTCCAGACCATTTACCTTCTTATTCAAAAGCTTGTTCTCAACCTGCAATTTATGAACAGTTAGTGCGACTTCTTTCTTCTCAAACTCAAACTTAGAAATTTTAACTTCAAAATCAGAAATCTTCTTTTCAAAACAATCTACTTGAAGTTTAGAATCAGAAGCAGACTTGCGTAAAGAATCAATTAGATCTTTGTTCCCAATAACAGACATATTAAGCTCAAAGATCTTGTTGTTTCTTTTAGCAACTCTGTCTTTTTCTTTCTTCAGTTTTACTTGAAGATCATTAAGCTCAACCATCATAGCTTCCATTTTGGTTATAAAATATTTTTCAGTTAAGTTTAATACCTCATCAGCTGTCTCGTCATCTGACTCATCATACTTGACCTCTTTTCCCATTAGACAGAGATGAGCAGTTTCTTCCTTCTCTTTGTCATCCTCTTGATCAGAATGATCCAACCAAAATTTGTCCTCCGCCATTAAAGCGATGCCTGCTTCTTGTTGTTTGGCCAAAAGAAGTTTGTTCTGATAATACTGAGAATTACGAACTTTTGGCTTTCGACAATCTTTTGCAAAATGACCAATCTTGCCACAGTTGTAGCATTTGACTGGATCACTTGTTGGCTTTTCTGCAACAGTGTAGTCATTCATGAACTTCTTCCTTTCATCAGGTTTCTTCTCAACATATTTGTTCTCTTCATATCTCCTTCCTTCCACCCTTTCTCGGTGCTCATGATTCTTTGAACTTGATGAAGAATACCTTTGAGAATTCGATCCCGGGTTCTTGTAGAATTTCTTTTGAAATGCACGGGTCAGTAAAAGCATGGCTTGTTTCAAACTTTCTCCATCATCACCATCTGATTCAGATTCAGACTCAGAACTTGTAAGCACTTTCTTCTTTTTCTTCTTCTCTTTCTTTTCATTCTTTTTCTCTCCGGCTACCAATGCAATAGGATCGGGAACCTTTTCTGCCTTCTTTTTCTCAGCTCTTTTCTCTTCCACTTCTTCTTCATTCTGCCTCAAAGTCTCATAAACCTCATGTAACGGTATGTCACTCAGATCCTTCATTTGTTTCATCCTACGCGTATGCTTCTTCCATTCAGGTTGTAGGATTCTTAGGAATTTGACATTATTCTCCAGCTGCTTCTTTTTCACTTTGTTCTTTGTCAGTTCATTCAGAAGCAAGACAAACCGTTCATAAGTATCTTCCAGGCTTTCATTCTCTTTGGCTTTAAATTCTTCATAACTGTTGATGAAGTTAGCCACTTTCATCTGATTCCCAACCTTGGATCCCATCATCATCTTTTGCAATTGATCCCACATCTTCTTAGCATTTGCTTTGTAACTATCAATCTTGATGTAGATCTCATTCGGAATGCTCTGAAGAAGTAAGGATCTTGCTTGTTTATCTGCTTTGTATCGGCTTTTCTGTTCTTCAGAATACTGAGAGATATCCACTACCACTGTTTTCATCTTTTGATCTCTTTCCTCAGTACCATCTTCACTATCAGACGAATCATCATCAGGTATTTGAACCGTGATTGCTACCATAGGACCTTCTGTGATTGACAGCATAATATTTTCTCCATTTGCATGTCTGTCTATAAAATCAAGGAATCTGTCTTTCCACTGTTCGTACTCTCCTTTGAACAGAACAGGAGGCTTGACATCAGTGCCAATGGAAATAGCATCTTTGGAAGTCATCTTGTTTAAACCTGTTTGAAAAATATATATGCAATAAGAAACTAGAAACTGATCATTAGTCCAAATGAAACAATCAAGAAAATACAGAAAACTTGAAATATAAAATCAGAAATTTTGATCACAACCAGAAATATGTCCCCCTTCGCAGACTTAGCACGGGGGTCCCGCTTTGCGCTTCAAGAGGCTAACGCAAACCTTTACTTTGCGTTTCAAGAGGCAAACGCAAACCTTTACTTTGCGTTTTAAGAGACCAACACAAACCTTTACTTTACGTTTCAAGAGGCAAACGCAAACCTTTACTTTGCGCTTCTAGTTACTAACGCAAACCACAACTTATCTCTGAACTCAATAACTTCTACTTTGCGTTTTTCAACTTTGCGTGTCGTGAAAAAGATATAAACGATGAACTTCGCGTTTCACGTTACAGACGCAAACCCTACTTTGCGTTTGTAGTTATAGACGCAAAGCTTGCTTCTCGGTTCTCGTTGAAGACGCAAATCTCACTTCTCATGTCTCATTGAAGACGCAAACATCACTTTGCGTTTCTCATTGAATACGCGAACCTCTGAAGAACTTACACAAATCTTGATGAATGGAACGCAAACCTTGATGAATGAAACGCAAACCTTGATGAACACGCGCAAACCTCTAAAATCGATCAAAATCACACCAAAAACTCATCTAGACCTAGAAATCTAACTCAAAACTTCGACAATTTGATCGTTTAACCATCTAGAACACAATCTTAACAACTAATTTCGATCAAATACATAAAAATGTATAAATCGACTCAATTACAGTGCACAGGACTCGTGAACTTCGAACTCAACTAAAAACAAAATTAACGATCGATTACAGTGCAAATTGATCTAACACTTATACAGACTCGATCGATAACACTTTTCTAACAAAACCTAATCATTTACAACTCCAAAAACACACTAAAACTCAAAATAAACCTAGACATCGAAGAACACAGATACGAACATTCTGATTTTCTTGATTTTCAATTTGGATCAGCTCTGATACCAATTGTGTGTCCCTGAATCCAGTTTCTAATCACAATTAAACAAACAAAACACAAACAAGAATCAATTACCTGTTTGATTTCACTTTCAAATTCAAGATTACAAACTTTCTCTCTCTATAACTCTCTTTCTCTCTCAACAGATTTCTCTCTCTACTTCTTACAACTGAATAATACGCTTTGTTTCTGTTAACTACTAATTACAAAGGAAAGAAACCTATTTATACCTACAACTAAAACAACAAGAAAACAAAACTAATACAAATGTTGACTTTGACTTTTATTACAAAGACTTTGACTTTCACTTGAGAGTTGACTTTCTTCAGCTTTGACTTCTTAAACCTTGACTTTTGTCTTCTTGATCTTGTATCCAACATATTTATGCTCTAACAACAACGGTGTTCTACATTTCCGACCGTACAACGCCTCGAAAGGTGCTGCCTGAATACTTGCATGATAACTGTTATTATAAGAGAACTCTATCAACGGTAGATGAACTTCCCATGAACCTTTGAAATCAATCACACAAGATCGGAGAATGTCTTCGAGCGCTTGAATGGTCCTTTCACTTTGACCGTCAGTCTGCGGGTGATAAGTTGTACTCAACCTAAGTTGCGATCCCAACTCTCTTTGCAAACTTCTCCTGAAGGACGACGTAAATCGAGCATCCCTGTCCGACACAATTGACGACGGTACACCATGCCTGGTTACTATCTCGTCTATGTACAATCGAGCCAATTTCTCTAATGGATACGCTTCCTTGATTGGTAGAAAATGAGCTGACTTTGTGAGTCTATCCACTATCACCCAAATAGCATCGTGCCCTTTAGGCGATCGCGGTAACCCAATAACGAAATCCATTGTAATCTTGTCCCACTTCCAGACTGGAATTTCCAATGGTTGAAGCTCCCCGTACGGTCTCTAGTGCACGGCTTTAACTTTCAAACATGTCAAGCATCGCTCGACGAAGTAGGCAATATCCTTCTTTAAACCCGGCCACCAGTAGCCTTGCTTCAAATCTCGGTACATCTTGTTGGTTCCCGGGTGCACTGAGTAACGGGATTTATGCGCTTCTTCCAACACTCTCTTTCGGAGCTCTCCCAGCTTAGGTATCCACACTCTATTCTTGAAGCATTTCACCCCGCGACTATCGTCGGTTAACAAATTAATGACTCCAACTATTCTCTCACTCTTCCAATTTTCCTCCAATAAGGCATCCTTTTGGTAACCCTTGATTTCTTCCAAGAAGTCGGAAACAACCTCAACTCGATAAGCCACCACCTTTGTGGCATCCGCCACCACGTTAGCTTTTCCCGGATGGTATAGGATCTCATAGTCGTAATCGCTCAGCAACTTCATCCACCTACGTTGCCTCATATTGAGCTCCTTCTGATTGAAAATATGTTGAAGACTCTTGTGATCCGTGTAAATCTGACACTTGATCCCGTATAGGTAATGTCTCCAAATCCTCAGAGCGAAGACTATCGCTGCCAACTCTAAATCATGCGTTGGATAGTTCTGTTTGTGCTCTTTTCAACTGACGAGATGCATACGCAATCACGTTACCTTCTTGCATTAACACGCACCCCAGACCCAACTTTGAAGCATCGCTATAGATTACGAATCCTTCAGTTCCGTTGGGTAGGGACAAGATAGGCGCACTACTCAGACTCTCTTTCAACTTGCTGAACGCTTCCTTCTGAGCTTCCGCCCACACGAACTTGACATTCTTCCTGGTTAGCGCTGTTAGTGGCGTGGCTATCCTCGAGAAGTCTTGGATAAACTTTCGATAGTAGCCCGCCAATCCTAGAAAACTCCTTACTTCTGATGGTGTTTTCGGCGCTTCCCACTCTCGAATGGCCTCAATCTTAGCCGGATCAACCTTAATTCCGTCTGTCGAGACCACGTGCCCTAGAAATTGTACTTCCCTCAACCAAAATTCGCATTTTGAGAAATTGGCGTACAATTTCTCATGCTTAAGTAATTCCAATATTGCTCTCAAATGAGTTTCATGATCTTCCTTGGACCGTGAATAAATCAGTATGTCATCTATAAAGACTATGACACACTGATCTAAGAGTGGGCTACACACTCTATTCATCAAGTCCATGAAAGCCGCAGGCGCATTGGTCAGCCCGAAGGGCATAACCAGAAACTCATAGTGCCCATACCTCATACGGAATGCAGTCTTAGGTACATCCTCATCCCTCACCTTCAACTGGTGATACCCTGATCGAAGATCTATCTTCGAGAAGTAACTTGCCCCTTGAAGCTGGTCAAACAGGTCATCAATTCTGGGAAGCGGATATTTATTCTTAACTGTGACCTTGTTGAGCTCACGGTAGTCTATGCACATCCTTATAGATCCATCTTTCTTCTTAACGAACAATACTGGTGTTCCCCATGGTGAGGTACTCGGATGGATAAACCCTTTGTCGAGTAGCTGTTGCAGTTGAGTCATCATCTCCTTCATTTCTGTTGGTGCCAGTTGGTAAGGCGCTCTTACAATGGGTGCTGCTCCGGGTACAAGATCAATACGAAATTCTATTTGCCGGTCAGGAGGCAGAGCGGTTAAGTCTTCCGGAAAAACCTCCGGATACTCACTCACCACAGGAACAGACTCTAACCCCTTCTTCTCCTTAGCATCCACTACATATGCTAAGAACCCCACACACCCTTTCACTAAACACCGCTTAGCCTTGATCATAGAGATCAAACACGATTTCCTATCCCTCCGATCCCCATACACTACCACTTCTTTCCCTCCAGGCAACGCTATTCGAATTAGCTTTTTATTACATACAATATGAGCGTCATTCGACGCCAACCAATCCATCCCCACGATGATATCAAATTCCCCCATACCCATCGGATATAAACGAAGGGGAAATGACTGTCCATCGATTACAATACAACACCCTTCATATACCTCCCTTACCAAGACTCGACTATCATCTGCTACTTCTACCTCAAACCCAATACTGAGCTCCCTGGGTTTCACGCCCAGATTACGAACAAAGTTCGGTGACACAAACGAACGGTTTACGCCCGAATCAAATAGCACTTTTGCGAAAGTCGAGTCGATAAGAAAAGTACCTGTAACCACATCCGGTATCTCTACCGCCTCCTCTGCTGTCATGTTAAACGCCCTCGCTCTGGGTCGGGCGGCTTCCACATTCTGTTCTCCTCCTTGTCCTCCAGTAACCCCAGCTGATCCTCTTTTCAACTGCGGGCAATCTGACTTCATATGACCCACTGCCCCGCACTGGTAACAATTTCTAACTCCTTGACATTCACGAGCCAAATGCCCAGTTTTCCCGCACTTATAACAACCTTCCCGATCTGCCAAACATTCACCCTTGTGCATCCTGTTACACTTGCTGCACGGCTTGTTCACGACTCTTTGCGTAACCTGCTGATCAGGTTTGGTGCTTTTGAACTTCTTTGAATCATGTGCCGGACCATCCCATTTCCTTTTCTCATCACCTTTCTCAGTCATTTGACGAGCTTTGTCCTTTTCTGTCATTTCGGCTGTGTTAACAGCCGCCTGAAAAGTAGTAGGCTCTCGTGCTGCCGCCAACTCTCTAATACTGCTCCTCAGCCCAAACAAATAACGATCCACCCGACGTTCCTCATTTGGCACATAAACTTTTGCGAAACGTGCCTTCTCAAGAAATTTAGTTGTATACTCTCTCACAGTCATATCTCCTTGTTCCAGATTCAGAAATTCTTCCTCCAACTTCTTCACAGCCACTAACGGACATAATTGCTTCTTGAATTTGGCTACGAAAGTTTCCCAATCCATACCTCTAGCTGTTTTCGAGCCCTTACCTCCAGTCTCCGCTTCCCACCAGAACACCGCATCATCCATCATCATAGATAGTGCAAATACCACCTTGTCTTCTTCCACACACTTGCATGTATCAAACACCAGTTCCATGTTTCCAATCCACTTGATAACCACCAATGGATCACACTCTCCTTTGAAGATAGGAGGGTTACAAGTGGTAAATGCCTTGTAACTACATCCCTTTCCAGTACTAGCTTTAACTTCTACCCCAGGCGTTGATTGCGAGTGACTACCCACCACTGTCACCGGCGAGTTAGAAATTTCCGTTGTCTCCTGTTCTTCATTCCCTTCCAGACTTGTTGCTGGCTTACCAGTCTGATGAGCTAGCAAAGCTTGTAACGTCTCCTGCAACTTTTCCATTTCTGCAGCTAAGGTCTCATGAGTGACGAATGCTTGACCCCGACCTCCTCCACGGTTTCTCGGTGGCCTTCCTCCCCTTACCACAGCTGAACTTTCTTGAAGGGAAAGTTCTCGTTCCTCCATAATCTCCACACTTCTGGCCTTCCGAGCAACTCGCACAGGCCTCTTTCCCGGAGTTCTTGCTTCTCCTTCCTCCATTTGAGTGGCCGCCTTTCGGGTTGTCTTTCCCTTAGGTCGTCCACGTCCTTTTCCTCATGCCGCTACTTGCTGAGGAGCAACAACTGGTCCATCTTCGACATTTTCATTTACAGTTGCCGCCTCAGCTACCGGCACTGATCTGCTCCTAGTTACTCGCTCTGACATGACTACAGATAAAGTACCAACACACAAATTAGAATAAGCCCAAAGCGATAAAGCAAGTTAAGCACACACATGTACCTGTAAATTTATAATTACACTGGCCAGATGTAATTTTAAATTTACCTTACATGTTAGTCCTCACTACTCTATCACTCGATCCCCCTAAGGTCCTCCTAATATCTCAGTTATGTCTTACTTCCTAAGTTTAAGTCTAGGCCCGACTGTTCACCTAGATCCCTTAAACTAATGCTCTAATACCAATTTAAAACAACCCAAACACCCGCTAACAAAGAAAATACTGTCATAAAATAACTCATGCCAAAATGGCTCAATTCAACAGTAATATATGAAGGTTTGTAAGTAAGTAACCTATTACATAACTGAGATAATATTAAAACTTCAAAGTCAAATCAGGAGTCATCTAAAATGGACGTTGTTTAAACTTTCTCCTTTCCTTTTCCTGAACCACCTGCCCCAAGCTTACCTGAAAGGTTTGATATTTTAAAAAATAGCGAGGGTTAGACCAAAGGTCTAGTGAGATCCCTCGAAACATAATTTTTATCATATATAACAAAGATTAGAATAAATCACTTTTCAGCTTGAAAACATAACTACACATAAAGCTCGCTTCCGGCACACACTACCGTCACAAAAGTGACAGCGTGTCTGTCTCATACTGCCTTAGATGGGACACACCCATATAGCATAAACGGGACACACACCCCCCGGTATGAGAACAGGCGGGCCACACCCCCCGTCTTTGGTTGCTCACAACAATGTATGCATACATCTGGTTAACAAATAAACTTATACCGCTTGAAAAGAATCTCCACATATATAATGCTTGCATAAATAGAGATACGTTTTATAAATAATTTCTCACAAAATTAAACAGTTGAAATAACTCCAGCAATTAACTAGCTTTCAGGTGCACAAAATTACTTTATGAACTTGCGAGGTTTTAAGATCAGAAAAACTCACCTGTCGTCCTCAACTTAGATCTTGCGTCTACCCGAATAAACCGATTTGAAGCCTATAAGGAAACATAGACGGGTGAACTCTCCGTTCAACTATTTTATAAGAGTGGACCTAACTCACAAATCCAACGACTTCTATTCCGGTAACTTTTCCCGCTAATTAACTACTAAAACTAATTAACAAGTCTCCCAAAAATAATTGATTAGCCTTCTACCAAATGGGTCCAACTACAAAACATTAACAGCCCCAAAATAAAGAGTAGTGGACTTCGGCCCACAAGAGATCCAACGAAACCCAGCCGACCGGAGTCAGCCAGGCGCCGACCCCAATCGCTGACCGAGGCTGCTCCAGAAGCCGACCGGACCATCCCGTGCGCCGACCGATGCCACCTTGTACCGACCGGAGCTGAGCCAGGCGCCGACCGAAGCTCTCCCAGACGCGCTGCCCGATGCGCCGACTGGGACTCATTCCAGGCGCTGACCGGGGCCTTATGGACGACCGGTGTCCTAGTCGACCGGGGCCTTCAATCCACTCCGGTCTTTAAAAGAAAAACTCCCAGCTCACAAACACGATCGGGGCGATTCTGGGTTATCGAAACCCACCCCTTTTAATGCCCTCAAACCCATAAACAACAACGACAACAACTTCAATTCCCAACTAATTTAATCAATACATTAACTAATCCAAAACCAATACTAATAATCAACAAAGGTTAATTTTAAGGAGGCACTAGGTTTCATAAACAACCCAATCCCAATCTTACAAACAGACCCAAATATAAACTTAGATTCAACTGGTAAATCAGAAGAAGAGAATCAGATTTGAACCTTACCTTAGAAAACAATCGAACACTCTCGAGCTCTTTGATCCGTTTCTCTCCTCCAATTCGATCTATCTCTTCCTCCTCTTTCTCTCGAATTCTTCGGCCGACAAAATGAGACAATGCCTCAAACCCTAGGCTAAAACCTCATTAAGCTAACATTTACACTTAACCCCCTTAAAATTAAGTTTTGCCTAATTTCCACCCAACTTAACTATATTATCATTGAACCGGTCATTACACAACATACAAGTTAAAATGAAAATCTAGAAAAAGGAAAAAAATTTAGCCCATACAAACCAAATCTATGAACATTTTCAACAAAAAATATTTCGACGTTTGATAATTAAAAGAAATTGTACTTTCTCAGAAGATTCACCTCTGATGAATATACAAACTTGTATCATAGACTTTGAGTGTGCGTCATCAAAAACCAAATAAATGATCCCTAAAACTTCAAATCCTTGTAATTATTTGAACTTTTTAAGATTTGAGCATAATTTCTTGAGGATAAATTCATAAACATTGTAAATTATCACAGCAATGACAATATTAATGTCAATAGAAAAAATCTATGCCACTTGAAGTAGTCAAAACTTGATGCGATGTATCAATCATGTATAAATGGTTATTGTTAATGAATTTTTATCAAATCTTGTAATCACAAAATATCAAAATTTAATTTGAATATATATGATTTAATCATGAAGACAATCATGTACTATTATAACAACAAATCTAACAGTATGGGAAAAACGAATAATATAATATCAAATCACCTTTTTTGAAGAACATAATTCTACATACTCGTACAGAAACTTTCATTCTTTAACTTTCATCCTCTTCATCATCCATCAAATGAACTTCAAAATTTTCATTTTATTTATTATTGCAACTTTAAAAGCCAAATCAGTTAAGAAATAAAAGAAGATAAATGAAGAAGCAAATCAAGAGTTGGAGGTTAAACTCATACATGCAAATTTATAAATTAAAAAAAAAACCAAGTTAATAATGAATTTACACATTTTTCATATAGGAGTATAAATTAAAAGTCTTTAACATATTAAACATTTAAAAAATCAAAAAGTTGAGAAAATTGGAAAACATATAGGAGTATAAATTAAAAGTCTTTTACTCTGAGGTGTTTGGGATTGCTTATTTAAAACAACTTATTCTTATTTTGAAAAATGTTTATCAACATATGCGGTGTCAAATCGGAGTTTTTAAAAAAGTGTTTGGATTAGTTTATTGTGGTACCAAATCGTAATAAGTTAATAAGTTGTTATTTAAAAGTGCTTGAGATTGCTTATACATATAAAATAACCAAAAAAGTAATAAACACTTTTCAAATAAGTTGATAAGTTAAAACCAAATGACTTGTCAAAAACTCATTTTCAGCGGTTTGGCATCGCTATAAGCCCTTTCAATTTTTCTCCATCCAAACACTATAAAGTGCTTATCTCCGGTGCCATACCGCAATAAGCTAAAAAGCACTTCAAATAAGCAATCCCAAACACACCTCTAACAACTTATCACCTCTTCTCTATGTTTCTCTTTTTACATATAGATATAAATAAATATCGATTTATCGATTTTAATAAAGTTTCTATATGTTTATAAATTCCTAATTTTATTTATAAATAAGAAAAAAATGAAAGGCTTCGTCATTTTTTCTTTAGTTTTCATAAATAAAATTTATTAATGAATAAAAGTGTTATCATTTAATATTAAAAAATATTCAAAACCTAAAGAAAAAATGAAAGGTTTTTTTATTTAATAACAATTTAAAAAAAATAATTCAAAAACATGAAAAAATAGAAAACTATGAATCAAGGCTTCTCAAGAGGCCACATCATCTTTCTATGATTTTCCTTTAATATATATATATATATATATATATATATATATATAAAATGTGGGAACCGCGCGTTGCGCGGTAGCGTGAGTAATTTGGATAGTAATTTGTACATTTTCTATATAAATAAATGTTAAAAAATATTTTGTTAATTGACAACTAATTAAATGTAGCATAAATAAATAAATGGAAAAGATTACTGACATTGAAAAAATAATATATTATAACCAAATGTTGTTTATAAATTATAAGTCATATGTCACGATAATAATGAAAAGTGTAGTTAAATAGTAAAAGTCGTACTATAATTAAACAACATGAATGAAATAAGAGTATATTATTAATTGTTTAACATAATGTATTATTTATTAAATATGAAGAAATATGATACAATTATAAGCAATAACGTGTGATATATCAGGAGAAGAAGTATGGTTAAGCTTGCTTAGTAAACAATAACAAAAAATAATTATGCAACTAATTGTTATAAGCATAGACCACTAAATATTAAAGGAACAACCAATGAAATTTGATGTGATATCATGAGATTTGAATATTCTCAAACCTTTCATTGTAGTTAGTTATCTCACATTAATAAGAAACTGAAATAATGGAAGTAGCAGTAGGTATAAAAAGGGGAGGGGATACCTTTGAAAGACATCTCATCTCTTTTCATATACCCACCCCCTTTTTTCCAATCTATCGTCTTTGCACCGATGTGAGGTAACCAAATAATATTATAATTCAAGATTTAAGAATACTTAAATATCATGTTAATCCCATTCTTTTTTTATATACTCGACCCTTATTTCATCTATCATTTTCCCTCAAATGTGGAATAACCAAAGAACACCACAATTCAATATTTGAGAATACTTAAATCTAATGGCGTCACATTATATTTGTTGTGGTTGTTGATTTTATAATATAAAAGATATATTTTAACTCTGTCATTTATATCACGCTTATACTCATCGCCTTCTTCTAATCTATCGTCTTTCCAACGGTGTGGTTGTGATTGTTTGTTCTTTTATGATATAAACATATAAAAGTTTACGTGTCAACTTTATGTCAATTTTATATTAATATTCTATAAGGATTGATTTACTGTAAAATAGGTCGTGTAAAAGAAGTGAACACAATAAGTTGCCAATCAGACATCACATCTTCCTTTTATATATTAAACTCCTTCTTACAATCAATCGTCTATCCACCGATGTGGGATAACCAAATAACACCACAATTAAATATTTATGAATACTCAAATCTAATCTTATGGTGCCACTTCATTGGTTATGGTTGTGTCTTTTATAATTATAAAAAATATAAAATATAAGATGATTTATTGCAAAAGGATGTCAGCCAAAAAAAGGCCAACGACATATATTGTTACATACTCTTTTAAACTTGTAAAACATCTCATACTTCTTTTATATACTCACCCCTTTCTTCCAAACTAGCGTCTTTCTACCGATGTGGGATAATGTAATAACACCAAAATTATATATTTGAAAAAACACTCAAATCTCATGGTGGAACATCATTGGTTTTGGTTGTTGCTTTTATAAAATAAAAGAATTTTTTATATAGATTAGTTTTTTTTTTGAAAAAAAAGTTGGACAAAATGAGTCAACGTACCAATGAGTTCGAAGGATCGGCCAAAATGTGCCAACGACGTGAGTTTAGAAGACCAGTCAAGAGGAGCCAACCCAATGAGTTGTCACAAATACATCTCAACCTTCTTTCATACACCCACCATCCATTGTCACTCTTTCATCTCTCCATCAATGTGGGATAGACAAAACTCAACCAGAATTCAAGAAATGAATAAAACACAATTCTTAGAGTGTCACATCATTGTTCTTGGTTGTTACTTTTATATATAAAAAAATAAAGATAGATATAAAATAATGAATTTAATATGGATTTTTTTTTTGCAAAAAAGAGAGTTGGACAAAATGAGTCAACCAATGAATTTTGATGATGAACAAAAATGAGCAAACGAAGTGAGTTTAGAGGATCGGCCAAGAGGAGCCAACCCCATGAGTTGCCACAAATACATCTCAACCTTCTTTTGATATACCTACTATCCATTGTCAATTTTTCATTTCCCCACCAATGTGGGATAAACATAACTCAAACACAATTCCTTAAATGAATAGTACACAATTCTTAAAGTGTCACATCATTCTTCTTGGTTGTTACTTTTACATATATAAAAATTTGTATACAAAATAGTAGAAGATTGGATAATACTTAATTCTTAGTGTGACACGTCATTTGTTAGTTTTTCATCTCCCTATCAATATGGGGTAACCAAATCGAATAACAGTTCAAAATTGGGAATGTTCCATTATTAGGGTGCCACATTATCGATTGTTTGGTTCGTTTTTTTAAATCTTATATGGATAAAGTTGTCCACTCATCATTCTTTTATATACCAATCTTCCTCTATTGACGCATCAATTTATCATCAATATAGGATACCTAAATTTTAACGACAATGTAATAATTTTATAATACTTAATTTTAATGGTACCACCTCGTTATCTTATAATGATATATTGATTCTTTTATATAGGTTGATTATTTTGCAAAAAGAGGGTTGGCCAAAATGAAACCAACCCTATCAGTTGGAAGATTAGTCAACATGAGCCAATAACATGAGTTTAGAGGATTAGCCAAGAGTATCAAATCCATGAGTTGAAACAAAGACATCTCAACCTCCTTTTATATACCTACCATCAATTGTTAATCTTTCATCTCTTCATCAATGTGGGATAGACAAAGCTCAACCTCTATTCAAGAAATATAGAATACTCAACTTTTAGGATGTCATATCATTTCTCGTGGATCTTACTTAAAGATATACAGATGTGGGGTAATCAAGATTTCATCATAGTTCATCATTTGACAAATACTGCATTTTTCATTGTATTTGTGTCATCAACCTTGATTTCTCCTTTAATATATATGTAGATTTTGATTATGTAAAAATTAAAGAAAAACATATGTTAAAATAATAAAATAGAAGTAATAGAGACAAATCGAGATTCAATTATATAAACTTAGTTTATACAAAATGAAAATGAAAATTTTAACTATTACATGAAATGTTTTGTCATGTAAATTAGATAATTATTTAACCCAAAATTGGATCAACATTCTATGTTGTCATCAACTCCTTTATATAATCATTTTATTTTCTAAACTTTTCACTTTCTCACCAATGTGGGACAATCAAGATTTCACTACAATTCACCATTTGACAAATACTTCATCCTCATTGTGCCATCTCATCAACTATGGGTTTTCCTTTAATATATAGATAGATAGATAGATTAATATACATAAAATTTCCAAATCAACTATAAAATATATCAAAAACAAATTAATTTATTTTGTGGTTAAAAATAATAAAAAGTTAAGATTAAATGAAATCGACAACAATAATTATTAAATAAAATAAAATTAACAATCATGGGAAAAAAAATAATAGTTTATTATTTGTTTAAGAGTAAATTACGAATTCGGTCCCTAGAGTTTGTGATTTGTTACAGATTTATCATTTATAGCATATGTTTATTAAAAAAATAAAAATAAAAAGAATAACAAAAACAAAAAACTCTCTTTCTCCTCTCTTTCACCTCATGACCATCCCTCTCTTTCTCAATCTTAACCTCCAACTCCTAACATACAACTCCTCAATCTCTAATCCTAACGCATAACATATAACACAGACAGAACACACACATAACACTACACCTATAGAATATTGTAAGTGGGTTTTCGAAGTGAAGGATGTAAGTCAGCTTTGTTTGTGTGAAATTGTGGTTAAGGTGTGAACATTGGGTTACAGTGGTGAGATGGTGGTTGAGATGATGGAGAAATTAGAGATGATATGTAGCACTACTAAAAATTTGACTTTCACTGACAGATTTTTTAGGCGGATTTTCCACCAGAAAATTGCCGACGAATTTTCGGTGGATTGGAAAAAAGTCAACTCTCGTTGACTTCCACCACAAATCTGCCATTGATTAAAAAAAAGGATTATTTTGATTAATTTTCCGACGAATTTGTGGCAGATTATTTTTTTATTACTATTTAAAAAAATCCACCACCCAAATCCGCCTCAAAATGATTTAGATATTTAAAATAATTAATATTAATTAATTAAAATTAGTGGTTGATTTTAAATAATTATTGTCTTAATTAAAATCCGTCGTAAATCCGTCATTAACTTTAACTAATTATAAAAACATTTTTAACCGTTCAAAAAAAAATTATAAAAACATTTTTTAAGAAAGTCCGATTGATATAATTTGTGGCGGATTATCCGCGGAAATCCGCCGAAAAACTTAAAAACTCATATTTAATTTATTTAAATCAAAAAGTTGTTTTTTAATTTTCCGGCGGATTTCTGATAGATCACACCATCCGTCTGTAATCCGCCTAAAAAATTTAAAATGTTTTTTTAAAAAGAACAATTTGATGAAATTTCCAGTAGATGGTGTGATCCGCCAGAAATTTCAACAAATTGTTCTTTTTTTGTGGCTGATTTCAAGCGAATATCAAGATCACTGTACTTTCTTTTCGGGCGGCTGTAGGACGGATGACCACCTACCTTAGAGGGGCGTGAAAAGGCCGTGGACACTTTGACCAAGTGAATTTTAATTTTTTTAAAATTAAAAGAAATTAATCAATTATATTAATCTTTTTTTAATTAAATTAATTCTTTTTTTTTAATCTTCTTTCTAAATTTATTTTTTATTTTTTTCGTGACGGATTTGTAGCAGATTTTTACTTAAATATGTTTTTTTATCCGTAAATACTTCTTCTCTGTATATTTACATATTCCATATTTATATATGTGTAATATACTTACATACACACCACATTAGTGTTTCACCATCAGTGAATAAATATTGAGTATGTTCAGTATCGCTGATGATCTCTCTGCTATCAATTAGACGTAATCCCTGAAGACAAGTTTCGCAACAAAGATGTTTATTGCTGAATCGAAGACAAAGCTGATGAACAAACGACATGTCTACTCATGACCTAATGCGGATATCAGTGAAATCAAGACAAGTCAACAACACGCGAAGAAACCTGAAGAAAAGTTTCAGCGATCACTGAACTTTCTTTTATCTCAATGAAGGAAGAGATATTCAGCGACTGAAGATCACATAGCTTATGCTCCAATTTCTTTTGTCATATCCTTGCACACATAGTACAAATGTCAGAAGATACATACCTCTGCGACAAATCGTACAACAACTCTTAAGACTACACTGTTCACCATTCGGCCAAAAGCATGTCACGAAAAGTCAGAGGCATGCAACCAACCAAAGGGTGACACGTGTAAAGTACTCTGCCATGCATTTAATGCATAGGGTATAAATAGAAACCTTGAGACACTCTCTCTGAAGTGTGGCCATCTATCCTTCTCTTCTTGAACCATAATAAAGAAACCCTTGTTTTCTATATTTCTTCAACCTTTATTCTCTAGTTCTTGTGCAAAAATCTGTGTGTTTCTTAAGTTCGTTTAGATTAGGTTTTACTTAATCTTATTCTGCAACAAGCTGTAAATTGTGATTTGATTTATCAATAAACAATTTATTAAACCAATTTTTTGTGTTTGTATTCAATCCCCCCCCTCTTATAGAAACTTGTTAAGCACCTTCGGGAGCAACAAGTGGTATCAGAGCAGATTGTTTAATCTCATAAACAAGATATTGCTTTATTCTCTTCCTTGCTATTCTCAAAATGGAACTCGACACAAACTCTAACTATTATAATAATGGTTTACTCTCAAAACCTCCTCGGTTTAGCAGAGACAACTTTGCTCTCTGGAAAAATCGAATGATACTATTTCTAGAAGGTGTAGATCCTACTATACCTGAATATGTGGCGTGTTACAGATGATTAATCAATTGATTAATCAATTTCTTTTTATGGTCCATATGAACCTTTTATGATCATAGTCGCAGTTCCTGCCACCGCAACCACCCCTGCCATTCCTGAAAGATATGCTCCTAAGGAAATTAGACAATGGAGTGATGAAGATAAAAAGAAAGTAGGATTAGATGCTAAGGCAAAAACCATTATATCTATGGCCTTGCCTGATGAAGCCTTCCATTCCATTATGCATCTGAAAACTACTAAAGAAATGTGGGACACTATATGTGTTCAATATGAAGGTACCACTGAAATCGAAGAAACCAGAAAGATCAATTTGGTAAGACAATATGAAAGTTTTATATGTGGTAAGAATGAGTCTCTATCTGATGTTCACCAAAGACTTAACTATTTAATGTTTGATCTAAGGACTGTTGGTAGGACCTACTCTAATTCTGAGGTCCTAACTAAATTCTTGGAATGTCTTCCTGAAAGTTGGGACAACTATTCAATGTGTCTCAAGCTGACCAAAGACTTAAATCATCTTTCTCTTAGCACTTTGTATGGAATATTGCTCAACTATGAGCAATAAAATCTCTTGAAGAAAAATCTTGTGAAAGATTCTAAAGACTCCAAAAGCACTCCTGTTGCTTTAGTCTCTTCAGAGATCATTCAATCTCAGCGATCTACTCTCACCATCACTGAGTTAGATTCTGACTTTGAGGAATTATCAGACACTGAACTTTCAGAGTTTGATGAATCCTTAGTACTCTTGACAAACTCTTTCAAAAGATTTGCAAGAAAGAGCAATTTCAGAAGAAATAAGCCTCTCTCCCTATCTGACAAGCCAAAATCAACTCCTGTTGATAAGGCTACTGCTACTTGCTATAACTATGAGAAAGTTGGGCATTTTGCCAGCGAATGCAGGTCAAAGAAAATCTTCAAACCTTCCACATCCAGGAAAACCAGAGATAACAAATACCTCAAGCTGAAAGAAAAATGTTAAAAGTTGAAAGGCTTTAAGCGAAAAGGTAAAGGTCTTATTGCTGAAGAGCATGATTGGGATGAATTAGAAGAATCAAGTTCAGATGAAGAAGAAGTCGCTAATCTCTGTCTTATGGCTGAGATTAAAGAAGAAGTGGAAGAACCAACTGGAATTTCTATGAGTTACATCTCCTCTCAGGTATCAATCTCTACCAATCCTTCACTTTCTAAAAGATCAAGTCATAGTCAATGAAATTATCAGCATTGAAGGCGAACAAGCCATCGCTGCTCTAAAAGCTGAAAAGGAAACTGTTGAGCGATGGCGTAAATCTTCAACCAAGATCACTGAAATCTTAAGTGCTCAAATTCCTGCTCATGGCAAAACCCGTCTCGGTTATCGATATGAAAAGGATGAACCTAGCAGAGACTGCTCCATGCTTAAGTTTGGGATGTTCGTCTCTTCTATCCATGACATGTCTTCCACTCAGTTCTCCTCGTCCTCTAATCCTATCCCTGAGGACTTATCTAAGAGCTCCAAGCTCGTTGATAAAGGGAAATCAAATTCCCATCATTCTCATAAGGCTACAAAGATAGAAAAGCTGAAGGTCTCATCCAAACCTTTAGTAAATCAATCCTCCATCTCTGGATCAAAAATCACTGACATCATTCAGAGATCCACTCCAAAGCTGAAAATTGATATCAAGCCTAAGAAATCAGAAGAACAGAAAGTTCCTCCGAGATCAATGCTAAGGGTATTCTTGGAGTTGGCCCTGCTTACCTTATGTTTTCTAATACAATTACTTCTGATCTTAAAGCTACTGTCATCTATAGAAAGTACTATCACTATGGACTTACTGACCATATTGCTAGTAAATGTCCTAATGCCACAAGAGCTGAAAAGACAGCTAATGTGAAGATGAATGCCTCCAAGGCTAAGAAGGTCACCAAAGCTGAGAAATCCGCCAAGGTGAAAAATGCCACTAAGGTTAAACAATTAACCAAAGTGAAAGTTACCACTAGTGCTGAATCTTCAAATGTCGTGAATATTGTTGAACCTTCCATCTCCATTAACCCTACTGGACCCATTGAAAAGTGGGTACCAATCAAAAATTAATCTTCCTTATGTTTGCAGGGATCGAAGGGTATCTGGTATCTAGATAGTGGATGCTCTCGGCACATGACTGGCAGAAAAGACCTTCTTACTTAATACAAGGAAAAGAAAGGTCCCTCAGTGACTTTTGTTGAAATGGAAAAGGTTATACCAGAGGGGTTGGTGTACTCAGTAATGGGAAAACTACCTTCCGAAGAGTCGCTTATGTAGATGGACTGAAGCATAATCTTCTCAGCATCAGTCATCTATGTGACAAAGACTTTGAGGTACGCTTTTGTAAGAAAGCATGTTCAGTGGTGGACGAAAAAGGAAATCTTGCTCTTAGTGGTTATTGTATGGAAAATGTTTATGTAATAGACATGGACTCTACATCCACTGAAAACGTTTGTTTTCTGTCCAAAGCCTCTTCTGATGTCAACTGGATGTGGCACAAAAGGCTCTCTCATCTCAACTTCAAAACACTGAATACTCTCTCCTCAAAAGAAACTAGTCTCCGATCTTCCTCAGCATTCATATGCCAAGGAATCCCTTTGTTTAACATGTGAAAAAGGAAAGCAGACTAAAACTAGTTTCAAATCTACACAAGTTTCATCAATGACAAGTCCTCATCAACTCTTGCATATGGATTTGTTTGGCCCTGTAAATATTCAATCCATAGATGGAAAGAAATATACTATTGTCATAGTAGATGAATACTCTCGCTACACCTAAGTAATCTTCCTTCGCTCTAAGAGTGATACTCTAGAAGAACTTATATCTTTTGTTAGAAAGATGGAAGTGCTGAACAACTTAATTGTTCGCTCAATAAGAAGTGATCATGGAACTGAATTCAAAAATAGTTCCCTGAATAAATTTTTTGAGAGTAAAGGAATTTCACACAATTTATCTTCTGTAAAAACCCCTCAGCAAAACAGTGTCGCTGAAAGAAGAAATAGAACGATCATTGAAGCTGCCACATCAATGTTCAGCGATTCTCATCTTCCAACTCAGTTTTGGGCAGAAGCTGTCAACACGACTTGTTTTACTCAAAACAGGTCACTGATAGTAAAACGATTCAACAAGACCACTTATGAACTCTTCCATGGACGAAAACCTTCTATCAGTTTTCTTCACATCTTTAGTTGTCAATGCTTCATCTTAAACAACAAAGATACACTTGGAAAGTTTGACCCAAAAGCTGATGATGGAATCTTTCTTGGATATTCCTCAGTTTCTAAAGCCTACAAAGTCTTCAACAAGAGAAGACAAACTGTAGAAGAAACAACTCACGTCACATTTGACAAATCTAGATCAGCGAACTCTAAACCTATCCCTGATAATGATGAAATGACTGCTCGGATGTTTTCACCTTACAGGGAAACTGAACCTCTCTTCAACTCACATCAGCATGCAGATTCTCCAAATGCTGATGATGATCCAAACATCATACCTCCTAACGCTGAATCCACCTCATGGGTTTCAGCTGTTACTCTAAACACACTCCCTCCATCAGATCCTCCCACTTCTGAAAACCTCTCAATGAATAATGTTCTATCTGAATCACAACAATTGATAACTGAAGAACCTCAAGCTTCTTCATTAGTGAACATTCCTATTAATAATCCAACTCC
Organism: Arctium minus; assembly: GCA_954870635.1. NCBI lineage: Eukaryota > Viridiplantae > Streptophyta > Magnoliopsida > Asterales > Asteraceae > Arctium > Arctium minus. The sequence goes on along the minus strand of OX941088.1, from coordinate 58,339,054 downwards.
CGAGTTAAGTAATTATGCTCCAGTCAACAATGGACCAGATATTACCCCATAGATCAAATTCTTGGTGATCCTGATGCAGGTATTCAGACTCGACGAAGTTTGGTAATATTTGTCTCTTTGTTAATTTTCTTTCTCTCATTGAGCCTAAGAAGACTGATGATGCCCTCAGAGATCCAAACTGGGTCAACGCTATGTAAGAAGTGCTGACTGAGTTTGCAAGAAACAAAGTTTGGAATCTCGTTCCCCGACCATCTGATAAATATGTTATAGGCACTAAATGGGTGTTTAGAAACAAATTAGATGAAAATGGAACTGTAACCCGCAACAAAGCTAGGCTAGTTGCTCAGGGATACAGACAAGTGGAAGGCATAGACTATGGTGAAACCTTTGCCCCTGTGGCTAGACTTGAAGCAATTCGATTATTCTTAGCATATAGAGTTCAAAAAGACATCAAATTCAATCAAATAGACATCAAGTCAACATTTCTTAATGGAAAGCTAAATGAAGAAGTCTATGTTGAACAATTCTAGGGTTCTCTGACCCTAAGCATCCACTTTTTGTATATAAGTTGGATAAGGCTCTTTATGGGTTAAAACAAGCTCCTCATGCTTGGTATGACACCCGCTCTTCTTTCCTTATCTCTGAAAAATTTGAGCGGGGTAAAATTGACAACATGTTATTTTTCAGAAAGATAAAAGGTCATATTATTCTTGTGCAAATATATGTTGATGACATTATATTTGGTTTTACTAACCCATATTTATGTACTCGTTTCGCTGAAAGAATGAAGAAAGAATATAGAATGAGTATGATGGGTGAACTAACTTACTTCCTTGGACTTCAGATCAAGCAATCTGAAAAAAGTACGTTTATTCATCAGGGTAAGTATGTTAAAGATATGTTGAAAAAGTTTGATCTCACTCAAACCTCAGCGATGAAAACTCCTATGGCACCTCCGCTGACATTAAACAAGTATCCAGCTGGAAAACTGTAAATGTCACTGCCTATAGAGGAATGATAGGCTCCCTGTTGTACCTTACATCAAGCCGACCTGATATCATGTATTATACCTATCTTTGTTCTCGTTATCAATCAGAACCCAAGGAATCTTATCTGATTGTTGTTAAGCGAATTTTCAGATATCTTAAGGGAGCTCCTAACCTCGGTCTTTGGTACCCCAAAGATTCAAGGTTCGATCTTACTGGATTTTCATATAGTGATTTTGCAGGTTACAAACTTCATAGAAAAAGCACCACTGACGGATGTCAACTCCTAGGTGGAAAGTTGGTAAGTTGGACTAGCGAAAAGCAGAACTCAATATCCACTTCCACAGTTGAAGCTGAGTACGTAGCAGCTGGAAGTTGTTGTGCTCAAGTCTTGTGGATGAGAAATCAACTATTAGACTATGACCTTCAGCTATCCAAGATTCCAATCTATTGCGACATCACTAGTGCCATCGCTATAGCAAACAATCCAGTACTACACTCAAACACAAAGCACATTGAGATCAGATATCATTTTATCAGAGATCATGTGATGAACGGTGATATAGAACTCCACTTTATTCCTACTGACTATCAGCTCACTGATCTTTTCACCAAACCTCTTGATGAGACAAGATTTAACTTTCTTATTAGTAAGCTTGGAATGTTGAACCTTGAAGAATAACTCTTCAGCTTTCATGCATTATGTCAGTCATAAAGTTCTATTTCATTTCATCATCTCTGACCAAATATCTCTAACCCTCATGAATGTTCTCACATTTTTCCTCACTGAATCTTATTCAGTAAGATGTTCCTCAAAAACCAAAACTTAAATCACTAACTTTCTTCAAGTGATTAAAAGCTTTTTGAAAACCAAAACTTATCACTGACATTTCTCATTAGTGTTCATTTGAAAATAAACCATATCCCTGACTTTCTATTAGAGATACTTTCCAAAAATCGAAACGACTTTCTCTCTCTTGTAACGTCATTCGAACTGATAATCCATGGCATACTTTCTTTTCTGACACGTTAATCCGTTGCCCTTCTTGTCCAATCAACTTCGTAGGACGTATCCATGTCATGATGAGCACCTTTTTCCCGCTCTAAATTTTATCCCTCTCCTCATATAAAAGGAATGTCATTCATAATTTTACCTTTTACTCTCTCTAAAATTCAAAAGGCAAGAATTACTCTCGGCATTCAAGTTAAGAACTCAAGAACACTTGAATCTTCAAAATCTTCAAGTAATCCAAGTTTTTATTATTTACTTCTTTTCTATCAAAAACCCTTGTTTAATCCTAAATCTTCTTTGTATCTTGGATTAAAACTGTTTTTGGTATCAAATCATTTTTTCTTAATGATTTTCTTGCAACAAACTTACGGTTTTTAAGACTGTTCATGTCCTCTTCATAACAAGGAAACTGGATCTTCTTAACCAAACTTCTTTTACAAGTTTCTCTCTTCAATAAGAAACTGGTAAAATTATTCTCCATTTTTTTTGAATTCTAAATCATCTTTGTTACATTATTCTCTTACCATTCTTCAGAAATGGCCTCCCAAGCTACTCTCATCAAGTCCAAAAATCTGAAGTTTGAACTCTCAAATTCACAACTTGTTAGCAATAATCATTTGGGTCTTTTGGATCTTCCCAAAAAGAAACCATCTCCTCATCTTCAATATGCCGCTGACTTCCTCAAGGCATCTTCTCTCGGCTACGCTCTGAAAGTAGCTCCTCTACCATCCAAGACTCTTCTTCAAGAGTTCGGGTTTACTGGTTGTTATTCCCAGATAATAATGCTATGATCAAGATGACAATTAATTCCAATTGAAACACTTTTATTTCAATCAAAAATCTGAATTACAACATTTGCTCACAATGCACTTTCTCTCTCTACAATTGAAACTCTCACAATACTATATGAATTCTAGCTACAAGATTACATGCACAACAAGCTATTTAAAAAACTATGAAACGCGCTAAACACTGTTCACGCAAACCACAAAAACGTGCAAATAACTAGAAAAACAGAAATTACAACATTTGACTTTGACTTCATTACACTAGACTTTGACTTTGATGCTGAGAGTTGACTTTAGCTTTGACCTTCAGTCTTCAGCCTTCTATGATCTTCTATCCAACAAATATATGCTCTAACAATCTCCCCCTTTGGATTCAAGATCATCTCCAAAAGATTTTGCAGAACAATCTTCTCTCTTTAAACTCAGTAAAAGTAATCTCCTTCTATAAACATCTTTAGCAATCTTCAGAATCTTCAGCAAAATCTTTCTTCAAACAAAATAACAATCTCCCCCAAGAATGGTATAAATGCTCTTCAACAATCTTCTCAAAATTATATCAAACCTCTTTCAGACTTCAGATAGAAATTATCTTCAGAATTTGCTCAGGCTGCTTTAGCAAATAATTTCTAAAGAAGTTTTAGTAAATTCAGCACATCTTCAGAAAACTTTGCACTTTGCTCTCAGCTATCAACAATCTTTCTTCAGCTTTGCATAAATGATCATAAACTCTTCTTTAAGCTCCTAACTTTCTCTATCAAAACTTCATTAACTGAATATCTCTCCCATGAGTAACATTTCTTGATTACCATCTCCCCCTTTTGATGAAAGAAGCATGAAATCATCAAAATTTTCTCCAAGAAATGTCATTAACAATTCTGACCACTGATCTTTTGAACTGAGCCTCTGATTCACCATCGATCCAAAATAAGGTATTCATCCAGATCTTTTCAAATCCAGAAAAATTAGGAATGTAACACCTGAATCAACAAATTAATCAGTTAATATGCCTGTCAGTAACACAAAGTTACTGTGTGTAACGGATACACATTGGAAAGGAGCTTTTTGATGTTCACTCCCCCAGGTATTCCATTCAATCATCAAAACACCACAAAGGCAATTTCTATGAACGTTATGACAAGAAAAACAAATTTCCTTGTGTGTTCGTGCAAGTGTTCGAAAGAATTAAGCACATGATGATTGTTTTTTATAAGGCTCAAGATTGTGTAAACCGCTGAGACAACAGTAGTTAAACACATAATCAATGTGCATGATCAAAGTGCGAAGGTGGGGCAGACTTCCTTCTTTTACAATATCCATATTTTCCAAATGAAAACCAGATAGATTATGTGATGCGTCCCCTTGAAATATAAAACACTTTCTTGTTGAGAAGAAAATGAGTGGCTGGTGGGGTTTTTATTCAAGAGTTGGCATGGGTTAGTTGGCTGTTTCAATAATGTTCACGAAGAATTGTGAAACACTAGTAATGTGGCTGCCCGACTTAGAAAGTAGTTGGTGCAGAGTTTGATATTCTTTTACTCTGTTCTCACACCATCTTTCTTTTTAAACATTGAGCTCACTTCTAACCAAACTCTCATTTCACATTTTACCTCGTCACACAACCCACACTCATTTCTTTTTGACTCCTCGCACTCAATCACTAAGGATTAACTTCTTGGATAGGAAACATTGGTTAACGTGAATCCATAGAAGTTTCATTTAAGCTCATACAAAGAACCCATGTTTTCCTATAAGGAACATGTTGCTCAAAATTGGTTTAACTTTATCAGTTAAGGCACAAAGATACAAGTCAATTATGTATATGGTCAGAGATGTAATCATGAAGATTTGAGCATTTTAAACATTGAAGACTTTTCAAACAAGATAATTGAATGAATGAAATGAAGACAAAAAACTTGTTTGAAAATCTGACATTGTATTATAAAGATCAATATCGAATGATTTATCGATTAAGGCTTAGGTCAACAAAAATTGAATGTTGTCCATACGAATCAATATATAGACATTCTTGAAAGAAAGTTTTGAAATGAAATCACACTCAAAGTTCTTTGAAGTTCAATTGGGGTGTCTTGCCATCAAAATTTTATTTCAATTTTGAGACATGGTAAGAACAAGTTCAATCAAAAATTAAACCAATGTGTGTGAATACTTGACAGTATATAGAAAAGATAATACGCAAGTAATTATCTTTGGAAACACACAGTTTGTTAACATTTAAGCACAAATAAAATGAAAACATTTAAAATCACACTTCTATATTCATGAAATCATTTTAAGAATCAGAAGTGGTTTGAACATTTAAAAACATGTTTTCAATGATTGAAAGTCGTCCTTCTTTCAACCATATATGAGATTAAGATAAGAAATAAACCTTTCTATTCAGTCGTAAATCTCATAAAGTTAAGCTTAAAGTCATAAGAATATGATCTTGTAAGCATCTTCTCAATCTGCATCAGTCATAAAGTCCGTCAAAGTATAAAATTTATTCACAGAAATTTATTAAAAAGTAAATGACAGAAAATATTAAAACATTGAATGTACGAGTTCTGATCTGAAGTAATCAGAAATCATAGGACTTACTCCTTTTCTTTAGACAGGTAACACCCCCTGAAATTTTGCATAAGCAAATGTATCAGTTATAATCATATGCAAAAATATAAACTCCCCCTCAATTTGATGTAGATCATCTTTTATCTTCTCTCACTCCCCCTGAAATCATGAACATACCTTAAAGGGCAGATATCTTTCAGATTAAAAATAAAGAAATGAAGAAAAATAACAATAAGAAAAACTTTAATAGGTAATCACTGATTATGTCTTAAGATTTAACATACCAAGTTTCGAGATAAGAAAATTAAATCTCTTTTCATTGAGAGGCTTGGTAAACAAATCAGCAAGCTGATAATCAGTGTTTACAAAATAAATTTCTATTGTACCTTTTTCAACATTGTCTTTTATAAAATGATACCGTACATCTATGTGTTTTGTCTTTGTATGTTGCACAGGATTAGCCGATATAGCTATGGCGCTCTTCGAGTCACAATAAATCGGTATTTTGTTGAACTGGAAACCATAGTCTCGAAGTTGTGTTCTCATACACAAGACTTGAGAGCAGCAATTGGCAGCAGCTACATACTCTGCTTTAGCAGTCGAGGTGGAAACACAAAGTTGTTTCTTTGACGCCCAGCTTACGAGCTTGTCTCCAAGAAATTGAATATGACCCGATGTGCTGTTCTTGTCTAACATACATCCAGCATGATCTGCGTCTTAAAAAGCTGTCAGTTCAAAACCAGTATCTTTAGGATACCACAGACCAAGATCTGCATTCCCTTTCAGATATCGAAAGATCCGTTTGACCACGGACAAATGGGCTTCTTTAGGGTTAGCCTGATATCTTGCGCATAAGCATGTAGAAAACATAATATCTGGCCTACTTGAAGTAAGATACATTAAAGAACCAATCATGCCTCTATAGGTTCTAACATCAACAGGTTTTCCCGAAGGATCCATGACGATCTTAGTTCCCGGTGCCATCGGGGTTGCAATTGGTTTACAAGTTTCCATTTTGAATTTCCGAAGAATATCAAAAATGTACTTAGCTTGATTTATAAAAATCCCCGTTGAAAATTACTTAACTTGTAATCCGAGAAAGAAGTTCATCTCTCTCATCATACTCATTTGAAATCTTGACACCATTAGATTAGAAAAGTTCTTACAGTATTTAGGATTTGTAGAGCCAAATATTATATCATCAACATATATTTGAATAAGAATGACATTGGCCTTTTCTTTCTTAATGAATAAAGTGGTATCGATTTTACCTTTGGTGAAACCCGACTTGACCAAGAATTGTGATAGAACATCATACCAGGCTCGAGGCGCTCGTTTCAGACCATAAAGAGATTTATCCAAGATGTATACGTGATTTGGCTTATCTGGATTTATAAAGCCTTCTGGCTGAGAGACGTAGACTTCCTCCTTAAGAATGCCATTCAGAAAGACAGTCTTCACGTCCATCTGGTAGACGGTAAAGTTCTTGTGAGCAGCGTAGGCTAGAAACATGCGGATTGCTTTTATACGCGCTACTGGAGCATAAGTCTCATCATAATCTATGCCTTCCTCTTGCCGGTAGCCTTTAGCAACAAGTCGTCCTTTGTATCAAATGACGACACCATCTTCTTCTTTCTTATTTTTGAATACCCATTTTGTGCCTATGATAGTCTTTCCTTCCGGTTTTGGCACAAGTCTCCAGACCTTTAGGGCTTCAAACTGATTTAACTCTTCTTGCATAGCAGACACCCAATCCGAGTCAGCTAGAGCTTCTGATACTCGAGTTGGCTCTATCTTACTCAGGAATGAGTCATGCAGACATTGATTTAAAGTTGCTGACCTAGTTTGCACCGGCTTGGTCACAAATTTTTCATATGTTGTCTCCAGAGTTTCTTCTTCTTTGGCTTTGAACTCCTCATAGTTGTTGAGGCAGTTAGAGATCTTTAGCTGATGCCAATCTTCGATCTAAGCAACATTTTCTCCAGTTGATCCCACATTTGCTTTCCGGTAGCATTGTAGCTATCAATCTTGACATATATCTCGTTTGGTATGCCTTGAAAAATGAATGATCTTGCCAATCTATCAGCTTTTGTTCTCATTCTTTGCTCTTCTGTGTATTCTTCAGGTGGAAGTGGATACTCTCTCTGCTCATTACCAACAATACGAGTCTTTGTTGGAATTTCCAAAACACCTTCCTCCAATGACTTTCTGATATATGCTCCCAAGTCATTCCTGTCAATGAAATCCAAGAATCTGTCTTTCCATTGTTCATACTCTCCCTTGAAGAGTACAGGTGGTTTTACATCGGTTCTGATAGCAAGTGCTTCTTTCTGAAGTCATCTTTGATCTACACTGCTTTTATGATCGTCAAAATTCAGATAATAAAGTTGGATCTAGGGTCGTGTGAGATCTAACTTCTCGCATGTCTCTGTTTGCGAGTTCTTCTCTTCAAATACAAAACCAGTCTTCTGCGAGTTCTTGACTTTAGTGACTTCTTCCTTCTGTGAGTTCTCCACTTGCGAGTTTTGTAGATCTAGCGAGTTCTTGCCTTCACGAACAAAAACTTCAAATTTTCATAGATTTCAATCGAATTCTTCTCCAATTGGCTCGAAACTTTGCAGAACTGCTCGAAATCAATTCTAGAACATATTACAATACATGAATTACAATTAAAAACAACAATTCTACGATTTCGATCTTATGTCAATACGTACAGACTCAAGTTCAAAAATCGTACAACCAAAATTCACCCTAACTCTATGTGAATTAGCCTAAGTGAATCAAACACAATATGTTCTATTCACTAACTCGAATCTATTACAATCAAATTTACATCCAAAACACCAGAAAATCGAAAAATTCAAGTATGACAGTTCATATTACGAGTTCGTGAAAAAAATCAAACAAAAATTCTCAAATTGATCCTTGTTTATCTGAATCTTGTATGCTCTAATACCAATTGTTATTCCTAGATAACAATGCTATGATCAAGATGACAATTAATTCCAATTGAAACACTTTTATTTCAATCACAAATCTGAATTACAACATTTGCTCACAACGCACTTTGTCTCTCTACAATTGAAACTCTCACAATACTATATGAATTCTAGCTACAAGATTACACGCACAACAAGCTATTTAAACAAACTATGAAACACGCTAAACACTGTTCACGCAAACCACCGAAACGCGCAAACAACTAGAAAAACAGAAATTACAACATTTGACTTTGACTTTATTACACTAGACTTTGACTTTGATGCTGAGAGTTGACTTTAGCTTTGACCTTCAGTCTTCATCCTTCTATGATCTTGTATCCAACAAATATATGCTCTAACACTGCTGAAAAGGGTGAAGTCCTGAACAAGCAAGAAAAGCCAATCGCTGCTATCAACTTTCAGACTCAGCATGGAACTGGTGCTATCACTCCTCTCGTCATACGTACAGCTCTTCGGTTTCCTTCCTGCACCAAAGCAGGCTTCAACCCCTTGCCCACTGATGAGGAACTCATCCAATTCCTTGACCACATGGGATATCAATGGGACTACAAACCCCGAAACACTGTACCTAATAAGAAGCTTACAAAGATTCTCAAGGCGAAGATGCCCTCTAAGTTGAATTATGCCTTCTCTCACATATTCAATGCATGAGTGGCAAACTGGGTTTCCTAGATCAAGTGAGCAAGATTCAGCTGCAAATGGGTTACTCAGTGATTACTGGATGACATGTCGACTACGCTGGTATAATCTTTGATGACTTGTTGTCCAATATTGAGAAACCTGACAGGGAAATCAAAATTCCTTATGTCTGGTTCATCTCATCTTTCTTTCAATTCTTCTTAAAGGACCGCTACCCTACGGAAAGTGACTGCAAATTTTCCAAAGTTGGCTCCAGAATTCTCGACGTCCCCACTGTTGAAAACGAGGTAAGTCTTCGCACCCTACGCTCTCTTCTCTCTCCAAATTATTCTTCTTTAGTAGCTACGTCGATGGTTCCTTCATCGACTACCCCCGCCACTACCACCCCTTTAAAACGCAAATCATCAGCTCCTTCTGGAATCCCTAAAAAGGCTAGAAAGACTATTGGAGTAAACCTTTCAGCTGCCTCCAACAGGGGTTGTCTCTCAACAGACCACCTTAGATGATTTCGTGGGCCGCTCCTTCACTACTGCTCCCATAGCAACCATTCCAGTGACTTCTACCACTGACTCCGTACTGGTGTCCACCCCGATTACTTCAGTTTCTCCACCCGCTACTGAGGTAATTCCCATAATCACCAGTGCTCCTCTTTCTATCCCATTTATTTCTCCTTCTATGTCCTTGGTCTCTAACATCCCACATTTACAGCAGCCTGTCATTCAAGCTGCAAATCTAGGACCTGGGGGCCTCCCTCTTGGAGGTTTTCCTCAAACATCCCTGCCACCCTCTTCTTTTGAAAGGGACATGGCATTTTACAACATGTTTGACACATCATATATTTCTTCAACCCTGCACACTTCTCCTACCCCTCTAAATAAGCATGAGCATCGCATTTCTTAACCACTAACTTATTTTTCAGGTCCTAGTTTGGGATCTGTTGACGCCTCACTGAATAAAGTTGTAGAGAAGGTGGACTCTCTTGCTACTTACATCAACACCAATACTACAGTCGTCAACACTGCTGGTGAAGAGTTGAAAAATCTCTCTACCACCATCTCCACCAAGGCTGGAGCATCTCAACTGAGTGCTCTGCAATATGAAATCATCTCACTGAAAGAAAATGTGACCACCAATTCTACTCAGCTGCAACTTTTAAATGGTCACATTTATGTTTTCACCAACTATGTCAAGACCCTCACTGGAGAGGTAAACACTCTCAGTGGTAAGGTTGACAGCACCAACCAGCTGCTCTCTGAAGTTCTGTCAAAGCTAAATACACGAGATCCCTCTCCTACTCCTTCCTTCACTGATAATGACCGGATTTCCCTGACCTTAGTTGTGGATTTTATTCAATCTGCTACATCTGCCATTTCAGAGATCGAAGCACGTCTGGATGCGTTGGAGGCCGATGCCCACAAATCTACTGATGCTGATACTGTTGCTACATCCTTTCTCTCCCTTGATGATGACAAAGAGGGGGAGAAAGATCCTAATGAAGAAAATGCAGTGATCACACAAGTGAATGTGGAAGAACCTCCTTCTCAGGTTGAGGGGAGAAGACAGCTGAAGTGTTTGTTGTTGCTAAAGAGCAAGCACCTCCTTCCTCTTCTCCAGTGCTCGACGAAGAAGAAAAATAGGAGGATGAAGACGAAGAAGAACTTGATTTTGAAGATCAAGATTCTGAAGACATCATCGCTGATGATGATGACGATAGGGACCCATCCTTATGGTTCTCCGCGTTAAACATCACTTCAGCCCCAGTGATGAAAGGGATTTCAATAAATTAAGCAGGGGATACAACAAGACAAAGCTCCAGATACCTCAACCCAAGGCAAGCAAGGCATTGCTGCTGAAGGAAATCTGAAACTTTTGTCACCATCTGATAGGGAGCTACCTTCTCAGGTATGTCTCTCTATAGTTCATCTTTCTTTCTTTTCTTACCATTCACCCCTGTCCTTCTAGCCATTAACTTTCTCTTCCATCAAAACATACACTAACTCCTTCTTTTATTGCTCATACAGTTCTGTTAAGTCAAAGTTTAGATTAAATAATCTTGTTTAGTTTTGTTGACTTTTTGATGTAAGCTTGTATAGAGGTCAAGGCTTGTTTGACCCTATATATAGCATTTCCTTTGTCTTGTTTTGTGTAAGTGTGTAAGCGTTTGTGTCATTGTATTCCACGTTTTGTAACTTTTGCTCTCTAAGAGATATATGACTATAATACTTGTGACTTCAATTCTCTCTCAATATTTTCTCTAAATTTGTTCTGTAATTGATTGATTGCTTGAAATCTGGGATCATAATTGGTATCAGAGCAGATCAGATTCAATTGGGAAAATCAACATCAAGTGATTTTGAGCAGAAAACACGATTTCTAAAAATAGAAAGTTATTGTTCATCGACACTGTTCTATTGAAATCAAGATTGTGAAATCATGATGATTAAAGTGTAAATTTGAGTATACTGTGATCGCCAAGTGTCATAGAACATCTTTCATTCAGAAAGATTGTTCAATTGAACAACATATTGAGAGAATTTGATTCATCTTTCCTTTTCTGGAAACTTTTCATTCGCGGTCTGTCAAAGATCAAAGGATTTCAATCATGGTTGTTCTTGAAAAAATTCATTCCACAGGGTTGTTCTCGATGCTACAGTGACCAATCATACCAAGTTCAAAGGCCAATTTGAAGTTTTGGGTGGATTTGTGTTGAAATTTTTTAGAAAATATTCAAGATCCAAGGAATTCGCAGAATACTTGAAGAACTCGCAGACTGAAGAATTCGCATATGTGTTGTTTTTATTGTTCTAAGGATAGAATTCGCACAAAGGTTGATACGAAAAGTGAAGATTTCGCACAAGCCTACATACGAGAAGCTAGGAATTCGCATATGTGTCTGATAATTTTTCTAAGTGAGGAATTCGTATCGATACGAATTGTTGATGCTTAGAAAATATTCTAAGGGAGGAATTTGCATCCTTGATATAGTTCTCGTACGAATTGTCAAGAATTTGCACCCTTCTTTATGTGAAAAGCTCAGAACTCGCACATAGCTTTATGCGAAAAATTCAGAACTCGCATATAAGCTCATGCGAAAAGTGAAGTCTTCTTATTCTTTCTTATGCGAATTGTGTCTATGCGAATTGTGTAAGTTTCATACGAATTCTTGCTTGTGAATGCCATACGAATTCTATACTTGTTATAATTTTTGAGTGATTTTCTGTGATTTTTACAGTTGATTTTTCTGATTATCTGACTAACGATCTTTTCAAGAAATATTTTTCAGATAAATACTAATCATGCCTTACATTGATGAAAAAGGTCATACTGTTCTAACAAACAGAGATTGTGCTATGAGATACATGCCAGAAATACCTCTGATTGAAGAAGAGAATGCAAATCTTAAACGTCAGAACTCAGAGCTGAAAGCAAAAATAGAGACACTGAATGTCAAGCTGACAAAAGCTGAAATACAAGTATCTACCTATCATACAAAAGGCAAAGAATGGCTGAAAAAGGTTGATGAGAGAAGTAAGTTGGAGAAAGTTGAATTTGAGAAAACTTTCAATCAGAAATTATCTGATCTAGAAAGCTGAAACATAAAAGAAAGAGTTAGAAATCAGATGTGCCAAACTTTCCAAACAAGTTTCTGAATTTGAAAAAATTGTTATTTCTGAAAGAGATATCTTTGATAAAGAAAAGAAAATTACTGAAAAGGAAAATACTTTACTTTTCAAAGAGATTTATGAGAAAAAACAGAACATGGAAAAGGAGTTTGAATCTGAAAGAAATTTTTTTGAAACTGAGATTTCTAAACTCACAAACAAATTGGGTACCTTATCTTCAGATATACATAAAGGACAGAAGAGTAGATCTTATCTGCAAAGCAAATTTGATAAACTTTGCAATGAGAAAACCAAGTTGAATGACAAGATTAAACAACTTGAGAAAGCTAATGCTGATTTATCTGACAAGATAATATTTAAAACACCTGTCTTGTCTTCTCATGATGATGATACAGTTGAATCAGTATGTTCATTTCAATCAGTATCCAGATTAGATTAAACCTTCTAGTTCATTTTATGTCAAATCTGTTGATAATCATGCTACTTACTTTACAAAATCTGGTTCTAAGGCTTTTAAGAAAGAGAAGATGATATGGGTTGTAAAGAGATATCCAGAATCAGTTAAATACCATAAATTATCTGCACAAGCTGCACAGAAAAACAAGAACATAACTACAAAAGATAAATCTTTTACTCTTGACGTTGTCAAGTCTACTAAGCATCTGATCAGGTTAGCTAAAAGAAAACTTTGTTGTTCTTATTGTTGCAATGATGATTTTGTACATAAATAAATAAAAAACAAAAGGTATTATTCTTACAAGAACCATTATGATACTGCATTTCACAGAGGTGAAAACCACTCAAAGAAATTTTCACATACTAACCAGAGTGGACCCAAATTCATCTGGGTACCAAAACCAGTTCAACCTATGTTGCAGGAATCCATACTCAAGAAGGAGTGAAAGGATTATGACTTCTAGACAAAGCAGTCTAGGACTCGTACATCAAAGATCAGGATGACTTCTAAGTACAGCAGCTTAGGACTCATTCTTCAATGTTCAAGTGATGACTTCTGAATATATCAGTTCAGAAATCAATATTCAAAGACTTCTTCTGATAGAATCTTTGAATGTTAAATCATTACAGGGATTTTTTCTCATCATTAATTGTTTTGATCATGTTTAAATAATTGAGGAGATTGTACTTCAAAGAATATTTTTTAAAGGGAGAAACAGATTTGAATTGTTATATTTGTATATGTATGCAGATATGAAGGGGGATCATATCCATACATTGTCTACAAGTGAAAATGTCTTATCCCAATCAATTCAAGCAATCTCAATACAAGATCTAACAATATCAATATTCTAGAGAGAGAGTAAAGAGAGAAATCAATCACACGTCTATTTCACAATTACAAGTATTACAATGAAGTGCTTACACAAACTAACAAGTCATATCCCTATTTATATCGAGGATATGAAACACTTAATTTCACTAAACATCATATTGACTTATCTAGACTTTGACTTAGAAACATTGACCTTGTTGACTTTGCTAGACTTGACTTTTCTAATTAAATCTTGGATACAATAAAATACACTAACAATCTCCCCCTTTGTATTCAAGATTTAATAAAAATTTGACATTAGTCTTCAGCACTTGATTCTTCAATCTTTTATCTCTGACGTCTTTTAACTTTGAAGATCCACATCATGTTAAGGGGGAGCCAGCAATGTAACACACAGATACATCAAGAAAGAACAAAGTCATACAAAGATTTAGAAGAAACAGATATTAAGTCAAGGGGGAGCTTAATATAGATAAATCTTCAAAAGGGTTGTAAGTGTGATAGTGTGTGTAAATCTTTTTGAAACTTAAAATCGGTTAAAATGTCATTTTTGGAAAATTTCCATTTATGGAAAGTTTCTATTTTTGGTAAGTTTTGAAAAGTTTCTTAAAATGGCAAGATTCCATGTTTAGAATGTTTTTCAAAAAGATGGAAAATTTGCCAAGTCCAAAATTCGCATAACACTATCATGCGAATTCTTAAGATTTCTCATGTGTATGTTGTACGAATTGTTGGAATTCGCATAACAGTGTTATACGAAATCCAACTTTTCGCATGTATCTATGTGCGAAAAGTGAGGAATTTGCATCACTCTGTCATACGAATTGTGTTCTATTACACAGAATTAGCATATCGTTTCATGTGAGTTCTCACATACGTTGTCTATTTTTTTCTAGACAATTCATATATGTGTCTTGTACGAAAAGTGTGAGGTTCAATAAACTCGTGCCACGTGTCATACTCATTCCAGGGTATAAATAGATGTGTTTTCTACGAAACCCTCACTTTTCGTAAATTTCTTTGAGCATACGAATTCTTGAGAGCACAAACCCTTAAACCCTAATCTACGACTCCAAAGTTTCTTTGATTTTCTTGTAATTTCTTTGATTCAAGGTGTAAATTTGTTTATATTGTTTGTATTATGTTTGTTATATTCTTTGTATATCATTGTTTCTTTGCAGGTGTACCTCATACTGGATTTGATTTAGGTTTTTGTTATGGACTGTTCATCTTTTATTCGAATGACTTTTGATCTTTTGAAAATTTGTTCTTTGATCTTATTCTTTGTGGTGATTGGACTGAAAGACACTTGTATTTGAACAAATCGAACCTTATTCTAACAAAATCAAACCCTAACTTTGATTATTTGGGACTAGATTCGGTTTATGACTTTTCATATGTTCTTGAGGAACTTCGAACTGTTCTTGAATAAATCCTAATATTTGGTGTTCTTAAAGAATCATTATCCCAGATTAAGTATTAACTACTTGGTTGATAATCAAAATCGATTCTAATGAACAAAATTTTTGGGTTAAAAATCATAAATCTTGAATTTCAGTTTCTGGGTTTCGAATGGTGTTCTTGATGTTCTTCATACTTCGAAGTTTTTAAAGTTTAAATATTTGAAAAATCAATGTTATACGAATTCTTGATGATTTTGTTTCATACGAATTCTGGACTGTCATGTCTAATTTTTTTTCTAAGTGTACAATTCGTATACTTGTTCATACGAATTTTATGGATTGTCATGCTTTCATTTTATTCTAAGTGAGCAATTCGTACACTTTTTCTTACGAATTCTTGTCTTTGATTTCAATTCTCTAAGTGAGGAATTCGTATACCCCTGTCATGCAAATTCTATACTTAGCAAATTTTTTTCAAAGTGGTTTTCAAAGATAAATTTTCAGATTTTGTACTAATCATTTGGACCCTGTCCAAAATTGTTAATTTCTTTCAGGTACAAATGGCTGAACCATCTGTTGATCAGCATGTTTAGATGGGTGAAAACTCACCACATGAGGAATCCGAACAATGTCCTATGCATTCATCAAGATCGGACTTTCAAGTACCACCAAATGTCAATCCTGATCTTTTTCTCATTTCACCATCTGAGATGAAACCACAACAACCAAACAATCATCATCTTCAGTTCACCATTAACATTGATCCTCTTGTCTTGAATATCCTGAGAAATCATCCTCTCAAAAATTCATTAACAGCTCAAGCAGCAGTTCCTGAACTCTATGTCCAACAAGATTGGAAGACTATCCGTTTTAGTCACATAAAGGAACAAGGAGAAAGGATTCCTATCTTTAAGCTGGAAATTGATCACTTCACTTCAGTTCTTACTCTTGAAAGACTGAGATCCATTCTCAGTCTACCTGCTGAGACTGCAAGAGAAGGCAGAACCACATTTGATGAGTTGCCATCAGACACTAATGTTTTCAAAGGAATCAGAGACATGGGTTACATTGGCCAACTGACACAGGTCAATCATTTCAAGAAGAACAATCTGCCGCCATTCTACTACACCCTGTTCTCAGTTATCAACAGGTGTCTGACAGCTAAGAACAATGCCAATATTCACATTCTGAAGTTGTTTTACTCCATAGTTCATGATCTTCATATTGACTATGCTAGCATCTTATGGACTAAGCTTTATGAGAAGGTAGTTGCCAAGAAGACTTCCAAAGATCCAAACTACATTCCATACCAGAGGTTCATGATCTTAATTGTCAGAAGTATGTTGCGAAGCAACAGACAGATTCCTACAAGGATTAACAATCCACTTGCACCGGTAAGTGAGATGAGGTACTTAATGAAGTAGAAGAGAAACTTCACATTTTCTATGCCTATGCCAGAAAGTTTACTTGATTACGCTGATCCAGAGTGTGATAGTGTTGTAGAGTATAGAGAGTCTATGGGACAACCAGGACCGGTTGACCCTACCCAAGGCTTAAACCCTAGACGAGCGGAGTCCGTAAGGGTTTCTAATACTGCGGGAGTACAAAAACGGGGTGCGAAGAGGAAAAATACCGAGAGGGGCTCTGAAGGGGGTTGGAGACCTAGACTGGAGGCATCAGGGTCACGGTGATTATCCCACGTTCAGTGACACCTCCTGCTGATGAAGGTCAATAATCTGACAATGAACTGGATCAAGATAATCTGGTAGGAAATGAAAGTGATTCTAGTGAAGTTCCATCAGCTACTAGTAATACAGAGATTGCTTCAAAAGATGATGAGGAAACAGAGACTCAAGTTGCTGATACTGGTGATTCTGATGATGATAATGATCATAATAATGATGGTACTGATAATGCTGAAATTTAAACTGAAGTACAAGCAGATGATCATGTTGATGAAGAAGCTGATGTATTTGAACCATTCTATGGTACTGATGCCATGGAAGTGGAAGATCAAGTTCAAGTTCATACTATCCTTAGTGATGTTGTCGGAGATATAAGAAGAAACGAGGGAGCTTTAGTTGAAAATACTGAGAGAGAGTGTGTGAGATTGTACAAAAAGAACATAGAGAGTGTGTGATTACCCGAACCTACCTTTCCAAAAGGGCAACCGCATCTACCACTTCGCCGCATTTGTTGCGTGCAAGTGTTGAAACATACATAAGTCGCCCGCTTATGCAATTGCACACCTTAGCCAGCCACTCTATCTCTTCTCAACAAGAGTTAGTTTCAACTTCTTACAGGGTTTTAGCTCATAATCTACCGGTTTCTCACTCAGAGACTCTAGGTATTGAACAAAGAGAACAACTGCCCCTGTTCTCGACTTCTTTTGATACATAGTTGAGTCTAGTGCCTTTTGAGTTACCAATTGTCATTCCTAGAACACTGTTTGCTACGGCTACCATCTGAAGTCTTATTGACCCGATCGGAACATCCAGAGTAGCTCCGCAATCCGGACTACGAGGACCGGATGGAAGTCCTGTCATTGACACGTAATTGCCAACAATGAACACAGGCCATGCAGTTGGTTCTACCACTGTCATGAGAACGGATAATCTATGTGATTCCGGTGTTACTCACACAGACTTTGTGTCAAAGGAAACTTTCGACGGCGCCTTAAAGGCTGTTGAACACAGGATTTACCAGAAGTTTGAGGAGGAGTTTATTGGTGTTAAACGTTTTCTAAAAGGGAAGGATCTGATATCCGAAACTGAGCCTACTCCACAATCCAAGTCACTTCCAAATACCCAGCCTGCTGACTTATCCATTGATGAGCTGAAGTCATTGCTATTTGCCAAACTCTTAGCACAAGCTCCAGATAACCAGCAAGATGCAGATCTTCTTACCCTTCTGCAATCCCACCTTGAACAACAACCGCCACAATCTGTGAAACCAGCAGATTTGTCAGTGCCACTTAGTTCACTTCTTTCAAAAATGATGTTTTGGATGCCATATCTGATCTTAAACAGATAGTTTAAACATCTTGTAAAACCCAAGTAGCTGTTTCTACAAGGAGACATGATCCTGATCAAGATCATTATCATGAGAGGGAGAATAGGGAGAAACAGGCAGTTGCTGGATCTGATGATGTTGTTCTAGTTGATGAAAGAGCCGGTGATGTTGATGTTCAGGAAAATGTTGATCATGGGGAGAAGCAATATGAGCAGACTGAGCTTATTTTCTATGTTAACCAGGAGATAGAACCAAGGGTTGAAAAGCCTAAGGTGTCTACAAGGGAGGATATTTTACTGGTAATTGGGTTGAATGTTCTTGATGTCATTGATCAGTCTTCGGATGATGAAGAATATTCAAGTAAAAAGTATGAACAATTCTGGAGGGTTAAAGAGGAAGAGCAAGATAATCTGATGCTTAATGTTGATGACATTCTAGAAAATGAAGCTAGTGTTCTTGATACTTTGTTAGAATCTCAAGAGAACATCCAGCTAAATCCTGTTCAGAATGAAGCCGAGAGGTTAATGTTGAAGCCCCTGACATTCCATCATTCAGTGAGTTAAATGCTTTTGGTCCTTCTGTAATCCCAGTTGATCAAAATGTGCCAAGTCCCCAAAGAATTCCAAGTCCAATATAAGATATGCCACAAGTTCAAAGCCCAGAGCAGAATGTTCAACAAGTTCAAAGTTCTCAAGTTGACCAAGCTGAAGGAGAAAGAGAGAATGTTGATGATAATGTTCATGTATCCGACATGCCTGAAGTTGGACCTTCAAATGTTCCAGAAGCACCTCTTGTGCCATCTAATGCTGATATTAGGCATATGAGACGTGCTCTCCGAGTTCCATTCCTTGAGGAGCAAATGAAGAAGATATTTGTCCATAGGGTAAGGGAAATGGATAAATACAAATAGTTGGGGGTACAAAATCAGCCTAGAGAATATTAGGAAGAGTATGCCAACATGATGAACTGGTTGAGACAGGTTGAAAGATTTGTGAAAAACAAATCTGGTATAGTAACTGTCAGGGAAGTCAGGTTCAAGAAGTTCATGAAGTTATGGTATCCTGAATTCTTCATGCAAAGGAGAGATCTTACAGAATGCAGATTCACTGAGGCTGACTTTTGTTATCTGAATGTTGAAGATCTTGAATTTCTCTATCATCATTTCCGACAGCTGACCATAAGGAGAGAGAATATTATTTTTGTTTTGGAGGTTGTCAAATGATTTATGAGAAGACATATCTTCTACACGTACTGTTATGACTTCAAGTTGGGGATAGAGACAAATCAAAGGAAGGTTAATATGATTAAGCCTAATCTGTCATTATCTGATATTGATACCTATGATCTTTTCATTGTACTGTAGGAACCAGAGTTAGGAGTTGTGTACAAGAATGATCAGAATGAGAAGAGATTCTTTAGAGCGTCTAAAATTGACATGTTTTCTGATGGAACTCTGAAGGTCATATGACTGCAACTTGACTCCAGGTACAAGGAAAGTGAGAGAAGAAGATTGCAAGGTGAAGATCATTTGCCAAGAAGGGTAAAGTTGGTTATGTTAAGGATTTTGGAGGCTCTTGATGACAGAATTGTGTTCAGAAGGGGAATCAAGAACTTTGAATCATTGTTGGGAATCAGACAAGGAAGTTATTCAAGATGGGGAAGATAAGAGTTTGTTATTTGATCTAAAAGGGGGAGAATGTTAAGTCAAAGTTTATATCAAATAATCTTGTTTAGTTTTGTTGACTTTTTGATGTAAGCTTGTATAGAGGTCAAGGCTTGTTTGACCCTATATATAGCATTTCCTTTGTCTTGTTTTGTGTAAGTAAGTGTAAGTGTGTAAGCTTTTGTGTATTTGTATTCCACATTTTGTACTTTTGCTTTCTAAGAGATATATGACTACAATACTTGTGACTTCAATTCTCTCTCAATATTTTCTCTAAATTTGTTCTGTAATTGATTGATTGCTTGAAATATAGGATCACAAGTTCTCTCCCCTACTTAAGGGAATGTCTCTGCAAATAATCCCAACAACTCTAGCTGAAAATAAAATAATCCCAGTCTCTATCAGAAAGATTGATGATGATGAAGAAGAAGACGATGAATCCCTAAACCATACAAAAAGACCCTCTAGACCTCTTCAATGGTCAATGGATGAAGCTCAGAGACGCTCAAAGATAATCTCCAACCTGGATAGTCTACGGCCGAAGATCCCTCCTTAAACCTCCACTGAAGAGTTTGACTTTCTTTCATCGACAGAAATTCTGTCAGGGCTGAAAAATTAATAGCTGGATGCCGAAGGGATGCTAAACTAGCTCTCAAGGTACATCCGTCCATGTTCGAAGATGACAAGCTGAAAAAGAACCCGGTGAAAGTACAACCTGCTCTTCTGAAAGAGATAAAGGACAAAAACATAAAAGAAAAAGAGATCAGCGATGCTAGTCTAGCTTAGTGCAAAAAGAAGCTTGTCCGTCGATCTGATCCACTAAAAATCTCTGTCGTAACAATCTCTGGAAGGAAAAAGAAGGACCGATCCTCTGTCACCATGGAGATATTCATAGAGGATGAAAGTTCAAAAGCCATGTTTGTATCAAAACTGGAACACTTCGGCTATTATGAATGGTTAGAGTTTAGAGAAGCACTGTAGAAGTCAAGATTAATGTACAGAGGCCATGTTGAAAATATTCTTGAAACTCTCATCAACAGGGTCACAGCTAAAATGAATGTGCCTTCAGCTCCACCATAACAGCCAAGAACTGTCAGACGGAAACATGCCTCCTCTTTTGAAAATGATGTTGTTATCAGAAATGAAACCTCCATCAAATTCTCCAAGGATGCACTATTCGGGCCTCCTCCAGATCTCTCAGCTCGAAATGTATCACTACCCCTGGTGGACCTTTCTTACCAGGGCAAGTCATAAAGAATCCTCATCGAGTTTTCTTCCGAGATGGTGAGGAAAAGCTTAGATTTCAGAGAGTCTCAGAGATTCCTCTCTGCCCCATCATTCATCTACAGGATCTTCTATACTTGTAGTGTGACTACTCTTCCTTAGGGGACCCCATCAAGACTCTCATTCGACAAGAAGTCGTTGATCGAAAACAGAGAGGAGAAGAGGTACCGGATCATATGATCACAGTATTGAAATCTTGCAAACATAACTGATAGATTCCCTTTTGTATCTTGTAATCTATTAGTTAAACTTACAGTAGTATCGGATTTCACTTGTACTTATAATTTTCATATTCTTCTTTGTAATATCTTCTTACAAATCAATGAAAATTTCAGTGAAGTACTTAAAACCATCAGTACTATAAAAGATCCCTCAAAATAGTAATTGGGACATGTATGTTACGAGTCCTGATTATACTTATATTTTCAATCAAAGTAATTTTCTTCATAATTGCTTTGTCATCATCGAATAGGGGGAGATTGTTGATCCAAACTCTCTCAGTGATTTGATGACGACCCTTTGAAATACTTAGTGAAAATTATATTTAACATATGTATGAATTAGTGTTTCACCATCAGTGAATAAATATTGAGTATGTTCAGTATCGCTGATGATCTCTCTTCTATCAGTTAGACGTAATCCCCAAAGACAAATTTCACGACAAAGATGTTCACTGTTGAATCGAAGACAAAGTTGCTGAACAAACGACATGTCTACTCATGATCTGATGCATATATTAGTGAGACCAAGACAAGTCAGCAACATGCAAAGAAACCTGAAGAATTCTAAGCTTTTCCTATTTGAAGTGTGGCCATCTATTCTTCTCTTCTTGAACCATAATATAGAAACCCTTGTTTTCTATATTTCTTCAACCTTTATTCTTTAGTTCTTGTGCAAAAAATTGTGTGTTTCTTAAGTTTGTTTAGATTAGGTTTTACTTAATCTTATTCCGCAACAAGCTGTAAATTGTGATTTGATTTATCAATAAACAATTTATTAAACCAATTTTTTTTGTGTTTGTATTCAACCCCCCCCCCTTCTACAAACTTGTTAAGCACCTTCGGGACCAACACAAGTTTATAAAGATGTACAGGGGTGTAAAGTCTGTTAGTTATGTGGACACACTCCATGATAAAAGTGTTTCAAATACTCTTGCTTACTAGAATCTTGTGCTAAAAGTTGGAAAATCTAGAGTAACTGTATACTCAAAGTTCAAATTTAATTATATCAGAGAGCTCTGTTTGTTCCTAGATTCTACTTTGATTTGATAAACAATTTAATATGAGAGGAAGCTTAATCAATTTATAAAATATATATCAAAAGAATAACTGGAGAGAAATCACCAGATTGGATCATCACAATAACCACATGATTAACAAGAATTCAGGAGTTTACACGATGAAGGACACCAAGAAAATACAGTGAATGTGTATAAAATTCTCTCTAGTTGGTTACAAATGCACAATATTTGATTATGTGAAGTGCGCTTCTAAGATGTGCAATAGTATCTTCTTTATATAGCCTAAATCAGGAAAGTCAATAGGCTGACCAATCCTGGTGTGCCAAGTGTAAAAGTAAAATAACCGTCTTGAGCTGACATGACATGCAATCATAGAAGACTCCACACTTAGAGTATTTGATTAGGGTTAAACTTCAGAGCAAAGGTCAGAGGGGGCCTTCGGGCTCTGATCGGCTAGATCATCTTCTAGTTTGGCATTCTCTGAATATGATATTGTTAGCTCCAAATAGATTAGTCTTAGAAGTATTGAAAAATTATCTAAGTACCAGTTCCACAAAAGTCCTTCTTCCGCATACACCAAGTCTCTCAAGCAGCACTGATTAGAACCTCTGTCGACTACTTCTCGAGAAGGACTTAACCAGAAGATCACCTTCAGACCACAGAGCCCCTGTGATCCTTCATAGAGCCTCTATGCAGGAAACCTCTTGGAGTAGAAGACTTGTGCATTTTATGAAGAACAATGATCATGTGCCTCTCACGTGCCCCTACTGTACGAAGATTCTGAAGATCAATCGTACACCCACGATGGATTACTTTCCAGGTGTCATTTCTTTTATGGATGACAGCCTATTACATGTACTATTGCATGCTCCATGATCTCTATATGTAGGGAGCACCTCTTGCCATTGTTGTCAACGCATCACACAAATCACACAAGCCTGAATTCTGGTGAGTGAGCTTTGTAGAGAGAAATATCACACAGTAGTGTGTGTTCTTGGTGTATTCTTGAAGTTAATGAAGATAACCTGTTGAGTAAACTCTTATTGTTCTTGTTATCTTTATGGCTTGTCTGTGTGTTTCTACCAACTTATTCAAACCTCTTTGTGCATTCAAAAGCGCTTTCGTTATACCATCTGTTTTTTCATATTTAAGTTTGAACTTATCATTGTTGAGTAAAATTGGGATCAATAATTGGTATCAGAGCAAACTTTGATTTTCAGTATCAAAGGATCATCTCTGCAATGATTCCAACTCATTTGGTAGATTACTTGAACTGATTTCAAACATGTTCTTCATTCTTAAAGAACAGTCCCTATTTTGCGTTATTTTCAACTAGTTTGGATTTGACACATTTATAGGAGTTGTTTCTTATTCGAAATCATTTCAGTGTATGTTGTAGAACAACTAGAACTCTTTTCTTCCAGTTTAAGCCTAAGCCCTCATTCTGTCCTGTTTAAATTGTTTCTTTTCTTCTCCATTGCTAGTACTCTATTTTCTTCAAAAAAAAAATCTTCTTTCAAAAATGGCTAACCCAAACAACTTCTTTACTGCTGGATCTCAAACAAAACCTCCTACACTATTGAGAGATGAATATCCTCAATGGAAAATAGGTATGGTTCATTTTTTAGAAGGCGATGATAAGGATCTAGTTAACTATGTTAAAAACCCACCGTATGTTCCAATGGTTACTGTCCCACGGGTACCTGCAACTTAAACCACCCTAAGGTACCTGAATACCAAAAAACCCAAGACTATCTTTGAATGAGGCCCTTAATACTGGGAAAAATATGAGATGGGAAAGAAAGCCAAACGTTTACTCATCATGCCTATTGATCCCGAAGGTGCTCAACAAGTTTGTAGAAGGGGGGGGGGGTTGAATACAAACACAAATTTTTATGGTTTAATAAATTGTTTATTGATAACTCAAATCACAATTTACAGTTTGTTGCGGAATAATATTAAGTAAACCTAATCTAAACAAACTTAAGAAACACTAAGTAGGTTGCACTTAGAACAAGAGAGAAAGGTTAAGGGGAATATAGAAAACAAGGGTTTCTATATGGTTCACTGAGAGATAGAGGATAGAAGGCAACTCTTCAAAAATGAAGTTTAATCTTTTTATTTATACCCTATGCATTAAATGCATGGCAGGGATACTTTACACGTGTCACCGTCTAGTTGGATGCATGCTTCTGAGTTTTTAAGACATCCTCCTAGGCGTATGGTGAACAGTGCAGTTTATCAGAGTTGTTGTACGATCTGAGACAAAAGCATGTCTCTTCAGACATATCGTACTTCTTGTGCAATGATAAGACAAAAGAACCTTGGAGCGTAAGCTTCAGGAAGACTATCCAGTTTGTATATGAACAAAACTAGGGGTGAGCATCGGAAGCGGGTACCCGCCTTTGGAACCGGAACCGCTTCGGAACTGCCAGTTCCGGAACTGATGTGATAGGTTCCGGTTCCTAAAATATGGAACCGATCGGAACCGGTTCCGGTTCTGGTTCTCATTTTTTTGGAACCGTTACCCGCTGGGTACCCGTCGGGACCGGTTCCGGGATCGGGTACCCGGTCCTACTGGGTACCCAGAACCGGAACTGGCGGGTACCCGCTATTTTTTTAATAAAATATATTTTGTTTTTTTTTATAAAAATATAATAAACTATCTTTTAGTGAAGCATCGTTTGTAGTATTTATCAACGTCAACTAATTTTAATGACGTGAAGTTTTTCGGAAGCACGGTTTGTTTGTAGTACTTATGTGTTTTATAAGCACCGTTTGCGATATTTATTTGTTTTGTAAGCATCGTTTGTAATATTTATTAGTTTTCACGTTTGTGGTACTTATTTTTTTTACGTTTGGACTTTCTAATATAATTAATATTTACCTTTTTATAATATGAATGATAAAAAAATTTAAAAATTAGACAGTGGGTACCTGGTACTGGAACCAGAACCGGCGATTCCGGTTCCCAAATATAAAGAACCGGTGTAACCAGTTCCGATTCCTTCATTCCAGGAACCGTCGGTTCTGGTTCCGGGAATTTTAGGCGGGTACCCACCTTTGCTCACCCCTAAACAAAACAGGCCCATATTTGAGATCCAAATTGATGACTTCATCACCATCCTTGACTATCAGAGACTGAGATTGGTCTTACACATACTTGAAGTTGATTCCAGACCAGGCAAAAACAGCTATGATGACTATCCATCTGATTCAGAAGTCTTTGAGGGAACCAGACACTTGGTTACTTTGGTGAGCTAACCAATATCAACCAATTTCAGAAGACCAATTTGCCACTAGTGTGGTATGCTTTATTCTCCATCATCAACCCTGTGCCTCACTTCCAAACATACCGGGATTGACAACGCCAACATCCACATCCTTAGATTATTCCATGTTGTTGTCTACTACTTACATGTGGACTATTCATTCATCTTTTGGAATGAATTACAAGACAGAGTTCTGACCAAGAGAAGAAACAAGGCCAATAACTTCATTCCCTGCCAGAGATTTATGCAGCTTATTGTATTCAGCATGCTTCGGTCCAACAAACGAATTCCTCAGAGAATCAACTATCAGTCAGGACCAGAGAACTCTATGAGGTATTTACCGAAGCAGAAGAAAGTCTTCAACCACAACATGCCTATCCTAGCAGCATTGTTATCCTATGCAGATCCGAACTCCGGGTGTATTAGGTAATATCTTTAGTCTATGGAACAACCAGAGTCGGTGTCCCTACCCATGACTCCCACCCTAGACGAGAGGTGTCAGCGAGGGTTCAGGATACTAGGGTACTTGAACAGGGAGTGTAGAGGGAAAATCCTGAGAGGGGTTCTGGAGAGGGTCAGACCATTGAACTTCAGGCCATAGAGTCATCACCTGCTCCTATACCAAATGACTCTGTTGAAGTTCTCGATGATAGTTCAGAGTCTGAAACCGAGTCGGATTCTTCTGCGACTGCTGATGATAATGGTGATGATGATGTTGATGATCACAATGATCAAGCTTTGGAAATTACACTTGATCATACTATTCAGGATGTTGTGGGAGACATAAGGAGAAAATAGGGAGAAACAGTAGAAAATGATGATATTGTCAGCCTGAGATAAGGAACGAAAAAAGAATATGGTGAGCGTGTGTGTACCCGAACCTACATTTCCAAAAGGGTAGCAATATCATCTACCAGATCCCATGTGTTGGGATCAGGTATTGAACAAGACGTTAGTCACCCGCTAACGCATATGCACACTTCAACCAGCTATTCATCTTCCTCCCAACTGGAAGTTGTCTCATATACGCACGGGGATATAACACAAAATCTATCCAGTTCTCAGTTAGAGAATGTGGATATTGAAAATAGAGAACATCAGCCCAGTTCTTGACTTCTTTCTATGCACCTATCAGTCTAGAGCCAGTTATACCAATTCTTTCATTTGCTAGGACACAAACTGTTACATCTGCTACCATCGGTCGTCTTAGTGACCCGATCAGCACAACTCTAGTAGATCTATTTTTTTGGACTACTAGGACAGGGTGGAAGTCCTATCATTGCTTTTGACATGCCATCTTTGAACATAGGCCACACAGGTGCTTCGGCAACTGTTGTGACAACTGAGCGTCTAAGTGACCCCGAAGTTACCTTACCAGACTTTGTATCTAGGGAAATCCTCGACGGTGCCCGAAAGACTATTGAAAACATATTATTGGAGGAGATGTCATCCATGAAGAAACTTTTGAAAGGAAAGATTCAGTTATTGAGCCAGTACAAGCACCTCAACCACCACCAGTACAACCTACAGTTGCTGATCTTTCAATTAATGAATTGAAGTCTATGTTGTTTGCAAACCTGTTATCTCAAGCACCTGAAGTTCAGTCTGATGCAAATTTAGTAGGTCTTCTCAGATCCCAGCAGCTCCTACCATTCCTACAGATCATGTGACCTCTACAGAATTTAACCAGATCAAGTCAGAAGTCTTCTCAACACTCCAGTCTATGAAACAATCAATAATGACCTTTATGAAAAGATGGAAGTGGTCCAGACTTTATGTAAAGCACATGCATAGTAAGCTAAGAGGAGGCATGACCATGGCGATGATCATGATCATGAGGGGGAGACATCAAAGAGACAGAGAATGACTGAGGGTTCAAATCAAGCTCATACCAAAGAAACTACTACTACTGATGAGGTTGCTCAGAAATTTGAATTCAGATAGTATTGAGAAGAAATTGGAAAGCAGATAGTGCTATATGTGAACCCTGATATATAACCAACTATTGAAAAGCATGCGGTTGCATCTGATGAGGAGATTCTACAGATTACCAGTCTATATGTGGAAGTGGTGGACATAAGCTCAGATGAGGATGACACTATTGATATGTACAACAAGTTTTGGAAAGTCAAAGAGGAATTTGATGATTTGGTGGAGTTATCAGATAATGAAGAAGTTGGTATTGATCCAAATGAGAATTTGTTTGATGAGAAGGAAATAGAATTTCTACAACAATTGTATGGTCTAGAGACTCCTGATGATATTCACCTTAGCCCATTTACAGATTTTCCTGAATTCAACATTCCAGAAGTCAACTTTCCTGATATTCCTGAATTTCAATGTCAAAGCCAATCTCAACCATCTCAATCACCATCTACTCCTACTGCTATAGCTTCTGAAGGTCAAGTTGGTCCCTCTACTTCAGCTGGTGCTTCTACTAGCAAACCTGCAAACCTGTTTGATAGTCAAGCTGAAGAGAAGTTGAAGAGGAACAAGTTGAGAATGTCTTTCTTGGAAGAGACTGAAAAGAGGATGTTTGTACATAGAATCAGAGAGCTAGATCCATATGCAGTATTGGGAGTGAATAGAGAGTCAAAGGAGAACAAAGAAGAGTATCTGTACATGATGAGATCTTTAGCTCTGCCTGAAATCCATGTCAAGACCAAGAGTCAAATAGTTTCAATCAAGGAAGTGTATGCCAAGCTATTCTACAGGATCTGGTACCTAGTTTTTTTTGTGCAAAGACAAGATGGGAGGATCTACACTTTCACAGAGGTTGACTTCTACTACCTACAGATTGATGATTTTGAGTTCATGTATCACTATTTCAGGGGTTTGACAAATAGAAAAGGAGAGATAACTATTGCCTTAGAATCCATCAAAACATTCATTCACAAACATCTGGTCTACACTTACTGCTATGACTATCAGCTTGGAGTGGAAAGTGAACAACCCAAGATCAACATGTTGAAGCCAAACATGTTGATTCCAGACATAGAGAACTACCCACTCTTCATTATCTTAGAAGACCCAGGGTTTGGTGTTGTGTACATAAATGGGAAGAATGAGAAGAGGTTCTTGAGGTTCTCTGAATTGGCAAAGTTTTCTGATGGTACCTTGAAAGTGATTAGACTACAGCTTGATAGCAGATACCAGAAAAATGAAAGTGCAGGTGAAGGTGAAAGGTTACTAAGGAGAGAAAGACTACAACTGCTCAGAGCTTTGTATTCCTTAGATCACAGGATTGAATTCAGAAAAGCTATAAAGAGATTTAAGGCATTCCTGGGCGTAAGGAATAGAAGAAGATCATTGTTGCCTTGATTCCAAAATGGGATATTGTTAATGCATTAATTGGAAGTCAAGGTCAACACAAAAGTCAAAGCTTCGTTATTTTGTATTCATGCCCTTGTAAAGGTCAAAGGGTTTTGTCTTTTGACCAACAATAAATAGTTCGTAGCTTTATGTTTTTCATAACTTCATGACATTGTAAGTAAGACTTGTGGCACTTAAGAGATATGTGACATCAAAGCTTTCTCTCTCTAAATTCTCTCTCTAGATCTTGTGTGATTTGATTGTGTGTGCTTGAATTTGGGTTTATCAAGAGGAAAGGATTTCATACCAAGCACGAGGAGCTTGTTTTAACTCATAAAGAGCCTTATCCAGTTTATAGACATAACCTGGATGCTTAGGATGAAGGAACCCTAGAGGTTTCTATACATAGACTTCTTCATTCATCTTTCCATTTAGGAAGGTTGACTTGACATCCATTTGGAATACTTTGAAGTCTTTGTGAGCTGCATATGCTAAAGAGAGTTGAATTGCTTCGAGCCTAGCTACAGGGTGAAGGTTTCATCATAGTCTATGCCTTCTTCTTGTCTATATCCCTAAGCAACAAGTCTAGCTTTGTTGCAGATAACAGTCCCATGTTCATCTAACTTGTTACGAAATACCCATTTTGTAACTATAACAATTTTATTAGATGGACGAGGAACAAGATTCCAAACCTTCTTTCTTTCAAACTCACTCAGCTCTTCTAGCATAGCACTGACCAATTAGGGTCTTGAAGAGCTTTGTCAACTTTCTTTGGTTCAAGAAGAGATATAAAGTTAACAAAGAGGCAAATATTACCTGTATTACGTAGAGTTTGAATACCTGCGTTTGGATCACTAATGATTTGATCAATTGGTTGATTATTTGTCCATCTCTAAGTTGGAAGCTGATCATTTATATCTGAAGAGATATTAGGTTGAGGTTGAGATACTAAAGAGGATGCTTCAGCATTTCATTTATCAGCAATTAGAGGATGTGGTTCAGATTGAACAATATTTACTAAAGGTTGGTTAGAGGTTGAGGGTCATTCAGTGTTCAAGGATCCAAAGGGAGGTATAATATTTATAGGCTCAGTTGAGATCCATGAAGAGGACTCAACTCCATTTGTTTGCATGGTGGATACAATGACACGATCATCATTAGTGTTGTGTTGTTCAGATGGAGGTTTATTGCCATAAAGATGTTTCAGGTTCACCATAGTGGGAAAATATCCATTGATTCATCTCATCATTATCAAGAATAGATCTTGAGTTTGCTGAGCGGGATTCATCAAAGGTTACGTGGATGGTTTCTTCTACAGTTTGTCTTCTTTTATTGAAGACTCTGAAGCCTTTGGATATTGAGGAGTATCCGAGAAATATACCATCATCAGCTTTAGGGTTAAACTTTTCAAGATTATCTCTGTTGTTTAGGATATAACATTGACAACCAAAGATGTAAAGAAAGTTGATAGTTGGATTTCTTCCATTAAGAGTTCGTAAGCAATCTTCTTGAATTGCTTTACAATCATTGATCGATTTTGAGTAAAGCAAGTAGTGTTCACAGCTTCACCCCAGAATTGAGTTGGTAGATGAGATTCACTAAGCATTGATCGGGAAGCTTCAAATATGGTTCAATTTCTTCTTTCAACGACTCCATTTTTCTATGGTGTTCTTACAGCTGAGAATTTATGAGAAATTCCTTTAGTCTCAAAGAAGCTATCAAGAGAACTATTTTTGAATTCAGTACCATGATCACTTCTTATTGACCGAACTATCATATTGTTCAACACTTCCATTTTCCTAATGAAGGGTATCATTTCTTCTGGAGTGTGACTCTTGGTTCTGAGAACATTACGCAGGTATATTTTGAGAATTCATCCACTATTACTAGTGTATATTTCTTTCTAGCGATGAATTTTATATTGACAGAGCCAATTAGATCCATGTGGAGAAGATGAAGAGGAGTAGTCACTGAGGAGAATTGCTTGGCTTTAAAACTTGATCTTGTTTACATCCCTTTCTCATATGTTGAACATAGAGATTCCTTAGCATATGAATGTTGAGGTAAGCCAATGACAAGTTCTTTCTTTGAGTGATCATTTAGTGCTTTGAAGATATCGGATACCCTTCAGGTCCTGCAACCATTAGTCAGTACACCGAATCCTTTGGTATAGCCTTTTTCGTCTCTTCCACATGTCCCCGAGGGGCCTTTGTCTTCCTTGTATTTTGATAGAAGGATCTTGTTGCCAGTAAATATGTCTAGAGCATCCGTTATCAAGATACCAGATACCCTTCAGGTCCTGCAATCATAAGGAAGATTAATTTTGACTTGGTACCTATTTTACAATGGGTCCAACAAAGTTAGTGGAGATGGAAGGTTCATCTTTCTTCACTTCATCTGATGACTCAGGTTCATTGGCAATCTTCACCTTAGTTAATTTCTTAACTTTGGTGGTATTCTTCACCTTGGCAGACTTCTCAGTATTGTTGACCTTCTTTCCCCTAACTAACTTTTCAGTTTTGGCATTCATCTTCACTCTAGCTTATTTCTCAGCTTTAGTGGTTGTGGGGAACTTACTGAAAATATGATCAGTAAGTCCACAATGATAAACATTTTCTATAGCTTAAAGTAGCTTTAGGACCAAAAGTGTAGAAGTTAGAAAGCTTTAATTCAGTAGAGCCAAGCCCAAGAATACATTTTTCATCAGATTTCGAAGGAACCTATAGTTCTTCTAATTTTTATGGTTTAAGATCAACCTTCACTTTAGGAGTTGGTCTCTAAATGTGTCCAGAGATCTTAGTTCCATATGTTTAAGGTTTACTTGCTAAACGTTTAGGAAATATCTTCTTCAGTTTAGGACCCTTATTGGTTCTTTAAGGAGGGTTGACAATAACTTTGCCTTTTTCCAGACCCTTGAAACTCTTAGAAGTTTCCTCAGATTTTGAGATAGAGGAAGATGAGCACTGAGATGAAGAGGTGTCAGGGATAGATGAGATGAACATTCCAAACATAAGCATGGAACGATCTTTGTTTGGATTATCTTTTTTAGATTCATATCCAATACAACTCTTAACCTGAGCAAGTATTTGAGCACCAATTATCTCGGTTATCTTTGCTGAGAATTTGCACCATCCTTCAACAATAGCTTTTTCAGTTTTTAGCTCAGCGATAGCTTGCTCGCTTTCTATGTTGATTAGTTCATTTACAATAACCTGATCCTTTAAACTTTCTTCTATATTAGTGAGTTCTTGGATCTATAAATGGAGTTTATTAAGTTGTTCAGTTAAATCCATGTTTTGTTTTTCAGCTTGAGTTTTACTAGTTAAGGCATTATAAAGATCAACAGTTTGTATATCGACAGTGCGACGTCTATCAGCTTTGGTGAGAACTGGATTAGTAGAAATTGATACCTGAGAAGTAGATGAAGTTTGAGTAGAGGAGGATGAAGCTTTAGATGTTTCATCCTTTACTTCTTGGATATTGGCCATTAGATAGAGGTTGGCCGCATCTTCTTCATCTAATGATGATGAATCTTCTTCTTAATCAACCCAGTCATGTTTTCCAACGTCAAGACCTTTACTTTTGCGTTGATAGTTTTTCACCTTTTTGTAGTTTTCTTTAAGCCTTAGGTATTTTTCTTCTCTGGGATGAAGAAGATGTAATTGCTTTCTTAGACCTGCATTTACTAGAAAAAGTGTCATTTTCGTTCACAATTGTAATAGGTCACTGAAGCTTTATCAACAAATGTTGGTTTAGGCTTATCAGCGATAGCAAGAGGCCTATTTTTTCTGAAATTGCTCTTTCTTGAAAATCTCCTAAAAGAGTTTGTCAAGAATGCTAGAGACTCATCAAACCCTGGTAGGTCAGGTCTGATATGTCCTCAGAGTTAGGATCAAACTCAGTGATAGTCAGAGTAGAGGGGTACTTGACAGGAGCAATCTCTGAAGAGACTAAAGCAACAGGAGTGCTTTTGGAGTCTTTAGAATCTTTTATAAGATTCTTCTTCAGTTGTCGAGATTGCTCATGGTTAAGCAGGATCCCATAAAGAGTACTCAGAGAGAGTTTTTTGAGGTCTTTTGTCAGCTTAAGATATACTGAATAGTTGTCCCAGCTTTCTAGGAGACATTCTAGAAACTTTTTTAGAGTTTCAAAGTTAGAATATTCCCGACCAATTGTTCTTAGATCAATTAATAAGCAGTTAAAGCGTTGGTGTACTTCAGACAAAGATTCATTCTTACCATAAATGAAAATTTCATATTATCTTACCAGATTTATCTTTCTAGTCACTTGTACTTTAGTAGTACCTTCATATTGAACACAACTTGTGTCCCACATGGATTTTGAGGTCTTGAGGTGCATAATGGAATGGTATACCTCTCCAGGGAGTGACATTACAATAATATTCCTTGCTTTAGCATCTAGGGCCACTTTCTTCTTGTCTTCATCAGTCCATTGACGGACTTCTTTGGCCACTTCCCTTTCAAGGATGGCCTCAGTGGTTGCAGTGGCAGGAACAACGGGTGCAATGACATATGGAACATAGGGTCCATTTTTCACATATTCAGAAATAGTGGGATCCACACCTTCAAGAAAAAGGATCATACGATTCTTCCCTAGGGCAAAGTTGTCTCTAGTAAATCGTGGAGATTTGGCAAGAGAACCATTATCAATGTAATTTGTGTTTGTGTTGAGTGCAATATTTCATAATAGTAAGTAAGAGATTTAAGCAAGATATTGTTTATGAGATTAAACAATCCGCTCTGATACCAATTGTTGGTCCCAATAAGGGTTCTACAAGGATTTAAGTTTGTAGAAAGGGGGTTGAATACAAACACACAAATTTTACTTTTAAAATTTGTTTATTGATTATTGAAAAATCAAAAACAAAATTTATAGATTGTTGCGGAAATAGATAAGGAAAACCTAATCTAAACGATCTTTGAGAATCACTAAGTTCGTTACACAAGAAAGATAGAAAAAGAAAGGGGTTTTGAAGAATATATTTCTTCAGAGATGTAGAAGAGATGATCCTTGGATAGGAGGGTCTTCATCTCTATTTATACTCTATGCAATGATTGCAAGTCAGAAGGTACATTCCACGTGTCCATCAGGGATTGGTTGCATGTATTTGACTTTATCCAAGCCATGTTGTTAGTCGTATGATAAATAGTGGAGCAAGAGGGGGTTTGTACGGATATAGACAAAAGCAAGTTTGATTTTGTATTATTTGTGCAAGAGAATAAGACAAATAAATCTTGTGTAGCACGATTCTTGATCAGCTATCGTTGATTAGTATTTTCACCTTTAACTGAAGAACGTCTTCAGCTTTCACATAATCATGATCAGATTTGTCACACT
The DNA here is from genome assembly GCA_954870635.1 of Arctium minus. Lineage (NCBI taxonomy): Eukaryota > Viridiplantae > Streptophyta > Magnoliopsida > Asterales > Asteraceae > Arctium > Arctium minus. The sequence goes on along the minus strand of OX941088.1, from coordinate 58,304,601 downwards.
ATGTAGACTAGTCTTGGTGTCACTGAATCTTGCTTCAAATCATGAGTAGATTTATCTTTATCATCAGCTTGATCTTCGACTTCTACTGAGATTTTCTTTCAGTGTGAAACCTGTCTTCAGGGATTACATATATAAACTGTTTACTTAATAAAGCACTTAGCGATCACTGAACTGACTCAGTGAGCAATCGCTTATGTTGAAAGACTTAGTCTATGACAACTAATGTAATTTTCACTAAGTAAATGATCATCATCAAATTACTGAGAGAGTTTACATCAACAAAACGTGGTGTTTGCAATGGCAACAACAAGGTAGGAACACATTTTAGATCAGATTCTAGCAGTGATGTTGGCAAATTAAATGTAGAACCTAGTTGGCATATGATCGACATGGGCAAGCTTCATATTAACTGAAGAATTTTGGTAGCAAACATTAGAAGAACCTCCCACCTAAGGTAAAGGAACTTGAACTTGCTAGAGACCATAGAGTTGGAAAACCTCTTGATTTCCTGTGGCCATAATCCAATAGAAACTCTGCTGAAAATTGTGTTTTCTGGCCAACAAATCTTCCAAAAATCTGTCGTGAAACATGTAAATCTGTCGGAATAAGCCCATAGTTTAGTAGTGTAGGAATATGATGTCAGTGGTTATGGTGGTTTTAGCAGAGAAATAAAATGTTAGATAAAGGTGGGGATTGGGGGGTTTCATGACGGAAAGGGGGGTTTTACCGGCAGAAAGAGGGTTTGACGCCTAATTTTCGAGAAGAGAGATAGAGAAAGCATGGGTATTAGGAGTGGAGAAAGACTAATTGACTTGTTTTTTAAACATGCCACATGGCATTGTCCTTTAAAGGGAAAAAAGCTCATTAAAGAAATGCTAAAATGACAATTTTGTCCTTAAATTAACGGACATTGGTTGGCAGCCATTTGCACGAAGGACCAAATCCGAAACAAATTACGTAAGTAGAGGTTTATTATGTAATAAAAAGTTAAAGAACCGAATCCGAAATTTACTCATTATTTAATTCATATAAAAAAAATATGAAAACAACTATATTAAAAAAACAAAAAAAAATTATGTTTATTTTTATTGTAAATTGGTCTCACCAATGAGATCAGGGAGCAGTCCTTGCAGTGGAACCTCTCCCCCTTCCATTTTGGCAAAACTGATATATGATCGTGATTATCAATTTGATGGAGCGTTATCAGGTCGGTCTTAACATTTTGGAGGCCTTGTGTAGGAAAAACTAAATGTGACTATTGATTTTTTTAATAGTACTTTTTATTAAATTGTTCTTTCACTACAAGTTGTCCATTTTTATTCTTTTTTGACATTTAAAATATTTGATTCAAAATTTCTAGTTCGAATCATACTTTATATAGAATCAAATCGATCATTATATGTAATTATAAAACATATATCAACAATAACGTTTTATTAATTTATCGTTATTAAAATCTCTAACATTAAAATTAAATATGTTCCAAAACATATAGAAAAAATCAACAAAGATTCAAAAAGAATTATGAATTCTATTAAATAATGAAAGAAAATTATAGAAGAGAAAAAAAAAACACTATAATCATAATTATTAAATTCAATTTTTTACCTAAAACTCTGAAATTTAAAGAGCCAAACGGAAGCTATGCTTGTGATGACGACGACAAACCACGATTGAAGAATAAAAATGAATAGATTGGCAAGGATTTTGGGTTTGTGATTGAATAATAAATTATATAATTTAATTGTCGAACTAATCTATATCTATACTATATTATAAATATGACATAAAAAAACTCTTAAAAACAAGTATTAAAACTTAATGTACCGCTATTTAATGTTAATTACTTAAAAAACAGTCATAAAATTTGTATGTACTACATTTAATGTTATTCATTAATTTTCAATCATTATCTCTAACCATTTTAACTCCCCTAAAATCATTTCCCACTTTAACTCCCCTAAAATAACTCTCAACATATTTTAGATATAAAAAATCTAAAATATAATTAAAAAAATCTTACAGAATATTTTATAAAAAAATTATATTATTAAACCAAAATAAATTACATTATATTATTAAGTCTAAATTAAACAAATTTATATAAAAAAATCATTATCACTCTCTCACAACCATTCAAAATCGTAATGTAAATCGACAAAAAACAGAAAATAAAATGAAACATTAAAATCGTGATGTATCTAGCTGCATTGCGCGAGTACACTTCTAGTACAGTAATAAATAATAAATAATTATTCCTTAAAATTATTTGAGATATAGAAAATCATTAAAATATTTATATAGTGAAATTTATGAAAAATAAAAAAAAAATTTAAATAGACAACTCGCAGGACTTAAAACCGGACAAACGAAACTTATCTCCTCAAGTCATACATCTTACCAATACGTTAAGGCATTGTTTGCCAAAAATAAGCTAGCTTATTTTCTTGGTACATTTTGGATGGTCATAAGCTAGCTTATCAGCTAGTTTATAAGCTAGCTTTTTGATAAGCTACTTGGAGTAGCTTATGAGGAGCTTTTTGTGATTATTCCAATTATGCCCTTCATTAATATTCATAATTATATATTAACTTTAATTATAAATAAATAATTAATGTCTTTTTTGGTAATTTAAATGCTTATAAGTTAGTTTTTACCAAACGTGATTTTTTAATCAGTTAGCTTATCAGCTACCAACTAGCTTATCAATCATAAGCTAGTTTTTCAGCTAGTTTGCCAAAAATGAATATTTGGTGAAAAACATTGTATTAATGAATTTATATACTAATTTTGTTACAATTAAAAAAATTTAAAGACCCAACCGGGATCAGAGGCCCCATACGGTGGCACCACCTGCACACCCAGGGTCGGCCCTAAGCATTATTGAACCTCTCAAACATCACCATTGTAGATATTCTATAGAACCCTCTTTTAGGTCATATCATGATCAATGTTCTAAAAACCTCGCCGCACAGTCGCCATGGCACCAAGACTTGTGTGTCACGCCACGTTAAACCCATGGCACGCCACGGCCTAATGCGCGGTTATTGTAACGAGATATTTGATTTTCTTTACGTTTTTAATGTCTTATTTGCAAGTTTTTTTATATATACAACCTAATTTAACTTCCCTATTACTATTGACTCACTGAGTAACATTACAAAACATACGTTTTTATATATAATATTATATATGAAATAGAAATTTGATGTCATAAGTCACGCCTTGAAAACGCCATGGCTTCGCCGTGGCTCCTTAGGCTTGAGGCTTGGCCTCGCCGCCACGCCACGCCTCACGCAATTTAGAACATTGATCATGATAAATTCATGTAATTGAAAGTATAAAAAGAAATCATTTGATTTGTTTGAATGTAAAAATAATAGGGGAACTTATTTAAATAATTGTTAGATCATTCATTTGTATAGAAAACTTAATTGTTTAATAAAATTGTCACATTTTTTTATCATGTCACATCAGTATTTTCACATTTTTTTTAAATATAAACTTAGATGAAAAAAATATTTAATTTATAAAAAATACAATTATAATGAACTAAAATACAGAAAGTTGGTGACTTGGTAGTTGGTTACAAAAAATTTTATTACTTTTAGAAAAGAGTAAATTACGATTTTCATCCTTGTGGTTTGTTGTTTAAAACCATTTTCGTCCCTGACTTTAAAAGTTGTTTTTTTGGTTATTGTGATTTGCAATTCATTTTCATTTTCGTTCCTAAAACTAATATTCTCAAGAACTAAAAGCGAAAGGAGTTGTAAATCACAAGGACCAAAAAAGCAATTTTTAAAGATTAAGAACGAAAATAGTTATAAACAACAAACAACAGGGACGAAAATTGAAGTTTACTCTTTAGGAAAAATCAAGAGGACTAGTACTTTTTTTGGAAATATTCAAATGATTTGTTTTCAACAAACTATACATATTTACTAAATAATAAAACAAAACGTAATCAAATGAGAATTCTATATATTGTAATAATTGTAAATTGTTGTACTTTAAGGTATTGTTTTACATAATTTTTTTTCATATAAATAATGTATTGATAAACATATATTTGTTTCATAATTTGTTTGTTTTATATGTATTCGGTTCATAATGTGAATTTTTTTTACGAGTAACTTTTGTTACACAAACAAACTAAAAAAGTTCACATTGAGAAACAAATATATGTGATATAAACATATTGTGAAACAAATATATGTTAATCGATATTGTAAATCCTAGTCTTAGATGAAAAAATAATAAAAAATATCACATGATGCACTAATTGTCAAAATTATCACAATTTAATGGTTCTTAAATACTGACACTAATAAATATTATTATAAATAACTTATTAATAAAATATATTAAAAATCAAGGTTATTACTTATTATAATAGCCTACACACAACTCCAAAATTTTATATTGGAATCAAATAAAACAAGCTGATAAAATTCATATATAGATTTACTTTCTTTTACTAAATATAAGTACGTTATATATAAAACAACTTATGTAAAAATAGTTTTTTTAAAACTTAAAAAAACGAACATTTTATTCTATTTAATATGATATTTATATCTATCTATCTATCTATCTATCTATCTATCTATCTATCTATCTATCTATATATATATATATATATATATATATATATATATATATAGGCGTGGTTTCAATTGGAAACCAAATTTCATTGGAAACTTTGGAAACCAAATTTCAACCATTGATCTTTTTAATCAATGGTTAAGATTCATTTGAATTATATATGGTAATCAATTAATTAATTTATTAATAAAAGATAATAATAATATGTCAAAAGGGTAATGTGTCTTTTTCTTTTGTGTTTCAAATTTGGCAACAAAGATGAAATATGGTAATTAATTTATTAATAAAAGATAATAATTATATATGGTAATAAATTAATTAATTTATTAATAAAATATAATAACAATATATCAATACTACATTTTTATTACCTGTTCATCAATATGCAGTACGTAAAAACCCAATTAAGTTTCATTACCATTATTGTTTCATTACCTTTTCATTATGTTTCACTATATCAAATCTGTTTCATCAGGTTTTACTATATTAATATTTTGTTTCACTATATCGAGTTTCACTATATTAATATTTTATTTCATTACCTTTCCATTATGTTTCACTGTATCAAATCTGTTTCATTAGGTTTCACTATATTAACATTTTGTTTCACTATATCGAGTTTCACTATATTAATATTTTATTTCACTATATTAACATTTTGTTTCACTATATCGAGTTTCACTATATTAACATTTTATGTTTCATCAGGTTTCACTATATTAATATTTTGTTTCACTATATCAAATCCATTATGTTTCACTATATTAATATTTTGTGTCTGGAAGTAATTTCATATGAATACTTGAAAATTTAAATATTTATTTTTTATATTAATATTTTAATCAATCAATGATTCATCATAATCAAAAATAGAGGATCCATATGATTAAAATTTGTTTTCCTAAATTAAATATCTCATTTTTACATTAATAAATGACTAACATTACCATATATAAAATAAATAATTATTAATATAATGATAATAACAGTTACCATATATATTATGAAATTATGTAAAAGACTAAAATAACCTTATCAATTAAAAATAAAATTAAAAAAAAGAATTTCACTGATTGGTTGATTTCGGTTTCCAAAGTTTCCAATGTAATATTGGTTTCCAATTGATTGTTCCCCTATATATATATATATATATATATATATATATATATATATATATATATATATATATATATTTTAATTTGCGAGTTTGTAAAAATTCAATCACAAATATATTCATACGTGAGTGTGTTCCTACTAATACATTTAATATTTTATATAATCTTTATCTTATATTTTTGAAATATTTTAAAATTCAAATTTACAACTTCTTAAAGTTCCATATTTGAACTTAACAAAATTAACATACTATAAATTGATAAATATGTTCAAATACAGGTAAACGTTGAAGCCTTACTAATACAACATTATACCCTATAAAATTGATAACCAACTAATGACTCACTCGCTCTCACAAAACCAAACAAAACTTTAAAGTAAAATCGAACGGGGTGAAGAATAGAACAAATCATGAAACAAGATCAAGGGCTCGAATTCTCATCTTCAAAATCGAGATTGGATCGCGCTGCATTTCACGAATATACTTCCAGTAAATGTACATTATAATGATGATAATAATAGTTAAAATAAAAACATAAATTAAAATACAATATATTTATTAGATAATAACCAAAATAAAACAATAAGATTACATTAATTAAGATGGTGTTTAGTTAGGGTATTGAGGGGTAAGAAATGAGAATGATAATGAATAATGTGTTTTGGTTTGATATAATATAATGAGTCCGTTATCCCAAACCCATTAATTTCTATACCTAACCAATTCGGGGATGGAAATTTTTCATTCCCGTTAAGTACATCCCTCCATGTTAAATGAAACATATTTAATCCCCACGGTGCTTGTTACTATCCTCATTCTACTGCATTCTTATTTTAATTTCATTTTCATTTCTTAAAAAGAATCAAACCCCTTCCTCTATAAGAGATTTGAAGCTTATTGAAGGATTCTAAAATATTTGTGAGAGTTAACTTCTTCATCTCCTTCCTCTATAAGTTAGGGCTTTGAGCATTCTTCATCTCCTATCATTTCTCTCCATACATGTCTTAGATTTCTGGTTTCTTAAGTTGAAGAAGATGTTTGAGAGCCTTTAAGAGGAGAACGAACTTAGATATTTCAAGGTTTGAGCCTAGATCTTACAAGTTTGAAAAGGTAAGCCTTTTGAGCTTTTTGAGATCTATGTTTGGGTTTTTGTGGATTTAAATCTTAGGTTAATGTTTGATGCCTCTTTGATTTTGTTATTTGTCGTGAGAAGTTTCCTTGGTGGGATTTGCTTGTGGATCTAAAATATTCACCACTTGGAAGCTAGAGATGGATTTGGAAAACTAGGTTTAACTTAATCTAGCAATGTGGGTTCAAGTTGCTTTGTGAAAACTACGTGCATGCCAAAAATGTCCATTTTGAACTATTAACATGTTTTCTTGATGTTTATCAAATATGTGGATTATTTGGTGAGTTTTGCAAATTTGGTGCATTTTGATTTTATAAATATTGTGAAATAACCGTATTTGAGATTTTTGGCTATTTTAATAAATAAATCATGAGTGAGTCATTTTGATGATTTATTTTATAAATGAGAGTGCTTAGTAATAATGCATTTTTTGAGTTTTGGCTTGGAAAATGCATATTGTTGGGTATGGAATATTTTGAAATACAAATATATGATTTCACTTGGAAAAATAATGGGTTTTGAGTTAATCATGTATTTGGGACATGTATTTGCATAAACATCGGTTAAATGCATTTTATTGCGTTTGGTGATTTTTACGTGATAGTCAAATTGAGTTGTTGAGTTTTTGGCTCGGTTTTGACTTAAATGAGTATTGGGAGACATTTGTACGATTTGCTCTATGTCCAGCTTTTGGAATTATATGCAGATATGACATACTTTTGTAAATTACATGTTTTGATTGCATTGGTCGTTTATTTTAAGTCATGTAATTTAGAGTGTGATGCATTGGATCCATAGACATAAGAGTCAGTCGTGTTCGGTAAGTGATGAGTCTTGATATTCTCACTTTGTGACCCATGCTCAAGAAGACATTATGGTCGTCTCGGTAGTGCGGAGGTGAACCCTTATAAATCGGACTCTAGAGTCGTGAGTATTGTGGGTTTGATACTTTAATCCTTATGCATGATGTTTTGATGCTTTCTGTTGTCAAGTAGGAAGTTTTGGTTCCTATATTGAATGCTAGTGAATTGACACTAAAGGTCGAATAGGAACTTTGACGTGGAACTTTACTAGAGAGCGAATGTTCACTAAGATGGGGTATCCTTGAGGTGAATCCCTGTGAAGCATGTTCAATAAAGGTATCGTGTCCTTGAGGTGACGCCCGATGGGTGGTGTGCACTAAAGGTATTTAGGGAATTGAGGTGACGCTTAATAAAGAGTGCACTAAAGTCAATGATTTGAGGTGTAGTTACGTGACATATTTTTGTGTTCCCACCACGTTCACTGCAAACGGGTCTCCTCCATCACCAAAAAGTGTTCTTTTGTGTATTGAGTATTATCCAGATTTTTAGTGTCCTTTTGAGTATGGATCGTTATCCATGATTTGTTGTTTTGTATTACTGAGTTTTATCCATATTTTTGGATGATTTGGATAATTAAGTTTTATATTTGTTTTCATTATTTGGATATTTAACTTCATTTACGTTTTGGAGTGCGTGTTGTGTTTTGAATTCATATTGAGTAGGTGTTGTAATTTAACGTTTTTATCACGAAAATAGTGGATTTGGAAAAATGTTGTTTTTACGATAAAATAGATTTCATAATGAGAAGTTATGTTTTAAAATAAGCAGTCTTTCGGTTTTAAGATTTTATAAGTATGATGAAAACTGATTGAACTCACTATGCGTTATGTCTAACATTTTTATTTATCGGCATGTGAATCAGGTTTGTGTTGGAAGAATGGTATTAACAACACCGTGAAGAGTTGAGTGCTAATTAGATGCACGAAAATGATGTAGCTATTGGGTGATGTCTTCCGTACATTTGGAGATAGCAGTCGTTAATGAGTTTTAGTAACACCCGACCTTTATCTAGTATTTATATAAGATTTGGTTTACTATTTGTTGAAATTAAATCTAGAATTCTATTTGAGGTAATTCAAGTATTGATTTGTAGAAAGAGATTTTATCCTCTATTTAATGTATCATTGAAAATTTTAAATTAGTTTTTCTTTTCAAATTTGAGAGCGTAACATAAACCCTGACTAAAATAGGAATTTGCTTCCAAAAATGACTAAAAAGTGAATTTGATGCAGAAGTTTGGCTATTTCTATCGATTTCACCTCTAAACTATATGCAACCATAAAATTTTGCCTCTAATTATAGCAATACAACATTCAACACCAGTGTAGTTGATATTTTCCTTCAAACAATACCCACAAAAATTTTACATAAAATACCTTCATCAATATCTTTGAGGGCACTTTAGTCATTTCACATATATGATCAAAGTTTCTCTGCAAATGTAGATGCCATGAGTTATGTTACAACTATAAGCAAGACCCACATTCTATTTCTCATTCAAAAAGTATTGCACCATCTCTACCTTTAGGGTGTGTTTGGTATGCAGATCGGATGGGACGGGACGAGAAAAAAAAATAGTCCCATATTTGGTATGCCATGAGACAAAAATGAGATGGGACAACATGGGACAAAACTTAACAATTTTAGTTCCACCAAAATAGGTGGAACAACATGGGGCTAAATGCAAGATTACAATGTTACCCTCCCAACACCATCTGATCGTTAACCTAAATCTTAATCATCGCCTCTATCGTTCATGACTTCTTCCTGGATTGTTCATCAACTCCACAACTTCAATCTCAATTTCTCCAAGTACAAGTTCGATTATGGGAAAACCAAAATCTCACCTTTTTTTCCTTTCCAACATATAAAATCAATCAATCAATCATCCCCCTAAATTCTTTCACCCATTTGCTTCCAAAATCCAACAAAACAAGGTTTTGAACAAATCGGACAACAACGACACTGTTAAAACTCCCCACCTCCATTTCTTTCGCCGACAAACGCTTCTGATTCTCTGCCATCATCTCGAATTTTCTTTCTTGATTCTCATGTAATGCATTTGTCCCTTTTACTCGATTCGTGTATATGGTTTGTGTATTGGGATTGATTTGAATTTGGTGGAATTAGATGATGACGCCTTTTAATCGGGTTTCTAGGGTTTTGTATACAACGATCGTGGTTAAAATTCATATATGGGATTGTTTGTTTGGTCTTTAATCAACTTTTGTGGGTTTCGGTTTTATCATCCCCATATTTGATTTTGTTTAATTTCGGTTTTGTGATGACTTCTTCCCCATATTTGACCTCTTCCTGGATTTTGTTTTGTGATAATTGATTTTGTTTAATTTCAGTTCATCGAAATTGGTATCAGATGTTGGATATCATGCTAATTTTAATCTGCATTTATATGGGTTTTGTAATTTCTCAATTATGTCGATTTGGTTCTCGAGTTTCAAACTGTTAATTTGCTTCTTGATTTTCTTCAAATCACAATCCATATTCTGTTTGCACCTGCTACTGTTTTTCACATCAGTTTTTTTCTTTTTAGTTCTAATTTCATCAAATCTGCTACAATATTTAGGGGTAATCTGGTCATTTTAACAGCAAGACAGACAATTAATCCAGTTTTGTTCTAGTCCTACCAAACATAGGACAGACAATTAGTCCAGTTATGTCTCATCCAGTCTGCGTACCAAACGCTACCTTACTATTCTATTTGGTTTATGCAAAATCTCCCTTCAATATAAACTATGTTTCGCTATTAGTTAATAAACTAGTTGTTATAAACTAGCTGATAAACTAGGTATGTTCAGTAAAAATTACTCAAGCTACATGACAATTTAAAAGGACCTATAAGGAAAACATAGACATTTATATAAAATATAATAGACACTTAAAATTAAAAAAAAAATAAAAGAAAAACCCAATAAACAATCCATAGTAGCATTTCGAAAAACTAGTATTTACGGCATTCTTTCAATAACTCAAAAATAAGTTAACTTATAAGTTGGTTTATGGTTGCCAAACATGGCAACAGACTACACAAACTTTAGGCCTTTGGTCAGTAGACGACGAGTTGAAAAAACAACTGTGAAATTAGAACCTAAAAACTCGTAAAACCTTAGTCTAAAGTTTTACCATCAAAACCAATAGGTTTTGTAGCATGCTACAGAAAGAGAACACGAGGATGGGTGCATATGAGACGAGCAAACAAGAGTTCATCCAACAATTCATTACTAAAACATGGGTTCGTGCCCGCAAGACCTCAAGATGGATACAGAAATGCAAATTTGGCCGAACGCTCAACCATGAAAGATCGAAGAACCGTGAAAACGACACAAAATTAGGAAAAACAAACGTGAAAACGATGGAGGAAAAATGGCACATGCCCATTGAATGCCAAGTTTCGTTGGCAAGTCACCACCCACCATGGTAGGTTGTGGAAACCTACCACTTCTTTCCTTTCTTTGACTTTAAATATACATAACACAAACAAGATTATGAATAATAAATTCAAATTATTCAACTAAACTCTTTAAGTTCCAACAGAAGATAAACGGAACTCAAAATCTTAGATTTCTGCAGCAATTTTATTGGCATATTGAAGCTAAATTAGCTCACTAAACACAGTTATATGCTCTCTTCTTAAATATTTATGGCAAAAAAGCAAACTTACCCGGTAAATCCCACTCAAAAAGTAGGTAGGCAAACCTGACCTCTAGCACAAAGACCGCCTTTACCACATATTCCCGATAAAAAAATCAAACTGACCCAGTAAATCTCACTTGAAAGTAGGTCTAGGGGGTGTGATGTACACAGACATGACCTAGATTTAGAACGCCCGTTTCTACAAAGACCCCAGCTTGTGTAACAGTGTGAACAAACAAATAGAAGGAACAAAGACACATAGAATATACAAAAGTAACAACTAGGTACATTAAAAACATACAAAAGGCAAAACACACAGTACCCATAATAATGCTTTCAACGCCCATTTATCATTAAGGCCTCAAAGGTTAGCAGTTAAAGTCCTACAAGGCGACTGGGGATTTTCCTCGCTATTCTCTAGGGCCCTTGGGATTAGTCGAGGTACACGTAGGCTTGCCCGGATACCCATGGTTAACAACAACATAAAAAAAGGACCATTTATCAAACTTGACCATAGTAGTAGAATCACACTTATCCATTGATCTTTTAAACCAAGAAAGATCTTCCCCAAAAAAAATTCTTCTTGCACTCATCAGATTGTAGGTTTAGTTGATTTAAGACAAAATTTTCATAAATCCTGATTCCTGATTCCTAAGTAAACGAATCAATTTCATGGACAAAAAACACTTGTTTTCCGAAACATTGAACACGGAAACGGTTAGAGATGAGGAAGGCTCACAATGGTGGTCCAGATATTTGGTATGCCAATCTTTGCAAACCTCTTTTTTAGCCAAAAAAAACCACAAAACAAATACCATCTACATCCTGTATAATAACAAGAAATCCAAATGCAAATTTTCAAACAATCTTACCATTGATTAATACCCAAATCAACAAAATGACTCTTTACCCAAATCAAGAACTTCAAATTTGTCTTCATTGACATATGAAATAGAAAATTGGGGACTCTTACTATCATGGAGAGCTAGCAATTTCTAAAGTAGGAATGATGGTAAACATAAAGAAACAAAACTGATTAACCGAAAACTATGTGTACATGCCAGCAGATTACTGAAAATAGCACAGAAACAATTGGGAATCGAAGGGAAGTTATGAAATTTATAAATCATTTACAGTATACAATCATATGGTTGAGTAAACACGACCGTCACCAACCAAGAAGACTAGGGTACAACCGTATATTTAATATTTTCATCAAGTCTTGTGGAGTAACAACCACCAATTACTCAATTAGCACTTTAGCAAAACATAGAAAAGATATCTAAGGATAATAAGCAAGATCGATATCATACAAACAAACTCATTACAGCAAGTAAGAAAATGGAATAGGACCGTACCCTTTTAGACTCTTGTTTCATCTATCATTCCGTATCAGAAGGCAAATGTGAAGGTTCGGCTGAATCAGTTAGCATAAGTGTCCGCAATCTGGGCCTCAATTCACGTTCACAAAAGTCATCGTATTCCCCTTTGTCCCCTGCTTTCTTTTTAACTTCTACGACTCTTAAAGAAGGTGTTAATTCGAATATCTCAGCTCCAATTGTTAAAGGACCTTTAACCCCCTCTCTTGACCCTTCCAAACTAACTTTACAATCCTTCTTTCTCACCGCAAAACTAACCACTTTGGCAATCTCCTCCAGCTTTGAAATTATGCTGGAAACTGGTGCCCCTGAAACAAATCTTGATTCCTCCATTCCATCTTCAAACAACCCAGATAAACTAAACCCACGAGAGAACGAAATCAGGTCAAAAGCATTCAAACTTGCAGGTCTAGGTAAGCTAGCTAGCCGCCTCCTATTCTCAGTTTCACTTTCTGATTCGGAATACGAAGAGTGATCGGAAGAATAATCAATCCCATCGTCTTCGATCTCCCCATCTTTCACACTACACAACTTATCATCATCAAAATAGAACTTAATATGCCTAAAACCCTTCTTGAACCACTTGTTCTCCATGATTTCAGGAATGGTGATTCGGGTTTCTGGATTCGTTTCAAGCAGCCGTTTTAACAATCGGGTTAATTCGGGGGAAAACCATCTAGGACACCGGAATTCCCCTTTGTAAATCTTCTTATACATGACCATTACATTCTGATCATGAAATGGTAAGTAGCCAGCCATTAATACAAACAAAATCACCCCACAAGACCAAATATCAACCTTTGCAGCTTCGTAGCCTTTTCGGCCCAAAACCTCCGGCGCAACATAGGCCGGAGTTCCACAAAAAGTATGAAACAAACCATCACCTCTGATTTGCTCAGAGATAGCACTAAGACCAAAATCTGAGACCTTGAGATCACCATCCTCATCTAATAATATATTCTCTGGTTTTAAATCTCTGTGAAAAACACCACGAGCATGACAAAACCCTACTGCAGAAATGAGTTGTTGGAAATACTTTCTGGCAATTTCTTCCTTTAATCTACCTTTAGCAACTTTATTGAACAATTCACCGCCTCTAACGTATTCCATAACAAAAAAGATCTTGGTCTTTGTTGCCATTACCTCGAATAGCTGTACGATGTTTGGATGTCGGACACGGCGGAGGATGGAGATCTCGCGTTTGATGTGAGCGATTAAACCGCCTTTCATTATTTTCTCTTTGTCGATGACTTTAATGGCCACGGATTCATTGGTTTTCACGTTGCGAGCAAGGTACACTTTAGCAAAGCTACCATGACCGAGAAGCTTTCCGATCTCAAACCTTCCCAGAAGGAGGCCATGACCTTCTTTTCTTGTGCTTGTAGTTGTCGTCGATACAGATGCTTTTGTTGCCATGGTATGATATGGTATGCTATTGCTAGGAAGATTTTTTGGGGTTAAAGAAAAGATTCAGAAATTGCAATCGGGAATCGATTCAACATTTGAAAATTTATTTGATTTCAAAATTTATGTGGGTTTATTTTGATTTTGATTTGCAGATGATTATGGTTGTGAGATGTCTAATATAACAACCCTATTACACCCATGTAGATGGAAACAGAGTGTCAATGTTACGCCTGCTCGATCCCAGCACCGTGTATTAATAGTTTTTAATTCCCCAAGTTCTTTTATTTATTTATTTACATTTGTAGATATTTTATATCAACTCTAATTTGTTTTTTGACATTCAAAAAAAAAAAACAAATATATATATATATATACTAGGCACATACCCGCGCGATGCAGCGGAATGTAAGTTAAGAACGAACAATTAATTTTATTTCCTTATAGACATGTCATCAACAATCAACCATGACTTAAGAATCACAACTTATAAAATCATAAACCTATAAAAATATTCAATAATTAATTTATATTACAATTATTGACGAAAAAAATTATAATGATATATTTTATAATAAAATGAAACGTATTTTACGATTATGTATTTTTAATGTGCTAACGGTGGAAAAAAGTAAAATGTATGGATAGAAAACAAATTAGTTCGTAGATATTCATGATATTTAATAGTAAGGTTAAATTAAAAAAATATTCAATATTGTGCTCGTTTTAGGGGTGTTTGGGATTGCTTATTTGAGGGGCTTTTTAGCTTATTGCGATTTGGCACCGGAGATAAGCATTTTTGAGTGTTTGGATGAACAAAAATTAAAATGGCTTATAGCGGTGCCAAACCGCTGAAAAGCCCTTTTTGATAAGTCATTTGGTTTTAACTTATCAACTTTTTGAAAAGTGCTTATGACTTTTTTGGTTATTTAATATGTATAAGCAATCCCAAACACCTTCAAATAACAACTTATTAACTTATTACGTTTTGGTACCACAATAAACTAATCGAAACACTTTTTTAAAAACTCCGGTTTAACACCGCATAAGTTGATAAACACTTTTTAAAATAAGCATAAGTTGTTTAAATAAGCAATCACAAACACCCCCTTAAAGATATTGATGAGACGATTATAATGATATATTTTGTAAAAAGAAGAAACGTATTGTTTATTCCATTCTTGTTCGTATATGATTATTTATGTTAACATGATAGGTATGTAAAATAGAAAACAAGAGATATAAAATAAATTAAATAACTAATTGTAAGAGTGATAAGCGTAACATTTAATTGAATTAGGAAGTGAAACATTGGGAAAATTTTTTTGGCTTTCAAAGATTTGTAAAAAACTGTATTAGAATTTTTAAAATATAGTAGAGATTACCGTGATTTATTTATAATAAAAATGAAACGTATTTTTAATATATTTTACGATTATGTATTTTTAATTTGCTAACGCTGGAAAAAAATAAAATGTATGGATATAAAACAATTTAATTAGTAGATATTCATGATATTTAATAGTACGGTTAAATTAAAAAATATTCAATATTTGGCTCGTTTTGAAGGTATTGACGAGACGATTATAATGGTATAATTTGTAAAAAAAAAACGTATTTTTTCATTGTATTTTTGTTCATATACAATTATGTGTGTTAATATGATAAGAGTGTAAAATGAAAAAATGAAAAAATAAGAGATATAAAGTAAATTAAATAATTAATTATAAAAGTGGTAAATGTAATATTTTTCCAAAAACCGTTTTTTCCAAAAACTATCTTTTTCAATAACTGTAATACAATTTTAATATATAGTATAGATATAGATATATGATTATTTATGTTAAAATGATAGGTATGTAAAATAGAAAATAAGAAAACAAGAGATATAAAATAAATTAAATAACCAATTGTAAGGGTGATAAACGTAACATTTAATTGAATTAGGAAGTGAAACATTGGGAAATTTTTTTTGGCTTTCAAAGGTTTGTAAAAAACTGTATTAGAATTTTTATAATATACTAGAGATTACCGTGATTTATTTATAATAAGAATGAAACGTATTTTTAATATATTTTACGATTATGTATTTTTAATGTGCTAACGCTGAAAAAAAATAAAATGTATGAATATAAAACAATTTAATTCGTAGATATTCACGATATTTAATAGTACGGTTAAATTAAAAAATATTCAATATTGGGCTCGTTTTGAAGGTATTGACGAGACGATTATAATTGTATAACTTGTAAAAAAAGAAATGTATTTTTTCATTGTATTTTTGTTCATATACAATTATGTGTGTTAAAATGATAAGGGTGTAAAATGAAAAATGAAAAAATAAGGGATATAAAGTAAATTAAATAATTAATTATAAGAGTGGTAAATGTAATATTTTTCCAAAAAAACGTTTTTTCCAAAAACTACCTTTTTCAATAACACGTAATACAATTTTAATATATAGTATAGATATATAAATATTTAATAGTAAATTTGCTTATTTGAACGTAAAATAGATGGATCGAACAGGATCCTGGTTTAAAAGTGGGTGATGTTGACGTTTCAACTCTTTTTTTTTTTTTTTGGCTTTATGTTTTATTATAATTCTTTTAATTTCTAAGATATTATATATATGTATATATATATAATTTTTTTTTTGAATGGCAACAACCACTTTATTAAAAAAAACACACACACCGAGTACAACACAGGAAAAGCGGAAAAAACCCGTCATAACCAAACGACAACCATAACCAACCGAACAACAAGAAAACTAGAAAGAGAACCGAAGTGGAAATAGGTTGCGAGAGACAACCCAAACCCCACGGGAAACCACGAGAGCAGTCCTCAAACCGACCCCCACACCCATCTCGACGATCCCTCAAGCTCGTAGACTACACCCCCTGTTTCTACCTGTTTGGCAACCGGTTAGAAAAAGAAAGCAGGATTGCACGCTGTAGTAGTGAACGAGTGTGACAGCACCAAAGATAAATGGAAACAGCCGATTGCCGAAAAGAAGAACCCACGCATCCGAGCAGTATCATCAAGAGAATAAGAACTATCCTACCAACCCAAGGTTGTTAGCGCCGCCAAGTTCGATACCTAACCACCCGGTGGCGAAGCAGACTCGCAGAAAGCAAACCGCAGCAAAACACAATCCCCCGATCCCATACAAACCTGATACACAAACAAAAACAGAAGCAGGACCACAACCCCTTCTGCCTCATTTCCTCATTCGCCGCTTTTGACAGCCGATCGCCGGTCACAACGTCCCTTCGGTAGCTCCTTTTTTCAGCCGAGAGCAGCTACAAGGGTGCAGTAAGTTGCCCCCTTAACATCGCCTCCAACCTATCCGACCTCACTCTGTACAGCTAGAAGCACCTACTGATCGACTCTCGAAACTTCTCCTCCTACAATTTCACTCAAATAGCACATTTGATAACATCCTGGGGTTGTCCTTGTTTTCCAGCAGCCCGCCCTATCCAATCTTAGACCACAATTGTAGTACCTTACCCCCTCCGTCACGACTCCATCACTTCTCTATCTACCTCATCCAAGTTTCACGAATCTCTGGGCTCCGAAAACCACCATGCCCAATCCAAAGCTAACTCCCCATCCCTCTGTGAGATCCATTCAAACGTCTTTAACTGTATCTCGAAAAATAGGTCCACTACCCCTTTGCAAACTCTCTCAAACACAGCTTTGTTTCTACGCGTCCATATGAAGTAGAACACACACCGAATTACCGTTGCCCACCTCTTCGCTCCTCTTGTGTCGCGCCCCAATTGTACTTCTTCCTCAATTAATGAACCCCATTGTGAAACTGTCCAACCCTGACGACTTGTTGCTTCCGCAATATTTTACCGCACTCCACACCTCCTCTATTGAGATCCTTCTTTCTAAAAAAGTTGCTTCCTACCTCGTAAGTTTAATTCTACGTTTCACCTTCAACTTCGGAAATTGCTTCCTCTTACTAGCGAATTTTTCTTTGAAGTAGTTGAAAACGAAATTCTTTATCTTTCCCGGGTCCTCCGTCCAGTGCGTCTCAATGTTTACCCGTGAATCTTATTTTTCCTTTCTCTGTTTTTGAACACCGAATGGAAGAACTTGGAATTTTCATCCCCTTCCGTAGCCCATTTGATTTTAGCCCTTTGTCTTGCCATAACCGTACTCTTCTCTTCCATTTCTAACCATTTCTTCTGTGCATCAATCCACCGTGATCTATCATCTTCTCCCAACCTCTCTGTCTCTGCTATTTTTTCCCACTTTTTCACTTCTTCCTTCTTGACCTCCAACACCCTATTTACCTCTCCCCATTTTTCTTTTCCCCAGTCCTTTACAGCTAATTTAACATTCTTGAGTTTATCTCGGAACCTATGATCTGGTGTCCAAGAGAGACTCTCCTTGTCCCAAGCCTCTTTTACCACTCTTTCTAAACTTTCCTCTTTTAGCCAAGCATCATAAAACTTGAAAGGTGTCGGCCCAAAGTCAACCTCTTTATCACAAAGCATAATAGGCACGTGATCCGTCCATTTCCTTTCCAGAACTTTCTCCCTCAAGTCTTTCCATAATGCACCGAACTCGTCTGTAACAAGAAATCTATCCAATTTACTGAACTTTTTTCCAACGTCACTCACTCTTGTGAACTTTTTTCCTCCAATGCGAACTTCTATCAGACTATTCTTCCCAATGAATTCATTAAACTCTTTCGTGCCTTTGATATTGGTTTCCGAGTTCATTCTTTCGTGAGCTCCCCGGACTTCGTTAAAGTCTCCAAAGATAACCCATCTTACCTCATCCTTTTCACACAACCGGTCCAATTTGTCCCATACAGCCGCCCTATCTTTTTGATCCTGCGGTCCATACACGTTTATGCAGCGGACCAAACCTTCTATTTTTCCCCAATTCCCTATCACTAACACAAAGCTTTCGTCCTCTACTAGATACTCACAATGGAAGGTATCGCTACCCCACATTAATATCAGCCTACTCGATCTCCCAGAAGCTGCCACATGAGCAAAATCCACATTGTTTTTACCCCACAAGTTTATGACAGAAGACTTTGAAAGGCTCTGGATTTTCAATTCCTGAATCCCAATCATAGACGGGTTTTCTTTTTTGCAAATCTCTTTAACCCAATTTCTCTTATTGCTAGACCCTAATCCCCTAATATTGATCGAAATAATCTTCATATCAATTTTAGAAAGACGAACTTACTTGGAGACTATAATTACAGATTGTTCCCTTCCTTCCTTCAGGTTCTGCGCCTGCTCCCTTATCCCACTCCACTCCAATCTTGTTGCCAAATTCCTCTAAGTCGCCCAGTGCATCCCCACTCTTCAGTTCTTTTGAAATTGATATTTGAATAAGATTAGAGGCTCCTTCTCCACTCGCTTTCTTATGCTCTGATTTCGAAGAACTACCCATTCTAGCAATTCTCTTCTGGAGACCTTTACCCATTTTTTATTTATGGACAACTGTTTTATAACATGAAAACTAGCTCTGCCTCTCCCAAAAACACAACCTTCCAACTTTCTCCTTTTAAATTTATCTCCCTGCTTATTAGTTCCAATTAGCCTATCTTCGCTTTTCTCTGTTGTTTGACCCTGTAGTTCTTCTGTCTATTCGATCTCCTCCCCTGAAACATGCTTTCCCATATTCTGAAAACTTTTTAATTCCTTTTGGGCCACTCTACATTATTTAAGCATAAATGACAATTGGGCCCATTATTAATAACACCACCATTGGACCCTTTTAAATTAACTGCACTAGAACTTTGATCCAGATTGGGCCCATGCTGGTTAACACCATACAGCCCATTTCGACTTCCCTCGCCTTCCCCTTCTCTTACACCCTCTTGCTCCTTATTGACAATTTTTGAAAAATCAGTCGACCCATTCCCCCCTTGTGTTTCGGGAATACGTGATGTAGAAATGGAAGGCACATGGGACGATGCGAAACCCTTTCCGGTTGACTCTTCGCCTCCATTTACGGCCGTTTCAGTACCCGATCTAATTCCGGTAATCTCCTCTTCCTTCTCTGGTAACTTTGCCGCCGAGTTTACCATTCTCCTTTTTTTATCGCCAGACACCTCTAACGTTTCTTCTGTTTCTTTTATATTTTCTAATACCTGATTACCCTGAACCTGTTTGTTGATCACACTTTCCTCAACTACCCAATCATCTTCATAATTATTGTCACCTTCCGACCAATCTGATGGGGAGGAAGACTCCTCTTCTTCTCCTTCACTTTCCCCCAACTAACAGACTTCAGAATCGTCTATTTGATACTCTAAAAACCCGTTATCTTCGACATGGTATAAATGGTCTACTTTGACGCTAGTAATATTGCTTATTTTTGGTACCGGACCCGTGCTTACCAGCGCCTTTCCCCACATAAGATTTGCGCCTTTCCCCACATAAGATTTAGGCTTTCCTCCGGCTTGCAGTTACTTAGCTTCAAAACCTCTCCCCATTTGCTCGCAATTTCCATGAACGTCGCTTCCTGCCAAATATGAAGTGGAATTCCTTCGATCCTCAACCACGCTAATCTATTGGAAGGTCGAAAACCAACCGACCATTTTCTCAAATCCCTCACCCAATGGTGAATCTCGTGCACTTTGTTCTTTAATATATTCTCTAATGACTCTTTTGATTGAAACGAAATCAGAATGCTCTTGCCTCCGATTAGCTTCATCCCACACCCTTCTAGAAGTTCTGATTTGAATAAATTTTGAATTGCTTCAATACTATCCATCGAACCCACACTTCCCACAAAACACCTTTGCAGAAAGTCTGTTGCTTTCGGGTATGCCTTCCAATTACCTATCAACTGCCCCTGCTCTGACATTTCCTCTTTTCCCTTCTCCTTCTTCAACCCGCGCCTGACCACCTCCGCGAACGAGATTGCTGTCAGATTACTTGTTGCAGTGGTCCCTGTTGGCTTTACCGGGTTTCTCCCTACGCTGTCAGTAATCCTATTTCCATTCCTATTGCGTTTTTGTTGGCTAAGAAGATTCTTAGCCGAAATGTACCTATCCAGATGTCTTTCAATCTATTCTCCATAACCTCTTCATTTTTAACATATTTGAACCGAACAAACCCAAATTTATCACCGTTCTTCAATCTCTTTCTTGCCATATAAATTTCTGACACGAATCCATACCTCTTGAAGGTTCTCCACAGGTGCGATACTTCCCAATTTGCCGGATAGTTGAAAAAAATAAATGAAGTCTCGTTTTGACTCGAATGGACGTAGTTCCGACGGTTCTACGATGTGCCACTATACATATTCAAGTTTCGAAACCCCAACTCTATCCTATCAGCTACTCTCCCCCCTCCTCTCTCTCACCAGCTCTCACTCTGGTTGCCATTTCCTCTTTATTAACGAGTAATTGACCCCCCTTTCTAAGATATTATATATGATTATAATTTAGAGTGAATTATGGATTAGGTTCCTTAGTTTTGATGTTTTTATTTCTGACTAAGGTTATTATAGTATATTTATTATGGTTTTAATTTTTGTGGTATTCAATTTATCTTGATCATGGTCTCTCTAACTAACACCGTTAACTCAGTTAAATTAAGGGCTATTTTTTTTAGAAAGGCAAAATTTTATATATCTAAAAAATCTAACGACACCAGTCCTACAAAGAGATCTACGAGATACAAATAACAAAGAGAGGAACAAATCGAACCCCACAAGAAACAAACAACACCAAACAAAAAGACAAAAATCCTCAAGAAACAACAGAAAACGGGGACATAAGCAAAGTCGTTTTAAAGATAGACCGATCTTTGAACCTAGGAGCAATCCAATCGATGAAATTAAACTGGATGTCACCAAAAAGATCACCGGGAGAAGAACAACCCTTGAAGATATAAGCATTCATTAGTTTCCAAAGAAAATAAGCAGCAATATAAATAACCGCTTGCCACACAACCTTCAACGACCTAGCGATTTGCCTTGTAACACCCTCAAATTTGGAAAAAACAACTAAACAAAAACTTCAATAAATAACTAAGTAAAGGATAAAATATTTTCTACAAATCCATCCTTATATATACTTCAACTTTAAAAACATAAAATTTACACCAACATTCAATAACTTAAGTCACACACTAAGACTAAATAAGCTCGGATGTTACTTAACCCAAATACAAGTTGTTATTCCCAAGATAAATGCCGAAGACTTCACCAAGCTACTCTTTCTCGTACATATAACTAGCACTCATCTCTTCACAGTGTCGCCAGTACCATTCCCCAACCGGGATCTGATGCAAATGCCGACAAATAAAAAGTTTTGGCTAGTGAGTTCAAGAGTTTTCAACACGAATAAATATATTGTTAAAAAGAAAGAATGCAACTCGAATCATAATCTTTCAAAATGATTTACTATAAATATGGAAATGACTCGTTTTCCAATAACATACATTTTTAAAGATGAATGCCCCAATACAAAACATTCTTCATAAAGTGATGCAACCTAAAACTCACTCAAAACATGAAAAGAAATCGGACTCCCAATTTATAAAATGCGGATAAAACTTTATATCCCGAAACACCCGAGACACGGGTGGGGCATAATACTCAACCCATAAATCATGGATAAAAATCCATATATATAAAACGTCACCGAAAACATGGATACTAAAACTCAATACCCAAAACAACACCTTTCGGTGACGGGGAGACCTGATTCCATCGAATGTGGCGGGCACACAAGGTTAAGCCACTTATCAACTTTCTCGAGTTTCACCTTGAGTCATGGATCCCCATATACGGATCCTCTGAGCAACCACCGTAAGATACCCAAATGACCCTAGTGTCAAATCGACCTCTAGATGAGTGTCATCACAAAAGCCACAAGTCCCCGTATCCAACTCACCATGGGCACCACCGCAAGAATTAGCTCTGTATATGGCTCTGCAGAGCACCACCACAAGATTACATAAAACATGACTTGTGGACCACTCACTAGACTCAAACATGTACATCAAAACTCCATGATGAATAAACAGACTGGATTACACGTGCATCAAGTTCAACCACCCACGATCTATACCTCGAGTCCCAGTAACCATAAATACTTCCAGTTCCAAAACAGGGATAAAGTTCCCAATTAAACCAACTGACTGACTCATATGCCTATGGATCTAATGCATTACAGTCTAAAATATTACATGACTCAAATGAATGACAACACACTCAAAACATGTAATTTCCATCAAAACGCAACTAAATGCATTGTAAAACCAAAGCTCCTCATTGAGCCAATAAAACTGGGCAAATGCCCCCAAGACTCATTTGAGTTACAATTGAGCCAAAGCTCCACAAATTAATTGACCATTTGTCAAAAGTCGTAAATGGAATAAAACACAATAGACCCACGTTTATGCAAACACACGCTTCAAAATACATGAATAAACACCAACACAATTTAGATCGGGATAAATCATTTTTCAAATGAGTTTATATCATTTATTCTTTAAAAAACGTCCCATAACACAAAATCAAACATTTCTCCCAAAACACACACAAAAAGTGCATTTGTACTAAAAAGATCTACTTCCACAAAATAAATCATTAAATACCAATACTTATGATTTATTTATCAAAATGCCCAAAATCCCAAAAGTGGGTGTTTTACAAAGTTTATAAAGTTAAACACTTCGAATAATCAAAACTCACCAAATAACTCAGCAGTTGATAGTTTCATGTAAAACATATAAACATTTTAAAATGGGCATTTTGGCATGTACACCGTTTTCACAAATCAACATGAACTCACCTTGCTAGATTTAGGTTACATCTAGATTTTTCCCCAACTTAAGCTCCTTTGAAAAAATTTGAATCCTCAACCCAAATCTTCCAAAAACCTAGATCCATAAGTTTTCGACCATAAATATTCATATCCAACCATTTAGAATAGTTCCCCAAATATTTTATATGAAGATTTCAACTTATACCGAAACCCTAATTTCCATAGATGAAGAAAAATATGAGGTTACCTTAACCATAACTTAAATCCATAAACAATAAACTTCTAGGTGACCAATATGACCTCAACATCCAAATCACCAAAAGAATGGAGAAAGGGTTTGGAGGGGTTTGATGAAACCCTAGATAAGAAGGAGAAAGATGAAATGGATACTTGATGGTTGGATTTCCATACTTCTATGCTCCAAGAGTGCTCTTGATTAAAGATAAACGTCTTCAATCAATCTTAGGTTTGCATTAAATGAGGGTAGGGTTTTGAGGAAGAGAAAATCGCACCCAAGGCTCGCCCAAAACGAGTTGTAGAAGGAAAAATGTAATTAAAATCGGTCAACATTCAGTTTTATAACCTCAACACCCGGAAGCGACCTTGCCCGACGACTATGCCCTATGGCAAGGTCGTGAGCACAATCACCGAGCTCTCCCCACTCACGGTACAACCTCTGCGAGAGTGCCAGACGATAGTGGCAACAGTCATAATCGCGGGGCATACTCATCGCGGGTGTTCCGTGCCCCTCTACCCTGATGCGACCTTGACGCGCGACTATGACAAATGTCATAGTCGCTTGGCAGAATCGCTAGTCTGTTCCGGGTTAAGGTTTTCTTTCGTTTTGCTGACTTTCGCGAACAAGACGAAGATTAAGGTTCACAATTGGGAATTCTCCTTAACCCACCCTTTCCAAAAATCGAATTACAACAGCTGAGAAGTAGATCGTTGGTACTACTCACTTGGATTTTCCAGGTGTTACATGCCTCCTACCATCAAAAATCAAAAACTATGAGACAGAAGAGGGGATAGTATAGTTGATACTCCACCATTTAAGAATGAAATTTCAAAGCGATTAAGTAACCTTGAAATCGAGTAAACAACGATCCAATAATTGAACATGATCTCTATAAAGCGGGCATAACAGTGAATCAAGATCGATTCCTCTTTTGTTGAGTTCCTGAAGAACCGACAACTTGTTACGAAGATCCCTCCAAACAAAAAAAATCATTTTCCTAGGAACTAAATTGTTCCATAACGTGGCTTTATCATCCGAAAAAGATTGTAGAAGGTAACCATTCACTATACGTCAGAGAGATGAGGTAGTGAAAGATCCGTCCGGAGTGAGGAAACAACGAGCGACATCCCTACCTGCGACCTTAGGAGAAGCATTCTGCAATAAAGAAATTAAGTTAGAAAAATCGCTTGAGGCCCTCCTCCGAGGAGGACGAACCCAGTTCTAATTACACCTTCACAACCCCTCAATCCAAATACCATGATCCCCAACTTTTGTTTTACCAAACAAATAACTTTTACTCTATATTTAATTTTTTAAATAGTTATTTATTTTATCTTTTCTTTCCTTTCAGTTATATAATAAATAAATAAAAGAATCCAAATCCAAAAAGAAATCATAACTCAAAACACAAGAATTTCATGAACATTATCACAAAAACATCAAGAAGATTATCAAAGAATTTGGAAACAAAAACAAGAACTTCATGATAATTGTGATAAAAAAACTCATATGAATCAAAAAATTTTAAATTTATCACTTTTCAAAAACCAAAATCAAACTAAGAACTTGAACATCACTAAGATTAAGATTAACCCTAAAAACATTAAAAAGAGGAATTTACAAGTCTAAATTCAAAACCTAAATCTAAATCAAAAAATAAACAAAAGACATGACAAAATGCTTCTACACAAACCTTAGATCTATATCCATCTTCTCTACCATTTCTCTGCAACTTGTTCGATAGATGAAGATGGAGATGGAGATGGAGATGGGTTGATTTACAAAAACCAAATATTATACCTTGTGATTAGTGAAATTCTAAATGTTTAATGGTATAGATTAAGATCGAGAGGGAGATGAAATGGTTCGTGTAACACCCGTGATTTTGGTACGTCCCTATCGAGCACCTCTATAATTAGTCTAAGCTATATTTCGGTTTATAATACTTGTTGGTGAATTAAAGATTTGGATCGAAAACACTTCGGGTCAAAATTGTGAGATTTTGGGCTTCAATACACTCTGGGCGACAGTGCCCATGATTGTGACAGGGGTCACTCTCGTGGGGCACTATCATGAGTCGCGAGGGGGAGGGCTTAGGCGACTATGCCCGCAATTGTGACAGAGGTTACTCTCGCGGGGCAATGTCGCTGAGATGGTACCGAGAGCGGGGGTGACCCCGTGATTATGACAACGATTGTGACATTTTGTTACCCTCGCTGGGAAATGTCGCCGTCGGCCCCTGTTTTTGTAATAAATGTGTTTTCCAACCCCATTTCACATTTAGAACCTCAACCTCTTTTCTCTTTCTCTCTCTCTCTCTCTCCCCCAAACGTTTTTAAGCATTTAAGGCTTATTTTGGAAGCATCAAAAGAATCCAAGCTTGGATTATTGTGTAGCTTTATCATCACCAAGTCTAGGGTGGATTAACAACCTTAAGCGTGTATTCTCTCTTCTTATCCACCAAGTTTACTTGCAAAGGTTTTGCAGGTTTTTCTAATAAAACCTAACTAGTGAGTTCATACACCCTCTTTTAACTCCATACATGATAAAAATCCTTATACTTTAAACCTTTGTATATGTTCTAACCTATGTGAGGTTGGTTTAATAAATTTTGATCTAAAACCTAATTTTTAGGTTTTAGGGGTTGATCTTAAACTAAGGTTTTATGTCTATTGATGCTCTTCCAAGTTTCTTTCTATTACTTTTATGAGATTTTTGTAGAATACAAACCTAAATTAGGGTTTTGTGAGGTCTATTATTTTGGGTCTGTTAAGGCTAACTTTACATATTGAATAGAAGTAGAGGGGTGCAAGTTGTAACTTTATTATTTGGTATAAATTGTTTTCTTAACCTGGGTTTTTAGGTTAATGGTCATTAAAGGTTTATACGCTTCATTAATATTCTCTCTGTAAACCTATTGAGTTTATCGATTATCAATACGAATCATATGATCCTTTGATTGTTCTTCATTGATTGAGTAATACACTTGCATTGGGATTCACAATTAGTATCAGAGCGAAAATACGAAGATTTGATTCATAAAGGTATTTAGTTTTTCTCTGAATTTTTTTCGATCGAGCTCTGTGTTTGGTTTCTGGGTTATTTGATTTTCGTAAAATCGTTGAGGTTGTTTGATTCCATCCTCTATAGTTGTTAGATTAAGGTTTTGTTAAACTTTCATGTTCTAATTCGAAGAATCGAAGTCGAATTTTGAGTTTTTTTTATTAACTTGGAATATGGGTCTGTGTTCTTGAATCTCTTAAAATTCTTACTTAAAACCCATTGTTTTTGCTTCAAAATCAAGTTGGATAAGTGTTTTTAGCATTGAGTACAAGATTAAAAGTGTTTTTTGGGTTGATAATAATTGTCAGATCCTCTTTATTCGACTCTAAGGTTAAACCCGGGTCACTACTTTACCCGAACCCCCTTCCTTCCCGAGTCTTTGCTATACCCGGGTGTTCACACCGACTTCCGGCTTCCTAAACCCGGGTATCCCATCCGGGTGATCTCCTCATCCGGACATTGACCTCGTCCCGAGTCCAACTCCCGGGCTGTCACCATCCAAGAGCACTGCCACTCGTTGCTTCCCAGACCCGGCTCTTCAACCAGCCCTCCCGGACCTGATCCTCACCCGAACCCAGGTTCACTCGGACCCAGGTTCTCCTGTTTTGGTCTGTGTTCCAATCCATGTTCCTTGTTTTTAACTGTTTTCTGCGTTTTGTCAAACCCTCATCCTAGAGTGTTTTTCGTTCCATTTAACCTTTCTGAATCACATTGTGATTGTATTACGATCAATTGCAAGTGTTTGAACAATGTCTACACGTGAGGCATTAGCCATGGGTACGCATACGAGACCTCCTGTCCTATTCAGAGGTGGATATCCTCAGTGGCGGGACCGGTTTCTTGATTTCATTGCTAGGAATGATCTTGGTGAGGATATTCTTGCTTCCCTCACCGAAGGACCATCAGTATTTTACTCTGAAACACCTGCTCTACCGAACGGGGATCCACCTAGGCCAGCGAGAGTGAGAGTGAAGGAAAAAGAGAAATACTCAGATGAAGAAAAGAAACGGGATAAAGGAGACCATTTAGCCAAATCTTATTTACTTCAGAGTCTTCCAAACGATATCTACACCACCATTGACAGCTACAAAGAAACGGCCAAAGGTATGTGGGAACAAATAGAAAAAATGATAATAGGAACCAAGGTTGGAAATCAACTGAAAGTTACCAAATGCATCAACAACTATGAAGACTTCAAGGCCAGGGAAGGAGAATCACTCGAAGAGACTTATGCACGTATGATAATGATTTCTTTTTGTCACAGATCTCACAGATTCATATACCTATTTCTCAGATTCTCTCTAAATTCTTTCATGCATGTATATTCTCTAGATTCTACTCTAATTACAAAGACACTAACTATTTATATGTGGTCAACAAGACCTCTCACTAAGCTAAAGTCAAAGTCAAACACTTTGACTCTCAACACTATTACAACAAAACTACTTACACATTTTCAACTTTACATCTTTGACCCCTCATTTAATCCTGAATACAATCTTGACTTAACAATCTCCCCCATTCAAGATTAATTTTTTTTTGACAATAATCTTCAGGTCATCTTCTAGTTGCAAAATCTTCAAAATAGAATCTTTAACAGCTTTGAATCTTGAATAATATTTCTCTTTGAAACTATTTTCAACACAAATTTGAAATCTTCAGAAATTTGATGATCTCTTCAATCTCTCCTTTTGATCACATTCAAGTAACAATCTTTCAAAATAATCTCTTCAGCTTGACAATCATCAGACTTTTCTTTGACTTGAAATACAAATTTTTTCCTTTTTACAACGTTCTCTTGACTTTGCTTCCTTTAGAAATTTAACTTTGAATCATCTCTTTAAATTTCTCCCCCCCCCCTTTTTTTGAAAAA
This sequence comes from Arctium minus, assembly GCA_954870635.1. Classification (NCBI taxonomy): domain Eukaryota; kingdom Viridiplantae; phylum Streptophyta; class Magnoliopsida; order Asterales; family Asteraceae; genus Arctium; species Arctium minus. Next base: position 58,275,516 of record OX941088.1, on the reverse strand, counting down.
CATTAATCTGACTTTGAAATCTTGAAATTTCTCCCCTTTTTGATGAATTATGAGAAATCAGAATCATCAAAACATTTCAACGTTAGCTCTGTCTTTGAAAATATCTCCCCCAAATATCAAGATAAGTACAGTCTTCATGAGAAACAATCTCTCCTAAAGAGAATATGATCTCCGTCTGATCTGATATGAACATTCTGTCGTTAATTCATAAATGTATTCATCCGAATCTTTTCAAATTCAGACAAATTAAGATTGGTAACCCTGAATCAACAGATGAATCAGTTATCATGCCCGTCAGTAGCACAGATCCACTGTGTACAACGAATGTATATTGGAAATGAGCTTTTTGATGTTCACTCCCCCAGGGCTTCCATTCAATCATTGAAAAACCACAAAGGAATTTTCTATGAATGTTAAGACAAGAAAACATATTCCTTGTGTGCTTGTGCAAGTGTAGCAATGATTGAAGCAATTAAAGCTTGAACATACTCAAAGTATGTAAACCATTGAGACAACAACAATATTACATAGACTCAATGTGCATGAATGAGGTTCGAAGGTGGGGTAACTTTCCTTCTTTTTCAATATCAACATCTTCCAAATGAAGATCTGATAGATGATGTTGTTAGAGCATAAATATGTTGGATACAAGATCATGACGTCAGAAGATCAAAGTTAAGCCAAGTCAACTCTCAAAGCAAAGTTAAAGTCAATTTGTAATAATGTCAAATGTCAAAGTCTTGTTTTGTATTGTGTAGTGTAAGGTAGCTTAGTATAAATTGTTCTTTTCGTTCGTAGACTTATTAGACTACGAGAATATAGTTTTCTAGTGAGAGAAATATTAGAAGATATACTGTACAAATCCTTTGTAATTGAAATTGAAAAACAAAGTTTGGCTTGAATTGATTCTCATCTTGTTATTGTGATTAGATTACATTTAGAACTTGAAATTGGGACTAATCAATTGGTATCACAAAAGCTCATTTCCAATGTGTATTCGTTACACACAGTGACTTCGTGTTACTGACAGGCATTTTAACTGTTTCATTTGTTGATTCAGGTGTTACATTCATATTTTGTCTGAATTTGCAAAGATTCAGATGAATATCTTTTGGATCGATGAATAGTCAGTGGCTCTATGGTAACAAATCAGTGGTCAGATCAGATCAATGACATTTCTTGTGAAAGTTTTGATGATTTTCATGCTCTAATCATCAAAAAGGGGGAGAAGTCATGTTCAAGAAATGTCTGAAAAGAAAAGTTTGTATCAGTTATGGGGAGAGGATCAAGAAATGTTTGAGAGGTAATTAAGAAATGTTATAGATGGGAGAGAGTTTCAAAAGATGTTTGTGAAGTGATCAAGAAAGTTATGTCAAGACAGTTAATTTGAAGAAAGTTTGTTGAAAGCTGAAAGAGCAAATTCAAAGAATTATGAAGACGAGCTAATTTTACTGAAATTTTCTTTGAAGACAATTTGCTAAAGCAAACTAAGCAAAACCTGAAGATAATTTCTTTCCAATGTCTGAAAGAGGTTTTAGAACTTTGGAGGAGATTGTTACTATTCTTGAAGACAGACTTTGGAGAGATTACATAAGTTTTTGAAGACAGAATGTTTGAAGATTGCTAAGCAAAGGGGGAGATTGTAATTTTTGTGCTACAAAGGGGAGATAGTTTGTGTTGAATAGAAAGGGGGAGATTATAAAAATCGAGCTTAAAAGGGGAGATTGCATTGCAAAATCTTTTTACAGATGATCTTGAATCCAAAGGGGGAGATTGTTAGAGCATAAATATGTTGGATACAAGATCATGAAGTCAGAAGATCAAAGTCAAGGCAAGTCAAAGCTCAAAGTCAACTCTCAAAGCAAAGTTAAAGTCAATTTGTAATAATGTCAAATGTCAAAGTCTTGTTTTGTATTGTGTAGTGTAAGGTATCTTAGTATAAATTGTTCTTGTTGGGATTTAATGGCAATTGTAACCGATAAAACGCAGCGGAGAAAAAATAAATTTTGGTTACAACAATTATATAGAAAACTTTTCTAAATAAACTTAAAACCCAATCGGATCCAATGATGCATTTAATCAAAATAAAACCACACCATAGGGTGTTTAGAATATGCACCTTTTGTAGATCAGCCGGGATTGGAATGGAGCACCAAGAAACCAAAGTAGGTTTCCTCTATTGGTAGTCCACACACGAACACGTTTCCCGTCTCCACCGGGTGCTAGCCCAAGAACCCTAGATCTATATGTGTTTTACAGAAAAGAAAAGGTTTCTTTTCTGTATTTATCTGATAGGCTAATTCTAATTATTTCAATTGTATAAAAAACGGTTTAGCCTAACGCCCTATTTATACCAGAAAAATTATAGTTAGACTATAATTCAACTAAAGATTAAATAAGGTTTAGTAATTATCTGTAATATTCAAATTCAAATATATATATATATATAATTATCTTTTAAACTTTAAATATAATTATATATAATTACAGATAATACCCCGTAATTAACATAATTACGTTTTCACCCTGTAATTATCATAATTACAATTTATCACATATTTTCATAATTATCCTTTAAGAATATTTATTTTCTTAATCAACTTGATTTAATCTGGGTTTCTAAAGATGGAAACAAACACATTCTTTGTGTGTGACCCTATAGGTCTATGTTATTCCCAGATATTCAAGTTCTAATCACTAACAAATAATCAAGATGAGAATTAGTAAATCATATGTCATCGATCTCAATCGAATATTACAAACTCTCAACTTTCTCTCTCTACAAACACTCTCTCTCTCTAGAATGATTTTCTAATCACCTCTTCTCTGATTTGTTTACAATGAGTGTTCTCTTGATTACAAAGACAACAAAGGTATTTATACCCTTGACAATTACAAAGGAAAACAAAATACAATTACATTGACTTTGACTTTTATTAACAAAAGACTTTGACTTTGATGAAAGTTGACTTTCTCAGCTTTGACTTATTGAACTTTTGTCTTCAATCTTTATGATCTTGAATCCAACATATTTATGCTCTAACAATCTCCCCCTTTGGATCAAGATCATTACTAAAAGATTTAGCAATGCGATCTTCTCTCTTTAAGCTCGATTTGATTAAGCTCCCCCTTTGAATAATCTTTATCTTCACTTGTAATCTCCCCTTTTGATACACATATGATATACAAACTCTCCCTTAACACAATGAAATTCTTCTTTAGCTTTGTCTTCAAAAACTTTCAGCAATCTTCCCAACGTCTGATCTTCAAAAATAGTAACAATCTCCCCCAAGGTTGTACATAAACCTTTTTCAGACTTGAAAAGGAAATATCTTTAGATTTAACACACTTTGCTCCAGCAAAATATCTTCCACAATTCTATTACTTTAATCTTTCAACAATCTTGAATATTTTCTCCCAGCTTTAACTCAAACTCTTCATTCGGACAATTCTTTTTCATTCAAAGTCTTTCAAACATTTCTTGAACTCTTCTCCCCCTTTTTGATGATTTGAGCATCTATATCATCAAAACTTTTATTCCAAGAAATGTCATTGACCATTCTGATCTGTCCAAGAGCCTCTGATTCTGTGATCCATAACCAAGTATTCATCTAGATCTTTTCAAATCCAGACAAAATAAGAATAGGTAACTCCTGAATCAACAGATGAATCAATTAAAATGCCTGTCAATAACACAAAGTCACTGTGTGTAACGAATACACAATATAAAGGAGCTTTTGTGATGTTCACTCCCCCAAGGCTTCCATCCAATCATCGAAATACCACAAAGGCAATTTCTATGAATGTTATGACAAAGAAACAAATTCTTTGTGTGTTCGTGCAAGTGTAGAAAGAATTAAGCACGATAATTGCTTTTATAATGCTCAACATTGTGTAAACCACTGAGACAACAGTAGATAAACACAGACTCTAAGTGCATGATTGAAATGCGAAGGTGGGGCAGACTTCCTTCTTTTTCAATATCCAGATTTTCCAAATGAAAACCAGATAGATAATATGCTGCGTCCCCTTGAAAAAGTGAAACATGTTCTTTTTGAGAAGAAAATGAGTGGTTGGTGGGGTTTAAACAAGAGTTGGCATGGGCTATTTGCCTGTTTCAATAACATTCACCAAAGAATTGTGAAATGCTAGTAATGTGGCTGCCCGGCTCAGAAAGTATTTGGTGCAGAGTTTGATATTCTTTTACTCTGATCTCACACCCTCTTTCTTTTAATCATTAAGCTCACTACTAACTAAACTCTCTTTTCCATTTTACCTCATCACACCCACACTCATTTCTTTTAGACTCCTCACACTCAATTACTAAAGGATTAACTTCATGGGTAGGAAACACTGGTTAACATGAATCCATAGAAGTTTAGTTAATTCCTAGCACAAAGAACCCATATTTTTCCTAGAAAACATGTGTTGCTTAAATGGTTTAACTATAGCAGTTAAAACTCAAATACAAATGTCAGATATAAGTATGCTCAGTAATATAATCATGAAGATATGAGCATTTTAAACCATTGAAGTATTTTCAAACAAGTATATTAAATGAATGAACATGAATGCAAGAGACTTGTTTGAAAATCTGACATTGTATGAAAATGATCAGAAAAGAATGATATATCAATCAAAGCTTAACATCAGTCTTCATGGCATCTTGCCATTTATCAGTAGTCCGATCTTCGAATTATTTTGTATCTCGTTTATTATGTTCAACAGTTTGTTGAAGCTCAACATCTTGTTGAATGTCAGTGTCAACCATCGTCCCATCTTTGTGGTTCTTGAATTTCTTCAAGATCTATTGTGTCCCCATTTGTGATTCATGACATAAAATCTTTTTTTAAGAACTCACCAAGGTGCTTTAACAAAACTTTTGTTGTCGCTAGACCTGTAGAAATAATATCCAATTGGATATCACATAAAGATGTACTTTTCAGACCTTTGAATCATGCTTTCCAAAAGCTTTATGCTTAGCTTAAGCATTATAACCCCATATTCTCAAATATGATAACTTTGGGATCTTCCCAGTTTATTTAAGAGAGTAAGTTTTATTAGTCCTTGTTGGTTGCTACATAAACTAGTATTTGGGCAACTGTTTCTAGGGCATAACCCCAAAAACATTTAGGTAGAGTGGTGAGACTCATCATAGAGTGAACCATGTTCAACAGGGATCTATTTCTTTTCTTGGATACACCGTTGTGATGCGGTGTTCCGTGAGTAGTCGACTGGGATACAATCCCAAAAATCTCTAGGATGATCTATTGGCTTGGATATTCATGACCTCGATCTAACCAAAGCATTTTTATCTTTTGCCAAGTATACTCACTACTTCTTTCTAAAACTCTTTGAAAAAGTTAAGGAGAAGATAAAGAGACAAAGAGTTCAAACGTTTATCTGCTGCTCAAGATTCATTCAAGATTCTATTCTCTCAGTTACTAGTTCTTTTGCTGTTCCAGCTCCGATCACCACAGTTCATTCAAGAACATTTGAAAAAGGTGTGTCGTCTAGAGCACAAGCTGATGAACCGTCTGTTTTTTCAAGTTTATTACGTTCAGTCTTGTCAAGACAACAAAGGCAATACAGATTGAAAGATGCTGAGAAGAATTTTTTTTAGTCAAGAAAGAAGCTTCGTTAAGTCGCTTAGATGGTCTGTGTCGATTTAGAAGATGAATTTTGAAGACCACAGCGCCAATGATTACTAAGGGGGAGATTGTTAAGTCAGATTTTATAGTAATCATTGTATTTATAGGCTTGGTCTAATACTGTGTTTAGGTTGTGTATTCTATGTAGTATTGGCCAAGGGTATTTAAGTCCCTTGTGGCTTTGTTGTTTGTAAGGAACTCACGCACATCTAATACATCTTATACTTTGCGCTTTCAAACTCTCTCTCTAAAGATTTAGAATGGCTCTGATACCAATTAATAATCCCAAAATCAACTAAATCTTTAGAGAGAGAAAGTAGAGAGAGAGAGTTTGAAAGCGCAAAGTATAAGATGTATTAGATGTGCGTGAGTTCCTTACAAACAACAAAGCCACAAGGGACTTAAATACCCTTGGCCAATACTACACAGAATACACAACCTAAACACATTATCAGAACAAGCCTATAAATACAATGATTACTATAAAATCTGACTTAACAAAAAATATCAAAGCTTTTATATTTGTTCTATTAGGTAAACATACCTATGTCTACTAAAGTCATCAGCAGGATGTAATGAAGCAGTGATGATCGTATCTTGTGACAGAACTATAAGGCTCACATATATCAGTATGGTTAAATCCTTGTAGTTTTTGTAGCGTTTAAAGGTTTATCTTTGGTAAGGCTCTTTTTTCATCTTGACTAACAAGACACACATGTACCATATGAATCATCATATGATTCCAACTCTCCGTCCGCCTGGAGTTTGGCTATGTGTTTCTTGTTTAAATGTCACAAATATATCAGATTTAAGCCCCGCTTAATTCGTTATATTGATTTATAATTACAACTATTAATTTCATAAAATATTTATTAAGATAAAACGAAAATTTATTTCTGAAAACATAAATTCGGTTCGTTGTAATTGAGAAAATGAAACTAAATTCCTAGTAGCACTAGGTACATGAAGACACTTGCTAAGTGTTAATGTAAGACCATCTAGAACGTTCATATCATATGTCTCTTTGAGCAACAACAACTAACTTACCTCCATTTGATCTGATTTCATCTTCTATTCACTTCTTATTTCCTAAAAAGTAGTACTAATATGAGTATCATACTCGATATGTAACACTTAGTCATAATTGAATTAAATCAAATGGTAACATACCTGAAGGTCCGGCTCTGGTAGCCTTCTGCTTCTTGATTTCTGCCATTCGGGCTGGACAAGTTCTCATTTGGTGCCCATGGTGAAAACAATTATACCATACTGCAACCTCATGAATTTCTCCTTTTCCCTTATCTATGCTGGATCTTCCAACATGTGTTTTACCCTTGGTTATCTCCCCCTTTTTCTTGATTATCCCACTGTCAGGTTTGATCATCAAAGCCTGTTTTGGTTTGGTTGAACCCAACTTGGATTTCATATCCCTCTCAATAATTTTAAGTATGGTGTGAAGCCCTGTGAGATTTTTATTCAAACCTTTCATATTATAGTCCTTTACGAACTGCTTATATGTTTTGGGTAGAGAGTTGAGAACCATATCGATTTCCAACTCTTGACCCAGTGGGAAACCAAGACGGATTAGTTGGTCAAAGTATCCTTTCATTTTCAAAATGTGGGTACTAATTGACGAACACTCAGTCATTTTACAGGCACTCAATGCTTTAACTGTATCAAATCTCTCCCGCTTTATTTGTAACTGAAACATCGACTTTAGTGAAGATATCATATCCCAAACAATCATGTTTTCATGATCCCGTAATAATTCGGGAGTCATGGTGGCTAACATTAGGCAACCAACAATCAGGGAGTCATTTTGGTACTTATCATAAGCAGTTTTGACTTCAGTTGAAGCATTTCTGGCAGGAGCATTTGGAGGAGGGTTTTCAAGGACATAGAACTTCTTTTCATGCCTAAGTACTGCCCTTAGGAAGCGAAACCATTCGATGAAGTTCGTTCCGTCCAATTTTTCCTTATCTAGGATTGACCGTAGTGTGAATTAGGATAAGTTGTTTGAGTTTGAGTCTGAGGTAGACATCTACAAAAACATGATTTAATTTTAGTAACCTTAATATCTCGAATAAATGGATTAACCTTTCAAAAATCATTTGATTTGAGCTAAGATACATATTTCACCTACATCCATAAATGGCCAAGCAACTGTCTATGGAATTAGGCTATTTAGGCAGGCATCATCCAACTATGTTCAACATAACTATTAGATGTTGTGGGATCCTATTCAATATATCATATATTGAAATTGGCACGTTTAATCCCACTTCAACGCCTTGAAAATACTCATAAATGGCCAAGCAACTGTCTATGATATTCACAAGTAAACAAACCATACTAAGGTATCATGATCCCACCTAAATACTGGACTTAGGGTTTACTGTGATCAGTCGTCCAAAATACGACTATTTAAGTGAATGGCCAAGCAACTGTCCACTTAAATCTCGTTAATTTGGCTCCTTATCTTACACTACATTCAACCGACATGATTGGCTAAACACTGACCATACCGGGATCCTGTATGCTTGACAAGTACCTTAAATGGGTGGCGTTAAGTTTACGTTTTGTAAAAGGTTTAATTTTAGAAAACATTCTAATTCTTTTAAAACGTTTTGATTTTATATTTAAAAATCTTGTTTTAAAAGCTTATCTTTATTAAATCGGTTTGATTTCGATAAACATATCAATTTTAAAATATCATATTTTATTTACCGATTTAAAATTTGTTTTGCGTTTGATTTTATTTTAAGACGTTTGCAGTTATTATAACAATAATAAAACAACAAATAAAAGCAAGCACAAAATAAGCAATCATAACAATAATATATGGATTTGCCCCCTAATGTGGTGTTGTGAGCCAACACAACAACCACGGTCAATTCTAAGGACGTCTTCAAGCTCCCACTAGCCTCGCCATCTTGGTGAACTCCAGGGACTCCGTCTCGATATATTGGAAACTCCGTCTTCGTTTGGTTTACAATTTAAAATAGAAAGATAACATATCCTACTCTATTTTACAATTGCCCCTATTTAGGAAAATTTAAAATTACAACCCTTGCAATTATTACATTTTAATTTTCCAAAACATAAATATAAATCAACCATGGCCACGGGTCTTTGGGGTAAACCATATATTATTTAATTTATTCTAAACATAAAATAAATACAAAACTGGCCGAAATTTAATTAACGTAATTAAAGGCCAAGTTAATTGGACAAATTATTATATGACAAAAATTAATTGTAGGTTAATAAACCATGACCCATGCCCTAAGTCCAAAACGAAAAATTAACGAAAAACTTGGGCAACAACCCAAAAAATAACACTGGGCCTACTAGCCCGAGCCCAATTTCCAAAATAGAAAATCGGTCTAAATGGTACCGTTCAAGGAAATCACGACAACAGACCCACTTATTCCCTAATCCAGCCGATTGGACTTGGTCCAACGATGGCATGACCACCAACGGCCAAAACAATAACGTCATGACTGAGTTAATCTCGCCTCTTAGTGGCAGGTCAACCTGTAGATTGAGTTCATGGCCATGAGCGACGACCTAACAACTTATCCCGTACGCTAATAGCTGGTGGCCACTGACAACAAAAACGACAGCAACAGTGGTGTTCAGAATATAAACTCATACTAGTCATTATGTGCAACGTGTAGAAAACAACCACGATTCCAAGGGGTGTGGTTAAAACTAGTTGGGCAACATCCCAACATAGGGCAACTCAACCGCAGGTATACCACAGTAGTGGTTTGACAGTGACACTGGTGACACAATGACTAGCACCACCACTCATGTAGAGTGGCATCCTAGATAATCGATGGATAGAAGAAATCAACGATGAGGACGACGGCAACAACCATAGCCGGTCATTGATGGCATGTGACCAAAAAAACAATGAGGAAAGAACTAGTCCCGTGGTGGGGTTCAATCGGCCATGTAGGGCTACACAGCGACGAAGAGCAACAATTGGTGGCATTAGCCACAGTCGATCGACGATGACCAACATTCCCACACCTACCGTGGTACTCACAGATCACAGAGAAGAGACCGACCATGGTCCAAGAACCAGGTCTGAGATGGTCCGACATCCTGGCGAAAACCAAAACCCCAAAGAGCAACAACCAAATGACATTTCTGTCGGTGTAAACACGTATGGACCATTGACGGTCGATAGGTGGCGGCGATAGATACACAAGTGAAGAGGTCATTTGCAGATTGGGTCGAGAGAGCATAGGGGACGATGATTGGGAAGACTAACCAGCGGCAACAGCCGCAGATAGCCAGCAATGGCTGGCGATTTTTCAAAACGGCAGAGAGGATCCGCTTGCAGCTGGGGAAAGAGAGTGGGTCGATTGAAAAATAGGGTTACAACCCCTTTTCTTAGTCTAAGACGAGACACAACAGTAACAGGGGATAAAGCAGCACACAATAGCTTATTGTGGAAGCGACTGATAATCCCAAAATCTCTAAATCTTAGAGAGAGAAAGTAGAGAGAGAAAGTAAGAGAGCCAAATGTAAACTGATATTCAATATGTGTTCCAAAATTACAAAGCAAAAGCACCAAGGGGACTTAAATACCCCAAGGTCTAAACATAACAGATAAGTTCACTAAACACAATTTAGACCACAGATAATAAATACATTGATTACTATTCAAAATAGTCCTAAAAATATCCCCCTTAGTAATCAATGACGCTCTTCTCTTTGACGAAATCTATTCAGTCCAAGCAATACTTCTAGGCGTCTTAGAGTTGAGCGGAAAATCAACTTCTCACCAATAATATTCAATGTCTTATTGAGAAGTTGAATTTCATCATTTTCAAGTTGGAATGTATTTCTTCTTGTCTCAAAAAATCTTCTTTTAGCAGCTTTTAAACGTTGCTCCAACTGTAGCTTGATCACCTTCAAGGTTCCATCTGAGTAATGACTTATCTCTTCAAATCTGAGGAAGCATTTTTGACTTGTACCATTCTTGTATATAACTCCAAATGGATCTTGAAGAATGGTGAATAGAGGATAAGAATCTAAGTTTGGCAAGCTACGATTTGGCTTTAGAAGATTAACCACCGGCTGAAAGCTTTCAGCAGCCATTTGAAAATCAAACACTCTATAGAATCTGATTTGGCGCCGAATAAACATTTTGATCACAAACAATGCTTGAGAGACATCTTGTGTTCTATGATAGAGATCCTTGAAATGATTATACAGAAATTCAATGTCATCCATAGATAGATCACCAAAATCTGCCTCTGAGAAAGTATATAACTTGCAATCTCTTCTTTCCACTTCAAAGTCTGGATACCAGATATTGACAAACTTATTTATCGTGACGCTCATAACTCAGATAATCAGATGGGAAGAAGAAACAAGATTCTTTCCACAGTGCTGACACTTGATGAACATTAAGTATTCATACTAATAATCATCAGACTCCTTTTCAACCCCAAGAATTGCATGAATGTTGATCTGTCTTTTTCTAGAAACAAAAATATTACTCTGAGAGTCTTCTAGAAAAGCAGATCTTAGCCTTGAAGCCATATGTCGTAGTTGCAAACTTCTTTGTCTTTGCTGTCTAGATAAAGCTAGTCCTTCTTCTAGGATAGTTGGTGGAATCACAGGTTCAGAAGGAAGAACATCAGCTTGTGCTCTGGATGACTGACCAACTTCAAATGTGCTTGAAGGAGCAGTGGTAGTCGGAGCTGTACCTTCAACAGGAGTAGAAGTAGCTGGAGCAATTTCAGGACCTTGAGTAGCTTCAGGAATCTCATCATGAGAAGGAAGATCTCTGTACAGCATGTCTGCAATTTCTTCATCCTTAGCATCCATAAAGACAGAATCATCTTTAGTATCAGACAATACAATGATATCCTTATACTCTTCTTCCTTGACTTTGCAAAGCTTCTCATATATGATGTCATCGTCATCATCTGAGTTAATCTCTATGAAGTTTGCAAAGAAGGATCTTATATCATTAGCTGCCTCATAATCATCTAGCTCATGTGCCCTTGTTGCAGAATCAGGATCAACATAAACGACGATCTGCATATTGTTCTCTATATTCTGCTCAGAAAATTTCAAAGTATTAGACATCGCAGACAAATCTACATTTTCTATCATAATGTTCACAAGATCTTCAATACTGCAGTCTTGAACATTGTCAGCACTCTTTACTTTGTCAGCTGCCTCTTCTTGTGTTTGATCTTCTCTAACTGACGAATCCTCCACCCTCTGTCTCTTAGTCATCTCCCTCTCATGACCTTGATGATCTGGATCATCCTGGTCATGTCTTCGTTTAAGAGACGGACCTGCTTCAGTTTTGCAGTCCAATTCATGACGATCAAATCGGTCAGAGAGAGCGGTTAGAGCTTGAGTCATGAGAGATAGGCCTTCCTTGATCTCCGAAAAATTCGTCCGAGCTTCAGTACGGAAAGAAGTGAATTCCTCGTATAGCGTAGAAACCCTGTCAGATGCAAAAGAAGAAGCTGGAGTCGGAGGCGGATTCGGTTGAAAAGTCCGTAACAAAGAGATCACATCTTGATTTTGCTGTTCTGGCGGCGACATAGACAGAAGTCAAGCATAGAGCAGATCAGTCAATTATGTAATCGAAAGATCTTGAACAGAAGAGCGTGAAGTAGACACACGAGGATCTGAAGTTGATACGCCAACAAATTGTGTAAATGGTGGAGGAAGCGGAATAGAAACAATCGCTGGAGCAGTGGTAGACACATTTGAAGGTTCACGGATAACTACCCCAGTCGGTCGTCTGAATGGAATCTCTTGTGGAATCGAAGTAGCATCAATCTCTGGCATCTTACCTTTGAAGAGAGCCTTTAGCTTTTGCACTTGTTCCTCTTTCTCAGCATCCATACGATCAGTCAGTTGATGAATAACCTCATTCAAAGTTGTAAATTTCTCCGTCGTATCACATATTTCAACAGAAGAAGTCTCGACACAAGAAATTAGCTCAGGCGAAGAATGAGAAAATGTTGTACCTTGATCTCGAAGCTGAGTCGTAGCATTAGCAAATGCTATATCAAGCTCATCAACATGAAGATCAACAACTGCATGATTAATCGCTACAGACGCTTCATCAGACATTGTTGGATCAAATAATTGTATTCAAGATTAATGTTAAAGTTAAGGGTTTAAACTGCAATTGTGATAAAGTTAATTAGAGGGTTTATTATGTAATAATCTAATAGTTGTTAACTATTGGGCCTCAAGCCCGTTAAGCTTTTAGCTAAGCCCGTTAGGCCTAAAGCCTGGGTATTTAATGTTTTGGTTTATTAGATTTTAGGTCAGAATCCTCATATTTACAATAATCATATTATAGTGAGGTGAAGGTTTCTCTGTAATCCAAGGGTATCAAAAACACTCAAGGTTTAACAGTTTATACAAGGGATTGGTATGTTACTCTGATTTATATATCTCTTGATTATTATTGTGTTGCTTGATTACTTGATTGATTGTTTACCAACTAGATTAAACTGGGATAACAATTGGTATCAGAGCCAAAAGAATCAAAATTTTTTACTATTCATCGAAAAATACTGTTCATCGAAAATCACTGTTCATCGAGTTACTATTCATGCGAAGTACTGTTCATCGTATTTCATGAATCTGTTATCGAATCCGGTCGATTAGTATTTGATTATTTGTGTTTTTGGGTTACATTCGATCGAAGGATTGCTTATTTGTTGGTTTAATTGTGTTTATCGGTCGAATTAATTTTCTGGGTTTGGTTTCGGTCTAATACCAGTTATTCATCGTGTTCTTCGGTCATTCATCGTGTTTATCGATATTATTGTTTGACCGATACCTATTCGACCTTAGCCTTCGACCGAGTGTTTGTAAACACCGGTCCTTACTTCGACCGAATAGTTGTGATCTCCGGTCATTCCTTCGACCGGACCTTAGTATTCCCCGGTCTTTCCTTCGACCGGATAGGAGTATCGACCGGACCTTAGTGGTTTCCGGTCTAGTATTCGACCGGATACTTGTTAATCCGGTCTTGCACCTTCGACCGGATACTTGTTAATCCGGTCTTGCACCTTCGACCGGATAATTGTTTCTCCGGTCTTCCCATTCGACCGGATAATTGTTTCTCCGGTCTTCCCATTCGACCGGAGACCTTGTTACTCCGGTCTTGCCATTCGACCGGGTACTTGCATACTCCGGTCTTTCCTTCGACCGGTACAGTTCATTCTTCGAAGCACATTTTCCAGTCCTAGACAAATTTTTGCAAGCTGCAACAGGGCCTCTAAAAGCTGCAACAGGGACCCCCGTGCTAAGTCTGCGAAGGGGGACAAAAGTTTTGTGCTTGATCAAAATCTTCTTAATTTTTCAGTATTTTATTCATAGATATTAGTGCTTTATACTGTGTGCGAGGACTGCATTTGATTATTTTTGGAAATTTATTTTTTCTGAAAATTTTTGAGTGTAGTCTTTACTTTTGATTCTAACGATCTCATCTAGTTGGTTGTCTTGGTATTGAAAAGTCTATTTACTAACCGTACATCTAAGATGTCGAATCAGCTTCTCTCAATGGGTTCTCAAGTCAAACCTCCTGTCCTCGTGGCAAATGAGTATCAGCAGTGGAAGACAAGAATGATTTAGTTTCTGAATCACAAGAACAAAGAGTTCATGACAATAATCATTGAAGGTCCCAAAACTCCAATGATCACAGTAAAGGGTCAACCTGCTACAGATTCCTCTCCTGAAATCCCTGACAGAGATATTCCTAAACCTGTTCAGTTCTTCACTGAAAAGCAGAAAGACCAGCTCAAGTTAGAAGAAGAAGCTCTAATCTATCTGACGATGGCAATTCCAAACGACATCTACAATCGTGTCGACAGTCAGAGTACTGCTAAAGGAATCTGGGATGAACTAGCAAGGCAGTTTGAAGGAAGTGAAGCTTCTATTCAAGCTAAGCAGAATCTGTGCATAAATGCTTACGAGGGATTTCATGCCAAAGAAGGAGAGCTGCTTTTAGATACCTATAATAGGTACAACATTATTCTCAATGACTTGCGGAGGAATAAAATCGCCAAATCTGCTTCTGAGATAAACTACAAGTTCATCAAGAATCTGAATCCAGAATGGAAGAACTTTGCTATCAACCTCCAGATGTCGAAGAATATGGCTCGAGAAAATGTCACCGACATCTTCTCTACTCTTGCTCAACATGAGGATGAGGTGAGATCTATGAATAATGAGTCTAATCATCTGAAGGATTCTGTGGCTCTCATAGCCGGCAAAGGTTATGTATCCTCTGCAAGGTCGAAGAAAAAGGCGTCTAAAGCTTTAGTTACCGAAGTTACTGACTCTGACTCTGATTCAACCAATGAAGAACTGGAAGTTGATTCAGATCCTGATATTCAAAAGTTCTCTGAAGACTTGGCTCTCATTACGCGACGATTCAAGAAGAGCTTTGGCAAGAAAAGATTTTACTCAAAGCCAAAGTATGATGGATACAAGAAAGAGAAGTCTGAGATGCGATACAAGCCGAGGCATGGAAAGAGAGAGGAAGGACGAGAAGATCGGAAGGAAGATAGAAGAGAGAGAAAGAGAGAGGAGAAGCGAGAAGAGCGAAAGGATGAACCAGGAAGATGCTACAACTGTGGCAAATTTGGGCACTTCTCAAGGGACTGCAAATTCAAGAAAGTGAAGAACTCAGAGTACTACTCAAGAAAGTCACTGATTGCCAAGAAAGCTGAAGAAGGAAAAGTACTAATGGCTGAAGAAGAGAACTGGTTGTTCCAAAGTTCTGATGACGAGGAGCAAGCACATTTCACCCAAGTTTCTTACATGGCAAAGATGGAAGGTGACGATGAAGACTCTGAGACACAATCCGAAGAAGCAAACTCTGAGGTAAGTGAAAATTCTGAACTTATTGAATCTTTAATGGCCCAAATACATGGCATGAAAGATGAATTTGCTTTACTGAAAGGCAAACTGAGCTCTGCACATCAATCTGTTTTAAGCTTTCGTGATGAAAATGCTATTTTAAAAGTTGTTGTGGAAGAAAAGGAAAAGGAAAAAGATGATTTAAAAGCTGAAAAAGAGTCTTTAAAAGAAAAAATATCTGGTTTAGAAACAGATCTTGTGAATCTTAATGCTGAAAAGGGTGAGTTTCAAATCAAATTTGAAGTCTGTTATAAAGAAAGAAATGAAGCTTTCACCAAAATAAAGCAACTGGAGGACATTAACATGAAACGAGGTCAGACTGAACAGACATTAAATCTGTTGACCAATAAACTCCAAGACGAAAGGTTTTACAAACTTAAACCAGGTTTGGGTGTGCCAATTAATGAAATTTTGAAAAAGGCACTGGAGCACCTATATAATTTTGATAAATTTGGCTCCGCAATAAAACCCATTCCTGACATTCGCGCTACTTTTGTTGAAGCAAGTTCTCCTAAACCTTCTGAAGAGACCAAAGGTCAAGAAGAAATGGGAAAGAACAAGTCTGGTGACACTGATTCTCAAAATCTTTTTAAATCTGTTGGTTTTACATATGGTGATTTGAACGAAAGCTATGCAACTCGAAAGATCGAATTTACTGAGTTTGAATCACTATTTACCACACCTTCTAAAGAATCAGTGAGCACCAACACAGTTCTACCTGAGACTGCATGCAAATTTGATGAGTATGAATCGGATGTTGATCCATCTACTATACCATCAGTCTCAACTCCCATTGCTTCTAAACCTTTACTTCCTGAAGAGGTTGAAGAAGTTACTGCTACCGCGGATGAATCTTGTGTTCAAAATGATAAAACGGAGTTTATTGAGTCCATGACTGAAGCTACATTTTCTGAAATGATGAATGCTTCAGACTCTGATCCTGTTTCTAATTCAAAGGGATCAAATTCTGTGAATGATCATACATCTGAATTGATGAAGCAAATCGATTTGTTGCAACAGTCTCTTGATGAGGTTGAAGATGAAAACTTTGATCTCAAACATAAACTTGAAAAGTCTTTAAAAGTAAATCAAGAGCTTTGCATAGAGATCAATGATTTGAAAGTTACTATGTTTAAAAATGCTTCAAGTGATAAACAGATGTTCAATGATCCAAGTTGGAAGGTAAGAACCAATCCAGAATTTGATGCTCCTACAAAACCTACAGTTGCTTACTCTGATTGTCCTGAATATCCACCGAGTATTTTTGAAAAGGGTGAGACTTCAAAGAGCACTAGAAAAGAACCACCTTCTAAGTTAGAGACTAACAAGGTTCCTGTTTCTGTTTCAGATATAAGAGGAAATGGAGTTGGGAAGAGTAAGAAGAATAAAGATCTTAGTTTGAATAAAAAGAATAGTTTGAATTCTAGTAGTTGTCCTACGGACAGTGTTATTTTGAATAGTACTTCTTTTGATAAACATGAATGTAAGATTTGTTCCGATAAATCTAAGTTTATGAATTTTGCTCGAAAGAATCTTTATTGCAAACACTGTTGGGATAATTCATTCAAATACTACTCCCCTCCTAAGTCCAAAAAGAATAAAAGCAAAGCTAATTCTAATTCTGATTCTGATTCTTCTACACAACCAAAAGTGTATCGTGCTAAGGTTGCCAATCCTACTTCTAAAAAGCACTTTCAGGAATTGAATGTTAAGATGGTTTGGAAATGGGTTCCAAAACCGCGTTATGAATGGAGAGTGAAAGTCAAACCAGATGATATTCCTGAGTTGCTTGATGCTAACCGCGAAGGACCCATCCTGATATGGGTGCCTAAGCAAAACTAATTGTCTCTTTTGCAGGCCTGTCGATTGTGGGTAATAGATTCCGGATGTTCACGCCACATGACAGGATTCAAGCACCTCTGGATCATGTCAATTCATAGGTGACAAACTTGTGAGTTGGACTTCAAAGAAACAAAACTGTGTTTCAACATCCACTGCCGAGGCTAAGTATGTAGCTGCTGCTAGCTGCTGTTCTCAAGTCCTCTGGATGACGACACAGTTAAGGGACTTTGGATACAACTACAAGCGCGTTCCGATTTATTGTGATTCCAAGAGTGCAATATCTATAACTGCTAATCCGGTATAACACTCGAAGATCAAGCATATAGATGTACGCTATCATTTCATCAAGGATCATGTAGAAAAAGGTAATATTGAAATGCACTTTGTTCAAACTGACTTCCAGTTAGCTGATCTTTTCACCAAGCCATTGGATGAAAAGCGATTTCAATTTCTAATCAGCAAACTTGGTATGTTGAACATGTCTTAAACCTTACTCATGATTCAAGGGGGAGTATTACAAATCTTGATAGTGTGTTATTTTCCAATTGTTGTTAACGAGAAAGGAATCATTTTCATAAATGATTACCATTGTTTCTTTCACTTATGCAGGTTGGTTCAAGTGACTATGGCTTCTAATCACATCGGATTAGAACCCGCACTTCAGTGCCTTATTTTTCTGTTTTTTCTTAATCTTTAAAAAAAAAAAAAAAAAAGTAAAGTAAAATCTGACCGTGTGTTCTTAAAGATAAATACTTGCGTTTTATCTTGTCAATATACTTTGTCAAGTATTCATACACATAACGGTTCAGAACATTCTATTTTTGACTTTGTTATTACCATGTATCAAAAATTAAATCTTTCTATGGTAATACTCACGTTAGTTGTATTCACTGTTGATTGAATCAAACGTCATTTCATGTGCTTTCATTGAACATATGTTTATATATTGTTCATATAAACAACATTCGTTTTTGATTCTCCAGCATAGTATTCTTCATGACAAATCGTCTATAAGCTTAATTGAAAACTCCTTAAGAGCTTAAATCGTCAAACTCTTTTAGTTTGAGGGGGAGAATTGCATCGTCAAACATCTTCTGTTTTGACATCTCCGAATATTATATTCTTCATGTAACAAGTGGTATTTGTGCTTACATGTACAATAGCCTGTTGAACAACATGTTTCTTTTAGGAAAATACATGGGATTCAGTGTGTGAGCTTAACAGAACTTCCATGGATTCACGATAACCAGTGTTTCCTACCCAGGAAGTATTCCCTGAGTGATTGAGGGGAGAAGGGTCAAAAGAATTGAGTGATGGTGTGTGAAGAGGTAAAATGAAAAAGAGAGATTGGTTAGAAGTGAGCATTAAAAGAAAGAGGGTGAGAGAACAAAGTAAAAGAATATTAGACTCTACACCAAACTTCTTTCTAAGCCGGGCAGCCACATAATCTGATTGGTTCACATTCTTTGGTGACCATCATTGAAATAGGCAACTAGCCCATGCCATCTCTTGCATACAACCCCACCAGCTACTCATTCTTTTCTCAAAAAGAGAATGTTTCACATTTTCTGGGGACGCAGCACATACGCTATTGGTTCTTCATTTGGAAGATACTAATATTGAAAAAGAAGGAAAGTTGCCCCACCTTCGAACCCTTTCTCATGCACATTGAGTCTTTGTATAATTTGTTGCTGTCTCAACAAGTTTACATATTTTGAGCCTATATTGAAAAGCAATCATCTATGCTTAATTTCTTTCATACACATGCACGAGCACACAGAAATTTGTTTTCTGTCAGAACGTTCATAGATAACCATGTGTTATTCGATGATTGAATGGAAGACCTGGGGAGTCTACATCAAACCAGCTCCTTATATAGTAACTTTGTGTTACTCAGTAACTTTGTGTTACTGACAGGCATTCTAACTGAGTCATTTGTTGATTCAGGGTTACACTTATTAACTGTTCAAATTTGAAAAGATTTGAATGGTTACTACTTTCTATTTTAATCTGAAAAGATTGAAATAATCACTCTTTCCATCTGGGAAGACTGCTCTTATTTCATACAGGGCTCGTTACATGATGAAGACTATGCTTACATGATGATCATACACAAAGGGGGAGATTGTTTTGCCAAGTTTTGATGATGTTGATTATCACCACTCATCAAAAAGGGGGAGAAGATACAAAAAGGGAGAATACAATCTGAAGATCTGAAGATTTCAAAGATTTTAAAGATATCAAGTTTTGAAGCGATCAACGATATATCTGAAGATAAGTGAAGACAAGAGAAGACCCGAAGACAATTGCAAAAATTTTTTTAATCTTGAATCCAAAGGGGGAGATTGTTGGATCAAATAATTGTATTCAAGATTAATGTTAAAGTTAAGGGTTTAAACTGCAATTGTGATAAAGTTAATTAGAGGGTTTATTATGTAATAATCTAATAGTTGTTAACTATTGGGCCTCAAGCCCGTTAAGCTTTTAGCTAAGCCCGTTAGGCCTAAAGCCTGGGTATTTAATGTTTTGGTTTATTTGATTTTAGGTCAGAATCCTCATATTTACAATAATCATATTATAGTGAGGTGAAGGTTTCTCTGTAATCCAAGGCTATCAAGAACACTCAAGGTTTAACAGTTTATACAAGGGATTGGTATGTTACTCTGATTTATATATCTCTTGATTATTATTGTGTTGCTTGATTACTTGATTGATTGTTTACCAACTAGATTAAACTGGGATAACAGACATAACATCTTGTTGAACATCTACTTCTGGTTCCCTGGATTTCCTTTCATAAACAAGAATATCAGGCTGATCACCATCATTTCCATCATTGTCATCATCATCTCCATCTTCATCTCCATCATTAGCATCATCAGCAGTAGCATCATCATCATGAGGAATATCAAGTTCAGATTCGATAGCTTCAAGAACATCACCTATTTGTTTATCTTCAACAGCTGCTTCAACCTCTTGTTCTTCATGAAAAGATTCTGCTCGTTCATCATGAGTCGGTTCATCTTGGTCAGCTTCCAAAAACTCATTTTCCATGCAATATTGAACAACACTGTCATCAGTCATATCAGCATAATTTGCTATAAGAGCATAAGGAATTGTCATCGAGTAGTTGAAAGACTGCTTCGGTTTCTGAATGTATGTCATCTCAGTATCCGAAACTTGAGGCCAAGACAATCGATGAGGTATAGCAGAATTACTTCTGAGCATACTGCGAACAATCAACTTCATATATCGGACAAACGGAATAAACTTGCGCTTCTTATGCGTCAGTTTGTCTTGCACTCTCTCCGAAAGTTCGGTCCAGAAGATATACGTATAGTCGACATGCAAGTCATATACGACTGCATGGAACAACCGAAGATAATGCAGACTTGCATTATCCGTGCCAGAATGTTTTGACGTGAGGCATCTGTTGAGGACGGAGAATAGATCATACCATACTGGAGGTAGATTGGACTTGTCAAAGTCACTTACTCTGTTCAAAGCACCAAGATATCCAAGATTTCGGATACCCTCTAAGACATCCACTTCCGAAGGAAAGCTGTCGTAAGATGTACGACAAGGTCTGGAATTAGGCTCAGGAAGCTTCAGAATAAGTCTTAGTCGCTTGTACGATAAAAATGAATTGAACTGATCGATTTGCAAGTCGAATATGTGAGGACGAGCGAGATCATTCTTTGTAATTGAATGCCATGCCTGCTGAAGATAGACTTCAGGAACATCAGCACAGGAGACAAGAGCCGGAGCTAGAGGATGACCTTTGAGAATAGCTCAGATTACTGGATGAATTTTGATTCTGTCAAAATCCACGAAGTAATTGTTCGGCTTGTAGGGCAAGATGTACATCAGTGTTGGAAAGACATCATTCGGTGATCGGCGTGAAGCAGAAAGATTTTCTCCAACAGAAGGGACAGACGACATACGCGTCTCATGAGAAGCACGATCAGAAGGGTCATCGAGAATAACATTCTCATCTTGGATTACTGGATCAGTATTGGTTTGAGAAGCCATAGAAATACCTGTAAAACAGAAACGAAGAAAAATTAGATTTGAAAAGGAAACACAATTTTTTTTAAGTTTGGTTTGCGTGACAAGTGAGAGACGTAAACTGAGGTTTGCGCGATGAACTTGAGGCGCAAAGGAAGGTTTGCGTGACATACGAGTAGCACAAAGCAAAGTTTGCGTGATGTACTTGTGACGTAAACTTAACTTGGTAAAATTTTCATTTAAGAGAAAACACATAGGTTTGCGTGACACAAAGGTAACGCAAAGGTAACTTTGCGTGACCAACAGGTAACGCAAAGTAAACTTTGCGCGACCAACGTATTGCACAAACTACACCTGAGACAAGAAACACAAGAAACACAAGGTTTGCGTGACCAGAAGGTAATGCAAGATAACTTTGCGTGACTAACTAATAATGCAAACTTGACTTTGCATGACCCATAGGTAACACAAACTGAACTTTGTGTGACCTATTGGTAGCGCAAACTTAAGTTTGCGTGATCTATGGGTAGCGCAAAGTTGAACTTGCGCAAACAACAACACACAAAACCCTAGAAAACAACGAAGAAAACGCGAGTTCATCTGTTGTTTTTCGAAAATCCAAAGAAAAAGATTTAAACATAAAATATGAGATTCGAAAAGCAGATATGAACAATTAAACGCATATATCAACCAAAGACATACTGATTAAAATCCGTATTCAACCCAAAATTTGGAAAATATTTGAAATCCAAAGATGAACAGTCACGACTTTGAATAAACCCAAAAACGAAACACCAAATCAACAAATAAAAGGGTAAGGACACATACCTGATGATCGAAAATGGTATCTAAAACAAACCCAATACTTGATTATAGCAATAAGGAACAATCTGATGAAAATGACGATGAATAGTGAAAAAACAAAATCGCACAGTAAGAAAAACGAAACCAAAATCAACTAAGAACAAAGTAATCAAAACTACAAATAGAATACAAAAAGAAGATAGAATGCATACCTGATTCAATGATCAAATCCTGAAATCAAAGAAAAAATGAAATCGACGTAGAGAGAGAGAGAGAAAATGAAGCGGCGAAGATCAGTTCAAAATGAATAAAGGAGCGAGAAAAGAAAGAAAGAACAATACAAGTACTATTTACTAAAAAAATAACTCTAAAAAAATAACATTCTAAAAAAAAATCACACTCTTAAAAAAAATAAAAGAACATAAAATTGAAATTTTACCTGCCAAGCTTCTTTACTCCCCCTATACAAATGCACGAAATTTAACAAATCAGTATATCATTTGTATAAAAAAAATCAGAAATACTTACCTGATGAATTTCTGATCAACACGTGAAGTATGTTATCAGCTATGTACCTGACCACTTTATTTACTCCCCTCAAAAACAGAAGATTGTCACATTTCATTCAGATGTTCTCTCCCCCTCGAAAAATGCACATACCAATTTACAAAAACATGGATACTCAAACATAAAGACATCAGTATAGAAAGAAAATTATAGTGAATATAAATTTTGAAACAAATGAACATATAAAATTTTAAACACAAAACAAATATAATTCTACTCAGTAAAATATCACAGATTTATCAATCAGTTGAAATCAAGTGTGTGTTGTTGGATACAGATACAAGTTTCATTGCATATCAAGTTAATACATGTTTAGTTTCAAAACTTTCAGCAATCTATTTAGTGTGTTCGCATGCGAACTTTGATTAGCTTCAAGAAAATGCAATTCTGAAAATACAATAGAGAACTTTGCATGTATTCACACTAAGCCATCAAGAATTAAGACTTTCACAAATTTACAGGTTTATCACAACTCAAACATATCACCAAGTATCATGAGATGTGTGCTCATTGGCATCTTTTAGCAGTGTGCACATTGGCATATTCACATGAGTGTGCTCTTTGGCATCTTTTAAGCTTGTGCACATTGGCATCTTTTTAATCAACAAGTTTGGTAAGTAAAGAACATGCTGTAAACTTAAGTTTCTATTTGACCCTATTGCAGGATTTGGATCAGCCACTCCCAGACCAGTTGGCCTTAGGGGACTAGGTGTCAAGCACCCCTTGGAACTTACTTTCCCGGATCAGAAAGGCTACATCGTCACATCGTAAACCCATTCATACCAGTAGAACATGACTTTCGATCTGGTTCTATAGAAGGATTTGGGTTCGATCACTCCCAGACCAATTGACCTCAGGGGACCAGATGACAAGCATCCCACAGAACTTACTTTCCCAAACCAGAAAGGTCACAGGCACAAACTTTTAAACTTAGAGATATCTGTATTTTATATATAGAATTATTCATCTCAATCACTCAGTTCTACATCTAAGTGCTTAGCCCATATTTTCATTACGATCCATAATTCTGACTTTTTAGGTTTTCTAAGCATTGTAAACTATAAATATTCCGAATCACATATCTTTAAAGCATTTTCAAAAGCTTCAAACATGTTGCTGACCTTTCGAATTTTGTAAGACTTGAAATTTGACCATATAAAAACTTTAATATAACAAAGCAACTTTAAAATTTATCTTAGACACACATTTTATAACAAAGAAAGAAAACCTGTAAATCTTTTACTTTATAGAATCAAATTTGTAAAGATTTAAACTTTTAAGTTTAACATGCCGAGTTTTGAAAGAAGAAAATTAAAACCTTATTCATCTAAAGCTTTTGTAAATATATCAGCAAGTTGATATTCAATTGGTACAAAATATAATTCAATAGTACCTTCTTCCACATGATGTTTTATGAAATGGTACCTCATATCTATGTGTTTGGTCTTTGTGTGCTGGACCGGATTGAGTGATATCGCTATTGCGGATTTGCTATCACAATAGATTGGAATAGTTCTATACAGCATCCCGTAATCCCGAAGTTGTGTCTTCATCCATAGAACTTGAGCACAACAACTAGCTGCGGCGACGTACTCTGCCTCTGCAGTGGAGATAGAAACACAGTTCTGCTTTTTCGACGCCCAACTTATCAGTCTATCACCCAAAAATTGAAGGTGACCTGAAGTGCTTTTCCGGTCTATCTGATTTCCACCAAAATCTGCATTAGAGTAAGAAGTTAGTTTATAATCAGAACTCTTAGGATACCACAAACCTAAGTATGGAGTTCCTTTGATGTATCGAAATATGCGCTTGACTGCCAACAGATGCGATTCCTTTGGTTTGGCTTGAAATCTGGCACATAAGCAAGTAGAGAACATTATGTCCGGTCGACTTGAAGTTAGGTACATCAGTGATCCGATCATTCCTCGATAAGTCTTGACGTCCACAACTTTTCCATCTGGATCTAATCCAATTTTAGCACCTTGAGCCATCGGCGTGCCAATTGAGGAAGATTTGTCCATCTTGAATTTCTTCAATATGTCAAACACATACTTCGATTGGTTGATAAAAATACCATCTGGAAGCTGCTTCACTTGTAAGCCGAGGAAGAAATTAATTTCTCCCATCATGCTCATCTGAAACCTGGAGGTCATAAGATCAGAAAACCAAGTACATAATGATTGATTAGTCGCACCAAATATAATATCATCTACATAAATTTGAACTAAGCAGAAATCCAAATTAGAATGATAGATAAAAATAGTGGTATCTATAGATCCATTGGTAAACCCGGATTTGATCAAGAAGGCCGACAACTCATCATACCACGCCCTCGGTGCTTGTTTCAGGTCATACAGTGCTTTATCGAGAAAGTAGACATGATCAGGATGTTCTTTGTCAACAAACCCCTCTGGTTGAGAAACATAAACTTCTTTTTTCAGTTTACCGTTGAGGAATGCTGTCTTGACATCCATCTGATACACAGTGAAATTGCGATAAGCAGCAAAAGCGAGAAACATTCGAATAGCTTCTAGTCTTGCAACCGGCGCGAAAGTTTCATCGTAGTCGATTCCTTCATCTTGTCTATAACCCTTGGCAACCAGTCTAGCTTTGTTACGAACGACGATACCATCTTTGTCTTTCTTGTTCTTGAATATCCACTTTGTGCCAATTATGCTCTTTCCTTTAGGTCGAGGAACAAGTCTCCAAACTTTTAGTGCGTCAAATTGATTGAGCTCCTCTTGTATCGCTATTATCCAATCCGGATCCTCCAACTCTTCAGATACTTTAGTTGGTTCAATCTTTCTTAAAAAACAAGTGAAGAGACATTCGTTAGGAGTAGCCATCTTGGAACGTGTAGACACACTTGCTTGAGGATCACCAATAATTTGATGAATAGGATGAGATCTTGTCCATTTGGTGGTATGAGGAAGAGGGTCAATACTTTCTTGTACAACTTTTAATTGTTGAGAAGGAGGTTCAGAAGCTTCTATGTCAGAAGAAGAAACATCAACATTTTCAACTGGAGGAGGATGTAATTCAACAACTTCAGAATCAGACTCTGGAAGTGTTGATGGAATATCAGCATCTTGTTCTGCTTCTTGAACTGGTTCTACTTGTACAGATGTTTCTTGAACAGATGCTTCTTTCACAGAATCAGTATTCACATGCTCATATTTTGATTGATCTTGAGGGAGTTCAGAAATAACTTGAACAACATCAGTGTGAGAGATAGATGCAGCGGAATTAGGATTAGATGCGTTCACAGTTTCTTGATTCACAGAAGAAGCATTTTCAGAATTAGATTTAGGTACATCATCATAAAAATTCTCAAAAAGAAAATCAAGATCAGAAAGATTAAGCAAGGAAGAAGAAGGATCCTGTTTGACGGTTGAATTGCAGGTTCTGAATTGACTTGTTCAGAAGCTAAATTCCCTGTAAGTGCGGGTTCTGAGCCTGATTGACCAGAAACCAAATCTGCAACTACGTCAAATTTGACATTGACACTCTCTATCACTTTTCTTGCGGAAGAAAGAAAGACTCTGTAAGCTGCAGAAGTAGAAGAATACCCAAGAAAAATACCCTCATCTGCCTTTGGACTAAACTTGTTGAGATTGTCTCTATCATTCAGAACATAACATTTACACCCAAATGACTTGAAATATTTGACATTCGTTTTGATACCGTTCATAAGCTCATATGATGTTTTATTGAATCGGCGATGCAGAATTGATCTGTTTTGGGTATGAAAAGCAGTTGAGACAGCTTCAGCCCAATGAGACAAAGGAAGACCAGAATAAGCAAGCATCGATCTGGCAGCCTCGACAAGCGTTTTATTTCTTCGTTCAACAACCCCATTCTGTTGCGGTGTTCGAGCAACAGAAAACTGTTGTTGAATACCTTGATCTTCATAGAAGGCTTGAAGAGTGCTATTCTTGAATTCAGTACCATTGTCTGATCTGACAACTTTGACTGCTTTTTGCTTGTTGGTCTGAATTGTTTTGATGAGGTTGATGAGAATGTCAGGAGTTTCATCTTTAGACTTGAGAAACTTAACCCATGTATACCGTGAGTAATCATCAACAACCACCAAGACATATCTTTTCTTTCCGATACTCTTTGTCTTCATCGGTCCGCATAAATAAACATGAAGTAAATCAAGAATGTCCGAAGTGCAGGGTTCAGGCTTTGGCTTATGAGGAGCTTTCTTCATCTTTCCTATCTCACAATCTTGACAGAGGTGGTCTTTCTGAAAACGGAGTGTTGGGAGACCTCTCACTGAATCAGTCTTGACAAGGCGATCCATGTATTTAAAATTAAGATGAGCTAGTCGTCAGTGCCATATCCAACTTTCATGAACAGAGGCTTTAGAAAGCAAGCAGATATCTGATAGGATTTTAACCTTTGAAAGATCAATGGTATATAAATTGGATCTTCTTTTTCCAACCAGTAAATCCCTGCCACTGTCATTCTTCACAGCAACGCGTTTAGATTTGAAGCTGACTTCAAGATCTTTATCACAAAATTGCCCGATGCTGAATAAGTTGTGACTAAGTCCTTCGACGTAGCTGACTCTCTTGACAGTTATATTACCTTGAACAAGATCACCATAACATAGAATGGGAGCAGTCCCGCAGTTTCCAAACTTAACACGACCGCAACATTTTTCTTTAAAATTTGAAAGTAGAGATTTGTTGCCCGTCATGTGTTTAGAACAACCCGAATCCAGATACCATAAATGACTAAGCTGCACATACAGAAACTACACAGATTTAGGTACCCATATGCTTATGGGTCCCTTCTTGTTAGATTTGTGTCTTTTATTTTTCGAACATTTATTTTTAGAAATCTCATGAATGCAATCATCAATAGAGGAAGAAACATAATCATCAGAATCAGAACTAGAAGAAGAATATGAGACATTCTTTGCAATGTGAATCATTTGCTGAATTGAATATTTTGTATTTTTATTACAAAAGGCAAATGTATCAGTATGACAAAGATTCTCTACACATGAATTCTCTAACAGTTCAGATTCTATTGATTTCTGCTTAACCCTCCATATCAGCTTAGTTGACCTCTTCACAGTCCGATCTGAAACAGAAAAATCAGAAGAATTAGAATTTTCAGACAAGACATTATCTTGTTTCCTTGACTTCTTTGATCTTCTTCTTTTACGCTTTGGTTTATAATGCTGATCATTTAGCATAAAAGAATCATCAACAATTGAATTAGAAGAAGAAATTTTATCTAAGAAATCAGACTGAGCATTCAACACATTTGAACTTGCCTTGGAGTGAGAACTTTTAGAAAAACACAAGTCTGGAGACGGTTTGCGCGATCCCTTGGTTGGCGTAAATGCTCACACGTAAACCAACGTCTGGCGCAAGTTTTCAGTTTGCGCTACCAATGGTTGGCATAAATGCTTACTGTTCTTAACATTCTGAGTATTTTCCTTGGAATCGACAAAAAATCCAGAAGTAATTTTGTCTTCAAAACTTGTTTTCATTATAAAAAGAAATAAATCGTTTTCTAAATCAGTTTGAAGACATTGTTATTCCAATTTATCTTCAAGATCAACTATTTTACCCTCTAACACTAATGGGGGAATATATATCCTAGAATCATAAGAAACTGGAGATACATTTTCCTTATTAGTATTGTTGGCATATATATCAACAAAATCAATTGATAATGAAGATTTATTGGAAGAATTGACATTTAAAACATTTTTGGATTTTCTGGAATTCTTTAATTGCACAGGAAAATATTTGGCATTTTCACTCGTATAAACAAATGGCATTTCCATTTTCTTGTTGTTCATTCTTTTCTGATTTTCAATTTCTAATTCTTGCTTTGCATTCATCCACGCACTTTTAAATTGAGGAGCATAATGTGCAAGATTTAGATAATCAAAATTATACAAAGTGGGGGTTTTTGTGATAACATTGTTTAAACAATGTGGATTTTCAAAACCAAGTCCCCATATTTCTTTTATTGCCTCATCACTCCTTGGTTTATTCATATATATGGTCTGCTCAGTTTGTTTTCTCTTATATAGTTTTCCTTCTAAAACAATTATTTTATCAGAAAGATTTTGATTTAAAGTAGTCAATTCAGTCAAACGATAAGTCTGATTTGAATTTTTTAACTCATCCAATTTCTTTTGAAACTTTTCTTTTGTATAAGTTAAAATAATCTTTTCATCTTTCAGAGAAATTCACAGTTTTTCAATCAAAACAGACTTTTCTTGATTATCATGCTTTTCAGATGTGAACTTTGAACGTAAATCATGTAAAGCATTGATAATAACATTTATTTGAGATGATATAAAGTTATAATCAAACTCAGAAATTACCTCAGATTCATCAGTTGAAGTATCCTCTTCTTCATCATCACTTTTATCATCCCCAATAAAACCCATTGCAGCCATTTCCTCATTCTCGACTTCATTATCTGAATGGTCAAGCCAGTATTCCTCTTCAGCAAGAAGAATTGTTCCATTCTCTCTCTTTTCTGCCAGTTCCAACTTCTTTCTGTAGAAAGAAGAATCTTTGACAACCTTCACTCGACACTCTTTTGCAATGTGCCCGGGTTTCCCACAATTGAAGCAGTTCATAATCTTCTTCTCTTCCTTTTTAGGTTCAGCCACTTTAACAGGTTCATACTTTGGAATGAATGGCTTTGATGGAGCACCGGGTTCCACCTTCTTTAAACCAGAAGTGAAACGAAGGTTGTTTGATCCTGATCTGTTTTGGACCTTTTTTTGATAATGTTGAGAGAGAAGGATCATGGCTTTTTCTAGAGCATCGCCATCATCTTCAGCTGAACCATCATATGCACTCTCAGATAAAGCTTGTTCAGCCACCTGACTTGCAAGAAAAGCAATCGGATCAACAGTCTTTGGCTTATTCTTCTTATCCATCTTTGCTTTCTTTTCCTGAACCATGTTCTCACCAGTCATCAAGATTTCGTAAAGTTCTTGAATTGGCATTGTGGAAATTCTGACATCATTCCTCATTCTATGGCATGATTTACTCCATTCTGGTTGAAGAGCATTCAGAAACTTCAGATTTGCTTCTAGTTCAGTTTTTGTCAACTTTATCTTGTACAAATCATTTATTACTGCCCAAAATCTATCAAACACGCTTTTCAGACTCTCTCCATCTTTTTCTTTGAACTCCTCAAAATTATTCATGTATCGAGTTTGACGGAGTTGAGTAGCCACAACTGATCCAAGCATTATCTTTTCTAGTTGAGTCCATATGAGCATCGGATTCTGCTTGAAACAGTCAATTCTTTTGTAGATTGAATTAGGCAGAGCAAGAATCAGATTAGACTTTGCTTGACTATCAGCTTGATATCGCAAAAGCTCGTCAGCATCATACTCTCTTATAGACTTCTCAACTCTTGTAGCCAGAGTAGTTGCAGTAGCTAGTATTTTTTTCATAAGCCTCTCCATAGAACCTTCAGTCAGAGACTTAATCATATTGTCACCATTTGGTTGTTTCTCTATGAAGTTGATGAATCTGTCCTGCCATTGCTGAAATTCATTCTCATTTATAAGAATTGGAGGGCGAGTATCAGATCCCAAAGACATCATTATGTCGTTCTTGTAAATCTATGCTTGTAGAGACATCTTGAAAGAAGCAGAAAGTTCTAAGTTTGAAAACTGGAAAACTGGCGCAAACTGAAGGTTTGCGTGAGAAGCCAATGACGCAAACACTGATTTACGTGAGACGAGTATAACGCAAACGACACTTTGCGTGAGCTATAGAAGACCGAAACTAACTTTGCGTGAGCTGATGAAGGCGCAAACTGTAATTCTCGCGAATAGAAACAGACTCAAACTGTACTTTACGCGTGTTGCGCGAGGTAAAGATGCAATCGGAGAGAACTTTTCGTGAGCTGAAGAATACGCAAAGTTTACTTTGCGTGAGCTAAAGGAAACTGTTAGGTCTGATTTTATAGTAATCATTGTATTTATAGGCTTGGTCAAATACTGTTTTTAGTGTCTAATACTGTGTAGTATTGACCAAGGGTATTTAAGTCCCTTTGGTCTTGGTTGTTTGTAAGAACTTTCTCGCTTACTAGTGAATACATTCTACTTTGCGCTTCATGCTCTCTCTCTACTTTCTCTCTTTAGGATTTAGTTGATCTTGGACTATCAATTGGTATCAGAGCTGTTCTAGATCTTGAGAGAATTGAGAGATTGTATTTTTTGTTTCTGAATTTGTAGATTAATCGAAAATTTGATCGATTTTCTTGAATTTTTCAAGAAAATCTCGTTTTCTTGATTTTTCATCAAATTTGGGATTGTTTTTGAACGAATTTTTGTGAAAATCGGTTTGTTGGATTCGGTTTTGATTGCTAAACATCTTTGATTCACATCGATTTGCAAGAAAAACTTGTTTTGATTCTCAATTTTGGAAATTGTTGATTTTCTGGAAAAACGTAACGTGTTTCACGTACTGTGCTATTCACGAAATCTTGATTTTGTGGTTTTTAATCGAAATTTTTGATTGAAATGTGTTAAAAAGTTGTTTCCGATCATTTGTGTGTGATTTTGTTGCATTAATTTCATGGATATAATTGATTTTTAGAAGTTTTTTTGTGTTTCTTCATCGGTTTGCGCTAGATCTTCCATTTGCGCGAGTTCATATAGGTTTGCACTAGTTCATATTGTTGTTCTAATCTTTGCGTTAGTGTATTTCAGGTTTTCGTTTCAAGAAGTTCAACTTTTCGTATTGGGTTATTAACGCAAAGCGAACTTTGTGTATCCCGTGTATCAGGAGAAGCTACTTTGCGTACTTCACAGCTTACGAGAAATCCTGTTTGCGTAACAAGCTTCTAACTCTAAGCCCAGTTTGCGTAATCTGCTACTCACGCAAATTCAGTTTGCGTCTTCAACGACTTACGGAAAGCTCATTTGAGTCATTCGCTACTCACGCAAAGTCCAATTTGCGTATTCCTCAGCTCACGCAAAGCACAATTTGCGTCTCCTTTGGTTCGCGAGAATCTAGTTTGCGTCTCGTTCTGTTTGCGAGAATTACAAGTTTGCGCCTTCATTTGCTCACGCAAACCTAAGTTTGCGTTTCCTTCTGCTCGAGAGAATCTCAGTTTGCGCTACCTGCCTCTCACGCAAAACTCAAGTTTGCGCCATCTCAGTCAAGACTGCATTTTTCTGGATTCTGCTATGGATTCTGACAAGTTTTCTTATCAAGGTCAGTTCTACAAAAGTGATCTTATGATGTCTTTGGGTACAGAAAATCGACCACCAAAGCTGATAGATAAAAATGAGTTTACACAGTGGCAAGATCAGTTCCTGAACTTCATTGAACGTCAAAAGAATGGAAATGACATGATGATCATTCTATCTGAAAGACCGTTTGAAAAACCCAAATTGGCTTCTGGATTATATAAGCCTACTAAAGAATATTCACCTGAAGAGTTGTCCACATATCAAGCTGATCGTGATATAAAAGGAAATCTGATGCTAGCCTTGCCAAACTCTATATACAACAGGATTGACTGTTTCAAAACTCATCCTAATCATATGTGGCAACAGCTTGAGAAGATTATGCTTGGGTCTTCAGTTGCGACTCAACTCAGACATACTCGTTATATGAATAATTTTGAAGAATTCAAAGCCAAGGACGGGGAGCCACTGAAAACTGTGTATGACAGATTTTGTGCCGTGATCAATGATCTGAGGAAGATTAAAGTTGAAAAGACTGAGCTTGAGACAAATATGAAATTCATCAATGCACTTCAACCAGAGTGGAATAAGTCTTGCCACAGACTGAGGAATGATGTCAGAATTTCTACAATGCAAATTCAAGAGATGTTTGAGATCTTGCTGACAGATGAGTGCATTGTTACTGAGAAGAAGGCCAAACTGGAGAAGAAGAACAAGAAATCTGTAGACCCAGTTGCTCTCATCACGAAACATCTGACAGAACAAACATTGTCTGATAATGCTTACAACGGGTCAACTGAAGATGATGGCGAGGCGTTAGAGAAAGCTATGATCTTTCTCTCTCAGCATTACTAGGAAAAGTTCCAACCTCGTTCGAGTTCCAACTCTTCTCGCTTCACTTATGGGTCTAAAGTCAAAGTACCGGAGCCAAAGACTGTTGCTTGCTACAACTGTGGAAAGCCGGGGCACATTACAAAGGAGTGTCGAGCAAAAAAGGTTAGGGACTCAGCCTACTATCGAAAGAAATTGGAGCTGGTCGAGAAAAGAGAGAACGGAACTGCTTTACTTGCCGAAGAGGAATTCTGGCTGGATCATTCCGACCATGAAGCTACAAATGTCGAGATCGCTCATATGTGCTTGGTTGGAAATGATCAGTCAGATGATTCTGATACTGATGAAGAAGAGGTATATTCTGAGTTTGATTTTAATTTCATATCCTCACAGATGAATATTATAAGTACTGCTTTACATGATCTTCGCTTAAAGTTATTATCTGAAAAGAATTTAAATGCTGAAAAGTCAGATTTGATTGACAAATTGAAAATTTCTTTGAAAGATGAAAAATCTATTTTAGAAAATAAAAAAAAACATCTTTCAAAACAAATTAGACGATTTGGAAAAATCAATTAAGTCTTATCTTGAATCTTTGACTGATATGACCAATTTAAAAGATAGTCTTTCAGATAAAATAAATAAATTAGAAGAAAAGTTGTATCGAAGAAACCAATCTGAGCAAACAATTTTTATGAATAAACCAAGGAGTGAGGAAGCTTTAAAAGAAAAATGGGGACTCGGTTTTAAAAATCCACATTGTTTAAACAATGCGATTGAAGAATCCCCTACTTTATATAAATACGATTATCTAACTCTTGCTAAATATGCTGCTCAATTTAAAATTGATTGGATGAATGAGAAGCAAGTGTTAGAAATCGAAAATGAGAAAAGGACAAATAACAAGAAAAAGGAAATTCCTTTTGTTTACACGTTTGAAAATGCAAAATATTTTCCAGACAATTTGAGAAGAGGCAGAAGAGTTTTAAATGCTATATCTCCTATCAAATCTTCAATGTCTGATGATTTTGTTGATCCTTATGCTCCTAATTCTGATAAAGAAAATATTTCTCCAATCATTTATGATTCTAAGAAATATACTCCTCCGTTAGTATTAGAAGGCAAAATCATTGATCTTGAAGATAAGATGGAAGATCAAAACATTTTAAAAGAAATTGAATCTGATATTATTTTTTCTTTCATGACGTCTAATCTTGAAGAAAAATATTTTCTCAAAAACCAGATTCTATTTCTAGCCTTTCTTTTGATTGTCATGTAAACAAAATGGAAGTTTCCAATTTTAAAATCTCTTCTCAAAATAATTCTGACTCTGAGGAAAATTCAGATTTATTGTCTGATCAGATTGATTGCATAGGTAAAATTATTTCTTCTGATTTAAATATTAATTCGGAAATTCTTGATGATTCTTTTACGCTAAATGATCAGTATTATAAACATAAACGTAAAAGAAGACGGTCAAAGAAGTCGAAGAAACAAGATACAGTTCTTTCTGACAGTTCTAATTCTTCCAATTTAATTCTTTCAGATAGGACTTTGAACAAGTCAAAGAAGCAGATCTGGAGAGCGAAGCGGACATCTACTGATTCTATGACTGATGAGGATAAATGTGTAGACAGACTTTATAAAAGTGATTCATTTGCTATATGTAATAAAATTTCAAAATATTCAATAAAGCAAATGATTCGAATTTCAAAACATGTCTCATGTTCTTCCTCTGATTCTAGTTCAGATGATTATGCTTTGTATTCATCTGATGATTGTGCTTTTTATTCTGATGATATTTCTCGTGCTTCTCGTATCAAATTTTCTAACTATTTCCCCATAAGAACTGCAACTAACAAACACGGGCCCAAATTCAAGTGGGTACCCAAGTCTTAATCTGATTCAAAGTTGCAGACACCTCATGTTAAGGGGGAGTAAGAGACTATGGCTTTTGAACACAGCAGTTCAAAACCCGAACTTCAATGTCAAGATTATGGCTTCTGAGTAATTCAGCTCAGAACCCGTGCTTCAAGGACAATGACTTCTAGATATATCAGTCTAGGACTCGTTCTTCAAAGCTTTTAAGCTTCTGACTAATGAGAAACTGTGAGTACATCTATCTTAATTTCCGCTGCATTTATATCTGATAATGATGTTGTTCCAGTTTTCTCAAATGTTTTAAAAGAATCTGAGCATTTCAATTCAACTCCTGAATTTGTTCAACCCAATTTTTCAAAAGAGACACAAATTTCATTTTGCATTATGTGGAAGATGATAATATTGAATTATATTTTGTTTCAACTGAATATAAACTTGCCGATCAAATATTTCTATTTTAAAATCTCGGCATGTTGTTTTAAAAGTTTAAACATTTACAAATTTTATTCTATAAAGTAAAAGTTTTACAATTTTACTTTCTATTGAATAAAATGTGTGTCTAGGATAAATTTTCAAGTTGCTTTGTTGATATCAAAGTTTTATATGTTCAGCTTTCAAGTCTAACAAAAGTCGAAAAGTCAGCAACATGTTTGTAACTTTTGATTTTGCTTTAAAGTTGTGTGATTCGGAATATTTATAGTTTACAATGCTTAGAAAACCTAAAAAGTCGAAAATTTTGGATCGTAATGAAAATATGGGCTAAGTACTTAGACGTAAAACCTTGTGTTTGAGATGATTATTAAATTCTTATAAATCAGAAATCTCTAAGTTTAAAAGTTTGTACCTGTGATCTTTCTGGTTTGGGAAAGTAAGTTCTGTGGGATGCTTGTCATCTGGTCCCCTAAGGTCATTTGATCTGGGAGTGATCGAACTCAAATCCTTCTATAGAATCAGATCGAAAGTCATGTTCTACTGGTATGAATGGGTTTAGGATGTGTCGATGTAGCCTTTTTGATCTGGGAGAGTAAGTTCCAAGGGGTGCTTGACACCTAGTCCCCTAAGGCCAATTGGTCTGGGAGTGGCTGACCCAAATCCTGCAATAGGGTCAGATAGAAAGTTACGTTTACGGCATGTTCTTTACTTAATAAACTTTTTGATTAAAAAGATGCCAAAAGTGCACACGCTTAAAAGATGCCAAAGAGCACACTCATGTAAAGATGCCATAGTGCACAATGCTAAAAGATGTCAATGAGCACACATCTCATGATATACTTGGTTATATATTTCTGAGTTGCAATAAACATGTAAATTTGTGAAAGTCTGAATTTTTGATGGCTTAGTGTGATTACATGCAAAGTTCTCTATTATATTTTTAGAATTGCATTTTCTTGAAGCTAGTCGAAGTTCACATGCGAGCACACTGAATAGATTGATGAAAGTTTTTGAAACTGAACATGTCTTACCTTGATATGCAATGAAACTTGTTTCTGTATCCAAAAGCATATATTTGATTTCATCTGATGGATTTTGTTGTGATATTTTACTAAGTAGAATTTTATTTGTTTCTGTTTAAAATTTTATATATTTAGTCGTTTCAAAATACATATTCAGTATATTTTTCTTTCTACATTGATGTTTCATTCAATGTGTTCTCATTTATATCTTAATGGGTTTGGGCATTATTAAAGGGGGAGTGAAAAAGGAGAATTTTTTTCTTAATGATCATATCTGTTTTTGAGGAGGAGTATCTGATTCTTTATATAAATGCTAACTTGAATTGTCAAATTTAGTGCATTTGTGTAAGGGGAGTCAAAGAGCTAATCAGGTAAAATTTTTCAGACACCAAGTCAGATTTGCGTCACCAGTTGGTAGAGAAAAGTTTAATTTGCGCCAACAGCTTCTAGCGCAAAGCATGTTTTGCGTTTCCTGCATGTCGCGCAAACCTCACTTTGCGCTTCCTTCTGTTAGCGCAAACCTAACTTTGTGCCACCAACTTGTAGCGTAAACCTTCCTTCTTTTCTCCGTTTCTTTGATTTTGCAGATCTTAAGCTGTGTCGTCTCCAACATATGCATGACCAAGTTGATCCAGATCATCAAGGTCATGAGGGGGAGAAGTTAAGGAGATGATAAATAGACAAATAGCTCAATTGTTAATCTGCTGATCAAGATTTGCTCAAGGTTCAAAATTTCTTCAACTTTACTACATCTTTTGTTGTTCCTGCTCCGAACACCACAGTTCATTCAAGGTCATTTAAAAGAGGTGTGTCGTCTAGAGCACAAGCTGATGAATCAACTGTTCGTTCAAGTTTATTCCAATCTGGTCCAGTCTTGTAAAGGTAGCAAAGATAACTCAATCTGAAAAATACTGAGAAGAAATTTGTTTTAAAAGTCAAAATGCTTTGCAAAGTCGCTTAGTTGGTCCATGCTGATTTAGAAGATGGTTTTTGAAGACCAAAGCGCCAATGATTACTAAGGGGAAGATTGTTAGGTCTGATTTTATAGTAATCATTGTATTTATAGGCTTGGTCAAATACTGTGTTTAGTGTCTAATACTATGTAGTATTGACCAAGGGTATTTAAGTCCCTTTGGTCGTGGTTGTTTGTAAGAACTTTCTCGCTTACTAGTGAATACATTCTACTTTGCGCTTCATGCTCTCTCTCTACTTTCTCTCTCTAGGATTTAGTTGATCTTGGACTATCAGAAACGCAACCTGATCTTTGCGTGATACAGGGATGACGCAAATTGCACTTTGCGTGAATAACCCAAGGCGAAAAGCTGAATTTCTCGAGACGAAAACCTGAAATACACTGGCGCAAATATTAGATCAACAAGAAACTAGCACAAATTAAGATGAACTCACGCAAACTTATATGAACTCGCGCAAACTATAGATCTAGCGCAAAACGATGAAGAAACACAGAAAACTTCCAAAAGTCGATTACAAAACTGAAATTGATGCAATTTTCTTACACAAACAAGTTCGAAAACAACTTTTTAACACTTTTCAATCAAACATTTCGATTAAAAAACACAAAATCAAGAAATCGACAATAGCACAGTACGTAAAAAATCAGTTTTCAGAATCTTGAAAAATTATAAAATTGAAGATCAAAAACCGTTTTTCTTGCAAAGTGATGTAAATCAACAATGTTCCTTTATCAAAAACGAATTCAACGAAACAATTTGCAACAAAATTCAACCAGAAAACAGTCCGAATTTGATAAAAAAGCAAAAAACGAGATTTTTTTGAAAAAATCAAG
Organism: Arctium minus; assembly: GCA_954870635.1. Lineage (NCBI taxonomy): Eukaryota > Viridiplantae > Streptophyta > Magnoliopsida > Asterales > Asteraceae > Arctium > Arctium minus. The sequence goes on along the minus strand of OX941088.1, from coordinate 58,237,542 downwards.
AAAATCGATCAAATTTTCAGCTTTAATCGACAAATTCAGAAACAAAATCAGATTCTCTCAATCCTTTCACATTTAGAATAGCTCTGATACCAATTGATAATCCCAAAATCTCTAAATCTTAGAGAGAGAAAGTAGAGAGAGAAAGTAAGAGCGCCAAATGTAAACTGATATTCAATATGTGTTCCAAAATTACAAAGCAAAAGCACCAAGGGGACTTAAATACCCCAAGGTCTAAACATAACAGATAAGTTCACTAAACACACTTTAGACCACAGATAATAAATACATTGATTACTATTCAAAATAGTCCTAACAGCGACGATAAAAAACAGGGTTTAAAAAAACTTTGGACTTGGCGAGGAGACTTGTTTCATGTGATAAAGGAGAAAAAGAAATCCTCACCTGACCACTCATGTGACCACTTTTAGGGTTAAGTCTTTTGGGTTTATTAATACTTCAACATGAAGGCCCAAATAGACTTATGTTTTAAAAACAAGCTTTAATTTATTTTGCCAAAAATAATTGTTCCCTTTTTTTAATTAAATGCTCAAAGTGGCTCTGATACCACTGTTGGGATTTAATGGAAATTGTAACCGATAAAACGCAACAGAGAAGAAATAAATTTGGTTACAACAATTATATAGAAAACTTTTCTAAATAAACTTAAAACCCAATCGGATCCAATGATGCATTTAATCAAAATAAAACCATACCATAGGCTGTTTAGAATATGTACCTTTTGTAGATTAGTCGGGAATGGATGGAGCACCAAGAAACCAATGTAGGTTTCCTCTATTGGTAGTCCACACACGAACACGTTTCCTGTCTCCACCAGGTGCTAGCCCAAGAACCCTAGATCTATTTGTGTTTTACAGAAAAGAAAAGGTTTCTTTTCTATACTTCTATGATAGGCTAATTCTAATTATTTCAATTGTTTGAAAAACGGTTTAGCCTAACGCCCTATTTATACCAGAAGAATTATAGTTAGACTATAATTCAACTAAGAATTAAATAAGGTTTAGTAATTATCTATAATATTCAAATTCAAATTCAAATTCAAATTCAAATATATATATATATATATAATTATCTTTTAAACTTTAAATATAATTATATATAATTACAGATAATACCCCGTAATTAACATAATTACGTTTTCACTGATAATTACAGTTTAACAAATATTTTCATAATTATCCTTTAAGAATAATTATTTTCTTAATCAACATGATTTAATCCGGGTTTCTAAAGATGGAAACAAACACATTCTTTGTGTGCGACCCTATAGGTTTAGATACTCCTCAGCAGTATCTCTGTGTGACACGTGTCGTGGGCATATAATAACTTACAGTTATTTTCCTTCGTAGACTCATTACACTACGAGAATATAGTTTTCTAGTGAGAGAAATATTAGAAGAGATAATACTGTACGAATCCTTTGTAATTGAAATTGAAAAACAAAGTTTGGTTTGAATTGATTCTCATCTTGTTATTGTGATTAGATTACATTTAGAACTTGAAATTGGGACTTATCAGATGTGCTGCTTCCCCTTTAAAAATTTGAAACATCATTTTTTTGAGAAAAGAATGAGTAGCTGGTGGGGTTTTAATGCAAGAGTTGGCATGGGCTAGTTGCCTTTTTCAATGAAGTTCACGAAAGAATTGTGAAACAACAGATAATGTGGCTGCCCGTCTCAGAAAAAGTTTGGTGCAGAATTTGATATTCTTTTACTCTGATCTCTCATCTTCTTTCTTTTAATTATTTGTGCTCACTTCTAACCAAACTCTCTTTTACATTTTACCTCAACACATACCCACTCTCTATTCTTTTGACCCCTCTCCCCTCAGTCACTCATAGATTACTTCCGGGGTAGGAAACACTGGTTAGCATGAATCCACAGAAGTATTTTAAGCGCACACACAGAATCCCATGTATTTTGTCCTAAAAGTGATGTGTTGCTCAACAGTTTATTTTGCCAGATAAGTACAAGATATCATTATCAGAAAATGTATGCTCATCAAAAGTAAGAATAAGATTTGAGCAATTTGAACATTTAAGATCTCTTAAAACAATGAAATTGAACGAATGAAACGAATTCAAGTGAACTGTTTTGAGAATCTGACAATGATTCGATCAGATCAAATATCATGAAGAAAACATTTATTGGGATATCCAAGAACGAATATTTTTTTTATATAAACAAGATATAAACATATGAACAATGAAAACACAATTATTAAGAAATGACGTATGATTTCAAATAATTTAGAATACAAACGGGAGTATTACAATCGAAAGATGTATCTTTTGATACATGGTAATAACAAAGTCAATAAAAGTACTGAACCGATGTGTGTAAGAGTACTTGATAGTATATGAAAAGGCAATACACAAGTATTTATCTTTAAGAAACACACGGTCAGATAAACATGAAAGTATCAATAAGAAAAACATTTAAAATCACACTTCTCAATGCATGAAAACATTTTAAAAATAAGAAGTGGTTTGAACGTTTAAGAAACTTTTTTCATACCTGAAAGTCGTTCTTCTTTTAAATATGATAGAGATTAAGATTCAGAATGATATACCTTCAATGTAGAAATCTTAACTCCCCCTAAAATGAATATTTATCTTTTAACTCCCTTTGACAAAAACATCAGATACTCAACCTCTGTATCTGTAAAAAGTCAAATATTAGACAAAAACAATATGAATATAACATTGAAATATATTTGTATTTTCTCCTTCTTAAAAATATGACAGTGAAAATTTAAATAACTCCACCTTAAACAAACAACAGAAACTTCCTGAAAAAAATGTATCTTTTCAGCTTCCTTAAGAATAAAAACTCTTAAGTACGGGTTTTGAACAGAATTTTCCAGAAGCCAACATCACAATTTTATAACCTGCAAAACAAGAAAGATTTTGGTAATCATAGAAAATGATTCCGCCTTTGTTAGTAAATTAGAAAAATATAAGCAGATGTTCTAACTCCCCTAGACATGTACAATCATTAAGATCTACTCCCCCTAGAATCATGTAAGAGATGTTAACAGGCTTTAAGAAGACATATTTAACATACCTAGTTTGCTGATAAGAAACGTAAAGCGTTTTTCATCTAAAGGCTTAGTGAACAAATCAGCTAACTGGTAATCCGTCTATATAAAATGCATTTCAATATCACCTTTTTGTACATGATCCTTTATAAAGTGGTAACGCACAGCTATCTGTTTCGTCTTGGAGTGCTGAACCAGATTAGCAGTTATAGCTATGGCGCTCTTGGAATCACAATAGATAGGGACTCTCTTGTAGGTGTACCCAAAATCTTTTAATTGCGTCTTCATCTACAAGACTTGAGAACAGCAGCTCGCGGCAGCAACGTACTCAGCCTCAGCAGTGGATGTGGACACACAATTTTACTTTTTGTATGTCCAGCTTACAAGTTTATCACCTAAAAATTGATATGATCTAGTTGTGCTATTCTGATCAAGCTTACAACCAGTGTGGTCAGCATCTGTGAAAGAAGTTAAATCAAATCCGGAATCCTTTGGATACCAAAGGCCTAATTCAGGGGTGCCTTTCAGATATCTAAGAATCCATTTTACGGCCACAAGATGAGATTTCTTCGGGTTTGCTTGATATCTCGTGCAGAAACAAGTAGCAAACATAATATCAGGTCTACTTGTCGTAAGATACAATAATGATCCGATCATACTACGGTACGTTTTCTGATCAACACATTTATCGGTTAAATCTGCATCCAGTAGCGTGCCAGTAGCCATGGGCGTTTTCATTACTGCACTATCGGTCACGTTAAACTTTTTCAAAATATCATGAATGTATTTAGACTAGTTTATGAAAATACCATATGGGGACTATTTCACTTAAAGACCAAGGAAATATGTCAGTTCACCCATCATACTCATCTCAAACTTAGTCTCCATAATCTTTGAAAAGTTTTTACATAATTTAGGATTTGTAGAACCATATATTATATCATCTACATATATCTGTATTAAGATCAAGTCCTCACCTTGTTTCTTTAGTAATAAGGTAGTATCAATCGTACCTTTCTTGAAACCCGAGGCAAGAAGGAATTGCATTAAAGTTTCATACCATGCTCTTGGGGCTTGTTTGAGACCATATAATGCCTTATCAAGAACATAGACGTGGTTAGGGTAATGTGGATCTACAAAGCCTTTGGGTTGTGCAATATAAACCTCTTCACGCAGTACGCCATTCAAAAATGCAGATTTCACATCCATTTGATAGACAGTGAAATTCTTATGAGCTGTATATGAAAGGAATATCCGAATTGCCTCGATTGTTGCAACAGGGGAAAAAGTTTCATCGTAATCGATGCCTTCCTACTGAAAATAACCCTTAGCGACCAATCTAGCTTTGTTTTGCATGATAATCCCAGCCTCATCCTTTTTATTCCTAAAGACCCACTTAGTGCCAATCACTGATTTATCCTTAGGTTGTGGGATCAGCCGCCAGACCTTTTTCCGTTCAAACTGGAGTAGCTCATCTTGCATAGAAAATATCTAATCAGGATCTTGAAGCGCCTCTAAAACCATTTTAGGCTCTAGGGAACTTAGGAAACTAGAGTATAAGCAGAAATTAGCAGACGATGCATGGGTTTTAACTCCACTGTTGACGTCACCGATTATGTTATGAAGGGGATGATCTCTAGTCCATCTAGTGGTACTAGGGAGGGATTGAATAGTTTCTCTATTGTTCAGCTCATTATATTCGTCAACTATTGCAGGAATAACTTCAGATGTTGTTTAAACTTCATTCACAAGAGATTCTGACTGTTGTAGTTCTGGTGCAACGGAAGAAGTACTCGGGACTTCTTGACCAGAATTGGAATCTGTAGAAACAGAACCATGATTAGTTTGATCAGAATCATTAGGCATTGTTTTACCTGATGAAGTTGTTGTGACTTGTTCAGATGTTCCAGAAATATCTTCAATTGTTGTAGGGACCTCTGATGTTGATGCGGATGTACTAGATTTATCAAAATTTGCACAAACGTCCATGAATGCATCAAAAATAATTGATCTAACTCAAATGTAGACAGTTGAGAGTTAGAAACAGAAGACTTATTCTCTGTTGACATGGGTTTTATTCTTTCTTGAATAGAAGCCTTTCCTTTCAACTTGAGTCCTGAACTGTATTGTTCAGAAGTCAAAGTTGAATTTTCATCTAATGATACATGAATGCTTTCCATAACAGTCTTGGTATTACGGTTGTAGATACGATAGGCCTTTGAAGTCAAGGAATATCCAAGAAAGTAGCCTTCGTCTGCCTTCTTATCAAACTTTCCAAGATTGTCATGGTCATTCAAAATGAAACACCTGCAACAAAAGACATGAAGGAATTTAACATTAGGTTTTCTCTTATTTATAATCTTATACGCTGTCTTATTCAAACACTTATTAATTATGGTTTGATTATGTGTAAATCATACGATGGCAACAACTTCAGCCCACAAATACAATGGTAATCCAGAGCAAGTCAACATAGTCCTAGCAGCTTCAACCAAAGTACGGTTCTTGCACTCGACAACTCCATTCTATTGCGGCATACGAGCGGTAGAAAAGTTGTGAGAAATCCTTACAGATTGTAAATATACTTGTAGAGTCTCATTCTTGAATTCAGTTTCTTGATTGGAAGTTGTAATAGAACTTGGACTTTCTTGATGAAGGCAATAATCAACTCTGGTGCATCTGATTTTGCTCTAAAAAACTCTAACCATGTGTATCTGGAGTATTCATCAATCATAACTAAGATGTACTTTTTACCACTGATTGATTGAATTCTCATTGGGCCATAAAGATCCATGTGTACCATTTCAAGCTGCGATTTACAAGAAGATTCTATCTTAGCCTTATGGGAACTTTGTTTCATCTTTACCATTTCACATGCAGAACATAAGGAATCCCTCTTGAATCGCAATTCTGGAAGACCTTTTACCTTGCCTTTACTCGCCAACGTGTTTATAGCTTTAAAGTTTTGGTGAGAAAGACGACGATGCCAAATCTAACTTTCTTCTTTTGAAGCTTTAGCAATTAAGCAAACTGATTGAGTTGATGAAGGAGTTGGAAAATTGGCCGCATATAAGTTTCCATATCTTTCTGCTTTAAATATCTCAGAACCGTCCGGATCTTCTATATGACAGTGTGTGATAGTAAACCTGACTTGGTAAAGGCTGTCACAAAATTGACTCATACTGAAAAGGTTGTGATCAAGCCCTTCCACATAAAGAACCTTCTGAATGGTCACAATACTGTTTTTAAGCATTCTGTATCCTCTGTTGTAACCTTTGAGCTTAAAATTTGCAAATCCAACTGTTCCAGCAGGCTGTTCAACATAATCATGCAGTAAGTGCTTGAACCCCGCCATGTGCCTTGAGCATCCAAAATCTATGAGCCATAGATGACGGGCCAACAAAAGAAACAGACTTACTTTGCTTTAGGTACCCATATCCAGATGGGTCTTTTCTTGTTAGCATCTTTCAACTTTTGAAAATCGTCAACCTTGCCTTTAACTCTCCATTCAAATCTGGGCTTAGGCAACCATTTCCAAACCATATTCACATTCAAATCATGAAAATATTTCTTCTTTGAGAAATTGTTTGACTTAGCCTTGAATATATGAATTTGTTGTGTCGAGGCTTTAGAAAAAGATTTAGCTTTGGAAAATCTTTTGACATTCTTTGGCTTAGGAGCGATGGAGTGAAACGAGAAAGAATTGCTACCACTGTGATTGCAAATAAAGTTCTTTCGAGCAAATGTCATGACTTTCAATTTATCAAAAGTTATACAATTATTGGAATAAAACTGACATTTATTGTTCGTAGAACTATTACATGACAAATTCTCATCACTAGCAACTTTCTACAACTTTCAGAAACATTTTTACACACTTTCTTTTCACAAACTTTTCTCCTCCATTCTCCTTTCAACTTTCCATTAAGATCTGAAAATCCAAAAGAAACTTTGTTAGTTGATTTCTTAGAGAGTGAATTTATTTTCTTGACTCCAGAAGTTTCACCCTTCTCGAACACACTGGGCTGCTTTTCAAAACAAGATGAATAAACAACGGTAGGTTTTGCAAGTGTCATGAACTCCGGGTTTGATTCTACATTCCACTTTTTATAATCAAACTCTTTTTGTTCAGATAAATTCTTTTTCAACAAATCATTTTTCAATTCATTTTTCAATTCATTTATCAAGTTTGAAACGAAGATCACAATTTTTGTCTTCAACTTCTTTAAGAGTCTTTTGTAAATAAGATATTTCCTTTTCACAATTGGATGTCTAATGAACCATGGAGTCAGACTCAAGCTTGTTCAAAATAGGAACAGGATCTGAAGAATTCATCATTTCTTCAAAAATTTCTTCAGACATATTCTCAACAAAGTCATATTTTTCATCAGAATTCATGACATGTGGAGACTCTTCTACGTTTACTCCATTTGGAGATTTAGAAGCAATAGATCTAGAAATAACAGTCTGCTCATAAATATCAGTATCAGATTCATATTCATCATACTGACATTCGGTCTCAGGTAAGACCTTATCTTTGTTAACTGATTCAGTATTTGTAGAAGATGTGGAAAATAATGATTCGAATTCTACAAATTCTAACTTTCTAGTTTTGTAGCTTGAGTTAAAATCATTATATTTAAATCCATCGATGAAAACTGTATTGTGAATCAGTAGAACTCGATTGATCATCATCTATTACTTCCTTACCTTTCTGTGGAGTGTCCGATATAATAGTCTCAGCTTTTACGAACGTGTCGCGAATGTCTGGAATCTTCTTAACAGTTGAACCTAATTTATCAAAATTATATAAACTTTTAGGGGCTCTTTTCAAAACATCATTTTCCGATAAACCTCACCCCAGTTTTGGGTTATAAAAACGAACATCTTGGAGTTTGTTTGTGAGGAGATTCAGAGTTTGTTCAGTCTGTCCTCTTTTTAAGTTTAAATCCTCTAATTGCTTAATCTTACAATACGCCTCATTGCGTTCCTGAAAGCAAAGTTCAAATTTTATTTTAAATTCACCCTTTTCAGAATTCAAATTCACCAAGTCATTTTCAAGCTCGGTGATTTTGGATGTCAAATCAGCTTTTTCCTTTTTCAAATCATCTTTTTCTTTTTTTTTTGTCCTCGATTACAACTTTCAATAATGCATTTTCATCACGAAAATTCATCATTGACTGTCGTTCAAGGCTAAGTTTACTTTTAAGCAAATTAAATTCGGATTCCATACTTTGAATTTGAGCAAGTAAAGAATGAACTATATAAAAAAAAAAAGATTGTTCACTTACCTCAAAGTCACCATCAAAATTTTCAGAAGCAAGTTGTTCACAATCTTCAACCTTGGCCATCATGCAAACTTGAGTAAAACGAGCCTCTTCATTATTAGAAGTCTGACACAACCAATTTTCTTCTTCGGCCATAAGAACTTTTCCTTCTTCTTGCTTCTTGACCAAAAGAGACTTTTTGGCATAATACTCTGAGTTCTTAATCCACTTAAAGCTGCAATCTTTAGAAAAATGTCCAAACTTTAGACAATTAAAACATCTTCCACTTTGCGGATCAATCTTGTCATCCTTCTTATCTTGCTTCCTCTCTTCTTTCTTTCCATATCCTTTCCCATATCGGGGCCTAAACTTCTCAGACTTATCTTTCTTGTGACCTTCATACTTTGACTTTGAAAAGTATTTCTTCTTACCAAATCTTTTGTTGAACTGTTTGGTTATGATGGCCAGATTCTCAGCAAACCTTTGAAAATCATCATCATAATGCACCTCTACTTCTTCCACCGACGACTCAGAACTTGACTTTGGTAGCTCAGACAAATAAGCTTTAGGCAGCTTTGACTTTGACTTTGATCCGGAACCAGAACTAAAACTTGACTTACCCACTTTCTTCTTAGCTAGCAATGCTAATGACTTTTTCACCATTTTCTTCTCTTCACTTAGCATCTTTACTTCATCTTCATGTTGAGACAAAGTGGTAAAGATATCATTTACATCCTCTAAGTCCATATCTTTCGACATCTGGAGATTAATAGCATAACTCTTCCACTCAGGGTTGAGATTCTTTATGAACTTGTAGTTAATCTCCGACAATAGACTTGTTCATTCCGTTCCGTATCAAATCGTTCAAAATCACATTAAATCTGTTGTAAGTGTCTACCAATGCTTCACCCTCCTTTGCTCGGAACCCTTCATAAGCGTTGATACTCTGATTCAACTTTGCTTTTATGGATCGGTCAGTGCCTTGGAATTGTCTCTCAAGCTCATCCCACATAGTCTTTGCTGAGTCATGACTGTCTACACGGTTGTAGATGTCGTTGGGGATAGCCATAGTCAAATAAATGAGAGCTTCTTCATCGATCTTTGCTTGTGCCTTCTCCCGTTCACTATAATACTGGTAAGGCTTTGGCACATATCTGACTAATATCTTAGGAGAAGTTTCCGTAGCTGGCTGACTGGGCCTTCAATGATTGATTTCATATAATCCCTGTTCTTATGATTTAAAAACTGAGTCATCCGGCGTTTCCATTGAGGGTATTCTCCTATTGACAGAACTGGCGGTTTGGACTGAGACCCCATGGAAAGCAAATCTTTAGACATCTTGGAATTTGTAGAATAATAACTTGGAATGACGTTAGTTCAAACAATCAACAAGAAACAACTCAGAAAAAATTTCCAAAAATTTTCTTAGGTAGAAATCCTCACACCACTGAGAACCTTAAACAATTAGCACACCAACAGAATTCTTTTTGCATACCAAAAGAAATTCGCACTCCAAATACTCCTAAATTCGCACAGGGAACAAAATTCACACGCCTTTATATGCGAGTAGTCACTTTCCGCACACAACTGTATGCGAATTGTAGCTTTTCGCACGCTTCGAGATGCAAATTCTTGCCTTGTAAAACTTTCAAGCCTCAAAATTTTCGCACGATATCCTTATGCGGATTCTATACTTAGCCAAATTCTTGATCTCAAACTTTCCGTATCGATACGGATTCCACACTTAGAATTTATTTGAATTTTCTATGCGAAAACTTAAGAATTCGTATGTATTATGTCCCAAATTATCAAGTTCTATTCACAATTCAATTAACAAGATAAACATAAATCGATTACTCAACCTGTTCCCTAGAATTCGTATACAATTCCCTTTTTCACTTTCTCTCTCTAGAATCTCAGTATGCGTACAATTCAACTAACTTGCAACTTGTTACACCGCCTCTTACACAACCTAACTCTAACTAGTCATATATCTCTTTAAAACAAAACACACGCTTACAACACAATACAAAAGCAAGATACAAAGACCTTTGACTTTGACTTTCATTACAATTTGACTTTGACTTTGCTTGAGAGTTGACTTTGAGCTTTGACTTGCTTGACTTTGACCTTCTGTCTTCATGATCTTGTATCCAACAAATATATGCTCTAACAATCTCCCCCTTTGGATTCAAGATCATCTCTAAAAGATTTTGCAATTCAATCTCCCTCTTTAAGCTCAATTTGTGCAATCTCCCCCTTTCTGAACAACACAACTATTTCCCCTTTTGACAGAATATCACCATATTAAATCTCCTCTTATAGACTTCTTATCAACTCAGATCATCTTCAAAAATAAACGTAAACATTGAAGTTCAATCTCCCATTTATCTTCAAAAACAATTATGTATTCTTTCCACAGTCTGTCTTCAAAAATAGTAACAATCTCCCCAAGGTTGTAAAACCTCTTTCAGACATCGGAAAGAAATTATATCCAGGTTTAGCTCAGTTTGCTTCAGCAAATTGTCTTCAAAGAAAATTTCAGTAAAATCAGCTCATATTCTGAAATCTTTGAACTTTCTGTTTCAACTTTCGACATTCTTTCTTCAAATAAACTTTCTCAACATAAATTTCTTCTTTCAGCTTTAACTTTTCTTTAGTCAACATTTCTTTCTCACTTCTCAAATATTTCTTGATCCTCTCTCCCATTTATAACATTTCTTGATTACCTCTCCATCTTTTTGATGACTGGAGCATTGAAATCATCAAAACTTGCACAAAAAATGTCATTGATCTGTCCTGATCACTGATCTTTGATACTGAGCCTCTGATTATCTATCGATCCAAAAGATATTCATCTGAATCTTTGCAAATTCAGACAAAATATGAGTGTAACACCTGAATCAACAAATGAATCAATTAAAATGCCTGTTAGTAACATGAAGTCACTGTGTGTAACGAATACACATTGGAAAAGAGATTTTTGATGTTCACTCCCCCAGGTCTTCCATTCAATCATCGAATAACACAAAGTTAAACTATGGACGTTTAGACAGAAAAAAGAATTTCCTGTGTGTACGTGCTTCTGTGTGAAAGAATTAAGCACAGATGATTGCTTTTTATTAGGCTCAAAATTGTGTAAACCATTGAGACAACAACAGTTAAACACAGACTCGATTGTGCATGATCGAAGTGCGAAGGTGGGGAAGACTTCCTTCTTTTTCAATATGCAGATTTTCCAAATGAAAATCAGATAGATTATGTGTTGTGTCCCCTTGAAATATGAAACATTTTCTTGTTGAGAAGAAAATGTGTAGCTGGTGGGGTTTTTATCAAGAGTTGGCATAGGCTAGTTGCCTGTTTCAATGATGTTCACGATGAATTGTTAAACACCAGCAATGTGGCTGCCCGACTCAGAAATAGTTGGTGCAGAGTTTGATATTCTTTTACTCTGTTCTCACACCCTCTTTCTTTTTAAACATTAAGTTCGCTTCTAACCAAACTCTCTTATTCATTTTACCTCATCACTCAACGCACACTCAGTTATTTTTACTCCTCACTTTTCGATCACTCAAGGATTAACTTCTTAGGCAGGAAACACTGGTTAACGTGAATCCATAGAAGTTTCAGCTAAGTTCTCACACAATGAACCCATGTAATCTTATAAGAATATGTTTCTCAAAAATGATTTATCTTTATAGTTAAAGCACATATATATAAGTCAAATATCTGTATGCTCATAGATGTAATCATGAATATTTGAGCATTTTAAACATTGAAGATATTTCAAAACAAGTATATTGAAAGAATGAAATGAATACAAGAAACTTGTTTGAAAATCTGACATTGTATGAAAAAGATCAAAATCGAAATGATTTATCAATTAAGGCTTAGGTCAATAAAAATTGGATATTGTCTATACGAACCAAAATATAGACACTCTTGAAAGAAATGTTTCGAAATGAAATCACGCTCAAACTTTGAATATCAGGCGGGGTGTATCACCATCGAAAAAATTTGTTCAATTTGAGACATGGTGATAACATATTCAACAAAAATTTAAACCGGTGTGTGTGAATACTTGAAAGTATATAGAAAAGATAATACACAAGTATTAATCTTTGGAAACACACGGTTTATTAATCAATTTAGCTCATGATTAATGAAAACATTTAAAATCACACTTCTAAATTTATGAAATCGTTTTTAGAATCATAAGTGGTTTGAACATTTAAGAACATGTTTTCATATGTGAAAGTTGTCCTTCTTTAAGATACGTATGAGATTAAGATTAGAAATAAACCTTTTGCTCAGTCTTAAATCTCATCAAGTCAACTCTAAGTCTTATATGATATGATCATGTAAGCTCGCTCTCAATTCTACAAAAATCACAAGTCGTCAAAGTACAAAGCTTTATTCACAAAAAAATATTGAAAAGTAAATGACATAAAGCAATAAAACTTTGAATGTACGAGTTCTGATCAGATATAATCAAAAGTCATATATTCCCTTGAAATTATGCATTAAATTTATCTTACACTCCCCCTGAAAACATGAACAATGTTGAGTGCAGATATCTTTTAGATAGTATTGTGAATGCATATTTTCAGTAAAAATTATGTACTCCCCCTTGAAGGTTGAACTTCTCATTTAAGTATCAGAGTACAATCTCATTCAACATGGGAGTATCATCTCTTTTGATCGTTGAAGAACGAGTCCTAAACTGTTGTGTTTAGAAGTCAAACTCTTAATCTTTGAAGAACGGGTCTTGAACTGTATTATTCAAGAGCCATAGTTCTCTTACTCTCCCTTAACTTGATGTGCCTGCAACACAGATAAATCTTTTGGCTTTGGTACACATTTATAGATGTGTCCTACAACGTTAGCACAAGATTTTGGCATTCATATGTATATGGACCCTTTGATCTTTTGAAAAACTTTTGAAACATGAGAATGATAAGAATAGACATGATATGTGCCAAACCAAACATCAGAATATTTCCGAGAAGCATAATCATTTCTTTTATAATTAGAAGACTTTCTAGTAGACGGAGATAATTGGAACAATTGTGTTAGTGCACATTGTTAAGTCTAATTTTGTAGTAATCATTGTATTTATTTTCTAGCATATATTGTGCTTATTGTTCATATCTGTATTGTAAACGCTATGGGTATTTAAGTCCCCTTAGAGCCTTTGTTTTGTAACCTTGGTACTCACATTTTAATACATCTGATTACTTTGCGCTTCACTACTTTCTCTTTCTAAAGATTTAGAGATTCTTGGACTCTCAATTGGTATCAGAGCGTACTAGATCTTGAGAGGATTGAGAGAATTTGTTTTTAGATACTGATTTTGTAGATTAAGCAGAGAATTTGATTGATTTTCTTGATTTTTCAAGAAAATCTCATTTTTTGCTTGATTCATCAAATTTGGTTAGGTTTTTGGTTGAATTTGTGTGAATTTGATTTCTTTAGTTGCGTTTGTGATAGTCGATCGTATTTGATTCACATAATTTTTCATAAAAACCATGATTTGATTCTCGATTTGGTGATTTTGTGATATTCTGGAAACACGAGTTCACGTTCTGGTTATTTCACGATTTTGAGTATTTGCAGTTTTTAATCGAAATTATTAGTTGATTTGTGTAAGAAAGTTGTTTTCGTTCATCATTGTGTGAATTTCTTGTTCAAATTTCGTTGTTAGAATCGATCTTACGCATTTTATTTGTTTTTCTGAAGTTTACGTATGATTCATATAAGTTTGCGTGTAATTCATATAAGTTTGTGTATGATTCATATAAGTTTGCGCACCATTCATATTGGTTTGCGCAAGTTCCTTGTGATCTAATCAGGGTGTTAGTGAATTTTCAGGTTTTCGGTTCACGTTGGAAACGCAAAGCACACTTTGCGTATCAAGTGTTATCAAGTATTCCAGATTCGCGGCTCTAGCCTTATACGCAAACATCAGTTTGCGTATTACTCAGTATACGAGAAGTTCTACTTACGCAAATTCAGGTTCTCGGATTATCAAGAATCCGCAAAGTCAGGTTCTCGGATCATCAAGGATCCGCAAAGTCAGTTTTTCGAATCTCTCTACGTACGCAAATTCCAGTTTGCGTACCTTACTGCATACGCAAAACCTACTTTGCGCACCCCACTGCATACGCAAACCTTCAGTTTGCGCAAGCTCAAGACTTAGATCTTTTTCTGAATTTTCTGATTTTCTCGAAAGATGTCTGTGCAAGCACAAATCTACAAAAATGACCTCATGATGTCATTGGGGTCTGATACACGTCCACCAGTACTGATCAATGAGAACGAATTCGAACAGTGGCATGATCGGTTTATTAACTTCATTGAAAGACAACCAAATGGGGAGAACATGATGAAATCACTAACTCAGGGTCCTATGGAAACACCAAGGAAAGCTGTTCCAGCTACTACAACTACTGTTGCTACCACTGTTGAGAAAGCTTTAAGGGAATATGATGCTGATGAGATGTTACGACATCAAGCTGATAGCCAGGCCAAATCAAATCTGATTCTTGCTCTACCCAATTCCATATACAACAGAATTGACTGTTTCAAACAGAATCCTATGCTGATGTGGACTCAACTGGAAAAGATTATGCTTGGTACAGCAGTGCCAACTCAGTTGCGCCAAACAAGGTATATGAATAATTTTGAAGAGTTCAAGGCTAAGGATGGGGAAAGCTTGAAGAGTGTATTTGATCGATTTTGGGCTGTCATAAATGATTTGTACAAGATCAAAGTTAAAAAGACTGAATTGGAGGCTAATTTGAAGTTTCTGAATGCACTACAACCAGAATGGAACAAGTCATGCCATAGAATGAGAAATGATGTTCGAATATCTACTATGCCAATTCAGGAGTTATACGAGATCTTGATGACAGATGAGTCAATGGTGATTGAAAAGAAGGTAAATCTGGATAAGAAGAATAAGCCTAAGCCAGTGGATCCAATTGCACTCCTTGCAAGTCAACTGGCTGAGAAAGCATTAACTGAATCAGCTTATGATGGATCAACGGATGATGATGGCGAAGCTCTAGAAAAGGCCATGATACTTTTGACTCAGCACTATCAGAAAAGATTCAAGCACATATATGGTTCAAACAACTTGCGGTTTACTTCTGGTTCTAAGAATATAGAACCTGGTGCTCCTTCAAAGACATACACTCCAAAGTATGAACCGGCTAAGGTAGTTGACCAAAAGAAAGAAGACAAAAAGGTGATGAACTGTTTTAACTGTGGGAAGCCTGGACATATGGTTAAGGATTGCAGAGTCAAAGTGGTAAAGGATGTTGCTTTTTACCGAAAGAAGTTGGCTCTAGCTGAAAAGAAGGAAAATGGAACTATGCTGTTGGCCGAAGAAGAATACTGGTTGGATCATTCAGACAACGAGGCTGAAAATGAGGAGACTGCGGCTATGTGCTTTATTGGTGACGATAAAAGTGATGATGAGGAAGAGGATATCTCATCTGATGGTTCTGAGGTAATATATGCGTTTAACTATAATTTCTTCTTATCCCAAATGAATGTTTTTATCACTGCTTTGCATGATTTGCGCTCAAAGTTCGTTTCTGAAAAGTTTAAAAATCAAGAAAAGTCTGATTTAATTGATAAACTGCAAATTTCTTTAAAAGATGAAAAGTCAATTTTAATTGATACAAAAGAGAAATTTCAAAAGCGGTTAGTTGATCTTGAAAATTCAAATCAGACTTATCATGATTCGTTGACTGAACTGACTTCTTCAAATCAAAATCTTTCTGAGAAAATAATTGTTTTAGAAAGGAAATTATATAAAAGAGAACAATCTGAGCAAACCATTTACATGAACAAACCAAGGAGTGAAGAAGCTATAAAGGAAAAGTGGGGACTTGGTTTCGAAAATCCGCATTTTTTAAATCATGTTAAAAATGAAGTTCCTACTTTATATGAATATGATCACTTTACTCTTGCAAGATATGCTCCTCAGTTTAAATTCTTTTGGACAACTGAGAAACAAATTTTGGAAGATGAAAATATGAAAAGGATGAAAAATAAGAGGATGGAAATGCCATTTGTTTACACCTCTGAAAATGCAAAGTATTTTCCTGATCAATCTAAGAAATCCAGAAAATTTCAAAATATTTTAAATATCAAATCTTCCAATAAATCTTCATTATCAACAGATTTTGTAGATATTTTTTCTAACACTGATAAGGAAAATGTATCTCCGGTGTCTTATGATACTAAGAAATACATTCCCCCATTAGTGTTAGAAGAAAAAATTGTTGATCTTGAAGATCGATTGGAAGAACAAAATCTTCAAACTTGTTTAGAAAATGATATATTTCTTTTAATAATAAAAACAAGTTTTGAAGATAAAATTTCTACTGAATTTTCAAAAGATTCAAAGGAAAATGCTAAAGTTTTGAAAAACAATGAGCATTTGTGTTCCATGTTGGAAACGCAAACTGAAAGTTTGCACATGCAGTTGGACACGCAAAGCTTAGTTTGCGCCTCCGATGGGAAGCACACACCTCCTCCAGACTTGCGCAATTTTGAAAATTTTCACTCCGAGGCTAGTTCTTCAATGTGAAATGCTAAGATTGATTTCTTTAATAAAGTTTCTTCTTCTGATTCAATTATTGATAATTCTTTACTGCTAAATGCTCAATTTTATAAAAAGAAACGTAAAAGAAGAAGATCAAAGAAGTCAAAGAAACATGATACTGTCTTATCTGAAAATTCTAATGTTTCTGATTTTTCTTCTTCAGATCGAACTGTGAGGAAGTCACCAAGGCAGATTTGGAGGATGAAACAAGAAATTTTAGAATCTGAACTGTTAGGAGTTAACTGTGTACACACTCTTTGTGATACTGAAACATTTGCTTCATGTAATAAAAACCCAAAATATTCTTTTCAGCAAATGTTTGATATATCAAATAATATCTCATATGCTTCTTCTAGTTCTGATTCTGATAATTGTGTTTTATCTTCTATTGATAATTGCTTTCATTCTTGCATGAAAATTAAATCTGTGAAAAATAAAAGACATAAATCTAACAAGGGACCCATAAGCATATGGGTACCTAAAAAGGTGTAGTTTCTGTGTGTGCAACTAAGTCAATTATGGTATCTGGACTCGGGATGTTCAAAACATATGACTGGCAACAAATCACTTCTGTCTAATTTTAAAGATAAATGTTGCGGTCGTGTGAAATTTGGCAACTGTGGGACAGCTCCGATTCTTGGTTATGGTGATCTAGTTCAGGGTAACATAACAGTAAAAAGAGTAAGCTACGTCGAGGGTCTAAGTCACAACCTTTTCAGCATAGGACAGTTCTGCGATAAACACCTTGAAGTCAGTTTCAAATCCAAAAGAGTTGCAGTGAAGAATGATAATGGCAAGGATCTTCTGGTAGGAAAAAGACACTCAAATTTGTATACCATTGATCTTTTCAAGATCAAAATTCCTTCAGTTATCTGCTTGCTTTCTAAAGCTTCAGTTCAAGAAAGTTGCATTTGGCACAGACGTTTAGCTCACCTCAACTTTAAGTATATGGATCGCCTGGTCAAGAATGATTCAGTGAGAGGTCTTCCAGTTCTCCGTTTCCAGAAAGACCATCTATGCCAGGATTGTGAGAAAGGAAAAATGAAGAAAGCTCCTCACAAACCTAAACCTGAACACTGCACGTCGACTATTCTTGATCTTTTGCATGTTGATTTGTGTGGTCCGATGAAGACGAAGAGTTTAGGACATAAGAAATATGTTTTGGTGATTGTTGATGATTACTCCAGATATACTTGGGTAAAATTTCTGAAGTCAAAAGACGAGACTCCTGAAGTACTCATCAACCTCATTAAGAAAACTCAGACAAATAAGCAGAAGCAAGTGAAAGTGGTAAGATCTGACAATGGCACTGAATTCAAAAACAGTGCTCTTCAGGCATTCTATGAATCTCAAGGAATACAACAACAATTTTCTGCAGCACGTACTCCACAACAGAACGACGTTGTTGAAAGAAGAAACAGAACGCTTGTTGAGTCCGCCAGATCAATGATCGCTTATTCAGGTCTATCTTTGTCTTACTGGGCTGAAGCAGTATCAACTGCCTGTCATACACAGAACAGATCAATTTTGCATCGTCGTTTCAACAAAACACCGTATGAACTTATGAACGGGATCAAACCGAACATCAAGTATTTCAAGTCATTCGGATGTAAATGCTACGTTCTGAATGACAGGAAGAATCTCAACAAGTTTAGTCCAAAGGCAGACGAGGGTGTATTCGTAGGTTATTCTTCAAACTCTGCCGCTTATAGAGTTTTTCTGATCTCTGCAAGAAAGGTCATAGAGAGTGTCAATGTAAAATTTGACGAAGCTGCTGATTTGGTTTCTAGTCACTCAGACTCGGAACCCTTTATT
Organism: Arctium minus; assembly: GCA_954870635.1. Taxonomy (NCBI): domain Eukaryota; kingdom Viridiplantae; phylum Streptophyta; class Magnoliopsida; order Asterales; family Asteraceae; genus Arctium; species Arctium minus. The sequence goes on along the minus strand of OX941088.1, from coordinate 58,218,786 downwards.
ACTGAAAATTCAGTTTCTGAACAAATCAGTTCAGAACCTGCTCTTTCACCGGATAACCAGGATTCTTCTACTCCCTCTCCTAATCTTTCTAATCTGGATTTTCTGTTTGAAAATTTTTATGATGATGTGCCTAGATCTAACTCTGAAAATGTTTCTAATGTTTTGAATCAGGACACTGAGAGCTCATCTATTCCAAATTCCGCTGCATCTATCTCTAACAATGATGTTGCTCCAGTCTCTCCTGTTCAACAAGAACCGGTACAACAAGATTTTGTTCAATCAGACAATGTTCAATCAGAAACTAAGCCTTTTCATGAAGAACATACTCAAGAAGAGTCTATTCAAGATCAACCTGTTCAAGAGGAATCACTTCAGGAAGAAGTACATAATGATGTTATTCAACAAACTGTTCCCGAATCTGATTCAGAGATTATTGAGATACCTCCTCCTCAAGTTGAAACTATTTCTATCTCTTCATCTGATGTAGAAGTTTCTGAACCTTCCTCTCATCAATTAGAAGTGGTTCAAAACTTTATTGATTCTCTCCCTCATACCACAAAATGGACAAGATCTCACCCTCTACATCAAATTATTGGAGATCCTGAAGCCAGTGTTTCTACGCTCCAAGTCGGCTACTTCCAACGAATGTCTCTTTACTTGCTTCCTAAGCAAGATTGAACCTACAAAAGTTTCTGAAGCGTTGGAGGATTGGATTATTGCTATGCAAGAGGAACTAAATCAATTTGACGCGCTGAAAGTGTGGAGACTTGTACCAAGGCCTAAAGAAAAAGCATAATTGGTACAAAGTGGATATTCAAGAATAAAAAGGTTAAAGATGGTATTGTCGTACGAAACAAAGCAAGGTTGGTAGCCAAAGGATATCGACAAGAAGAAGGTATTGACTATGATGAAAAATTTGCACCCGTTGCCAGATTGGAAGCTATCCGAATGTTTCTTGCCTTCGCTGCTTATCGCAACTTCACAGTATATCAAATGGACGTCAAGACGGCATTTCTCAATGGCAAGCTGAAAGAAGAAGTATATGTATCTCAGGCAGAGGGATTTGTTGACAAAGATCGTCCAGATTATGTATATTTTCTCGATAAAGCATTGTATGGTTTGAAACAAGCTCCACGGGCTTTGTATGACGAGTTGTCAGCTTTCTTGGTCAAATCCGGCTTCACCAAAGGGTCTATCGATACTACTCTTTTCATTTATAGAACTAATCTTGATATCTGCTTAGTACAAATATATGTAGATGATATTATTTTCGGTGCGACTAACAAATCTTTGTGTACTTGTTTTCTGATTTAATGACCTCTAGATTTCAGATGAGCATGATGGGAGAAATCAACTTCTTCCTCGGCTTACAAGTGAAGCAGCTTCTAGATGGAATCTTCATCAATCAGTCAAAGCTACTTCAATCGGCACACAGATGGCTCACGGTGCCAAACTCGGACTCGATCCAGATGGAAAAGCTGTGGATCAAAAGACAAACAGAGGGATGATCGGATCGCTGATGTATCTAACTACCAGTCGCCCGGACATAATGTTCTTCACGTGCTTGTGTGCCTGATTCCAAGCTAAACCAAAAGAATCTCATCTTTTAGCAGTCAAAGGCATTTTTAGATATATTAAAGGAACTCCTTATTTAGGATTATGGTATCCTAAAAGTTCTGACTATAATTTGATTGCTTATTCAGATGCAGATTTTGGTGGTAATCAATTGGACAGGAAGAGTACTTCTGGTCATCTTCAGTTTTTAGGTGACAGACTGATAAGCTGGGCGTCGAAAAAGCAAAATTGCGTTTCAATATCAACAGGCGAAGCTGAATACGTCGCTGCAACTAGTTGTTGTGCTCAGGTGCTTTGGATGAAAACGCAACTTCACGATTACGGGATGCTATACAAGACAGTGCCGATATATTGTGACAGCAAGTCTGCAATTGCGATATCGGTCAATCCAGTCCAGCACACCAAGACCAAGCACATAGACATGAGATACCATTTTATAAAGCATCACGTGGAAGAAGGTACTATTGAATTATATTTTGTCCCAACTGAATATCAACTTGCTGATATATTTACAAAAGCTTTAGATGAAAAACGTTTTAATTTTTTGCTTTCAAAACTAGGCATGTTGAATTTAAAAGTTTAAATCTTTACAAATTTTATTCTATAAAGTAAAATCTTTCAGATTTTCTTTCTTTTGAATAAAATGTGTGTCTAGGATCTTTTACAAGTCGTCTTGTTTATATTAAAGTTTCATATGTTCAACTTTCAAATCTTACAAACATCGAAAAGTCAGCAACATGATTGACGCTTTAGATACTGCTTTAAAGATATGTGAGTCGGCATATTTATGGTTTACTTTGCTTGAACAACCTAAGTGATCAAAATTGTAGATTGTAATGAAAATATGGGCTAAGCGATTCAATATAGATCTGAGTTATTGAGATGATTAATTTTTAGCTTATAAAATTAAGAAATCTCTGGGTTTAAAAGTTTGTACCTATGACCTTTCTGATTTGGGAAAGTAAGTTCCGTGGGATGCTCGACATCTGGTCCCCTAAGGTCATTTGGCCTGGGAGTGATCGAACAGAAATCCTTCTATAGAATCAGATCGAAAGTCATGTTTTACTGGTATGAATGGGTTTAGAATATGTCGATGTAGCCTTTCTGATCCGGGAAAGTAAGTTCCAAGGGGTGCTTGACACCTAGTCCCCTAAGACCATCTGGTCTGGGAGCGGCTGACCCAAATCCTGCAATAGGGTCAGATAGAAAGTTACGTTTACGGCATGTTCTTTACTTAACGAATTCTTTGATTAAAAGATGCCAAAGTGCACACCGCTTAAAAGATGCCAAAGAGCACACTTATGTGAAGATGCCAATGAGCACACTGCTAAAAGATGCCAATGAGCACACATCTCTTGATACTTGGTGATATGTTTTGAGTTGCGATAAACCTGTAAATTTGTGAAAATCTTAATTCTTGATGACTTAGTGTCTATACATGCAAAGTTCTCCATTTTGTGTTTAGAATTGCATTTTTCTTGAAGCTACTCAGAGATCGCATGCGAGCACACTGAATAGATACCTGCAAGTGTTTGAAACTGAACATGTCTTAACTTGATATGCAAGGAAACTTGTTCTTGTAGCCAACAACCCACGTTTGATTTCAACTGATTGATAAATCTGAGATATTTTACTGAGTAGACTTTAATTTGTTTAGTGTTTTAAAGTTTATATATTCAGTTGTTACAAAATATATATTCAATATGATCATCTTTCATAATGATGTCTTTACTTTTGAGCATCTGTGTTTTTGTATATGGTCTGTGCATTTTTCAAGGGGGAGAGAACATCTGCTTGTCAAATCTGACAACATTCTATTTTTGAGGGGGGGGGGGTGATCATAGCTGATAAAATTGTTCACGTACTAATCAGAAATTTATCAGGTAAGTTTTCTGATATTCCTACACTTTTGTTATACTAATATGTCAATTTTTTTATGCATTTGTGTAGGGGGAGTAAAGGATCATGACAGGTAAATTTTTTCATTTAGTTGTATTTTTTTTAAGAATAATTTTTTTTAGGAATATTTTTTTTAAGTGTATTTTTTTAGTGTTATTTTTTTATGTTTAGTATAAATAGAGGTTAGTATGTAAATATTCACTTTTAATGCTTCCTTTATCATTTTGAACTTTGGGAACTATTCATCTTCTTCCCTCCAACTCTCTGTGCGCGCCGAACTCATAATTTTCCATTGTTTTTCGATTGTTTTTCACTTCGATCAGGTATGCGTTCTTTTTTTGTTTTGATTTGTTGTTATGTTTAGCTTAGCATTGTTCTTATTCTGATTTTGATTTTGTGTTTGTTTTCTTACTGAATGTATCGCGTTTTTACTGTTCATCGTATATGTCTTCTCAGATTCGTGCTTTTTTCCTCAATATTGGATATTGGTTTTTCTTTAGAACTGATTTTCGACAATCAGGTATGTTTCTTTTACTTTAATTTCGTGTTTTTCTGTGTTAATTTTGGGTTCTTGTGGTTTTCGGTTCGTTTACCCGAAAACTAGGGTTTTTCGCATCAATGGTGATTGGTACGCAAAGTATACTTTGCGCATCTAGTTAGATACGCAAACTGTGATTTGCTAGAAACGCAAAGTGTGCTTTGCGCATCTAACTAGAAACGCAAAGTGTGCTTTGCGCATCTAACTGGAAATGTAAAAGTGTGGTTTGCGCATCCTGTAAGATACGCAAAGTATACTTTGCGCATCATTCTTGATACGCAAACCTGTTGTTTTTTGTTTTTGTTCTTGTTTAAGTGTAGTTTACGTATCAATAAGGACACACAAAGTCTACTTTGCGTATCCTCTTTGATACGCAAACCCTCTGTTTGTTTATGTGTGTTTGTTTTCGTATCATGTTGTACGCAAAGTCTACTTTGCGCAACCAACAGGAAACGCAAAGTTATGTTTGCGTATCCCGTTGGAGACGCAAAGTGTACTTTGCGTATCTCACTTGATACGCAAATATCTTGTTTCTTGTGTTTTTTCTGTGTTTGTTTTGCGCATCACAAAGGACACACAAAGTCTATTTTGCGTACTCCGTTGGATACACAAAGTGTACTTTGCGTATCCTTCTTGATATGCAAACCTTCTTGTTTTGAGTTTTCTTGTCTTTTTTTCGGACCTAGTTAGCTACGCAAACCTATCTTTGCGTATCTTGTTCAATACGCAAACCTTGGTTTGCGCATCTAACTTGGTGCGCAAACTTGCCTTGAGAAATTTTCTTGTTTTGTCTAATTTTTTTTATTTTGTCTTTTAGGTATAATATGTCTTCTAAAACCAATACAAATCCAATGATTCAAGATGAGAATGTCATTCTCGAGGATCCATCTGATCAAGCATCTCATGATACCCCGATGCCATCTGTACCATCTGTTGGAGCAAATCTATCTGCATCAAGATGTTCACCAAATGATGTTTTTCCAACCATCATGTATATGCCATACAAACCGAACAACTATCACGTGGATTTTTACAAAATCAAGATACATCCGGTAATACGAGCAATTCTCAGAGGTCATCCACTTACCCCTGCTCTTTCTTATTGCGCAGATGTTCCTGAAGTTTATCTACAGCAAGTCTGGCATACAATTACAAAGAATGAATTGGCTCATTCGCACCGCTTTGAGCTTCAAATAGATCAGTATGATTCTTATCTTTCATACAAGCGTCTCAGACTTATACTGGAGCTTCCTGAGCCTAATTCCAGACCCGACCGAACTACATATGACAACTTTCCATCTGAAGAGGAAGTATTTGAAGGGATAAGGAATCTTGGATATGTTGGGACATTGGACAAAGTGCGTGATTTTGATAAGTCTAATTTACCTCCAGTTTGGTACGCGTTATTCTTTGTCATTATCAGGTGTCTTTCATCAAAACACTCTGCCACAGACAGTGCAAGTCTTCTGTATCTCCGTTTGTTCCATGCAGTTGTCTATGACTTGCATGTTGACTATACATTCATTTTTTGGATTGAACTCTCGGAGGTGGTGCATGACAAACTTACCAACAAGAAGCGCAAGTTTATTCCATTCATAAGATTCATGAAGCTGATTGTCAGAAGTGTGCTTAGAAGCAATCCATCTATTCCACGAAGATTATCTTGGCCTCAAGTTTCAGACACCGAAATGACTTATATTCAGAAGCTGAAGAGATCTTTCAACTATTCGATGCCCATTCCTTCAGAACTTATTGTGAATTATGCAGATCATTCAGATGAAAGTATTATCGAATATTGCTTGGATAATGAAATATTTCTGGAAGCTGATCAAGATGTTGAAGTTCCTATTGATCAAAAAGTTGAAGTTCCTGCTGATCAAGAAGTTGAAGTTCCTGTTAATCAAGAAGTTGAAGTTGAAGTATCTGTTTCTGAACAAGAGGTCAACATAGCTGCTGAACAAGAGATTGAAACAGTTGCTGAAAAAGAGGTTGAGATTGCTGTATCACATGAAGATGAGACCATCATTGCATCTCAACAAATTGGTACTGTTCTAGCTAATATTGGTCCTGATGTTAGTGATTCTGCTGCTGATGCTGATATTTCTAATGAAAAAGATGGGGAAAATGATGATGAAGATGCAACTGATGATTCTGATAGCAATAGTGATGGTGATGATGGTGATGATGCTGATGATGCTGATCAACTGAGTATTCGGATTTATGAAAGAAAGATCAGGACACCGGAAGTGGTTGTTTCAACAGAAGTTGTCTCTGAAGATGATTCTGTTCCTGTTAATCCTTCTGTTGCACATCTTCAAGTAGATGAATTGGATACAACATTTGATCAAGCCTCAGCTTCGGTACAAAGTCAAGCTCCAGCAACTTCGCTTGCGGCTATTCAAGTTCCAGCTATAGAGCTTTCTTCTGATCAAGCTCGGGTTTCTACCGACAAATTCTCTACTTTGAATGATGTCATTCGTCAGTTATCAGAGAGAATGGATGCAGAAAAGGAAGCTCAAATTCTAAAGCTGAAGACTTTCTTCAAAGGCAAAATGCCTGAAATTGATACTTCAGTGATTCCTCCAGAGATTCCTTTCAGACGACCAACTGGGGTAGTTCTTCATGAACCTTCTTCTGCTGTGACTTCAACTACTTCTCCGATTGTTTCTCTTCCGTTTCCTTCGGTGGTTTCTATGTCTGCGGGACTTTCTATGTTTGCTCCTTCGGGTACATCTTCAAGGTCTTCTCTTCATGATATTCCAATTTCTGAGTTAACTGATCTACTATATGCGCGTATACTGTCTATGTCACCGCCACAACATCAGGATCAAGATCTTCTTTCTTTGCTACAGAACTTCTAACCTAAGCCGTCTCCAGTTCCTTCTTCTGAATCTGATCGGATTACTGCTTTATCTGATGAGTTTCATGCATTCAGATCATAAGTTCGAACAAGTTTTTCTGATCTCAAATATTTTATGTCTCAATCCTTCTCTGATTTATCTTCCAGGCTTGATTTTCATGAACAAAGTTGCAGAACTGAGGCCGACCCATCTCTTAAGCGCCGACATGACCAAGATGATCCTGATCATCAAGGCCATGAGGGGGAGATGGAAAAGAGACCGAGAGTTGAAGGATCTTCTGAAGCTAGAGAAGATATTCAAGAAGAAGTGGCTGGTGATAAAGGAAAGAGTGGTGAAACTGTTCAAGACTGCAACATTCAGGACTTAGTGAATGTTATGATTGAAAATGTTGATCTGTCTTCCTTGCATAATGAACTGAATATTTCTGATAGCAATATTAACAATAATTTGCAAATTGTTGTTTATAGTGATCCAGATGTTTCTGCAAATATTCATGAAGTTGAAGAATCTGAAGCTGGAAATGACATGAGGACATTCTTTGCTAATTTCATAGAGATTAATTCTGATGATGATGAAGATGTAAGATTTGAAAAGATATGTCAAGTCAAAGAAAAAGATTGTGATGACATCGTTATCATATCAGATACAAAAGATGACTCAGTGTTCATGAATGCGAAAGATGAAGAAGAAGCAGATTTGTTATACAGTGATCTTCCTGCTCATGATGAGGTTTCTGAATCAGCTAAAGCCACATCTACTCCTGTTGCTAGTTCAACTCCGACTACCACTATTCCTTCAAGTTCATTTGAAGTCGGTCAGTCGTCAAGAGCAGAAGCTGATGTTCCACCTTCTGGTCCTGTGATTCCACCGTCTATTCTTGAAGAAGGACCAACTTTATCTAGACATCAAAGACAAAGAAATTTGCAACGTAGATATTTGGCATCAAGGCAAAGATCAGCCTTTCTAGAAGACACTCAGAGAAACATCTTTGTAGAGAAACATCTTTGTCTCTAGAAGAAGGCCGATTAACATCTATGCAATCCTTGGAGTAGAGAAAGAGTCAGATGCCTATCAATATGAATACTTAATGTTTATTAAGTGCCGGTGCAAAAGGAATAATACCGTGTCTTCTCCTCATTTGATTGTTCGAGTCATCAGTGTCACAATCAACAAGTTTGTGAATATCTGGTATCCTTATTTTGTAGTTGAAAGAAGAGATTATAGGCGGTATACCTTCTCAGAGGCAGACTTTTCTGATTTTTCCATTGATGATATTGAATTCTTATATGATCACTTTAGGAATCTGTATCATAGATCACAGGATATTTCACAATCTTTTTCGTCATTAAAAGATTCATACGACGACAAATCCGATTATTCAGAGTTTTTGATTTTCAGATGGCCGTCGAAAGTTTTCAGCCGGTTGTTAATCTTCTCAGGCCCAACCGAAGCTTACCGAACTTAGAGTCTTATCCTCTTCTCACCATTGTTGAAGATCCATATGGAGTTGTGTACAAGAATGGCTCAAATGAAAAATGCTTTCTCATATTTGAAGAAATTGCACATTACTCTGATGAAACTTTGAAGGTGATTAAGCTTCAGTTGGAGCAACATCTGAAGGAGGCTAAAAGAAGATTTTTGGAAACAAGAGCAAATGCATTTCATGTTGATAATGACGAGATTCGACTTCTCCATAAGACTTTATATTCAATTCAAGAGAGATTGAATCTCCGCTCAACTCTAAGACGAATGGAAGTTTTAGTGGGTTTGAATAGACTTCGTCAAAGAGAAGAGCGTCAGTGATTCTCCAAAGTCGCCTGGTTGGTCTATGCTGTTTTTTAAGATTGTTTTTTGAAGACTACGGCGCCAATGATTACTAAGGGGGAGATTGTTAAGTCTAATTTTGTAGTAATCATTGTATTTATTTTCTAGCCTATACTGTGCTTATTGTTCATATCTCTAATGTAAAGGCTAGGGGTATTTAAGTCCCCTTAGAGCCTTTTGTTTTCTAACCTTGGCACTCACATTTTAATACATCAGATTACTTTGCGCTTCACTACTTTCTCTCTCTACTTTCTCTCTCTAAAGATTTAGAGATTCTTGGACTCTCACACATATTTGTTGGATACAAGATCATGAAGACTGAAGATCAAAGTTCAAGAAAGTCAATGCCCAAAATCAACTCTCATTGTCAAAGTCAAAGTAATTTGTAAATAAGTCAAAGTCAAAGTCTTAGTTTTTGTACTTTAGCGTGTTTGTTTTTCTTTTAATAGATAGATGATTAGAAGGTTTGTAAAAAACAAGCTTGTAACTAGATTCTGAGATAGTGTACGTGAATAGAGAGAGTTCTAGAGAGAGAGTCTGTATACGAATTCAAGAATTGCAATGCAAAAACAGGTTAAGTAATAATTTGTTGTTGTTATCTTGTTTGTGACAGTGATTGTAGTAAGAACTTGATAGATTGGGACATTATCAAATTGCTTTATTGAATATTTCTTGTAAGAAGTTACAAGTTTTTGTTTATTGAAAGCAACATTCTCAACTACATCAGTTTGACTAGTAGTTCCTCTATTACAATCAAGATCAGAATATGATTTAGCAGTCTCGTCAATTTTCTTCTTTGGTTGTAATATAAATTATCAAGATGAACATAAATCCATTATCAAGTTCTATTCATAATTGACGAGTTCTTGATAATATGGTTCTTCAAATTATCAAGTTCTATTCACAATTCAATTAACAAGATGAACATAAATCGATTACTCAACCTGTTCCCTAGAATTTGTATACAATTCACTTTTTCATTTTCTCTCTCTAGAACCTCAGTATGCGTACAATTCAACTAACTTGCAACTTGTTACACCGCATCTTACACAACCTAACTCTAACTAGTCATATATCTCTTAAAAACAAAACACACGCTTACAACACAATAGAAAAACAAGATACAAAGACCTTTGACTTTGACTTTTATTACAATTTGACTTTGACTTTGCTTGAGAGTTGACTTTGAGCTTTGACTTGCTTGACTTTGATATTCTGTCTTCATGATCTTGTATCCAACAAATATATGCTCTAACAGTATGAAACACGATGTGAATTCCAGAAATCTGTATGATGAACGATGCGAGTTTCTCACTTCTCGTATCCTTTGAGACGCGAATTTTGTACTTAGAAAATCAAAACCCAACTTTACGTATGGAGCTTAATGCGAATTCCACCTTTTCGCACATAGGCCGATGCAAAATTCCAACTTCTCGTACACAACACAATGCGAATTTCGTACTTAGTTTTTTCAGAATTTCAACACCATGCGAATTTTTGACATATTTATGCGAAAAATATAGATCTTGCGAGTTCTTCGTGCGAGTTCTTCACAATTCGGCTAAAAACACTCAAATCGATCCAAAATCCATTCAATCCAATGAATTAGCTTATGCAAATCCACCAATTTGATCACAAACAGTACTAGAATCGATTACAATCAAGGAATTACAGACAAATTGACTCAATAGTACATTTCGATTGAGATACAGTGCATAGAACTCAAACTTTCGAAAAATCACAAAAACTTCAAATCGAATCAAAATTACAGTGCAATTGTGAAATTGATTTACACAAAAAGTATCTAGATCACTAAACGATCACAAAACAATGGAAATATTGACAATTACAGTGCAATTAATCGATCAAATTCAGAACACAGGGTGCGAGTTCGGCATTTTCAGTTGATTTTGTTCGAATCAGGAGCTGATACCAATTGAAAGTCCAATCCATGCTCCAACAAAACATACAATGATTAAGTAGAAATCATCTTTGATTAATAGAACAACAATTACAATGATTTCTTTTTGTCACATATCTCATAGATTTATATACCTATTTCTCAAATTCTCTCTAGATTCTTTCATACACGTATATTCTCTAGATTCTACTCTAATTACAAAGACACTTACTATTTATATGTGGTCAACAAGACCTCTCACTAATCTAAAGTCAAAGTCAAACACTTTGACTCTCAACACTATTACAACAAAACTACTTACACATTTACAACTTTACATCTTTGACCCCTCATTTAATCTTGAATACAATCTTGACTTAACAAAAGGTACTACTGATCTTGGCCTCTGGTATCCCAAGGATACTAAGTATGAGCTTGTTGCATATTCTGATGTAGATCATGCAGGTTGCATGCTGCACAGAAAGAGTACCACGGGTCACGTGCAATTCCTTGGAGACAAACTCATAAGTTGGGCGTCAAAGAAGAACTGTGTGTTCACATCCACAGCTGAAGCGGAGTACGTTGCTGCTGCCAGCTGTTGCTCTCAAGTGACCTGGATGCACACACAGCTGAAAGATTACAGGTTCCACTACTCTAAGATTCCGATATACTGCGGCACGAAGAGCGCCATCGCAATCACCAGTAATCCTGTCCAGCACACCAAGACGAAGCACATTGATTTTCGATATCATTTCATTAAAGATCACATCGAACGAGGTACGATCAAACTCTACTTTGTGAAGACAAACCTTTAGTTAGCATACCTTTATAATAAACCCTTGGACGAAAAATGGTTCAATTTTCTTGTGTCCAAGCTTGTTATGTTAAATCTTAAATTTTAAGTCGCTTCATGTGTCTGACACAATTTCTATATAGTAAGCATGGACTGTATCCTTCACTATCCAGACTTAACCTCCGGATGGTCAAGGTAACACTACATGTTCACAATATCCTAATTGTGTCACGCACAAAATCATTTAAACTACTGTATTCTCAGTTTAGATTTCGCTTTTCGTTCTCTGTTTACGTATCTCTTTCGTTATCTGTGTGTTTTTCGTCTCTTATCGTTCATTTTTAGTTTATGCGTGTGACCTTGCTTTTCGTTTATTAATTGTATCTAACGTATGCTCATAAGTTCAGGGAGAGTTAAATCGCTGGATATCCGGTAAGTTTTCTTTTCTTAGTCACCGTTCGAGGGGGAGTAACCATTGTTACTCTTCATTGCACTAGTTTTTCACAAAAGTCGAGGGGGAGAAACATTGTCACAAAGTTTTTTGTTTGAGGTGAAGTCGCTTTTCCTTTAGTGTCACAAAGGGGAGTGAGTTTCTCGAAAAGATTTTTCGATTGAGGGGGAGAAACAAAGTTTTTTTTAAAGGTGGATTCCATTAAAGTTTCTTAAGTTTCTTTTTAAATTTTTCTTAAGTATTTCTATAGTTAAGTTATTTAAAAAAATTAATTAAAAAAATCGGATCTGCCGGAACCTGGTGCACCGGGAACCGACCCAAGTCGGCCTCGGGGGTACTTAAACATCTCGACCGGGGGGTTTCACTTTATACGACCATGCCTCCCGGACCTCGACCTCCCCATCGATCTCTCACCCGACTCTCTTCTCTCTCTATCGTGTCGGTCCACAATACTATCAAGTTGTTATCAAAACAACACAATATGATTAACCAACCTGTTTAGATTAATATTCAACTATTACAGGATTGATCGATTGAAGCTCTCGATGTGTTCTCTCTGTTTTTCACCTTTTGTGTGTATGTAAATTGTTTTCTTTTTCTAATCTGATATCTTCCTCAACACACTAACACAACTAATATCTAACTTAGATATTATAACAAATATCTAATTTAGATATTAACTAACTAATATCTAATAACTTAGATATTTAAACTAATTAAAACTAAATACTAAATTACAATAAACATTAATTAACTTCGACATTTATTACAAAGTAACAACATTAGACTTAATATCGAGAGTCGACTTTCTGGCTTTAGCTTCAGATTGGATCTTCAGATTGGATGATCTTGAATCCAATAGATATGTGATCTAACAATCTCCTCCTTTGGATCAAGATCATTACTAAAAAGATTTTAGCAATTCAGTCTTCTTTTTCAGCTCAGAAGACGCAATCTCTTTCTCTAGCTCAGAATGCTTTAGCAAAGTATCTTCAAAGAAAATTTATCTGAAATCAGCATATCTTCAGAATACTTTGATCTCGCATTTCTTGGTCTTGTCGTGTAATGGACTGAACATTTCTTCAAGCTTTAGATTCTCCCCCTTTTGAGGAAAAGAGCAACGCTTTCATCAAAACATGTAGGAAGAAATGTCTGTCATATGGAGCCTCTGATCCGTCAATTCAAAAGATATTCATCCAGATCTTCGCAAATCCAGACAAAATAATCATGTAACACCTGAATCAACTAATGAATCAGTTAACATGCCTGTCAGTAACACTAAGTCACTGTGTAACAAATACACATTGGAAAGGAGTTGTTTGATGTTGACTCCCCAGGGCTTCCATTTAATCAACGAAACACCACAAAGGTAATTTCTATAAACGTTAGGATAAAGAAACAAATTCCTTGTGTGTTCGTGCTTGTGATAGAAAGAATTAAGCACTTGATGATTGCTTATAGGCTCAAAATTGTGTAAACCACTGAGACAACAGTAAGTTAAACACAGACTCAATGTGCATGATTGAAGTGCGAAGGTGGGCAGACTTCCTTCTTTTCAATATCCAGATTTTCCAAATGAAAATCAGATAGCAAATGTGTTGCTTCCCCTTAGAAAATGTGAAACACTTTCTATTTGAGTAGAAAATGAGTAGATGGTGAGGTTTGATCAAGAGTTGGCATGGGCTACTTGCCTGTTTCAATAATGTTCACCAAAGAATTGTGAAACACTAGTAATGTGGCTGCCCGACTTAGAAAAAGTTGGTGCAGAGTTGTGATATTCTTTTAACTCTGGTCTCTCACGCTCTTTCTTTTAAACATTTAGCTCATTCTAACCAAACTTTCTTTCTTTGTTTGACACACTCATTTCTTTTGACTTCTCACACTCAATCACTATGGATTAACTTCGTGGGTAGAAATCACTGGTTAATGTGATTCCATTGAAGTTCAAGTAAGTCCTAGCACAAAGAAATCATGTTTTCCTATGATGCATATGATGCTCAAATTGAGTTAACGATTTGTTAAAGCACAAATTAGATCTTGATAACATTTAAAGTCACACTTCCAATTCATGAATTCGTGTTGAGAATCGGGAAGTGGTTTGAACATTTAATAACAATGTTTTCAAATGATTGAAAGTTATCCTTCTTTCAACCATTTATGAGATTAAGATAAAGGATTGTACCTTTACGTGCGATCTTACATCTCATGAAGCTAAGCTTAAAGTCATAAACATATGAACTTGTAAGCTTCTCTCAAAAATTCTGCAAAAGTCTTATGTTAAGTCAAAGTAAACTTATTCACTTAAATTGAAAAGACAAAAAGCAGTAAAACTATGAAAGTACGAGTTCTGATCAGAAATAATCAGAAGTTATATCCGTACTCCTTTGACTTGAAGAGCTCCCCCTAAAATCATGCATTACAAAAAAAAATTCACATAAAAGGTAAATGCAGAAATTTATGAGCTCCCCCTCAAAATAAGATTGACCAACTGTCAATTCTTCTCATACTCCCCCTTGGATCATGAACGAATTGTTAATATGCAGATATCAATAAGAAATAAGAATGAATAAATGATGAAAAAGTATGCAATTAGAAAACTTTGATAGGTAACTACTGATTAGACCTTAAGATTTAGCATACCAAGCTTAGAGACAAGAATGGAAAACCTCTTTTTGTCTAAAGGTTTGGTAAACAAATCGGAAAGCTGATAATCAGTTTTTATAAAGAAAAGTTCAATTGTTCCTTTGTCTACAATTGATAAAATGATACCTGACATCTATGTGTTTGGTTTTTGTGTGCTGAACAGGATTCGCTGTTATTGCGATGGCGCTCTTGGAGTCACAGTAGATCGGGATTTTGTTGAAGTGGAAACCGTAGTTGCGCAATTGTGTTCTTATCCATAAGACTTAAGAACAACAGCTAGCAGCAGCTACATATTCGGCTTCGGCCGTTGAAGTTGAAACACAAAGTTGCTTCTTCGATGCCCAACTTACGAGTTTATCACCGAGGAATTGTACATGTCCTGGCGTGCTCTTCCTGTCTAACATACAACCAGCATGATCTGCATCTGTATACGCTATTAGTTCAAAACTAGGATCTTTAGGATACCACAGACCAAGATCTGCAGTACCCTTCAGATACCTAAAAATGCGCTTAACTGCAGACATATGGATTTCTTTGGGATTGGCCTGATATATTGCACATAAGCATGTTGAAAACATTATATCTGGACTACTCGAAGGAAGATACATTAAAGAACCTATCATCCCTCTATAAGTCCTAACATCAACAACCTTTCCAGAAGGATCAGTGCCAATCTTAGTACCTGGTGCCATTGGGGTACCAATCGGTTTTGAATTTTCCATTTTGAACTTCCGAAGAATTTCAAGAATGTATTTTGATTGATTGATAAAAATACCCGATGAAAATTGTTTTACTTGTAATCCGAGAAAGAAATTCATCTCTCCCATCATATTCATCTGAAATCTTGACACCATAAGGTTTGAAAAATTCTTACAGTACTTAGGATTTGTAGAGCCAAAAATAATATCATCCACATAGATTTGAATAAGAATGATATCGGCTTTTTCCTTTTTGATAAACAAAGTGGTATCTACCGTACCTTTTCAAAAACCAGACTTGACTAGAAATTGTGAAAGGACATCATACCAGGCGCGAGGAGCTTGTTTCAGTCCATAAAGTGCTTTGTCGAGAATGTAGACGTGATTCGGTGTCTCTTGATTGACAAAACCTTCTGGCTGAGAGGCGTAGACTTCCTCCTTTAGAATGCCATTCAGAAATGTAGTCTTCACGTCCATTTGAAAGACCGTGAAGTTCTTGTGGGCTGCGTAGGCTAGAAACATTCGAATTGCCTCTAAACGCGCCACAGGAGCATAAGTCTCGTCATAGTCTATTCCTTCCTCTTGTCTGTATCCTTTGGCTACAAGTCTTTCCTTGTCTCTGATAACGGTACCATCTTCGTCTTTCTTGATCTTGAAAACCCATTTCGTACCTATAATGGTTTTACCTTGAGGTTTTGGTACGAGTCTCCAGACTTGAAGTGCGTCGAACTGATTCAGCTCTTCTTGCATTGAAATCACCCATTCTGGATCAGCAAGTGCCTCTGATACGCGAGTTGTCTCGAACTTGCTCAGAAAGGAGTCATGCATGCACATATTCATTGACGCTGACCTAGTTTGCACCGGTTTTGTTGGATCGCCAATGATCTGGCTTATCGGATGCTCTTTGGACCATTTGTGTTCATGAGGTAGTGGATTATATGAATGTATATCAATATTATCATCTATAAATCCACTTGTACCTTCTTCAGTTTATTCAGGAGGAATGATGATTGCAGTTGAAGTGGTAGGTGCAGAAGGCTTAGCAGGTACAACTTCGTCCGGCTGTAGATTAATCTGTATAGAACATCCTACTGTTTCAGCTACTTCTGTCTCTTCATCATTTCTTACAGCTTCAACTGTTGGAGTCGACATTTGAACTGGAATTTCTTGCTGAATCGGGGTGTTGGATTCAGTAGAGATATCTGCCCTGGTTGGATGAGTAGTCATTAAGTCTTCCATCCTGTCAACCACAACATATTTCTTTACATTAGATCCAAGAAATTCATCATAAAACAATTCAAATAATAAATCTAAATTAGATATATGATTAGTTGACGTTGATGCTTCATCTGATTTGTTCTATTGAGACGCAAATTCTGGACTGATTTGCCCAGAAGCTAGTACTCCGGTTATCACGGGTTCTGAACTGTGTTGTTCGGAAGCCATTTCTTCATCAAACGAAACATTGACGCTTTCAATAACCGTATTTGAATTCTTCAGATATACACGGTATGCAGTTGATGTAGAGGAATAACCAATGAAGATGCCTTCGTCCGCCTTGGCACTGAACTTGTTCAGACTCTCTCTATCGTTTAGAACGAAACACTTACACCCAAATATATGGAAATATTTGATTGTCGGTGTTCGGTTGTTGATTAACGCATAAGGTGTCTTCTTGAATCTGCGGTGTATCATGGATCGATTCTGAGTGTAGCACGCAGTCGATACAGCTTCAGCCCATAGAAATAGAGGTAAGTCAGATTGACTTAGCATAGTACAAGCAGCCTCAACTAGCATACGATTTCTTCTTTCGACCACTCCATTCTGTTGAGGCGTACGAGCAGCAGAGTATTGATGTGATATCCCAACTGATTCGAGATAGTCTTGAACCTTCTTGTTCTTGAACTCTGTGCCGTTGTCTGTTCATAGAAGCTTGACCGGTTTTCTGCAGATTCACCTGGGTCGTATTCAGGAATGTGATGAGAACATCAGGTGTCTCATCTTTTGAACGTAGAAACTTGACCCAAGTGTATCGCGAGTAATCGTCCACGATAACTAGTATGTACTTCTTTCTGCCTAGACTTTGTGTTCGCATCGGACCACATAGATCCATATGCAACAACTCTAATGGAGCGCTTGTACTCGGTTCAGGATTTGGTTTATGTGGAGCCCTCTTCATCTTTCCTTTTTCACAAGCTGCACAAAGATGTTCTTTTTCATACTTCAGCTCGGGAAGTCCTTTGACTAGTTTTCCACTGACCAGCTTGTTGATGTACCTGAAGTTGAGGTGAGAGAGTCGTCGATGCCATAACCAGCTTTGTTGCATCGAGGCTTTCGATAGTAGACAAACCTGCTTGTCAGTCTGGACAGTTGACAAATTAATTGTGTAGAGGTCGGACTTTCTCGTGCCGACCAAGAGTTCCTCTCCTTCTTCAGTGCAAACAGAACACCTCTTGGCTTTGAAATTGACCTCTAAGCCTTTGTCACAGAATTGGCCTATACTGAAAAGGTTGTGTCTTAAGCCTTCCACATAGCTCACCTTCTTGATCGTTACTTTGTCATGTACCACATCACCATATCCCATTATTGGTAAAAACTGGTCGTTGCCGAATCTAACTGTTCCGCAATACTTCTCTGTAAAGTTGGACATCATCTCTTTTTGTCCAGTCATATGCTTGGAACATCCGCTATCCAAGTACCACATATGACGGATCTGCACAAGAAAAATTACGAAACAAGAGATTTAGATATTCATTAAACAAGATTGGAGTAAAGAATTTTGAGCATTCAAGTGCGGGTCTTGAGCTGTTGTATTCAAGAGCCATTGTTCTTTGAGGTACGAGTCCTAGACTGTGTTGTCTAGAAGTCATCGTCTTGACATTTAAGTCCGGGTTTTGAATTGTTTTGATCAAAAACCTAATTGCTATGCTCCCTCTTAAACGTTGGGTTCCTGCAACACAAATTTAGCTTTTGGTACCCATTTGAAATTGGGTCCAACTATGTTAGCACAAGATTTTGGTACCCATTTGAAATTGGGTCCTCTTTTCATTTGAAATTCATTTGAAGCATTATAATGATATGAGTGCACATGATAATTTCCAAACCAAACCTCAGAATCTTGACAAGAAGTAGAAACATGTTTATCATAAAAAGAAGACTTCCTAGCAGATAAAGATAACTTGAATAATTGCTTAAAAAGACTCTCTCCTCTCTCTAACGCGGTGGTGAGGTGAAAGACTCTCTCCTCTCTCTATCGCTTTCATCTCTCTCGATCTCTCATCTCTCTCGGTCTCTCTCTCAATCGCACGATCGAAAGGTAACATCTCTCTCTATCTATTTCGTGTTAATCGAATCACCTCACCACCGTCGCCGCTGCAGTCGACGGTGGGTTCTCCAACCGCCGCCTCCAATCGGCGTCGACGTGATCAATCGAGTTTCGATTGATTTGTTTTGGGGCAGTGACCTTCCGGACCATGGCACGCCGCCTGGTCCATGGTCTCCCCAAACCGCAGGAAATCCCCTGCTCCACCTGAGTCTGCTACAGACTCCCGAGTCCCTTGCAACCGGGTCTCCCCCGGGCGCTCATCTCCCGGGCCATTCCAACCCCGAGTCATGACTCTCGAGTCGGCAACGTCCTGAGTATTGCAGAGTGACAATGACAGTAGCCCAATCCAGTTTTGATTGGAGCCCAATTCCACCGATTGAACCCTTCCACCAATTTTTTTTCCTCTTGAGGTGCAAATGAACCGAGTTTTTCGTTTTAAACTGAGTGGACACCAATTCTTTTTGTGAGAAAATGCCAACCGGATCTTTTTGTTTAAAATTTCCATGCTAACCGAGTTTAAATCTTTTATTCACCGGATTTTGAATCACTTTCTTTTGGCACAACTCATAAACGAACCGTGAGCATAACTCATAAACCGTAACACGCAAAGTCTACTTTGCGCAACACTCTACTAACGCAAAGCCCACTTTGCGCAACTCAAAGCTCACGCAAAGCTCACTTCTCGCGACCAACGTCTCACGCGAACATCAGTTTTTGCGACACTCTAGTCACGCAAACCTCAACTTTGCGCAACCAACTGCTCGCGCAAACCTCAACTTTGCGCAACCAACTGCTCGCGCAAACCTCAACTTTGCTTAACCAACTGCTTGCGCAAACCTCAACTTTGCGCAACCAACTGCTTGCGCAAACCTCAACTTTGCTTAACCAACTGCTTGCGCAAACCTCAACTTTGCTCAACAGACTCGTCACGCAAACCACACTTTGCGCAACCAACCTTTCGTGCAAACATCCATTTTGCACCAATCACTATTCCATACTTGGAATATTTTTCTTTTCAGAGAATTTTTCGAAACTGATGACTTCAAAAGACGCTCTTTCCATTGGCACGGATGTCAAACCCCCAGTTCTATTCAAAGGGGATTACGAACAATGGAAAGACAGATTTCTTGACTTTGTGGATCGACACGTAAACGGAGATAACATTCTTTTATCAATAAAAGAAGGTCCCATGGAACCACTTTCTGTCCAAGTACCTGATGATGATGATGCTGAAGATGATTCTTCTGACAGCGAGGATGGTAACATGGAAAGAGAACAGAAGATGAAAACTGTTACAATAGAGTATGCCCAATTTTCTGAAGAACAAAAGAACCGTTTTAAAGCTGATAAGCAAGCAAGATCCTTACTTCTTCAAAGTATCCCGAATTATATCTACATCAAAATAGACAGCTACAAAGCTACTGCTAAGAAGATGTGGGATCAACTTCAAAAGATGATGATGGGATCTAAGGTTGGAAACCAGATGAATGTAGCAAACTGTATAAACAGTTATGAAGAATTCAAAGCCTTTGAAGATGAAAGCCTAGCGGACACTTATGAACGATATGTTCTGCTTCTGAACGAGCTGTCAAAGAATAAAGTTAAAAAGAAATAGATTGAGAACAACGTCAAGTTTCTCAGTGTTCTTCAACCATAATGGAAAAAGCATACACGAAGAATGAAACAGATGAAAGATCTGAGTGACATTCCACTCCACGAGGTGTATGAGACACTAAGACAGAACAAAGAAGAAGTAGAAGAGAAAAAGGAGTGGAAAGAAAAAGGAAGTTGAGAAAGTTCCTGATTCCGTTGCACTTGTTGTCAAAGATAAGAAGAAAAAGAAGAAAGTAACTACAAGTTCTGAATCAGAAATTGAATCTGATGGAGATGATGGAGAAAGTCTCAAGCAAGCACTGCAATTACTGACCCGTGCATTCCAAAAGAAATTCTACAAGAAACCGGGATCAAATACACAGAGATATTCTTCATCAAGCTCCAAGAACCATGCGCATAGAGAAAGAGTAGAAGGAAGTAGATTTCTTGAGAAGAAACCAAGATAAAGGAAGCAATTTGGGAATGACTACAACAGTACAGACAAGAAAGCTGATGTCCCAATCATATGCTACAACTGTGGCATGACTGGACATTACGCCTCAAACTGTCGAAAGCCAAAGGTTCGCAATACGGCGTATTACCAGAACAAACTAATGTTAGCCAAGCAAAAGGAAGCTGGCAAAGCGTTAATGGTTGAAGACGAATTCTGATTAGATGATTCTGAAGAGGAAGAAGAAGAAGAGAATGAAGAAGCTTCTAATATGTGCTTGATGGCCAATCATGCAAAGTATGATGATTCAGATAATGAAGCAGCTGAAGAGGTAATGAACTTATCAGAAAATACTATTATGATCAAAATGGATGCGATGATGGTCGAACTTCAAGACCTTCAGTCAAAACTGAAAAGGGAAAAAGGCAGCGTTGCTAGGCGTAATCAAAAGATCTTTGACCTAAATACGTCAGTTATTGGGAACAAAGATCTCATGGATTCCCTACGCAAATCTGCTTCTGATTTTAATCTTCAAAACGATTGTTTAGAAAAGAAGATTTCTGATTTTGTTTCTCAAATTTCTAAGTCTGATTTAGAAAAGAAACAAACTGCCTTAATTGTTTATAAGCTGCAGTTTGAGAACAAGAATCTAAACAAGAAGGTAAATGGTCCGGAAACCAAACTTTACTCAATAGGCCAAACAGATCAAACTATTTTCATGAATACACCAAATGAAGAGGCTGATTTTAAAGAAAAATGGGGATTAGGTTGTAATAATCCTCATTACCTGAAATATGTTATCAGAAAATAGCCTGGTTTATATAATGCAGATTATATGTATGTTGCTCGTAAACATTCTCATTTGAAACCCAAATTTGTTACCAAAGCATCAGAAGAAGTCGAGGCAATAGAAGATACAAATAGAAAGATTTTGAAGAAAATGCAACTACCATTCTGTTATGCAAGACTGAATGATAGTTATCTTTCGGAAAAACCAAAAGTTCTTTCAAAACAATATTTTGCTACATATTCTTCTACTGAGATGGAGGCAAAACATGTTCGAGCTAAAACTTAACTACCTCCACTCGTATTAGAAAGCAAAATAATTGAGTTAGAAAATGTCTTATCTGACGAAAGAATTTTGGTGAATATAGAACAAGATGTGTTTTCTACTGTTTTGAAGAACACTGTTTTACATTCTAAATCTACAAAGTGTTCTACAGTTTCAAAAGCACCTCACACTTCTACTGATTTCTTTGATGACTTATTTGAGTCTGCAAATGATTTTTTAAATTCTAAAGAAGGGTGTATAGAAGGAGTAGAAATGGTTGATTTCAATGCTTCACTTCCAGATCATTGTATTTTTCTTGTAAAAGGAAAAGCTTTACCAAGTGTTTATAAAACTCAGCTTTCGCCGAAACAGAACACCTCTGGTAAATGCAAGAAATGCCAATCTAGGAAATCTGATTTTCCTAATAAATCTAAATCTTCAAATTAGATTCGTACTACTAACCTTCTCTTTCACATAAATATAGATGGATCAGGTTCACATCAGAGAAGGAAGAGCTACAAGAAACCAGTTAAAGATGAAAGCTCATGTGTACATACGCATAATGAAACGAAGAACAATGCGCTGAAAAGTAAACCTACTCATGTTTACACGAGAGATCAAATGATCAGGTTATCAGGTAAGGAAAATTCTTGTTCTTACTGTCGTACACATGATCCTGTTCACAGAACCAAAGATCATTACTGGTATGGTTCTTATTCAATAACCCCCATACGAACTGCAACTAACACATATGGACCCAAATACCAATGGGTACCAAAGAAAACTAATTTTGTGTTGCAGGAACCTACTGTCAAGGGGGGGTAGAAGAACAAAGGCTTCTGATTACGACAGATCAGAACCCGGACTTAAATGTCAAGACGATGGTTCTTGAGTAAATCAGCTCAAGACCCGGACATCAATGTTAAAGTGGTTTCTAAGTAAATCAGCTTAGAACCCGTGCTCCAAAGAAGAAGACCTTACTCAAATGCTGATATGAGAGATTGTACTCCAATACTCCAACGAGGAAATCAATCTTCAAGGGGGAGTACATATTTATTTCTGAAATTTTAAATGCATATATTTTCAAATGATAATTTTTTCAAATGCATAATTTCAGGGGGAGTAAGAGAAGTTATTTGTTTTACTGTTTTTTGTCTTTTCAATACTAATGAATAAAGTTTCTTTAACTTGACTTAAGACTTTTGCAGAATTTTTGAGAAGAGCTTACACGATCATATGTTTATGACTTTAAGCTAAGCTTCATGAGATGTAAGATCGCACTTAAAGGTATATTCCTTTATCTTAATCTCATATGTGATTGAAAGGACAACTTTCAATCATTGCAAAACATATTCTTAAACGTTCAAACCACTTCCTGATTTTTTTCATAAGATTTTATATTTCGGGAGTGTAGTTTAAATGTTCTACATGAGCTTACATGATTATAAATCATTTTGAGCAACATATTCTGTATAGGATATACGAGATCAGTGTGCTAGCATTTAACACAACTTCTATGGAATCACGTTAACCAGTGATTTCTACCCATGAAGTTAATTCATAGTGATTGGGTGTGAGGAGTCAAAAGAAATGAGTGTGGAAGAGTAATGAGGTATCATGAAAAAGAGAGTTCGGTTAGCAGTGAGCTAAATAATTAAAAGAAAGAGGGTGTGAGAACAGAGTTAAAAAAATATCAGAACTCTACACCAACTTTTTCTGAGTCGGGCAGCCACAATTCTAATGTTTCACAATTCTTTGGTGATCATTATTGAAACAGGCAACTAGCCCATGCCAACTCTTGATCAAACCTCACCATCTACTCATTTTCTACTCAAATAGAAAGTGTTTCACATTTTCTAAGGGGAAGCAGCACATTTGCTATCTAATTTTCATTTGGAAGATCTGGATATTGAAAAGAAGGAAGTTTGCCCCCACCATCGCACATCAATCATGCACATTGAGTCTGTGTTTAACTTACTGTTGTCTCAGTGGTTTACACAAACTTTGAGCCTATAAGCAATCATCAAGTGCTTAATTCTTTCTATCACAAGCACGAACACACAAGGAATTTGTTTCTTTGTCATAACGTTTATAGAAATTACCTTTGTGGTGTTTCGATGATTAAATGGAAGCCATGGGGGAGTCAACATCAAACAACTCCTTTCCAATGTGTATTTGTTACACACAGTGACTTAGTGTTACTGACAGACATGTTCATTGATTCATTAGTTGATTTAGGTGTTACACAACTATTTTGTCTGGATTTGAAAAGATCTGGATAAATATCTTTTGAATTGATGGGTCAGAGGCTCCAAATGATTGACATTTCTTACTCGAAGTTTTGATGAAGTCATTACACTTTTCATCAAAAAGGGGGAGAATCTAAAGCTTGAAGAAATGTCCAGTCCATTACATTACAAGACATTGGATAAGAGAAAAGCTAATCAAGAACTGCGAGATCAAAGTATTCTGAAGACATGCTGATTTCAGATAAATTTTCTTTGAAGATACTTTGCTAAAGCATTCTGAGCTAGAGAAAGAGAAAGATATTGCATCTTCTAAGATGAAGAAGAAGACTGAATTGCTAAAATCTTTTTAGTAATGATCTTGATCCAAAAGGGGAGATTGTTAGATCACATATCTATTGGATTCAAGATCATCCAATCTAAAGATCCAATCTGAAGATCCAATCTGAAGATCCAATCTGAAGCTAAAGCAGGAAAGTTGACTCTCAACAATAGTCTAATGTGGTTTGTAATAAATGTCAAAGTTAATTATTGTTGAATGTAATTTTAGTATTTAGTGTTAGTTAGGTAAATATCTAAGTTATTAGATATTAGTTAGTTTAGATATTATATTATTAGATAATATCTAGATATTAGTTTTTATTTGTTTAATATTGCAACTTGTTGTTGCAAGTGGTTTTGTTGGGTTAGTGTGTCAAGCAAGATTAGATCAGATCTAAGAACATACATAGAACACACATTCAAGGTGTAAAAACACAGAGAGAATACGAGAGCTTCAAAGTGAACATCAACCTTGTAATCGTTATTTTATATATCAAACAGGTTGGTAAATCGTTTATGAGTTGTGTTATAAGAACTTGATATAGTATTGTGGACCGACAAAACTGTTCCGGCAATATCACAAAGATATGTGATTGGAATCACAAAGATTCATGCGTGTGTGAAGGAAATATAAACCATATCGATTAGGCTCAAAGATTTATTCAACTTGGGACCCATGTTCATAAATCAATAGACACAGTGAGTAGAATGAAGTTCGAAGACCGGAGCTGA
This sequence comes from Arctium minus, assembly GCA_954870635.1. Classification (NCBI taxonomy): domain Eukaryota; kingdom Viridiplantae; phylum Streptophyta; class Magnoliopsida; order Asterales; family Asteraceae; genus Arctium; species Arctium minus. Next base: position 58,193,885 of record OX941088.1, on the reverse strand, counting down.
TGTCTTCCTTTTTCAATATCTAAGTCATCCGAGTGAGGAATAGATAGATTATATGCTAAAATTCTATTCATTTATGAAACAAGTATCTTTTGTGAAATACTTGAGTGGCTAGGTGGGGTGACACGAGTCATCGACACTAGGTCCATGTTTGTTTCAATATTCATCTCCAAAGAACGAGAATGAATAGATTATGTGGTAACCCAGATAATTGACTCGGTTTGGTAAGGACCAATAATTCTTTTAAGTCCTGTCACATCCTCACCAAATTCTTTTCACTCCGAACTCCTCTATCAAGCTAGACCCCTCACTGATATCTATGAAGGATGCGTTTCTTGGGTAGGTCCTTCCGGTTCTGGATTGACCATAGAAACATTATAAGCCCTAACACTCCTTTAACTCACCAAGATAGAACATTGAAGTACAATTTCTGATTAGAGATAATCATAAGTCAAAAAAAATTTAAGAATGAGTCCTGAACTGAAGTGTTCATAAGTCGAAATGAAAGTTAGGAAAAACCTGGTACTCCCCCTCAAAAGATGGCATAACCCTTGATTGTAGTCATGTGACATGAATAATCTGAATTAAATCCCACATGACATTCCTGTAAAACAGATTAAACAAATTTTGGTTTTGGTATCCATTCTTTGATGGATCCTTGATGGTTAGTTGCCTTAGCTTTGAAGCTATGAAACTGAGGATTGGGGATGTTGTAAGTACCATACCAGCTATTGACATACCTGGAATCCACAAAGTCACTATTTCCACAATAAGTGCAACAGATATTTGATCGGTTTAGACTGATCAACTTAGTTGTGGAATAAACATGAGTCGGTGACTTTGGATCAACTATAGGAGATTTGTATGACATGTTTTGTTGGTCCCGGAGGTGCTTAACAAGTTTGTAGAAGGGGGGGTTGAATACAAACACATAAATTTAAGGTTTAATAAATTGTTTATTGATAAATCAAACACAATTTACAAATTTGTTGAGGAATTAGATTAAGACAGACTCAATCCAAACAAACTTAAGAAACACTAAGATGATTGCACAAGAACTTCAGAGAATGGGGGATTAAAGAATATAGAAAACAAAGGTTTCTATTTGGAGTTCAAGAATTTAGCACATCCTCAGATGGAGGGGTGAACTTCCTATTTATACCCTATGCATTAAATGCATGGCAGGGCACTTTACACGTGGCATTCACTGATTGGCTTTGGAAGTCTGACTTTGGGAGACATGCTTTCGGTCGGATCATGAACAGTGTAGTTAACAGATTTGTTGTACGAATTGTGGCAGAGGCATGTCCTTTCTGACACATCATATTAAGTTGTGCAAGGTAAGACAAAAGAAAACTTGAGGTATAAGCTTTGTGATCATTTGATCGCTGAATATCTCTTTCTTCACAGATAACAAGAGTTCAGCGATCGCTGAAGCTTTCCTCATGTTCCTTCGCGTATAAGTAGAGTTTTCTTTGCTTCACTGATATCCGCATCAGGTCACTAGTAGACTTCTCTTTGTTCAGAAGCTTCGTCTTCGATTCAGCTATGAACATCTGTTGACGCGAGACTTGTCTTCAGGGATTACGTTACTGTTTACATCAGAACTATCAGCGATAACTGAACAGACTCAGTTTGATCACTGATGGTGAAACACTAATACATATTAAATGTTTATAAGAAAGACTATCAGCGATAACTGAACAGACTCAGTCTGATCGTTAATGGTGAAACACTAATACATATTAAACGTAATTTTCACTAAGTGTAGAAAAGGGTCGTTATCAAATCACTGAGAGAGTTTGGATCAACAATCTCCCCCTATTTGATAATGACAAAGTAACTGAAGAAAATTACTTTTTAAGTCAAAATGATGGATCTAGATTCTCTCTCTACAGATCTTGTGATATTGGCTTATCAATTGATATCAGAGCCTTCAAGATCTTGAGAGGATTGATATTAGTGTAATTTTGTTACTGATTTGTGTGGATAATTCGAAAAATTGATCGATTTTTGTTGTTTTTTCAAGAAAAATCTCGTTTTTTGGATTTTCACCATTTTCAGTCATTTTAGTGATCGAGTTGCTATGAATTTGATGTTATTAGATGCATTTTAGATAGTCGATCGAGTTTGTTTCTTGTTGATTTGCATAAAAACGTGATTTGGTGCTTCGATTTTGAGTTTGAATATTTTCTGAAAAAGTCGAAGTTCTGTGTTCTGTTCTTCTTGATTTTTTTAAGATTTGGAGTGTTTTGATCGAATTTGTCATTAGAATTGTATTAAAACTTGTTTTCAATCAATTGTGTGCAATGTGTTTGGGTTTAATTTCATTGTTATGATTGATATTGCAGATTTATCGTCGAGTGTAAGTATGTGTGTGATTCAAGTAGTATGCGGTTCATTCATCTTAATGTGCGTGTGATTCATATGTTGTGCGGGTTGATATTATAGTTTGCATGTTAGTCATAGATTTTGAAGTATGCGTGTGATTAATGAAGTATGCGGGTTATTCATATTCATATTATTCATTGAGTAACTAACTTTTGGGTGTTAGTGTTTGTCTCAGGTTATCGGATCTCTCTTGGAAAAGCACTATCTTGCGTATCTGTCAACACACGCATAACCTCAAGTGTGTGCCTCATTGAACACGCATAGCATATCTTGCGTGTCACTTTGAACACGCAAAGCTTCAAGTGTGTGTCACTCTGAACCCGCAAAGCATTAAGTGCGTGTCACTCTGAACCCGCAAAGCATCAAGTGCGTATCTCTCAGGACATGCATAGTCCTCCTATCACCCGGATAGTCCTTGTTTGCGTATCATCAAGGACCCGAATAGTTTCCTTTGTGACTTAAGCCAGAAACGCATACCTTGGGTGTTCGGGTCTTCAAGACTTGGTTATTTTTTCTGAATATCAGATTTCATCAAAATGTCTCTACAAGCTCAACTTTACAAGAATGACCTCATGATGTCGTTGGGGTCTGATACTCGTCCACCTGTGCTAATAAATGAGAACGAATTTGAACAATGGCAGGACCGGTTTATTAATTTCATCGAAAGGCAACCAAATGGGGAAAATATGATGAAAGCTTTGACTGAAGGTCCCATGGTCAGGCCAATGAAAGTGATACCAGCTGTTGGAAACACTCCAGCCACTAATGTTGAAAAAGCCCTGAGAGAATATGAAGCTGATGAACTTCTAAGATACCAAGCTGACAATCAAGCCAAGTCGAATTTGATTCTTGCTCTACCGAATTCCATCTATAATAGAATCGATTGTTTCAAACATAATCCTATGCTGATGTGGACACAACTGGAGAAAATCATGCTTGGTACTGCAATGTCTACCCAGCTTCGTCAGACAAGATACATGAACAACTTTGAAGAGTTCAAGGCTAAGGATGGGGAAAGTCTGAAAAGTGTCTTCGACAGGTTTTGGACTGTTATTAATGATCTGTATAAGATCAAGGTAACAAAGAATGAGCTGGAGACAAATCTGAAGTTCCTCAATGCACTCAAACCTGAATGGGAAAAATCCTGTCATCGGATGAGGAATGATCCTAGAATTTCCAAAATGCCCATTCAGGAAATGTTTGAAATTCTGATGTCTGATGAAGCCATGGTACTGAAGAAGAAAGCTAAGCTGGATAAGCAGAAGCCAAAGATTGTGGATCCAATCGCTCTTTTAGCTAGCCAAATGGCTGAGCAAGCTTTGACTGAGTCTGCTTATGACGGGTCAACAGATGACGATGGCAAAGCATTGGAAAAGGCCATGATTCTTCTAAGTCAGCACTATCAAAAGAAATATCAGAAACGGTCAGGTTCAAACAATCTTCGTTTCTCTTCTGGATCAAAGAAGGTAGAACCCGATACTACATCAAAGCCTTTCTTTCCCAAATATGAGCCTGCTACTGCAGCTGAACCAAAGAAAGAAGATAAGAAGGTTGTGACTTGCTACAACTGTGGCAAACCTGGGCATATTTCAAAGGAGTGCAGAACGAAGATTGTGAAAGATGTTGATTTCTATAAGAAGAAATTATCTTTGGCTGAGAAGAAAGCTAGTGGAACAGTTCTGTTGGCTGAGGAGGAATACTGGTTAGACCACTCAGACAATGAAGCTGATAATGAAGAGACTGCTGTATGTGTTTTATTGGAGACGACAACAGTGATGATGAGGATGAGGAGACTTCATCCGATGAATCTGAGGTACCATCTGAGTTTGATTTTAATTTCATTTCATCGCAAATGAATGTCATTACAAAGGCTTTACATGACTTTCGTTCAAAGCTTCTATCCGAAAAACGCGAAAATCAAGAAAAGTCTGTTCAAATTGAAAAATTGAAGATTTCTCTGAGAGATGAAAAAGCTATTTTAAAGTTTACAAAAGAGAAATTCAAGAAAGAATAGAAGATTTAGAAATTGAAAAACAGACTTCTCATGATTCTTTGTCTGAATTGTCAATTTTAAATCAAGAGTTTTCGGATAAAATAATTGAATTAGAAGAAAAGCTTTATAAACAAAAACAAACTGAACAAACAATTCATATGCATAAACCAAGGAGCTATGAGTTGTTAAAAGAAAATTGGGGTCTTGGATTTAAAAATCCTCAATTTTTAAAGAAAGCTAAATTTGAGATTCCCAATTTTTATGATTACGAATGTCTTGGTCTTTCACAATATGGTTCTCAATATAAACCTCTTTGGACAAGTGCTAAAGAAACTATAATTGAGGAAGATCAAAAACGGATAAACAACAAGAGAATGGAAGTTCCTTTTGTTTACACTCAAGAAAATGCAAAATATTTTCCTGAGAAAATTAAGAAGACAAGACAAAAGTTAAACATTGTTTCTTCTACTAAATCTTCTAGATCGAATGACTTCTTTGATTTAAATACATCTAATCCTAATAAGGACAATATATCTCCAGTACCTTATGATACTAAGAGATATATACCTCCATTAGTATTAGAATGCCAAATCTTTGATCTAGAAGAACAATTGGAAGAACAAGAGATTTTGAGAAAAATTGAAAACGATGTCATTTTTTCTTTTATGACATCGAGTTTTAAAGAAAATAATTCTGGTCTTCTCAAATCATCCATCAACTTGTGTTCATCTGATGTTTCTTGCTCTGAGGTTTATCCAAATAAAATAATTGATCAGTTTGTTTTATTGATAAAACTTCCTCTTCTAAGTCAAATATTTTATCTGAAATTGTTGATGATACTTTTACGTTAAATGATCATTTCTATAAAACAAAGCGTAAAAGAAGAAGGTCAAAGAAGAAAAAGAAGAAAGAGTTTGATATTTCTGAAAATTCTAACTTTTCTGATTTCTCTATTTCAGATAGGCCTTTGAAGAAGTCTGTGAAGTCTGTTTGGCTAAAGAAATAGAGATCTGAAGAATTTGTTTCTGTAGAGGATAAATGTGTATATTTTCTTTGTAAACAAGACTCATTTGCCTTTTGTAATAAAACTACAAAATATTCTGTAGAGCAAATGTTTCAAATTTCGAAGAATATCTCATATTGTCTCTCTAGTTCTGATTCTGATGATTGCGTTTCTTCTTTAATATGTGATGATGTTCATGCTTTATTTGATCAGTCTAAGATTTTTTGGAAAAATAAATGTTTGAAAAAGAAAAAGGAAAGGACTAACAAGAAGGGACCCATATTCATATGGGTACCTAAATCTCAGTAATTTTTGATTTTGCAGCTAAATCAATTATGGTATCTGGATTCGGGGTGTTCCAAACACATGACTAGCAACAAATCTTTGCTTTCAAATTTTAAAGAAAAATGTTGCGGTCGTGTCAAATTTGGAAACTGCGAGACGGCTCCCATTCTTGGTTATGGTGATCTTGTTCAAGGTAATATAACTGTCAAAAGAGTAAGCTATGTCGAAGGATTAAGTCACAATCTATTCGGCATCGGAAAGTTCTGCGATAAAGATCTTGAAGTCAGTTTCAAGTCTAAAAGAGTTGCTGTAAAGAATAATAGCGGCATGGACTTACTTGTTGGAAAGAGACGATCAAATCTTTATACCATTAATCTTTCCGAAGTAAAGGTTCCATCAGATATTTGTCTTCTATCAAAAGCCTCTATTCATGAAAGCTGGGTGTGGCACCATCGACTAGCTCATCTCAATTTCAAATATATGGATCACTTGGTCAAGAATGATTCTGTGAGAGGTCTTCCAATCCTCCGTTTCCAGAAAGACCATCTCTGTCAGGACTGCGAGAAAGGAAAGATGAAGAAAGCATCTCATAAGCCTAAGCCTGAACATTGCACTGCGGACATCCTAGATCTAATTCACGTTGATTTGTGCGGACCAATGAAGACAAAGAGTATTGGTAAGAAGAAATATGTTTTGGTTGTCGTTGATGATTACTCCAGATATACATGGGTGAAATTTCTCAAATCTAAAGACGAGACACCCGAAATTCTCATCAACCTCATCAAAACCATTCAAACAAATAAGCAAAAGCATGTTAAAGTTGTAAGATCAGATAATGGCACAGAATTCAAGAATTCAACTCTTCAATTATTCTATGATGATCAAGGAATACAACAACAGTTTTCTACTGCAAGAACACCGCAACAGAATGGGGTTGTTGAAAGACGAAACAGAACGCTTGTGGAAGCTGCTAGATCTATGCTTGCTTATTCAGGTCTTTCTTTGTCCCACTGGGCCGAAGCCATATCAACTGCCTGTCATACTCAAAATAGATCAATTCTACACCGCCGGTTCAACAAGACTCCATATGAATTGATGAACGATATCAAACCCAACATCAAATATTTCAAGTCTTTCGGGTGTAAATTCTATGTTTTGAATGACAGAGATAATCTGAACAAATTTAGTCCAAAGGCAGATGAAGGCGTATTTCTGGGCTATTTTTCTAATTCTGCTGCTTACAGAGTCTATCTCCTCTCTACAAGAAAAGTGATAAAGTCAGTGAATGTCAAATTTGATGAAGCTGCAGATTTAGCTTTTGGACAACACAGTTCAGAACCCGCTTTTACTGGAAACTCAGCTTTTGAACAAATTAGTTCAGAACCTGCACTTCAATCGACAAATCAGGATCCTTCTACTTCTCTGTCTAATCTTTCTGATCTTGATTTTCTATTTGAAAATTTTTATGATGATGTTCCTAAACCAAACACTGATAATGTGTCAAATATCTTGAATCAGGAATTTGTGAGTGCATCTAATCCTACTTCCGCTGCATCAACCTCTGAACCTGATGCTGCTTCAGTACCTCCTGAAATTCAAGACATTCCTTCTGAACATCATCCGGATCAATTCATAGATGAACCAGAAATTGTTGAAACTGTTCATGAGAAGTTTGTAGAAGATGAAGCTGTTCTAGAAGAAAATGTTCAACAAGAAGTACAAGCTATGTCTGATCAACAAGAGCCTGATTCTGATGTCATGGAAATACCTCCTCCTCCAGTTGAAACCATATCTGTGTCATCTTCTGACATTATTTCTTCTGAAGATCCTCCTCAACAATTAGAAGTGGTTCAAGAAGTTATTGATCCTCTCCCTCATACAACAAAATGGACAAGATCTCATCCAATCCATAAAATTATTGGGGATCCTCAAGCAAAAGTTTCTACTCGCTCCAGAACAGCTTCTTCCAACGAATGTTTGTACACTTGCTTCCTAAGCAAGATTGAACCTACCAAAGTTTCTGAAGTGTTGGAGGACCCAGATTGGATCATTGCTATGCAAGAGGAGACCAATCAATTTGACGCACTTAAAGTGTGGAGACTTGTACCAAGGCCGAAAGGTAAGAGTATAATTGGTACCAAGTGGATATTCAAGAATAAGAAAGACAAAGATGGTATCGTCGTTCGGAACAAAGCAAGGTTAGTAGCCAAAGGATATCGACAAGAAGAAGGTATTGACTATGATGAAACATTTGCACCCGTTGCCAGATTGGAAGCTATCAGAATGTTTCTTGCCTTCGCTGCTTATCGCAACTTCACAGTATATCAAATGGACGTAAAGACAGCATTTCTCAATGGCAAGCTGAAAGAAGAAGTATATGTATCTTAGCCAGAGGTATTTGTTGACAAAGATCGTCCAGATTATGTATATTTTCTCGATAAAGCATTGTATGGATTGAAACAAGCTCCACGGGCTTTGTATGACGAGTTGTCAACTTTCTTGGCCAAATCCGGCTTCACCAAAGGCTCGATAGATACAACTCTTTTCATTTATAGAACTAATCTTGTTATCTGCTTAGTACAAATTTACGTAGATAATATTATTTTCGGTGCGACTAATAAATCTTTGTGTAATTGGTTTTCTGATTTAATGACCTCTAGATTTAAGATGAGCATGATGGGAGAAATCAACTTCTTTCTCAGCTTACAAGTGAAGCAGTTTCCAGATGGAATCTTCATCAATCAGTCAAATTATGTATTTGACATTTTGAAGAAATTCAAAATGTACAAGTCTACCTCAATCGGCACGCCTATGGCTCACGGTGCCAAACTCGGACTGGATCCAGATGGAAAAGTTGTGGATCAAAAGACATACAGAGGGATGATCGGATCACTGATGTATCTTACTGCCAGTCGCCCGGACATAATGTTTTCAACGTGCCTGTGTGCCTGTTTTTAAGCTAAACCAAAAGAATCTCATCTTTTAGCAGTCAAACGCATTTTTAGATATATTAAAGGAACTCCTTATTTAGGATTATGGTATCCTAAAAGTTCTGACTATAATTTGATTGCTTATTCTGATGCAGATTATGGTGGTAATCAATTAGACAGGAAAAGTACTTCTGGTCATCTCCAGTTTCTGGGTGACAGACTGATAAGCTTGGCGTCGAAAAAGCAAAATTGCGTGTCAATATCAACAACCGAAGCTGAATACGTCGCTGCAGCTAGTTGCTGTGCTCAAGTGCTATGGATGAAAACGCAACTTCGTGATTATGGAATGCTATACAAGACGGTGCCAATATATTGTGATAGCAAGTCCGCGATTGCAATATCAGTCAATCCTGTCCAGCACACCAAGACCAATCACATAGACATGCGATATCATTTTATAACGCATCACGTGGAAGAAGGTACTATTGAGTTATATTTTGTCCCAACTGAATATCAACTTGCTGATATATTTACAAAAGCTTTGGATGAAAAACGTTTTAACTTTTTGTTTTCCAAAATTGGCATGTTGAACTTAAAAGTTTAAATCTTTACAAATTTTACTCTATAAAGTAAAATCTTTCAGATTTTCTTTCTTTTGAATAGAATGTGTTTCTAGGATCTTTTACAAGTCACTTTGTTTATATTAAAGTTTTATATGTTCAATATTCAAATCTTACAAACATCAAAAAGTCAGCAACATGCTTGATGCTTTAGATACTGCTTTAAAGATATGTAAGTCGGCATATTTATGGTTTACTTTGCATGAACATCCTAAGTGATCAAAATTGTAGATTGTAATGAAAATATGGGCTAAGCTATTCGATATAGATCTGAGTTATTGAGATGATTTTATTTTTAAGCATTTAAAATACAGAAATCCTTGAGTTTAAAAGTTTGTACCTGTGACCTTTCTGGTTTGGGAAAGTAAGTTCCGAGGGATGCTCAACATCTGGTCCCCTAAGGTCAATTGATCTGGGAGTGATCGAAAATAAATCCTTCTATAGAACCAGATCGAAAGTCATGTTTTACTGGTATGAATGGGTTTAGGATATGTCGATGTAGCCTTTCTGATTCGGGAAAGTAAGTTCCAAGGGGTGCTTGACACCTAGTCCCCTAAGGCCAACTGGTCTGGGAGCGGCTAACCCAAATCCTGCAATAGGGTCAGATAGAAAGTTACGTTTACGGCATGTTCTTTACTTAATAAACTCTTTGATTAAAAGATGCCAAAGTGCACAACGCTTAAAAGATGCCAAAGAGCACACTCATGTGAAGATGCCAATGAGCACACTTCTAAAAGATGCCAATGAGCACACATCTCTTGATACTTGGTGATATATTTTGAACTGCGATAAATCTGTAATTTTGTGAAAATCTTAATTCTTGATGTCTTAGTGTATGTAAATGCAAAGTTCTCCATTTTATGTTTAGAATTGCATTTTTCTTGAAACTAATCAAAGATCGCATGCGAGCACACTGAATAGATACCTGCATGTGTTTGAAGCTGAACATGTCTTAATTTGATATGCAATGAAACTTGTTTATGTATCCAACAACTCATGTTTGATTTCAAATGATTGATAAATCTGAGAAATTTTACTAAGTAGACTTTAATTTGTTTAGTGTTTAAAATTTTATATATTCAGTTGTTACAAAATTTATATTCCATAAGATCAACTTTCATATTGATGTCTTTATGTTTGGTATCTGTGTTTTTGTCATATGGTATGTGTATTTTTCGAGGGGGAGTGTATATCTGAGTTCCATATCTGCTAATATTCAATTTTTGAGGGGGAGTGAATGTTGCTGATTATTTACTTCTTGTGATGATCAGAAATTCATCACGTATGTATTTCTGAAATTACTATGCAAATGTTAAACTAATTTGATAAATTTTGTGCATTTGTGTAGGGGGAGTAAATGAGGGCTTATCAGGTAATTTTCTCAGAGTTAATTTTTTTTAAGTGTTTTTTGTTTTTAGAATATATAGAAGTAAGAGTGTGTATTTTCTTTTCTTTATTCCCTTTGAACTTGTTTGACTATTCATCTTCCCTCCATTCTCTTTGTATTTTCTTCTTGCTTTCTCATCTGATTCATTTCAGATTGTGTCTTTGGAATTTCAGGTATGTTTTTTGTTTTAAGTTCTATGTTTGTAGTTTGATTAGTGTTCTATTACTTTGTTTTGTTTTAATTCTTGGTCCCGTATTGTGGATTTTTTTTCCTGACTTGCGTTTTATTTCACTGTTCATCGATCTCTAAAAACCCAGATTTGTGCTGTTTTTGATCGATTTGCGTATTGGGGTTTGTTTAGATAGTATAATCGACTCTCAGGTATGTTTTATTTTGGTTTAATTTCGTTGTTTTGTGCTTAGAATTAGATTTTTGCGGTTTCGGGTTCGAACAAACGTGTTCTAGGGTTTTGTTCAAATCTTTGAGACCCGTAAAGGTTACTATGTGTGTCATGTTAGAACCGCAAAGTGTTCTTTGCGTGTCTTTCCAGACCCGTAAAGTATATTGTGCGTTTCTAACAAGAACCGCAAAGTGAGCTTTACTTGTCTCTTTAGACCCGCATAGTGAACTATGCGTTTCACTCGTGACCCGGATAGTGAACTATGCGTTTCACCCATGACCCGCATTCCTCTAGTTTGTTTTGCTTTTCTTTGTGTAGTTTACGTCTCACTAAGAACACGCAAAGTCTATCTAGCGTCTTCTTAGTGACACGCAAACTCTTTGTCTGTTTCGATGTTTCAAAGTATGTTTTGCGTTCCATTAAGGACACGCATTCCTTACTATGCATTCCCTTCAAGATATGCATTCCTTACTATGCGTTCCCTTCAGGACACGCATTCCTTACTATGTGTTCCCTTAAGGACCCGCAAACCATACTTGAAATTTTTTTTTGTGTTTTCTGTTGGATGTTTAACTTTGTTTTGTTTTTGTGTTTCAGATTATCATATCTTCTCGAACAAATACTGATCCAATGATTCAAGACGAGAATGTCATTCTTGAGGATCCGGCTGATCAGGCATCTCATGATACACCTATGCCGTCTGTTCCGTCTGTTGGGGCTGATCTTTCTATATCTAGGCAAAATCCAAATAATGTGTTTCCTAACATCATGTACATGCCTTATAAGCGTAACACCTACTTTGTTGACTTTGATCGCATCAATATTCATCCTGTCATACTTCCATTCTTCGTGGACATCCGCTCTCTCAAGCTCTCTGTTCAGTTGCTGATGTTCCGAAAGTCTATGTTCAGCAAGTCTGGCACACCATCACTAAGAATGAACTGGCACGTCCTCATCGATTTGATCTCAAAATTGATCAATTTGATTCATATCTTTCTTACAAGCATTTACTGTTGATTCTTGAGCTTCCTGAGCCTACTTCTAGACCTGGAAGGACAACATATGATCAGTTTCCATCCGAAGAGGAAGTTTTTTAGGGCATCAAAAGATTAGGCTATGTTGGTCCACTGAACAAGGTTGTAGACTTTGACAAGTCTAACCTTCCTCCTGTCTGGTATTCTTTATTTTCAGTCATCAACAGGTGCTTAACTTCTAAACATACCGGCACGGATAGTTCTAGTTTTCACTATCTTCGACTGTTCCATGCAGTAGTCTATGACCTGCAAGTCGACTATACGATTATTTTCTGGACCGAGCTCTCTGAAGTAGTGAAAGACAAGTTAACCAACAAGTGACGAAAGTTCGTTCCTTTTATCAGGTTTCTCAAGCTGATTATTAGAAGCATGTTTCGAAGCAATTCGGCCATTCCACGTAGATTATCTTGGCCGCAAGTTCAGGATTCCGAGATGCTTTATCTTCAGAAACAGAAGAAGTCATTCACTTTTTCTATGACCATTCCTTATGGTCTTATTGCCAATTATGCTGACATGACCAATGACAGTGTCATCGATTATTGTTTAGAAAATGAATTTGAAGAGGCTGAACAGGAAGAACCTTCTCATGGCACTCCAGCTGGTACTTCTCATGAAGAGCAAGTTGAAGCAACTACTCAGGAAATAGTTACTGCGGTTGCAACTACACTAGAGACAGATGTTGATATTTCTGTAGCACCACAAGATGTTGCTACTCATCAAGTGGAATCTGTCATTGCTGCTATCAAAGCTGAAGCCACTACTGTTACTGCTGATATTGGAGAAGATGCCAATCCTGATGAAACTGGAGTTGCTAATGATGATGCAACAAATGTTGATCTTTCTGATGATAATGAAAATACAACAAGTGATTCAGACGATGGTGATGATGATGCCAATCAACCCAACATGAAACTGTCTGAACGGAAAATAAGAACACCAGAAGCGGTTGTTGTCTCAGAAGATGTTTCAGAAGATGAATCGGTGTCTATTGATCCCTCTGTTGCCCGTTTAAACGTTGATGAACTGGATATCTCATTTGTTCAAACCTCCACTCAAACACAGAGTCAAGCTCTTGCTTCTTTTACTGTTGATGTTTCTGCTACCACTGTCTCTGCTGTTGAGCTTTCTATGGTTTCTGCATGTGTTTCTTCTGAGAAATTTACAACTCTGAATGAGGTAATTCGTCAGTTCTCAGAAAGGGTGGATGCTCAAAAAGAAGAAGATATTAACAAGCTGAAGTCGTTTTTCAAAGGGAAAATGCCAGAGATAGATACTTCGGTTCTTCCTCCTGAGATTCCTTTTCATCGTCCATCAGGGGTGATTCTTCGGGAACCTTCTTCTGCGATGTCTTCATCTACATCACCGATTGTATCTTGTCAGGATCGAATTCTCAACAAGAATTAATTCTCAGAAACAATATCAAAGAAGTTTGCGGAATAACACTTTAATATTTAATCAAACAGAAAATTAAAACAGAATATAATCAACAAATTGTAAACTTGTATTGAATGCTTTGAAGTTACAAGATTACACACTCAACCTCAATATTGATGAACAGGCTCACCAATACGAATTCTACTTCTCTAGAATTAGGATCTATACCTTGAAGTTGATTTTTTTCTCTAATAGAATGAAAACCAAAAGTTAATTCATTATTCTAAGCTATACAATATATATACTGAATACAAAGATAATTACAATAAATAAAATATCTTTAGTATATCTTCCATGTATATCTCTAAGCTTCCATGTATATCCTTTCATGCGAATCTTCATCATATAAGCAGTATTAATCTTCAGCAGCATTAAATTTCTTCTAGCAGCATTAACTACTAAGCAGTACTAACTACTAGCAGTACTAACTAGCTAAGCAGTACTAACTTTGTTTAAGCAGCACTAACTTTAACTAGCAGTATTAATAGTACTAGCAGTAGTAACACTCAGCAGTATTAACCTTTAAGTCTTCTAGCAGTAGTAACTTTGAACCAGCAGCATTAACCATACTTGATGAATTCTTCAGTTCCCAACAATCTCCCCCTAACTTGACTTTTAAGAAGAGAAGTCAAGTTCTTCAGAATTAATCTTCAAGATGCTCCCAAAACTCTATCATGACCTAAATTCCAGTGTTTGCATCTAATCCCAAACTCTGATTGATGGTTCTTTGAATCAAGTATTTAGCCATTTCTGAATCTGGAACACACCTTAACTTTTTCTTCAGCATGGCATGTAGCTTCAATCTGCTATGATTATACACTCTATCCACTAGGAAGTATTCAGTGTGATTTAAATCCAAAGTCACTATATATACTCCACTAATTTCATATAGAGTCCAACTGTTTACTGATTTGAATACATCCTTGATCAAGTGCTCTACTTCTTCAGGTTTGAACATCATACACAGATACTCCATTATCAGTTTTGTAATTGAAATTCCTGGAGCCTTTAGAATATCTGCATACAACTTCATTCCTATCTCAAACATCTCTTCAAGATCTGATCTAGAGCATGTTCTGACAATTTTTGCCCATGTGTTGAACACTTCATATTTTTCATCCTTTCTTTTCAGCCTTATGTATTCCTTTCCATCCACTGTCAATGTATCCCAGAGAATGACCTCAGGAGGCTTAACTCCTACAGGTTCTGCTGAAATTGGTTCAGGTACTTTGTCCATCACTACCATATACAAATTTACATCACCAGTGTTAGATAGCTCTGTCTGTTTAGATGACTCAGGTGCCCCTTCTTCTTCAGCAGCCTTCTCAGCCTCTTCTTCAGATACTCTAGGCTTCTTGATTGGCTTTCTCCTTGCCATCATTTTGGTTCTCTTTAAAGTCTTTAGACTTTCTCCCAGAGTGGTCTCTTTCTTAGGGGGTGTTTCTTGCTCATCTGGAAATGGCTTTTGACAATCAAAGTCATTGCTTTCTTTCATCCTCTTCTCCATCTCCACCCTAGCAGTTTCATTTCCCTGAAGCTTTAACATCTCTGACTCATACAGCTCTTTGATCTTCTCAAAAGACATTTTGGAGAACATCTCCTTTTTGACTCCTACAGCACCTTTGAGAAATATAATCATCTTGTTTCTCTCTTGGGTACCTAGGAATGTCCTTGAGGGTTTTCTCTTCTTTGTAGCTGCTTTTACTACCACTGCTTTCTTCATAGCTGCAGCTTTCTTCTGTGCAATTTCAGTTGCCAGACTTAGTTGATAAGCTTCATTCAGTTCAGCAGCTAGAGCTTTTGCTATTTCCCTGTCCTTTTCCATCTGAACTCTTTCTTCCTCCTCAATGTCATCTTGCATCTTTCTAGCTAGAGCTTCATCTGATTCAACCAACCTTTGCTTTTTGATTGGTTGATCAGATTCCACCATCTTTGCTTTTCCTTTGTCTTTGCTCATTGCCTTCTTACTGTTATCTTTCTTGATCACTTCACCTTGTTCTTTGATGATTACTCCTTTGGTCTTTGAAGTGACCTTGGGAGTATCATTCTAGGCTTTTAGTAAGGTTTCTGCAATCTCAAGATCTGTTAACACTTCTTTCACAGTTTCTGCTGCTTTATTAATGTCAGCAGTGGTAACTATTTCTTCTTGCTGCTCCCCCTGAACATCAACTTTCTCTCCATCAAGCTCCCCCTTTCTTGTGGCTTCATCCATGTTGATCTCCCCCTTTTTGGGAGCATCATCCTCAGTTGACCTTCTCCTTAATTGGAATTGCTTTCTCTTCTTCCTTTGTACCAGACTAACCACCATCCTCTTCAGCTTAGCAATCTGTTCTTGTTGTGACAAAATTACTAGCTTCATTTCTTCAATTTCTTTGCCTTGTTTGAGAACATCTTGATTGATGTTCCCCATTGTTTCCATCAATTCATCGTACGTATATCTGTCCTCACCCTCTCCAGAAGTGTTACCCTCCTTTGAAGGATCATTGGATCTTTTATTTGTGGAAGTCTTCTGCCTTGCAGAGGCACTATCCACCCCTGTGGTTTCTTGGCACCAGGGACCTTCAAATGATTGCTCATTCAAAGTTGCCATGGGGGAGGTCTTATTGATGTTGCCACTTTCCTCCTCTGTACTAGCAGGAGTAGTGGCAGCCTCATCACCCATATGCTCTACCTCCTCCGCAGAGAGCACCTCCTTTGGGTTGGGAGACACCCTTGTGTTGTCCCTTTGGATATTCTCTAGGGGAGAATTCTCCCTTAGAGGGCTTATAGGCTTAGCGGGTAATGGTACAAGAAGGGAAGGAGCCTTCTTTACCTGTTTTCTCTTGTAAGTTTGGGTGATGGGAGAGGTTGGTTTTTCAAGAAGGGACTGGGGAATTGATTTTGAGAGGGAAGGTTGGGCTTGGCTAGCAGTGGGTTGGTCTAATGGGGGCCTTGACCCTGCTGCCATACCTTCATTGGTTTGGGACACCACCATCATTGTAGAGAACAATGGGGTGTCAACTCCTTCAGAGTCCCCAGCAGATCTTCTCATATTTGAGAACACCTTGCCTTTGGGGGGTTTAGGTACATATACCCCAACAGGTTGAGGTATATCCGTCAATTCATGAGTAATGACTTCTTGAACAAATCTGGGATACATAAAGAAGCTCTTTTTGTTTCCCATGTTTGAGACAAGATCACTGAAAATCATTTTAGAAAAATTATACTTTCTGGCAGTGGCCAAACACACCAAAGCATAAGCAATAGTGCTGCTGAACTCACTCCATCCAGTAGTCTTTTTGGATATACAATGCATAAGAGTATGGACTAAGAAACGCCATTGGGGTGAAAATTTTGCTTTAGAGAATTTGAAAACTCCCAATGGGCCTCCATACCCCATTCTTGTAAGATTTGAAAACAGTTCATCATTTGGGATAGAGGTTATACCAGAGGCATCGTCTAGACGTAGACTGATGCGAATAACCTCTTCAGTAACCGTTAGTGATTGATCACAGATTCTTGTCTTGATCATCTGCACACCATTCTCAACAACAATGGTTGCATTAGCCCAGAACTGCCTTTGATGCTCTATATAGATTGTAGGGGATACAATAAGAGCATGAGCAATGTGGCTTGACTTGAGAAAATCCACAATCTGATGAAATCCTGCAGCTTGCTTTGGCTTTTGTAGCATTGCAATCTCGTTGTGCTCGTCGATAAAAGTCATGGATGCCATTGATCTTAGTGAAAAGCTTGCCTGAAAACTTCGAACTTGAGAGAGAAAAGGTTTTGAGCGCAAGAGAACAGTATGCAAAGAGTCGTTATGAACTTTTAGGCGGGCAAAGAGCATTTATAGTATTCGGAACATAAGCAGTATTAACCTAGAGCAGTATTAACTACTAGCAGTATTAACTGAAAGCAGTATTAACTAACTAGCAGTATTAACTGAAAGCAGTATTAACTACCTAGCAGTATTAACTTCAAGCAGTATTAACTACCTAGCAGTATTAACTGAAAGCAGTATTAACTACCTAGCAGTATTAACTGAAAGCAGTATTAACTACTAGCAGTATTAACTGAAAGCAGTATTAACTACTAGCAGTATTAACCACCTAGCAGTATTAACTGAAAGCAGTATTAACTACCTAGCAGTATTAACTGAAAGCAGTATTAACTACCTAGCAGTATTAACTGAAAGCAGTATTAACTACTAGCAGTATTAACTGAAAGCAGTATTAACTACTAGCAGTATTAACCACTAGCAGTATTAACTACTAACTTACTCCTTTAAGCTTGTGAAACACTGAGTACTGCTATGCATATCCTGGAAAAGAAGATTAGTAACACCAAGAATAAAAATATACAGGTATAAAACCACTTTTTGAGAAGGGGCTTATTCAGAGTTGATCATTCCCACACTAGTTACCAAGAAAGTGAATCTACCCACATCAAAGGCTTTAGTGAATAGATCAGCAAACTGATTATCAGTGTGGACTTTTACAACTTGAATAAGTTTCTTTTCATTACAGTCTCTTATAAAGTGATACCTGATCTCAATGTGCTTTGTTTTTGAGTGCTTGACTGGATTATTCACAATGCTAATAGCACTGCTGTTGTCAATAAAGATTGGAGTGTGTAGAAAGGTTACCCCATAATCCAACATTTGATTCTGAATCCATAAGACTTGAGAACAGCAACTTGAAACTGCTATGTACTCTGCCTCTGTTGTAGATGTGGATACTGTGGTTTGTTTCTTGCACTGCCATGAGACTAGTCTATCACCCAAAAACTGACATCCTCCAGAAGTAGATTTTCTGTCCAAGTTTGCCCCACCTAGATCATTGTCTGAGTATGCTATTAGGTCAAACGGTGAGTTATGAGGATACCAAAGTCCCAATCTGGGTTGCCCTTTGAGATATCTGAATATCCTCTTAACAGCTTGAAAGTGAGATTGCTTTGGCCTAACTTGAAATCTTGCACATACACAGACTGGAAACATTATATCTGGCCTTGATGCTGTGAGATACATGAGAGAGCCAATCATGGATCTATAATGATGCACATCCATATCCTCCCCCTCAAGATCTGTTGTGATCTGCTTGTGTGTTTCCATAGGTGTGCTGGCAGGTTTTGATTCTGAGAAACCAAACTTGGTTAGAATATCCTGCACATACTTGGATTGACAGATGAAAATGCCATCTGACTTCTGTTGAACTTGGAGTCCAAGGAAGAAAGTAAGTTCCCCCATGGAACTCATTTTGAACCTTTGATGCATTAAATCCTCAAACTCCTTGCACATGTTGTTTCTTGTAGATCCAAAGATAATGTCATCAACATAGATTTGGACCAGCAAAATATCCTTCTTCTTTCTTTTGATAAATAGAGTCTTATCAATGACTCCTCTTTCAAAGTCATTTTCTAAGAGATAGGATGACAGTGTATCATACCATGCTCTTGGGGCTTGATGTAGTCCATAAAGTGCTTTCTTTAATTTGTATACCCTGTCTGGATAGCTTGGGTTTTCAAACCCTGGTGGTTGACAGACATATACTTCTTCTTCAATTGGTCCATAGAGAAAAGCACTTTTTACATCCATTTGATAGACTTTGAAGTTCATGTAAGAAGCATAGGCTAGGAATAATCTGATTGCTTCTATCCTAGCCACAGGTGCAAAAACTTCTTCATAATCTATACCCTCTTCTTGAGTATATCCTTGAGTCACTAGCCTTGCTTTGTTCCTTATGACAATACCTCTTTCATCTCTCTTGTTTCTGAAAATCCATTTTGTGCCAATTGCTCTGTGACCTTTAGGAAGGTCTACTAAATCCCATACATCTTGTAGCTTGAACTGTAACAGTTCTTCTTGCATTGCTTCTATCCAGCTAGATTCTTTCATAGCATCATGTGCCTTTTTAGGCTCAAGTTGGGATAGAAAACAAGAAAGGACTGTATGTTGTTGATCTTGCATTTCTTGAAGCCTGCTTTGATGTCTAGTCATCATAGGAGAAGAGATATCTCCTATTACCAGCTGTGGAGGATGATTCTTTTGAACTCTGGTGTTATGACTAGGTTCTTCACTCAGTCCAGCCTCTAGATTAGAGTCATGCAACTCAACTGAAGTGTTTTCAGATGCCACTTCTGATTCTTTATTTTCTTGAGTCTCCTCATCTCTAGTTTCTTCTTCACTCTGATTTGGTCCAGTAAATGATTCCTTTTCACAGTCTTCAACAGAATTCACTGTGGGTATGGGAAATATCACAGATTTAGATATACTTTCTGAGACTTGTGTGATCCCTGATCCTCCACATCCTGTTCCTGTATAATCATCACTACTGAAACCAAAAGAATTAGTTAGTGAATCAATGTCAAATAGCCACTGAGGTCCAGACCCAACAGGATTTGGTGTGTTCTCATTGCATTTGACATTGTCACTTTCTTCAATTATTCTAGAAGATGAGTTAAAAACTCTGTAGGCCTTACTTTGAGATGAATATCCAACAAGAAATCCATCATCTGCTTTGCTATCAAACTTACCTAAGTGAGATTTGGTATTGAGAATTGTACAAGGACACCCAAAATGTTTGAAGAAACCAATAAAAGGTTTTCTTTTATTTAAAAGCTCATATGGGGTCTTTTTCTTTTGCTTGACCACTAGAACTCTATTTTGGACATAACAAGCAGTATTAACTGCTTCAGCCCAGAAGGTAATTGGCAATTTTGAATCAGCCAACAGAGATCTAGCAGCCTCTATTAGTGTCCTATTTCTCCTTTCAGCAATACCATTCTGTTGAGGAGTCCTAGGAGCACTATATTGCCTCTCAATACCTTTCTCTTCACAAAAGGTGTTTAGATCATGATTTTTAAACTCAGTTCCATTATCTGATCTAATGACTTTTACTCTTTGATTAGTTTGGTTTTCAATTCTTAGAATAAAGGATTTGATAAGACCACTTGTTTCATCCTTAGTCCTTAGAAAATATACCCAAGTAAATCTGGAGTAATCATCAACAATAACCAAGCAGTAAGATTTCTTGCCTATACTCATAACATTTGTAGGACCAAACAGATCCATATGCAGTAATTGGAGACAAGAAGAAACAGAATTTAACTCTTTGGTCTTATGAGAAGTTTTGTGTTGTTTGCCTTTAAGACAAGCAACACAATGATCATCACATGAAAAAACTTTTGAAGGTAACCCTCTTACAAGGTTATTTTTAACAAGATTGTTCATAGTCTTAAAATTCATGTGACACATCCTTCTGTGCCATAGAGAGGATTCATCTACAGAAGCTTTTGAAACAAGACAATTTAGAGATGAATCACTATCAACATTGTCCAAATCAAGACAGTAAACATTGTCCTTCCTTGGAGTTCTAAGTAGTATCATGCTTTCATCAACTACCTTGAACCCTGGAGCAAGGATCATACACTCAGTATTAGTAAATAATATACTATGTTGTTTGTCACAAACCTGTGATACACTTAACAGGTTGTACTTTAATTGATCAACATAGTAGACATCCTCAAATGTCATCTTACCTTTGGTGACATTACCTTTTCCACTTATCTTACCACCAGTAAGATTGTCTCCAAATGCAACATGTCCTCCATTGATATGCTTGAAATCCTGAAGGCATGACATGTTGCCTGTCATGTGCCTAGAGCAACCACTATCAACATGCCAAATGCTCTTTCCCTTGAGCTGTTGGTTGCCCTGCACATTAGATAAATTAATTAGTATGATGTAGGAACCCAAGCCAAAGTGGTCTTGGGTATCCCTTTCTCATCAAAATACTTGCATTCTTTCTTGACAAGATTTTTAAACTTTAATTCCTCATTCTTGGAGTACTTTGTTACAATAATAGGCTTGGAAATGTTTTTGCTAGATTCAGTACTTGTTTTAGAAGTACTAACTGCCTTGGCAGCACTTGCATGCTTAGCAATACTAACCTTTGAAGAGGTATTAACAGTATTAGCAGCATTAATATTTTTAGCAGTACTAACACTGTTAGCAGTAGTAACTGTGTTAGCAGTACTAATATTGTTAGCAGTACTAACACTGTTAGCAGTATTAACTGTGTTAGCAGTACTAATATTGTTAGCAGTATTAACACTGTTAGTACTTCTAGGCACCCACATTTTGACACTTTCTTTTAAAATCTTTTTCTTTAAAGTGCCTTTACTTTCAACATATTTCTTTATCACATGTTTCTTTCCAGCCTTCCTATAACCCACAGATTTTTGCACAACTCTTTGAATGTTCATCTGTTGGTTAATAGGGTTAAAGTAACAATACTTAGCCAAATGATTCAACTTGCCACATATAAAACAAGGTTTTGGTCTATTGATTTTATTCAGATCAACTCCTTGTTTCTGAGCCCATTGATTATTCCAGTTTCTTTGATTTCCTCTTTTTAAACCAGAATTTAGGCTCTTGACATTATTGCAATCACACTGTTTACAAGATCCAGGATTTACAACTGTGGTTTGTTTGTAATGGACCTTGTTATCATTTCCTTTAGTCTTCTCTATCTCCTTGGACTTGACCCAGATTTTCCCACATCCCTCATTTGTGATAATATTGTTTTCTAATGGTATCTTTTTACTCACATTATTATCCCTGTTCTCACTGGCTCCTTTCTCAGTCAAATCCTTAACTACTACCTCATCCAAAGGATCTATCTTAAAAGCTTCTTCAGACAAGTCCTTTTTCTCTTTAGTTTCTAACAAGTCTGATGAAGGAGAAATATAGTTGTTATTGTAAGGAGGGGGTGTATTGTTGTATCCAATACCAGGCTTCATCTTAACATGTATCTGAGCCTTTAGAAGAGAGTCCATTGCTTTTGAAGCATAAGAAAACTTGTCTATGTCAAGCTTAACTTTTGACAGTTCCTCTTTCAGTCTATCATTCTCTTCTAAGGACTTAGACAGTTTGATTTCTAACTCATTCTTTTCCCACTTCCAATAGTTTGTGTCATAAGAGTGTTGAAGTTCATTAGCTTGAAAGCCTTTGATTTGCTCTTCAAATCTCTCTACTATCAACACATAATCTCTTCTGTCCTTTTCTAATCTTTTGAGGTCATCACACATACTTTGATTGTGATCCCTGTATCTTGTAACAGTGTCAATGCAAGATTTAGTGCAAAGATTAGAACTTACCTCAGTGGGGATATCAGACACTTCTGCCATAAGAGCTTGGTTCTGAATGGCTTCCTCAGCTTGATCACTCCAGTCAAACCCCATTCCTTGTTGAGAAACAAGGGCTTGAGCAGGAGTCTTGTTCAGATTGTATCCTCCATTCTGAGCTTGTTGATGGTTGTTGTTGTTTGGAATAGTACTCCTGCATTCTCTAGCAAAGTGTCCTTTCTTGTGACACTTATAACATTCCACCTTGGTTTTGTCAAAACCAGCTCCATCTTCTCTTCTTTGAGAGAAGTTATTTCTTCCAGTTCTGTTAATGAACTTCTTCACCCTCATGGATAACATGGCCATCTGCCATTTAATATCCATCTCCTCCAGATCATCAGGGTGAATTTGATCCAGATCATCATTAATCAAAGAATTGCTGCTATGACTGGACAAAAAGGCTTCAAAGATAGTTTCATTGCCTTTTTCTGAACTTACTCCACTGGCAGTACTAACTGCTTCAGGGTTGGCAGTAGTATCAGAGGATGCTGAAAGAAGAGCAGCATTGTGAATATAACCAGAGGGCTTCTTCTTGGTTTCTACCTCAGTTTCAAAAACTCTTAGATCATTGTATAGATCATCAAGTTCTTTCTCTTCAAGATTATCACTCTGTCTATATGAGACAGTGTACATAGTCCATTCATCCCCAAGAGATCTGAGAAACTTTCTGTAGATATCATCTTGTTCCATCTTCACCCCTACAGTAGCCAGTTCACCTATGAGTTTATTGAACCTATCAAACGTTTGAGTCATAGACTCATTCTTTGTGGAAGTGAAGTTCTCATACTGCTGCTTTAGAACATCTCTTTGATTTCTTTTGATGCTCTTAGTTCCAACAAATCTTTTCTCTAGAGCATTCCAGAGAATCTGAGCATCAGTGCAGTTGCAAAATTGATGCTGATATTCATTGGGAATGGCCAAGAGCAGAGTGCTCAATGCCTTCATCTCTGTCTGTCTGATCTTCCTCTCACCATCTGTCTTTGGTGGAGGTCTTTTCCCATCTGGTCCTATCCTTCCAGCTTCAGAAGGACCATTCTCAATGATATCCCACATTGAGTAGTCAGTGAGAAGAATATATTGTCTGATTCTGATCTTCCACATGTCAAACTCACTTGGTTTGAGCATTGGAACTTTAGAAACCAAAGTACTGCTTGATTCTGTAAGATTTTCCATGATGAATAACTGTTTCTGAGAGAGTTTGGCTCTGATACCACTTGTCAGGATCGAATTCTCAACAAGAATTAATTCTCAGAAACAATATCAAAGAAGTTTGCGGAATAACACTTTAATATTTAATCAAACAGAAAATCAAAACAGAATATAATCAACAAATTGTAAACTTGTATTGAATGCTTTGAAGTTACAAGATTACACACTCAACCTCAATATTGATGAACAGGCTCACCAATACGAATTCTACTTCTCTAGAATTAGGATCTATACCTTGAAGTTGATTTTTTTCTCTAATAGAATGAAAACCAAAAGTTAATTCATTATTCTAAGCTATACAATATATATACTGAATACAAAGATAATTACAATAAATAAAATATCTTTAGTATATCTTCCATGTATATCTCTAAGCTTCCATGTATATCCTTTCATGCGAATCTTCATCATATAAGCAGTATTAATCTTCAGCAGCATTAAATTTCTTCTAGCAGCATTAACTACTAAGCAGTACTAACTACTAGCAGTACTAACTAGCTAAGCAGTACTAACTTTGTTTAAGCAACACTAACTTTAACTAGCAGTATTAATAGTACTAGCAGTAGTAACACTCAGCAGTATTAACCTTTAAGTCTTCTAGCAGTAGTAACTTTGAACCAGCAGCATTAACCATACTTGATGAATTCTTCAGTTCCCAACATATCTCTTCCTTTTCCTTCAATATTCACTCAGTCTGTGGGGATTTCCAGGGATTCTATTCATGATGTTCCGATTTCTGAGTTATCTGATCTTCTTTATGCGCGTCTTCTATCTATGTCTCCGCCACAACATCAAGATCAAGATTTGATCTCTCTGCTGAGGAATTTCCAGCCAACGCCGCTTCCAGTTTCTTCCTCTTCCGATTCTGATCGCATTAATGATTTATCTCATGAATTTCAGGAATTCAGATCGGAAGTTAGATCCAGTTTATCTGATCTTCGTTCTTTTATGTCACAAGCTTTCTCTGATCTATCTAACAAGATTGATCATCTAGAGCAATCATGCAGGACTGAGGTTGGCTCGTCTCTTAAACGCCAACATGACCAAGATGATCCCGATCATCAAGACCATGAGGGGGAGATGGCAAAGAGACAAAGAACAGTAGGGTCTTCTGAAGCATGAGAAGGTGTTCAAGAATAAGTGGCTGGAAATAGAGAAAAGACTGCTGATACAGTTCAAGATTGCAGTATTCAAGATTTAGTGAATGTCATGGTTGACAATGCTGATGTAACTGCTTTGCATAATGAATTTAACTTGTCTGAAGCAAATATTAATAATATGCAAATAGTAGTTTATGTGGATCCAGATGTCTCAGGTAGATCTTATGAAGTTGAAGAGTCGGAAGCAGCAAATGACATGAGATATTTCTTCGCGAACTTCATAGAGATAACTTCAGATGATGATGAAGAAGTTAGATTTGAGAAAGTTGCTCAAGTTAAAGAAGAAGATTGCAACAATATCATCATTCTATCTGATACAGAGGATGATACTGTTTTCATGGATGCATCAAATACAAAAGAGGTTGAATTGCTATATAGTGATCTTCCAAGTCAAGGTGAGATTCCAGAAGATGATCAACCTTCATCTACTCCAGTATCTAGTTCTACTCTGACAACCAATATTCCGTCAAGTGCATTTAAAGTTGGTCAGTCATCTAGAGCTCAAGCAGATATTCCTTCTTCCGAACCGGTAATTCCTCCATCTCTTCTAAAAGAAGGAGAAGCTTTAACTAGACAGCAAGGGCAGAGAAATCTTCTGCAGAGATATATGGCTTCTAGACTCAGAACAACTTTTCTTGAAGATATCCAAAGCAACATCTTTGTTTCTAGAAGAAGGGCAATCAATATATATGCCATACTTGGAGTAGAGAAAGAATCAGAATCTTATCAGCATGAATACTTAGCGTTTATCAAGTGTCAGCACAGAAAGAATAACACCGTTGCTTCTCCTCATCTAATAGTTTGAGTTCTTAGTGTCACATTTAATAAGTTTTTGAACATATGGTATCCAGACCTTGAAGTAGAAAGAAGAGACTGCAAGAGGTACAACTTTTTAGAGGCTGATTTCGTTGATCTTTCAATTGATGATGTTGAATTCTTATATGATCACTTCAGAAATCTTTATCACCGGACTCAGGAAACTCTTTTTGTTATTAAACGATTCATTCGACGACAGATCCGATTTTATCGTGTTTTTGACTTCCAGATGGTCGTCGAAAGTTTTCAGCCTGTGGTTAATCTTGAAAGGCCCAACCGAAGTTTGCAGAATCTAGAGTCTTATCCATTATTCACCATAATCGTAGATCCATACGGAGTAGTATATAAGAACAGCTCAAGTGAAAAATGCTTTCTACGATTTGATGAGATTGGATATTACTCTGATGAAACTCTAAAGGTGATCAAACTTCAGTTGGAGCATCGTCTACAAGAGGCTAGAAGAAAGTTTTTGGAAACAAGAAGAGAGTCATATCTTTTTGAAAATGATGAAATCCGTCTGATTCGTAGAACTTTGGTCACTATTCAAGATAGACTGAATCTCCGTTCAACTCTGCGACGATTGGAAGTGTTAGTTGGGCTGAACAGATTACGTCAACGAGAAGAACGTCAATGATCCTTCAAAGTCACCTAGATGGTCAATGCTGTTTTTGAAGATTTTTTTAAAGACCTCAGCGCCAATGATTACTAAGGGGGAGATTGTTAGATCTGATTTTATAGTAATCATTGTATTTATTTCCGTTATCTTTCAGTGCTTTTAGTTATTTTCCGGAGTAGTATATAAGAACAGCTCAAGTGAAAAATGCTTTCTACGATTTGATGAGATTGGATATTACTCTGATGGAACTCTAAAGGTGATCAAACTTCAGTTGGAGCATCGTCTACAAGAGGCTAGAAGAAAGTTTTTGGAAACAAGAAGAGAGTCATATCTTTTTGAAAATGATGAAATCCGTCTGATTCGTAGAACTTTGGTCACTATTCAAGATAGACTGAATCTCCGTTCAACTCTGCGACGATTGGAAGTGTTAGTTGGGCTGAACAGATTACGTCAACGAGAAGAACGTCAATGATCCTTCAAAGTCACCTAGATGGTCAATGCTGTTTTTGAAGATTTTTTTAAAGACCTCGGCGCCAATGATTACTAAGGGGGAGATTGTTAGATCTGATTTTATAGTAATCATTGTATTTATTTCCTTTATCTTTCAGTGCTTTTAGTTATTTTCTGTCTTGTAAGTGCCTTGGGGTATTTAAGTCCCCTTGGCTTGTTTGGTTGTAAGAACTTTTCACATTTTTTAATACAAGTTACTGTTTCATTCGAGCGTACATTTTCTCTCTCTAGATTCTCTCTCTACAGATCTTGTGATCTTGGCTTATCACATGTCCCAATTACTATTTTGAGGGATCTTTTACAGTACTGATAGATTTAAGTACTTCACTAAAATTTTCATTAATTCAAGAAAAGAATTACAAGGTATGAAAATTACACGTACAAGTGATGTACTAACTACTGTAAGTTTAAACTAATATATTACAAGAAGAAAACTAATCTATCAGTTATCTAAAGAGGGTTTAGGAGGATTGATCAAATAATCAGGTATATCTTCTCCTTTTTTTCTTTCGTTCTAAAGATTCTTTGATAATTATCACTTTGATTTGCTCAGCAGCAGGAGAGAGATCACACCATAAGCACATGAGATCCTTGAGAAGACCGAGGGGACAGATAGAGATTTCAGAGATTCTTTGAAATCTGAGTTGTTCCTCGTCATCTCTGAAAATGATTCCAAAAGGTTCTTCAAGTACTTGTCCCGCAACATATGGTCCACCAGGAGGCAGAGATAGATCCAGAACTGAAAGATCAGGAGGAGGACCGAACAGAGCTTCTCTTGAAAATTTGATGGAGGTTTCATTCCTGATCACCGCGACATTTTCAGAGGAGGAGGAGACAGGCTTTCTTCTGATCTGCTTTGGCTTAGAAGTAAGAGCAGACGACACTTTTAGGATTGCAGCGACTCTGTTGATGAGAGCATCATTTATCCCTTTAACATAGACTCTGTAGATTGACTTTGATTTCTTCAGTGCGTCTTTGAACTCAAGCCATTCCATATAGCCGAGGCTTTCCAGCTTTGAAACAAACATTGCCTTGCAGCTTCCATCCTCTCTGGTAATCTCCATAGTGACAGAAACTTTGTCCTTCTTCTTTCTTCCAGAGATAGCGACTGAACAATCTTCATTGGGTCAGAGCGATAGTCAAGTTTATGTTTGCACCAATCGACTGAGCTATCGCTGACCACTAGAGCTTTTGAGCGTTCCTCTTCAGTTTCTTTCAAAAGAGCAGCCTGGACTTCAACTGGTTTCTTCTTCAGTTTCTTGTCTTTGACTTGAGAAGACTGAATTTTGAGAGCCAGAGTGGCATCTCTTTGACAGTCAGCGATCAGCTTCTCAGCCCTGACGGATTCTTCAATTTCAGCTTCAGTCAGGAACTCTAGATCTGTTGATTGAGAGGGGATCTTCAGTTGTTGACTCTCCAGATGAGAGATCATCTCTGTTATTTTCTTCATCTCTTCCTCTGACCAATGAAGTGGTCTAGAGGGCCTCCGTGGATGTTGTAGGGACTCATCTTCTTCATCCTCTTCATCAATATCTCTTACAGAGATTGGGATTATCTTGTCATCAGCTTCAGCAACTGGGATTATTTGGATCTCTTTACCCTTAAGCAGGGGAGAGAATTGTCTGGTCAGAAAATGAAAAAGGTTAGTTTATTTTTAGAGAAAAGAGATAAAGGCTTAGAAAGAAACAATGGTGGGATTTTTATAGAAGGATAAGGGAACGAGGGAAAGGCATACCTGAGAAGGAATCTGCTCAGACAGTAAAGTCATCTTCAGGCTTCCCTCAGCAGTAGCACCTTTGCTTTGGGAAGGGGTTCCTGAAGATGTTCCATGGATGCCCCATGCTTTGATAACTTCTTTCGAAGCTATCGCTGATGAAGTGATGGCTGAAGAACACCATAGAGATTGATCTTCTTCATCGTCATCATCATCATCATCTTGATGAGGTTCTTTCTCTTGATCTTCAAGATCAAGGGCTTCATCTTCATCGTCCTCCTCTTCCTCTTCATCGATTAACTCATCGATGGTAGGAGGGATCTTTTCAGCAGCTATCTCCCCCTCAACCTGAGAGGGAGTTTCCAGTTGGACCTCAGCAACAACTTCGAACTCCGTATTTTCTTCAGCTGCTTTCTCCCCCTTTTTGTCATTATTGTTGGATCATAAATTGTATTCAATATTAAAGTTAAAGTTAAGGGTTTAAACTGCAATTCTGCTAAAGTTAATTAGAGGGTTTATTATGTAATAAGTCAATAGTTATTTAGCATTTGGGCCCAAGCCCATTAGAAAGCCCATTAAGATTAAAGCCCATATGGCTTAGGTATTTAATGTTTTGATTTTTTAGTTTTAGGGTTTAATCCTCATAATTATTATCATAATCATATTAGAGAGGTAGAAAGGTTTCTCTGTATTCAAGGGTATCAAGAACACTCAAAGGTTTCATTGTTTATTCAAGGGATTGGTACGTTATTATTAATCTTTATATCTCTTGATTATTATTGTGTTGCTTGATTACTTGATTGATTGTTTACCAACTAGAATTAATCTGGGATAACAATTATCATTCAGGGAGAGATCTTTGGAAGGAGATGAAGCTTTTGCAGCGGCCAACACCTGAACTTCAGCCTCTAAACTGTCCAGACGGCCTTCAATCGCAGGAAGATCTGACGTAGCCTGATGAATGAACTCCACGACAATGTTCAGAGAGGTACGATCGTTCTCTATGAATGAGGGAGTAGGAGTCGGAGCTGGTGCCTTCAGGTGAGTCAGGATTTGCTGAAAAAGAACTTCACAGGAATCAACCTTTATAGACAGGGCTGCAAACTGTTGCTGTGAGTCCTCCCTGACTTTGACAATCGCTTCTTGGAGAGTAGCGATTTGAGAGACGTCAGCTTTGGAGGCGCATTGAGCTGTCAGCGTCTTCAGTGCTTCACCAGCTGTATCAACAGCGCTGGTGGTGTTGTTGAGAGAGGCAGTCAGAGACTCCACCTTTGCACTCAAACTGTTGACATTGGTGTCAACAGTCGCAAAACTAGGACCTGAAATATAAGTTAGTTTTTGAGAAACAGGCTTATATGGTGAGTTAGGAGAAGTGTTTAAGGTTATAGGTGTACCTGAATTATCAAACATTTTGTAGAATTGCATAGATTCCTCAAAAGATTGATGTTCAGGTCCTATGGGTCCAAATTGTGGTTGTGAGAAAGTATATGGAGGGTTAGAGGTCAAAAAAATAGAAGGACTAGATATGGGGATATAAGATGTAGGGATAGGGGTAGTTACCTCAGTTTGTCGTTGAACTGAGATTGTAGGTTGCGTCACTATTGTTGTGACAGCGACCGAGATCGCTGGCACGGTTGAAGTGGGTATCGCTGAGGATGTGGAGGAGAGACCCACGAATGCATCCAAGGAAGTTTGTGAAGGGGGACAAAAGTTTTGTGCTTGATCAAAATCTTCCTAATTTCATTCTTCAGTATTATTGTTTGTGGTTTATACTGATTAAAAGGACTGCATTTAATTATTTTTGGAAATTTATTTTTCTGAAAATTTTTTAGTGTGATTTTTACTTTGATTCTAACGATCTCATCTAGTTGGTTGTTTTGGTACAGATTAGCTTGATTTCTAACCTTGCAGCTAGGATGTCGTATCAGCTAAATATGTCTGCAGGTTACAGCCTTGATTTTAACAACATGACTCTATCTAAAGTAAGAGAAAAGGCTAAACAACTTGCTGGACGGTTATCAACATCATCTCGCATGATTGATGAGTATGACAAAGAAGAAAAAATGCTCAAAGCTGAAAACAAGGATTTACAGATTCAGAACTCATCTCTTCTTATTCAGATCAATGCTTTAAAAGAAAATTTAAAAGATTCTGATTCCTTAATTGACTTTGCAGGAATAATTGAGTCTAAAGAAAAAGAGATCTTTGACCTTCAAGCAAAGCTGAAAATATCTGAATCTATCTCAACATGGTCAAAGAAGGAACTAATGCAAAAAGAGCTAGATCAATTGAGAAGAAGAGCAAACATTGCGAGTGAGATATCTGAAGAGCTTAGAAAGACAAATTCTCAAGTCTTTGCGGAAAGAGATAAACTGAAAGATCAAGTTCTCAGTCTTGAGGGTGAAATTAATATGCTAAAAGAAAAGGCAACCCAAGACAGAGACAATTCAAAAGCTCAAGATGAAATGTTAAAGATTGAGAAAGAGAGAAAAGAATTTGCTAAGAAATTCTCTGATTTCTCCAGAAAAGCCTTTGAAAAGAAGAAAGCATTAGAGCTTAGATGTGTTAAGCTTTCTCAACAAGTTTCAGACTTTGAGAAGGTTATCATTCTTGAAAGAGAAAAGGCTGAGAATGAGAAGAAGAAAGCTGAGCTGAAGGATACAAATACAGACTTTTCTGAAGAAAATAAGATATTTGAGACCGAGATAGCCAAAATGACAAGAAAGCTATCTGAATTGTCAACAAACATCATGAAGGAGAAGAATGCAAAATCTGAGTTGCATAAGAAGTTTGATCTGATTGAAAAGGAAAGAAACAGTTTGTCTTCAAAGATAAAGGAACTTGAAGAGGTCGTTTTCAAGGTGAAGCTGACTGAGCACAAGACACCAGAGTCAATAGCTCAATCACCAAGAGATGATCTAGCTGATTCAAATAGTTCATCAAAAACAGCTTCAAGTTCACATGTTTCAAATGTTTTCTATAATCCTTTCTGTGATTCAGATGATAGTCTTACTTCTAAATCTACTGATCAGATTCATCCTTCTAACCTTTTCTATGACAAAAATGTTGATGGTTCAGGTAACTTCAAGAAGACTAAGTCTCAAAAGAAAAGCTTCTGGAGAAGGGATGATGAGAAAGAAAGAGGAAACTGGATCTGGAGAGTTAAAGGATCATCGGAGGAAAAGAAAAAAGAAGAATCATTTGTGCATACAATGAATGCTAAATGAAACAATGCTCCGAAAGGTAAAACTTTTGGCAAACCTGATCTGGTTTACACCATCAATCAACTGATCTGGTTAGCACAAAAGAAAATTAGTTGTTCCTACTGTGGCTCAAATGATTTTGTAAGAAAAGATTATGTGAATAACTGGTATGGCTCTTACTTCATATCTCCTACTAGAACTGCAACTAACCCGTTAGGACCCAAATACCAGTGGGTACCAAAAGCTAAATCTGTGTTGCAGGCACTCAATGTTTAAGGGGGAGAAAGAACAATGGCTTTTGAACAAAACAATTCAAAACCCGAACTTCATTGTCAAAAAAAAAAAAGAAGGCTTCTAAGTAAATTAGCTTAGAACCCGTACCTCAACGGAGAATGGCTTCTAATCACATCGGATTAGAACCCGCACTTCAGTGCCTTATTTTTCTGTTTTTTTCTTAATCTTAAAAAAAAAAAAAAAACCAATAGTGATTTAAGGGGAGAATATCTGTGATATTAACAGATTTTTGGATACTTAAATGCTTATCTGACCGTGTGTTCTTAAAGATAAATACTTGCGTTTTATCTTATCAATATACTTTGTCAAGTATTCATACACATAACGGTTCAGAACATTCTATTTGACTTTGTTATTACCATGTATCTAAAGTTAAATCTTTCTATGGTAATACTCACGTTATTTGTATTCACTGTTGATTGAATCAAACATCATTTTATGTGCTTTCATTGAAAATATGTTTATATATTGTTCATATAAACAAAAATCGTTTTTGATTCTCCAGCATATTATTCTTCATGACAAATCGTCTATAAGCTTAATTGAAAACTCCTTAAGAGCATAAATTGTCAAACTCTTTTAGTTTGAGGGGGAGAATTGCATCGTCAAACATCTTCTGTTTTGACATCTCCGAATATTATATTCTTCATGTAAAAAGTGGTATTTGTGCTTACATGTACAAAAAGCATGTTGAACAGCATGTTCTTTTAGGAAAATACATGGGATTCAGGGTGAGAACTTAACAGAACTTCCATGGATTCACGATAACCAGTGTTTCCTACCCAGGAAGTATACCCTGAGTGATTGAGGGGAGAGGGGTCAAAAGATTTGAGTGTTGGTGTGTGAAAAGAGGTAAAATGAAAAAGAGAGATTGGTTAGACGTGAGCATTAAAAGAAAGAGGGTGAGAGAACAGAGTAAAAGAATATTAAACTCTGCACCAAACTTCTTTCTGAGCCGGGCAGCCACATAATCTGATTGGATCACATTCTTTGGTGAACATCATTGAAAAAGGCAACTAGCCCATGCCATCTCTTGCATACAACCCCACCAGCTACTCTTTCTTTTCTTAAAAAGAGAATGTTGCACATTTTCTGGGGACGCAGCACATACGCTATTGGTTCTTCATTTGGAAGATACTAATATTGAAAAGGAAGGAAAGTTGCCCCACCTTCGAACCTTTCTCATGCACATTGAGTCTTTGTACAATTTGTTGCTGTCTCAACAAGTTTACATACTTTGAGCCTATATTGAAAAGCAATCATCTATGCTTAATTTTTTTTTTCTAACACATGCACGAACACACATAAATTTGTTTTCTGTCAGAACGTTCATTGATAACCATGTGTTATTCGATGATTGAATGGAAGACCTGGGGAGTCTACATCAAACCAGCTCCTTATATAGTAACTTTGTGTTACTCAATGACTTTGTGTCATTGACAGGCATTCTAACTGAGTCATTTGTTCATTCAGGGTTACACTTATTAAACTGTTTGAATTTGAAAAGATTCGAATGGTTACTACCTTCTATTTTAATCTGAAAAGATTGAAATAATCACTCTTTCCATCTGGGAAGACTGCTCTTATTTCATACAGGGCTCGTTACATGATGACCATACACAAAGGGGAAGATTGTCTTGAAAAGGGGGAGATTGTTTTGCCAAGTTTTGATGATGTTGATTCTCACCACTCATCAAAAAGGGGGAGAAGATATAAAAAGGGGGAGAAGATACAAAAGGGAGAATACAATCTGAAGATCTGAATATATTCAAATTTTCAAAGATTCAAGTTTTGAAGTTTTGAAGCTATCAACGTCATATCTGAAGATTCTCAAGAGAAAAGTGAAGACAAGAGAAGACCCGAAGACAATTGAATTTTTTTTAATCTTGAATCCAAAGGGGGAGATTGTTGGATCATAAATTGTATTCAAGATTAAAGTTAAAGTTAAGGGTTTAAACTGCAATTCTGCTAAAGTTAATTAGAGGGTTTATTATGTAATAAGTCAATAGTTATTTAGCTATTGGGCCCAAGCCCATTAGAAAGCCCATTAAGATTAAAGCCCATATGGCTTAGGTATTTAATGTTTTGATTTTTTAGTTTTAGGGTTTAATCCTCATAATTATTATCATAATCATATTAGAGAGGTAGAAAGGTTTCTCTGTATTCAAGGGTATCAAGAACACTCAAAGGTTTCATTGTTTATTCAAGGGATTGGTACGTTATTATTAATCTTTATATCTCTTGATTATTATTGTGTTGCTTGATTACTTGATTGATTGTTTACCAACTAGAATTAATCTGGGATAACAATTATCATTCAGGGAGAGATCTTTGGAAGGAGATGAAGCTTTTGCAGCGGCCAACACCTGAACTTCAGCCTCTAAACTGTCCAGACGGCCTTCAATCGCAGGAAGATCTGACGTAGCCTGATGAATGAACTCCACGGCAATGTTCAGAGAGGTACGATCGTTCTCTGTGAATGAGGGAGTAGGAGTCGGAGCTGGTGCCTTCAGGTGAGTCAGGATTTGCTGAAGAAGAACTTCACAGGAATCAACCTTTATAGACAGGGCTGCAAACTGTTGTTGTGAGTCCTCCCTGACTTTGACAATCGCTTCTTGGAGAGTAGCGATTTGAGAGACGTCAGCTTTGGAGGCGCATTGAGCTGTCAGCGTCTTCAGTGCTTCACCAGCTGTATGAACAGCGTTGGTGGTGTTGTTGAGAGAGGCAGTCAGAGACTCCACCTTTGCACTCAAACTGTTGACATTGGTGTCAACAGTCGCAAAACTAGGACCTGAAATATAAGTTAGTTTTTGAGAAATAGGCTTATATGGTGAGTTGGTAGAAGTGTTTAAGGTTATAGGTGTACCTAAATTATCAAACATTTTGTAGAATTGCATAGATTCCTCAAAAGATTGATGTTCAGGTCCTATGGGTCCAAATTGTGGTTGTGAGAAAGTATATGGAGGGTTAGAGATCAAAGAAATAGAAGGACTAGATATGGGGATATAAGATGTAGGGATAGGGGTAGTTACCTCAGTTTGTCGTTAAACTGAGATTGTAGGTTGCGTCACTATTGTTGTGACAGCGACCGAGATCGCTGGCACGGTTGAAGTGGGTATCGCTGAGGATGTGGAGGAGAGACCCACGAATGCATCCAAGGAAGTTTGTTGATAAACATCCTTAGGTATTGAGCTAGAGGTAGCTTTCTCCTTGGTCACCTTGGCCTTCTTCGAAGGACCAAGGGATCCAATTGATGGTCGTTTGGAAGTGGTAGCGGCAGGGATAGCAGAAGAAGGAACCTCCTGCATGGCCGCTGAAGACGAAGAACTGAGGAGAGAGAGTCGGGAGCGAAGTTCAGAGATACTTACCTCGTTGGGGAGCGTTTTGACCTCCAGTGATCGTTGACCCACTTTGGGAAAAGTGGCATCAGAATTAGTGGGGTAAGTAGCAGGGTAGAGGAACTTCAAGTACGCACAGATGAAGCGTACATAGGGAATCTTAGGATCCCTCTTGGTCTTCTCTATCTTTGGCCTTAGATCGTCAAAGATAGCTGTTGCGTAGTCGAAATTTCTTCCGGCGATCACTGAGTAAGCCATTTGGACCTGAATCTTGCTGGCCTGGTGCAGTGACCCACTCTTCCCACTCATACACTGAATGAAGTGAGAGAAGATGTAGTTAAGCTGAGAAGGCATGAGCGCCTTCTTCACAAGAGTCAGCTTCTTGTTCGGAATTGTCGTCCTTGGCTTGGGTTCCCAAGAGTATTCCATAGCATCCAGGAATTGGATGAGTTCAGCATCAGTGGGTAAGGCGTCGAATCCATTCCTGGGTTTGTCGGGAAATCGCAGAGCTTTCCTCATCCCTAAGGCCATCATCATCCCTGGTCCAAGTTCAGTGCTGAAGGAAATAGCAGGAACCAGGTCACCCTTTTTGTTGGTGATAGAGGTTTCTTCAGCGGTAAACCAGAATTGTTGGAGAAGAGCTTTTGAAGGTGTGGGATGCACAGTGATAGCATAGGCAATGCAGGATTGCTTCAGAAATTTTGCGGATTCCACCAGATGTGGGTATTTGACACCATCAAAGTCAAGGCGAGCAAGATGATTGTTTTTGGGATGCTCAGAGTCAGCGATGGCGAACGTGACGTTCTTAGAGGCGACAAGTGCAGATTGAGCCATTCTGAATATGAACAGATAGAAGAATAGAAGAAAGATTTTAGTCTAAAAATAAAGAAGGTTTTCCCAGTTTCTATTTTAGGAAAGAAACATAGAAAAATCAACATATTTGAAGATTAAAAAGGTGTTCTTAATATAAGATATAAGAACAAGAAGAAAAACTAAAGATTTTGAATGAAGATAATCAAAAGAAAAATAGTTTTGAATGAATAAAATCAAAAAGAAAGATGATTTTATGAAAAAAAAAATCTTATAAACCCATAATGGAAGTCCATAAATGGAGTATTATGTAAAAAGATTTAGAACAAGAATAAGAAGAAGATCAAGAATAACCTGTTGATCTTGAAGGAGATGATCCAAATGCTTGAGAATGCTAGAATTCTTTTGAGAGAATTTTCTTGCCTTGAAAGTATTTCCAGAAAGCGTAAAATAATAAGAATGGAAAAACATTCTTTTTATACGTGAGAGAGAAGGAGAGAGAGTGTGAGAGGCGGGAAAACAAATATTCATCATGACATGGACACGTCCCACGAAGTTGATTGGATGGAAGGGCAACGGACGAACGTGTCAGAAAAAGGCATGTCGTGGATTGTCGGTTCAAATGACATCATAGAAGAGAGAGACTGTTCATTTGTCCGTTTTAAAATTATCGCTGAAGAAAAGTCAGCGATAGATTTTTCTTTTTGAAAGTATCCCTGATGGTAAAGTTAGGGATGAATTTTCTTTTAAGAAGGATCACTGACTAGAAATATCAGTGAGAAATTTAGTTTTCAAAAAGCTTTTAATCATTTGAAGAAAGTTCAGTGATTAAAGTTTTTATTTTGAAAAACACCTTAACTGAATGAAGATTCAGTGGTAGGGATGGAGAGAACATACCTGAGAGTCAGAATGTTTATCAGAGTGATAAAAGGGGAACTTATGATTACTGACATAATGCATGAACTCTGAAGAATTATTCTTCTAGATTCAGCATTCCAAGCTCACTGATGAGAAAGTTGAACCTTGTCTCATCAAGAGGTTTGGTGAATAAATCAGCAAGATGATAGTCAGTAGGGATGAAATGAAGTTCAATATCCCCGTTCATCACATGGTCTCTGATAAAATGATATCTGATCTCTATGTGTTTCGTCTTTGAATGTAGCACTGGATTATTTGCTATAGCGATAGCACTAGTGCTGTCGCAATAGATTGGAATCTTTGATAACTGAAGGTCATAGTCTAATAGTTGATTTCTCATCCATAAGATCTGAGAACAACAGCTTCCAGCGACTACATATTCAGCTTAAGTTGTGGAAGTGGACACTGAATTTTGCTTTTTGCTTGTCCAGCTTACCAGCTTTCCTCCTAAGAGTTGACATCCACCAGTGGTACTCTTTCTGTCAAGTTTACAACCTGCAAAATCACTATCAAAATAACCAGTTAGATCGAACCCTGAGTCTTTGGGATACCAAAGACCGAGGTTAGGAGTTCCTTTCAGATATCTGAAAATTTGCTTGACAGCGATCAGATGGGATTCCTTGGGTTCAGATTGATAGCGTGCATATAAACAAGTAGAATACATGATGTCAGGTCGGCTCGCTGTAAGATACAGCAGGGAGCCTATCATTCCTCTATAGGCAGTGACATTAACAGGTTTTCCAGATGGATCTTTGTTAAGTGTCAGGGGAGGTGCCATGGGAGTTTTCATCGTTGAAGTTTGTGTAAGATCAAACTTATTCAGCATGTCTTTAACATACTTACCTTGGCTGATAAAAGTACCTTTGTCAGATTGTTTAATCTGAAGACCAAGAAAATATGTCAGCTCACCCATTATACTCATTTTGTATTCTTTTTTCATTCTTTCAGCGAAGCGAGTACACAGAGATGAGTTAGTAGAACCAAATATGATGTCATCGACATATATTTGTACAAGAATAATATGACCTTTTATCTTTCTGAAAAACAGTGTATTATCAAATTTGCCACGTTCAAATTTTTCAGAGATAAGAAATGATGAGAGAGTGTCATACCAAGCACGAGGGGGTTGTTTTAGACCATAGAGAGCCTTATCCAATTTATAAACATAATTTGGATACTTAGGGTCATAGAACCCTGGTGGTTGTTCTACATAGACTTCTTCATTCAACTTTCCATTTAGAAACGCTGATTTTACATCCATTTGATAAACGATGAAGTATTTATAGACTGCATAGGCTAATAATAGTCGAATTGCTTCGAGCCTAGCCACAGGGGAAAAGGTTTCATCATAGTCTATGCCTTCCTCTTGTCTGTATCCCTGAGCAACAAGTCGAGCCTTGTTGCTGGTTACAGTTCCATGTTCATCTAACTTGTTTCTAAACACCCATTTGGTGCTTATAACAGTTTTATCAGATGGTCTAGGAATGAGATTCCAAACTTTGTTACGAGTAAACTCAGTCAGCTCTTCTTGCATAGCGCTGACCCAGTTTGGATCTCTGAGGGCATCATCAGTCTTCTTTGGTTCTATGAAAGAGAGAAAGTTGACAAAGAGACAGATATTACCTGAACTTCGTCGTGTCTGAATACTTGCATCGGGATCACCAAGAATTTGATTTATTGGGTGATCTCTGGTCCATCGCTAAGCAGGAGCATGATCGCTTAACTCAGAGGTTGGATCAACAATTGGGATGTTTACTGATGAGGACGTGTGAGGTTCATCAGCAATTAACTGTTGAGTAGTGGACAGACTATTGTTATCAGAGAGGTTTTCAGATGAAGGTAGATCTGATGGTAGCAATGTGTTAAGAGGTTCAGCTGAAACCCATGAGTTGGATTCAGTGTTAGGATGTATGATGTTTGGATCGTCATCAACAGTAGGTGGTTCTGTTTGCTGATGGTTTGAAAAGAAGGGTTCAGTTTTTTTGTAGTGAGAGAACATCCAAGCATTTAACTCTTCATTGTCAGCGATTGGTTTGGAGTTCGCTGAGCGAGTTTCATCAAAAGTGGCATGAATTGTTTCTTCCACAAATTGTCTTCGCTTATTGAAAACTCTGTAGGCTTTGGAGATGGAGAAATATCCTAGAAATATTCCATCATCAACTTTTGGGTCGAACTTTCCAAGCTGATCTTTGTTGTTTAAGATAAAACTCTGACAACCAAAGATATGAAGAAAACTGAGAGAAGGTTTTCTTCCATGAAAGAGTTCATAAGTTGTCTTTCCAAATCTCTTTACTATCAGCGATCTGTTTTGAGTAAAACATGCAGTATTTACAGCTTCAACCCAAAATTGTGTAGGGAGGTGAGAATCGCTGAGCATTGATCTAGCAGCTTCAATGATCGTTCTGTTTCTTCTTTCAGCGACTACATTTTGCTAAGGTGTTCTTACTGAGGAGAAATTATGAGAAATTCCCTTGTTCTCAAAGAAATTATTCAGAGAGTTGTTTTTAAATTCAGTTCCATGATCACTTCTTATTGAACGAACAGTAAGATTATTCAGCACTTCCATCTTTTTAACAAAAGATATTAATTCTTCTGGAGTATCACTCTTACAGCGAAGAAAGATAACCCAGGTATAGCGAGAGTATTCATCTACAATGACAAGTGTATATTTCTTTCCAGCTATTGATTGGATATTGACAGGGCCAAACAGATCCATATGCAAGAGCTGAAGAGGACTTGTCACTGAGGAAACTTGTTTAGATTTGAAACTACCTTTTGTTTGTTTTCCTTTTTCACATGCTGAGCAGAGAGATTCTTTAGCATATGAGTGCTGAGGAAGACCAGAAACTAGTACCTTAGAAGAGAGAGAATTCAAAGTTTTGAAATTTAGATGAGAGAGCCTTTTGTGCCATAGCCAGTTGACATCAGAAGAGGGTTTAGAGAGAAAACATAAGTTTTCAGTGGTAGTAGAGTCCATATCTATTACATAGATATTTTCTCTGCGATAACCACTGAGAGCAAGTTTTCCTTTCTCATTTACCACTGAACATGCTTTCTTAGAAAAGCGAACTTCGTAGTCTTTGTCACATAGCTGACTGATGCTTAGAAGATTGTGCTTTAGTCCATCTACATAAGCGAATCTTCGAAAGGTAGTTGTTCCATTGCTAAGAACACCAAACCCTCGGGTATATCCTTTTCCATTTCCACCAAAGGTCACAGAGGGACCTTTCTCTTCCTTGTATTCAGTGAGCAGGTCTTTTTGTCCAGTCATATGAAGAGAACATCCACTATCGAGATACCAGATGCCCTTTGATCCCTGCACACATAAGGAAGATTAAGCGTTGTTTGGTACCCACTTTTCAATGGTCCTTTTGGGTTAGTGGAGATGGAAGGTTCAGTAATCTTCACAGCGGATGAAGATTCAGCTTCAGTGGTAATCTTCACTTTGGTTAATTTCTTAACCTTAGTGGTATTCTTCACCTTGGTCGATTTTTCAGCTTTAGTGACCTTTTCAGCCTTGGAGGCATTCATCTTCACTTTAGCTGATTTATCAACTTTAGTGGCAGTTGGACATTTTCTTGCAATATGGTCAGTAAAACCACAGTGATAGCATTTTCTATATTTGAAAATGGTTTTAGGACCATAAATAGAAGGTTTTGCAAGTTTAAGATGAGCGGGGCCAGGTCCAAGAATGCTTTTCTCATGAGATCTGTGAGGAATTTTTATTTCTTCAGATCTCGTGGGTTTAAGGTCAATCTTTAGCTTTGGAGGACAAAGATCGAAGATTTCTATCACAGAGCTAGAGGATTGATTCACTGAAGGTTTAGAAGGAACTTTCAGCTTTGCTTTCTTGGTAGCCTTCTGAGGACGAAGAATGGATTTTCCTTTATCCGCAGACTTAGAGCCTTTGAATTTTTCCTCAGGGATAGAATTTGAAGAAGAAGGATAAAATTGATCATAAGAAGTGTCAGAGATAGGAGTGACAAACGTTCCAAACATAAGCATGGAACTTTCTTCTTTAGGCTCATCCTTTAGTGTCCAAAAGCCAAGACCAATTTTATCACTTTTAGGAGTTTGAGAATTTATTATCTCAGAGATCTTTTATGATGATTTGCACCATTTTTCAACATGAGTCTTTTCTGCTTTTAGAGCAGCGATGGCTTGTTCGCGTTCAATGCTGATGATTTCATTTATAATGACTTGATCTTTCAACTTTTCTTCTAAAAGAGTTAGTTCTCTAATCTTTTCATGACATTTCTCTAGCTCTTGAGTTAAATGAACATTTTTATTCTCAGCTTGAGTTTTTTCGTTTAGAGCATTACAAAGATCAATCGTCAGTACATCAACAGCCGACTTCTCTCAGCTTCAGGCAGAGAGGGATTAGTAGAGATAGATACCTGAGATGATATGTATCTTATGGAAGGTTCAGATGCTTCTTCCACTTCTTCTTTAATCTCATCCATGAGGCAAAGATTAGCGACTTCTTCTTCTTCAGAACTTGATTCTTCTGATTCAGCCCAGTCATGTTCTTCAGTGATGAGACCTTTACCTTTTCGCTTGTAGCTTTTCAGCTTTTGATATTTGTTCTTCATCTTTAGGTATTTTTCATCACTGGATCTTCTTGAGGTAGAAGGCTTGAAGACTTTTTTAGACCTGCACTCACTAGCAAAGTGTCCAATCTTTTCACAGTTATAGCAAGTGGCAGTAGCCTTATCAACAGGAGTTGATTTTAGCTTTTCAGTAAGAGAAAGAGGCTTATTTCTTCGGAAATTGCTCTTTCTTGCAAATCTCTTAAAAGAGTTTGTCAAGAGTGCTAAGGACTCATCGAACTCTGAAAGATCAGGGTCTGATAAATCCTCAGATTCAGAATCTAACTCAGTGATGGTGAGAGTAGATCGCTGAGATGGAATTATCTCTGAAGAGACTAAAGCAACAGGAGTGCTTTTGGAGTCTTTAGAATCTTTTACAAGATTCTTCTTTAAGAGATTCGATTACTCATAGTTGAGCAATATTCCATACAGAGTGCTGAGAGAAAGAGAATTTAAGTCTTTTGTCAGCTTGAGACATATTGAATAACTGTCCCAGCTTTTAGGAAGACATTCTAAGAATTTTGTTAGGACCTCAGAATTAGAATAGGTCCTACCAACTGTTCTTAGATCAATGATTAAGCAGTTAAACCGCTGATGAACGTCAGAGAGAGATTCATTCTTACCAGCGATGAAACTTTCATACTGTCTTACCAAGTTAATCTTTCGAGTCTCTTGGATTTCAGTGGTGCCCTCATATTGAACACATATGGTTTCCCACATTTCTTTAGAAGTTTTCAGATGCATGATGGAATGAAAAACTTCATCAGGAAGAGCCATTGAGATAATGGTCTTTGCTCTTGCATCTATACCTAACTTCTTTTTGTCTTCATCACTACACTATCTTCTTTCCTTAACGACATAGCGTTCAGAGACAACTTCAGTGGTGGCAGTAGCGGGAACTGCAACTATAATTCTAACAGGTTCATAGGGTCCATTTTCTATATACTCAGGTATAGTAGGATCAACACCTTCAAGAAATAGCATCATTCGATTTTTCCATAGAGAAAAGTTATCTCTGCTAAATCGAGGAGGTTTAGAGAGTGAACCATTATCATAGTAATTAGTGTTTGTGTTAAGTGCCATTTGAGAATAGCAAAGAAGAGAATAAAGCAAGATCTTGTTTATCAGATTAAACAGACTGCTCTAATACCACTTGTTTGTCCCGGAGGTGCTTAACAAGTTTGTAGAAGGGGGGGTTGAATACAAACACAGAAGTTTAAGGTTTAATAAATTGTTTATTGATACAATTTACAAGTTTGTTGCGGAATTAGATTAAGACAGACTCAATCTAAACAAACTTAAGAAACACTAAGATGATTGCACAAGAATTTCAGAGACTGGGGATTAAGGAATATAGAAAACAAAGGTTTCTATTTGGAGTTCAAGGATTTAGCACATCCTCAGATGGAGGGGTGAACTTCCTATTTATACCCTATGCATTAAATGCATGGCAGCGCACTTTGCACGTGGCGTTCACTGATTGGCTTTGGAAGTCTGACTTTGGGAGAAATGCTTTCGGCCGGATCATGAACAGTGTAGTTGACAGAGTTGTTGTACGAATTATGGCAGAGGCATGTCCTTTCTGACACATCGTACTAAGTTGTTCAAGGTAAGACAAAAGAAAACTTGAGGTATAAGCTTTGTGATCATTTGATCGCTGAATATCTCTTTCTTCAGAGATAACAAGAGTTCAGCGATCGCTGAAGATTTCCTCATGTTCCTTCGCGTATAAGTAGAGTTGTCTTTGCTTCACTGATATCCGCATCAGGTCACTAGTAGACTTCTCTTTGTTCAGCAGCTTCGTCTTTGATTCAGCTATGAACATCTGTTGACGCGAGACTTGTCTTCAAGGATTACGTTACTGTTTACATCAGAACTATCAGCGATAACTGAACAGACTCAGTTTGATCACTGATGGTGAAACACTAATACATATTAAATGTTTATAAGAAAGACTATCAGCGATAACTGAACAGACTCAGTCTGATCGCTGATGATGAAACACTAATACATATTAAACATAATTTTCACTAAGTGTAGAAAAGGGTCGTTATCAAATCACTGAGAGAGTTTGGATCAACATGTTTCCATCACTATCTTCTGTAGTTGATTTCTTTCTCCAAACCATTTTGACTTTTTAAAACACTTGATTTTCTGTATTATCAACGAGAAAATTATAGAAAAGATTTGAAGAGCGAATCCTATCTTTTGAAAATTCATTTGATTTGAC
Organism: Arctium minus; assembly: GCA_954870635.1. Classification (NCBI taxonomy): domain Eukaryota; kingdom Viridiplantae; phylum Streptophyta; class Magnoliopsida; order Asterales; family Asteraceae; genus Arctium; species Arctium minus. The sequence goes on along the minus strand of OX941088.1, from coordinate 58,149,839 downwards.
ACAACTCTTCGAAGAAATACTTGTAGAAGTTGAACTTGAAGGATAAAGAGACTGAGCAACAGTATTGGGACTGGCTTGTTCAGATAAATCAGTTTTAAAGTTTATTTCTTCAAGTTTCTTGACTTTTGCGGATAAAACATTTCTTTCTTCGAGAAATCGAGTTGTTTTTGTAAATCAGATTTTATCTTCTGCTCTTTCAAAACCTCTGTTGCTAATCTAGATAATTTTTGTGAAAGCTTATGAATTTCTGTTTCGAATATCTTCCTTTCAATTTCAAAGTCTTTTTCAATACTGTTGCGTTTATCAAATATTTCTTTGAAAACCGTAACATTTTTCTTTTCAAGCACTTTCTTTGCCGTTTCAAAACTTTTTCGCTCTTTTGCAAAATTATCTCTCTCCATTATCAAAACATTTTCAAAATCAGAAATCTGTTTTGAAAGTTTTGCATTTTGAAGCTGAAAACCCTTTCGTTCGTCAAAAACTTTCTTTGAAAGATCAAGAATTTTCTTTCAAAATTGTTAGGTCTGATTTTATAGTAATCATTGTATTTATAGGTCTTGGTCAATTACTGTGTTTAGAGTCTTATCAGTGTTGTATCTGACCAAGGGTATTTAAGTCCCTTTGGTCTTGTTCCTTGTAAGAAACACACACACACATATTGAATACTTTGACTTTGCGCTTCCTGTCTCTCTCTCTACTTTCTCTTTCTAAATATTTATTGATCTTGGACTCACAATTGGTATCAAAGCCAACTGAATCTTGAGAGAATTGAGAGATTGCATTTTCTAATCTGAATTTGTGATTGAAATCGAAAATTTTGATCGATTTTCTTGAATTTCTCAAGAAAATCTCGTTTTCTTGATTTCTCATAAAATTTGGATCTGTTTGTGATCGAATTGTGTTGTTTTTTATTTCATTAGTTTCGTTTTTGATAATCGATCACATTTGTTTTAGGTTGTTTTACAAGAAAAAATGATTTATATCATCGATTTTGTGAAATTGAAATTTTCTGGAAAAACGAGTCCACGTACTGTTTCATCAATCGAATTTGAGTCTTAGTGTTTTTTAATCGAATTTGTTGTTTGATTCTTGTTTAAAAGTTGTTTTCGTTCGTCATTGTGTGATTTACGTGCTTTAATTTCTTTGTTATAATCAATCTTGTGCATTATAAGTGATTTTCTGCAGTTTGCGCCTCATTCATAAACTTTGTGCCTCATTCATAATGCCTTGCGCTTCACTCATATATTTTGCATAACAGTTTTTGTGGTCTAATTTGGATGTTAGTGAATTTTCAGGTTTTCGGTTCACATTGGAAACGCAAAGCTACTTCGCGGCTCTAGTTTCATACGCAAACCATCAGTTTGCGTATCACTCAGTACTCGAAGAGTTCTATTTCGCGCTTCAAGTTTAACCCGCAAAGCTCAAGTTTGCGTATCTAGTAGCTTTCGAAAAGCTTCCAAACGCAAAGTTAACTTTGCGCATCGGCCTGCACACGCAAAGCATTCTTTGCGCACCCTCCTTCACCCGCAAAGTCTACTTTGCGTTTCCCTCTACAAACGTAAAGTGTCATCTTGCGTTTCTCTAAGCAAACGCAAAGTCCAGTTCACGGGTCTCTCTTGAAACGCAAACCTCTAGTTTGCGCGTCTCACTTCACACGCAAAGATCTACTTTGCGCGTCTCCGTGTCTTAGTTAAAAAATAAAAATAAAAAAAAAGTCTGAAAAAAAAATTATCATCTATGGATTCTGCAAAATTTGGCTTTCAAGCTAAGTTCTACACGAGTGACCTCATGATGTCATTGGGTACTGAAAATCGTCCTCCGGTGCTGATTGACGAAAATGAATTTACACAGTGGCAAGATCGTTTCCTGAACTTCATTGAACGACAAAAAAATGGAAATGACATGATGACAATTTTATCTGAAGGATCGTTCGACAGACCCAAATTGGCTTCTGGATTATACAAGCCTACTAAAGAGTATACACATGAAGAGTTATCTGCTTATCAAACTGATCGGGATATTAAAGCAAATCTAATGCTGGCCTTGCCAAACTCTGTATACAACAGGATTGATTGTTTCAAAACTCATCCTAATCTGATGTGGCAACAGCTTGAGAAAACTATGCTTGGTTCTTCAGTAGCTACTCAACTCGGGCATACGCGCTACATGAATAATTTTGAGGAATTCAAAGCCAAGGACGGGGAGCCACTAAAGACTGTGTTTGATCGTTTCTGTGCCATGATCAATGATCTTCAAAAGATAAATGTTGAAAATACTGAGCTTCAGATAAATCTAAAGTTCCTCAACATATTGCAGCCTGAATGGAATAAATCTTGTCATAGACTGAGGAATGATGTTTGAATCTCAACAATGCAGATTCAAGAACTGTATGAGATTATGCTAACTGATGAGAGCTTGGTGATAGAGGAAAAGGTCAAGATGGATAAAAAGAAGAAAACAGTAGATCTGGTTGCTCTCCTCACAAAGCAATTATCTGAACAAGCATTATCTGAAAATGCTTACACCGGATCAACTGAAGATGATGGCGAGGCTTTACAGAAAGTGATGATCCTTCTCTCACTATCAGAAAAAGTTCCAACCCCGATCGAGTTCCAACTCTTCTCGTTCCACTTCCGGTTCTAAAGTCAAAGTGTCTGAGCCAAAGACTGTTACTTGCTACAATTGCGGAAAGTCGGGTCACATGTCAAAGGAGTGTAGAGCAAAGGTGGTCAGAGATTCGGCACACTACAGAAAGAAAATGGAACTGGCCGAGAAAAGAGAGAATGGAACTGCTTTGCTGGCTGAGGAAGAATTCTGGCTGGATTATTCCGATGATGAAGCTTCAAATGTCGAGATCGCTCAGATGTGCTTAATCGGTGATGATCAGTCAGACGATTCTGAAACTGATGAGGATGAGGTATATTCTGAATTTGATTTTAATTTCATTACCTCTCAGATGAATATCATAATTAATGCTTTGTCTGATTTTCGCTCTAAGTTTTTATCTGAAAAGAATTTAAATTCTGAAAAGTCAGATTTGATTGACAAACTGAAAATTTCCTTGAAAGATGAAAAATCTATTTTAGAAAATACTAAAGAAATCTTTCAAAAGAAATTGGATGATTTGGAAATTTCAAATAAATCTTATCTTGAATCTTTGACGGATATGACTAATTTAAAAGATGAATTTTCAGATAAAATAAATAAGTTAGAAGAAAAACTTTATCGAAGAGACCAATCTGAACAAACAATTTATATGAACAAACCAAGGAGTTAAGAGGCTTTAAAACAAAGATGAGGACTTGGTTTTGACAATCCTCATTGTTTAAACAAAGTGATAGACGAAGTTTCCACCTTATATAAATATGACTATCTAACTCTTGCACATTATGGTCCACAGTTCAAATTTCATTGGACTAGTGAAAAGGAAGTGTTAGATCTCGAAAATGAGAAAAGGATAAATAACAAGAAAAATGAAATTCCTTTTGTTTATACGTCCGAAAATGCAAAATATTTTCCTGAAAAATCAAGAAGAGGAAGAAGAGTTTTAAATGATATATCTCCTATCAAATCTTCAATGTCTGATGATTTTATTGTTCCTTATGCACCTGATTCTGATAAGGAAAATATTTCTCCTATCATTTATGATTCGAAGAAATATACTCCTCCTTTAGTTTTAGAGGAAAAATCATCAATCTTGAAGATAAGATAGAAGATCAAAATATTTTGAAGAAAATTGAATCTGATATTATTCTTTCTTTCATGACGTCTAGTCTTGAAGAAAAATTATTTTATCAAAAATCAGATTCTATTTCTAGCCTTTCTTCTGATTCTAAGGAAAACGAAAAGGAAGTTTCAAATTTTAAAACATTTTCTCAAAATAATTCAGACTCCGAGGCAAATCCAGATTTATTAGTTGATCAAATTGGTTGCTTGGATAAATTTATTTCTTCTTATTTAAATATTAAGTCTAAAATTCTTGATGATTCTTTTACGCTCAATGATCATTATTATAAACCTAAGCGTAAAAGAAGACGGTCAAAGAAGTCGAAGAAACGAGATACGGTTATTTTTTACTGTTCTAATTCTTTTGATATAATTCTTACAGATAGGGCTTTGAGTGCTCAATCCAAGAAGCAGATCTGGAGAGCTAAGCTGAAATCTACTGATTCTATGTTTGAGGGAGATCAATATGTAGACAAACTTTATCATAGTGATTCATTTGCTGTGTGTAATAAAATTTCCAAATATTCTATAAAGCAAATGATCCAAATTTCCAAAAATGTCTCATATTCGTCTTCTGATTCTAGTTCAGATGATTATGCTTTCTCTTCTGATGATTGTGTTTATTATTCTGATGATATTCCTCATGCTTCTCATATCAAATCTGCTTATTGTTTCCCCATAAGAACTGCAACTAACAAACACGGGTCCAAATACAAGTGTGTACCCAAATCTTTATCTGATTCAAAGTTGCAGGCATCACATGTTAAGGGGGAGTAATAGAATATTGGATTCTGAGTACTTCAGCTCAGAACCCGCACTTCATAGACATTGACTTCTAAACAAATCAGTTTAGAACTCGTTCTTCTATGATTTAAGCTTCTGACTTAATGAGATACTGTGAGTATATCAATTTTATTTCCGCTGCATATATCTCTGTATCTGATGTTATTCCAGTTTTTCTCAATTTTTTTTAAGAATCTGAGATTGTTCATCTTTCTTTTGCATTTGTATAACCCAATTTTTTTTTATTTGAGACACAAATTTATTTTCTTCAATGTAAAAGATGAAATATTTTGAATTATATTTTGTTCCAACTAAATATTAATTAAAAGTTTAAATCTGTACAAATTTTATTCTATAAAGTAAAGATTTTACATTTTTTCTTTCCTTTGAATAAAATATGTGTTTAGGATAAATTTTCAAGTTCTTTTGCTTATATTAAAGTTTTTATATGGTCAAATTTCAAGTCTTACAAAAGTCGAAAAGTCAGCAACATGTTTGAAACTTTTATTACTTCTTTAAAGTTGTGTGCTTCGGAATATTTATAGTTTAATTTGCTTAGACAACACTAAACGATCAAAATTTTAGATTGGAGTGAAAATATGAGCTAAGCACTTAGATGTTGACCGGAGTGATTGAGATGAATAATAAATTCTTAAAATTCAAAAACCTCTAAGTTTGAAAGTTTGTACCTGTGACCTTTCTGGTTTGGGAAAGTAAGTTCCTCGGGATGCTTGTCATCTGATCCCCTAAGGTCATTTGGTCTGGGAGTGATCGAACAGAAATCCTTCTATAGAATCAGATCGAAAGTCATGTTCTACTGGTATGAATGGGTTTAGGATATGTCGATGTAGCCTTTCTGATCCGGGAAAGTAAGTTCCAAGGGGTGCTTGACACCTAGTCCCCTAAGGCCAACTGGTCTGGGAGCGGCTGACCCAAATCCTGCAATAGGGTCAGATAGAAAGTTACGTTTACGGCATGTTCTTTACTTAATAAACTTTTTGATCAATAGATGCCAAAGTGCACGAGCTTAAAAGATGCCAAAGAGCACACTCATGTTAAGATGCCAATGTGCACAATGCTAAAAGATGCCGATGAGCACACATCTCATGATACTTGATGATATGTTTGAGTTGCGATAAATCTATAAATTTATGAAAATCTTAATTTTTAATGGATTAGTGTCAGTACATGCAAAGTTCTCTATAATATTTTAAGAATTGCATTTTCTTGAAGCTAATCGAAGATTCGCATATGAGCACACTGAATAGATTGTTGGAAGTTTTTGAAACTGAACATGTCTTAACTTGATATGCAATGAAACTTGTTCTTGTATCCTACAACATATGTTTGATTTCAAATGATTGATAAATTTGTAAAATTTTACTCTGTAGAATTTAATTTGTTTAGTGTTTAAAATTTTATATGTTTAGTCGTTTCAAAATTTACATTCAGTATATTTTTCTTTCTACATTAATATCTGATCATTGTGTTCTCATAAATATATTTTAATGGGTTTATGCATTATTCGAGGGGGAGTGAACAAAGAGAATATTTTTCAAAGATTTTATCTGGTTTTGAGGGGGAGTATCTGATTTTCTTTATATGAATGCTAATTTGAATTGTCATATCTAGTGCATTTGTGTAGGGTGAGTCAAAGAGTTTAAAAACGTAAACTTTGTCCAAGTCAGCTTTGCGATTCCAGCATGACACGCAAACTTTGATTTGTGCTCCCTTCATGAAACGCAAACTTTGGTTTGCGCGTCCAACATGAAACGCAAATCTTGGTTTGCGCATCCAACATGAAGCGCAAACCTCCTCTGTTTTCTCTGTTTCTTTCATTTTGCAGATCTTACGCTGTCTCGCTTCCAACATTTACATGACCAAGTTGATCAAGATCATCAAAGTCATGAGGCCGATTCGTTGGCTGTTCCTGCTCCGAACACCACAGTTCATTCAAGATCATTCAAAAAAGGTGTATCGTCTTGAGCTTAAGCAGCAAAGAAAATTTCAATCTGCAAAATGCTGAGAAGATTTTTTTTTTAAAAGTCATAAAGCTTCACAAAGTCGTTTTTATGGCCCGTGCTGATTTAGAAGATCATTTTTGAAGACCAAAGCGCCAATGATTACTAAGGGGAAGATTGTTAGGTCTGATTTTATAGTAATCATTGTATTTATAGGTCTTGGTCAATTATTGTGTTTAGAGTCTTATCAGTATTGTATCTGACCAAGGGTATTTAAGTCCCTTTGGTCTTGTTCCTTGTAAGAAACACATGCACACATATTGAATACTTTGACTTTGCGCTTCCTGTCTCTCTCTCTATTTTCTCTCTCTAAAGATTCATTGATCTTGGACTCACAAAAATTCTTTTTTTCATTTGAAAAATCAACTTTTTCTTTTTCAAAAACAACAAGTCTTTTCTTCAGATCAAGGTTTTCACTCTCTATAGCTTTCCGTTTCTCTTCAAATTCCAGAGTCTTCTCTTCTCGTGCTTCAAAATCTGCAACTTTTTGTTCAGATTCAATTATTTTCTTTGAAGTTTCAGCACTTGTTAGACCACTTTTCTTCATATTCATTTCTTTCATATTCTCAATAGACTCGTTCTGGTCTGCAATAATTGAATTATATGTACGAACATAAATTTGAATATACGCATCGTGCTCACTCTCTGATTTTTCAAACTTTTTCGAGAGTTCTGAAAATTGCTTCTTCAAAACATCCTTTTCTTCAGCAAGTTTTTCTTTTTCTATTTTTAAGCTTTGTGTCCAACACAGATTATCAGCATTTTGTCCATTAACTTGCACAAGAACGTTGTAATTGTTTTCCAATCTGGCTTCAAGAACTACAATCTTGGATTTGAGATCAGAAATTTTTTGTTGATAATCAGAATAAGACATTGTTACTTAAATAAAATGATCGTTAGACGATCGCGATTTGATTCAATAAGGCCAGACAGAGTAATACACAGAAAAAGCAAAAAAAAATCCTCCTCTTGCTACTTAGCAAGGGGGTCTTCAGGATAAAGACCGGATACCTTGATCCGAGTTTAAAAAAAATTGGCTCGACGATGCAGGGGTCACGGTCCCGGATGGCGCGGTCCGGGAGTTTGATGGTGCGGAGACAGCACGGGGCGGTTGGGTGGTATTGGACCACGGCGCGGGGCGGCGCGGAGACCAGGCAGAGCCGCGGCACAGGCGGCGTGGGCGGTGCACAAAACCGGGTGAGCCGCGGCACGAGCGACACGGGAACCGGGTGGAGCTATGGCACGATCCCGGGTGTAGTGCCATGGCGCGAGCAGCGTGGGGGCCGGTGGAGCCGCGGCGCGGGCGGCGTGAGGACCGGGTTTGGTGGGAAGGGGGTGCGGGTCTCAGGAGTGTAAGCGGGTTTGGGGTAAGCGGGTTTGGGGTTAAGTGGGTTTGGGTTTGTGTGGGAGTTGGGTTTGGCAAGTGAAGGAGTTGGGATTGGGGTTAAGCGGGTTTGGAAAGTGTAGGAGTTGGGTTTGACAAGTGAAGGAGTTGAGTTTTGAGGTTAAGCGGGTTTGAGGAGCGGCTTGGTTTGGATGGGGGAGACTTGGGTTTCGGATAAGGGGACTTGGGTTTCGGATGGGATAGACTTGGGTTTGGGATTAGAAGCTAGTGTGAGGAGCGACTTGGGTTTGGATGGGGGGACTTGGGTTTGGGATGATGGGACTTGGGTTTGGCGGCGCGCAGCACAAAAGTTAAACCTTATCAACTCCAAACACAAAATTAAAACATTTTAATCAAAAACTAATGAACTTTAGAAATATTTATCAATTAAATCTAGAAGTCTAACACACTTTTTCACTTGATTTTCAATCAAAATACTGATTTTCAACCAAAAACCAAGAACACTGACATGAGATTTTAGATCTATAAAAACCCAAAATTTTACTTCAATCTTGCGAATTTGAGCATGAAACTTTACCAAAACCTTAATCTAACTAGAGTAAAGAGGTTTTAATCAAAGAAACTTAATAAATTTGAAGAAATCGAAAACCCCAGATTGACCATAACAGTACAGAGAAAAAAATTACCTTTTTTTTATTCAAATCTTCGTCTCTTTGCTCTGATACCAATTGTGAATCCCAGATTGCTCAAGTAACAATGAATAATTGAAAGATTAAATGTATTGAATGATTGAGAGAGTTACAAACATAGGATTGAAAAGCAAACTCTCTCTCTATATAAACTATGAAGCGCACAAATATTATTCCTCAAAGTCTAATGCTTAACCCTAAATATTAGAAAACAAACTTTAAATACTCAGGCTAAAACCCTAAAGGCCCAAGGCCCAACAAACCAAACAAGCCCAATACTTAATAAAAGGCTTTTACAAATAAAATATATAACAGTAAACCTATATAAATACTTTATATAATTTTCAACGCACTAGGACTTTCATTCCTAACATATGGGATTTACATCCATTATTAAACCTGACATTAATACCAAATCAGTACCAAACATTAACATAAACACTAACATAACATTTTACACTTTACAAACACTTGATTTCTTTACTCATTTGGTAACAAATAGTTTTGGTAACCAACAATAATGTTTTCTTTTTTTGCTCAGAACCACTAGCCGCCTAAAATTAACTTAAAACTAATGTTTTCAAGTTAAGTTAACTCAATCTGTTAACTTAACTCGATCTATTAAATTAACTTTTCTTTATTTGCTAAGAACCAACAGTAATGTTTTCAAGTTAAGTTAAAAGGAATGTTTTCATGTTAAGTTAACTCAATCTGTTAAATTTTCTTTTTTTTGCTGAGAGCCAACAGTTAAGTTACCAGATATATTTCCAACAAATGAAATGGAAAGAAATTATCAAGTTAGATTATCAATATGTTTCCCAAGCACCACATATATTGCCAGGAGTTAAGTTACCAGATATGTTTCCAACAAACGAAATGGAAAGAAATTAGCAAGTTATAATTTCAATATGTGTCCCAAGCACCACATATATTGCCAATAGTTAAGTTACCAGATATGTTTCTTGCTGTTAAGTTACCATATATGTTTTTTGTTGTTGTCCCAAGCACCACACGGGATAGATTAGAACCAGATATGGCAATCTCACAATCTACACGTAGAAAGAAGAGAGACCGATTAATTAGATATAGCAATTTGCAAAAAATTCTTTGTAATCGATTTGAAGAAATCGATGGAGATGGACCTGGCTGCAGAAATCCCTTTGCAAAAATTGATGGTGATGGAACCTGTAGTAGATTAGAACCATCAATCTGCGCGTAGAAAGAAGACATATCGATTAGAAAGAAGAGAGATCGATTACATATGGCAATATGCAGAAATCCCTTTGCAATCGATTTAAAGAACTCGATACTCGGTTGAGATGGAACCTGGATAGATTATAATCTGATCCCTTTGCAAAAATCGAAGGAGACGATCGATGGAGATGGATAGATTTGAAGAAATCGATCTGAGTAAGCGGGAGGAGGTGGGAGGCGGCAAGAGATTTGGTGATAGATTTTGGTATGTGTAAATTGTAATTTGAAGTGAAGTATAACCCTAAATGGTATATATTTTTTAAATATATAAAATAGTTATAAAAAAACAGCGGGTACCCGTCAGTTCCGGTTCTGGGTACCCAGCGGGACCGGGTACCCGGTCCCAGAACCGGCAGGTACCCAGCGGGTATCGGTTCCGAAAAAATGAGAACTAGAACCAGAACCAGTCTTAATCGGTTCTGTGTTTTAGGAACCGGAACCAGAACCACTCGCATCGGTTCCGGTTCCGTAACCGACAGTTCCGGAACGGTTCCGGTTCCAAAAGCGGGTACCCAGTTCCGCTGCTCACCCCTAAATGATGCAAGTCGAGCTCGATAGTCATTTTCCAAACTCTAACTCGACTCAAAACTCGTGAGTAGTTAAAGGCTAAACTCGACTTGAACTCCATAGCAATTTTCTAAACTCAAACTCAAAATCGACCTCGAAGTTGTTGGAAGCTCGAACTCGAATCAAACTTACCCATTAAAATTTATGAAATTTAAGGGTTTTCTCTTATAAATTATATATTATATAATTTAAAGGTGCACTATTAGAATTTATAAAACTCAAAAGGTGTATCTCAAATTTAGTTATCAAGAGGATAAAGTTACCAACTCCATTCACCTCCCCTTTTTTTATAACATCTATTCACCCTTCTTTATTGTCTATCTTCCAAGGTGAGACAACTTCATTTACAATTTTATAGTTTTTTGCCTTTTTTTTTTATTATGATTGTAATAAAAAAATATAAATGATTATTTTTTATAGTTAAAAAAATGTAAAATATTGTTCAAATATCTAAAATACATAATATTTTTCTTTTAATTGTTTAGTTTATTAATCAATCTTTTACATTGTATTTTACAAATTATGTATAAATAAATGGAGTATCTCACAAGTTTTTCTAGTCGAGTATCAGATAGCTCAACTTGATTCGCTAGAACATCTCCAACAGCTTCTCAAAATTTCTCCAAAATAGAGAATCAAAGTCAAAATCTTCACAAAAATTTTGGAAAATCCTAGATTAATTATAATATTAAAATATTCCATTCATTTATTAAAATATTATTTCTCTCTACATATTTGTTTTCAAAATTTTATGGGTCCTCTCACTTAGGGGCGTTTACTAAACGCTTACCCGGTTACTAGGTAAGTGCTTACCAGGTAATTTTTCTCAACGGATGAACATGACAATGACCAAGAATCTTACTCGGTAAGAGCAATAATAAGGATGGAAAGTTTTACCCGGTAAGTGAGCGTGACGACTCTTATCCGGGTAAGTGCTTACGGGGTAAATTGTAGCATATGATACCGATTTGATGTATCACAATCTTACCTGATAAAATAAATACAGTGTTGACTTCTACCGGGTAAGCATTTGAATAAACGGCCCCTTAGTAATCATTTTTGGGGTAATCTCCATATTAGGAGAAAAAACCCCTCTCTCCTACTTTCTCTATTTTGCAGAGAGTTTTGGGGAAGCTGTTGAAACACAATTTAGACCCAAATTCCTTATTTTCTCCAAAATGGAGAAGTTGTTGGAGATGCTCTTAGTATGTCGAGTTGAGCCTACTCAAATTGAGTGTTGACCAAGTCTTAACCGAGTCAATCTCGAGTAAGTTATGAGTTGTGTTATCTCATTTACATCCCTAATTAGAATGTTTTTAGATCTTTCAAATAAACGGATAAGGGTCGATGATTCACAAATTAAGATCGTTAGACGATCGGTCCCGGATGATGGTAACAGGTCCGGGTCAGACGGTGGTCGGTGGCAAAAAATGTCAACCGTTGGTCGGTATTGACTCAGATCTTATGAGGATTTGCCGTACATTGGTTGCTAGCTTTAATGCCTTAATTATTATATTTATATTTATCCATTATCCATCTAAGCTCGTAATCTCCTCTATTAAACTAAATTTATTGTAGACGGTTTGACTTCTTTTTGATAAACTACTACCTTCCATACAACAGGATTAAACCGTTAAACCGTCCAACACAATCTATAAATAATTTAATTAATCTTAACATATTAAGGCTTTGTTTGACAAACTAGCTTATAAGCTAGCTTGTAGCTGATAAGCTAACTTTTCAAAACGCTACTTTGAGTAGCATTTCAATAAGCTAGCTTATGCTCATCCAAACATGTACACTAGCTTATAAGCTAGTTTTTTTTTTTGCCAAACATAGCCTAAACCCCATTAAATTAGTTAGAACATCTCCAACAATTATGCTAATTTTTTTTTAAATATAGTAAAAAAATCAAAATTTCTAAAAAAACTTGAATCTAACTCCAACAGCTATTCTATTTTAGGAACTTTAGAGCATCTCCAACAGCTATGCTAAAATAGAAGAAAAAAAAAGAGACGTTAACCACTTTTTTGCTCCAACAGCTATGCTATACCATATGATAAAATAGAGAAAAGAAGAGAGGGAAAGTAAAAATATTCAAATTTGGAGAAATATCTAAAACTTCATATTCAAGAGAGAGAAACAATATTAAATTCTTTTTCACCAATAGGAGATATTAAAGTTGTGTGTTTATGAGAGAGAAATAATATTTTATTAAATGTATTGAATATTTTAATAATATAACTGATGGTTGAATTGCTAAAATAGAGTAGCTGTTGGAGTTGGATATAAATTTTTTTAGAGATTTTAACTTTTAAAACTCTATTTTAGAAAAATTATAGCATAACTGTTGGAGATGCTCTTAATATTAATTATCTTATTAAAATATTAAATTTATTTAATTATATTATTAAAATATTCAAGAAAGTTAGGAGAGGAAAATTTTGTTTTTTTGGAGGTAATGATTAGTTTTGGGAGAAAACTATCTATTTATAGATTTCTCAAAAATTTGAGCTTTTTACAATTTCTTCTTTTTTTTCTCTATTTTAACATAAAAGATATTATAGCTGTTGGAGCAACAAAAATGCTAAAATCCCATTTTTTTTTCCATTTTAGTATATTTGTTGAAGATGTTCTTAACCCATTAGTCTGTTGTTGAAATATGAAAGGTCGATAATATATAAATTATATAATTATATACACATTATACACTGGCCATTGGTTAAATCTTGAATATATAGATTATATAATTGTATACATTTTTTTATGTATTCTTCTCATTCCAAGCTATTGAATTTTGAGTGTAATACTTAAAAGAGTTAAATGAATGTATGGATGATTGCAATATTTTTGTTGGATTTTTAGAAATATTTATCTTATTTTATTTCGTAAATTTTATGTCTAGTATAACTCAACAATCTAATCCAAACCAAACAGTAAGTTTTGGGTATAAATTTTAACGGATTGTGTTGAATTAAAATGATTCTAAATCATCATAATTGCCATTGGGTTAGGTTGTATAAATGACGCAAACCACCCGTAGCAACCCATATGCCCCCATAAACCACAAATTAAGGAGATGTTTGGCAGTTGTTGAATGGTTTAGTGCAAATTGATTAAGTGATCAAAATAATTAAGAGAATCTTATGATATAGTGCAAAATGAAACATGGTTGTTTGTAATTGTTCAGAATGAAATTAGGGGTTGAATGGTCAAGGGAGGTACAAGATACAAAATCATTCAGAGAGTTTTAGAACCATTAAGATGTAGACTCTTTTTTTTGCCAAACAAGATTCACCCTCTTAACGATTCAGATGTTGCCTCTTCATGGAACTATTAATAGGTAAACAAACGGTTCCTAATGGATTTCAACATGTTTTAGTAAAGAAATACATTAAATAGTAAACAAGAAATTGAATTAAAATGAAATGTATTTTATTTCCTTTCCAATTTTAGTGAACTTAATTACAAAAACTTTATTTTGAGAAACGTATTATGTTTTTTTATTGACTTAATTAACTGTTTATGAGCAATTTAATGAACTTGATGAGACTCATTTCTTATTCGGTCAACTATAAATAACTGTTTGATAGTGGCTTAATGATACAGAAAGTGTCTTGTTCAGTAAACTTCTGGGGATAGCTTTATGCAGTAAGCCAAGTTTTCTCCACACTGCCCTCCCAATTAAAAAACATATTCCTTCCATATATGAAGAAAAAAAAAACCTCTCAAACAAAAACATTCATAATCAATACAGACAAGTTTATCCATTCAAGACTTAATGAAAAATCAACCAAACAACACCTAAATAATAGGGGTGTTCATCCAAACCGCACAAACCGTCCACACCGCACCGCAAAACACAGTTTAGGACTTTCGTTGTGCGGTTTGTGGTTTGCATTTTTACCAAACCGCACTATGAGGTGTGGTTTGCTGTTTTGAGTTTTCAAACCACAGTTCAAACCGCACCACACCGCACCTTTTATATCACTTTTAAATTTTTAATTTTAAACATATATATATATATATATAATAATAAATTAATTTAATATCTATATAATTGGGCTTGTGTTTTTAAATTTTAATTATGGACTTTAAGTATTTATAAACATTTTTAAAAGTTTAAGGCCCAACAAATGAAAAAAATGGACATTGACAATTGGGAGTCAAGATGAATACGAAAGAAAAAGTTGGAGACGTTACTTTATCCGTTTATCGTATTGAAACAATTTATTTTTTTAGACTATTTTTTTGACTATTTTTAATTATGCATTTTGGAGTTGGATATATTCAAACTATTTATTTTTTTGGACTACGGTCACTAAATTATAATTTTTTGGATTGTACGCATAAAGTGGGATAGGAACAAACCGCATAAATCGTACCGCACTGCACTGTATTTCGCGGTGCGGTTTAAAGTATATGCGGTGCGGTTTGGGAAAATGCTCAAACCGCACATGCGGTACGGTTTGCAGTTTTTTCCCAAACCAAACCACGAACATCCCTACTAAAAAAGTTTGTCCCCAAACCAAACCGCGAACATCCCTACTAAAAAAAACCTAATCAACCTATTATTACTTGATGAAAAATGAAATAGTATTATAATTTCATAAACAAAAAGAATAATTGAAGTTTATTTTTATAATCTTTAATCATAGATATAAAAATATTAGATTATTTTAAAAGTATATTCTTTAAAACAGAAATATAATAAAATATGATATTAGAATGTAATTTTCTTAATATTAAAACCATTTTGAAAATGTTTAAAAATACCGTCAAACTATTAAAAAACTGTAGTTACGTGCGTGGCTCAACTAAAAAAAAAAAAAAAAAAGTTAATTATAAAATTAGAACTTCAAATAAATTGGATGATGACATGTCAATATTTCATGCAATAAAAACTTCTAATAGTTAAAAATAGTGTTTGAAACTTTTATTACTTCTTTAAAGTTGTGTGCTTCGGAATATTTATAGTTTAATTTGCTTAGACAACACTAAACGATCAAAATTTTAGATTGGAGTGAAAATATGAGCTAAGCACTTAGATGTTGACCGGAGTGATTGAGATGAATAATAAATTCTTAAAATTCAAAAATCTCTAAGTTTGAAAGTTTGTACCTGTGACCTTTCTGGTTTGGGAAAGTAAGTTCCTCGGGATGCTTGTCATCTGATCCCCTAAGGTCATTTGGTCTGGGAGTGATCGAACAGAAATCCTTCTATAGAATCAGATCGAAAGTCATGTTCTACTGGTATGAATGGGTTTAGGATATGTCGATGTAGCCTTTCTGATCCGGGAAAGTAAGTTCCAAGGGGTGCTTGACACCTAGTCCCCTAAGGCCAACTGGTCTGGGAGCGGCTGACCCAAATCCTGCAATAGGGTCAGATAGAAAGTTACGTGTACGGCATGTTCTTTACTTAATAAACTTTTTGATCAAAAGATGCCAAAGTGCACGAGCTTAAAAGATGCCAAAGAGCACACTCATGTTAAGATGCCAATGTGCACAATGCTAAAAGATGCCGATGAGCACACATCTCATGATACTTGATGATATGTTTGAGTTGCGATAAATCTATAAATTTATGAAAATCTTAATTTTTAATGGATTAGTGTCAGTACATGCAAAGTTCTCTATAATATTTTTAGAATTGCATTTTCTTGAAGCTAATCGAAGATTCGCATATGAGCACACTGAATAGATTGTTGGAAGTTTTTGAAACTGAACATGTCTTAACTTGATATGCAATGAAACTTGTTCTTGTATCCTACAACATATGTTTGATTTCAAATGATTGATAAATTTGTAAAATTTTACTCTGTAGAATTTAATTTGTTTAGTGTTTAAAATTTTATATGTTTAGTCGTTTCAAAATTTACATTCAGTATATTTTTCTTTCTACATTAATATCTGATCATTGTGTTCTCATAAATATATTTTAATGGGTTTATGCATTATTCGAGGGGGAGTGAACAAAGAGAATATTTTTCAAAGATTTTATCTGGTTTTGAGGGGGAGTATCTGATTTTCTTTATATGAATGCTAATTTGAATTGTCATATCTAGTGCATTTGTGTAGGGTGAGTCAAAGAGTTTAAAAAGGTAAACTTTGTCCAAGTCAGCTTTGCGATTCCAGCATGACACGCAAACTTTGATTTGTGCTCCCTTCATGAAACGCAAACTTTGGTTTGCGCGTCCAACATGAAACGCAAATCTTGGTTTGCGCATCCAACATGAAGCGCAAACCTCCTCTGTTTTCTCTGTTTCTTTCATTTTGCAGATCTTACGCTGTCTCGCTTCCAACATTTACATGACCAAGTTGATCAAGATCATCAAAGTTATGAGGCCGATTCGTTGGTTGTTCCTGCTCCGAACACCACAGTTCATTCAAGATCATTCAAAAAAGGTGTATCGTCTTGAGCTTAAGCAGCAAAGAAAATTTCAATCTGCAAAATGCTGAGAAGATTTTTTTTTTAAAAGTCATAAAGCTTCACAAAGTCGTTTTTATGGCCCGTGCTGATTTAGAAGATCATTTTTGAAGACCAAAGCGCCAATGATTACTAAGGGGAAGATTGTTAGGTCTGATTTTATAGTAATCATTGTATTTATAGGTCTTGGTCAATTATTGTGTTTAGAGTCTTATCAGTATTGTATCTGACCAAGGGTATTTAAGTCCCTTTGGTCTTGTTCCTTGTAAGAAACACATGCACACATATTGAATACTTTGACTTTGCGCTTCCTGTCTCTCTCTCTATTTTCTCTCTCTAAAGATTCATTGATCTTGGACTCACAAAAATTCTTTTTTTCATTTGAAAAATCAACTTTTTCTTTTTCAAAAACAACAAGTCTTTTCTTCAGATCAAGGTTTTCACTCTCTATAGCTTTCCGTTTCTCTTCAAATTCCAGAGTCTTCTCTTCTCGTGCTTCAAAATCTGCAACTTTTTGTTCAGATTCAATTATTTTCTTTGAAGTTTCAGCACTTGTTAGACCACTTTTCTTCATATTCATTTCTTTCAGATTCTCAATCGACTCGTTCTGGTCTGCAATAATTGAATTATATGTACGAACATAAATTTGAATATACACATCGTGCTCACTCTCTGATTTTTCAAACTTTTTCGAGAGTTCTGTAAATTGCTTCTTCAAAACATCCTTTTCTTCAGCAAGTTTTTCTTTTTCTATTTTTAAGCTTTGTGTCCAACACAGATTATCAGCATTTTGTCCATTAACTTGCACAAGAACGTTGTAATTGTTTTCCAATCTGGCTTCAAGAACTACAATCTTGGATTTGAGATCAGAATTTTTTTGTTGATAATCAGAATAAGACATTGTTACTTAAATAAAATGATCGTTAGACGATCGCGATTTGATTCAATAAAGTCAGACAGAGTAATACACAGAAAAAGCAAAAAAAAATCCTCCTCTTGCTACTTAGCAAGGGGGTCTTCAGGATAAAGACCGGATACCTTGATCCGAGTTTAAAAAAAATTGGCTCGACGATGCAGGGGTCACGGTCCCGGATGGCGCGGTCCGGGAGTTTGATGGTGCGGAGACAGCACGGGGCGGTTGGGTGGTATTGGACCACGGCGCGGGGCGGCGCGGAGACCAGGCAGAGCCGCGGCACAGGCGGCGTGGGCGGTGCACGAAACCGGGTGAGCCGCGGCACGAGCGACACGGGAACCGGGTGGAGCCATGGCACGATCCCGGGTGTAGTGCCATGGCGCGAGCAGCGTGGGGGCCGGTGGAGCCGCGGCGCGGGCGGCGTGAGGACCGGGTTTGGTGGGAAGGGGGTGCGGGTCTCAGGAGTGTAAGCGGGTTCGGGGTAAGCGGGTTTGGGGTTAAGTGGGTTTGGGTTTGTGTGGGAGTTGGGTTTGGCAAGTGAAGGAGTTGGGATTGGGGTTAAGCGGGTTTGGAAAGTGTAGGAGTTGGGTTTGACAAGTGAAGGAGTTGAGTTTTGAGGTTAAGCGGGTTTGAGGAGCGGCTTGGTTTGGATGGGGGAGACTTGGGTTTCGGATAAGGGGACTTGGGTTTGGGATGGGATAGACTTGGGTTTGGGATTAGAAGCTAGTGTGAGGAGCGACTTGGGTTTGGATGGGGGGACTTGGGTTTGGGATGATGGGACTTGGGTTTGGCGGCGCGCAGCACAAAAATTAAACCTTATCAACTCCAAACACAAAATTAAAACATTTTAATCAAAAACTAATGAACTTTAGAAATATTTATCAATTAAATCTAGAAGTCTAACACACTTTTTCACTTGATTTTCAATCAAAATACTGATTTTCAACCAAAAACCAAGAACACTGACATGAGATTTTAGATCTATAAAAACCCAAAATTTTACTTCAATCTTGCGAATTTGAGCATGAAACTTTACCAAAACCTTAATCTAACTAGAGTAAAGAGGTTTTAATCAAAGAAACTTAATAAATTTGAAGAAATCGAAAACCCCAGATTGACCATAACAGTACAGAGAAAAAAATTACCTTTTTTTTATTCAAATCTTCGTCTCTTTGCTATGATACCAATTGTGAATCCCAGATTGCTCAAGTAACAATGAATAATTGAAAGATTAAATGTATTGAATGATTGAGAGAGTTACAAACATAGGATTGAAAAGCAAACTCTCTCTATATATAAACTATGAAGCGCACAAATATTATTCCTCAAAGTCTAATGCTTAACCCTAAATATTAGAAAACAAACTTTAAATACTCAGGCTAAAACCCTAAAGGCCCAAGGCCCAACAAACCAAACAAGCCCAATACTTAATAAAAGGCTTTTACAAATAAAATATATAACAGTAAACCTATATAAATACTTTATATAATTTTCAACGCACTAGAACTTTCATTCCTAACATATGGGATTTACATCCATTATTAAACCTGACATTAATACCAAATCAGTACCAAACATTAACATAAACACTAACATAACATTTTACACTTTACAAACACTTGATTTCTTTACTCATTTGGTAACAAATAGTTTTGGTAACCAACAATAATGTTTTCTTTTTTTGCTCAGAACCACTAGCCGCCTAAAATTAACTTAAAACTAATGTTTTCAAGTTAAGTTAACTCAATCTGTTAACTTAACTCGATCTATTAAATTAACTTTTCTTTATTTGCTAAGAACCAACAGTAATGTTTTCAAGTTAAGTTAAAAGGAATGTTTTCATGTTAAGTTAACTCAATCTGTTAAATTTTCTTTTTTTTGCTGAGAGCCAACAGTTAAGTTACCAGATATATTTCCAACAAATGAAATGGAAAGAAATTATCAAGTTAGATTATCAATATGTTTCCCAAGCACCACATATATTGCCAGGAGTTAAGTTACCAGATATGTTTCCAACAAACGAAATGGAAAGAAATTAGCAAGTTATAATTTCAATATGTGTCCCAAGCACCACATATATTGCCAATAGTTAAGTTACCAGATATGTTTCTTGCTGTTAAGTTACCATATATGTTTTTTGTTGTTGTCCCAAGCACCACACGGGATAGATTAGAACCAGATATGGCAATCTCACAATCTACACGTAGAAAGAAGAGAGACCGATTAATTAGATATAGCAATTTGCAAAAAATTCTTTGTAATCGATTTGAAGAAATCGATGGAGATGGACCTGGCTGCAGAAATCCCTTTGCAAAAATTGATGGTGATGGAACCTGTAGTAGATTAGAACCATCAATCTGCGCGTAGAAAGAAGACATATCGATTAGAAAGAAGAGAGATCGATTACATATGGCAATATGCAGAAATCCCTTTGCAATCGATTTAAAGAACTCGATACTCGGTTGAGATGGAACCTGGATAGATTATAATCTGATCCCTTTGCAAAAATCGAAGGAGACGATCGATGGAGATGGATAGATTTGAAGAAATCGATCTGAGTAAGCGGGAGGAGGTGGGAGGCGGCAAGAGATTTGGTGATAGATTTTGGTATGTGTAAATTGTAATTTGAAGTGAAGTATAACCCTAAATGGTATATATTTTTTAAATATATAAAATAGTTATAAAAAAACAGCGGGTACCCGTCAGTTCCGGTTCTGGGTACCCAGCGGGACCGGGTACCCGGTCCCAGAACCGGCAGGTACCCAGCGGGTATCGGTTCCGAAAAAATGAGAACTAGAACCAGAACCAGTCTTAATCGGTTCTGTGTTTTAGGAACCGGAACCAGAACCACTCGCATCGGTTCCGGTTCCGTAACCGACAGTTCCGGAACGGTTCCGGTTCCAAAAGCGGGTACCCAGTTCCGCTGCTCACCCCTAAATGATGCAAGTCGAGCTCGATAGTCATTTTCCAAACTCTAACTCGACTCAAAACTCGTGAGTAGTTAAAGGCTAAACTCGACTTGAACTCCATAGCAATTTTCTAAACTCAAACTCAAAATCGACCTCGAAGTTGTTGGAAGCTCGAACTCGAATCAAACTTACCCATTAAAATTTATGAAATTTAAGGGTTTTCTCTTATAAATTATATATTATATAATTTAAAGGTGCACTATTAGAATTTATAAAACTCAAAAGGTGTATCTCAAATTTAGTTATCAAGAGGATAAAGTTACCAACTCCATTCACCTCCCCTTTTTTTATAACATCTATTCACCCTTCTTTATTGTCTATCTTCCAAGGTGAGACAACTTCATTTACAATTTTATAGTTTTTTGCCTTTTTTTTTTATTATGATTGTAATAAAAAAATATAAATGATTATTTTTTATAGTTAAAAAAATGTAAAATATTGTTCAAATATCTAAAATACATAATATTTTTCTTTTAATTGTTTAGTTTATTAATCAATCTTTTACATTGTATTTTACAAATTATGTATAAATAAATGGAGTATCTCACAAGTTTTTCTAGTCGAGTATCAGATAGCTCAACTTGATTCGCTAGAACATCTCCAACAGCTTCTCAAAATTTCTCCAAAATAGAGAATCAAAGTCAAAATCTTCACAAAAATTTTGGAAAATCCTAGATTAATTATAATATTAAAATATTCCATTCATTTATTAAAATATTATTTCTCTCTACATATTTGTTTTCAAAATTTTATGGGTCCTCTCACTTAGGGGCGTTTACTAAACGCTTACCCGGTTACTAGGTAAGTGCTTACCAGGTAATTTTTCTCAACGGATGAACATGACAATGACCAAGAATCTTACTCGGTAAGAGCAATAATAAGGATGGAAAGTTTTACCCGGTAAGTGAGCGTGACGACTCTTATCCGGGTAAGTGCTTACGGGGTAAATTGTAGCATATGATACCGATTTGATGTATCACAATCTTACCTGATAAAATAAATACAGTGTTGACTTCTACCGGGTAAGCATTTGAATAAACGGCCCCTTAGTAATCATTTTTGGGGTAATCTCCATATTAGGAGAAAAAACCCCTCTCTCCTACTTTCTCTATTTTGCAGAGAGTTTTGGGGAAGCTGTTGAAACACAATTTAGACCCAAATTCCTTATTTTCTCCAAAATGGAGAAGTTGTTGGAGATGCTCTTAGTATGTCGAGTTGAGCCTACTCAAATTGAGTGTTGACCAAGTCTTAACCGAGTCAATCTCGAGTAAGTTATGAGTTGTGTTATCTCATTTACATCCCTAATTAGAATGTTTTTAGATCTTTCAAATAAACGGATAAGGGTCGATGATTCACAAATTAAGATCGTTAGACGATCGGTCCCGGATGATGGTAACAGGTCCGGGTCAGACGGTGGTCGGTGGCAAAAAATGTCAACCGTTGGTCGGTATTGACTCAGATCTTATGAGGATTTGCCGTACATTGGTTGCTAGCTTTAATGCCTTAATTATTATATTTATATTTATCCATTATCCATCTAAGCTCGTAATCTCCTCTATTAAACTAAATTTATTGTAGACGGTTTGACTTCTTTTTGATAAACTACTACCTTCCATACAACAGGATTAAACCGTTAAACCGTCCAACACAATCTATAAATAATTTAATTAATCTTAACATATTAAGGCTTTGTTTGACAAACTAGCTTATAAGCTAGCTTGTAGCTGATAAGCTAACTTTTCAAAACGCTACTTTGAGTAGCATTTCAATAAGCTAGCTTATGCTCATCCAAACATGTACACTAGCTTATAAGCTAGTTTTTTTTTTTGCCAAACATAGCCTAAACCCCATTAAATTAGTTAGAACATCTCCAACAATTATGCTAATTTTTTTTTAAATATAGTAAAAAAATCAAAATTTCTAAAAAAACTTGAATCTAACTCCAACAGCTATTCTATTTTAGGAACTTTAGAGCATCTCCAACAGCTATGCTAAAATAGAAGAAAAAAAAAGAGACGTTAACCACTTTTTTGCTCCAACAGCTATGCTATACCATATGATAAAATAGAGAAAAGAAGAGAGGGAAAGTAAAAATATTCAAATTTGGAGAAATATCTAAAACTTCATATTCAAGAGAGAGAAACAATATTAAATTCTTTTTCACCAATAGGAGATATTAAAGTTGTGTGTTTATGAGAGAGAAATAATATTTTATTAAATGTATTGAATATTTTAATAATATAACTGATGGTTGAATTGCTAAAATAGAGTAGCTGTTGGAGTTGGATATAAATTTTTTTAGAGATTTTAACTTTTAAAACTCTATTTTAGAAAAATTATAGCATAACTGTTGGAGATGCTCTTAATATTAATTATCTTATTAAAATATTAAATTTATTTAATTATATTATTAAAATATTCAAGAAAGTTAGGAGAGGAAAATTTTGTTTTTTTGGAGGTAATGATTAGTTTTGGGAGAAAACTATCTATTTATAGATTTCTCAAAAATTTGAGCTTTTTACAATTTCTTCTTTTTTTTCTCTATTTTAACATAAAAGATATTATAGCTGTTGGAGCAACAAAAATGCTAAAATCCCATTTTTTTTTCCATTTTAGTATATTTGTTGAAGATGTTCTTAACCCATTAGTCTGTTGTTGAAATATGAAAGGTCGATAATATATAAATTATATAATTATATACACATTATACACTGGCCATTGGTTAAATCTTGAATATATAGATTATATAATTGTATACATTTTTTTATGTATTCTTCTCATTCCAAGCTATTGAATTTTGAGTGTAATACTTAAAAGAGTTAAATGAATGTATGGATGATTGCAATATTTTTGTTGGATTTTTAGAAATATTTATCTTATTTTATTTCGTAAATTTTATGTCTAGTATAACTCAACAATCTAATCCAAACCAAACAGTAAGTTTTGGGTATAAATTTTAACGGATTGTGTTGAATTAAAATGATTCTAAATCATCATAATTGCCATTGGGTTAGGTTGTATAAATGACGCAAACCACCCGTAGCAACCCATATGCCCCCATAAACCACAAATTAAGGAGATGTTTGGCAGTTGTTGAATGGTTTAGTGCAAATTGATTAAGTGATCAAAATAATTAAGAGAATCTTATGATATAGTGCAAAATGAAACATGGTTGTTTGTAATTGTTCAGAATGAAATTAGGGGTTGAATGGTCAAGGGAGGTACAAGATACAAAATCATTCAGAGAGTTTTAGAACCATTAAGATGTAGACTCTTTTTTTTGCCAAACAAGATTCACCCTCTTAACGATTCAGATGTTGCCTCTTCATGGAACTATTAATAGGTAAACAAACGGTTCCTAATGGATTTCAACATGTTTTAGTAAAGAAATACATTAAATAGTAAACAAGAAATTGAATTAAAATGAAATGTATTTTATTTCCTTTCCAATTTTAGTGAACTTAATTACAAAAACTTTATTTTGAGAAACGTATTATGTTTTTTTATTGACTTAATTAACTGTTTATGAGCAATTTAATGAACTTGATGAGACTCATTTCTTATTCGGTCAACTATAAATAACTGTTTGATAGTGGCTTAATGATACAGAAAGTGTCTTGTTCAGTAAACTTCTGGGGATAGCTTTATGCAGTAAGCCAAGTTTTCTCCACACTGCCCTCCCAATTAAAAAACATATTCCTTCCATATATGAAGAAAAAAAAAACCTCTCAAACAAAAACATTCATAATCAATACAGACAAGTTTATCCATTCAAGACTTAATGAAAAATCAACCAAACAACACCTAAATAATAGGGGTGTTCATCCAAACCGCACAAACCGTCCACACCGCACCGCAAAACACAGTTTAGGACTTTCGTTGTGCGGTTTGTGGTTTGCATTTTTACCAAACCGCACTATGAGGTGTGGTTTGCTGTTTTGAGTTTTCAAACCACAGTTCAAACCGCACCACACCGCACCTTTTATATCACTTTTAAATTTTTAATTTTAAACATATATATATATATATATAATAATAAATTAATTTAATATCTATATAATTGGGCTTGTGTTTTTAAATTTTAATTATGGACTTTAAGTATTTATAAACATTTTTAAAAGTTTAAGGCCCAACAAATGAAAAAAATGGACATTGACAATTGGGAGTCAAGATGAATACGAAAGAAAAAGTTGGAGACGTTACTTTATCCGTTTATCGTATTGAAACAATTTATTTTTTTAGACTATTTTTTTGACTATTTTTAATTATGCATTTTGGAGTTGGATATATTCAAACTATTTATTTTTTTGGACTACGGTCACTAAATTATAATTTTTTGGATTGTACGCATAAAGTGGGATAGGAACAAACCGCATAAATCGTACCGCACTGCACTGTATTTCGCGGTGCGGTTTAAAGTATATGCGGTGCGGTTTGGGAAAATGCTCAAACCGCACATGCGGTACGGTTTGCAGTTTTTTCCCAAACCAAACCACGAACATCCCTACTAAAAAAGTTTGTCCCCAAACCAAACCGCGAACATCCCTACTAAAAAAAACCTAATCAACCTATTATTACTTGATGAAAAATGAAATAGTATTATAATTTCATAAACAAAAAGAATAATTGAAGTTTATTTTTATAATCTTTAATCATAGATATAAAAATATTAGATTATTTTAAAAGTATATTCTTTAAAACAGAAATATAATAAAATATGATATTAGAATGTAATTTTCTTAATATTAAAACCATTTTGAAAATGTTTAAAAATACCGTCAAACTATTAAAAAACTGTAGTTACGTGCGTGGCTCAACTAAAAAAAAAAAAAAAAAAGTTAATTATAAAATTAGAACTTCAAATAAATTGGATGATGACATGTCAATATTTCATGCAATAAAAACTTCTAATAGTTAAAAATAGTGTAATGTAAACCAAAAAAATCGATAATTAAACTAAATACATCTGAAAAGTTTTGTGATCATAATGTTTGACAAAAAAATAAAAGACAAGAAAAAAAAACCTTGAATAAAGAATATGTAACGTAAAACTTCAAAGGAAAACTGGAAAACTAATAACTAACCAATAATATATTAACAATTTTCATTTGATAATTAAGTGATTATGTATATACAATATATATTTAAAAAATATATAAAAATATGTGGTGCGGTGCGGTTTGAGCCGCGTTTGATGATTCAAAACCACAAATTGCACCACCGCAAAGTGGGGTTTCATAAAAATGCAAACCGCATCACGGAAGTTCAAAATCACGTGTTGTGTAATATGGTGCGATGTGAGAGGTTTGTGTGATTTCACGGTTTTGATGAACATCCCTATACGTGGCTCTAACTATATAAAAAATGACAGAAGGGGTCAGGAGAGCAATTTTGATTAAAAAAAACACTGAACCATTAAATGTAGCCTTGTTTAGCCCACTATGATATTATATCTAGTAAACTACAATTTTGGTCCATGTAATTTGTGGATTATAGTGGTTTTTGTCTCTACAGTTTTGCAACTATTTATTGATCATTATGATTTGTAAAAATGCTCGGAGTTGGTCTCTAACATCAACGTATATTAAATTTATTCCGTTAAGTAAAGGGCATTCCAATCTTTTAATCTTTTTGTCTTCTTTTTTATTTATATTTTTAAATATTTTTGTGCTCCTTATAATTAACGACGCCTCCCCTTTGGTATCCCCTTTCCCCGATTTGCACCTACGGTGACTCGATAAAACCACCACCCAAGTCTAATAATCCCTTTCGGCTGCTGTTTTCCATCACTTCAGTGCCACCGGCCATTCACCATCTATAGTGAACTAAACCACACCGTATATACCACTCCAGAATCTGGAAAAAAAGCAACTAATTTAAAACTTTCATTTAAGACTAAGTTTACTCCAAGTTAATTACTCAAGAGAAATCAATGAGTTACTTACAAAGTAAGACCAAATTATAAGTCAAGAAACTTCCAAATTAAACCTCACACAAGCACTAGGTTAAGAATGGGTGTTACTAAAACCCATTAACTGTCGTTATCTCAGAAGTACGAAAGACATCCGCAAATAGTTAAATCCTTCATGTGCCTCTAACTAGCACTCAATCCATCACAATGTTGGCAGTACCATTCTCCCACGAGGATCTGATGCACATGCCAACAAGAAAAAATGTTAGGCTTAACGCTAGTGAATTCAAGGCTTTTCATCATTAATATAAACGGTAACACTATTGAAAACAAAGGCATCGTCGATGGCAAAAACCGCCGGTAAATCGTCAAAAACAACTTTTATCGACAGCTTTCCGACAAAAAACACCGTCGGAAAAAAGTGGGTCGGTAAAAATTACCGACGATTTATCGACACATTTTATCGACAACTCTCCGATAGGGCCAATTGTCTATGGTGTTCCGAGGGTTATAGTTACCGACGCCTTTCCGACGGTTCTCGTTACCGACGCCTTTCCAACGGTTCTCGTTACCGATGGAGTTTCGACTATTCTCGTTACCGACGGCTTCCGAGGGTTTTTAGAAAATTGTTTAAATTTTATCAACCGTCGGTAAGACGTCGCTTTTTGGATTTTTATTTAAAAAAAAATTAAAAACCATATTTGTTGCATTTTAACCTGTATGTATATAAACCGCATACAAAATCCATAAATTCAATCCAAAATTTACCTACAAATCCATACATATATCCATACAAATCTAATAATATATCAAGTCCACACCATAATCAACTAATATGTTTATAAGGGACCATCGGAAGGGGGGCACGAGAAGTGGGGTCTTCGGAAGACGATGGTGGGTATTATCGAAGTAACATCGCCTGATAGTCTTTAGAGTATCCTGATTTTCCTTGTCACGCCGAGCGTTCTCTTCTTTTCACGCCGGGCGTTCTCTTCTTTTCACGCCGGGTGTTCTCTTCTCTCTCTACTGCTTGCTCCTTCTATTTTCTAAAGTTATTCCTTTAATTCTTGTATCTATGTTAAGTCTGATTTTATAGTAATCATTGTATTTATAGGCTTGGTCTTATACTGTGATTAGATAGTTTTATCTGTTGTATAAGCCAAGGGTATTTAAGTCCCTTTGGGCTTTGGCTCTTGTAAGGATTCACGCACATCTAATAGAGATTACTACTTTGTGCTTCACAAACTCTTTCTCTTTAAGATTTAGGATTCTTGGATTATCAATTGGTATCAGAGCCAATCTAAATATGAGAGGATTGAGAGAATTCGTTTTTCATAATCTGTTTTTGTGAATTAATCTGAAAATTTGATCGATTTTCTTGAAATTTTCAAGAAAATATCGTTTTTGGATTTTTCATCAAATTCGGACTTGTTTGTGATCGAATTTCTTTGTAAATTGGTTTGTTGGATTCGGTTTTGAATATAAAACATTTTTAATTCACATCGATTTGCAAGAAAAACAAGTTTGGGTGTTCAATTTTGAAGATTTTCAAATTCTGGAAAAACTGGTTTTTCGTACTGTTCATTTCAAGAAGTTTCAATTTTGTGGTTTTTGTTCGAATTTGTTTGTTACAAAATGTTAAAATCGTGTTTTCGATCATATCTGTGAAAGAAATCGACATTATTTTCTAATCTGTAATCGATTTTGTTGATTTTTTTCATGTTTTTCAGCGGTTTGCGCGAGATCTGCACTTTGCGCGAGTTCTTCACGGTTTGCGCGATTTCATCAGGGACTTTGCGCTAGTTTTTCGAGGGGTTCTAAGTTCTTTGCAAAAGTAAAGTCAGGTTTTTGCTACATTTGTATCACGCAAATCCTAATTTGCGTCACCAGCATTTCGCGAGATGTTCATTTTGCGCCATAAACGCTTCACGCAAAGTCAATTTTGCGTTTTCAGTGCCTCACGCAAATATTAGTTTGCATCTCCAACTGATCACGAACCATGTTTTCGTCTTCATCAGCTCACGCAAAGCTAAGTTTGCACCAACTCAGTATCCACAAAGTCAAGATCTAGTCATTCAAGTCTCACGCAAAGCTTTCTTTGCGTCATCTTCGCATCACACAAACTCAAGTTTGCGTCATTGTCTTCTCACGCAAAGTTTGGTTTGCGTCTTCAACGTCTCACGCAAAGTTTGTTTGCGCCTTCAACTATTCACGCAAATCTCAGTTTGCGTCTCCAACTGCTCGCGACAATCTTCGTTTGCGCCATCTGTTGCTCACGCAAACATCTAGTTTGCGCCAGTTCAGTCAAGACTTAGAATTTTTCTGGATTTCTGAGATATGGATTCTGCAAAGTTTGCTTATCAAGCTCAGTTCTACAAGAACGATCTCATGATGTCATTGGGCACATAAAATCGTCCTCCAGTTTTGATAGATGAAAACGAGTTTACTCAGTGGAAAGATCGGTTTCTGAACTTCGTTGAGCGTCAAAAGAACGGAAATGACATGATGAATATTCTATCCGATAGAACGTTTGAAAAATCCATTCTGGCTTCTGGATTATATAAGCCTACCAAAGAATTTACACCTGATGAGTTATCGCAGTATCAAGCTGATCGTGATATAAAGGCAAATCTGATGTTAGCTTTGCCAAACTCTGTCTACAACAGGATTGATTGTTTCAAAAATCATCCTAATCTTATGTGGCAACAGCTAGAAAAGATTATGGTTGGTTCTTCAGTTGCTACTCAACTCCGACATACTCGTTACATGAACAACTTTGAAGAATTCAAAGCCAAGGATGGGGAGCCATTGAAAACCGTGTATGACAGATTCTGTGCCGTGATTAATGATCTGAGGAAGATAAAAGTTGAAAAGACTGAGCTGGAAACCAATCTGAAATTCCTCAATGCACTTCAACCGGAATGGAACAAATCTTGCCATCGCTTGAGGAATGATATCAGAATTTCTTCCAGGCAAATCCAAGAAATGTTTGAGATCTTGCTGACCGATGAGTGCATTGTAACTGAGAAGAAGGCCAGACTCGATAAGAAAAACAAGAAATCAGTGGACCCAGTTGCACTTATAACGAGCCAACTGGAAAATCAAGCATTGTCTGATAATGCTTACGACGGGGCCACTGATGATGATGGAGAGGCTCTTCAGAAAGCAATGATCCTTCTATCACAACATTATCAGAAAAAGTTCCAACCTCGGTCGGATTCCAACAATCTTCGCTTCACTTCTGGGTCAAAGCATGTTCAAGTGTCTGAGGCTAAGAAAGCGGCTGCATGCTACAACTGTGGAAAGCCCGGACACATTTCTAAGGAGTGTATAGTGAAGAAGGTTCGGGATTCGGCATACTATCGGAAGAAACTAGAACTTGCCTAGAAAAGAGAGAACGAAACAGCTTTGCTCGTAGAAGAGGAATTTTGGCTGGATCACTCCGATGATGAAGCTAACAATGTGCAGATTGCTCAAATGTGCTTAATTGGAGATGATCAATCTAATGATGATACTGATTCTGAATCTGATGAAGATGAGGTATATTCTGAGTTTGATTTCAATTTCATTTCTTCTCAGTTGAATATTATGATTACTGCTTTACATGATCTTCGCTCGAAGCTTATATCTGAAAAGAATTTAAATTCAGAAAAGTCAGATTTGATTTAAAAATTGAAAATTTCTTTGAAAGATGAAAAATCTATTTTGGAAAATACAAAAGACATCTTTCAAAAGAAATTAGATGACTTGGAAAAATCAAATAAGTCTTATCTTGAATCTTTGACCGAAATGACCAATTTAAAAGATGATTTTTCGGATAAAATAAATAAGTTAGAAGAAAAGTTATATCGAAGGAATCAATCTGAGCAAACTATTTATTTGAACAAACCGAGGAGTTATGAGTTTATAAAAGAAAAATGGGGACTTGGTTTTGAAAATCCTCATTGTTTAAACAATGCAATTGAAAAATCCCCAACTTTATATAAATACGATTATCTAACTCTTGTTCAATATGCTCCTCAATTTAAAATTGATTGGATGAATGAAAAGCAAGTGTTAGAAATCGAAAATGAGAAAAGGATGAATAATAAGAAAAAGGTAATTTCTTTTGTTTATACGCGTGAAAATGCCAAATATTTTCCTGATAAATCAAAGAAGGGCAGAAAAAATTTAATTGATATATCTCCCATTAAGTCTTCAATGTCTGATGATTTTGTTGATGTTTATGCTACTAAATCTGATAAGGAAAATATCTCTCCAATCATTTATGATTCTAAAAGATATACTCCTTCATTAGTATTAGAAGGCAAAATCATTGATCTTGAAGATAAAATGGAAGATCAAAATATTTTAAAAGAAATTGAATCTGATGTTATTCTTTCTTTCATGACGTCAAGTCTTGAAGAAAATTTATTTTCTCAAAAACAAGATTCAATTTCTGACATTTCTTCTGATTTTCAGGAACACAAAAAGGAATATCCAACATCTGCAATTTTTTCTCAAATTTGTTCCGACTCCGAGGTAAGTTCAGATATTTTGATTGATCAGATGGGTGCCTTAGGTAAAATTGCTTCTTCTGATTTAAATATTAAGTCTAAAATTCTTGATGAATCTTTTACGCTCAATGATGATTATTATAAACCAAAGCGTAATAGAAGACGGTCAAAGAAGTCGAAGAAACAAGATCAAGTCATTTATGACAATTCTGATTCTTCTGATTCAATAATTTCAGATAGGACTTTGAGCACATCTTCAAGGCAAATCTGGAGGGTGAAGCGGATATCAAATGATTCTCAGACTGATGAGGATAAATATGTAGACAAACAATATAAAAGTGATTCATTTGCTATGTGTAATAAAAATTCCAAATATTCAATAAAGCAAATGATTCAAATTTCCAAAAATGTCTCATATTCTTCTTCTGATTCGAGTTCAGATGATTATGCTTTCTCTTCTTTTGATTCATATGTTCATTATTCTGATAATATTTCTTGTGCTTCTCATGTCAAATCTTACCAATATTTCCCCATAAGAACCGCAACTAACAAACATGGGCCCAAATTCAAGTGGGTTCCAAAATCTCAGTTCGATTCTAAGTTGCAGGCATCAAATGTCAAGGGGGAGTAAGAGAAATTTGGCTTCTGAGTACATCAGCTCAGAACCCGTGCTTCAAAATCTTCGACTTCTAGACATGTCAGTCTAGGACTCGTTCTTCAATGCTTGTTAGCTTCTGACTAATGAGAAACTGTGAGTACATCTACTTTATTCCGCTGCATTTATCTCTGGTAATAATGTTGTTCCAGTTTTCTCAAAAGATTTTAAATAATCTGAGCTATTTTCAAACTCTTGAATTTGTTCAACCCAAAATTTTCAAATGAGTCACAATTTCTTTATACATTATGTGAAAGATATTATTATTGAATTCTATTTTGTTTCAACTGAATATAAACTTGCCGATCAAATGTTTCTATTTTCAAATCTCGACATGTTGAATTTAAAAGTTTAAACCTTCACAAATTTTATTCTATAAAGTAAAAGTTTTACAATTTTCTTTCTTTTGAATAAAATGTGTGTCTAGGATAAATTTTTCAAGTTGCGTTGTTTATATTAAAGTTTTTATATGTTCATTTTTCAAGTCTAACAAAAGTCGAAAAGTCAGAAACATGTTTGTAGCTTTTGATACTGCTTTAAATTTGTGTGATTCGAAATATTTATAGATTACAATGCTTAGAAAACCTAAAAAGTCGAAATTTTGGATCGTAATGAAAATATGGGCTAAGCACTTAGACGTAAAACCTTGTGTTTGAGATGATTATTAAATTCTTATAAATCAGAAATCTCTAAGTTTAAAAGTTTGTACCTATGACCTTTCTGGTTTGGGAAAGTAAGTTCTGTGGGATGCTTGTCATCTGGTCCCCTAAGGTCAATTGATATGGGAGTGATCGAACCCAAATTCTTCAATAGAATTAGATCGAAAGTCATGTTCTAATGGTATGAATGGGTTTAGGATGTGTCGATGTAGCCTTTCTGATCTGGCAAAGTAAGTTCTTAGGGGTGTTTGACACCTAGTCCCCTAAGGCCAACTGGTCTGGGAGTGGCTGACCCAAATCCTGCAATAGGGTCAGATAGAAAGTTATGTTTACGGCATGTTCTTTACTTATCGAACTTTTTGATTAAAAAGATGCCAAAGTTCACAAGCTTAAAAGATACCAAAGAGCACACTCATGTGAAGATGCCAATGTGCACAATGCTAAAAGATGCCAATGAGCACACATCTCATGATACTGGGTGATATGTTTGAGTTGCAATAAACCTGTAAATTTGAGAAAGTCTGAATTCTTGATGGATTAGTGTGATTACATGCAAAGTTCTCTATTATATTTTTAGAATTGCATTTTCTTGAAGCTAATCGGGGTTCACATGCGAGCACACTGAATAGATTGATTAAAGTTTTTTGAAACTGAACATGTCTTAACTTGATATGCAATAAAACTTGTTTCTATATTGTCAGGATCGAAATTCAAACAAGAATTTAATTCACACACACTCAGAATCAATGCTAAAGAAGTTGCGGAAAAACACTTTAACACTAACAATCAATGAAACGGTATATGCACTTAAATCACAAGTTATATTGATTAAACTTGATGATTACACACAAAACCTCAATCTGTTGAACAGGCTCAACAGACGTTCTATACTTCTCTATAGAAAGGATCTAAACTAGTCTTGAGGTTAATTCTCTCTAAAACAAAAACTTATGAATGATTATTATTTTTTCTATCAACGACTTCTATACTATATAAACAAGACTGATTACAAGATAATTATCAAAATAAAATTGATCTTCATTCCATAATTATCTCCTTTACTTTAGCTTCAATCTATACAGCTGTCTTCATTCTCATACGGAGTCTTCATCTCATAAGCAGCACTATCTTCATGAGCAGTATTAATTCTGAACTAGCAGTATTAATTTTGTCTCAGCAGCATTAACTCCTTCAAGCAGTAGTAATTGTGATCTGGCAGTACTAACTTCCTCAGACAGTAGTAATAGTCTTGTCTAGCAGTAGTAACCATCCTTAGCACATTTCAGACCCAACAATCTCCCCCTAACTTAACTTTTCAAATTGAGAAGTTAAGTTCTTCAAAAACTGGTCTTCATGATGCTTTCAAAACCTAAGTTTACACCCCTAGATTAGGATCCAAACCCAAGCTTTGATTGATGATCCTGCTAACCACAATCTTTGCCATTTCTGAACCTTGACGACAGATTAGTTTGGCTTTCAGCATCCCATGTAGCTTGACTAGGCTATGGTCATATATCTTATCCACCAGGTAATATTCATGGAAACTTTTGTCAATGGTTAAGATATATATCCCACACCTTTCTATGAGCATCCAGTTGTCCACAGACTTGAAGACATCTCTGATGACAAGCTTGACAAGATCTGGACTGAACATCATGCATAACTCCATTGCTAGTTTCTTGATGTTCATCCCTGGAGTCTTCAGCACATCCCCATACAGATTCATTCCCACTTTAAACATTTATTCCAAGTCTGACCTTGAACAACATCTGACTATCTTCCCCCAAGTAGAATAGACTTCAAAGTGATCACCCATTCTTTTGATTCTGAAATATTCTTTGCCTTGATTTTCAAGAATATCCCAATGGATGATTTCAGGAGCTTGGACTGAAATGGGATCTGCCTTCACTGGATCATTATTTGTTACAGTCATGTAAAGTTTAAAATGCACATCAGATTGACTTGGTTGCTGTGCACTTTGACTTAATTGCTCAGCTTGACCTGTAACAGATGGTTCTGTTTCTTTCTCATCTTCTGCAACCCTTGGCTTCTTAGATAGTTTCTTGGAAGCTATTGTCTTCAACCTTTTAACAGATTTGACCTCTTTAGCAGTAGCTTCCTTTTTCTTTTCTTCAGCCTTAGGGGTGGTCTCCTCACTCTCAGGGAAGGGTTGTTGAATATTGAGATCATGTCTCTCTTTCATTTGTCTTTCAAATTCTATCCTTTGAGTGAAGTCCCCTTAAAGCTTTGCCATTTCCTTCTTGTATAGATCTTCAACTCTTGAGTAGGACATATCAGCAAACATTTCTTCCTTAACCCCCACGGAGCCTTTCAAAAAGTTAATCATCTTTCTCCTTTCTTGATTGGCCAGGTAAGTTTTAGAAGGTTGTCTTTTCTGCTTCTTTGCTGGCAGTCTTTGTATGGAAGCTTTCATAGTGCTTTTCTTGGCCTCAGTTGCAGCCCTTATGCTTTCTTGATATTCCTCATTCAGCCTAATGGACAGATCTAGAGCAATCTGCCTATCTTTGGCCTTCTGAGTTTCTTCTTCTTGTTGTAGCTCAGCCTGCAGCTTCTTAGCCAGTTCCTCATCTAATTCAATCTGTTTTAGCTTCTTTGGTGGCTTTGCATATTCATCCACCTTTGCCTTTCCTTTCCTCTTCAGTTCAGCCTCACTGATTTCTTTCCTTTTTATCTCATGTCCTCCCTCTTTGATTTCCACTCCCTTGGCCTTTTGAGTGGATTTGGGAGTGTCTGTTTTGGCTTTTAGAAGGGTTTCTGCTATCTCTATTTCTTCAACAGAAAGCCCTGTTACTGCTGCTGTCTCTGTTACTGCTGCTAAGCCAATTGATGCTGCTTTCTTGAACGTTTCTACTGCTGGCTCTTTTTCTACTGCTGTACTGGTTTCTGCTTCTTTGCCCTTCTCCCCCTCAAAAGTAGAGTCCATTCCAACAGTACTCTGTTTCTCAGATTCAGCTCTATTCTCCCCCTCTTTGGAAGCATCATGAGGGATGCTCCTCTTCTTCAATATGAATTTGGTCCTCCTCTTCTTTTGCACATGGTTGAGAACCATTTTCTTGAGGTTGGAAATCTGGACTTGTTGGGATAAGATCACTTGTTGCAGTTTCTCAATAAGTTTGCCCTGACATAGGACATCATTATTGATATTGGCAATAGTTTCCATCAATTCATCGTATGTATATCTATCCTCACCACCTTTAGGTGTGTTTACCACCCTTGGAGGATCACTGGAACTTTTAGTAGGGGTCCTCTGCCTAGCAGAGGCACCTTCTACTCCCATGGTTTCTTGGCACCGGTGACCTTTGGATGATTGCTCACCCAAAGTTTCCGTGGGGAAGGTCTTAGAGATGTTCACACTGTCCTGTCCTGCCCACATGCTTAACCTTCTCCTTAGTAAGCACCTTCTTGGGGTTGGGAGACACCCCTTTGGTTTCCCTTTGGATATTCTCTAATGAAGAATGCTCCATTAGAGGGCTTGTAGGCTTAGAGGGTGTTGGTACATGAAGGGAAGGATCCTTCTGCACCTTCTTTTTAGTGTATAATTTGGTGATGGGAGGGGTTGGTCTGTTTAGAAGGGACAGAGGAATTGTTTTTATGGTGGAAGGTGTGGGTAGGTCATTAGTGGGTTGGTCCAATGAGGCTTGGGACCCTGATGCCTCACCTTTAGAGTGGGACACAACCATCATTGTTGAGAACAATGGAGTGTCAATACCTGAGAAGACCTTACAAGTCCTCCTCATATTAGAAAACACCTTCCCTTTCGGGACCTTAGGTACATATACCTCATGAAAATGAGGTAATTCCGTCAATTCCTTATTCAATATAGCTTGTACAAACCTGGGATACATATAAAAGGATTTTGACTTGGTATCCAGGTTTGACAGAAGATCATTTAAGATCATTTGCGAAAAATTGAACTTTTTGGAGGTTGCTAAGCAGACCAAAGCATAAGCAATGGTACTGCTGAACTCACTCCAGCCAGTTGTTTTCTTTGAAATGCAATGCTGGAGAGTATGAACAAAGAATCTCCACCGAGGTGAGAATTTGTTCTTAAAGAACTTAAAAATCTCAGTGGGACCTTCATATCCCATTCTGCTTATATTTTCAAAAAGATCTTACTTGGGTAGAAATGTTATACCTGAGGCATCATCTAAAAGTAGATGAATGCGAATGGTCTCCTCCGAGATGGTCAGGGGTTTATCACAAATCCTTTACTTGATAACCTGAGTACCCTCTTCATTATGGATAGTGGCATTTGCCCAGAACTGTCTTTGATGCTCCACATAGATTGTGGGATTGACCGTTAAAGCGTGGGCGATATGTGTGGATTTTAGGAAGTCCACAATCTGATGAAATCCTTCGGCTTGGTTGGGCTTATTCAGCATTGCCAACTCATTGTGGTCATCGACAAATACAAGGCCTTCCATTTGAGAGAGATTTGACTGCGAAATAGGGTTAAGAGCTTGAAGAGCAAGAACGTTAGCGAGAATGAGAGAGAAAGAAGATAAATGAGCGCAAGAAATTCAAAGAGCCGCTTTGATTTTTGGCGGACTAAGGGGGTATTTATATAATTAGTGAAACAGTTAAGAGCAGTACTAATTCACATTAGCAGTAGTAACTGACCCCCGCAGTAGTAACTCTTTGAAGCAGTAGTAATACTTACTAGCAGTAGTAATACAGACTAGAAGTAGTAATACATACTAGCAGTATTAACACAGACTAGCAGCATTAACACAGACTGGCAGTAGGAAAACTAACCAGCAGTAGTAACCCAGACTACAGTGGTAATACAGACTAGCAGTAGTAATACATACTAGCAGTATTAACTATACTTCACTTTTGTTTGGCCTTTCTTCCTAAAACACTTAAGCACACAAGGGTTAATAGCACCAATTTAATGAAAGTAAATAAGGAGGAATCTATATAGGTACATAAACAGAATGAGAATATACTTATTCATTGTTCATCATTCCCACACTTGTGACCAAGAATGTGAATCTACCCACATCAAAAGCTTTTGTGAATAGATCAGCAAACTGGTTACTTGTGTGTACTTTCTGAACCTGAATTAGCTTCTTCTCATTACAGTCTCTGATAAAATGGTACCTTATTTATATATGCTTCGTTTTTGAATGCTTGACAGGATTATTAACAATGCTAATAGCACTGCTGTTGTCTATGAAAATAGGAGTGTGAAGAAATGTCATGCCATAGTCCATCATTTGATTCTGAATCCATAGCACTTGTGAGCAGCAGCTATGTATTCTGCTTCTGTTGTTGAAGTGGACACTGTAGTTTGCTTCTTACACTGCCATGATACTAGTCTTGCACCTAAAAACTGACATCCTCCAGTTGTAGACTTTCTGTCCAAGTTAGCTTCACCTAAATCACTATCTGAATATGCAAGTAGGTCAAATGGTGAGTCATGAGGATACCAAAGTCCTAATCTGGGTTGACCTTTGAGATATCTGAATATCCTCTTGACTGCTTGAAAATGTGATTGCTTTGGCCTAACTTGAAATCTTGCACACACACAAACAGGGAACATGATATCTGGTCTAGAAGTTGTGAGATACATGAGAGAGCCAATCATGGATCTGTAATAATGAACATCCACATCCTCCCCCTCAAGATCTGCAGTTATCTGTTTGTGTGTCTCCATGGGTGTGCTTGCAGGCTTGGAATCTGAGAACCCAAACTTGGTTAAAATGTTTTGCACATACTTGGTTTGGCTTATGAAGATTCCATCTTGTTTCTGCTTAACCTGTAGCCCAAGGAAGAAAGTAAGTTCACCCATAGAACTCATCTTGAATCTCTTATGCATTAATTCTTCAAAATCTCTGCATAGTTGATCTTTTGTGGATCCAAAGATGATGTCATCCACATAGATTTGCACTAACAGGATGTCCTTCTTCTTCCTTTGAATGAACAGAGTCTTGTCAATGATTCCTCTCTTAAAACCATTTTCCAAGAGATAGGTAGACAATGTGTCATACCAAGCTCTTGGTGCTTGATGTAGTCTATACAGTGCTTTCTTCAATTTGTATACTCTGTCAGGGTACTTGGGATTTTCAAACCCTGGGGGCTGACAGACATATACTTCTTCTTCAATTTTTCCATAAAGAAAAGCACTTTTCACATCCATTTGGTAGACTTTGAACTTCATGAAAGAAGCATAGGCTAAAAACAGCCTAATTGCCTCAATCCTAGACACTGATGCAAAAACCTCTTCATAATCAATTCCTTCTTCTTGAGTGTACCCCTGTGCTACCAATCTAGCCTTGTTCTTGATCACTATCCCTCTCTCATCCTTCTTGTTTCTGAAAATCCATTTTGTCCCTATAGCTCTGTGTCCTTTAGGTAGTTCTACCAAATCCCATACATTTTGCAGTACAAACTGCAGCAGCTCCTCTTGCATTGCTTCTATCCAGCTTGGATCTTTCATTGCATCATGCGCCTTTTTGGGCTCAACCTGAGATAGAAAGCAAGATAGTAAGCCTGCTTGTATGTCTTTTAATCCTCCCAACTTACTCTGATTCCTTGTAATGATTGGAGAATTGATGTCACCAATCACCAACTGAGGAGGATGATCTTTATGCACTTTTGTTTGATGAATAGCCTCTTCATTAATCTCTGCATCCAGATTAGAGTCATTCTTTTCAGGAGAGCTGCCACCAAACACTGAGGAGTTTTCATCATCAGTATCATCTTCTGCCAAAGCAGGCATCTCAGGTTCTAGATGTTCTGAAGTCAAAAGTTGATCTTCCTTTTCACCTCTCTCCTCTTCATTCTGAGCAGTTTCAGTATCCTTTGAATCTGAAGCATCTTTCTTCTCTTGAACACAGGGTTCAATAGGATCTGCTGTAGAGATTGGGAACAACACAAACTCTTGTCTTTTGTCTTGTACTGATTCTGTCCCTGTTCCTGCATTATTCTCATAACTGAAACCCAAAGAATTAGTTAGTGAATCAATGTCAAAAAGCCAATCAGGGCCTGTACCAAGTTTATTTGGTGTGCTCTCATTGCATTTGACATTGTCACTTTCCTCAATTATTCTAGAATAGGTATTAAATACTATGTAAGCCTTACTTTGGGATGAGTAACCAACCAGAAATCCATCATCTGCTTTGCTATCAAACTTGCCTAAGTGAGTTTTGGTATTAAGGATTGTGCAAGGACACCCAAATGGTTTGAAAAATCCAATAAAATGTTTCTTCTTGTTAACAAGTTCATATGGTGTCTTGCCTTGAGATTTAACTATTAGAACCCTGTTTTGAACATAACAAGCAGTATTAACTGCTTCTGCCCAAAATGTAACTGGCAGTTTTGAATCTGCCAACAGGGATCTTGCAGCTTCAATCAGTGTCCTATTTCTCCTCTCAGCAACTCCATTCTGTTGAGGGGTCCTAGGAGCACTGTATTGTCTCTCAATACCTTTTTCCTCACAGAAGCTGTTTAGATCATGGTTTTTAAATTCAGTTCCATTATTAGACCTGATGATTTTAACTCTTTGATTTGTTTGGTTTTCAACTCTGAGAATAAAGGATTTGATCAGGCCGTTTGTCTCATCCTTTGTCCTCAGAAAATAGACCCAAGTGAATCTAGAGAAATCATCAACAATAACTAAGCAGTAAGATTTCTTGCCAATACTCATCACATTAGTAGGACCAAACAGATCCATATGCAATAATTGGAGAGGTGTAGAGATTGTATTTACCTCTTTGGACTTATGAGAAGATTTGTGCTGTTTGCCTTTAAGACAAGCAACACAATGATCATCACATGAAAATACCTTTTGTGGCAAACCTCTTACAAGTTTATTCATTGTTTTAAAGTTCATGTGACACATCCTTCTGTGCCAAAGAGATGATTCATCAATAGAAGCTTTTGAAAATAGACAATTAAATGATGAATCATTATATACATTCTCTAAATTCAAGCAATAAACATTGTCCTTTCTTGGTGTTCTCAGTAGTATCATACTTTCATCAACTACCTTGAACCCTTTAACAAGGATAATACATTCAGTATCAGTAAACAATATACTATGTTTCTTGTCACAAACCTGTGATACACTTAACAGGTTGTATCTCAATTGCTCAACATAGTAGACATCCTCAAAGGTCATCTTACCCTTTGACACATTACCTTTTCCACTAATCTTTCCTCCAGATGGATTATCACCAAATGCAACATGTCCTCCATCAATTCTTTTGAAGTTCTATAGGCAGGACTTGTTGCCTGTCATGTGCCTAGAGCAACCACTATCAACATGCCAAATGCTCTTCCCTTTTAGTTGTTGGTTGCCCTGCACATAAAGTAGAACAGTTAGTTTTTAATAGGAACCCAAGCCAAAGTGGTCTTGGGTTTCCCATTCTCATCAACATATTCATAATCAGTTTTGATGAGCTTTTCAGACTGGGGAATCTTATGGCTTGAGTATTTTGTCAGGATAATAGGTCTTGCAGTACTAACACTGGAAGCAGTACTAACTGAATTAGCAGTACTAACTAGGTTAGCAGTACTAACTCTGTTAGCAGCACTAACATTGGTAGCAGCACTATTTTTGTTAGCAGTACTATCTAAGGTAGCAGTACTAACAGATTTAGTGCTTTTTGGGACCCAAACCTGGACAAATTTGTTTTCTTTCTTCTTCATTAAGTTACTCCTTGACTTATTTGGAGTATTTTTCTTTGATTTTGCAAACTTGTTTTGAACATGAGCTTTTAAAGGTGCTCTTTTTACATTTTCAGCCATATGATTCCTTCTTTGATTCCTATCACCAACAGGATTTTGTATATGACTTTGAAAATTTATCCTTTGGTTCATAGGATTGAAATAACAGTATTTGGCAATATGGTTAAGCTTTCCACAAATAAAACAAGGTTTTGGTCTATTGATTTTACTCAGATCAACCCCTTGTTTTTGTGCCCACTGATTATTCCAGTTTCTTTGATTACCCCTTGTTTTATCATGTTTTTGGGGCTGATGCTATTTACATGTATAGGGATTCACAACTGTGGTCTGCATATAGTGGACTCCCTGTACCTTTCCCTTTTCTCTCTTTGAGCTATCCACCTTTTCACTCTTGATGAATGGTGTACCCCCCTTTTCATTTGTAAGGATATGATTTTTACAGGAATCTCTTTTGCATTCTTACTCTCAGAATTCTCTTCCTCATTCTCTTCTTCAACCACCACACTATCTATAGGATCTACTTCTGTTTCTCTTATAGGTAAGTCCTCCTTATTTTGGTTCTCTAAGAGATCTGAAGAGGCAGGGATGTAATTATTGTTATAAGGTGGAGGTGTTGCATTGTATCCTATGCCACTCTTGATCTTATCATGAACTTGAGCTTTAAGCAAAGAGTCCATAGCTTTGGAAGCATAAGAGAAATTCTCGATGTCAAGCTTAGCTTTCTCATACTCACTTTTTATCTTCTCACACTCCTCTTTAGACTTTTCTATTTGAATCTCTAATTGATCTTTCTCCCACTTCCAGTAATTTGTGGCATAGTAATGCTGAAGTTCATTGGCCTTGTAAGCCTTGATTTGATCTTCAAACTTCTCAACAATCACTTTATACTCTCTTATATCTCTTTCTAACCTTTTAAGGTCGTCACACATGCTTTGGTTATGATACCTGTACTTTTGTACAGTCTGATGACACTCTTTAGTGCACAGTTTAGTTTTTACCTCTGTTGGAATATCTGTGCTTGAAGATTCTGAGACTTCTGCCATCAAGGCTTGATTCTGAACAGCTTCTTTTGCTTGATCACTCCAATCAAATCCCATTCCTTCTTGAGAAACAAGAGCTTGAGTGGAGGTTCTGTTGTTTTGGAAGCTTGAGGAATGTGCTTGCTGGTGGTTGCTGCCATATTGTTGAGGAGTTCCTCCTCTGCATTCTTTGGCAAAGTGTCCCATCTTGTGACACTTGTAGCACTCCACCTTTGACTTGTCAAACCCAGCACCATCTTCTCTCCTCTCAGAAAAGTTGTTCCTTCCAGTCCTCTTTATGAATCTCTTGACCCTCATAGTTAGCATGGCCATCTGCCACTTTATATCCATCTCCTCAAGGTCATCTGCATTAATTAGTTCAAGATCATCATTAATTAAACCAGAATTAGCATGACTAGAAAGAAAAGCTTCTAATACAGAGTCATTAGATACATCCTGCTTAGATACATAAGCAGTACTAACTTATTCTGTATTAGC
This sequence comes from Arctium minus, assembly GCA_954870635.1. Lineage (NCBI taxonomy): Eukaryota > Viridiplantae > Streptophyta > Magnoliopsida > Asterales > Asteraceae > Arctium > Arctium minus. Next base: position 58,107,193 of record OX941088.1, on the reverse strand, counting down.
AGCAAAATCAGTAGAAGAATAAGATGATAAAAGAGCAGCATTATGAGTGTATCCAGATGGTCTCTTCTTGGCTTCAACTTCAACCTCAAACACCCTTAAGTCATTATAAAGATCGTCTAGTTCTTTGTCCTCCAGCTTGTCATTCTGTCTGAAGGAGACAGTATACATGGTCCATTCATCTCCAAGGGACCTTAAGAACTTTCTGTTTACATCATCTTGATCAATCTGCACTCCAACAGTAGCTAGTTCACCAATCAACTTGTTAAACCTGTCAAAAGTTTGAGTCATGGACTCATTCTTAGTTGACATGCAGTTTTCATACAGTTGCTTCAATATTGCCTTCTGATTTCTCTTGGTACTTTTGGTACCAGAGAATCTCTTCTCTAGAGCATTCCAAAGCATCTGGGCATCAGTGCAGTTGCAGAATTGGTGTTGATACTCATTAGGAATAGCCAAGAGCAGTGTGCTCAAGGCTTTCATCTCTGTCTGCCTTATCTTCCTCTCTCCATCCGTCTTTGGTGGGATTCTTTTTCCATCTGCTCCAATCTTTCCTTCATTAGATGGGCTATTCTCAATGATGTCCCACATAGAGTAATATGTGAGAAGAATGTATTGCCTGATCCTAATCTTCCACATGTCAAACTCATTAGATCTGAGCATTGGAACCTTTGAGACCAGAACGCTATCACTTGAACCGTCCATGATGATTGTTGTTTTTCTGAGTTTAACCAAGCTCTGATACCACTTGTGAGGATCGAAATTCAAACAAGAATTTAATTCACACACACTCAGAATCAATGCTAAAGAAGTTGCGGAAAAACACTTTAACACTAACAATCAATGAAACAGTATATGCACTTAAATCACAAGTTATATTGATTAAACTTGATGATTACACACAAAACCTCAATCTGTTGAACAGGCTCAACAGACGTTCTATACTTCTCTATAGAAAGGATCTAAACTAGTCTTGAGGTTAATTCTCTCTAAAACAAAAACTTATGAATGATTATTATTTTTTCTATCAATGACTTCTATACTATATAAACAAGACTGATTACAAGATAATTATCAAAATAAAATTGATCTTCATTCCATAATTATCTCCTTTACTTTAGCTTCAATCTATACAGCTGTCTTCATTCTCATACGGAGTCTTCATCTCATAAGCAACACTATCTTCATGAGCAGTATTAATTCTGGACTAGCAGTATTAATTTTGTCTCAGCAGCATTAACTCCTTCAAGCAGTAGTAATTGTAATCTGGCAGTACTAACTTCCTCAGGCAGTAGTAATAGTCTTGTCTAGCAGTAGTAACCATCCTTAGCACATTTCAGACCCAACATATATCCAAAAACATACATTTGATTTCATCTGATGGATTTTATTGTGATATTTTACTAAGTAGAATTTTATTTGTTTATGTTTAAATTTTTATATATTTAGTCGTTTCAAAATACATATTCAGTATATTTTTCATTTTACATTGATGTTTCAATTCTTGTGTTCTCATATTTTTTTTAAAAATGGGTTTGTGCATTATTCAAGGGGGAGTGAATAAGGAGAAATTTCTGAAAAAATAATATCTGTTTTCGAGGGGGAGTATCTGATTTTCTATACGAATGCTAACTTGAATTGTTAAATTTAGTGCATTTGTGTAGGGGGAGTAAAAGAGCTTCACAAGTGAAAAATTTCAGATTCCAAGTCATATTTGCGCCATCAGTTGGTAGAGCAAATCTTAGATTTGCGCCAACAACTTCTAGCGCAAACCAAACTTTGCGCATTCTTCAGCTAGCGCAAAACTCGCTTTGCGCTTCCTTCTGCTAGCGCAAACCTATGTTTGCGCCACCAACGTATAGCGCAAACCTCTCCTATTTCTTCTTTACTCTGATTTTGCAGATCTTAAGTTGTCTCGTCTCCAACATTTGCATGACCAAGTTGATCCAGATCATCAAGGTCATGAGGGGGAGAAGTTAAGGAGATGATAAAGAGACAAAGAGATCAAACGTATATCTGCTGATCAAGATTCGCTCAAGATTCTATTTTTTTTCTCAGCCATACTAGTCTTTTGCTGTTCCAGCTCCGATCACCACAGTTCATTCAAGTTTATTTGAAAGAGGTGAATCGTCTAGAGCACAAGATAATGAACCGATTGTTCTTTCAAGCTAATTACAAACAGGTCCAGTCTTGTCAAGACAGCAAAAGCAATTGAGCCTGAAAGATGCTGAGAAGAATTTTTTTTAAAACAAGAAGCTTCTTCACAAAGTCGCTTAGATGGTCCGTGCTGATTTAGAAGATTGAATTTGAAGACCATAGCGCCAATGATTACTAAGGGGGAGATTGTTAAGTCTGATTTTATAGTAATCATTGTATTTATAGGCTTGGTCTTATACTGTGATTAGATAGTTTTATCTGTTGTATAAGCCAAGGGTATTTAAGTCCTTTTGGGCATTGGTTCTTGTAAGGATTCACGCACATCTAATAGAGATTACTACTTTGCGCTGCACAAACTCTCTCTCTACTTTCTTTCTCTAAGATTTAGGATTCTTGGATTATCAACCTATATAAATGAAACACATAATTAGTATTGATATATGTTCCAATTAAATAAGATAATAAAAAGAAACAAAAACTTAACCTCGCATGAACTAGAATCAACATATGATCTACCGGTACTCAACCTCCTTGATGAACCAGTTACCACATAGCCTAGATCCCCACACGTACCAATGCCGAACATCAGACAACTTTCCTTCCTCCCGCACAATGCTCCCACACTTCAATATCTCCAAGTGGATGGGTGTTGGTGTCAGGTCTATACTTCTCAATCATTTTGCGTAGGTAGTCATCCTATGATAAATGATTATGAATTAAAAGTCGGTTTAGTATTTTTTTCTTTAAATTTTGGTAGCATAACTACTGTAAATTAAACATTTCCATCCACGCATAACCTGTCTTAAACATTTGACATAATAAATAACAATCATAATTACAACCAATCAACGAATATATATGTTATATAACACGTTCTAACCCAAAACAATATGCGTATTCAAAATGACTTATTTATCTAGCAAACTAATGAAAACCCAATGACTAACAACAAATTGTTTAGCCCTAGGGGTGATAAACTGCCCGGTCCCCCACCCAGACGATTCCCCCGACCCCGACCCCGACCCCGACCCTTTGTCTTATGGGTCATCTTAAACATTTCCATGGTAGTCGGTTCCCGACTCTCCAATTGTACCTACAATGTTCAATAGATTTATTAATTTAGTCATTAATAAAACAAAATAAGTTGTAAAACATGATTAAAATTGTGTTAACTTACAACACTCCATCTATGTTGTGACATGGAAATGGAACCCCCAGTATGCTTGGACACCACTCCATCATGAAAGGTGTTCCGGTTCTCTTTAGCGACTCTCGACCTTTTCTTCTATTTGTCTGTATTCTATTTCTATATAAAACAAAAATCATTAGAAAAACACAATAGAAAAGTTCAAATACAATGTAATTCATTAATATTACACACCTTCCGGATCATATCACGCCAATAGTCCTGGTGAATCCATGGCGGGCTAAATGGGATCAAATCCTCATAATTAGACCTGTCAAACACTACATCTGCATCAAAGACCTTCTTAGCGGCGCCTACTCTACTTCATGCATAATATATGGCCAACGGCTCTTTAGCGTGTCATCCAATTATGCAAACAAGTCCAATAATATCGTCGACCCATGTGTAGTTACACTACATACACATCACATGTTCAATTAACTAAAGATATCACTGAATAATTTATAGATTTAAATATCGTCAGTACAAACCTTAATAATACATAGCGTGACTCCCTGTAAACATCTTTACAGGATGTCCAAAGACCCATAAACATTTCCTTCAACAAGATGACGACTTTACGACCAACTTTTTGGTTAACAAAACTGCCACAACTAAAATTAGTATTAGTTATCAAAGTTTGACATATGATATAAACGAAATCAACTAATATACATACTCAAGTCCCGACATCACAATCCTCGGCCTCTATGAAGGTCTATCAGGTACCCCGTATGCCGGCATTAGGTACCTTATGGATGTGAGATGTCTCTGTAACAACATCCTCACGAATGGCGTCTAGACCATCTGACTCGTGCGCCTCTAGGATGTCAACGTGATCGGTGGAATTGTTGGGACCTACACCACCAACAGATAAAGTGACGTAGATACCTCAGCCTCTACCTCGGCCTCCACTAGAAGAAATATCTCGCCCTCCACTTGAACCACTACCTCGGCCGACAATAGACCTCAAACTACGACCCATATAAAACTGTCTGCTACAAAATAATAATAAATTAACTACCATCATACTTTATAATAACATAAATATAAACATACATCAAATAAGCATACATCGGTATGAACAAACTAATTATTAGAAGAGTGATAAGATAAAATAGCTTCTTCATCATCCTCATTTGAATAATCTGTATCTTCAAACTATTTTACCGTTAGTAATGTCGTAAAGTTTCTGACGATTTTTCCGATGACCTTTTTTTAAAATAAATAAACAAATTAATTAAGGGAATCGTTAGTAATGTCTTAAAATTTCCAACAGTTTTCCGTTGACTTTTAAGAATAAATTAATTAAGGGAACCGTTGGTAATGTCTTAAAGTTTCCGAAGGTTTTTCGACCACATTTTTAAAAAATTAAAAAAAATTAATTAATTAATTAACTGTAGATAAAAAGTTGGTTTGTCGTCGGTAAAAAGCGACTGTTTTTCTCGTCAGTAATCGTCATCGTTGATGCTCAGTTTTCTGGTAGTGAACTAAAAGAATGCTATGTAAATCACCATTTCCAAAATGAAATGTATTTAGTATAAAAGCAACATCTTTTCCAAAACTAACCATTTTCGTGATTAGTTTAAACACTCATTTAACATGAAATTGTAATCCCAATACACACACAAAATACAAATAAGGTTTAATATTTAAATACTGAAAACATGGATAACACTATATTATCCAAAAGATCAAAACATGTATAAGTTCCAATATGCCAAAACCATAAATTATGGATACACTCCATACCCAAACCAACACCAAAAACATGGATAATACACTATCCAAAAATAACACCTTTCAGCGACGGGGGAGACTTATATCTATTGAATGTGGCAAACACAAAGTAAGTCATACATCAATGTAACCAAGTTTCTCTCAAGGTCAATGGTCTTTGTAACGCCAGAAAATAGGAGAAAATTTAAGGGAGTGTTTGGTTTGAGGATTTAACCGGTAATTAATATGATTGATAATAAAAGAGTGTGTTTGGTTTTATATAATGGTATGGGCCCATTCCCCCAAAAAAACCCATTTTCTCATTCCTGATGAAATTGGGGGGAATGAAAAATCCATTCCAACTTTCTATCCCCAAATCGGTGTCTCCTCCTCTCCTTCTACTTTCTCCATTTTCTTTTCGTACGATCTCTCTGAGAACTCCATCCAAATCAACAGTGGTTATGTGCAAGTATGTTTTTGATCTCTCTCATAGCTCAATTTTTTTTCCTACGATCGATTAGATATGATCAACTACATTACAACCATGATTTGATAATAGTTTCTTCATAGGGGGAAATTTAATCGAAGCCACAACACATTAAACAAAAAGAGCCTAGAGAATCTAACAAGACCTATAGTGCTAAAGCTCTAAAACACAGTCATAAACAGGAAATTGTGCTTACTCATGTCTTGATGATTTAAGGAATAGTCACTGCAGACATACCTTTGATTTCAAAGCCTTTTAACGAATATTTTTTCAACTAAATGAAACATCAAGTTGCATTATATTTTTGAAGTTGGATGAATTATCAAATTGTAATGTATTTTGAATTTGGATGAAACATTCAATTCTATGTATTTTTGAAGTTGAAACATCGAATTGTATTATATTTTTTAAGTTGGGTGAAAAATATTTCGTATTGTATTTTTTGAAGTTGTGTTGAAATTATAAATTGATTGGTTGATGTTATAAAAATGGTAGTACAATGCTACAAAACAAATTTCAATTCTTATATATGCTAAACATCCAAACAACATATATAATAATGATGTGCCAGTATTAACCAAACAAAATCAATGCAATGTTCATTCCCATTTTAATTCTCTGTCCTTTTCATTTTCATTCCCATTTTCATTCCCCTTCCTGAACCAAACATCCCCTAAACCAAAAGTCGATATAGAAATAGAGCTTATAAAATATAAAATCACCCAAATCGGGGAAATAGTAAAGTGTTTACAACCCAATGATAATAAAGGATAAAAACAACCTACTAATCTAAACTACACTAAGCTTAGATTAAGGAAGGGTGTCACTATCATTTTCAAAAGAATCCTGTTAAAGTATAATGCCAAATTGACCAAAAGCCATTAAATCCAAAAGTGTCTCTTCAGAGCCCCACCGCTAAGAGAACCTGATATACATAGTTTTTATGCAAACATTTATAAATAATGCAAATAATCAAACAGTAGAAGTTTGTAAGCTTGATTTAAAGCTTAGGTTCACATATTCCATATAACGACCATAAGGTCTAAAATTCATCTTACAATGATAGGGGACACCGATTTCCATGGGTAGTGGCGGAATAGAAAAGTAGGCCATAATTCCATAGAGCTGACACTAAGGATCAATGGCTAACGAGTTCCTCTGATCCGTCATATATAATTCAAGGCCCCCGATGATCCTAGTTATACTCATTAGCTAGAAATTACATTATATGGCCAATGGCTAGTATTTGGCTACAAGAGTCCATACCAAGTTACCGCCGATGACCTAATGCCTATTTCTAGTTACAAGAGGGAAGACTATCCTATTTTAAGTAAAACGAACTCCTATGTCTATGGATCCATTACACATAGTCTAATGCATACCGTTACTTTAAAGCACTTACTATGATGAAACACGTAGTTTTTCCTAAACACCAATATTATTAACAATAAACCATTAAACTAAAAATTTAATCAAAAAGGCATTTGAAGTTTCTTGACCCCAAACCCATTTCAAAACCAAACTATATAATCAATAAAACCACAAGGCTTGTGGTGTAGCGGTAATCACCTGGGGAGTTCATAGCGCTCAACCCGGGTTCGATTCCCTGCATTCGCAACTTTGTGGCCACTGGGTATAACCTCAGGGCTGCATGCTTTTGCAGTCGGTTTCATTGCCAAGGGATTAGTCTGGGCCAAAGCCCCAGGACACCCCTTCCAAAATATATATATATATATATATATATATATATATATATAATCAATAAGGGTTCCATATGTTTTCTAAACCCCGGAAATTTCATACCCATGTACTAGTATCTTTTTTTTCCAAAATATGACCATTTTCCATGAAGTACCTTCAAGTATGCGAAATCCAAAAATAAACATAGATCATGAAGTTCAAGTCTTAGGGGCTGTTTGGCAGTTGCTGAATGGTTGGGTGCAGGATGATTAAGTGGTCAGAATGATTAAGAGACTCTTATGATATAGTGAAAAATGAAATATGGTTATTTGATTATTATTCAAAATAAAATTAGAACGCTGAATGGTTAAGGGGGACCAAGATACAAAATCATTCAGAGGGTTTAGAACCATTATAAGGCAGACTTTTTTTTTGTTGCCAAAAAAGGTTCACCTCTTAGGGATTCAGATGTTGCCTCTTAATGGAACTATTAAGTGGTAAACACAAAACCCCTTATAATAACATTTATGTACTTAAAACATACATTTATAACATATACTTGAAGATTTCATCATTTAATAATAAAAGGGTAAAAACCCCCAAATTTCCGAAAATACCCAAATTTCCGAAAATACCCAAATTTGGTCAAAATCGACAAATATGTAAAATGCATCAAGAGGAATGTTTTGGGAAACTAAAATGAAGAATTTTGACATGTATAAAAGTTTAGAAAAGTTAGAATAAACACACAAATCGGCTTTTGAGAAAACCCTAAAATATGCTCAATAATGGTAGAAAAGAGTGGAGAAGATGAAGATCTTGAAGCTCCAAACACCTAATACTTGAATTTTAGCTCCAATCTCTTAAATTCTCTAACTAATTTCAATTTTGGCGAAGAAATTGGTCTAGAACCGAAAGTAAATGAGGGGAAAAAGAGTAGGTGTGAAATAAATGAGTTAGAGAGCAGAAAAATCGGATTTAAGGGTTTTATGGCCGTATGCGACCTGCTGGACGCGACCTTGGGTCACACAACATGGGTCACCTAGGCCCAAATTACTTACTGCCCAAATTTTATGAAGGGCTCGCCGTTGGGTGGGCATGAGTAGTGCAATTTTCGACCAAGAAATGTTCTTTTTCCAAGAACGATATCCAACCCAACCAACATCTACAATACTTCCAAAAGACTAATTTAAGGCTAAAATACATACAAAACTTGAAAATATTTGATGCCAAAAATCCAGGTGTTACAGTCTCCGTATATGAGTCTGTCGAGTACCACCGCAACCCAAGCTCCGTATACGACTCCAACGTACCACCACAATCATTAGGGTGACCATGATTCCTACCCATCCTCTACATAAGCCTCACCCACAATAGGCAACAATCTCCGTATGACTCATATGTCTATAGATTCAATGCATTACAATCTAAATTACATGACTCCAAGTAAATGACCAACACACACAAGACATGTAATTTTCAAATAAATAGACAATAAATGCAATTCACGTTCAAAGCTCGACATTAAGCAATTTAAACTAGACAAATGTCCCCAACACTCATTTGAACCAAAATCAAACTAATAAACTCCATACTTACATGACTACTCAATTAAACTCAACAAAAGTCAAAATATGCATTTACCCATTGTTTATGCAAACTCATACACCAAAATATGATTTGCTCAAAAACCATCATTGTTGGGATAACTTGTCTCCAAATGAAAACCAAACAATTTATATTTCCAAAATACCTCATAGCATAATAGTGTTCCAAATGGTTTATAAAACCAAATACAGTAAAATGCATTTCCATCAAATAATGTCCATTTACATAATAAGTCATCGAAAGAACACACTCTTATGATTTATTTATCAAAACGTAGAATAATCCAAATATAATCATTTCATGAGCTTCATAAAATCAAATGAACCAAAGATGAAATCTTATCAAATAATCAACACATTTGATTAATAAAAAAGAAAAACACATCTTAAGACTCCAAAATGGACATTTTTTTGCATGTACATAGTTTTAACGAAGCAACTTAAACTTGCCTTGCTAGGTTAGGATAAACTTAGTTTCCAAACCCCAAGCTGTAGCTTCCATTGATAAAGATTCCACCATCTTCAAGTAATCCCCAATAAAGATCTAAGGTTTCCAAATCAACCACTCAATTTGAACACTACAACCTTTCATGTTCAAGACAAACTCATCTATTAACCCTAAATATGACCAAAACCACTTCTAAGAGTATTGGGTGAAAAGATGGAATGAAAGTTAAACCTTACCTCAAATCCTCCAAGCATCATCCACAAGGAACTTGAAATCCCCAAGCTAAACCCATTCCAAAATACTCCATCGTGTTCCAAAATGGAGCCTCAAGCTCCTAAAGTAGCCAAAATGGAGCCTGAAGCTCCTAAAGTCGCCAAAATAGAAAGGAAATGAAGAGAAATGAAGGGAATGGGGAGAAATGAGGAAACTGTAGCTGAATTCAGACTTAAAAGGCGCTAAGAGGCCAAGTCGCGCATGTCTTGAGTTGTACACCACAAGGATTTATGCAACCTGTGCTACGACCCAGTGTCACGTGCCAAGTCGCTTAAGTTCCTATTTGGCATGTTTTTCCTGCTTTTCACGTATGATTTGATTCCCGAGCATTTTAATCAGTTATATATATATACATAACCTTAATATTTTATCATCTTAAGTGCCCAATAAAGCATAAAAACCATGGACATATGCTCTGGAATCACAGGTGTTACAATCCTCCTAACCTTAAAAGAGATTTTGTCCTCGAAAGCTAGAACTGCTCAGCAATCAAATACATTACCTCATCGTAGATTCCACGGTTCCCCAAACAATCTTGATTATGTTCATTAATAACCAAACATTGACAAACAAGTTCTCATGTATGATGATATAAAACTGTCCTTCCTTTTTCTACAGTACATTCAGACCAAAAGAGACACATGAGATGGCTCAAGAACTCCACACAAACCAGAACACAAGTCCAATAAATGGCTTGTTAATCAATCACCCTAAATAGGATAACAATCCAACAATGTAGTCTTCGAATAATCACAACTTCATAAACCAGATGACTCCTTTCAAAGGGAGGCCTCTAACCAAACTGACCTCAAACTAGGACTCAATTGCCTTTTTGTTACACCTGTTACAGCGAGTTCCATGATGATTAATATCATATTCTACCTCAATATTCAATATATTACACTACTCTCGGAGGTGAAAATAAAATATCAATGATTACTGATTGAATACTAATTAACATACATCAGTTGTCTCCCAAACTTTAATGACCCATACTACCTCGAAAGTAGTAGTTTTCAACCTCAACTACTCACTTCCACAATTGCTTCCTATAAGTGAAATTACTATTAAATGTTCTAATCAACTTCTATCGAATTGCGTTACACTTCCCCATTGCGTTCAAAACTGTAACACCCTAAAAATAGGAGTAAATTTAAACCTGAATATACAGAATAAGTAACATCTTAATTGGGAAGTAATCACCCACAAAGGGGAAACTGTAATAACGTTTACAATTTCTATAAATGGACAATGAATGTGACAACAAACTAATCTAAATTGGTTACATCTAGATTATGACGGTTGTCGACCTAATGTCCCAAAATGACTATTCCTTTCTTTACACCAAAAATCCTGAAGTATATCTCTAAAAGTTGCCGCTATCGGCCACCACTTGTCTCTCATTTCTTGAAAGCCCCATCGCTAATGGAACTATTGTACACATCATTTGAGAAAATGTGTTAGGATTTAAGCCTAGTGAGAACAAACATTTGCATGTGTTGTAAAAGAGTAAAACGTAAGTAAATATCCACTTGATGAAATGCAATAGTGAAACTCATTTGTGACTACATAAGGAACTTACGGTCAACAAACATCTTACGATGACGGGGGAGACACGATTTCCAAGGATCATGGTGGAACACAAAAGTAAGCCACACTCCGAGTTGTGAGCTCAATACTAGGACCCATGTCCACGAATAATGCCAGCTCGTACTCAGATGTGGGGGAGGGAACCCGAGGATCCTAGTCATACTCATTCACTAGGATTACATTTATGGCAAATAGCTAGTAACCGATCCCACATAACCGTATCAAATTGCCTTCGAGGACCCAATGTCTCAACTAGTTACATAGGGGAAAACATCCCAAAATAAACCAACTCATATTCCTATAGATCCAATAGTAATACACTACGGTTTGTCACAATTTCATTCGTGACTAACAACAATAACACATATAGCCATCATAAGAGAATCTTTACAATACAATTTTTCCATACGTTTAAACCATGTATAAACCAACAAGGGTTATTACTATATTCAACATATGATCTCTCCAAGATGAGGTTTTCCAAACATTTAATAAACTCTTGATCAATCTTTGACCAATAAGCATATTCCATCCATTCCAAAGTAAATCCCAAATTTTAGAAAAAAACCTAAATATACATCAAGACATACCCATCCATATATTTAGTCATAACCATGTAAGTAGAACATATTTTATACCACAAACATGATTTTCAACAACATTTACCAAAACATAGTTAGAACCCTAAAAGTCTCTAAAATCCATTTTAGGTCAAAATCTTGCTATTTATGAAAACGTAAACAAGGAGATGTTTAGAGGTTCAAAAGAGTATGTTGGGAACTGAAGATTCTACTAAGTGTAGTTACTACTGCTAGTACAAGTGTAGTTACTACTGCCAGAACAAGTTGAAGATTAATACTGCTGAGTGTTACTACTGCTAGTGTTAATTAATACTGCTAGTCAAAGTTAGTACTGCTTGAACAAAGTTAGTACTGCTTAGCTAGTTAGTACTGCTAGTAGTTAATACTGCTTGCAGTTAATGCTGCTAGTTGAAGTTAATGCTGCTGAGCATTATTAGTGCTGCTAAAGAGATACGGATGGAAAGTACTACAGCTGGATATACTGAAGATATACTTAGAAGATATACATGGAAGATATACTGAAGATTTGTTTATTCTTTGTAATTATCTTTTTATCAGTATATGTATAGAATGTGTAGAATAGATAGAAATAACTTTTGATAATTGTTTTTCAAGAGAAAAATCGACCTCAAGGCATAGATCCTAATTCTAGAGAAGTAGAATTCGTATTGGTGAGTCTGTTCATCAATATTGAGGTTGAGAGTGTAATCTTGTAACGTTAAGCATTCAATACAAGTTTACTGTTTGATCATTATATACTGTGTTTGATTACTGTTTTATTAAATATCAAAGTGTTTTTCCGCAACTTCTTTGATATTAGTTTCTGAGTATTAATTCTTGTTAAGAATTCGATCCTGACAGAGTAATTTTGACGTGTATAGAGATTAAAAGAGTAGGATGAACTCACAATATTGGGTTTTGGTAATAACCTAAACCCTAGTGTCGAGCCTAAAATGTTGTATTCAAGATTAAAAGGGTCTAAAATGTAAAGTTTGTAAAAAGTCAAGTGTGTTTGACTTTACTTAGGTGGCGTTTGTTTTTTAAGAGGTCTGAAGTCTGAAATCTTATTTCACTTCTGATTAATAAGAGGTGGTGCTGAAGTCTGAAATCTGAATCAATAAGACTGTTTGTTTTTATAACGTCTGAAATCCATTTCTATTAAAACAATTGAATATAAAATCCTTTTCTTTTACCTCTTTGTTATTTATTAGAAATGTTAAAACAATTATATTATTAAAAAAACAATTTACTTTTTTTTGAAATAAAAAAAATAATTTATGTAAATATAGGAAAAAGAGTATTTGTACTTTTTATTGTTATCTTCAATAAAAGCATTGTCAGATATGCTTTGACTGTTTATTCCTTCAAGAAAAGCATCCATCCTTTTCAATAAAAGCATCCATCCTGCAACCCCCTTCCCTTCCACCCCCTTTCTCCGGTGGAACTATCCTTCTCCTCTTTTTTCTCCGGCAAATCCAACCCTTCCCTCCCCTTCCGTTTCACCGGCAAAACTACCCTTCTCTCCGGCGAATCCAACCCCCCTCCCCTTTCTCCGGCGAATCTACCCACTCCCTTTCTCCATCTCATCCTTCACTGTTTATAACAACTCAAACGGTAAAACCCACTCCTCTCTCTTTCTCTCTCTCTCTCTCTCTCTCCTACTCCATCTCTCTTCAGAAAAGGAAGCAGAAATAATCGATGGAGAATGGAGAATAGTAGGAAGCTTATCATGGTTCGATTCTTGAAAAACTTCATCCCTCTTACGACTTTAAGAGGTTATAAGAGCTTAAATTATCACTTGTATTTCAGAGGACTTTCAGCTCTTATTTAAAAAAAAAATCAAACAGTCTGAAATGACAAATGTCTGACCGAATCAAATTTCAGAGGCATTCAAATGTAATTTTCAAAAAACAAACAACCCCTTAATGTCTTGTGTTGAAAAAGTCAACAAGGTTTGACTTAGTATAAATAGTTTTGGTTCTTATTGTTAGACCTATATTGTATTCAAGATTAAAAGAGGGTCAATTCTGTAATTGTTTGTAATTCTCAAAGTTTGTCAAAGTCAAAGTTGTAAAGTCAAAATAGCAAAAGTCAACAAGGGTTAGAGTGTTTGACTTTAGTTTGAGAGAGATCATGTTGACCATTTAAATACCTTGTGTCTTTGTTAGATCTGTAAGAAAGCACAAAAGAACACACACAAGAAAACACAGATTTCGCATCTAGAGAGAGAATTATTTTTACAAGTGAGATCCGTGGCACTGTGAGACTTGTGACTAAAAGGAATTGTTGTAATCCTTGATTCATCAATAAAGATCGATTCCTACATATTTGATTGTGTGATTTACTGTGTTAGAAACTGGAACAACAAGTGGTATCAGAGCTAAATTCGACAAAACTCAACAAAAATGGCTTCACACCTTATGTTTCTATTTTTCGATCAATTCTTGTTTTGTGGACTGTAATTGTGTGTAATTTTGATTGTTTGATGATCGAATAGCATCATAGAACTATTTTTTATTGATTAGGCACACAATTGCACTGTAATTTTGGTTTAAATTTGAGTTTTTGTGATTTTTTGCGTTGACGAGTTCAAAGCACTCTTCAATCATGGAAATGTACTTTTAAGTGAATTTCTTTGTAATTAAGTACTTGTAATTGGTTCTAACAGTGTTCGTGGTTAAATTGTTGAAGAAATAGATCAAATTACAAAGATTTGATAAGGTTTTGAGCAAATTGAAGGATTTTTTCATCAAAAGTTGAAGAACTCGCATGATCATCTGAAGAACTCGCAAGATCTACAAAATTCGTATCAAGAACTCGCATAGTGAAAGGAATTCGCATAATACTTGATTTGTGAAGAATACAAGTATGGAATTCACATATGGTCATATACAAAAAGCACAAAATTCGCATAAAGCCTCGTACGAATTGTTGGAGAATTCGCATCTGTCTCATACGAAAAGTTGGTGGAATTTTTTTTAAAGGACAAAATTCGCATCGGTCTTGATACGAAAAGAGAATAATTCGCATAAAGAAGCATACGAATTTCTCAAAATTCGCATAGTGCTATATACGAATTTCTCAGAATTCGCATAGGATATCATACGAATTCTTGTACTTTTCGCATAGAAAGTTGAAAATTTTTCTAAGTACACAATTCGTATCGATACGGGAAGTTGAAGATCAAGAAATTTACTAAGTGTAGAATTCACATCTGCCGGTTGTGTGAAAAGTTCATGCAAATTGTTTGTAGCTTGAAGAAAAGTTTTTTTAGGCAAGAATTCGCATACAATAGCGTGCGAATTTCTCGGATTTCGCATAAAGCGACGTGCGAATTTCATAGAATTCGTATACCAAGTTATGTGAATTGTTCTTGGTGTGCGAATTTTGACTTAGTGGTGTGCGAATTTCTTACATTCTGCGAATTTTGGTGTACTTTCTTTGGTATGCAAATTGTTTGAAACTCAGTGGTGTGAGGATTCTTTCCTTAGAAATTTTTGGGAAGTTTTTCTGAAAATTTTTAAGTGTTTTAATTGTTGATTATTTTTCTGAACTAACGATCATTTCTAGTTCATTTTCAACAGGTTTTAAAGATGTCTAAGGAACTTCTCTCTATGGGGTCACAATCTAAACCTCCAGTTCTTTCTGGTGAAGAGTATCCTCAATGGAAGCGACGCATGATTCTATTCTTAAACCACAAGAACTGGGAATACATGAAATCCATTACAGAAGGACCAGTTAATCCAGAAGTTACTGTTTTGGGTCAAGCAGCTACCGAGACTTCTCCGTAAGTATCTGTTCACTACGTACCAAAGCCTTATCGGTACTACAGCGAAAGGGAGAAGGAGCTTGCTACGATTGATGAAGAAGCCCTCATTTACTTAACGATGGCAATCCCAAACGATATCTACAACCGTGTAGATAGTCGTGAATCCACAAAAGCAATGTGGGATGAATTGGAGAGGAAATTTTAGGGAACATACATGTCCATTCAGGCAAAGCTAAATCAGAGTATTAATGCATACGAAGGATTTCATGCCAAGGAAGGTGAAGCCCTGATTGATACCTACAACAGGTTCAATGTGATCTTGAATGATCTGAGGAGGAATGGTATGAACAAATCAGTATATGAGATCAATTATATGTTCATCAAGAACTTAAACTCCGAGTGGAAGAGCTATGCCATCAACCTACAGATGTCAAAGAATATGGCTCAAGAAGATGTGAATGACATATTCTCTACTTTATCTCATCATGAGGACGAGGTAAAGATGTTGAGCAAGGAGAAAAAGATGGTAAAAGATTCATTGGCTCTTATAGATGAAAGGAAGATGGGTAAGTCAAGTTCTGGTACTGGTTCTGCTTCAAAGTCTAAGTCTAAGTTTTCCAAGGCTTATTTGTCTGAGCTTCCCAAGTCAAGTTCTGAATCATCGGTCGAGGAGATTGAGGTGAACTCAGATGATGATATACAGAGGTTTGCTGAGAACTTGGCCTTCATCACAAAGCAATTCAACAAGAGCTTTGGGAAAAAGAAATATTTTTCTAAGCCGAAATATGAAGGTTACAAGAAAGACAAGTCAGAAAAGTACAAGCCCCGGTTTGGGAAGAGAGAAAAGAAGAGAGAAGAGAAGAGAGAAGAGAAGAAGGATGAGAAAATTGATCCTCAGTCTGGAAGGTGCTTTAACTGTGGAAAGTTCGGTCACTTTTCAAAAGATTGAAAGTTTAAGCGCGTGAAGAACTCAGAATACTACGCGAAAAAGTCTTTGATTGCTAAGAAGCAAGAGGATAGGAAAGTGCTGATGGCGTAGGAAGAGAACTGGATTTTCCAAAGTTCTGACGAAGAAGAAGCCCACTTTACCCAGGCCTGTATGATGGCCAAGCTGGAAGATGATGCTGAGCCTATTTCTGAGCAATCTGATGGTGATTCTGAGGTAAGTACAAATTCTGACAATCCCGAACTTGTTGAATCTTTACTTGCACAAATCTAGCACATGGAATCTGAATTTGAACTGCTAAAAAGTAAACTTAGTTTTGAACGACAATCAATGATGAATTTTCATGACGAAAATGCATTGTTGAAAGTTGTTGTTGAGGATAAAGAGAAAGAAAAAGATGCTTTGAAAAAGGAAAAAGAAGTTTTGAAAACTAAGATCTCGGAACTCGAAATGGACTTAGTTAATTTAAATTCTGAAAAGGGTAAATTCAAAATTAAATTTGAAGTTTGTTTCCTAGAAAGAAATGGGGCATATTGCAATATTAAACAACTGGAAGATTTAAATTTGAAAAGAGGATAGACTGAGCAATCATTGAATCTCCTAACAAACAAACTCCAGGATGTTCGATTTTACAACCCAAAACTTGGGTTAGGTTTGTCAGAAAATGATGTTTTAAAACGAGCCCCTGAAAATTTGTACAATTTTAATAAATTGGGTTCAGTTGGAAAGAAGATTCCAGATATTCATGATACTTTTGTTAAAGCTGAAACTCCCATACTCGATACTTCATCAAAAGGAAAAGAAGTAATGGAAGATGATCAATCAAGTTGCACTGATTCTCAAACAAGTTTTAAATCAGTTAGATTTAAATACAATGATTTAAATAAAAGCTTCAAAAATAGGAAATTGGAATTTGTAGAGTTTGAATCATTGTTTTCCACACCTTCGTCAAATGTATCAGTCAACGATGATAAAATTATACCTGAGACCGAATGTCAGTATGATGAATATGAATCTGATACTGATGTTTGTGATCAGATCCCTTTATCTAAATCTATTACTTCTGACTCTTCAAATGAAGTCAAGGTAGAAGAGACTTCAACTGTCATGAATTATGAAAATCACAATGAGTTTGTAGATAAAATGTCTGAGGAAATTTTTGAAGATATGATGAATACCTCAGATCATGTCCCGATTTTGAAAAAACTTGAGACTAACTCTGAGGTTTATCAAATGCACTCCTTCGTATACGTCAGGAGTCCAATGGGATACAAAAAGAGTTGACTGCCAAGCCGTATGAGGTAGGAAACTCTCAAGTACGGTTCTAAGGGAAGGAATTAACCCACCTATTCCGACCGGGGAGAACAGGCCATTCGACAGGGGGATTCTGAAATTGCGGAGGCTTGGTTCGACCATCTGATTTTGAAAAATAAATCAAAGATTTACAAAAGACTCTTGAAGAAGTGGAAGATGAAAATTATGATCTTCGGTTTAAACTTGATAAATCTTTAGAAGAAAACAAAGAGCTTTGTAAAGAACTAAATGACTTGAAAAACAATTTGTTGAAAAAGAACTTAACTGAACAAAAGGTGTTTGATGATGAAAAATGGAATGTTAGATCCAATCCGGAGTTTGTGACTCTAGCTAAACCTTAAGTTGTTTATTCTGAATGTCCTGAATATTTGCCAAGCGTTTTCGAAAAAGGTGAAATTTCTGGATTTTTGAAAAAGAATTCATTCTCTAAGAAGAAAACTAATAAAGTTTCTTTTCGTGTTTCAGATCTGAGTGGAGAAGTTGGTAAAGGAGAAAGGAGGAATAAAGATAGTGACAAGAAAGATTGTCCAGTTTTGTCTGAAAATGATTGTATTGTTTCAAATAGTGAAGACAATTTTACATGTAATAGTTCTAAAGAAAATAAATGTCAAGTTTGTTCGAATAAATGTAACATTTTTGATAAATCAAAGATCATGACATTTGCTCACAAGAACTTAACTTGTAATCACTGTGGTGACAACTCTTTCTCATTTTACTCCATTCCTCCTAAACCAAAGCATGTTAAAAGAGTTTCTAAAGCTATATCTGACTCTGCCTCCTCAACACAACACATTCATTTTTTCAAATCTAAGTCTACTAATTCTTCAAAGAAAAAAGAATTTGAGGCTTTGAATGTAAATATGAGTTGGAAATGGTTGCCAAAACCAAGATTTGAATGGAGAATTTAGGGCAAAATTGATGATTTTAGGAAACTAAAAGATGCTAACAAATCAGGACCCATCGGAATATGGGTACCTAAAAAGAAGTAATTTGTTCCTTTTGCAGGCCTGTCATTTGTGGTTCATAGACTCTGGTTGTTCAAGACATATGACATGATACAAGCACTTACTGCATAATTATGTGGAAGAACATGTGGGAACGGTTAACTTTGCAAATGCTGATCTTAAAGGATACATCAGAAGACACGACATGCTTACAAATGGCACTGTAACCATCAACAAAGTTTTATATGTTGAAGGACTTGATCACAACTTGTTTAACACGAGTCATTTATGTGATAGTTTGTATCAAGTGCGGTTTACTATAACTCACTGTCACATTGAGGATCCGGACGATTATGAGATTTTTATAGCTAAAAGATATGGTAATCTATATGCAGTCAATTTACCAACTCTTTCCGCAACACGTTCAGTGTGGTTACTTGCTAAAGCGTCGAAAGAACAAAGTTGGATCTGGCATCGGCGTTTGTCTCATCAAAACTTTAAAGCTATTGATACGTTGGCGAGACAAGGCATTGTCAAAGGTCTTCCTGAGATGCGTTTCGAGAAGGATTCTCTATGTCCTGCTTGTGAAATGGGGAAGATGAAAAGAAGTTCCCACAAGTCAATGATTGACTCTTCTTGTATAACATCGTTGGAAATGATTCAAATGGACCTTTGCGGCCCGATGCGTACTCAATCAATTAACGGTAAAAAGTACATTCTTATATTGATTGATGAGTACTCAAGGTATACATGGTTGGAATTTCTGCGAGTCAAATCAGATGCGCCAGATTTGATCATTGCCTTCATAAAGAAAGTACAAGTTCTGCTTCAATTGCCAATCAAGAAGTTGCGTAGCGATAACGACACAAAATTTAAAAATGAGACTCTTCAAAGCTATCTCAATTCAGTTGGGATTTCTCACAATTTCTCGGCCGCGCGCACACCGCAACAAAATGGCGTTGTTGAACGGAAAAACAGAACTTTAGTCGAAGTAGCAGGAACCATGTTGGCATACTCTGGTCTTCCATTATACCTCTGGGCTGAAGCCGTTGCAACCGCTTGTTTTACTCAAAACCGGACGATTGTGATTAAACGCTTTAATAAGACAGCTTATGAACTTATTAACAAACATAACCAAATGTTAAATATTTACGTGTTTTTGGTTGCAGGTGTTATATTCTCAATGACCGTGATAATCTTGGCAAGTTTGACAAGAAGGCAGACGAAGGCTATTTTCTAATGTCAAAAGCCTATCGTGTTTATAATCGTCGGACCAAGACTATCATGGAAAGCATACGCGTGTCATTTGATGAAAACTCTACATAGACTTCTGAATACAACATGTCAGAACTCGTACTTCAACGAATGTTGGTTTCTGATTACACCAGATCAGAACCCGGTCTTCAATGTGTAAGAACATTGGTTTTTGAACAAAGCAGTTCAAGACCCGGTCTTCATTGATAAAGATGGAGAGTTTGACTTTTGAATTTACTTCAATCCTAGTAATTCAGAACTCGGTTTAATGATTTAGGATTATGCAAATGTTAAGGGGGAGCTTATCCATTTTATATTTTTAGTGATACATTTTCTGATTTTTCAAGATAAGATTAAAAGATAAATTGATTGTTACATTTAGGAGGAGTTACTATTCTTACCGGAGAATTTGTGACAATGGCTTCTGGATATTTCTGTCCAGAACCCAGACTTAAGTGTTTCTCTGCTTAAGGATGATGATAAGATACATTTTTTTAGGAAGTTTGTTGTCTATTTAAGGGGGAGTTTGCTTAAAATTTTTACTGTCATATTTTTTTTATGAGGGAGATAGAAGAAAAAGAGAAAGGAGGTTAATTGTTATATTCATATTGTTCTCTACTAATAATTTGACTTTTTACAGATACCGAGGGGGTGTATCTGAAGTTTTGTCAAAGGATGCTAAAATGATAATATTAATTTTAGGGGGAGTTAAGATTTCTACACTGAAGGTATATCATTCTAAATCTTAAACTCTATCATATTTGAAAGAAGAACAACTTTCGGATGTGAAAAATGTTTTCTTAAATGTTCAAACCACTTCATGTTCTCAAAAAGATTTTACGAATTTTGAAGTGAGATTTTAAATGTTTTTCATATCAAGTACTTTCACGTTTATCTGACCGTGTGTTTCTCTAAGATTAATACTTGTGTCTCAAAAGATAAATCTTTCGTTGGTAATGCTCCCGTTTGGAATTCAATGTTGAGTGAGTATCAGACGTTATTTCTTTATAATTGCGCTTTCAATGGTAATATGTTTATATTTGTTCGTATAAACATATTTTCGTTCTTTGATATCCCAAAATATTTTCTTCATGATATTTGATCTGATTGTATCATTGTCAGATTCTCAAAACACTTCACTTGAATTCGTTTCATTCATTCAATTTCATTGTTTTGAGAAATCTTAAATGTTCAAATTGCTCAAATTTCATCCTTATCTTTAATGAGCATACATTTTCTGATAATGATATCTTGTGCTTATATGTCAAGATAACTATTGAGCAACATATTTTTTTAGGACAAAATACATGGGATTCAGTGTGAGTGCTTAAAAGACTTCCATGGATTCACGATAACCAGTGTTTCCTACCCCGGAAGTAATCCTATGAGTGCTTGAGGGGAGAGAGGTCAAAAGATTAGAGTGTGGGAGTGTGCTGAGGTAAAATGGAAATGAGAGATTGGTTAGAAGCAAGCACAAATGTTTAAAAAGAAAGAGGGTGACATATCAGAGTAAAAGAATATCAAAATCTGCAACAAACTTTTTCTGAGCCGGACAACCACTTTATCTGTTGTTTCACAATTTGTCATGAACTTCATTGAAAAGGGCACTAGCCCATGCCAACTCTTGCATTAAAGGCCCACCAGCTATTCATTCTTTTCTCAACAAAAGAATGTTTCATATTTTAAAGGGGAAGCAGCACATCATCTATCAAATCTTCATTTGGAAGATGTTGATATTGTAAAAGAAGGAAAGTTGCCCCACATTCGAACCTCATTTCATGCACATTAGTCTATGTACAATTGTTGCTGTCTCAATGGTTTACATACTTTGAGCCTGTTTAAGCTGTAACTGCTTCAATCATTGCTACACTTGCACGAGCACACAAGGAATATGTTTTCTTGCCATAACATTCATAGAAAATTCCTTTGTGGTTTTTCGATGATTGAATGGAAGCCCTGGGGGAGTGAACATCACAAAAACTCCTTTCCAATGTGCATTCGTTGTACATAGTGGCTCAATGCTACTGACAGGCTTACTAACTGATCATTTGTTGATTAAGGGTTACCAATCCTAATTTGTCTGAATTTGAAAAGATTCGGATGAATACATTTTATGAATTGACGGAGATTATAATTTCTTTGGGCGAGATTGTTCATATTTTTTCCAAAAAGGAGGAGAATATATTTTTCTCATGAAGACTGTGCTTATTTTGCTGAATTGGGGGAGATTTTTTCAAAGATAGAATTGACGTTGAAATGTTTTGATGATTCTGATTTCTCATAATTCATCAAAAAGGGGGAGATAGTTCAAGATTTCAAAGTCAGGTTCATGATTATCAAAAAGGAAGAGATAGTTTTCAAGAAGATAAAGTCAAAGTAAAGTCTGATGACGAGATTATCTGAAATTGCATATTTGTAATCAAAGGAGGAGATTGAAGAAAGTGTCAAAGTTTTTTAAGATGTTAAAGTTTTGAAGACTTCAATGTTTTGTGGAGAAAGTCAAAGTTACTCAAGATTTAAAGTTGTGAGAGATTTGAAAGTTGAAGATTTTTCTAGAAAAAGATGACCTGAAGATTATTGTCAAAAAATTTTTTAATCTTGAATCCATAGGGGGAGATTGTTAGACTTATATTGTATTCAAGATTAAAAGAGGGTCAATTGTGTAATTGTTTGTAATTGTCAAACTTTGTCAAAGTCAACAAGGGTTAGAGTGTTTGACTTTAGTTTGAGAGAGGTCGTGTTAACCATTTAAATACCTTGTGTCTTTGTTAGATCTGTAAGTACGCACAAAAGAACACACACAAGAAAACATATATTTCGCATCTAGAGAGAGAATTATTTTTACAAGTGAGATCTGTGGCACTGTGAGACTTGTGACTAAAAGGAATTGTTGTAATCCTTGATTCATCAATAAAGATGGATTCCTACATGTTTGATTGTGTGATTTACTGAGTTAGAAACTGGAAAAACACTTTGTAATCTTGTAACCAAGCACACACACACATAGAGAACTAGCCGTGAGACTTGTGGCTAGAAAGAGAGAGAGAGAGAGAGTAAAAAGCTTACAGAGAGAAAGTTGTTTGTAATTCATTCAAATCAAATACAAATGACTTGTGATTGAATTGCGTGTGATTAATCTGTATTGAGCTTGAATCTGGAGCAATCAATTGGTATCAGAGCATATCAGAGAATTCAGAAAATGAAAAATTGGTGATCGAACTTGAAGAACTCGCAAACAAACTATGTGATTCTTGATTTTGAGATTTTGGATTGTTTTTGTTAAATTTTTGATTGTATTGCATTCGAATTGTGTTTTAGAACAAATCTTGTATAGATTAGTTTGTCTAATTTGGTGTAATTGTGATTCGAGAGGCTCGTTTGACTGGGTTCAGATCGATACTTTGATTCAGTTGTTTTTTGACCAAATTATGTGCCAAGGAATTGTTCAGAACGTAATAGTGAGCATTTATGTGAACTTCTGACGATTGGATGCAAATTGAAGAAACTATGGAGGATTTTAGAGTTTTAAAGTCGAAACACTAAGAACTCACAAGATTTACTCTTTTCGCAAGAGTCGTCAAGAATACGGAAGGTTCAAGTTTTGATGTTGATGAAATCGACAAGTTAGGAATTCGTATAGTATAGTCTATGAAAAGTTCAGTTTTCGCAGATCTTTGTGGTGTTAAAAATCTTTAAGTTCAGATCTCGTAGACTTAAGTGTGCACAAAGTGGAGAATTTGCAAGCTATTTTATATGAAAAGTTATAATTCGCAGATAGCCTATTGCACAAAGTCCAAAATTCGCACGTCAAAGGTTGCGGAAAGTTACTGTTGAGTTTGTTTGGTCTACGAAAAGCTTTTAAGTTGTTCTTGGAAATTATTCTAAGTCTAGATTTTACAAGATATTTTTCAAAAAGTGTTTATCTTTTGTGCTTGAAATTTCCTAAGTCCAGAATCCTCAAGCCTTATCCTGCAAAAAACTCAAGTGGTAGTTTTGCAAGCGAAAGCCTGCGGAAAGCCTGATTTCTCACATCGAAGCCTGCGAAAAGTCAGAATTCGCATCCCATTCTTTGCGGAAAGCCCATCTGTGAAAAGTTTGACATTTTTTTTGCGACTAAGTGAGAAATCCGCAGAATATTCTGAGGATTCTATACTTAGAAATTTTTTGTGTTTTTTTTCTTCTTCTGAGTTTTTCAAAATTTACTTTTTAGTCAAAGTTTCTGATTTTTCTGATTAACGGTCACTTCAAGCTTATACATTACAGATCTTAATCATGTCTAAGGATCTTCTCAGCATGGGTTCTCAATCCAAACCACCGGTTCTCTCTGTTGGTGAATACCCACAATGGAAAATACGAATTATTCAGTTTCTCAACCACAAGAACAGAGACTTGATACAATCAATTCTGAACGGGCCGGTTAGTCCTGTTATCACTGTTCCTGGTCAGGCAGCAACTGCCACCTCATCGTGAATCCTTGAAAGATTTTCTAAGATTATAGTGATGCTGAAAAGGCTCAGACAAAGATTGACGAAGAAGCCCTTATTCTTCTGACCATGGCAATACCAAATGATGTATACAACAGAGTCAACAATAGGGATTTTCCAAAACCAAGTTGGATGAGCTTGAAAGGAAACTTCAAGGAACGAAGAGATCCATAAAGGCTAAACTGAACCAAAGTATTAATGCCTACGAAGGATTTGGAGCCAAGGAGGGTGAGTCACTGTAGAGACGTACAATCGGTACAATGTTATTTTGAACGACTTGAGAAGGGCATGGATTGAACAAATAAGTATTGGAGATCAACTATAAATTTGTCAAGAATCTGAACCCTGAATGGGATAGCTACACGATAAATCTTCAGATGACGAAAAATATAGACCAAGAGGATGTCAATGATCTTTTCGTTACACTGATTCAACATGAGGACAAGGTGAAACAGTTAAGTGAGAAGAAAAAGATGGTCAAAGAGTCACTTGCCTTGTTAGCTGAAAAGAAAGTTGTGAAGCCCAGTTCCTCTAAGTCTAAGCTTTCCAAATCTTATCTGACAGAGTTTCCCAGTTCAAGTTCAGAATCTTCAGTGGAAGAGAAAGAGGTGGAATCTGATGAAGATGTCCGGAGGTTTGCTGAGAACTTGGCCATATTACCAAGCAATACAACAAGTGGTTTGGTAAGAAAAAGTTTTATTCAAAGAGCAAACCGGATCTGTAAAAGAAGGAAAATTCTGAGAAGTACAAGTCGAGGTTTGAGAAAAAGGCTTATGGGAAGAAGGAAGAGAAGTAGGAAGAGAAGTTTGATGCCTAGAATGTCAGGTGTTTCAACTGCAGGGAACCTGGTCATTTCTCTAAAGATTGGAGATTCAAGAAAGTGAAAAACTCCGAGTACTATACCATGAAGACTTTGTTAGTCAAGAACCACGAGGAAGGTAGGTCACTCATGGCGGAGGAAGAAAATTGGCTGTGTGAAACATATGATGAGGAAGAAGCGAATTTTACCCAAGTTCAGTGTTTCATGGCTAAACTTGATGAAGAGCCAAAGACTGTGGAACAATGCAATTCTGATGCGGAATCGTAGGTAAGCAATCATTCTGACAATTCTAAGGTTCTTCAAAATTTAATTTCTCAAATAGAATTCATGGAAAAATAGTTTAATGTGTTGAAAGAAAAACATAGCCTTGAACGACAGTCAATGATGAATTTTCGAGATGAAAATGCATTGTTGAAAGTTTTTATTGAGGATAAGGAGAATGAGAAAAATGTGTTGAAAAAGGAGAAAGCCGATTTATCTTCCAAAATCACTGAGCTCCAAAAGGACTTGGTTAACTTGAATTCTGAAAAAGGTGAGTATAAAATCATGTTTGAAGCCTGTTTTCAAGAACGAAATGAAGCTTACTGTAAAATAAAACAACTTGAGGATTTGAATTATAAAAGGGGTCAAACTGAATAGACTCTGAATCTTTTGGCGAATAAACCCAAAGACATCAGGTTTTATAATCCTAAAATGGGTTTGGGTTTATCTGAAAATCATTTTTTTGAAGAGTGCTCACGAAAATTTGTACAATTTTTATAAAATGGGGCCAAACTCTCAAAAGATTCCAAATATCCGTGAAACGTTTGTAAAAGCTGAAACTTTGATATCTGAAGCTCCTGAAAAAGGAAAAGGGATTGTAGATGAAGATTTATCTGACATTTGTACTGATTCTCAATCAAGTTTTAAATCAGTTGGATTTAAATACGATGGTTTAAACACTAGCTACAAAATCCGAAAGCTTGAATTTGTAGAGTTTGAATCATTGTTTTCTACACCAATTCCAAATGATGAAACAATACTTGAGGATAAAAATATTACTGAAACCAAGTGTCAGTATGACGACTATGAGTCAGATTCTGATGTTTGTGTTTAGAATATTATGTCTGAATCTACTATCTCTGATTCTCTTAAGGAATGTAAGATAGAGGAGTCGGTTGATGTTACGGAATCTAAAAAGAAGTCTGAGTTCATCAACAATATGTCTAAAGAAATTTTTAATGAGTTGATGAACGCTTTAGATCTTGATCAGATTTTAGAAAAGCTTGAGTCAAACTCTGAGTCAAACAAACTTTCTGATTTGCAAAAAGAGTTATCTGTTAGTGCACAAATGTGTTGGATACAAGATCATGAAGATGAAAGATGAAAGTCAAAGTCAATGCTCAAGTCAAAGCCTCTCAAGCAAAAGTCAAAGTCTTTGTAATAAATGTCAATGTCAAAGTATTTGTATTTTATGTTTTTGTCTTTATTTGTAATAGGGTATAAATAGCTTTTGTTTTTGTTAGTAGAATAATAAGGCTAAGAGAGGTACGTAGATACAGTAAGTTTAGAGAGAGAAAATTTGTAAGCATCCTGATCATACGAATTGTAATTGTGGAATTGGATTGAATCATATGACATTGTGATTTGATAATCTTGATTGTGTTTTGATAAACTAAATTAGAACTTGTTATCGTGGGATACACAATTGGTATCAGAGCAAAAGTTCAAATCGAAATCAAGAAATATGATTTACTTACATTGTGTTTAAAAGTTTTCGAATGATTTTGTGATTTAGACTGTTTTTGTGTATAAAATTGATTCTATAGTGTTCGGTTTACATCTTGGAAGATTTTTGTGCAGTTAATTTTCATCTTTGAACTGAAGTTGAGCACTCAATTTGAATTTTTGTGAAGTTTTGAGTCGTACGAGTTAATGCACTGTTTGATCATGAAATTTTGAGTTTGAGTCGATTTTAGTGTAATTCTTTGACTGTATTTGGTTCTAACACTAACATTGATTGATTTGATAAGATTTTTGCAGCTAATTCGAAGGATTGTTGGGGAATTGGACTGATTTTTGTGTTTTAGGACCGAAATCTCGAAGAACTCGCAAGATTCTAAGAGTTCGTATGAAGAACTCGCATAGGGCTTAGAATTCGCATAGTTTGTTGGTTTTAAATTTCTTAAGTGTAGAATTCACATAAGAGTAGTGTAAGAAATCCTCAGAATTCGTATAAGCCTGTGTACGAAAACTCAGAATTCGCCTATGCTTGTATGTGAAAAGTAAAGAACTCGCAAATAGAAGGATACGAATTGCTAAGAATTCGCATAAATACATCATACGAATTCTTGAACATTTCGCATGAATTTTTGAAAATTTTGAAGTATAGATTTCTTATCTATATGAAAAGTTTAAGGTTGGAAATTTTTCTAAGTGAAGAATTCGCATTTCCTTGTGATACGAAAAGCTCATGCGAAAAGCTTATTTGTTCAAAATGTTATTAAGTCAAGAATTCGCATAAGTGTCTTATGCGAATTGTTAAGAATTCGTGTATAGCTACGTACGAATTCCTTAGATTTCGAATATAGTTGTATGCGAATTGTGCAGATTTCGTATTTATTTACATGTGAATTGTTTCTTTTATGCGAATTGTGATCTTTTTGTGTGCGAATTCTCTTGGTTCTGCGAATTCTGGAGATAGTCTCTTTATGCGAATTGTTTCTAATCTTAGTTTGTGTGCGAATTGCTTACTTAGAAATTTTTGGGAAATCTTTTAAGTGTTGTTGATTTCTTTTGAACTAACGATCATTTCAAGTTCTTATTGTACAGTTTATTTGTCAGGATGACTTCAAAGGATGCACTGTCCATCGGAACAGATGTCAAACCACCCGTGTTGTTCAAGGGTGAATACGAGCAATGGAAGGATCGATTATTAGACTTCATAGACATACATACAAATGGTGAAAACATCAAGATATCTATTGAAGAAGGTCCAATGATACCTCTTACTATGGAAATTCCTGATGAGGAATCATCAGATAGTGAAGATGGGAATCAGGAAAGAGAACAAAAGACAAAGAGGGTTCCTTTGGATATTTCTTAGTATTGGGAAGAACAGAAAAACAGATAGAAGGCAGACAAGAAAACTAGATCTTTTTTACTTCAAAGTATACCTAATGAGATCTACATAAAGATAGACAACTACAAGGCAACGGCTAAAAAGATGTGGGATCAATTACAGAAGATGATGATGGGATCAAAAGTTGGCAATCAAATGAAAGTTGCCAACTTCATTAACAACTATGAAGACTTTAAAGTAAAAATTGGTGAAAGTCTGGAGGAGACATATGAAAGGTTTGCTGAACTTCTGAACGAGCATGCAAAGAATACAATGAAGAAGAAGCAAATTGAAAACAATGTCAAGTTTTTGAGTGTACTACAGTCAGAATGGAAGAAACACACTCGAAGAATGAAGCAAATGAAATATCTCAATGAAATACCTATTCATGAGGTTTATGAAACCCTCCAACAGAATGAGGAAGAAGTGGAAGAGAACAAAGAATAGAAGAAGAAGTCTGAGAAAGCTGCTGCAGATCCTATAGCTCTTGTGGTGGATAAGAAGAAAGGGAAAGAGAAGAAAGATAAAAGGAAAAAGAAGAAGATTGTAGTATCTGATTCTGATGAGATTGATAGTGTTGATTCAGATTCCGATGATGGAGAAAACCTCAAGCAAGCTATGCTTTTGCTAACCCGAGCCATTCAAAAGAAATTCTACAAGAAACCGGGTTCAAACAGTTAGAGGTTTTCATCAGGATCCAGAAACTATGGACATAAGGAGAGAGTGGAAGGAAAAAGATTTGATGAAAGGAGGTCTGATGAAAATAATTTTGGTGAGAAGAAGCCAGAGAAAAGATATTTGAATGATTATGGAGAGAAGAAAGTGGATCAGCCAGTCAAGTGCTACAATTGTGGCAAGATAGGTCACTTTGCCAAAGACTGTAGGAAGCCAATTGTAAGGAACTCGAATTACTACAAGAACAAAATGCTTCTGGCTAAGCAAAAAGAAGTTGGCAAAGCCCTGATGGCTGAAGATGATTACTGGCTGGATCATTCAGATGATGAGGATAAAGAAGAGACTGCTCATATGTGCTTAATGGGCAAAAAGGTCACATACGATGAATCTGATGAGGAGATTTCCGATGAGGTACAAAATATTTCTGAAATTGATTTTTTAAAGAGGATGGAAACCATGATGGTTGAGCTTCAATACTTACAAGCTAAGCTTAAAAGGGAGAAAAATAGAGTTGCAAAGAAGCGTCAAACAATTTTTGATCTCAACAAGGAAATTGTTGGGAACAAAAACTTGATTGATTCTTTAACCAAATCTACTGCTGTTTTTGAGAAACAAAAAGCTTGTCTTGATTCTTAAATTTCTGAAACAGTTTCAAAGTTTAATATAGCTGAACGTAAGAAACAAGAGTTTGTTCTAAAAGTTCACAAATTACAGGTTGATAATAAGAATTTGCCGAAAAAGGTTAATGGTTTGGAAGCAAAGCTGTATATTAGAGGTCAAACAGATCAAACCATTTTTCTAAACAGACCAAAGGAAGAAGCTGATTTTAAAGATAAGTGGGGTCTCGATTATGATAACCCACATTATTTGAAGAAAGCTATCCGAAAGCAGCCCGCTTTATATAATTTCAATTTCTTACAAGTGGCAGAAAAAAATCCTCATTTGAAACCCAAATTTGTCACAAAATCATCTAATGAGGTTGAGGCTAAGGAAGATGAAAACAGAAAGAACACAACCAAAATGCAACTACCATTCTGCTATAAAAAGTTGAATGATAGTTATCTTTCTGAGCAACCAAAATTTCTATCAAATGATTATTTTCAAAGCTATTCTACAGAAGAGATGGAGGCAAAGCCTGTTAAAGCTAAAATTTATGTTCCTCCACTTGTTTTGGAAAGCTAAAATTTATGTTCCTCCACATTTTAGTTGATGAAAGAATTTTGGTTGATCTTGAGAAAGTTGTGTTTTCTACTATTATAAAGAACACTGATTTTAAATCTGAAGCAACATATGACTCCTCTGACTCAGAAAGATCTTGTGTAAACAATTCTACTGATTCAGATGCGTCATCGTGTAAAGTTTTCATGGGAATTTTTTTACAAATCCAAAAACTTCAGATAGTGCTAAAATGTTTCTTAAACAAAAGTGTTCTAACGTGTTAAATGATTTCAAAATTTCAAACTCTTCCAAGGCACCTCAAGTTAATGATGATGATGTTGATGACTTATTTGTGGATGAAAATGATTTTTTGAATTCTGATGGTGGTGTTCATGAAAGTGTTAATATGTTTGATTTCAATGCGAAATCTCCTAATCATTATTATCAATTCTGATGCTTTACCTAGTGTATTTGAGAAACGTGAATCATCAACTAAAGTTGATGAATCAGTTCCTGTGAGTACCTATTATTCTAAAGGTAAAAAGCAAAAGAAAAGGTGCTCACAGAAATGGACCAACACTGGTAAGCAAAATAAAATACAAACTCAGAAATCTCATGTTTCTAACAAAGCTAAATCTTTTGTTTTAGAATTGAGGAGGAATAAGTCTGAAGTAAAACTGGAATGGAGACCAGAGCAGAAAGTTGCAGAGAATACAAAATCATTTTCTAATTCGGAATGTAATAGGATTGTTGTTAGTGATATTGATGTAATTGGTAATATTGTTTCTCATAAAACAAAACTTGTATCTTCTTACAAGACTTACACAATAAAGCAATTACTCAAATTATCTCCATCTACTACTCAGTTTTCTACACATGGTCGAAATGATTTTGTGACTCGACAATATTCTGATTGTTAGTTTGGTACTTATTATATACATCATTCTCATGTTTTTCAAAATAAAAAAGGACCCAAATTTATATGGGTGCCAAAATCTAGTGCTAACTTGAAAGGACCTAGATATAAATGGGTACCTAAATCTGTTGTTGTATGATTTCTCCTGTGCAGACCCGTCATATGTGGTACATGGATTCTGGTTGCTCCAAGCATATGACTGGGCAGAAAGATATTTTATCTAATTATACAGACAAATTCTGCGGCAATGTGTGGTTTGGAAATGACCAGTTTTCACCAATCTTGGGATATGGAGATGTTGTGCATGAAAATGTAACGATTAAGAAGGTGAGTTATGTTGAAGGATTAGGACACAACATATTCAACATTGGTCAGTTCTGTGACAAGGATTTATAGTTGAATTTTAAGGCCAAGCGATGTTGTGTTAGAACTGAAGATGGTAAAGAACTATTGGTTGGGACGAGGAAGTCAAACCTCTACACGATTAATCTGTCTAAAGTCAAGACTGATAATGCGGTGTATCTACTTTCAAAAGCCTCTATGCAACAGAGATGGTTATGGCATAGACGGCTATCTCATCTCAACTTCTGATACATCAATAAGTTGGTGACTGTTAATCTGGTTAAGGGCTTACCTGAGCTGAAATATGTCAAAGAATATATGTGTCCTGCGTGTGAGAAGGGTAAGATGAAAAGAGCTTCTCATAAGCCTAAGCCTGAACCAAGTACAAGTACTCCTTTAGAACTGTTGCATATGGATCTCTATGGTCCAATGCGTACTCAAAGCATCAACAACAAGAAATATGTTTTGGTAATTGTGGACGATTATTCAAGATACACTTGTGTCAAATTTCTAAGATCGAAAGATGAGACGCCCGATGTCATCATCTCATTCTTAAAGACCACTCAAGTGAACTTGCAGAAGACAGTAAAGCTTCTTGAAACTGATAATGGTACATAATTCAAGAACATAATTATTGACGATTATCTCCAATCGGTTGGGATAACACATCAATTTTCTGTTGCCAGAACACCAGAACATAATGGAGTAGAAGAAAGGTGAAACAGAACTCTAGTCGAGGCTGCTCGCACTATGCTTAGTCAATCTAATCTACCTCTATTTCTGTGGACTGAAGCTGTGTCAACTGCATGCTATACTCAAAATCGCTCCATTATTCATCGACGGTTTGGTAAAACACCATTTGCTTTGATTAATAATAGAATTCCTAGCATTAAACATTTTCATATCTTTGGATGCAGATGTTTTGTGCTGAATGACAAGGATAACTTGAATAAGTTCAGTCCTAAGGTTGATGAAGGCGTTTTCATCGGATATTCTCAGACATTTGCAACATACAGAGTTTATTTGAAGAAGTCGAAGATTGTGGTGGAGAGCGTAAACATAACATTTGATGAAGAAATGGCTTCTGTTCAAACCAATTCAGAACCTGTTTTTACCGGAGTATTAGCTTCTGGAAAAATCATTCCAGAACCTGCGGTTAATGTTTCTAATTCTGATAAAACATCAACGTCTATATCTCATTTATCAGATCTAGATTTATTGTTTGAACATTTCTATGATGAATTTCTTGATTCTAAATTGACTAAACCTGTTGTGATTGACATACCTGAAGATTTAAGTAATCATCATCCAATCACTTCTGATATCTCAACTGAATCAAATTCCCCGATTCAGGAAGAAATTCAAATTCAAACACCTACTCAATCAGTTGAAGTTATACATGCTAATGAAGAGCCAGAGGTTGCAACATCAGTTGGATGCACTGTCATGCCTACTCAACAGACAGCAAATGTCCAATCAACTGAAACCTCTGTACCTGTTACTTCAACTGAACCCCAACCAGAAGACGATAGTGGATACTTAGAGGATCAACATGATCAGTCTACATCTAATCCACTCACTCATGAACATAAGTGGACCAAAGAACACCCCATACATCAAATCATTGGAGATCTGTCCAAGCTGGTGCAAACTAGGTCTGCAACCATGAACGAGTGCTTGCATGATTCATTTCTCAGTAAGATAGAGCCTACCGGAGTATCTGAAGCTCTAGTTGATTCAGATTGGATAACTGCAATGCAAGAATAGCTCAATCAATTCGAAACGCTTAACGTCTGGAGACTCGTGGACCAACCTGAAGGAAAAACAATTATTGGCACGAAATGGGTATTCAAAAACAAGAAATATGAGGATGTTATCATGGTAAGGAACAAAGAAAGACTTGTTGCTAAAGGATATAGGCAAGAGGAAGGCATAGATTACAATGAGACTTATGCTCTAGTTGTTCGTATAGAGGCAATTAGAATGTTTTTAGCCTACGCTGCACACAAGAACTTCACAGTCTATCAAATGGACGTGAAGACTGCCATTCTGAATGGCATTCTAAAGGAGGAAATCTATGTCTTACAGTCTGAAGGTTTTGTCAATCCTGATAAACCAGATCATGTCGACATACTGGACAAAGCTCTTTATGGTTTAAAACATGCCCCTCGCGTCTGGTATGATGTTCTATCCAAATTCTTAGTCAAGTCTAGCTTCTGTAAAGGTAAAATCGATACTACACTCTTCATTAAAAAGGAGAAAGGTGATATCATTTTAATTCAGATATATGTGGACGACATCATATTTGGTTCAACTAATACAAAGTATTGTAAGAATTTTTCAAACCTCATGGTGTCACTATTTCAAATGAGTATGATGGGAGAGATGAACTTCTTTCTCGGATAACAAATCAGACAATTTTCTACGGGGATTTTCGTTAATCAAGCGAAGTACATTTTTGATATCCTGAGAAAATATAAAATGGAAAATTGTACTTCGATTGGAACCCGGATGACATCGGGAACTAAGATCGGAGCTGATCTTTCAGAAAAAGCTGTCGATGTTAGAACTTATAGAGGAATGATTGGTTCTTTAATGTACTTAATGGCTAGTCGGCCATATATTATGTTTTCTACATGCTTGTGTGCTAGATATCAAGCTTCGCCTAAAGAATCCCATATTTAAGCGGTTAAGCGTATATTTAGGTATCTGAAGGGAACTGCAGATCTTGGTTTGTGGTATCCTAAAGATACTGGTTTTGAGCTAACAACGTATTTAGACGCAGATCATGCAGGTTGTATGCTTGACAAGAAAAGTACTTCGGGACACATACAAACTTGATTGATTCTTTAAACAAATCTACTGCTGTTTTTGAGAAACAAAAAGCTTGTCTTGATTCTTAAATTTCTGAAACAGTTTCAAAGTTTAATATAGCTGAACGTAAGAAACAAGAGTTTGTTCTAAAAGTTCACAAATTACAGGTTGATAATAAGAATTTGCCGAAAAAGGTTAATGGTTTGGAAGCAAAGCTGTATATTAGAGGTCAAACAGATCAAACCATTTTTCTAAACAGACCAAAGGAAGAAGCTGATTTTAAAGATAAGTGGGGTCTCGATTATGATAACCCACATTATTTGAAGAAAGCTATCCGAAAGCAGCCCGCTTTATATAATTTCAATTTCTTACAAGTGGCAGAAAAAAATCCTCATTTGAAACCCAAATTTGTCACAAAATCATCTAATGAGGTTGAGGCTAAGGAAGATGAAAACAGAAAGAACACAACCAAAATGCAACTACCATTCTGCTATAAAAAGTTGAATGATAGTTATCTTTCTGAGCAACCAAAATTTCTATCAAATGATTATTTTCAAAGCTATTCTACAGAAGAGATGGAGGCAAAACCTGTTAAAGCTAAAATTTATGTTCCTCCACTTGTTTTGGAAAGCTAAAATTTATGTTCCTCCACATTTTAGTTGATGAAAGAATTTTGGTTGATCTTGAGAAAGTTGTGTTTTCTACTATTATAAAGAACACTGATTTTAAATCTGAAGCAACATATGACTCCTCTGACTCAGAAAGATCTTGTGTAAACAATTCTACTGATTCAGATGCGTCATCGTGTAAAGTTTTCATGGGAATTTTTTTACAAATCCAAAAACTTCAGATAGTGCTAAAATGTTTCTTAAACAAAAGTGTTCTAATGTGTTAAATGATTTCAAAATTTCAAACTCTTCCAAGGCACCTCAAGTTAATGATGATGATGTTGATGACTTATTTGTGGATGAAAATGATTTTTTGAATTCTGATGGTGGTGTTCATGAAAGTGTTAATATGTTTGATTTCAATGCGAAATCTCCTAATCATTATTATCAATTCTGATGCTTTACCTAGTGTATTTGAGAAACGTGAATCATCAACTAAAGTTGATGAATCAGTTCCTGTGAGTACCTATTATTCTAAAGGTAAAAAGCAAAAGAAAAGGTGCTCACAGAAATGGACCAACACTGGTAAGCAAAAGAAAATACAAACTCAGAAATCTCATGTTTCTAACAAAGCTAAATCTTTTGTTTTAGAATTGAGGAGGAATAAGTCTGAAGTAAAACTGGAATGGAGACCAGAGCAGAAAGTTGCAGAGAATACAAAATCATTTTCTAATTCGGAATGTAATAGGATTGTTGTTAGTGATATTGATGTAATTGGTAATATTGTTTCTCATAAAACAAAACTTGTATCTTCTTACAAGACTTACACAATAAAGCAATTACTCAAATTATCTCCATCTACTACTCAGTTTTCTACACATGGTCGAAATGATTTTGTGACTCGACAATATTCTGATTGTTAGTTTGGTACTTATTATATACATCATTCTCATGTTTTTCAAAATAAAAAAGGACCCAAATTCATATGGGTGCCAAAATCTAGTGCTAACTTGAAAGGACCTAGATATAAATGGGTACCTAAATCTGTTGTTGTATGATTTCTCCTGCGCAGACCCGTCATATGTGGTACATGGATTCTGGTTGCTCCAAGCATATGACTGGGCAGAAAGATATTTTATCTAATTATACAGACAAATTCTGCGGCAATGTGTGGTTTGGAAATGACCAGTTTTCACCAATCTTGGGATATGGAGATGTTGTGCATGAAAATGTAACGATTAAGAAGGTGAGTTATGTTGAAGGATTAGGACACAACATATTCAACATTGGTCAGTTCTGTGACAAGGATTTATAGTTGAATTTTAAGGCCAAGCGATGTTGTGTTAGAACTGAAGATGGTAAAGAACTATTGGTTGGGACGAGGAAGTCAAACCTCTACACGATTAATCTGTCTAAAGTCAAGACTGATAATGCGGTGTATCTACTTTCAAAAGCCTCTATGCAACAGAGCTGGTTATGGCATAGACGGCTATCTCATCTCAACTTCTGATACATCAATAAGTTGGTGACTGTTAATCTGGTTAAGGGCTTACCTGAGCTGAAATATGTCAAAGAATATCTGTGTCCTGCGTGTGAGAAGGGTAAGATGAAAAGAGCTTCTCATAAGCCTAAGCCTGAACCAAGTACAAGTACTCCTTTAGAACTGTTGCATATGGATCTCTATGGTCCAATGCGTACTCAAAGCATCAACAACAAGAAATATGTTTTGGTAATTGTGGACGATTATTCAAGATACACTTGTGTCAAATTTCTAAGATCGAAAGATGAGACGCCCGATGTCATCATCTCATTCTTAAAGACCACTCAAGTGAACTTGCAGAAGACAGTAAAGCTTCTTGAAACTGATAATGGTACATAATTCAAGAACATAATTATTGACGATTATCTCCAATCGGTTGGGATAACACATCAATTTTCTGTTGCCAGAACACCAGAACATAATGGAGTAGAAGAAAGGTGAAACAGAACTCTAGTCGAGGCTGCTCGCACTATGCTTAGTCAATCTAATCTACCTCTATTTCTGTGGACTGAAGCTGTGTCAACTGCATGCTATACTCAAAATCGCTCCATTATTCATCGACGGTTTGGTAAAACACCATTTGCTTTGATTAATAATAGAATTCCTAGCATTAAACATTTTCATATCTTTGGATGCAGATGTTTTGTGCTGAATGACAAGGATAACTTGAATAAGTTCAGTCCTAAGGTTGATGAAGGCGTTTTCATCGGATATTCTCAGACATTTGCAACATACAGAGTTTATTTGAAGAAGTCGAAGATTGTGGTGGAGAGCGTAAACATAACATTTGATGAAGAAATGGCTTCTGTTCAAACCAATTCAGAACCTGTTTTTACCGGAGTATTAGCTTCTGGAAAAATCATTCCAGAACCTGCGGTTAATGTTTCTAATTCTGATAAAACATCAACGTCTATATCTCATTTATCAGATCTAGATTTATTGTTTGAACATTTCTATGATGAATTTCTTGATTCTAAATTGACTAAACCTGTTGTGATTGACAGACCTGAAGATTTAAGTAATCATCATCCAATCACTTCTGATATCTCAACTGAATCAAATTCCCCGATTCAGGAAGAAATTCAAATTCAAACACCTACTCAATCAGTTGAAGTTATACATGCTAATGAAGAGCCAGAGGTTGCAACATCAGTTGGATGCACTGTCATGCCTACTCAACAGACAGCAAATGTCCAATCAACTGAAACCTCTGTACCTGTTACTTCAACTGAACCCCAACCAGAAGACGATAGTGGATACTTAGAGGATCAACATGATCAGTCTACATCTAATCCACTCACTCATGAACATAAGTGGACCAAAGAACACCCCATACATCAAATCATTGGAGATCTGTCCAAGCTGGTGCAAACTAGGTCTGCAACCATGAACGAGTGCTTGCATGATTCATTTCTCAGTAAGATAGAGCCTACCGGAGTATCTGAAGCTCTAGTTGATTCAGATTGGATAACTGCAATGCAAGAATAGCTCAATCAATTCGAAACGCTTAACGTCTGGAGACTCGTGGACCAACCTGAAGGAAAAACAATTATTGGCACGAAATGGGTATTCAAAAACAAGAAATATGAGGATGTTATCATGGTAAGGAACAAAGAAAGACTTGTTGCTAAAGGATATAGGCAAGAGGAAGGCATAGATTACAATGAGACTTATGCTCTAGTTGTTCGTATAGAGGCAATTAGAATGTTTTTAGCCTACGCTGCACACAAGAACTTCACAGTCTATCAAATGGACGTGAAGACTGCCATTCTGAATGGCATTCTAAAGGAGGAAATCTATGTCTTACAGTCTGAAGGTTTTGTCAATCCTGATAAACCAGATCATGTCGACATACTGGACAAAGCTCTTTATGGTTTAAAACATGCCCCTCGCGTCTGGTATGATGTTCTATCCAAATTCTTAGTCAAGTCTAGCTTCTGTAAAGGTAAAATCGATACTACACTCTTCATTAAAAAGGAGAAAGGTGATATCATTTTAATTCAGATATATGTGGACGACATCATATTTGGTTCAACTAATACAAAGTATTGTAAGAATTTTTCAAACCTCATGGTGTCACTATTTCAAATGAGTATGATGGGAGAGATGAACTTCTTTCTCGGATAACAAATCAGACAATTTTCTACGGGGATTTTCGTTAATCAAGCGAAGTACATTTTTGATATCCTGAGAAAATATAAAATGGAAAATTGTACTTCGATTGGAACCCGGATGACATCGGGAACTAAGATCGGAGCTGATCTTTCAGAAAAAGCTGTCGATGTTAGAACTTATAGAGGAATGATTGGTTCTTTAATGTACTTAATGGCTAGTCGGCCAGATATTATGTTTTCTACATGCTTGTGTGCTAGATATCAAGCTTCGCCTAAAGAATCCCATATTTAAGCGGTTAAGCGTATATTTAGGTATCTGAACGGAACTGCAGATCTTGGTTTGTGGTATCCTAAAGATACTGGTTTTGAGCTAACAACGTATTTAGACGCAGATCATGCAGGTTGTATGCTTGACAAGAAAAGTACTTCGGGACACATACAAACTTGATTGATTCTTTAAACAAATCTACTGCTGTTTTTGAGAAACAAAAAGCTTGTCTTGATTCTTAAATTTCTGAAACAGTTTCAAAGTTTAATATAGCTGAACGTAAGAAACAAGAGTTTGTTCTAAAAGTTCACAAATTACAGGTTGATAATAAGAATTTGCCGAAAAAGGTTAATGGTTTGGAAGCAAAGCTGTATATTAGAGGTCAAACAGATCAAACCATTTTTCTAAACAGACCAAAGGAAGAAGCTGATTTTAAAGATAAGTGGGGTCTCGATTATGATAACCCACATTATTTGAAGAAAGCTATCCGAAAGCAGCCCGCTTTATATAATTTCAATTTCTTACAAGTGGCAGAAAAAAATCCTCATTTGAAACCCAAATTTGTCACAAAATCATCTAATGAGGTTGAGGCTAAGGAAGATGAAAACAGAAAGAACACAACCAAAATGCAACTACCATTCTGCTATAAAAAGTTGAATGATAGTTATCTTTCTGAGCAACCAAAATTTCTATCAAATGATTATTTTCAAAGCTATTCTACAGAAGAGATGGAGGCAAAACCTGTTAAAGCTAAAATTTATGTTCCTCCACTTGTTTTGGAAAGCTAAAATTTATGTTCCTCCACATTTTAGTTGATGAAAGAATTTTGGTTGATCTTGAGAAAGTTGTGTTTTCTACTATTATAAAGAACACTGATTTTAAATCTGAAGCAACATATGACTCCTCTGACTCAGAAAGATCTTGTGTAAACAATTCTACTGATTCAGATGCGTCATCGTGTAAAGTTTTCATGGGAATTTTTTTACAAATCCAAAAACTTCAGATAGTGCTAAAATGTTTCTTAAACAAAAGTGTTCTAATGTGTTAAATGATTTCAAAATTTCAAACTCTTCCAAGG
Source organism: Arctium minus (assembly GCA_954870635.1). NCBI lineage: Eukaryota > Viridiplantae > Streptophyta > Magnoliopsida > Asterales > Asteraceae > Arctium > Arctium minus. The sequence goes on along the minus strand of OX941088.1, from coordinate 58,067,324 downwards.
CACCTCAAGTTAATGATGATGATGTTGATGACTTATTTGTGGATGAAAATGATTTTTTGAATTCTGATGGTGGTGTTCATGAAAGTGTTAATATGTTTGATTTCAATGCGAAATCTCCTAATCATTATTATCAATTCTGATGCTTTACCTAGTGTATTTGAGAAACGTGAATCATCAACTAAAGTTGATGAATCAGTTCCTGTGAGTACCTATTATTCTAAAGGTAAAAAGCAAAAGAAAAGGTGCTCACAGAAATGGACCAACACTGGTAAGCAAAAGAAAATACAAACTCAGAAATCTCATGTTTCTAACAAAGCTAAATCTTTTGTTTTAGAATTGAGGAGGAATAAGTCTGAAGTAAAACTGGAATGGAGACCAGAGCAGAAAGTTGCAGAGAATACAAAATCATTTTCTAATTCGGAATGTAATAGGATTGTTGTTAGTGATATTGATGTAATTGGTAATATTGTTTCTCATAAAACAAAACTTGTATCTTCTTACAAGACTTACACAATAAAGCAATTACTCAAATTATCTCCATCTACTACTCAGTTTTCTACACATGGTCGAAATGATTTTGTGACTCGACAATATTCTGATTGTTAGTTTGGTACTTATTATATACATCATTCTCATGTTTTTCAAAATAAAAAAGGACCCAAATTCATATGGGTGCCAAAATCTAGTGCTAACTTGAAAGGACCTAGATATAAATGGGTACCTAAATCTGTTGTTGTATGATTTCTCCTGCGCAGACCCGTCATATGTGGTACATGGATTCTGGTTGCTCCAAGCATATGACTGGGCAGAAAGATATTTTATCTAATTATACAGACAAATTCTGCGGCAATGTGTGGTTTGGAAATGACCAGTTTTCACCAATCTTGGGATATGGAGATGTTGTGCATGAAAATGTAACGATTAAGAAGGTGAGTTATGTTGAAGGATTAGGACACAACATATTCAACATTGGTCAGTTCTGTGACAAGGATTTATAGTTGAATTTTAAGGCCAAGCGATGTTGTGTTAGAACTGAAGATGGTAAAGAACTATTGGTTGGGACGAGGAAGTCAAACCTCTACACGATTAATCTGTCTAAAGTCAAGACTGATAATGCGGTGTATCTACTTTCAAAAGCCTCTATGCAACAGAGCTGGTTATGGCATAGACGGCTATCTCATCTCAACTTCTGATACATCAATAAGTTGGTGACTGTTAATCTGGTTAAGGGCTTACCTGAGCTGAAATATGTCAAAGAATATCTGTGTCCTGCGTGTGAGAAGGGTAAGATGAAAAGAGCTTCTCATAAGCCTAAGCCTGAACCAAGTACAAGTACTCCTTTAGAACTGTTGCATATGGATCTCTATGGTCCAATGCGTACTCAAAGCATCAACAACAAGAAATATGTTTTGGTAATTGTGGACGATTATTCAAGATACACTTGTGTCAAATTTCTAAGATCGAAAGATGAGACGCCCGATGTCATCATCTCATTCTTAAAGACCACTCAAGTGAACTTGCAGAAGACAGTAAAGCTTCTTGAAACTGATAATGGTACATAATTCAAGAACATAATTATTGACGATTATCTCCAATCGGTTGGGATAACACATCAATTTTCTGTTGCCAGAACACCAGAACATAATGGAGTAGAAGAAAGGTGAAACAGAACTCTAGTCGAGGCTGCTCGCACTATGCTTAGTCAATCTAATCTACCTCTATTTCTGTGGACTGAAGCTGTGTCAACTGCATGCTATACTCAAAATCGCTCCATTATTCATCGACGGTTTGGTAAAACACCATTTGCTTTGATTAATAATAGAATTCCTAGCATTAAACATTTTCATATCTTTGGATGCAGATGTTTTGTGCTGAATGACAAGGATAACTTGAATAAGTTCAGTCCTAAGGTTGATGAAGGCGTTTTCATCGGATATTCTCAGACATTTGCAACATACAGAGTTTATTTGAAGAAGTCGAAGATTGTGGTGGAGAGCGTAAACATAACATTTGATGAAGAAATGGCTTCTGTTCAAACCAATTCAGAACCTGTTTTTACCGGAGTATTAGCTTCTGGAAAAATCATTCCAGAACCTGCGGTTAATGTTTCTAATTCTGATAAAACATCAACGTCTATATCTCATTTATCAGATCTAGATTTATTGTTTGAACATTTCTATGATGAATTTCTTGATTCTAAATTGACTAAACCTGTTGTGATTGACAGACCTGAAGATTTAAGTAATCATCATCCAATCACTTCTGATATCTTAACTAAATCAAATTCCCCGATTCAGGAAGAAATTCAAATTCAAACACCTACTCAATCAGTTGAAGTTATACATGCTAATGAAGAGCCAGAGGTTGCAACATCAGTTGGATGCACTGTCATGCCTACTCAACAGACAGCAAATGTCCAATCAACTGAAACCTCTGTACCTGTTACTTCAACTGAACCCCAACCAGAAGACGATAGTGGATACTTAGAGGATCAACATGATCAGTCTACATCTAATCCACTCACTCATGAACATAAGTGGACCAAAGAACACCCCATACATCAAATCATTGGAGATCTGTCCAAGCTGGTGCAAACTAGGTCTGCAACCATGAACGAGTGCTTGCATGATTCATTTCTCAGTAAGATAGAGCCTACCGGAGTATCTGAATCTCTAGTTGATTCAGATTGGATAACTGCAATGCAAGAAGAGCTCAATCAATTCGAAACGCTTAACGTCTGGAGACTCGTGGACCAACCTGAAGGAAAAACAATTATTGGCACGAAATGGGTATTCAAAAACAAGAAATATGAGGATGTTATCATGTTAAGGAACAAAGAAAGACTTGTTGCTAAAGGATATAGGCAAGAGGAAGGCATAGATTACAATGAGACTTATGCTCTAGTTGTTCGTATAGAGGCAATTAGAATGTTTTTAGCCTACGCTGCACACAAGAACTTCACAGTCTATCAAATGGGCGTGAAGACTGCCATTCTGAATGGCATTCTAAAGGAGGAAATCTATGTCTTACAGTCTGAAGGTTTTGTCAATCCTGATAAACCAGATCATGTCGACATACTGGACAAAGCTCTTTATGGTTTAAAACATGCCCCTCGCGTCTGGTATGATGTTCTATCCAAATTCTTAGTCAAGTCTAGCTTCTGTAAAGGTAAAATCGATACTACACTCTTCATTAAAAAGGAGAAAGGTGATATCATTTTAATTCAGATATATGTGGACGACATCATATTTGGTTCAACTAATACAAAGTATTGTAAGAATTTTTCAAACCTCATGGTGTCACTATTTCAAATGAGTATGATGGGAGAGATGAACTTCTTTCTCGGATAACAAATCAGACAATTTTCTACGGGGATTTTCGTTAATCAAGCGAAGTACATTTTTGATATCCTGAGAAAATATAAAATGGAAAATTGTACTTCGATTGGAACCCGGATGACATCGGGAACTAAGATCGGAGCTGATCTTTCAGAAAAAGCTGTCGATGTTAGAACTTATAGAGGAATGATTGGTTCTTTAATGTACTTAATGGCTAGTCGGCCAGATATTATGTTTTCTACATGCTTGTGTGCTAGATATCAAGCTTCGCCTAAAGAATCCCATATTTCAGCGGTTAAGCGTATATTTAGGTATCTGAAGGGAACTGCAGATCTTGGTTTGTGGTATCCTAAAGATACTGGTTTTGAGCTAACAACGTATTTAGACGCAGATCATGCAGGTTGTATGCTTGACAAGAAAAGTACTTCGGGACACATACAAACTTGATTGATTCTTTAAACAAATCTACTGCTGTTTTTGAGAAACAAAAAGCTTGTCTTGATTCTTAAATTTCTGAAACAGTTTCAAAGTTTAATATAGCTGAACGTAAGAAACAAGAGTTTGTTCTAAAAGTTCACAAATTACAGGTTGATAATAAGAATTTGCCGAAAAAGGTTAATGGTTTGGAAGCAAAGCTGTATATTAGAGGTCAAACAGATCAAACCATTTTTCTAAACAGACCAAAGGAAGAAGCTGATTTTAAAGATAAGTGGGGTCTCGATTATGATAACCCACATTATTTGAAGAAAGCTATCCGAAAGCAGCCCGCTTTATATAATTTCAATTTCTTACAAGTGGCAGAAAAAAATCCTCATTTGAAACCCAAATTTGTCACAAAATCATCTAATGAGGTTGAGGCTAAGGAAGATGAAAACAGAAAGAACACAACCAAAATGCAACTACCATTCTGCTATAAAAAGTTGAATGATAGTTATCTTTCTGAGCAACCAAAATTTCTATCAAATGATTATTTTCAAAGCTATTCTACAGAAGAGATGGAGGCAAAACCTGTTAAAGCTAAAATTTATGTTCCTCCACTTGTTTTGGAAACCTAAAATTTATGTTCCTCCACATTTTAGTTGATGAAAGAATTTTGGTTGATCTTGAGAAAGTTGTGTTTTCTACTATTATAAAGAACACTGATTTTAAATCTGAAGCAACATATGACTCCTCTGACTCAGAAAGATCTTGTGTAAACAATTCTACTGATTCAGATGCGTCATCGTGTAAAGTTTTCATGGGAATTTTTTTACAAATCCAAAAACTTCAGATAGTGCTAAAATGTTTCTTAAACAAAAGTGTTCTAATGTGTTAAATGATTTCAAAATTTCAAACTCTTCCAAGGCACCTCAAGTTAATGATGATGATGTTGATGACTTATTTGTGGATGAAAATGATTTTTTGAATTCTGATGGTGGTGTTCATGAAAGTGTTAATATGTTTGATTTCAATGCGAAATCTCCTAATCATTATTATCAATTCTGATGCTTTACCTAGTGTATTTGAGAAACGTGAATCATCAACTAAAGTTGATGAATCAGTTCCTGTGAGTACCTATTATTCTAAAGGTAAAAAGCAAAAGAAAAGGTGCTCACAGAAATGGACCAACACTGGTAAGCAAAAGAAAATACAAACTCAGAAATCTCATGTTTCTAACAAAGCTAAATCTTTTGTTTTAGAATTGAGGAGGAATAAGTCTGAAGTAAAACTGGAATGGAGACCAGAGCAGAAAGTTGCAGAGAATACAAAATCATTTTCTAATTCGGAATGTAATAGGATTGTTGTTAGTGATATTGATGTAATTGGTAATATTGTTTCTCATAAAACAAAACTTGTATCTTCTTACAAGACTTACACAATAAAGCAATTACTCAAATTATCTCCATCTACTACTCAGTTTTCTACACATGGTCGAAATGATTTTGTGACTCGACAATATTCTGATTGTTAGTTTGGTACTTATTATATACATCATTCTCATGTTTTTCAAAATAAAAAAGGACCCAAATTCATATGGGTGCCAAAATCTAGTGCTAACTTGAAAGGACCTAGATATAAATGGGTACCTAAATCTGTTGTTGTATGATTTCTCCTGTGCAGACCCGTCATATGTGGTACATGGATTCTGGTTGCTCCAAGCATATGACTGGGCAGAAAGATATTTTATCTAATTATACAGACAAATTCTGCGGCAATGTGTGGTTTGGAAATGACCAGTTTTCACCAATCTTGGGATATGGAGATGTTGTGCATGAAAATGTAACGATTAAGAAGGTGAGTTATGTTGAAGGATTAGGACACAACATATTCAACATTGGTCAGTTCTGTGACAAGGATTTATAGTTGAATTTTAAGGCCAAGCGATGTTGTGTTAGAACTGAAGATGGTAAAGAACTATTGGTTGGGACGAGGAAGTCAAACCTCTACACGATTAATCTGTCTAAAGTCAAGACTGATAATGCGGTGTATCTACTTTCAAAAGCCTCTATGCAACAGATCTGGTTATGGCATAGACGGCTATCTCATCTCAACTTCTGATACATCAATAAGTTGGTGACTGTTAATCTGGTTAAGGGCTTACCTGAGCTGAAATATGTCAAAGAATATCTGTGTGCTGCGTGTGAGAAGGGTAAGATGAAAAGAGCTTCTCATAAGCCTAAGCCTGAACCAAGTACAAGTACTCCTTTAGAACTGTTGCATATGGATCTCTATGGTCCAATGCGTACTCAAAGCATCAACAACAAGAAATATGTTTTGGTAATTGTGGACGATTATTCAAGATACACTTGTGTCAAATTTCTAAGATCGAAAGATGAGACGCCCGATGTCATCATCTCATTCTTAAAGACCACTCAAGTGAACTTGCAGAAGACAGTAAAGCTTCTTGAAACTGATAATGGTACATAATTCAAGAACATAATTATTGACGATTATCTCCAATCGGTTGGGATAACACATCAATTTTCTGCTGCCAGAACACCAGAACATAATGGAGTAGAAGAAAGGTGAAACAGAACTCTAGTCGAGGCTGCTCGCACTATGCTTAGTCAATCTAATCTACCTCTATTTCTGTGGACTGAAGCTGTGTCAACTGCATGCTATACTCAAAATCGCTCCATTATTCATCGACGGTTTGGTAAAACACCATTTGCTTTGATTAATAATAGAATTCCTCGCATTAAACATTTTCATATCTTTGGATGCAGATGTTTTGTACTGAATGACAAGGATAACTTGAATAAGTTCAGTCCTAAGGTTGATGAAGGCGTTTTCATCGGATATTCTCACACATTTGCAACATACAGAGTTTATTTGAAGAAGTTGAAGATTGTGGTGGAGAGCGTAAACATAACATTTGATGAAGAAATGGCTTCTGTTCAAACCAATTCAGAACCTGTTTTTACCGGAGTATTAGCTTCTGGAAAAATCATTCCAGAACCTGCGGTTAATGTTTCTAATTCTGATAAAACATCAACGTCTATATCTCATTTATCAGATCTAGATTTATTGTTTGAACATTTCTATGATGAATTTCTTGATTCTAAATTGACTAAACCTGTTGTGATTGACAGACCTGAAGATTTAAGTAATCATCATCCAATCACTTCTGATATCTCAACTGAATCAAATTCCCCGATTCAGGAAGAAATTCAAATTCAAACACTTACTCAATCAGTTGAAGTTATACATGCTAATGAAGAGCCAGAGGTTGCAACATCAGTTGGATGCACTGTCATGCCTACTCAACAGACAGCAAATGTCCAATCAACTGAAACCTCTGTACCTGTTACTTCAACTGAACCCCAACCAGAAGACGATAGTGGATACTTAGAGGATCAACATGATCAGTCTACATCTAATCCACTCACTCATGAACATAAGTGGACCAAAGAACACCCCATACATCAAATCATTGGAGATCTGTCCAAGCTGGTGCAAACTAGGTCTGCAACCATGAACGAGTGCTTGCATGATTCATTTCTCAGTAAGATAGAGCCTACCGGAGTATCTGAAGCTCTAGTTGATTCAGATTGGATAACTGCAATGCAAGAAGAGCTCAATCAATTCGAAACGCTTAACGTCTGGAGACTCGTGGACCAACCTGAAGGAAAAACAATTATTGGCACGAAATGGGTATTCAAAAACAAGAAATATGAGGATGTTATCATGGTAAGGAACAAAGAAAGACTTGTTGCTAAAGGATATAGGCAAGAGGAAGGCATAGATTACAATGAGACTTATGCTCTAGTTGTTCGTATAGAGGCAATTAGAATGTTTTTAGCCTACGCTGCACACAAGAACTTCACAGTCTATCAAATGGACGTGAAGACTGCCATTCTGAATGGCATTCTAAAGGAGGAAATCTATGTCTTACAGTCTGAAGGTTTTGTCAATCCTGATAAACCAGATCATGTCGACATACTGGACAAAGCTCTTTATGGTTTAAAACATGCCCCTCGCGTCTGGTATGATGTTCTATCCAAATTCTTAGTCAAGTCTAGCTTCTCTAAAGGTAAAATCGATACTACACTCTTCATTAAAAAGGAGAAAGGTGATATCATTTTAATTCAGATATATGTGGACGACATCATATTTGGTTCAACTAATACAAAGTATTGTAAGAATTTTTCAAACCTCATGGTGTCACTATTTCAAATGAGTATGATGGGAGAGATGAACTTCTTTCTCGGATAACAAATCAGACAATTTTCTACGGGGATTTTCGTTAATCAAGCGAAGTACATTTTTGATATCCTGAGAAAATATAAAATGGAAAATTGTACTTCGATTGGAACCCGGATGACATCGGGAACTAAGATCGGACACTGACAAAGAAGAAACAACTCACATGTGCTTTATGGGTCAGAATGTCACTGAAGCACATTCTGATGCTGAAGATAGTGAAGAGGTATGTGATATGAATGAATCTGATTTCTTAAATCAAATGCAATCCATGATGATTGAACTTCAGGATTTGTAGTCTAAGCTTAAACGCGAAAAAGGTATCATTAAAGAGAAAAACCAATCAATACTAATGCTCAACAATGATATTGCTGAGAAGAATGTATTGATTGAGGCTTTACACAAAAATATTGATACCAGTGCTAGAGAAAAGACTGTAATCCATAATCAACTATTTGAAACATCATCAAAATTTAAATTGTGTGAACTTGAGGTTAAAGAAGTTGCGAAAAAGTGTTTATCTTTAAAGAAAGAAAAAGAGAGTAGTGAGCAAACTTTATACTCTAGGTCAGACTGAGCAAACCATTTATCTCAACAAACCAAAAGAGAGTAGTGAGTGTTGGGGTATCGGCTATGATAACTCACACTACCTGAAAAAGGGTATTTCCAAAGTGCCTGCCTTATACGATTTAGGTTTTCTTAAATTGGCACCTCAATACCCTGAACTCAAAGTTAAATGGACAAAATTATCAGATGAGGATGAAGCTAAGGAAATTGAGAAAAGGAAAAATAAAACTAAAATGCAACTTCCATTTCGTTATGAGAGGTTGAATTCTAGTTACAGTTCCGAACAGTCAAAATGTCTTTCTAACGATTACTTTCAAAGCTATTCTACATAGGAGATGGAAGCAAAACCGATTGAAGGCAAAATTTATGTTCCTCTTCTCATTTTAGAAAGTAAAATTTCTGAACTTGAGAACACTCTTGTAGAAGAGAGGATTTTGACTGGGCTAGAACAAATTATATTTTCAACTATTTTCACTAACACAGATTTCTCCAAAGTTCTAAATCGAATGATGTTAATAGTCTATTTGATGAAGAGTTTGATTTCCTAAACTCTTATGGTTGTTTTGATGAATGTGTTGATCAATTTGATTTTAGTGCAAAACTTCCAGATCATACACAATTCATTATTAATTCTAATGGTTTACCCAGTGTGTATGATGTTAGATATGAATTGTATTCAAGATTAAAATAGTGGGTCAAATGTGTAATTGTTATATAGTGTAAGGTTTGTTTTGTAAAGTCAACTTAAGTTGACTTAGTATAAATAGTCCCGTGTCTTTGTTAGATTTGTAGATACGCTCACAATTCAGAGAACACAAGATTCGTGTATTTCAGAGAACACACAGAACTCGCATCATCCAAGTTAGATCTGTGGCACTTGTGAGATCTGTGACTTCATTGTAATCTTGTGACTTGATTAATAAAGATTGCTTGATAAATCTGTGTTTGATATAGTGCTAGTATACTGGGATCATATATGAGAAAGGTGAATCATCAACGAAAGTTGATAAACAAGTTTCTGTGAGTACTACTCATGCCAATGGTAAGAAGAAAAGGAATAGGCACTCACAGAGACGGATTAACATGGGTAAATAAAAGAATAAAAAATCTTTTAAATCTCACAATTATAACTTTCAAAGTTCAAATGTTTCAGATGTGAAAAAGAAAAAGCCTGAAGTGAAATCAGAGTGGAGACCAAAGAAGAAAATTGATGAGAATACAAAATCATGTTATGATATTCATTCTAATAGAATGACTGTTAGTAATACTGATGTAGTTGGTAATGTTGCTTTTAACAAACCAAAACTTGTAACTTCTTACAAGTATTACTCAATAAAGCAATTACTCCAATTATCTCCGTCTACTAATAAGTCTTCTACATATCGTTGAAATGGTTTTGTGTCTCGCCAATATTCTGATGATTGGTTTGGTTCATATCATATCATGTCTATTCTAATTCATTTGTTTCAAAAGGTTTTCAAAATCAAAGAGGATCCAAATTCAAATGGGTGCCAAAATCTTGTGCTAACATGAAGGGACCCATCTATAAATGGGTACCTAAACCTGTTGTTCCTTGAAATCTCATGTGCAGATCTGTCATATGTGGTACGTGGATTCTGGTTGCTCCAAGCATATGACCGTGCATAAATATATTTTATCTAATTATACAGAGAAATTATGCAGGAATGTCAAATTTGGAAATGACCAGTTTTCACCAATCTTGGGATATGAAGATGTTATCCAAGACAATGTAACGATTAAGAAGGTGAGCTACGTTGAAGGATTAGGGCACAACCTATTCAGCATTGGTCAGTTATTTGACAAAGACTTAGAGGTGAATTTTAAGGCCAAGCGTTGTTGTGTGAGAACTGAAGATGGTAAAGAACTCTTGGTCGGGACGCGATAGTCAAACCTCTACGCGATCAATTTGTCAAAAGTCAAGACTGATAATGAGGTGTGTCTACTTTCAATAGCCACTATGCAACAAAGCCGGTTATGGCATAGAACACTATCTCATCTCAACTTCAGATACATCAACAAGTTGGTGATTGGTAATTCTGTGTGCGGCGTGTGAGAAGGGTAAGATGAAAAGAGGTTCTCATAAGCCTAAGCCTGAACAAAGCACAAGTACTTCGTTAGAAATACTGCATATGGATCTCTGTGGTCCAATGCAAACTCAAAACATTAACGGCAAGAAGTATGTTCTAGTGATTGTGGATGATTATTCCAGATACACTTGGGTCAAATTTCTTAGATCGAAAGATGAGACGCCCGATGTTATCATCTTATTTTTAAAGACTACTCATGTAAACGTGCAGAAGATAGTTAAGCTTCTCAAAATAGATAATGGCACAGAATTCAAGAACAAGACTGTAGATGATTATCGGTAATCGGTCGGGATAACACATCAATTTTCTGCTGCCAGAACACCAGAACAGAATGGAGTAGTAGAAAGGCAAAATAGAACTTTAGTTGAAGCTGCTCGCACTATGCTGAGTCAATCTGATCTACCTCTATTTCTGTGGGCTGAAGTTGTATCAACTGCATGTTATACGCAGAATCGTTCCATAATCCATCGTCGGGTTGGTAAAACACCATATGCTTTGATTAACAATAGAGTACCTAGCAGTAAACATTTTCACATCTCTGGATGCAGATGTGTCGTGCTTAACGACAAGGAGAACTTGAACAAGTTTAGTCCTAAGGCTAATGAAGGCATTTTCATCGGATATTCTCAAACGTCTGTTGCGCATAGAGTTTACATGAAGAAATCGAAGATAGTTGTCGAGAGTGTAAACGTAACATTCGATGAAGACATGGCTTCTGATCAAAGCAATTCAGAACCTGTGATAACTGGAGTATTAGCTTCTGGGCAAATCAGTCCAGAACCTGTGGTTAATGTTTCTAATTCTGATAAATCGTCAACGTCTATATCTCTTTTTTCATATTTAGATTTATTGTTTGAATTTTTCTATGATGAATTTCTTGGTTCTAGAGTAACTAAACCTGTTGTGATTGACAGATCTGAAGATTCAAGTAATCATCATCCAATCACTTCAGATGTCTCAACTGAATCCGATCTTCCGATTCAGGAAGAATTTCAAATTCAAACACCTACTCACTCAGTTAAAGTTGCTAATGAAACTGTCGGGCCAGAAGATATACAATCAGTTGGATGTACGACAATGCCTATTCAACAGACATCAAATGTCCAACCAACTGAATCTACTGCACCGATTGCTTCAACTGAACCCCTTACTGAACAACAAGATGAAAGTGGATATCTAGATGCTCAACATGATCAATTTGCATCTAATCCACTTCATCACGTATACAAGTGGACCAAAGAGCATCCAATTCATCAAATCATTGGAGATCCATCTAAGCCGGTGCAAACTAGGTCTGTAACTGCACACGAATGCCTATTTGATTCTTTTCTGAGCAAAACAGAACCATCAAAAGTTTCAGAAGCTCTTAGTGATCCAGATTGGGTTACAGCTATGCAAGAAGAGCTCAACCAATTCGAAGCGCTAAAAGTCTGGCGATTGGTGCCCCAACCTGAAGGGAAGACTATTATTGGCACCAAATGGGTATTCAAAAACAAGAAAGATGAAGATGGTGTTGTAAGTCGAAACAAAGCACGACTTGTTGCCATAGGATACCGGCAAGACTGATTATGACGAGACGTATGCACCAGTTCCGCGTATTGAGGCAATTAGAATGTTTCTAGCCTATGCTGCACACAAAAACTTTACAGTCTATCAGATGGATGTCAAGACAGCCTTTCTGAATGGATTGCTAAAAGAAGAGGTGTACGTTTCTCAACCAGAAGGATTCGTAAGTGCAGACAAACCTGATCATGTCTATATTCTAGACAAAGCACTCTACGGATTCAAACATTCCCCTCGATCCTGGTATGATGTTTTATCCAAATTCCTGGTCAAGTCTAGCTTCTCAAAAGGTAAAATCGACACCACTTTATTCATTAAAAGGGAGAAAGATGATATCATTTTAATTCAAATATACATGGACGATATCATATTTGGTTCAACTAATCCAAAGTACTGTAAGAATTTTTCTAACTTCATGGTGTCACATTTTTAGTTGAGTATGATGGGAGAGATGAATTTCTTTCTCGGATTACAAGTCAAACAATTTTCTACGGGGATTTTTATAAATCAAGCGAAGTATATTGTTAACATTTTAGAGAATTTAATATGTAAAATTGTACTCCAATTTCTACCCCGATGGCACCAAGAACTAAGATCGGAGTTGATCTTTCGGGAAAAGCTTTCGATGTTAGAACCTATAAAGGGATGATTGGTTCTTTAATGTACTTGACATCTAGTCGTCCAAATATTATGTCTTCTACAAGCTTATGTGCTAGATATCAAGTTTCACCTAAGGAATCCCGTATGTCTTCTGTAAAGCGCATATTTAGATATCTGAAGGGAACTGCAGATCTTGGTTTGTGGTATCTTAAAGATACAGGTTTTGAGCTAACAGCGTATTCAGACGCAGATCATGCAGGTAGTATGCTAGACAGGAAGAGCACATTGGGTCACATACAATTTCTTGGAGACAAGCTTGTAAGTTGGGCATCAAAGAAACAACTTTGTGTTTCCACATCTACTGCTGAAGCAGACTATGTAGTTGCTGCCAGTTCCTGCTCTCAAGTGTTGTGGATGAGAGCACAACTTCGAGACTATGGTTTCAAGTTCAACAAAATTCCGATAAACTGTGATTCGAAGAGCGCCATTGCAATATCATCTAATCCTGTTCAACACACTAAAACAAAACATATTGATGTGAGATATCATTTTATTAAACATAATGTTGAAAAAGGTACAATCGAACTTTACTTTGTAAACACAGATTATCAACTTGCATATTTGTTTACCAAGCCATTTGACGAAAAGAGATTTAACTTTCTCATTTCGAAACTTGGCATGTTAAACCTCAAGACTTAATCTGTTGTTACCTAATACAGTTTAGTTTTGTTATTTTTCTGCATTTCTTTATTTTTAATCTGAAAGATATCTGCACTGAAAGGTTTTGTTCATGTTTTCAAGGGGAGTTAGATAAAGCTTACTTGATCTACATTCTAGGAAGAGTTGTAGATATTTGCATATATTTTTTACTAACATATCATGTAATGCATATTTTCAGGGGGAGTAAGGACAATGACTTTTGATTACATCTGATCAGAACTCGTTCTTTAAAAAGTTTTATTGCTTTCATGTCTTTAATTTTCAATAAAGTCTGTGAATAAGACTTTGTACTTTGACGACGACTAAATGCAAAATTTGAGGGGGAGCTTACATGATCATATCAATCATGACTTTCGAGCTGACTTTATGAGATTTAAGATGAGCGTAAGGATTATTCTATTCTTAATCTCATTGTGTTTGAAAGAAGGGCAACTTTCAGACATGAAAACATGTTTTTAAACATTCAAACCACTTCTTGATTCTTAAACAGATTTCATGAATACAGAAGTGTGATTTTAATTGTTTTCATATACTATGAACTTCAATATTTAAACTAACCGTGTGTTTCCAAAGATTAATACTTGTGTATTATCTTTTCCATATACTGTCAAGTATTCACACACACCGGTTTAGTACTTTATTGACTAAGTTCTTACCATGTCTCATATTTGAACTAATTTTTCGATGGTAAGACACCCCATTTGAACTTCGTTAATATTCGAGCGTTGATTCATTCAAAACGTTTTTTGATTCGTATATTTGATTCGTATAGACAAATTCCAATTTTTCATGACCTAAGCTTTTATTGCTATATAATTCATATTTGATCTTTTCATACATTGTCAGATTCTCAAACAAGAAGTTTGTATTAATTTCATATCCTTGTTTTGAGAAAAATCTTTCATGATTAAAATGCTCAAATCTTCATGAGCATACAAATATCTGACATGTATTTCATGTTGTGCTTTAACTATTCAAGTTAAACTATTTGAGCAACACTTTGCTTATAGGACAACATGGGTTCATTGCATGAGAACTTAATTAGAACTTCTATGGATTCATGATAACCAGTGTTTCCTACCCAAGAAGTTAACCTTGAGTGATGGAGTGGCGAGGAGTCAATATCTGAGTGTGGGTGTGTGACGAGCAGAAAAATGAAAAGAGAGTTTGGTTAGAAGTGAGCTTAATGATAAAAAGAAAGAGGGTGTGAGATCAGAGTAAAAGAATATTAAACTCTGCACCAACTTCTTCTGAGCCGGGCAACCACATTACTGTTGTTTCAAAATTCTTTCGTGAACATCATTGAAACAGGCAACTAGCCCATGCCAATTCTTGATTTAAACCCCACCAGCTACTCATCTTTTTCTCAACAAAGAGATGTTTCATATTTTCTTGGGGATGCAAAACATAATCTATCTGGAAAATCTGGATATTGAAAAAAAGGAAGTCTGCCCCACCTTCGCACTTTGATCATGAACAATTAAGTCCGTGTATTACTATTGTTGTCTAAATGGTTTACACGTTTTTTTGAGCCTAATTGATAAAACAATCATCATGCTTAATTCTTTCGTACACAAGCACATTCACACAGGAAATTCGTTTTTTCTGTCTAAACGTTCATAGTTTAACCTTGTGTTATTCGATGATTGAATGGAAGACCTGGGGGAGTGAACATCAGAAAACTCCTTTCCAATGTGTATTTGTTACACAAGTGGCTTCGTGCTACTGACAAGCATTTTTTAACTGATTCATTTGTTGATTCAGGGTTACACCCTTATTTGTTTGAATTTGAAAAGATTCGGATGAATACATTATGAATTGACGGATGTTCAGAGGCTCATGTGACAAAGATCAATGGTCAAAAAAGTTTCATGACATTTCTTGTAAAAGTTTTGATGATTTCTATACTACATTATCAAAAAGGGGGAGAAGTTAATTTCAAGAGAATAGTTACAACAATTTTGGAGAAAGTCAAAAAATGAAAATGCAAGTTATGGAGAGTTTGCACATAATTAAAAGAGAAAGTTCAAATAAGTCTGATAACTAGCTGAAATTTACTGAAATTTTCTTTGAAGATAATTTGTTGAAGCAAAAAGAGCTAAATCTGAGGATAATTTCTTTTTTGAAGTCTGAAAAAGATTTTACAACCTTTGAGGGATATTGTTAAAGATTCTTGAAGAGCATACTCACAGATTCTGGGGAGATTACAGAAACTTTGAAGAATGCTTAAACAAAAGAAGAGATTATTCTATGATGCTGAAATTTATTCTGAATCCAAATAGAAGAGACAAATGCTTATCTTTCTAAAGATGATCTTTGTTGAAAGAAATTTACAAAGGGGAGATTGTATTGCATATATTTTTGAAGATGATCTTGAATCCAAAGGTGGAGATTTTTAGTGCTCAAATATATTGGATACAAGATCATGATGATTAATGGTGAAAGTGAAAGTCAAAAGCTCAAGTCAACTCTCAAGCTAAAGTCAAAGTCTTTTGTAACAAACTCTAGTCAAAGTCAACTAGTGTTTTAAGTGTTTTGTCTTTGTAATGTGTTAGAGTATAAATAGTATTGTTTTTTGTTAGTAGAATCATTAGACTATGAGAGATTGAGAGATATACGCGTTCGTAGAGAGAGAAATAGTGAGAGCATCAATTGTATTCAAAGTTGAGATTAATGGAAATTGTTTGAAATTGATTGTTTGTGTCATCTGAATTGAATTGCACTCATGTGGGACACACATCAAGTGTTGTGCGAATTCTTTGCCTGCGAGAAGTTTAGTTCTGGATTTTTGACTAAGTCCAGAATTCGCTAATTTTGTGCGAATTCTAAGCCTGCGAATTCTGAGGTTGTTCATTTTGACGATTTTTGTTCAAGGGTTCTGCGAATTCTTACCTTAGAAAATTTTTCAAATTTTCAAGATCTGATCAAGGTTGACTTTTCAAGTCAAAGCTCATCTAAATTTTTCGGAACAATGATTTCAAGCATATTTTCAGAATCTCTTCAAGATGCCTTACATTGATGAGAAAGGTAATAAAGTGTTGACAAAGAGAGATTGTGCTATTGATTATATGCCAGAGATACCTGCCTTAGAAGCTGAGAATGAGCAGTTGAAAGTACATAACTTAGAGCTGATAGTAGAAGTTGCTGAACTTCAAGTTAAACTGAAGAAAGCTGAGAAGCATGTATCCACCTACAAAGCAAAAGGTGTTGATTGGGTAAAGATGTATGAAGAGAGATTCAAGACTGAAAAAGCTGATCTGGAGAAAACTTTCAACCAAAAATTATTTGATCTTTCAAAGAAAGTTGTGCAAGAAAAGAAAGATTTGGAATTTAGATGCATTAAACTTTCAAAGCAAGTCTCTGACTTTAAAAATATTTTAATAACATAAAGAGACATGTTTTCAAAAGAAAAGAAATCCCTTAAAAGAAAAATCATTAGAACTTCCCAAGCAAATCAGTATTTTACAAGACTTACATGAAAAGGAAATAAAAAAATTTCAAGAAAAGAAGAAGTCTTTTGATGTTGAAAAGAAAAATTTTGAAAAGAAAAATGCTGGGATTTTCAAAGAGATTTCTCTTAAAAACAATGACTTAGAAAGAGATTTTGAACAAGAAAGAAAAATCTTTGAAACTGAAATTTCTAAGCTAACAAGAAAGCTAGCTACTTTATCATCAGATATTATGAAAGAGCAAAGGGTTAAGTCTGATTTACAAAGTAAATTTGACAAGATTTTTAATGAAAAAGCCAGGTTATCTGAAAAGATAAAAAGTTGGAAATAGCAAATGCAGATTTATCTGAGAAAAAAACTACTGATACAATTGACTTGTCTTCTTATGATGATGATTCAACTGAATCAGTTTGTTCATTTCAATCTGTTTCTAGTTTATTTTCAAAAGATGGTTTTCAAAAAGAAAAATGTCAAATCAAACATTTTGAAAACATATCAGATTAAACCTTCAAATCTTATTTATGTTAAGTCTGTTGATAGACCAACCAACTATTATTCAAAATCTGGTCAAAAGAAAGCATTTAAGGTAGATCAGATGGTTTGGGTTGTGAAAGGATCTCCTGAAGCAAAGAAATACTAGAAATCATTTACCACTACATCAAAGGTACAAAAGAACAATTCTCCAAAAGGTAAATCTTTTGCTAGATCTAATTTTACTCATTCTTCAAATCATTTAACCATATTAGCTAAAAAGAAAATTTATTGTTCTTACTGTAGCATAAATGATTTTATACAAAAAAAAAACATATACTAAGCACTGGTATGGATCCTATAGAGTTATTTCCAATGATTCTGCATATCACAGATATGGAACCAACTCAAAAGGGTTTCAAAATACTAACATTGCTGGACCCAAGTTCGTATGGGTACCAAAACCTGTTAAATTTATGGTGCAGGAATCAACTGCATAGAGGGAGTAAGGACATTGACTTCTGAATACAACAGTTCAAGATTCATTCTTTAAAGAAAAAGGACAGTGGCTTCTAAACACTACAGTTTAGAACCCGTACCTCAATGTTCAAGTTGAACTTCTAGACAAAGCAATCTAGGACTCATACTTCAAAGATGAAGGAAGAAGGAAGAAGGATACTTCAAAGGGAGTATTTTTTGTATTGTGTATATTTTGGGGAGATAGATTTTTGAGAGATTGAATTGCAATTTTAACAAAAGTTCATGAATATTTGATGAATTGTTTGAATGGTTGAGATATGAAGGGGGAACTTATCAGATGTTTATCTAAATTGTCAATGCTTACATCAATGAAAGTGGAAGTATTTCTTATCAGTACATGTTCATTATTTGATAAGTGTTTTTGTTAAGGGGGAGTTACATGAAAAGATACTTCTAACCTCAAAGGATTCATGTTCTATGAATACCTACATGATTTTTGCTTTGCAGGAATTTTTGACCTGAATTCAAGGGGAGTATCTGTTTCATTTTTGTAAGTGTGTTTGGGTGTGTCAAAAATGTTTTGAAAACTAAAATATTATTTTTGTGCTTCAAAGTTTCCATTTTAGGAAAGTTTCTGTTTTTGGAAACTTTCCATTTTGGCAAGTTTCTGTTTTTGGAAAGCTTTTCAAATGTCAAAATGTCATTTTTGGAAAATTTGAAATTTTTGCTAAGTATAGATTTCTCACATAGTGTCATGCGAAAAGTGACAATTTGCAAGCAATTGCATGCTAAAAGTCCCAATTCGCATGATATGGTATGCGAATTCCATACTTTTCGCACCCTATGGCATGTGAAAAGTGACTTTTCTCATCATTCAGTATGCGAAATGCCACAATTCGCACATAGTGGTATGCGAATTTCTTCTTAGACACAACTTTTCGTACCTCGTTTCATGAGAAAAGTCCACACACACTTGTCTATTTTTTTGAGACAAGTCCGATTTTATGTTGCTTGAGAAAAGTGATTGCCCAATATATTCTTGCCACATGTCACCTTTGATCTTGGGTATAAATTCAAGTCCTTCTCAGTTTCAAATTACTTTTTTCACAAAGGCATTTTGTTTACGATTTCGCACTTTTTAACTCACGTGTTTTTGAGTTTTTGATCGTTTTCCAAAAAAATTTCGGTTGGTTTGTTTGTGATCGTAAGTTGAACGTTGGAATTTTAATCTGTTAAGGAGTGATCATGAAGCTTTAATGATCGTTTTGCTTTGAATAATTCTAACCGATTTGATGTTTTGCAGGTGTGTCAACTTAGAGAAGATGATGAATAGTAACTAACATGGTTCGTTAGTTGGCGGTTAAATTTCTTACATTTTGGTCCTTTTTTTCGTTAGTCCAGTTAGTGTTCGTTAGTTTGTTAGATTGGTTAGTTTTATTTCATTTTAGTTCATTTTCAGTTAGTTTCCAGTTAAGTCCATTAGAAGTTTCATATTTTACATTTTTAGTCCCTCTAGTTGATAGTTTCAATATATGTCATTTTTGGTCCTTCTTCTTTTAAGTTTCACTTTCTATCATTTCTAGTCCCTCTAGTTTTAAGTTTAGTGTCACTTTCAAGTCTCAGTAATTCAAAGATTTAAAAGTTTGTCATTTTTGACCCCTAAGCTTTAAAGTTTCAATCTTTTGTCAAATTTGACCCCTAAACTTTCAAGTTTTACTCGTTGTCACTTTTGGTCCTTGCACTTTGAGTTTTTCATATATTGACATGTTTAGTCCATAGACTTTAAGTTTTACAGGTTGTCATTTTCCGTCATTGCACAATTATTTCTGTCATTTTGATTTATTATTTTAGTACAATTCAACTTCTAATCGAAGTATCTGTTTAACGATCATTCATTTTAGGTAGAAATGTCGTATTTTGATTCTCAACTTGAAATCACAAATCTTAAAGAAAAGATTAAAGCTCTTGAAGCACGATTACAGAAGAATGATAAATGTCTAGATGAATTGCTACTTGAAAAAGCTTATCTTCAGTCAGACCTGGACAATCTGAGAACGGAAAGCAAAGTTTATAAAGAAATTTTCTCTTTAAAGAAAATCAATGACTTGCTCAGAGATAGGAATTCTGCACTTGAAAAGGCAGCGAGAAGTGGTACATATAAACTTCGGTATGGTGACGAAATATCAACTCTTAAAAGAAAGATTTCAGATCTTGAAATAGAAGCCGATATGGAGAGAAGTTCATCGACAAGTGCTGAAGCTTCAAAGAAAATATCTGAACTTGAACGAAAAGTAGCAGATTTTGAAGCCCGAGAAGAGAAGACCCTAGAACTTGAAGAGAAACGGAAAGTTGCAGAGAGTGAAAATCTTGATATGAAGAAAAGACTTGATGTTTTTGAAAAGGAAAAAGTTGATTTTTTAAACTAGAAGAAGAATTTTGAAAGAAAATTCTCGAATTGTCAAAGAAAGTTTTTGATGAAAGAAATGTTTTTGAGCTTCAAAATGCTAAACTTTCAAAACAGATTTCTGATTTTGAAAAGGTTCTGATAACTAAAAGAGATAATTTTGAGAAAGAAAAAGTTTTGAAAGTGCTTGAAAAGAAAAATGTTGCGATTTTTAAGGAGATATCTAATAAACGCAACAGTGTAGAAAAGGATTTTGAAAGTAAAAGAAAGACTTTCGAAACTGAGATTCATAAGCTTTCACAGAAATTGTCTAGATTAGCAACAGAAATTTTGAAATAACAGATGGTAAAATCTGATTTACAAAAGAGATTTGATTTAATTCTCGAAGAAATAAATGTTTTATCCGTAAAAGTCAAGAAACTTGAAGAAATCAATTTCAAAGCTGATTTATCTGAGAAAGCCAGTCCCGATACTATTGTTCAGTCTCCTTATTCTTCAAGTTCACTTTCTACAACTATTTCTTCGAAGAAGTTCGTCAAATCAAATGAATTTTCCAAAGATCAGATTCGCCCTTCCAATCTTTTCTATAATTCTCTTGTTGGTGATTCAAATAATCAAGCGATTCGAAAAATCAAAATGGTTTGGATAAAGAAACCTCCTACAGAAGACAGTGATGGAAACAAGTCTTATGATTCTCCTATAGTTGATACGCAGTCATTTATTTCCAAGACTGATTCATCTACTTATGTCTATTCAACAGGAAAGTTGACCAGTCTGAGCCGACAAAAGATCTGTTGCACTCATTGTGGAAAGAGTGACTTTGTCCATCCAAGGTATGTCAATAGCTGGTATGGTACTTACAGTATTCCCAATCCTCAGTTTAATAGCTTCAAAGCTAAGGCAACTAAACATCAAGGATCCATCAAAGCATGGATACCAAAACCAAAATCTTCTTAATCTGTTTTGCAGGTTTGTCATGTCTGATTTAATTCAGATTATTCACATCACATGACTACAATCAAGGGTTATGCCATCTTTTGAGGGGGATATGAAAAAAAAACATGTCGACTTCTGAACACTTTAGTTCAGGACTCATTCTTAAATGTTTTTGACTTTTGATTACATCAAATCAGAACTCTTACTTCAATGGGTACTTCAATGCTTTATTTTGGTGAGCTAAATGAGTGTTAGGGCTTATAATGTTTCTATCGTCAATCCAGAACCGGAAGACCCTACACAAGAAACACATCCCATTCATAGATATCAGTGAGGGGTCTAGATTTATAGATGAGTTCAGAGCGAAAAGAATATGGTGAGGATGTGACAGGACTTAAAAGAATTATTGGTCCTTACCAAACAAAGTCAGTTATCCGGGTTACCACAAAATCTATTCATTCTCGTTCTTTGGAGATTGATATTGAAACAGACATAGACCCAATGTCGATAACTCGTGTCACCCCACCTAGCCACTCAAGTATCTCATAAAAGATACTTGTTTCATAAAAGCACAGAGATTTAACACATAATCTATCTATTCCTCACTCGAAGGTCTTAGGTATTGAAAAAGGAAGACATGAACTTCGGTCTCCGAACTTCATATTCTACTCACTGTGCCTATTGATTTCTAACCTGCATCCCAGGTTGAATCAATCTTTGAGCCTAATCTTCATGATTATATTTCTTTCACACATACACGAATTTTTGTGATTCCCCTTGCATATCTTTGTGATATCGCCATAATAGTTTGAGAAGTAATTTCTAACTTTTACTTCGGTGATGTAACACTCTAAAAATTCAACTTATAAAAATTTCATAAAATTGGCAACATGACATCTAAAATTCGAAGATCCAAACATCCTGTAATTAATGTTCCAAAAGAATAACCCATTATTCAATACAACTACAACCTTGAGAAGTCGGGTTAGTTTGTGTAAAAAGGGTTGCCATAAGAAATGGGATATTAGTAATACAACGACCTACTTAATCTAAGATCAATTCCAATCTAGATTAAAATGGGCGTCGCAAAAATCCCTATCAACGCTCTTCACAAAATCCCCCAAAAGACCGGCACTTTAAGATCTCCTACGTGCCCGGTAGCCAAGCCGACATCCTAAATTCCTCCACGGTTAGGATCTGTGAGGAAACAACAACCACAACAAGTGTTAGGACGAAGCCTAGTGAGATCCCATAAATATGCAGATAATAAACATGACATTATAAAACCATAATCATGTTACCGAACTCCTCTGCCTCTTGCGGAACAATTCTCCGCCATCAGTTTCTCAAACCTGAATATAAACATACAAGAAATACCTCTTGATTTACGGGGGAGACCCGCTTCCATCGGGGCGATGTTTACTCGAATGTGGGATCGCCCGCGATAGTAATGGATTACAACTAATGTCCCAATATTAGTTCCCATGCCATAACAGCATCACAACCTCATACCGTATTAACTGCCCTTATTGCCTACTCCGTCGAGTTACACCTCAAGGTCTTACGGACATTATTGCCTATCCATATCTAGACGAGTTACACCTCAAGAATGCGAGATCCCTTATTGCCTACTCGCTAGTAACACACCGTGATTAATGCGAAGTTCATACATTAAGCTACTACCTCCTCGTGCACAAGGAGTAGTACCACATTCTCATCAGGTGATCCACATTTGTTAAATAAATAACATATTATATACACCTCTCTTCCACATATAAAACATTTACTTCCTTATTCCTCATAATATCATGGTCCTCATAATTTCATACATGTAAATACATCCACACATTATCCTTACCTCATTCCTTCATAAAGCTATCAGCAGTTGGATTAAATAATGACAATAGTAGTTTCCTCATGAACACAACATAGAGGCATGAAATCTAGAAGATATAATCCACATAGTTACCAATAAAGAGGTTATTAAATCCTACTAAACATACTCACCCCTATTGGGTTCTTAAAGTTGAGAATCCCACTAGTTAGGTTATAAAGCTACAAACAAGTAACACATAGGAGTAAAGTAGGATAAAATCATGGAAATAAACAAATACAAGAGCTGTTATGGAAGGATAACTCACCAAGTAGGTTTTTGGAGAAAACCCAAACCCTAGGGTAGAACCTTAGAGAAAATGACAATGGAGGTGATGGCTTCAAGCCCAACTTGAATCCTTAAATGCTAATCCCAAGTCTCTAGCAATAAATGAGATAAATGGTGGTGGTTGGAACCCTAATTTCGGATGGGGGAAGTTATGAGGGTTGAGAGAGGAGAAAATGGGTAGATGAGAGGAGTAATGAGGTGAAATGGGGAAGAAAGTCGTATTCAAGAGACTAGGGGGCTTCCGCGGGTTATGCCGCGACTTTAAGTCACGGCACAAGTCGCCCGTGTGCCTGAAACCGAAATCCAACAGTGAGTTACGCGGGTTATGCCGCGACTTGCAACCCGCATGTAACTCGCGAAATCCCCTGTGTTGTGCCCAAACCATCAAAATCCAAGTACTCAAACTAGATCATAACATAAAGCTAATGATAATCGTTAAACACGAGAATACAACAATAAACAGTACACAAGGCTAGAAGTTTTCTCACTAGAATCTTATAACGAAAATTTCGGGGTGTTACAATCCTCCTACACTAGGAATAGATTTCGTCCCCGAAATCTCCACTCTAGACAAAATGGTGAGGATACCGACCCTTCATATCCTCCTCCGCTTCCCACGTGACATTCGCGCCTCGATGATGTTTCCACTGAACTTTCACCATTACCACCGCCTTATGGCGAAGTTTCTTCGTCTCTCTCTCTAGGATGGCTTCCGGCTCCTCAACACAACGATTATTGTCCACCCTGATTTCAGACAATGGTATGACATTTTCTTCTTCCGCTAAACACTTCCGTAGATAGCAAATGTGGAAAGTGGGGTGGATCCCACTCATCTCGAGTGGTAAATCAAGCTTATAGGCTTGGAGTCCCACACGTTCAATGATAGGAAAAGGCCCGAGGAAGCGGGGGCTAAGCTTCCCTCGTTTCCCAAACCTTATAATTCCTTTCCAAGGTGACACTTTCAACATGACCCGGTCGCCCACTTGGAATTCCATCAGACGCCGCTTCTTGTCCGCGTAGCTCTTTTGACGGTCTTTAGCCGCCTTCAAACGCTCCCGTATCCCCTTAACCTCGTCCGCCGTTTCTTGTACTATCTCCGGTCCAGCGAACTGCTTCTCACCCGCTTCGAGCCAACAAGTTGGGGTTCTACATTTTCGCCCGTATAATGCCTCGTACGGTGCCATTCCCAAACTCGAGTGATAACTATTATTATAGGCAAATTCTACCAATGGAAGATGAGAGTCCCAATTTCCCCCAAAGTCGATCACACACGATCGCAACATGTCCTCCAACGTTTGAATTGTCTGCTCGCTTTGACCATCCGTTTGAGGATGATACGCTGTGCTCAACTTATTTTTGTTCCCAATTCTCTTTTAAACGCGCTCCAGAAATGGGAAGTGAAGCGACTGTCCCGGTCAGACACAATGGACAGCGGCACCCCATGCCTTGACACTACCTCATTGATGTAGAGTCACACTAGCTTGTCTAATGGTAACGTTTCCCTCATGGCCAGAAAATGCGCGCTCTTCGTCAACCGATCCACTATCACCGAAATGGTGTCGTGGTTCTTCAACGTCTTTGGTAATTTCGTCATGAAATCCATTGTAATGTGATCCCACTTACACTCCGGTACTTCCAACTATTGCAAACTCCCATACGGTCGCTGGTGTTCGACCTTCACTAACGAGCAAGTAAGGCACTTCTCCACATAGTTTGCCACATCCAATTTCATCACGGGCCACAAGAAGTTCAACTTTAGGTCTCTATACATTTTGGTGCTCCCGGGGTGAATAGAATATCTCGACTTATGTGCCTCTTCCAAAAGTAATTTTCGACACCCTCCCAACCTGGGTACTCAAACTCGTCCTTGGAAGAGTTTCAATCCTCTACCATCCTCCGTCAGACTAAGGTGTTGCTTCGTCATTGCCTCATCTTTGAGATTCGCCTCAAGTAGTGCCTCGGCTTGAACGACTTTTATCATTTCTATAAGGTTTGAGATAATCTCAATCCTTGCCAACGGGGTTTTCACCGTTCCGCTATACTCCTTCCGACTAAACACGTCCACCACCACATTTGCTTTGCCCGGGTGATATTGAATCTCGCAGTCGTAATCCTTCAACAATTCTAACCATCTTCGTTGACACATATTTAGCTCTTTTTGGTCGAAAACGTATTTCAGGCTTTTGTGATCGGTGTAGAGTGAACATTTTGTACCATACAAGTAGTGTCGCCACAACTTCAAGGCGAACACTATTGCCGCTAACTCAAGGTTTTGGGTAATTCTTCTCGTGTTCCTTCAATTGTCTTGACGCGTAAGCTATCACTTTACCTCTCTACATGAGAACGCAACCCAACCCCAACTTGGATGCATCACTATACACGATAAAGTCTTCTGTTCGCTCCGGTAGGGACAAAATTGGGGCTTCGCACAATTTCCGTTGCAAGGTACGGAAAGCTTTTTCTTGAGCCTCGGTCCAAGCAAACTTCACGTTCTTTCGAGTCAACGTGGTCAATGATGAGGCGATCTTGGAGAAGTCTTGAAGGAACCTTCGGTAATAACCGGCGAGTCCCAAAAAACTTCGGATCTCGGTCGGGTTTTTTTGGAGGTTCCCAGTTCATCATCGCTTTGATCTTGGCGGGATCTACTTTTACTCCTTCTCAAGTCACCACATGACCTAAAAATTGCACTTCCCGTAACCAGAATTCACACTTAGAGAATTTAGCATACAACTTCTCCTTCCTTAGCACCTCTAACACTTCTCTCAAATGTTGCTCGTGCTCCTCTTTATCCTTAGAGTATACTAAAATGTCGTCGATGAACACTATGACTGACCGGTCCAGAAATGGTCGGCACACTCGGTTCATCAAGTCCATGAATATTTCCGGCCCATTCGTCAATCCGAAAGGCATGACTAAGAACTCATAATGCCCATATGGAGTCATGAATGCCGTCTTTGGAACGTCTTCTTCTCGAACCTTCACTTGATGATATCCCGAACGGAGGTCAATCTTGGAAAAACATCTGGCCTCTTGCAGTTGGTCAAAGAGGTCATCTATCCGGGGTAGTGGATATTTATTCTTGATGGTCACCTTGTTCAATTCCCGGTAATCGATGCCCATACACATTGACCCGTCCTTCTTCACAAAGAGTACCGGAGCTCCCCATGGAGACGAGCTCGGTCTCACAAATCCCTTGTCAAGTAACTCTTGGAGTTGGGACATCATCTCTTGCATTTCAGTTGGCGCCAAATGGTACGGTGCTCGGGCAATTGGTGCCGCTTCCGGAATTAGGTCGATCCTAAATTCCACCTGTTGATCAGGAGGTAAACCAAGTAGATCGTCGGGAAACACGTCCGGGAATTCGTTGACAATCTTCACATCCTCCACCCTCCTCTTTTCTGCTTTGGCGTCTACCACGAAGGCTAAATACGATGGTTACTTCTTTGCCAGACATTTCCTTGCCTTGATGGACGAGA
Organism: Arctium minus; assembly: GCA_954870635.1. NCBI lineage: Eukaryota > Viridiplantae > Streptophyta > Magnoliopsida > Asterales > Asteraceae > Arctium > Arctium minus. The sequence continues at coordinate 58,040,368 of OX941088.1, read as the reverse complement.
TGATTGCTACCTCGCCTTTTCGTTTCTCTCCATACACAAACAAGGAGTCGCCATCTCGAATGGGAATCCGTATGAGTTTCTTTAAACAAAAGATCTCCGCCTGATGCTTTGCTAGCCAATCCATACCAATCACCACATCCAAACTCCTGATGATCATAGAGAGCAATTCCGCCATAAAGGTTTCACCACTGATTTCGAGTCGACAATCTCTCAGAATATTACTCAAGAATACCCGCTCCCCATTAGCTACTTCTATGACCAAGGCGTCTCTAAGGGCACTAAACGACAAGTTTAAAGATTTGCAAAACACATCGGACATAAAAGAGAAGTTTGCACCAGAATCAAATAATACGCTAGCAGGCGTGGAGTTGAGTAAGAACGTACCCGACACCACTTCGGCGGTTTCCTTCGCTTCCTCTCTCGTCATTTGAAATGCCCTCCCTTGAGCCTTGGGGATGACCTCTCTTTCCGCTTGACTTCCGGAATTGCCCCCTCTAGCCCCACCTCTCAGCTTGGGGCACTCTCTTCGTACGTGACCAATCTTCTTGCATTCAAAACAGACCGTCCCTTGAATGGGACACAAGAAGCTAGTGTGACCCGACTGGCCACACTTGAAACAGGAGGGCGGGCCCGGATTTGGGTTAGGATTGGTCTTACAAAACCCAAAATGCCTATTCCTACACTTGAGACACCATTTGGCTTCCCGACGATTGTCGAAACTCTTATTGGGAGGTTGAAACTTCGGCTTTTTGTATGAACTAGGCAGGTTTTCCCACATCCTATTCTCCACAGTCTTTGCCTTCTCAGCTTTGTCTTTCGCAAAAAGTCTCTCTGTCACCTTAGCTTCCTTAATTGTCTCTCGGAGATTAGAGGCCTTTGAGTTGCAAACTATTTGGATCACGTCCGTTGGTAAGCCTTTTAGGTAAGCCTTCACTTTCTCGTTCTCAGTCGGGGCCACGTGCCCTACTAAGTCGAGCTTTTCCATAAAGAGTCGAGTATACTCTTTCACCGACAAGTCACCCTTCTTAATCGAACGGAAATCTTCTTCAATTGCATCCAACTCCTCCTCAGTACAATACTACTCTAAAATTTTCTTCTTGAACTATGCCCATGACATTTTGGACAACACCGATTCTTCGATGGTTGAGGTGAAGACATTCCACCAAGTTAAAGTCGTGCCCCGAAGCAATTGAGACCCATACTTCATTTTTTGGCATTCCGCACAGTCGCTAGATCGGAAAGCTTGTTCAATCTCTTTAAGCCAACTCATGCACTTCGCGGGGTCATCAGACCCGGCCAACTTCGGTGGTTTACAACAAAGGAACGACTTGTAAGAACACCCTTTCTCCGGTTGCCTTGTTTCTAAATTTTCTAACCCATCCGTATGAATCTCTCCCTCGGTACCCCCGGAACTGGCTACGACAATGTTCTCCTCAATTGTTTCATGTCGACATTGATTCCCCTCATGGTCCTCTAGAAGCTTTACAAACAACTCTTGTTGCTTTGCCATAGTCTCGTTCATGGCTCTTATCATGTCCATAATTTGAGTCTGAGGAGTTACCTCAGTCAGAATCGGATCGGCGGTGGCAATGACGGTTCTCGGAATTGGTTCCACCCTTCCGGCGAGCATAGGTGGAATCGGAGGTCCATCCGTTACGGTTGAATTGGGTCTGTCGGCCGTGGATTCGTTTACCGCTTGACCTTCTGGCGATGACTGAAGATGACTCCGAGTATTTACCATTTTCGTCTGTCATCAAATTGAAAGAGGGTGAGAGAGGGCTACGCAAGATTATACACGCGAAACGTACTACTACAACTCATCAATCGTCATAATCATAGTACTTCAAGCGTGTTCACGTAAACATACATTCATAATAGCAGTAGCTAATTGAAATTATGAACATATAATACATAAAAAGTCTTGTTACCACATTTATAACTCTCAACAAAGTAGTTTCCGTTGACTCTTGGAATATCCCATCTTAGGATTTCTACCCTAATCTCAAACTTACTTGTCTAAAAAGTCTCAGTTTAAGTCTAGGCACCTGGATTCTATACCTAGTTCGCTTAAACTACAACTCTGATACCAACTTGTAACACTCTAAAAATTCAACTTATAAAAATTTCATAAAATTGGCAACATGACATCTAAAATTCGAAGATCCAAACATCCTGTAATTAACGTTCCAAAAGAATAACAACCCAGTATTCAATACAACTACAACCTTGAGAAGTCGGGTTAGTTTGTGTAAAAAGGGTTGCCATAAGAAATGGGATATTAGTAATACAACGACCTACTTAATCTAAGATCAATTCCAATCTAGATTAAAATGGGCGTCACAAAAATCCCTATTAACGCTCTTCACAAAATCCCCTAAAAGACCGGCACTTCAAGATCTCCTACGTGCCCGGTAGCCAAGCCGACATCCTAAATTCCTCCACGGTTAGGATATGTGAGGAAACAACAACCACAAAAGGTGTTAGGACGAATCCTAGTGAGATCCCATAAATATGCAGATAATAAACATGACATTATAAAACCATAATCATGTTACCGAACTCCTCTGCCTCACGCGGAACAATTCTCTGCCATCAGTTTCTGAAACCTGAATATAAACATACAAGAAATACCTCTTGATTTACGGGGGAGACCCGCTTCCATCGGGGCGATGTTTACTCGAAAGTGGGATCGCCCTCGATGGTAATGGATTACACCTCATGCCCCGATCTTAGTTCCCATGCCATAACGACATCACAACCTCATACCGTATTTACTGCCCTTATTGCCTACTCCGTCGAGTTACACCTCAAGGTCTTACGGACATTATTGCCTATCCATATCTAGGCGAGTTACGCCTCAAGGATACGAGATCCCTATTGCCTACTCGCTAGTAACACACCGTGATTAATGCAAAATTCATACATTAAGCTAGTACCTCCTCGTGCACAAGGAGTAGTACCACATTCTTATCAGGTGATCCACATTTGTTAAATAAACAACACATTATATACACCTCTCTTCCACATATAAAACATTTACTTCCTTATTCCTCATAATATCATGGTCCTCATAATTTCATACATGTAAATACATCCACACATTATCCTTACCGCATTCCTTCATAAAGTTATCAGCAGTTGGATTAAATCATGGCAATAGTAGTTTCCTCATGAACTCAACATATAAGCATGAAATCTAGAACATATAATCCACGTAGTTACCAATAAAGAGGTTATTAAAATCTACTAAACATACTCACCCCAATTGGGCTCATAAAGTTGAGAATCCCATAAGTTAGGTTATAAAGCTACAAACAAGTAACACATAGGATTAAAGTAGGATAAAACCATGGAAATAAACAAATACAAGAGCATTTAAGGAAGGATAACTCACCAAGTGGGTTTTTGGAGAAAACCCAAAACCTAGGGTAGAACCTTAGAGAAGATGACAATGGAGGTGATGGCTTCAAGCCCAACTTGAATCCTTAAATGCTAATCCCAAGTCTCTAGCAATAAATGAGATGAATGGTGGTGGTTGGAACCCTAATTTCGGATGGGGGAAGTTATGAGGGTTGAGAGAGGAGAAAATGGGTAGATGAGAGGAGTAATGAGGTGAAATGGGGAAGAAAGTCGTATTCAAGAGACCAGGGGGCTTCCGCGGGTTATGCCGCGACTTTAAGTCGCGGCACAAGTCGCCCGTGTGCCTGAAACCGAAATCCAACAGTAAGTTACGTGGGTTATGCCGCGACTTGCAACCCGCATGTAACTCGCGAAATCCCCTGTGTTGTGCCCAAACCACCAAAATCCAAGTACTCAAACTAGATCATAACATAAAGCTAATAATAACCGTTAAACATGAGAATACAACATTAAACGGTACACAAGGCTAGAAGTTTTGTCACTAGATTCTTATAACGAAAATTTCGGGGTGTTACAGGTGATAACTAGAAGTCCTATCAGAGATACATCGATACCAACTCTGAAAATAGGCCACACAATTATTTTTAATTGTTGTGATAATAGTTACTATTGTGTTTCTATGTTAGCTTATTACCCTTCTTGGTTAGTTAAACATTTTTATCTGATATTTTGCTACTCATCCGGTTAGTCTTTGAACATACATGATGCTCAGGACTCTCCTAATCATCATGAGGGGGATAATGCAATAACAAAGACACAAGTTTCAAAGACAAATTATCATGTTGAGGGGGAGTTAGCAAAAGTGGAGAGGGAGGAATATTATCTTTTTTTCTTAAATCTGAGGTTGAAAAGCCATAGATTTCAAGATTGCATTGGTTCTTCTATCCCTCATCAAGTGGTGTTTGCTACAAGTTGATTCATTCTACGAGCATATTGGTTCTAAAAATTTCTAAGCTGAATGTCAATTCAACTCGCAGTTCAGAGACAGATTCTTTGTTTTTAAACTGAAGTTGCACTGTGGAATGTCATGTAACTCGCACATTATATTTCTTGTGTGCTGATTCGATGTGTTGAATTTTTACAGTTGAAAGCTGCTCAATTGTGCATTTAGTTGAGACTATTGTACATTGAATCTGGTTACAAAGTTGAAATATGAAGACCAAAAGCTTTATTCAAGGTGGAGCTCAGAAATACATGAAGACAATCAACACTAAAGTTTTTCAGAGATTCAAGGGAGAGAAGATCAAGGCATGAATATTTCAAGATGATAAATCCTTTATACAACTTTAGGGGGAGATTGTTAGGACTAAAAGTCCTAGTGCGTTGAAAGTTATATAAAGATTTATAGAGTTTAATTGTTTTATTTAAAAGCGCTGTAAAAGCCTATATTATTAATGGGCTTGATTGGTTTAGGTGGCCTTGGGCTTTAAGACCCAAGTCCTTTAGTATAAATAGTTTTGTTAAACCTAGTTTTAGGTTAATGGTCTAATAGGTTTAAACGCATACTTGAAAATTCTCTCTGTAAACCTATTGCTTTTATCGATTAATCATATGACCATGACTTATGAAAATCTGTGATTGTTCTTCATTGATTGATAATACACTTGCATCTGGGATTCACACTTTACGAAAACCTCTTTTCAGACTCGATTTTGATTTAAGGGTAAGTTTGTGTTAGTGATTTGTATTGTTTAATGTTTGATTATTGTATGTTAGGACATAGGATGTTCATATTTGGAAACTTTTGTAAAGGTCTTTATGTTTAGTAAAAAGGCATTGTCATTAGCATTTTGGGTTAAAAGCTTAATGTAGAACAAATAAGAGAGGGTGAAGAAAAATAGTGTTTGTGTTTGTAATGTAGCTAAGCAATTCAATTTACAATGTAGTATTTGAGAGAGCCATGTCTTCTAGAGAGATAAACACTTTCTCTCTCTAGGTTGTGTTCTTACTTTACATGTGAATAAAATTTGTTCTCTCCCAATCTTATCTAGTTCAATCCTAATACATTGATTTAAATTGTGAATTACTGGTTCCTACATTGAATATTTGTTCTTGTATCGATTCTTTTTAACGTTACACTTTTGATTTAAGGTTTCGATTATGAATAAGACTGATATAGTTTTGTGACTTTTCGACACTTATCATGTTCTTCGGACTGTTCTTGAACTGAATATGAAATCAAGTGGACAAAATGGAATTCAAAGTCAAAATTAATGGTGGATTAATGTTTTAAATTGATTTTCGACCTAATCTGTGGATTCAATTTTGGGATTTCATGATAACAAGTTTGATTTTGAATCTGGGTTTAAGATTTTTTGAACTCTGAGTGTTCTTCATAAGTTTTGAAGACTCATGAGAGTTCTTGAGGTTAATGTTCATAACTTGTTAAAATTTTCAGATTGAAATCCAAATCAAGGCTCATGCGAATTCCTTCAAAGAGTCAAAAAAAAAAAATCAAGTTTAAAATTCACATATAGCTTCATGCGAATTCTGCCAAATTTTTTTGTCTCCTGTGAAAAGCACACTTGTTCTGTGCTATGCGAATTCCATACATGGAATTTTTCAGGAATTTTTTTCAGAAGTGCAAATTTTAGGATTTTAACTGACAAATGGACATCTGTCCATACTTTTTCTTTTTCAAGTACTCAATGGTAGAAAATCAGTCAGTTGAACAAAAAGTTCAGATGGATGAGAACTTACCGGAGGTCTCAAGGGATAATCCTATGCCCTCATCCCGATCTGACTATCAACCTCAACCCAATGTCAATCCTGATCACATTCTCATATCATCATCATCAGAGGAGAAACTGCTTTATCTGAACAATCTCTATGTGGATTTTGATCATCTCAATATTGATCTACTAGTGTTGGCCATTCTTGGAAATCATCCACAGAGGTTTGCATTTGTTGGTATAGCTACTGTGTCCAAGATCTACTTGCAACAAGCCTGGAAGACTATCAGATTTGTTGGTAATGCTGAGGTACCACAATTTGAGATCCAAATAGATCACTACAAATCAATTTTGAACTATCAAAGACTGAGATACATTCTGAGGCTTCCAGAGGCTGATTCAAGAGAAGGCAAAAATTCATTTCACATATTCCCTACTGATAATGAAGCTTTTGAGGGAATCAGGGCAATGGGGTATGTTGGACACCTGACCCAAGTGAACCACTTCAAGAAAAACAACCTGCCTCCATTCTACTACACACTATTCTCTGTTATCAATAGATGCTTGACTGCAAAGCATCACGGGACTGACAATGCAAATATCCACATCCTGAAATTGTTCCATGCCATAGTTTATGATCTGCTTGTGGACTATGCATTGGTATTCTGGGATGAGTTGTATGAGAGAGTCATATCCAAGAAGACTTCAAAGGCTCCAATTTTTATGCCATATCAGATATTTCTAACTCTGATTATTAGGGGCATGATCAGATGCAACAAAGACATCAAAAAAAGGACTCATGAATATGCACCTGAGCACTCAATGAGTGAGTTGATGAGGCAGAAAAAGATCTTCAACTACCGTATGCCAATTCTTGAGGCATTGCTTGCTAATGCTGATCCGGACTTTGAGTGTGTGAGAGACTATAAAGAGTCTATGGGATGACCATAACCGGTTGCCCATACCCCAGGCTCAAACCCTAGGAGAGTGGTGTTTGTGAGGTTTCCTGTTACCCAGGGGTACAAGAACAGGGAGAATTGAGTGAAAATCCTGAGAGGGGAACTGGAAGGGGACAACATTCTGGACTTGAGGCTGTGGGATCCCAGGCTTATCCCACACATCATGTGGGTTCCACATCTCGACCTGTTCCTGCCATCATTCCTCAATAGGGCAGTCAGGGAGAGAACGCCGAGGAAAGTTCAGATTCTGTAATTGAGTCAGATCAAGCTCAAGATGATGACAGTGTGTCTGTTCCATCTACTACTGGTACTGATGATGATAGAGATATTGATGCTTCTGAAAATAATGATAATGATAATGGTGATGATCAAGATGACAATGATGATGATGGCAATGACTTCAACAATGATGCCATGGATATTGATGTTGATACCACTGTGAGTAATGTGGTGGGAGATATACGGAGAATTGAGGGAGATTTAGTTGAAAATATTAATGTGAGTATGAGTGAAGGGAGAGGAAAATATTATGGTGAGAGGGAGTGCACCCGAACCTACTTTTCCAGATGGGAAACCACATTCACTACCAGGCCGCATGTGTTGAAAGCCGGTATTGAAAAATACATAAGTAGCCCACTTATGCAACTGCACACCCCAGCCAACCATTCAATTACCTCACACCCGGTAATAGTCTCAGATATGCACGGGGAAAGAGCACAACTGCTATCTACCTCTCATTCGTAGAGTTTAGATATTGAAAATAGAGAACCACAGTCCCAGTTCTCAATTCCTTTTTGCACACAATCAAGTATAGTGCCCTTTGATTTCCCAACTTTTATTCCTAGGACACATGTTGATACTTCTTTTTTTGTCAGAAGTCTTAGTGATCTGACCGGAACACCCAGAGTAGCTCCACAATCTGGACTACAAGGACCGGGTGGAAGTCCTGTCATAGTTAACAACATGCCAGCTATGAACACATGCCATACGGTTGTTTCATCAACTGTTATGACAACGGAAAACCTACGTGGTTCCCATGTTAGTTTACCTAACTTCGTTTCAAAGGAATTCACGACGGCGCCTTAAAGTCTGTTGAATCCGGTTTGAAGAATCATAATTATGAGGAGATTGGGGGAGTTAAAAGGTTGTTCTAGGGGAAGGATCCGTTAGTTGACTGATAGCATCATGCTCCATCTTCACTTCCATCTACTCAACAAGTTGATATGTCAGTAGATGAACTGAAATCACTTCTATTTTTCAAACTCCTATCTCAAGCACCAACCAACCAAGCTGATTCTGATTTATTTGGCCTAATTCAATCCCAACACCAACCACCACCATCTGTTACTCAAATCCCATCAGATGTGGTCAAAGCCTCAGAGTTTAATACTTTCAAAGCAGATGTTCTGAAATCTATTCAATCTATGCAACAAGCTTTTATAAACCTTTCCAAAGTTGTTCAGACATCTTGCCAAGCACAGGCTTCTATTTCTACAAAGAGGCATGATCATGATTCAGATCATGACCATGAGGGGGAGATGTCAAAGGAACATATATCAGATGTGAATGCTGCTAATGTTGGTGGATCAGAAAGTTTGTCAGGGGAACAAGATCAGATAATTGTCAGAACTGATCAAGGAGTTATAAGTGGAAGAGAACTTGTTTTGTATGTTGATCTGGATGTAGTACCAAGGGTTGAAAATCCTAAGGTAGCTATAAGAGAAGAAAGTTTGTTGATAACTGGCATTTCTTTTGTTGACATTATTGACCTCACATCAGATGATGATGAAGATGACCTGTATGAAAAATTTTGGAAGGTCAAAGAATAAAAGAAAGAGAATCTAATGAATGACTCTAATGATGATGGAAATGTTAATGATGAACCTATACCAGAGAATGAAGCCAGTGTTCTCGACAGTCTGTTGGAAGCTAATCAAGATAATTATCTTTTACAAGAAATGTTTGAACAGGGAACTCCTGAGGATATTCAACTTAGTCTTGTCCACAATGAGATTCCCGAGCCGAACTTGACCGGAATGCTTGAGATTCCTACTTTCTAAGAATTCAGTTTTCCAGATGTTTCTGAAGTTCCTATTTCTCAACCAAGTCCCCTAAGGCAGCCTAGTCCTCAAAGTCAATCTGCTCAACCAAGCAATACTGATCAAGTAGATGAATTTGTTCACATTCTTGATATGCCCAACACAGATGATGTTGGTCCTTCAAATGCTAATGTACCTAAAGCAGAGTTTGGTCCCACAGAAGCAGAGCTTAAACAGATGAGACATGCTCTGAGGGTTCCATTTCTTGAAGAAGAAAAGAAGAAAGTTTTTGTGAACATTTTTAGAATTCTGGGAGTCAAAGACAAACCTAGAGAATATCAGCAAGAATATGTTGATATGCTGAACTATCTTAAGCAAGTGCAAAGATATGTGAAGAGTAAATCAAAGATAGTTGTGGTGAAAGAAGTTCATATGAAGAAGCTCATCAGGCTTTGGTATCCAGTCTTTATTGTCCAGAGAAGAGATACGAAAAAATATACCTTTTGTGAAGATGATTTTCACCATCAAAGTGTGGATGATCTGGAGTATATTTACCACCAGTTCAGAAACATGGTCATTTGAAAGGAGAATATTATTTTGCTCTAGAAACCATCAAAAGATTTGTCAGAAGATATATCTACTATACTTATTGTTATGAATTTCAATTGGGAACATAAACCAACTAGAGAAGGGTGAACATTACAAAGCCAAACATGACTCTTCCAGACTTGGAGAACTATCCTTTGTTTACTGTGCTTGAACAAACTGAGTTTGGAGTTATATATAAGAATGGGCGGAATGAGAAGAGGTTCCTTAGATTTTTTGAAGTTTCTAAATATTCTGATGGAACGCTCAAGGTGATCAGACTTCAACTTAAAATCATGCATGAGAAAATTGAAAGACAGAGATTTGTTGCTGGTGACCGTTTGCCAAGGAGAGACATAATCGTTATGGAAAGAGCTTTAGATGTTCTAGATGATAGAATTGAGTTCAGGAAAGGCATCAGACGTCTTGAATCACTTTTAGGGATTAGATATAACCGTGTTAGAAGATTTACAAATTGATCCAAAAGGGGGAGATTGTTTAAGTCAATGTTTGAATCCATTTGTCTTTTGTAATGTTGCTTTAATCTTGTATTGCTTTATATGAGGTCAAGGCTTGTTTGACCCATATATAAGCCTTTGTTCTTCTGTTTTCCTAAGAACTCTTGTAACTTTTGAGTAACTCTTGTCACTTGTAATCCTCTGTGAGATATATGACATCAAGACTTGTGACAAAATTCTCTCTCTGGATTCTCACTATGTTTTTATTAATTCTTGATTAGATTCTTATGATTTTGATGTTGAATGCTTGAACTCTGGAATCACAATTCCTTATGCCCAACCGGTGCAATGGGTAAGATGAAAAAAAGTTAACATAAAGCGAAAGTGGAATCTTCTTGCAAGTCACCACTAGAAGAGGACCGATGAGAATTCAATCGATCGACGGTAAGAAGTATATTATGGTAATGATTGATGAATACTCAAGATACAAATGGATTAAGTTCCTGAGAGCAAAATCAAATGCATCGGAGTTGATAATTGCTTTCATAAAGAAGATTCAAGTTCTATTGCAACTTCCAGTTCAAAAGCTACGGAGCGACAATGGAACTGAATTAAAAAATGAGACCCTCCAAAGCTATTTACAGCCAGTGGGGATTTCTCATAACTTTTCAGCTGCCCGTACTCCACAAAAAATGGAGTTGTAGAACGAAAGAATAGAACTTTGATTGAAGCAGCAAGGACTGTGCTCACTTATTCAGGACTTCCATTGTATCTATGGGATGAAGCTGTTGCAACTGCTTACTTTACTCAAAATAGAACGATCATCACTAAGCGATTACATAAAACCGCATATGATATTATTAATAACAAAAAACCTAATGTGAAATTTTTCCGTGTCTTTGGATGTAGGTGCTTTATGCTTAATGATCGTGACAATCTTGGCAAATTTGACAAAAAAGCCGATAAGGGATACTTTTTGGGTTACTCGTTAACGTCTAAAGCCTATCGGATCTACAATAAAAGAACCAAGACGGTCATGGAGGGCATTAATGTATCCTTCAATGAAATCCTGACAACGACTTCTGGACAATGCAATTCAGGACTCGGTCTTAAAGACAAGGCTTCTACTCAAATCCGAGTTGAACCCGCATTAACTGAGACTAAATCTTCTAACTCTCATGCACAATCTACTACTTTTGAGTTAGATTTATTCTTATTTGATGCGTTTATGGATATATGTGCAGATTCTGATGCATCAAGTGTATCCATACCATCAACTTCAGTGGTCCCTGATTCAAGCATCATTAGAGGTCTACATTAGAGCTCTGAAGACATTCTCTCTAAAGAGAGAGATAAAGATTTCTACAAGTGTTGACACGAGATCAGAAGACACGTCACCTAGTGATAAGATTTAACTTTTAGGTAGATTACTGTTCAAGCATGTCTTAAGCTTACCTGGTAGGTAAGTTACTGTTCAAGCATGTCTTATGTGTCAGAAAGTACATTCTTCACCTTTTGAGTCCTATAAATAGGACGTGAAACCCATTGCTCAAAGTGTGATTTTCCTTTACTTACTTGTAAAAGAATTATTTCTTTATGTACTGAGAATTGTAGAAGAAGATCTTGTAAGATTAATACACCTTTTTGGTGTTCTTCATAATCTACATTGCATTATCCAGTGAATATTTGTTTTTCATTATTTACTCTATTAGGTATATCTTCTTTACTGTGGGTACGAATCTAACTTGGTTTAAACATTATTTGCTTCTGCATTATTGTTAAATGTTTATTTGTTTAAATCCTTGTTAAGACAAGGATCTGGGATCCAACAATTGGTATCAGAGCCTATTTGATTTTCTTAAATCAAATAAGATCAAATATGTTTACTCGGATAGATTCTTTGTCTTGTGATTCAGTTCTTTCATTTTTGTGCATGTTCATATAAGCTGTTGTTTACTAAAGAACACTATATGTTACAGGTTTGAAAAATACTCATAGTATATTATATTGTTGAAGGCTAACTTTAGCTTCTTTTTAAAAAGATCTCAAGCTTCATCTCTTTCAAAAGCATCATCTTCTTTCTTTCAAAATGTCAAACTCAAGTATAAGTGCAATCTATACTGTTGGATCTTTAACTAAACCTCCTACTCTTCTGAGAGATGCATATCCTCAATGGAAGATTAGGATGGTCAACTTTTTGGAATTAATGGACAAAGATGTTATGAGATCTGTCACTCATGGACCTCACCAACCAATGGTTTTTGTTCCTAGAGTTCCTGCAACAACAACTGTAGAAATACCTGCATATTTTGAGAAGAAAACCACTGGATTTACTGATGAAGAACTAACTAAAATGGAAAATATATCCAAAGTTGTTAGGCTCTTAATCATGGCCATCCCAAATGACATCTTTCAAAAGCTTGACTCATGTGTGACTACAAAAGAGATTTGGGACCAGTTGTTAAATCAACTTGAAGGTGGTATTAAAACTCAGAAAAACAGAAGGACACAATGCATAAATGAATATAATGACTTTAAAGCACTACCTGAAGAAACACTGCAACAAACGTATTCTAGGTTTAATATCTTGATAATCAAATGCAGAAATGTGGGGTCATAAGATCCAAAGAGGAGAACAATGTCCTTTTTCTAAAAAGTTTAAATGAAGAATGGCTGCAACTGTCCATGTCACTTCAAGCAAATCAAAATCTTGAATCATGGTCACTAATAGACATTTATGGCACACTTGTTGCCCAAGAAAAATATGTTGTCAAACAAAAGACCAAAACCTCTCTGGGTGGACCTCTTGCCCTAATGTCAAAAGATAAAAGCATTTCTGAAAAAAGTTCTCAAGAAACCAAAACCAGAAAAGGTTCAAGGGAAAAGTTTTCTGAAAAGGAGTCCAAAAGAATGTTAAAAAGGGCCATGATAGCAGAAGATAACAAGGATTCAGACTCAGACTCAGAAGATGAAGACATAAACGCTTTTGCTCAATCTCTTGCTTTAATCACTCATCAATTTAGCAAGAGATTTGGCAAGAAAGTGTTTGAAAATAGAAGAGAAGAAGAAGATAGTATAGGAGAAAGAAAGAGATTTCAGAAAGAAGAATACCACACAGAGCCAAGATCTACTCTGCATAGTGATCAACAGGCTATTCAGTACAACCATCATGAACCTGTTCAAAATCAAAGACCTCAACCACAGTTTCAGTAATCTTTTCAACAACCTCAGAGATTTTTTCAACCACCAACTCAAAGACAAGGAAGTACTGCTCTTCCTATAAATCAGAATGATGGAAGATGCTTCAGATGTGGAAAGCCAAGTCATTTCTCTGCTAACAGCAAGGGTAGATTGATCAAAGATCAGGACTACTACAATAACAAGTACAAATATAATGTGAAAGAAAGAGTTCTTTTAGTAGGGATGGGAGATTGGCTCTCTAACTCAACCTCTGATGGAGAAGAATAACCTACCAACCTCTGTGGTATGGCATTAGCTGATGATGATTAATCAGAAGGATCATCCCAGGACCACTCTAAAAAGGCAGACTCCCCGTCTACTTCTGAATCTAAACTTGAACTAGATGTGCTCAAACTCACTGATGAATTTCAGAGTTTAAAGAAAAAGCTTTTTGATGAAAAAGAAAAGAGAAAACAAGTTTTAAAAGAATTAAACTTTTACAAAAGAGAAAAGGATCTTTTAGAATCATAAAAGAAAGAGATTTTTGATGAAAAGACAGAGCTTGAAAAATCTCAGAGGATGAAAGAAAAATCTTTCTCTGAAAAATACAAAGAACTTGAAAAAGTTTTAAAGGCAAAAGAAGAAGAAGTAAAAAGATATGAGTATGAAAGGCTCAATTATGTTGCTTTAACCAACTTTTTTCAAAAAGAGAGAGAGGTTTTACACCAATCTTTGGAAAGAAAGGAATTACAAATTAAAAGCTATCTAGATGCACAAGATGTGCATGTCAAGATAAACTCACAGATGGATACTCAGGGATTTGGATTCAATGAAATGGAGCCATTCACTAGAAAGAAGAAAACATCCTTGTCTTCTATTTTATGTGTTGGAAAAGTTCAGAACCCTGACTTTCCATGACTTTCCATATCTGGATAACTCTAATGTCTTCGAAAGAGTTAAAACTTCTGAAGGATCAAGACTCAGAAACTTGAAATTTTAGAACACTTCTTACTCTGAAGCAAAAAAAGACTAAAAACTTTTCAAAATACTATAAGAGAGTCTTTAGAAGTTCCTCAAACAAAAACTCAGAGTAATGATCCCAAAGACTAGAGGTCTCTGAAGCAAGTACCTCTGAAGTCAAACATCAGAGCGTACTTAACTCTGAAGCACCTCTGTTTTCACCAAACTCTGAAGAAAAGGTCAGAACTACTTTTGAAGAAGACATTAGAAGAGCTTTTAAAGAAAATGTTATTTTTGACTTGCAATAGAAAGCTAGCATGAAAAAGATCATTAAAATTTCCAAACCCAGAGAAGCTGTTAAAACTTTAGAGACAGTTACCTCTGACAGTATTAAGAAATACTTTGTTGACTCTGACTCTGATTCTGATTAAGAGATTGATGAACAAATCTTTTTCACTCCAGAAAAGGTCATTCACAAATAAAAACATATTCTGGGCTTTGGAATTTTAAACAAGCGAGTTCAAATTTCCAAAGCAAAACCTAGAGTACCAATCTGTCCTGACTTTCTGGACATGTGTCTAAAGGCCAAGTCATCTCTAGAATTGGAAAAAGAATTGAAGGAAAAAGCAAAGAATAAAACTAACACTTCACAATTCTATGCCTAAAAACCTATCAAATTCACTCTTGAACAAAAAGGCAAATGGCAAGCAATTAACCATTCTGTTCCTGATTGTGCAGTAAGAAAAAAAGGAAAAGAAGATGTTTTGGGCCAAGAAAAATCAACTTCAAAAGAAGGCCAACTTCAATACCAAGAAGTCTGAAGTAGATAGGAATGTTTGTAAAGTTCCTAGTGCTAGCTCATTTAGATTTAAAAAAAAATGTACCCAATGTCATTAATGATATCAAAAGCTTTGCATAAACTTCTTCATGTTCTGTCAACTGCAACTGCATTAATCTCCTAATTAAATTGAAGAAACACTTTAATGGTCCTCATTGTTTTATGCACAAGTCTCAATAGAAGAAAACTTTAGAGACTAGGCCTTTAAAGCATCAGAAAGGACAATCTGGCACATCATCAAAGGATGAAAAGAAAAACCAAAAGCCTAAGAAAAGTGGACCTATTATGAGATGGGTACCTAAAAAACTCTAACCTGTCTTACAGATACAACATGTGCCCACATGGTATCTTGATTCTTGATGTTCAAAGCATATGACTAGGGATAAAAGGTTACTATCCTCTTTCAAATATCAAATTGGAGGAGCAGTAACTTTTGGGGATAACAAGCAGGGACATATCTGAGGATATGGAGAACTTGCAAGAGGAAATGTATCAGTTTCAAAAGTTGCTTATGTTGATGGGTTAAAGCATAATTTGCTCAGCATAAGTCAACTTTGTGAACATGGGTTTGATGTAAAATTCCAGAGGAAGTACTTCTCTCTGTGACATTCAAATACAGGTCAGGAAATGCTCATAGCTGACATAAAAGGTAATTTGTATCGCATTAACTTTACAGAACATACAGATACCAATTCAGAGAAACTCTATTTGGTATCTCTGAACAATGAGGATGTTTGGCTCTGGCGTAAAAAGTTCTCATACTTGAATTTTTCATTTCTTGATAAGTTGGTAAAACTTAATTTGGTTAAAGATCTACCATCTCTAAAGTTTAACAAATATCATCTCTGTTCTGCTTGTGAGATGGGAAAATTGAAAAGATCATCACACAAAACCAAAAGTGATAATAATTGTCCCAGACCTCTGCACATGCTTCATGTTGACCTCTGTGGTCCAACCTCTGTGCAAAGTCTGTCTAGTAAGAAGTATATACTTGTACTAATAGATGAATACTCAAGATATACTTGGATTAAATTCATTAGAGCTAAGTCTGATATACCAGAGATTCTGATAAATTTGTTGAAAAGATTACAGGTTATGTTCAACTGTAAAGTTCAAAAGCTGAGGAGTGACAATGGAACAGAGTTCAGAAATGCCAAAATCAATTTTTACCTTTCAGAAGAAGGCATTACCACAAACGTCTCTGCAGCTAGAACACATCAACAAAGTGGTGGTGTTGAGAGGAAAAATAGAACACTTGTTGAAGCTGCAAGAACAATGCTTGCAAGATCTGATCTTCCAACAATTTTTTTGGCTGAAGTAGTGTCAACAACATGCTTTACTCAAAATAGAGCCACAATAGTGAAGAGATTCAAAAAGACAGCACATGAACTCATTAACAATAGAAAACCAAATGTCAAATATTTTCATTTTTTTGGGTGCAGGTGCTTTATCCTAAATGACATAGATCAACTTGGCAAATTTGACAAGAAGGTTGATGAAGGAAAATTCATTGGTTATTCTTTGACTTCCAAGGCCTTCAGAGTATTCAATCTAAGAACCAAGACCATTCAGGAAAGCATCAATGTCTCATTTGATGAAAGAGAATCCAGAAGCTCTGACACTCAGAAATCCCATTCCAAAGAAGCCTCTGACTCATCAAAGCTCAGAGAGTCAGAAATCAACAAAATATTTGAAGACTTTTTTGATGATGATGATACCTCTTAATTCATATTCAGAGACATTCACATAGAACCATCATAAGAACCACAGACTTCAGGTACTACTCTTTCCGGTTCTTCTGATAACACACCTTCTACTTCAATCAATGCAGGTCCAAGTGAAACATTAAGACCAAATGTTGAAAAAGAACAAGAGTCTTCTGAAGAAGAAGGTGAACCAGAGACATCTGTTGAAGAGACTCCAGAGATGCCATCACCATCTCTGGAACTTTCATTAGAGCCTCTGAACAACACAACAGAGATGCCTCAACCAGTTATATATGAAGCTCAAACTCCACCACACATTTATGCTCCAATATCAAGATGGACAAAGGATCACCCCCATGATCAAATAATAGGATCTCCCTCTGATGGTGTAAAAACGAGATCTGCTACCATCAATGAATTCTTCTTTGCCAATTTCTTAAGCATGGTTGAACCTAAAAAGGTAAATCAAGCTCTTGTAGATCCAAATTAGATTAATGCTATGAAACATGAGCTTCAATAGTTTGAAAGAAATAAAGTCTGGACACTAGTTCCACTGCCCAAAGGCAAATTTGCAATTGGAACAAAATGGGTATTCAGAAACAAAAAGGATGAGGATGGCATTATAATCAGAAACAAAGCCAAATTGGTTGCTAAGGGATATTTCCAAGAAGAAGGAATCGCCTATGATGAAACCTTTGCACCTGTGGCTAGGCTAGAAACAATTAGAATCTTCTTAGCCTATGTTGCACACAGAGGGTTCAGAGTATATCAAATGGATGTCAAATTTGCCTTTCTTAATGGTAAACTCAATGAAGAAATATATGTCCAGCAACCACCTGGATTTGATTTCAGAGTTCCCAGACAATGTATACTATCTTTACAAAGCTCTGTATGTCCTTAAACGGGCTCCTAGAGCATGGTATGAAACTCTGTCAACTTTTCTGATTGATAATGGTTTTGAAAAAGGAACTATAGATACTACTCTGTTAAACAAAGAGTACAAAACTGAGCTACTTCTGGTACAGATCTATGTTGATGATATTATCTTTGGGTCTACAAATCAAAAGTATTGTGACAAGTTTTCAGAGTTGATGAAGAGTGAATTTGAAATGAGTCTCATGGGAGAACTAACCTTCTTCCTAGGATTGCAAGTAAAACAACTTTCAAAGGGCACTTTCATAAATCTAGGCAAATATGTCTCTGATATTTTGAAAAATTACAAACTCAATGATTAAACTCCTATGAAAACTCCTATTGCCAATGGAGTCAATGTTGACTCTGATCCTTCAGCGAAACTTGTGGATGTCAAAACCTATAGAGGCATGATAGGGTCACTTTTATACTTAAATGTGTTGGGAACTGAAGAATTCATCAAGTGTGGTTAATGCTGTTGGTTCAATATTAATGCTGCTAGAAGACATAAAGGTTAGTACTGCTGAGTGTTACTACTGCTAGTGTTAATTAATACTGCTGAGTGTTACTACTGCTAGTGTTAATTAATACTGCTAGTCAAAGTTAGTACTGCTTGAACAAAGTTAGTACTGCTTAGCTAGTTAGTACTGCTAGTGGTTAGTACTGCTTAGTAGTTAATGCTGCTAGAAGGAAGTTAATGCTGCTGAAGATTAATATTGCTTATATGATGAAGATTCGTATGAAAGGATATACATGGAAGCTTAGAGATATACATAGAAGATATACTGAAGATATTTTATTCATTGTAATTATCTTTGTATTCAGTATATATATAGTGTATTGTTTAGAATAGTCAGATAACTTTTAACTTTCAGTTTTCATTCTTTTAGAGAAAATCAACCTCAAGGCATAGATCCTAATTCTAGAGAAGTAGAATTCGTATTGGTGAGCCTGTTCATCAATATTGAGGTTGAGTGAGTAATCTTGTAACTTCAAAGCATCAAATAAAAGCTTACAGTTTGTTATTCATATTTACTGTGTTGATTTACTGTTTCATTGAATATCAAAGTGTTATTCCGCAAACTTCTTTGATATTGTTTCTGAGAATTAATTCTTGTTGAGAATTCGATCCTGACAAGTGGTATCAGAGCCTGATTTCTCGGAAACAAACTATTCATCATGGAAAATCTTACAGAATCAAGCAGTACTTTGGTATCAAAAGTTCCAATGCTCAGATCCAATGAATTTGACATGTGGAAAATCAGAATCAAGCAATATATTCTTCTCACAGATTACTCTATGTGGGACATCATTGAGAATGGCCCATCTGATGCAGGAAAGATTGGTGAAGATGGCAAAAGAACCCCTCCAAAGACAGATGCAGACAGGAAGACAAGGCAGATAGAGATGAAAGCCTTGAGCACACTGCTCTTGGCCATTCCAAATGAGTATCAACACCAATTCTGCAATTGTACTGATGCACAGATGCTCTGGAATGCTCTAGAGAAGAGATTCTCAGGTACTAAAAGTACCAAGAGAAATCAAAAGGCAATCTTAAAACAACAGTATGAAAACTTCATCTCAACTAAGAATGAGTCAATGACTCAAACTTTTGACAGGTTTAATAAACTAATTGGTGAACTAGCTACTATGGGAGTACAGATTGATCAAGATGATGTGAACAGAAAGTTCTTAAGGTCTCTTGGAGATGAATGGACCATGTACACTGTGTCATTCAGACAGAATGATCAGTTGGAAGAAAAAGAACTTGATGATCTGTACAATGATCTTAGAGTATTTGAAGCTGAGGTGGAGGCAAAGAAGAAGCCTTCTGGATATATTCATAATGCTGCACTCTTATCAGCATCAATTGATTCTACTGCTAACCCTGAATCAGTTAATGCTGCTACTGGAACAAATCAAGATAAAGGCACTGATTCTGTGTTTGAAGCTTTTCTTTCCAATCATGGAAATTCCTCTATGATTAATGATGACTTAGAACAACTTCATCCAGATGATCTGGAAGAGATGGATATTAAATGGCAGATGGCCATGCTCTCCATGAGGGTTAAGAAGTTTATAAAGAGGACTGGGAGAAACAACTTCTCCCAAAGAAAAGAAGATGGAGCAGGGTTTGATAAATCAAAGGTGGAATGCTACAAATGCCATCTGAAGGGACATTTTGCTAGAGAATGCAGAAGTGAAGAGTCTCACAACAATCACCAACAAACTCAATCTGGAAGCTTCAATAACAACAGAAACTCTGCTCAAGCCCTTGTTTCTCAACAAGGAATGGGGTTTGATTGGAGTGATCAAGCAGAAGAAGCTATTCAGAATCAAGCTCTTATGGCTAAAGTATCTGATCTCCCATCTGAGGTAAGTTCTAATCTCTGTTCTAAAACTTGCATAGACACTGTTAAAAGGTACAGGGATCACAATCAGAAGATGAGTGATGACCTTAAGAGATTAGAAAAAGATATCAAAGACTATATAAGGATTGTAGAGAGATTTGAATATCAGATCAAAGGTTTTCAAGCCAATGAACTTCAACACTCATATGACACCAATTACTGGCAGTGGGAGAAAAAGGATTTAGAACTTAAACTGATCAAATCTAAAGAGGAGAGTGAAAAACTGAAAGAGGAGTTAACCAAGGTTAAGCTTGATGTAGAAAAGTTTTCCAATGCTTCTAAAGCAATGGACTCCTTACTGCAAAATCAGATTCATGATAAGTTGAGAAGAGGAATTGGGTATAATGCTACACCTCCACCATATAACAACAATTACATTTCTCCTACTTCAGACCTGTTAGACACCAAAGATAGGAAGGGCTTGCCTGAGGGAGCCACTGAAATAGATCCCTTAGATGAGGTAATTGTTGAGGATAAGACTGAGAAAGAGGTTGGCAAGAGTAAGGAGAACAAGGTGAGTGGTGAGATTTCTATAGAAAACAACATTATCACCAATGAGGATTGTGGAAGGGCTTGGATCAAATCCAAGAACATAGAGAAGACAGAGGAAAAGTCTGGTAAGGTCCATTATAAACAGACCACAGTTGTGAATCCAGGTCCTTGCAAACAGTGTGCTTGTAAGAAAAATGAGCCCCAAAAACAGGACAAAAAGAGGGGAAATCAAAGAAACTGGAATAATCAATGGGCACATAAACAAGGGGTTGATCTGAGTAAAATCAATAGACCAAAACCTTGTTTTATCTGTGGCAAATTGAATCATCTTGCAAAATTCTGTTATTTCAATCCTATGAACCAAAGAATGAATTTCCAAAGATCCATGCAAAAACCCTTTGGTGATAAGAAAATTGAAAAGAACCATGTGACTAAGAAAACTGTTAAAACTAAAAGCCACATGAAGAAAAAGTATTCTGTTAAAGAAAGTGTCAATATGTGGATTCCTAAAAGCACTAAAACTGTTAGTACTGCTACCACAAATAGTGCTGCTGACAATGATAATGCTGCTAGAAGTAATACTACTGCTAACAATGTTAATGCTGCTAACAATGTTAATGCTGCTAACAAGGTTAGTACTGCTAAACCTGTTAGTACTACTAACTCTGTTAGTACTTCTAAGGTTAGTACTGCTTCTAGTGTTGATTCTGCTAAGCCAATCATATTGACAAAGTACTCTAATAAAGAGTGCTCTAAGTTTAAAAACCTCATTAAAAAGGAATGTAAATACTTTGATGAGAAAGGAAGACCCAAGATCACTTTGGCTTGGGTCCCCAATCATACTAATTGATTTATTTAATGTGCAGGGCAACCAACAGCTCAAGGGAAAGAGCATATGGCATGTTGATAGTGGTTGCTCTAGGCACATGACTGGCAACATGTCATGCCTTCAGGATTTCAAGCAAATTAATGGAGGACATGTTGCATTTGGAGACAATCTTACTGGTGGTAAGATAAGTGGAAAAGGTAATGTCACCAAAGGTAAGATGACATTTGAGGATGTCTACTATGTTGATCAATTAAAGTACAACCTGTTAAGTGTATCACAGGTTTGTGACAAACAACATAGTATATTATTTACTAATACTGAGTGTATGATTCTTGCTCCAGGGTTCAAGGTAGTTGATGAAAGCATGATACTACTTAGAACTCCAAGGAAGGACAATGTTTACTGTCTTGATTTGGACAATGTTGATAGTGATTCATCTTTAAATTGTCTTGTTTCAAAAGCTTCTATAGATGAATCCTCCCTTTGGCACAGAAGGATGTGTCACATGAATTTCAAGACTATGAACAATCTTGTTAAAAATAACCTTGTAAGAGGTTTACCTTCAAAAGTCTTTTCATGTGATGATCATTGTGTTGCTTGTCTTAAAGGCAAACAACACAAAACTTCTCATAAGACCAAAGAGTTAAATTCTGTTTCTTCTTATCTCCAGTTATTGCATATGGATCTGTTTGGTCCTACAAATGTTATGAGTATAGGCAAGAAATCTTACTGCTTGGTTATTGTTGATGATTACTCCAGATTTACTTGGGTATATTTTCTAAGGACTAAGGATGAAACAAGTGGTCTTATCAAATCCTTTATTCTAAGAATTGAAAACCAAACTAATCAAAGAGTAAAAGTTATTAGATCAGATAATGGAACTGAGTTTAAAAATCATGATCTAAACACCTTTTGTGAAGAGAAAGGTATTGAGAGACAATATAGTGCTCCTAGGACTCCTCAACAGAATGGTGTTGCTGAAAGGAGAAATAGGACACTAATAGAGGCTGCTAGATCTCTGTTGGCTGATTCAAAATTGCCAATTACCTTCTGGGCTGAAGCAGTTAATACTGCTTGTTATGTCCAAAACAGAGTTCTAATAGTCAAGCAAAAGAACAAGACCCCATATGAGCTTTTAAATAAAAGAAAACCTTTTATTGGTTTCTTTAAACCTTTTGGGTGTCCTTGTACAATTCTAAATACCAAATCTCACTTAGGTAAATTTGATAGCAAAGCAGATGATGGATTTCTTGTTGGATATTCATCTCAGAGTAAGGCCTACAGAGTTTTTAACTCTTCTTCTAGAATAATTGAAGAAAGTGACAATGTCAAATGCAATGAGAACACACCAAATCCTGTTGGGTCTGGACCTCAGTGGCTATTTGACATTGATTCACTAACTAACTCTTTTGGTTTCAGTAATGAGTATACAGGAACAGGTGGTGGAGAATCAGAGATCACACAAGTTCAAGAAAGTATATCTAAATCTGTGATTTTTCCCATACCCACAGTAAATTCAGTTGAAGACTGTGAAAAGGAATCATTTTCTGAATCAAGTCAGATTGAAAAAGACACTAGAGATGAGGAGACTCAAGAAAACAATGAAGTAGCACCTGAAAATACTTCAGATGAGTTGCATGAATCTAATCTTGAGGCTGGATTAAATGAAGAACCTAGTCACAACACCAGAGTTCAGAAGAATCATCCTCCACAGTTGATAATAGGAGATATCTCTTCTCCTATGATGACTAGACATCAAAGCAGACTTCAGGAAATGCAAGATCAACAGCATACGGTGCTTTCTTGTTTCCTATCCCAGCTTGAGCCTAAAAAGGCACATGATGCTATGAAAGAATCTAGCTGGATAGAAGCAATGCAAGAAGAATTGTTACAGTTCAAGCTACAAGATGTGTGGGATCTAGTAGACCTTCCTAAAGGTCACAGAGCAATTGGCACAAAATGGATCTTCAGAAACAAGAGAGATGAAAGAGGTATTGTTATAAGAAACAAAGCAAGGCTGGTGGCTCAAGGCTATACTCAAGAAGAGGGCATAGATTATGAAGAAGTTTTTGCACCTGTATCTAGGATAGAAGCAATCAGACTATTCCTAGCCTATGCATCTTACATGAACTTCAAAGTCTACCAAATGGATGTAAAAAGTGCTTTTCTCTATGGGTCAATTGAAGAAGAAGTATATGTCTGTCAACCACCAGGGTTTGAAAACCCAAGCTATCCAGACAGAGTATACAAATTAAAGAAAGCACTTTATGGACTACATCAAGCCCCAAGAGCATGGTATGACACCCTGTCATCCTATCTCTTAGAAAATGACTTTGAAAGAGGAGTCATTGATAAGACTCTATTTATCAAAAGAAAGAAGAAGGATATCTTGCTGGTCCAAATATATGTTGATGACATTATTTTTGGTTCTACAAGAAACAACATGTGCAAGGAGTTTGAGGATTTAATGCATCAAAGGTTCAAAATGAGTTCCATGGGGGAACTTACTTTCTTCCTTGGACTTCAAGTTCTACAGAAGTCAGATGGCATTTTCATATGTCAATCCAAGTATGTGCAGGATATTCTAACCAAGTTTGGTTTCTCAGACTCAAAACCTGCCAGCACACCTATGGAAACACACAAGCAGATCACAGCAGATCTTGAGGGGGAGGATATGGATGTGCATCATTATAGATCCATGATTGGCTCTCTCATGTATCTCACAGCATCAAGGCCAGATATTATGTTTCCAGTCTGTGTATGTGCAAGATTTCAAGTTAGGCCAAAGCAATCTCTCTTTCAAGTTGTTAAGAGGATATTCAGATATCTCAAAGGGCAACCCAGATTGGGACTTTGGTATCCTCATAACTCACCTTTTGACCTAATAGCATACTCAGATAGTGATCTAGGTGGGGCAAACTTGGACAGAAAATCTACTTCTGGAGGATGTCAGTTTTTGGGTGCAAGACTAGTCTCATGGCAGTGCAAGAAACAAACCACAGTATCCACATCTACAACAGAGGCAGAGTACATAGCAGCTGCAAGTTGCTGTTCTCAAGTCTTATGGATTCAGAATCAAATGTTGGATTATGGGGTAACCTTTCTACACACTCCAATCTTTATTGACAACAACAGTGCTATCAGTATTGTAAATAATCCAGTCAAGCACTCAAAGACAAAGCACATTGAAATCAGGTATCACTTTATAAGAGATTGTAATGAAAAGAAACTTATTCAAGTTGTCAAAGTTCACACTGATAATCAGTTTGCTGATTTATTCACTAAAGGTTTTGATGTGGGTAGATTCACTTTCTTGGTAACAAGTGTGGGAATGATAAACTCTGAATAATCTTCTTCTCAAAAAGTGGTTTTATACCTGTATTTTGTTATTCTTGGTGTTACTAATCTTCTTTTTCAGGACATGCATAGCAGTTCTCAGTGATTAGCAAGCTTAAAAGGAACAAGTGTAGTTAATACTGCTAGCCGTTAATACTGCTAGTAGTTAATACTGCTTTCAGTTAATACTGCTAGTAGTTAATACTGCTAGTTAGTTAATACTGCTCGCAGTTAATACTGCTCGCAGTTAATACTGCTAGTAGTTAATACTGCTAGTTAGTTAATACTGCTCGCAGTTAATACTGCTAGTAGTTAATACTGCTAGTTAGTTAATACTGCTCGCAGTTAATACTGCTAGTAGTTAATACTGCTAGTTAGTTACTACTGCTTGCAGTTAATACTGCTAGTAGTTAATACTGCTATAGGTTAATACTGCTTCTATTCCGAATACTATAAATACTCTTTGCCCGCCTAAAAGCTTATAACGACTCTTTGCATACTATTCACTTGCGCTCTAAACCCTTTCTCTCTCAAGTTAGAAGTTTTCAGGCAAGTTTTCACTAAGATAAATGGCATCAATGGCGTTTATTGACGAGCACAATGAAATCGCAATGCTCCAAAAGCCAAAACAAGCAAATGGCTTTCATCAGATAGTCGACTTTCTGAAGACTAGTCACATTGCCCATGCTCTCACTATGTCTCCAACTATCTTCATAGAGCATCAGAGGCAATTCTGGGCACATGCCACCATTGTTAATAAGGATGGTGTGCGAATGATCAAGACGACAGTATGTGGCAATCCATTGACAGTTACTGAAGAGATAGTTCGCATCAGTCTACGTCTAGACGATGCCTCTGGTATAACTTCTATCCCTAATGATGAACTGTTTTCTACTCTGACAAGAATGGGGTATGGAGGCCCACTGGGTATTTTTAAGTTCTCAAAAGCTAAATTTTCACCCCAATGGCGTTTTCTTGTTCATACCTTGATGCACTGCATTTCTAAAAAGACTACTGAATTGAGTGAGTTCAGCAGTACCATTGCTTATGCTTTGGTCTGTTTGGCCACTTCCAGAAGGTACAATTTTTCACAAATGATTTTCAATGATCTTGTCTC
Organism: Arctium minus; assembly: GCA_954870635.1. Classification (NCBI taxonomy): domain Eukaryota; kingdom Viridiplantae; phylum Streptophyta; class Magnoliopsida; order Asterales; family Asteraceae; genus Arctium; species Arctium minus. The sequence goes on along the minus strand of OX941088.1, from coordinate 58,014,454 downwards.
AAACATGGGAAACAAAAAGAGCTTTTATATGTATCCCAGGTTTGTTCAAGCAGTTATCAACCATGAATTGATGGATATTCCTCATTCTGATGGAATTTATGTACCAAAACCCCCCAAAGGCAAGGTTTTCTCAAATATGAGAAGATCTGCTGGGGACTCTGAAGGAGTTGACACCCCATTGTTCTCTACAATGATGGTGGTGTCCCAACCCAATGAAGGTATGGCAGCAGGGTCAAGGCCCCCATTAGATCAATCCACTGCGAGCCAAGCCCAACCTTCCCACTCTATATCTATCCCACAGTCCCTACTAAATAAGCCCACTTCTCCAATTACCCAAACTTATCAAAGAAAACAGGTAAAGAAGGCTCCTTCCCTTCTTGTACCATCACCCACTCAGCCTTTAAGCCCTCTAAGGGAGAATTCTCCCCTAGAGAATATCCAAAGGGAAACCACAAGGGTGTCTCCCAACCCAAAGGAGGTGCTCTCTGAGGAGGAGGTAGAGCATATGGGTGATGAGGCTGCCACTACTCCTGCTAGCACAGAGGAGGAAAGTGGTAACATCAATAAGACCTCCCCCATGGCAACTTTGAATGAGCAATCATTTGAAGGACCCTGGTGCCAAGAAACCACAGGGGTGGATAGTGTTTCTGCTAGGCAGAAGACATCTACTAATAAAAGATCCAATGATCCTTCAATAGGGGGTAACACTCCTGGAGAAGGTGAGGACAGATATAACTATGATGAATTGATGGAGACCATGGGAAACATCAACCAGGATGTCATCAAGCAAGGAAAAGAAATAGAGGAGATGAAGCTGATTATTCTATCTCAACAAGTTCAGATCACCAAACTGAAGAAAATGGTGACAAGATTGTTACAGAAAAGGAGAAGGAAGCAGTTTGTGCTAAAGAGGAGGACAAGTGTTGAAGATGATTTCAACAAGGGGGAGAATTCAGAGGCTGAAGCAGAAAAAGAAAGTATTTCTGAGATGGGATTTGATGTTAAGGGGGAGAAAGCTGCAGAAACAGAAGCACAAGAAGTAGAAACAGATAATGTTCAAGCAGCAACAGGGCTATCTGTTGAAGAATTGGAAATAGCTGAAACCTTAGTAAAAGCAAAGAATGACACTCCTAAGGCTACTCAAAAGGCTAAGGGAGTGGTCATCAATGAAGGAGACCTTGAAAAGAAGACACAAGAAAGAAGTGAGGCAGGGTTGAAGGATACAAAGGGTAAGGCTAAGATGATTGAACCTGAACAACCTGCAAAGAAGAAAATTCAGATAGAACTGGATGAAGAAGTGGCAAAGCAGCTTCAGGCAGAAATGGAAAGGGAGGAACAACTTCAATCTGAGAAGGATAGAGAGCTTGCACTAAATATGGCCAGAAAACTAAATGAAGAGTATCAGAAGGGCATGAAAACAACAGCTCAGGCCAAGCAAGTACAAGTAAAAAGAATGCCATTCAAAAAGCAGAAAAGACAACCCTCCAAGACCTTTTTGGCCAATCAGGAAAGAAGACAGATGATAAACTTCCTGAAAGGTGCAATTGGTGTTAAGGGGGAGATGTTTACTCATATGGCATACTCTCAGGTTGAAGAGCTATACAGGAAGGAAATGACAAAGCTCCAAGGGGATTCCTCTCAAAGGGAAGAAGCAGAAAGAAGGATGAAAGAGAGACATGATCTCAACATCCAACAACCATTCCCTGAGAAAACCACACCTTCCAAAGAAGAAGCAGAAGAGAAGAAGGAAGAACCTGGAAATGTTGGTAGAGAAGCCAAGTCTGGAAAAAGAGTAAAAACAATTACTCCAAAAAGGCAGTTGAAAAGGCCTAGGGTGGAAGAACCTGAAAAGGAAGCAGAACCTTCAGTCACATCCCCAACAGAGCCAGTACAGAGTCCATAGCAGGTCACTAAGCAAACTGATGAAAGTATGGATCCGTACATGACAATAGTGGAACCTTTGAAAGCTGTTCCAATCTCTATGCAAGCTCCAGAGATCATCTTCTGGGATATTCTGAGAGACAATGGAAAGAATTTCTTCAGAATCAAGAGAGCTGATGGTTCATTTGAAGCTTATTCAACATGGGGGAAAGTCATCAGAAGTTGCTCAAGAGCTGATATGGAAGAACTATATAAAGTTGTGATGAAACTTTATGAACCTGTGTTGAAAGGTACTGAAGAGAATCTTCTCAAAGTGACATTGGAATACTTGTGCATGATGTTTGATCCTGCAAGAGTGCACCATAGGATTAAAGATCATATGCATGAGTTCATATTCAAGAAGATTGACAAATGGATACTGTTTGAAAACTGTGGAGTATACATGATTACTATTGACAATTGTTATCATGAATACTACTTGGTGGACAAAATATATGAGCATAGCAAGGAGAAGTTAGAAGGGATGCTTAAAGCTACACTGGTTTGTACAAAGGATTCAGAAATGGCCAAGATTGTGGTGAGAAGAACTGTAAATCAAAGTTTGGGCATAGATCCAAATTTGGGAAATTGAATCAGAGGTGTTGAAATCATCTTGAAAGAGATCTGAAGAACTTGACTTCTTTTCTTAAAAGTCAAGTTAGGGGGAGATTGTTGGGAACTGAAGAATTCATCAAGTGTGGTTAATGCTGCTGGTTCAATATTAATGCTGCTAGAAGACATAAAGGTTAGTACTGCTGAGTGTTACTACTGCTAGTGTTAATTAATACTGCTGAATGTTACTACTGCTAGTGTTAATTAATACTGCTAGTCAAAGTTAGTACTGCTTGAACAAAGTTAGTACTGCTTAGCTAGTTAGTACTGCTAGTGGTTAGTACTGCTTAGTAGTTAATGCTGCTAGAAGGAAGTTAATGCTGCTGAAGATTAATACTGCTTATATGATGAAGATTCGTATGAAAGGATATACATGGAAGCTTAGAGATATACATAGAAGATATACTGAAGATATTTTATTCATTGTAATTATCTTTGTATTCAGTATATATATAGTGTATTGTTTAGAATAGTCAGATAACTTTTAACTTTCAGTTTTCATTCTTTTAGAGAAAATCAACCTCAAGGCATAGATCCTAATTCTAGAGAAGTAGAATTCGTATTGGTGAGCCTGTTCATCAATATTGAGGTTGAGTGAGTAATCTTGTAACTTCAAAGCATCAAATAAAAGCTTACAGTTTGTTATTCATATTTACTGTGTTGATTTACTGTTTCATTGAATATCAAAGTGTTATTCCGCAAACTTCTTTGATATTGTTTCTGAGAATTAATTCTTGTTGAGAATTCGATCCTGACAAACTGCAAGTAGATCTGATATAATGTATGCAACCTGTCTCTGTGCTAGATATCAATCTAATCTAAAGGAATCGCACTTATCTGTTGGCAAGAGAGTGTTTAGATACCTCAGAGGCACACCATCTATTAGCCTCTAGTATCCAAAACTCTCTGGTTTTGAACTAACAGCTTACACTAATGCAGATCATGCAGGATGCAAGTGAGATAGAAAAAGTACCTCTGGATGTTGTCAACTTTTGGGAAATAAGTTAGTGAGTGGTCATCTAAAAAGCAGAATTGTGTGTCAACATCTACAGCGGAAGCAAAATATGTGGTTGCTGCTAGTTGTTGTTCACAAGTGATATGGATGAGGACTCAACTCAGAGACTATGGACTTGAATTTGATAAAATTTTCATCTTGTGTGAATCTAGAAGTGAAATTGGCATTTCTGTTAATCTAATGCAGCATTCCAAAACAAAGCACATTGATGTCAGGTATCATTTCCTTAAAGATCATGTCGAGAAAGGCATAATTGTTATGTATTTTGTTCCTACTAATTACCAACTTGCTGATATCTTCACAAAAGCTTTGGATGAATGAAGGTTCAATTTCTTGATCAGCAAGTTGGGCATGCTAAATATGTCTACTTGATCTTAACACAGATCAGAGCCTCTAACACCTTTATCAGAGCCTCTGATATCCTAAGGTAGCATATTTGAGATTAGAGCCTCTGATACACATATCAGAGCCTCTGAGTCTCTAAAACATGTTCACAAATCATCTCATTTTGTTCAGCTATGCACATTTCAAGTGGGAGAGAAACCAAATGAAATCATTCATCTTTTAAGGGGAAGAAAACTACCCTTAAGAACCATTGGCAGGTAGTAAAGTCAAGCATCAGAGCTTCTGATACTACTATCAGAGCCTCTACTCTTGCTTCTTATACTACTATTAGAGTCTCTGATCTTGCCTCTGATATTCATACCAGAGCCTATGATCTTTCATCATAGGATCTTTTCAAAAGGTATGTACTTTATTCTTATTGTTAAAACATATCCTTTTGAAACCCCAATACTTGATTCAAATTTTTGAAACATATCTCGGAATCTATTATTTAGTCTCTAAAAATACTCTTCAGAGCCTCTAATATCATCTGCTCTAAAGATACATCAGAGCACTAAATCTTAGTGTTCTTAGATATTCCTTCAATCAAGTTTTGTTTTTCTTAATAATTTTTGAGCCATAAAAGAAATTTAATTTTTGAGAAAAGTTTTTTTTTTACTTGTGGATTGCTTTAAAAAGAAATTGGCTTGTGTGGGTTATTTACTTAGATAATTGTCATATTTTAAATAGTATATCCAAAATGACAGTTGTTTGACGTAAGCGTCCTTTCACTCTCACTCTCCACGTGTCAATACTTGAGTTGATGGACGATGGAACGTTTCTGACATGGGTACTCACAAACGCCGTTTTTATTTCTGACATGGGTACTCAACTACTCCGCTTCCATAGCCCCCAAACCCACGTCTCACATCCATAAAAACCCACTCCACACTTCATTCCATCTTTACGCTCTCAAGAATTTCTCTCTCAAACTTCATCTTTTCTCTCAAGCAAGAAAAACTTCAAATCTTCAAACCCACAACAATGGCGCAAAACCAAGAAGGTTCAGATGATTCAAGAAGAATCGTTCCTCATGGTGAACAAGCCCAGTTCAACATCCCTATAAAAGGAAATAATTTCTACCTGGAACTGAACCCTCTCAAATTCGAAGAACAATACAGACCCATTCTCGAATTTTTTCGAACCTGTGAGCTCAACGATGCCTTGACCAGTTTTGACTCAAATGTTCCAATCAACTATGTCCAACAATGATGGTACTCTAGTGAGTACAATGAAACAACAAAAGGACTAGTTGGCTACATAGATGCTGGAGAAAACGATGTCACCATTTGCATTTCCCCCGACACTTTAAGACGTTGTTAGAACATAAATGGTCTATTTAGAAGTTTTGTAAAGTAACCTTTGTTTTTTGTATTTGGGCCTTGTACTTTTGGTTTGGGCTTAAAATGTAAACAAGGGTGTTGGGGTATAAATAGGGATTTGTTTGTAAGTGTTTAGTAAGCAAGTCATTTACAATGTAGCCGTATACGAATCTTGTTTTTCTAGAGAGAGAAATCTTGCAAGTCTCTCTAGATTATGTGAATAATAAAATAAATTCCCTCCCAATATCTTGTTAATCCTTTTCTAATCAATTGAAACTTGATCATTGGACCTAAGAAGTGGTATCAGAGCCTAAATCGAAGAAATCTTTCATCGATTCGATCAAGATCAAGTTTGATTGATGGAACAGTTCACTTTCGCATATTCAGTTTCTGGGAAGTTCGAATTTGTTGATTTGGTGTTAATTTGATTGAGCCTTGATGATAAATTGATTTTGATATTATAGTCGAATCACATAGAATCAATGACTTTGTTTAATTTCAACAAATTTCGAAGTTTTGATAGATTTTGATAAAGTTTGGCTCGTAAACTCTCACATTCTATATTATGATGAAAATCAATTGATCATGTTTGTTATTGTAAAATTGATGTACAGGGATTGTAATCGATCACTCTGCGAGCACAATGTCAAATTTTGGTAAGCTATTTCAAGGTTTTGAGTTGAATTCAGTGGTTTTTTTTTTGAAAAATGCTCAAGATCTCAAGAACTCGCATGAAGAACTCGCATGGAGATTTCACATGATGAAAAGTTTGATGAATTCGCATGAAATATCTATGGACACAACAATTTTTTCTAAGTCAGGAATTCGCAGGTAGTCATGTGCGAAAAGTGCAGAATTCGCATGCTACTGTGCATATGTTGTGTGCGAATTGTAAGGAAATCGCAAGTCAGTTGATGCGAAATGTCAAGAATTCGCATGTTGGTATATGCGAGAAGTGGCTTCCTGTGTGGAAAAATGTTCTAAGTGCAGAATTCGTATGGAGTCATATGCGAATTGCGAGGAATTCGCACATAGGCACAAGCAAAAAGAAAGAATTCGCACGCAGGTCTATGCAAATTGTGGGATTTCGGCTATAGCCTCATGCGAGTTGTGTCCTTAATGTTTAAAGATTTGCGAATTGAGAAGGTTATGCGAAATTTTTTTGATTCTATGCGAAAAGTGATTGTTTTAAACCCATTTTGCTACAAGTTTTCCCTGTTTGTGAGATTTTTCGCGTAATGCATATGTGACATCATTTCTATCTTCCGTTGGTCACATATTTTTAGCAACTGATCTAATTTTCACGAGTGCTCATGCTTGTCAAAATTTTCAGTTACTGTATGTTTGGATTTAGTCTCTAATTGGATTGGATTTGCATCCTGAGTATCTCTAATTCTTAGTCTGGAGTACTTCTATACGTTGTTAGACCGTTGAGTGCTCTTAATCATTCTTCTGACCTGATCAATTAGAAGTTTGAGTGACTGCAATCATTGTTCTGATGCTTTGGTTGTGATTCAAAATCTTGAGTGCTTATAATCATCCAGCTGATTCGTGAAGAAAGGAGTTATGAGTTCATTCGTTTAGTGTTTTGAAAAGTAGTTAGAAAATGAGCGTCTTTCATCAGTTGTTGAACAATTATCAGAATTGTCTTCTAACCCTTGCATTGTGGTGTTTGCTACAAGATGCTTCCTCCTGCATGCAGATCAGAACAAGTTCTTAAGCTGAATTCCTATTCAACTCGTGGTTCAAAGACATATCCGGTGTTATAAACTGAAGATGCACTTTGGTTGTCACGTCATAATTCACACATTTCTTTCTTGTAGGCATAACGAATGTGTTGGATTTAAAAGAGTTAAAAGTTGTCTTTATGTGCACTCAGTCGAGGTTATTGTCTACATCAGATCTGATATTAAAGTTGAAATTTCAAGAATAAGAGCTACTTTCAAGGGGGAGCCAGAGATACTTTGATGTTTAAGCAACGCTAAGTTTTCAAAAGAAATCAAGGGGGAGAAAAGATGAAGTTGAAGAGGATGATTCCTTTACAAAAATTAGGGGGAGAATGTTAGAACATAAATGTTCTATTTAGAAGTTTTGTAAAGTAATATTTGTATTTTGTAATTGGGCCTTGTACTTTGGGTTTGGGCTTAAAATGAAAACAAGGGTGTTGGGGGTATAAATAGAGATTTGTTTGTAAGTGTTTAGAAAGCAAGTCATTTACAATGTAGCCGTATACGAATCCTGTTTTTCTAGAGAGAGAAATCTTGTGACTCTCTCTAGATTATGTGAATAATAAAACAAATTCCATCCCAATCTCTTGTTAATCCTTTTCAAATCAATTGAAACTTGATCATTGGACCTAACAAGGTTCATCTCATTGGTCATCAGAGAAGCAATAAGGAAGTTCACACTCTCTAAAGAAGGACCAAAAACCCCATTGTTTGTCATGAACAGTTTTAAGCCAACAACAACCCCGCCCTACCCATCCGAGCGAATGTTCCCTCAAAGAATGATAAAGTATATTCCAGAGGACCACCCCACTCTTCCCTATCTTAGAGGTGTTTCCCAATTGCCATAAGTGGTAATGGGATCCCCAACACACTTTGGTTCTGAGCCTGAGTTAGAATCAGAAAGTGAGCAATCTGATGCTCCTATAGAAGAGAACATAGGAGAACCCGAGGGTGCCTCTGAAGAGAGAATATCAGAGGGTTCCTCTGACGCTGAGGAAGAGATTAGCTCTCTCAGAAAACAGGAGAGTGAGGAAGAGACTATCTCAGAAAGAGTGATTCTCGACACCCTAGGAGCCGAGAGTGGAGAGGTAGAAAAAGATGCACCTAGAGGCAGACATGTGAGATTTCCAAACAGTTGTGGTTGAATCATTATTGGTTATTGATTATTATTGTGATTGCACTATTTCTGGGATCTACATTTGGTATCAGAGCAAAGAGACAAGATTTTTGATCCAAAAGGTTTGTCTAAAACCCTCTTTTTATCGATTTCCGTTTTATCGACTTCTTGTTATATTGATCATGTTCTTCATATTCGACTTCTTGAGTTTTATCTGGCCATTAAATTGAATCTGTGGTTGTATTTGTTTGGTTTTGATAAGAGATTTTAGTACTCAATCCTTATTTGAAAGGCTTCTCTATTCGATTTTGGTTAATTGACTGCTTTCGATTAACCCATATTCTCTCTTTGGTTATTAGGTTGCGTTCATCCTTAGTTCTTCAAATTGAAGTAGTCAACTTGTGTTTTTAGTGTTTTTATTGAAATTAAATCTGATTCTAAGGTTATTGGATAAAATCATTGGCTATTTTTGATTTAAAAAGGTTAACTTTGGTCAAATTTATTGGTTTATCGCCGCTTTTTTCGAAGATCAGGTTCAATCGCCCGGACTTTGCCCCAGGACTCTTCACTCTCCCCGGGATCTTAACTCCGGGGACCTTACAACCCCGGGACTTTCACTCCCGGGTTCCTACCTCCCGGGATCCCTTACTCCTGGGTTCCCTCCTCCCTGGTCCCCATCTCCCGGGTTCACGCCTCCCGGGTCCTTGTCTCCCGGGTCCTCGTCTCCTGGGTCCTCGTCTCCCTGGTCCGTGTCTCCTGGGTCCGTGTCTCCCTGGTCCGTGTCTCCTGGGTCCGTGTCTCCCTTGTCCGTCCGTCTAATTTATTTTTGGATCAAATAAATTTTCTCACGATCAGTACAGTGCATTAAAGATAAATTCCAGAGATGCTCTAGCTATCGGGACCGATAACAAACCTCCTGTACTTTACCCGGAGGAATACCAACAATGGTACGATAGATTCTTGATCATCATTGAATCAAAGGACGCTTATCCAGATATATACAAGTCCTTGACAGAAGGACCACCTACTGCTCTAATGACTGAAATACCCGCAAATGAGGTTACTGGTGCACCTGCTCGTATGGTTCCAAAGACAGTCGCTTAAATGACGGGTCCAGAAAAGAAACTGTATGAAGGGGAACGTCTCGTAAAAATGAACATTCTCCAAAGCTTGACAAACGATGTATACGTAAGAATAGACAACTACAAGGCCACTTTGCCAAAAAATGCCGAAAGCCAGTCGTTCGCAACTCCGAATACTACAAGGCCAAGATGTTAGTGGCCAAAGAAAAGGAAGCTGGTAAGGCTCTCATGGCAGAAGATGACTATTGGATCCACCTATCTGATGAAGAAGAAGATGATGCAAAAGCTCACATGTGTTTCATGGGTAAGCAATCAACTCAGTCGGATACTGACGACGATGATCATGATTCCACATGTCAGGGATGTGCTCCTATCCTTAGAGCCTTAATTGATCAGATGGAAATCACCATGCAAAAGTTATACTCTTACAAACGCACCTTAAAAGAAAAATCTCTCCTCATTTCCACTTTAGAAACACGAGTGTCCACACAGAAGAAGATCCTAGAGGATATTCTCGCTGAAAATGCTGGACAATTGTGTGAAATTTCAAGTCTAAAGGAACAATGTGAGGATTTTTCAAAACAGTCCAAGGAATTAAAGACCAAAGTAGATGAACTTACTGATAAACTTCGTTTGTCAGAAAATGAGAAAATTGAGATTGTCAGTCAACGTGTTTCGTTTGAAAAGAAAATTAAAAATTAACTGAAAAGTTAATGGATCTCGAACTGAAACTGTATAAAATTGGTCAATCTGAACACACAATTCATCTGAACGCACCTAAAGAATTCCAACATTCTAATCAAGAGAAGGGTCTCGGTTACGATAACCCGCATTATCTGAAAAAAGCTTTGTCCAATGTTCCCACTTTATATGCTTTCGAATTTTTGGGTTTGGACAAGACTTATCCAGAGTACAAAAATCAGATGGACCAGGTTACTTGATGATGAGGATTCGGAACTGGAAACTTTGAGAAGGAAAAATACTCTCACTATGCAACTTCTTTTTGTGTATGACTCATTGAATGCGTCATATGTTACCGATAAACCCACTTTTCTGTCAAATGATAATTTTCGAAGCTATTCTCAGGCTGAACTTGATTCAAAACCTTTTGAGGATGAATCATTGGACCACAAAATCTATGTTCCACCTCTGATTTTAGAAAAGAAAATTGTTCATCTAGAAGAGTCATTTGCACAGGAAAGACTCATTTTTCAAAAGGAAAAACAAGAGATATTATCCAAACTTGAGTGCCTCAATTCCGATCAAAAGGAATCTAGATCTAGGGAGGAAAAGGAACATCTTCAGACAGAGATAACCATGCTTACTTCACAACTGTCTACCTTGGTAGCAGATCTGATGAAAGAACAACTTCATAAAGTTGATCTTGAACCTAAGCCTGACATACTCCAAGATGAGAAAATTAATCTGTCAGAAAATTCCTATCCACCCTCAGGCACCTCTTCCTGTAAAGCCTTTTTGGGTGATTCTTCACCAAATTCTTCTGATAAAGGAAAAGAGCCTCAGTTACAATTTTTCAAAAAGAATCACCATTCTGATTTTCAAAATGCTTCCGCCAATTATCCGCTTGAAAGCACAAATTCTTCCAGTTTCCCGAATCCCACAAGCGATAAGGTTCCCTCTAATGAGGGAATGGAATTTTCAACATTTCTGAATTCTGAGGTGTGTCCAGACAGTCCGTTAGACCAATTTGATTTCAATCCTTTACTTCCTAGTCATGTTGATTTTCTGAATTCAACTTGTGAGCCTCAAGTAAATTTTTACAAGGGCGGGAGTTCCAAATCAGCCCCTCCAAACACTTCTGTGAACAAATCTTCTAAGTCTAAATAAAAAAATCATTCACAGAAGAAGAAAAAGACCGGACGCTCAAACAAGAGACAATCCTCAAAGCTTAAAAATTCTGACTATGAGTTAAACGGTATTTCAGATACTTTTGGTCGAAGGAAAGAAGTCCAATACGAGTGGGTAGCTAAGAAGTCTATGGAGAGCACGGCGAAGACGGAATAAGTTAATCCAGTTTTGAATTCCAGGAAAAACAATAACAGTCATGATGCTTTTAATTTTAAAACTTTGGTTGAACGTAATGAATTGATTCCTTTGAAAGTTTATTCCATTCAGCAACTTCTTCAACTATCTCATGATTGTGTTTGTTGTTCCAACTGTGGATTGAATGATTTCGTTGATCGTAGATATGCATCTGATTGGTTTGGTTCTTATCATGTCTTTAATTATCGTTCAAATTATGATGCACCTCGTCATAGAAAAAAGCCCAAGTCCAAACGGGTATCCAAGATGGGTGTACCTCTAACCCCAAAGGACCCATTTACGAATGGGTACCTGTTTTGCAGAACAGTCATGTGTGGTATTTATATTCAGGCTACTCCAAACACATGACCGGAAGAAAGGAGTTTCTCACGAACTTCACCGAGAAATTTTGTGGGAATATGCGTTTTGGGAATGATCACTACTCTACAATATTGGGATACGGAGACATAATTAAGGACAACCTCACCATCAAAAAGGTGTCCTACGTCGAAGGTCTTGGTCACAACTTATTCAACATCGGTCAATTCTGGGACAAGAATCTGGAGGTCAACTTTAGAGCCAAACGGTGCAGCGTCCGGACTGAAGATGGAAAATAATTACTTGTTGGAATGCGTCACACAAATCTCTACACGATTGATCTCTCGTCTCTGAAAGCAGAAAAGGAAGTTTGTTTGATGTCCAAAGCTTCAACCGAACAAAATTGGTTATGGCGTCGTAGACTCTCGCACCTGAACTTCAAGAACATCAACAAGTTGGTGCTCGGCAGATACGTGAAAGGTATGCCAGATCTCAAGTTCGAAAAAGATCACCTATGTCCCGCTTGCGAAATGGGTAAGATGAAGAAGGCTTATCACAAGCCTAAAGCCGCTCCGAGTACTTCACGGTCCCTCGACCTCATCTACATGGATTTTTGTGGACCGATGCGCGTTCATAGTATCAACCACAAGAAGTACGTTCTAGTCATTGGCGATGATTTTCTCGTTACACGTGGGTCAATTTCCTTTGATTTAAGGATGAGACTCCCGAACTGATCATCTCACATCTGAAGAGCGTTGAAGTAAATCTCAATAAATCATATCAGACAATCAGGACGGATAACGACACAAAGTTCAAGAATCAAGTGCTTGACGGATACCTAAATTCAGTGGGCATCACCCACAACTTCTCAGCTACTAGTACTCCTCAGCAAAACGGGGTAGTAGAGTACCGAAATCAAACTCTCGTAGAATCTGCTCGTACGATGTTATCCCAGTCCATGTTCCCACTTTTCTCATGGGCAGAGGCAGTTGCAACCGCATGCTATACTCAAATTCGTTCAATCATCAACCAACGGTTCAACAAGACGCCATACGAGGTCATCAACAATCGCATCCCCAACATCAAGTATTTCCATGCTTTCGGGTGCATGTGTTTTGTATTGAACGACAAGAACGATCTCGACAAGTTCAGTCCAAAGGCGGACGAAGGAGTGTTCATCGGCTACTCATCTCAAGCCCAAGCCTACAGGGTCTACAAAAAACGGACAAAGACCGTCGTTGAGAGTGTGAATGTGACTTTTGACGAGACCGCTAATATGGCTTCTGAACACCTCAGTTCAGAACCGCTTTAACAGGTGTGTTAGCTTCTGGACAACTTCGTTCAGGATCTACACAATCTCCAGTAAATTCAAATCAAGCGATTACGTCACAAGCCAATCTTTCAGATTTGGTTTACTTTTTGAGCATTTTTATGATGAATATTTTAATCCTAAGCCTAATGATATACCATGTAACAGGATTGCAGCTCAAGCACATGACGTGACAACTGTCACGGGTCCATCTGCATCAAGTGAATCAACCTCGTCTGATGTTGCCTCTCTCACTGTCACTGAATCAGAATCACCAACCTCGTTTGATCCCCCTCCGACCTCTCAAGCTACTACTGAAGCACCGACAACAGTAGTAGCTCTTGAATGGACCCCTACAGAAGTTGTACAAGAAGATCCATCTCCGGCGATCCTAGAAACCATTATAGATATAACACCTATTGTGTCATCCTCCACTACTCGCATGACTCCAGCACAGGAGCTTCTACTTCACACGCCGTCGTCAGTCGAAGCAGTTCAAGATCTACCTCCGGGTGGTTATGTAGATCCCGATACCTCCCAACACACATATAAATCTCTCCTACACACCACCAAGTGGACACGATCTCACACCCTACATCAGATCATAGGAGACCCTAACGCACCCGTTCAGACTCGATCCGCTACCGCGAATGACTGCCTCTTTTCTTCGTTCCTTAGCTGCATCGAACCCTCAACCATATATGAAGCGCTAAATGATCCAAACTGGGTGATAGCTATGCAAGAGGCATTAAATTAATTCGAGAGCCTCAAAGTGTGGTGACTTGTTCCCAGACCAAAGAACATGACGGTGATTGGGACGAGATGGATCTTCAAGAACAAGAAGGACGAAGATGGAATCGTAGTACGAAACAAAGCGCGTCTGGTAGCCAAAGGATATTTCCAGGAGGAAGGAATTGATTACGATGAGACGTTCGCACTGGTTGCTCGCATTGAAGTGATTCGAATGTTCCTTGCCTACGCCGCACACAAGAACTTCATTGTGTTTCAAATGGATGTGAAGATCGCTTTTCTAAATGGCGTTCTAATGGAAGAAGTTTATGTATCGCAAACCGAAGGCTTCGTGAGTTCTGACAAACAGCATCACGTCTACATTTTTGACAAGGTCTTGTATGGTCTCAAGCAAGCACCACGAGCTTGGTATGATGCACTCTCCTCATTTTTAATTAAAGTTGGATTTTCCAAAGGTAAGATCGATACCACCTTGTTTATTAAAAAGGAGAAGCATGATATCATTCTTGTACAAATCTATGTCAACGATATAATCTTTTGCTCAACAAACCCTAAGTATTGTCATAACTTCTCAGCGCTCATGAGCAAACATTTTCAAATGAGTATGATGGGTCAAATGAATTTTTTCCTGGGTCTTCAAGTTAAACAATTAGCCACATGAATTTTCATAAATCACTCTAAGTACATTTTGGATATTCTTCAGAAATACCAGATGGAAAACTCTGCACCCATGAAGACGCCTATGTCTATAAGTACTAAGCTACACTCCGATCCTGACGGAAAGGACGTGGACGCTAAGACCTATAGAGGTATGATTGGTTCCCTGATATACTTGACGTCCAACAGGCCAAACATTATGTTTTTGACATTCTTGTGTGCAAGATTTCAGTCAAAACCAAAAGATTCTCATTTAGTTGCAGTTAAGCGTATATTTCGTTACTTAAAAGGTACTGCTGATCTTGGCTTATGGTACCCTAAAGAGACAGGTTTTGAGCTGACCGCTTACTCAGACGCTGACCATGCCGGAAATGTGCTGGATTGGAAGAGCACATCGGGACATGTCCAGTTCTTGGGAGATCTATTTGTCAGATGGGCATCAAAGAAACAGAACTGTGTGTCAACGTCTACCGCAGAGGCAGAGTATGTAGCAACAGCCAGTTGCTCTTCGCATGTGATTTAGATGCGAACTCAGCTGAAAGACTATGGATTCCACTACTCGAAGATCCCCATTTACTATGACTCGAAGAGCGCAATTGCTATATCTAGCAATCACATCCAACGCACGAAGAAGAAACACATAGATGTGCGTTATCACTTCATCAAAGATCATGTGGAAAGAGGTACAATCGAACTCTACTTTGTTAATACAGAACATCAGTTAGCAGACCTGTTTACCAAAGCCTTGGATGAAAAATGCTTTCAAGATCTAGTGTCCAAGCTAGGTATGCTTAATATGAAAGTTTGACCCGTCTATAGACCTATACGAGTCTCATTCAATAACGAATGACTGTGACTTAACACACCAGTGGTTTATCTCTAGATGCTCAAGTCAACACTCATTGGTTTTTGCATTTTACTCGTCATGTTCTGTATTAATAAGTTAGATTTCATTCGTTTCTATTTTTCGTGTGTTTCCTTCGTTCTTCGTTTCGTTGTGTTTCATTTCATTTTTTAGTTCGTTACTTCAGTTGATTAAAGCTTTTATCATTCTCGGCCTCTTCATATGTTAAGGGGGAGTCACGCCGCGTGACATTCAGTAAGTATTCCACCGATCTCTAATTGAGGGGGAGCAGGTAAGTTTTTCTTGTGTTTCGTTTCCGTTCAGCAAACGTCAAGGGGGAGAAATTTCCTCGAGAGAAAAACGATGTCTCCATTTGAGGGGGAGATTTGTTTTCATTTCATTTCTTCTCTTCAATCTCAGTTTAATTTAGTTGCTTTCATAACTTTTCTTTAATTTAGTTTAATTTCGTGATTGAAAAAAAATTGTTTAATCGAGTTTCAAAACCGGGATACCCGCAAACCGGGACACCCAGGAACCGGCTCAACCGGTATAGACCCGACCGCCTAAAGGCAGAACCCTCCCCCCTAATAAAACGTGAACCCGGGACCTTACACCCCGGGATCTCTCCTCTTTCTCTCGACTTCTAAATCTCTCAATCTCTATTTCTCTATCGCTCTCTCGTCCCCGATTCTCTTCTTCTCGAAATCTATCCCTGTCGGCGCTCTAATCTCTCATCTCTCTTGTTAGTGCATAGATTTGTTGGATGCAAGATCATAATATTTGAAGATTAAAGTCAAACCTCAATGTTTCAAACATAAAACTGGAAGCAGTTTTAAAAGAGCAAACCGATTCAGTTGACTTGTCAAGAGGTGATTGATCAATCACTTCTGCAGAAATCTTTTCTGACAACTCAACGTTTGCAACTTCCAGATCTTTTATCTTTTTAGATAAAAGATTCTTTTCTTCAAGAACTGTATCAAATTTCATCTGGAAATCAGATCTGACCTTCTGTTCATTTAATATGTCTGATGATAAAACAGTTAGTTTTTTAGAGAGCTTAGAAATTTCATTTTCAAAATTTTGACGTTCTAGCTCAAATTCCTTTTCCAAGTTCTTGTTCTTTGCAGAAATTTCATTGAATATCCCAACGTTTCTCTTTTCAGATTTTTTCTTTTTAATTTCAAAAGACTTATTCTTTTCTTGAAAAACTCTCTTTTCTTTCTCAAGTAAGTCTTGTAAAACAAATATCTTTTTGGGAAATTCAGTAACTTTTTCATCAAGAACATTTCTCTCCTTCGCAAACGTGTCTCTTTCAGTAATTAAGATTTTTTCAAATTCAGACACTTGCTTAGAGAGTTTCAGACATCTGTGCTCTAAGTCTTTCTTTTCTTGTAGAGCTTTCTTGGAAAAATCAGACAATTTTTTGTCGTAAATTTTCTCCAGATTTGCTTTTTCTTCATATTTCTCTTTTTCTGCTGGAAGACTTTTCAGCAGCTCAACATTCTTTCCTTCCAAAGCAGAAATCTTTTCTTCAAACTCTTTCAGCTTGTTGAGTAGACCAACTGATTCAGCTTTAATTTCTGAAAAATTCTTCTCAGTTGTCTTTAGTTTGGTTTGAAGAAGATGTATCTCTCTTTTTCTCAGTTTAATTTCTTTCTCTTTAGTGCTGAGAATACATGCAAAATCAGATTTGGAATTATTAGCATATTTTGCACAATCAGGAGTTTTATATAGATTTTAACAATTTATTTTTAAACTCCTGAATTAGTTTTAGAAGGGATGAATTTTGATCCTCCACTTTATCACGTTCAACCTCTATTACAGGTATTTCAGGCATGTACATGACTACAACATCTCTTGATGACAATACAGTATTTTCATTTTCATCTGTAGTAGGCATCTTGAATGAAAAATTGGCTTGAAATGATCGTTCCCAAAATATTCAAAAAAGTTGACTGAAAAATTCAAACTCAGATCACCACTTGAAATCGATCACAGAAAAATTATAACTTCAGAACTCGCAAACCAAACAAACTCGCAAAACACTGTTCCATGAACTTCCCGTTAACAGATTTATGCGCGTTTTCAGAAGACGCAGACCTCGATGTGTGTGAAGTAATTTCTCGCAAGATACTTCGTGCATGTTTTGTCCTTAGAAAATTTGGATCAACTAGAACTTCTCGCAAATGAACACAAACTCACAGACCACCCAAAACTCGCACGAGCTTTTGCGTGTTCCATACTTAGATAAAAAACAACAAGATAGAAGCTCACTAAATGTGAACTTGCAAAGCAATGAAACTCGCAGAGCACTTATGCGCGTTCCACACTTAGAAATTTTCACGAAAATAGGAACTCGCATAATCCAAACTCGCACGGCTCAATAAACTCGCAAAACAAATACAGAAACTCGCACCCTTTGACAAGCGTGTTTTCCCTTCTCGCAAGACACTCTATGCGCGAACCAGAAACAAACTCGCAGAAATCATGATTTTCATCACCGTGTGTGTTCTTCAGAGTGTGCGTGTTCTTCCTTAGCGCGAACTATGGATCTAGCGCGTTCTTCACTTAGAGTTACGGATTCGACCAAAAATCCAATAAACCTGCAATTAGCTTTCAAGAATTGTACCACAATGATCGAAAAGATGATTAGAACACTTTTCTATGCAATTAGCTTTCAAGAATTGTACCACAATGATCGAAAAGATGATTAGAACACTTTTCTATCAAACTAAAATAGCTAAAAACACAAAATTACAGTGCAATTCATTGAAATATAGTGTTCGAGTTCGTTTTTCAAGAAAACCAAACAAATCCAAAATTCAATCTAATAAAGTGATTAAATTGTGAATTTGTGTGAACAAGAATGAATCTATGGCATAATACGAATCCTATTGAACCATTTTTACAATCAAAGAATAACAATCCAACGAGAATTCAATTCATTAGTGAAACGGATAACACGTTATGCGTGTTCTTGAAATTTCAAGATTTCAATCCAAAACCAAGTGATGTATCCCTTCTGAATTTGATTGGGTAGGCTCTGATACCAAATGTAAGTCCATATATTCAATCAAACATTAAAAATATGACAATTAAGAACAAAGTCTAGAGACAGAGTAGAGTGAGAAAGCTCCAAAGTCGTATATCTCTTAGATTGTGACAATTACAATGCTTGACTTCACTTACAACAAACACTCATAAGTCTTATATATGGTCAAACTCCACAAGACGTACAAGTAAACATCATTAACTAAACAAAGACTTGACTTGACTTTTACTCAACAGACTTTGACTTTTCTACACTTAAATATTGGATACAACAATGCACTAACAAATTATGCTTTTAAGCACACAATGATAGATCAATCTTTTGCAAGGTTCAATATGCAACATCATACAGAAAAAAAATGACCAAAAATGACCAAAACACTTGTTGGTTTGATTTTGTTCTTAAAAATGAAGTAGTAGTGTAAGAACTCTCAAGCATCTGAACAGTTTCAAAAAAAATTTAAACTCAGAAAATTTTCTAAGTCCAGAACTCTCATGACACTGAGATCGACTTCAAAACTCGCACATCACTCAGAATGTGGCTAGAACTCGCATGAAACAAAGACTTTTCAAAGAACTCGCATGAACTTGTTTTTGAGCAAAAACAAGCATGAGCCTTGAATTCAGCTAAGAACTCGCAAAACCCATCTGTTCTTATGAAGAACACTCAGACAACTGTTCATCCTAAAAATTTTGAAATTTTGAACTTTTTAATCTTAAATTTTTCTTTTAAACTGAATTTTTCATCCTTTTTATGGTCGATTAAGGTTCAATTTTTAGATCAAGGATTAAGTTCCAAACAAAGTGTCCATCTGAAAGTTCAAATTAGTTTAATGGATTTTATCCAACAGTTCGAATAGTTCAAGAAGTTAAAAAAAAAATCGAATCCAAATTCCACAGTGTCAAGGTAACCCTGCAAAATAAGAATCGAACAAGAAAACCCAGATGTTATGTCGAGATTAAACACCAATACACAAAATTTCGGAGAACAATTTCAAAACACAAGTGTCGTTCTTGAAGATGAACAGACACAAACAAAATCGAACTGAAACCCTAGAAATTTTAAAAAACAAATCTTCAAAATGGAAAAAAAACACAATAAACATATACGAACAACAATCAATCAATATAGAATCGAAACCTACACTGAAATGATGTTGAAGACCAAGGAAATCGAAAATCGCACAAATGAAGTTTTGAGAGAAAATATGCTAAGTGAGGAACTCGCTAAAACAATCTGAGTAAAGTGAGCAGATGAGAGATAAACTATTGAATATATACCCTGAGAAACTCGTAGACACGTGGCACGAATAGAATGGATGCTCATTTCGAGCAGACTATAAAAGACGCACTTGTCGCACAACAAAGGCAATGTCATGTGTGTGCGCTTCGCGCATGAAACAATGTGCGTGAAGTGGTATAGACATGAGGAAATCGCATTCAGTGGAATGCGTGAAATAGGAACTCGCACAACATAGTGTGCGTGTTTTTAACTTCACGCAGACTATGCTATGCGCGAAGTGAGAACTCGCACGATACAGTGTGCGCGTTCTACACTTTGCGCATGCAATGATGTGCACGAACCACAAACTCGCAAACAACTATGTGCGCGTTTTATACTTAGAAAATTTTTGAAAATTTTATAAAAATGAAAACTTTCCAAAAATAATTTGTCCCACTTTCTAAAAATAGCAAGTTCATTAAAATCACTTTAAAGCTCAAAAATGCAACTTTTTCTCTTTAAAATTCTTTCAGATTTCCAAAATCATTTGAAACACAGACTCACACACACTTACAGACTTTGAAAATATTCTCCCCCTTGAAGTGTGCATTGTTCTGTGTACTTCCCCTTGATGTGTGCATTCTGTTCAGCATACTGAAGCATGAGTCCTGATCTGACTTGATCAGAAGTCAAATTCTAGGCATTGAAGTCCGGGTTCTGATCTGTTATAATCAGAAGCCATCTTACTTGCTCCCCCTAAACTTGAGCATCCTGCAAAACAGTTTTCATAGGTTTTGGTACCCATTGATACTTGGGTCCTGGTTTGTTAGATTTACGAATCCACTTCTCAATAGATTTAGGCTTTTTAACTACATTAATCTGAGAAGTTATTCGGTAAGTACCATACCAGTTATGAGCAGACTCTTTTTGCACAAAATCATTCTCACCACAATAAGAACAACATATCCTCTTTTCAGCTAACCTGATAATATGATTAGTAGAATAATACATATCCGGTGAAGCAAAAGATTTACCATTACAAGCTCTGTTATTTTTAGCTTTTGATGTGGTTGCAAAAGATTTCTTAACAACATTGCCATCTGAAGAGCCTTTAACAACCCAAACCATCTGATCTGTCCTTGATTGCTTTCCAAGAAATTTGTTATAAGATCTAGTTGTGCCATCAACAAAATGATTATAAAACAGATTGGTAGGACAGATCTGACTTGTATCAACAGCTTTTGTTTTGACACTCTTCTTTCTTGAAACTTTTTCAGACATGAAACTGGAAGCAGTTTTAAAGGAGTAAACTCATTCAGTTGACTTGTCAAGAGGTGATTGATCAATCACTTCTGCAGAAATCTTTTCTGACAAATCAACATTTGCAACTTCCAGATCTTTTATCTTTTTAGATAAAATATTCTTTTCTTCAAGAACTGTATCAAATTTCATCTGTAAATCAGATCTGACCTTCTGTTCATTTAATATGTCTGATGATAAAACAGTTAGTTTTTTAGAGAGCTTAGAAATTTCGTTTTCAAAATTTTGACGTTCTAGCTCAAATTCCTTTTCCAAGTTCTTGTTCTTTGCAGAAATTTCATTGAATATCCCAACATTTTTCTTTTCAGATTTTTTCTTTTTAATTTCAAAAGACTTCTTCTTTTCTTGAAAAACTTTCTTTTCTTTCTCAAGTAAGTCTTGTAAAATAGATATCTATTTGGGAAATTCAGTAACTTTTTCATCAAGAACATTTCTCTCCTTTGCAAACGTGTCTTTTTCAGTAATTAAGATTTTTTCAAATTCAGACACTTGCTTAGAGAGTTTCAGACATCTGTGCTCTAAGTCTTTCTTTTCTTGTAGAGCTTTCTTGGAAAAACCAGACAATTTGTGGTTGTAAATTTTCTCCAGATTAGCTTTTTCTTCATATTTCTCTTTTTCTGCTGGAAGACTTTTCAGTAGCTCAACATTCTTTCCTTCCAAAGCAGAAATCTTTTCTTCAAACTCTTTCAGCTTGTTGAGTAAACCAACTGATTCAGCTTTAATTTCTAAAGAATTCTTCTCAGTTGTGTTTAGATTGGTTTCAAGAAGATGTATCTCTCTTTTTCTCAATTTAACTTCTTTCTCTTTAGTGCTGAGAATACCTGCAAAATCATATTTGGAATTATTAGCATATTTTACACAATCAGGAGTTTTATCAGATTTTTAACAATTTATTTTTAAACTCCTGAATTTGTTTTAGAAGGGCTGAATTTTGATCCTCCAGTTTATCACGTTCAGCCTCTATTGCGGGTATTTCAGGCATGTACATGACTGCAACATCTCTTGCTGACAATATAGTATTCCCTCTTTCATCTGTAGTAGGCATTTTTAATGAAAAATTAGCTTGAAATGATCATTCCCAAAATATTCAGAAAATTTGAATGAAAAGTCAAACTTGAATCACCACTTGAAACAAGAAAAATTTCTAACTCCAGAACTCGTAAACCACAGAAACACGCAAACCAATGAATTTAAAAAATACTGTTCACTGAACTTCTCGCAGATAACTTTGTGCGTGAAGTTGCTTCTCGCAGACCGTTACTAGCGCGTTTCTCAAAACTCGCAGGCTTCAACATGCGCGTTTGATATTCTCGCACACCACTACGTGCGTGTTCTGAACATAGATTATTCTGATCAACTTTGGTTCTCGCAAATGAAAGCAAACTCGCAAGTCGGTCGAAACTCGCAAGAGCCTTTATGTGTTCCATACTTAGAAAATTTTCACGAAAGTAGGAACTCGCAAAATGTAAACTCGCTAAACCCAAGAACTCGCAGAATGAACACAGAAACTGGCATCCTTTCTTTGTGTGTTTTCCCTTCTCGTAATACACTCTATGCGCGAAGTAAACACAAAGTCGCATAAATCATGATCAACATCATTGTGCGTGTTCTTCAGTTTTGCGTGTTCTTCCTTGGCGTGAACTATAGATCTTGCGCGTTTGTTCCTTAGACTCACGGATTCGATCCAAACACAGTATAGTCCTGCAAAACTCTTAACAAATGGAACCAATGTGATCGAAATGATGTTCTAAACACTTTTCTAATCAACAATTATGTCTAAAAACTCAAATTACAGTGCATCAATCCAATTACAGTGTTTGACATGGTTTTTCTAGAAAAATCTTAAAATCCAAAATTCAATCTGATACAGTGATTGATTCGTGAAACAATGTGAACAAAAATGATTCAATTACAACAAACCAATCCTATGACACCATTTTTACGATCTAAAAACAACAAACACAGGCAAATTCGATCCAACAGTGAACAAGATGATGCGTTCTGCGTATTCTTGAAAAATTCAAGAAATCGATCCAAATGAAATTAAGTAATTCGTCTGAATAGAAGTGGATTTGGCTCTGATACCAAATGTGAGTTACCAATTCAAGCCATAATGATCAAAACAAACAATTCAACACAAAATATAGAGAGAGAATCTAGAGAGAGAAAGGAAGTCGTATATCTCACTTAGTCATATAATTACAATGAACGCTCAAGATACTGTTACTCACTTCTCTCACACCATTACAATCTCTCTCCTTCTTGCATGCATTTGAGGTCTAAACATTTACTAGTTCCTTAAAAGGTAGAAGTGGCCCTCGTTCACGGTTGGTTCTAACAGGTTTAACCGCAGAAGCTTGTCCTGGGATGGTGGAAGGTAGCTCACTCGTCGTCTTTTTTGGAAGTTTCACTGGACACAAGGTATCACGTTTCTTTTCCTTCTTGCGATGACCACGAACTTCATCGCTATTTGAGCATAAGACCATAAAACTCAAGTTCTGGATCTTCTTCGCTTGCTCAAGCAACATCTTTTCTCATTCAGCCTGAGCTTTCTTTTCCTCTTCTAACTCTAGAGCTATTCGCTCCATCTCCAATTCACTCTGCAACAATATGTTCCGCAAGTTGAGAATCTCCTCTCCTAAGTGGTCTGAATGAGAACCCTGTAACTTTGCTCGGAGCTGCTCAATTTCTTTTTTTTGGCGCTTTAATAAAGCAACATCTGTCAAAATCTCACTCACATGAACATAGTTAGTGACACGTAAAGCTCGACTTGCAAACTGAAGGCTGCTTTTAGACTCATCAGCATGAATCTGTGCCAATGTAATGTTACAAATAATGGTTGTATTTGCATTCTCACCCAGTGCAGGCTGCAAGATACGTGTAAGTTTGTTGTCTCGGTAAGGAACATGACTCCCTTGGCTCTCAGCACCTTCACTTAGCTTTTTAATTACAGTCCCAAGTGTCATCAAGCTTTTGTTGATGTGGGAACCCTCTTTCAAGCGAACATCTTCTGCACCAGTATTTGCAGCTCGTTCTGAACCAACAAGGTCTACCAAGTTCAAAAAAGATACACAAACAACATCACAAGAACTCTCTGCATATTCATCTTCAGCTTTATTATCCCTACTCTCAATAATCATGCGGAAAATGGTATGAGACCTACTATTGTGTAAATTCATATTTGTCTCCCTAATATGCCGGTGAGCTTCACCGAACTCCACGAATTCAAGCACTTGCTTAGCGCTGGTAACAATTTCTTCTCACAAACGAGCAAGAAATATGCCACGCTCGATACTTTCATGAATTTGCATCTTTCGGTGCTCTGGGTCCAACAAATCATTGATTTCCTCGTTGTAGATCTCCATGTAGGACATTCTCAAAAGAAACTCACAATCCATTTCCTGTTGTATCATATCAAATAGATCATGCACTGCTAGAGGGATGACTCTAGGTTCAACACTAGACCCACGCATAGTATGCGATTTACCACTGTTGGTTTGTCCATATGAAAAAATAGTACCGTTAAATCCACCAATTGCTGCTGAAACAATATATTTCATTCTTGACTCATAAACATCGAAAGTACTACAATCCTCACTGAAAATCCGGTCAAAATTAAACTTGTTAGGAGGAATAGTGAACAAAATGGAGTTGTCGGCGATTCTCCAAGGGTTGGTTTTGGCATCTTCCGGCGAGAGAGGTCTTGCTCTGACGGCGAAGTTGATTCTTTCCATTGTTGATGAGACTGTAGTTTGGTGGCGAGAGGATTTACTTGAATTTCGTAGGGATATCGAAGAGAAATGGGTGAAAATTGAAGAATTCCGTTTTCAATTTTAGCCATGTAGATCATACGAGTTCTTGTGTTCTGTAGTGTAGTTTAATCTTGTCAATAGAACTACAGATTCTGTTCCATAATCCTTGTTATCTTTGTTAATTCAATCATTCATGATCTCAGGGGCTTAACAAGTGGTATCAGAGCCTAACGAAGACACCAATCTTTGCACGATCGAGATCAGTTTGGTTGATAGAACAGTCACTGTGTGGAAAATTCGAATTTGTTAATTTGGTGCTTATTTGGATAAACTTTGATGTATAATTGATTCTGTGGTTATAGTCGATTGTTATAGAATCAATTTCTTTTTGTAATTTCATCAAATTCGAGTTAATTGATCGATTTTGAAGATTTTTTGTTCGAAAAAGTCGTATCACTGTGGTTGAGATCAATTGGAGCTTAGAGTCAAATTTAGACAAGATTATCAACTACAATTGTGCTCAAAAGTTGTTTTCGAAACCTGCTCTCAAAAGATCATATCAAAATTTGACGTACAGAAGAATAATTTGAAGAAAAGTTAGAAAAACGTTCGAGATCCACATAATTCACATGATCAGAATGAAGAACTCGCATAGTTTGAAGAACTCGCATGAAATTGAAAGAATTCGCATAATGAAGTTTTTGGAAGAATTCGCATCATAGAATTCGCATGCTTAAGAATTCGCATAGCCTTTGAAGATGATATTTTGTTAAGTACAAAATTCGCACAAGAGTCATATGCGAAATGTTTAAGAATTCGCATGACTAAATTCCTTGAAGATGAAATTGTTTTAAGTGTGGAATTCGTACAGGTGAGTGATGCTAGAAGTCAAGAACTCGCAAGTGTGAGTGATGCGAATTGTGAAGATTTTGCAGATGTGTGTTATGAGAGATGCGAGGAATTCGCACATAGGCTCGTGCGAGAAGTAAGAATTCGCACGCAAGACTATGCGAATTTTGGAGTTTTCGACTATGTCCATCATGCGAATTGTGCTCAATGTGAATAGTGATCTGCAAATTGTTGCCTTTATGCGAAAAGTTTTGATGTTTTTGAGAATTTTGACTGTTTTGAACCCAGTTTGCTACAAGTTTGCCCTGTTCCCGAGCTTTTTACGCGTAATGCATATGTGACATCACTCTTATCATATGTTGGTCACATATCTTTAGCAAATGATCTATATTTCACGAGTGCTCATGCTTTTCAAGATTTTCAGATACTGGATTTGAGGATTTAGTCTCTGATTGGATTGAGTTAGCTGCCTGAGCATCTGTAATCATCAGTCTGGAGAGCTTCTTTTGTGGTTAGACCATTGAGAGCACTTTATCATTCTTCTGAACTGATCACTCAGTAGTGTGAGTTACTGCAATCATTGTTCTGAAGCTTGAGTTGTAATTCAGAATCCTGAGTGCTTATAATCATCCAGCTGATTCGTGAAGAAAGGAGTTCTGGTTTTGATTGTTCAGTATTCTGGAAAGATGTCAGAAAATGAGCGTATTTCATCAGTTGTTGAACAGTGCTTGCCTTATAACCCTTGCCTTATAGTGTTTCTATCGGATGCTACCGCCCGTAAGCTGATCAGACGAAGTTCTTAAGATGAATTATTACTTCAACTCATGGTTCAAAGACAGATCAGATGTTATACACTGAAGATGCACTTGGTTGTCATTCCAATATTCAACACATATCATTCTTGTGGGCATACGGAATGTGTTGGGTTTACAAGAGTCAAAATTTGTCTTTATGTGCACTCAGTCGAGGTTATGGTCTACATCAGATCTGGTATTTCAGTTGAAACTTCAAGGATAAGAGCTATTTTCAAGGGGGAGCTAGAGGAGCTTTGAAGTTTATGCAACACTATGTTTTATAAAGAAATCAAGGGGGAGAGGAGCTAAGGCTGAAGTTTAAAAGAGAATGATTACTTTACAAAACTTAGGGGGAGAATGTTAGAACATATATATGTTCTATTTAGGAAGTTTAGTAAAGTAATCTACATGTTGTGTATTAGGCCTTGTAATGGGTTTGGGCTTAATGTGTAAGAAGGGATGTGGGGGTATAAATAGAGTTTGTATGTTAGTTTAGTAAGTAACTTTCATTTACAATGTAGCCTTGTACGAGTTCTTGCTCTCTGTAGTGTAGATTGTTTCCAGTGAATAAAACTACAGATTTCTATCCCCAATTAGTCTTGTTCATCTTATCAATCAATCAATCTTTGATCTCATTGGACCTAACATGTTGATCATTGGAATACGGATTCAGAATCGTGTTGAGCTGGGACGGATTAGTCGATGAGAGTTTGAGATCACAAGCTACCCTTCAGGTAGTACGTGTTACCTAAGGTTGGGAGGCAACCAAGATCACGTGGTTAGAAATTGCTCCAGTAAGTTTCGATGTTCTCTAAGGTATGAGTGTAACGTATCGAGGTGGATATTGGATGTGAGAGTCTTCACGAAAATCATCATGACAGGTTTTGCCAAGTGGTTATCGAACATCATTTACAGATAAATTGGGATAGAGATCCATCCGTAGAGGGAATTGTTCGTTTTGTGAAAATGATGCGTTTCCTACAATGGATGCTTTTAAAGACCAGGAAACTGAGCAATAAGTCCATCCGATAGTGGGTGGTGTAGTTGGAGATGCTCGGCTGGACTCTTTTCTCGTATGCCCGGAAAATGGAATTTCGGTACAACTCCGGAGAATACCACTCTATCAATAACAAGAAAAAAGTAGCAATTCCGTTTCAAATGGAGGCTTATATCTTTATAATGTTACCCTTTTGGAAGGAGTAGATGACAGAACAATTATCGGACTGGTGCTCAGTATTGTGTAGTATTAAAATGTTTTATGTATAAACTAGATTTCGAGGACGAAATCTATTTTAAGGTTGGGAGGATTGTAACACCCTGAATTTTAATCGCAATTGAAGACAAATGTTGAACTAGTTGAATCGGTAAAAGAAGAACCACATATGGAGTATGGCTATAGTGCCATGTGGTTGTGACATTTGTCAAAATAGCACCAACGGTACTGAGAGTATGGTCGTCTCGGCTATAGTGTCATATAGTTGTGACATCTGTCATAATAGCACCAATGGTACTGAAAGTGTGGTAGTCCTGGCTATTGTTCCATGCAGTTGTGAAACATGTCACGATAGCAATGGAGATTACCAAGTGGTTCGTCATCCCAGCGAATGTGCCATGTAATTATGACAATGGTGTAACACCCATAATTTTTGGGTAAGTACTATTTGAAGTTTGTATAGAAATCGATCTTTTGAGAGAAATTGAGGAAATGGGATTTTGGCATTAAATACAAGATTTTATAGTCTTGCTAGATGAGGAATACAAATACGAGTCCAACGATTCTTTCCAGAGTAAAATCGGAGCTAAAACGAATAAGTTATGGCCAAAACAGTATTCGGTACAAGATCGGCTATAGTGCAAGCGATTGTGACACTGTCACTATAACATGTAACAATCGTTGAAGGCCAAAACTCTCGGTACAATCTGAGCGGTTGTGCCAGCGATTGTTACATTGTCACTATAGCATGGCACAATTGCATGGTGTGACCCAGTATACTAGCAATTAATTACAACACAGATTATGAAAAACAACTTTATTGGTCTAATCTCTTGATATACAATTAATCACAGATCTAACAAAGTGCCATAGATCTAAGGTGTGTTTACTGTGTGCGTACTTACTTACCAATAATAAAGAAACAATCCTATTTATACTAAGTCAACTTGAGTTGACTTTACAACCAAACCCTTGAACTATACAACATTTACACAACAGACCCTCACTTTTAATCTTGAATACAATATTAGTCTAACAATCTCCCCCTTTGGATTCAAGATTAAATTTTTTTTGACAATAATCTTCAGGTCTTTTTATCATCACAAATATCTTCAGCTATGAATCTTTTTCAACTTTTACACCTTGAAAACTTTGACATCTTCAACAAACTTCATTCTCCCCCTTTATTTACAACAATACCATTCTCTTTAGCACAACAAACTTTGCTATAATCTTCTCAATCATTCAAATCATCAAACTTTGACTAACTTCAAAACTTTCAAACTTTGTCTTCACCTTTCATTACATATTCTGAAATCTGACTTTGAAAAACATCTTTCCCCCTTTCTTGATACAAACTTTAATCATCTGAACTTGAACTCTGATTTATCTCCCCCTTTTTAATGATTTGTAAGAATCAAAATCATTAAAACTCTTCAAGTTTAGATCCGTCTTAGGAACATCTCCCTAAATGAGCAATTTGGCTTAGGCTTCATGATCTCCCCCTTTGATAAAATGTGATCAATCTCCCCTTGTGTAGATATATTATCAATCTCCCCCAATGAATAATATGAGAAAATCGTTCATTTGATATGAATAAGCCGTCAATTCAAGAAAGTATTCATCTGAATCTTTTCAAATTCAAACAATTTATGAGTTATAACCCTGAATCAACATATGAAACAGTTAGGAATGCATGTCAGTAGCACAAAGCCACTTTGTTCAACGAATGTACAATTTAAGGAGCTTGAAGTGATGTTCACTCCCCAGGACTTCCATTTAATCATTGAAAAACACAAGATATTTTCTATGAATGTTCTGACAGAAAAACATATTTTATGTGTACTCGTGCTTGTGTTATGAAAGAATTAGCACAATGATTGTGTTTCATAACGCTCAAAGTATGTAAACCATTGAGACAACAATAGTTATACATAGACTCAATGTGCATGATAAAGGGTCGAAAGTGGGGCAACTTTCCTTCTTTTTCAATATCAGTATCTTCCAAGTGAAGAACCAATAGATTATGTGTTGCTTCCCCAGAAAATGTGAAACATTCTCTTTTTGAGAAAAGAATGAGTGTTGGTGGGGTTATATACAAGAGATGGCATGGGCTCACTGACTGTTTCAATGTCGTTCACGAAGAAATGTGAAACAACAGTAATGTGGCTGCCTGGCTCAGAAAGAAGTTTGGTGCAAAGTTTGATATTCTTTTACTCTGATCTCACACCCTCTTTCTTTTAATCTTTTAAGCTCACTTCTAACCAATCTCTCTTTTCCATTTTACCTCTACACACACCAACACTCAAATCTTTTTACCCCTCTCCCCTCAATCACTTAGGGAATACTTCCTGGGTAGGAAACACTAGTTATCGTGAATCCATGGAAGTTCTGGTAAGCTCTCATACTGAATTCCATGTATTTTTCCTAAAAAGAATGTATTGCCTCAATGATTTTCTTGACATTTTGACACAAGAAATCATTTGTCAGTATATGTATGCTCAACAAAAATCAGAATGAAATTTGAGCATCTTAAGCATTTAAGATTTCTCAAAACTTGATATGAATGAATAATCATGAAAGAATAGAAATGTTTTGAGAATCTGACAATGATTTAAAATTAGATCAAAATTATCATAAAGAAAAATAATAAGGGAAATGAAAGACGTAAGATGTTTAAATGAACAAAATATAAACATGTTATCAATGAAAGCACATAAAATGATGAAATGACGTTTGATTCAAACAACATTGAATACAACCGGGAGTATTACCATAGAAAGATTTATCATTTGATACATGGTAATAACAAGTTCAAGAAAAATGAACTGAACCGATGTGTGTATGAATACTTGACAAAGTATAACGACATGACAATTACACAAGTATTTATCATTGGAAGCACACGGTCAGATAATCATCAAAGTATCCAAAATAAAATCATTTAATGTCACACTCCTCAATTCATGAAAACATTTTAAGAATGTGAAGTGGTTTGAACATTTGAAGAAACCATTTTTCACAAGTGAAAGTTGTTCTTCTTTCAACAAGTGATAAAGTTTAAGATATAGAAAGATATACCTGTAATGTATAGTATCTCAACTCCCCCTCAAATGAATATTATCGTTTAAGTATGCTTGATAAAAACTCAGATATCCTCCATCTTGATATCTGTAAAAATTCAAGTTATTAGAAAAATATAACAATGAAAGTACATTTAGCTAATATTTCCTCCCCCTAAAAGATATAACAATTAACTCCCCCTCAAATCAAAAAACTTCTAGAAAAGATGTTATCATTTAATCATCCTTCAGAAGAAAACCATTTGAGATCGGGTTCGGAACTGAGTATTCAGAAGCCATAATTACATATTCTCCGGTGAGAATAGTAATACTCATTTTTACCAATAAAGACCGGGTTCTGATCTTATGTAACCAGAAACCATAGTTCTGAAACATTGAGGAACTGGTCTTGAGCTGGTTTATTCAAGAGCCATTGTCACAAGAAATATAACCTGCACAGTAAAAGAAATTTTGGTAATCATTATATAAATGATTCCGCCTTCGTCAGTACACGATGAAAAATAGACATTGTTCATAATATCCAAGATATAAGCAATTAAAGCACAAAGTGAGATACACTCCCCCTCGAATCATGGTTTGGCATTTAGCATTCCCAATTTGCTAACAAGAAAAGTGAACCTGTTAGTCCAATTGAGATCATGATTGGTTTGATTTATTGAAGAACAAGAATCATAGGATAGAAATCAGTATTATTCAACAAGAAAATAAATCTAAACTAAGAGAGCAAGAACACATACTTCTACATTGCTAAAGACTGAAATTGATTGAATGAAAAGGTTAACCTAAAACCTATTACATGATTTCTTTATATACTCCCCCATAACCCTTGTAAACTATAAAGCCCAAAACCCAAATACAAGGCCCAATACAATATATTGATTACTTTATAAAACTTCTAAAATAGAACATAAATTATGTTCTAACAATCTCCCCCTAAGTTTTGTAAAGTAATCATAATCTATTCAGCTCCAGCTTCAGCTCCTCTCCCCCTTGATTTCTTTAAAAAACTTAGTGCTGCATAAACTTCAAAGCTCCTCTTGCTCCCCCTAGAATGTAGCTCTTATCCTTGAAGTATCAACTGAAATGTCTGATCTGATGTAGACAATAACCTCGACTGAGTGCACATAAAGACAACTTTTTCCTCTGGTAAATCCAACACATTCCTTAACGCCTACAAGAATGATATGTGTGGATTATGGAGTGACACCCAAGTGCATCTTTCAGTTTATAACATCTGATCTGTTCAACAACTGATAGAAGATACTCATTTTCTAACTGGTTTCCAGAATACTGAGTCATCAAATCCAGAACTCCTTTCTTCACAAATCAGCTGGATGATTATCAGCTCTCAGGATTCTGAAGCACAACCAAAGTGCAGAACAATGATTGCAGTCGCTTACACTACTGAGTGATCAAGTCAGAAGAATGATAAAGTGCTCTCAACAGTCTAACAACTGAAGAAGCTTTCCAGACTGATGATTGCAGATGCTCAAGCAGCTAACTCAATCCAATCAGAGACCAAATCATCAAATCCATAATCTGAAAAACTTTTGCAGAACATGAGCACTCGTGAAAGGTAGATCAGTTGCTAATAATATGTGACCAACCAGCTGTCACATATGCATTCAGCGTAAAAAGCACAGGAACAGGGCAAACTTGTATGCAACAGGATTCAGAACAGTCAGAATTCTCAAAATATTCACCAACTTTCGCAAATAACCAAAATTCGCAGATCCCTGTAGACATGTAATCACAATTCGCAAGATAGCATAAGCTGAAAACACAATTCGCAGAGGCTTGCATTACGAATTCTCTAACTTTCGCAAGCCTCATGGTAGCGAATCCTTGCTTTTCGCAGTATATATGACTACGAATCCCTTAGAATTCGCAACACACACATCCTCGAATCCTTCATCTTTCGCAGTTCGCACACCTGCGAATCCAACACTTAGAACAATTTTCAAATATTTGGAAGCCACAATTCGCAAACTTAACCTGCGAAACCTTGACATATAGTATCAAGTGGCCTGCGAATACTTAGGGATTCGCACACAACATGAGCACAGTGGTCTACGAATTCTTCAACTTTCGTAGGAAGACCACTTGCGAATTATATACTTAAAAAAAAAAATTGTGTCCAATGTTCTGCGAATCTTCATTCTGTGAATCCTTCTCTCTGTGAAACCTTCACTTTGCGAGTTCTTCATCGAATCTTGTGAAACTTATGGATCTTGGAACGAATTTCTGACTTTCTTCAACAGATTCTTCAATACTTCGATTCCTGAGTAGAGCTTTTATCCACAAGTTCGAAATCACCATTAGAGCACATTTGTAGTTGATCTTCTTGACTAATTTTGACTCTATAGTAATTTTCGATCCAACCACAATGATGCGTAAATTTCGAACAAAACAAACTCAAAATCGATCGATTCGAATTTTTGGATCGAAATTGTTACAATCAGTTGACTCAAAAACAATAAACAATAACTACTTAATCAATTAAGCATCAAAAATCAAACAATTTCATAGGAAATCACAGAAATCGATATGAACAGAATTGTTCTATCAAACACAACCAGATCTCATGATCGATCAGAAAAGATGTTTCTGTTAAGCTCTGATACCAATTGTTAGTCCAATTGAGATCATGATTGGTTTGATTTATTGAAGAACAAGAATCATAGGATAGAAATCAGTATTATTCAACAAGAAAATAAATCTAAACTAAGAGAGCAAGAACACAGACGGCTACATTACTAAAGACTGAAATTGATTGAATGAAAAGGTTAACCTAAAACCTATTACATGATTTCTTTATATACTCCCCCATAACCCTTGTTAACTATAAAGCCCAAAACCCAAATACAAGGCCCAATACAATATATTGATTACTTTATAAAACTTCCAAAATAGAACATAAAATATGTTCTAACATAACCTCTTTTCATCCAACGGCTTGGTGAAAAGGTCAGCCAACTGGTAGTCTGTTTGCACAAAATGCATCTCTATGTCGCCCTTTTCCACATGATCCTTAATGAAGTGGTATCGCACATCAATGTGTTTAGTCTTGGAGTGTTGCAGTCGCTTAGCCATTATTGTTATCGCGCTCTTGGAGTCACAGTAGATAGGGATTCATTGGTATGAATAGCCAAAATCCCTTAATTGTGTCCGCATCCAAACGACTTGTGAACAGCAGCTTGAAGCGGCTACATATTCAGCCTCGGTAGTAGATGTGGATACACAAATCTGCTTCTTTGATGTCCAGCTAACCAACTTATCACCTAAAAACTTACACGATCCAGAGGTGCTCTTACGATCCAGCTTACACCCTGCATGGTCAGCATCTGTGTAGGCAGTTAGATTAAAACTCGAACCCTTAGGATACCAAAGGCCTAACTCGGGAGTGCCTTTGAGGTACCTAATAACTCGTTTCACAGTGACTAGGTGTGATTCCTTCGGGTTAGCTTGATACCTAGCACAGAAACACGTGGCAAACATAATATCCGGTCTACTTGTAGTTAAGTACAATAATGAACCAATCATGCTACAGTACACTGTTTGATCGACAGATTTACTAGAAAGATCAGCATCTAAGAGTGTGCCCGTTGCCATTGGTGTTTTCATCACTGAACTTTCAGATATGTTAAACTTTT
Organism: Arctium minus; assembly: GCA_954870635.1. Classification (NCBI taxonomy): domain Eukaryota; kingdom Viridiplantae; phylum Streptophyta; class Magnoliopsida; order Asterales; family Asteraceae; genus Arctium; species Arctium minus. The sequence continues at coordinate 57,980,417 of OX941088.1, read as the reverse complement.
TCAGGATATCTCTGATGTATTTTGACTGATTAATGAAAATGCCTTCGGGTAACTGTTTCACTTAAAGACCAAGAAAGAAAGTTAGTTCACCCATCATCGACATTTCAAATCGATATTCCATGATTTTTGAAAAGTTTTTACAAAATTTAGGATTTGTAGAACCGAAAATAATGTCATCCACATAAATCTGAATTAGGATCATATCTTCACCTTGTTTCTTCAGAAAAAGAGTAGTATCGATAGTAACTTTCTTAAACCCTGAAGCAAGTAGAAATTGGGTTAACGTTTCGTACCAAGCTCTCGGTGCCTGTTTGAGTCCATATAAAGCCTTGTCTAGTACGTAGACATAGTTCGGGTGTTTAGGATCAACGAAGCCTTCGGGTTGAGCAACGTAAACTTCTTCATGCAGAATCCCATTCAAGAAAGCAGATTTTACGTCCATTTGATAGACCGTAAAATTCTTGTGGGCTGCGTAAGATAAAAATATCCGAATAGCTTGAAGTCGTGCTACAAGAGAAAATGTTTCTTCATAATCAATTCCCTCCTGTTGGCAATAACCCTTTGCAACAAGGCGAGCTTTATTTCGAACCACAACTCCTGCTTCATCTCTCTTATTTCTGAATACCCACTTTGTGCCAATCACTGATTTTCCTTCTGGTAGTGAGATAAGTCGCCAGACCTTGCATGGCTAAAATCCAATCTGGATCGCACAAGGCTTCTGATGCTTTCTTCGGATCAAGGGAACTAAGGAAACTCGAATAAAGACAAAAATTTGCAGATGCCGCACGCGTTTGAACTCCACTGTCCATGTCACCTATTATATTGTGTAGGGGATGATCTCGTGTCCAGCTTATAGTACTCGAAATTGGTTGAACAGAGATCTGTGTGTTATCTTCATCATAATCATCGTATATTGCAGGTAAATTCACATCAACCTCAGATGTACTCGGGACATCTTGTATAGTATTTTTTGAAGCAAGTAATTCTGGAGCAACGGAAGAAGTACTCGGGACTTCTTTTCAAGAACTTGTATCTGCAGAAACAGATTCAATGTTAGAATTTTCAGAAATGACAGGTGTAGTTGTACCTTATGAAGTTGTTGTTATTTGTTCAGAAGGTCCTGAGATAGCATCAGTTACGATTGAAACCTCTGAACTTGATGCGGATATATTTGATTTGTCAAAATCTGCACAAATATCCATGAATGCAATAAAAAATAGTAAATCTAACTCAGGTGTTATATAAAGTGAGTCAGAAGACTTAGTCTATGACGATTCGGGTTCTATTCTATTTTGAATAGAAGCCTTCTTTTTTAGCTTGAGTTTTGAACTGCTTTGTTCATAAGTCAATGTAGATAATTCATCAAAAGACACATTCATGCTTTCCATGATAGTCTTAGTTCGTCTATTGTAGACCCGAAAGGCTTTTGACGTCAAGGAGTATCCAATAAAATAGCCTTCGTCCGCCTTCTTGTCGAATTTACCAAGATTATCACGATCACTGAGGATGTAACACCTACAACCAAAAACACGAAGAAATTTATTATTCGGCTTTCTCTTATTTATAAGTTCATATGTTGTTTTCTTATGTCTTTTTATCACAATAGTACGATTCTGAGTAAAGCATGCAGTAGCAACAGCTTCAGCCCATAGATACAATGGAAGACTAGAATGAGCTAGCATTGTTCTTGTCGCTTCAACCATGGTTCCATTTTTCCTTTCGACCAAGCCGTTTTGTTGAGGAGTATAGGCAGCAGAAAAGTTATGTGTTATCCCGACTGATACGAGATAACTCTGAAGGGTAGAATTCTTAAATTATGTGCCGTTGTCACTTCTCAAAGTCTTTACCGGCAATTGAAGTCGAACTTGGATCTTCTTGAGAAAGGCAATGATGAGTTTTGGTGCATCTGATTTGCTTCGCAGAAATTCCAACCATGTGTATCGTGAGAACTCGTCTATCATAACCAATATATATTTCTTCCCATTTATAGACTGAGTCCTCATCGGGCCGCAAAGGTCCATATGTATAAGCTCGAGCGGTGTTCATCAAGAAAATTTTGTCTTTGCTTTATGTGAACTGCGTTTCATCTTTCCCATATCACATGTGGGGCAAAGTGAATTCTTCTCAAACCGTAGTTCTGGTAGACCTTTAACTATTCCATGTCTCGCCAACTGATTTATCGCTTGAAAATTCTGGTGAGACAGGCGCCGATGCCAAATCCAACTTTCAGCTCTTGAAGCTTTCGCAATTAGACAGACAGGCCTAGTTGTAGAAAGTGTTGGAAAATGCACTGCATATAAATTTCCATGTCTCTTAGCTTTGAAGATCTCACAACCGTCCATATCTTCAATTAAACAGCTATCAATAGTGAACCGAACTTGAAATTGACTGTCGCAGAATTGACTAGTGTTGAAAAGATTATGATCAAGACCATCTACGAACAGTACTTTCTTGATTGTTACGGTGCCGTTTGTTAATGAACCGTGTCCTCGAATGAATCCGGTAAGCTCAGAATTTGCAAAACTCACTGTGCCTGCAGGTTCCTCAACATAGTTATGTAGAAGATGCTTAAATCCAGTCTGTTGGATCATAAATTGTATTCAAGATTAAAGTTAAAGTTAAGGGTTTAAATTGCAATTATGTTAAAGTTAATTAGATGGTTTAAATTGTAATAAGTTAATAGTTGTTAGTTATTGGGCCTCAAGCCCATAAGCCCATTAGGCATTAGGCCTAAGTATTTATAGTTTTGGTTAATTAGGTTTTAGGGTTAACTATGATAATTCTCATAATCATAATTAGCCGTACGTATTTTCTCTGTATTCAAGGTATCAAGAACACACAAGGTTTTCATTGTTTAATCAAGGGATTGGTATGTTATTCTGATCTATTATCTCTTGATCTATATTGTGTTGTGTGTTAATTATCAACTAGATTAAACTGGGTTAACAAGTGGTATCAGAGCCAAAAGAATCAAGTTTATTGGATTATATTGTGTTCATCGATTATACTGTGTTCATCGACTGTTCACTGTGCAATAATCAATTTCATGAATTAATGTGTTTTTATGCTTGAAATCGATCTAATTATACTAGTTTTATGCTATTGAACACTATCTGATTGGTTAATTGCATTGTAAATCATCAATTGATTGAATTTTTGAATATTTGGTTATCTGGGTTCGTATAGTCGTCGACCACTGGGTTTATCAAATTGATACATGAAAGTTAAATTTAATCTTTGATTTTGATTGCATTGTGATCGATACATGTTAGTGGGCACAAAGATATGAGTTTTGCTATCAATTTGAGTGTTTGATGTGTTTTCTGGGCTGTTAATCGAGTTTCTGGGTCGAACTAAGAACATATCGGTAGTTATTCATCAGTCCGGTCCCGGTCGTAGTAGCATATCGGTCCATACCGGTCGACCACACCATATCGGTCGCCCGGACAACACACAGTCATTACCGGTCGGACACATTACCGGTCAAAGTCATTATCGGTCAAAGATTGATACCGGTCAAAGACATTATAGGTCGAATCCACAATACCGGTCCATATCAAACTCGTTACCGGTCGCACCCTATCTCCACACACATCACCGGTCGAACACTTTTCCGGTCGACACAATACCGGTCGAGCATCTTACCGGTCTCCTCACAATCACATCGGTCAAATACCGGTCGACTCTTCAGTCCGGTCGAGCAAGTTACCGGTTGAAGAACCTTACCGGTCGACCCTACCGGTCGTGCAATATACCAATCGACAAGGTCCGGTCGGACAACACTCCGTCGACGAGACCCCGGTCACGCAAGATCCCGGTCGTTCACTATCGTTTGCGCCAACAGTCATTCGTGAAAACCCAAACTTTGCGCCACCCAAGGCTCGCGCAAACATCACTTTGCGCCACGGCCTTGTCATGCGAACCTCTACTTTGCGCCACCCGCGTCTAGCGCAAACCTCACTTTGCGTGACCTGTCTTTCGAGTGAATTGTCCTCTTGCGTCTAATTTTCTGTGGTTACTTTATTTGTGTATTTATACTGTGCAAATTCTGCAATTAATTATTTTTGGAAATTTATTTTTCTGAAAATTTTTAAGTGTGGTTTTTATCCAATTCTTGATTCTAAAGATCTCATCTAGTTGATTCTCTTGGTACAGATAAGTTTGCTTTCTAACCATACAGCTAAAGATGTCTGAAGGTTATAGCTAGGATTTTGACAAGATGACACTTTCTGAAGCAAAAGCAAATGCTAAACATCTTGCTGGACAGTTGTCAAGATATACAAGCATGGCTTATGATTGTGAAAAGGAGAATGAAAAGCACAAATCCGAGATGTTACCTCTCAAAGCTGAGAACAAGGATTTAAAGATTCAGAACTCATCTCTTCTTACTCAGATCAATTCAAAAGATTCAAAGAAAGATTTAATCTGCATTACTGATTCTAAAATTGATTTTGCAGGAATAATTGAGTCGAAAGAGAAAGAGATCTTAAATCTTCAAGCAGAAGTAAAAAGTCTTAACTCAAGCTCTACATGGTCAAAGAAGGATGCAATGCAAAGAGAGCTTGAGGAGCTTAGAAGGAGAGCAAGTGTTGCAAGTGATACTAGTAATGGACTGAGAAAGATAAATTCTCAAGTCTATGCGGAAAGAGATAAACTGAAAGATAAAGTTCTCTGTCTTGAGGTTAAGATTAAAATGATGAAGGAAAAGGCAACCCAAGACAGAGATAATGCAATAGCTCAAGATGAAATGTTGAAGATTGAGAAGGAAAGAAAAGAATTTGCTAAGAAATTCTCTGATTTCTCCAGAAAAACCTTTGAAGAGAAGAAATCATTAGAGCTTAGATGTGTTAAGCTTTCTCAACAAGTTTCAGACTTTGAGAAGGTTATCATTATAGAGAGAGAAAAGGCTGAGAATGAGAAGAAGAAAGCTGAGCTGAAGGATATAAATAAAGACTTTTCTAAAGAAAAGAAAGTATTTGAAACTGAGATAGCTAAGCTGACAAGAGAGCTATCTGAGCTATCAACCAACATTCTGAAGAAAAAGAAGGAAAAATCTGAATTACAAAAGAAGTTTGATCTGATTAAAAAGGAAAGAAACAGTTTGTCTTCAAAGATAAAGGAACTTGAAGAGATCGTATTCAAGGTGAAGCTAACTGAGCACAAGACGCCATAATCAATAGCTCAATCACCGAGAGATGATCAAACTGATTCAGATTGCTCACTCAAAAAGGCTTCAAGTTCACATGTTTCAAATGTTTTCTATAATCCTTTCTGTGATTCAGATGATAGTTTTACTTCTAAATCTACTGATCAGATTCGTCCTTCTAACCTTTTATATGACAAAAATGTTGATGGTTCAAGTAACTTAAAGAAGAACAAGTCTCAGAAGAAAAGGATCTGGAGAAAAGAAGATGAAGAAAAAGACAGAGGAAATTGGATCTGGAGAATTAAAGGATCTCCAGAGGAAAAGAAGAACGAAGAATCATTTGTGCATACATCAAATGCTAAATGAAACTATGCCTCAAAAGTTAAAACTTTTGGCAAACCTGATCTGGTTTACACAATCAATTAATCAGGTTAGCACAAAAGAAAATTAGTTGTTCCTACTGTGGCTCAAATGACTTTGTAAGAAAAGATTATGTAAATAACTGGTATGGTTCTTATTTCATATCTCCCACTAGAACTGCAACTAGCCCATTAGGACCCAAATACCAGTGGGTACCAAAAGCTAAATCTGTGTTGTAGGCACCCAAAGTTTAAGGGGAAGAAAGAACAATGACTTCTGATTACTACAGATCAGGACTCTTGCCTCATTGTCAAAAAGTTGACTTCTGTTAGTGTATAAAAGTGTTGGAAAGTAAATAACATTTAATTGTATTTGACTTGAATTTGTAAAAGGCCTTGGGCCTATTGGGCTTATGTAGTAGATGGGCTTGGGCTTAATTGTTGTAACAAGGGAGGATAGTTATTGGACTATAAATAGGAGTTGTAGTTGTAATATTCTCATAAATCCAATTAATGAAAATGTAGTCCTTAAGCACTTTCTCTCTCTAGATTAGATTTAGTTTCTCTCTCTAAATAATTAGTCCATTCCTATTCAATCTTGTTATACAAACACTTGAGATGTGAGAGATCATCAATCTGATTTTACAAAATCTAAAATGTCAAATTCTGATAAAATGTCAATCTTGTTTGTGCAAAATGTGCTAATAATTCTCAATCTGATTTTGCAGGTATCATCAGAGCAAGTGAGAATGAAATTGAAATTAAAGAAAAAATCATTGGGGTAAAAGAGAAAATAATTTTACAAAAAGAGAGAAAGATTTCAAAACTTCAAAGCCAATTGAAGACGACTGAACAGAAGTCATCTGAGCTGAAAGATGAATCAGTCAAGCTTCAAAACAAGTTAAAGGCTTTTGAAGATCAGATATCTGCTTTAGAAAAGAAAAATGCTGAACTGCAAACAAGTCTCCAAGCAGAAAAAGAAAAAGCAAATGTGAAGACATCTTCAACTCAACAATCATCTGAGAATTCAAAGAAAGCTGACCAAGGAAGAAAAATCTTGAGCTTAGATGCATTAAACTTTCAAAGCAAGTGTCTGATTTTGAAAAAGTTTTAATCACAGAAAGAGACACATTTGCTAAAGAAAGAAAAGTTCTTGAAGATAAAAACATTGAACTTCCCAAGCAGATTTCTACTTTACAAGACTTGCTCGAAAAGGAAAGAAATATTTTCAAAGAAAAGAAGCAGTCTTTTGAGCAAGAAAAGAAATTTTTTGAGAAGAAAAATGCTGGGATTTTCAAGGATATTTCTGAGAAAAACAAGAACTTGGAAACAGATTTTGAGCAAGAACGTTCATATTTTGAATATGAAATATCTAAGCTCACATCCAAATTATCTTTTCTGTCATCATAAATTCTTAAAGAACAGTAGGCTATATCTGATTTGACACACAAGTTTGACGCACTAACTTCTGAAAGAAACATTTTAGCTGCAAAGATAAAAGACTTGGAAGCTGCAAACGTCAATTTATCAGAAAAGATTTCAGCTGATGTGATTAATCAATCACCTGTTGATCTTTCAACAGAATCAGTCTGTTCTTTCAAAACAACTTCTAGTTCTATTCATGATAAAAATGTTTTCAAAAAGAAAATGTCAAACCAAACACTGTCAAATCAAGTCAGATCAGACCATCTAATCTATTTTATAACAAATCTGTTGATGGTTCAGGAAATTTTTACATCAAATCTCTTGAAAAGTCTTCTAAGAAAAATCAGATGGTCTGGAGAGTGAAGAGTTCTTCAGATGATGAGAAGATAAAGAACAAAGCATTCAATTCCACATCCAAAGCCAAAAAGAACAGAGCGCATAAAGGTAAATCCTTTGTTTATCCTGATATGTTTTACTCAACTAATCATCTGATCAGGATTGCTCAAAGGAAGATCTGATGTTCTTACTGTGGAGAGAATGACTTCGTTTAAAAAGAATCTTCTCATAACTGGTACGGTTCTTATAGAATAACTTCTCAGAATTCTGGTTTTAAAAGATATACATCTAATGAGAAGTGGATTCTTAAATCTAACATACCAGGACCCAAATACCAGTGGGTACCAAAGCCTGTTAAATCTGTTTCGCAGGTACCACAGGTATAGGGGGAGCAAGATGTTTGACTTCTGATCATGTACAGATCAGGACTCGTACTTCAAAGTACAAAATTTTGACTTCTAAGTACTACAACTTAGAACTCGGACTTCAATGTCAAAGACATTGGCTTCTAAACACTTCAGTTTAGAACCCGAAATTTAATGTCAAAGACTGTGGCTTCTGATCACATGACAGATCAGGACCCGTTCTTCAATGTTTAGATAAGGATATTATGCAAAATATCCAGGGGGAGCTTATCTGACCTAAATCATTCTATAATGATTTGAGGGGGAGCTTAAATGTAAGTATCTTCTAATCTTACATCTCTGATTGTTTGAAAGAAGAACAACTTTCAAGCATGAAAAACGATTTCTTAAATGTTCAAACCACTTCTCTATTCTCAAAAGATTTCATGAATTTAGAAGTGTGCTTTTAAATGTTTTTCAAAATTGAGCGTTAATGTTTAACTGGACGTTTGTTTCCAAAGATCAATACTTGCATATTATCTTTTCTATATACTGTCAAGTATTCACACACATCGGTTCAGTACTTCATTTGAAATTGTTATTACCATGTCTCATAATGAAACAATTTTTCGATGGTAATACTCCCGTTTGCTTTCAAATGTTGTTGAGCATCAATCATCATTTCATTCCTTGTGCGTTCATTGCAAAATTGTTTATATTCGTTCATATAAACAAAATTTCCAATTCCTTGATACCCTAACCATTTCATTTGATCTGATTGATACATTGTCAGATTCTCAAAACAATTCTTTTGATTTCATTTCATTCATTCAATATCCTTGTTTTGAGAAATCTTCAAAGTTCAAATGCTCAAATTTCATTCTTATTTTTAATGAGCATACATTTTGACAATATTATCACATTTTTGAGCTTAACTGCTAAAGTTAAATTGTTGAGCAACCATTCTTTATAGGACTTACATGGAATTCGTGTGTGAGCTTAAACAGAACTTCCATGGATTCACGTTAACCAGTGTTTCCTACCCAGGAAGTTATCCGTGAGTGATTGAGGGGTGAGGGGTTCATAAATCATAGAGTGGGGGAGATAACTCATCCGGTTGAGTTTTTCTCATTGTGTGGAGCGGTAAAATGGAAATGAGAGTTTGGTTAGAAGTGAGCATAATGATAAAAAGAAAGAGGGTGTGAGAACAGAGTTAAAAGAATATCAGAACTCTGCACCAACCACTTTCTGAGCCGGGCAGCCACATCTACTGATTGGTTCACATTTTTTGGTGACCATCATTGAAACAGGCAGTAAGCCCATGCCAACTCTTGCAATTACCCCACCAGCCACTTGTTTCTTTCTTAACAAAGAAATGTTTCATTTTCTTTGGGGACGCAACACATCTGCTATCTAATCTTCACTCGGAAGATTTAGATATTGAAAATGAAGGAAAGTTGCCCCACCTTCGCACCTCTTTCATGCACATTGAGTCCGTGTAATACTTGTTGTTGTCTCAACAGTTTACACAATTTGAGCCTTATGAAACACAATCATTGTGCTAAATTCTTTCATACACAAGCACGAGCACACAGAAAATTTGTTTTTCTGTCAGAACATTCATAGATAAACCTTGTGTTTTTCAATGATTGAATGGAAGTCCTGGGGAGTCATCATCAAACCAGCTCCTTATATTGTACATTCGTTGTACACAGTAACTCCGTGTTACTGACAGACACTTATAACTGTTTCATTTGTTGAATCAGGGTTACAACGTTCATTATATCTAAATTTGAAAAGATTCGGGTATATACAGTTCATGATTCAGTTCAGATCAAAAGGAGGAGAATGTATTTTCAAGGGGGAGAATCAAAGATTATGTTGAAATTGAAAATGCTTTTGATGATTATGAAGCTCACAATCATGAAAAAGGGGGAGAAATCAACAGAGATCAATTTCAAAAGAACAAATTTTGAAAGAAGTATTAATTGTCAAAAGAGATGATTCAAAAGATTCTGAAGAAGAAAGATGTTTCAAAGTCAAGTCAAGATAAAAAGGGGGAGAAATCTACAGAAATCAATTTCAAAGAATTTCAGAGTTATAAAGTCAAGACTTGTGAAGAATTTTCTGAAAGATCAAATTAGATGAAAAGGAATCATTCTTAAAGATTTCTGAAGACAAGTTCAAATTAGAAGATTCATGAAAGTTCGTTTTTCTAAAGAATGATCAGAGATTGAAGAAATGAAGATACAAAGTTCAAAGATTCCTCGAAGTTTTTCAAAGATGAAGTGTTTCAAAGAAGTCAAAGAATGTCAAAGTTCAAATGATTCAAGAATTCAAATGGTTCGTCTACAAGACTTGTTGACTTTTCAAAGCTGCAAATTATTAAAGACTTTTCAAAGATTCTTCAAAGACTGAAGATTGTTAAAGCTTCAAAGTTCAAGACTGTCAGAGATAAAAGTTGAAGAATCAAGCGCTGAAGACAAGTGTCAATTTTTTTTAAATCTTGAATACAAAGGGGGAGAATGTTAGTGTATTATTGTATACAAGATTTAATAGGAAAACTCAAGTCATGTAAAGTCAACAAAGTCAATGTATGTTTAGTCAATATGAGTTTACTTTAGGCATTAAGCTTGTGATTTAGTCCTTGGTATAAATACCATGTTGCCTTGTAATCTTGTAGTTGAGTTCATTGTATGCTTTAATATTGTTAGATATATGACATGAACGTTTCTCTCTCTACTCTCTTTCTAGAATATACTTTGATTGTTAATATCTTGTTTGTTTGATTGCTTGATCATAGAGGACAATAACAATTGGTATCAGAGCAAACCAAACGAATTCAGAAGGATCAGATCACAGATTGAATTCTAATTTTTCAAATTTTGGATTTGACGAACTCGGTTCTTGAATGTCACTGTTTGATCACGAATTTTCTTGTTTGTGTACAATTAAATCAAGAAATTGATTTGATTGTAAACGTTTTATCATAAGGATCATCTTTCGTTCAGATCACATTGTCAAATTCGAACTTTAGATTGATCAATTTGATCAAATTGTCAGTTTCTTAAAAAACGAACACGAGCACTGTTTCTTGATTCAATTTGTTGATTTTTGATGTTTTAATGGAAGTCTTGTGGTAGAATTGTGTTCTAATTGCTAAATCGATCATATTGGTGCAAGTTTATGTTTAAATTTGCAGGTTTAAGTCGATTTGAATCGATTTCGTGAACTGAACTGTCAAAACGCGCTAGATTCATAGAACGCGCAAGTTCATCGAAGAACGCGCAAGATTCATCTGCAAAACGCGCAAGCTGAAGAACGCGCAAGTGTCTAAAGAACGTGCAAGCAACACGTGCGAGTTTGGGTAAAACGCGCAGATAGAGACAAGCGAGTTCTATAAACGCGCAGAGCGAAGCGTGCGAGTTTGATCGAAACGCGCTAAGAGGCTTGCGAGTTTAAAATCAGTGAAAATTTTTCTAAGTGTTAAAACGCGCACGTAGTGACACGCGAGTTTCAGAAACGCGCAAGTGCTTACTAGTGAGTTTCAATGTGAGTAGTGATTAGCGAGTTCAGTGTCTTGCGAGTTTCATCGCCGTGCGAGTTTGAGCAAACGCGCTAATATTGATCTGCGAGTTCTAGAAACGCGTAAGCTACCATTTGCGAGTTTCAGTGTGAATAGTGACTAGCGTGTTTAGTGGTCTGCGAGTACAGTGACCTGCGAGTTTCAAGACTTAGATTTTTTTTTGAAAATTAAATTTTTTTTGTGTGATCCAAGTTTGACTTTTTAGTCAACATTTCTGATTTGTTTGGGAACGATCATTTTTTTTCCAAGCATTTCTTTCTAGAGATATGGCTGTTACAGAGTTAGTGGTAATTCTGCGGAGGGGGACATATTGTGTTAGTGGTCATAATTTTCTGATTTTTGACGAACATTTTTTTTTAAGCCAATCTGACAAGATGCCTGTTACAGACGAGAGAGGAAACACTATTTTATCTGCAAGAGATATGGCTGTTTTGTACATGCCGGAAATACCAAAGATGGAAGCTGAATTAGACAAGCTGAAAAATCAGAATTCAAAGCTTCTAAATCAGATTCAGGAGTTCTCCCCGGAATCTGAAGTTTGAGTTAAGATATTGTCAGATCTTCATTACAGATCTATTCTAAACGTTTACCTCGATTTATTATCACTTGTTTGATGATTTTTCAAGCATAAAATCGAGAGTTTGATCTGTTAAAAACTTCTCGTCGGAAAAACGCAACTCACCGGAGCAATGTCAGAAAACTGATTTTCAGTTAGTTTCGTGATGTTAAACTACCTCAGATCTATTTGTCTATGATTATAGAGCACAACGCAAGTTTCCTTATCGATTTTCATTCAGAAATGAGGTAGATTTTTGAGCTGAAAATTATGTGATCGGAAAATCGCATCTGACCGGATTCTTACTGTTCATCGACCGGAAAATCGAGGTTTGAGCTGTAAATTGTCACATCTTCGTCACAGATTTGCTCTTAATGTTTAATTCGATCTATTTTTAATTGCTTGACGGAATTTTGAGCATGAGATCGAGTTTATGTGGTCTGTTAAAAGTCCTCGCCGGAAAAACGCAGTCGCCGGATTCTGGACAGTTTTAGCCGGAATTCTCTTGCATCGTCGTCCAGATCTTGTTATTTCTTCATGATAATCATTTTGCAAGATCATTACAAAGATTTCTATCATGATTTCGAAAGTTTTTAAGCCGTTTGTTGATCTCGCCGGAAAAATCTGTTAGCTCGCCGGAATTAAGCTGTTGGATCGCCGGTTGATATTGTTCACGATGCATGCAGATTTTTTGTGCTAAAAAACGTTTATTTCATGTTTGATGAAGACATTAGTTGCAACAAACAGAGTATTTGATTGTGAAATATTGATGCAAACAAAAGAAAAAGTGAACAGATTGTGATTTTATGTGTGGAAGAGAAGATAAATAGTGAACTTAACTGTTCTGTTAGTCAACAATTAGTTTTCTAACATTTTTGGTCCAAAGTTTCCTAAAATTGGCCAATAATTGTTTCTCGACCCTACCTTGTGGTGCACGACTACACATTCCCTCTTCGAGCTAAAAAGTTTATGTCTCTCAAGCGGAATGCTTATTCGGCTCGCGGTTAATCGATGGATTCTTTGTTTTACACTAAGTTTGCACCGGTTCGTCACGTCAAATCCTCTTGTTGTCATTCTTGTGGGCTTAACGTAACAAGTTGGATTTCAACATTCCAAGATGCTTCGAAGTGCTCTTAGTCGGGATTAATGTCTACAATGAATTCGATTTTAAAGCCGAAATTTCAAGAGTGAGAGCAACAATAAAGGGGGAGCCGAGCCTTTCATTGTCAAAGTTGTGCCAAAGTTTGTCAAGTAAATCAAGGGGGAGATGATCTAAAGCTTCAAGAAGATGATTTACGTTCTCAAACTTTAGGGGGAGAATGTTAGTGCATTGAAAGTTTGGAAAGTAAATCTATTTTAAATGTATTTTATATTTTGTAAAATGATGTGCAAGGGCTTTGTGCTTAAAAGATGTAGCAAGAGAAGGTGGTAGGTAGGAATTGTGGCTATAAATAGATGGCTAAGGCTTGTAATATTTTTGAATCATTCCATTTTATAAAATGTAGCCTTTACATCTCAAAGCTCTCTCTAGATTAGGTTTATATGCTTTCAATAAATAAAGCTTAATCCTTTCCTATCCTAACCTAGCTACAAAAGCTTGAAATGTCTAGATCTCGGACCTAACAACTTCTAAGTACAACAACTTAGGACTCGATCTTCAATGACAAGAATGATGACTTCTAGACAATACAGTCTAGGACTCGGACGTCACTGTCAAAGAGTTTGACATCTGCATTACATCGGTTTAACGATTGAGGAATATGCACATATTAAGGGGGAGCTTAATATTTCTACTGATATATATTTTTCTGATTTAACTGACTTTTTACAGGTATCAAGGGGGAGGATATCTGAGTTTTGTCAAGGATACTTCATTGAAAATATTCATTTTAGGAGAAGTTAAAAATTCTGATTTACAGGTATATATTTCTAATCCTTACACTCTATCACTTGTTGAAAGAAGAACAACTTTCACTAGTGAAAAATGGTTTCTTAAAATGTTAAAACCACTTCCTATTCTTCAAAGATTTTCATGAATTGTGAAGTGTGATTTTAAATGATTTTTGGGAGCTTAATTGTCAAAGAGCTTAAATGCCAACCACTTTTAGTTTGAGGGGGAGAATTGCATTGTCAAACATCTTATGTTTTGACTTCTCCAAATTTTATTCTTCATGTGTGTATTCCTTTGTGCTTACATGTACAAAAGACTGTTGAACAACATGTTTTTTTAGGAAAATACATGGGATTCAGTGTGAGAACTTAACAGAACTTCCATGGATTCACGATAACTAGTGTTTCCTACCCAGGAAGTATTCCCTGAGTGATTGAGGGGAGAGGGGTCAAAAGTGATGGTGTGTGAAGAGGTAAAATGGAAAAGAGAGATTGGTTAGAAGTGAGATTTAATGATCAAAAGAAAGAGGGTGAGAGAACAGAGTAAAAGAATATCAGACTCTGCACCAAACTTCTTTCTGAGTCGGGCAGCCACATTATCTAATTGGTTCACATTCTTTGGTGACCATCATTGAAAAAGGCAACTAGCCCATGCCATCTCTTGAATACAACCCCACCAGCTACTCATTCTTTTCTCAAATAGAGAATGTTTCACATTTTCTGGGAACCAGCACATACGATATTGGTTCTTCATTTGGAAGATAATAATATTGAAAAAGAAAGAAAGTTGTCCCACCTTCGAACCCTTTCTCATGCACATTGAGTCTTTGTATAATTTGTTGTTGTCTCAACAAGTTTACATACTTTGAGCCTACATTAAAAAGCAATTATCGGTGCTTAATTCTTTCATACACATGCACGAGCACACAGAAATTTGTTTTCTGTCAGAACGTTCATAGATAACCATGTGTTATTCGATGATTGAATGGAAGTCCTGGGGAGCTAACATCAAAACCAGCTCCTTATATAGTAACTTTGTGTTACTCAGTGACTCTGTGTCACTGACAGGCATTCTAACTGAGTCATTTGTTGATTCAGGGTTACACCTATTAAACTGTTTGAATTTGAAAAGATTCGAATGGTCACTACTTTTTATTTGAATCTGCATAGATTGAAATAATCACTTTCTCTATTTGGAGAGACTGCTCTTATTTCCACACAGGGATCCGTACATGAAGACATTGCTAAATTGGAGTCTATAATGACAAAGGGGGAGTTTGTTCTTATATGTTTTGATGATGATGATTCTCACCACTCATCAAAAAGGGGGAGAATATACAAAGGGGGAGAATAATCAACAAGGGTGAATACAAGAACTTTTGAAGTCTTGAAGTTAAGATTGCTGAAATTTTCAAAGATGTCAAAGTGTCGGAATTTATTTGATCTATTAAAAGCCTGACTGAAGATGATCGTCAGAAGGACACTTCAAGTAAGAGAAAGTTGAAGACTGTGTAAAGCTACAAGATTTGAAGCTGTCAAAGTCATATCTACTACAATTTTCAAGAAAAGTGAAGACCCGAAGACAATTGCCAAAAAAAATTTTAATCTTGAATCCAAAGGGGGAGATTGTTGGATCATAAATTGTATTCAAGATTAAAGTTAAAGTTAAGGGTTTAAATTGTAATTGTGCTAAAGTTAATTAGAAAGTCTAATTTGTAATAAGTTAATAGTTGTTAGTTATTGGGCCTCAAGCCCATAAGCCCATTAGGCATTAGGCCTAAGTATTTATAGTTTTGGTTAATTAGGTTTTAGGGTAAACTCTGATAATTCTCATAACAATAATTAGCCGTACGTATTTTCTCTGTATTCAAGGTATCGAGAACACACAAAGTTTTCATTGTTTAATCAAGGGATTGGTATGTTATTCTGATCTATTATCTCTTGATCTATATTATGTTGTGTGTTAATTATCAACTAGATTAAACTGGGTTAACACAGTCATGTGGCGCAAACATCCTGAATCTATGTACCACAGATGTGAGGCCTTCAAAAGAAAAAATCACTTCTTCTTAGGTACCCATATCTAGATGGGTCCTTCTTGGTTAGCCTTTTGCAATTTATTTAATTCATCTACCTTAGCCTTGATTCTCCATTCATAACGAGGCTTAGGTATCCACTTCCAAAACATTTTTACATTAAGCTCATTAAACTTCTGTTTTCTAGAAAGATAATCATTCTTAACATGAAATACTTTCACATGTTGTGTCGAGGATTTAGAAACAAATTTAATCTGAGATGCCTTTCTAGAAACTTTAGATTTAGGAGGAATGGTGTGAAGTTTGAAAGAATTGTCATGACAGTGTTTGCAGATAAAGTTCTTACGAGCAAATGTCAATAACTTTGATTTATCACTATAAGTACAAACATTCATACACTATTGACATTTCAAATCGTTTGAACTTGTACATTTCAAACTAACACTATCAATGACAATACATTTATTTTCAACATCTTTATTTTCACACTTCTCCTTCACCCATTCTCCTTTATCATTTTGCTTTCTCAAATCTGAAACAGGAAATGAAATCTTGTCAGTTTTCTTCTTAGAAGATGATTTTTTCTTTGAAATACTAGAAACTTCACCTTTTTCAAAGATACTTGGAGGATATTCAGGATTATCAGTATAAACAACAGAGGTTTTAGAAGTGATAGTCTCAAACTCTAGGTTTGAATGAACATTCCATGTTCGAGAATCAAAAATCTTTTTCCCATTCAAATTTTGTTTAAACAAATCAACTTTTAAAGCACTTAACTCTTTAGAGAGTTCTTTGTTTTCTTCAGAAGACTTGTCAAGTTTGAATCTGAGATCATTGTTCTCATCTTCCAACTCTTCAATAGTCTTTTGAAGATCTTTAATTTGTTTTTCAAAAATAGATGTTTGATGCAACTCAGAATTTGATTCTAACTTCTCTATGATAGGAACAGGATCTGAAGCATTCATCATGTTTGTAAAAATCTCCTCAGTCATCTTCTTTGAAAAATCAGTTTTTATGCTATGATTCATGACAGTTATGCACTCATCAGTCTTCATCTCTTTTAGGGATTCGGAAATGATTGATTCAGTTATTGGAGCATGATTCTCAACATCAGTTTCTGATTCATATTCATCATACTGACATTGAGTTTCAGGAATGTCTACTTCAGTATTGGTTGATTCTGTTGGTGAACATGTAGAAAACAGTGATTGAAATTCAACAAATTCAAGTTTTCTAGTTTTATAACTTTTTTTCAATTCCTTATAAGAAAAACCAATAGATTTAAAACTTGAGACTGAATCAGCACAACTTGATGTATCATCATCAATTACTTCTTTACCTTTAGAAGAGATGTTAGACATGAGAGTTTCAGCTTTAACAAAAGTATCATGAATGCTCGGGATTTTCTTAGGTGTTGAGCCTAGTTTGTCAAAATTATACAAGTTTTCTGGAGCTCGTTTCAAAACATCGTTTTCTTCAAAACCTAAACCCGTTTTAGCATTGTAAAATCGGACATCTTGGAGTTTATTTGTTAATAAATTCAATGTATGCTCAGTCTGTCCTCTCTTTAAGTTCAAGTCCTCTAGCTGTTTTATTTTGCAATATGCCTCATTGCGCTCCTGAAAACAAGCTTCAGATTTGATTTTAAAATCACCTTTTTCATAATTTAAATTAACAAGGTCTATTTCAAGCTCAGCAATCTTGATTTTCAAATCTTCTTTTTGTTTCTTTAATGCATCCTTTTCAGATTCTTTTTCCTCAACAACAACTTTCAATAATGCATTTTTGTCATGAAAATTCATCATTGATTGTCTTTCATTGTTAAGTTTGACTTTTAAAATTTCAAACTCTTTTTCCATGTTTTTAATCTGATCCATCAGAGATTGAACAAGTTCATAATTTGAAAGAGTACTTACCTCTGAATCACAATCAGACTGATTAGAAGATGTTTCAACTTCATCATTCACCTTGGCCATCATACACACTTGAGTAAAATGTGTTGATTCTTCATTGGAGCTTTGGAAGAACCATTTCTCTTCCTCAACCATAAGGTCTTTTCCATCTTATACCTTCTTTGCAATCAGTGATTTCTTTGCATAGTACTCTGAATTCTTTATCCTCTTGAACTTGCACTCCTTTGAAAAATGGCCAGGTTTACCACAATTATAACACCTGTCGTACTTAGGCTCAACATTCTCTTCTTTCTTTTCTTCTCTTTTCTCAACTCTTTTCTCATCTCTCTTCTCATCTCGCTTTCCATCCTTCTTCTCAAACCTTGGCTTGTACTTGTCTGATTTATCTTAATTTCTTGTATCCCTCATACTTTGACTTTGAATATCTTTTCTTGCCAAAGCTTTTCTGAAACTGCTTTGTGATAAGGGCAAGATTATCAGCAAATCTTTGAACATCTTCATCATAATGTTTCTCAGCTTCAACGGAGGAATCATCAGAACTAGAGTCAGTCAGTTCTGTTAGAAGACCTCTGGATCTCCTTGACTTGTATTTGGATGAGGAATTAGACTTAGAGCTTCTCTTCCTGTTGAGATAATGTTATGAAGATGTCATTCACATCTTCCAGTGCCATGTCTTTTGTCATCTGAATATTAATTGCATATATCTGATACCAATTGTGACCCAGTATACTAGCAATTAATCACAACACAGATTATGAAAAAGAACTTTATTGATCTAATCTCTTGATATACAATTAATCACAGATCTAACAAAGTGCCACAAATCTAACGTATGGGAGTACCAGTGTGCATAAAGTCGTGATTTTCAGTCTCATTCTTCATTTCATCATATCTCTCTCATTTCTACTTAGTGATTCAAAGTGCTATGGTTTCGTCTTTGAGAGATTTTCATGTATAGATTGTTAGTTTTGGAAAGATATAAGTGTGTGTAGTGGTGGAGTGGAAGCAAAGAACAATAGCTCATCATCATCACCTCCATCTTAAAAAAATTGGGGTTTTCTAGGTTTTCACCAAAACCTAAGTGGTGAGTTCATCCTCTTAGTTTCTAAACATTATTATGAGTTATATATTCTCCATTGATGACTTCCTAGTGTTTATGTTAATCAAATTTTAGCTTGGAGGATTTTAGGGAAGTTAGGTCAAATCTAGAGTTTTGGTCAAAATCGATATTTTGATATAAAATGTTTGGGGATTGATTCTAAGTGTTTGAATATGTATATTTATGTTTGGAAAACTTGTGAATCTAGGGTTTTGAGGAATTGCTTGTGGATTAGTTTCTTTAAGGAACTCATATTGGGGTAAAATCTAGATTTAGCCTAAATCTAGCAAGGTGAATTCAAGTTGATTTATGAAAACGTTGTACATGCCAAAAATGTCCATTTTAAAGTGTTATGTGTTTTACATGAAATTATCAATTGTTGAGCTATTTGGTGGGTTTTGATTATTTGAAGTGTTTAACTTTATAAACCTTGTAAAACACCCACATTTGGGATTTTTGGGTGATTTGATAAATACATCACAAATGAAATTGTTTTGATGATTTATTGTATAAATGGAGGTTATTTGGTCAAAATGCACTTTTAGTGTTTGTTGGAAATATGCATAACTTATGTAATGGTACGCTTTGAAAATACGAACGTGTGAGTCATTTGATTTTGGCCATTCCCGACCTTGTGAACATTTTAGATGTTGTAAACTTTTTTGGTTTTGGGCCAAAAGCCAATTTGAATTTGAGAGTCAAAGATTTTGCGAAAAGATGTGATTTGGTTTATTGAACCATATTGGCTCACGTATTTTAGCCAAACATTTATAATGCCTTTTGGGCTTGATTTTTACTCATATGGGTCTTTGGGGTATTTGTTCAGCTTTAGTAGCTCGATAAGGAGCTTTGGATCTATGGTGTACATAGTTGCGTCTTATTTGAGAGTTACATGTTTTGAATGTGTTAGTTCATTTATTGGAGTCATGTAACATTTTTTACTATAATGCATTGGATCCATCGGCATAAGAGTCGGTCTTTATTATTTTAAATGGGACGGTTGTTCCCATGTTCGGACCAGAATTAGTCATGTGGTCATCGAGGGCCTTATGGTGCGGGCCCTTGGAGTCAAACTATTGGTCCCGAATGTGAAAACATTCATACACTATTGACTAGAGATATAAGGTTGAAGAATACAAACAAAAAAATTCAGTTTAATAAATTATTTATTAATGAATCAAATCACAATTTACAGTTTGTTGCGGAACAAGATTAAGTAAAACCTAATCTAAAAAAACTTGAGAATCACAGATGTTTGCACTAAGAACTAGAGATATAATGTTGAGAGGATATAGAAATCAGGGGTTTCTATACTTGGTTCACTAAGAGAAAAGATAAAAGGTTACTCACTAGATAGTGTCTCAACCTTTCTATTTATACCCTATGCATGAAATGCATGGCATAATATTTTACATGTGTCACCCTTTGGTTGGTTGCATGCATCTGACTTTTGGAGACATGCTTTTAGCCGCATGATGAATAGTGTAGTCTTCAGAGTTGTACAATTTGTCGCAGAGGTATGTATCTTTTGACATATGTACTTCTTGTGCAGGGATAAGAAGAAGAAACTTGGAGCATAAGCTTTGTGATCATCGATCGTTGAATATCTCTTCCTTCAGGGAGATTAAAGGGAGTTCAACAATAGCTGAAGATTTTCTTCAAAATTCTTCACGTGTTGTAGACTTGACTTGGTTTCACTAATGTCTGCATCAGATCATGAGTACACTTGTCATTTGTTCAGCAGCTTTGTCTTCGAGTCAGCAGTGAACATCTTTGTCACGAAACTTGTCTTTAGAGATTATGTTTAATAGAATACATTAGAAACTATCAGCGATACTGAACAGACTCAGTGCTTACCGTTGATGGTGAAACACTAATACATACATATGTCAAACGTAAGTTTCACTAAGTATATTTAAAGAGTCATCATCAAATTACTGAGAGAGTTTGGATCAACAATCTCCCCCTATTTGATGATGACAAAGCAACAGAAGAAATTACTTTAATTCAAAATATAAGGATAGTCAGGACTCATAACAATACATGTCCCAATTACTATTTTGAGGGATCTTTTACAATACTGATGATGTAAAGTACTTCTCTGAAATTTTCATTGATTCGTAAATAATGATTACAAAGAGAATGTGAAAATTTACATGTACAAGTTAAGCCTACACTACTGTAAGTCTAACTAATAGATTACAAGAGAAAAGGGTAACCTATCAGCTAAGGTGATTCTTCCTTGACAGGGAACTCTTCTACTACAATCATGTGTTCAGGTACCCCTTCTCCTATCTATCTTCGATCAGTTGTTTCTTCTCGAATAAGAGTCTTGATGAGGGTCCCTGATGTTGAATCATCGCACCATACGTAGAGAAGATACTTCAGATGTCCAAGCGGGCAGATAGGAATTTCTGAAACCCTTTGAAACCTGTTGTTTTCCTTGTCATCATGGAAGAAAATACCAAGGGGCTCATTTATCACTTTCCCAGGTCTGAGATCTTTACCATGGGGCAGTGATAAGTCGAGAGCTGAGAGATTAGAAGAGATTCCAACCACTGCTTCCGTGGAGAATTTGATGCTTGTCTCATTTATGATTACAACATCATTATTAGAAAGAGAGGCATTTTTCTTTCTGGAAGATCTTGGCTTCTGTGGAAGAGATGAAGGCACACTCAATCTTGCAGTGACTCTGTTGATAAGAGCATTGAGAAGTTCTTCAACAGTGCCTTTGAATTTTGACTTTGATTTCTTCAGTGCTTCCTTAAACTCCAACCATTCAAAGAATCCGAAACTCTCCAGTTTTGAAAGAAACATAGATTTTGTAGTACCGTCTATTATGAATATCTCCATGGTGATAGTCTGTTGTTTGTTCTTCCTGTTCCCTGAGATGGTCATGGCAGAGATTTGTGAAGGGTCAGACCTATGAAGATGCTTATTTCTGCACCAAGCAAGTTCACTATCGTTGATTTCCTTTTCTTTTCTGTTCATCTTCTCTATCTCCTTAAGAAGTGTTGCTTGTACTTTCATTGGGTTCTTTTTTAGCTTCTTGTCTTTAACTAGGGTTGATTGTACCTTGAGGGCTAGAGAGACATCCTCTTGGAATTCAACAATTAAACGTTCAGCCCTGATCGACTCTTCTATTTCTCCCGGTGTTAGAAAAATAAGCTCTTCAGGGGAGGATTGAGGAGGGATCTTCATGTTAGTGTATTTTATTGTATCCAAGATTTAATTAGAAAAGTCAAATCTAGCAAAGTCAACAAGGTCAAAGTTTCTAAGTCAAAGTTAAAGTCAATCTTGTAGTTTGTTGTTTAGTCATGTGAGTGTTTGTATCTTGTATAGACTTGTGGTATAAATACCTATAGCCTTGTAACAATCATGTAACTAGAACCAAGAGCTTACATTGTCAAATTAATGAATACGACACTTTCTCTCTCCACTCTATCTCTAAGTTCATAAACTGTTAGATCTTGATCTTGATTGTTTGATTGCTTAATTGTGTTTGGGAATTTCAATATCAATTGGTATCAAAGCAAACCAAACAAATTCAGAAAGAATTTCACGTAAAATGGATCAATTTTCTGAAAATTTTGTCAAGAACAGTAGTTTCTTGAAAAAGTTACTGTTTGATCGAGTTTTTCATGATTTGTTGAAATTTGTGTGTTTTCTTGTAATCATTGTGATCGATTTGTGATTGTATAAATTTTGTATTCACACTTGTACAAGAATTATTCATTAGATCATTTGAATTTTTTATTCTTAAAGTTTCTTGAAAACAAAAATGTCGAACACTGAAATTTGATCAATTGCACTGTTCTTTGATGTTCTTAATCATGTTTAGTGTTTAGAAAAGTGTTAGATATAATTGTCGATCATATTGATACAAAACTTGAAAGTTAATTTGCAGGTTATTCAATTTTTGAATCGATTTCGTGAACAAGTGTCAAAAACGCGCAAGATCCAAGAAACGCACAAGTTCATCTGTAGAACATCTCTAAGCCTCTTTAAATTTCATCCTTTGACCGAATGAGAAGTCGAGAGGGTCTTGTTAGATGCCTCAGTGACTCTTCTTCCTCATCTTCTTCATCAATGTCTCTGACAGAGACTGGGATTATTTGCAAAGAAACTCCCTTAAGCAGGGGGAGAGAACTATTTGAGCAACAAGAAAGATGAGTTAGTGTTTATTTTGAGGGATGTGAAAGATAAAGGCTAGAAAGATAGAGGTGAAAGGTGAGAAAAGAAGGAGATTGGAACAATGGAGAGACATACCTGAGAAGGTAACTCCCCCTTAGATGCTGACAACAATTTCAGATTCCCTTCAGCAGCAATCCCCTTTTGCTTGCCATGGGAGGAGGAATCTCAAGGCTTGTCTTGTCTCGCCCTTGCTTCATTTATTACGACGTCTTTTGTTATCCCAGTTTAATCTAGTTGGTAAATAATCAATCAAGTAATCAAGCAACACAATAATAATCAAGAGATATATAAATCAGAGTAACATACCAATCCCTTGAATAAACAATGAAACCCTTGAGTGTTCTTGATACCCTTGAATACAAAGAAAACAATATGGCTACCTTTCTCTCTAAACAATGATTATGAAATTATGAAATTATGAAAGGTTTCTAACCCTAAAACTAAACAAAACATAACTTTAAATACCCAGGCCATATCGGCTTCCTAATGCTTAATGGGCTTGGGCCCAATAACTTAATAACTATTAGCTTATTACACTTTAAACCCTTTAACTATAACTATCAAACAATTACAGTTTAAACCCTTTAATTTAACTTTAATCTTGAATACAATTATGATCCAACAATCTCCCCCTTTGGATTCAAGATTAAAAAAAAATTGCAATTGTCTTCGGGACTTCACTTGTATTATCTTTTCTTCAGATATGACGTTGATCGCTTCAAAACTTGATATCTTTAAAATCTTTGAAACTTTGATATCTTTGAAAATCTTCAGCAGTCTTCAGATTATATTCTCCTTCTTTGATAATTCTCCCTTTTCGTATCTTCTCCCCCTTTTTGATGAGTGGTGAGAATCATCATCATCAAAACTTTGCAAAACAATCTCCCCCATTGTGTATGATCACGTAAGCACAGTCTTCATCATGTAACGAGCCCTGTATGGAAATAAGAGCAGTCTTCCCAGATGGAAAGAGTGATTATTTCAATCTTTTCAGATTAAAATAGAAAGTAGTAACCATTCGAATCTTTTCAAATTCAAACAGTTTAATAAGTGTAACCCTGAATCAACAAATGACTCAGTTAGAATGCCTGTCAGTAACACAAAGTCACTGAGTAACACAAAGTTACTATATAAGGAGCTGGTTTGATGTAGACTCCCCAGGTCTTCCATTCAATCATCGAATAACACATGGTTATCTATGAACGTTCTGACAGAAAACAAATTTCTGTGTGCTCGTGCATGTGTTAGAAAAAAAATTAAGCATAGATGATTGCTTTTTCAATATAGGCTCAAATTATGTAAACTTGTTGAGACAACAACAAATTATACAAAGACTCAATGTGCATGAGAAAGGGTTCGAAGGTGGGGCAACTTTCCTTCTTTTTCAATATTAGTATCTCCCAAATGAAGAACCAATAGCGTATGTGCTGCTTCCCCAGAAAATGTTAAGCATTCTCTTTTTGAGAAAAGAATGAGTAGCTGGTGGGGTTGTATGCAAGAGATGGCATGGGCTAGTTGCCTATTTCAATGATGGTCACCAAAGAATGTGAACCAATCAGATTATGTGGTTGCCCGACTCAGAAAGAAGTTTGGTGCAGAGTCTGATATTCTTTTACTCTGTTCACTCACCCTCTTTCTTTTAATGCTTACTTCTAACAATCTCTCTTTTCCATTTTACCTCTTCAGACACCATCACTCAATTCTTTTGACCCCTCTCCCCTCAATCACTCAGGGAATACTTCCTGGGTAGGAAACACTGGTTATCGTGAATCCATGGAAGTTCTGTTAAGTACTCACACCGAATCCCATGTATTATCCTAAAAGAACATGTTGTTCAACAGGCTATTGTACATGTAAGCACAAATACCACTTGTTACATGAGAAATAAGACTTTCGGAGTTGTCAAAACTGTTATGTATGACGATGCAATTCTCCCCCTCAAACTAAAAGAGTTTGACAATTAAGCTCATATCATTTTATCATGAAGAATAAGATTTTGGAGAATCAAAAACGAATGTTGTTTATATGAACAATATATAAACATATTTTCAATGAAAGCACATGAAATGACGTTCGATTCAATCAACAGTGAATACAAAGAACATGAGTATTACCATAGAACGATTTAACTTTTGATACATGGTAATAACAAAGTCAAATAGAATGTTCTGAACCGTTATGTGTATGAATACTTGACAAAGTATATTGACAAGATAAAACACAAGTATTTATCTTTAAGAACACACAGTCAGATAATATTTTAAAAACACAGATATTCTCCCCCTTAACTGATAATTTTTTTTTTAAGCTTAAGAAAAAAAACAGAAAAAAAATAAGGCACTGAAGTGCGGGTTCTAATCCGATGTGATTAGAAGCCATATTCCGTTGAGGTACGGGTTCTAAGCTGATTTACTTAGAAGCTATCTTTTTGACAATTAAGTCCGGGTTTTGAACTGTGTTGTTCAATAGCCATTGTTCTTTCTCCCCCTTAAACATTTGTTGCCTGCAACACAGATTTAGCTTTTGGTACCCACTGGTATTTGGGTCCTAATGGGTTAGTTGCAGTTCTAGTAGGAGAGATGAAGTAAGAACCATACCAGTTATTAACGTAATCTTTTCTGACAAAGTCATTTGAGCCACAGTAGGAACAACTAATTTTCTTTTGAGCTAACCTGAACAATTGATGGATTGTGTAAACCAGATCAGGTTTGCCAAAAGTTTTACCTTTAGAGGCATAGTTCCATTTAGCATTTGATGTATGCACAAATGATTCTTCTTTGAGATCCTTTAACTTTCCAGATCCAGTTTCCTCTTTCTTTCTCATCATCCCTTCTCCAGAAGCTTTTCTTTTGAGACTTGGTCTTCTTGAAGTTACCTGAACCATCAACATTTTTGTCATAGAAAAGGTTAGAAGGACGAATCTGATCAATAGATTTAGAAGTAAGACAGTCATCTAAATCATAGAAAGGATTATAGAAAACATTTGAAAAATGTGAACTTGAAGCCTTTTTTAGTGAACAATCTGAATCAGTTTGATCATCTCTCGGTGATTGAGCTATTGATTCTGGCGTCTTGTGCTCAGTCAGCTTCACCTTGAATACGATCTCTTCAAGTTCCTTTATCTTTGAAGACAAACTGTTTCTTTCCTTTTCAATCAGATCAAACTTCTTATGCAACTCAGATTTTGCATTCTTCTCCTTCATGATGTTTGTTGACAATTCAGATAGCTTTCTTGTCAGTTTGGCTATCTCGGTCTCAAATATCTTCTTTTCTTCAGAAAAGTCTGTATTTGTATCCTTCAGCTCGACTTTCTTCTTCTCATTCTCAGCCTTTTCTCTTTCAAGAATGATAACCTTTTCAAAGTCTAAAACTTGTTGAGAAAGTTTAACACATCTAAGCTCTAAAGATTTCTTTTCTTCGAAGGCTTTTCTGGAGAAATCAGAGAATTTCTTGGCAAATTATTTTCTTTCTTTTTCAATCTTCAATATTTCATCTTGAGCTATTGCATTGTCTCTGTCTTGGGTAGCCTTTTCTTTCAGCGTTTTAATCTCAACCTCAAGACTGAGAACTTTATCTTTCAGTTTGTCTCTTTCAGCAAAGACTTGAGAATTTATCTGTCTTAGTCCTATACTAGTATCCTTTGCAATACTTGTACTCCTTCTAAGCTCCTCAAGCTCTCTTTGCATTGCATCCTTCTTTGACCATGTAGATCTAGATTCAGATCTTTTCAGCTTTGCTTGAAGATCTAAGATCTCTTTTTCTTTAGACACAATTATTCCTGCAAGGTCAATTATAGAATCAGAATCTTTTGAATTTTCTTTTAAAGCATTGATCTGAATAAGAAGAGAAGAGTTCTGAATCTTTAGATTTTTAATCTCAGCTTCAAGAGGTAACATCTCGGATTTGAGCTTTGTAATTTCCCTCTCGCAATCATCAGCCCTGTCTGTATATCTTGACAACTGTCTAGCAAGATGTTTAGCCTTTTCTTTTACTTCAGAAAGAGTCATGTTGCTAAAATCAAGGTTGTATCCTGCAGACATATTTAGCTGATACGACATCCTAGTTGTATGGTTAGTAATCAAACTTTTCTGTACCAAAAGAATCAACTAGATGAGATCGTTAGAATCAAGAATAAAGACCACACTCAAAAATTTCCAGAATTTTTTTTTTCCAAAAATAATTAAATGCAGTCCTTTCAATCAGTATAACGCTTCAAATAATACTGAACAAAAAGAAAATGTTGATCTCGAACAGAACTTTGTCCCCCTTTGTAGACTTAGCACGGGGGTATGGGGGTAGCGCCCCTAGAATTTTTTTTTTGACAATTAGATATCCTATTACAGTTTGCAAAAATCGACCGGGGATGTGCTTCGACCGGTATTGAGTCGACCGGAGACTTGTAAAGACCGGTAGAGAGTTCGACCGGGAACTTGTAAAGACCGGTAGAGAGTTCGACCGGGAACTTGTTCGACCGGGGAAGTGCAAAGACCGGTAAGATGTAAGACCGGAACTATGCTTGACCGGTAAAATTGATTCGACCGGTAACTTGTTCGACTAGAAGTATGCTTAGACCGATAATGCTTAGTCCGATAGAGGTCTTTGACCGGTAAGGGTCTTCGATCGGGACTTCCTTAGACCGGGGTGAGCTGAGAGTGTACCGGTCGAATGCTAAGGACCGATAAATGGTATTCGACCGGAAGAGTAAGGACCGGTATGGTGCTAAGGACCGATGTAGTGTTCGACCGGTAAGATGATTAGACCGATAAACTGTTATGACTGGAACAAAATTAGACCGATAGATTGGTTAGACCGGTATTAGGTTCGATCGGGAACTTGTAAAGTCCGGTGGAGTGATTTGACCGATAATATGCAAGACCGATATAATGTTCGACCGATATAATGTTCGACCTATATGGTGTTCGACCGGTATGTTCTTAACCCAGCCCAGAAGTCGATAAACAGATGCAAAAATCAACCCAGAAAATCAATATAGTCTCACAATCAGATGCAAAAATCAGTCCTTTGAACTCAGAAACATGTATCGAACACAACCCAATCAATTACAAAGATTAAAATCAACTTTCATGCATTCAATTTAAAGAACACAATGTCGACTCTCTTTGAACCCAGAAAACTCAAAATCACAAATTCAATCACTTTGTTAATTCTCAATGCAATTAATCAATCAGATAGTGTTCAATAACGCAAAACACACCTAATCAGATCAACTTTAAACTAATAAACACATTAATTCATGAAATCAGATGAACAGTAACTTTTGATGAATAGTGATTTTCGATGAACAGTGATTTTCGATTAATAGTGAAATAAAAAAAATTTGATTTTTTTAGCTCTGATACCAATTGTTATCCCAGTTTAATCTAGTTGGTAAACAATCAATCAAGTAAATCAAGCAACACAATAATAATCAAGAGATATATAAATCAGAGTAACATACTAATCCCTTGAATAAACAATGAAACCCTTGAGTGTTCTTGATACTCTTGAATACAGAGAAAACAATATGGCTACCTTTCTCTCTAAACAATGATTATGAAATTATGAAAGGTTTCTAACCCTAAAACTAAACAAAACATAACTTTAAATACCCAGGCCATATGGGCTTCCTAATGCTTAATGGGCTTGGGCCCAATAGCTTAATAATTATTAGCTTATTACACTTTAAACCCTTTAACTATAACTATCAAACAATTACAGTTTAAACCCTTTAATTTAACTTTAATCTTGAATACAATTATGATCCAACATCTTTCATCGCTGGGGTTAGAGCGATGATAGACGCAGGGATGAACCACAAGGATGGATCATCCTCCTCCACATCATCATCAGCGATGACGTCCTTGGAACCTTGATCTTCCAAATCAAGTTCCTCTTCATCCTCTTCTTTAACTTCTTCTTTTTCTTCTTCATTTTTTTCTTCCATGATCACTGAAGAAGAGGAAGGAGGTGCTACAGCTGATTCTTCAGCTGTCTTCTCCCCCTCAACATGAGGAGGAGGTTTATCTATAAGAATCTCTATATTAACTACTGCATTTTCATCTTCAAGGCCATTCCCCCCCTCTTTGTCATCATCCGTGGGGGAGGTATTAACAGCAGCAACATTAGTGTCATTAGCAGGAGTTTTCCGGGCATCAGCCTCCAAGGCCTTGAGGCAATCTTCAATTTTTGGAATCAGACAGGTGTCCCCAATGACGAAATCAGCAGTATGTGTCAGGGACATCCAGTCATCATCAGTGAAGGAAGGCTTAGGTTCTGGAGTTGGTGCCTTCAACTTTGCTATAATTTCAGCTAGCAGCTGATTGGAAGAATCAATATTCTCATTGAGAGTTTTTACCTCTCCAGTGAGATTGTCGATGTGGCCATTGAGAGATTGAAGCTGTGTAGAATTGGCGGCCACGTCTGTCTTTAGAAACTTTACTTCTTCCTCTAATGCTGAGAGATAGGAAGCTTAAGCTTTTGTGTAGATGGCAGAGGAGAGAGTCTTCAATTCCTCACCAACAGTGTTAATTGCTGATGTGTTGGTGTTGAGAGAAGTGGATAGAGATTCCACCTACTGGATGACCTTGTTGAGGGAGGCATCCACTTTGTCTAAACTAGGATCTGTAAAATAAGTTAGGTGTTGAGTAAAGGATGACTCAGGCTTATTTAGTAGGGTGGGAGAAGTGTTTATGGATTGAGAAGTACCTGATGTATCCTGCAAATTAAAAAATTTCATGTCCTTTTCAAATGAGGAGGAGGGAAAAGTTGTTTGATGAAAACCTCTGAGAGGGAGACCATCAGGTCCTAGATTTGCAGCTTGAAAGGCTGACTACTGTAAATGTGAAAAGTTAGAGATAAAAGAAGGAGATGATGGAAGGGTTAAGAGTGAAAGAATAGCACTTGTGAGTTTAGTAATTACCTCTGTAATGCTTGAGGGCACTAAGAGTATTAGGCTTGACACCAGTATTCAATCAGTGGTGAGAACCACTGAAGTGGTTGAGGGTGCAGCGGTGGAAGAGCGATCCACAAAACTATCCAGAGTGGTATGTTAAGAGACGACCCCGGTTGTTGATTGCTGAGAGGCTTGCTCGTTAGTCTTCCCATTCTTTTTAGAGGAACCAGGGAGAGTTGAGGATTTGCGTTTGTTGGAAGTGGTGGTAGTAGCAGGGATAGCCGAGGAAGGAACCATCGACGTAGAAGCTGAAGGGAGCGTTGGGTAAGAAGACTTACCTCATTGGCCGTAGGGGTGACGTCGAGGATCTTAGAGCCGACTTTGGAGAGTGTGCAGTCCGACTCTTTGGGGTAGAGCTCCTTCAGCATGGTTTGAAGGAAGGCAGAGATAAATCATACATAAGGGATTTTGAGTTCTCTTTTAGCCTTCTCGACCTTTGAGAGTAGACCCTCGAAGATAATGGTGGTGTAGTCAATATGCCTTCCAGCGACTATTGAGAATCCCATTTGCAGCTGAACTTTGTTGGCTTGATCCAGCGATCCTATCTTCCCAGTCATGCATTGGATGATGTGGGTGAAGAAATAGTTGAGTTCAGAAGGCATCTTTGCCTTCAGGATCTTAGTGAGCTTTTTGTCAGGAATGTTGGTGCGGGGCTTGAAGTCCCATTGATATCCCATCAGGTCTAGAAACCTGATCAGCTCTTTGTCAGTTGGGAGAGCCTCAAAACCTTCATCGCCCTTGGAAGGAAATCATAGAACAGTGCGTAGGGCGGTAGCAGTGATGGCGGCAGCGCCATGTTGGGTTTTGAAGGGTATGGCAGTCACTTTGTTTCCCTTCCTGGTGGTGACTTAGCTTTTCTTGGCAGTATACCAGAACTGCTGAAGGAGACTCCTGGATGCAGGTGAAGCAACCTTCAGTGCATAGGAAATAGAGGAGCTCTTTAGAAAATTAGCGGCATACTGAAGGTATGGGGAAGGTTTCTTTTCAGAGATATCCACCAGTGCCAGGTTGTTGTTTGGGGTGAGTTGAGAGGCAGCAATGTCAAACTTGACGTTCTTCGATCTAATGAGAGCTGTTTGGGAGGCCATTTCTGAAATCGTAGAGAGAATGTAGAGTTTTTAGAAACAAAGTATTGCTAAAAGAAATTTACCAGTTTCCTTTTTAAGAAGGAAACTTGTAAAGAAAGTTTTTAGGCAATATTTGAGAAGAAGAAGAAAAATGTTCAGTTTCCTTTTTAAGAAGGTGATATGAACAGTCTTAAAAACCAAAAGGTTTTTGCATAAAAATCATGAAGAAAAGATGATTTAAGAAAAAAAAAATAGTTATTAATCCGAAAGACACAAGTTTTAGGATTAAAAAGAGGTTTTTGAGGTAAAGGAAAGAAGAACAAGAACCTGTATTTCTTGAAGATTTGAAGATTCAAATGTGAGTTCTTAAGTTCTTGGGTTCCTTGAATGTCGAGAGTAATTTTGCCTTTTTATAGCGTAAAAGGTAAAATTATGAAATGGCAAGGATTTTATATGTGAGAGTGAGGAGAGAGAAAGAATTTAGAGCGGGAAAAGGCGCTCATCATGACACGGACACGTCCCACGAATTTGATTGGTCAAGAAGTGCAACGGACGAACGTGTCAGAAAAAGGCGTACCATGGATTGTCGATTTGTATGACGTCACAGGAGAAAGAGTGTCGTTTCACCCTTTTTTTAAGTACCTCTGATAGAAAATCAGGGATAATTTTTTTTAAAGAATCACTGATGAGAAATATCAATGATAAATTTTATTTTCAAAAGGCTTTTAACCACTTGAAGAAAGTTAGTGATTATGTGTTAATTTTTGAAAAACATCTGGCTGAATAAATTTTAGTGAGGAGAGAAGAGATGAGAATACATACCTGAATGTCAAATACATTTTATTCAGGGATTATGAGATGAATAGGATTTAATTTTATTTCAGACTTGATGCATGAACGCTGAAGGGTTTATTCTTCAAGGTTCAGCATACCAAGTTCACTTATGAGAAAGTTAAATCTTGTGTCATCAAGAGGTTTGGTGAAAAGATCAACGTGCTGATAGTCAGTTGGGATAAAATGAAGTTCGATGTCTCCATTCATCACATGATCTCTGATAAAATGATATATGATTTCAATGTGTTTCATCTTTGAGTGTAGCACTGGATTGTTTGCTATAGCGATGACACTAGTGCTGTCGCAATAGATTGCAATTTTGGATAGCTGAAGGTCATAGTCTAATAGGTGATTTCTCATCCATAAGACCTGAGCACAATAACTTCTAGCGGCCACATACTCAGCTTCAGCTGTGGAAGTGGACACTGAGTTATGCTTTTTGCTTGTCCAACTTACCAGCTTTCCACCTAGGAGTTGAAATCCTCCAGTGGTGCTTTTTCTATCCAGTTTGCAACCTGTAAAATCACTATCTGAATAAGCAGTGAGATCGAACGTTGAGTCTTTGGGGTACCAAAGACCGAGGTTAGGAGTTCCCTTAAGATATCTGAAAATTCGCTTTACAACGATCAGATGGGATTCCTTGGGATCTGATTGATATCGTGCATTGAGATAAGTAGAATAAATGATATCAGGCCGACTCATTGTAAGGTATAGCATGGAGCCTATCATTCTTCTATAGGTAGTGACATTTACAGGTTTTCCAGAGGGATCCTTATTTAATGTCAGCGGAGGTGCCATAGGAATTTTAATCGTTGAAGATTGAGTTAGATCAAACTTTTTCAGCATATCTTTCACATACTTACCTTGATGAATAAACATGCTTTTATCAAATTGCTTGATCTGAAGTCCAAGGAAGTAAGTTAGTTTACCCATCATACTCATTTTGTATTCTTTCTTCATTCTTTCAGCAAATCGAGTACACAAAGATGGATTAGTAGAACCAAATATAATGTCATCAACATATATTTGAACAAGAATAATATTACCTTTTATCTTTCTGAAGAATAAAGTGTTATCGATTTTGCCACGCTCAATTTTTTCATAGATAAGAAAGGATGAGAGAGTATCATACCAAGCATGAGGAGCTTGTTTTAACCCATAGAGAGCCTTATCCAACTTATAGACAAAGTGTGGATGTTTAGGGTCAAAGAACCCTGGGGGTTGTTCAACACATACTTCTTCACTCAGCTTTCCATTTAGGAATGCTGACTTGACATCCATTTGATATACCTTAAAGTTCTTGTGAACTGCATAGGCTAAGAATAATCAAATTGCTTTTAGCCTAGCCACAGGCACAAAGGTTTCATCATAGTCTACGCCATCCTCTTGTCTGTATCCCTGAGCAACAAGCCTAGCTTTGTTGCGGGTTACCGTCCCATGTTCATCTAACTTGTTTCGATACACCCATTTGGTGCCTATAACAGCTTTTTCAGATGATCGAAGAACGAGATTCCAAACTTTGTTTCTTTCAAACTCAGTCAACTCTTCTTGCATAGCGTTGACCCAGTTTGGATCTCTGAGGGAATCTGTTGATCCAAACTCTCTCAGTGATTTGATAACGACCCTCTTCTATACTTAGTGAAAATTACGTTTTAATATGTATTAGTGTTTCACCATCAACGATCAGACTGAGTCTGTTCAGTTATCACTGATAGTCCTTATAAACATTTCTATGTATTAGTGTTTCACTATCAGTGATCAAACTGAGTCTGTTCAGTTATCGCTGATAGTTTCTGAAGTAAACAGCTAACGTAATCCCTGATGACAAGTCTCGCGTCAACATATGTTCATAGCTGAATCGAAAACGAAGCTGCTGAACAAAGAGAAGTCTCCTAGTGACCTGATGCGGATATCAGTGAAGCAAAGACAACTCTACATATACGCGAAGGAATATGAGGAAAAGCTTCAGCGATAGCTGAACCTCTTTATCTATGAAATAAGAGATACTCAGCGATCAATCGATCACAAAGCTTATGCCCCAAGTTTCTTTTGTCTATCCTTGCACAAACAAGTACTATGTGTCAGAACGGACATGTCTCTGCCACAATTCGTACAAGACCTCTGTCAACTACACAGTTCATTACCCGACCGAAAGCATGTCTCCCAAAAGTCAAACTCTCAAAGCCAATCAGTGAACGCCACGTGTAAAGTACCCTGCCATGCATTTAATGCATAGGGTATAAATAGAAAGATCACCCTTCATCTTCTTGTGCTCAATCCTTGAACCCCAAAAATAGAAACCTTTGCTTTCTATATTTCTTAATCCCTCATTCTCTGAATATCTTGTGCAACAATCTTAGTGTTTCTTAAGTTTGTTTACATTAAGTCTGTCTTAATCTTATTCCGCAACAAACTTGTAAATTGCATTTGATTTATCAATAAACAATTTATTAAACTTTAAATTTTTGTGTTTGTATTCAACCCCCCCCCCCTTCTACAAACTTGTTAAGCACCTTCGGGACCAACAAGTGGTATCAGAGCGGTTTGTTTAATCTAATAAACAAGATCTTGCTATATACTCTTCCTTGCTATTCTAAAATGGCACTAAACACAAACACAAACTACTATGATAATGGTTCACTTTCTAAACCTCCTCGATATAGCAGAGATAACTTTTCTCTATGGAAAAATCGAATGATGCTATTTCTTGAAGGTGCGGATCCTACTATACCTGAATATATAGAAAATGGACCCTATGAACCTGTTAGAATTATAGTTGCGGTTCCCGCTACTGCCACCACTGAAGCTGTCCCTGAACGTTATGTCGTTAAGGAAATAAGATAGTGGAGTGATGAAGATAAAAAGAAGGTAGGCATAGATGCAAGAGCAAAGACCATTATCTCAATGGCTCTGCCTGATGAAGTTTTCCATTCCATCATGCATCTGAAAACTTCTAAAGAAATGTGGGAAACCATATGTGTTCAATATGAGGGCACCACTGAAATCCAAGAGACTCGAAAGATTAACTTGGTAAGACAGTATGAAAGTTTTATCGCTGGTAAGAATGAATCTCTTTCCGACGTTCATCAGCGGTTTAACTGCCTAATCATTGACCTAAGAACTGTTGGTAGGACCTATTCTAATTCTGAGGTCCTCACAAAATTCTTGGAATGTCTTCCTGAAAGCTGGGACAATTATTTAATATGTCTTAAGCTGACAAAAGACTTAAATTCTCTCTCTTTAAGCACTTTGTATGGAATATTGCTCAACTATGAGCAATCGAATCTTTTGAAGAAGAATCTTGTAAAAGATTCTAAAGAATCCAAAAGCACTCCTGTTGCTTTAGTCTCTTCAGAGATAATTCCATCTCAGAGATCTACTCTCACCATCACTGAGTTAGATTCTGAATATGAGGATATATCAGACCCTGATCTTTCAGAGTTTGGTGAGTCCTTAGCACTCTTGACAAACTCTTTTAAGAGATTTGTAAGAAAGAGCAACTTCCGAAGAAGTAAACCTCTCTCTCTTACTGAAAAGCCAAAATCAACTCCGGTTGATAAGGCTACTGCCACTTGCTATAACTGTGAAAAGATTGGACATTTTGCTAGTGAGTGCAGGTCGAAAAAGGTCTTCAAACCTTCTACCTCAAGAAGATCCAGTGATGACAAATACCAAAAGCTGAAAAGCTATCAGCGAAAAGGTAAAGGTCTCATCGCTGAAGAACACGACTGGGCTGAATAAGAAGAATCAACTTCTGATGACGAAGAAGTCGCTAATCTTTGCCTCATGGCTGAGATTAAAGAAGAAGTGGAAGAACCATCTGAATCTTCTATGAGCTACATATCATCTCAGGTATCTATCTCTACTAATCCCTCTCTGCCTCAAGCTGAGAGAAGCCGCGCTGTCGATGTGCTGACGATCGATCTTTATAATGCTCTAAACGACAAAACTCTAGCTGAGAACAAAAATGTTCATTTAACTCAAGATCTAGAGAAATGTCAAGAAAAGATCAAAGAACTAACTCTTGTAGAAGAAAAGTTGAAAGATCAAGTCATTATAAACGAAATCATCAGCATTGAACGCGAACAAGCCATTGCTGCTCTAAAAGCAGAAAAGGCTCATGTTGAAAAATGGTGCAAATCATCAACAAAGATCTCTGAGATAATAAATGCTTAAACTCCTGAAAGTGATAGAACCGGTCTTGGTTTTTGGAAACCACAGGATGAGATTAAAGAAGAAAGTTCCATGCTTAAATTCGGAACATTTGTCAATTCTAACTCTGACACTTCTTTTAATAAATTTTATCCCTGTTCTTCTTCTTCAAATCCCATCCCTGAGGAAATATCCAAAGGCTCTAAATCTCTGGGTAAAGAAAAATTAATTTTTTATCGTCAGAAGACAACCAGGAAAGCAAAGCTGAAAGTTCCTTCTAAACCTTCAGCTAAGCAATCCTCTAGCTCTGTGATAGAAATTTTTGATCTCTGTCCTCCAAAGCTAAAGATTGATCTTAAACCCACGAGATCTGAAGAAATGAAAATTCCTCCCAGATCTCATGAAAAAAGCCTTCTCAGACCTGGTCCTGCTCATCTTAAACTTGCAACACCTTCTACTGGTCCTAAAACCATTTTCAAATACAGAAAATGTTATCACTGTGGTTTTACTGACCATATTGCGAGCAAATGTCCAACTGCCACTAAAACTGATAAAACAGCTAAAGTGAAGATAAATGCCTCTAAAGCTGAGAAGGTCACCAAAGTTGAAAAATTGACCAAGGTGAAGAATACCACTAAGGTTAAGAAATTAACCAAAGTAAAGATCACCACTGAAGCTGAATCTTCATCTGCTGAGAAGACAGCTGAACCTTCCTTATCCACTAACTCTGAAGGACCCATTGAAAAGTGGGTACCAAACAACGCTTAATCTTCCTTATGTGTGCAGGGATCAAAGGGCATCTGGTATCTCGATAGTGGATGCTCTCGACATATGACTGGACGAAAAGACCTGCTCACTGAATACAAGGAAGAGAAAGGTCCCTCTATGACCTTCGGTGGAAATGGAAAAGGATATACCCGAGGGTTTGGTGTCCTCAGCAATGGAACAACTACCTTTCGAAGAGTCGCTTATGTAGATGGACTGAAGCATAACCTTCTGAGCATCAGTTAGCTGTGTGATAAAGACTACGAAGTTCGCTTTTCTAAGAAAGCATGTTCAGTGGTGGATGAGAAAGGAAAACTTGCTCTCAGTGGTTATCGTAGAGAAAATGTCTATGTAATAGATATGGACTCTGCTATCACTGAAAACTTATGTTTTCTCTCTGAAGCCTCTTCTGATGTCAACTGGATATGGTATAAAAGGCTTTCTCATCTAAACTTGAAAACCCTGAATTCTCTCTCATCTAAGGAACTGGTTTCTGGTCTTCCTCAGCACTCATATGCTAAAGAATATCTCTGCTCAGCATGTGAAAAAGGAAAACAAACAAAAGCTTGTTTCAAGTCTAAACAAGTTTCCTCAGTGACAAGTCCTCTTCAGCTTTTGCATATGGATTTGTTCGGCCCTGTCAACATCCAATCAATAGCTGGAAAGAAATATACGCTTGTCATTATAGATGAATTCTCTCGTTATACCTGGGTTATCTTTCTTCGCTGTAAGAGTGATACTCCAGAAGAACTAATATCTTTTGTTAAAAAGATGGAAGTGCAGAATAATCTTATTGTTCGTTCAATAAGAAGTGATCATGGAACTGAATTCAAAAACAGTTCCCTGAACAACTTCTTTGAGAACAAGGGAATCTCTCATAACTTCTCTTCAGTAAGAACACCTCAGCAAAACGGAGTCGCTGAAAGAAGAAACATAACGATCATTGAAGCTGCTAGATCAATGCTCAGCGATTCTCATATCCCTACTCAATTTTGGGCAGAAGCTGTAAACACTGCATGTTTTACTCAAAACAGATTGCTGATAGTAAAGCGATTTGGGAAAACAACTTATGAACTTTTTCATGGAAGGAAGCCTTCTATCAGTTTCCTTCATATCTTTGGTTGTCAGTGTTATATCTTAAACAACAGAGATCCACTTGGGAAGTTCGACCCAAAAGCTGATGATGGAATATTTCTAGGATATTCCTCCATCTCCAAAGCCTACAGAGTTTTCAACAAAAGAAGACAAACCATAGAAGAAACAATTCACGTCACTTTTGATGAAACTCGCTCAGCGAACTCTAAATCAATCGCTGACAATGAAGAGTTAAATGCTTGAATGCTTTCTCACTACAGAGAAACAGAACCTTTATTCTCAAACCATCAGCATTCTGATCCTCGAGCCGCTGATGATGATCCAAACATTATACATCCTACTGCTGAATCCACCTCATGGGTTTCAGCAGAACCTCTAAACACACTACTACCATCAAATCCGCCTTCGTCTGAAAACATCTCTGATGAACCTACAACAGTTAATTGCTGATGAACCTCAATTGTCATCATCAGTAAACATTCCAATTATTGATCCAACCTCTGAGTTAAGCAATCATGCTCCTGCTCAGCGATGGACCAAAGATCACCCAATAGATCAAATTCTTGGTGTTCTCGAAGCAGGTATTCAGACACGACGAAGCTCAGGTAATATCTGTCTCTTTGTAAACTTTCTCTCTTTAATAGAACCAAAAAAGACTGATGATGCCCTCAGAGATCCAAACTGGGTCAGCGCTATGCAAGAAGAGCTGATTGAATTCTCTAGAAACAAAGTTCGGAATCTTGTTCCTAGACCATCTGATAAAACTGTTATAGGCACCAAATGGGTGTTTAGAAACAAGTTAGATGAACATGGAACTGTAACCCGCAACAAGGCTCGACTTGTTGCTCAGGGATACAGACAAGAGGAAGGCATAGACTATGATGAAACCTTTGCCCCTGTGGCCAGGCTCGAAGCAATTCGACTATTCTTAGTTAATGCAGTCTATAAAGACTTCATCGTTTATCAAATGGACGTAAAATCAGCGTTCCTAAATGGAAAGCTGAATGAAGAAGTCTATGTAGAACAACCTCCAGAGTTTTATGACCCTAAGTATCCAAATTATGTTTATAAATTGGATAAGGCTCTCTATGGTCTAAAACAAGCCCCTCGTGCTTGGTATGACACTCTCTCATCTTTTCTTATCTCTGAAAATTTTGAACGTGGCAAGATTGATAATACGTTATTTTTCAGAAAGATAAAAGGTCATATAATTCTTGTACAAATATATGTCGATGACATAATATTTGGTTCTACTAACCCATCTCTGTGTACTCGCTTCGCTGAAAGAATGAAGAAAGAATATAAAATGAGTATGATGGGTGAACTGACATATTTTCTTGGTCTTCAGATTAAACAATCTGACAAAGGTACTTTTATCTGCCAAGGTAAGTATGTTAAAGATATGTTGAAGAAGTTTGATCTTACACAAACTTCAGGGATGAAAACTCCTATGGCACCACCCCTGACACTTAACAAAGATCCTTCTGGAAAACCTGTTAATATCACTGCCTATAGGGACCAACAAGTGGTATCAGAGCGGTTTGTTTAATCTAATAAACAAGATCTTGCTGTATACTCTTCCTTGCTATTCTAAAATGGCACTAAACACAAACACAAACTACTAAGATAATGGTTCACTTCCTAAAATTAGTCTTCTTTGGCTCAAATAGAAAGAGAAATTTAACGAAGAGACATATATTACCTGAACTTCGTCGAGTCTGAATACCTGCACCTGGATCACCAAGGATTTGATCTATTGGGTGATTTCTGGTCCATCTCTGAGTTGGAGCATGATCGCTCGATTCAGGCATTGGATCAGCAATAGGAATGTTCATTAGCAAAGAAGCTTCAACTTGAGGTTCATCAGCTGTTAGTTGGTGTGGTTCAGATTGAACATTATTCACTGAGAGATCTCCAGATGGTAGGTGTTTCAGAGGTTGGAAGATCTGATGGATGGAATGTGTTTAAAGGAACAGCTGAAACCCATGAGGTGGCTTCAGTGTTAGGAGGTATGATGTCTGGATCATCATCAGTGTTGGTAGGGTGTTCATGATGATGTGAGTTGAAGAGAGATGCAGTTTCCCCATAATGTGAAAACATCTAGGCATTGAGTTCTTCATTATCAGTGATAGGTTTAGATTTCTCTGATTTGCATTCATCAAAGGTGACATGAATTAATTCTACTACTGTTTGTCTTCTCTTGTTGAAGACCCTGTAGGCTTTGGAGATTGAGGAGTATACGAGAAAAATTCCTTTGTAAACCTTTGGATCAAATTTTCCAAGGGTATCTCTGTTCTTTAAAATAAATCATTGACAACAAAATATATGAAGAAAATTGATTGAAGTCTTTCTTCCATGGAAAGTTGAATCGTTTAACAATCAGTGACCTATTTTGAGTGAAACATGTTGTGTTCACAGCTTCTGCCCAAAATTGAGTTGGAAGATGAGAATCGTTGAGCATTGATCTGGCTGCTTCAACGATCGTTCTATTTCTTCTTTCAGCGACTCCGTTTTGCTGAAGAGTTCTCATAGATGAAAAGTTATGAGAAATTTACTTGTTCTCAAAGAAGTTATTCAAGGAACTATTTTTGAATTTAGTTCTATGATCACTTCTTATTGATCGAACAGTTAAGTTACTCAACACTTCCATCTTTCTAACAAAAGATACAAGTTCTTCTAAGGTATCACTCTTACAACGGAGGAATATCACCCCGGTGTAGTGAGAGTATTCAT
The DNA here is from genome assembly GCA_954870635.1 of Arctium minus. NCBI lineage: Eukaryota > Viridiplantae > Streptophyta > Magnoliopsida > Asterales > Asteraceae > Arctium > Arctium minus. The sequence continues at coordinate 57,939,935 of OX941088.1, read as the reverse complement.
CTACTATGACAATAGTGTATTTCTTTCCAACTATGGATTGAATGTTGACAGGGCCAAACAAATCCATATGGAAGAGTTGAAGAGGACTTGTCACTGATAAAACTTGCTTAGATTTGAAATTAGTTTTAGTCTGCTTTCCTTTTCATATGTTGAACAAAGAGATTCCTTGGCATATGAATGTTGAGGTAGACCGGAGACTAGTTCTTTTGAGGAGAGAGCGTTCAGTGTTTTGAAGTTTAGATGAGAGAGCCTCTTATTCCATAGCCAATTGACATCTGATGAGGCTTTAGACAGAAAACACACATTCTCGGTAGTTGTAGAGTACAGGTTTATTACATGAACATTTTCCATATGATAACCGCTGAGAGCAAGTTTTCCATGTTTTTCCATCACTAAACATGCTTTCTAAGAGAAGCATACTTCAAAGTCTTTATCACATAATTGACTGATGCTGAGAAGATTGTGCTTTAGTCCGTCTACATAAGTGACTCTTCGAAAGGTAGTTGTACCGTTGTTGACTACACCAAACCCTCTAGTATAGCCTTTTCCATTTCCACTCACTGAGGGACATTTCTCTTCCTTGTATTCAGTGAGCGCGTCTTTTTGGCCAGTCATGTGTCGGGAGCATCCACTATCAACATACCAAATACCCTTTGATCCCTGTAAACATAAGGAAGTTTAAGTTTTGATTGGTACCCACTTCTTAATGGGTCCAGTTGGGTTAGTGGAGATGGAAGGTTCAGCAATCTTCATGGCATTTGTAGATTCAGCGTCAGTGGTAACCTTCACTTCAAGTTAATTTCTTAACTTTAGTGCTATTTTTCACCTTGGCAGATTTTTCAGCCTTAGTGACCTTCTTAGCCATGGGGGCATTCATCTTCACTTTGGCTATCTTTTTAGCCTTAGTGGAGTTTGGACATTTACTGGCAATATGGTCAGTAATTCCACACTGATAGCACTTTCTATAGCTGAAAGTGGTTTTAATACCAGGAGCATTAGAAAACTTGAGATGGGTTGGCTAGCTCCAACAATGGCCTTAGCATTAGATGTCGGAGGAACTTTCAGTTCTTCTTATTTATTAAGCTTGATGTCAATCTTTAGTTTTGGATTAGATCTCTGAGTATTAGAGGTCTTGGATGTAGAACTAGTTTTGGAGTAGATCGTTGAAGCTTTAGAACCAACCTTTAGCTTTGCTACTTTTGTAGCCATTCGAGGATGATAGGAAATGGATTTTCCTTTATCAGTGAGTTTAGGGATCTTTGATAAATCCTTAGGGATAGGATTAGATGACGGGGAACATTGAGATGGAAATGTCAGGGATAGAAGAGACAAACATTCCAAACTTAAGCATGTAACAGTCTCTGCTAGATTTATCCTTATCAAATTTATAATCAAGGCCGGTTTTATCATGAGATGGGATTTCAATAGCTATTTTCTCAGTGACCTTAGTTGAGGATTTACACCATCTTTCAACTGTTGTCTTTTCAGCTTTGAGAGCAGCGATAGCTTGTTCGCGTTCAATGCTAATGATTTCATTAACAATGACTTGATCTTTTATCCTTTCTTCTAGAAGACTTAGTTCCTTGATCCTTAAATGACATTTTTCTAGTTGTTCAGTTTAATCAATATTTTTGTTTTCAACTAAAGTTTTTCCATTCAGTGCATTGTATAAATGAATCGTTAGTTCATCAACAGAACGGCGTCTCTGAGCTTCAGGAAGAGAGGGGTTAGTAGTGATTGATACCTGAGAGGAGATAAAAGTGGTGGTTAATCCTGAAGGTTTTTCCCCTTCTTCTTTAATCTCAGCCATGAGGTAAAGATTAGCAACTCCTTCTTCATCAGAACTTGATTCTTCTAATTCGGCCCAATCGTGTTCTTCAGCGATAAGACCCTTACCTTTTTGCTTGAAGCTTTAAAGCTTATCATATTTTTCTTTTAGCTTAAGGTATTTGTTATCGTTGGTTTTCTTAGATGAATAAGGTCTGAAAACTTTCTTTGACCTGCACTCGCTAGCAAAATGACCAATTTTCTCGCAGTTGAAGCAAGTAGCAGTTGCCTTATCAATAGGGGTTGATCTAGGCTTGTCAGGTAGGGAGAGAGGCTTATTTCATCTGAAATTACTCTTTCTTGAAAATATCTTAAAAGAGTTTGTCAAGAGTGCTAGAGATTTATCAAACTCTGAAAGGTCAGCGTCTGATAGAGTCTCTGAGTCAGAATCTAACTCAGTGATAGTGAAATTAGATCGCTGAGATGGGACGATCTCTGAGATGGAACGATCTCTGAAGAGACTAAAGCAACAGGAGTGCTTTTGGAGTCTTTAGAATCTTTAACAAGATTTTTGTTTAGAAGTTTTGATTGCTCATAATTGAGCAAGATCCCGTATAGAGTACTAAGAGATATATGATTTAAGTCTTTTTGTCAGCTTGAGACACATTGAATAGTTGTCCCAGCTTTCAGGAAGACATTCCAAGAATTTATTTAGGACCTCAGAGTTAGAATAGGTCCTACCAACAGTCCTTAGATCAATGATTAAATAGTTAAATCTCTGGTGAACATCAGATAGAGACTCATTCTTACCACAGATGAAACTTCCATATTGTCTTACCAAGTTGATCTTCCGAGTTTCTTGGATTTTCGTGGTACCTTCATAATGAACACATATAGTGTCCCACATTTCCTTCGAAGTTTTAAGATGCATGATGGAATGGAAGGCTTCATTAGGCAAGGCCATAGAGATAATGGTTTTTGCTTTTGCATCTAACCCACACTTTCTTTTTATCTTCATCACTCAACTGTCTCATTTCTTTAGGAGTGTATCTTTTAGGAACAGTGGGTGTGGTTGTAGTGGCAGGGACTACAGCTCTTGTAGGAAATGGCTCATAGGGTCCATTTGCTACATACTCAGGTGTAGTAGGATCTACACCTTCTAGAAATAGCATCATTCGATTTTTCCAGAGAGCCCAGTTGTCTCTGCTAAATCGAGGAGGTTTTGATGGTGAACCATTATCATAATAGTTAGAGTTTGTGTTTAGTGCCATTTGAGAATAGCTAGGAAGAGAATAAAGCAAGATCTTGTTTATTAGATTAAACAATCCGCTATGATACCACTTGTTGGTCCCGAAGGTGCTAAACAAGTTTGTAGAAAGGGGGGTTGAATACAAACACAAATTTTCAGTTTAATACATTGTTTATTGATGAATCAAATCACAATCTACAGTTTGTTGCGGAACGAGATTAAGTAAAACCTAATCTAAACAAACTTCAAAATCACACAGATGTTTGCACTAAGAACTAGAGATATAAGGTTGACAGAATATAGAAATCAGGGGTTTCTATACTTGGTTCACTAAGAGAAAAGATAGAAGGTTACACTCTAGAGAGTGTCTCAATCTTTCTATTTATACCCTATGCATTAAATGGATGGCAGGATAGTTTACACGTGTCACCCTTTGGTTGGTTGCATGCCTCTGAATTTTGGAGACATGCTTTTAGTCGCATGATGAACAGTGTACTCTTCAGAGTTATTGTACGATTTGTGTTAGACTAATATTGTATTCAAGATTAAAAGTGAGGTCTAGTTTTTAAGTGTTGAATAGTTTGAGGGTTTAATTGTAAAGTCAACATGAGTTGACTAAGTATAAATAGGATTGTCTTTGTTAGATTGGTAGGTACAAACAGATACGCATAGACACACAGAGATACAAAAGCTTACATTGAGAGAACACAAAACTCGTAATGTTAGATCTGTGATTGTATTGTAATCTTGTGACTTTAATACAAATTGTATTGTGATAATCTGTGTTGGAAATATATTTCTAGAATCTGGGATCATATTTGGAATCAGAGCACAGATCAGAAAACTCAGAAAAATCGATTTTTTATTTCTTGGAAAAGTCACTGTTGCATTGAAAGTGAATTTGTGAAAGAGTGATGTTGTGAATGTGAAATTGAGTTCTTTATGATCGTTTATAATTCTGGAATATTTCTTGTTTTGGTTGAATGTTCAATTGAACAATAGATTGTGAGAATTTGATAAATATGTCTTGTTTTTTAATGTTATCACTCGCGGACTGTCAAATTCTAATTACCAAATCTATGATTGTTATTAGACAAACTCACTTCATAGGGTTGTTCCCAATGGTATAGAGATCATTTCTGCAAAGTTTCAGAGCCAAACATCAAGTTTTGGGTGGATTTCAAGTGAAAAAATTGCAAAATATCAACGAGATCTACAGAATTCGCATAAATGTTGAAGAAATCGCAAGTAGAACTCGCAGAGTAAAGAATTCGAAGTCTAAAGAATTCGCAGAATGAAGAATTCACATTCATAAAGAAGAAAAATGGCTAAGTGAAGGATTCGTAGAAGTGTTCTATACGAAAAGTCAAGAACTCGCAACTGTGAGAGATACGAATTCTGAAGAATTCGTAACTGTGTCTTATACGAATTCTAAGAACTCGCATAGGCCTTCTTGCAAAAAGCTCAAGAAAGTCGCACAGGCCTTCTTGCGAAAAGCTCACAATTCGTATCATTACATATATCCTTCTTACGAATTGTACCTTACGAATTCCTGTTACGAATTCTTGCCTTGCGAATTTTGTCTTAAGTGTCTTACGAATTGTTGCTTACGAATTCTAGGTTGTGAGTAGCTTATGAATTCTTTCTTGTGAATTCTATACTTCTTTTTATTTTGAGTGATTTTCTGTGATTTTTACTGTAAATTTTTCTGATTTTCTGATTAAAGATCATTGGTAGCATATTTTTCACAAATATGTCATCATGCCTTATACTGATGAAAAAGGAAATCTGGTTCTAACTAACAGAGATTGTGCTTTAGCGTACATGCCAGAGATTCCGACTATGGAAGCTGAAATCAAGAATCTGATGATTCAAAATTCATCTCTTCTTAATCAAATTACTAATTTGAAAGATTCTAAAGATTTAAAGAAAGATTTTGTTTGTTCTGAATGTATTTCTAATTCAAAAATTAATTTTGCAGGAATTATTGAGTCGAAAGAAAAGGAGATCTCAAATCTGCAAACAAAGCTGAAAAGGTTTGAAGGATTAAATGCAAACTCCACATGGTCAAAGAAGTATTCAACGCTAAAAGAGATTGATGAACTGAGAAGAAGAGCAAACATCTCAAGTGAAACTTGTGAAGAGCTGAGAAAGACAAATTCACAAATCTTTGCTGAAAGAGATAAACTGAAAGATAAAGTCTTTAGTCTTGAGGCTGAAATCAACATGATGAATGAGAAAGCAACCCAAGTCAAAGACAACACAATTATCTGAATTGGAAGTTCAAGTTGATAAAGTTGATAAAGAGAAGAAAGAAAAAGAAGAGCTTGAGAAAGAAAGAAAATCTTTTGCTCAAAAGTTCTCTGAGTTTTCCAGAAAAGCTTTTGAAGAAAAGAAATCCATGGAGCTGAAGTGCATAAAACTTTCTCAACAAGTTTCAGACTTCGAGAATTGAGAAAGTAATCATCATGGAAAGAGATAAATTTGAAAAGGAGAAGAAGAAAGTTGAACATAAAAGTGTTGGTATATTTAAGGAGATTTCTGGACAGAGAAAGAATGTTGAAAATGATTTTGAAGAAGAGAGAAAAATATTTGAGTCTGAGATTGGAAAGCTTAATAAGAACCTATCTGAGTTGTTAACAACTATTCTGAAGGAGAAGTTTGACATACTGTCAAAGGAAAGAAATTGTCTGACTACAAAGGTTAAAGAACTTGAGGAGATCATGTTCAAGGTGAAACTGACTGAGCACAAAACGCCAGAATCAATTGCTCAATCACCGAGAGATGATCTAGCTGCATCTGAATGTTCATTTAAATCAGCAGCAAGTTCAATATTCACACATGTTTCTATTAATCCTTTATTTGATTCAACTGACAGTCATACATCTAAATCTAATGATCAGATTCATCCTTCTAATCTCTTCTATGACAAAAATGTTGATGGTTCAGGTAACATCAAGAAGGACAAGTCTCAGAAGAAAACATCTTGGAGAAAGATAAATGAGAAAGAAAAAGAAAAATGGATTTGGATTTGGATAGTGAAAGGTTCCTCATAGGAGAAGAAGGAACAGAAATCATCTGAGCATGCATCTAATGTAAAAAGGAACTATGCTTCAAAAGGTAAAACTTTTGGCAAACCTAATCTGGTTTACACTGTTAATCAACTAATCAGGTTAGCTCCAAAGAAAATTAGTTGTTCCTATTGTGGTTCAAATGATTTTGTGAATAAAAATTATGAAAATAACTGGTATCGTTCTTACTATATCTCTCCTACTAAAACTGCAACTAACAAATCTGGATCCAAATACCAGTGGATACCAAACGCTAAATCTGTGTTGAAGGTACCCAAGGTTTAAGGGGGAGAAAGAACCAAGGCTTCTGAATAAATCAGTTCAGAACCCGTGCTTCAAAGAACTATGACTTCTAGACAATATAGTCTAGGACTCGGACTTCAATGTCAAAGAGTTTAACTTCTGAATTTACTTTAATCCTAGTAATTCAGAACTCGGTTTCATGATTAAGGATTATGCACATATTAAGGGGGAGCTTATATGTTTTGTATTTCTACTGATACATCTTCTGATTTTTCAGGAGAAGATTAAATACTATTCTCACTGGAGAATATGTAATCATGGTTTATGAATAACTTAGTTCAGAACCTGATCTCAAATGTTTTTCTTCTAAAGGATGCTTAAAAGAAAACATCTTTTCTAGAAGTTTTTAATTTGAGGGGGAGTTAGAGAAATTAACTGCTATATCTTTTAGGGGGAGGAGATATTAGCTAAATGTACTTTCATTGTTATATTTTTCTAATAACTTGAATTTTTACAGCTATCAAGATGGAGGATATCTGAATTTTTGTCAAGAATACTTCACTGAAAATATTCATTTCAGGGGGAGTTAAAGATTTTGATTTAAAGGTATATATTTCTAATCCTTATACTCTATCACTTGTTAAAAGATGAACAACTTTCACTTGTGAAAATCATTTTTTGGATTAAATGTTCAAACCACTTCGTGTTCTCAAATGTTTTATGAATTTCGAAGTGTGATTTTTAAATGATTTTCATATGGATACTTTAATGCATATCTGACCGTGTGTTTCTAATGACAAATACTTGTGTAATTGTCATGTCTTTATACTGTCAAGTATTCATATATACAACGGTTCAGTACATTTATTGACTTTGTTATTACCATGTATCAAATGTTTAATCTTTCTATGGTAATACTCCCGGTTGTATTCAATGTTGTTTGAATCAAATGTCATTTCATTATTATATGTGCTTTCATTGTTAAAAATGTTTATATATTGTTCATATAAACATACTACGTCTTTGATTTCCCAAAATATTATTCTTCATGAATTTTGATCTGATCTTAATCATTGTCAGATTCTCAAAACATTTCTATTCTTTCATGATTATTCATTCTTATAAAGTTTTGAGAAATCTTAAATGCTTAAAGTGCTCAAATTTCATTCTTATTTGTTATGAGCATACATATACTGACAAATGATTTCTTGTGCTTTATTGTCAAGAAAATCATTAAGGCAATACATGCTTTTAGGACAATACATGGGATTCGATGTGTGAGCTTAACAAAACTTCCATGGATTCACGATAACCAGTGTTTCCTACCCAGGAAGTATTCCATGAGTGATTGAGGGGAGAGGGGTAAAAAGATTGAGTGTTGGTGTGTGAAGAGGTAAAATGGAAATGATAGATTGGTTAGAAGTGAGCTTTAATGATTAAAAAGAAAGAGGGTTAGAGAACATAGTAAAAGAATATCAGACTCTTCACCAAACTTCTTTCTGAGTCGGGTAGCCGCATAAACTATTGTTTCACATTTCTTCGTGAATGACATTGAAAAAGGCACGCACGCACAGATTAGTCTTTCAGAGAGGATTCGGTAAGAACATTGTAACACATAGTTGAACATGAGATCTGTGACTTCGTGTTAGATCTATGACTACTTGAATAAATGAATTGATCAATATAATTGTTTTCTTAAATCTGTATTGTGTGATTATATCCTAGTATCTGGGTCACAATTGGTATCAGAGCCCATGCCATCTGTTGCATAACACCCCACCAACTACTCATTCTTTTCTCAAAAAGAGAATGTTTCACATTTTCTGGGGATGCAACAGATAATCTATTGGTTCTTCACTCGGAAGATACTAATATTGAAAAAGAAGGAAAGTTGCCCCACCTTCGACCCTTTCTAATGCACATTTGAGTCTATGTATAATCATTGTTGTCTCAATGATTTACATATTTTGAGTCTTATGAAACACAATCATTGTGCTTAATTCTTTCATCACACAAGCACGAGCACACATAAAATTTGTTTTTCTGTCAGAACCTTCATAGAAAATACCTTGTGTTTTCCAATGATTGAATGGAAGTCCTAGGGAGTCAACATCAAACCAACTTCTTATATTGTACATTCGTTGTACACAGTGGCTTTGTGCTACTGACAGGCATTCTTAACTGTTTCATATGTTGATTCAGGGTTACAAATTCATAATTTGTCTGAATTTGAAAAGATTCAGATGAATACTTTCTTGAATTGACGGCTCATTCAGATCAAATGAACGATTCTTTCATATCATGTATTGGGGAGATTGCTAATTTTCCTATCTGGGAAGATTGATCATTTTATAAAAAAAGGGAGATTGTTCTTATTTCCATCATAAGGGGGAGATAAAAGATCATGAAGACTGTGTTTACTTGTTTATTTGGGGAGATGTTCCAAAGACAGATCTAAACTTGAAGAGTTTTGATGATTTTGATTCTCACAATTCATCAAAAAGGGGGAGATGTATCAAAGTTCAAGTTCAGATGAAAAGTTTATATCATAATTTGGGATATAATTTAGTGTTCAAGATCAGTTGATTACAGAGATATTAGAATATGAAATGAAAGGGGAGATGAATCAAAGCTTAAAGTCAAATGTTATATGGCTGATTGATAAAGAGAAAGTTAGAGATTGAAGAAAAGGTTGATCTTTCAGAAATTCTAAAAGCTAATCCAAAGGGGAAGATTCAGTTAAAGTGCTTTCAAAGAGTTTCTACAATTCAAAGCTTTCAAGATGTCAAAGCTGAAAAAGATTCAAAGCTGAAGATTATTCTGAAGATAAGAAGACCTGAAGATTATTGTCAAAAAAAATTTAATCTTGAATCCAAAGGGGGAGATTGTTAGACTAATATTGTATTCAAGATTAAAAGTGAGGTCTAGATTGTAAGTGTTGAATAGTTTGAGGGTTTAATTGTAAAGTCAACTTGAGTTGACTAAGTATAAATAGGATTTTCTTTGTTAGATTGGTAGGTACAAACAGATATGCATAGACACACATAGATACAAAAGCTTACATTGATAGAACACATAACTCGTAATGTTAGATTTGTGATTGTATTGTAATCTTGTGACTTTAATACAAATTGTATTGTGATAATCTGTGTTGGAAATATATTGCTGGAATCTGGGATCACAATTTGTCGCAGAGGTATGTCTTTTCTGACAAATGTACTTCTTGTACAAGGATAAGACAGAAGAAACTTGGAGCATAAGCTTTGTGATCATCGATCGCTGAATATCCTTCCTTTAGGGAGATCCAAGGGAGTTCAACAATCGTTGAAGATTTTCTTGAAAGTTCTTCGGGTGTTGTAGACTTGCCTTGGTTTCACTGATATCCGCATCAGATCATGAGTAAACTTGTCGTTTGTTCAGCAGCTTTGTCTTCGAGTCAGCGGTGAACATCTTTGTCACGAAACTTGTCTTCAGAGATTACGTTTCACAGAATACATTAGAAACTATCAACGATACTGAACTGACTCAATGCTTATCGCTGATGGTGAAACACTAATACATACAGATGTTAAACGTAACTTTCACTAAGTATATTTTAAGAGTCATCATCAAATCACTGAGAGAGTTTGGATTAACACAAACATCTGCCATTGACCCTGTGATGTAATTTCTGAGTCAGTTTTTAGGGATAGTTATTCCCATTTGTAACTAGTGGAGACATTGGGTCCTCGAGGGAAACTTGGTACGATTAGGTGGAGTCGAATACTAGCCATGGGTCGTAAATGTAATCCTAGTGAATGAGCATGATTAGGATCATCGAGTGCCCTCATCCACCTCTTGGTACTAGTCGGCAAGCTCATGGCCATGGGTCCTGGTATGATGAGCTCTATAACTTAGAAAGGGGCCTACTTTTGTGTTCCGCCACTAACCATGGTAATCGGGTCTCCCCTGTCACCGAAAGGTGTTGTTTTGGGTATTTAGTTTTTTCTATGTTTTTCGATGTCGTTTTAAGTATGGGGTTTTCTCCATAGGTTATAATTTTGGGGATTGAGTCTTACTCATATTTCGGTAGTTTGGACAATAAAGTTTTATCTGAATTTCAATATTTGATCATTTATCATTATTCACGTTTTGTGTGAGTATTGGGTTTTGAATTCATATTTGAAAGGATGTTTTGTATTGGGATTTTCATCATGAAAATAGTGGGTTTTGAGAAAGGTGTTACTTTTATATTTTGTACATTCCTTTTTAAAAATTGTGATTTACAAAGGATTCTTTAGTTTACCGTTTCATATAAATGTTGAAAATTCTTGGACTAACTAGGCGTTAAGCCTAAGCCTTTTGATTTGTCGGCATGTGCATCAGGTTCCGGTTGGGGAATGGTACTAGCGACACTTTGAATTAATTAGTGCTAGATATATGCACAAGAGAGAGTAGCTTGGGTGAAGTCTTCCTAACTTTGGGAATAGAAACATGGATTGGACTTTAGTAACACCTGACTTTATTTAGTCTTGGTATAAGTCTTGAGTCAATGATTGTTGGGATTAAATGTATTATTAAATTTGAGGTATTTCCAAGTATGAATTTGTAGAAAGGGAATTTTACCCTTTACTTGATGTGATATCGAAAATTTTAACTAGTTGCTCTTTCCAAATTTGAGGGTGTTACAACTAGACAAGAAGCCCGCTACCACTGATATTAGTCTTTTTCCATGTATGCTTTGTATCGCCTATCCCTCCTCCTCCTCCATTTCTTCGTCTTTAGTGACTACGACAACGGCTCAACCTGCAGCGTCTACCCAAGTCACCACCACCACATCCTCGTCAAAGAGGAAACAATATTCAACCCATCTTAGTCCTTCAACGAAGGCTAAGAAGAGACTAAAGGAGAAGCCACACAAGCCAATGAGGATTCTCGATAGTCCTCCATTATTCATTTCGTTGTCAGCTATGTAGCACCACCTTCAATTATGTTAGTGTATTTGTTGTATCCAAGATTTAATGTACAAAGTCAAAGTCTGTAAAGTCTACAAAGTCAGGGTTATTGTTGTTTTAGCATTGTGAGTATTTCAAGTCCTTGAGAGTTTTTCTACATATATATAAATAGCTTAGTGGTGTGAGAGTTCCTTGTACTCATTCATATTGATAATAATACGACTTGTAACTTTCTCTCTCTACACTCTCTCTCTAAGATCTTACATTGTCAAATCTTGATCTTGATTGAATTGTGCTTAATATCTGGGAATCATATATTTACAATTGGTATCAGAGCAGACCCAATTCATTCAGAAAATGATAACATCACCAGATTTGGATCAATATCTTGAAAATTTCAAGAACACGCAGAACATGTCTGTTTGTTTACTATTGGATCAAAATTTCTTTGGATTATTTTTCTTCAATTGAAAATTGTATCCATAGGATTCGTGAGTTGTAATAGAATTGTTTGTATTCAATCTGTTTCACGATTTACTCACAAATTTAGATCGAATTTATGAATTTTTAGATTTTCTTGAAAACACATTGAACACTATAATCTTGTCAAATTGCACTTTATTTTGTGTTTTTACTCATAATGATTGCTAAGAAAAATGTTTAGAACATCATTTCGATCATATTGGTACAGGCTAAAGATCAATTTGCAGGTTATTTGATCTTTTGGTTAGATTTCGTGACTCAGAATGTAAAACGCACAAGATCCAAAAAACGCGCTAAGCAAGAAAATGCACGCACTGAAGAACGCGCAAGATGATGATATTGATGAGTTCTACGAGTTTATGTTTAATTCGCGCATAGAGTATATTGCGAGAAGTGGAAAACACGCACAAGCCATCTTGAGAGAAGTGATATGAACAGTGATCTGCGAGTTTACTAGTCGTGCCAATTTCCATTTAGCGAGTTCTATTTTTTCAAAAAATTTCTAAGTATGGAACACGCATGATGCTTTGCGAGTTTCCTTAATCTGCGAGTTTGCATTTGCTTGTGAGAACCTCATGTGTTAAAAAAGATTCCAAGTTCAGAACGCGCACGTATTGATTTGCGAGAAGCTATAACGCGCATATCATTATTTGCGAGTTTCGAGAAACGCGCACATAACATTCTGCGAGAAGTTACTTCGCGCACGTCGAGGCTTGCAAGTTCTTCAAAATGCGCAAGTAGTAGTGTGCGAGTTCTGAAAACGTGCACAAAGCGTTTAGCGAGAAGCTCAGTGAACAGTGCCTTGCGAGTTATTTGGTCTGCGAGTTCTTATGGTTTGCGAGTTCTGAAGTTAGAATTTTTTCTGATATCAATTTCAAGTGGTTATCTGAGCTTGACTTTCAGTCAACTTTTCTGGATATTTTGGGAACGATCATTCAGTTCAAGCTAATTTTACATTCAAGATGTCTACAATTTTATCAGGGAGAGATTGTGTTATCATGTATATGCTTGAGATACCGGCAATAGAAGCTGAACGGGATAAACTGAAAAATCAGAATTCAGTTCTTCTAAAACAGATCAATGAGCTTACATCTAAATTGTCAAATTCTGATAAAACTCCTGATTGTGTAAAATGTGCTAATAATTTCAAATCTGATTTTGCAGGTATCATCAAGGCAAGAGAGAAAGAAATTAAAGAGAAGGAGAAAAATATTGCAATAAAAGAGAATATTATTGAGACATGTGAGAAAGAAAAAAAGCTGAAAGACAGAAATATATTGAATCTTCAAAGCCAACTGAAGACAACTGAACATAAATCATCAGAGCTGAAAGCTGAATCAGTTGATCTTCAACAAAAGTTTAAAGCTTTTGAAGAAAAGATTTCTGCTTTGGATACAAAGAATGCTGAACTGATGAAAAGCCTCCAAGCAGATAAAGTCAAAACAAATCTGCAGAATGCTTCAACTCAAAAGCTTTCTGAATTTTCTAAGAATGCTATCCAAGAGAAAAAGGATCTTGAGCTTAGATGCATTAAACTCTCGAAGCAAGTGTCAGAGTTTGAGAAATTTTTAATTACAGAAAGAGACACATTTGCTAAAGAGAGAAAAGTTATTGAAGACAAAACGATTGAACTTCCCAAACAAATCTCAGTTCTGCAAGACTTACTTGATAAAGAAAGAAAAACTTTTCAAGAAAAGAAAAGGTCTTTTGCAACTGAAAAGAAAAATGCTGAAAAGATAAATGTTGGGATTTTCAAAGATATTTATGAACAAAACAAGAACTTAGAAAAAGATTTTGAGCAAGAACATCAAATCTTTGAATCTGAAATATCTAAGCTCACATTCAAGATATCTGTTCTATCCTTAGACATTCAGAAAGAACAGATGGCTAGAACTGATTTGCAGAAGAAGTTTGACACACTCTCTAAAGAAAGAAACATTCTATCCAAAAAGATAAAGGACTTAGAAGCTGCAAATGTTGAATTGTGAGATAAAGTTTCTGCTGATGTGATTAATCAATCACCTCTTGATAATTCAACGGAATGACTTTGTTCTTTCAAAACTGCTTCAAGTTCCATTCATGAGAAAATTGTTTTCAAAAAGAACAGTGTCAAACCAAACATTATCAAATCAAATCAGATTCGTCCATCTAATCTATTTTATGACAAGTCTGTTGATAGTTCTGCAAGTTTCTATGTCAAATCTCTTGGAAAGCATTCAAAGAAACAACAGATGGTCTGGAGAGTGAAGAGTTCTCCTGATGATGAAAAGAAGAATGATAAAGCATCTACATCCACATCCAATGCCAAAAAGAACAAAGCACACAAAGGTAAATGTTAGAACATATTTTATGTTCTTATTAGAAGTTTTATAAAGTAATCTACAATATGTGTATTGGGCCTTGTATATGAGTTTGGGCTTACAATGTATACAAGAAGTATGGGGTATAAATAAGAATCATGTAACAGATTTTAGGTTAACCTTTCATTTTTGTAATTTCTCAATCAGCAACAATGTAGCCTCTTATTGTTTCATGTTTTTCTTAGTGTAGTTTACTTTCTGTCTAGAATAAACTACTGATTTCTACCCTTGATTCCTTGTTCTTCACTAAATCAATACCAATCATGATCTCAATTGGACCTAACAATGGGTATCAGAGCTAAACAGAAATATCATTTTCTACATGATCTGAGATCGATTGATTTTTGATAGAATAGTTCTGAAAATTTTCGATATCTGTGGTTATTGTGAAATTGGTTGTTTTATAATGTTTAAATGATTTAGAGGTTATTGTTTATCACTATCGAATCATTTTCTTGTTCCAATTTCATTCCAGAAAGTCGAATCGATAGATTTTAAGTTTATTCTATTCGAAAACTTTGTATCACTGTGGTTGGATCGAAAATTGCTATAGAGTCAGATTTGGACAATATGATCAACTACAATTGTGCTTATTAGTTTTTTTCAAACCTGTGGATAAAGTATCAACTTAGAAATCGATGTATTGAAGTTTTTATTGAAGATTTTCAGAAAATCGTTCCATATCCACGAAATTCACAAGATTCAAATGAAGAACTCTTAAATGTTGAAGATTTCTCAGAAAGAAGAGTTTGTGTTGAAGAATTCGCAAAGAACATTGGACACAACAAATTTACAAGTGTGGGATTCACAAGTAGTTATGTGCGAGAAGTACAAGATTCGCAGACTACTATGCTTATGTTGTGTGCGAATTCTAAAAGGATTCGCAGGCCACTGGTTAAGAAATGTTAAAGATTTCGCAGGATATATGTTTGCGAAAACTGGCTTCCAAATTTCAGAAATGTTCCAAGTCCAGAATTCGCAGGTATGTATGTTGCGAATGCTGAGGATTCGTGAAGAAGAGATTTGCGAAAGACGAGGATTCGCTAATGTGAGGCTTGCGAAAGTTTCCTTAATCGCAATACAAGCCTCTGCGAATTGTAGTTTAGGCTTATGCCATCTTGTGAATTGTGATCTAACTGCTACAGTGATCTGCGAATGTTGATGTTTGCGAATTTTGATGACGTTTTTGAGAATTCTGACTGTTCTGAACCCTATTTCATACAAGTTTGCCCTGTTCCTGAAATTTATACGCGGAATGCATATGTGACATCACTCCTATCACATGTTGGTCACATATCATTAGCAACTGATCTATTCTTACTCGAGTGCTCATGTCTGTCAAGATTTTTAAATTCTGGATTTGATGATTTGGTCTCTACTTGGATTGAGTTAGCTGCCTGAGCATCTGCAATCATCAGTCTGGATAACTTCTTTTGTGGTTTGACCGTTCAGAGCACTTTATCATTCTTATGACTTGATTACTCAGTAGTGTGAGTGACTGCAATCATTGTTCTGCTATTTGAGTTGTAATTTAGAATCCTGAGTGCTTATAATCATCCAGCTGATTCGTGAAGAAAGGAGTTCTGTATTTGATTATTCAGTTTTCTGGAGAGAAGTCAGTATGAGTATCTTCTATCAGTTGTTGAACATTGCTTACCTTCTAACCCTTGCATTGTAGTGTTGCTACCGGATGCTACCGCCCGTATGCTTATCAGATGAAGTTCTTAAGCTGAATTCTAAATTCAACTCATAGTTCAAAGACAGATCAGATGTTATACACTGAAGATGCACTTGGTTGTCAATCCATAATCCACACATATAATTCTTGTGGGCGTTAAGGAATGTGTTGGATTTACTAGAGATAAAAGATATCTTTATGTGCACTCAGTCGTCTACATCATATTTGATATTTTAGCTGAAACTCCAAGGATAAGAGCTACATTCTAGGGGGAGCTTAAGGATGCTTTGAAGTTTATGCAACGCTAAATTTTATAAAGAAATCAAGGGGGAGAGGAGCTAAAGCTCGAATTGATCATAGAATGATTACTTTACAAACCTTAGGGGGAGAATGTTAGAACATATGTATATTGGGCCTTGTATATGGGTTTGGTTTTACAATGTATACAAGGAGTATAGGGTATAAATAGGAATCATGTAATAGATTTTAGGTTAACCTTTTATTTTTGTAATTTCTCAATCAACAACAATGTAGCCGCTTACTGTTTCTTGTTCTTCTTAGTGTAGTTTACTTTCTGTCTAGAATAAACTACTGATTTCTACCCTTGATTCCTTGTTCTTCACTAAATCAATACCAATCATGATCTCAATTGGACCTAACAGTAAATCTTTTGGTAAACCTAAAATGCTTTACTCTACTAATCATTTGATCAGAATTGCTCAAAAGAAGATTTGTTGTTCTTAATGTGGAGCAAATGACTTTGTAAGTAATAATTTCGTCAATTACTGGTATGGTTCTTATTATGTTACCCCCAAAAGAATTGCAACTAACACATCAGGACCCAAATACCAGTGGGAACCAAAAGCTAAATATGTGTTGTAGGCACCCAAGGTTTAAGGGGGAGCAAGATATTGGTTCTTGAATATCTCAGTTCAAGACCCGTTCTTCCATGTAAAAAAAGACTATGACTTCTAAACACATCAGTTTAGGACTCGGTCTTTCATGTTTAAGACAAGGACATTTTGCAAATATCCACGGGAAGTTTATCATAAAATAAATCATTCTATCATAATTTGAGGGGGAGCAAAAATGTAAGTATCTTCTGATCTAAATCTTTGATTGTTTGAAAGAAGAACAACTTTCAAGCATGAAAATTATTTTCTTAAATGTTCAAACCACTTATGGTTCTTAAAAGATTTCATGAATTTAGAATTGTGATTTTTAAATGTTTTTTCATTATTGAACTTTAAAGTTTAACTGACCGTCTGTTTCCAAAGATCAATACTTATGTATTATCTTATCTATATACTGCTAAGTATTCATTCACACCGGTTCAGTACTTCATATTGATTTTGTTATTACCATGTGTTAATCTATAAGTCTCAATCTATCAAGCATATACTCAAAATATAGACAATTAAGAACAAGAACTAGAGAAAGAAACTAGAGAGAGAAAGTAGATCTCGTATTGCCACAAGTCTGAAAGTTACAAGATTAGTTCTCTAAAGTCGTTGTTACAAGATTACAAAGCAAACCCTATTTATACTACACATCTAAACAAGACTTAATGACAAAGGAATGCTAAACAAGCTTTGACTTTCCTAAAACATAGACAATGTTGACTTTTACATCTTTGACTTTCCACATTAAATCTTGGATACAATATTTAGACTTAACAATCTCCCCCTTTGTATTCAAGATTTAATAAAAATTTGATACAGATCTTCAGCTCTTGATTCTTCAGCTTTTGTGACTTTAACTTTGAACTTTGAAGCTTTCACAGTCTTTACTCTTTCAGCCTTTGAAGAATCTTGGAAAGTCTTTTTCACTTTGAAGCTTTGAAAGTCAACATGCCTAGAACAGGAAACATAAATCTTGAATCTTCTGAAAAACTTTGACAACATTGAAACAAACTTTGAAACTTCGGAAAATTCTTTGAAACAACTTCATTCTATATCTTCATCTCTTTGATCTCTGGACAATATTTGGAAGAACAGACTTTCACAAATCATCCTGAATTAACTTTGAACAATCTTCTTCAGATACATTTGTCTTTGTAACAGCGGAAGCATTTTGAACTTTCAGAAATTCTTCATCAGACTTTGAAGATCTTGATCCAAACAAACTTTCGTCAGACTTGAACTTTGAAATTGATCTTTATATAATTCTCCCCCTTTTTGATGATTGAGAGCATCATAATCATCAAAATTTCTTCAATTTCAGCATAGACTTTGATCACCCCTTTTGTAACCAAATAACAATCTCCCCTTTGACAATAGGCGCGCTTTGATCTGAAGAGCCGAATCATGAACAATATATATCCGAATCTTTTCAAATTCAGACATAATGGACGCTGTAACCCTGATTCAACAAATGAAACAGTTAGGAATGCCTGTCAGTAACACAAAGTCACTGTGTACAACGAATGTACAATTTAAGGAGTTGGTTTGATGTTGACTCCCAGGACTTCCATTCAATCATTGAAAAACACAAGGTAATTCTATGAATGTTCTGACAGAAAAACAAATTCTCTGTGTGTTCGTGCTTGTGTTTGAAAGAATTAGCACAATGATTGTGTTTCAATTGGCTCGAAGTATGTAAATCACTAAGACAACAATGATTGTACATGGACTTAATGTGCATGAGAAAGGGTCGAAGGTGGGGCAACTTTCCTTCTTTTTCAATATCAGTATCTTCCAAAAGAAGAACCAATAGATTATGTGTTGCTTCCCCAGAAAATGTGAAACATTCTCTTTTTAAGAAAAGAATGAGTAGCTGGTGGGGTTAATGCAAGAGATGGCATGGGCTATTTGCCTATTTCAATGATGGTCACCAAAGAAATATGAACCAATCAGTAATGTGGTTGCTCGACTCAGAAAGATGTTTGGTGCAGAGTTCTGATATTCTTTTAACTCTGTTGTCACACCCACTTTCTTTTAAACATATAAGCTCACATCTAACCAATCTCTCATTTTCATTTTACCTCAGATCACTCCCACACTCAATTTTTTTAGACCCCTCTCCCCTCAATCACTCAAAGGATTTCTTCCGGGGTAGGAAACACTGGTTATCGTGAATCCATGTAAGATCTATTAAGCACTCACACTGAATCCCATGTTCCTAAAAGTACATGCTGGTCAATGATTTTCTTGATATGTAAAGAACAAGAAATCATATGTCAGAGTATGTATGCTCATTAAAAATCAGAAATGAAATTTGAGCATTTGTTTAAACATTTAAAATTTCTCAAAACATTATATGAATGAATAATCAAGAAAGAATAGAAATGTTTTGAGAATCTGACAATGATTAAAATCAGATCAAACGAAATAACTAGGGTATCAAAGAATTGGAAATTTGTTTATATGAACGAATATAAACAATTTAGCAATAAAGGCACAAACTTGAAAAAGATGAATGATGTTCAACAAATTTGAAAGCAAACGGGGGGTATTACTATCGAAAAATTGGTTCGAATTTGAGACATGGTAATAACAATTTCAAATAAAATACTGAACCAGTGTGTGTGAATACTTGACAGTATATGGACAAGATAATACACAAGTATTGATCTTTGGAAACACACGGTCAGTTAAACATTAAGCTCAAAATTTGAAAAACATTTAAAAGCACACTTCTAAATTCATAAATTCTTTTGAGAATAAGAACTGGTTTGAACATTTAAGAAATTGTTTTTCATGCATGAAAGTTGTTCTTCTTTCAAACAATTAGAGATCTAGGATCAGAAGATATTTTACCTTTTCAGCTCCCCCTCAAACTATGATTAAATGATTTATATCTTTTAAGCTCCCCCTGGATATTAGCATAATATCCTTCTTTGAACATTGAAACCCGGGTCCTGATCTGTCATGTGATCAGAAGCCATCACCTGTACTCCCCCTATAAATTATGCATTAGTAGATATATCAATTAAAACAAGATAGAGATCCACAATTCCTTCTGTAATGCGGTCCGTCATATCAGAAAAATCTATCAATGAAAAGTCTAGGATAGAGATCCACAATTCCTTCTGGAATGTAGTCCATCATATCTCTCTATTGCAGAAAGAGTGTACTCCCCCTTGAAGGTTGATGTCCTCATTTGAGTGTTGTAATACGATCTCTTATGATATCACGGGAGTAGAGGGCTTTAATCCTTTAAAGTTCGGGTCCTAAGCTGATGTACTTAGAAGCCATAATCTTGACATTGAAGTACGGGTTTTGAACCGTTGTGTTCAAAAGCCATTGTTCTTTTACTTTGAAGTCCGGGTCTTGAGCTGATTTACTCAAGAGCGATAATCTTTCTTACTCCCCCTTTACTTGAGGTGCCTGCAACACAGAATCAGTTTTCTTCTTTGGTACCCACTGGTATTTGGGTCCAGAAATGTTAGTTGCAGTTCTTGTGGGGTTAATGGAGTAAGTACCATACCATAAGTGATCACTGGTCTTGTGGATATGATCATGTGTACAGCAGTAAGAACAATAAAATTTATTAGCTGAAAACCTGAGTAATTGGTCTTTTCAGTATATGAGGTCAGGTTTACCTTTATGCTCTTTGTTCTTCTTTGCTTTGTGAGAATGTACACGAGATGTCTTCTTTTTCAGCTCATCTTTCTTATCATCTTTGTCTGATTTCTTCATCCAGACCAGTTTCTCTTTCTTGTAGCTTCTTCTTCTTGGATATGTATCTGCACCATCTAAAAATTGATCATAGAAAATGTTAGTTTGACGAATCTGATCAAAATATTTAACTTACCTTTGTGAAGAGACAAATTTCTGATTTGAACTTGAAGCAGACTTTTCAAGTTCTTTGATCTTTGAAGCAAAGATGTCTCTTTCTTTCATAAGTTGGTCAATCTTCTTTGAGAAATCAGACTTCGTCTTCTGCTCTTTTAGCGCAGTAGCAGACAGTTCAGATAACTTGGAAGTTAGTCTTTTGATTTCAGATTCAAAGATGGATCTTTCTTCTTCAAACCCTTTCTCTGAATCATTTCTTTGGCCGGATAATTCCTTAAATAATCCCACATTCTTCTGTTCTATGGCCTTCTATTCTTTATCAAATTTCTCTCTTCCAAAATCAGTACTTTCTCAAAATCGGAGATTTGTTGAGAAAGCTTAATGCATTTAAGATCAACCGACTTCTTCTCTTCAAAACATTTCTTTGAGAAATCTGAGAACTTCTTTGAAAAAAATTTCTTTTCAGACTCAAAAACAACTTTATGTTCAGAAAGTTGTTGTTCTAAAACATATATGTTCTTTCTAAGCTCCGCGTTCTCAGATTCCAATTTCAGAATCTTCTCATCATTATGCCTAGAAGATCTTTTCATAAGATCTTCTTTTAGTCGGATGTTTTCTTCATAATGCTCTTTTGACTTTTGAGAGTGAAAGTCAATGGCGTGACCCAGATTTATTTTCTCTAAATTCAGCTTTCTAATCTTCTCTTCAAGTTCTGCAAAATATCCCATTTTGAATGAGTTCATCAGCTTGATATTAATGATCGTTCCAAACTATATATCAGAAAATCAAAAATGAATTGAAATCTAGCACAAAATTTAAAAAAATTGACCAACACTTGAAGTTGCGCAAAGAAGGTTTTCGGAACCAGTGTGTTGCGCAAACAAAGGTTTTCGCAAGCAATGAGTTGTGCAAAGAACACTTCTCGTAACCAACGTGATACGCAAAGTAGGTTTGCGTGACCCACTGGAGACGCAAAGTAAGCTTTGCGTGAGTGCTTTGATGCGCAAAGTGAGATTTGCGCAATGGTCTTGAAGCGCAAAGTGCAACTCTTGTAATCCGCGTGACCCAAAGAAGCTTTGTGTAAAGTACTTGAAACGCAAAGTGATCTTTGCGTGATCCACGTGATGCGCAAATGAAGCTTTGCGTGACCAACTAGATACGCAAACTGAATGTCTTTAAAGCTTGGATGATCTCACGCAAACGTCTTTGAATCTCGCGCAAAGCGTATGAATGTAGCACAAACCGTGGATCTTGGCTGTTTCTTCTCAAATCGATCAAAATCTGCAAATTTGATCTCAAAAACTCATCAGAATCATCGACTAACAGTACTAAACACAAATTTACAATCAATTTCGATTAAAAACAACAATTTGCACATTTTGATCAAGAACAGAGTTCAAACAAAAATAACTAGACACACTCAAAAATCGAAAATTGACATCGAATCAGAATGAATTACAAGATATAATCAATACAAGAATCAATCCTAAACATAAAACGAATACAATGATTCCATTTTCTTGCATTAAAACTGATTTTTCACAAAAAATTCGTATGTAACAGAGAAACCACGAGTTCGTGAAAAATGTCAGAAAAAACTCAAATTCTCGATTTAATAATCGAGATTTCAATTCAAACTTTGATCAAATCATTTCCGAAAAGTTTGGTTCAGCTCTGATACGAATTGTTAATCAATAAATCCCAATCTATCAAGCATATACTCAAAATATAGACAATTAAGAACAAGAACTAGAGAAAGAAACTAGAGAGAGAAACTAGATCTCGTATTGCCACAAGTCTGAAAGTTACAGGATTAGTTCTCTAAAGTCGTTGTTACAAGATTACAAAGAAAAACCCTATTTATACTACACATCTAAACAAGACTTAATGACAAAGGAATGCTAAACAAGCTTTGACTTTCCTAAAACATAGACAATGTTGACTTTTACATCTTTGACTTTCCAAATTAAAATGTTTGATACAATATTTAGACTTAACACCATGTATCAAAAGTTTAATCTTTCTATGGTAATACTCCCGTTTGTTATTCATTGTTGTTTGAATCCGACATCATTTCATTATTACATGTGCTTTCATTGATATATGTTTATATTTGGTTCATATAAACATCTTACGTCTTTGATTTCCCAAAATATTATTCTTCATGAATTTTGATCTGATCTTAATCATTGTCAGATTCTCAAAACATTTTTATTCTTTCATGATTATTCATTCATATAAAGTTTTGAGAAATCTTAAATGCTTAAAATGCTCAAATTCCATTCTGATTTTTTGATGAGCATACATATACTGACAAATGATTTCTTGTGCTTAAATGTCAAGAAAATCATTGAGAAACACATTTTTCTAGGACAAAATACATGGGATTCAATGTTTGAGCTTAAAAGAACTTCCACGGATTCACGATAACCAGTGTTTCCTACCCCGGAAGTAATCCTATTATTGGTTGAGGGGAGAGGGGTCAAAAGATTTGAGTGTTGGTGTGTGATGAGGTAAAATGGAAAAGAGAGATTGGTTAGAAGTGAGCTTAAAAGATTAAAAGAAAGAGGGTGTGAGATCAAAGTAAAAGAATATCAAACTTTGCACCAAATTCTTTCTGAGTTGGGAAGCCACATAATCTGATTGGTTCATATTCTTTGGTGACCATCATTGAAAAAGGAAGTGAGCCCATGCCAACTCTTACAAATACCCCACCAGCTACTCATTCTTTTCTCAAAAAGAGAATGTTTCACATTTTCTGGGGAAGCAACACATACTCTATTGGTTCTTCACTTGGAAGATACTGATATTGAAAAAGAAGGAAAGTTGCCCCACCTTCACACCTCTTTCATACACTTTGAGTCTATGTATAACCCCTGTTGTCTCATTGGTTTACATAATTTTGAGCCTAAACAGCAATCATTGTGCAAATTCTTTCATAACACAAGCACGAGCACACAGAAAATCTGTTTTTCTGTCAGAACATTCATAGAAAATACCTTGTGTTTTTCAATAATTTAATGGAAGTCCTGGGGAGTGAACGTCGTCTCAAGCTCCTTACATTGTACATTCGTTGTACATAGTAACTTTGTGTTACTGACAGGCATTCCTAACTGTTTCATCTGTTGATTCAGGGTTACAACTAATAGTTTGTCTGAATTTGAAAAGATTCGGATAAATACATTCATGAATTGACGGCTCATAATCAAGATCAGTTGGGGAAGAATGTTCATACTTTATCAAAAGAGATTATGAATAATGTTCTAAATTGATTAATTGGGGGAGAAATTTCAAAGACTGAGCTGACTTTGAAATAAGTTTTGATGATTTTGATTCTCACAATCATCAAAACGGGGGAAGATACAAAATTTCAAAGTCATAAAGAGATGTCAAAGTGACAAAATTTCAAATTCTAGACAGTTGAAATTCAATGGATTCTGAAAATAATATTTCAGAGAGATGAAGATACAAGATCAAAGATTCCTCAAAGTTGTCTTAATGTTCAAGAAGTTTCAATTAGTTTCAAAGTTTTGTTCAAGACTTGATGGATGTTTAAAGACTTTGTGAAAGACTTTTCAGGATTCTTTAAAAGCATCGGAGATTGAAGATTGACAAAGCTTCAACGTTTGCAGATGTCAAAGTCAAAGTTTGAAGAATCAAGCGTTGAAGACGATTGTAAAATTTTTGTTAAATCTTGAATACAAAGGGGGAGAATGTTAGTGTATTTGTTGTATCCAAGATTTAATGTACAAAGTCAAAGTCTGTAAAGTCAACAAAGTCAAGGTTATTGTTGTTTTAGCATTGTGAGTATTTCAAGTCTTTGATAGTTTTGCTACATATATATAAATAGCTTAGTGGTGTGAGAGTTCCTTGTACTCATTCATATTGATAATAATACGACTTGTAACTTTCTCTCTCTACACTCTCTCTCTAAGATCTTACATTGTCAAATCTTGATCTTGATTGAATTGTGCTTAATATCTAGGAATCATACATTTTCAAATTAAAACCACCACTTGAGTGCCTCCTTCTAGAATAAAATTTATCTTAGACACACATTTTATTCAAAAGAAAGAAAAAACTGTAAAACTTTTACTTTTATAGAATAAAATTTGTAAAGATTTAAACTTTTAAATTCAACATGCCGACTTTAAAATTTAAGACAATTGTAAAAAAAAAATCGGCAAATTGATATTTAGTCGAAACAAAATAAAATTCAATAATACCTTCTTCCACATAATGTATGATGAATTTGTGTCTCAAATGAAAATTTTGGGGTGTACAAATTCAAGAGTGAGTTGAACTTGCTTAGATTCTTGAAAAAATATGAGAAAAAAAACTGGAACAACATCATAGACAGAGATAAATGCAGCGGAATTAAGTAGATGTACTCACAGTTTCTCATTTGTCCAGAAGCTATATGCATTGAAGAACGAGTCCTAAACTTACATGTTTAGAAGTCGAAGTTCATTGAAGTACGGGTTCTGAGCTGATTTACTCAGAAGCCATTTTTCTCTTACTACCCCTTGACATTAGGTGCCTGCAACTTACAATCAATGTTTGGTTTTGGAACCCACTTCAATTTGGGTCCATATTTGTTAGTTGCAGTTCTTATGGGAGAAAACTTGTTAGATTTGACATAGAAAGCACGAGAAAAATAATCAGAAGAATTAACAGAATCATCAGTAGAGGACGAAGCATGATCATCTGAACTTGAACCAGAGGAGGAATAGAAGACAACTTTTGAAATGTGAATCATTTGCTTTATTGAATATTTGAAAATTTTATTACAAGTAGCAAATGAATCATTTCTACAAAGTTTGTCTACATTTTGATCCTCACTAGTCGCAGATTCATCCGATGTCCGCTTGACCCTCCATATATGCCTTGTATGAGTGCTCAAAGTCCTATCTGAAATATTTGAATCACAAGAATTAGAACTGTCAGAAATGACTTTAGCTTGTTTCTTTGACTTCTTTGACCTTCTTCTTTTACGCTTTGATTTATAATAATCATCATTTAGCGTAAAAGATTCATCAAGAATTTTTGATTTAAGATTTGAATCAGAAGAAACAATTTTACCTAAGAAACCTAACTGATCAGTTAATAAATCTGAACTTGCCTCGGAGTCAGAAAAATTTTGAGAAAAGATTATAGATTTTAGAACTTTCTTTTTGTTTTCCTTAAAATCAGAAAAAAATCAAAAACAGAATCTTGTTTTTGAGAAATTAATTTTTCGTCAAGACTAGATGACATAAAAGAAAAAATAACAGCTGATTCAATTTCGCTTTGAATATGTTGTTCTTCTACTTTATCTTTAAGATCAATGATTTTTCTTTCTAACACTAATGAATGAATATATCTCTTAGAATCATAAGAAACTGGAGATATATTTTCTTTATTAGTGTTAGTAGAACAGATATCAAAATAATCATCAGACAGTGAATATTTAATAGGAGAAATGTCATTTAAACTGTTTTTGTTCTTCTTTGATTTTTCGGGAAAATATTTGGCATTTTCGCCCGTGTAAACAAAAGAAATTTCATTTTTCTTGTTATTCATCATTTTCTCATTTTCGATTTCTAACACTTGCTTTTCATTCATCCAAACAATTTTAAATTGAGGAGCTTATTTAGCAAGAGTTAGATAATCGAATTTATATAATGTAGGGATTTTTCTATCGCATTGTTTAAACAATGAGGATTTTCAAAACCAAGTCCCCATTTTTCTTTTATATACTCATAACTCCGCGGTTTGTTCAATAAATAGTTTGTTCAGATTGATTTCTTCGATATAATTTTTCTTCCAACTCATTTATTTTCTCCGAAAAAAATTCTTTTTGTTTGGTCATTTCAGTCAAAGAATCAAGATAAGTCAGATTTGATTTTTCTAAATCATCCAATTTCTTTTGAAAGATGTCTTTTGTATGATCCAAAATAGATTTTTCATCTTTCAAAGAAATTTGTAATTTATCAATCAAATTTGACTTTTCAGATTTTTAATTGTTTTTCAGATAATAACTTTGAGTGAAGATCATGTAAAGCAGTTATAATAATGTTCATCTGTGAGGAAATAAATGTGTAATCAAACTCAGAAAGTACCTCACCTTCATCAGTGGAAGAATCATCATCATCACTTTGATCATCTCCGATGAAGCACATATGAGCAGTCTCCACATTATCAGCTTCGTCTTCAGATTGATCTAGCCAAAATTCTTCTTCAGCTAACAAAGCAGTTCCATTCTCTCTCTTTTCAACCAGTTCCAATTTCTTCCTATAATATGCCGAATCCCGAACTTTCTTCACACGACACTCCTTAACGATGTCACCCGGCTTTCCACAGTTAAAACATGTAGTTAGTTTCTTAGCCTCAGACACTTTGACATTCTTTGACCCAGAGTGAAGCGAAGATTGTTGGAACCCGAATGAGGTTGGAACTTTTTGTTGTAGTGCTGAGAGAGAAGAATCATAGCTTTCTAAAGTGCCTCGCCATCATCATCAATTGCACCATCATAAGCATTTTCGGATAACGCTTGTTCAGACAGTTTGCTTGTGAGAAGTGCAAATGTGTCCACTGTCTTCTTGTTTTTCTTGTCAAGTTTGGCTTTCTTCTCTGTGACTATGCACTCATCTGTCAGTAAAATTTCATACATCTCTTGGATTTGCATGGCAGATATCCTGACATCATTCCTCAAGCGATGGCAAGATTTATTCTATTCTTGTTGAAGAGAGTTGAGGAACTTCAGATTAGTCTCCAGCTCAGTCTTTTCCACTTTTATTTTTCTCAGATCATTTATCACCGCACAGAATCTGTCATAAACATTTTTCAGTGACTCCCCATCTTTGGCTTTGAATTCTTCAAAGTTGTTCATGTAACGTGTATGCCGAAGTTGTGTTGCAACTGTAGATCCAAGCATAATCTTCTCTAGCCGTGCCCACATTAGTTTAGGATTGTTTTTGAAGCAATCAATCCTGTTGTAGATAGAATTTGGCAAAGCTAGCATCAGATTAGCCTTTACATCACGATCGACTTTATATTTCACCAACTCATCGGGTGTGTACTTGACTGTAGGCTTTGATAATCCAGAAGCCAGAGTAGGTTTTACAAAAGATCCTTCAGATAGCATCTTCATAATGTCATCTCCGTTCTTTTGACGCTCGATGAAATTCAGAAACCGATCTTGCCACTGAGTGAACTCATTCTCATCAACCAGAACTGGAGGACGAGTTTTTGTGCCTAATGACATCATGAGATCGTTTTTGTAGAACTGAGCTTGAAAAGCAAACTTTGCAGAATCCATAGATGAATAACTTTAGAAAATACTAAGTCTGAAACAGAGAGGCTGGCGCAAACTAGAGATTTGCATGAATAGTGAAAAGCACAAACTGAAATTTGCGCGAACTATGACTGGCGCAAACTAAGAATTGCACGAATTGAGGATGGCGTAAACTTGCTTTTGCGTGATACGTTGGTGACGCAAACCTTTCTTTGCGTTAGCAGTTGGTGGCGCAAGCCTTGACTTGCGCGAGACTTAGATGACGCAAAACTGAACTTTGATTGATCAATAACTGGCGCAAATTGATTTTGCGTGAAATGAAGTTGACGAGAACCTCTATTTGATTGAGCAGAAGGTAACGCAAAAGTGAGTTTTGCGTGAGCTGTTAATAGCGCAAACTTGTACTCGCGCGAGATGTTTGTCGCGCAAAAATAACTTTGCATGAATAACTGAAACCCTGAAGATGAAAACTTAATGAAACTTGCGCAAAGTTGAGGATGAACTGGCGCAAATCATGATGAACTCGCGCAAACTTCAGATCTGGCGCAAAACGATGAAAATCAAGAAAAACCTCTAAGTTCGATTACAGATTTGAATTTAATGACAATTTCTCACACAAATAAGATCGAAAAACAGTTTCTAAACACTTTGAATCAAACAATTTAATCAAAACTCACAAAATCAAGAAATTTTGAAAAGAACAGTACGCTTCAAGAACTTTTCCAGAAATTCGAAAAACCTCAAAATTGAAGATCAAAAATCGATTTTCTTGCAATCTGATGTGAATCAAAAATGTTTTACAATCAAAACCGAATCCAACAAACCAGAAAACAAGACAATTTGATCAAATTTCACCAAAAAAATTTGAAAATTTCAGAAAATGAGATTTTCTTGATAAAAGTCAAGAAAGTCAATCAAATTCTCTGAATTGTTTACAAAATCAGTTTGAAAAATCAGTCTCTCAAATCTCTCAGATTTAGAATTGCTCTGATACCAATTGATAATCCCAAAATCAACCAAATCTTAGAGAGAGAAAGTAGAGAGAGAGTTGAAAGCGCAAGAGTGTAATCGTATTGAGATATGCGTTAGTTCCTTACAAGACACAAAGCCACAAGGGACTTAAATACCCTTGGCTAATATTACACAGAAAGCACAACTAAGAACAAAGTATTAGACCAAGCCTATAAATACAATGATTACTATAAAATATGACTTAACATTAAGCTTCAATGGTTGTGAATGTAAAATCCCAGTTCAATCAAGCACAATTCCAACAATTCAAGATATGACAATTTCAATTTAGATAGAGAGTAGAGAGAGAAAAACTAGTCGTATGTATATTGATCTGACAGTTACAATACTCGCACAATACTTTGTTATAATTGTTACTTCTTCCCTTACAACACAAACACTATATATATACCTAAGATAAACTCTCACAAGCTTACATGCATTAGAAACACTTATAAAGCTAAAACTTCATACCACTAATGTTGACTTTGTTGACTTTACAGACTCTGACCTTTCTCATTAAATCTTGAATATAATTTATACACTAACATTATCCCCCTTTGTATTCAAGATTTAATAAAAATTTGACAGTCGTCTTCAGCGCTTTGATTTTTCAAACTTTGACTCTGACGACTTTAAACTTTGTAGCTCTGACAATCTTTAGTTTCTGATGCTTTGAAGAATCTTGAAAAGTCTTTCACATTTAGCATCTATGAAAGTCAACATGTCTTGAACACGAATCTGAATTCTTGAAACTTTTGAATCTTCTTGAACTTTAAAACAACTTTGAGGAATTTCTGATCTTGTATCTTCATCTCTCTGATCTCTGGATCGTATTTTGAATAAACAAACTTTCTTGAAACACATTTCAACATCTCTTCATAACTTTGAAATTGAAATCTTTGTAAATTTCTCCCCCTTTTTGATGAATTGTGAGAATCAAAATCATCAAAACTCATTTCAATTTCAGCTCAGTCTTTGAAACTTCTCACCCAATTTAAACAATATAGAATAGTCTTCATGATCTAAACATTCTCCCCCAATTGATCTGATAATGAGCAGTCAATTCATAAATGTATTCATCTGAATCTTTTCAAATTCAGATAAAATTGTGAAACAGTTAGAAATGCCTTTCAGTAACACTAAGTTACTGTGTAAAACGAATATACAATTTAAGGAGTTGGTTTAATGTTGACTCTCCAGGACATCCATTCAATCATTGAAAAAAAACACAAGGTATTTTCTATGAATGTTCTGACAGAAAAACAGATTTTCTGTATGCTCGTGCATGTGTTATGAAAGAATTAACACAATGATTGTGTTTCATAAGGCTGAAAGTATGTAAACCATTGAGACAACAATTATTATACATAGACTCAAATGTGCATGATGAAGGGTCGAAGGTGGGGCAACTTTCCTTCTTTTTCAATATCAGTATCTTCTAAATGAAGAACCAATAGATTTTGTGTTGCTTCCCCAGAAAATGTGAAACATTCTCTTTTTGAAAAAAAGAATGAGTAGTTGGTGGGGTTGTATACAAGAGATGGTATGGGCTAGGTGCCTTTTTCAATGATGGTCACCAAAGAATGTGAACCAATCAGATTATGTGGTTGCCCGGCTCAGAAAGAATGTGGTGCAGAGTTTGATATTATTTTACTCTGTTCTCACACCCTCTTTCTTTTAAACATTGAAGTTCACTTCTAACCAATCTCTCTTTTCCATTTTACCTCTTCACACACCAGCACTCAAATCTTTTGACCCCTCCCCTCAATCCCTTGTAGGATTACTTCCGGGGTAGGAAACACTGGTTATCGTGAATCCATGGAAGTCATTTAAGTTCACACATTGAATCCCATGTATTTTATCTGAGAAAAATGTGTTGCTCAATGATTTGCTTAACATTTAAGCACAAGAAATCATTAGTCAGTATCTGTATGCTCATCAAAAAATCAGAATGAAATTTGAGTATTTTAAGCATTTAAGATTTCTCAAAACTTTATATGAATGAATAATCATGAAAAAATATAAATGTTTTGAGAATCTGACAATGATTAAGATTAGATAAAAATTCATGAAGAATAATATTTTGGGAAATAAAAAACATAAGATGTTTATATGAACAATATATAAACATATTAACAATGAAACCACATGTAATGATGAAATGATGTCTGATTCAAACAATGAATAACAAACGGGAGTATTACCATAGAAAGATTAAACTTTTGATACATGGTAATAACAAAATCAATATGAAGTACTGAACCGTTGTGTATGAATACTTGACAGTATATAGACAAGATAATACACAAGTATTGATCTTTGAAAACACACGGTCAGTTAAACATTAAAGCTTAATAATGAAAAACATTTAAAATAACACTTCTAAATTCATGAAATATTTTGAGAATAGAGAAGTGGTTTGAACATTTAAGAAAACGTTTTTCATGTTTGAAAGTTGTTCTTCTTTCAAACAATCAGAGATTAAGATCAGAAGATACTTACAATTAACCTCCCCCTGGATATTTGCATAATATATTTGTCCTTAAACATTAAAGAACGAGTCCTAAGTTGTTTTACTTAGAAGTTATAGTCCTTTAACATTGAAGTGCGGGTCTTGAATTGTGTTATTCAAGAGCCTAAATCTTGACTTTGAAGTCTGGGTTTTGAACTGCTTTGTGCAAAAGCCTTAATTCTTTAAACATTGAAGAACGAATCCTGATCTGTACATAATCAGAAGTCAATGTTCTTTCTCCCCCTTAAACTTTGGTTGCCTGCAACACAAATTTAACTTTTGGTACCCACTGGTATTTGGGTCCTGATGTGTTAGTTGCAGTCCTTGCGGGGGTTACATAATAAGAACCATACCAGTAATTTACAAAATTATTAATTACAAAGTCGTTTGCTCCACAGTAAGAATAACAAATCTTCTTTTGAGTAATCCTGATCAAATGATTAGTAGAATAAAACATATCAGAATTACCAAAAGATTTACCTTTATGCGCACTGTTCTTTTTGGCATTTAATGTGGATGAAGATGCTTTGTCATTCTTCTTCTCTTCAACAGAAGAACTCTTCACTCTCCAGATCATCTTTTCTTTCTTAGAATTCTTTCCAAGAGATTTTGTAACACCTGTAAATTAATAAGGTAAGTATTTTGTCTCCCTTAAGGCATTCATTTTGTTTATGTGGGAATGTGTGTCTTTATGTGCATTTTATGATCATGAATTATGTTAAAATGTCATATATCGATTTCCCATCTTTAATCATGCAATTCTTGTGCTCGTTATCGTTTTCGGTCGAGTTTCGGGCTATTTCGGGTGCCACACGATTGTGCCACGCGATTGTGCCCTTGGCACCATCGCGAGGGCACTATCGCCGAAGGTGTACCGAGGGTTCGGGGTAACCCGCGATTGTTCCACGCGATTGTGCCATGGCACTATCGCGGAGGGCACTATCGCCGAGTTTGTACCGTGGAGGGGGGAGCCTTCGCGATTGTGACACGCGATAGTGCCAAGGGCACTATCGCTGGGCACTATCGCCCGCGGGGGCTTGTCGATTTAATGCACTTGACAGTCTCATTTCTCACTTATCACTTTACAAAAAACGGGAGAACTCTCTCTTGGGCGATTTTTGGGCATTCAAAGCATACACAAACTTATTGCTAGGGTTTGGGGTTGTTGGGGGTGATTCTTGGGTCATCAAGTCTCATCCAAGTGCATTTATTGAAGATCTTCATCAAAGTCATTCCTCTCTTACATCAAGTCTCATCTTGGTCATCTAGGGTTTTTATCTTTTCTAGGTTTTGGTACAAAACCTAGATTGTGAGTTTACTAAACCTTTGTTAAAACTAGATACACATCACAATATCCTATTTGATACTTTATTTCTACATGTTCAAATGTTTGAGGATTCCTTCATGAAAATAGTTGGAAGATGTATATATATATGGATGGTTTGCCATGATTATTGTTATATGTATCATTATTTGGGATTTGTCTCATAGATACATAATGTGGGTACTTTGGTGTGTTAAATGTATGCATATATGGGCATGGTGATAATTCTAGTTGGAACACTATTTTGGTGATATGTTCATATGCATAATGAGCATGATTTACATTGGGTCTTTTGTTAGATATTATGAAGATAAGGTGGTAATATTATACCCGTAGTTGGTATTGAAATATGTGGATTTAAATATATCTAAAGGACCCCTTATAAATGTTATGTGGATGAACCAAGTCAGTACACTAGGAGGATATAGTCTTGGGCGCCACTGTGATGGTTTGTGCCTAGACCTCCGCCACTCGGGGAATTTTCTGAGCGATAATCTTCGGGTGGGCCGGGCCTTTGGGGTGTTCCTTGTTAAGGGCATCAAGGTATATCGACTCTTGGGTGGGACTTGATTGGTGCTATGGGTCTCCCCTATTGACTCCACATTAGTTGAACTCTGGTTAACTGCTAATAAGAATTGTAACTGATCATGCATGCTTATTATTGTTCAACTCACTAGGCTTTTTGGCCTAACACTTGTTTGGTGTCGATGTGTATCTCAGGTTCTAGCGGCGGCGGTCCTAAGCAGGTTTAGTTGATTTGTGGTGAGGGCTTGGGGAATCGCACATGGACGCGTTATACTTTTGGATATAGACTGTTTGGGTCTATAGATAACAACCCTTTTGTAATCTCTTTTCTAGATGTAGAAATTAGATTAGTTGGTTGTTGTTATTTGACCGTTAAATTACAATTGTGATTAAACAGGTATTTATTTATATATTCCCCATTTTTGGGAGGCTCTTGCTATGGCAATTTTAGCATACCTCATGTCCGTTTTTTTCGGATTTTTGTTATCCCTATTTTTAGGGTGTTACTGTCAGGATCGAATTCTTAACAAGAATTAATACTCAGAAACTAATATCAAAGAAGTTGCGGAAAAACACTTTGATATTTTAATAAAACAGTAATCAAACACAGTATATAATGATCAAACAGTAAACTTGTATTGAATGCTTAAAGTTACAAGATTACACTCTCAACCTCAATATTGATGAACAGACTCACCAATACGAATTCTACTTCTCTAGAATTAGGATCTATGCCTTGAGGTCGATTTTTCTCTTGAAAAACAATTATCAAAAGTTATCTCTATCTATTCTACACATTCTATACATATACTGATAAAAAGATAATTACAAAGAATAAACAAATCTTCAGTATATCTTCCATGTATATCTTCTAAGTATATCTTCAGTATATCCAGCTGTAGTACTTTCCATCCGTATCTCTTTAGCAGCACTAATAATGCTCAGCAGCATTAACTTCAACTAGCAGCATTAACTGCAAGCAGTATTAACTACTAGCAGTACTAACTAGCTAAGCAGTACTAACTTTGTTCAAGCAGTACTAACTTTGACTAGCAGTAGTAATTCTACTAGCAGTAGTAACACTTAGCAGTATTAATCTTCAACTTGTTCTGGCAGTAGTAACTACACTTGTACTAGCAGTAGTAACTACACTTAGTAGAATCTTCAGTTCCCAACAATCTCCCCCTAACTTGACTTTTAGAAGAGAAGTCAAGTTCTTCAGATATTCTTCCAGATGCTCTTTTTAATGCTCCCAAAACTTCCAAGATCACGCTGCTAAGTCTGGATTCAGTCCCAAACTCTGATTGATTATCCTCTGAATGAGATACTTGGCCATTTCTGAATTTGGTGCACAACCCAACTTCTTCTTTAGCATGGCATGAACCTTCAGTCTGGTGTGATTATATACTCTATCCACTAGGAAGTATTCTGTGTGATTTCTATCCAAAGTCACTGCATATACTCCACTAGTTTCATATAGAGTCCAACTTGTGACTTCTTTAAACACACTCTTGATTACCTGGTTCACTTCTTCAGGTTTGAACATCATGCATAGATACTCCATCACCAGTTTTGTAAGAGAAATTCCTGGAGTATTCAGATGGTCTGCATACAGCTTAATTCCTATGTCAAACATCTCTTCTATGTCAGATCTAGAGCATGTTTTGACAACCTTGATCCAAGTATTGAATATTTCATACTTGTCACCCTTCCTCTTTAGTCTGATGTAATCTTTTCCATCCATTTTCAGAACATCCCAGTGAATGATCTCTGGTGGCTTCACTCCAACAGGTTCTGCAGAAATTGGTTCAGGCACTTTGTCCATCACTACCATATATAAGCTTACATCATCTTTGATTGATGACCCTTGCTGGCTTGATGACTCAGGTGCCACTTCTTTTTCAGCAACATTTTGTTCTTCTTCTATTCTAGACTTCTTATCTTTCTTTCTTTTGGCCATCATCTTGGTTCTTTTCAAAGTCTTTTGAACCTGTACTAGAGTAGCTTCCTTCTTCTTTTCTTCCTTTTCCCTTTCCATTTCTTTTATAGGAGTTCCCTCTTCACTTTCAGGGAATGGTTGATTCATATCTATATCATTTCTCTCCTTTGCCTTCTTTTCAAACTCCACTCTATCCTTTTCATTGCTCTTCAGCTTCTCCATTTCTTTCTCATATAGATCCTTGATTTGATCAAAATTCATCTTCACAAACATTTCTTTCTTTACCCCAATTGCACTTTTCAAGAAAGTTATCATTTTGTTTCTTTCCTGAGTGGCAAGGTAAGTTTGTGAAGGTCTTCTCTTCTTTGCACTTGATCTGGCCATCATAGCCTTTCTCAAGGTTATTGCTCTTTGCTTGGCTTTCTCTGTTTCCAACCCTTTCTGGAATGCTTCATTTAACTCATTTGCTAGTGCTCTGGCCATTTCTCTGTCTTTTTCAACCTGTTCCTTTTCTGCTAGATCTAACTCTTCTTGCACTTTCTTTGCTAATGCTTCATCTGACTCAATCATCTTTTGCTTTTTAGATGGTTGATCAGATTCTATCATCTTTTCTTTCCCTTTTCTTTTTATATCTGCAGCCATGTCTTTCTTTTCTGATTTCTTGTCTCTCCCTTCATTTATGACCACTCCCTTTGCTTTGGGAGTGTCATTCTTAGCTTTGATTAGCACTTCAGCTACTTCAATTTCTGTTGGTGTTAACTCTGTTACTGCTGCTTGTGAGGTTTCAGCAGCATTAACAGTTTCTGCTTCCTTCTCCCCCTCAACTTCAACTCTTTCTTTATCAATCTCCCCTTCCCTTGATGTTTCTTCCATGTTGATCTCCCCCTTTTTGGGAGCATCAGTCTCTGGTTTTCTCCTTCTGAGCACAAATTGTTTCTTCTTCTTTTGCAAAATTAGTTTCCTTACCATTTGCTTCAACTTGATGATTTGTTCCTGTTGTGACCGTACTATGAGTTTTAGCTCTTCTATGTCTTTGACCTGTTTGAGTACATCCATGTTGATGTTGCCCATTGCCTCCATCAATTCATCATAGTTATATCTGTCCTCACCTTCTCCAGGAGTGTTACCC
The DNA here is from genome assembly GCA_954870635.1 of Arctium minus. Lineage (NCBI taxonomy): Eukaryota > Viridiplantae > Streptophyta > Magnoliopsida > Asterales > Asteraceae > Arctium > Arctium minus. The sequence continues at coordinate 57,903,695 of OX941088.1, read as the reverse complement.
CCTATTGAAGGATCATTGGATCTTTTAGTAGTGGAAGTCTTCTGCCTAGCAGAAGCACTATCCACCCCTGTGGTTTCTTGGCACCAGGGACCTTCAAATGATTGCTCATTCAAAGTTGCCATGGGGGAGGTCTTATTGATGTTACCACTTTCCTCCTCTGTGTTAGCAGGAGTAGTGGCAGCCTCATCACCCATATGCTCTACCTCCTCCTCAGAGAGCACCTCCTTTGGGTTGGGAGACACCCTTGTGGTTTCCCTTTGGATATTCTCTAGGGGAGAATTCTCCCTTAGAGGGCTTAAAGGCTGTGTGGGTGATGGTACAAGAAGGGAAGGAGCCTTCTTTACCTGTTTTCTTTGATAAGTTTGGGTAATTGGAGAGGTTGGTTTTGTAAGAATGGACTGGGGAATTGTTTTTGAGTGAGAAGGTTGGGCTTGGCTAGCAGTGGGATGGTCTAATGAGGGCCTTGACCCTGCTGCCATACCTTCAGTGTTTTGGGACACCACCATCATTGTAGAGAACAATGGGGTGTCAACTCCTTCCGAGTCCCCAGCAGATCTTCTCATATTTGAGAAAACCTTGCCTTTTGGGGGTTTAGGTACATATACCCCAACAGGTTGAGGTATATCCGTCAATTCATGGTTAATTACTTCCTGAACAAATCTGGGATACATAAAGAAACTCTTTTTGTTTCCCATATTTGATACAAGATCATTGAAAATCATCTTTGAGAAATTGTACCTTCTGGATGTAGCCAAGCATACCAAAGCATATGCAATTGGACTGCTGAACTCACTCCATCCAGTGGTCTTTTTGGAGATACAATGCATTAGGGTATGAACAAGAAAACGCCATTGGGGTGAAAATTTTGCTTTTGAGAATTTGAAAACACCCAATGGGCCTCCATACCCCATTCTAGTAAGATTAGAAAACAGTTCATCATTAGAGATAGACATTATACCAGCGGCATCGTCTAGACGTAGACTGATGCGAATGACTTCTTCAGTAACTGTTAGTGAGTGATCACAGATTCTTGTCTTGATCATTTGCACACCATTTTCCACAACAATGGTTGCATTAGCCCAGAACTGCCTTTGGTGCTCAATGTAGATTGTAGGTGATACAGTAAGAGCATGAGCAATGTGGCTCGACTTCAGAAAGTCGACTATCTGATGAAAACCTTCAGCTTGTTTTGGCTTTTGTAGCATCGCAATCTCGTTGTGCTCGTCGATGAATGTCATGGATGCCATTGATCTTAGTGAAAACTTGCCTGAAAACTTCGAACTTGAGAGAGAAAAGGTTTTGAGCGCAAGAGAACAGTATGCAAAGAGTCGTTATGAACTTTTAGGCGGGCAAAAGGTATTTATAGTATTCGGAATATAAGCAGTATTAACCTAGAGCAGTATTAACTAACTAGCAGTATTAACCGCGAGCAGTATTAACCACGAGCAGTATTAACCACGAGCAGTATTAACTGAACTAGCAGTATTAACTACTAGCAGTATTAACCGCGAGCAGTATTAACCACGAGCAGTATTAACCACGAGCAGTATTAACTGAACTAGCAGTATTAACTACTAGCAATATTAACTAACTAGCAGTATTAATCGCGAGCAGTATTAACCACGAGCAGTATTAACTGAACTAGCAGTATTAACTACTAGCAGTATTAGCTGAAAGCAGTATTAACCACAAGCAGTATTAACTGAACTAGCAGTATTAACTACTAGCAGTATTAACTGAAAGCAGTATTAACTAGACTTACTCCTTTTAAACTTGCTAAATACTGAGTACTGCTATGCATATCCTGAAAAGAAGATTAGTAACACCAAGAATAACAATATACAGGTATAAACTCACTTTTTGAGAAGAAGATTATTCAAAGTTTATCATTCCCACACTTGTTACCAAGAAAGTGAATCTACTCACATCAAAAGCTTTAGTGAATAGATCAGCAAACTGATTATCAGTGTGAACTTTGATAACTTGAATAAGTTTCTTTTCATTACAATCTCTTATAAAGTGATACCTGATTTCAATGTGCTTTGTCTTTGAGTGCTTGACTGGATTATTTACAATGCTAATAGCACTGCTGTTGTCAATAAAGATTGGAGTATGTAGAAAGGTTACCCCATAATCCAGCATTTGATTCTGAATCCATAAGACTTGAGAACAGCAACTTGCAGCTGCTATGTACTCTGCCTCTGTTGTAGATGTGGATACGGTGGTTTGTTTCTTGCACTGCCATGAGACTAGTCTAGCACCCAAAAACTGACATCCTCCAATAACATTTGTAGGACCAAACAGATCCATATGCAATAACTGGAGACAAGAAGAAACAGAATTTAACTCTTTGGTCTTATGAGAAGTTTTGTGTTGTTTGCCTTTGAGACAAGCAACACAATGATCATCACATGAAAAGACTTTTGAAGGTAAACCTCTTACAAGGTTATTTTTAACAAGATTGTTCATAGTCTTGTAATTCATGTGACACATCCTTCTGTGCCAAAGGGAGGATTCATCTATAGAAGCTTTTGAAACAAGACAATTTAAAGATGAATCACTTTTAACATTGTCCAAATCAAGACAGTAAACATTGTCCTTCCTTGGAGTTCTAAGTAGTATCTTGCTTTCATCAACTACTTTGAACCCTGGAGCAAGAATCATACACTCAGTATTAGTAAATAATATACTATGTTGTTTGTCACAAACCTGTGATACACTTAACAGGTTGTACTTTAATTGATCAACATAGTAGACATCCTCAAATGTCATCTTACCTTTGGTGACATTACCTTTTCCACTTATCTTACCACCAGTAAGATTGTCTCCAAATGCAACATGTCCTCCATTAATTTGCTTGAAATCCTGAAGGCATGACATGTTGCCAGTCATGTGCCTAGAGCAACCACTATCAACATGCCATATGCTCGTTCCCTTGAGCTGTTGGTTGCCCTGCACATTAAATAAATCAATTAGTATGATTGGGGACCCAAGCCAAAGTGATCTTGGGTCTGCCATTCTCATCAAAGTATTTACATTCCTTTTTAATGAGGTTTTTAAACTCAGAGCACTCTTTATTAGAGTACTTTGTCAATATGATTGGCTTAGCAGAATCAATACTGGAAGCAGTACTAACCTTAGAAGTACTAACAAAGTTAGCAGTACTAACAGGTGTAGCAGTACTAACAGGTGTAGCAGTACTAACAGGTTTAGCAGTACTAACCTTGTTAGCAGCATTAACATTGTTAGCAGTAGTATTACTTCTAGCAGCACTATCATTGTCAGCAGCACTATTTGTGGTAGCAGTACTAACAGTTTTAGTGCTTTTAGGAATCCACATATTGACACTTTCTTTAACAGCATACTTTTTCTTCATGTGGCTTTTAGTTTTAACATTTTTCTTAGCCACATGGTTCTTTTCAATTTTCTTATAACCAACGGGTTTTTGCATGGATCTCTGGAAATTCATTCTTTGGTTCATAGGATTGAAATAACAGAATTTTGCAAGATGATTCAATTTGCCACAGATAAAGCAAGGTTTTGGTCTATTGATTTTACTCAGATCAACCCCTTGTTTATGTGCCCATTGATTATTCCAGTTTCTTTGATTTCCCCTCTTTTTGTCCTGTTTTTGGGGTTTATTCTTCTTACAAGTACACTGTTTGCAAGGACCTGGATTCACAACTGTGGTCTGTTTATAATGGACCTTACCAGACTTTTCCTCTGTCTTCTCTATGTTCTTGGATTTGATCCAAGCCCTTCCACAATCCTCATTGGTGATAATGTTGTTTTCTATAGAAGTCTCACCACTCACCTTGTTCTTCTTACTCTTGCCAACCTCTTTCTCAGTCTTATCCTTAACAATTACCTCATCTAAGGGATCTATTTCAGTGGCTCCCTCAGGCAAGTCCTTCCTATCTTTGGTGTCTAACAGGTCTGAAGTAGGAGGAATGTAATTGTTGTTATATGGTGGAGGTGTGGCATTATACCCAATTCCTCTTCTTAATTTATCATGAATCTGATTTTGCAGTAAGGAGTCCATTGCTTTAGAAGCATTGGAAAACTTTTCTACATCAAGCTTAACCTTGGTTAACTCCTCTTTCAGTTTTTCACTCTCCTCTTTAGATTTGGTCAGTTTAAGTTCTAAATCCTTTTTCTCCCACTTCCAGTAATTAGTGTCATATGAGTGTTGTAGTTCATTGGCTTGAAAACCTTTGATTTGATCTTCAAATCTCTCTACTATCCTCACATAGTCTTTTATATCCTTTTCTAGTCTCTTCAGGTCATCACTCATCTTCTGATTGTGATCCCTGTACCTTTTAACAGTGTCTATGCAAGTTTTAGAGCAGAGATTAGAACTTACCTCAGATGGGAGATCAGATACTTTAGCCATAAGAGCTTGATTCTGAATAGCTTCTTCTGCTTGATCACTCCAATCAAATCCCATTCCTTGTTGAGAAACAAGGGCTTGAGCAGAGTTTCTATTGTTATTGAAGCTTCCAGATTGAGCTTGTTGATGGTTGTTGTTGTGAGACATTCCACTTTTGCACTCTCTAGCAAAATGTCCCTTAAGAAGACATTTGTAGCATTCTACCTTTGATTTATCAAACCCTGCTCCATCTTCTCTTCTTTGTGAGAAGTTGTTTCTTCCAGTCCTCTTTATAAACTTCTTAACCCTCATGGAGAGCATGGCCATTTGCCATTTAATATCCATTTCTTCCAGATCATCAGGATGAAGTTGTTCTAAGTCATCATTGATCAAAGAAGAATTTCCATGATTAGAAAGAAGAGCTTCAAATGCATAATCAGTGCCTTTATCTAGATTTGATCCATTAGTAGCATTAACTGATTCAGAGTTAGCAGTAGAATCAATTGATGCTGATAGGAGTGCAGCATTATGAACATATCCAGAAGGCTTCTTCTTTGCCTCCACCTCAGCTTCAAAAACTCTAAGATCATTGTACAGATCATCAAGTTCTTTGTCTTCCAACTGATCATTCTGTCTGAATGACACAGTGTACATGGTCCATTCATCTCCAAGGGACCTTAAGAACTTTCTGTTCACATCATCTTGATCAATCTGTACTCCCATAGTAGCTAGTTCACCAATTAGTTTATTAAACCTGTCAAAAGTTTGAGTCATGGACTCATTCTTAGTTGAGATGAAGTTTTCATACTGTTGTTTTAAGATTGCCTTTTGATTTCTCTTGGTACTTTTAGTACCTGAGAATCTCTTCTCTAGAGCATTCCAGAGCATCTGTGCATCAGTACAATTGCAGAATTGGTGTTGATACTCATTTGGAATGGCCAAGAGCAGTGTGCTCAAGGCTTTCATCTCTGTCTGTCTTGATTTCCTATCTGTATCTGTCTTTGGAGGAGTTCTTTTGCCATCTTCACCAATCTTTCCTCCATCAGATGGGCCATTCTCAATGATGTCCCACATAGAGTAATCTGTGAGGAGAATATATTGCTTGATTCTGATTTTCCACATGTCAAATTCATTGGATCTGAGCATTGGAACTTTTGAGACCAAAGTACTGCTTGATTCAATAAGATTTTCCATGATGAATAACTGTTTCTGAGAGAATTGGCTCTGATACCACTTGTCAGGATCGAATTCTTAACAAGAATTAATACTCAGAAACTAATATCAAAGAAGTTGCGGAAAAACACTTTGATATTTTAATAAAACAGTAATCAAACACAGTATATAATGATCAAACAGTAAACTTGTATTGAATGCTTAAAGTTACAAGATTACACTCTCAACCTCAATATTGATGAACAGACTCACCAATACGAATTCTACTTCTCTAGAATTAGGATCTATGCCTTGAGGTCGATTTTTCTCTTGAAAAACAATTATCAAAAGTTATCTCTATCTATTCTACACATTCTATACATATACTGATAAAAAGATAATTACAAAGAATAAACAAATCTTCAGTATATCTTCCATGTATATCTTCTAAGTATATCTTCAGTATATCCAGCTGTAGTACTTTCCATCCGTATCTCTTTAGCAGCACTAATAATGCTCAGCAGCATTAACTTCAACTAGCAGCATTAACTGCAAGCAGTATTAACTACTAGCAGTACTAACTAGCTAAGCAGTACTAACTTTGTTCAAGCAGTACTAACTTTGACTAGCAGTAGTAATTCTACTAGCAGTAGTAACACTTAGCAGTATTAATCTTCAACTTGTTCTGGCAGTAGTAACTACACTTGTACTAGCAGTAGTAACTACACTTAGTAGAATCTTCAGTTCCCAACAGTTACAAGTTGGTATCAGAGCTTTAGTTTAATGAACTAGGTATTGTTTAGCATATCTAGACTTAAGCTTTAGACTTTATGACTTCACTGTCCACCTGGGGTAGGATTCCTAGGTGGGGAGAGTGTTAGGATTACGGAATTACTGTAATTGAGAGTTATGATGATGGTGACCAGAATCCTTGTGTATGGTTCGTTCATAATTTCACTTAGCTACTGCTATTATGAATGCATTGTTATGTGAGCATGCTTGGTTTACTGCTATTACAATAATTGATGAAGGTAGTAGTACGTATAATGACTTCAACTCGCTTAGTCTATTCTCAATCTATTTCTCATGCGTGCATGGCAGATTTTAATGGTAAACACTTGAAGTAGATTACCAGACATGCCAGAAGGGCAAGCTGAAGTGGAATCTGCAATTGTACGACCCCCGGTGGGGGCAACCTCCGATGACATTCCTATACCCAGAATCTTGGCAGGAGGGCCTGAGCACATCCCGCGCGGGAACCTTAACACCGGTAACGCCATCTTGGAGGAAGTTACCATGGAGACCCGGCTTCGGGATAGCATGATGTTGGCCATGAATGCGGCTTTGGCTCAACAATAGTTGGCCATGACTTCGGCCATGACCCAACAGCAAGAGTTTTTCATGAAACTTCTACAGGATCGAGACGTCAGTAACCGTCAACCCGAGACTATGGCTGAAAACGTTATTGTGGGGTCGGGTGGACCGAATGTGGTGACGGTCGAAGAACCATCCGCTGAGGGAATCAGAACGAAGACTAAAGGGTGCACCTACAAGACGTTTCTGGGGTGTCACCCTAAGGAGTTTGCGGGTTCCGATAGCCCAGTTGCTTGTATGTATTGGCTCAAAGAGATGAAGATGGCCTTCGAGGCAAATGAGTGCGATCCCTCTCAACGAATCAAGTTTGATTCCCAACTACTGCGGAGAGAGGCTTTGATTTGGTGGAATCTCACTCGATCCTCCCTCATCCCGGAAGTTCTGGCTAAGTTAACTTGGCCGGTGTTCAAAGAGAAGATTATGGACAAGTACTGTAGCGAGCGGTCGTTGGACAAGTTGGAACGGGAGTTCCGAGATTTGAAGAAGGGGAATATGTCGATTGTTGGATACTCCAAGCTCTTCTTGGAAAAGCTAAACTTGGTGGGACATCTAGTCCCCGACGAAAAGTCAAAGATGAAGGCTTATCATCAAGGGTTATCGGCCGAGATGCGAACGGCGGTAAGAAATGCATAAGTATTCGACTTTGCAAGAAGTTATCGAGGAGTCCTTACTCATTGAGGACGACAACAATTCGGAAAGGGATGAGAAGAGGCATGTTGGTGAGAAACGGAAGTGGGAGGGGCCATCTGGGCCCGTTCGTCAGTCAAGACCCTTTGTAAGCGGGAGATCGGGTGATCAACGTCGTGAAGATCGGTGGTGCCACAAGTGCAGGTCAAAGCACTCGGGGCCGTGCGCTACAAGGACTCACTCCGGTCCGGCCGGGTGTACCAAGTGTGGTAAAAAAAATCACACGACTCGAGAGTGTTCCCTCCGTGGGTCGGTATGTTATGAATGCGGAGAGCCGGGGTACATGAAGCGAGAGTGTCCGAGGCTAGCTAGAGGAGGTGGTGGAAATTCTGTGGGCTCAACGGCTAGGGTCGAGCAACCACCAAGGGCACCGAGTCGAGTTTTCTGGATGACTACCGAGGAGGCAAAGGAGACCGCGGATGTCGTTTCGGGTACGTTTCTAGTAAACTCCATGCCTGCTCGTGTCTTGTTTGATTCGGGTGCTACGTGTTCTTTTGTGTCTGATGCTTTCTGTGAACGATTCACTACTCCTATTAGTGTTCTTCCCGATGCGTTAGTAGTAGAAATAGCTAATGGGGATCAAGTGATCATTCGTGACCGTTTTTGTGATTGCACTCTGGAGATCGATGGAATTTCTTTCGGAGTAGATTTACTACCCATGGCTATAGGAGGGTTTGATGTAGTCATAGGCATGGATTGGTTAGTGAGGCATAAGGCGGACATCTTTTGCTCCAAAAAGATGATCCAAGTACCATTGCCGGAAAATGGTGTGGCAACCATTTATGGGGAAAGAGGAAGGAGGAGTAATCCTATCATCTCATCTCTAAAGGCTCGCAAGTTCTTAGCGAAGGGTTACCCTTCGTACTTGGCCTAAGTTGTGGACGCTAAGAAAGAAAAGAAGTCGGTAGAGGATGTGGAGGTGGTGCAGGATTATCCGGACGTCTTTCCGGAAGACTTACCAGGATTACCATTGGAGCGACAAGTGGAGTTTCAGATTGACCTCACACCGGAAGCGGCTCCGATAGCTCGTGCTCCATATCGTTTGGCACCAACAGAAATGAAGGAGATGATGACGCAACTTCAAGAGTTGTTGGAGAACGGCTTCATTCGACCAAGTTCGTCACCTTGGGGAGCACCGGTTTTGTTCGTGAAGAAGAAAGATGGATCCATGTGGATGTGTATAGATTATCGGGAGCTAAACAAAGTAACGGTAAAGAACAAGTACCCTCTACCTCGCATCGACGACCTTTTTGATCAACTCCAAGGGGCGGGATGTTTCTCGAAGATTGACCTTCGGTCCGGTTATCATCAAGTGAGAGTGAGGAACGAAGATATTCCGAAGACGGCTTTCCGAATGAGATACGGTCATTATGAGTTCTTGGTGATGTCGTTTGGCTTAACCAACGCTCCGGCCGTATTCATGGATTTGATGAACCGTGTGTGTCGCCCATTTTTGGATAAATCCATGATCGTCTTCATTGACGATATTTTAATATATTCAAGGGATGAGTCCAACATGGAAGACACTTACGGGAAGTTCTAGAAGTTCTAAGAAGGGAGAAACTGTTCGCAAAATTCTCGATGTGCGAATTCTGGCTTCAAGAGGTGCAATTCTTGGGGCATGTGGTATCAAAGGACTGGGTAAAAGTGGATCCGGCAAAGATCGAGGCAATGATGAGTTGGGAACCTCCAACAAATCCGACAGAGATTCGAAGCTTCTTGGGTTTAGCGGGTTACTACCGACGTTTCATTCAAGACTTTTCCAAGATAGCTGCACCGCTCACTTCTCTTACAAGGAAGAACGTCAAGTTTCATTGCACCGATGCACAAGAGCAAGCATTTCAGACGCTCAAGAGGAAGTTGTGTGAAGCCCCGATCTTGTCCTTACCCGATGGATCGGAAGACTTTGTGGTGTATAGTGACGCTTCCAAGATGGGACTTGGGTGCGTACTAATGCAAAGGGGGAAGGTAATAGCCTACGCGTCGCGACAATTAAAGGATCATGAGAAGAACTATCCGACTCATGATTTGGAGTCGGCGGTGGTAGTCTTCACGCTAAAGTTGTGGCGACACTACTTGTATGGGACCAAGTGTACTCTCTTCACGGATCACAAGAGTCTCAAGTACATCTTCGACCAAAAGGAGCTCAACATGCGACAAAGGAGATAGTTAGAGCTTTTAAAGGATTACGATTGTGACCTACTCTATCATCCCGGTAAGGCTAATGTGGTAGCGGATGCATTGAGCCGAAGGAATCATGGCGATGGTGTCAAAATGTCCCTTACAAGGATTGATGTGGTCACGAGTCTGTTGGAAAGCATAAAGGCAAGTCAAGTGGAAGCACTTAAAGAAGAGAACCTCAAGGCCGAGGTTATGACCAAGCAAAAGGAACTCTTAACAGAAGATAGTCGTGAACTCAAACTTTTCCAACGGCGAATTTGGGTGCCGAAGATTGGGGGAAATCGTGGCTTACTTCTCGAGGAAGCACATAAGTCAAAATATTCTATACATCCCGGTAGCACTAAGATGTATAGAGACCTAAAGTTAAATTATTGGTGGCCAGTGATGAAGTTAGATGTGGCAAGTTATGTGGAGAAGTGTGTCACGTGCCTTCATGTCAAGGCGGAGCATCAAAGACCGTATGGAAGTTTGCAACCGTTGACCATTCCCGAGTGGAAATGGGACAACATCACTATGGATTTCGTAACAAAGTTACCGAAGACCTTGCGTGGCCACGACACCATTTGGGTAATTGTTGACCGACTAACCAAGAGCGCGCACTTCCTTGCAATGCGGGAGACCTTGCCAATAGATAAGTTGGCTAAACTGTACATCGATGAGGTGGTGTCAAGACACGGAGTTCCGCAATCTATTGTATCGGATCAGAACAGCCGATTCACTTCCAACTTTTGGGCTAGTTTGCAAAAGGAGTTGGGTACTCGACTAAATTTGAGCACGACGTATCATCATCAAACGGACGGTCAAAGCGAGAGGACGATCCAGACATTAGAAGATATGTTGAGGTCGTGTGTAATAGACTTCGGGGGAAATTGAGATTCACATCTACCCTTGGTAGAGTTCGTGTACAACAATAGTTACCATTCTAGCATTGGGATGGCACCGTTCGAGGCGTTGTACGGACGAAAGTGCCGAACTCCAGTTTGTTGGCTCGAGGTGGGCGAGAAGCAGTTTGCCGGACCGGAAATTGTCCAAGAAACGGTTGACAAGGTGAAGGAAATTCGTGAGAGACTAAAGGCGGCGCAAGACCGACAAAAGAGCTATGCGGACAAAAAGAGAAGACCGGTCGAATTTCAAGTGGGGGACCGCGTCATGCTAAAGGTGTCGCCACGGAAGGGGATTATCCGTTTCGGAAAACGCGGGAAGCTTAGCCCTCGTTTCCTTGGACCCTTCGTTATTTTAGAAAGAATTGGACTTCAAGCTTACTGGTTGGACTTACAACCGGAAATGGATGGGATACATCCTACTTTTCACGTGTGCTACCTTCGGAAATGTCTAGCCGAGGAAGAGAGCATGATTCCCTTGTCAGAGATTCGGGTAGACAATGGAAATCGTTGCGTGGAAGAACCGGAGACGATTTTAGAGTCAAAGGTGAAGAAATTACGGCATAAAGATGTGGTAATGGTAAAGGTTCAATGGAAGCACCATCGGGGTGCAAACATTACTTGGGAATCCGAGGATGACATGAAGAAGCGTTATCCTCACTTATTTGTTGTAGCATGAGATTTCGGGACGAAATCCTATTTAGGGGGGGAGGATTGTAACACCCGTAAATTCATAAGGTAAGTATTTTGTCTCCCTTAATGCATTAATTTCGTTTTTGTGGTAATGTGTGTCTTTATGTGCATTTTATGATCATGAATTATGTTAAAATGTCATATATCGATTTACCATCTTTAATCGTGCAATTCTTGTGCTCGTTATCGTTTTTGATCGAGTTTCGGGCTGTTTCGGGTGCCACGCGATTGTGCCACGCTATTGTACCTTTGGCACTATTGCGAGGGCACTATCGCCGAAGGTGTACCTAGGGTTCGGGGTAACCCGCAATTGTGCCACGCAATTGTGCCATGGCACTATCGCGGAGGGCACTATCGCCGAGTTTGTACTGTGGAGGGGGGAGCCTTCGCGATTGTGACATGCGATAGTGCCAAGGGCACTATCGCCGGGCACTATCGCCCGCGGGGGCTGGTCGATTTAATGCACTTGACAGTCTCATTTCTCACTTATCACTTTACAAAAAACGGGAGAACTCTCTCTTGGGTGATTTTTGGGCATTCAAAGCATACACACACTTATTGCTAGGGTTAGGGGTTGTTGGGGGTGATTCTTGGGTCATCAAGTCTCATCCAAGTGCATTTATTGAAGATCTTCATCAAACTCATTCCTCTCTTACATCAAGTCTCATCTTGGTCATCTAGGGTTTTCATCTTTTCTAGGTTTTGGTACAAAACCTAGATTGTGAGTTTACTAAACCTTTGTTAAAACTAGATACACATCATAATATCCTATTTGCTACTTTATTTCTACATGTTCAAATGTTTGGGGATTCCTTCATGAAAATAGTTGGAAGATGTATATATATATGGATGGTTTGCCATGATTATTGTTATATGTATCATTATTTGGGATTTGTCTCATAGATACATAATGTGGGTACTTTGGTGTGTTAAATGTATGCATATATGGGCATGGTGATAATTCTAGTTGGAACACTATTTTGGTGATATGTTTGTATGCATAATGAGCATGATTTACATTGGGTCTTTTGTTAGACATTATGAGGATAAGGTGGTAATATTATACCCGTAGTTGGTATTGAAATATGTGGATTGAAATATATCTAAAGGACCCCTTATAAATGTTATGTGGACGAACCAAGTCAATACACTAGGAGGATATAGTCTTGGGCGCCACTGTGATGGTATGTGCCTAGACCTCCGCCACTCGGAGAATTTTCTAAGCGATAGTCTTCGGGTGGGCCAGGCCTTTGGGGTGTTCCTTGTTAAGAGCATCAAGGTATATAGACTCTTGGGTGGGACTTGATTGGTGCTATGGGTCTCCCTTATTGACTCCACATTAGTTGAACTCTAGTTAACTGCTAATAAGAATTGTAACTGATCATGCATGCTTATTATTGTTCAACTCATTAGGCTTTTTGGCTTAACACTTGTTTGGTGTCGATGTGTATCTCAGGTTCTAGCGGCGGCGTTCCTAAGCAGGTTTAGTTGATTTGTGGTGAGGGCTTGGGGAATCGCACATGGACGCGTTATACTTTTGGATATAGACTGTTTGGGTCTATAGATAACAACCCTTTTGTAATCTCTTTTCTAGATGTAGAAATTAGATTTGTTGGTTGTTGTTATTTGACCGTTAAATTACAATTGTGATTAAACAGGTATTTATTTATATATTCCCCATTTTTGGGAGGCTCTTGCTATGGCAATTTTAGCATACCTCATGTCCGTTTTTTTCAGATTTTTGTTGTCCCTATTTTTAGGGTGTTACAGATTTGACATAAAAGCTTTCTGGACTATCAATAGATTTATCATAAAATAGATTAGATGGACGAATCTGATTTGATTGGACAATGTTTGGTTTGACACTTTTGATTTTGAAAACATTTTTATCATGAATGGAACTTGAAGCCGTTTTGAAAGAACAAACTGATTCTGTTGAATTATCAACAGGTGATTGATTAATCACATCAGCTGAAATCTTTTCTGACAAATCACTATTTGCAGCTTCCAAGTCTTTTATACTTTCGGACAAAATATTTCTTTCATCAGAAATTGTGTCAAACTTGTGTTTCAAATCAATTCTAGCCATCTGTTCTTTAATAATGTCTGATGATAGAACAGATATCTTGGATGAGAGCTTAGATATTTCAGATTCAAAGATTTGGCGTTCTTGCTCAAAATCTTTTTCCAAGTTCTTGTTTTGTTCAGAAATATCTTTGAAAATCCCAACATTTCTCTTTTCAGCATTTTTCTTTTCAAGCTCAAAAGACTTTTTCTTTTCTTGAAAAGATTTTCTCTCTTTCTCAAGTAAGTCTTGTAATGTTAAAATTTGTTTGGGAAGTTCAACAGTTTTATCTTCAAGAACTTTTCTCTCTTTGGCAAAAGTGTCTCTTTCTGTAATTAAAATCTTTCCAAATTCTGACACTTGCTTTGAGAGTTTAAGACATCTAAGCTCAATATTCTTTTTCTCTTGGTTAGCTTTCTTTGAAAGATCAGACAGCTGTTGAGTAGAAGATTTCTCTGAATTAGCTTTAACTTTATCTTCTTGGAGGTTTTTCTTCAATTCAACATTCTTTAACTCCAACACAGATATCTTGTATTCAAAAGCCTTAAACTTGTGTTGAAGCTCAACTGATTCAGCTTGCAATTCTGAAGATTTTTATCCAGTTGTCTTCAGTTGGCTTTGAAGATTCACAATCTTTCTCTCTTTCATCTTTAACTCTTTCTCACATGTCACAATAGTATTCTCTTTTAATACCATATATTTCTCTTTCTCTTTTATCTCTTTCTCTTTTGCACTGATGATACCTGTAAAATCAGATTTAGCAAAATTAGCACATTTTTCACAATCAGAAGTTTTATCAGAATTTGACAATTCAGATTTCAACTCCTGAATTTGTTTAAGAAGAACTGAATTCTGATTCTTTAGTTTGTCTCTTTCAGCTTCAATTGTCGGTATCTCAGGCATATACATGACAGCAACATCTTTGGCTGACAGAACAGTATTTCCTCTCTCATCTGTAAGTGGCATCTTGAATGATAGATGAGCTTGAAATGAATGATCGTTCCCAAATCAATTCAGAAAATTTGACTGAAAGTCAAAATCAGATCACCACTTGAAAAAATATTTCCTGAAAAAAATTACAAGTATAAAACTCGCACAGAACTAGAACTCGCAGAATGCAGAAACTCGCAAGTCACTATTCATAAGACTTCTCGCCAGAAGCTATATGCGCGAACGATAAACTCGCAGACCACAGTTAGCGTGAACTGAGAAACTCGCTAGATGTGTTATGCGCGAAGTAGCTTCTCGCAAGGTGCTTCGTGCGCGTATTGAACTTAGAAAAATTTGATCAAGTGAACTTCTCGCAGATTCAAAACTCGTAGATGAATGAAAACTCCCAAGTCAACACTTAGCGCGTTTCACACTTAGAAAAATTTCGAGAATTCAAGAACTCCCACGACTATAAAACTCGCAAGTCACTATTCATATCCTTTCTCGCAAGTGACTTGTGCGCGTATCTCACTTCTCGCAAGAGCTTTATGCGCGAATCAACATTAAAAATTCAAAGATCATCGTGAGTGTTCTTGGTATCTTGCACGTACTTTAGCGTGCGTGTTCTTCATTTGCGCGAAGAGTAGATCTAGCACGTTCGATACTTGAACTCACAGATTCGATCAAAAATGATGTAAACCTGCAAATTAGAACTTGAAAATACACAATATTGATCGACTAAACATTTAGAATATATTTCTAATCCAAGATTTTGATTAAACATTCAGAAACAATAAGAATCAATCAAGTAACAGTGTTTGAACATTTTTTAACCAAAAACTCACAAAAATTCGAAATTGAATGCGATACAGTTCGAATTTTATGATACAATCAATACAAGAATCATTTTAAAACCTAAATCGAATGCAATGA
The DNA here is from genome assembly GCA_954870635.1 of Arctium minus. Lineage (NCBI taxonomy): Eukaryota > Viridiplantae > Streptophyta > Magnoliopsida > Asterales > Asteraceae > Arctium > Arctium minus. Next base: position 57,888,430 of record OX941088.1, on the reverse strand, counting down.
ATCCATTTTCTTGCATCAAAAACGATTTTGCAATGAAATTTTTTTTATTGAACAATAACTTTCAAAATATTTTGCGAGTTCTTGATTTTTCAAGATATCGATTCACAGTATGATGATCCAATCAATCTGAATATAATTTGGTCTCGCTCTGATACCAATTGTGAATGTAAAATCCCAGTTCAATAAAGCACAATTCCAACAATTCAAGATATGACAATTTCAATTTAGAGAGAGAGTAGAGAGAGAAAAACTAGTTGTATGTATATTGATCTGACAGTTACAATACTCACACAATACTTTGTTACAATTGTTACTTCTTCCCTTACAACACAAACACTATATATATACCTAAGATAAACTCTCACAAGCTTACATGCATTAGAAACACTTATAAAGCTAAAACTTCATACCACTAATGTTGACTTTGTTGACTTTACAGACTCTGACTTTTCTCATTAAATCTTGGATACAATTTATACAATAACATTCTCCCCCTTTGTATTCAAGATTTAATAAAAATTTGACAGTCGTCTTCAGCGCTTTGATTCTTCAAACTTTGACTCTGACAACTTTAAACTTTGTAGCTCTAACAGTCTTTAGTTTCTGATGCTTTGAAGAATCTTGAAAAGTCTTTCACATTTAGCATCTATGAAGGTCAACATGTCTTGAACACGAATCTGAATTCTTGACACTTTTGAATCTTCTTGAACTTTAAAACAACTTTGAGGAATTTCTGATCTTGTATCTTCATCTCTCCGATCTCTGGATCGTCTTTTGAAAAAACAAACTTTCTTGAAACACATTTCAACATCTCTTCATAACTTTGAAATTAAAATCTTTGTAAATTTCTCCCCCTTTTTGATGAATTGTGAGAATCAAAATCAACAAACCTCATTTTGTTACAATTGTTACTTCTTCCCTTACAAAACAAACACAATATATATACCTAAGATAAACTCTCACAAGATTACATGCATTAGAATCACTTATAAAGCTAAAACTTCATACCACTAATGTTAACTTTGTTGACTTTACAGACTCTGGGTTTTCTCATTAAATCTTGGATACAATTTATATACTAACAATGGCATCTACCCAAGTCACCTCAATGACTCAAATCACTGAGCGTGTTAGTTCGATCATGGCCAATGCTCATCTGTAGCATGGCAAAACCCCTTCTCTTCAGTACTTGTCTCTCCACCACCTTTGGTCTCCACAATCAGGGTAGAAGATGTACCAAACTCTACACTAAAGTCCAAGGATCCTTCCTCCACCACTGATGAAGAAAAAGAGTTGGAGATGAATCCAGAAGAGACACATGTTGTAAGGCAAGCTTCATCTGAGGGGGATCAACCTCAACAAAATCGGTCTTCCCTAGATGGGGAAGGGATAATAATGAAAAGGAAGATGATGGATTTCATCCCTCTACCACCACCTATCTCAACGACCCTAATGAATGAACCAGTTCTCACAGCTGGCGATGAAGCTGATCATGGTGATGAGGACGAAGATGATGAAAGCCCCGAGATGCTAGAACAAGAGGGTGACCAAATAAAGAGCAACTATAATGACGACGCTGATGGTTTTGTATTCCAGCGCATCATCCCTTCTACATCTAAGTGAATCGTCATAAGGGAGAGGCCCTTAAAACAACAGTCCTACAAAGGGAAGGGCAAAGGACCTGCTGTTGAAGGAAATTTTCAAATCGTGTGGCTATCTGAAGGGGAGCTCTTTCATCAAGAGGTAAATAAATCTATAACCTTATACACTTCTCCCTTCACTGATGCTAAATCCATATCCTCCTCCTTCCTTTCTTTACCATCAAATATCCCATACATCATCGTTTTAGTCCTCTCTTCTACAAATTCTTCCATCTCATCTTCTCCCCTGCTTAAGTCCTTGTCGAGGCTTGTATCACAAGTTGAAGACTTCATCCCAGCTTATCAGCTAGAGTTGGAAGTTGAATACAGTGATTCTAACCTCAAGCCTAGAAGATGAAGTCAGTTTCCCTCTACCTCTGAAATAGAGGAATCTAAGAGGATGGTTGAGTTCATGGCCCAGCTCGATCGGTCCAGAATAAAATTCCTCTTCGTACTCCTATTAACGATGAGCTTGGGTTTCTATCTGAAGCAGAAAAAGAAGAATCCCTAGAAGCGGAGCGAGCCCTAGAAGAAAGAAGGAAACAACTTATTAGGCCAAATATTATTATATTCGAGATCACCGGATGAGGATATCAAAGTTTTGAATATTGAAATTCAAAGCTTGAAGTCAAAATAATCAAGAAAGTCAATGTTGTCAAGGAAGTCAATGTTGTCAAGGAAGTCAATGTTGTCAAGAAAGTCAATGTAAAAGTCTTTAATTGTAGCTTGTTTGTCTTTGTAATGTAGAGAGTATAAATAGTTCCTTCCTTGTAATCTAGTAGCTTCGAGATCTGAGAAAGAATATTCATTGAGAGAATTCTGTAGAGAGGGGTTTTAGAGAGAATATTCATTGAGAGAATTCTAAAGGGAAAGATCTTAGAGAGTATTCTAGAGAGAGAGTCTAGAGAGAGAAAGTGGGTTTTCACTCCAATTTGTTTATTTTCTCTATGATTCAATAAATATGGAGTTTGTGAATCATTGTAACTTGATCATGATGGGACTATAATGTGGTATCAAAGCTTAAACAGAAGATTTGAGCAAGAATTATTGAAAATTTTGATGATTTGAAGAATTTTTAGGGTTTTCAAGTTTTTTCTTCAAAAAATTTCGGATCATTGAATTTTGTTTGGATTTGTATTCTAAATGATGAATTTATCTTTATTGACTCATTTTATATCGATTCCTTAAATCGATTTCATCGTTTCGATCGAATCTTGATCAAAATAGAGTTTTTGAAGTTTTTGAAAAGTGGTCGTGTTTTTCGCATTTTTAATCGATTTTGGATAATTGTGATGTTTTTTGGTTGAATATTTTTTCAAAAATATTTTTTTCTGATTGATTCTCATTGTTTTTCATCCAATTGTGTTAAAGAATTTCAATAATTTTGTGGTTTGTGATTTTGGAACTTCGACAGCTTCATGGCCTTCATAGTGCTCGCATGTAGTTCATGTTGATCTTCTTACTTATCGCACGTTTTTACTGCAGAAATTCATACTTATCATAGGGTTCTTAGTCATAAACATGCCTTCATACTTGACGCATGGTTTATCTTTGTCGCACGAAACGGTTGCGTGATGCACGAATACGATGGTCAACAAAATCATAATTCTAGTCGACATTTGTCATTGAGATTAATCATATTGGTTGTTGTTTGGTGTTTGTTAAAATTCATCTTCTTAATTCAACATTTGTTGTTGAGTTCATGGTGTCATACATATTCTATTATCAAATCCATATTCATACAGTTTTCATATTCATGACAGATTTGGAAATGAACATGAAAACATGCAACTTTCATGTTGAACATGTGAATCCTAGTGTCACACCCCGCTAAAGCGGAAACACGGGGCATAACAGCTCAATACGCATAGCACAAAAGTTCATACCACCATACAATTTAATTATTTAAAACATTACAAATAAAAAAAAATATTTATCATCGTTTACAATTCCCAAAATCTTAAACATAACGGAATATATTCGTAAAGGTAAGCTTGCTTCAAAACATTATTCATGTAGCTTAAACATCGATGTCTACCTTTTTGACTTCCTGAAAAGCATGTATAAAACAAGGTCAACTACAAAGAGTTGGTGAGTTCACAGGTTTTAAATATGCACAAATCATTTTTATATGCAAGTTGTCATTTGTAAAACATACGTATAAACCAAACTTCAATTCTTTGATTCATGAGTACCACAATTTAATTTCTTTATGATAAGAGTATGCAAAGATAATATTACATTGAGCCACTACTAATCCGTCCCTGACCAATTTCAACGCCCCCGTTGACTAACTCAGAGGTGGTCTATGCCACATGGATAGTCAACTTCTCTAGTATAGTGCACCCCTGCTCGTCAGCATAAAGTGGGCTTGTCACACCAAATAGCGCTATCCACTAATACTATAGGCCCAATTTTCTTTGGGTTAATAGTAGTGCTTACGGGGTCTTAATCTTTAGAAACTCAACACATCAAGAGCATACATATCATATAGCTTATAATTCCAAACGCTTTTAACAAAGCCTTATAAATTGCCAATTCGCAATACTTTAAAACCATTCTCATGAATCTTTAATATACGCAATTTAAACATGCTTTCCACCCCAATAATCAATTAAAACGATAAAAGTGGGGCTGTGAATACTCACCTTTTGGAGAAAGTGCGAAGATTTTGAGATAGTGATCACCGAAGGTTGTTACTCCCTATATTTCCTATAACGAAAGATGCCACAAGGAAAATACGTCATTACTCGTCCCTAAGTCCAAATAATCCTTCCGAGTGATTTATGAAATGCCAATAAGTGTATATTTTAGTCCAAAATCATTCAATTAGTTGTTTTAGTCTATTTACTAAATTATATACTATAATGTGATTTCAAGTACAAATATATAAATCTTTGAATAAATTATAAAGTTATAAAGTCCAAAAATCCTCTTTTTAACAAATCTGACCCTTGACTTAAGCTGTCAGAATTTTATGCCTACTTTTAATGATATTATAACCATTTTCCATATGTTATTATTTTACCAAATTTTTATAGTGTTTAATTTACTGCCTTGGTGAACTTTTGGCATAGGTAACACCATTTTTGGAGTTGATTAGATAGGGCAATGATGTTCTTAAAGTTTATTGGTCACAAGGATCCATGCAGAGTACACCTTCTGCTTGTCTCGATCATTTGAAGGGTCAAAACTTACTCTTTTCTGGTGATTCAAGTTGGGTTTTGTTCCTTACTCAAAGAAGAAACTTCCAGAAAACGATTCATCTTATTTGGACAAATAATGAGTGAGTTACATCCGTTTTAAGAAAAGTGTCCCAATCTGAAAGAAAGTTTCTTTTTGCACACTCAACTTGTTAATGATGGTTGAGTACTCAAATATTAATATTTTCAAGTGAATCAAATTTTGTTTGGTTCCCAGCTCATTAAAGTTACTTACAGAAAAAGAATCATTAATTTTTATGGTTTTGCATGATGGTTATGGTTGATTGATTGAAAGATTTTGTGCAGCCGGATTCTGTTTGCACCACAAACTTTAGAGGTGAGGTTGGGGGTCAAAACTCAATATTTTTGAGTGATTCCAGTGGGGTTGGATTGGTATTTCATTATATTAAGTTTCAGAAAAAGATTCAAAGCTTTAGAGTCCATATTTTTCAAGTTATTCCCAAAATACTAACATGCAATGAATCTGACAAAAAATAAAAAAAATGAAATAACTAAATTTTATGAACATTTTAACACCTTTTGACCCATATGTTGGGGTTTCTTGGTTGAAAACGTTTTTACAAAGCTTTTTAACATAAATTTTGTAAGAAATCATTCATTAGATTATAAATAAGGATATATATACATGCATAAAGTTTAGAGTAGGTATTTTAGTCTATATGTATATATATATATATATATATATATATATATATATATATATACATATGATGGTTTTATGCATCTTTTGGAGAATCTAAGTAAGAAAATGTTTGTATCAAACACATGCATGTACACTAGATTTTTCAAAAGTTCTTCCTTTGATCTTAACTTTGGTTTGATCATGGATTTTATTCCCATTTTGACATATAACACCTTGTTGGGAACAAATCTACAAACACTAAGATTCAAAGATGATAAAAAAAAAATATTTTAAGGAGAACAATAACACTTTTAAAAGTGTATGTATAAAAGAAAAGATGTAGGTTTTACCTCAAGACTCTTGGAAAACTTGAATCTTGATGAAGATGATGATGGTTTGATGATGTTCTTGAGAGAAAATGAAGGAGAGAAAGTAGAGTGAATTGTAGTGAGAAGTTAGAGTGAGAAAGTGAGTGGTGAAAAGTGAGTAGATTTGTGAAGGATTTGAAAATAAAAATGTGGAATAGGGGGGGTGGAATGGATGGGCCGGCCATTAAGGCCTTTCTTGTCCAATTATATAATTTTTTTTTTAAATTAATGTTAGATATAAATTAGTATATTGCATTTTCTCTAAACAAAATTTGATTAAATGGTAATGTTTGGACTTAAATTTTTATGGAATTGTAAAGTGTTTTGGATTTTTAAATTTTTGGTAGATTAGGATATATATAATGATCCTAATTAGTGTTTTTAATACACTTAGATGTTAATTTTATCAGTTTGGCACTTTATAAGAAAATGTATCCGTTACGGGCGGTAACCGGATTTTCTAAGCATGCCGCCGGGAATCTTAGGAAGCTAAAGCCCTTGCCTATAAAATTAGGTCGTAAAAGGGTGTTCCTATATATTTAATCGTGATTTACACAGCTCGGGTGCTAACCTGGAGGTTCCGGAAGGCAGATGTCACACCTAGTAACAATGCAATATTAATAATCAATCAATGAAAACAATAAAAATATTACAAAACCTAGTCATATGATTGTATTGATTAGAGAGATTTCAATGTGCGTACAAAAGGTTTAGCAGTAAAGAACAATGATTAATTAATTATCCCTAATCTAGGTTTAGCAAACTATTTATACCACAAAGGGTATTTACAAAATAAGCCCAAAGCTTCTAGTCAACACAAAATAAGCCTAACAATCTCCCCCTTTGAATAGAAGTTCGAATTGCCGCCAATTTGGAACATATCTTCTCCTGATTCCAAACTTGATCTCGCATTTTCTCAACTCGCTTCTGTACTCGATCCATTCAGCTAACAGTTCGATTGCTTCAAGTATGAGTCTTCTGTACTTCGGCTCTAAAGTCTTGGCCCCATTGTCGTCTCGAGCAATTATGACACGCAGCTTATCTCGAAGTAAATACAATGTACCATCAAAGTATCGGGCAATCTGGCTGAATCTCATGAAGCGCATTTCACCCTTACCGTTCTTGTAAGTAATGTCGAATTCAGGGATTTCAAATAGTGTGTCGGCAAGTAGATTCTCGATTTTGGGAAGACTGTGATATGGTTTGAGTAGATTGATCTGTGGCTTATAAATTTCAAGTCCCATTTGGAAGTCTTCAACATAAGATAGCTTTAATGCACTTTTCACAAAATGATTTACAACTTCTAATGCATCAAGGACTTCACGTGGGAAAATGGTTCTGGTTTTCATATCATGTAGCAAAAACTGAAGATTTGGCAGTTCTAAGTTCTCAAACTCGGCTTTAGAGAACTCCCGATTATTGCCATTATTTCTAGTCACGTTGAAGATTGGATACCATACTCTGAGAAGACGGGAGGATTGAATCTGATTGAAGATCTTAATCTTGTATTTTGTTCTAACAGAACTGATTGGTGTGGCTTTCGTCTTTTGCATGTTTATGTACTCAATCTGTTTCTGTTTGTTCTTCATGGACCCAATACCGTACAGAGCAATCAGGTTGTACTCACGAATCCGGTGGGAAAAAATCTTCTTCTGCGATTCTTCCAGAAATGGTGTGAGAATGATTACCCTTTCCCATTTTAACGGTGGATCTGGTTGAGCATTGGCGGCTTCAAAAGATGAGGTTTCTGATTGAGATCGGCTAGAATTTTCTGCTGTGTAGGTTAACATAGGAATATCCATTGAATGTAACTCTGAGAGCGGATATTCCTGTAAGGTTTGATCAAACAAGCTGTCGTAGTCTCCTTGTTGTAGAAACTCTTCATCATCAAAATAACACAATTCATTGACTTCATCTTGTATCGCTACTAGAGCACGTTCAGTGATATTTTGTTCAACTGTTAGGTCTATTTCCGATTGGAGATCGATGAGAGCCCATTCATCCGGTTCATCAGATGTCTATCTATCACTTTCCCAGGCTTTTCAACCGTTGGATTTGCATCAGTAGATATAATCATGTCCAATACCCTTTCCTATTCCTGAGCCTGACCCTGTTCTTCATTTTGGACAAGTGTAGACGTGTCTTTCTGTACCGCTGCCGATTCTATATTTACTGTCTTTGGCTCGGATAAACGTGAGCGCTTCTCCCCTTCATGGTGATCAGGATCGTCCTAATCATCATGTTTGCACCTGAACCCCTGTGCTTAACCTTTGCAGGTGTTCTCCAATGAGGAAGCTCGTTCAGAAAGTATAGCGAGAGTAGGCTACACAAACTGTAGAGTGTTGGTTAGGTTCTGGATAGCATCAGGTGAGATAGTAGACGGTGGTGTAGGTGGAGGTGTTTGTACTTGCGAACGAAGTAAGGTTAGTAGATTGGCTTCAGTGGAGGACTCAGTGTTGGATTGGGACAGTAGATTTGCGAGTAAAATGGATTTCAGATCATCTACTGAGTAGTCGGAAGTTGGAGGTAGTGGAGGTGGTAGAGGTGTTTGGGTTTCAGTCTCATTCATGACACCTTTGCCTTTGATCAATCGCTTGAGCTAATCCACTTGTTGTTTCATGGTCGCCTCCATGTGAGTTTGGACAGCCTTTAGGGCACCGTCCAAATGTTCCCTTGAGACAAACTCGGCTAATGTTACACCTGGGTCACATAGACTTCCAGTTGTGGTAACAATTGTTGAATTAACAGTAGTACCACCTACGTTCACAACTGGTGTGATGATGGTTATGGTAGCACTTCCACCCAATCCTCGTAATCCACCAAGAGGTAAAGTTACTATGGGGGTTCCGTTTGGGTCACAAAGACTTTCAGCAATAGCAGAGGATTGTGTTTGTGTCCTAGCCAAAGAAAGAATATCAACAAGTGGCTCTAGACGCAAAGGTGAACAGAAAGATGTCGATGACTAGGGAAGGAGTTCTCTTGTTTCATTACATGTACTCTCCAAGTGACATAGGTAGACAATGTGGTATATCCCCGTGTAGAGGTGAAACTGGCATCTGTTGAGAGATGTCAGAGTGGCTCACGGGGCAGTGCAATTGCGCCACTAGGTCCACGATAGCTTCTTCAATACTCTGTCCTAACACATGAGATGGAGTAGTAGATGTGGGTACCTAGTCAACTGTGGTTTGGGGTAGGTCAACTTGAGTTTGTTGCCTCATCACACGTGTATGTTCTTGAATATGCTTACCTCTCCTTTCTCTCAGGCTCGCCATATTAAAATTTTTGACTAAAACTCCCTCTATTATCCTTATTTCTCCACTAGAGGTTGGGGTATCAGGGCATGCGAACTGGTCGTCATCGTCATCATCAGAGTCAGAAGACTCGTCAGTTGATTCCGTTGACTCATCGTCCGATTCAGATTCTGTGGCGAAAGATGAGTGTATACCTCCGGTATCAGCTGCGGAAGTGTGTGCAATGACTCGTACATAATGCAATGTGGGCTCAACCTCTAGAAGCTCTTGGTTATCCTGGGGTGGTGTAACTGAATGGAACGAAGAACTAGCAAAGCATTGTCACACGACATCGCCCTCTTCAGATCCCCTTACTATAGTTTCTCTCATCACACCCTGTCTGTGAGTCCCAACTCTCTGAACCCTACCACCTCTAGTACGTGGACCCTACTCTGGTCGTGCTCCTTGGTAAGGTCCTTCCCGTTCTGGATGGACCATAGGAATAGCAATGTTGTGTATGTTCTTATATTCAATCACACTCGGTGCCGTTTGACATGCGTATGCTAGAAAGCCGTCAGGAATTTGCCTTGAGACGACATTTTTTATTTAAACTTTGTTCTGTAAACGATGCATACGGTTTTGAGGACATACCGTGTGTAAATATATTGGTGCCCAATTTGGCTCAAACAATGATATGAAACCAAAATATGCACAACAGATAATGTTGCGGAAGCGTTTTAGTGCATAAGAATGGTTTTGTTTGGTAGAATCACACACAAACAAGTAATAAAGATAACAGTAAGAAATAAGAGTGATTCACTGAAATATTATCTTCATTCACTTGCTATTACACCAAGAACACACAGTAATGTGTGTAAAATGCTCTCAACTTATTTCTCTTAACAATTCAAGCATGGATGTAATTGTGTGCGGTGTCTGCTAAAGCAGGTGGTGCTCCCTATATATACAGATAATGGAGCACACAATATACAAGACAAAGGTTGTCATTCCATAAAAGGAATGACACCTGGAAAGTAATCCATCGTGTGTGTACTATTTGATTTGGACGATCTTCGTACAGCAGGGGCACGTGAGAGGCACATGGTCTTGTTTCTTCAAGATTTGCACAAGTATTCCATCTTCTAGAGGTAGCCACCACAGAGGCTCTGTGAAGGGTCACAGAGCCTCTGTGAAGGGTCACAGAGGCTATGTGGTCTGATGTTAATCTTCAGGTTAAGTTCTCCTAGGAAGGTGGTCGATAGAGGTTCTGACCTTGTGCTTCTGTTGAGTCTTGATGTATGCAGCAGATGTCTTCTGAGATTCCTATACTTAGCTTGTTTTTCAATAATTCTATACATGACAAATGGAGCTAACAGAAGATCAACGAGGAATGGTGGGATAGACGTCCATATCCTCTGCTACATAGGTGAGGGAGCGCCAGAATTGTTGGAGATAAAGCCTTGGGACCTCGACTGTGGTCGTGAGAGAAGAGCTGAGAGGATGGCCTCGGAGGATATCGACAACCACTTCGTTTTGGTACCGAAGTGACTCAATATCCAGGTGGAAGTTTTTGGAAGTGAGCAGTAGAAAATGATCAGGATTGATGAGTGTGGCGTCCGCGACTGAAAATGTTTTGATTTGGATTTTGAACAACCTGTTAAGAGTTTTACGTTAGCATGTAGGTTCAACGGTAAGCATCGAAAGCATAGCTGGAGCGACGTAATTGATCATGAGATGAGACAGATCATAAGACCTGTGAGAAAACTTAGAGGGCAAATGAAATGTAATAGACACTGGAACAAGTTGGGAGCCGTGAAAGGTTAGAACCTTTGAAAAATATGAGAACCAGTAAATGAATGTCCGGGAACCAAGGTTCCGGGTCTCGACCTCATCCTAGTTGTCGTAAAACCAGTTATCCCCGAAAAAGAGGGTTCCTGTAAACATTTTGTCCAGGTAAAGTGGTTATCGGATCTGGGATAAGTAAGGGGAGAACCGGGAGTCGGTTATAGGGGAACCCAGGATAAGTGCAAACCGGGAGTCTGTCATAGGGGAACCCGGGATAAGCACAAACCGGGAGTCGGTCATAGGGTTACCCGGGTCCGGCACCTGAGTCAGTGGGATCCAGGATTTGGGGCAAAACCAGTAAATAGCGACACCGGTATCCGGAACTGGGAATAGAGAGTCTAGTAAACTTTAAACCTGGGAAATCGAGATTCTGAGGGAACTGGGAAGTCGCTCAACATGTATATCCAACTCAAACGAACCATCGATCATAGGTCGATGCTAGAGCCATCGGAAGAGATACTAATATCAAAGAAAAACATGTGGTCCGAAGTTAGTTTTATCCCCAAAACCATAGGCATTAGCGACAACGAAGATCGATGCAATAGGGCATACCGCTGATTAACAAAGATAAAAGAACGATGACATACCTGATTTTGATTAAAGCGATAGTGCACTATGATGAATAAGGGGAGGTGATTGATCGATCGAGGTAGCCGGAGACGATTTTGAGAGAGAGAGAGAGAGAGGTTTGAAAAAATCGGGACAGTAAGACGGTTTCTTGGGACGGCGGAGTATAAATACCGCCTAAGGCGGCTTCCGCGAGCCGACTTAGTCGGTCCGGGTCCGGGTGAGGCGGTCGATTATGCCGGGTTCCGGTGATATCGGTTTCCCCAAGTAAGTCGGTCCCGGTTAAGCCTAAGTCCGGTATATCCGGGTTATTGGCCCGGTCCGGGATTGTTTCCAGAAGGTGATTTCATCCGGATTTCAAAAAATTGACATCTTGAAGGAATTGAAAAACACTTAAAAATTAGACCAAGTTTAAACAAAGTTACTCCCCCCCATACTATTTCACTTTGAGGCACTCATAGAAACTTTGTTATCAAAAACCCGACAAACTAACTGAAAATAAAATTAGAACTCCCCCTTAACCGAAGAGCACACTTCGAAATACAAAATCTTTGTGCTTGCTCCGCTTTGACTTGTGCAAGATTTGATATAAGACTTCAGTATGAGAAGTAATTGCGCCACTCCACCTAAAATTGTGTACTAAGGAACTTACTCAGTGTCATGTGGTGTTGCTCCCCCTGAACACATGGCGCAAACTATCAAACGTACGGGTAACGAGATATTAACCAACTTACAGAAAATAAAATAAAGGACACGAAACAAGTTAGAAAAAGAACAAGGAAACATATGAAATCTAACTTATTAATACAGAAGTTTGGAACTTAAAAAGAGTTGTACAAGTAGGATGCAATAACCAATGATTGTGAACTTAATCATCCAGAGAGTATACGTTGGATTATTGAGTAACTGTCATTCGTTATTGAATAGAACTTGTACGGATCTCGGATAAAGATTAAACTTTCAGATTAAGCATACCTAGCTTGGACACTAGGTAATGAAAACGTTTTTCATCCAAGGCTTTGGAGAACAGGTCTGCTATCTGATGCTCAGTATTAACAAAGTAAAGTTCGATAGTACCTCTTTCGACGTGATCCTTTATGAAGTGATACCGAATGACGATGCACTTCATCTTTGTGTGTTGGACGGGATTGTTTGATATGGCAATTGCGCTCTTCGAGTCGCGGTAGATGGGGATCTTGGAGTAGGTGAAACCATTGTCCTTGAGTTGGGTATACATCCAGATTACTTGCGAGCAGCAACTGGCAGCTGTGACATACTCTGCCTCGGCTGTAGAAGTTGAGACGCAGTTTTGCTTTTTCGACGCCCAGCTGACAAGTCAATCTCCCAAAAACTAGACATGGCCCGATGTGCTTTTCCGGTCCAACATGTTATCGACATGGTTAGCATCTAAGTACGCGATCAGTTCAAAACCTGTCTCTTTCGGGTACCATAATCCAGGATCAGGAGTACCTCTTAAATAGCGAAAAATGTGTTTGATTGCAATTAAGTCAGACTCTTTGGGTTTTGACTGAAATCTTGCACACTAAAATGTCAAGAACATAATGGTAGGCCTATTTGCCATCAAGTACATTAGAGAACCTATAATTCCTCTATAGGTCTTGGCATCCACATCCTTTTCGCTGGGATCAAAGTGTATCCTAGTTCCTGTAGACATGGGCATTTTCATGGGTGTAGAATTTCCCATCTGGTATTTTTAAACAATATCCCAGATGTACTTAGATTGATTGATGAATATCTCGTTTGACAGTTGTTTAACTTGTAGACCTAGGAAGAAATTCATCTGACCCATCATATTCATTTGAAAATGCTTACCCATTAGGACTGAAAAGTTATGACTGTATTGAAGATTTGTACAGCCAAAGATTATGTCATCAACATAAATTTGTACAAGAATGATATCTTTCTTTTCCTTTTCAATAAAGAAGGTAGTATCAATTTTACCTTTGGAAAATCCATCCTTAGTTAAAAAAGATGAGAATGTGTCATTCTAGGCTTGTGGTGCTTGTTTAAGACCATATACGGCCTTATCTAGAATGTAGGCATGATGAGGGTTCTCTTCATTCATGAAGCCGTCAGGTTGCGAGACATATACTTCCTCCTTGATTACGTCGTTAAGAAATGTAATATTCACGTCCATGTGGAAATTAATGAAATTCTTATGGGCGACGTAGGCAAGGAATATGCGGATGGCTTCGATGCAGGAAACCGGTGCAAACGTCTCATCATAGTCAATTCCTTCCTGTTGGAGATATCCTTTGACAACCAGACGTTCCTTGTTTCGTACCATGGTTCCATCTTCGTCCTTCTTATTCTTGAAGATCCATTTCGTGTTGATCACCGTCTTGTTCTTTGGCTTAGGAACGAGCCGCTACACTTTGAGGCTCTCGAATTGATTGAGTTCCCCTTGCATGGATATCACCTAGTCGGGATCGTTTAGTGCCTTGGAAATGGTTGTTGGTTCAATTCGGTTCAGAAGGAAGAGAATAGACAATCATTGCCAGTGGCGGATCTTGTCTGAACAGGTGTTGAGGGGTCACCGATAATATGGTGGATGGGGTGAGCTCGTGTCCACTTGGTGGTATGTGGAAGTGGTTGATATGTCAACTGTGAGTTATCGGCATCCACATAACTACCCAGGGGTAGGTCTTGGACAACTCGAGTAATGACGTCCTGTTCAGAGGGGTTGGAGTTTCTGGATTCGCGATTTGAGTAGTAGTCTTCAGAGTGGGGGATGATTGGCCTGTGAGAGTGGCAGACGAATACTCGGCGGTAGTAGTTTCCGGAATGGACTCAGCCATGCCTGGTGTAGCTTCAGCAGGTGTGGCATCACTCGAGCTAGGTGACTCTTGTTCAGTGATGGACGGAAGAGAAGATTCAGTAGAGGTTGATTCATTCGACATCGAGGGACCAGTAAGAGTTGTCGAATCCTAGATTTGTGAAGCTTCATTCATGTTACATGTACAACCATTAGTATTAGGTGGAGCAAAGAACTCATCGTAAAAATGCTCAAATACTAAATTTAGATCAGAGATATGAGCTTGTGACGTAGGCGCTTGATTTGGATTTACTGGAGATGGTGCAGATCTTGAACAAAGTTGCCCAGAAGCTAGCACACCAGTCAATGCGGGTTCTGAACTGAGGTGTTCATAAGCCAAATCAATTTCTTCATCAAAAGTCACATTTACACTCTAGATGACGGTCTTAGTCCGATCGTTATAGACTCGAAAGGCTTGAGCTTAAGATGAGTGGCTGATGAAAACACCCTCGTCCGCTTTGGAGCTAAACTTGTTGAGGTCGTCCTTGTCATTCAAAACAAAACAAGTGCATCCGAACACATGAAAGTACTTGATGTTAGGATCACGGTTGTTGATGACCTAGTATAGTGTCTTGTTGAACCACTCATTGATGATGGAACGATTTTGGGTGTAACAGGCGGTTGCAACTGCCTCGGTCCATAAGAATAGCGGTAGCTTGCACTGAGTTAGCATTTTATGCACGACTTCCAAAAAGGTACGATTGTGTCTCTCTACCACTCCGTTCTGTTAAGGAGTACGAGCAGCTAAGAAAGTGTGTGTGATGCCTACTGAATCGAGGTAGTCGTCAACAGACGATTCTTCAACTCTGTACCGTTATCTATCCTGATGGTCTGAAAAAACTGACTGAGATGAACTTGAACACTCTTCAGATGTGAGATTATGAGTTCCGGGGTCTCATCCTTAGATCGAAGAAATTTGACCCATATGTATCTTGAAAAGTCATCTACCATTACAAAGACGTACTTCTTGTGGTTGATACTCTGAATCTGCATCGGTCCACATAAATCCATGTGAATAAGCTTTAGGGACCGTGACGTACTAGGAGTGGCCTTTGGCTTGTGAAATACCTTTTCATCTTACCTATCTCGCATGCAACACATAAATGATCCTTTTCGAATTTCGAATCTGGCATGCCTTTCACATGTCCGTTGAGTGCCAACTTATTGATGTTCTTGAACTTTAGGAGCGAAAGTCTACGATGCCATAACCAGCTCTGTTGGGTCATTGAGTCACCAACTTCCTTGTACGACTTTAGAGAGGAGAAGTTTATTGTGCAGAGATTGGTATGGCACGTCCCTGCTAGCAGTTCTTTTCCAAATTCAGTCCGGATGCTACACCTTTTGGCTATGAAATTGAACTCCAAATTTTTATCTCATAATTGACCTATGTTGAATAGGTTATGACCTAGACCTTCCACATAGGACACCTTCTTAATGGTAAGGTTGTCCTGTACAATGTCTCCATAGCCCATGATTGGAGAATAGTGATCGTTGCCAAATTTCACATTGCCACAAAGTTTCTTGGTGAAATTTATGAGAAGCTCCCTTCTTTCGGTCATGTGTTTGGAGCATACTGAGTCTAAATACCACACATGACCGTTCTAGAAAACAAATTAAGCAGATTTAGGTACCCATTTGAAAATGGGTCTTGTGAGGTTAGGTGTAGCACTTGTCTTAGGAACCCATTTTGACTTGGGTCTCTATTTATCAATTTGTGCATTAAATTTGATTCGAGAATTAATAACATGATATGAACCAAACCAATCAGACGCATATCTATGATCAACAAAATCATTTAATCCACAGTTGGTACAACAAACACAATCCTGATATAGTTGAAGTAATTGCTAAATTGAATAAATTCTCAAAGGAACATTTCGTTCAACCAAATTATTTGAATTAAAAACATCATGATTGTTATTGTTTCTCCTAGAATGCAAAACTGAATTAAATGAAGTCGTCTTCGTTGTGCTTTCTTTAGACTCCTTTGCTACCTATACTTGTTTGAATTCTTTTCTTCAACCATACGTATCTGAAATACTGTTAAAGCCACAGTCAGATGATTTGGAGTATGAGGATTGTCGCTTGTTTGAGCAACTGGTCTTTTTTCGCTTCTATGAATGTCCTTTTGATTTAGATTTAGAAACTTGGTTCACAGAAGGGTTTTGAGAGGCAGACGTGGAACATTCGCTTGTAAAAGTTGACCAGTGGCTCACGAGTTGAATCAAGAAAATCAACATGACTGGGAAGTTTTGGATCGAAATCAAACTTTTCTAACTTACTGTCTAAACATACCTCTGAGTTCAAAAAGGTTGAAAATTCCATTTCCTCATCACATGGGACATTATTAGTTGTGGGAGTTGGGAGACTAGATGGACTTTTGTTTTTCAAATAATTGTTGGCAGAAGCATTTTGAAAATCGGAATATCGATCCTTTTTGAAAAAATCCAATTGAGGTTCTTTTCCTTTATCAGAAATAGTTGGTGAAGAATCACCCAGAAAATATTTGTGGGAAGAAGTATCTGAGGGTGTAGAGGAAGATTCTAACAGATTAATTTTCTCCTTGTGGAGTTTGTAAAGCTTCCCTTGGAGCTCGGCTTTGCAAATTTTCTCTTTCATCATATATGTTGCCAAGGCTAACAGTTGAGAAGTGAGCATGTTAATCTCTGTCTGAATGTATTCCTTTTCATCCCTTGAGACTGATTCCATTTGATTGGATTTGGAACATTCAATTTTGGATAATAACTCTTGTCTTTCCTATTGAAAATTGATCATTTCTTGTTCAAATGACTCCTCTAGTTGAACTATTTCTTTTCTAAAATCAGAGGTGGTACATAGATTTTCTGATCTATTGATTCCTCCTTAAGTTCAGCGGATTTTGATTCAAGTTCGACCTCTGAGTAACTTCGAAAATAGTCATTTGATAGGTAATTGGATTTAACTTTCTTGTAAGACTCATTTAGTGAATCATACACAAAAGGAATTTGCATCTTTACCGTGTTCTTTCTTTTTAAAGTTTCCAGTTCCTTATATGTTTCATCAACTGGTTCAGTCCATCTGATTTTGTAATCAGGGTAAGTTTTGTCAAGGCCTAGAAAATCAAACTCATACAGAGTGGGCACCTTGGATAGGGCTCTTTTCAAGTAGTGGGGGTTATCATATCTGATCCCCCATTCAGGGTTAAAGTACTTGAATTCTTTGGGGTTTCTTCAGATGGATCGTTTGTTCAGTTTGACCATGTTTGTAAAGCTTTAGTTCAAGATCCTTTAACTTTTCAATCAACTGTTTGTTTTCAATTTGTATGGAAAAACTTTGATTGGTAATCTCAGTCCTCTCATTTTTTGACCTGTTGAGCTTATCAATAAGTTCAGGTATATTGATCTTTAACTCTTCAGTCTTTTTTGAAATAATCTCACACTTTTCTTTTAGATTTGATATTACGCACAAGTGTCCAGTATTTTCTACACTTAGGTTATCAATAGTATTATGTTGTGATGACACTTTGGTTTCTAAAGTGGATTTTAGACGAGACTTTTCTTTTATGGTTTTCTTATATGAGTCTAGTTTTTGCACAATGACTTGCATCTGATTGATAATGGCATTATGGATAGGAGCACATACCTGACAGGATGAGTTGCAGTCATCATCTTCAGAATCAGACTGCGTGGAGTGGTTGCCCATAAATCACATATAAGCTTTTACATCTTCTTGTTCCTCATCAGACAGATTGAGCCAGTGGTCATCTTCGGCCATGAGAGCTTTACCAGCTTCCTTTAGTTTGGCTAGCAACATCTTTGCTTTGTAATACTCAAAATTTCGAACTATTGGCTTAAGACAATCATTGGCAAAGTGTCCTAGTCGAACACAATTGTAACACTTGATTGGCTAATCCTTCGGTTTCTCATCAAGCTTCTTATCGAATTTCTTTCCTTCATCTGATCTTCTCTTACCCTCATACTTATCTTTGTGGTCATGGCCCTTATTTGGAGTAATGGAGTACCTCTGATTGTTCGAGGATAACTTCTTAAAGAACTTTTTCTTCTGAAAGGCTTGAGGCAGAAACAACACAACATTCTTGATTTCAGCATATTTTGGATCAGAATAACTATCAGTTTCTTCTTCTGGTTCAAATTCACTCTTCACAGGTTCTCTTTGAGAGTTGCGACTAGAATGACGTTCTCTTCTTTCTGAAACAAGTGCCAGTGGATTAGCAACTGGCTTTTCATCTGTCTTTTGATTTTTCATTAGCTCGAGAACTTCGTCTCTATCCTGTAGGAGCATCTCGAATAGTTCATGAAGAGGGACGTTCTCCAGAATGTGATTGTGACTAATATGTGAATTAAATGTTCTCCATTCTGGTTGAAGATTGTTCATGAACTTGATATTATTCTATGTGTTAGTCTTCTTGATGTTGTTCTTCTGTAGATCATTCAGAATTTGATTGAACCTCTCGTATGTCTCTGTGAGAGTCTCGCCTTTCCTTGCCTTGAAGCTGTCAGATCAAGTGATGCAGCTTGTGATCTTTAACTGATTCCCTATTCGGCTCCCCATCATCATTCTTTCGATTTGATCTCATATCCCTTTAGCAGTAGCCTTGTAACTATCAATACTCGTGTATATGTCATTAGGCAAACTGTAAAGAATGTAAGTTTCGCAGCCTTGTCTCCGTCAAATCTTCTATTTTCTTCATTCGACATTTGTGAGTATGTCTTTGGAACATGTCGAGCTGGTGGTCCATTTTCTTGAGCATGAACTTCCATCATAGGAGTAGCTTATGGCCCCGTTTCTAGAGAGAGAAGAATCTCGGAATAGAGATCCTTGGATTCGATGAAATTCATGAAGTGGTCGCCCCATTGTTGGTATTCTCCTCGATAAAGCACAGGAGGCTTGCTTTCGGAACCAATTGCCAAGGCGTCTCTGGTATTCATCTTTGATGCACTGTCTTGATCATGAGACAATTTGATATGATCCAAAGAGGTGTACTAACAAAATAGGACACTAAATACGGAGTGATTATAAAGGATCAAAAACTCAGGGGTGAGCAAACGCGGGACCCGCCTAAAATTCTTGGAACCGGTCCCGGAACCGGCTACCCGCTATCTATTTTTAAATTTTTTTTATCGTTCTTATTATAAAAAAGTAAATATTAATATATTACAAAGTCCCAACGTAAATAAATAAATACCAAAAATGTGAAAACTAATACGATAAAAACTAAAAACTAAAAACTAATAAATACTACAAACGATGCTCACAAAACAAATAAATATTACAAACGGTGCTTCCAAAACAAATAAATACTACAAATGGTGCTTCCAAAACACTTCACGTCAATAAATTAGTTGATGCTAATAAATACTACAAACAATGTTTCCCTAAAAGCTAATAAATTAGTTGATGCTAATAAATGGCTCTGGCACAGACGTTTATCACACCTGAACTTTCGTTATATCAACAAGCTGGTTAGTGGGAAATTGGTAAAAGGACTTCCTGAGCTGAAATACGAGAAAGAACACTTATGTGCTGCATGTGATAAAGGTAAGATGAAGAGAGCTCCACATAAACCGAAGCCTAAACCAAGCACTAGTTCTTCATTAGAATTGTTACATATGGATTTGTGTGGTCCAATGAGAACTCAGAGTTTGGGTGGAAAGAAATACGTGTTGGTTATTGTGGACGATTACTCAAGATACACATGGGTCAAATTTCTTCGATCAAAAGATGAGACGCCCGAAGTTCTCATTACTTTCTTAAAGACGACCCAAGTGAATATGCAACGACAAGTCAAGTTTCTTCGAACGGACAACTGCACAGAGTTCAAAAACAAGATAGTTGAAGAATATCTCGAATCGGTCGGGATATCACATCAGTACTCTGCTGCTCGTACGCCTGAACAAAATGGAGTACTTGAAAGGCGAAATCGGACGCTAGTCGAGGCCGCTCGAACTATGCTCAGCCAATCCGATCTACCTCTATTCTTGTGGGCAGAAGTTGTGTCAACTGCATGTCATACTCAAAATCGATCCATAATACACCGCCGTTTTCAAAAGACTCCATATGAGCTGATCAACAACAGAACACCAACAATCAAGTATTTTCACATATTTGGGTGTAAATGTTTTGTGCTTAATGACAGGGAGAGTCTGAATAAATTTAGTGCTAAGGCAGACGAGGGTATTTTCATTGGTTATTCTTCAACATCAGCAGCATATCGTGTTTATCTGAAGAAGTCAAAGACAGTTGTCGAGAGCGTGAATGTAACATTCGATGAAGAAATGGTTTCTGAACAACTCAGTTCAGAACCCGTTATCACTTGAGTATTAGCTTCTGGACAGATCAGTCCAGAACCTGTTTCTACAGAGAAAAATTCGGATAACGCTTCTACTTCAGTTTCACATTTATCTGATTTAGATTTGTTATTTGAATTCTTTTATGATGAGTTTCTAGGATCTAATGTATCTAAATCTGCTGTGACTGACAGGTCTGGAGACACAAGTTGCAATCATCCAGTCACTTCAGAAGTTTTAACTGAACTTGTATCCCCCGTTCAGTCAGAAACTCACATTCCAAATCTACTCCTACAGTTGAAGATACACAAGTAACTGTTAAGCCAGAAGTAACTATATCAGTTGGGTGTGATATAATGTCTACTCAACAGCCAGAGTCTGTTGTTCCAACTGATGCTTCTGCACCTGAATCTTTAACTGCAAACCCCCTTCTATCTATTCAATCTGAAGAGTCTGATAGTGGATTTCTAGATGATGATCATGTTCAATCAGTATCTACTCCACTACCTCATGAGCATCGCTGGACCAAAGAACATCCATTACATCAAGTAATTGGAGATCTCAACAAGCCTGTACAAACTAGGTCAGCGACTCTTAATCAATGTATGCATGACTTATTCCTCAGTAAGATTGAGCCAACGCGAGTATCTGAGGCTCTTACTGATTCGGACCGGGTATCTGCTATGCAAGAAGAGATCAATCAGTTTGAAGCCCTAAAGGTTTGGAGATTTGTTCCAAAACCAGAAGGTAAAACTGTGATAAGCACTAAGTGGGTTTTCAAAAACAAGAAGGATGAATACGGTATCGTCATAAGGAACAAATCTAGACTTGTTGCCAAAGGTTACCGGCAAGAGGAAGGCATACACTACGATGAGACGTATGCTCAAGTAGCGCGCATAGAAGCAATCCGCATGTTTCTAGCTTACGCAGCTCATAAGAATTTCACAGTCTTTCAGATGGATGTGAAAACAGCCTTTCTGAATGGCATTCTTAAAGAGGAAGTGTACGTGTCTCAACCAGAAGGGTTCGTCAATCCAGAGAAGCCAGATCACGTCTACATCTTGGACAAAGCCCTGTATGGTTTAAAACAGTTTTCCAAAGGTAAGATAGATACCACTTTATTCATCAAAAAGGAAAAAGATTATATTATTCTTATTCAGATTTATGTTGATGATATAATATTTGGTTCTACAAATCCAAAATTTTGCAAAAACTTTTCTAACCTCATGGTGTCACGTTTTCAAATGAGTATGATGAGAGAGATGAATTTCTTTCTCGGATTACAAGTTAAACAGTTTTCAACGGGGATTTTCATTAACCAATCTAAGTACATTTTGGATATTCTTCGGAAATACAAAATGGAAAATTGCAAACCAATTGGAACCCCGATGGCACCAGGTACTAAGATTAACATTGATCCTTCGGGTAAAAGTGTTGATGTTAGGATTTATAGAGGTATGATAGGATCATTAATGTATCTTACATCTAGTAGACCAGATATTATGTTTTCAACATGTTTATGTTCTAGATATCAGGCTGCTCCTAAAGAATCCCATTTGGCTGTTGTCAAACGGATTTTTAGGTATCTTAAGGGACTGCAGATCTTGGTCTGTGGTATCCTAAAGATACTGGGTTTCAACTGACTACTTATTCAGATGCAGATCATGCAGGTTGCATGTTGGACAGAAAGAGTACTTCAGGTCATGTTCAATTTCTTGGAGACAAGCTCATTGGCTGGGCATCAAAGAAACAATTATGCGTTTCCACATCGACTGCTGAAGCAGAGTACGTAGTTGCTGCCAGTTGCTGCTCTCAAGTCTTGTGGATGCGAACACAGCTGCAAGACTATGGATTCAAGTTTGATAAAATTCCAATCTATTGTGACTCAAAGAGTGCAATCGCAATATCTGCTAATCCTGTCCAGCATACGAAAACCAAACACATTGATGTCAGGTATCATTTTATTAAAGATAATGTAGAAAAAGGAACAATTAAAATTTATTTTGTAAAAGCAGATTATCAACTTGCAGATTTATTTTCCAAACCATTAGATGAAAAGAGATTTAATTTTCTTGTCTCTAAATGTTAAATCTTAAGACATAATCGGTTGTTACCTAATAAAGTTACGTATTGTTATTTTTCATCATTTTCTTTATCTTTATGTCTGAAGGATATCTGCACTTTAATTGTTTGCTCATGATCTCAGGGGGAGTAAGAGAAGAATTTTAGATGATTTACATACATTTGAGGGGGAGCATAACTAATTTCTGCATTTTGCTTAAATGACAAAAATTTTGTGATGCATGATTTTAGGGGGAGCATATAATATCAAAAGGAGTAAGACTATGATTTCTGATTGCTTAAGATCAGAACTCGTACTTTAATCGTTTTAATGTTTTATGTTCTTTTATTTTCGAATAAATTTTGTGAATAAATTTTTTACTAGACTTTGAGACTTATGCAGGATGAGAGAGGATGACACGATCATATCATTTTGACTTAAGCATGACTTCATGAGATTTAAGACAAAGCTAAAAGGTAAATTTCTTATCTATATCTCAAATATATCTGAAAGAAGGACAACTTTCAGATATAGAAAACATGTTTTGAAATGTTCAAACCACTTCCCGAATTTTAAACATATTTTATAATTTGGAAGTGTGATTTTAAATGTTTTCATTTTCTTTTTGTGTTTAATTGATAAACAAACCATGTGTTTCCAAAGATTAATACTTGCGTATTGTCTATTCTATATACTTTCAAGTATTCACACACACCGGTTTCAATTTTTGTTTAAAATGTTCTTACCATGTCTCTAAATTGAAACAATTTTTTCGATGGTAAGACACTCCGCTTCTACTTCAAAGAATTTTTTAGCGATATTTCATTTCGAAACGTTATTTCAAGAATGTCTATATTTTGTTTCGTATAGACACATATCCATTATTCTTGACCATAAGCCTTAATTGATTTATCATTCATTTCTGGTCATTTTCATACAATGTTAGATTTTCAAACAAGTTTCTTGTATTCATATTCATTAATTCAATATACTTGTTTGAAAATATTTCAATGTTTCAAATGCTCAAATATTCATGATTATATTTTATGAGCTTACATTCATCTGACATTTGTATATGAGCTTTAACTGATAAAGTTAAATCATTTTGAGCAACATTATGCTTTCATAGGATTACATGGGTTCTTTGTGCTAGGACTTAAATGAACTTCTATGAAATCACGTTAACCAGTGATTTCTACCCAAGAAGTTAATCTATAGAGATTGAGTGTGAGGAGTCAAAAAGAAATGAGTGTGGGTGTGATGAGGTAAAATGGAAAAGAGAGTTTGGTTAGTAGTGAGCTTAATGATTAAAAGGAAGAGGGTGTGAGATCAGAGTAAAAGAATATCAAACTCTGTACCAACTACTTTCTGAGTCGGGCAGCCACATTACTAATGACTCACAATTCTTTCGTGAACATTATTGAAACAGGAAAATAGCCAATGCCAACTCTTGATCAAACCCCACCATCTACTCATTTTCTTCTCAAAAAGAAAATGTTTCATATTTTCTGGGGACGCAACACATAATCTATCTTATTTTCATTTGGAAAATCTGGATATTGAAAAAGAAAGAAGTCTGCCCTACCTTCGCACTTCAATCATGCACATTGAGTCTGTGTTTATCTACTGTTGTCTCAGTGGTTTACACAACTTTGAGCCTTTATAAGCAATTATTCGTGCTTAATTCTTTCTACACTTGCACGAACACACAAAGAATTTGTTTCTTTGTTATAACATTCATAGAAATTGCCTTTGTGGTGTTTCGATGATTGGATGGAAGCCCTAGGGGAGTGAACATCAAAAAGCTCCTCTATATTGTGTATTCATTACACATAGTGACTTTGTGTTACTGACAGGCATTTTAACTGATTCATCTGTTGATTCAGGAGTTACCTGTTCTTATTTTGTCTGGATTTGCAAAGATCTAGATGAATATTTGGCTATGGATCACAGAATCAGAGGCTCAGTTTGACAAATCAGAATGGTTAAAGACATTTCTTGGAAGTAAAGTTTTGATGATATAGATGCTCAAATCATCAAAAAGGGGGAGATGGTATCAAGAAATGATAAAGTTTTGAGAGATGATTTTCAGAAATGTCCAAGCCAGAAAAGTTCAAAGTAAAGATTTGAAGATTTGGAGAAGATCAAAGAATTTCTGAAGATTTGAGGAAATTTTCTTTGAAGATCATCTGATAAAGCAATTCGAGCTGATTCTGAAGATAATTTCTTTCCAAAGTCTGAAATTATTTTGTGAAAGTTTTGGGGAGATTGTTAATCGTTTGAAGACAGTTTTGGAAAGAATACCGTCAAAGAAAAAGGGGAGATTGTACTGACAGAGCTTAAAGTGAAGACTGAATTGCTAGATCTTTCAATAGTGATCTTGAATCCAAAGGGGGAGATTGTTAGAGCATAAATATGTTGGATACAAGATCAAGAAGACTAAAAGTCAAAGCTGAGAAAGTCAAATCTCATTAAAGTCAAAGTCGTTTGTAATAAAAGTCAACATATCGTATTTGTTTGTTTCCTTGTTGTAATTAGTTGTAGGTATAAATTGGTTTTCTTGCTTTGTAATCAGTAGCAACAAACAGAAGAGTTTCAGTTATACGTTTTATCATTTACATTTTAGAGAGAGAAAGAGAGAGAGAATCTAGAGAGAGAAAGTGTAATCTTGTGGTTTATTGAATTGAATCAAACAGGTAATTGTGATATGTTGTTTGTTTGATTGTGTGTGTGTGTGTGTGTGTTTAGAAACTAGATTTTGGGACTATGAGTAGTCTATTAGATTTCTATAAATAAATAAAATATAACTAATTAAAAAATAACGGGTACCCAGTCCCAGAACCGGTCCCGGTGGGTACCCATCGGTTAATGGTTCCAAAAAAATGATAACCAGAACCAGTCTCGATCGGTTCCATATTTTAGGAACCGGAACCAATCACTTCGGTTTTGGTTCCAGAACCGGTAATTCTGAAGCGGTTCCGGTTCCAAAGGCGGGTACCCGCCTCCGATGCTCACCCCTACAAAAACTAGCTACTGAAGTTCAAAAGACACTTAAAATTAAAGTAGCTGGACTGAAAAACCCGGAAGTTGAGATCCGGGTTCAAAGACCGGTTAGAAGATGAATCCGCTTACAAATTCAAAGACCCGGTACCGGTGGGAGACTCAACTACCCGGAACCCGTGAAATCCAGAAGTGGGGATCCGATGAGGTAATCCGGGTACAAAGTCAAAGACCCGATACCAGCGGTTGAGGTTATGTCTGGGTAAGATAACCGGATGGTGAATCCAGATTGAAATTGGCGATCCGGGAAAAGATAATTGGTACAAGCGATACTTACCCCGGATTTGAAAGGATCCGGTTAATACGAACTTACCGAGTTTTTACGAACTGCTTAAAAATTTCGAATCATAATTAACAAAAAAAATCAATCAAAAGAGTTTCTTACGAGTAAATAATGAATGGTTAACTCAACAAAACCAACCCAGATTGATTTTCACCAAGCCATACCGTTAATATCAAACAAAAATCATCAATTTTAATCAACCAGAAAACTTGAACCAGTAGTGTCGTTTTTCTAGAAAAATCGATAACTAGAATTGATTAGTATTACCTCTTGGATCAAAATCTCGTCTATTTGTCCTGATACCAATTGTGAATCCCAGTAACAATGCAATATCAATAATCAATCAATGAATACAATAAGAATATCACAAAACCTGGTCATATGATTGTATTGATCAGAGAGCTTTAAATGTTCATACAAGACGTTTAGCAGTAAAGAACAATGATTAATTATCCTTAATCTAGGTTTAGCAAACTATTTATACCACAAAGGGTATTTACAAAATAAGCCCAAAACTTCTATTCAATACAAAATAATCTTAATAGAACATCATATTTATCGCACACCATACTCACTCATGCTTATCGCACACCATATTGATTCATTCTTATCACATAGTTCAATCTTGTTGCACACCACAGTCATTTAAAATCCTCGCACATCACTGAGATTCATAATGCTCGCACGATATTGAGTTTATGTTTATCGCATGCGTTGTGGATCTTTATGTTATCTCATGAAATTGAGTTTGTAGGTATGTGTATAGTATTCCAAAAGCATATGTTCAATAATTCATGCATATTAATGAAGCTACTATATTCATGATTATTGCAGGTATTCTCAAGGAAAGTGATGACACTGTTCCGTTAAGTGTCCGTTAGTGTCGCTAAATTTTGTTACTTTTTTAGTCCTTTGTCTGTTAAGTCAGTTAAGTCTGTTAAAAGTTTTTCAATTTTAGTCCTTTTTTCTGTTAAGTGTTGTTATCTCTGTTAGTGTTAACTTTTTTTTAGTTTTTCTTTTAAAAGTTAGTCCTTTCCGTTATCTTTGTTAGTTCATCTTTCATTTTTGTATATTTTTGGTACCTAGACTTTAAGGATTCATATATTGTCACTTTTAACCCCTAAACTTTAAGTTTCAATTTTTGTCACTTTTAGCCCTTGGACTTGAAGTTTGGAAATTCTACTTTTTTAGTCCCTGTACTTGTGTTTTTGTAATTCTGAGTGGTTCAAGTGTGCACAATTCTAATTTGAATCGAAGTTTAGGTTTCATATTCTAAGGTGCAAACTTTGTTCAAGTTAAACTGTTAAACAAAATAATTCGTTTAGGACAAAATTTCATGGGATAAGTGTGAGAGCGTAACATACTTCTATGGATTCACGTCAACCTGTGTTTCCTACCCAAGAAGTTATCCCAGAGTGATTGAGGGGTGAAGGGTCTACATCAAAGAGTGGGGGTGATAACTCATCCGGTTGAGTAATCTCATTGTGTTGAGCAGTAAAATGAAAATGAGAGTTTGGTTAGAAGTGAACAAATTGAAAACATTTAGAGGGTGTGAAAACAGAGTTAAAAGAATAAGAGAACTTTGAACCAACCACTTTTGAGTCGGGCATCCACATCTACTGATTGGTTCATGGTGACAATCATTGAAAAAGGTAGTGCGCCCATGATAACTCTTGCTTCAACCCCACCAGCTACTCATTTCTTTCTCAACAAAGAAATGTTTCAATTTTTCATGGGGACGCAACACATAATCTATCTAATCTTCACTCAGAAGATTTAGATATTGAAAAGAAGAAAGTTTTCCCCACTTTCACACTTCAATCATGCACATTGAGTCAGTGGAAAACTTGTTGTGTAATAGTTTACACAATTTAAGCCTGATCAAGCAAAAATTTCTTAATTTTTTTCATACACAAGCATATACGCACAGAGAATATGTTTTTCTGTCATAACATTCATAGAAATTCATTTGTGTTTTCCAATGATTGAATGGAAGCACTGGGGGAGTGAACATCAATAAAACTCATTTCCAAAATGCATTTGTTGTACTAAGTGGCTCTGTGATACTTACAGGCATTTTTAACTATTTTATTCGTTGATTCAGGGTTACTACTTGTTTTGAATTTGAAAAGATTCAGAATTATATTTTTTTACAATTGACGGATGGCTTTTATGTTCAAAAGGGAAAGATCATATGTTCATTCAGAAGTGAAAGTTGTGTTGATCAGAAATTGAAAGCATGTTTTTGTTGTGAAGTTTTGATGATCATGATGCTCACAATCATCAAAAAGGGGGAGAACCATCAAAAATAAATAATAAGGGATATAATTTTAATATTTCAATTTCTAAGAAGGGTAGAAATTAAATTTCAAGAAGAATCGATACAAAGTCTGTTGAAAGACATTTTTGAAGAAGACAAGACTTTTGACAAAGCTTAAAGAAGTCAAAGAGAAGGATTCTGAAATTTTCTGAAGATGATTTCAAGTTCAAGATTTCATTTTGAAGACGATGTTTGTTAAAAGGATAGATTGTTTTTTCCGGCTGATACAATTGGTTGATAAAGTTTGTTGGACTCCAAGAGAGAAGATTGTTAAAGTTGAAGTTCGTTTGAAGGGTGATCTCGAATACAAAGGGGAAGATTGTTAGGTCAAATATTATTGTATACGAGATCACTAGATGAGGATATTAAAGTGTTGAATATTGAAAGTCAAATCTTGAAGTCAAAGTAATCAAAAAAGTCAATGTTGTCAAGAAAGTCAATGTAAAATTCTTTAGTTGTAGCTTGTTTGTCTTTGTAATGTAAAGAGTACAAATAGTTTCTTTCTTGTAATCTAGTAGCTTGGAGGTCTTAGAGAGAATCCATTGAGAGAATTCTAGAGAGAGAGTTCTTTTAAGAATATTCATTGAGAGAATTCTAGAGAAAGGGAGATCTTTGAAAGAATATTCATTGAGTGAATTCTAGAGAGAGATCTTAGAGAGAATATTCATTGAGAGAATTCTAGATAGGGAGTCTAGAGAGAGAAAGTGGTTTTTCATTCCAATTTGTATATTTTCTCTATGATTCAGTAAAGATGGATTTTGTGAATCATTATCACTTGATCATGATGAGACTATCCCAACTAAACGACAATGAGAAGTTGGCTTACTCACTCGTTGTCGAGGTTCACGCTGAAGGGAGATTCAGAAATAAAAACTCACTCCATACCGGGAAGAAGAGCAAAATGATAAAGAGTTGAACTGGTGCAGAGATCGGGCAAACTCAAGACTGATGAAGAGCATAATCATAAATGTCACGGTCTATGGAAGAGCCAAAGATGAAGGCATTCTAGTGAATATGATGATCTTCAGGGATGATCAATCAGTTGTGACTGAATACCCTTCATTCCTGAAGATGTATGGACTCTCTGAGTGGGTCGAGATTCGACAAGCCATTCAGAAATAAAAGTCCAAGTACAAGGAAGTGGTCGAGCATGTACTGAAAGAGTTCCTCGAAAGAAAATCTAAAATTGTTAAAGTACCTCTGCTACCACTGAAACACTCATATCAAAGAAATTCCATCCCTGCCTATGAAGAAGAACTGCCTCACAAGAACGAGACAGGCGTCGTATTTTCAAAAGATGATGTCCTCGACCGAGCACCTGGTCTTTTAATGCTCAATCTAACCTTGCCAGTTGTTAAGTGCATTTTATTCATTCATCATAGTAGTTTATAATTGCATTTTGCATTTATTTTAATTGCTTGCACGTAGATTTTATTATATATTTAGTTAAGTTTCGTCTAATCGTCGATTGGGGATATTACATTGGTTCGTCATATTTTGACAGGTATTTATATTAAAACTGAAAGCATGAATGGCGATGAATTTTAAAGCACTTGATCAATCTTTTATATGGTGGATGAATTCAAGAAGCATGAGACCAAGTTGGAACATATTTAAAAGAAAATAATTCATGAGGGAAGATTTGGAAAAATATGAAAACAAAAGTTGGATCTTAAAAGAGCATAAAGTTTAAGGGGCTGAAATGAAAATTTCTATTTTATAAATAGAATTTTTTTAGGGTTGATCTCTCTTTTTTTTCTTCCCACGGCTCTTGCGCCGTTTTCTCCCCCATTCTTCCTTTTTTCTTTTTCTTTTTAGTTTTAGGTTTTAATTTTTTTTTTTCTTTGTAATCTTTTAGTTTAGATTTAGATTTAGGTTTAGGTTTAGTTTATTTTTCGTTTGTTTGAAATTTTCTTCCTTCAATCGGTGAAGATTGGATTAAGATGCAACTGTTTTGATGGATCAACGATGAAGGTAGAATGTGACAGACTCCCATCCAACATATTACATTTGTTGTAACGATTCACTTTCTCCATACTTTTTTTTTGTGTTTGGATTTGTTATTTAGTTAATTTTTACATTTTCTAGTGTTAATGTTCTTCTCCTTATATTACTTCTCCCTTTTAAATTTGTTGCACAACTCTTAATTTAATTTACCGCTTGTTAGATCACATATCTATTGGATTCAAAATCATCCAATCTGAAGATCCAATCTGAAGCTAAAGCCGGAAAGTCGACTCTTAAATAATAGTCTAATGTCGTTTGTAATAAAATGTCAAAGTTTATTAATGTTTATTGTAATTCTAGTATTTAGTTTAAATATCTAATTATGTTAGATATTAGTTTATATTAGTTAGTTATTAGATATTAGTTAATTTAGTTAGATAATATCTAGATATTATATTCTAGATATTATATTGTTAGTTTAGTTTAATATCTAAGTTTTAGATATTAGGTTAGTGTGTTGAGGAAGCTAATTTTCTAACAATCAGATCACTTTCACACACACACTCACGGTGAAAAACAGAGAACACATCGAGAGCTAAAACCGAACACCAAACCTTGTATTCGTTTGTTATTAATCATACAGGTTGGTAATCTTGTTGTTGTTGTTTTTGTAAGAACTTGATATAGTATTGTGGACCGACACCGCTTTCTTAGGTTAAAAGCGATTCTTGGAGAGTGACACTCCTTGGATCGATCTTTATAGTTTTCATAGATTAATTTTATTGCTTTATTTATATTTATGTTTATGTTTTGTTTCGTAGTTTAATTTTCATTCATTTGGATAATCGTCTCTTTAGATCGAAGGTCTTGGTATTGATTAATTATTTTTAAAACCGGATGTTGAGTTTTAATCCATTTCGATTTTAACGAACGTTGAAATTGATTTAGTTGGCTTTTAACAAATCATTTAGTTAATTCGATTGGTTATTGATGAAACGAAAGTTTCGTCTTTTACTTGGATCAAATTGATCAATGACAACGGTCCTAACATGATAAATAGTTAGGGACGTTGATTGAGAAAAATATTCGTTTTAAATCATAATGTTTCTTCCCAACTTACACATATTGCGAAAGTAAATATGAGTCTTGGGTTAGAAAAGTTTTTCCACCTCGAAAGAGGGTTGAAGTAATTTTGCATAACGAATTCCCACCATTACCAAAATCTGAAGTTGACATTACCCAATGTCCGATAGTTTTGTTTTGCTCCATTCGTTAATTTGTTTATTTAATTAGTTTTAAAAAATCCAAATATTGATAGTCTAGAACGAGTCCGTGTTTATTCCATCGCCTCCTTGTGATCGACCCGTATGCTACACCTCCCGTACGCTTGCGGTATAAATTTAAAACTCAAATCAAGTTATTGGCGCCGTTGCTGGGGAGGCAATCATGCTAACATGAATTTTGTTTTGGATTTACTAGTCTACGTCTTTATCCCATTTCTATTTTCCCATTTTATTTTCGTCCCCGTTTACTAGGGAGTGTGTTTGATTTTTTTTCCTCCGTTAATCCACCTCTTTTTGCGGAGTTTAATTAATCATTTTTAATAGTTTCGGGTAACGGACCGTTGAGACATTTTTTTTTCTATGATATAGATAGTTATCACCATTAGAGGTGATGTGTGATGCTAACTCAATCTTGTTTAATGCGTCTCACGTGTTATTTTTAGTTTTACTCGGATTCGGTATTTTTTTATGTCAAGTCGGACATCACCGATCCTTCTTTCTTTACCCTTATTTAATTCTCGGCTATGAGTTGCGTAACTTGTTTTATAATGAAAATACATTGGTTACCCGATGTGTCTTTTTATGTGTTTACGCGACCTGTATGAATTGGTGACCATTTAAGTCTATCATTTGACTTTCACCGATTTGTACCAGTCAGAGATTCCTTAAGTGCTGGTGAAGTAATAGGCATGACTGAATACGGTATAGTCTTCGTCGACCATGATGGTGAGTTCAGGTTTCAGAGACACTCTGAGCTCTATCTCTGTCTTGTTGCTCATATTCAAAACCTATTATTTGGTGCAACCTTTGTGAATATGGAGGACCCATTCATAAGATGATCAGAAGAGAACTGTTGAAGAGAAAGAAGGATGGTGAAGTCGTCGGTGATTATATCAATTTTGATGACCTATAGCTGATAGGTGCCTTGTCACTTCTTATACTTATTAGTTTTAAATCTTTTAGTTATGTATCTTTCACTTTACTTGTAATTCCATTTTTCCCTTTATAATCCTTTACGATTTAATGAAATTTCACTGAAGTACTTTACTCTATCTAAGTGCTGAAAAAGATCCCTCAAAACTAGTAAATTGGACAAATATTTTATGAGTCTTATTTCCTTATTGTTTACTTAAGCAATTTTCTTTATGTTGCTTTGTCCTCATCAAATAGGGGGAACTTGTTGATCCAAACTCCCTCAGTTATTTGATGATGATCCTTATACTTAGTGAAAATCACTTAGGACTGTTTTAGTTTATATGTTTCAGTTTCAGCGATCAGCACTGAGTCTGTTCACTTATCATTGAACATGCAATGTATCAGTTAGCCTAAGTGATCCCCGAAGACAAATCCTCACACTGAAAGAAACCTTCAGCAAATTTCAAATATATAGTTGAAAAAAGGGAAAATTCTACTAATGATTTGAAGCGGCATTTAGTGAAACTATGACATATATACTTAAAGGCGTAACAATCTAACCAAGACTCAGCGATAGCTTAAAAGCTTCTCAGCAATTCAAGCCATCACTAATCAAATAATCTTGCTCTACAAGATTGAAATCTGTCTTATCCTCTTGCACAAAAGAACGAAGGTACGTAGTACGATTGCTTTCTTGTCTGTAATCGTGCTTACCAACTTTCTGCCATTTCTTACACATGAGGCTCAAAGCATGCTCAATAAATAGGACAAGAACATGCATCCACTAATCTTTTGACACGTGGATTATACCCTCTAACTTGCATTAAATGTAGTGGGCAAAAATAGCAGTGAAGACCCCTCTTCCTTGCTAAGCTTTCATTCTGCTTCTCTTGTTCTTATCTTATTCTTGTGCAAGAAACTTAGTGATTCTCATAGATTTTTTTAGGCTAGGAAGTTTGGGAACCTTGTGCGAGAGGAAGGAAAAGGTGTCGGATGTTCGGCTTTGGTACGTGTAGGGACCCGAGCTACGTGGTAACTGGTTCGTCAAGCGGGTTGAATATCGGTAGATCGTAGGCCTATTCTAGTTCAAGCGAGGTTAAGCGCTTTTGTTCCTTTTTATTTTCTTACTTAATTAAAACATGTCAATTTACTCATTATGCCTTTTATTTCTATAGGTGCAAGAATTAAAAGAGAAGCTTCAAAAAATAGAAGAGAAACGAGCAGTTGAGAGAGAGGAGAACACTCGGCATGAGGAGGAGAATATACGAATGGCAAACAGACTAAAAGCTATCAAGGCGATGTTAGTTCGACAATATCCACCACCGCCTTCCGATGACCCCACTTCTCGTGATCCCCCCTCTTCCTGTAGGATTTGATAATGACATGGATATGATATATGTATGTATTTGATATACGTATGGATATATGTATGGATTTTCATGGATATATGTATGGAATTTTAGGTAAATTTTGGGTTGAATTTCTATAATATGTATATATTTTATATGCAGTATTATAATAAATATATATATATATATATATGGGGGTGGGTTCAAACGAGAACATAGTGTGTTTAAAAGAATAAAGGGACAATTCTCAGCCAATCATTTTTTAAATTAATTCCAAAAATAATAGTTTCTAAAATTAAGAGTAAAAGGGCAATAAAGTCATATTACGTTATGGATAATTTAGGACATTATTAACTTCCAAAAAAAAGGGATTATAATATTTAATTCAAATAAAAAAAGAAATCTCTTCCTAATTTATCTCAACACGTCTCAATCTCTCCCCATTTTTTCTGAAAATAAATTCAAAATTCGTTTATCATGGTAAGCACAAGTGATTCGCTGCTATAATGAATTCAAATTTGGTTTATCATGTTAATCACAATTGATTTGCTGCTATAAAATTCAAACTTCGTTTATCATGGTAATCATAAGTCATTCGCTGCTATAATGAAATCAAAATTGGTTTATCATGTTAATCACAAGTGATTTCGTACTAAATAATTTGGATATAATATTTGACATCAAAATCACATTTGATTTTGTTCTAAATATAAAATACTTAACACCAAATTAATAATTAACACCAAAATCATATATGATTTCGTACTAAATAACTTGGCTATAATACTTAACACCAAAATCACATGTGATTTTGTACTAAATCCTTAACACCAAAATCATACTTACACCAAAATCATATATGATTTTGTACTAAATACTTAACACCAAATTCATACTAATTGTTAGACCACAGTCTCATTGGATTCAAGATCATCCAAACTGAAGATCGTAATCTGAAGCTAAAGCCGGAAAGTCGACTCTCGATAATAAAGTCTATGTCGTTTGTAATAAATGTCAAAGTAATTAATGTTTATTGTATTTTATGTTTAATCTAAATATCTTATAAATAGATATTTAGATGTTATATATTAGTTTAGTTAGGTTAGTTTAGTTTAGTTTAGTTTGTTAGATATTATATTAGTTAGTTAGTTTATATTAGTATTATATGTTGCAAGTTGATTAGGAAGTGTGTTCAACACACTAGATTAGATATTATGTGATATCTCTAGTATCTCTCTCTCCAAGATTAGATAATATCAGATCACATACAAACACACACAAAAAGGTGTATTAGAGAGAAAAACAGAGAACACAAATCCAAGCTTTAATCTGATCAACCTTGTAACCATTTATATATATCAATACAGGTTGGTAATCGTTATTGTGTTGTTTCTAAGAACTTGATATTAGTATTATTGTTGGACCGACAATTGGTATCAGATCCTGATAAAGATCAAATCAAGTTTTCTAGAAAAACGACTCTGTGTTCTATTTGAAAAAGTGATTTTGAGTGTTGAATTGTTTTAGGTGTTAAAATCGATCAGGTTGTGATCGATTAGCATGCTAAATAGAGTTGTTGTTGATTAATTTCAGTATTAAGCTTTATTCGAGTTCCAATTTGTGGATTTAGTGAGGAAACTGTCGAGAACAAAAAGTCACTGTGCGATAAAATTTTTCTTCAAATAGTGTGTTTTAGTGAGATCGAGTGCTTACATTCAGTTCTAGAAGTGATTCTAGACATATTGGTAGAGATTTGTACTGCTAATCGACAAAGAAAACAAGTTTCAGTTGATTTTTCGTAGAACAGGACGAACAATCGCAAAGCAGAAGAAGAACACACGCAAAGTCAAACTTTGAGCATCTAGCCTGAAACGCAAAGTCCAACTTTGCGCCTCCCACTACAATCGCAAACTTCACTTTGCGCTTCCAACTAGACCCGCAAACCTCAACTTTGCGCTTCCCATTTGAAACGCAAACCTCAACTTTGCGCACCTCATTTGAAACGCAAACCTTCTCAAACACAAAGCTTCAATTCCATACTTAGAATTTTCTTCAGAATGACATCCAGAGAAGCCCTCGCAATAGGAACTGACACCAAGCCACCAGTTCTCTTCAAAGGAGAATACGAACAGTGGAAGGATCGGTTTCTGAACTTCATTGACAGACATGAGCTGGGTGATTTCATCAGGACATCTATTAAAGAAGGGATTATGAAACCAGTCATAACGACTCGTGTAGTTGCAAATGTGCCGACTGAAGTTGAACTTAAGTTTTATGAGCTACAAGATGATAACCTTAGAAGAGCCAAAGGCGACAGATTAGCTAAGTCATACATCTTACAAGGAATCCCAAATGAAATATACGTCAAGATTGACATCTATAAGGCCTCCGGCAAAGAAATGTGGGATCAGCTCGAAAAGATGATGTTGGGTTCAAAGGTCGGGAATCAGCTGAAAATCTCCAACTGCCTAAATAATTATGAAGAATTTAGAGGCAGGTTGGGAGAAACTTTAGAAGAAACCTATGACAGGTTTGTGACTTTGCTGAACGAACTTAGCAAGAACAAAGTCCACAAATCTCAAATTGAGCTGAACGTCAAGTTCCTGAGCATTCTTCAACTAGAATGGAAAAGATTTGCAAGACAGATGAAGCAGATTAAAGACTTGAATGAGATTCCACTTCACGAGGTGTATGAAACCCTCCGTCCGACAGAATGAAGAAGAGGTGGATGAAATTCTAGATGAGAAGAGGCAAAGAGGAAAGACAGTTGATGACACAGTCGCTCTTGTAGTAAGGAAGAAAAAGAACAAGACGATTGTGTACGAATCAGAAGAAGATGAAGCTTATGCAAACTCTGACACAGATGAAAATGATCAGCTAAAGCAAGCAATGATGATGCTGACAAATGCTTTTCAGAAAAGGTTCTACAAATAGCCAACATCAAACAGTTAGAGGTACTCATCTGGTCCGAACAACTACATCCACAAGGAAAGGGTTGAAGGAAGTAGATATGAAGGAAAGAGGTTTGAGGGAAAGAGACAAGAGGAGAGGAAACCTGAAGAGAGAAGATATCAAGCTGAAGGGAAGAGAATAGAGGAGAGGAAACCGGAAGAGAGAAAGTTCAAAGCTGAAGGATCAAGCCAGCCAGAACCACCAACGTGCTACAACTGTGGCAAATTAGGTCACTTTGCCAAGGATTGCCACAGATCAAAAGTCAGAAACTCCGACTACTACAAGAACAAGATGCTTCTTGCAAAGCAACAAGAGGCTGGCAAGGCATTGATGGCTGAGGATGAATACTGGCTCGATCACTCAGATGAGGAAAAAGAGGATGAAGAGAAAGATGAAGCCGTCAACATGTGCTTGATGGGCCAGATATAATCAGATGCTGAAGTTGATTCAGACAATGAAGAAGAAGAGGTATGTAATTTATCTGATTTAGATTTCATGAACAAAATGCATGCCATGAGTTTAAAACAAAAAGAGTTAGAATCTAATCTTGAGCAAGAAAATGGTGTCATAACTGACAAAAACCAATTGATACAGAAACTTAGCAATGAATTTGCTGAGAAGAAAGTATTAATTGAGGTTTTATATAAAGATAATGACACCAACGCTAAGGAAAAGACAATAATTCTTAAAGAGAATTCTGATCTTAAGTCTAAACTGCTAAAAGGTGATAAGAATCTTCACTGCAATTAGCTCGCAAAATCTGAAGT
This sequence comes from Arctium minus, assembly GCA_954870635.1. Taxonomy (NCBI): domain Eukaryota; kingdom Viridiplantae; phylum Streptophyta; class Magnoliopsida; order Asterales; family Asteraceae; genus Arctium; species Arctium minus. The sequence continues at coordinate 57,850,873 of OX941088.1, read as the reverse complement.
GCCAGGACTTTATGATCATCTTTCAATGCAATTAGCTCGCAAAATCCCTGAATTTAAAACTTTCTGGACTAAACTGTCAAAAGATGATGAAGCCAATGAAACGGAAAAATGGTTGAAATCAGCTAAAGTTCATCTTCCATTTAATTATGCGAAGACGAATAATAGTTATAATGAAAATCCTATATATCAAAAGAAGAAAACTCTTTCAAGTGATTTCTTTCCAAGTTATTCTTAAAAGGAAATGGAGGCGAAGCCTATTCAAGGTAAACTATATGTCCTTCCTCTCGTTTTAGAACGTAAAATTTCTGAACTCGAGAATTATTTGTCGGATGAAAGACTTTTGATAAATATTGAGCAAAACGTTTTTTCAACCGTGTTTTTAAATTCTGTTGTTTCAAAGACTTCAAACTCTGAGAATTTGTTTGGTTCATCAAATAAAGGATTTGATTTTCTGAACTCTAACGGTGGTTTAGATGATTGTTCTGAACAATTTGACTTTAATGCAAAACTTCCTAACCATTCATCTTGTGTTAAGAAATCTTTGAGAAAAACCAGTATGCCTATGAACAGTGCAAAATCAACGAAAGTTGATACTTCAGTCTCTGTGAAAGCTAAAAATGCTAAAGGTAAGAATATATCTCAGCATTCACAGAAACCGAACACTACTGGTAATCCGAAAAAGAAGCAATCGCTTGTTGCTCAAAGGTCTAACTCACCAGTTTCACATGTTTCAGATCTGAGCAAGCAAAGGCCAGAAGTAAATTCTCAATGGCAACCCAAACGGAAGCTTGACAAGACCGCTTTATCGTATAGTAGTGTTAATTGTAATAAGACTTCGCTTAGTAAATATGTCCTAATTGCTGATATTGCTCTTTTGAACTCAAAACTTGCTGTTTCTCGTAAACAATATACAATGAAGCAATTATTTCAGTTATCTTTATCTGCTAGAAAGTCTTCTATTTATGATAAACATGTTTCTATCTCTTGTCAAGATTCTGGATTTAGGTTTGGAAATTACCATGTGCATTCATCTCATACTAATCCTTCAAATACATTTCAAAAGAAAAGAGGACCCAATTTGAAATGGGTACCAAAATCTTGTGCTAACACAGCAGGACCCAAATTCCAATGGGTACCTGTTGGGAACTGAGGATGTGAACAAGTCTTTAATGCTGCTAGTTCAGAATTACTACTGCTAGAAGACTGCAAAGTTAATACTGCTGAGTGTTACTACTGCTAGTAGAATTAATACTGCTAGTCAAAGTTAGTGCTGCTTGAACAAAGTTAGTACTGCTTAGCTAGTTAGTACTGCTAGTGGTTAGTGTTGCTTAGTAGTTAATGCTGCTAAGACCAAGTTAATGCTGCTAGAAGAAATTAATGCTGCTGAGCATAGTTAGTACTGCTTATGATTTAAAGAATCGGATGGAAAGGATGACAGCTGGAAAGAATCAAGATATTCATGGAAGGCTTAGAGATAATGATGGAAGATATTCTGAAGATATTTTATTAATTGTAATTAGCTTTTATCTTCAGTATATATATTGTATAGTTTAGATAGAGATTAATTTGATTTTTATTCTAAGTTTAAGTTCTAGAGAGAAAATCAACCTCAAGGCATTGATCCTAATTCTAGAGAAGTAGAATTCGTATTGGTGAGCCTGTTCATCAATATTGAGGTTGTATGTTTAATCTTGTAACTTCAAGCATTCAATACAAGTTTACAAGTTGTTGATTATATACTGTTTTGGTTTACTGTTTTAGTGAATATCAAAGTGTTATTCCGCAAACTTCTTTGATATTAGTTTCTGAGAATTCATTCTTGTTAAGAATTCGATCCTGACAAGTGGTATCAGAGCCAAACTCTCTCAGAAACATCTATTCATTCATCATGGAAAACCTTGCAGAATCAAACAGTACTATGGTCTCTAAGGTTCCAATGCTCAAACCCAGTGAGTTTGACATGTGGAAAATCAGAATTAGATAATTCATTCTTCTCACTGACTACTCAATGTGGGATATCATTGAGAATGGTCCTTCTGAAGCAGGAAAGATAGGACCAGATGGGAAAAGACCTCCACCAAAGACAGATGGTGAGAGGAAGATCAGACAGACAGAGATGAAGGCATTGAGCACTCTGCTCTTGGCCATTCCAAATGAATATCAGCATCAATTTTGCAACTGCACTGATGCTCAGATTCTCTGGAATGCTCTAGAGAAAAGATTTGCTGGAACTAAAAGTATCAAAAGAAATCAAAGAGATGTTCTAAAGCAGCAGTATGAGAACTTCACTTCTTCAAAGAATGAGTCTATGACTCAAACTTTTGATAGATTCAACAAGCTCATTGGTGAACTGGCTACTGTAGGAGTGAAGATGGAACAAGATGATATCAACAGAAAGTTCCTCAGATCTTTTGGGAATGAATGGACTATGTACACTGTCTCATATAGACAGAGTGACAATCTGGAAGAGAAGGAACTTGATGATCTATATAATGATCTAAGAGTTTTTTAAACTGAGGTAGAATCCAAGAAGAATCCCACTGGCTATATCCACAATGTTGCACTTCTTTCAACATCTACTGATACTACTGCTAACCCTGAAGCAGTTAGTACTGCCAGTGGAGTAAATTCAGAAAAAGGCACTGGAACTATCTTTGAAGCCTTTTTGTCCAGTCATAGAAACAATTCCTTGATTAATGATGATCTAGATCAACTTCACCCTGATGACCTGGAGGAGATGGACATTAAATGGCAGATGGCCATGTTATCTATGAGAGTGAAGAAGTTTATTAAAAGAACAGGAAGGAACAACTTCTCTCAAAGAAGAGAAGATGGAGCTGGTTTTGACAAGACTAAGGTGGAATGCTATAAGTGTCACATGAAAGGACACTTTGCTAGAGAGTGCAGGAGTGTTGTTCCAAACAACAACCACCAACAAGCTCAGAATGGAGGATACAATCAAAACAAGAATCCTGCTCAAGCCCTTGTTTCTCAACAAGGAATGGGATTTGACTGGAGTGATCAAGCTGAGGAAGCCATTCAGAATCAAGCTCTTATGGCAGAAGTGTCTGATCTCCCCTCTGAGGTAATTTCTAATCTTTGCACTAAATCCTGCATAGACACTGTCAAAAGATACAGGGATCACAATCAAAGTATGTGTGATGACCTCAAAAGATTAGAAAAGGATAGAAGAGATTATGTGTTGATAGTAGAGAGATTTGAAGAACAGATCAAAGGCTTTCAAGCTAATGAACTGCAACACTCTTATGACACAAACTATTGGAAGTGGGAAAAGAATGAGTTAGAAACCAAACTGTCTAAGTCCTTAGAAGAGAATGATAGGCTGAAAGAGGAACTGTCTAAAGTTAAGCTTGACATAGAAAAGTTTTCTTATGCTTCAAAAGCAATGGATTCTCTTCTAAAGGCTCATATTCATGATAAGATGAAGCCTGGTATTGGATACAACAATACTCCCCCTCCTTACAACAACAACTTTATCTCTCCTACATCAGACTTGTTAGAAACTAAGGAGAAAAAGGACTTGTCTGAGGAAGCTTTTAAGATAGATCCTTTGGATGAGGTAGTAGTTAAGGATTTGACTGAGAAAGAAGCCAGTGAGAATAGGGATAATACTGTGAGTAAAAAGATACCATTAGAAAACAATATTATCACCAATGAGGGATGTGGGAAAATCTGGGTCAAGTCCAAGGAGATAGAGAAGACAAAAAGAAAGGATAACAAGGTCCATTACAAACAAACCACGGTTGTGAATCCTGGATCTTGTAAACAGTGTGCTTGCAATACAACAAAGAGCCTAAATTCTGGTATAAAAAGAGGTAATCAAAGAAACTGGAATAATCAATGGGCTCAGAAACAAGGAGTTGATCTGAATAAAATCAATAGACCAAAACCTTGTTTCATATGTGGCAAGTTGAATCATTTGGCTAAGTATTGTTACTTTAACCCTATTAACCAACAGATGAACTATCAAAGATTTGTGCAAAAACCTATTGGTTATAGGAAGGCTGGAAAGAAACATGTGATGAAGAAATCTGTTGAAAGTAAAGGCCCTTTGAAAAATAAGGTTTTAAAAGAAAGTATTTTACTATGGGTACCTAGAAGTACTAACAGTGTTAGTACTGCTAACAATATTAGTGCTGCTAACACAGTTACTACTGCTAACAGTGTTAGTACTGCTGAAAATATTAATGCTGCTAACATAGTTACTACTGCTAACAGTGTTAGTACTGCTAAAAATATTAATGCTGCTAACACAGTTACTACTGCTAACAGTGTTAGTACTGCTGAAAATATTAATGCTGCAAACACAGTTACTACTGCTAACAAGGTTAGTACTGCTAAGCATGCAAGTGCTGCTAAGGCAGTTAGTACTTCTAAAATCAGTATTGCTTCTATCAAAAATGTTTCCAAGCCTATTATTGTGACAAAATACTCCAAGCATGAGGAATTAAAGTTTAAAAATCTTGTCAAGAAAGAATGCAAGTATTTTGATGAGAAAGGGGTACCCAAGACCACTTTGGCTTGGGTTCCTTATTCAAACTAACTGATTTATCTAATGTGCAGGGCAATCAACAGCTCAAGGGAAAGAGCATTTGGCATGTTGATAGTGGTTGCTCTAGGCACATGACAGGTAACATGTCATGCCTTCAGGATTTCAAGCATATCAATGGAGGACATGTTGCTTTTGGAAATGATCTTACTGGTGGTAAAATAAGTGGCAAAGGTAATGTCACAAAAGGTAAGATGACATTTGAGGATGTCTACTATGTTGATCAATTGAAGTACAACCTGTTAAGTGTATCACAGGTTTGTGACAAACAACATAGCATATTATTTACAAACACAGAGTGTATGATCCTTGCTCCAGGGTTCAAAGTAGTTGATGAAAGCATGATACTACTTAGAACTCCAAGAAAGGACAATGTTTATTGTCTAGATATGGACAATGTTGATAGTGTTTCATCCCTAAACTGTCTTGTTTCAAAAGCTTCTGTGGATGAATCCTCTCTTTGGCACAGAAGGATGTGTCACATGAATTTCAAGACTATGAACAAACTTGTTAAAAACAACCTTGTAAGAGGTTTACCTTCAAAAGTCTTTTCATGTGATGATCATTGTGTTGCTTGTCTTAAAGGCAAACAGCACAAAACTTCTCATAAGACCAAAGAGTTAAATTCTATTTCATCTTGTCTCCAGTTATTGCATATGGATTTGTTTGGTCCTACAAATGTTATGAGTATAGGCAAGAAATCTTACTGCATAGTTATTGTTGATGATTACTCCAGATTTACTTGGGTATATTTTCTAAGGACTAAGGATGAGACAAGTGGACTGATCAAATCCTTTATTCTAAGAATTGAAAACCAAACTAATCAAAGAGTAAAAGTCATTAGATCAGATAATGGAACTGAGTTTAAAAATCTTGATCTAAACACCTTCTGTGAAGAGAAAGGTATTGAGAGACAATATAGTGCTCCTAGGACTCCTCAACAGAATGGAGTTGCTGAAAGGAGAAATAGGACACTAATAGAGGCTGCTAGATCTCTGTTGGCTGATTTAAAACTACCAATTACCTTTTGGGCTGAAGCAGTTAATACTGCTTGTTATGTCCAAAACAGAGTTCTAGTGGTCAAACAAAAGAACAAGACCCCATATGAGCTTTTAAATAAAAGAAAACCTTTCCATCCTTTCATAAGGCTAAATCTGTGTTGCAGGCACACAAAGCTTAAAGAGAACGCGACTTCTGATTATGTACAGATCAGGACTCGTTCTTCAATGTCAAAATAGGTTTTTGGATAATGCAGTTCAAAACCCGAACATCAAAGTCAAAATAGGCTTTTGAACAAATTAGTTCAAGACCCGCACTTCGATAATCAAAGTGAAATATTCCAAAGTTGTCGTATAAATATCTAAATTTGCAATTTCTCTTATGCAAACTAGTCATACATGGTTCTTGGACAGCGGATGTTCCAAGCACATGACAGGGCAAAAAGAGATATTGTCCAATTTTAAAGACAAATACTGCGGAACAGTCAGATTCGGCAACGACCAGTTTTCTCCAATCATGGGATATGGTGATGTACAACATGACAATGTCACGATCAAGAAGGTGAGCTATGTAGAAGGCTTAAGACACAACTTGTTCAGTATAGGCCAGTTCTGTGACAAAGACTTAGAGGTCAACTTCAAAGCCAAGAGATGTTCAGTTCGCAATGAAGAAGGCGAATAACTCTTGGTTGTTACACGAGAATCAGACCTCTACACAATCAATCTATCAAATGTCCAGACTGACAAGAAAGTTTGTCTAATGACGAAAGCATCGATGCAACAAAGTTGGTTATGGCATCGAAGGCTCTCTCACCTCAACTTCAGGTACATCAACAATCTGGTCAGTGGAAAGCTCGTCAAAGGACTTCCAGAGCTCAAATATGAAAGAGAACATCTTTGTGCAGCTTGTGAAAAGGGCAAGATGAAGAGAGCACCTCATAAACCAAAGCCTGAACCAAGTACAAGCGCTCCGTTAGAGTTATTGCATATGGACTTATGCGGTCCGATGTGAACTCAGAGTCTAGGCGGAAAGAAGTACATACTCGTGATCGTGGACGATTACTCGCGATACACATGGGTCAAGTTTCTACGTTCAAAGGATGAGACACCTGATATTCTCATCACATTTCTAAAGACGACCCAGATGAATCTGCAGAAACCGGTCAAGTTTCTACGAACAGACAATGGCACAGAGTTCAAGAACAACAAAGTTGAAGAATATCTCGAATCTGTCGGGATTTCACATCAATACTCTGTTGCTCGAATGCCTCAACAAAATGGAGTGGTTGAAAGAAGAAATCGAACGCTAGTCGAGGTTGCTCGTACTATGCTAAGTCACTCTGACTTACCTTTATTTTTGTGGGCAGAAGCTGTTTCGACCGCGTGCTACACACAGAATCGTTCCATGGTACATCGAAGATTCAAGAAGACTCCTTATGCGTTAATCAACAACCGAACACCGAGAATCAAATACTTCCATATATTTGGGTGTAAGTGTTTCGTTCTAAACGATAGGGAGAGTCTAAATAAGTTCAGTGCTAAGGCGGACGAAGGCATCTTCATTGGTTATTCCTCGACATCAACTGCATTCCGTGTTTATCTAAAGAAGTCAAAAACGGTGATTGAAAGCATCAATGTCACGTTTGATGAAGAAATGGCTTCCGAACAATACAGTTCAGAACCCGTTATAACCGGAGTACTAGCTTCTGGGCAACTCAGTCCAGAACCTGCGTCTCAACAGAATAAATCAGATGAAGCATCAACGTCAACTAATCATTTATCTGATTTAGACTTATTATTTGAATTGTTTTATGATGAATTTATTGGATCTAATGTAAAGAAATCTGTTGTGGTTGACAGGATAGAAGACTTAACGACTACTCATCCAACCATTTCAGATGTTCCTATTGAATCAAACGCCCCGATTCAACAAGAAATTATAATTCAAATGCCGACTCCAACAGTTGAAGAAGTGACAAATGATAAAGAGACAGAAGTAGCTGAAACAGTAGGAGATTCTGTACAGATCAATCTACAGCCAGATCAAGCTGTACCTGCTGAGCCTTCTGAACCTACCACTTCAACTGCTATCATCATTCCTCCTGATCAAACAGAAGAAGGTACAAGTGGATTCGTAGATAACACAACAGACATACAATCATCTAATCCACTGCCTTATGAACATAAATGGACCAAAGAGCATCCGATAAGCCAGATCATTGGCGATCCATCAAAACTGGTGCAAACTAGGTCAGCATCAATGAACATGTGCATGCATGACTCCTTTCTGAGCAAGTTCGAGCCAACACGCGTATCAGAAACACTTGCTGATCCAGAATGGGTGATCTCAATGGAAGAAGAGCTGAATCAGTTCGATGCACTTCAAGTCTGGAGACTCGTACCAAAGCCTAAAGGTAAAACATTATAGGTACGAAATGGGTTTTTAAGATAAAGAAAGACGAAGATGGTACCATCATCCGAAACAAGGCAAGACTAGTAGCCAAAGGATACAGACAAGAGGAAGGAATCGACTACGACGAGACATATGCTCCTGTGGCGCGATTAGAGGCAATCAGAATGTTTCTAGCCTACGCAGCCCACAAGAACTTCACGGTCTTTCAAATGGACGTGAAGACAGCATTCCTGAATGGAATTCTGAAGGAGGAAGTCTACGTCTCTCAACCAGAGGGTTTTGTCAATCAAGAGAACCGAATCACGTTTACATTCTCGACAAAGCACTCTACGGTCTGAAACAAGCACCTCAAGCCTGGTATGATGTCCTTTCCACTTTTCTAGTCAAGTCTGGGTTTTCAAAAGGTACGGTGGATACCACTTTTTTTATCAAAAAGGAAAAAGGCGATATCATTTTAATTCAAATCTATGTAGATGATATTATCTTTGGTTCTACAAATCCGAAGTACTGTAAGAATTTTGCAAACCTTATGGTGTCTAGATTTCAGATGAACTTGATGGGAGAGATGAATTTCTTTCTCGGTTTACAAGTAAAACAATTTTCATAGGGTATTTTTATCAATCAATCAAAATACATTAGGTATATTCTTCAGAAGATCCAAATGGAAAATTCAAAACAGATTGGTACCCCAATGGCACCAGGTACTAAGATTGGCACCGATCCTTCGGGAAAGGCTGTTGATGTTAGGACTTATCGAGGGATGATAGATTCTTTAATGTATCTTACTTTGAGTAAGCCAGATATAATGTTCTCAACATGCTTATGTGCAATATATCAGGCCAATCCTAAAGAAATCCATATGTCTGCTGTGAAGCGCATATTTAGGTATCTAAAGGGCACTGCAGATCTTGGTCTGTGGTATCCTAAAGATACTAGTTTTGAACTAACAGCCTACACAGATGCAGATCATGCAGGTTGTATGTTAGACAGGAAGAGCACGTCGAGACATGTACAGTTCCTCGGTGACAAGCTAGTCAGTTGGGCATCGAAGAAGCAACTTTGTGTTTCAACGTCAACGGCCGAAGCAGAATATGTAGCTGCTGCTAGCTGTTGTTCTCAGGTCTTATGGATGCGAACACAATTACGCGACTACGGTTTCCACTTCAACAAAATCCCGATATACTGTGACTCCAAAAGCGCCATCGCAATATCAGCGAATCCTGTTCAACACACCAAGACAAAAGCACATAGACGTCAGGTATCACTTTATTAAAGATCATGTTGAAAAAGGAACAATTGAACTTTTCTTTGTAAAAACTGATTATCAGCTTGCCGATTTGTTCACCAAACACTTAGACGAAAAGAGGTTTAACTTTCTTGTCTTTAAGCTTGGTATGCTAAATCTTAAGATTTAATCAGTAGTTACCTAACAAAGTTTTCTAAAATTGTATACTTTTTCATCATTTCTTCATTCTTAACTCTGATTGATATCTGCACTTCTATCTAATGTTCATGATCAAAGGGGGAGAATGAGAAGAAATTGACATCTGGTCAATATTATTTCGAGGGGGAGCTCATAAAATTTTGCATGTACCTTTTAATGCCAAAATTTTTTTTGTAATGCAAGCATTTAGGGGGAGCTCTTCAAGATAAAAGGGGAGTACGGATATGACTTCTGATTATTTCTGATCAGAACTCGTACTTTTAAAAAGTTTTACTGCTTTTTGTCTTTTCATTTTAAGTGAATAAATTTTACTTTGACTTGACATAAGACTTTTGCAGAATTTTTGAGAGAAGCTTACAAGTTCATATGTTTATGTCTTAAAGCTTAGCTTCATGAGATGTAAGATCGCACGTTAAGGTATAATCCTTTATCTTAATCTCATATATGGTTGAAAGAAGGACACCTTTCAATCATAGAAAACATTGTTTTTCATGTTTAAGCCACTTCCCGATTTTTCAACACATTTTATATTGTGGGAGTGTATTTTAAATGTTTTCATGATCTAAATTGTCCTTTAACTGAAATAGTTAAACCAATCTGAGCATCATATGCATCATAGGAAAACAAAGAATCATTGTGCTAGGAATTAACACAACATCTATGGAATCACCTTAACCAGTGATTTCTACCCAAGAAGTTAATCCTTAGTAATTGAGTGTGAGAAGTCGAAAAGAAATGAGTGTGATTAGAGTTAGCAAAACGTTTAAAAGAAAGAGCGTGTGAGAACAGAGTTAAAAGAATATCACAACTCTGCACCAACTTTTTCTGAGCCGGGTAGCCACCATTCTAGTGATTCACAATTCTTTGGTGATCATTATTGAAACAAGCAACTAACCCATGCCAACTCTTGATCAAACCTTACTATCTACTCATTTTCTTCTCAACAAGAAAGTGTTTCACATTTTCAAAGGGGACGCAACACATATGCTATCTGATTTTCATTTGGAAAATCTGGATATTGAAAAGAAGGAAGTATGCCCCACCTTCGCACTTCAATCATGCACAATTGAGTCTGTATTTAACTTACTGTTGTCTCAGTGGTTTACACAATTTTGAGCCTAATAAGCAATCATCAAGTGCTTAATTCTTTCTAACACAAGCACAAACACACAAGGAATTAGTTTCGTTGTCATAACGTTTATAGAAATAACCTTTGTGGTGTTTCGATGATTAAATGGAAGCCCTGGGGGAGTCAACATCAAACAACTCCTTTCCAATGTGTATTTGTTACACACAGTGACTTAGTGTTACTGACAGGCATGTTAACTGATTCATTACTTGATTCAGGTGTTACACGACCATTTTGTCTGGATTTGAAAAGATCTGGATGAATATCTTTAGAATTGACGGATCAGGGGCTCTAACCGCAGGATAGACATTTCTTACAAAAAGTTTTGATTAAGTCATTGCACTTAATATCAAAAAGGGGGAGAATAACTACACAAGAAATGGCAAAGATCACATGTTTCAAGAATCACGTCAAAGATTGAGATCTTCAAGACATGCTGATTCCAGAGCTAGAGAAAGAGATTGCATCTTCTAAGCTGAAAGAGAAGATCAAATTGCTACATCATTTTCGTAATGATCTTGATCCAAAGGGGGAGATTGTTAGACCACAGTCTCATTGGATTCAAGATCATCCAAACTGAAGATCGCAATCTGAAGCTAAAGCCGGAAAGTCGACTCTCGATAATAAAGTCTATGTCGTTTGTAATAAATGTCACAGTAATTAATGTTTATTGTATTTTATGTTTAATCTAAATATCTTATAAATAGATATTTAGATATTATATATTAGTTTAGTTAGGTTAGTTTAGTTTGTTAGATATTATATTAGTTAGTTAGTTTATATTAGTATTATATGTTGCAAGTTGATTAGGAAGTGTGTTTAACACACTAGATTAGATATTATGTGATATCTCTAGTATCTCTCTCTCCAAGATTAGATAATATCAGATCACATACAAACACACACAAAAAGGTGTATTAGAGAGAAAAACAGAGAACACAAATCCAAGCTTTAATCTGATCAACCTTGTAACCATTTCTATATATCAATACAGGTTGGTAATCGTTATTGTGTTGTTTCTAAGAACTTGATATTAGTATTATTGTTGGACCGACACTAACACCAAAAATCATATGTGATTTTGTACTAAATAACTTGGCTATAATACTTAACACCAAAATCATATGTGATTTTGTTCTAAATACTTAGACAAAATGTTTCTATTAGGTTTACAACTTTAAATCATATGTGCTCATCCAAATAATATCATAAATAATCAAAACTAAAAAACAAATGACCATGATTAATTTTCTGATCCGTATCTCATCGATTTCAAGGTTCTACCATTTGCAAACCCTTTGTTACTTAAATCTCTTCCTTCATCTCCAACAATATGTTCCACGGTTTGCTTCGGTTGTTTCACTTGGAAATTGTTGCCGTCGATGTATTTCGAGTGAAACATATATCTTGAAATTCTGGATTCTGAAGCATATCTCTTTATCGCCGGTTTCCGGCTGTGGTTTTTGGACTTTTTTGATCGGAAGATGACAATGTCGACGGTGGCGACGATGGCGATAATGGCTCGAGTCTCATGAGTTTCGCAATGAAGTTGGGGATCGTCGTTGCTTGTTGTCATCGCCCTCAATAACCGACGGTTTACTCTTTTGCGTTCCGTCTTTTATCTCAGTCACCGGAATCAATGGCGTAGATTTCGTCGGCGTTGCTATCGGATGTCCGGTGTCATTCTCCGGCGGAGATGACTGAGAACTTTCTAGACTTTCCGGCATTTCCACCACGTGTTGCGGTGGTTCCGCCTTTCGTAGCTCTTCAAAAAACTTCGGCTTTCGTATCGACTCTGACTCGACTCGACATTGTGCAGATAAAATGTAAAATGAATAACTTATGGTGGAAGGAGGGAGGCGTTTGGTGGAGTGGATGCGTTTTCCGGCCAAAATCTTTTGGCGATCAAAGATTTGAAGGAACCATATGAAACTGTTGAAGATTACCCATATGAAAATTGAATGATGATTAAATCGAGAGAGAGAGAGAGAGAGAGAGAGAGAGAGAGAGAGAGAGAGAGAAAGAGAGCTAATAATTAGGAAAGTTGAAGATTATCCTAAAATAATCAAGAGTAAAAAAAGACCAAAATACCCTTTTATAAATTTCTTTATTTAAAAAATTAATTATTTGTTTAATAATTATGATTGGTCCAGAATTGTCCCTTTATTCCTTTAAATCGTTACCATTCTCGTATGAACCTATCTCTCTCTCTCTCTCTCTCTCTCTCTCTATATATATATATATATATATATATATATATATATATATATATATATACAGATTAAAATGCAGCAAATACGGTTTTTTAAAATATTTTTTAACTAAAAATCCAAAAACTGACGGCTTACCAACGGGGAAACCTTCGTTAAAATTTAAACAGTTCTATTAAAAACAATCGGAGAGTCTTCAGAAAGAAAACTGTCGAAATGTCGTCGGTAATATTAGCCGTCAGAAAACCATCATCCTGTCGAAAAGTCGTCGCTAATAAACCTCGTCGGAAAGCCGTCAGTAATTGGAACCATTGGGAAGTCGTCGATAAATTTCATTGATAAACCGTCTAACTATTACCGACCCACTTTTCCCCGACGGTCGTTTCTCGTCGGAAAACCATCGATTAAGTCTGTTTCCGACGGTTTACCGACTGTTTCTGCCGTCGGTGATACAATTGATCTTAGTAGTGACAACAATTCAGGATATGATTCCATATGGTTGAGCTACTGTAATAAAGATAACTTTACTAGCTCTCATACCATGTTAAAATTGATGGAGGTTGAGATCAACATAAATACATAACATATTATAGAAATAATCCCTAAAGAATAACACATATGTATAAATGGTCTAACAAGAGATAATAAAAGTTTCGCGGTTTTGTTTTGTGTGGAAGAAGGAGATGATATTAATGGTTTAATTAAATATTAAAGTTTGATTTTTTTTTCAATTTAAATTTGATCTTATATTTTAATTCAATTAAATATTTAAATTTAGCAAAAAACAGAGAACAAAACAAACACATACATTCTCACAATTTAAACAATTTTATATAACTTATTTTTAAATTGTCTAATACTACTTTAACATTACTCAAGTTTTCGATTCCATTCAAATGAGTGTTCAATATTCAACTTTGTAGTACAAATTAATAGTGTTGCATGAATAAGTTCTTAACAAAGAATAGGAAGTAGAACACAGACAAGGGTAAAAGATGAAATAAATAAATTACCTTTGAATGAATACTTATTATTAAGTCTAAATATTGTATCCAAGATTTAATAGGAAATTCAATGATGTAAAAGTCAACAAAGTCTATGTCAAAGTCAAAGAAAAGTCAATGTAGTTTAATTCCTTAGTTGTTAAGTGTTGTATTAGAGTGATGGTATAAATAGGTTTTGTTCCTTATGCTTTGTAAGAGATTTGAAAGCACGTCATTGTAACATTTTCAGATTTCAGAGACATATGACTTTCTAGATCTACTTTCTCTCTCTACTTTCTCACTCTAGTTCTTAATTGTTGTATCTTGATGAGATTAGCTTGTTTGTTTGGGATTTTACATTCACACTTATCATAAACCAAACTAATTAAAAGAATCCAGAATATATATCACTCAAAGATAGTATTTGGGATAGAATATGTGTAAACTTGTTCTCTATCCCAATAGATTAAAAAAAAAGAGAGAGAGATACAAAATCACCGAGTCTCATATCATTGCAACATCCAAATTTTGTTCTATATTCAGACACCTAAAACCTCATAACCAAAGAGACTTAATTTGAAAGGTTCAAATGAAAAAAAAAACAAGGTATAAAAGAACAATAAATACAATGGAGAAAGCAATTAGGGTTACATTATTAATTATTATTTTGAATGTTTTGAGGTCTTTCATGTTGTTCATCTTGTTGTTGTTCACCTTCCCATGTCCAAACAATATCTTTCAGAGAAGGCCTCAAATCTTGGTTACAGAATTTATTGTATTCCAAGGTGTCGCCGGATAATTTCTTCATCTCCACCACATGAAACGACGGAGCCACCTCAAATATTTCAGCATCAATGGCTAACTGCCCTTTTCTCCCTTCTTTGCTCCCTTGCAACCTCACTGTTCCATCGACTGTTTTGATAACCCCAAACCTCTCCATCTCTGCCACTTCTTCTAGTTTTGACACGATTGCTGATGCGGGTTCTTTTGTAGTGAACCGAGCTTCCCGTTTCTGACCTGAATTACCACTGTCTTCAAATAAACTAGAAAGATTGAATCCTTGAGATAAAGATATAATATCAAATGCATTCATGGAGGTCGGCTTTAAAGTATCGCTTGAAGAAGAAGGTGAGAAAGAAGAAAAAGAAGGTGAGTTTGATAATGTTGCTTTTGGATCATCGAGTTCTTTTAGGTTATTATAACTACCCGTAGGAGTATCCATGAATTTGATCGCGTTTTCGATATCAAGAATGCTTTTTGATCGTGTTAAGATTGTTTTTGGGACCTCGATTTTCTTGAATCCCTTTCGGAACCAAGGGTTTTCCATGAGTTTAGCCAATGAAATCCTTGTGCTTGGATTTGGATCAAGAATCTTGGACAACAATTTCTTGACCTCAGGAGGGAACCATTGTGGGCATTTGAAGTCCCCTTTGCTAATCTTTTTATACATTTCCATCAAATTGTTATCATGAAATGGAAGATAAGCTGCAAGCAAAACAAACAAAATCACCCCACATGACCAAATATCGGCCTTTTCACCATCGTATCCTTTCTTGTTAATCACCTCTGGTGCAACATAAGCGGGTGTTCCACACGTCGTGTGCAACAAACCATCTTGTCTTCTGGACTCACACAAGGCACTTAATCCAAAATCCGTCACTTTCAGGTTGCCGGATTCATCAAGGAGGAGGTTTTCCGGTTTAAGATCACGGTGGTAGACACCACGGCTATGGCAGAAATCCACCGCAGCCACCAATTGTTGGAAATATTTCCTAGCTGCTTCCTCTTTCAACCTCCCTTTTGATACCTTGTTGAAAAGCTCACCACCTCTAACATATTCCATCACAAAATAAATCTTGCTTTTGCTGGCCATAACCTCATAAAGTTGAACTACATTTGGGTGTTTCACTAACCTCATTACCGAAATCTCCCTTTTAATTTGATCGATCAACCCCACCTTCATAACCTGCTCTTTATCAATCACCTTCACAGCGACGCTTTGACTGGTTTTCAAGTTTCGTCCATGGTAGACTTTGGCAAACGTCCCTTGGCCTAACAACCTTCCTATCTCATATTTTTGCATCAAGATGGTTCCTTTCTTAGTTTCCATCATGATTTTTTTTTTTTTTTTGAATTCAAATACAGAAAACAAAATGTCGATATATATATATATATATATCAAGAACTGAAGGAACTCATACCAAGGAAGGGGTTGAAGGGTATCAGAAGTTGCAACCTTGCCTCAATCAGGCAAAATTGCTAAAAAAACGAAGTTTCGTCTTATGGTGTACAGGAAGAGGAAGAGAGATACAATCATGTAACGAAAAGAAAATGAATCTATCTCGTCAACTAATTTGATCATGAAAGAAGATGATACTTTGGTTAAAGATGGAAATTTGATGGCTATTAAAACTTCATATGCAAAAAATGGTTACTATATATAGAAGGGTAAATTTTGCAGGTTAATGATGGTTGTTTGAGGTTGAAGGGAACAAGTCTTGATTTTAGAGATTTGTGGAGTGAGGAGAAAACGAGCAACATGTGGTTCTGAATTAGGGTTTTCTCCTTTACTCATGCACATAAATATCAATCGTATTTGACGTTTGCTTATCATACCTTATTTTTTATTTTATTTTTGGGTAAAAGGGACAAAGACAAAAATGTATTGAAACAAACAAAAATTGGCATATACCTTACTACAAGAAAAATGGTAATTATTGAAAAAAAAAAAATTGGTCACTAACAATAGAAAATTGGTCACTAATGTCGTTTAGTGACCAAAATTTCGGTCGTCACTTTTCGTCACTAAAGGTCCGTCACTAATCGACAATAGTGACCAAAAACAAAATTGGTCACTAATTAGTGACAAAATTAAAGTTGTCACTATGTTTGTGACGACTAAAATGGTCACTAAATTTCGCCACTAAGTTGTTAAAAGTCGTCACTAATTGTCAAGATAGCGGCGCAGTTAACGTCCGTTAACTTTCATTAGTGACCAAAAAATGTGGTCACTAATTATAAAAAATGAATAAAAAATTTGTCATAAATTTATACTGCAAATGTTATTACAATATAACTAAAATCTGCTAATTTGTAAAGATGGAAACCTAAAATTAATTTCATTCGCAAAAAATATAATTCTTTGATCCAAAAAATATAATTTTTGATCCAAACAAGCATGTCAAAGTCATATCAATTTATTTATCACTAAATCACTTGATGACTAACAAAAATAGAACATAGACTTCTTAGTTTTGAGATCCCGATGCAGATAACTTTGCCAGCTGTGCCATCATGAGGTTCATTTTGTCCTTCATTTCGTTCTGCTCCTCTTGAAATTTCAGTTCCTCCTCTTTAAATTTCGCCTGCTCCTCTTGAAATTTCACTTGCTCCTCTTGAACTTTCAACTGTTCTTCTTTGATTCTCTTAACTTCTTCCTCTAAAGCCTTTGATTTGTTCTTTTCTAATTCCAACTCTATTCGCAGATTTTCTGTGGCTAAAACATGTTTTGTCGAAGCGGCACGTCCCTTTATGTATCCCGGAATACGATGTAGCTTTTTCAAACAAATTTCTGTCGGGGAACAAGAAGAAGCAGCTTCCTCACTTAGTAATTCATTCTGCATGACAGAAGAATAAGAACAAACTAATCAACAACTCCAATTTTGCCATCTAAAATACTTCCATGTTCATCGCAGATATGTTTGTGCATGAGTTGTGTGTGTCTGTGAACTTAACTGAACATACTCTTTTACAATACCCAAAATAGAGAAATCCACACAACAGCGGTTTCCAAGGCCATATAGGATCATTTTTTGCACAAAGAAACCATCCTATAATCTTCAAATTTTCCCAATCCAAATAGTTCAAATACAAACCAAACCCAAATCTGATGACTACCAATTATTCCACCCTTATACCACCAAATCCCAAAAGCAAGCCCATTGGTATAATACTTTGAAAAAGACCACTGCAGTAACCCAAATCCCAGGAACATTTCAATAATATAACCCATTTTGCTAGACCAAAGAATAAGAATAAGGTAAGAATAAAGGTTGAGAAACCATGTTGGTACTCAACAAGAAAAAAATCAACAAATCAATTTGGCCGAAGGCCATTAACAGATAATATCCCATAAACAAAATCCAAGACTTTGGATTGTGGAAGTCAAAAGTCAGTATTGTTCCAAATCTGTGATCCAAAACCAAAGACTAAGACCCAAACACCAATATCTGATGAACATGATCTTTAATAAATTTTGTGCAACCACAGATCCGCAGCAGCACAGTAGAGAATCACATCAGGGTTAAGTAAATGCAGAAGCGAAATAGGAACTACGTTAAAGAGAGAGAAAAAAATTCAATTGTATCTTGTTATCTTGATTCATAAGATGCCAACGAACTAATAAAAACAAATACTTTTTGAAGAGGCATATTTGTTTAAGTAACAAAGGTGTTCAAAATTAGATATGCAGCATAGTTGAACTCAATATATTCATTTAAGGTCCATAATTGTTTGAAGCAATTATACTAACTAAGTTCAACCCACCAAAAGAACCTAATCACCCACTCCCTACCCCTTCTCTACGAAACACCATGGTTTGTTCGGGATAGAGTCACCGAAATCCTGCTCCAACTTATAAAGCACATAACTGAAAACTAGCTATAGTCAATAAATTACTTATTTAGTGCATGAGAACTAGCCAGGGAGGGTGTGCATTTGTGTATTTTGGCCAAGAGTACCAACCATTAATTCAACTAAATCAGATAAACAAGACAGTGGCAGTATAGATTGAATTTTAGGAAAACTAAAGCATTTATTGAAGCTATATCCAAAACCTAAAAAAAAGAAACTGCATGTATTGAAAAAACATCTATACCTACTTGTCTTTGTCCTTGCCTCCGGTTAAAAACTTGTATCCACTAAAGATAAGTAATCCCTACACAGATAAATACAAAATAAGAAACTGCATGTATTGAAAAAACAGCCATAAGTAAACAACAAATTTGTTACTCAGAAGTATATGTAAAACACAGGAGAGTTAACAAAAATATTCAATATTTTTCATAAGATATTGTCTCTCTCCTTTACATTTAAATTCAATCATTATCTTTCTTTTAAAGAAAACACATATCTATAAAGAATGTTTAGGTTTTAATCTCAAATCAAATGAACAATGCGAAAAGTAACTACTGGATTATATATGTATATATAATAATATATTCAAATCATAGCACATGACGTTACTAGAAAACACTTGAAACTATAGATAAAAATATGTATATGGTAATCAAATTCATGTAGGATTTACAGAGTATTATAACTCCGTTTATGGATGTCGGTGCGTCATATTCTTCAATCCGATTCATATCACCTCATTTACCATAACAACTCGATGTGATAACATCATCCACAAATACATAATCCACTTTGCTAATTGTGTTTAGTTCATTCAGTAGCATCAAAATGCATTATAATTTTGAAAGAAGAAGATAAAAAAAAAAAAAAAAAAAAAAAAAAACTGCTTTGAGAATAATTAACATAATGAGTAATCACACAGTACAAGCAATAACGAACTTACAGAGAAAATCAATGACGAGCCGACCGTCGGAGAGACGACCGGTGGATCTGCGGAGAGACGACCGTCGGAGAAAATCAATGTCTGCACACCAATAAAACGATATGAAAATAATCACTAATAGCCAAAACTAGATCATTTCTAATTATTCCCTTTTGGCTCTGTTTGACATGAGAGTTTACTTCAGCTCCCTACTATGTTGTGTTGTTGGATTTTCTATTTGTTACCACTGCTGTCTTATGTTCTGGTTAAGATTGGGATTCATGCACTTATGGTCTGTTCTGTTTTGGGCTTATGATCAACAACAGCTTTTTCAGTGTTATCATCATCATCTCATTCAATTTTTGGCCCAGATTTGGTATCTGATATGTTTTGCGACTTATGATAGTATACAATAGAATGTTATTGGATTTCCTCCATCCTAACCGTTTTCGACTTGTGGCTTGTCCAATATTTTGGCAGCAACGTACCTCTTTTTTGGAGGGGTAAAGTGAAATACTGGTGTATTAAAAAGAACACCACCATAAAATCCTATAAATGTACAAATAAAGTTGAACAAACCACATAATTGGACCATCTTTTCTACACCATATCTCTCTGCCCCTTATGTTTACATCAGACTAGACTTTATGCACTTCGGGCAATTGTTTGTGTACAAAAAAGACGCTTCAAAGGGATTAAATCTGCTCCAAATAACCAGAAATTGGAACAACCAACATTTTACCCAACTTAGCTCAAATGCATGTTAAAAATGAGTCAACTCAAATCAAACATTACCATCCTAGATTCCATAATAAAGTAGGGTATAAGTTAAGGAGAATCGAATTGCCAAGATATTATCAAGTTCAGAGTCGAAATCATTCAGCAAACAGGTTTATAATTCACATACCCAATGGGGAGACGTCCCTTAGGATCACGCGAGGAGTAACCAGTGAAGTAGAAAAACTGACCGACTGTAAACTATCCCAGAGCTCAGCTGAACATATAAGTGGGTGTTTAAGCCCTCCCAAAACCATCAAAACCTCCTCAGGTTTTATTGCTTTAATCATTATGTTTGTTATTGGTTACGTAATCTGCCCAAGACTTTGATTTCTGCATGTATGCTCAGACTTTGGTTCTCTTGCAGCTAGATGAACATTTTTCTCGTCCTATGAAAGAATTTGTTTCATTGTGCTTAAAGAAGGTGTCTGCTGAAGTATGTTTTTAATTCCCTCTCTCGTGCTTCTGCACTCTTTCTCTGTGTGTGCACATATAAAAATGATTGGACCTGATAAGAATCTATCATAGTAAGGACTAGTTGGAACCGCTTGGTAAAAGATCGGTAATGGAGTCTGCCTCGAGAATGAAGCAAGGCTCGGCCGGAAGCACAGTAATGACTAACGACCTCGTAGGCTTAGGGATGAGACTGGCTTATTGACATGGAAGCAAATTCATGTGAAAAATAACAAATCAAGTATAAAAGCATTTCTTTTTATTACGCTCAGCTGGTGTAAGCTCCATCATCCTCATGGGAGAGATGGTATTAGCATTGGACATTCCAGGCGGTCTTCCAAGAGGTTTTTGAGGCATACGCTTGGTGCTGGAATTGTCTGAACCATATTTTTTTTTAACAACTATATTTAGTCACTTATTATTGAAATTAGTGACCATTATTTTTTGTCACTATCATTTTCATTTTAGTGACAACTCTTTTAACTTAGTGACCATATTATTTATGTCACAAAACACATGGATTTATAATACTAGTGACGAAAAAAATAATCGTCACAAATTTCGTCAGCTATGAATAATCTTATTTTAGTCATGAGAATTAGTGACCACTCTAGTGACGAAATTTTAGTTTTTGTCACTATATTTATATTAGCGACCAAATTTTAGTGACAACCTTTTCTATTGTTACTAATGTTGAAATTAGTGACCAAAAAACAAGTCGTCACTAACTAATGTTTTTCTTGTAGTGTTAGGCTGCGTTTGGTTTGCAGGAATGGATTGGATTTCAAGTAAGGATTGGATTTGGATTTGGGGGGATTTGAAATCCATTCATGTGTTTGGATAAGAATATGAAATCCATAAGGCTTTAAAATCCATAAGGCTTTAAAATCCAAGCTCATTGCAAAGAATTTTGAAATCCATTAGGTAAGGGATTTTTAAATGGTCAACGGATTTCAAATCCGGTCAAATCAACGAGATTTCAATATGACTTTGAAGGAGTGTTTTCAACAGTGAATGGTTTTCAGACGGATTATCGACGGAATCCGTCATTGGTGAAAGCCTTCATTATATTGTAATGGGAAATTGAAGGTCGAGAAGGTAAGACGATATTGATTTATTGGAAGATGATTATGAGGACGAACATCCTATTCACAATAACATGTTCCCTATTCAACCCAAAATATATTTTGAACTCAATGACATGTTCATGTTCATTTTCATATTATGCACAATAAACAGAAAACCTAATTGAATACGTTGATATGTTCTATTTACAGTGTATACATACATTGAAACTAACTAAAGTTAAAAGATATAATGTGTTCATATTCATATGTAAGGTTTATAGTGGGCACAATAAACCCATATATTGATATGTTCTTGTTCACAAATGTGTATAATAAGGACAAAAACTAATTTAAGACATTGATATCATGTTTCCGTTCATAATTTGTACGATAATCCGTCATTATTTCCTTTGACCTCCATTGTCATTGATATTAAAATAGAGTGCGAAGATATTGACAAATTGTGGATTCTTCAATTTTGGAATGAACCCTTTTGTTTTTTATTTATTATTTTTTTTTTTGGGAGATAGAGTGGCGAGATCAAATTTTTTCCCCCATAACTTCCAATATCAAACACAAATTATTTTGAGAAATATTACATAATTGTCTTCAAGTTTCAGTTCCTTACCGTAGATTTAAAAGGATCTCATTGTTATCACAAATTGACAAGTTATCCCATGCATGGCCATGGTTAGTCATATTATATATATATATATATATTGTCATAGGTTCAAATGAGAAATGCTAAGTGTGTGAGAAATAGAGAAGTAATCATATCCATTCATCCGGTCAAGATCGGATTTGACTAGTCAAATATTGCGTTTTTGACTGATCAAGAATTACGGCTTTGACTGGTCAAAAGTTGCGACTATTCCAAAAATAGAAGGACGGTTTTGTAATTTTTACAAATATGTTGGACGAGTTCATATATGTACATGTATGCTTCACATATGAACTGTGTAATTCACATATGAACTCTTTTAACTTATTCATATATAAACCTTTGTGATTCATATATGAACTAATTAACCGATTCACATATGAACAATTAACTGTACGTTCATATGTGAATCAGTTGAACTAATTAACAGATTTACAAATGAACTAATTAACTGATTCTCATATGAACTAATTAGCTGATTCACATATGAACGTATAGTTCATATGTGAATCACATAGGTTCACATATGAACTCGTCCCGCGTATTTTACGAAACTATCCCTCTATCTTCTATAGACCCCGTAAGGAATTATACGGTGCTTCATGGTCAAAGCCGCAAATGTTGAACAGATGAAGGGCTAGGATCATTTCTCTATTTCTCACACACTTAGCATTTCTCATTTGAACCTCTCCATATATATATATATATATATATATATATATATATATGTGTGGCGCATTTCAATTGCAAACCAAGCAATTCTAACAAACTCAATCTCTACAGTTAATTCATTTAATCTACGGTCATGGAAAAGGCAGTGGCATCAATGTAAATAATTGGACATTCTGATTCCATTTTATAGAGGTGAGATGTACATGAGAGTAAATTGGGTATAGTAAAAATCCGGATAAACCTAAGCACTCACTCACCGAATCTTCTCTTCCTCTTCTCACTCCTCTTTCCCTAATGCCTTCCTAGTCACCATCTCCGGCTCCCCTATCGTCGGTCACCCTCTGCCACTCACCCATATCCAGTCACCATCTCCGCCTCCCCCACCCATCTTCCCTCTGCCTCCCTCCTCTCTAACGATCTCCTCTGCCTCCATCTCCAACCGATCTCCTCTACCTCTATCTCCCATCTTCCCCCTCTTTATGGTTTGTTTACACATAGATGAAACAAATTTGTATCACCAGACCCCTTCTTCATTTGTATCACCATCTTTTTTCACCAGATCTGTATCACCCTCTTTCAGAGTCGAAACATATCTATATCACCAGACCCCTTATTGATTTGTATCACCGTCTTTTTCACCAGACCCCTTCTTGATTTATCATCCGACTAGATCTATATCCCCGTGGAAAAGAATGTGGAAAGGTCTAATATATGATTGATGATCCAGGCGTATTACTATTGTTGTTTTCTTGTTTTCTTAAATAGTTAGGGTTCTCGTTTAAACCCTCCTCTCTATTTCTCGCTCCCTCTCTCTTTCTCTCTCTCTCTCTCTCTCTATATATATATATATATATAATATATACATATATATATATATATATATATATATATATATATATATATATTATAGGGGTTGGATTCAGGAGAGAATGAAAGTTATGGTGAGAAAAGGGTAAGAAGGGATCTTCACCCTTGGATGCACATTAGGATGAGATGCACCGAGATGCAACAGATCAATCCCCGTATCAAGCGGAATTCATGAGTGGGTATGAGATTAAAAGTGATCAAGGGTCCAAATCTCTTTTTACCTTCTCAACTTAACTCTTTTTCTCACACGATCCTTCGTCATTATATAGGGGGACCTTCTTTTGAGAATACATGAAATTGTGATAACCTTGAGAACTAGTGTATCATGTGATGTTTCATATGATTATTTTCATCTAAGACTAGCATTTAGAATATTGATTAACATAAATTTGTTTTACAATGTGTTTGGTTCACATGTATTTGTTTGGTTCACTGTCGCCGTCAAGGTCGCTAAGAGGGGCTGACGGCTCGATTTTGGTCTGAAATCCTACTTTATCAACTACCAACAACCCACATAAATATTATTACAAATGAAGTGTAGTTTAATAAGATAAACCCCACTAAAATGACATAAATGGAAATAGACTTAAACCTTGATCATTTACGAGTTTTCCGGGTGTTACAGAAAAGAATCATGTGAAATAGTATCTTAAGGTAAAAGTTCTTAGGAATCTCACCAATTTTGCAGTTCTCAAATTATTAAGCCCCTATGTATATGTATGTATGTATGTATGTGATGTTCCAGAGCTAAGTTCAATCAATGCAAACATAGATCTTTAATCACAAGTCATTGTTATTGATCTTGAATGATATTATAATACTTTCCCTTTCTAAAGCTCAACGACTCTCTCTCTCTCTCTCTCTCTCTTTCTCTCTCTATGTGCCACAAGTCCCACAAGTATAAAGTCACCCTCTCTATTCGTGCACACACATTACAAAGCAAATGAAGGTATTTATACCAAGTCAATAAGGTTGACTTTACAACAATGATATTGGTTTATACAACTCAATTATGAGATAATTACATAATTAGCCCTATAAATCTTGAATACAACATTTAGCTCTAACAATCTCCCTCTTTGGATTCAAGATTTAAAAAAATGACAAAAATCTTCAACACTATTATCTTCAGAACTTCGACTCTTTTTCAGCTCTCTCGCACTTGAATAAACTTCAACTTTGAATCTTCCATAGCTTTAAAACTTGAAGTATTTATCTTTTGTCTACAAACTCTTCGCATCTTTGACTTGAATTTGACTTTGAAGAATCTTTCAACACAATGAACTTTCCTTCATCAACACTTTGAATACATTATTTGACATTTTCTCCACAAATCTTTTGAAATAACTTTCAGACATAATCATCTTCAATTCTCTTTGAAATTTCCAAAACATCTCCCCATATCTTTACTTTTATGACTTATATCAGTCTGACCATGTTTATAATTCAAATCTTCAAGTTGTTTAATTTTAGAATAAGCCGCATTTCTTTCTTCAAAGCAAACTTCAAACTTGATTTTGTATTCACCTCATTCAGAATTCATATTAACTAAATCCTTTTGAAGTTCAGATATTTTGGCATTTAAATTAGATTTTTCTTTTCTCAATTGAACTTTCTCATTTTCTTTGTCCCCAACCAACACTTTCAATAATGCATTTTCATCTCTGAAATTCATCATTGATTGTCTCTCTTGATTGAGCTTTTCTTTCAAAACTTCAAATTCATTTTTCATAAAATCAATTTGAGAAAGCAAGTTTTGAACTTTATCAGAATAATTATTAGAAGTGTCAAAAGAATGACTTACCTCGGATCCAGAATCTGAGTTAGCATTCTCAGTGGTGATGTCCTCCTCATTTAGCTTAGCCATAAAGTTGTAATGAACTTGAGTGAAATGAGCTTCTCTTCATATGAAGTCTCATCTAGCCAATTCTCTTATTTGGCCTTGAGGACTTTGCCTTCTTCTTGCTTCTTCACCAACAAAGCTTTCTTTGTATAATACTCATAATTATTTACCTTTTTGAACCGGCGGTCTTTTGAGTAATGTCCAGGCTTACCGCAGTTGAAGCATCTGACATTCTGTATATATGCTTTCTCTTTCTCATCCTTCTTTTCATCCTTTACAAAAACTTTCTTCTTATACTTGCCTTTATACTTATCTACCTTGTGATATTTTGGTTTGCTCTTAGAATAATATTTCTTCTCAAACCTTTTGTTGAAATTATGTGTCAACAAAGCCAGATTTTCAGCAAATCTCTTCAGATCCTCATCAAAATCCTCTTCTTCTTCATCCTATGAGTCTTTGACAATTTCAGGTAATTCTGTCAAGAATGAAGCTTTAGACTACTTTGACTTGGAAGAACTTGGCTTTAATTGTTCTTTTCAGCCAAAAGTGGCAGTGACTAAGTTACCATCTTCTTTTCAGCACTAATTTGTTTGACTTTATCTTCATGTTGAAATATAGTCACAAAGATATCATTCACATCTTCCTGATCCATATTCTTTGTCATCTGCAAGTTGATAGAGTAACTATCCCATTCTGGATTCAGGTTGTTTACAAACTTGTAGTTGATCTCATACACTCTCTTGTTTAGTGTAACACCCAAAAATTGGGACAAACAAAAATTTTTGAAAAAGGAAATGTGATATGTAAAATAATGCCAAGGCACGAACTCTTCCCAAAAAGGGAACCATATACGCCTATTATAATTACAAGTATGTAATAATAAAGTAATGAGGGATAACAACCCTTTAATCTAATTCCTATATAGAAAAGAGATTATATTAAGTTGTCATCCAAATCTCCAAAATATGCATCATCTATGTTTGGTGTCCCAAAAGTGGTCCCAAACTCACATCTAAGGCCTACTAAACCATCTTGTCGGTCGCGCCGCTAGAACCTGAGATACACATCAAACCAATCAAGTATTAGGCCAAACGAGCCTAGTGAGTTGTACAATAGCATAATATAACATTTAAGAGTTTATAAATAACATGAACCATAAAGGAATCAATGGAGGAGGCCCAAAATACCAACGAGTTTCACCTCAAGAGTCGATATACCTTGAAGTTCGCTCTCATGAGCAACATCCCGAAGGCCCGACACATTTGAAGACTACCTCCAAGGCATTACTCCAAATGGCGGAGATTTAGGCACATACCGAAAAGGTGGCACCCCAAGACTACATCCTCCTAGTGCTACATCCTCCTAGTGCCTACTCGTGGTACATCCAATATACAATCCATCATCATACATATTTCACATCACGTAAAACACGTGTATAAGATCCCAATGATTCCAATCCCACTTTAGGTCAAAACCCAAAATCATGTAAGTCCACATACAATATCCATCAACCACATAACATCACATGATCATATCATAACTCTTATAAACGAAATATCCTCATTGAAACCCACATATTGATTAGTAGCCAAAAACCCCCACATTTACCAAATATAGCAATATAGGACAAACTTATCAGATGATTAACATATGTAAGGAAACATGTTAATACATGTATCTCATTTAAAAATAGTTAAGAGAAAACTCACAATCTAGGTTTATATAAAACCCTAGAAAACTTGGAGAAACCCTAGAAGATGAGGTAGATGGATGCCTGAAGTCTTGAAGCTTGGATCTTGCTAGAAACCACAATGAATGCTCCCAATATACCCAACTAACTTCTATTAATGTTACTTACCAACCAAACCCTAGAATTTAATAAGGAGAGGGAGTAGGGAGAAGAAAATCGTCCCAAATGGTTCCCAATTCGTGAACAAGAAGAAGCAAAGTGAGAAAAATGACTTAAAATCGGTCAAAGGGTCTTTTTATACCCTCAGAGTCCGATGGCGACAGTGCCCGACGACCTTGCCATGGGCACTGTCGCGAGGCATAGTCGTAGGTCTCAACCCACCTACAGTACACCTCAAGCGATAATGACCGGCGACATTACCCATGTCACTATCGCGGTGTCAATATCGCGTGGTCCGTGTGGGTTACGGTACACCCCCGCCGACTGTGCCTAAGGGAATTATCGCGAGTAACAGTCGCCCCACACTCCCGAGGCCCGAATTTCTCAAACAATTTCGCAACTGATCGTTTGGTCTCGGTTTCCCTCAAGGTTGCTATAAACAAAATTAACTCGCGAATTCTAAAACACCAAAGGTCTCAAAGACAGAATTTTTAGAGTACGAAATAATTTACGATTAATAGACACTTACCTTGATTTTCCGGATCTCACAATCCTCCCGTCTTAAAAGAGGATTTCGTCCCCGAAATCACAACAGATTAAAATAAGTGAGGGCATCTCATTTTCATGTCCTCCTCAGATTCCCACGTCACATTGGTACCCCGATGGTGCCTCCATTGAACCTTGACCATTGTTACTTCTTTATGTCGAAGTTTCTTCGTCTTTGACTCCAAGATGGTTTCCGGCTCTTCCACACATCTATTCCTTTTGTCCTCCCAAATTTCCGTTAACAGGATAATGTTTTCCTCTTCGGCTAAGCATTTTCGAATGTAGCATACATGAAATGTAGGGTGAATCCCATCCATTTCCGGTGGTAAGTCCAATCTATAGGCTTGAAGCCCGATCTTCTCCAATATCGTAAAAGGTCCAAGGAAACGGGGACTAAGCTTCCCGCACTTCCCGAAATGAATGATCCTTTTCCATGGTGATACCTTTAACATAACCCTTTCCCTCACTTGGAACTCGACCGTTCTTCGCTTCTTGTCCGCGTAGACCTTCTGTCGGTCTTGAGCCACTTTCAAATGCTCCCGGCTACCCCCAAAGTCTATAACACACGACCGGAACACATCCTTGAGAGTTTGAATGGTCCGCTCACTTTGACCATCTGTTTAGGAATGGTATGTCGTGCTCAATTTGACACTCGTACCCAATTATTTTTGTAGACCATCTCAAAACTTGGAAGTGAATCGGCTATCCTGATCTGAAACTATAGATAGTGGGACCCCATGACACGATATTACCTCATCGATATAGAGCTTGGCTAATTTATCCATTAGCAACGTCTCTCGCATCGCCAAAAAGTGCGCGCTCTTCGTGAGTCGATCCACCACCACCCAAATAATGTCATGACCTCTCAAGGTTCTTGGTATCTTGGTGACGAAGTCCATCGTGATGTGCTCCCACTTCCATTCCAGAATGGCCAATGGTTGCAAACTCCCATAAAGCCTTTGATGTTCCCCTTTGACTTGAAAGCAAGTGACGCATCTTTTCACATAGTTGGCTACATCGAGCTTCATCACCGACCACCAACAATGCAACTTCAAATCTCTGTACATCTTAGTGCTACCGGGATGTATAAATTACTTGAACTTGTGAGATTCCACCAAGAGTAACTCACGGATCCCTTCAATCTTCGGTACCCATATTTTTCCTTGGAATAGATTGAGGCCGCGGCTGTCCTCTTTAGTAGTTCCCGTTGTTTCACCATGATCTCGGCTTTGAGGTTCTCCTCACGAAGTGCTTCGGCTTGACTTACTTTGATGTCTCCCACCACGCTTGATATTACGTCGAGTCTAGAAAGAGTTATTTTGATTTCGCTCCCATAACACTTTTGGCTCAAAGCATCTGCCACCACGTTGGCTTTACCTGGGTGAAAAAGAAACTCACAATCATAATCTGTCAAAAGCTCCAACCACCTTATTTGTCGCATGTTGAGGTCCTTTTGGTCGAATATGTACTTCAAGCTTTTGTGGTCGGTGAATAGTGTACACTTCGTTCCAAAGAGGTAGTGCCGCCATAGCTTCAAAGCAAATACCACCTTCGCTAGCTCCAAGTCATGCGTAGGGTAGTTCTTCTCGTGGTCTTTGAGTTATCACGACGCATACACTATCACTTTTCCCCTTTGCATCAAGACACACCCAAGACCCAATTTGGACGCGTCGCTATAAACCACAAAGTCGTCGTATCCTTCGGGTAAGAATAGAACGGCGCCTCACATAGCTTCTTTTGTAGAGTCCGAAAGGCTTTCTTTTGAGTCTCGGTCCATAAGAATTTCACGTTCTTCCTTGTCAACGAGGTGAATGGAGAGACGATCTTCGAAAAGTTTTGAATAAATCGTCGGTAGTAGCCGGCCAAACCTAAAAAGCTTTTTATCTCAGTCGGACTTGTCGGTGGTTCCTAATTCTTCATCGCTTCAATCTTCTCCGGGTCTACCTTCACTCCATCCTTTGATACTACATGACCTAAGAACTGAACCTCTTGCATCCAGAATTCGCACTTTGAAAATTTTACGAATAGTTTCTCTTTCTGGAGAATCTCTAATACTTCTCGTAGATGTTGACTGTGCTCGACCTCGTCTCACGAGTAAATTAGAATGTCGTGGATGAAGACTATAACAAATTTGTCCAAGAAAGGTCGACACATGCAATTCATCAAGTCCATGAATACGGCTGGAGCGTTAGTCAACCCGAATGGCATGACTAAAAACTCATAATGACTGTACTTTGTCCGAAATGCCATCTTCGGGATATTGCTCTCCTTCACCTGCACTTGATGGTAACCGGACCGCAAGTCTATTTTGGAAAAACACCTTGCTCTTTGCAATTGATCGAAGAGATCGTCGATTCGAGGAAGTGGATACTTGTTCTTCACAGTGACCTTGTTGAGTTCACGGTAGTCGATATACATCCGCATGGACCCATCCTTGTTCTTCACAAACAAAATTGGAGCTCCCCACGACGACGAGCTCGGTCGTATGAATCCTTTCTCGAGCAGTTCTTGTAGTTGGGTCATCATCTCTTGCATCTCCATCGGGGCTAGACAATAAGGAGCACGAGAGATCAGAGCCGCACCCGGAGTGAGGTCAATATGGAACTCCACTTGGCATTCTGGTGGTAGTCCGGTTAAGTCTTCCGGAAAGACATTCGGGTAATCACGTACCACCTACACATCTTCTACCTTCCGCTTCTCGAGTTTCACGTCGATGACGTAATCCAAGTACGAAGGACACCCCTTGGCTAGGCTCATGCGCGCTTTAAGTGACGAGATGATCGCGCTGGTCTTTCGATTCTTTTCCCCGTAGACTATCACTTCCTCACCTTTTGGCAATGGTACTTTAATCATCTTCTTGATGCAAAATATACTGGCATCGTGCTCAGCTAGTCGATCCATCCCTACAATCACATCAAAACCCCCGATATCCGCCGGTAGCAAATCTACTACAAAGGACTCCCCATCTAAGCCTAAGGTGCACCCAACGAAACATTCCCAAACTAACATATGTTCCCCATTTGCCACTTCTACTACTAGTGCATCGCTCAACAAACTAAGAGGAGTAGTGAAGTCCTTGCAGAAAGTGGTAGACACAAACAAATGGTTCGCACCGGAATCAAACAAAACATGTGCAGGTAGATAGTTTACTAGAAACGTAGCCGACACTACATCCGTCATTGCTCTCGCTTCACCCGTCGTCATTTGGAAAGCCCGACCTGGTGCCTTTAGTGGAATATCTTTCTTCGGTACAACCCCGCTTGAAACCCCTTGGTGACCCCTTTCTAGCTTAGGACACTCCCTCTTGATGTGCCCCGGCTCCCGACATTCATAACAAACCGGCCCCCGGGAGGAGCAGTCTCGACTCATATGGTCCTTCTTTCCGCACTTGAAGCATTCGGTAGTGTTAGAGAAAGGTCTCATATTACAAGGCCCAAAATGTTTACTCTTACACTTGAGACACCACCTCGCCTCACGTCGAGGTTCCACATTCCTCCCCCCGTTAAAGGGTTTGGATGGTCTTGCGGGCCCGATCGGCCCTTCACACCTTCGCTTCTCACCTTGTTGACTCCTATATTCTCTTCCTTGAATGATGTGGTCCTCTACCAGTTGTGACTCTTCAATGACCTATTGTAATGTAGTCACCCGAGCATTCCTCACACCTGTTTTCATCTCCGTCGGTAAACCTCTTAAATAAGCTTTTATCTTCAACCTCTCATCGACCGCCAAGTGCTCAACCAGACTGAGCTTCTCCACGAATTGCTTTGAATAGTTAGCAAAAGATAGACTATCCTTTTTTAGATTCTGGAACTCCTCCTCTATCTTGCCAAGAGCCCTTTCGTTGTAGTACTTGTCCATTAACTTTTTCTTGAAGGTTGGCCAAGTGAGCTTGGCCAAAACCCCCGGAGTGAGCGCGGTCCGGGTGATGTTCCACCAACTCAAAGCTTCCCCTCTGAATAACTGAGATGCGAACTTGACTCTTTGGGAGTCGTCGCATTCGCTTGATTCGAAAGCCATCTCTATTTCTTGTATCCAGTTCATACTAGCCACTGGATTAGTTGTCCCGGAAAACTCTGGGGGCTTGCTACATAGAAAATTCTTATAGGAGAAACCCCCTTCCTTCTTTTTCTTGACCCCTATCGTTTATTATTCAGTTCCAGTTGCATTACCCGTACCACCTGATCCAATCACCGCATTGTCTGCCACTGAAAGTCAAAGTCAAAAGCTCAAGTCAAAGCCCTTCAAGCAGAAAGTCAAAGTCTTTGTAATAAAGTGAAAGTCAAGTCATGTGTTTTAAGTGTTTAGTGGTGTGAGTGTTTAGGGATATAAATAGTGTTTTTCTGTTTGTAGAGTCACATGACTAAGAGTCTAATTGAGAGTGTTGTACGCGCATATCATTCTAGAGAGAGAAATAGTGAGAGCCTGTGTAATCGATTCCTGAGTTTGAAATAGAAATGGAAATTGATTAAATTGATATTGTCATCTTGTTTTACACTGATTGTGGGACACACAATTGGTATCAGAGTAGAGAAAGAATTCAGAAACAAGATTTAATTCAAGATTTTTGGTCGATATATCAAGAACTTGCATGTCGAACTGTTCAGATTTGATTTTGTAGCTACAGTGATGTTTTTTATTTCATTTGTGTATCATTGTACTCGATTTTACATCTAGATCACTTTCTGTTTGTATTGTTTAGCAGATTTCTCAATTGTTTGTACGAATTTTGGAATTTCTTGAAAAGTTTGTTCGAGTTTATAGTCGAATTGTCAATAGATCGATTATGTAATTTTGATGTTTTATCCTGAAATCAAGCAATTGTAGTCTGATCGAAAGATGCAATAGGACATATCTGCAAATTTTCAGAGGATTTGGTGAAGATTTGAGTTGAAATCAGTGTGAAAGTTTGAGTTTTTGGACGTAAGGTGAAGAACACGCAAGATCTCTGAAACGGGCAAATGAAGAACACGCATGACAAAGAACTCACTAAGGCTGAAGAACTCGCACAATCTTAAAACACGCAAAAGGGTGAAGAACTCACAAAGAGTGTCGTGCGAGAAGTGAAAACACGCAAGCTACTGCGTGCGTGTTTGTATTCTTTGATTCATTAGTCCTGCGCGAAGTATTGTTCTGCGAGAAGTTTCTATTTGCGCGAAGTAAAAAGTTGAAAATTTTTCTAAGTCTCAAACGCGCAACGGCATTGCACGAAGTGACTTTGGAGAAACTCGCACGTAGGTCTCTACGCGAAGGTGAAACATGCACGACCTTGTGTGCACGAAGCTTGTTCTTATTTTCTTCGTCGTGCGCGAACCTCAAACGCGCACAACATATTTTGCGCGAAGTTCATTTCTGTGGTTTGCGAGTTTTGTACTTAGAATTTTTCTGAGATTTTTCAGATTTGACCAAGTTTGACTTTTGCAGATTAAGTTTGTTTCTGAATTTTTGAAGATCATTTTAAACAGTGTAAAGCTCAAAACAACTTCTAAAGATGCACTTACTATTGGTACGGATGTCAAACCACCGGTTCTCTTCAAGGATGAATATGAACAGTGGAAAGACCGGTTCTTATATTTTGTGGACAAACATGCCAACGGAGATAACATTCTATTATCCATCAAGGAAGGTCCAATGGTTCATCTTACCATATAAATTCCAGATGACGAATCCTCATATAGTGAAGATGGGAATGTGGACAGAGAACATAAAACAAAGATAGTGCCTAAAGATCTTTCTCAGTACACTGAAGAGCAGAAAAACATATATAAGGCTGACAAACAAGCTAGATCTCTATTGTAGCAAAGTATACCAAACGAGATCTACATCAAAATAGACAGCTACAGGGCAAATGCAAAGAAGATGTGGGATCAGTGACAGAAGATGATGATGAGATCAAAAGTCGGTAATTAGATAAAGGATGCTAACTGCATTAACAACTATGAGGAGTTCAAAGACAAGGAGAATGAGAGCCTTGAGGAAACTTATAAGAGATTTGTTATGCTGCTGAATGAACTTGCAAAGAACAAAGTAAAGAAGAAGCAAATTGAAAACAATGTCAAATTCCTTAGCATCCTTCAACCTGAATGGAAGAAACATACACGAAGGATGAAACAAATGAAGTATCTCAGTGACATTCCACTGCATGAAGTGTACGAAACACTGAGGCAGAACGAAGAGGAAGTGGAAGAGAAAAAAGGAGAAAAGAAAAAGTCTGAAAAAGTTGCAGATCCTATTGCCTTAGTAGTTGCTAAGAAAGAAAAAGAGAAGAAGAAGAAGAAGAAAGTGGTGGTATATGAATCTGCTGAGTCTGAGAATAGTGATTCTGATTCTGATGATGGAGAGAGCTTAAAGCAAGCCATGCTACTTCTGACCCGTGCATTCTAGAAGAAATTTTACAAGAAGATGGGGTCAATTAATCAGAGATACTCATCAGGATCGAAAAACTATGATCACAAAGAAAAAATCGAAGGAAGAAGATATGAGGAGAAGAAGTTTGTGGAAAGAAAGCCAGAGGAGAAAAGAAAGTTTGTGAATGATTATGGTGGTGAGAAAAATTCTACTGAGCTGATAAAGTGTTATAACTGCGGAAAAGTGGGTCACTATGCCAAAGATTGTCGGAAGCCTATAGTGAGAAATTCAGACTATTACAAGAATGAGATGCTTCTAGCAAAACAGAAAGAAGTTGGAAAGGCGTTGATGGAAGAGGATGAATATTGGCTAGACCATTCGGATGATGAAGACAAAGATGAGACCGCTCATATGTGCCTTATGGGAAAGGAAGTGAAGTACGATGAATCTGATGAAGAAACTTCCGATGAGGTACAAATTTTTTCTGAATCTGGTTTCTTAAAGAAAATGGAAGCAATGATGATTGAGCTTCAAGACCTTCAAACAAAACTCAAAAAGGAGAAAAGCGAGGTTGCTAAGAAACGTCAAACAATGAACAAAAACTTGATTGATTCTTTAAACAAATCTGCTACTATTTTTAAACAACAAAAATATTGTTTTGAAAATAAGATTTTTGAAGCTGTTTCTAAACTTACAAAATCTGATCTTGAGAAACAAGAGTTTGTACTAAAAGTTCATAAATTACAGGTTGAAAATAAGAATTTGGAGAAAAAGATCAATGGTTTGGAAGCAAAATTGTACACTCGAGGTCAAATAGATCAAACCATCTTTCTAAACACACCAAATGAGGATAATTATTTTAAAGAAAAGTGGGGTATCGGTTACGATAATCCACACTATTTGAAGAAAGCAATCAGAAAATAGCCAGCTTTATATAATTTTGATTTTCTTCAAGTGGCTGGTAAACATCCTCATTTGAAGCCCACATTTGTTACCAAATCTTTTGATGAGGTTGAGGCCAAGGAAGACGAGAATCGAAAGAACACAATTAAAATGCAACTACCATTCTGCTATAAAAATTTGAATGATCGTTATCTTTTGGAACAACCGAAGATTTTATCCAATGATTATTTTGAAAGATATTCTACTAAAGAGTTGGAGGAAAAACATATTAAAGCTAAAATTTACATTCCTACACTTGTGTTAGAAAGAAAATCATTGAGCTTCGATGATGAAAGAACTTTGGTTGAACTTGAGAAAATTGTGTTTTCTATAGTCATGAAGAACACGGTTTTTAAGTCAGATTCTAAAATGTGTTCAAATTCTTCCAAGGCACCTCAAACTTCTAAAGATGACATTGATGACTTATTTGCGGGTGCAAATGATTTTTTAAATTCTAATGATGGTTGTGTTGATGAAAGTATTGATATGTTTGATTTCAATGCGAAACTTCCAGATCATTTTGATTTTATTATCAATTCTGATGCTTTATGTTGGGAACTGAAGAATTCATCAAGTATGGTTAATGCTGCTGGTTCAGAGTTAATACTGCTAGAAGACATAAAGGTTAATACTGCTGAGTGTTACTACTGCTAGTATTAATTAATACTGCTAGTCAAAGTTAGTGCTGCTTAAACAAAGTTAGTACTGCTTAGCTAGTTAGTACTGCTAGTGGTTAGTACTGCTTAGTAGTTAATGCTGCTAGAAGGAAGTTAATGCTGCTGAAGATTAATACTGCTTATATGATGAAGATTCGTCTGAAAGGATATACATGGAAGCTTAGAGATATACATGGAAGATATACTGAAGATATTTTATTGTAATTATCTTTGTATTCAGTATATATTGTATAGTTTAGGAGAATAATTTAACTATCAGTTTTCATTCTTTTAGAGAAACAATCAACCTCAAGACATAGATCCTAATTCTAGAGAAGTAGAATTCGTATTGGTGAGCCTGTTCATCAATATTGAGGTTGAGTGAGTAATCTTGTAACTTCAAAGCATTAAATACAAGTTTACAGTTTGTTGATTATATTCTGTTTTTATTTTCTGTTTGATTAAATATCAAAGTGTTATTCCGCAAACTTCTTTGATATTGTTTCTGAGAATTAATTCTTGTTGAGAATTCGATCATGACACTTTACCTAGTGTGTTTGAAATAGGTGAATCATCAACTATGGTTGGTGAGTCAGTTCCTGTGAGTACCGATTATTATGAAAAAGGTAAAAAAACAAAAGAAAGACGCTCACATAAACGAACCAATACAGGTAAGCAAAAGAAAACACAGACTCAGAAATCTCATTTTCCTAACAAATCTAAATTTTTTGTTTCAGAACTGAGCAAGAAAAGGTCTGAAGTGAGAACTGAATGGAGACCAAAAAAGAAAGTTGGAGAGCCTACAAAGTCATTTTCGGATTCTGAATGTATTAGGATTTATGTTAGTAGTACTGATTTAGGTCAAACGGATCAAACCATTTATCTAAACACACCAAAGGAAGAAGCAGATTTTAAAGATAAGTGGGGTCTTGGTTACGATAACCCACATTATCTGAAGAAAGCTATTCGAAAGCAGCCCGCTTTATATAATTTTAATTTATTAGAAGTGGCTGACAAAAATCCTTATTTGAAACCCAAATTTGTTACAAAATCATCTGATGAGGTTGAAGCTAAGGAAGATGAGAACAGGAAGAACACAACCAAAATGAAACTACCATTCTGCTATAAAAAGCTGAATGCTAGTTATCTTTCTGAGCAAACAAAATTTTTGTCAAATGGTTATTTTGAAAACTATTATACTAAGGAGTTTGAGGCAAAACCTGTTAAAGCCAAAATTTATGTTCCTCCACTTGTCTTAGAAAGCAAATTTCTGAACTTGAAAACATTTTAGCGGAACAAAGAATATTGGTTGACCTTGAGAAAGTTGTGTTTTCTACTGTTATGATGAACACTGATTTTAAATCTGAAGTTACAAATGATAAGTCCGAATCAGAAAGAATTAGTGAAAACAATTCTACTGATTCAGATGCATCATCTTGTAAAGTTTTCATGGGTAATGTTTTTACTAATTCTAAACCTTCAGATTATGCTAACAAGTCTCTCAAACAAAAGTGTTCTAAAGTGTCAAATGATTTCAATTTTTCAAATACTTCCAAGGCACAACTATTTGATGATGATGAATAATTTGCGGATGAAAATGATTTTTTAAATTCCGATGGATGTTTTGATGAAAATATTGAGAAGTTTGATTTCAATGCTAAACTTCCAGATTATTCTGATTTTGTTATCAATACTGATGCTTTACCTAGTGTGTTTGAAAAAGATGAGTGTCGGTCCACATTGTTTATCAAGTTTTATAGATTACAACACATTTAACGATTACCAACCTGTATTGATTAATAGAAATGGTTACAAGGTTGATCTTTGAAGCTCTCGTGTGTGTTCTCTGTTTTACACCTTTAAGTGTGTGTTTTTGTGTGTTCTGATTATCTTGAGTATTAGACACACTTGCTTCACCTAACATACATAATATCTAATATCTAATAACTAAAGTAATATCTAAATATTATCTAGATATTATTACTAACTAAATCTAATATCTAACATAATTATATATTTAAACTAAGTTAAACTAAATACTTAAATTACAATAAACAATAATTTACTTCGACATTTATTACAAACGACATTAGACTTTATATTGAGAGTCGACTTTCCGGCTTTAGCTTCAGATTGGATCTTCAGATTGGATGATCTTGAATCCAATAGATATGTGATCTAACAATTTCCCCCTTTGGATCAAGATCATTACTAAAAAGATTTTAGCAATTCAGTCTTCTTTTTCAGCTCAGAGGATGCAATCTCTTTCTCTAGCTCAGAATGCTTTAGCAAAGTATCTTCAAAGAAAATTTATCTGAAATCAGCATGTCTTCAGAATACTTCGATCTCGCAGTTCTTGGTCTTGTAATGTAATGGACTGAACATTTCTTCAAGCTTTAGATTCTCCCCCTTTTTGATGGAAAGTGCAACGACTTCATCAAAACTTTGAGTAAGAAATGTCAACCACTTGGAACCTCTGATCCGTGAATTCAAAAGATATTCATCCAGATCTTTTCAAATCCAGACAAAATAGTCGTGTAACACCTGAATCAACTAATGAATCAGTTAACATGCCTGTAAAAAACACTAAGTCACTGTGTGTAACGAATACACATTGGTAAGGAGTGGTTTGATGTTGACTCCCCCAGGGCTTCCATTTAATCATCGAAACACCACACAGGTAATTTCTATAAACGTTATGACAAAGAAACTAATTCCTTGTGTGTTCGTGCTTGTGTTGAAAGAATTAAGCACTTGATGATTGCTTATAGGCTCAAAATTTATGTAAACCACTAAGACAATAGTAAGTTAAACACAGACTCAATGTGCATGATTGAAGTGCGAAGGTGGGGCAGACTTCCTTCTTTTCAATATCCATATTTTCCGAAATGAAAATCAGATAGTAAATGTGTTGCATCCCCTTTGAAAATGTGAAACACTTTCTTGTTGAGAAGAAAATGAATAGCTGGTGAGGTTTGATCAAGAGTTGGCATGGGCTAGTTGCTTGTTTCGATAATGTTCACCAAAGAATTGTGAAACACTAGTAATGTGGCTGCCCGGCTCAGAAAAAGTTGCTGCAGAGTTGTGATATTCTTTAAACTCTGTTCTCACATGTTCTTTCTTTTAAACATTTTGCTCACTCTAATCACACTCATTTCTTTTCGACTTCTTACACTCAATCACTATGGATTAACTTCTTGGGTAGAAATCACTGGTTAAGGTGATTGCATAGAAGTTGTGTTAATTCCTAGCACAATGAAATCTTGTTTTCCTATTATGCATATGATGCTCAAATTGGTTTAACTATTTCAGTTAAAGCACAAATATGATCTTTGAAAACATTTAAAGTCACACTTCCAAATCATGAATTCGGTTTAAGAATCAGGAAGTGGTTTGAACATTTGATAACAATGTTTTCTATGATTGAAAGTTGTCCTCTTTTCAACCATATATGAGATGAAGATATAGAATTATACCTTTACGTACGATCTTCCATCTCATGAAGCTAAGCTTAAAGTCATATTCATATGAACTTGTAAGCGTCTCTCAAAAATTCTGCAAAAGTCCTATGTCAAGTCAAAGTAAAATTTATTCACTTAAATTGAAAAGACAAAAAACAGTAAAACAGTTAAAGTACGAGTTATTCAAACTCCTTTGTCTTGAAGAGCTCCCCCTAAAATTTTGCATTACAAAAATTTGACATAAAAGGTAAATGCAGAAACTTATGAGCTCCCCCTCAAAATAAGATTGACCACTTGTCAATTTCTTCTCACACTCCCCCTTGGATCATGAACAGAACATTTGAAATGCAGATATCAATCAGAATTAAGAATGAAGAAATGATGAAAAAGTATACAATTAGAAAACTTTGATAGGTAACTACTGATTAAATCTTTAATTTAGCATACCAAGCATAGAGACAAGAAAGGTAAACCTCTTTTCGTCTAAAGGTTTAGTAAACAAATCGGCAAGCTGATAATCAGTTTTTACAAAGAAAAGTTCAATTGTTCCTTTTTCAACATGATCTTTAATAAAATGATACCTGACGTCTATGTGTTTGGTCTTGGTGTGTTGAACAGGATTCGCTGTTATTGCGATGGCGCTCTTGGAGTCACAGTATATCGGGATTTTGTTGAAGTGGAAACCGTATCCGCGCAATTGAGTTCTCATCCATAAGACCTGAGAACAGCAGCTAGCAGCAGCTACATATTCTGCTTCGGTCGTGGAAGTTGAAACACAAAGTTGCTTCTTCGATGCCCAACTTACGAGCTTATCACCGAGGAACTGTACATGTCCTGACGTGCTCTTCCTCTCTAACATACAACCTGCATGATCTGCATCTGTATACGCTGTTAGTTCAAAACTAGTATCTTTAGGATACCACAGACCAAGATCTGCAGTGCCCTTCAGATACCTAAATATGCGCTTCACTGCAGACATATGGATTTTTTTAGGATTGGCCTGATATCGTGCACATAAGCATGTTGAAAACATTATATTTGGCCTACTAGAAGTAAGATACATTAAAGAACCTATCATCCCTCGATAAGTTCTAACATCAACAGCCTTTCCCGAAGGATCGGTGCCAATCTTAGTACCTGGTGCCATTGGGGTACCAATCGGTTTTGAATTTTCCATTTTGAACTTCCGAAGAATATCCATAATGTATCGATAAGTTCTAACATCTACAGCCTTTCCCGAAGGATCGGTGTCAATCTTAGTACCTGGTGCCATTGGGGTACCAATCGGTTTTGAATTTTCCATTTTGAACTTCCGAAGAATATCCATAATGTATTTTGATTGATTGATAAAAATACCCGTAGAAAACTGTTTGACTTGTAATCCGAGAAAGAAATTCATCTCTCCCATCATATTCATCTGAAATCTAGACACCATAAGGTTTGAAAAATTCTTACAGTACTTAGGATTTGTAAAGCCAAAAATAATATCATCTACATAGATTTGAATTAAAATGATATCGGCTTTTTCCTTTTTGATAAACAAAGTGGTATCCACCGTTCCTTTTGAAAAACCAGACTTGACTAGAAATTTGTAAAGGACATCATACCATGCTCGAGGAGTTTGTTTCAGACCGTAGAGTGCTTTGTCGAGAATGTAGACGTGATTCGACTTCTCTTGATTGACAAAACCCTCTGGCTGAGAGACATAGACTTCCTCCTTCAGAATGCCATTCAGAAAGGCAGTCTTCACGTCCATTTGAAAGACCGTGAAGTTCTTGTGGGCTGCGTAGGCTAGAAACATTCTAATTGCCTCTAATCGCGCCATAGGAGCATATGTATCGTCGTAGTCGATTCCTTCCTCTTGTCTGTATCCTTTGGCTACTAGTCTTGCCTTGTTTCGGATAACGGTACCATCTTCGTCTTTCTTTATCTTGAAAACCCACTTCGTACCTATAATTGTTTTACCTTGAGGTTTTGGTACGAGTCTCCAGACTTGAAGTGTATCGAACTGATTCATCTCTTCTTGCATTGAGATCACCCATTCTGGATCAGCAAGTGCCTCTGATACGCGAGTTGGCTCGAACTTGCTCAGAAAGGAGTCATGCATGCACATGTTTATTGATGTTGACCTAGTTTGCATCGGTTTTTATGGATCGCCAATGATCTGGCTTATTGGATGCTCTTTGGTCCATTTATGTTCATGAGGTAGTGGATTATATGAATGTATGTCAATTGTATCATCTATAAATCCACTTGTACCTTCTTCAGCTTGTTCAGGAGGAATGATGATTGCAGTTGAAGTGGTAGGTTCAGAAGGCTCAGCAGGTACATCTTGTTCTGGCTGTAGATTGATCTGAATAGAACATCCTACTGTTACAGCTACTTCTGTCTCTTCATCACATGGCGCTTCTTCAACTGTTGGAGTCAGCATTTGAATTGGAATTTCTTGTTGAATTGGGGCGTTGGATTCAATAGGAACGTCTGAACTGGTTGGATGAGTAGTCGTTAAGTCTTCCATCCTGTCAACCACAACAGATTTCTTGACATTCTTGACATTAG
This sequence comes from Arctium minus, assembly GCA_954870635.1. NCBI lineage: Eukaryota > Viridiplantae > Streptophyta > Magnoliopsida > Asterales > Asteraceae > Arctium > Arctium minus. The sequence continues at coordinate 57,808,871 of OX941088.1, read as the reverse complement.
ATCCAAGAAATTCATCATAAAACAATTCAAATAATAAGTCTAAATGAGATAAATGATTAGTTGACGTTGATGCTTCATCTGATTTATTCTGTTGAGATGTAGGTTCTGGACTGATTTGCCCAGAAGCTAGTACGTCGGTTATAACGGGTTCTGAACTGTGTTGTTCGGAAGCCATCTCTTCATCAAACGTGACGTTGATGCTTTCAATCACCGTCTTTGACTTCTTCAGATAAACACGGAATGCAGTTGATGTCGAGGAATAACCAATGAAGATGCCTTCGTCCGCCTTGGCACTGAACTTATTGAGACTCTCCCTATCGTTTAGCACAAAACACTTACACCCAAATATATGGAAATATTTGATTGTCGGTGTTCGGTTGTTGATTAACGCATAAGGAGTCTTCTTGAATCTGCGATGTATCATAGAACGATTTTGTGTGTAACACGCAGTCGATACAACTTATGCCCACAAAAATAGAGGTAAGTCTGATTGACTTAGCATAGTACGAGCAGCCTCGACTAGCGTACGATTTCTTCTTTCGACCACTCTATTTTGTTGAGGCGTTCGAGCAGCAGAGTATTGATGTGAAATCTCGACAGATTCGAGATATTCTTCAACCTTCTTATTCTTGAACTCTGTGCCGTTGTCTGTTCTTAGAAGCTTGACCGGTTTCTGCAGATTAACCTGGGTCGTCTTTAGGAATGTGATGAGAACATCTGTTGTCTCATCCTTTGAACGTAGAAACTTGACCCATGTGTATCGCGAGTAGTCGTCCACGATAACGAGTATGTACTTCTTTCCGCCTAGACTCTGAGTTCGCATCGGACCGCATAAGTCCATATGCAATAACTCTAACGGATCACTTGTACTCGGTTCAGGCTTTGGTTTATGTGGATCCCTCTTCATCTTTCCCTTTTCACATGCTGCACAAAGATGTTCTCTTTCATATTTGAGCTCTGGAAGTCCTTTGACGAGCTTTCCACGGACCAGATTGTTGATGTACCTGAAGTTGAGGTGAGAGAGCCTTCGATGCCATAGCTAACTTTGTTGCATCGAGGCTTTCGTCAATGGACAAACCTGCTTGTCAGTCTGGACTTTTGACAAATTAATTGTGTAGAGGTCTGATTCTCGATTACCGACCAAGAATTCTTCGCCTTCTTCAGTGCGAACTGAACACGTCTTGGCTTTGAAATTGACCTCTAAGCTTTTGTCACAGAACTGGACAATACTGAACAGGTTGTGCCGTAAACCTTCAACATAGCTCACCTTCTTTATTGTGACATTGTCATGTTGTACATCACCGTATCCCATTATTGGAGAAATCTGGTCGTTGCCGAATCTAACTGTTCCGCAATACTTCTCTTTGAAGTTGGACAGCATCTCTTTTTGTCCAGTCATATGTTCGGAACATCCGCTATCCAAGTACCACATATGAAGGATCTGCACAAGAGAAATAATGAAACATTTGATTTAGATAGTCATAAATCAAAATTTAAGACTTTTGAGCATTGAAGAGCGGGTCTTGAACTGATTTGTTCAAAAGCCATATTCTCTTCTTAAGCACGGGTTCTGAACAGACGTGTTCAGAAACCATTGTTTTCTCTTTGAAGTGCGGGTCTTGAACTGTTGTATTCAAGAACCTAGTTTCTTTGAGGAACGAGTCCTAGACTGTTTTGTCTAGAAGTCATATACATAAGCTCTCTTAAACTTTGTGTGCCTGCAACACAGATTTAGCCTCAGGTACCCACTGGAATTTGGGTCCTACTGTGTTAGCACAAGATTTTGGTACCCATTTGAAATTGGGTCCTCTTTTCATTTGAAAGTCATTTAAATCATTATAGTTAGATGAATGCACATCATAATTGCCAAACCAATCTTCAGAATCTTGACAAGAAGTAGAAACATGTTTATCATAAATAGAAGACTTTCTAGCAGATAAAGATAACTAAAATAATTGCTTCATTGTATATTGTTTACGAGAAACAGCAAGTTTTGAGTTCAAAATAGCAACATCAGCAATTAAGACATCTTTACTAGGCGAAGTCTTACTACAATTAACACTACAAAATGATTTAACGGTCTTGTCAAGCTTCTGTTTCGGTTTCCACTGAGATTTAACTTATGGCCTTTGCTTGCTCAGATCTGAAACATGTGAAACTCTTGAGTTAGACTTCTGAGCAACAAACGAATTCTTCTTCTTCGGATGACCAGTAGTGTTCGGTTTATGTGAATGCTTAGATGTAATCTTACCTTTAGCATATTTAGCTTTCACAGAGACTAAGTTATCAACATTCGTTGATTTTGCACTTTTAACAGGCGTACTGGTTTTTCCCAAAGATTTGACAACAAAAGATGAATGGTTAGGAAGTTTTGCATTAAAGTCAAATTTGTTAGCGTATTATTGTATCCAATATTTAATAGGAAAAGTCAAGTCAAGATAAGTCAACAAAGCCAATGTTTAGTTTAGTCAATATGAGTTTACTTAGGTGTTAAGCTTGTGTGTTTAGTCTTATGGTATAAATACCATGTTGCCTTGTAAATCATGTAGAAAGAAAGCTAGGAGGATTGTTCATCATTGTTACATCAATATACTTGTAACTATTTCTATCTCTATACTCTCTCTCTCTAGAACTTCATATTGTCAATATCTTGATTGTTAGATTGCTTGATTGTGATTGGGATTACAATTTCAATTGGTATCAGAGCATACCAAACAAATTCAGAAAGATCACTGAATTAGTTTTTGGATCAGATTCTTGAAAATTCAAGAAAATTGTAATTTCTGAAAAAGTCACTGTCTGATTCGTGGTTGTTGGGAAATTCAGAATTTCACAAGTACAGTTAATGCTGCTAGAAGAACTTGGTTAATACTTCTGAGGTTAATGTTGCTGAGTGAAGTTAATGTTGCTGATATAACTTAATGTTGCTCATCAAGATTAATACTGCTAGAAGAGATTACTACTGCTAAGCAATTTTAGTACTGCTAGTAGTTAGTACTGCTGAATGTTAATACTGTTCAAAGTATTAATACTGCTGAAGACTTAGTGCTGCTTATGAGATAATCAGGACTCGTGCAGATCAAGTTTGAAGATTATGGAAAGCTGGAAGATAAAGATAGAAGATTATTTTGAAGATCTTTTATTATTTATAATAATCTTTTATCTTCAGTATATATAAAATTGGTCAGAATAGTTTAGAGTTAACTTTAGAATTCTGAATTTTTGTTTTGATAGAGAGAATCAACCTCAAGGTTTGTAATCCTAATTCTAGAGAAGTAGAATTCGTATTGGTGAGCCTGTTCATCAATATTGAGGTTGTGTGTTGAATCTTGTAACTTTATAATCATTCAATAAAGTTTGCAAGTTCTTATTCTGATTTACTGTGTTCCATTAATTATTGAATATCAAAGTTTTATTCCGCAAACTCCTTTGATATTGTTTCTGAGTGTTTATTCTTGTTTCGAATTAAGATCCTGACAAATGGTATCAAAGCTAGTATTCTCAGAAATCTCATTCATCATGGAAAACACAGCTGAATCAAACAGTACTCTGGTCTCAAAGGTTCCAATGCACAGACCTAATGAATTTGACATGTGGAAGATCAGAATCAAGCAATACATTCTCCTCACAGATTACTCTATGTGGGACATCATTGAGAATGGCCCATCTGATGCAGGAAAGATTGGTGAAGATGGTAAAAGAACCCCTCCAAAGACGGATGCAGACAGAAAGACAAGGCAGACAGAGATGAAAGCCTTGAGCACACTGCTCTTGGCCATTCCAAATGAATATCAGCACCAATTCTGCAATTGTACTGATGCACAGATGCTCTGGAATGCTCTAGAGAAGAGATTCTCTGTTACCAAAAGTACCAAAAGAAATCAAAAGGCAATCTTGAAGCAACAATATGAAAACTTCATGTCAACTAAGAATGAATCCATGACTCAAACTTTTGACAGGTTTAACAAACTGATTGGTGAACTAGCTACTATGGGAGTACAAATTGATCAAGATGATGTTAATAGAAAGTTCTTAAGGTCCCTTGGAGATGAATGGACCATGTACACTGTTTCATTCAGACAGTATGATCAGTTGGAAGAGAAAGAACTTGATGATCTGTACAATGATCTTAGAGTATTTGAAGCTGAGGTGGAGGCAAAGAAGAAGCCTTCTGGATATATTCATAATAATGCACTTCTATCAGCATCAATTGATTCTACTGCTAACCTTGAATCAGTTAATGCTACTAATGGAGCAAATCAAGATAAAGTCACTGATTCTGTGTTTGAAGCCTTTCTTTCCAGTCATGGAAATTCCTCTCTGATTAATGATGATTTGGAACAACTTCATCCTGATGATTTGGAAGAGATGGATATTAAATGACAGATGGCCATGCTTTCCATGAGGGTGAAAAAGTTTATAAAGAGGACTGGGAGGAACAACTTCTCCCAAAGAAGAGAAGATGGAGCAGGGTTTGATAAATCAAAGGTGGAGTGCTACAAATGTCATCTGAAGGGACACTTTGCCAGAGAATGCAGAAGTGGAGTGTCTCACAACAACAACCACCAACAAGCACAGTCTGGAAACCTCAATCATAACAGAAACTCTGCTCAAGCTCTTGTTTTCAACAAGGAATGGGGTTTGACTGGAGTGATCAAGCAGAAGAGGCTATCCAAAATCAAGCTCCTATGGCTGAAGTTTCTGATCTTCCATCTGAGGTAAGTTCTAATCTCTGTTCTAAAACTTGCATAGACACTGTTAAAAGGTACAGGGATCACAACCAAAAGATGAGTGATGACCTTAAGAGATTAGAAAAGGATATCAAAGATTATGTGAGAATTGTTGAGAGGTTTGAGGAACAGATTAAAGGTTTTCAAGCCAATGAACTCCAACACTCATATGACACCAATTACTGGAAGTGGGAGAAAAAGGATCTAGAACTTAAACTGACCAAATCTAAAGAGGAGAGTGAAAAGTTGAGAGAGGAGCTAACCAAGGTCAAGCTTGATGTAGAAAAGTTTTCCAATGCTTCTAAAGCAATGGACTCTTTACTACAAAATCAGATTCATGATAAGATGAGAAGAGGAATTGGATACAATGCCACACCTCCACCATATAACAACAATTACATCCCACCTACTTCAGACATGTTAGACACCAAAGATAGGAAGGACTTGCCTGAGGGAGCCACTGAAATAGATCCCTTAGATGAGGTAGTTGTTGAGGATAAGACTGAGAAAGAGGTTGGCAAGAGTAAGGAGAACAAGGTGAGTGGTGAGATTCCTCTAGAGAATAACATTATCACTAATGAGGATTGTGGAAGGGCTTGGATCAAATCTAAGGACATAGAGAAGACAGAGGGAAAGTCTGGTAAGGTCCATTACAAACAGATCGCAGTTGTGAATCCAGGTCCTTGCAAACAGTGTGCATGTAAGAAGAATGAGCCCCTAAAACATGATAAAAAGAGGGGAAATCAAAGAAACTGGAATAATCAGTGGGCACAAAAACAAGGGGTTGATCTGAGTAAAATCAATAGACCAAAACCTTGTTTTATCTGTGGCAAATTGAATCATCTTGCCAAATACTGTTATTTCAATCCTATAAACCAAAGGATGAACTTTCAAAGACCTATGCAAAAACCCTTGGGTTATAGGAAGATTGAAAAGAACCATGTGGCTAAGAAATCTGTTAAATCTAAACCCCACATGAAGAAAAAGTCTGTTAAAGAAAGTGTCAATATGTGGGTTCCTAAAAGCACTAAAACTGATAGTACTGCTACCACAAATAGTGTTGCTGACAATGATAGTGCTGCTAGAAGTAATACTACTGCTAACAATGTTAGTGCTGCTGACATTGTTAGTACTTCTTCAAAAGTTAATACTGCTAACTTTATTAGAAGTGGCTGACAAAAATCCTTATTTGAAACCCAAATTTGTTACAAAATCATCTGATGAGGTTGAAGCTAAGGAAGATGAGAACAGGAAGAACACAACCAAAATGAAACTACCATTCTGCTATAAAAAGCTGAATGCTAGTTATCTTTCTGAGCAAACAAAATTTTTGTCAAATGGTTATTTTGAAAACTATTATACTAAGGAGTTTGAGGCAAAACCTGTTAAAGCCAAAATTTATGTTCCTCCACTTGTCTTAGAAAGCAAATTTCTGAACTTGAAAACATTTTAGCGGAACAAAGAATATTGGTTGACCTTGAGAAAGTTGTGTTTTCTACTGTTATGATGAACACTGATTTTAAATCTGAAGTTACAAATGATAAGTCCGAATCAGAAAGAATTAGTGAAAACAATTCTACTGATTCAGATGCATCATCTTGTAAAGTTTTCATGGGTAATGTTTTTACTAATTCTAAACCTTCAGATTATGCTAACAAGTCTCTCAAACAAAAGTGTTCTAAAGTGTCAAATGATTTCAATTTTTCAAATTCTTCCAAGGCACAACTATTTGATGATGATGAATAATTTGCGGATGAAAATGATTTTTTAAATTCCGATGGATGTTTTGATGAAAATATTGAGAAGTTTGATTTCAATGCTAAACTTCCAGATTATTCTGATTTTGTTATCAATACTGATGCTTTACCTAGCGTGTTTGAAAAAGATGAGTGTCGGTCCACATTGTTTATCAAGTTTTATAGATTACAACACATTTAACGATTACCAACCTGTATTGATTAATAGAAATGGTTACAAGGTTGATCTTTGAAGCTCTCGTGTGTGTTCTCTGTTTTACACCTTTAAGTGTGTGTTTTTGTGTGTTCTGATTATCTTGAGTATTAGACACACTTGCTTCACCTAACATACATAATATCTAATATCTAATAACTAAAGTAATATCTAAATATTATCTAGATATTATTACTAACTAAATCTAATATCTAACATAATTATATATTTAAACTAAGTTAAACTAAATACTTAAATTACAATAAACAATAATTTACTTCGACATTTATTACAAACGACATTAGACTTTATATTGAGAGTCGACTTTCCGGCTTTAGCTTCAGATTGGATCTTCAGATTGGATGATCTTGAATCCAATAGATATGTGATCTAACAATTTCCCCCTTTGGATCAAGATCATTACTAAAAAGATTTTAGCAATCCAGTCTTCTTTTTCAGCTCAGAGGATGCAATCTCTTTCTCTAGCTCAGAATGCTTTAGCAAAGTATCTTCAAAGAAAATTTATCTGAAATCAACATGTCTTCAGAATACTTCGATCTCGCAGTTCTTGGTCTTGTAATGTAATGGACTGAACATTTCTTCAAGCTTTAGATTCTCCCCCTTTTTGATGGAAAGTGCAACGACTTCATCAAAACTTTGAGTAAGAAATGTCAACCACTTGGAACCTCTGATCCGTGAATTCAAAAGATATTCATCCAGATCTTTTCAAATCCAGACAAAATAGTCGTGTAACACCTGAATCAACTAATGAATCAGTTAACATGCCTGTAAAAAACACTAAGTCACTGTGTGTAACGAATACACATTGGTAAGGAGTGGTTTGATGTTGACTCCCCCAGGGCTTCCATTTAATCATCGAAACACCACACAGGTAATTTCTATAAACGTTATGACAAAGAAACTAATTCCTTGTGTGTTCGTGCTTGTGTTGAAAGAATTAAGCACTTGATGATTGCTTATAGGCTCAAAATTTATGTAAACCACTAAGACAATAGTAAGTTAAACACAGACTCAATGTGCATGATTGAAGTGCGAAGGTGGGGCAGACTTCCTTCTTTTCAATATCCATATTTTCCGAAATGAAAATCAGATAGTAAATGTGTTGCATCCCCTTTGAAAATGTGAAACACTTTCTTGTTGAGAAGAAAATGAATAGCTGGTGAGGTTTGATCAAGAGTTGGCATGGGCTAGTTGCTTGTTTCGATAATGTTCACCAAAGAATTGTGAAACACTAGTAATGTGGCTGCCCGGCTCAGAAAAAGTTGCTGCAGAGTTGTGATATTCTTTAAACTCTGTTCTCACATGTTCTTTCTTTTAAACATTTTGCTCACTCTAATCACACTCATTTCTTTTCGACTTCTTACACTCAATCACTATGGATTAACTTCTTGGGTAGAAATCACTGGTTAAGGTGATTGCATAGAAGTTGTGTTAATTCCTAGCACAATGAAATCTTGTTTTCCTATTATGCATATGATGCTCAAATTGGTTTAACTATTTCAGTTAAAGCACAAATATGATCTTTGAAAACATTTAAAGTCACACTTCCAAATCATGAATTCGGTTTAAGAATCAGGAAGTGGTTTGAACATTTGATAACAATGTTTTCTATGATTGAAAGTTGTCCTCTTTTCAACCATATATGAGATGAAGATATAGAATTATACCTTTACGTACGATCTTCCATCTCATGAAGCTAAGCTTAAAGTCATATTCATATGAACTTGTAAGCGTCTCTCAAAAATTCTGCAAAAGTCCTATGTCAAGTCAAAGTAAAATTTATTCACTTAAATTGAAAAGACAAAAAACAGTAAAACAGTTAAAGTACGAGTTATTCAAACTCCTTTGTCTTGAAGAGCTCCCCCTAAAATTTTGCATTACAAAAATTTGACATAAAAGGTAAATGCAGAAACTTATGAGCTCCCCCTCAAAATAAGATTGACCACTTGTCAATTTCTTCTCACACTCCCCCTTGGATCATGAACAGAACATTTGAAATGCAGATATCAATCAGAATTAAGAATGAAGAAATGATGAAAAAGTATACAATTAGAAAACTTTGATAGGTAACTACTGATTAAATCTTTAATTTAGCATACCAAGCATAGAGACAAGAAAGGTAAACCTCTTTTCGTCTAAAGGTTTAGTAAACAAATCGGCAAGCTGATAATCAGTTTTTACAAAGAAAAGTTCAATTGTTCCTTTTTCAACATGATCTTTAATAAAATGATACCTGACGTCTATGTGTTTGGTCTTGGTGTGTTGAACAGGATTCGCTGTTATTGCGATGGCGCTCTTGGAGTCACAGTATATCGGGATTTTGTTGAAGTGGAAACCGTATCCGCGCAATTGAGTTCTCATCCATAAGACCTGAGAACAGCAGCTAGCAGCAGCTACATATTCTGCTTCGGTCGTGGAAGTTGAAACACAAAGTTGCTTCTTCGATGCCCAACTTACGAGCTTATCACCGAGGAACTGTACATGTCCTGACGTGCTCTTCCTCTCTAACATACAACCTGCATGATCTGCATCTGTATACGCTGTTAGTTCAAAACTAGTATCTTTAGGATACCACAGACCAAGATCTGCAGTGCCCTTCAGATACCTAAATATGCGCTTCACTGCAGACATATGGATTTTTTTAGGATTGGCCTGATATCGTGCACATAAGCATGTTGAAAACATTATATTTGGCCTACTAGAAGTAAGATACATTAAAGAACCTATCATCCCTCGATAAGTTCTAACATCAACAGCCTTTCCCGAAGGATCGGTGCCAATCTTAGTACCTGGTGCCATTGGGGTACCAATCGGTTTTGAATTTTCCATTTTGAACTTCCGAAGAATATCCATAATGTATCGATAAGTTCTAACATCTACAGCCTTTCCCGAAGGATCGGTGTCAATCTTAGTACCTGGTGCCATTGGGGTACCAATCGGTTTTGAATTTTCCATTTTGAACTTCCGAAGAATATCCATAATGTATTTTGATTGATTGATAAAAATACCCGTAGAAAACTGTTTGACTTGTAATCCGAGAAAGAAATTCATCTCTCCCATCATATTCATCTGAAATCTAGACACCATAAGGTTTGAAAAATTCTTACAGTACTTAGGATTTGTAAAGCCAAAAATAATATCATCTACATAGATTTGAATTAAAATGATATCGGCTTTTTCCTTTTTGATAAACAAAGTGGTATCCACCGTTCCTTTTGAAAAACCAGACTTGACTAGAAATTTGTAAAGGACATCATACCATGCTCGAGGAGTTTGTTTCAGACCGTAGAGTGCTTTGTCGAGAATGTAGACGTGATTCGACTTCTCTTGATTGACAAAACCCTCTGGCTGAGAGACATAGACTTCCTCCTTCAGAATGCCATTCAGAAAGGCAGTCTTCACGTCCATTTGAAAGACCGTGAAGTTCTTGTGGGCTGCGTAGGCTAGAAACATTCTAATTGCCTCTAATCGCGCCATAGGAGCATATGTATCGTCGTAGTCGATTCCTTCCTCTTGTCTGTATCCTTTGGCTACTAGTCTTGCCTTGTTTCGGATAACGGTACCATCTTCGTCTTTCTTTATCTTGAAAACCCACTTCGTACCTATAATTGTTTTACCTTGAGGTTTTGGTACGAGTCTCCAGACTTGAAGTGTATCGAACTGATTCATCTCTTCTTGCATTGAGATCACCCATTCTGGATCAGCAAGTGCCTCTGATACGCGAGTTGGCTCGAACTTGCTCAGAAAGGAGTCATGCATGCACATGTTTATTGATGTTGACCTAGTTTGCATCGGTTTTTATGGATCGCCAATGATCTGGCTTATTGGATGCTCTTTGGTCCATTTATGTTCATGAGGTAGTGGATTATATGAATGTATGTCAATTGTATCATCTATAAATCCACTTGTACCTTCTTCAGCTTGTTCAGGAGGAATGATGATTGCAGTTGAAGTGGTAGGTTCAGAAGGCTCAGCAGGTACATCTTGTTCTGGCTGTAGATTGATCTGAATAGAACATCCTACTGTTACAGCTACTTCTGTCTCTTCATCACATGGCGCTTCTTCAACTGTTGGAGTCAGCATTTGAATTGGAATTTCTTGTTGAATTGGGGCGTTGGATTCAATAGGAACGTCTGAACTGGTTGGATGAGTAGTCGTTAAGTCTTCCATCCTGTCAACCACAACAGATTTCTTGACATTCTTGACATTAGATCCAAGAAATTCATCATAAAACAATTCAAATAATAAGTCTAAATCAGATAAATGATTAGTTGACGTTGATGCTTCATCTGATTTATTCTGTTGAGATGTAGGTTCTGGACTGATTTGCCCAGAAGCTAGTACGCCGGTTATAACGGGTTCTGAACTGTGTTGTTCGGAAGCCATCTCTTCATCAAACGTGACGTTGATGCTTTCAATCACCGTCTTTGACTTCTTCAGATAAACACGGAATGCAGTTGATGTCGAGGAATAACCAATGAAGATGCCTTCGTCCGCCTTGGCACTGAACTTATTGAGACTCTCCCTATCGTTTAGCACAAAACACTTACACCCAAATATATGGAAATATTTGATTGTCGGTGTTCGGTTGTTGATTAACGCATAAGGAGTCTTCTTGAATCTGCGATGTATCATAGAACGATTCTGTGTGTAACACGCAGTCGATACAACTTATGCCCACAAAAATAGAGGTAAGTCTGATTGACTTAGCATAGTACGAGCAGCCTCGACTAGCGTACGATTTCTTCTTTCGACCACTCTATTTTGTTGAGGCGTTCGAGCAGCAGAGTATTGATGTGAAATCTCGACAGATTCGAGATATTCTTCAACCTTCTTATTCTTGAACTCTGTGCCGTTGTCTGTTCTTAGAAGCTTGACCGGTTTCTGCAGATTAACCTGGGTCGTCTTTAGGAATGTGATGAGAACATCTGTTGTCTCATCCTTTGAACGTAGAAACTTGACCCATGTGTATCGCGAGTAGTCGTCCACGATAACGAGTATGTACTTCTTTCCGCCTAGACTCTGAGTTCGCATCGGACCGCATAAGTCCATATGCAATAACTCTAACGGATCACTTGTACTCGGTTCAGGCTTTGGTTTATGTGGATCCCTCTTCATCTTTCCCTTTTCACATGCTGCACAAAGATGTTCTCTTTCATATTTGAGCTCTGGAAGTCCTTTGACGAGCTTTCCACGGACCAGATTGTTGATGTACCTGAAGTTGAGGTGAGAGAGCCTTCGATGCCATAGCTAACTTTGTTGCATCGAGGCTTTCGTCAATGGACAAACCTGCTTGTCAGTCTGGACTTTTGACAAATTAATTGTGTAGAGGTCTGATTCTCGATTACCGACCAAGAATTCTTCGCCTTCTTCAGTGCGAACTGAACACGTCTTGGCTTTGAAATTGACCTCTAAGCTTTTGTCACAGAACTGGACAATACTGAACAGGTTGTGCCGTAAACCTTCAACATAGCTCACCTTCTTTATTGTGACATTGTCATGTTGTACATCACCGTATCCCATTATTGGAGAAATCTGGTCGTTGCCGAATCTAACTGTTCCGCAATACTTCTCTTTGAAGTTGGACAGCATCTCTTTTTGTCCAGTCATATGTTCGGAACATCCGCTATCCAAGTACCACATATGAAGGATCTGCACAAGAGAAATAATGAAACATTTGATTTAGATAGTCATAAATCAAAATTTAAGACTTTTGAGCATTGAAGAGCGGGTCTTGAACTGATTTGTTCAAAAGCCATATTCTCTTCTTAAGCACGGGTTCTGAACAGACGTGTTCAGAAACCATTGTTTTCTCTTTGAAGTGCGGGTCTTGAACTGTTGTATTCAAGAACCTAGTTTCTTTGAGGAACGAGTCCTAGACTGTTTTGTCTAGAAGTCATATACATAAGCTCTCTTAAACTTTGTGTGCCTGCAACACAGATTTAGCCTCAGGTACCCACTGGAATTTGGGTCCTACTGTGTTAGCACAAGATTTTGGTACCCATTTGAAATTGGGTCCTCTTTTCATTTGAAAGTCATTTAAATCATTATAGTTAGATGAATGCACATCATAATTGCCAAACCAATCTTCAGAATCTTGACAAGAAGTAGAAACATGTTTATCATAAATAGAAGACTTTCTAGCAGATAAAGATAACTAAATTAATTGCTTCATTGTATATTGTTTACGAGAAACAGCAAGTTTTGAGTTCAAAATAGCAACATCAGCAATTAAGACATCTTTACTAGGCGAAGTCTTACTACAATTAACACTACAAAATGATTTAACGGTCTTGTCAAGCTTCTGTTTCGGTTTCCACTGAGATTTAACTTATGGCCTTTGCTTGCTCAGATCTGAAACATGTGAAACTCTTGAGTTAGACTTCTGAGCAACAAACGAATGCTTCTTCTTCGGATGACCAGTAGTGTTCGGTTTATGTGAATGCTTAGATGTAATCTTACCTTTAGCATATTTAGCTTTCACAGAGACTAAGTTATCAACATTCGTTGATTTTGCACTTTTAACAGGCGTACTGGTTTTTCCCAAAGATTTGACAACAAAAGATGAATGGTTAGGAAGTTTTGCATTAAAGTCAAATTTGTTAGCGTATTATTGTATCCAATATTTAATAGGAAAAGTCAAGTCAAGATAAGTCAACAAAGCCAATGTTTAGTTTAGTCAATATGAGTTTACTTAGGTGTTAAGCTTGTGTGTTTAGTCTTATGGTATAAATACCATGTTGCCTTGTAAATCATGTAGAAAGAAAGCTAGGAGGATTGTTCATCATTGTTACATCAATATACTTGTAACTATTTCTATCTCTATACTCTCTCTCTCTAGAACTTCATATTGTCAATATCTTGATTGTTAGATTGCTTGATTGTGATTGGGATTACAATTTCAATTGGTATCAGAGCATACCAAACAAATTCAGAAAGATCACTGAATTAGTTTTTGGATCAGATTCTTGAAAATTCAAGAAAATTGTAATTTCTGAAAAAGTCACTGTCTGATTCGTGGTTGTTGGGAAATTCAGAATTTCACAAGTACAGTTAATGCTGCTAGAAGAACTTGGTTAATACTTCTGAGGTTAATGTTGCTGAGTGAAGTTAATGTTGCTGATATAACTTAATGTTGCTCATCAAGATTAATACTGCTAGAAGAGATTACTACTGCTAAGCAATTTTAGTACTGCTAGTAGTTAGTACTGCTGAATGTTAATACTGTTCAAAGTATTAATACTGCTGAAGACTTAGTGCTGCTTATGAGATAATCAGGACTCGTGCAGATCAAGTTTGAAGATTATGGAAAGCTGGAAGATAAAGATAGAAGATTATTTTGAAGATCTTTTATTATTTATAATAATCTTTTATCTTCAGTATATATAAAATTGGTCAGAATAGTTTAGAGTTAACTTTAGAATTCTGAATTTTTGTTTTGATAGAGAGAATCAACCTCAAGGTTTGTAATCCTAATTCTAGAGAAGTAGAATTCGTATTGGTGAGCCTGTTCATCAATATTGAGGTTGTGTGTTGAATCTTGTAACTTTATAATCATTCAATAAAGTTTGCAAGTTCTTATTCTGATTTACTGTGTTCCATTAATTATTGAATATCAAAGTTTTATTCCGCAAACTCCTTTGATATTGTTTCTGAGTGTTTATTCTTGTTTCGAATTAAGATCCTGACAAATGGTATCAAAGCTAGTATTCTCAGAAATCTCATTCATCATGGAAAACACAGCTGAATCAAACAGTACTCTGGTCTCAAAGGTTCCAATGCACAGACCTAATGAATTTGACATGTGGAAGATCAGAATCAAGCAATACATTCTCCTCACAGATTACTCTATGTGGGACATCATTGAGAATGGCCCATCTGATGCAGGAAAGATTGGTGAAGATGGTAAAAGAACCCCTCCAAAGACGGATGCAGACAGAAAGACAAGGCAGACAGAGATGAAAGCCTTGAGCACACTGCTCTTGGCCATTCCAAATGAATATCAGCACCAATTCTGCAATTGTACTGATGCACAGATGCTCTGGAATGCTCTAGAGAAGAGATTCTCTGTTACCAAAAGTACCAAAAGAAATCAAAAGGCAATCTTGAAGCAACAATATGAAAACTTCATGTCAACTAAGAATGAATCCATGACTCAAACTTTTGACAGGTTTAACAAACTGATTGGTGAACTAGCTACTATGGGAGTACAAATTGATCAAGATGATGTTAATAGAAAGTTCTTAAGGTCCCTTGGAGATGAATGGACCATGTACACTGTTTCATTCAGACAGTATGATCAGTTGGAAGAGAAAGAACTTGATGATCTGTACAATGATCTTAGAGTATTTGAAGCTGAGGTGGAGGCAAAGAAGAAGCCTTCTGGATATATTCATAATAATGCACTTCTATCAGCATCAATTGATTCTACTGCTAACCTTGAATCAGTTAATGCTACTAATGGAGCAAATCAAGATAAAGTCACTGATTCTGTGTTTGAAGCCTTTCTTTCCAGTCATGGAAATTCCTCTCTGATTAATGATGATTTGGAACAACTTCATCCTGATGATTTGGAAGAGATGGATATTAAATGACAGATGGCCATGCTTTCCATGAGGGTGAAAAAGTTTATAAAGAGGACTGGGAGGAACAACTTCTCCCAAAGAAGAGAAGATGGAGCAGGGTTTGATAAATCAAAGGTGGAGTGCTACAAATGTCATCTGAAGGGACACTTTGCCAGAGAATGCAGAAGTGGAGTGTCTCACAACAACAACCACCAACAAGCACAGTCTGGAAACCTCAATCATAACAGAAACTCTGCTCAAGCTCTTGTTTTCAACAAGGAATGGGGTTTGACTGGAGTGATCAAGCAGAAGAGGCTATCCAAAATCAAGCTCCTATGGCTGAAGTTTCTGATCTTCCATCTGAGGTAAGTTCTAATCTCTGTTCTAAAACTTGCATAGACACTGTTAAAAGGTACAGGGATCACAACCAAAAGATGAGTGATGACCTTAAGAGATTAGAAAAGGATATCAAAGATTATGTGAGAATTGTTGAGAGGTTTGAGGAACAGATTAAAGGTTTTCAAGCCAATGAACTCCAACACTCATATGACACCAATTACTGGAAGTGGGAGAAAAAGGATCTAGAACTTAAACTGACCAAATCTAAAGAGGAGAGTGAAAAGTTGAGAGAGGAGCTAACCAAGGTCAAGCTTGATGTAGAAAAGTTTTCCAATGCTTCTAAAGCAATGGACTCTTTACTACAAAATCAGATTCATGATAAGATGAGAAGAGGAATTGGATACAATGCCACACCTCCACCATATAACAACAATTACATCCCACCTACTTCAGACATGTTAGACACCAAAGATAGGAAGGACTTGCCTGAGGGAGCCACTGAAATAGATCCCTTAGATGAGGTAGTTGTTGAGGATAAGACTGAGAAAGAGGTTGGCAAGAGTAAGGAGAACAAGGTGAGTGGTGAGATTCCTCTAGAGAATAACATTATCACTAATGAGGATTGTGGAAGGGCTTGGATCAAATCTAAGGACATAGAGAAGACAGAGGGAAAGTCTGGTAAGGTCCATTACAAACAGATCGCAGTTGTGAATCCAGGTCCTTGCAAACAGTGTGCATGTAAGAAGAATGAGCCCCTAAAACATGATAAAAAGAGGGGAAATCAAAGAAACTGGAATAATCA
Source organism: Arctium minus (assembly GCA_954870635.1). NCBI lineage: Eukaryota > Viridiplantae > Streptophyta > Magnoliopsida > Asterales > Asteraceae > Arctium > Arctium minus. Next base: position 57,792,465 of record OX941088.1, on the reverse strand, counting down.
GTGGGCACAAAAACAAGGGGTTGATCTGAGTAAAATCAATAGACCAAAACCTTGTTTTATCTGTGGCAAATTGAATCATCTTGCCAAATACTGTTATTTCAATCCTATAAACCAAAGGATGAACTTTCAAAGACCTATGCAAAAACCCTTGGGTTATAGGAAGATTGAAAAGAACCATGTGGCTAAGAAATCTGTTAAATCTAAACCCCACATGAAGAAAAAGTCTGTTAAAGAAAGTGTCAATATGTGGGTTCATAAAGCACTAAAACTGATAGTACTGCTACCACAAATAGTGTTGCTGACAATGATAGTGCTGCTAGAAGTAATACTACTGCTAACAATGTTAGTGCTGCTGACATTGTTAGTACTTCTTCAAAAGTTAATACTGCTAACTTTGTTAGTGCTGCTAACAAGGTTAGTACTGCTAAACCTGTTAGTACTGCTAACTCTGTTAGTACTGCTAAGGTTTGTACTGCTTCTAGTGTTTGTGCTGCTAAGCCAATCATATTAACAAAGTACTCAAATAAAGAGTGCTCTGAGTTTAAAAACCTCATCAAAAAGGAATGTAAATACTTTGATGAGAAAGGGAGACCCAAGACCACTTTGGCTTGGGTCCCCAATCAATACTAATTGTTTAATCTTATGTGCAGGGCAACCAGCAGCTCAAGTGGAAGAGTATCTGGCATGTTGACAGTGGTTGCTCTAGGCACATGACAGGGAACATGTCATGCCTCAAGAATTTCAAAAAAATTGATGGTGGACATGTTACCTTTGGTAATACTCCAGATGGAGGTAAGATAAGTGGTAAGGGGGATGTAACCAAAGGTAAAATGACCTTTGAAGATGTATTCTATGTTGAGCAGTTGAGATACAACCTGTTAAGTGTATCACAGGTTTGTGACAAACAACATAGTATATTATTTACAGATTCTGAATGTATTATCCTTGCTCCTGGATTCAAGGTAGTTGATGAAAAGATGATACTACTAAGAACTCCCAGAAAGGATAATGTTTATTGCTTAGATATGGAAAGTGTTTCAACTGATTCATCCCTAAACTGTCTTGTTTCAAAAGCTTCTTTGGATGAATCATCACTTTGGCACAGAAGGATGTGTCACATGAATTTTAAAACAATGAATAAACTTGTTAAAAACAACCTTGTAAGAGGTTTACCTTCCAAAGTCTTTTCATGTGATGATCATTGTGTTGCCTGTCTCAAAGGCAAACAACACAAAACTTCTCATAAGACCAAAGAGTTGAACACAATCTCTAAGTCTCTTCAGTTGTTGCATATGGATCTGTTTGGTCCTACAAATGTTATGAGTATTGGTAAGAAATCATACTGCCTAGTTATTGTTGATGATTACTCTAGATTTACTTGGGTATATTTTCTAAGGACTAAGGATGAGACAAGTGGACTGATCAAATCCTTTATTCTAAGAATTGAAAACCAAACTAATCAAAAGGTAAAAGTCATTAGGTCAGACAATGGTACTGAATTTAAAAATCATGACCTAAACACCTTTTGTGAGGAAAAAGGAATTGAGAGGCAATACAGTGCTCCTAGGACTCCACAACAAAATGGTGTTGCTGAGAGAAGGAATAGGACACTAATTGAGGCTGCTAGATCTCTGTTGGCAGATTCAAAACTTCCAATTACTTTCTGGGCTGAAGCAGTTAATACTGCTTGCTATGTCCAAAACAGAGTTTTAGTAGTTAAGCCTAAAAACAAGACACCCTATGAGCTTTTAAATAATAGAAAACCTTTTATAGGATTTTTTTCAAACCTTTTGGGTGTCCTTGTACCATTCTCAATACCAAAACTCACTTAGGAAAGTTTGATAGCAAGGTTGATGATGGTTTTCTTGTTGGTTACTCATCTCAGAGTAAGGCTTACAGAGTTTTTAATACTTCTTCTAGAATAATTGAGGAAAGTGACAATGTCAAGTGCAATGAGAACACACCAAATCCTATTGGGTCTGGTCCTCAGTGGTTGTTTGACATTGATTCACTAACTAACTCCTTGGGTTTCAGTAGTGATGACAATGCAGGTTCAGGAAATGGAGAATCAGGGGATGCTCAAGTACAAGATACTATTCCTCAGTCTGTAATATTTCCCATTCCTACAATAGAGCCTGTTGAGTTCTGTGAAAATGAGACTACTGCTGAACCAATTCAGAGTGAAGAAGAAGAAAGAGATGAGGAAAATCATGTGCATGATGAGAAAGAAGCAGCTGATGAGATCCCCTCAGCTGACTTAAATGATTCCAATTTAGATGTGGGAATCAATGAAGAACCTAGTCATCAGACTAGAACTCAAAAGAATCATCCTCCAGAGCTGGTCATAGGAGACATCTCTTCTCCTATGATAACAATGAATCAAAGCAGACTTCAAGAGCTGCAGGATCAGCAACATACAGTACTCTCCTGCTTTCTATCTCAGATTGAGCCTAAGAAGGTATATGATGCAATAAAAGATTCCAGTTGGATAGAAGCTATGCAAGAAGAGTTACTGCAGTTTAAGTTGCAAGAAGTTTGGGACTTGGTGGACCTTCCAAAAGGTCATAGAGCTATAGGCACCAAGTGGATTTTCAGGAACAAAAAGGATGAGAGAGGCATTATGATAAGAAACAAAGCAAGGCTGGTGGCACAAGGGTACACTCAAGAAGAAGGCATTGACTATGAAGAAGTGTTTGCTCCAGTGGCAAGGGTAGAGGCAATTAGGCTATTTCTAGCCCACTCCTCATACATGAAGTTCAAGGTATACCAAATGGATGTGAAGAGTGCCTTTCTTTATGGTACAATTGATGAAGAAGTATATGTCTGTCAGCCCCCTGGATTTGAAAATCCATCATATCCAGACAGAGTATACAAACTGAAGAAAGCACTGTATGGTCTTCATCAAGCCCCAAGAGCATGGTATGATACTCTGTCTACCTATCTCTTGGAGAATGGGTTTGAAAGAGGAAAAATTGACAAGACCCTATTCATTAAAAGAAGTAAGAAGGACATCCTATTGGTTCAGATTTATGTGGATGATATCATCTTTGGATCCACAAAAGATCAAATGTGTAGAGACTTTGAAAAGTTGATGCACAAGAGCTTTAAAATGAGTTCAATGGGTGAACTTACCTTCTTCCTTGGGCTTCAAGTGAAACAAAAGAAAGATGGGATCTTCATAAGCCAATCAAAATATGTGAAAGACATCCTGGACAAATATGGTTTATCAGACTCAAAGCCAGCAAGCACACCTATGGAGACTCATAAACAGATTACTGCTGATCTTGAGGGGGAGGATGTTGATGTCCATCTATACAGATCAATGATTGGATCTCTCATGTATCTCATAGCCTCAAGACCAGACATCATGTTCCCAGTGTGTTTGTGTGCCAGATTCCAAGTCAAGCCAAAGCAATCACATCTGCAAGCTGTTAAAAGGATTTTCAGATACTTAAGAGGGCAACCCAGATTAGGTCTTTGGTATCCTTATGAATCCAACTTTGACTTGATTGCCTATTCAGATAGTGACTTGGAAGGTGCAAACATGGACAGAAAGTCTACTTCAGGTGGATGTCAACTTTTGGGTGCAAGACTAGTATCCTGGCAGTGTAAGAAACAAACCACAGTGTCCTTATCAACAACAGAAGCTGAGTATATAGCTGCTGCAAGTTGCTGCTCTCAGGTTCTATGGATTCAGAATCAGATGTTGGACTATGGGGTAACCTTTCTTCACACTCCAATCTTCATTCACAATAGAAGTGCTATAAGCATTGTTAACAATCCAGTCAAGCACTCCAAAACCAAGCACATTGAGATCAGGTATCACTTTATCAGAGATTGTAATGAAAAGAAGCTAATTCAAGTTGCTAAAGTTCATACTGACAACCAGTTTGCTGATCTATTCACTAAAGCATTTGATGTGGGTAGATTCACTTTCTTGGTCACAAGTGTGGGCATGATCAACTCTGAATAAGCTCATTTGGCTTAAAAAGTGTTTTCATACCTGTTATTGGTTTATTCTTTGGTGCTACTAACATCTTTTTCAGGAAGTTATTACCTTGCATAGAGTACCTCAAGCTTCAAAAAGTGTAAGTATAGTTAATGCTGTCAGTGCAGTTTTAATACTGCCAGTGCACAGTTAATACTGCTCTCAGTTAATACTGCTAGTTAGTTAATACTGCTAGTAGTTAATACTGCTCTCAGTTAATACTGCTAGTTAGTTAATACTGCTAGTAGTTAATACTGCTCTCAGTTAATACTGCTAGTTAGTTAATACTGCTAGTAGTTAATACTGCTAGTAGTTAATACTGCTCTCAGTTAATACTGTTAGTTAGTTAATACTGCTTATGTCCCGAACCGTATAAATACCCTGTTTGCCCGCCCAAACGTTCATAACGACTCTTTGATTTCTATTCATCTGCTCTCTAACCCTTTTCTCTCAAGAACAAGTGCTTCAGTCCAAAATACTCAAGCTTCAATGGCATCCATGGCTTTCATTGATGAGCACAACGAGATTGCGATGCTACAGAAGCCGAAACAATCTGCTGGATTCCACCAGATTGTGGATTTTCTCAAGTTCAGCCACATTGCCCATGCTCTAACTGTGTCGCCAACTATCTACATCGAGCATCAACGACAATTCTGGGCGAATGCCACCATAGTCACAGAGAATGGTGTGCAGATAATGAAGACAAGGGTGTGTGACAAACCCTTGTCAGTTTCTGAAGATGTGATACGCATTTGTCTACGTCTAGACGATGCTCCAGGTATTACTTCTATTCCAAATGAGGACTTGTTCTCAAATTTGTCAAGAATGGGGTATGGAGGCCAATTGGGCGGTTTCAAATTCTCAAAAGCAAAATTTTATACCCAATGGCGTTTTCTTGTTCATACCTTAATGCAATGCATTTCCAAAAAGACTACTGGATGGAGTGAGTTTAGCAGTACCATTGCTTATGCTTTGGTCTGCTTGGCCACTGCCAGAAAGTACAATTTCTCAAGAATGATTTTCAGTGATCTTGTATCAAACTTGGGAAGCAAAAAGAGTTTTTACATGTACCCAAGGTTTGTGCAGGAAGTTATAACTCATGAATTGACGGATATGCCTCACTTTGATGAGGTATATGTACCAAAAATCCCCAAAGGTAAGGTCTTTTCAAACATGAAAAGATCTCCATTGGACTCGGAAGGAGTTGACACCCCATTGTTCTCTACAATGATGGTGGCGTCCCAAAATGAAGAAGGTATGGCAGCAGGATCAAGGCCCTCATTAGACCATCCCACTGCTAGCCAATCCCAACCTTCCATCACCATATCAATCCCTCAGTCTCTTGTTCAAAAGCTAACTTCTCCAATAACCCAAACTTACCTAAGGAAAAAGGTAAAGAAGGCTCCTTCCCTTCTTGTACCTTCACCCTCTGAGCCTTTAAGCCCTCTAATGGAGAATTCTCCATTAGAGAATATCTACAGGGAAACCACAGGGGTGTCTCCCAACCCCAAGGTGGTGCTCAACAAGGAGATGTTTGAGCATATGGGTGCTAAGGTTGCCACTACTCCTACTAGCACAGAGGAGGTCAGTGGTAACATAAATAAGACCTTCCCCATGGCAACTTTGGGTGAGCAATCATCCAAAGGTCCCAGGTGCCAAGAAACCATGGGGTAGCAGGTGCTTCTGCTAGGCAGAAGACCTTTACTACAAAAAGATCCAATGATTCTTCAAAATAGGGTAACACTTCTGGAGAAGGTGAGGACAGATATAACTATTTTGAATTGATGGAAACCATGGGAAACATCAACATGGATGTGATCAAACAGGGCAAAGATATAGAAGAACTGAAACTAATAGTTCTGTCTCAACAAGAACAGATTGTCTACTTAAAGCAAATGGTGAAGAAATTGATTCTGCAAAAGAAGAAGAAACAGTTTGTGCTAAGAAGGAGGAAACCAGTGACTGATGCTCCCAAAAAGGGGGAGTCAGAAGCTGATGGAAACATGGAAGATGTCAAAGCTAAGGGGGAGCAAGAGAAAGTTGAGTTTAAGGGGGAGCAACAAGCAGGGGAAACTAAGTTGGTACAAGAAGCAGAAATAGTACAAGAAGCAGAAAAAGAGAAAGAAGCAGTAACATTTAATACTGCTGAGTCAAGCCAAGCAACAGAAAATGTTACTACTGCTGACCTGAAAGAAGCAGCAGAAACAGTGCAAGAAGTACTAACAGATCTTGAAATTGCTGAGACCTTAATCAAAGCCAAACATGATACTCCCAAGGTCACCTCAAAGGCCAAAGGAGTTGTCATCAAAGAACAAGGTGAAGTGATCAATAAAGCAAATGTAGAGAAGAAGGTGAGCAAAGACAAAGGCAAAGCTAAAATGGTGGAATCTGATTAACCAGTCAAAAAGCAAAGGTTGGTTGAATCAGATGAAGCTTTGGCCAGGAAGATGCAGGCTGATATTGAAAAAGAAGAAAGGGTTCAGATTGAAAAGGACAGAGAGATGGCTAAGGCTCTAGCTGCTGAACTGAATGAAGCCTATCAACAAATCCTGGCAACTGAACTTGCACAGAACAAAGCAGCATCTCTGAAGAAATCTGTGGTCAAAACAGCTGCAAAGAAGATACAACTCTCAAAGACCTTCCTAGGTACCCAAGAGAGAAACAAGATGATTACATTTCTCAAGGGTGCTGTAGGAGTCAGAAAGGAGATGTTCTCCAAGATGACATTTGAGCAGATTAAAGAGTTGTACAATTCTGAAATGACCAAGCTTCAAGGGAATGAAACTGCAAGAGTGGAAATGGAGAAGAGAATGAAAGAAATCAATGATCTTATGATAGAAAAACCTTTTCCAGATGAGCAAGAAACACCACCAAAGAAAGAAGCAACTCTTGGTGAAAGTCTAAGGACTTTAAAAAGAACCAAGATTATGGCAAAGAGAAAGTCAATCAAGAAGCCTAGAATAGCTACAGAAGAAGCTGAGAAGGTTGCTGAAGAAGAAGGGGCACCTAAGTCATCTGACTAGAAAGAACCAGCAAGAACTGATGATGTAAATATGTACATGGTAGTGATGGATAAAGTGCATGAACCAATTTCAGCTGAACCTGTTAGAGTTAAGCCTCCAGAGGTTATTCTATGGGACACACTGAAGGTTGATGGCAAGGAATACATAAGGCTCAAAATAAAGGATGAAAAGTATGAAGTGTATAACACTTGGGCAAAGATTGTTAGAACATGCTCCAGGTCAGATCTTGAAGAGATGTTTGACATAGGAATGAAGTTGTATGCAGGTCAACTGAAAGCTTCAGAGATTTCAATTACAAAATTAGTGATGGAGTATCTGTGTATGATGTTCAAACCTGAAGAAGTGGAGCATGTCATCAGAAATGTGTTCAAAACTGTCAACAATTGGACTCTATATGAAACTAGTGGAGTATATGCACTAACTATGGACTTAAATCACATAGAGTACTTCCTAGTGGATAGAGTATACAATCACAGCAGACTGAAGCTTCATGCAATGTTGAAGAAGAAGCTAGGATGTATTCCAAATTCAGAAATGGCTAAGTATCTGATCCAAAGAACTATAAATCAGAGTTTGGGGTTGGATGCAAATACAGGAATATAAGACATGATGAAGTTTTGGGAGCATCTTGAAGATTATCTGAAGAACTTGACTTCTTTTCCTAAAAGTCAAGTTAGGGGGAGATTGTTGGGAAATTCAGAATTTCACAAGTACAGTTAATGCTGCTAGAAGAACTTGGTTAATACATCTGAGGTTAATGCTGCTGAGTGAAGTTAATGCTGCTGATATAGCTTAATGTTGCTCATCAAGATTAATACTGCTAGAAGAGATTACTACTGCTAAGCAATTTTAGTACTGCTAGTAGTTAGTACTGCTGAATGTTAATACTGCTCAAAGTATTAATACTGCTGAAGACTTAGTGCTGCTTATGAGATAATCAGGACTCGTGCAGATCAAGTTTGAAGATTATGTAAAGCTGGAAGATAAAGATAGAAGATTATTTTGAAGATCTTTTATTATTTATAATTATCTTTTATCTTCAGTATATATAGAATTAGTCATAATAGTTTAGAGTTAACTTTAGAATTCTGAATTTTTGTTTTGATAGAGAGAATCAACCTCAAGGTTTGTAATCCTAATTCTAGAGAAGTAGAATTCGTATTGGTGAGCCTGTTCATCAATATTGAGGTTGTGTGTTGAATCTTGTAACTTTATAATCATTCAATAAAGTTTGCAAGTTCTTATTCTGATTTACTGTGTTCCATTAATTATTGAATATCAAAGTGTTATTCCGCAAACTCCTTTGATATTGTTTCTGATTTCTTGTTTTTGTACAATTAAATCAAGAAATTGATTTGATTATGTACGTTTTATCAATTGGATCAACTTTTATTCAGATCACATAGTCAAATTCGAACATTAGATTGATCAATTTGATCAAATTGCTATTTTTGTGAAACCCGAACTTGAGCACTGTTTCTTGAATCAATTTTGTGTTTTTTGATGTTTTTAATGGAAATCTTGTGGTAGAATTGTGTTCTAATTGATAAATCGATCATATTAGTGCAATTTCAAGTTTTAATATGCAGGATTGAATCAATTTGGATCGATTTCGTGAAAAATAGCCAAGAACACGCTAGATTCACGAAACGCGCAAGTTCTTCCTTAGAACGTGCAAGCTTCATCATCAAGAACACGCAAGATTCAAGTGTCTGAAGAACACGCAAGCTAAGCCTGCGAGTTTAAAATATGAGTGTTAAAACGCGTTGAGCTTTGCGCGAAACGTGAAACGCGCAAACCGTGTCTTGCGCGAGTGCTGAAACGCGCAAACCTCATCTTGCGCGAAAAGTGAAACGCGCAAACCTTGCTTTGCGTAAGCCGTGTAACGCGCAAACCTTGCTTTGCGTAAGACGTGTAACGCGCAAACCTTGCTTTGCATAAGTCGTGTAACGCGCAAACCTCTTAAACGCGCAAACGTCATAAAACGCGCACGTATTGACTAGCGAGTTCCAGAAATGCCAAGTGCCTACTAGCGAGTTTCAGTGTGAATAGTGATTTGCGCTTCCAGTGCCTTGCGAGTTTCATCCTTTGCGTGACAAACGATTAACGCGTTTCAGTGGTTAGCGAGTTTGATCAGTGAACAGTGACTAGCGTGTATAGTGACTTGCGAGTTTCAAGACTTAAATTTTTTTTCTGAAAATTAAAAAAAAATTGTGTGATCAAAGTTTGACTTTTTAGTCAACATTTCTGATTTGTTTGGGAACGATCATTCACATCAAGCTAATCTGACAAGATGCCTACTGTTGATGATAAGGGATATACTGTACTATCAGCCACAGATTGTGCTATATTGTACATGCCTGAGATACCAAAAATATAAGCTAAACGAAATCAACTGAAAAATCAGAATTCAGTGCTTCTCAAACAGATTCAGGAGTTGAAATTAAATTTGTCAAATTCTGATAAAACTCCTGACTGTATAAAGTGTACTAATACTGTTAAATCTAATTCTGCAGGTATCGTCAGTGCAAAAAGAGAACGAGATAAGAGAGAAAGAGAAAGAGATAAGAAAAAAAGAGGATGAGATTAAAGAAAGAGAAAAAATGATTGATTTAAAAGAAAAGACTATTCAGTCATGTGAGAAAGAGATTAAGTTGAAAGACAAAAAGATTGTATATCTTCAAAGCCAAATGAAGACGACTGAAAAGAAATCATCTGAGCTGAAAGATGAGTCAGTCAAGCTTCAACAGAAGTTTAAGGCTTTTGAAGATCAAATATCTGTTTTGGAGAAGAAAAATACTGAACTACAAACAAGTCTCCAAGCAGAAAAAGAAAAATCAAATATGAAGACATCTTCAACTCAACAATCATCTGAGATTTCCAAGAAAACACACCAAGAGAAAAAGGATTTGGAGCTTAGATGTCTTAAACTTTCTAAGCAAGTGTCTGATTTTGAAAAGATTCTAATTACTGAAAGAGACACATTTGCTTAGGAAAGAAAAGTTCTTGAAGATAAAAACACTGAATTTCCCAAACAGATCTCAATTTTACAAGACTTATTAGAAAAAGAAAGACAAATTTTCAAAGAAAAGAAAAAGTCTTTTGAATCTGAAAAGAAAAATTCTGAAAAGAGAAATGTTGGGATCTTCAATGAAATTTCTGATAAATCCAAGAACTTACAAAAAGATTTTGAGCAAGAACGTTCATATTTTGAAACTGAAATATCCAAGCTCATGACCAAAATCTCTGTTCTATCATCAGATATTCTTAAAGAACAGATGGCTAGATCTGATTTGAAACAAAAGTTTGACACACTTTCAGATGAAAGAAACATTTTGACTAAAAAGATAAATGACTTAGAAGCTGCAAACATTGAATTGTCAGATAAAGTAACAGCTGATGTGATTAGCCAATCACCTGTTGATAACTCAACAGAATCAGTCTGTTCTTTCAAAACAGCTTCAAGTTCTATTCATGACAAAAATGTTTTCAAAAAGAAAAGTGTCAAACCAATCATTGTCAAATCAAGTCAGATCAGACCATCAAATCTATTTTATGACAAATCTGTTGATGGACCAGCGAGCTTCTATGTTAAATCTCTTGGAAAGAAATCTAAGAAAAATCAGATGGTCTGGAGAGTGAAGAGTTCTTCAGATGAAGAGAAGACGAATGACAGATCATTCAAATCCACAACAACTGCCAAACAGAACAGTGCACACAAAGGTAAATCTTTTGGTAATTCTGATATATATATTACTCGACTAATCATTTGATCAGAATTGCTCAAAGGAAAATCTGTTGTTCTTACTGTGGAAAGAATGACTTCGTTCAGAGAAAAACTGCTCATAACTGGTACGGTTCTTATAGAATAACTTCTCAGAATTATGGATTTAAAAGATATACATCTAATGAGAAGTGGATTCTTAAATCTAATATACCAGGACCCAAATACCAGTGGGTACCAAAATCTGTTAAATCTGTTTTGCAGGTACCACCGGTCTAGGGGGAGCAGAAACGATGGTTTTTGAACACAGCAGTTCAAAACCCGTACTTCAAAGTACAAGTTATTGACTTCTAGACAAAGCAGTCTAGGACTCGTACTTCAAAGTACAAGTTATGGCTTTTGAACAAAACAGTTCAAAACCCGGATTTAAGTGTCAAGACTATGGCTTCTGATCACATGACAGATTAGGACTCGTTCTTAAATGTTAAGATAAGGATATTTTACAAATATCCAGGGGGAGCTTATCTGATATAAATCATTCTATGATGATTTGAGGGGGAGCTTAAATGTAAGTATCTTCTAATCCTAGATCTCTAAATGTTTGAAAGAAGAACAACTTTCAAGCATGAAAAACGGTTTCTTAAATGTTCAAACTACTTCTCTATTCTTAAAAGATTTCATGAATTCTGAAGTGAGCTTTTAAATGTTTTTCATTATTAAGCTTTCATGTTTAACTGACCGTGTGTTTCCAAAGATCAATACTTGCGTATTATCTTGTCTATATACTGTAAAGTATTCACACACATCGGTTCAGTACTTCATTTGAATCTGTTATTACCATGTCTCATAACGAACAAACTTTTCGATGGTAATACTCCCGTTTGCTTTCAAATGTTGTTGAGCATCAATCATCATTTCTAATTTTGTGCTTTCATTGCTAAATTGTTTATATTTGCTCATATAAACAAACAATCCAATTCTTTGATACCCTAACCATTTCATTTGATATGATTGATACATTGTCAGATTCTCAAAACAATTCTCTTGATTTCATTTCATTCATTCAATATTCTTGTTTTGAGAGATCTTCATTGTTCAAATGCTCAAATTTCATTCTTAATTTTAAATGAGCATACATTCTGACAATATTATCATTTTGAGCTTAACAGTTCAAGTTAAACTGATTGAGCAACCATTCTTTTTAGGACTTACATGGGATTCATGTGTGAACTTAAACAGAACTTCCATGGATTCACACAAACCAGTGTTTCCTACCCAGGAAGTTATCCTTGCGTGATTGAGGAGTGAGGGGTCAAAATCAAAGAGTGGGGGAGATAACTCATCCGGTTGAGTTTTTCTCAGTGTGTGGAGCGGAAAAATGGAAATGAGAGTTTGGTTAGAAGTGAGCTTTAATGTTAAAAAGAAAGACGGTGTGAGAACAGAATTAAAAGAATATCAAAACTCTGCACCAACCACTTTCTGAGCCGGGAAGCCACATATTCTGATTGGTTCACATTCTTTGGTGACCATCATTGAAACGGGCAGTGAGCCCATGCCAACTCTTGCATTAACCCCACCAGCCACTCGTTTCTTTCTTAACAAAGAAATGTTTCATTTTCTTTGGGGACGCAGCATATCTGCTATCTAGTCTTCACTTGGAAGATTTAGATATTGAAAAAGAAGGAACGTTGCCCCACCTTCGCACCTCTTTCATGCACATTGAGTCCATGTAATATTTGTTGTTGTCTCAACAGTTTACACAATTTGATCCTTATGAAACACAATCATTGTGCTAAATTCTTTCATACACAAGCACGAGCACACAGAAAATTTGTTTTTCTGTCAGAACATTCATAGATAAACCTTCTGTTTTTTAATGAATGAATGGAAGTCCTGGGGAGTCATCATCAAAACAGCTCCTTAAATTGTACATTCGTTGTACAAAGTAACTCCGTGTTACTGACAGGCACTTCTAACTGTTTCATTTGTTGAATCAGGGTTACCAAGTTCATTATATCTGAATTTGAAAAGATTTGGGTACATACAGTTCATGTTTCAGCTATTCAGATCAAAGTGCAGAGAATGTTAAATGTATCTCAAAAGGGGAGAATATTTGTAAAAGGGGGAGATTCAAAGAAAATGCTGAAATTGAGAAAGTTTTGATGATCATGAAGCTCAAAATCATCAAAAAGGGGGAGAAATCTACAAAGATCAATTTCAAAGTCCAGAAGAATTTTCAAAGTCCTGAAGAATATTCAAAGTCAAGACTTGTGAAGAATTTCTGAAAGTTCAAATCAGATGAAAAGATTCTCAAATATTTCTGAAGACAAGTCCAAATTAAGATGATTCGAGAAAGTTTGTTTTTCCGAAGATGGTCAAGAGATCAAAGAGATGAAGATTCAAGTTTTCAAAGATCCCTAGAAGTTTCAAAGAAGTTTCAAAGAAGTTTTCAAAGATTTCAAAGTTTTCAAGACTAGTTGACTTTCCAAAGCTACAAAGTATTAAAGACTTTTCAAGATTCTTCAAAGATTGAAAGACTGAAGACTGTTAAAGCTTCAAAGTTCAAAGACATCAGAGTTAAAGATTGAAGAATCAAGTGCTAAAGACTAATGTCAAATTTTTATTAAATCTTGAATACAAAGGGGGAGATTGTTAGTGTATTATTGTATCCAAGATTTAATAGAAAAAGTCAAGTCAAGATAAGTCAACAAAGCCAATGTTTAGTTTAGTCAATATGAGTTTACTTAGGTGTTAAGCTTGTGTTTTTAGTCTTATGGTATAAATACCATGTTGCCTTGTAAATCATGTAAAAAGAAAGCTAGGAGGATTGTTCATCATTGTTACATCAATATACTTGTGACTATTTCTCTCTCTATACTCTCTCTCTAGAACTTCATATTGTCAATATCTTGATTGTTAGATTGCTTGATTGTGATTGGGATTACAATTTCAAAATTGATTAGAACAATCATCTAAACCACCGTCAGAGTTCAGAAAATCAAACCCTTTATTTGATGAACCAAACATATCCTTAGAGTTTGAAGCCTTAGAAAGAACAGAATTTGTGAACACAGTTGAAAAAACTTTTTGTTCAATATTCATCAACAGTCTTTCATATGTTAAAGAATTCTCGAGTTCTGAAATTTTACTTTCTAAAATGAGAGGAGGGACATATATTTTACCTTGAATAGGCTTCGCCTCCATTTCTTTTTCAGAATAACTTTGAAAGAAGTAATTTGAAAGAGATTTCTTCTTTTGGTATATTGGATTATCATTATAACTATTATTCACTTTCTCATAATAAAATGGAAGGTGAACTTTAGATAATTTCAAACGTTTTTCAGTTTCGTTGGCTTCATCCTTTTCAGATAGTTTAGTCCAGAAAACTTTAAGCTCAGGGATTCTTCGAGCTAATTTCAAAGAAAGAAGATCATAAAGTGCAGGCACTTCAGATATTCCTTTTTGAAGATAGTGAAGATTCTTATAACCGATTCCCCATTTCTGTATTTCCTCTTTGGGTTTGTTCAGTTTGACCCATTTTGTATAACTTCTCTTCCAAACTTTTTAATTTAGCAATTAATGTTTTGTTTTCTTCGGTGCACGAAGAATGCATTTTAGTAAGCTCATATAAATCAAGCTCACTTTTTCTCAGTTTAGACTTGAGTTCAGAATTCTCTTTAAGAATTATTGTCTTTTCCTTTGCGCTGGTGTCATTATTTCTATGTAAAACCTCAACCAATACTTTCTTCTCAGCAATTTCGTCGCTAAGTTTCTGTATCGATTGGTTTTTGTCAGTAATAACACCATTTTCTCGCTTAAGTTTTGACTCTAACTCTTGTTGTTTTAAATTCATGGCATTTATTTTATTTATGAAATATGAATTAGATAAATCACATACCTCATCTTTCTCATCCTCTTCTGAATCTGCTTCAGCGTCTGATTCCTGCTTTCCCATCAAGCACATGTTGACTGCTTCATCTCTCTCTTCATCCTCTTATTCCTCGTCTGAATGATCAAGCCAATATTCATCATCTGCCATCAGTGCCTTACCCGCCTCCTGTTGCTTTGTAAGAAGCATTGTTAGTGTATTATTGTATCCAATATTTAATAGAAAATGTCAAGTCAAGATAAGTCAACAAAGCCAATGTTTAGTTTAGTCAATATGAGTTTACTTAGGTGTTAAGCTTGTGTTTTTAGTCTTATGGTATAAATACCATGTTGCCTTGTAAATCATGTAGAAAGAAAGCTAGGAGGATTGTTCATCGTTGTTACATCAATATACTTATGACTATTTCTCTCTAATTTCTTCTTTCTCTTTCTCTCTTATCTGGTTCTCTTTTACACTGATGATACCTGAAGAATTAGATTTAACAGTATTAGTACACTTTATACAGTCAGGAGTTTTATCAGAATTTGACAAATTTAATTTCAACTCCTGAATCTGTTTGAGAAGCACTGAATTCTGATTTTTTCAGTTGATTTCGTTCAGCTTCTATTTTTGGTATCTCAGGCATGTACAATATAGGACAATCTCTGACTGATAGTACAGTATATCCCTTATCATCAACAGTAGGCATCTTGTCAGATTAGCTTGATGTGAATGATCGTTCCCAAACAAATCAGAAATGTTAAGACTAAAAAGTCAAAACTTTGATCACACAAAAAAAATTTAATTTTCAGAAAAAAAAAAAATTTAAGTCTTGAAATTCGCAAGTCACTATACACGCTAGTCACTGTTCACTGATCAAACTCGCTAACCACTGAAACGCGTTAATCGTTAGTCACGCAAAGGATGAAACTCGCAAGGCACTGGAAGCGCAAATCACTATTCACACTGAAACTCGCTAGTAGGCACTTGCGCGTTTCTGGAACATGCTAGTCAATACGTGCCCGTTTTATGACGTTTGCGCGTTTAAGAGGTTTGCGCGTTACACGGCTTACGCAAAGCAGGGTTTGCGCGTTACACGGCTTACGCAAAGCAAGGTTTGCACGTTTCACTTTTCGCGCAAGATGAGGTTTGCGTGTTTCAGCACTCGCGCAAGACACGGTTTGCGCGTTTCACGTTTCGCGCAAAGCTCAGCGCTTTTTAACACTCATATTTTAAACTCGCAGGCTTAGCTTGCGCGTTCTTCAGACACTTGAATCTTGCGTGTTCTTGATGATGAAGCTTGCGCGTTCTAAGGAAGAACTTGCGCGTTTCGTGAATCTAGCGTGTTCTTGGCTATTTTTCACGAAATTGATCCATATTGATTCAATCCTGCATATTAAAACTTGAAATTGCACCAATATGATCGATTTATCAATTAGAACACAATTCTACCACAAGATTTCCATTAAAAACATCAAAAAGCAACAAATTGATTCAAGAAACAATGCTCAAGTTCGGCTTTCACAAAAATAGCAATTTGATCAAATTGATCAATCTAATGTTCGAATTTGACTATGTGATCTGAATAAAAGTTGATCCAATTGATAAAACGTACATAATCAAATCAATTTCTTGATTTAATTGTACAAAAACAAGAAAACCACGAATCAAACAGTGACTTTTTCAGAAATTACAATTTTCTTGAATTTTCAAGAATCTGATCCAAAAACTAATTCAGTGATCTTTCTGAATTTGTTTGGTATGCTCTGATACCAATTGAAATTGTAATCCTAATCACAATCAAGCAATCTAACAATCAAGATATTGACAATATGAAGTTCTAGATAGAGAGTATAGAGAGAGAAATAGTCACAAGTATATTGATGTAACTATGATGAACAATCCTCCTAGATTTCTTTCTACATGATTTACAAGGCAACATGGTATTTTACTAAACCTCTTGATGAAAAGAGATTTAATTTTCTAGTCAGCAAACTTGGTATGTTGAACCTTAATGAATAGTTACATCATTTTTTATATTTCTGAGGGGGAGTATTACTTTATATCTGGTATGCTTTTGTAATTCATTTTCTCAATTTCAAAAAGTTGGATACTATTAACAAACCTGGACTCATGTTCAATGAGTACCAAAAGTTTTATATGTTTTACAGGTTTGTGTATTGGACTATGACTTCTTATTACATCAGATCAGGACTCGTACTTCATGATTTGTGCTTGACAGTAAAAATCAAGGGGGAGAAATTAAGATGTGCGCATACTTCAAGGGTGAGCTTAAAAGAAAAAAAAATCATGATATACTGATTTGAGGGGGAGAAATCTACTAAGATCAATTTCAAATCAATTTCCAAATCATCAAAGCAGATATCAAAAGGTGAAGATAATTCTGAAAGATTAAATCAGATGAATGTTTTGTCAAAGAATTCAGAAGATTCTGAAGATGATTTCTGAAGAAAGATTATTCGAGAAAGTTTGTTTTTCTGAAGACTAATCAGAGATTATAGTGATGAAGATACATGATTTTCAAAGATTCCTCCAGTTTCTCGAAGTTTCAAAAGTTTCAAAGATGAAGTTTTTTAAAGAAGATTAAAGAAATTTTTCAAAGTTTTGTTTCAAAACTTCATATGATTCATTTTTCAAGACTAGTTGACTTTCCAAAGCTACAAAGTATTAAAGACTTTTCAAGATTCTTCAAAGGTTGAAAGACTGAAGACTGTTAAAGCTTCAAAGTTCAAAGACGTCAGAGTTAAAGATTGAAGAATCAAGTGTTGAAGACTAATGTCAAATTTTTATTAAATCTTGAATACAAAGGGGGAGATTGTTAGTGTATTATTGTATCCAAGATTTAATAGAAAAAGTCAAGTCAAGATAAGTCAACAAAGCAAATGTTTATTTTAGTCAATATGAGTTTACTTAGGTGTTAAGCTTGTGTTTTTAGTCTTATGGTATAAATACCATGTTGCCTTGTAAATCATGTAAAAAGAAAGCTAGGAGGATTGTTCATCATTGTTACATCAATATACTTGTGACTATTTCTCTCTCTATACTCTCTCTCTAGAACTTCATATTGTCAATATCTTGATTGTTAGATTGCTTGATTGTGATTGGGATTACAATTTCAATCATCTTGTTTTTGTAGTAATCGGAGTTTCTGACTTTGGGTCTGCGGCAATCTCTGGCAAAGTGACCTGTTTTGCCACAGTTGTAGCACATTTGTGGTTCTGACTGACTGGAACCTTCAGCTTTAAACTTTCTCTCTTTCGGTTTCCTATCTTCTATTCTCTTCCCTTCAGACTGATATCTTTTCTCTTCCGGTTTCCTCTCTTCTGTTCTCTTCCCTTCAAACTTCTTTCCTTCATATCTACTTCCTTCAACCCTTTCCTTATGAGCATAGTTGTTAGGACCAGAAGAATACCTCTGACTGTTTGAACTTGGCTTCGTGTAGAACTTTTTCTGAAAAGCATTTGACAGCAGAAGCATTGCTTGCTTCAGTTGTTCATTTTCATCCGAGTCAGAGATGGCATCAGCTTCATTTTCTTCTGATTCATACACAATTGTCTTGTTCTTCTACTTCTTGACAACCAGAGCAACTGTGTCTTCAACTGTCTTTACTTTCTGCCTCTTTTCATCTAGAATTTCATCCACCTCTTCTTCATTTTATTTGAGGGTTTCATACACCTCATGAAGTGGAATCTCATTCAGATCCTTGATCTGCTTCATCTGTCTGTCAAATCTCTTCTATTCCGGCTGTAGAATACTGAGGAATTTAACTTTTAGCTCGATTTGAGATTTGGTGACCTTGTTCTTGCTTAGTTCGTTTATCAAGGTCACGAATCTGTCATAAGTTCCTTCTAAAGACTCTCCACTTCTGCCTTTAAATTCTTCATAATTGTTTAGGCAGTTGGAAAGTTTGAGCTGATTCCCAACCTTTGAACCCAGCATCATCTTCTCTAGCTGATCCCACATTTCTTTGCCCGAGGCCTTATAGCTGTCAATCTTTACATAGATTTCGTTTGGAATTCCTTGTAGTATGTATGACTTTGCTAATTTATCATCTTTTGCTCTCTTTAGGTTATCATCTTCTAGCTCATGATACTTAAGTTCAATCTGTGTCGGCACAGTTCCAACCATACGAGTCGTCATCACTGGTTTCATAACCCTTTCTTCTATCGATTGCCTGATGAAATCACCCAACTCATGTCTGTCAACAAAGTTCAGGAACCGGTCTTTCCACTGTTCATATTCTCCTTTAAAGAGAACTGTTGGCTTGGTGTCAGTTCCGATTGCAAGGGCTTCTCTAGATGTCATTCTTAATAAAAAGATTTAAGTCTTGTATTGGCACAAAGAGAGGTTTGCGCGAGAGGTTGCTGGCGCAAAGTGTGGTTTACGTGACGAGTGGGTCGCACAAACTGAAGTTTGCGTTTCAAGTTGATCGCGCGAAGTGAGCTTTACGTGAGCTGTACGTAGCGTGAAGTGAGCTTTGCGTTTCAAGTGGTTGGCGCAAACGTGACTTAATATTTTCGTGAAGAGTTGATCACGTGAACTGAGGTTTGCATGATGTGTTGGTAGCGAGAGCTGAGGTTTGCGTTTGCTTGTTGTTGCGAGAAGTGAGGTTCGCGTGACAAGAGTGTTGCGAGAGTTGAGGTTTGCGTTTCAAGTGAGTCGCGAAAACTGATGTTCACGTGAGCCGTTGGTCGCGAGAAGTGAGCTTTGAGTTGCGCAAAGTGGGCTTTGCGTAAGTAGACTGTTGCGCAAAGTAGACTTTGCGTGATACGTTGGTTGCGCAAAGTGAGCTTTGCGTTTTACGAGGGTTGCGCAAAGTAGACTTTGCATGTTCAGTTGATTGTGCAAAGTGTGTCACACAAAGTGAAGTTTGCGTGAGTTCTTCCCTGTGTTTTCGCAAGTTCGTCCTGTACTTCGAAAATCAACTAAAACATGTATCTACGTCGATTAGCAGTACCAAACTCTACCAATATGACTAAAACCACTTCTAAAACAGATTGTGACCACTTGATCTCGATAAAAATCACTTTTTCAAAGATAAAATTAATGGCACAGTAACTTTTTCAAACTCGAACTCAAACACAAAATCACCAAAATGGAACTCGATATAAGCTTTAAACTGAAATCAAACAACAACAACTCAATCTAGCATGTATATCGATCACAACTTGATCGATTTTAACACCTAAAACACTCAAAATCTCAAAAATGATTTTGAAAGTATGAACACAGAGTCGTGAGTTTAAAAACTTGATTTTGAATCTCTTATCAGGCTCTGATACCAATTTTCGGTCCACAATGTTTATCAAGTTTTATAGATTACAACACATTTAACGATTACCAACCTGTATTGATTAATAGAAATGGTTACAAGGTTGATCTTTGAAGCTCTCGTGTGTGTTCTCTATTTTACACCTTTAAGTGTGTGTTTTTGTGTGTTCTAATTATCTTGAGTATTAGACACACTTGCTTCACCTAACATACATAATATCTAATATCTAATAACTAAAGTAATATCTAGATATTATCTAGATATTATTACTAACTAAATCTAATATCTAACATAATTAGATATTTAAACTAAGTTAAACTAAATACTTAAATTACAATAAACAATAATTTACTTCGACATTTATTACAAACGACATTAGACTTTATATCGAGAGTCGACTTTCCGGCTTTAGATTCATATTGGATCTTCAGATTGGATGATCTTGAAACCAATAGATATGTGATCTAACAATGAGTCATCAACTAAGGTTGATGAATCAGTTCCTGTGAGTCCCTATTATGCTAAAGGTAAGAAACAGAAGAAAAGGCCCTCAGAGAAACAGATTAACACGGGTAAGCATAAGAAAGCACAAACTCGTACATCTCATGGTTCTTACAAATCTAAATCTTCTGTTTCAGATTTGAAAAGTAAAAGGTCTGAGGCAAAGCTTGAATGGCGACCTAAGAAGAATGTTGAAGAGTTGACAAAACCATTGTCTGATTTGGATTGTAATAGGATTGTTGTTAGTGTTACTGATGTAATTGATCAATGGGCTTCTCCTAAAACAAAACTTGTAACTTCTTACAAGGTTTATACAATAAAGCAGTTGATCCAATTATCTCGTTCTACTAGTCAGTATTCTACACATGGTCGAAATGATTTTGTTACTTGACAATATTCTGATTGTTGGTTTGGATCATATCATGTTTATTCTTCAAATGTTTTTAAAAAGAAAAGATGACCCAAATTCAAGTGGTGCCAAAATCTTGTGCTAACACGAAGGGACTCATCTATAAATGGGTACCTAAACCGGTTGTTGTCTGATTTCTCTTGTGCAGACCCGTCATATGTGATACATGGATTCAGGTTGTTCCAAGCATATGACAGGGCAGAAAGATATTTTATCTAATTATATAAAGAAATTATGCGGCAACGTCAGATTTGGGAATGACCAATTTTCACCAATCTTGGGATATGGAGATGTAGTGCAAAAGAACATAACGATCAAGAAGATGAGCGATGTTGAAGGATTAGACATAATCTGTTTAGCATTGGTTAATTTTGTGACAAAGATTTAGAGGTTAACTTCAAAGCCAAGAGATGTTGTGTAAGAACTGAAGATGGAAAAGAACTCTTGGTCGGCACAAGAAAGTCAAACCTCTACACTATCAATTTGTCCAATCTTAAGATTGATAATGCGGTGTGTCTACTTTCCAAAGCCTCTATGCAACAAAGTTGGTTATGGCATAGAAGGCTATCTCATCTCAACTTCAGATACATTAACAAGTTGGTGACTGGAAATTTGGTTAAGGGTTTACCTGAGCTGAAATATGTCAAAGAACATTTGTGTGACGCCTGTGAGAAAGGTAAGATGAAAAGAGCTTCTCATTATCCTAAGCCTGAACCGAGCACAAGTACTCCTTTAGAACTGCTGCATATGGATCTCTGTGGTCCAATGCGAACGCAAAGCATAAACGACAAGAAATACGTCTTGGTGATTGTAGACGATTATTCAAGATACACTTGGGTCAAATTTCTAAGATCGAAAGATGAGACGCCCGATGTCATCATCTCATTCTTAAAGACCGTTCAAGTGAACTTGCAGAAGATGGTTAAACTTCTTAGAACTGATAATGGCACAGAATTCAAGAACAAAACGGTTGATGATTATCTCGAATCGGTCGGGATAACTCATCAGTTTTCTGCTGCCAGAACTCCAGAAAAAAATGGGGTAGTTGAACGAAGAAATCGGACTCTTATTGAGGTTGCACGAACGATGCTGAGCCAATCCGATCTACCTTTATTTTTGTGGGCCGAAACTGTCTCAACCGCATGTTATACGCAAAATCGTTCAATCATTCATCACCGGTTTGGTAAAACACCATATGTTGTGATAAATAATAGAATACCTAGCATTAAACATTTTCATATGTTTGGATGCAGGTGTTTTATACTGAATGACAAAGAAAACTTGAACAAGTTCAGTCCCAAGGCTGATGAAGGCATTTTCATTGGATATTCTCAAACGTCTGCTGCATACAAAGTTTACATGAAGAATTCAAAGATAGTTGTTGAGAGCGTAAACATCAAATTTGATGAAGATATGGCTTCTGATCAAATCAGTTCAGAACCCGTGATAACAGGAGTATTAGATTCTGGACAAATCAGTCCAGAACTTGCGGTTAAAGTTTCAAATTCTAATAAATCGTCAACATCAACACCTCATTTAACAGATTTAGATTTATTGTTTGAACATTTTTATGATGAGTTTCTTGGTTCTAGAGTGACTAAACCTGTTGTGGTTGACATATCTGAATATTCAAGCAATCATCATCCAATTACTTCAGATGTATCGACAGAATCAAATTCCCCGATTCAAGAAGAAACTCAAGTTCAAACACCTACTCACTCAGTCGAAGTTGCAAATGAAACTGCAGAACCAGAAGTTACACATTCAGTTGGATGTACGGTCATGCCTACTCAACAGATATCAAATGTCCAATCCACTGAAACTTCTTCACCGATTACTTCAACTGAACCCCAATATGAAGAAAATACTTGATACTTAGATGATCAACATGATCAATCTACATCTAAACCACTCCCTCACGTACACAAGGGGACAAAAGAGCACCCGGTTCATCAAATTATTGGAGATCCGTCAAAGCCGGTGCAAACTAGGTCTGCAACAGCAAATAAATGTTTGTTTGATTCAGTCTTGAGCAAAATAGAACCGACAAAAGTTTCAGAAGCTCTTTGTGATCCAGATTGGGTTACAGCCATGCAAGAAGAGCTCAACCAATTTGAAGCACTTAAAATCTGGCATTTGGTGCCCCAACCTGAAGGAAAGACAATCATTGGCACCAAGTGGGTGTTCAAGAATAAAAAGTATGAAGATGGTGTTGCTATTCAAAATAAAGCAAGACTTATAGCCAAGGGATACAGATAAGAGGAAGGCATTGATTATGATGAGACGTATGCACTAGTTGCATGTATTGAGGCAATTAGGATGTTCCTAGCCTACGCTGCACATAAGAATTTTACGGTCTATCAGATGGATGTCAAAACAGTATTTCTGAATGGATTGTTAAAAGAAGAGGTGTACGTTTCTCAACCTGAAGGATTCGTAAGTGCGGACAAACCAGATCACGTCTATATTCTAGACAAAGCACTTTACAGACTCACACAAACCCCTCGAGCCTGGTATGACGTGTTATCCAAGTTCCTTGTCAAGTCTGGATTTTCTAAAGGTAAAATCGACACCACCTTATTCATAAAAAGGGAGAAAGCTGATATCATTTTAATTCAAATATATGTGGACGCTATAATATTTGGTTCAACTAATCCAAAGTACTGTAAGAATTTTTCTAACCTCATGGTGTCACGTTTTCAAATGAGTATGATGGGAGAGATGAACTTCTTTCTCGGATTACAAGTTAGACAATTTTCCATGGGGATTTTTATAAATCAAGCAAAATATATTTCTGACATTTTAAAGAAATTTAATATGTCAAATTGTACTCCAATTTCAACCCCGATGGCTCCAGGAACTAAAATCGGAGCTGATCTCTCAGGAAAAGCTGTTGATCTTAGGACTTATAGAGGAATGATTGGTTCTTTAATATACTTAACGGCAAGTAGACCGGATATTATGTTCTCTACATGCTTATGTTCTAGATATCAAGCTTCGTCTAAAGAATCCCATATGTCGGCTGTAAAACGGATATTTAGATATCTGAAGGGAACTGCAAATCTTGGTTTGTGCTATCCTAAAGATACAGATTTTGAGCTAACAGTGTATTCAGACGCAGACCATGCAGGTTGTATGCTAGAAAGGAAAAGCACATCGGGTGACATTCAGTTTCTTGGAGACAAGCTCGTAAGTTGGGCGTCAAAGAAACAACTTTGTGTTTCCACTTCAACTGCTAAAGCAAAGTATGTAGTTGCTGCTAGTTGCTACTCTCAAGTTTTGTGGATGAGGACACAACTTCGAGACTATGGATTCCAGTTCAACAAAATTTATATATATCGTGATTCGAAGAGCGTCATAGCCATATCAGCTAATCCTGTTCAGCACACAAAGACTAAACAGATTGATGTGAGATATCATTTTATCAAAGATAATGTTGAAAAAGGTACATATGAACTTTACTTTGTAAACACAGAATATCAACTTGCAGATTTGTTTACCAAGCCGTTAGACGAAAAGAGATTTAATTTTCTCATTTCGAAACTTGGCATGTTAAATCTCAAGACTTAATCTGTAGTTACCTAGTACAGTTTACTTTTTTTATTCTTTATTCATTTCTTTATTTTTAATCTGAATAATATCTACACTGAAAGGTTATGTTCATGCTTTCAGGGGAGTGAGATAAAGTTTAGTTGATCTACATTCTAGGGGGAGTTATAAATTTTGTTGCATATATTTTTCACTGACATATTTTGTGATGCATATTTTCAGGGGGAGTAAGGACATTGACTTCTGATTACATTTAATTAGAACTCGTTTTTAAAGATTTATTGCTTTCATGTCTTTATTTTTTCAATAAAGTTTGTGAATAAGACTTTGTACTTTGACGACTTTTTGACTACTTGCAGATTTTGAGGGGGATCTTACATGATCATATCAATCATGACTTCGAGATGACTTCATGAGATTAAAGTTGAGCGTAAGGAATATTCTAATATTAATGTCATTGTGGTTGAAAGACGGACAACTTTCAGACATGAAAACATTTTTCTTAAACGTTCAAACCACTTCTCGATTCTTAAACATATTTCATGAATTTAGAAGTGTGATTTTTAATTGTTTTCATACATGAGCCTCATTGTTTAACTAACCGTGTGTTTGCAAAGATAAATACTTGTGTATTATCTTTTCTATGTATTGTCAAGTATTCACACACATCAATTAAGAAATTTTGTCGACTTTATTATTCCCATGTCTCAAAATGAAACAATTTTTCGATGGTAATAAACCTCGTTTGAAATTCAATGTTTGTTGAGCGTTGATTTATTAAAAGTGTTTCTTTCAAGAATGTCTATAATTGTTCTTATAGACAACATCCAATTTTTCATGACCTAAGCTTTTATTGATAAATCATTCATATTTGATCTTTTCCATACATTGTCAGATTCTCAAAACATTTCTATTCATTTCACTTCATTTATTAAATCTCTTTGTTTTGGTAGAATTTTTCATGATTAAAATGCTCTAATCTTCATGATTATCTTACTAAGCATATATATATCTGACATGTATTTCATATTGTGCTTTAATTGTTGAAGTTAAACCAGTTGAGCAACATTTTGCTTTTAGGACAATACATGGGAGTTGTGTGAGCTTAATTGAACTTCTATGGATTCACGATAACAGTGTTTCCTACCCATGAAGTTATCCTTGAGTCATCGAGATGTGAGGGGTCAATATCAGATTGTGGGTGTGTGCTGAGATAAAATGAAAAGAGAGATTGGTTAGAAGTGAATTCAATGTTCAAAAGAAAGAGGATGAGAGATCAGAGTAAAAGAATTCAAATTCTGCACCAACCTTTTCTGAGTCGGGCAGCCATATTATTGTTGTTTCACAATTCTTTCGTGAACTTCATTGAAACAAGCAACTAGCCCATGCCAACTCTTGCTTAAACCCCACCAGCTACTCATTTCTTTCTCAACAAAGAGATGTTTCAATTTTTCTTGGGGACGCAGCACATAAGCTATCTGGTCTTCACTCGGAAGATTTGGGTATTGAAACAGAAGGAAGTCTGCCCCACCTTCGCACTTCAATCATGCACAATTGAGTTCGTGTAATATTTTTGTTGTCTCAATGGTTTATACATTTTGAGCCCTATAAACATTCAGGTTTAAATTCTTTCATACACAAGTACGAACACACAGAAAATTTGTTTTTCTGTCGGAACGTTCATAGAATAATCTTGTGTTATTCGATGATTGAATGGAAGACCTGGGGAGTGAACATCAATAAAACTCCTTGTATAGTACATTCGTTGTACTAAGTAGCTCCATGCTGCTTACAGGCATATTAACTTATTCATTTGTTGATTCAGGGTTACATTCTTATTTGTCTGAGTTTGAAAAGATTCGGATGAATACATTATGAATTGACGGCTGTTCAGTGACTTATTTTGGAAAGATCATGGTCAGAGATTATGTACATGACATTTCTTGATGAAGTTTTGATGATTTTTATGCTCTACATCATCAAAAAGGGGGAGAAGTTAATTCAAGAAATGTTGTCTAGAGAACAGATTGGAACTATTATGGGGAGATAATATCAAGAAAAGTTTGCTGAAATGTACAAAAATTTTCTTTGAAGATGATTTGCTGAAGCAAAGTGAGCTAAATATAAAGATAATTTCTTTTCTGAAGTCTGAAAATGTTTTAATATCTTGGGAGAGATCGTTAAAGATTCTTGCAAAAGACATTCACAGACTTTGGGGGAGATTACCGAAAGTTTGAAGACAACTTAAAGAAAGGAGAAGATTGACTTTGATTATTTTTTATTCAAAGAAAGGGGAAATTCAAAGAAAAAGATTGTTCGTGAATGCTGAAATTTGTTTTTGCTTATAAAAAAAAGGGGAGATCAATTATTTCTAAATCAAAGGGGAGATTCAATGTTTATTCTTTTGGAGATGATCTTGATCCAAAGGGGGAGATTGTTAGTGCACAAATATGTTGGATCCGAGGTCATGGGAATTAAAGTCAAAGCTCAAGTCAAACCTTCAAGGCAAAAGTCAAAGTCAAACAAGTCAAAGTGTTAAATAGTTTAGTTTAGATGTTTTGTCTTTGCAATTTCTTGTAGGTATACATAGTTTCTTTTCTCTTGTAATCGTGTGACATAGACATATGACTTAGAGAGAGACTGAGTTTAGAGAGAGAAATATTCAGAGAGCATATTGTACTGATTGATTGAAGATCAATAAAACAACTTATTCATTTGAATTAATTGTTGTCATCTTGATAATCTGATTGCATAAACTGGGGCACACAAAATTTGTCTTTCAGGAATCTCAGGAGAGGTAGATGTTGCAGGTTGACCAGGTACTGTAATCTGAGGTTCTTAGGACCTTCAAGGATAGACTTCATAAACTTCTTCTCCTTATTGTTTAAAAACTGAATCATTCTTCGCCTCCACTGTGGATATTCTCCGATTGATAGAATTGGAGGTTTAGACCGAGAACCCATGCTCAATAGTTCTTTCGACATTTTTAGATATGTAAAAGTATGAAGTTGATATGATCGTTAGCAAAGAATCAGAAAAGTATTAACTTTGAAAAAGTCAAACTTGGTCAAAAAAAAATTCTCCAAAAAATTTTCTAAGTCTGGAAGTCGCAGACCAGAGGAATCACTTGTCGCAAATCAAGAATGTCACTTGTCGTAGACCAAAGGATACGAATAGTAACTTGTCTCAAGCAAAGAAACCCAAGCAATGTACTTATCGTATGCCAAAGGACACGATTTCTTCACTTATCGCAAACCAAGAGATCCGAGTACTTAACTTGTCGTAGATCGCTACACACGAGAAGTGTACTTGTCATGTGGTGCGTCTTGCGAATTCTTCACTTGACGTAACAAGAAACTTGCGAGTTTCAAACTTGTCGTACTACGTTGCTTGCGACAACCACAATGAACAGTAACTTGTCTTAACAGGTTACTTGCGTCAAGTGAGCTTCTCGTAAATCAAATGTTGCGAGTTTGTCACTTCTCGTAGATTGCCACTTACGAGTTCTATACTAGGTAGAATTTCCACAAAACAAACACACTTTAAATTATGAGTCTTGCGAGTAGTGGCATGAACTTGCGACTTCTTTATGAATGTTGCGAGTTCTTTGGATCTTGCGACAAGTCGACCAAAACTTCAAAAATTCATCATTTCTCTTTCAATACTTGATCAATTGCTGTGAGAATTTGAGGATTTGCTCACGAAGTAATTCTGAACACTTTTGTATCACAGCTCTTCGACCAAAAGTCACTGGAAATTAGATTTCGATCTGAACACAGTGTTCAACATTTTCGAACCAAACATTTAAAAAAATCCAAAATTGATCAAATTTGTTTCGAATTAGGCTATGATATCTAAACAAGAATCAATCTACAACATCAAATGAATACAATTGAACCAAATTTACACTCAATTAGCCTAAAAACACAAAAATCCAAATTCAACACACTAACAGTTTTGCGACTTCTTCAAATCTCAAAACTCGACCATTTTCTCTGAATTCTTTGTATGCTCTGATACCAATTGTTGTTCCAGAATCAAGTTCAATAAATGCAAACACATATCTTTAATCACAAGTCATTGTTATTGATCTTGAATGATATTTACAATACTTTCTCTCTCTAAAGCTCAATGACTCTCTCTCTCTATGTGCCACAAGTCTCACAAGTAAAAAGTCACTCTCATTATTCGTGCACACACATTACAAAGCAAATGAAGGTATTTATACCAAGTCAACAAGGTTAACTTTACAACAATGATATTTGACTTATACAACTCAACTATGTATGTATGTATGTGTGTGTGTGTGTGTGTATGTATGTATGTATGTATGTATGTATGTATGTATGTATGTATGTATGTATGTGGACTTACTTTTAAGAATTTTCTAATTCGTGTAATCCAATTTAAATCACAAAAAAAAATAGTTAAAAAATAAAATCTAATTTTAATTTAAAAAAAACCTCTCTTCTCTCTCATTTCTTCTCTTTCCTCTATCCATAACATACACACACACACAATTAAATGTGCATACAAGGTAAACACATTGCAAACACTTTTTTAGAAAAAATACTATTATAATTTGTGAACACATTGTGAACACTTTAAAAAAATACTATTAACACATTGTGAAGACGCTCTAAATCTACGAGATCTTATATAGCTTGTGAACATATTGTGAACGCTGACTAAAGTTTCAAAACTAAATCAAAACCAGTCAATTGTGAACACATTGTGAATACCCTAGTACGAAATTTCTTAAGGTTGTTTTCATTATAAGAATAAATCCCTTTTAAGAACTATTTTAGGAATAAAAATAGCATCAATGGGACTTTATGACAAATAAATGAACGCGTGAAAACACAATTATCTATTTTGTATGGTTTTGTTCTACCATAAAGAACAACAATAGTGAAGTGATTTGAGAAGTGTCTTGAAGGTGGACATAGCCAAAACTGTGTGAACCATGGTAAAACTGGTGTCAAGTATCTCTAACCTTTTGCTCTTTACATTATGTATTTGTATTGTGGTTGCATATACGTTGTTATAGGTGTGTTCAAACATTATTTACGTATTTGTATGTTTTAAACAACAAAAAAGTTCTAGTAAGTTTGATTTTAACGATCCTTGCAACATCCCACCCAAAGGTTGCACTATCAAACTTCATTTATTACAGAAAAACCGCGAATGTTTGAATTTCGTTTAGGATTTAATCCCTCACTTTAAGGGTTGTCTATCTTCTCCGTTAAGTTTGAGGGCAAAGTGGTCATTTTACCAATTTTCTCTATTTTAATATTAAATATATTGTTATTTTTTGTCTTCTTTAGTGCAACGATTAGATGATGTCATGTATCCTACATCATTCATAGACTTCACCTATATTTATCCCTATTGTCGACTGTCTTTCCCAATGAACACCATCGACACCTTTCACCACCGATCACTATGCCATCCCCCACTAGACACCCTCTTCCCCATGGTCACCCTCTTCCCCTTCCCTTTCATCACCTAAGCCTCCCCCCACAGTGACAACCATTTCCATCACTTCACACACATGCACACATACATACAAACAAACACACACACACACATATATATATATATATATAGAGAGAGAGAGAGAGAGAGAATTAAGGAGCACTCTTGCAATTGTAACCACTATCTCTACCCTGGTTAAACCCACCATCTTGCATATGTTTCCATGAAGCTATTTTTGCTTCTACTCTACATTATCTCCCTTTACACTAAAACCCATATTCATTAAAACTCACTCTAAAGACTACTATGCATCATCTTTGCTTTTACTTTGTATCATGAAGAAGTTACTGCTTTTAATTTGCCTTTACGCTACATCAGATCCGACAACTATTTGAAGGAAGAAGAGGGTGAGAGTAGGGGCACAAGGGGGATAAATGGTTGGTTGTGCAAGGGGGTGAGGACCCGTGGGATCACCCATGCGAGACTGAGGGTAAGACAATACTGGTGAGTTATATGTGTGTGTGTGTGAAGGCGGACGAAGATGATAAAGGGTGGAGGTGGAAAGTGACACTAGAGTTGGTAAGAAGATGGTGGTGGGGTACGATGGTTCACACCACTGATTGAGGGGAAAGTTTGTTTTCTTATTTTTCAACATGCTATGCAATATCACGTTATTAAAAAATAGTAAAGCTCAATTTTGGTCCTCGTGGTTTGTCAAAAATCTCGGTTTTGGTCTCTAATGTTCATTTAATACAAAGTTGCCACTACTATTTGCATTTTTGCTTGGTTTTAGTCCCTGTCACAAACGGTCGTTAAACCAACCCATTACGTGGAGGACAATTTAGTCATTTTCTTTTTATTTTTGTCTTTTACTCATTTACTCTTTTTGTCTTTTACCCATGCCACCTAAACCTACCCTCACCTTCACCCTTAGCCCTCCTCCCACACCCTCTATCTTCTTGTCTCTTTCTTCTTCCCAAGACCTACACACACCACCCCATATGCACACATTGAAAATACACACACTTTAAATATATATATATATATATATATATATATATATATATGCACATGTAAATATATATATACACATCAAAATATATATATATATATATACACACACACCACATCTAAAGTATGTAAAATATATATGTCGATTATATTTGTAAGGCAGGTTCAAACGAGAAGCTAAACATTTTGCGAGAAGACGAGAAGTGTTATATCATATAGATACACAAGTTTAATCATATATGATTAAACACATGTTACGTTAGCAATACATAGACGTTTAATCATATATGATTAAACATACCGACAGGCTGTGTAGTCATATATGATACTACACTTCTCGCCTTCTCGCAAAATGTTTAACTTCTTGTATGATCCTTCTTCTATATTTGTATAATCCATGTGTATTCACACATAAAATGGCTTGAAAAAAATTTGGTTTTTCGAATTCTTGAACTTCCCGATTTAACAAAATGAGAATCTGAATTTTGGTGTTAAGAAACCATGGTTGTATTTAGATTAACTAATCAAAATTATCAAGGGTTTCAATTTTTTCGGTTACCATGGCATGAAAATAAATTCCGTAATCTTGAGATGCAATCAATAAAGGGTCGAATCCATTGCTCCGTTTCCAAAATGGAAGCTCTGAAAAAATAAGGTCTTGTGTGAGTTCATTGAATATGGGTTTTGTGTGTGTGTTCATTGAATATAGGTTTTGTGTGTATGTGTGTGTGTTCATCGAAGATGGGTTTTGTGTGTATGTGTTCATCGAAGATGGGTTTTTGTTTATGTGTGTGTGTGTCTTCATCAGAGACGGGTTTTGCGTATATGTGTGCTCATTGAAGATAGGTTTTGTATGTGTGTGTTTCATCGGAATCTAGGTCTGATGATTCTATTCTCGTCCTCACTGCATGCTTCGATGTATTAAAAAAATGTTTGGTGGGTTTTTTATTAAGGTAGTTAGTATGTGTAGTGTGTGTAATGGGATGAAGGTGGTGGGTGTTTGATGAACGAGATGATGCAACGTAGAAACAAAAGCATAATGGAGATGATGAGATGGCTTGGTGGTCTCCATAAAAATGAAGATACATGTATATGGTTTTTGTTTGTGTAAATGTGTGTGCATATATCTATACATATAATAAATAATTAACTAGAATGACACGTGTCATTTTCTGGTGAGCCAATTTTTTCATTTTCCCGCCTAAACATATATCTGGACGTATTTTACATTATAAGTTCATTTAGCACATCCACATTCATTCCTCCTTAAATCTTTCTTTAATTCAATTTTTTTAATTTATACCTTATATTTACTACCCTTGTAATTAGGTATGTAGTTTACTTTTAATCCCTTAATTTTTTATTTTTCATTTTAGACTCTTATCATATAAACATAAATAATATATATGAACTAAAATGCATTAAAAAAAATTTATTTTTTACAAAGTATACCATTGTAATCGTTTCGTCAATACCTTCGAAATGAGTCCAATATTGAATACTTTTGAATTTAATTATATTATTAAATATCATAAATATATACGAATTAATGTTGTGATTAGTATGAGATTTATTAAAATTAGTATGAGATTTGATACAAATAATCACTAAATTTTCGTGATTTTCTTTTTGCAATTTCATATCAATTTTAACTATGTATTTTTCCATAATTTCATTTACGTTCTATTATAAATTTTGTTTTATAAATTCTTAATATTTATTCATATTTTTTATTAATTTTTTGCAAAACATCCTTTGTGAAAACTGCCTAAAACAAGGACACTTTGTAACCAACTGCAAAAAAAAACTCAGAAGGGGAAAAAAACTTGAAAAAGTAGCATCTATGGGAATAAGAGATTCGGAGCATCTATGGAAATAAGGAAATAGAAGGGTCCAAAGTGTAAAATTACCAAAATGGGCCTAAAAGGGGCCTGAAACCCTATGTTCTTTTCATTTTTCTTGTTCTGGAGAAAGCAGACGACTGGCGTGGGTATTGTGTGTGTGTGAGCGACGACCCAAAGGAAGAGGAGAGGAGCGATCGAAGTCGGGATTTGGAGACCAAGAACTGAAATCGCGTGAGGTTTATCATCTGGAAGTAAGAATCAAAACTCGAATCTCAGTTCTTTCAATCAATGTTGTGCTAAGAGGATTTGGGGGTTTTATTTTGGTTTTGGTTCTTCACTGGAAAGGGGTAAGGGTGCAGGTTATGGATTAAAGATTTACTCTAGTGGGAATTTATTTTGGATGGCTAGACCAAATGAAGGAATCGATTAAAAGTTTATTAAACTGAATAATATTCTGGACTAATTGGGATTCAGACCAGATGGGGTCTTTGGGGGAAATTAGTAGTAGATTGGGTTTAAAATCGATTGGTAGTTGAGGTCCTTTGGGATTAATGAACACAATTAAGGTAGAATAATTTTGGGCGCTAAGACGGGATTAAGAGATCGAAGGGAGCAATATGTTATCGTCGTCTCTGTCATATGCAGACCTCGACCGGAGTTCTCTTATCCGGGGGTCGGGGTGTAATCGAGGACCGAAGTAGGAAGAAGGGGACCGGGGCCATGACCGGTGTCACCCTCGACCGGGGCCGCGCCCGGTGTCCTCTTGACCGGGGCCACGCCCGGGGTGCAGAGTCTGTGCACAGTCACTTTGGTAAACCTTGGGATTTCTTTCACATGTTAATTCTCGATTGTTTCACCTTGTAATGTAGGGGCTTATTAAATTCACGACGAGTGTTCGGTTGTGTATACGTGGTTCCGCTAATCAGGTGAGTTTCCCTTATTTTCGAACTATGTACATACATCTTCGAACTGGAAATGGTTTTATGTTACATTGCTTAATATGCTTATCGTTAATTTTTGATAAATTATATTCCTGGATAACTCTGTAAGATGTTGAGATGTAAAGCCCTATTTACATTTTACTGTTATGATTGAGACTTATTGTGACGTGATATTTGAATGAATGTTGGCCATGGCTATACATATAACCATCGGGGATGGTTGAACCGTGTGTCTGGAATTTGTTTCCCTACACACGGAAACGGCATCGACTAGGGGGCCGTATGGGGATCTACTGGGGGCCCCGAGGACGAGTGGTCCTTACGCTGGTGGACAAATTTCGGCGTGGATCTGGTTACTTCATGTGACGCAAAAGTTTTGAGGCTAATATTGTTATTTGATTATGTCTTTTGTGTACTATAAACTGGACGAGGTTGGGAATTCACTAGACCTTCCGGTCTAATCCTCGTTTCCACTTTTCTTAAAACCCATTTTCAGGTAACATGGTTGCTACTGGATCTTTTAAAAGAGAAGAAGAATTGATAAGATCTAGAATGTTGAAGAGCGGCCTTAGCAGTGGCTTAGGCAAAAGTTTTATTGCTAAATTATCGGTTGTAATTGAGTGATGTTTGGACTATGTTAGTCCTTTCTTTTGAAATTCTGTAATGGGAGCCGAAAAGTGAGTTTACTTTTATTCAAGTTGCTATATTGGAAATTGGGTTGTTACATAATATTTCAGCAAAATATGCATATATGCACTATATGCAAAGTGTGCACATATGCACTATCCTGAAAATCGATTTCTTCAAATCCTGAAAATCGTTTTAACCAACTTTCCAGCCAAATCCGGCGACCCCTATCTTGGTTCAATTCAACTCCACTCTCCCTCTTTTTCTCCGACGAACCCAACCCCACCCACCACCACCGCCAAGAAATCGAGTCATCGCCGGAAAATCAAGATTCTCATAATCGTTGTTTCCGTTGGTGGGTTTTTGTTATTATGCATCTTGGTTGCATTATTAACGATTTGTTTGACAAGAAAAAAGAAAAAGACATCGGGGGTGGGTGTGAAAGGTGCTGAAGCAGTTTCGGCGACGTCTGGTGGCGGCGGAGGTGCGGCGAGTGGTAATGGGAAGAATGGTGGAGGTGGGTTTTCAAGTGAAGGTAATGATGGCGGTGGGATTGGGAAGTTGGTGTTTTTATGGGATGAATCCCTAATTATTTGGGTTTTTAATTTGGTAGGCCCATGTTCCCCAAATTAAAATGAATTGTATTTTGACCGAAATACCCCTGTGCATACATGCATTGTATTTTTTTCAACCGTTTTTAATATTTTAATTGAATAAAAAAATAATTAATTGTGGACCATTGATCTCATCAAAATACGGTTGAGATTGGTTAGCACAGTTAGCACCAATGACGTAGTTAGCAAATGAATGAGTCTATATATATATATATATACACACACACACACAGAGAGAGAGAGAGAGAGAGAGAGAGAGAGAGAGAGAGAGAGAGAGAGTGAAAACTACGATTTTCATCCCTATGATTTGATGTTTATAACGATTTTTGTCTTTGGTTTTTAAAAACTGTTTTTTCGTCCTTGTGGTTTCCATTTTGCTTCCATTTTCACCCCTCCATCCAACTCTGTTAGAAGTAGGCGTTAATTCATCCAAAAAGTGATTGAGAAAATTACATATTTGGTCCTTATTGTGTAGCAATTTTTACATTTTATCCTTAAATTACATAGTTTACATTTTATTTTTTCTTTATTTTTTATATTTCATCTAGATATTTATTTTTCTATTAATTATATTGTATATTTTCAAAATTATTATAACATTAATTATAAAATTAATCAAATTATTTCATTAAAATTATTGATAAGTAGATGATTTTTTTTTCAAGTTGAATCCTAAAATTAATATTTTTTATTTATTGATTTATTAAAGTTTTTTATTTATTTTAAATTACCATTGGAATAAGTTTAATAAAATTCAAGAAAAAAATTAGTTTTATTTTATAACGCCCAGTTGTTGTTTTTGTTAAATGCACTTTACTCCCACTATTCCATATTTTGATTAAACTTCATTTTTTATTAATTAATCAAGATTGTTTGATATTTAAATTAAACACATACACTGTTAGGTCTGATTTTATAGTAATCATTGTATTTATAGAGCTTGGTCAAATACTGTGTTTAGAGTCTTATCAGTGTTGTATCTGACCAAGGGTATTTAAGTCCCTTTGGTCTTGTTGTGTTGAAAGAACTTTACGGCTCATTCATTCAATATACATACTTTGCGCTTCTTGTCTCTCTCTCTCTACTTTCTCTCTCTAGGATTCATAGATCTTGGATTATCAATTGGTATCAGAGCCAACTAAATCTTGAGAGAATTGAGAGATTGCATTTTCTGTATCTGAATTTGTGATTGAAATCAAAAATTTGATCGATTTTCTTGAATTTTTCAAGAAAATCTCGTTTTCTTGATTTCTCATAAAATTTGGATCTGTTTGTGATCGATTTTGTGTGAATTTGATCTCTTTAGTCTCGTTTTTAATAATCGATCACGTTTGCTTCATATTGTTTTGCATAAAATTCAGTTTTTAATCTTCAATTTTTCGATTTTGATTTTTTCTGGAAAAACGAGTTCACGTACTGTTTCATACATGATTTTCAGTTTTAGTGGATTTTAATCGAAATCTTTGTTTGAAATGTGTTGAAAATCTGTTTTCGATCAAGTTTGTAAAAGGAAATTTCATCAAATTATGTGTTATAATTGAGTTTTTGAAGATTTTGTGTTCTTTCATCAGTTTGTGCATCATTCTTAAAACTTTGCGCGTCATTCAAATTGTTTTGCGCATGATTCATAGTTGTTTGCGCGTGTTCTACTAATCTTGATCTTGTTTTTCAGGTTTTCACTTCAAGCCTCAAACGCAAAGTCTAAGTTTGCGTATCAAGTTTCTTCCGAAAAGCCAAGTTCGCGTTTCAAGTTCAACCCGCAAAGTTTACTTTGTGTTTCAGTCTTCACCCGCAAATCACAGTTTGCGTTTCAGTCTTCACCCGCAAATCACAGTTTGCGTTTCAGTCTTCACCCGCAAATCACAGTTTGCGTTTCAGTCTTCACCCGCAAACCACAGTTTGCGTTTCAATCTTCACCCACAAAGTTCTTGTTTGCGTTTCACGTTCAACACGCAAAGCTCTAGTTTGCGTTTCTACCTGCATACGCAAAGCCTTCTTTGCACGTCAGTCTACATCCGCAAACCTTCTCTTTGCGCGTCTCCCTGACTTAGTTTTAAAAAAAAAAAAAAAGTCTTGAATTTTTTTTTTTTGTGTCATCTATATTTTTTTAAACTTTGTGTCATAACAAGTGTTTTTCAAATTTTCACTTTTTAATATTTTTCGAATTTTTTCAATTCAATCTGTTTTTTGATTTTCTGATACATCAGCAATGGATTCTGCCAAGTTTGCTTTCCAAGCTAGGTTCTACTCAAATGATCTGATGATGCAATTGGGAACAGATACTCGTCCTCCAGTCTTAATCAACGAAGATGAGTTTACACAGTGGCAAGATAGGTTCATAAATTTCATTGAGCGTCAGAGTAGCGGAGAAAATATGATGAAATCTTTTTCTGAAGGACCTTTTGTCAAGCCAAAAGGTGACATTCCTTTGACTGCTGATGAAATCAAACACGAAAAAGCTGATAGAGAAGCAAAGTCCAATTTCATGCTAGCTCTGCCTAACACGATCTACAATCGAATTGATTGTTTCAAACATGATCCAAATATGATGTGGACTCAATTAGAAAAGATCATGCTTGGGTCATCAGTTGCTACTCAGGTTCGCCAGACACGATTCATGAACAACTTTGAGGAATTTAAGGCTAAGGACAATGAATCTCTAAAGGTTACTTTTGACCGGTTTTGCGCTGTGATTAATGATCTTAGAAAGATTAAAGTGGAAAAGACTGATCTTGAGACGAATCTGAAATTTCTCAATGCTCTTCAGCCTGAATGGAACAAATCATGTCATAGACTGAGGAATGATGTTCGAATCTCAACAATGCAGATTTAAGAACTGTATGAGATTATGCTAACTGATGAGAGCTTGGTGATAGAGAAAAAGGTCAAGATGGATAAAAAGAAGAAAACAGTAGATCCGGTTGCTCTCCTCACGAAGCAATTATCTGAACAAGCATTATCTGAAAATGCTTACACCGGATGAACTGAAGATGATGGCGAGGCTTTACAGAAAGCAATGATCCTTCTCTCTCAGCATTACCAGAAAAAGTTCCAACCAAGATCTGATTCCAACTCTTCTCGCTTCACTTCCGGTTCTACAGTCAAAGTGCCCGAGCCTAAGATTGCTTCTTGTTATAACTGTGGAAAGTCGGGTCACTACTCAAAGGAGTGTCGAGCTAAGAAGGTTAGGGATTCAGCTTACTACAGGAAGAAAATGGAACTAGCAGAAAAGAGAGAGAACGGAACTGCTCTGCTGGCCGAAGAAGAATTCTGGCTGGATTATTCCGATGATGAAGCTTCAAACGTTGAGATCGCTCAGATGTGCTTAATCGGAGATGATCAGTCAGACGATTTTGAAACAGATGAAGATGAGGTATATTCTGAATTTGATTACAAATTTATTACCTCTCAGTTTAATATCATGATAAATGCTTTATCTGATTTACGCTCTAAGTTTTTATCTGAAAAGAATCTAAATTCTGAAAAGTCAGATTTGATTGACAAATTGAAAATTTCTTTGAAAGATGAAAAATCAATTTTAGATAATACTAAAGACATCTTTCAAAAGAAATTGGATGATTTGGAAAATTCAAATAAGACTTATCTTGAGTCTTTGACTAAAATGACTACTTTAAAAGATGAATTTTCAGATAAAATAAATAAGTTAGAATAAAAGCTTTATCGAAGAAACCAATCTGAACAAACAATTTTTATGAACAAGCCAAGGAGTGAAAAAGCTTTAAAAGAAAAATGGGGACTCGGTTTTGACAATCCTCATTGTTTAAACAATGCGATTAAAAAATCCCCAACTTTATATAAATATGATTATCTGACTCTTGCTCATTATGCTCCTCAGTTTAAAATTGATTGGATGAATGAGAAGCAAGTATTAGAAATCGAAAATGTGAAAAGGATAAATAACAAGAAAAATGAAATTCCTTTTGTTTATACTTATGAAAATGCCAAATATTTTCCTGATAAATCAAGAAGATGTCGAAAAGGTTTAATTGATATATCTCCTGTCAAATCTTCAGTGTCTGATGATTTTGTTCCTTCTTATGCCCCTGATTCTGATAAGGAAAATATTTCTCCAATCATTTATGATTCGAAGAAATATACTCCTCCGTTAGTTTTAGAAGGCAAAATCATCGATCTTGAAGATAAGATAGAAGATTAAAATATTTTAAAGGAAATTGAATCTGATATTATTCTTTCTTTTATGACTTCTAGTCTTGAAGAAAATTTATTTTCTCAAAAATCAGATTCTATTTCTAGCCTTTCTTCTGATTCTAAGGAAAACGAAAAGGAAGTTTCAAATTTTAAAATCTTTTCTCAAAATAATTCAGACTCCAAGGCGAATTCAGATTTATTAGTTGATCAGATTGGTTGCTTGGATAAATTTATTTCATCTGATTTAAATATTTCGTCTAAAATTCTTTATAATTCTTTTACGCTCAATGATCAATATTATAAACCTAAGCGTAAAAGAAGACGGTCAAAGAAGTCGAAGAAACAAGATAAAGTTATTTCTGACTGTTCTAATTCTTCTTATATAATTCTTACAGATAGGGCTTTGAGTGCTCGATCAAAGAAGCAGATCTGGAAAGCGAAGTTGAAATCTACTGTTTCTATGTTTGATGGAGATCGATATGTAGACAGACTTTATAATAGTGATTCATTTGTTGTTTATAATAAAGTTTCAAAATACTCTGTTAAGCAAATGATTCAAATTTCCAAAAATGTCTCATACTCGTCTTCTGATTCTAGTTCAGATGATCATGCTTTATCTTCTGATAGTTGTGATTATTATTCTGATGATATTTTTCATGCTTCTCATATCAATTCTGCTTATTCTTTCCCCATAAGAACTGCAACTAACTTTCATGGGCCCAAATTCAAGTGGGTACCCAAATCTTTATCTGATTCAAAGTTGCAGGCATCACATGTTAAGGGGGAGTAATAGAATTTTGGCTTCTGAGTACTTCAGCTCAGGACTTGTACTTCATAGACTATGACTTCTAAGCAAATCAGTTTAGAACTCGTTCTTCAATGATTAAGCTTCTGACTTAATGAGATACTGTGAGTACATCAATTTTAATTCCGCTGCATTTATCTCTGATAATGATGGTATTCCAGTTGTTTTTCTCAATGTTTCAAGAATCTGAGCTTGTTTATATATCTCATGAATTTGTATTACCCAAAATTTTCTTTTAATATGAGACACAAATTTATTTTCTTCAATGTAAAAGATGAAATAGTTGAATTTTATTTTGTTCCAACTAAATATCTATTAAAAGTTTAAATCTTTACAAATTTTAGTCTATAAAGTAAAAGTTTTACAAATTTTCTTTCTTTTGAATAAATTGTGTGTCTAGGATAAATTTTCAAGTTTTTTTGTTTATATTAAAGTTTTTATATGGTCAAATTTCAAGTCTTACAAAAGTCGAAAAGTCAACAACATGTTTGAAACTTTTATTACTGTTTTAAAGTTGTGTGATTCGGAATTTTTATAGTTTACTTTGCTTAGACTACCTAAATGATCAGAATTATAGATCGGAATGAAAATATGGGCTAAGCATTTAGATGTTGATCTGAGTAATTGAGATGAATAATAAATTCTTAAAATAAAGAAATCTCTAAGTTTAAAAGTTTGTACCTGTGACCTTTCTGGTTTGGGAAAGTAAGTTACGTGGGATGCTTGTCATCTGGTCCCCTAAGGTCAATAGATCTGGGAGTGATCGAACCCAAATTCTTCAATAGAATCAGATCGAAAGTCATGTTCTACTGGTATGAATGGGTTTAGGATATGTCGATGTAGCCTTTCTGATCCGGGAAAGTAAGTTCCAAGGGGTGCTTGACACCTAGTCCCCTAAGGCCAACTGGTCTGGGAGCGGCTGACCCAAATCCTGCAATAGGGTCAGATAGAAAGTTACGTTTACGGCATTTCTTTACTTAATAAACTTCTTGATTAAAAAGATGCCAAAGTATACACGCTTAAAAGATGCCAAAGAGCACACTCATGTCAAGATGCCAATGAGCACACTGCTAAAAGATGCCAATGAGCACACATCTCATGATACTTGGTGATATGTTTGAGTTGCGATAAACCTGTACATTTATGAAAGTCTTAATTTTTGATCACTTAGTGTGAGTACATGCAAAGTTCTCTATAATATTTTTAGAATTGCATTTTCTTGAAGCTAATCGAAGATTCGCATGTGAGCACACTGAATAGATTGCTGGAAGTTTTTGAAACTGAACATGTCTTAACTTGATATGCAATGAAACTTGTTCTTATATCCTACAACATATGTTTGATTTCAAATGATTGATAAAATTGTAATATTTTACTCTGTAGAATTTAATTTGTTTAGTATTTAAAATTTTATATGTTTAGTCGTTTCAAAATTTACATTAAGTATATTTTTCTTTCTACATTAATATTTGATCATTGTGTTCTCATAAATATATTTTAATGGGTTTATGCATTATTCAAGGGGGAGTGAACAAAGAGAATGTATTTCAAAGATTATATCTGTTTTTGAGGGGGAGTGTCTGATTTTCTTTACATGAATGCTAACTCGAATTGTCATATCTAGTGCATTTGTGTAGGGGGAGTCAATGAGCTTCAAAAGGTAAAAATTTTCTGAGTTTAAGTCAGCTTTGCGCATACAACATGACACGCAAACTTCGGTTTGCGCATCCTTCATGAAACGCAAACCTTGCTTTGTGTCTCCTTCATGAAACGCAAACCTTGTTTTGCGCACCCTTCATGAAACGCAAACCTTGGTTTGCGCATCCAACATGAAGCACAAACCTCCCTGTTTTCTCTGTTTCTTTGATTTTGCAGATTTTACACTGTCTCGCTTCCAACATTTACATGACCAAGTTGATCAAGATCATCAAGGACATGAGGGGGAGAAGTTAAAGAGACAAAGAGCTTAAATGTTTATCTGTTGATCAAGATTCGCTCAAAGATTCTATTCTCTCAGCTACAACCGATTCGTTTGCTGTTCCTGCTCCTAACACCACAGTTCATTCAAGATCATTCAAAAGAGGTGTATCGTATTGAGCTTAAGCAGCAAAGAAAATTTCAATCTGCAAAATGCTGAGAAGAAATTTTTTCTTAAAAGTCAGAAAGCTTCTTAAAGTCGCTTTGTTGGTTCATGCTGTTATAGAAGATATTTTTTTGAAGACCAAAGCGCCAATGATTACTAAGGGGGAGATTGTTAGGTCTGATTTTATAGTAATCATTGTATTTATAGAGCTTGGTCAAATACTGTGTTTAGAGTCTTATCAGTGTTGTATCTGACCAAGGGTATTTAAGTCCCTTTGGTCTTGTTGTGTTGAAAGAACTTTACGGCTCATTCATTCAATATACATACTTTGCGCTTCTTGTCTCTCTCTCTACTTTCTCTCTCTAGGATTCATAGATCTTGGATTATCATACACACACACACACACATATATATATATATATATATATATTATATATGTATATTATATATATCAAAGTTCTAAAATAGCATGAGACGTGACTTGTGGCAGCAAATTTATATATCATATATAATGTTTGACATATAAACCTTTGTTTTCTACTATTACCCAATGAGATAATGATATTGAACTTTTTAAATTAGGTTATATATTAAAAACAAAAAATAAGACAATAAAATGATAAGAAAAATTCAATACGGTGTTATGAAAATCACGCATTGGGCCATAATGTGCATTGACTTAACGTAGCGTCAGACACAAGTCTTAAGCCTCACGCTATTTAGAACCTTCATATATATATATATATATATATATATATATATATATATATATATATATATATATATATATATATATATATAGGGGGTCATTCAAGGGAGAACTCGGTTATCTGTGGTAACCGTGAGATCCAATCTTAACCATAAATCAGGACATAAATTAGGAAATCAATAAATTTGATAATTTTAATTAATGGTATTTTAGGTATTTTAATGATCTCTATCTTCTCTCCTCTCTCCAGCAAATATTATTCCGACGAATACGTGATGCACATTGTGATATACTTTGTAAAGATCGAAAATACATGATAGCACACTATGATACCCTTTTATAAACATCGAAAATACGTGATAGCACACCGTGATACACTTTGTAAAGATCGAAAAAACATCGAAAATAAGTGATGCACACTGTGATACACTTTGTAAAGATCGAAAATACATGATAATACACTATGATACACTATGATACCCTTTTGTACACATCGAAAAAACATCAAAAATACGTAATAGCACAGTGTGATACCCTTTTGTAAAAGGAAATGAGAAAATTTAGGAATTAGGTTATATGGTAGAGAGAGAAAGAGAGGATATATATATATATATATAAGAGAAAAGGAGAGATTTAGGAATTAAACAAATTTACTAAAGTATCATTTTCTATTTATTTAAAATTAATATTAATAATTCTAAATATGTGGCTCATATTGGATCTCACGGCTATCACAAACGGCCTAGTTCTCATTTGATTAGGCCCCTATATATATATATATATGTGTGTGTGTGTGTGTGTGTGTATGTTTAATTTAAATATTAAACAAATTTAATTAATTAATAAAAAATAAAGTTTAATTGTAAATACGAAATAGTGGGAGTAAGGTGCATTTAACAAAAACAACAACCGATTGTTATAAAATAAAACTAATTTTTTTCTCGAACTTTATTAAACTTTTCCAATGGTAATTTAAAGTAAACAAAAAGTTTTAATAAATTAATAGATAAAAAATATTAAATTTAGGAGATGTCAACCTAAAGCTTTGAAAAAATATCATGTACTTATCAATAATTTTAATGAAATTATTTAATTATTTTTATAATTAAAGTGATAATAATTTTGAAAATATACAATATAATTAATAGAAAATTAAATGTCTTTATCTATACTATATTATAAAGCATTTAAAAAAAGCTCTTAAAAACAATTGCTAAATATTAATGTATCATTATTTAATGTTAATTAATAAAAATCTCTTAAAAACAACCATTAAATCTTTATGTACTATATTTAATGCTATTTACTAATCCTTATCTCTAACCACTTTAACTCCCCTAAAATCACTCCCCACTTTAACTCTCTTAAAATCAATCACAGCATAACTAAATACAGGATAAAAATAAAATTTTAAATATAAAAAATCTAAAATTTAATTGAGAAAATTTAACAGAATATTTAATGTTCATTTTATAGAAAAAAAACATTATATTATTAAACCTAAAATAAATTGCAGGATAAAAAACAAAAAATAAAAGGAAACATTAAAATCGTGATATATTTCGCTGCATTGCGCGAGTACGCTTCTAAAGAAATATAATAAATAAAGAAAAAGTAAATAAGTAAACTATGTAATTTAAGGATAAAAATGTAAAAATTGGTATACCACATGGACCAAATATGTAATTTACTCAATCACTTT
This sequence comes from Arctium minus, assembly GCA_954870635.1. Lineage (NCBI taxonomy): Eukaryota > Viridiplantae > Streptophyta > Magnoliopsida > Asterales > Asteraceae > Arctium > Arctium minus. The sequence goes on along the minus strand of OX941088.1, from coordinate 57,748,126 downwards.
TTGGATGAGTTAACTCCTAATTTTAACGGAGTTGAATGGAGGGATGAAAATGGAAGCAAAATGGAAACCACATACCAGAAAAGCGGTTTTTAAAGACTGGGGACGAAAATCGTTATAAACATCAAACCACAAGAATGAAAATCGTAGTTTACTCATATATATATATATATATATATAGAGAGAGAGAGAGAGAGAGGAAAGTTCAAATGAAAACTCATTTTTCGTTGTGCACGTGAGGACAAATCTCAGTCACTCGATTTCTTTTGATCCAACAACTCATATTAAATAGAGTTTTTAATTTTAAAATGCTTAGTGGTAAAATTGGAAGAAAATTTAAACACACGCCTACCATATTTGACTTTTTATTTTCTTTTTTAATTAAAAACTTTTTACCCAATTAAAGTTTAAAATAAATTATCTTAAAAATTACAAATATTTTAATCAAACAAATTACATAAAAAAAACGAGAATTTCGTGCTCTTCGATATGACATCCATCTCGATATAGTTTTTTTGTCGTTTTAACCGTTTTTTACATGAAATGTTATATATGTGTTATATTCATTATGAATATTTATGTACGTTCAAGTTTGTACAACGCTTCGACACCGTAAGTATGTAACTCGACATCACCTTCTTCACCACTTTTTTCAACGTCGTAAGGCATCACATTTCTTCAGCACCATAACCCAACACCCATCAAAACGAATCGAGAACCTATCGAGTAATCTGTTGTGAATAGGGGGATAAAAGAGAGTGCATCACGTCTCCACATCTTCTCAGGTCATTCATGTGTTATTCATCATGAATAATGTATCATTCAGGATGAATAATACAACATTCAGGGTGAATAATTCACGATTCATGAATTCGTGTATTATTCGTCATGAATGTTGTGTAATTCATCATGAATAATGAATGAACGTTCACATTTGTTATTCATACTGAATGTGGGACATCCGGGGATGCGCATACATATTCATAATGAATTAAACCAAATTTCGATTGTGAATTGGGAAACAAAAGAGAGTGCGTCATGTGTCTACACCTTCACGAATCATTCATATATTATTCATCAAGAATAATGTATCATTCAGGATGAATAATAGAACATTCAGGGTGAATAATACACGATTCATGATAAATAATACATGAATCATGGATTCGTGTATTATTCATCCTGAATATTGTATTATTCATCATGAATACTGTATTATTCATCATGAATAGTGAATGAACATTCACCTTTGTTATTCATACTGAATAATACACGATTCATAATAAATAATACATGAATCATGGATTCGTGTATTATTCATCCTGAATATTGTATTATTCATTCTGAATACTGTATTATTCATCATGAATAGCGAATGAACGTTCACCTTTGTTATTCATACTGAATAATACACGATTCATGATAAATAATACATGAATCATGGATTCGTGTATTATCCATCCTGAATATTGTATTATTCATCCTGAATACTACTGTATTATTCATCATGAATAGTGAATGAACGTTCACCTTTGTTATTCATATTGAATAATACACGATTCATGATAAATAATACATGAATCATGGATTCGTGTATTATTCATCCTGAATATTGTATTATTCATCATGAATAGTGAATGAATGTTCACCTTTGTTATTCATACTGAATGTGGACACCCGAGGACGTGCATGCATATTCATAATGAATATAACACATATATAGAATTTCACGTAAAAAACGGTTAAAACGAAAAAAATCTTTAATATTGTATTATTCATCCTGCATACGGTATTATTCATCATGAATAGTGAATGAACGTTCACCTTTGTTATTCATACTGAATGTGGACACCCGAAGACGTGCATGCATATTCATAATGAATATAACACGTATATAGACTTTCACGTAAAAAACGGTTAAAACGAAAAAAAAAAACTATATCGAGATGGATGTCATATCGAAGAGCACGAAATTCTCGTTTTTTTGATGTAATTTGTTTGATTAAAATATTAGTAATTTTTAAGATAAATTATTTTAAAGTTTAAGGGGGTAAATTTTTTTTAATTAAAAATAAAAATAAAAAGTCAAAGAAGGTAGGCGTTGATTCAAAATCACAATTTTGTCCTTAATCACTTCCCAATTAATCTTATTATGTATTAACCATTGATTAGTTTTCTAAGTTTTGATCAATGGTTAATATTTGTCCTTGTTAAGTAAAAATATTGTATCCAAGATTTAATAGGGAAGTCAATGTTGGAAAGTCAACATTGTCATTGTCAAAGTTGTATTAGTTTCCTTAACCATTAAGTCTTTGTTAGACTTGTGATATAAATAGGGGTTTGTCTTTGTTTTGTTGGTAAGAAACTCATTGTAATTCATTCAGACTTGTGATTAATCAGATATACTTTCTCTCTCTAGTTTCTCTCTCTTGTTCTTGATAAATGTCATATCTTTTATGAGAATTGTGCTTGATAGATTGGGAAATTGCATTCACAGTCCTCATGTGCACAATGAAACATGAGTTTTCATCGTCAAATCTTTCACTAACAATTCAACTCCTACAAATACTTTCATATTTCAACAACCCATATACCCACACTGAATAAATTAGGACTTAAATATTTAGTAGGTTGATTATGCATACCTTTTCACTTTCTACCTTTTCCTGAAGCTTTTGCTTCATCAGATCCAAGGCCACCAACAGATGTACTTTTGTTCCCTATCAAGAGTAATGGTGATTGTATGTTAGTTAATGAATCCATTCCCCATGAATACCTATAATCTTCATGAAGGCTAGAATTCAAGAGAACATGAAGCCATGAATTGTTAAACAGTGCATGGAAACTATAGAAAACATAGAATAAACATGTAGGCTACAATTTCGTATCATTCTGGCAAAAGATTAACCAATAATTATGAATCTAATAATTATGAATACATAACTCACGACTATGATGAACATACATCACATAACTCATGAATATGATGACACGTATCTAGGTATCATGGATTAACTTAATATGGACTTTTGCTTATAATAATTATGAATCGTAATAATCGCTATAAATGTAGTTTACTCATTCGAGTTGTAACTGTCTACAAAAACATGTCTGGTGTGGTTTGTTTCAGGTCTGATGGTTGCTTTAAGTTGGTTTAATTTACATTACCACTTTCAAAAGCAAATGTGGGTTATCACATAGGTCTGGATCTGTAAATCAGTGTATCTGATACCAGGTAGGAACTATACAGGTCTTTACATCATCTTAGATTTCAAGAACAGAAAAGACAACAGAGTGCAGTCGTCAACTGTATAACAGATTGATCCACTGTTGTGGATTTTGTGGATGGCTGGATGCATATGAGCAAGGCTCGCACATTAGAACTTGTATGGTGGGGCTTATAGCAGCTGGAATCATGCATCTAATAATTATAAATACATAACTCACGACTATGATGAACATACATCACATAACTCATGAATAAGAGGAACATGTATCTAGGTAGCATGGATTAACTTAATATGGAATGTTGCTTATAATAATCATGAATATCTAAATTAAAAAAATATTGATTCATAGCAATTATCTTCTATGTCAGATGCAAGAACTCAGCTGGGGAAGGGTAATACGAAGGAGGATGCCATATTTGCACGATTGTGATTTATTTCTTATCATACGTATTCATGAATATAATATTGTATTCTTGATTTCAGGTTACCCAATTTTTTATTATTCTATAGTTAATTCATATAAAAATTTCATTTAATACGAAAGCTAGTTACTGATTTCTTCGAAAGATTACTCCAAAGTTTAATGCTAAGGTTACCGAACAGTTAAACCCTAAACCCAAAAAACTTATTCTTTCAAAAATCGCTGCATATTTGGGGATTCGTATCGTATTACCTTCAATTGGGATTCTTGAATCCACAGCCACATCCATCGGGTCTGATCGAATTTTGAATGATTTTTTGTCGTCAGTAGGATTCCCGGCAGTGACTGAAACACCGTCATCTTCATCCAGTAGAACAGGGTCATCAGCTGTGTTCTTGAACCTGGAGAATGCGGTGTTCATCATGATACGCTGGCTAGGTTTACGAACTGCAAAGTAATCACAACAACATTTTTATATATCGATTCACCGAAACTAAATATTCAGAAGATATTGTTGAAATCATACCTCGATTGGGATGCATCATCGTATCTGAATGCGGTTTATTCGAAAAAAGTATGCTCCTAATCGAAATCCCCTCTAAAATTCTGGAGATTTGTTTGTCTTCAAGAATCCCGTCGATATGGTCGGAGGTAATCTCGGAATGATATATTGTCGTATAAACAGATACCAAAATGAGTTCATCAACTATTACAACTTTTCTACCGAGAATGCCCTTTAGGGTGTATTTATTTTTTTAAAAATAAATCTAAAATATGTAAATATATTCATATTTACATAATACACCCCTGGATGAATCTCAACCGTTGATTTGAAAAATGGATGACTCTGATTGGTTCACAAAGTTTGCACAATATGACTGGTTTGCAAAAGAAACCCCCTATATATATATATATATATATATATATATATATATATATATATATATAGGGAGAGGTTCATTTGAGAAATGGTAAATATATGAGAAATAGAGAAGTAATCTTAGCCATTCATCTGGTCAACATTTGCGGCTTTGAAAGCGAAACACCGGATAATTCTTTGTGTGGTCTATAGAAGGTAGAGGGGTAATTTCGTAAAATACACGGGATGAGTTCATATATGAATCTGTATGAATCACAAAGATTCATATATGAATCTGTTAATTAGTTCAACTGATTCATATATGAATCTTTGTGATTCATACAGATTCATATATGAATCACAAAGGTTCATATATGAATCTGTTAGTTAGTTCAACTGATTCATATATGAATCACAAAGGTTCATATATGAATCAGATAAAAGAGTTCAGTTGTGAATTGCACTGGTTCATATATAGTTCATATATGAACATATAGTTCATATGTGAATTATTCATGTTCATATATGAACACATCCCGTGTGTTTTGTAAAATTTACGAAATTGTCCTTCTATTTTTGGGATAGCCGCAACTTTTGACCGGTCAAAGCCGCAATATTTGACTAGTCAAATCCGATCTTTACCATATGAATGGCTAGGATTACTTCTCTATTTCTCATATATTTACCATTTCTCAAATGAACCAAACACTATATATATATATATATACACACACACACATAGGGAGGTTTAGGGAAACCTAAATAAATGAAAAGGCCAAAAACACACCATTAACTGTTAGATTAATTGGTCTAATGGTTGTGATTAAAGAGGCGGTTACAACTTTATTTTTAAATTCAAATATCTCCCACTCCTATTTTTTAAATCGAAAAAATACGAAATATGATCAAAATTCGAATAAAACAAATTAAACCAAAAAATCGATCTCATTTTTCTCGTTAGTTTGATATCAATATTGACATACTTTTTCATCTCTTTTTTCATGGTTTCTTAGTTTTTTATTTATTTAGCGTGTTCCCCTGAACTTGATCATATATATATATATATATATATATATATATATATATATATATATATATATATATATATATATATATATATATATATATTACCTTATAAAGCATATTTCAAAATCTCTTAAAAACAACTTTTATTGTACAATGTACTGTTGTTTAATGCACAATTTCTTAAAATCTCTTAATTACAAGTTCTTGATGCATGAAGTACAACTTAACATAACAGCTCAGCAATCCAGTATTCCCAAGACACACTCTCCTGATTCAGTCTCATCGATTTTTGTTAAGTCTGATTTTATAGTAATCATTGTATTTATAGGCTTGGTCTTATACTGTGCTTAGATAGTTTTATCTGTTGTATAAGCCAAGGGTATTTAAGTCCCTTTGGTCTTTGTTGGTTGTAAGGATTCACGCATTCTATTCAAGATATTTGTCTTTGCGCTTCATTGTCTCTTCGATTTTCTCACTCTTCATCGATTCATCACTCTCGATTCATCGCTCAAGGTTCACTCTCCTTCCATCACTCTCCAGGTAATCACTCGATTCAATTGATTCGCTCTCCATCGATTTTGGTTCACCTTTTCTGTTTCCTCTTTTGCAGACCTCCTTCCATCACTCATCCAGCTAATCACTCGATTTCGTTGATTTTTCACTTTTAATTCTTGAACTTCGAATTTCTCACTTTTGAAACCATTTTGGGACTTTTAATTTGGTTTCAAGAAATCATGGTGGTTCAATCGGTACAACATGTTTATCTCTTTGCTATTTGTATAGCAATTGATTTCTTATATAGCAATCGGTACTACAGTTTCATCTCTTGCTATTTGTTTCAGTTTCAATCCAGTGATTTTTCAGGTTTGTTTTCCAATTGATTTTTTGGTTTCTATCTTCACTCTATTGCTTATTGTTTTTTTATTGCAACCTTTTTTTTGTTCTTGACCTCTTCGGTTAAAAACACCCTTTTTGGAGGATGTAATCCGAATGAGTTTTATAGATCTATGAAGGACATAACTGATGCCATAGAATCAAGCATCATAGCCTCAACAGTGAGGTTGACAGAATGTTTCACCCATTGTACTTATTGTTTACAAATAAGAAATCATTGTTCTATTTATTTATTTTGTATATATAATCAAATTAGTGTATGCTATTTTGTTGGTGGTTACATTGATATAGATCTCATTGTTGCAGAGGTTCATCAGTTGTTGAAAGACTTGAGTCTCAGATCTTTATACTAAGTTGTGTCCAAAGACGGTATTCTTCCTATTTGTACTATCGACAATGTCAGTTTTGGCCATACTCCCATGACGTTGTGTGTGCATGTATGAAATTTGATGTTAAATTGCAGCACTGACCTCATAAGGATTTGTGGTAATGGGTATATGAATGTCATATTTCAAAAACTGGGTAGAGGTTTATAAAGAATGTTTTATAATTTGATAACCTTTTTCTTGACTTTTAGAGGGTAGTTTGCTATTGATTGCTATTTTGATGCTAAAATGTCTTTAAATTTATTGTCTTACAGGTTAAAATTGTCAAATTTGCTTGGTTAATGTATTGAAATCGGTATTGAAATCTAAATCAATTTTGATTTTTGTTTGCTCTCAATCTAACATGTTTAATCTGTAAATGTTAAGGTTCATCTTAACAATGTTTAATCTGTAAAATGTTTTCTGCTCTGCTTCTCTTTAGAGAAACCATTTGATGTTATGTACACTCTGTTTTGTTAGCTTTAATAATACGTTTAATAGTAAGTTTTGAGATTATTTCATTTTTATGTTTCATGTTTGAAATTTATAGTGTGACTATTTTGATGTAAAGTTTTTTTTTTCTTTTTTGGTTTGTTTGGCTTGATTCTGGGAGTGAGGGGGGGAGGACTTGATTTGTGCACTATCATTTGTTTCTTCTTCGTGCAATAAACAAATATTGTTTATAATGTAGTATAGATATATATCCCACTGATGTTTTTTGGTGTGGTATATAGCTTGAATCAGTTTTTTAGTGTCGTATATAGCCCATGTTGTTAAAGAACCTACACTTATGTTGAAAGCACAAGAAACAATTAAAGCTGAGGAGATCTTTCTACATTGTCTATTTCAGTTTCAATATCATTTTTTTAATCACTAGTTGAAGTTTTTAATTGCTAAGGTAGGCTTATGTGCTTGATCTTCTTTTTCCATACAAATAAAGTCCTATATGTTGTTTACGTAAACACATTTTCAGGAGCACTTGGATTATGATATTGTGAAAAGCTCAAATTCAAAACTCAAATCCTGCACTGACAATTCAGGTTTGTGTACATATGCAAAATTGACCCTTTTGAATAGTAATATTTGTTTTAAAATTATATATATTGTTAAAGAATATTCTCTGTTACCTTAGTATATTTTTAATGAATCGTTTTTTATTCGGACATCTCCTAATCGGTTTACAGATTTTGATTATCGGTTGCTCCATTTTGATTTTCATCGTGTTTGCTCAATCGATTTTGTGTTTGAGTTTTTTTAAAGAATCGATTTTTTATTCTGGACATTTCCAAATCGATTTCTCTCCCATCTCTTTGTTTTTCTTTCTTTCTGTATTTTTCTCTCCACCTCCATTGATCTAACCCAAAAAGATACATTAAAAACGGAGAGAGCATGTGATGATTGCTGGTTTTACAGATCTTATCTGCTATTTATTTGAATAGTTGTATGACACTGAAGGCCTTGAACTTTTAAAGACTGCAATAGCAAAAGTTGGATATACGAGAAAGGTTGTTTTTTCTTTCACCTCTTTGTAGCTATCGGTTTTTGAATGAGCATTGTAGTTTGAACTAAAAAGCCTTGTAACGTTTCATTACAGGTTGTTATAGGAATGCATGTGGCAGCATGTGATTTCTATGATAACAAAGTCAACTCATTGGTTTTATTCTAATTTTTCATGTTTTGATTAAAGTTTTGTTCTATTTCCTATTATTTTCATTTTGATGTTTACCATCTTGTAGTTTATTATACTTACAGAAAGTGATGAATTGAATTGAATTTGTTCTCATGTTACTTTTGTTGCTAAGTTATAATGTTTTATTATCCGTGATGGTTTTGATTGTACCGTGGAACTGTTGTAGGATGGAAAAAATCACTACAATGAATTGAAAGCGGTTAAGGGAAAGAAGTTGGAAAGAGGGTTTGTATCACCTTACTTCGATCTGGAATATCATTCCAAATGTAACATCAAGAGTTAGTCCTCCTGCCATAAATCAAAAAACCATAAATCTACCTCTATTTTACGTTTTGAAATAAATTATAGTGTAAAACTCCTCCGGTAAGATCTTACCGGGTAAGCATTTGGGTAAACGGCCCCTAAGTCTTACTTGGTAAAAAGGTAATTGTATTATGCGATTTTACTTACAATTATTCGAATTTTGCATCCCGCCGCATTACGCGGGTAAATAACTAGTATATATATATATAGGATTAGGTTCATTTGAGAAATGCTAAAAATATGAGAAATAAAACAATGATCTTATCCCTCTATCTGGTTAACATTTGCGGCTTTGACCGTGAAGCACCGGTTAATTCCTTGTGTGGTCTGGAGAAGATAGAGAGGTAGTTTCGTAAAATACGCAAAACGATTTCATCTATGAACTTGTATGATTCACATATGAATTATATGTTCATATATAAACCAGTATAATTCACATATGAACTCTTTTAACTACTTCATATATGAACCTTTGTGATTCACATTATGAACGTATAGTTCATATATGAATCACAAAGGTTCATATATGAATCTGTTAATTAGTTCAACTGATTCACATATGAACCTACAGTTAATTAGTTCATATGTGAATCAGTTAATTGGTTCATATGTGAATCAATTAATAGAGTTCATATGTGAATTACACTAGTTAACATATGAACATATAGTTCATATGTGAATCATACAGGTTCAGATATAAACTCATCCCGTGTATTTGTAAAAATTACAAAACTGTCCTATTTTTATAGTAACCGCAACTTTTGACCAGCCAGAGTCATAATTGTTGACCAGGCAAAGACGCAATATTTGACCGGTCAAAGTCGATCTTGACCGAATGAAAGGCTAGTATTAATTCTCTATTTCTCATATATTTAGCATTTCTCAAATGAACTTCTCCCTATATATATATATATCTATATATATATATATATACACACACAAAGAGAGAGAGAGAGAGGCGGGAGTTCAATTGCAAATTCCATTTTATTGTGAAGGTGAGGACTGATCTCGACCCTCCATCTCTATCGATTCAACACTCACATTAAATGGAGATTTTAATTAAAATTATTAATTAAAGTGATTAGAGGTAAAAAAATCAATTTCACGCCTACCTTTTTTGAATTTTTATTTTTTATTTTTAATTAAAAAATTTTACCCTTTAAAGTTTAAAATAAACTATTTTAAAAATTAGTAATATTTTAATCAAACAAATTACATCAATAAAACAAGAATTTTGTTTTTTTCGATATAAAATCCATCTCGATATAGTTTTTTTTTCTTTGTTTTAACCATTTTTTACGTAAAATGTTATATATGTGTTATATTCATTATGAATATTTATGTACGTTCAAGTGTGTACAATAGCTCGACACTGTAAGTCCACAACTCGACATCACCTTCTTCAACATTTCTTCAATATCGTAAAGCATTGCGTTCTTCATCAACGTAACCCAACACCCATCGAGACCAATCGATAACCCATTAAGACCGAGCGAGAGGAGGGCGAAAACCTATCGAGAAAGGTTGAGAATCCATTCATTGACTTGGTGTATGTTTATGTGTGTTAAAGTATAACCTACCACCTTCATTTTCCATCAAGAACCTATCAATTGATTTATTATTTGTTTGTGTGTTAAAATCATAGCCTATCACTTTCAGTTTTTATCGAGACGGATCGGGAATCAATCAAGACCAATCAAGAACACATTGAGAACGATTGAGAACCCATCGAGACAGATCGACACCAATCAAGACTAATCGAGAACCCATCGTGACTAATCAAGAACCCATCCATTGACTTGGTGTGTGGTTGTGTGTTAAAATCATAACCTAACACCTTCATTTTTCATCGAGACCGATTGAGAACATATTGATTAATTTATTGTGTGTGTGTTTGTGTAAAACCATAACCTACCACTTTTAACTTTTATCGAGACGGATCGGGAAATCTATCAAGACGAATCAGGAACTCATCAAGATCAATCGATAAATCCAATAAAGAAAAAGAAAGAAAAATAGAGTATATAGAGTTGAAACTGTAGTATATTCATGATGAATAATGATACGTTTGGGGCTTCACCTGCTGATCGACCACCCAACACCATGTCGGGTCGACCCACATGGATCATTCGCCGCCCAATTCGGTATTTGGAATGACGACCCGACTGATGATCGTGACCCACCGGATACCACTTCAATTCCCACGTCCAACCATCCCATGTTCATGTGCATGTCCAGTTTTTTTAGCACTTCCAAGGGGTTCCACTACTGTAGGCATAGGGACCTCATCTAGACTAGATTCATGCAGTTATAATTCCATTTATCTTTCTTGTTCCTAAAGTTTAGTGGTAGTGGTAGTTAGTCTAGATTGTTTTCTTTAAATATGTATGCTTTTTCTTTTAATGAATATGAGAAAATTGCCTCAATTCGTCTCTTCTTCTTCCTAAAATTATCTGGGAGGTTGACCACCTCGAAAAGGGTCTATCAAATAATATGTATATGTATGATGAATATTATGGTGAAAATTAATATTTATGATAAATATCATACTAATATAAATACCAGAGATTTATTGTATACACGTGATCCTACATAAATATTAATGATAGTAATATGTATATTCATGATGAATAGTATATATATTAATGATGAATGTTATAGTAAAAATGTATATACATGACAAATATCATATTGATGTATGAATGTTGAAATGTTGTTGTATACATGTGAACATATATAAATATTCATGATGAATGATATAGTAAAAAATGTATATTAATGATGAATGTCATAGTGATGTATGAATACTGAAGATTTGTTGAATACACGTGAAAATACATAACTATTCATGATGATGTTATAATAAGTTGTATATTCATGATGAATGTTATACTAATAGATGAATATTAAAGAGTTGTTGTAAACATATGAACGTGTATAAATATTCATGATTAATATTACACGAATATATAATTTTATGTAAAAAATGGTTAACACAAAAAAAAAACTATATCGAGATGGATGTCAAATCGAAAAAAATAAAATGCTCGGTTTTTTGATTTAATTTGTTTGATTGAAATATTAGATATTATTAAGGTAATTTAGTTTAAAAATTAATGAAGATCAAATGCAAACCACCCTAATTTTGCAAACCGTCAAAACCTTCGATTTCATTGGTTAAGTTAATGAAATTAGTTCATGAAAATTTGATGAAATTGTTTCATTTCATTCTTTTATTGATGAAGTTGTTTCATATATTTTGTGTTTTTTACGTAAAAATGAAACTGTTTCATGTAGTTTCTCATTTTGATGAAACTTTTTCATTTTTACATAAAAAACACAAATATATGAAACAATTTCATCAAGAAAAGAATTATATGAAACAATTTTATCAAATTAAACAATTTCATAAAACAATTTCATTAACTTAACCAATTAAATCGACGGTTTGGACGATTTGCAAAAATTGGATTGCTGGAAATGAAACTACCCCTATATATATATATATATATATATATATATATATATATATATATATATATATATAGAGAGAGAGAGAGAGAGAGAGAGAGAGAGAGGAAGGATCATGCGAGAAGTTAAACATTTTGCGAGAAGGCGAGAAGTGTTTAATCATATATGATATCAAGGCCTGTGGGTGTGCTTAATCATATATGATTAAACACTTCTCACATTCTCGCAAAATGTTTAGCTTCTCGTTTGAACATGCCCCCTATATATATATATTAGCTATGTACCCGCGCGATGCAACGCGGGAGGATGACAATTCTAAAGCAATAATTTATCCCTCAATCATGTTTCTCCATCCATCTCGATTTAACTTATAATGCTACGTAAAATTCATCATGCAAGAATACTAATTTATGTAGATAAAAAGGTAAGTTAGGCATTATTTGTCCTAAGCTTTATTGATTGTACTACCAAAAGCAATAATCAAGTCAAAATGCAATGATCAACCTAAACACATTGCAAATTTTCTTTACAATAAAATAAATAAAAATCGTCAAAGAGAACAACATATAATGTCTCTAAACTATGTATGTATTGTTCCTGATTTGGCGAGAGATATCCACTTTGGGGCCGTTTACTAAACACTTGGCCGGTCATTTACCTTACCAAATGAATAAAAAGCTAAAATAACAATAAATTATGCTAAAAGCTTAACCTGTCATACACTTTGATAACACTTTCAACTTTGTATGTGCTTATAATACACGTAAAATCATAAGAAATCTGTACAACTTCATGTGAACACAGAACTGTTATTCATAACAAACTCATGGAGAAAGAACCTACTCTAATTTTATAGACATCTATGGAAGCAACTATAGATTGTGCCACAATTAAAATACTAATGTTTTGTTTGTTGTATATATATTTGATGTGCACAAGAGTAGAGTAAATGGTTCTAATGAAAGCAGGTCAAAACAATCTATATTTTCCAGATCAAAACAGTCTTTATTTTTTTGGGAGGTTAATCTAGATATTTGTCAAATAGTTGAATCATCTCCTCAAACTACAAGTGAAGTCAAAATAACAATTTGATGGGAATGGGGAGTGTACAAAATCATTTAGTTAAGAATATCATAATGACGATTTTTGTAGTGGTTGGATGGAAATCTAATTTGGAGATATACAGTCACCACTTTGGACAACTCTAACAAAGCAGGAAGGAAACACAAAATCTGAAAGCAGTAGAAAAACCATAAAAAAAGGTTGTTTAAATAGATATTCTTAAAATTCTAAAAAGTTAGAGGCCAAACACGACTTTATGCATCTTAAGCAATTTCATGTCATCAGAATACTATTTATTAAGAATGTCAACACATAAGCTTTATGCTTTTTCAAATGAACCATCAGAATGAGAAGATAATTTCTCAAAAATCGATGAATCAAAATCATTTGAAAGCAAACAAAAATAAAAAATTGATACAAATGAGCAAACAAAATAAAAATCGTTTGAGATGAGCAATCGATTTTGTCTAGAAACCAAATTGGAGTACATGGGAGACATTATTCGATTGTCTCCATGGGAAGACATTATTCGACTGTCTTCCATGTCATCAGAATACTATTTATTAGAGTACATGGTTTATATTCACAATGGATTAGAGTACTCCATGTTTAAGTTTCATGGGAGACATTATTTGACTGTTTCAGAAAAAAAAATATAAAGCAATTCTATTAGTTAAAAGCCATCAATGGCTGCACAAAATTGTTGACCATAACCTATTTAACACTACAGCTTTCACCACAAAGTAGAAGACATATCAATGTGATTGGTCAACTCTATTTGCAGAAATATGTCCGAATTAAAAGCACAAAGTGTAAACCAAAACAAACAAAACCAGTATATGACTTCATCTCTATCCCAAAGAGTAGAGTACTTGTGAAAAGTGTAAAAACACAAAAAAAAATATTAGCAACTCTTACATTTTCACCCACTTTCTAGCTTGGTGATTGTCTGGATACAGATTTGGAAAAAGAGATGTTCTGCTAGAAAATAGATAAAAAAGAGAGTAACTGACCTCTAAAAGCTCATTGAGGACGTAATATGCACGTGAGGTGGCTCTCTCGGGAAAAAATTTGCACATATTAGTTGTAGTACAGATTAGAGAAGTAAACTACAAATACCACACAACATAATTTCGATCTCAAATTTTGTTTTGGCAAATCATGATTATCCAAAAACAACAGAAAAATGTTCGTTTTGGTGGGGGACCCAAAAAATTATATCTAACTTCGCCGCTCAAACATTACCCATTACCATATCCAAATATCAATTTAATTAACCTCAACAATGTTCATTTTGGTAATGTTTGACAAAAATGAAGGAATAAGTGTTTTGCAATTAAAGAAACTTGAGTGGTTTAGAGGCCCTGTATAACATTCGTGTGATAAACCATGTACTCTAATCGTTAGAAACCAAATTGGAGTACTCTAATCCATTATGAATAAGAAAAACAATAACTTTGCTTATTGGTAACAGATCCAAGCAAATTATAATCTTATGCTTGATTTGAAAGGATTTGAAATGAATTCTATTCTAATCACATGTTTGGTTTAAAAAATTCCATTTAAAACCCCTCACATATAATATTTTGAAATCCCTCGACATCTAGGTCTTCAGAGGAGAGAGCCATATATCTAGGTCTTTGCAGCAAGATTGTTATATAAAACTATCACGACAACACTTTCAATGGAACTTTCCCAAAAGATTTTCGCTAGACAATACTTTTCTGAATTTTTATGGGAGTTTTGCAACGACTCTACAATGAATATGATTACGGACGGATTTTTAATGGTGCATATATATAGATATATATATGTAAAGAAAAACTTCAAAGCAAATGTAATGGGTTGTAGGATTTGGTGTATCCAAATATAGACCTTTGGATAGTAATCCATTCAAAAGCTAGGGTCCCTTTTCTTAAGCATCTTAGTGCTACTTGGACAACACATTAATATCTCCGCAACACCTAGTATTATAGAAAGAATCTAAATTGCATAAGAACCCAGAAAAGAGATCTAAGTTGATGCTCTAGTATTATAGAAACAACATTTTTCATAAATCACGTGGTTCGTCCAACATCAATTGAAGTCAATTACAGGTTGTCGGCTCTCCAAAACTACTTCCTTCTTCACCAATTAAGAATTTGACTGAAAAGCTATTGACAGGTAGTGTTCATAAAAAGGACCAACAACAATTAAGAATTTGACTGAAAAACTATTAAGAAATGAATCTAAGTTACGTAGGAGAAAGTCCAATTGAAATACATACACACAAAAAAACCCAAGAAATATGATCTTTTCAATTGGTCTTTCTCCAATTGACCGCCAATAAAACACATACATTTTGTTCTCGAAATACATACATACACAGTCCTCGAAATCGACTACCGATCACTAATAAAACACGAACAATTGCTTGAACTGACCCCCAATAAAACACGAACAATTGCTTGAACTAACCCCCAATAATTAAAACATGAAAATTTGCTTGAACAAAATGTCTGCTCTTCATATCAATAACCAAATCTTACAAGTGGGAAACCTAAATTTTTGAACTTCTGATCGATTTTTTGTACAATGAATCTACACCTCCTAACCCCAAAAGCATCAATGAAGAACAAATAAAACTAAAATTTATATAAATGCAAAACTTTCAAAATTTTAGGTTTAAAAAACCAAAACAATTATCTTGTAATGTAGAAACAAACACAGAAGAATAGAACACAAAACACAGAAAAACAAACACAAGGGTGAAACTGGCAACATAATAAACCATACCTTAGGAGCAAGAGGAGCGGGGAACGGAGAGGAGTGAAAAACCACAGATAATGTAAAAGGCGGACACTTTTGTTTTTTTGAGTGATGTAAAAGCCAATAGTCTTCTTCGATGAACATGAACATATAAACAATTAGTAAGGACACATCCTAATTTATACTTAAGTTAGCAAAGTAGTAGGATATATCCTAATTTAAACTCAAGTAAAGTTCTTCATGGCTACAAAGATATGACATTTATTGGCTAAATATTAAAACATGTAGAGTATTAGAATCAAATGATCTTTAGTGAATAGTGTGTGTGTTTCAAGAAGAAACTTCACAAGACACTAATTAAAGTTATGCTTGGTAAAAAATTATAACACTGACCTCACCTTAACTCTATCTACATTTTTACAACAGCACAAAGATCCTCTTTTGCACTCAAACAATCCAATTCTTTGATACTCATTTTCAAGTGCATTATTTGGACCTCTTGGAACCTTCCTTGTTCTTTAAGACCAGTAAGAACCTGAGTAGCTACACCCACACAAGGCAAAAACACATTTGCAATCATTTCCATATATCAAATATATGATTCACTAAACTTGTTGATATCACGAAGTCCCTTGATCAGTATCTAATAAATATCAACTTTATGAAATTATAGTGACACCAAATTAGTTCTGAGAAAACTAATGTTACTGCTTGTTTGATAGTAACCATGAGGAAGTGGAAGAGATCCCATCATACCCTATTTTCTCAATTAAAAACTGAGCTAGAGACCCAGAAAACATCAGAATATAGGGTTGGAGATGACTGATTCAAATAAAAACAAAGAAAGAGGTGAGATTCAAGAAACCATATATGCTTACACTAATGATTCACGACCACAATACAAAACAGATAAATGGAAGAACCCTAGCTTACCCAATAAATCGAAATCAATATTTGCATATTTAATTTGCATCTCTGGTCTCGGATTGAACTCAAGATTTGAATAAGCGCTTGGGACCTGAAGCGTGCACCTAACAATTGGGGAAAAGAAATGCAACCTAGGGAGCTTCATGAACCCATGATTATCGAAAATAAATCAATACCCAAGTGAACCAAAAAAAAAGAAGAAAATAATGAAGAAATGGTGAGCTTACCTTCAAGAAAACAAACAAAGTCACGGCAGAAACTGAATCAGCCTCGGAAATTTCTGGTTGCTCTTCGACTTCAACCTACAGTTTCGATCATAAGCAGATAACAAAACAATCAACAGTCGCTTGAAAATAATAATCAAACGATTTGTTAAATTGTCGTTTACGGAGCCAAAAAATTCCCGAAATGAAAATAAGATCAAATACGCACACATATATCAAACTTCTATCTAGAAGAAATACAGAACCATCAAAAGAAAAAATCTACCTTCGGATTGAATCTAAGGCGGTGATACATCGTTTCTTCAGTTCCATCAATCGAAGGAGGCCACTCCACCGGATATAGAGCGATGAGAATGGAATCCACAGAGCAAAATCAAAGAAACCAAAATCAGAAGAAATACAGAACCATCAAAAGAAAAAATCTACCTTCGGATTGAATCTAAGGCGGTGATACATCGTTTCTTCAGTTCCATCAATCGAAGGAGGCCACTCCACCGGATATAGAGCGATGAGAATGGAATCCACAGAGCAAAATCAAAGAAACCAAAATCAGTAATCACTAGAAGACCCAAACCTTCAGAGAAGAAACTTCGAACAAAAAATAAATCGAAGAGACAAAAAAACGTGTAGAAATCTATCCTGAGAAGAAACTTCAAACAATTGAAGAAACAAAAAAAACCCTTGGAAGGCATGAACTAATTTGAATCCATTTGCAGGTATTAAAAAGCCTACATATTTTGTCTTGGAGGGGGAGCGTCGTGAAGCGTCGTCTTGATGGCAGAGCTTGAAGACTGATTTGAATTTTGAAGCGTCGTTTGGAGGCGCAACTTCCCTGTTAAAAGAGATATAAGCGTGTGTTTTTTGTATTTAATGATAGGTTGCATTGAAGGGTTGTACTTTATGCTGAAAATGTTGTCTTTAAGACTTTTAGTAAATTTGGTTTATAAGATAGTATAGATATAGATATATATACTCCCTCCGTCCCAAAATAAATGTCCACAATAAAAAAGGCACACAGTTTTAGGAGTGTATAATTATTATAATATTTAATTGACCAAAGTACAATTTTACCCTTAATTATAGAGAGAGAAATTTTCTCCATCACATAATTAAGAGTAGAATGGGAAAGTGGAAATTTATTTTTGAAAGTTGACACTTATTTTGGGACAAACAAAAATAGTAATGTAGACACTTATTTTAGGACGGAGGGAGTAATATATATATATATATATATATATATATATATATATGGAGAGGTTCATTTGAGAAATGGTAAATGTATGAGAAATAG
Organism: Arctium minus; assembly: GCA_954870635.1. Taxonomy (NCBI): domain Eukaryota; kingdom Viridiplantae; phylum Streptophyta; class Magnoliopsida; order Asterales; family Asteraceae; genus Arctium; species Arctium minus. The sequence continues at coordinate 57,729,618 of OX941088.1, read as the reverse complement.
AAAAGTAATCTTAGCCATTCATCTGGTTAACATTTGCGGTTTTGACCGTGAAGCACCGGATAATTCCTTGCATGGTCTATAGAAGGTATATGGGTAGTTTCGTAAAGTATGCGGGATGAGTTCATATATAAACCTATATGATTCACATATGAACTATACGTTCATATGTGAATCATATAGGTTTATATGTGAATCAGTTAATTAGTTCATATGAGAATCAGTTAATTAGTTCAACTGATTCATATATGAACTTACAGTTAATTAATTCATATGTGAATCAGTTAATTAGTTCATATATGAATCACAAAGGTTCATATATGAATCAGTTAAAAGAGTTCAGAAGTGAATTACACTGATTCATATATTAACATATAGTTCATATGTGAATTATACAGGTTCATATATGAACACAACCCGTGTATTTTGCAAAAATTACGAAAGTGTCCTTCTATTTTTGGAGTAGCCACAACTTTTGACTAGTCAAAGTCGCAACTTTTGACTAGTCAAAGCCGAAATATTTGACCAGTCAAATCCGATCTTAACCATATGAATGACTAGGATTACTTCTCTATTTATCATATATTTACCATTTCTCAAATGAACCTAAGATTATATATATATATATATATATATATATGTATATGTATACTATATTATAAAGCACGGATAAAAAACTCTTAAATATAAATTATTAGGCACAAGGTACCATCATTTTATGCAAGATTTTAAGAATCGCTTAATTTACAAGTATCAAAGCACAAGGTACATATTACTACTGCAAGCATCTAATACCCACCAATTTGTTATGTGCAGAGTCTTCCTTTTATGCAGACATTTCCATGTATCATTATTAATTAATATATTGTATTACTATAAATCTGTTTTAATTATATTATTAAATATGCAATTGGTTATTTTTCTAGATGTCATTAAAATATATAAGATAATCATTGAATTCTAACAAAATACTTAATTTTTTTATATAAAAAACATTATATTATAAGCCTAAACTAAAAAAAATTATAAAAAAACATTATCACTTTCTTAAAATCATCCAAAATCGTACTGTAAATCGACAAAAAAACAAAAAATAAAATAAAACATTAAAATTGTGATGTATCTAACTGTATTGCGCGAGTATGCTTCTAGTATATATATAAAGTTGTAATGGATAATGGGAGTGGGTTTTGGAAAAGAAAAAAAAAGTGAAAAGGGAGTAGGGTTGATTTTTACGTGTTGTCTTGATGAAAGTGTATTAAATGCATTTGTTTTTTATTTTCTTAAAAGAAGAAAAAGACTAAATTGTCCCTTATCTAACAGATTCTTTTAATATCCGTTAGTGGAAGGGATGAAAACCGATCAAAAATGCAAATAGTGGGGACAAATTTGTATTAAATTAACTTTAGGTACTAAAACTGAGATTTCTTACAAACCACAGGGACCAAAATTAAGGTTTACTCTTTAAAAAATATCCATGTAAGATACAGTAAAATGATCATTTTATCTTCGGATTTAAGTAAGATAATCCACATATGATAGAATAAACTAGAAATGTACCCTCGCAATGCAACGGGTTTCTGAAATCTAGAATTCGAATCCTCGATCATTATTCATACTTTTTGTTAGTCTTTTTTTATTTTATTTTACGATTTTGAGAAACCTAGATTTAAAACAAAAATATATTTTAGTTTAGTTTGATATGGTTTTTTATAAAAAATAATAATAAAAAATTTTGTTACGGGTCAAAAAATGTTTAATTTAAATGATAACTACCTGTTTTATTTATTTTAAATATATTTATTAGATTAATGCATGTTTTTATAATATAGTATAGATATATTAGTTATGAGATTATAACTAATATAGATTTAGATATATTAAGAGCAAATTATAAAATAAAAAATAAATATTGATAATAGTAATATTGATCAAATCGTCCAATAAATATAAAAAATAAATATTGATAATAATAGATAATATTGATCCAATCGTCCATTAAATATAAAAAAACAAATATTTATATTAAGAAATGAGTATCCATTGCACAAATAGATGATGATGTGAGATACTGTGCTTGGATAAGTTGTACCAATGTATTATGAAATTGTAAATTAAGTAATTGGTTTTAATTAGTTGTATTTTGTGCTTAAAATGTTGTAATTAAGAGTTTTTTATGTCTTTTTTATAATATAATATAGATAATCAAATTCAAGTCAAAATGCAAAAATTGAAGGGTTTTCTAAAATAAATAAACTTTAGAGTAAACTACAAATTTGATTCCCGTGGTTTGTTATGGTTCCTATAGTTTTGAAATTACAAGATGGTCAATATGATTTGTAAAATCATCCAAATTTGGTTCCTCTATTTAACGGTCGTTAAAAGAACCTGTAAATTGGGGATATTTTAGTCTTTTGATATATTCCCTTTTTTAAATGTAAATAAAAAAATAACCTTTATAGTTTTAATTTTTATATGTTCTTTTTATCATATTTTTCTTATCGGTCCAAACTACTGTCATCTTCTCCGAGCCAAACTCTGGTAAACTTTTTTGCTCCAAAATCAAAATTCAACTGATTGAAAAAATAGTCAACCATATTTAGTATTTCCTGCCTACCAAATCTTATGAATGCTAGAAACAAGAGCTCCCAAAAATACCTCATGGAAAACTAAAAGAAAGCTTCTTGTACCAAGACCTAAAACGGTTCCAAAAAGCTAGGGCTCAAGAAATAATGAGAAAACAAAAAAAAAAGCCTTATTCCAGAAACAACAATGTACAACCCATAAAACTACAAATGAAAAAAAAACCCTAAGTTGTTCTTTCTCTAATAGCTTCATGAGTCATGACACCAACAAAATTCATCCAATCAAAAATTCCTGCTGGTCCATTAGGGAGGTGAAGAAAGGAGGAGAAGACTGTAGATGGGGATTGGTCCCTATGGAGAGGTTGCGGTCGATGGTGCTTCGATGATGTGTGGAAGTTGGTTTCACCGACGATGCTCCGATGGTGTGTGAATTTTGGTTTCATCGATGGTTTTCCTTTAATGGTGCTTCGATGGAGAGGTGGTGGTCGGCAAATCGAGGGTGGGTTAGGGGTAAGGTTCACCGTGGAGAGGTGTTGCAGTTGCCGAGGGTGAAACCAGGTCGATAGACAGCTGTTAGCGGCGAAGACCTGTTCGGTGAAACCAGGTCAGCGAAGACCTATTGCAGAAGGGGGTGCTATTTGCACCAAAAAGGTGCAAATAGTCAAATATTGTTTTCCGATCCAATCATTAAAAGATGTAAATAGTCAAATCATTATTATTATTATTATTATTATCTTTATATATATATATATATATATATATGTGTGTGTGTGTTTTGATTTTATAAAATTTGTAACTTTTGATTTTGTTTTATTCTATAAATTTGTAACTTTTGATTTTATTATAAATTTGTAAAATGTATTTTTCTTTTTGTAACAATTACATTTTCTCATAACTTTGTAAAATGTATTTTTCTTTTAGGGACCAATTCCGTAACAAACGCCAAACGTTAGGGACAAAATCTGTAATTTACTCTGTAAGACTCAGTTTTTTTTAAAAACATATAATTATTCTTACCCAAATTGAAACGTAAATAAAAATGACAACTAAAGATAGTTAAGGGTTAAAAATGTCATTAACCTAAACTCTTTATACATATATATATATATATATATATATATATATATATATATATATATATATATATATATACTAGTGTTGGGCCCGTGCATTGCACGAGAGGATAATTTTTTTGTTGTAATATTGAACCGAGTTAAAATAAAACGTAATTTCTCTGTTAACAGTTAATGAAATACATTGTGAAAAACGAATGTATTTTCATAAGTGGTTAACTTGCATATATTCTTAATCGTTTGTTATTATGACTTTGTGCAATAATATTGGTAATAGTTTTGTATTATATTATTTAAAACTCAAACGACATGTCTCACAACATATTTATCTGACTATAGAATTCAAGACCTCATAGTATTGGTCGATAAAAATAAAGATATGTATATATATATATCTTATTCCCCTACTTCGAAAAATATGATTGTGGGTTTTGAAAAATATAAACAAATCCTCAGTAAATAAAATAAAATATAAAAAGTAGTTTTTCAAAGAAACAAAAATATAGTGGAATACCTTTTGTTCAGTTGCAGGTTCCGCCATTGACACCCGACCGTTCGTCTTCTTCTTGTACTCGAATGATACATAGAGAAGCTATATATATTTATACTAAATGTAGAAAATATTTTAAAATATTTTATTTTTATTTTTGATTTTACATTTAAATGTAAATATATTAAAAATATGGAAGAATATTTTTATATCTACATCGTCTCTATTTTATTTTCTTTACACTTGGTTAATTTGGAAAGTATTGCGGAATATTTTTATTTTAAAGAATACGATAATTTATTAGTGTATCTCGTTATTTTTTATTTTTAACTCATATCAACCTTCTTTTTTCTTCTTTTAATGCCCGTGAAAAAAAATACGTATAGATTTTATATTATCAAAAAAAATACTTGTAGAATTTATATTATGCTAATATAAAATAAGTGTAGATTTTATAAAATAAAATAGATTAAAAAAATACGAAAGAAAAAAGAGTTTATATTACATCTCATTATGTAAAAAGATTTTATAAAATAAAATATGGAAAAAGATTTTATAAAATAAAATATGGAAAAATTATTATGAGATGTAATATAAAAAAATACGGAAGAAAAAAGATTTTATATTACATCTCATTAATATAGATTTAAATTTGAAATCTACATTTAAAATAGATTATGCTAATATAAAATCTATTTTATAAAATTCTCCACCAAAAAAACAAATAGTTATATTAATAAATGAATATTCATTCCACAAATAGATAATTATGTGAGATACTGTGCTTGGAAAGGTTGTACCAAAGCATTAAGAAATTGTAAATTAAGTAATTGACTTTAATTAGTTGTAACTTGTGCTTAAAATGTTGTAATTAAGAGTTTTTTTTTCGTTTTTATAATATAGTATATATATATATATATATATATTACGTACCTATAATAGTAAAATAATTTTTAAAAAAAATGCAAAATGACAAAAGAACCCTCCCTTTAATTGATTTTTTTAACAAAATTAATGTAAGGGACGAAAAACGAAAGGAAATACAAACCACAGTGGCGAAAAAAGCAAATTTTAAAGACTAGGGACGATAATAGTTAGATACATACAAGACAGAGTACATCAACGTTTTTGGACGTGAACATTGGGATATTACTTATAACACTTTAAACTTCTTTCGATCAGATCAAGATGCACCATTTGAACACTGGATGACAATGCCTGAAATAGGTGTCTTGATTGCTTCAAAATATAATGTGATATTCATGTTATAAGTATGACCGGCAGTAGGACGTACTTGCCGCTTAGGTCCACTCCACCAGTGTGGTATGAGCATGTTATTTTTACAATCGGGTACGTTAATGGTAACCATTATGTGAAATTAGATATGAAAGAAAGATATCCGTTTCCACAAATTGTAGGACATTTTATCCGTTACAGTTATCCGTGCTCTGCTGGATGGGCTACCCCGTATTCAGAGCGAATAAAGAAGTACATGCAGCTTTTACGTGTTAATTGTACTACATATAATGTTATTTTAGAATAATCAAATGTATTATAGATTATTTGATGTTCTATTTATATGTTAAATCGCAATATTTATGTTTTATTTTTATAATTATATAATTAAAAAAATTAGTAATATTTATATTTATAAATATTTATTTCTTTTCAAATCAAATAAAAATAGTAATATTAAAAAAGAAAAAACAAATAAACAAAAATATTTATATAAATATTTATTTCTTTTATAAGTATTTATTACAAAACTATATAATAAAAATAAAAAAAGAAATATATAATAAAAATAAAAAAAAGAAAAAAGACAACAAAAAAACGAAAAAACAAAAAAAACAAAAAAAATACAATGATTACCAATGATTTTTTGGTGCATTTAGCACCTTTTTAGGTGCATTTAGCCTCCCCCTTGCAGAATCCAGGTTGTTGATGTCTGTGCGTTTGTGTGTGTAAGTATATATAATATATAGGGAAATTAATTAAAATGCTCGTATTTCAAACTTGTATTACCTAAATGCCCAAAATCTCGACAGTTTTGCCAAAATATCCAATTTGGCCGGGATGAATAGTGAAATCCCGGCCTAACCCCGGGATCAATACAATGGACTTACGATTAACAATGAACGGTGAGATTGATAGATAAATTAGGTTAACCCCAGGATGAATAGTGAAATCTCGGACTAACCCCGGGATGAATAGTGAAATCCCGGCCAAATTGGGTATTTCGGCAAAACCGTCGAAATTTTGGGCATTTAGGTAATACGAGATTGAAATACGGGCATTTTAATTAATTTCCCATATATATATATATATATATATGTCTGTAGGGGCCTAATCAAATGAGATCTAGATTATTTGTGGTAACCGTGAGATCCAATATGAGCCACTCATTTAATATAATTAATTTTGTTTTTAAAATAAAGTAAAAAGATAATTTGGTATCATAGTGGTACCACATTTGGTATTACCGTCGTATCATAATGAGTATCACATTTGTATGTTAATCACAGTGTAACACAATGTTAATCACAGTGTAATATAATGTTAATTACAATGTAACACAATGTTTTTTGAGTGCATCACAATAGTAATTATAGTGTAACACGATGTTAATCACAGTGTAACACAATGTTCTTTGAGTGCATCATAATAGTAATCACAATGTAACATAATGTTAATCACAGTGTAACACAATGTATTTTGAGTGCATCACATTGGTAATCACAGTGTAACACATTGTATTTTGGGTATTCGTCGGAATAAATTTCATCGAAAGTCGACTGATGGAGGCTGAAAAGAGGTGAGAGGAGAGAGATTTTTTTGTGGCTCATATTGGATCTCACGGTTATCACAAACAATCAGTATCTCCCTTGAATAGCCCCCTATGTCTATAAATATATATAGAATTAAGTTCGCGTGAGACCAAACAGTTTCCGTGAGACTGCTGAGACCAAACTTTAAAGTATGAAACTTCACACAAAAAAACTGTGAATGTAAAAAAAATCGAACTTTTCATAGGAAAAACACCGTAAATGTTACGTTCACGGTGTTTTTCGCTGTGAATGTTCATTTTTTTTTACTTTCACAGCGTCTTCACTGTGAAGGTTCGGATATACCTTCACAGTCTTTTATCTGTGAATGTTTGATTTTTTTTAACTTGGTTTAGGTTTTTTTACCTTCATAGTGTGATTACATTATGAAGGTTCGAATGTTTTTTACCTTCACAGTGTTTCGGTGTGAAGTTTCATGTTTTAAGGCTTAGTCTCACGCGGTCTCACGGAAACAGCTTGGTCTCACGTGAACCTGACCCTATATATATATATATATATATATATATATATATATATATATATATATATAAAAGAGTAAGTTACTTTTTTATAATATATATTAGAATAAGTTACGTTTTTTGCCCCTGTAATTTTATAGATTTATTTATTTATTAAAGAAAATTAAGATAAAAATAGGAAAAGACTAAAATACTCCTGACTTAACATGTTGTTTTAACAACCATTAAATAGAGGGACAAAATTCGAATGCTTTTACAAACCATAATGATCATCTTAATAAGATCTATTGGATCTAAAATTTTATTATATTATAGAATTTATTGTACCTCTTTATTTTAAGACTACAGAAACAAAATGTTATAACCAACAAACCAAATTTATAATTAAACCTTATGTCCAACTACATAATAAATCCCAACCATAGGGACTCAAATCATTTTATTTGGACTTACTGATCCTACATATATTAGTGGTGGGTCCTTTGAAGTCCCAAAGACGAAAGTTGTCATTATGCATCAAGACGTGAGTGGGACCCTCACATTCCCCATCTAAATCAGAAGAGAAAGACCATTCTAACAATGTTTTAAAACCTGGTTGACCCGGTCGGTTCAACCGGTTGAACCGGGAACCGGTAAAGAGACCGGGTCAATTACGACATGTTTTTTGGGAAATTACGACCCGGATTAAACCGCCGATTTTTTGATAGAACCGGTTGAACCGGTATTATTGAACCGATAAAAACCCGGGTTGACCCGGTTAAAAAAATCAATTTCTTATATTTGTGTTTTTTATGTTTTTTGATTGATGTAAAACTTGTTGTTATGTGTTTTTTTAATGTTTTTGAATTGATGTAAAACTTTTTGTTATGTGTATTTTTAATGTTTTAACTTGTGGACATCAAATTTTTGGTTTATATATATATATATGCAAGAAAATGAAAAATACATAAAATTTCTTGAAACCGGGTCAACCACCCGGTTGGACCGGTTGAACCGTGACCGGGTCACCACACCGGGTCAACCAAAAAACCGGTTTTTAAAACATTGCATTCTAAAATAATAATACTTAATAAAAAAAGGATAAAATAATAAGGATTAAAATAGGAAAAGAAAAAGAGAGAGAGAGAAATCAAAAAATGTTTGTTGTGTGTGGGGTGGGGGTGGTGACCCTGTCGTAGGGGGTAGAGAGAGAAATTTCCTTCAATTTTCAGGGAGAGAAACAACAGGGAGAGAGAGCAAGCTTCTTTCCCCCCCTCTTTCAGAAAAGATGGTCGAAGAGAGGTTCCTCTGAGATCATCCTGAAAGGGGCAGTCAAGAATCATGCACATCTTTTTCTTTTCTTTTCTTCATTTCATTTTTTTGTAATTATTTTCCCATTTGATTCTTAATTTTTCTAACAACCTCCACCTTTATTCATAACCCATCATCATCATCATCTTTACATACATTCCTACCTTCTTATTTTCTTCACCCACATTCCCTTGGAAAAAGGATTGTTTAGATTCTTTCATTCATTTACACAGGAAATAAGCATCAACAAAAGAAACAGAGAAAATTGACTGCCCTTTTTGCCCCTTCATATGTGGTAAGTTTTACCATCCTTTCTTTATATTTCTTCATCAACCCTTGTGCTTTTTGTTGGATTGCTTGCTTGCTTGTTGTTGAGGGTATTCTTTTCCTTCCTTTTCTTTATTCTTTCTTGATTCTTAGCTTGTGATATACAAAGATTCTTGTTGGGTTTCTGATATCTCTCTAAAATCTTTTGTTTTTCAGTTTCCAATTGAATCATTGAAGGTTGCATCCTTTTGCAAATTTTGTTGGGTAATGCCCATGCCCACTACAGGAGGTATTATAACCAAAAGATTAGAAACCCATAAAATGAGGGACCCCAATTTGATCATTAAGTTGAGGAGGGGTACGTGTGATTATTGTATTAGTAGTATTAAATAGGGTTTGATTAGGGGAATGAGAAATTTTGTTTGTCTCTCTTTGTATAGTTTCCCATTTGTTATTGTTTGTGAATTCTCTTATCGTCAAAGATCCTGAAAACAAAGATTGTTCTTGTTGTTGGTTTGAGTGATCACTCTACTCAAAGGAGGCTTGTAGCTATATAAAGCTGGCAAATTTGTGTACCATTTTGTACATAATCCTGGCTGTTGGCAGAAACCACTGCTGCCTCTACCACCACAACGTATGGTTATGCGCGCAATGGGGGGTAGATGGACAACATATAAACTCGGTTTATCTCGTTTTCTGCTTTTGATTCTTGTTCTAGTTCAAGGGTGTTCTTCACTTGACCCCCAGGGTAAGTCTATAATGTTTCACCCAAACTGGCTGGTTTAGTTGATGGAAGTTTGTATGGGTATCTATTAGTTTTTAATCTCTTTAGGGGTCGTTTGTAATTGGATAATAGGTCTGGCCTTGTTGGAATTTCGGGCAGGAGTATCTCGTGATCCGTATGGCGCCTTCAAAAGTTGGAATTCATATGACCATGACCCATGCTCATGGTCTAATGTTCATTGTGTCGATGGTAATGTTCAAGTGTTGTAAGTCCATCACACTCTGCTTTTCGCTCTTAGAATACATGTGTATAGGACTAAACTTTGTGCCCACAATCGACATTATGGTGAATTTTTATCTTGAACAAATACGCATGTTGATGTATTTTTATTTTTTTTGTTTGAAAGGGATCTCAAGGGGCTATCTTTGGAAGGAGTATTGGCACCTGAGATAGGAAGCCTCACTCATTTGAGACGTCTGTGAGTACTCTTTTCTATTGTTTGTGTTTTTAGAAAATTTGTTTTTTTTATTCACTAATGCATCATAAAACTATGTTTGAGTGCTTATGTAGTTTTCTATGATAACCCCCCTTGGTATAGTGATCTATGGCCTCTTTGTGTTTCTAATGCTACGACAGATGTACATTGAGAAGAGAGATCAATCTTTTGAGGGGATGATGTTATGTAGAATGTTGGTTAATAATGTCCTTCATTAATGTTTATGGCATGTATTACGATGCTTAGGAGCCGATTCAATATTTTTAACCTGGGTGTGCACCATCTATCAAAAGAATTTCTTTTCTCGGGACACACTAGAATAACAAACCAAACCAAACCAAACCAAACCAAACCAAACAATCTCAAAATCCCACTCTTGAGCAAGGTATGGAGGGTGGGATGTATGCAGACCTGTCATCTAACCCAAATGACAGAGTTGTTGTTTCCGTGAAGACCCCTAGTTTGTGCATTAGAATAACAACCATATCTTGTAAAGAAGTAACTTAACTTGGATTTTTCCATCAAAGGAAATCTTGCAAATTTCATTAGATATATCTAAAGGGTAAGCGTTGAAATTTTGGTAGGATTGTAGTAGTAGTAGTTTGGACACTTAAAATCGGTATAGAGCAAACAAATGTGAGGTGAATGAGTTTATTAAGAGCCATAATTGCATTAGTACCTTTCTATTATTTTTCGTTAATATTTTGATTCTCATGCTCACACTTTTCGTGTTATGTCAGTGTCCTCTCACATAATCAATTCTTTGGAGCTATTCCCAAAGAGTTTGGTGAGCTCACAATGTTGGAAGTGCTAGACTTAAGGGACAATAACTTGAGTGGACACATTCCATCTGAGCTAGGACGGATGCACTCGCTAAAACGGTTGTAAGTCATTCCCTTCATTCTCCGAGTTGTCATCCTTTGACTTTTAAGTGTCCAACTTGCATTCGTCAAATTTATAATTTCATTATATACATGCACTTTTCGCACCATTCTTTTTCTCTTGATAAATACTGTTTTGTAGTTTTCAATGTATCTACCCATTTTCACTCAAAAGTTAAATGTGTATATATCAATTTTCAAAATTAAAGGTACTTCTTTTTGACATTCAAAGTCAAAGTATGATGACAACCCCAATTAAAAGTAGTACCTTTTGAAATGTGGGTGTAAGATTGATTTGTCCTAATCCTAATCTTTCATGCATATGATCCGATCTGTAGTTGTTGTCAAGCTTTAGATTTGCATATTGGGTAAGTGCTTACCGGCAAGGACATTACCCTCACTTACCTTATCGTATAACATTCCGACCATTAAAATTGATTGTTGGTAAGTGTCTTAAACCCGGTGAGCGCTTACTGGGTAAGAGTCATTTCTCTCACTTACCGGGTAAGACTCTAGGTCCTTGTTATGGCTCTTACCGGGTAAGATTCTAGGTAGTTTCCATGCTCAATAGGGAAGGACCGTAAGGTAAGTGAATTGCAATCGTTTCTTGAAAGTGTTTATGTTTTATATATATTTGAGAAGTTGAATATTAGCATGCTTGACTTCGTATGTGACATTGCATACGTTGGTTCTATAACACTAACAAACACGCTCCTTAGAGTATGAGTTAACATTAGTTACATGAATGCCATAATAATGTAATTGTGTACTCTAGGTTGCTATGTAACAACAATCTTGAAGGATCCATTCCTATGGAGCTCATGACTCTCAACTTTCTCTACGAATTGCAATATGATGAAAACCTTTTATCCATTGTTGCCGACGGGATTGCAGGTCTAAATAGGAAATTTGGACGGTGGTAAGAGGCTTTGAATTCTTTTGGACATTACTCATTCTCATTATATATTTAAATCCTCCCTTGTACCTAAACCTTGATTAAAATCATCGTCCTTGTGAATTTACATCAAGTGCACAAACTTTCAAGCAACAATCGTCAAAGACAACTTTTAAGAATGTTCCTTTACTTATGTCATGTTTGGCAACCATAAACTAGCTTATTTTTTGAGGCTGTTGAAAAAACCCCGTTTGGTTAGGCATAAGCTAACTAGTTTTTTGAAAGTGGCTTCAAGTAGCATTCCAATAAGCTCCAGGGGCCCTTTTCACTTTTTTCCAATTAATTTCTCAACATGTCCTTTTGTGGCATTTTACATTGTTATCTAGCTTAATAGCTAGTTTTTATCAAATATGACTAGTTTATCAGTTGTTAGCCGGCTTAGAAGCTAGTTTGCCAAACGTAGCCTTAATTGTATTACAATTATTTCATTCTTGATTTTGAGTGATTGGTTCTGAAAATTTGTGCAGTTTATGCTGACTATGTATCCTCTCATTATTCGATTTCTTTTTTTTTTATCCTGAATGGAGGAGAATATCTACTTATTGTCTCATATTATGGACAGCGTCTTGCAGGGAGGTTTTAGACTTCAAAAGAAAGCCGATTCCCTTCTAACACGTATGAAAGATACAGTTAATAATTACCTCAATCCATTCCAACTGTAAGGAAGAACATCAAATTTATTTGCAGCTTCACGGTTCTTTTATATGTTAAGCTCATTTCTTTTTGTTCTTCTTTCTTTATCTAAGTTTCAGGTTTAACAAGTGCTCCTCACACCATTTCCCTATTAGTGACAAATGTAAGTTAAACAAACACATGATTCTATATGACTTTGATTGAATTGTTTGATTATTAGTCAAATGTTTAAGTATTGTTCAAGAATGACAAATATGAATCTCGATGGATAAAAATTAATAGCTTCAATACCATGTATCAATGAGAATGGGCAAAAGGGTAAACTTTTGCCTGAAAATTTGTCAGAAAAAGGAAATGTTGCAATTATAATGGGACACAGGGAGTAGATAAAGTTTACTTGTAACTTAGAAGATATGAACATAACCGCTATTATACATCGGCAATGGAGTACATAACTTTTGCCTCCTTTTTACATTTTTTTCTTACGACGTTAGCGCCTAGTCTACTCAACAAAATAAGAACCTCCATAAAACTCCACTATGGTTAAGAACCTCCTACAACTTCTTTATGGGTCTTGTGTACTAGCTTACAAGTCATTCTTGAACCTCAAAAAGAAACATTGTGGATGCTCTTAGAAATCCAATGATTTGAGGGACAAAATACTGTTGTGGTTGTCTAAAAATGATTCAAAAATCATGCCCCTTTTGAGGCACATCAAAATAGAAACTAGGAATTGCATCATCTTGAACCCAAGTCTCAACTCACATTATCTTCCAAATTCTTAGGTATAAGCCTAAGAAATGATCATCCTTTTTTAGTTTCTAAATTCGGATTCAATTCCTTTTTGCCATTTTATATAGTGAAGAGATGGAATTAACAACCTTTGCATGGTGCAGAACCTGAGGGTCTTCACGGAAAAAGCCTTTCAAACACTAGTTTCGAGTGGGATATATTGTTCCTTTGGTTTATCTAAAAAAGACTTAATTCTTCTTTGTGTCTGTAAATGAGTAGGTGAATCAGAACCAGAAATGGTCCAAAATGTGAAGCAGGATGGGAATGTTGTACGTCGAAAGTTAGCCGAAGAGTCTCCAAACTTAGCAGCCGCACCTTCTCCTAATGACGGATTTGGGCCACCAAAAATCATAGCTCTCCCAAGTAGTAGAAGTAGCGGATCATTTCCTGCTGTACCAAAGGACAAGAAGGCCAATGCCATTAATCCACCACCATCATATGGCCTCATTCAAGAAACCCCTGAGGGAACAAGTCAACCACCAACAAATGATCGGCCTCCAGAAAGTCAAACTAATTCATATAAGTGGAAGATCTTAGTTGCAATATCTTGCATAGTTCTACTGCTAATCATCGGCATAGCACTCTGTTTCGTGTGTCGAACTCGGGCAGTTAAGACCATAGGTCCTTGGAGGAGTGGTATCAGTGGACAATTGCAGAAAGCTTTTGTTACAGGTGTTCCAAAGCTGAACCGGACTGAGCTAGAAACAGCGTGCGAGGATTTCAGCAACATTATCGAGGCAAAGGAAAGTTATACATTATATAAAGGAACATTATCAAGTGGAGTCGAGATTTGTGTCGCATCAACCACCATCGCTAGTCTCAAAGATTGGTCAAAACGTGCAGAACTCGGCTTCCGGAAAAAGGTTTGCTTTATTTTGGGGGGTTCCCAATCTATCCATATATTTATGTTATGTTTGGCAAACTAGTTGAAAAGCTAGTCGTTAGCTCATAAGCTGGCTGTTGGCCGATAAGCTAGATGACAATGTAAATGACCTCTTTGGAAAAATATAAACGAGTTAATCGGAAAAACCGGACTTGAAGTAGCTTTTCAAAAGACTAGCTTATGGCCGGTCGAACAGGGCTTTTTCAATAAATAAGCAAACTTATATTCGACAAACTAGCTGATAAGCTAGTTGTTGGCTGAAAAACTTGAAAAACTAACTAGTGGCTAATAAGCTAGTTGTTGGCTGAAAAGGTAGCTAGTGGCTAATAAAGCATGTTGTTGGTCGAACAACTAGTTATTGGTTAATAAACTAGCCTTTAGCTGATAAGCTAGTCATGTTTGGTAAAAGTTAGCTAATAAACTAGATGACAATATAGAATGACCTAAAATGACATGTTGAAATTTTTTTAGAAAAATATAAGGGCCATTATTGGAAAAAAAATGGAAAAAAGCCCTTACTTTTTTTAGTTTCCCAAAAAGCTAGCTTATGGCTAACCAACCGGGGTTTTTTATGGTTTCCAAACATGACCTTAAGCAATACCCAATATGCAGTTAACATATCTACTCGTGAACTATGTAGATTGATGCGTTGTCACGAGTGAATCACAAAAACTTTGTTAACCTCATCGGCTATTGTGAGGAGGACGAACCTTTCGTTAGGATGATGGTGTTTGAGTATGCTCCTAATGGTTCACTTTCAGAGCATCTACATGGTGATAACTCAGTATTTTTTTCCTATAAAATTCATCAAAATTACATTCTTTTAGATGATATAGAAGTGGTGTTTTTGTTACAGTTGTGGAACTTGAGCATCTTGATTGGAGTTTGAGGATGAGAATCATCATGGGAACAGCATATTGTCTTGAGTACATGCACGAATTGAACCCTCCTGTACCGCACACCAACCTAAACACAACAATGATCCGTTTGACCGATGATTATGCACCCAAAGTAAGATTCTTTCTTGTTAAAAGCTTCATTTTTGTTGTTTTGGATACCATCATGAAACGTAAACTTATAGAATCACACAAAAGGCTCCCTGGAGGTTAAGGATTAAAACCTCACTAAAGGTAGTGTGCGTGAGTATTTGTTGGATATAAAACTTAAAAATTACCAAAGGGTCATTGGTCTAGCGGTAAATCCTAGCCTCCATGAGGTTAAGGGTTCAAACCTGACCAAATGTAGGAGGTTGTGTAAATTTTGTCGTATATAAATATATATACGAACACATATATAGGCGGAGGGTAGTGTGAGAAGGTGAGTTTTTTTTTTTTTATTTTTTTTTTAATGAAGGGTGGACAAATTATGACCGTAAGACATCAAACCTCAGTGGCCACAATTATTGTGTATGGCTGGATTCGAACCCTGGGCAGATGGGATATTCCACCGCATCCCCCAGGGCCTTAACCGGTACGGAAAAGTTGAGGTAAGCGTGAGAAGTGGATCTGAACCGTTGATCACTTTTAATCTCATGTCCTCCCATGAATTGTGCCTTATAAGGGAATTGATCCGGTGCATCTCGTTACATCTAATCACGCTGCATCTCATCCTAATGTACGTCCATTTCTCATCCAACGGTTGATAACCACTTATCACGTTAACCTCAACTTCTAACCGGAACCCAACTCCCCCCCCCCCACACATATATATACAAACTTCAAAAACTTAAAGAATCGGGTTTCTCAGGTTGCGGAGATGAGTTTCTGGAGAGATTTTGTATCAAAGGCGAAGGTATCAGCAGAAGTTGAATCTGAGCATTCGGAACTGCCACCACTTGTTGATACAGAGACAAACGTCTACTGTTTTGGTATGTTAATGGTCGAAATCATTTCTGGCAAGCTTCCTTATTCCGATGAGAAAGGACCTCTTGGAGCTTGGGTAAGATCTCTCGACAACGATCTTGAAAAAATGCCTATTTCTCGTACCATTGGTTAACTTTTCGAACCCATCGTACTTGGTTTTTGTTGCAAAAAAATGCGCAAAAAAACATTATAATATTCAAGGAGAACCAATTTCGAACAAAAAACCTTCGTGCAAGACCTTTTGCGTCCAAAAACGAGCATTTTGCAAAGTATATTATTCCATTATCACAAAACGGTTGTTTGTTTGCAATAAAAATCCGAATACGATGGTCGCCCAAGTCAATAACTACCGTCCAATTGCTTATGCTTACAAAAGTCGGTATTCTTTTTGCATCTATGCATGGGCAAATTGCATGAAAACATAAAGTACTTTAGTCCAATTCCTATTAAATCCAATCATATTTTTAAAACCTTCATTTTGGCATCTTAAATGTGATATCTCAAATATTTAGACCAAAATACATTACACAAAATAGAATTAAACCAAAAGACGATACCAAAATGAAGGTTTTAAAATTATGTCCCCACGATAAGAACTAGATCAAACTATTTTGTTTTTTATACAATTTTCCCTTCATGTAAAACTATGGTTAAGATCGAACTTGATATATTAAAAAGTTAATTACTCATTTTTTGGGGTAACCGTGGGTGTCCGGGCCAGTTTGTGCACACCTCAATTAATCTAACGGGGCCTTGAACTTAACAGTTAGACAAACCATGGAGTGGCCTTGAAGGGACTTAAACGGGTGACCTTTGGGAAGCAAACCCAAAGTCTGACCGGTTAAGCTACCAGTTTGGTACAAGTAATAATACATTTTATATTCGCAGGCTGCACAATATCTGAACGATAAGCGAAACGCCAGTCACATGGTTGATCCAACGTTAGAATCGTTTAAGCATAGCGAACTTGAAGGCATATGTGAGGTTATTGAAGAATGCATTCAACAAGATGCTCGAAAGAGACCGACGATGAAAGAAGTGGTTACGAAGCTAAGGGAAGTGCTAGCGATTTCACCGGAGCAAGCAATACCGAGACTCTCGCCTCTATGGTGGGCTGAACTCGAGATTCTATCTGGAGAGGCAGCGTAACGAAACGATAATAATTATTCAAGATTCACGACACCCTTCGTTGTTTGATGCTTGTAGATTTCAAGGAGTGTCGTTAGACGGATACACCGGACAGAAAAGCGTATCCGACGTTTGTTGCTTTTGTGTTGCGCGATTTGATTCAACTTTTTCGATTTTTCGAGGTTTTGTTTGTGACTTGAAGCAATAAGATGGGTCTGTCCTGTGTACCGGAAGTGTTTTCGCTGTAATGATGATATTGTTTGAACCAAGATTTCAAGATTTGTGTCGAATATGTATCTACTTTTTGAGGTAGAGAACAAAGTACGTGTACATTATACTTTTGTAAACTCCATTTTCTAGAGGAATATAATGAGCACATTTGGTTTGGTTTTCTATATACGTAATAATTCTTTATTGTCAAATCCTTTTGATGATAACACATTAACGCTCCTTATTGTGCATAGTCAAACTTAAATGAGTGAGGGTGCATGGTTGTTGTCTCATTAAAACCTTATGCCAAAATAAAAACCAAGTAGGACAAAAATAGACATCAAACGAAGAAAAAAGTACAACATGCAAGTTCCTTTGTAATATAGACTCTTCTTTTAGTCTAATATTCACTTATTCATACATTAACTATATGTTTTTAGAAAACAAGATCAATAAACTGTTTTCTTAATAAAAAAATTCACCAAGGAACAAAAACCACATGGAAAAAAAAAATCTTCGTGAAAGGAGCGTAACACACCAATATTACAAGTATAGTAGACTCCCCTTGATTCATACATCAATCAAGAAAGTCTGGAAAATCGTCGCATTCCCATACCACATGTTTTTTAAATGTGGCCTTAGGTAGTGATTTGGTAAACAAATATGCCACATTTTTCTCAGACCGTACTTTACTCACTTGAATCTTGAGGAGAGTGTATTGTTCTTGATTGTAGAAAAACTTGGGCGAAAATATATTTTGTATTATCACCCTTGATGTATCTTACTTTAATTTATTGAACACAATCTGCACTATGTTCATATTATCATATATGTAGGTAGGATTTTTAGTGGTAGAACTCATACAACTAGCCCCTCTATATCTGTAATGATAAACCTCAAACATATACACTCTCAAACTGCTTCAAGTAGAACAATAATCTCGGAATGGTTTGAGGAGGTAGCTACAAGGGTTTGCTTAGTTGACTTCACGAAATTTTCGTGTACCTAATAGTAAACACATTTTTGTTTTTTGGAATGACCTTTTTGTGGGTCAGAGACATACGTGGCATCAACAAAAAAACCAGACAACTCGTTTGTCCTATCATCACAAGAAGAACAAGTGTATTATGCACCGCATTCGTCAACCATAAATGAGTTGAAAGATTGATGGCTTGTTGTCAAGGCGAAGCCAAAGAGGATATATCAAGTATCTGATGATGATAATGTGGATGTGAAACATTTCTTTCAAGAGAACGACATGCCAAATTGTTCAACATCTACACATATAGATGAGGATATGAACATATTAGTCTTGTCACAACTAGGACAATTCATCAAAGTCGATGGAAACGAGGAAGAAGAGTTTGAAGATACAAATGATTCAAATGATGAAGATGATGATGAAGTTATTTATTTGATCACTCTTGCAATACTTAGCTGAGTTAGTTCGCTCAACCTAGTGTATGTTTTTTGATAGCCCTTATTTTGAGTGTAACTTACACATTGTTTATGTGTGTTTTTCGCTTGATGTGTTCATGTTTCTCTTTTATTCAATTGTTTTTATTCGAAGTTACAAAGGATATAAAAGTTTGTGTTTTGATAGTCGTATTTTTTTTTAAATGTTGGAAAGTGGCTAGAAGAATGACCACATCCAATTGTGGTTGCACCCCTCACCAGATACCATGTCTAACAATAACCGTGCGCCTCACCAGATTTGAAGAGTGCCTGAAGCAACAATAGAAGTCTGATGATGATGATGATTATCACGTGATGAAAATGCTAGGAAGCAAAGAAAGTCAAAATAAATCTCATGCCATGTGGAAAGTTATCCATTTTTAGCTATGAAGGGTACAATACTTTATAAGTAGAAAGGAGTGCTTAATTATTTGAGGAAATTTTGCAGCAAAGTATATCAGGCCTGCAACAAAATGACAGTACTTTTGTCAGTGTGGTTGCAATGGACAACATTAGGCTCAAAGAGCCAATGATATCCAATGACTTCTTAGCGTCTTGCACTACAAATAGAGGCCTTTCTCCATCGTTTGAATGTGTAGAAGGTGTGGAGATTGTTTATGCCAAAAATCTCCCAAGGAAAATTTAAGGTAAACGTGAAGCTTGATCCAACCAAAGAAAGTAACACCGATAATCGTACGATTATGATAAAAATAAAGTAAATGAGACGAGAGAATTGGTGACGCGGAAAACCCCTGAAATAGGTAAAAACCGCGGACGAGTGTGAGTCGTCGTGCACTATGGACATCAATTAGGGACGTCGTCCTTTATAACAAGTGTTACAAGTGCGTCCATTAGGGACGTCGTCCTTTATTTCGTCGTGCACTATGGACAGGTTATTAGTCGTTTAGTCGAGGTCGCCCAAAGGAAGGGCGTCGGTTATCGTTGGTCGTACGACGATGGACTATTGGAATTTCTACCCAAACAGTTTGACCCCAAATTTAAAATTCAAGCGGCAACTTTTT
This sequence comes from Arctium minus, assembly GCA_954870635.1. Classification (NCBI taxonomy): domain Eukaryota; kingdom Viridiplantae; phylum Streptophyta; class Magnoliopsida; order Asterales; family Asteraceae; genus Arctium; species Arctium minus. Next base: position 57,709,571 of record OX941088.1, on the reverse strand, counting down.
GAAATTTAAATTTAAAATCAGGGTACGTGTCATAAAAGAACGCAGGTAGTTTGCATGGAACTGAATCGGTTTGTTTCCAACTGAACAATGACGTCATTTCCTGCAGAATAAACGGTTTGACAACTAATATTGGACAGTGTCATGCATCTGGCGGATGTGCTCGAAAAGTTTCCTGACATAGACGACACGTGTCAATTTTGTCGACTGGCGATTCGATTTTTTGGCGATTCGTTTTCCGATTTTCAGTATAAATAGGGATTATCCTCAATCTTTTCCTTTTTTACGCTTACCCTTTTTAGAGATCATATACCTCCGGCAAGATACACTTTCCGAGCGATCATAATCTTTTCCGTTCTAAGTTCGAGGTTTAGAGTTCGATTTAAGGTACGACCTCCTGTTTTCCCTTTGTGTCGATTATATGCGTAAGAAGTCCATAGCTAGAAAGCCTAGGAGAGCTTGGGATATCCTTAGTTACTGGCGTGCGACCTTAAATATCCCAGACGTTCAGATGTCGACCGAACCCGTGAGTGTGTATAGGGAAGAGGAATACTTAGATTATTTTAAAAAATTGGCCGGGATTCTAGATGAAATTAATCTGATGACGCCGGAAGATTTAAGGCCGGACGAGGTTCCGAAGGGGTATTGCGTTCTGTACGAGTATCCCTTCAAGATAGGATTTATTTGGCCATTTAGTCTTTTGGCCAGGACGTTTTTATATACATTCGACTTGACGCCTGGACAGTTACTGCCTTAGTTCTGGCGGATTGTCCAGGTTATCGGGCGTCTCACGGCCGATTGGGAGGTTTCGTTCAACTTGAACGACCTCCTGACTGCTTACAGCGTTCGGGCAGATAACTATCACCGGTATAGTCTATTCCCTCGAACGAAGGGAGATAATGTACTGGTGCATAATACTGCGGTGAACGACCGTGGTTGGAAACGCCAGTACGTTTTCATCCAAGTGGCGTCCGTGAACGATGAGGACAACCAATGGTTGTCGTCCGGATGGAATGAATCAAGTAGGTTTACCGCTTTGCCGTGCATTTATTTATTTTTTATTTTTTATAATATCTATTCTGATGGTTTCTTTTTCCGTTTGACAACAATCGACTTTACTAAGGTGAAGCCAAATAGCGATTCCCGCGACAAGATTCTGAGGATCTTGGAAAGAAGTATCGCTGATCGTTCGTTTGTTGCTCGGTCGAACGACGAAGAAGACGAGGTCATTTTTGAAGCGACGTTTGTTGAGGGTTCTCGTCGAGAAGAAGAGAGGAGAAGAGAAGAAGAGAGAGAAGACGAGAGGGAAGAAGAAAGAGAAGAAGAGATGTCTGGTATGTCGTTCGACAATGTTTTTCGTTTTTGTATCGTATGTCATTTCTTTTCTAACTTGCTTATTTTATTTAGGGGACGCAGCTGCAAAATCTTCCGCCCCTAGCCGAGCCGAGCAACTGGAGCTTGCCCGCCAAGGCAGGGAAAAAACGAAGAAGAGATTTGCCCCTTCTGCGGGGGTAGACACAAGACGCGTTCGAGGCAAACCTCGGGTCTCGCCCAAGAAGACGGGTGATGCTACTCTGTCGTCCCTTGCAAGGACGACACCATCGAAGGGAACCGTTGCTGGGGTTGAGCTCGGAGGCTCGACCAAGGTGACGAAGGACGCCCCAACGTCGGGGGTGTCAGGTGTTGATAAGCCCTTCCTTGCATCTTCTTCCTCCTCCAAGAGTGAGGAGAAGAACAAGGAGAAAGTGGGAGAGACGACGTTTAAAGTCACTCTCCCATCTGACTTCATGGTCAATGACGTCCTTGAGAGGGACGTCATTTTTCCATACCTGGGGAAATTCCTCCTCTCAACCTTCTATGAACGATACAAGGAGTCTCGGGTCGAGGACACTGTGGCGCATGCCGGTGGTCTCTCTTTTATGGTAAGTCTTACTCATTTTCTATTTTCTTTGTTACTCATTTTTCTTGTTATTAACTCTTTCCCTTCTGTCGTATAGGCTTTCCAAGCCTGTCTGAGCTTCTTTGCTCAGATGGAAGGTCTTAGGGCGGCCTTCCCTGACGCCGAGAAAAGGGCCGATGAGGCTCTTGAAAGGGAGAAGGTCGCCCTAAAGGCGGTCGAGGCTGAAAAGGTCAAGGGTCTCAAGACTGAGCTCACCGATGCCCGGAGTCTACTAGAGATTTCGGATCGTGAGAAGGTTAAACTCAGGGATCGTCTCCTTGAGCTTGAGGCATCGTCGACTAAACTGAAGGTCAAGAAGATCAAGGCCGTCACTGCTGCTGCTGCTTCTGTTGACGAAGTCGCGTCCCTCAAGAAGAGGGTCGAGGAGCTGGAGGGCGACATCAAGGACCTGGAGAAGGAGAATAGGCAAATCGAAGCCTTCTCTCATTTCACGGCCCGAGCTGCTTTGATGAGGCGTCATCTGAATGGGAAGAATCCCATGGTGCCGGCCGCTGAGGAACTCAAAACCTACCTCGACACCGTGGGGACTGAAAGGGACCTTGATGAAGAGGATGAATTGGAGGGGAGCGATGGTGGAGAAGAGGCGGCGGCAGGAGAGACTATAGTAGCTGATGTCGTGCATGAACAAGCTGACGTTCCTCCTTCTTAGCTTAGTTTCTTTTTAATTTACTATTAGGGGTCGGCCGTCTGTGGTCGTCCCTTGTCCTTGTAATTTTCTTTTAAATATCTAATGGAAAAGTTTCTTTTGTCTGTCGATGCTTGTTACTTGCTTTTCTTTTTATATCTTATCGTACGTCGAGTAATTTAAGAGGATATATAATCACGGTATATCATACGTTTGACCACACCATCATTCATTAACGTGCTATAATGAAATCAACTGAGATCTACGATCGACCAAGTGCAATTGTAATAATGGTTCTTGGATCTAAATATCGAACATCAAGTGCAGAAATTAACCTTTGTCAACAATTACGACCGACCGTATACGTGCGATCGTATGAGTATTACCCGACATAAAGGTTTTAACTAAGTCGTACGTCCCTGCGAAAAACAACGTTAGTGGGGTGGTCGTCGGTTTGACCAACGACCCTCCGATGCTTAAGTCAGTAATCTTTCTTAAGAAACAATCAAAGGAAATGAATTCGGAATTTAAAAGAAATACCTCTTTAAATGAACTGTATTCCAACTTCGTGGGATATCTCGACCATCGAGGGTTTGGATTTTATAAGATCCCTTACCCACGACGCCAGAGATTTGGTAAGGGCCTTCCCACTTAGTGGAAAGCTTACCTGCATTGAGCTCTTGAGTGTTTTGAAACACTCGACGTAGGACGTAGTCGCCTTCTTGGAAAAATTTGATTTGGACATTTTTGTTGAAATGTCGCTCGACTGCTTGTTTCTGTGACGCCATGCGGATGTGTGCTGCTTCTCTAAGTTCTTCTAAGGCGTCGAGGTCATAGCTCAGGTCGACCAAGTTATGCTCAATGGACGTATGTCTTGAAGTCGGTAGTCATACCTCAATAGGTAACACAACTTCGCATCCATAGACTAAGGAAAAGGGAGTTTGTCCTGTGGACGTACGTGGTGTCGTACGATTAGCCCATAGAACGGAAGGTAATTCTTCCACCCACTTTCCTTTGGCAGCTTTGAGTCTTTTCTTGATCGAATTGATGATAGTTTTATTACTTGACTCGGCTAGGCCATTCGACTGTGGATATCGAGGTGTCGATGTTACCAACTTGATGTTACTTTCTTCACAAAATCTTCGCGTCCGATCACTGACGAATTATGTCCCATTGTCGCATGTTATTTCGGATGGAATTCCAAACCTGCAAATTATGTTAGTTTGGATGAAAGAAACGACTTCTTTGTCCCGAACCTGGGAGAAAGCCGCTGCTTCTACCCACTTAGAGAAATAATCTGTTAAAACTAGAAGGAATACCTTTTGCCCGGGGGCAGGTGGTAGTTTCCCAATGATGTCCATTTCCCATTTCATAAAGGGCCATGGGATCAAAGTCGAGTGCAAGGGTTCAGACGGTTTATGAGACATACCTGCGTGTCGCTGACATGCGTCGCACAACTGTACATACCTGATCGCATCTTGCCTTAATGTCGGCCAATAGTAACCTTGTCGTGATATCCTGTTAGCTAGACTGCGACTTCCTGAATGATTTCCGCATTCACCATCGTGCATATCTTGTAGGATTTTCTGGACTTGCGTCTTGTTGGTAATACATCGTAGATTCAAACCATTCGAAGATCTTTGATATAATTGTCCTCTGATCATGACGTACCTTGATGCTCTAAATCTGACCTTTCTTGCTTCCATTCTGTCATCAGGCAATTGATCGTTCTCTAGATAATTTTTAATGTCGTCTGACTAAGATTTTTCTTCCTCAATTGGTGCGACCAAAGTATTACCGTCGTATTTGATGGATGGTGTTGCAAGGTGGACTATTGGGATACTGTCGAATGTCGTTTGATTAAGTGTTGACCCCAAATTGGCTAGTGCATCAGCTTGAGTGTTCTGATCTCTTGGTATCTGCTCGATTACGAAGCGACTGAACTTCTTTACTTCTTCTTTTACTATTTTATAATAGGCAATCATCCTCAAATCTTTTGCTGCGAACTGTCCATTGATTTGGTTAACAACCAGGGACGAGTCGCTTCGGACATGCAGATGTGTTGCCCCCAAGTCATGAGCAATTTTGATTCCCGCAATTAGTGCTTCGTACTCTGCCTCATTATTTGTTGCCTTGAAGTCGCACCGTATGGAGTACACTATCTTGCCCCCTTGTGGGGACTGTAGGACGACACCCAGGCCTGTTCCTCGTATGTTCGACGAACCATCGACGTCGAGCGTCCAAGTGGTGTCGTGCAAAGTCGCCACAATTAACTCGTTGGACGTCGTCGCTTCTTCTAGTTCTGGACTGAAATCTGTAACAAAATCTGCCAAGACCTGTGATTTGATCGCCGTTTTAGGCTTAAAATCCAGATCATAACTACTGAGGTAGATGCTCCATTTAGCTAGTCGTCCTGTTAGTTCGGGTTTTCTTAACACAGACTTCAATGGAAAGTTAGTTACAACAGTTATAGGATGCGATTTGAAATAATGCCGTAACTTCTTAGTGGCCATAACTAACAAAAGCAAGAGTTTTTCCATAGACGAGTACCTGGTTTCAGCGTCTAATAGAGTTTTACTTACATAGTAGATCGACAATTGTCGCCCGTCAGTTTCTCGTGTAAGGACTGCACTCACCGAATTAGCACTGACGGCTAGATATAGTTGAAGAATTTCACCTTTCTCGGGTTTGGAAAGGAAGGGAGGTGATGTCATGTATTCCTTGAGTTGTTGCAACGCCTCCTCATGCTTATCAGTCCATTCGAATCCTTTGTTTTTTTGCAGGACGTTGTAGAATAGGTGACATCTGTCGGACGACCGAGAGATGAATCTGTTTAATGTTGCTACACGTCCTGTTAGGCGTTGGACTTCTTTAAAATTTCTGGGCGATTTTAACTCGATAATTGCTTTGATTTGATCTGGGTTAGCTCCGATTCCTCGTCGTGTAACCATGTAACCGAGGAATTTGCCAGCTCGAACTCCAAAAGAACACTTTGTTGGATTTAACCTCATTTTGTATTCACACAGAATGTCGAACGACTACTTCAAATGTTCTATATGATCGTCCGTATGTTTCGATTTGATGAGCATGTCGTCGATGTATACCTCCATAGTGTCGCCCAAATGTTCTTTGAACATCATATTCACTAGTCGTTGATACGTCGAACCTGCATTCTTAAGACCAAAAGGCATTACTTTATAACAATAAATACCTTTATCTGTCATGAAGGCCGTTTTTTCCTGATCGTTGGAATGCATCAATATCTGGTTATATCCAGAATATGCGTCCATGAAGGTGAGCAATTCGTGTCCAGTTGTAGCGTCAACCATAGAATCGATGTGTGGCAACGGAAATGGATCTTTTGGACAGGCCTTGTTAAGGTCTGTGAAATCAATGCACACTCTCCATTTGCCATTTTTCTTTTGAACTACAACAACGTTGGCGAGCCAATCTGTATATTTGACTTCTCGTATCTTTCCTGTTTTAAGTAGATTATCAACTTCGTCGTTGATAACTTTATTTCTTTCAGGAGTAAATTTTCGTCTTTTCTGCTGAACGGGTTTGAATGATGGATCGATGTTGAGTTTATGAGAAATAATACTTGGATCGATACCCACCATGTCTTCATGCGTCCATGCGAAGCAATCATAGTAGTCCTGCAAAAAAGAAATTAGTCTCTTTTTAAAGGATGGACCGAGTGTCGAACCTATGTAGACAATCTGATCAGGCTTATCCTGGTTTAGGACGACAACTTCCAAACGACAATCGTCATCAGTCCCAGGAACGTCCTGGCTCTGTAATTGCTATACTGTCTGCTTCGGGGGCTTCAAAGAGACTTTGTAACATTCCCTAGCAACTTTTCTTTCGCCTTTGATCTCCTGTACTCCCCATTGCGTAGGGAATTTCATGGTTTGGTGGTACGTCGAGGGTACGGCTTTCATATCGTGGATCCATGGTCGCCCAAGGATAACGTTATAAGCCGATGAACAGTCGACGACGTTGAACTTCGTCTGCCGGTTGATTCCTTTAGTACGTCGTCAAGATCTGCTTGGTCGAACGTCAAGGGCATAGCTTCTAATTCTGCGTCCTCCTTGGGTCTTGCCTCCTTTGGAATTGGTCGGTCGTCGGGACCGCGACTAGCATGTCTCTTAGTAGCTGAATATGTGGTCCCACAGACATCAGAACCTCCGGTGATACAATTAATCACCTTGGCATGCTCTGGGGATGTGGGACGCACATCCTTCTTTCCCGTCAATTCTTGTAAATAACCTTTCGAGTTAAGCCATGACAGTTCTTTCTTCAGGGCGATGAAATCATCCGTTATATGATTGAAGTCATTATGGAAATCGCACCATTTTGTTTTGTCTTTCTTATCACTGTCTTTATCGCTTTTCTTTGGTCGTCGAATGTTTTGCTGGAGCTGTTTCAGGGACGCGACGGCGTCCTTGGCTGATCCAGGGAAGCCATAAGATGATACCTTAGGATACTGGACAGATTTGGAAGTCGTCGGCCCTTTCTTTTCAAATCTGACATTTGAAATCTGTTTGGCAGGCTCTGATCGACCAGTCGGCTTCGGTTTAAAGTCTGGATTTTTAACACCTAGGCCTTTCCTGTCGCTCTAGTGTTTATTTCTGAAAGCGAGGTCATCCTAGACCCTCATATGAGCGAGCGTCCTTGCTCGTACGTCTTTAAAGGTTTCTGGAGGATATTTCGTAAGGTCAAGATACAACCCTGAACTATCATCCAGATCCCGTTTGTATGCTTCAATGGCTGTTTTTACGTCGCAATTTCGGATACCGATCATCTCCGCGTTGAATCGGTTAAAATAGTCCCGGATGGACTCTCCATTTTTCTGTACGACATAGTAAAGGTCGCTCGTCTGTTTTTCCATTTTTCGGCTACTGGCGAATTGTTGAGAAAATTGGTTCACCAACTCTGCAAAAGACCCGATGGTTTTGGGTTTGAGATTGATCAACCATTGTAACGCTGCTCCAGTCAAGGTTGCTCCAAAACTCTTGCACATGCAGACTTCTTGAAACTGATGCGGTATCGAGACAGTCCACATAAGTTGTTTGTATTGGGCGACGTGTTCTGTCAGATCAGTGACACCTGAATATTTTGGGGTGAAGGTCGGGATGCTATACTTCTTTGGGACGTCCACCAACGCGATCTCATCAACGAACGACGACACCTGAAATCCTGTACGTGGCTCGACATCAACTGGGACTGCTGCCCCCGACAATTTGGCCAGCATCGACAAGACACACTCATTCTGCTCTTCTAGAAGCTTCAATCGTTGCGCAACTGGATCTATCGGGATACCCCCTGGGACACCCAATGGAACATAACCTGATATGTTGAAGCTAGTCTGCTGCGAGGAATCAGAGGCATATCCATTGAATGGCATAGAGGTCATAGGCATGGTTGGGATTACGAAGGTTGCAGGATTAACTGGTGGTGGACGAGGATAATTAGGCAATGGAGGGGGCACGTTCCAAGAACCGGCATAAGCATTCGTAGTCCCCGCCACATTGTTTCCACTCTGGTTTCTTAGATGCTCGATGGTTTCAGCCGCTTGTCGAGCCTGGGCTGTTAGCGCGTCAATACGGGCACGGGCAACAGTCAGTTCCATGTTCATCTGGGCCACAACATGATCTTGAGTTCCTTGTAATGCCATTGTCCTGAATGAATGCAAAAGAGAAACACTCGAAGGAAAACTTTAGTACGTCGTAAGATTATCGGAGATTTTCTTTGGATGGGGCCCCACGGTGGGCGCCAAACTGTTTATGCCAAAAATCTCCCAAGGAAAATTTAAGGTAAACGTGAAGCTTGATCCAACCAAAGAAAGTAACACCGATAATCGTACGATTATGATAAAAATAAAGTAAATGAGACGAGAGAATTGGTGACGCGGAAAACCCCTGAAATGGGTAAAACCGCGGACGAGTGTGAGTCGTCGTGCACTATGGACGTCAATTAGGGACGTCGTCCTTTATAACAAGTGTTACAAGTGTAATACAATGTAAAACAATACAATAAAGTAAATTCGGTCGTGCGTCGTGTGTAATTAAACTTCGGTCGTGCGTCGCGCAACAAACGGCAGTAGGCTTTATGAACTTCGAGAGAGACTGAGCGAGCTCGAGAACGTAATTCGTGAGCTTGTAAGGTCTGAGAATCAAATGTCCCTAAATGTGAGGTTCTATCTTCATATTTATAATCTATTTTTCCGTTGGCACGTCTTAAATGCGTATCTTGCTCATTAATAGAATGACCGTTTGACATTGATAATAGCGTTCGTTATGTCCTTTGTTATTGATGATGGCTTCCGTTATAATCTTTGGTCATAAATGTCTTTGAATCCTGCATTAAACATGATATAACGTATGTCGTAGGTTAGTAACTGAAATCAGGTCGTACGACAGAATTTGTCAGACGGGTTATTAGTCGTTTAGTCGAGGTCGCCCAAAGGAAGGGCGTCAGTTATCGTTGGTCGTACGACAATGGACTATTGGAATTTCTACCCAAACAGAGATGAATGGTTGACACTCCTTGTTAAGTCAAAATATTGTATCCAAGATTTAATTAGAAACGTCAACAATGTCAAAGTCTTGTAAAAGTCAGTTGTTTAGTTTCCTTAGTGATTAAGTTTTAGTTTACTTGGTTGGTATAAATAGGTTTGCTTAGTTTGCTTGTGGTAAGGATCCAAGGAAGCACTTTCTTTGTAAAATCAGTTTTGTGAGATATATGAAATGTTCAAGATCTACTTTCTCTCTCTACTCTCTCTCTCTAGTTTCTCTCTCTTGTTCTTGATAATTGTTGCATCATTTTATGAGAAAAGCTTGATTGATTGGGATTTTGTCATTCACAATTGGTATCAGAGCGAGACCAAATCAATTCAGAAGAATTACAATTGATTGAATCAATTTCTTGAAATTTGAAGAAATTCTCCATTTTTGAAGAACACAAATGCGTTATGCAATTTTTATGTGTTTTTTGATTTGATTCTATTGCAAAGTGTTTCTCCATCATTTAAAAAAAAATTTGCATCATCAATTTGACAAAAACATAACATGATTTGATTAATTTGAAAATTTTGTGATTTTTGGTGTTCTTGAAAAAACGTAGTCTGTGTGTTTTTTAAAAAATTGGTTTTGAGATTTAGTGGTGATTTGGTTTGATTTTGTGTGAATTTGTTCCTAAATACATATTTTAGACATGAAACAATCAATGATTTCAAGTTTTAATTCATAAAAATAATTTTTGAAATTTTTGGATTGTTGGTGTTCTTGATATGTTCTTGAATTTTTTGTTCCAGATCTGAGTTTTGATCCGAAAAAAGTTGTGGATTGTTTCACAAATGTGTTTGTGATACATTTTTTTATCCATAATTCTTGACATAACAAATTGCTATAAGTTTTTGATGTTGCAGAAAGTTCAAAATTTGTCACAACGAAGAAGAAACATGAAGAACTCGTTAAACATGAAGAACACACAACTAGTGGCTTGAGAACTTTGCTCCACTCACTACTCAAGCAAACCTGAACTTTGCTCCACTCACTACTCAAGCAAACCTCTGCTTTGCGCCACACCCTACTAGAGCAAACCTCTGCTTTGCGCCACCCTCTACTAGAGCAAACCTGTGTTTTGCTCCACCTTCTTCTCGAGCAAAATTTTGTTTTGCTCCACCTTCTCGCTCAAAGCATCCTTCATCATTATCATTTTTTTGCTCTTATTTCATTTCTATTTTGCACCAGATTTTAATTGATCTGATTTCTGGTTTTCTGATTTGCAGGTTTTGATTTAATTTGATCTGCAAGTTTCAGTGATTTGGAGAGTTCCAGAGATAGAATCTTTCTAAGATTTTTTTTGTGTTGATCTGATTTTGACTTTCAGTCAAAATTTCTAAATTGTTTGGGAACGATCATTCTTATAAAGCTGATTTCTCATTCAATATTTTCTGAAAGAGACGAGTTCACCAATATTACTCAGAGGAAGATACGAGCAGTGGAAAATTGATTTTTTCAAATTTGTAGATAAACATGAGCTGAGTTGCTATATCAGATTATCATTGACTGAAGGAGAGATGAAACCTCTTACTCCAATAGAAGATTGTACTGAGGATCGGGAGAAAAGAAAGAGAGCTGATATTTTAGCCCGAACTTTTGTGTTTAATAGTATTCGTCATGATATTAATGGTCACATAAATACCTATCAGTTGACAGGAAAAGATTTATACAAGTCGACAGGAAAGGAGATATGGGATTATCTTGAATAGACGATGTTAGGGCCAACGGTTGTGTCTGAGCTAAATGGAAAGATTTCTGAGTTGGAAGCTAAAATTCAGCAGACAGTCTCTGTTGAGAGCAATGAGCAGAAAGTTAAGAAATTGGAATCTGAGAATGCTGAGATTAGAAAGAATATATCTAATTTGGAGCAAAAGCTTGTTGAAGATAAAGCTAATTTTGAGAGTGAAAAGATAGCTTTTTCAAAGAATTTCTCAGATTTCTCAAGAAAATGTTTTGAAGAGAAGAAGTCAATTGAGCTTAAATGCATAAAACTTTCTCAACAAGTTTCCGATTTTGAGAAAGTACTTATTTTGGAAAGAGAGAAGTTTGCTCAAGAAAAGAAGGCCATTGAACAGAAGAATGTGGGATTCTTCAAGGAATTATCAGGCCAGAGAAACGATTCAGAGAAAGGATTTGAAGAAGAACGATGCATATTTGAGAATGAGATTAAAAGGCTGACTTCCAAGTTATCTGAACTATCTGCTAATGCACTAAAAGAGCAGAAAACGAAGTCTGAGTTATCAAAGAAGATTGACCTGCTTGTTCAAGAAAGAGACAACTTCGCTTCAAAGATCAAAGCGCTTGAAAAGACTGCTTCAAGTTTAAATCAGAAATCTGTCTCTTCACAAAGGTCAGTTAAATCTTTTGATCAGATTCGTCGAACTAACATTTTCTATGATATATATTTAGATGGTTCAGATACATCTCCAAGAAGAAGAAGTTACAAGTCAGAGAAAATGGTCTGGAAGAAGAAACCAGTTAAAGATGAGATGTCAGATGAGCTGAAAGGAAAGACATCATGTGTACATATTCACAAAGCCAAGAAGAACAAAGCTTATAAAGGTAAACTTGACCATATATACTCAAGAGATCAATTACTCAGGTTTTCTGGTAATAAATATTATTGTTCTTATTGTGGTACACATGATCATATTCACAAGACGAATGATCATTTCTGGTATGGTTCTTACTCTATCACCCCTACAAGAATTGCAACTAACATTCGTGGACCCAAATACCAGTGGTTACCAAAGAAGAAAACTAATTCTGTGTTGCAGGCACCTCAAGTCAAGGGGGAGTAAGAGAACCAAGGCTTTTGAACAAAGCAGTTCAAAACTCGGACTTCAAAGTTAAAAGAAAATGGCTTCTAAGTACACAACTTAGGACCCGTTCTTCAATGGAGTTTGACTTCTAAACACAACAGTTTAGGACTCGGACCTCAACGATCAAAAGACCTTACTCCTGTATTTTGCATCCGATAAGATATGACGGTCTACACTTCACAAGGGAGTTGTCTTGATCTCTATCCTGTACTTTTTCATTGCAATATACTTACGATATGACGGTCTACACTTCAAAAGGAAGTTGTATTGATCTCTATCTTGTGTTTTAACTGACATATTTCAGATGCATAATTTAAGGGGGAGTACAGGTGATGGCTTCTGATCACATGACAGATCAGGACACGTTCTTCAATGTTCAGACTTGGATATTTTGCTAATATCCAGGGGGAGCTTAAAAGATCTAAATCATTCTATCATGATTTGAGGGGGAGCTTGAAGGTAAATATCTTCTGATCCTAGATTTCTGATTGTTTGAAAGAAGAACAACTTTCAAGCATGAAAAACAGGTTCCTAAATGTTCAAACCACTTCTCTATTCTAAAAAGATTTCATGAATTCAGAAGTGAGCTTTTAAATGTTTTTCAAATTTTGAGCTTAATGTTTAACTGACCATGTGTTTCCAAAGATCAATACTCGTGTATTGTCTTTTCCATATACTGTAAAGTATTCACACACATCGGTTCAGTATTTCATTTGATTTGTTATTACCATGTCTCATAACGAACATAATTTATGATGGTAATACCCTCGTTTGCTTTCAAAGTTGTTGAGCATCATTCATTTTTTTCATATTTGTGCTTTCATTGATAAATTGTTTATATTCGTTCATATAAACAAAATATCTAGTTCTTTGATACCCTAACCATTTCATTTGATCTGCTTGATACATTGTCAGATTCTCAAAACAATTCTTTTGATTTCATTTCATTCATTCAATATCATTGTTTTGAGAAATCTTCAAAGTTCAATTGCTCAAATTTCATGAGCATACATTTTGACAATGATATCATACATTTTGTTCTTAACTGTTCAGTTAAATTGTTGAGTAACCATGTTTTTTAGGACTTACATGTTTGTGTGTGAGCTTAAACAGAACTTCCATGGATTCATGTCAACCAGTGTTTCCTACCTAGGAAGTTATCCTCGAGTGATTGAGGGGTGAGGGGTCAAAATCAAAGAGTGGGGGAGATAACTCATACGGTTGAGTTATTCTCATTGTGTGGAGCGGAAAAATGAAAATGAGAGTTTGGTTAGAAGTGAGCTTTAATGATAAAAAGAAAGAGGATGTGAGAACATAGTTAAAAGAATATCAGAACTCTGCACCAACTTCTTTCTGAGCCGGGCAGCCACATCTACTGATTGGTTTACATTCTTTGGTGACCATCATTGAAACAGGCAGTGAGCCCATGCCAACTCTTGCAATTACCCCACCAACCACTCGTTTCTTTCTCGAAAAAGAAATGTTTCATTTTCTTGGGGACGCAGCACATCTGCTATCTAATCTTCACTCACAAGATTTAGATATTGAAAAAGAAGGAAAGTTGCCCCACCTTCGCACCTCTTTCATGCACATTGAGTCCGTGTAATATCTGTTGCTGTCTCAACAGTTTACACAATTTGAGCCTTATGAAACACAATCTTTGTGCTAAATTTTTTCATACACAAGCATGAGCACACAGAAAATTTGTTTTTCTGTCAGAACATTCATAGAATTACCTTGTGTTTTTCAATGATTGAATGGAAGTCCTGGGGAGTCATCATCAAACCAGCTCCTTAAATTGTACATTTGTTGTACACAGTAACTTTGTGTTACTGACAGGAATTCCTAACTGTTTCATTTGTTGAATCAGGGTTACCACGTTCATTATATCTGAATTTGAAAATATTCGGGTATATACAGTTCATGATTCAGTTACTCAGATCAAAGCGCGGCGACTGTCAAATTATCATTGAAAGGGGAGATTGTTATTTGAATACAAAGGGGGTGATCAAAGACTGTGTCAAAATTGAAGATGTTTTGATGATCATGATGCTCACAATCATCAAAAAGGGGGAGACATTTACAAAGATTCAATTTCAATATCATGAAGAGTTGTCAAAGTGAAAAGACTTGTGAAGAAATTCAAATGCTTCCGCTATTTCAAAGTCAAAAGATTCTGAAGAAAGATTGTTCAAAGATAAATCAAGATGATTGGTGAAAGATGTTTTCTGAAGACAGTCCAGAGATCAAAGAGATGAAGATACAAGATCAAAGTTGTTTCAAAGTTTAAAGTCAAAGTTTCAAAGATGTTTCAAAAACTTTCAAGAATTCTGGTTCGCTTTCAAGACTTGTTGGCTTTCAAAGCTACAAAGTGCAAAAGACTTTTCAAGATTCTTCAAAGGCTGAAAGAGTGAAGATTGTTAAAGCTTCAAAGTTCAAAGTTGTTAGAGACAAAAGCTGAAGAATCAAGTGCTGAAGACTAGTGTCAAATTTTTATTAAATCTTGAATACAAAGGGGGAGTTTGTTAAGTCAAAATATTGTATCCAAGATTTAATTAGAAAAGTTAAACTGTAAAAGTCAACAATGTCAAAGTCTTGTAAAAGTCAAAGTTGTTTAGTTTCCTTAGTGATTAAGTTTTAGTTTACTTGGTTGGTATAAATAGGTTTGCTTAGTTTGCTTGTGGTAAGGATCCAAGGAAGCACTTTCTTTGTAAAATCAGTTTTGTGAGATATATGAAATGTTCAAGATCTACTTTCTCTCTCTACTCTCTCTCTAGTTTCTCTCTCTTGTTCTTGATAATTGTTACATCATTTTATGAGAAAAGCTTGATTGATTGGGATTTTGTCATTCACACTCCTCTTTCACCATGTTTCCATTAACTAGATTATCTTTTCACTATTATTGAGTATTATTTACACAATGTTCATGGGTGTTTTTTTTTTCCTTTTAGAGTGTATTTTTCCCTTTTTATGTGCGTGTTTCTCCTCTTATTTATTTATTTTCATTTGGAGCTGATGAGGACCAAATTTTGTATTTTCGTATGATTATTCTTCAGTTTTAGTTAAGTATTGGAAAGTGGATAAAAGATTGGATGCTAACACCAAATTATATAGTGGAGAGAAGAGCTAACGACTCTTAGTAGCAATGACCAACACCAACTGATGAAGCTGTTGAGAGATCACGAGTCAAGACAATATATGTGACGCCTAGTGAGAACAAACATTTGAATAAAGAATGCGAATAATCAAAACAGTAAAACTTTATAAGTTTGATATAAAGCTTAGTTTCACATATACATAAGGACCATCAAGTCCAAAATTCATCTAATGATGACGGAGGATACCCAATTTCCATGGGTAGTGGCGGAACACAAAAGTAAGCCACAATTTCATGTTATAAAGCCCATACTAAGGATCAATGACCGACGAGTTCCTCCGACCCGTGATATATAATTTAGGGCCCCCGATGATCCTAGTCATACTCATTCACTAGAATTACATTTACGGCCAATGGCTAGTATCTGGCTATAAGAGTTCGTACCAAGTTCGCCCCGATGACCCAATCCCTATTTCTAGTTATAAGCAGAAAAACTATCCCATTGTAAGTAAACCCAACTCCTATAAATGTGGATCCATTACAGTCTAACACGTGTCACAATTTTAATGTGACCAACTATAATCATACATACGTTTTCATCATTCAATGTTCTTATGAAATCATTTTATCTCAAGGTTCACCTGAGCAAAGCTCTCATAGTTCCCAAAACCAAAATATTATTATTACCCTCTTTTCTGAGAACTCATAATTACAATAATCACCTTCCCTTCAAGTAATATAGGTTCCTTCATTCAAAACATAATCATTTTCCATGTCATATTTCTAAATATGTATATATTAAGAATGAACACAAATCATGATAATCAAGACCCAAAATAGTGTATAGGTACTTAAAACAAACATTTATATCACATATATGAACATCCACCATTTATTAGTTAAAAGGGGGTGAAAACCCAAAATCTCCTAAAATGCTCAAAGTAGGTCAAAATCCGCAAAAGTAAATATATGTAAGAGATGTTTAGGAGGCTAAAATACATTGTTTTGACATGTATAAAAGTTTTAAAAGAAGTTAGGATGAACTCACACTCTAGGTTTTGAAGAGAGCCTAAAAACGACGGAAATGGTGGAAAGGATGATGTCTTGAAGCTCCAAATTATCACCACTTGAACCCTTGCACTAAATACTTATTAATGTCTTCAACAACCAACAAAATGGAGCAATAAATGTTATAGGTTCGAAGTTTATGAGGGGTGGATGAAGAGAAATAAGGAGAAAATGAGTTGGATGAGGGAATGAGCCAAAAACCCTAACTTTCGGACTTTAGAATGCGCAGAATAGCTCCATGCGACTTGAAGTCATGGGGAAGTTACCTGCGCCACTAAACAGTTTTTACTCAATTAGATATGTGACTTCCCACGCGACTTCAAGTCGCGAGGAAGATCGCGCCACTCACTGTCTTGACCCATATTTAATGTTTTTCCAAGATTTTTCTCGCGAGACTTTCTACCAAAACTTTATTCAAATAAAACCTTACTAAATTGGAGATTATCTTGGCCAAAACTAAGTATCAACTACAACCAAATGATAATTGAAAAATCCAGGTGCTACAATCCTACCAACCTTGGGAATCATTTCGTCCTCGAAATCCTACATTACATAAACAAATTGGGATATCGTCTCTTCATATCCTCATCAGCTTCCCAAGTCACATTAGCGCCACAATGATGCTTCCATTTGTTGGATCAAATAATTGTATTCAAGATTAAAGGGTTTAAACTGTATTTATTCGATAGTTAAAGTTAGAGGGTCTAATTAGTATTTATTCAATAGTTATTAGCAAATGGGCCTAAAGTCTGTTAGAAAGCCCATTAAGGTTAAAGCCCATATGGCCTAAGTATTTAAAGTTTTAATTGTTTAGTTTTAGGGTTAACCTTTCATAATTTCATAATTATTGTTTAGAGAGAAAGGTAGCCATATTATTCTCTGTATTCAAGGGTATCAAGAACACTCAAGGGTTTCATTGTTTATTCAATGGATTGGTATGTTACTCTGATTTATATATCTCTTGATTATTATTGTATTGCTTGATTCCTTGATTGATTATTTACTAACTAGATTAAACTGGGATAACAATTGGTATCAGAGCCAAAGAATCAAGTTAATTGGATTAAATCTGTGTTTATCGATTTATCACTGTGTTCTTCGATATATATAAATCTGTGAAAATCAACCTCATGAATTAACTTGTTTTTAGGCTGGAAATTGATATGATTTGATGAGTTTTATGCTGCTGAAAGTTATCTAATTAGTTAATTGCAATTAAAATCTCAAATCGATTGGTTTTTTGGTTGATTTATGTTTACTGGGTTTGTATACAAGTCGCACTGTGTTCTTCAAATTGATTTCTTAAAAGCTGATTTTAATCTTCAAGTTTGATTGCTTTGTGTTCGATATATGTTACTTGGTGCAAAAGGTTGATATTTGGATTCAATTTCTGTGTTTATTGTGTTTTCTGGGGAAATCTTCATCGTTCTGGGTCGACTTAAGAACATATCGGTCATTATATTCACCGGTACTCACATTTGTCCGGTCGACCGATACACACACATACTATATCGGTCAAAGGCTTGTCGATCAAGACCAATACCGGTTGATCGATTCATATCGGTTTATACCGGTCGACCGACACACTCACATCAACATCGGTCGATACCTTGTCCGGTCGAATTAATACCGGTCGAATCTATACCGGTCAACTATATTCCCGGTCGAGTAAAGTACCGGTACAAGCAACTTACCGGTCGAACTCTCTATACCGGTCTTAGTCGTTTACCGGTCGTGCATAAGACCGGTTGTTACATCTTACCGGTCAAACAAGGTACCGGTCCAAGCAAGACCCCGGTCGACTCAATACCGGTCGAAGCACATCCCCCGTGCTAAGTCTACGAAGGGGGACAAAGTTCTGTTCGAGATCAACATTTTCTGTTTGTTCAGTATTATTTGAAGCTTTATACTGATTGAAAGGACTGCATTTAATTATTTTCGGGAATTTATTTTTCTGAAAATTTTTTAAGTGTGGTTTTCATTTTGATTCTAACGATCTCATCTAGTTGGTTGTCTTGGTACAGATAAGTTTAATTACTAACAAGTGGTACAGCTAAGATGTCGAACCAGCTTCTCTCGATGGGTTCTCAAGTCAAACCTCCTGTCCTCATGGCTAATGAGTATCAGCAATGGAAGATCAGAATGATCCAGTTTTTGAATCACAAGAACAGAGACTTCATGAAAGCAATCATTGAAGGTCCACAAACTCCAATGATCACAGTAAAGGGTCAACCTGCTACAGATTCCTCTCCAGAAATCCCTGACAGAGAGATTCCTAAACCTTATCAGTTCTTCAATGAAAAGCAGAAAGAACAATATAAGACAAAAGAAGAGGCTCTAATCTATCTGACAATGGCAATTCCAAACGACATCTACAATCGTGTCGACAGTCAGAGCACTGCTAAAGGCATCTGGGATGAACTAGCAAGGCAGTTTGAAGGAAGCGAAGCCTCCATACAAGCTAAGCAGAATCTATGCATAAATGCATACGAGGGATTTCATGCAAAAGAAGGAGAGTTGCTATTAGATACCTACAACAGATAGAACATCATCCTCAATGACTTGCGGAGGAACAATATCTCTAAATATGCTTCTGAGATAAATTACAAGTTCATCAAGAATCTGAATCCCGAATGGAAGAACTTTGCTATCAACCTCCAGATGTCCAATAATATGGCTCGAGAAAATGTCACTGATATCTTCTATACTCTTGCTCAACATGAGGATGAGGTGAGATCAATCAATAATGAGTCTAATCATCTGAAGGATTATGTGGCTCTCATAGCCGGAAAAGGTTCTGTATCCTCTGCAAGGTCGAAGAAAAAGGTGTCTAAAGCTATAGTTACCGAAGTTACTGACTCTGACTCTGATTCAAGCGTTGAAGAACTGGAAGTTGATTCAGATCCAGATATTCAAAAGTTCTCTGAAGACTTGGCTCTTATTACGCGACGATTCAAGAAGAGCTTTGGCAAGAAAAGATTCTACTCAAAGCCAAAGTATGATGGATACAAGAAAGAGAAGTCTGAGATGCGATACAAGCTGAGGCATGGAAAGAGAAAGGAAGGACGAGAAGACAGGAAGGATGATAGATGAGAAGAGAAGAGAGAGGAGAAGCGAGAAGAAAGAAAGGATGAACCAGGAAGATGCTACAACTGTGGCAAATTTGGGCATTTCTCAAGGGACTACAAATTCAAGAAAATAAAGAACTCAGAGTACTACGCAAGAAAGTCACTTATTGCCAAGAAAGTTGAAGAAGGAAAAGTGCTAATGGTTGAAGAAGAGAACTTGTTGTATCAAAGTTCCGATGACGAGGAGCAAGCTCACTTCACCCAAGTCTCTTATATGGCAAAGCTGGAAGGTGACGATGAAGACTCTGAGACACAATCCGAAGATGCAAACTCTGAGGTAAGTGACAATTCTGAACTTATTGAATCTTTAATGGCCCAAATACATGGTATGAAAGATGAATTTGCTTTACTGAAAGGCAAACTTAGCTCTGCACATCAATCTGCATTAAGCTTTCGTGATAAAAATGCTATTTTAAAAGTTGTTGTGGAAGAAAAAGAAAAGGAAAAGGACGATTTGAAAGCTGAAAAGCGTCTTTAAAAGAACAAATATCTGGTTTAGAAACAGATCTTGTGAATCTTAATGCTGAAAAGGGTGAGTTTCAAATAAAATTTGAAGTTTGTTATAAAGAAAGAAATGAAGCTTACACCAAAATCAAGCAACTGGAGGACATTAATATGAAACGAGGTCAAACTGAGCAAACATTAAATCTGTTGACCAATAAACTCCAAGACGAAAGGTTTTATAAACTAAAACCAGGTTTGGGTATGCCAACTAATGAAATTTTGAAAAAGGCACCGGAGCATCTATATAATTTTGATAAATTCGGCTCCGCAATCAGACCCATTCCTGACATTCGTGCAACTTTTGTTGAAGCAAGTACTCCTAAACCTTCTAAAGAGACCAAAGGTCGAGAAGAAATGGGAAATAACAAGTCTGGTGACACTGATTCTCAAAATCTTTTTAAATCAGTTGGTTTTACATATGGTGATTTGAATAAAAGCTATGAGACTCGAAAGATCGAATTTACTGAATTTGAATCACTATTTACCACACCTTCCAAAGAATCAGTAAGCACCAACACAGTTCCACCTGAGACTGCATGCAAATATGATGAGTATGAATCGGATGTTGATCCATCTACTATACCATCAGTCTCAAATCCCATTGCTTCTAAACCTTTACTTGTTGAAGAGGTTGAAGAAGAAACTGCTATTACGAATGAATCTTGTTCTAAAAATGATAAAACGGAGTTTATTGAGTCCATGACAGAAGAATTACTTTCTGAAATGATGAATGCTTCAGACTCTGATTCTGTTTCTATTCCAAAGGAGTCAAATTCTGTGAATGATAATACATCTGAATTGATGAAGCAAATTGATATGTTGCAATAGTCTCTTGATGAGGTTGAAGATGAAAACTTTGATCTCAAACATAAACTTGAAAAGTCTTTAAAAGTAAATCAAGAGCTTTGCACTGAGATCAATGATTTGAAAATTACTTTGTTTAAAAATGCTTCAAATGATAAACAGATGTTCAATGATCCAAGCTGGAAGGTAAGAACCAATCCAGAATTTGATGCTCCTACAAAACCTTCAGTTGTTTACTCTGATTGTCTTGAATATCCACCGAGTATTTTTGAAAAGGGTGAGACTTCAAAGAGCACTAGAAAAGAACCACCTTCTAAGTTAGAGACTAACAAGGTTCCTGTTTCTGTTTCAGATATAAAAGGAAATGGAGTTGGGAGGAGTAAGAAGAATAAAGACAATAGTTTGAATAAGAATGATAGGCTATCTAGTGAACCTTTTATTCCAAATAGTTATACTTCTGACAGTGTTATTTTGAAAAGTAATTCTTTTGATAAACATGGATGTAAGGTTTGTTCTGATAAATCTAAGTTTATGAATTTTGCTCGAAAGAATCTATATTGCAAACACTGTTGGGATAACTCATTCACATACTACTCCCCTCCAAAGTCCAAACAGAATAAGAGAAAATCTAAACTGAGATTTAAGTCTAATTCTAATTCTAATTCTTCTGCACAACCCAAAGTGTATCGAGCTAAGGTTGTCAATCCTACTTCTAAAAAGCACTTTCAGGAATTAAATGTTAAGATGGTTTGGAAATGGGTTCCAAAGCCGCGTTATGAATGGAGAGTGAAAGTTAAACCAGATGATATTCCTGAGTTGCTTGATGCTAACCGCGAAGGACCCATCCTGATATGGGTGCCTAAGCAAAACTAATTGTCTCTTTTGCAGGCCTGTCGATTGTGGGTAATAGATTCCGGATGTTCACGCCACATGACAGGATTCAAGCACCTCTTGCATAACTATGTGGAGGAGCCTGCCGGAGCAGTTAGATTTGCCAATTCTGAAGCTGAAGGCCACGTCAGAGGATATGGAATGCTCGATAACGGTGTTGTGAAGATTCAAAAAGTGCTATATGTTGAAGGACTTGATCACAACCTGTTTAGTACCAGTCACTTCTGTGACATGAAATATCAAGTCCGCTTCACAACCACTCATTGCTATCTAGAGGATCCCGATGGTTACGAAGTCTTCAAAGTTGAGCGCCATGGAAACCTATACTATGTAGATTTTCCTACACTGTCCGCCACACGTCCAGTATGCCTACTAGCCAAAGCTTCCAAAGCGCAATCGTGGACGTGGCATCGACGCTTGTCTCATCAAAATTTCAGATCTATAGCGAAGCTACAGAGACAAGGTCTGGTCAAAGGTCTACCAGAAATGAGGTTCGAAAAAGACTCACTATGTCCCGCATGTGAGTTGGGCAAAATGAAGCGAAGCTCCTTCAAGTCCAAAGCTGAATCATCGACCTCATCTGCACTGGAACTTCTTCATATGGACCTTTGTGGCCCAATGCGCACAACATCTATCAACGAAAAGAAATATGTGTTGGTAATGATAGATGACTACTCAAGGTATACATGGCTCGAGTTTCTTCGCAACAAGTCAGATGCGCCAGAGTTGATTATCGCTTTCATCAAGCGCATTCAAGTACGTCTTCAACTGCCAGTCAGAACCATTCACAGTGACAATGGCACGGAGTTCAAGAATGACACCCTGAAGAGTTATCTTACTTTCGTGGGTATTTTACACAATTTCTCCGCAGCCTACACTCCACAGCAAAACGACATTGTTGAACGGAAGAACCGTACTCTGGTTGAAGCAGCTCGTACTATGCTTGCTTACTCGAATCTACCCATGTACCTTTGGGCTGAGGCAGTCGCTACAGCATGTTTTACTCAGAACCGTACCATTGTGGTCAAGCGATTTAATAAAACAGCATATGAGTTAATCAACAATCGTACACCTAATATCAAATTTCTTCGTGTCTTTGGTTGCAGGTGCTACATTCTTAAAGAGCGTCAAGGATTATCAAAATTTGATAAGAAAGCGGATGAAGGATATCTTGTTGGATACTCTCTGGCATCCAAAGCTTATCGAATTTACATTATTCGAACTAAGACGGTTGTTGAGAGCATGAATGTCTCCTTTGATGAGAATTCTACAAGGACTTCTAGATACAACAGTTCAGAACTCAGTCTTAAGGACAAAGCTTCTATTCACTCCAGAATAAAACCATCTTCTCAAAGATCTACTTCTACTTCTACACACTCTAACTCTACTTCATCTGAGTTAGATTTACTGTTTATTGATGCCTTTGATGATATATGTGCAGATTTTGAAAAAGGCATATCAACATCAATAACAAGTGGTACAGGCTCGGAGGTCCCTACTATATCTGAAGACATGTGTGGACCTTCTGAAGAAGTCACTGAAACTTCATCTCCATCAGGTACGACTACAAAGTTAGTTTTTGACTCTACTAATGTTGAATCTGTCTCTACAGATAGTTCTTCTGGAAAAGAAGTCCCGAGCACTTCAACTGCTAGTCCGGAAGCCTCAGTATCAGAAACACCAGTACAAGATGTCCCGAGTACATCTATGGAGCAACCTGCCTTACAAGATGACAACGATGCGTCAAATACGCAACAAACAGTTGAAGCCTTACCAAGAACACATCGTTGGACCAAGGATCATCCCCTGGAAAATGTGATAGGTGACGTACAATCTGGTGTCACAACAAGATCTGCAACAGCCAACTTCTGCATGTTTTCAAGCTTCCTTAGTTCCCTAGAACCAAAGAAAGCGTCTGAAGCTCTACGTGATCCCTTCTGGATTTCTGCTATGCAAGATGAGCTTCTCCAATTCGAAAGGAACAAGGTATGGCGCTTGATCCCACTACCTAAAGGTAAATCCGTTATTGGAACAAAGTGGGTGTTCAGAAATAAGAAAGACGAAGCTGGAGTAGTCGTGAGAAACAAAGCTCGATTGGTCGCAAAAAGGTATTGTCAACAAGAGGGCATTGACTATGATGAAACATTCGCCCCGGTTGCAAGGATCGAAGCCATCAGAATCTTCCTAGCCTATGCAGCGCACAAAAACTTTACAGTCTATCAAATGGATGTAAAGTCAGCTTTCCTGAACGGTGTTCTACATGAGGAGGTCTACGTGGCTCAACCTGAAGGTTTCGTTGATCCTCATCACACTAATCATGTCTATGTATTAGACAAAGCGCTTTGTGGTCTTAAACAGCCCCGCGAGCCTGGTATGAAACTCTCACTAAATTTCTACTTGCTTCTGGTTTCAAAAAAGGTACTGTTGATACAACCTTATTTCTTAAAAGGCAAGGTGAGGACTTGATTCTTATTCAGATTTATGTTGACGACATAATATTTGGGTCGACAAATCCGAAATTTTGCAAGAACTTTTCAAAGATAATGGAAACAAAGTTTGAGATGTCGATGATGGGTGAATTGAATTTCTTTCTTGGTTTACAAGTAAAGCAACTACCCGAAGACATATTTATTAATCAAGCTAAATATATAAACGATATTTTGAAAAAGTTCAATATGTCAGATAGTTCAGTCATGAAAACACCAATGGCTACTGGTACACTCTTAGACGCGGATCCCTCCGGAAACCTGTTGATCAAAAGGTGTATCGTAGCATGATTGGTTCTTTACTTTATCTGATTGCCAGTCGCCCGGATATAATGTTTGCCACATGTTTTTGTGCGAGATATCAGTCTAATCCTAAAGAGTCGCACTTATCTGCTGTTAAACGAATCCTTAGATATCTCAAAGGCTAACCTAATCTAGGCCTTTGGTATCCAAAGGATTCTCATTTTGAACTAACTGCCTTTACAGATACTGATCATGCAGGATGTAAGCTAGACCGGAAAAGCACCTCTGGGTCATGTCAATTTATAGGTGACAAACTTGTAAGTTGGACCTCAAAGAAACAAAACTGTGTTTCAACATCCACTGCCGAGGTTGAGTATGTAGCTGCTGCTAGCTGCTGTTCTGAAGTCCTCTGGATGACGACACAGTTAAGGGACTTTGGATACAACTACAAGCGTGTTCCTATTTACCGTGATTCCAAGAGCGCAATATCTATAACTGCTAATCCGGTACAGCATTCGAAGACCAAGCATATCGACGTACGCTATCATTTCATCAAGGATCATGTAGAAAAAGGTAATATTGAAATGCACTTTGTTCAAACTGACTTCCAGTTAGCTGACCTTTTCACCAAGCCATTGGATGAAAAGCGTTTTCAATTTCTCATCAGCAAACTTGGTATGTTGAACATGTCTTAAACCTTACTCATGATTCTAGGGGGAGTATTCCAAGTTTTGATCTTGTGTGTTATTTTCCAACTGTTGCTAATGATCAAGGAATCATTTTCACAAATGATTACCATAATTTTCTTTATGTAGGTTTGGACAAGTGACAATGGCTTCTAATCACATCGGATTAGAACCCGCACTTCATTGCCTTATTTTTCTGTTTTTTCTTAATGTTTAAAAAACAAAAAAAAATCTTTCAGTTAAGGGGGAGAATATCTGTGATATTAACAGATTTTTGGATACTTAAATGCTTATCTGACCGTGTGTTCTTAAAGATAAATACTTGCGTTTTATCTTGTCAATATACTTTGTCAAGTATTCATACACATAACGGTTCAGAACATTCTATTTGACTTTGTTATTACCATGTATCAAAAGTTAAATCTTTCTATGGTAATACTCACGTTATTTGTATTCACTGTTGATTGAATCAAACGTCATTTCATGTGCTTTCATTGAAAATATGTTTATATATTGTTCATATAAACAACATTCGTTTTTTATTCTTCAAAATATTATTCTTCATGATAAAATGATATGAGCTTAATTGTCAAACTCTTTTAGTTTGAGGGGGAGAATTGCATCGTCAAACATAATTGTTTTGACTTCTCCAAATTTTTATGCTTCATGTAACAAGTGGTATTTGTGCTTACATGTACAAAAAGCCTGTTGAACAACATGTTCTATTAGAAAAATACATGGGATTCAGTGTGAGTACTTAACAGAACTTCCATGGATTCACGTTAACCAGTGTTTCCTACCCAAGAAGTATTCCCTGAGTGATTGAGGGGATAGGGGTAAAAAGAATTGAGTGATGGTGTGTGAAGAGGTAAAATGAAAAAGAGAGATTGGTTAGACGTGAGCATTAAAAGAAAGAGGGTGAGAGAACAGAGTAAAAGAATATTAAACTCTGCACCAAATTCTTTCTGAGTCGGGCAGCCACATAATCTGATTGGTTCACATTCTTTGGTGACCATCATTGAAATAGGCAACTAGCCCATGCCATCTCTTGCATTAACCCCACCAGCTACTCATTCTTTTCTCAAAAAGAGAATGTTTCACATTTTCTGGGGACGCAGCGCATACGCTATTGGTTCTTCATTTGGAAGATACTAATATTGAAAAAGAAGGAAAGTTGCCCCACCTTCGAACCCTTTCTCATGCACATTGAGTCTTTGTATAATTTGTTGTTGTCTCAACAAGTTTACATACTTTGAGCCTATATTGAAAAGCAATCATCTATGCTTAATTTTTTTTCATACACATGAACGAGCACACATAAATTTGTTTTCTGTCAGAACGTTCATAGATAATTGTTAGAGCATGAAATAGTTGGATACAAGATCAAGAAGTCAAAAGTCAAAAGTTCAAGAAGTCAAAGCTAAGATAGTCAAATCTCATTAAAAGTCAAAGTCAATTTGTAATAAGTCAAAGTCAATTCTTTTGTATTTTATTTTCCTTGTATTAGAAGTTGGTATAAATAGCTTTCTATTTCTGTTTTGTAGAAGTAGTTGACTGATTGAAAATCTGAGAGAGAGAATTTTGTAGAGAGAGAAAGTGTAAACGTTGAATTTGAAAGAAATCAAACAGGTAATTGATTGGTTAAATCTTGTTTGTTTTATTATCTTGTTTTAGAAACTATAATCTGGAACAAACAATTGGTATCAAAGCAGATCCAATAGTGAAATCAGATCAAGAAATAGAAAAAGTGTGGTTCGACACTGTGTTCTTGAGTCGAGAATCAAATTCTGAGTATTAGTGAGATATTCGAGGTGTAATCGATCAGGTTTTGTGTGATTAGTGATTTCTATCGAGTTTGTATTGTTTAATTTCTGAATTGCACTGTAATTGTTTGATATTTTTGGATTTTGTTGTAATTTTGTTCACGAGTTTTTTAGAGCACTGTTACATAGATAAATCTTGTATTTTTGTTGTTTTGGTTTGTAATCTCTGCATTGTAATTGGTTCGAATCATGATTTATAAGAAATCTGCAAAGTTACAGATCAATTGAAGAAGATTTGAGTCAAAAACAGATGGAAAAATCAAGTTTTGGGCCGACAAACGGAAGAACGCGCTAGATCTCTCAAACGCGCAAGTTCTTCGTCAAACGCACAAGCTCTTCGTATTCAAACGCGCAAGGTTCATCGGCTAGAACGCGCAAGTCAAAGGATTTGTTTTGGTCTAAAACGCGCAAGGGTTATCTGCGAGTTCTAAGAAACTCGCTAATCAAGTCAGCTAGTTTGAAAAAGTGAGAAATTTTTCTAAGGACCAGAACGCGCTAGTAGTGTTCAGCGAGTTCTACAAATGCGCTCATCAAAGCTAGCGAGTTTGAAGAGGAATAGTGTTCTGCGAGTTCTTCGATGTGCGAGTTTGGAAGGAACAGTGGTTTGCGAGTTTGAAACATCAGGAAATATTTCTAAGTGTTGAAACGCGCAAGTGAAGCTAGCGAGTTTTGTTCAAACGCGCAAGCTTCGACGTTTGATCTGCGAGTTTAGTTTAGTAAACGCGCACGCCTCTGTTAGTTTGATCTGCGAGTTTCATCATCTTGCGAGTTTGATCTGCGAGTTTGATCTGCGAGTTTGCTTGCGTGTTTATCTGCGAGTTTACTTGCGAGTTTCTCAAACGCGCAAATTTTGATCTGCGTGTTTCTCAGTCTGCAAGTTTAAGGGCTTGCGAGTTCAATAGTGACTTGCGAGTTCTGATACTTAGTCAAATTTTTCGAAATTTCTGATTTTTTTTTTAGATTTCAATTTTTGTTGTGATTTCACATTTTGGACTAACGATCAGTTCTAGTTTCTTATTTGATATATCTTTAAAACAGGTAAATACAGGATGACTTCCAGAGACGCCCTCTCAATTGGAACTGATGTCAAACCTCCGGTGCTGTTCAAAGGAGAATATGAACAATGGAGAGATAGATTTTTGGACTTTGTTGATAGACAATCAAATGGAGAGAACATTCTAAAATCTATCACAGAAGGCCCAATGAGGAAACCTACTGAGGAGATTCCTGCTGGTGGTAATGATTCAGATGGAGCTCTGAGAACAAGGAGGGTGGATAAAAAGTATGCTAGTTTTTCTGATGAACAGAAGAAAAGGTTTGATGCTGATAAACAAGCCAGATCTTTGCTTTTACAAAGCATGACAAATGAGATATATGTGAAAATGGATAGCTACAATGAAACTGCCAAATCAATGTGGGATCAATTAAGAAAAATGATGTTGGGTTCTAGAGTTGGAAACCAGATGAAGGTAGCTAACTGCATAAACAGCTACGAAGAATTTAGAGCAAAAGAAAATGAAAGCTTGGAGGAAACCTATGATAGGTTTGTGTTGCTTCTGAATGAGCTTTCCAAGAACAAGGTCAACAAGCAACAGATTGAGAACAATGTAAAGTTTCTCAGCATATTGCAACCTGAATGGAAAGAGCACACGCAACGGATGAAACAAATGAAGGATTTGAGCGAAATACCTCTACATGAAGTCTATGAGACTCTGCGACAGAATGAAGAAGAGGTAGAAGAGAAAAGAGCTGAGAAAAAGAAAGTTGAGAAAGCTGTTGATCCTATAGCATTAGTAGCTGGAGAGAAAGATAAAGAAAAGATAGAGAAGAAGAATAAGAAGAAGACAGTGGTATTTAGTTCTGAATCAGAGTCTGAATCTGATGGAGATGATGGAGAAAGTCTCAAGCAGGCTATGCTACTGTTAACCCGTGCTTTCCAAAAGAAGTTCTACAAGAAGCCGGGATCCAATTCTCAGAGATATTCTTCATCAAGCTCAAAGAACCACGAGCATAGAGAAAGAGTGGAAGGAAATAGAATGATTGAGAAAAAGCCAGAAGAAAAGAAGAAGTATGTAAATGACTACACAAGTACTGAAAAGAAGACGGCTAATAATCTGATCAAATACTACAACTGTGGCAAGTTCGGACATTATGCAAAAGAATGTCGGAAGCCAAAGGTTCGCAATTCAGAATATTATCAAAACAAATTGCTCTTGGCCAAACAACAAGAAGATGGCAGGGCATTAATGGCTGAAGATGAATACTGGTTGGATCATTCTGATGAGGAATAACAAGAAGAGACTGCTCATCTATGCTTGATGGGAAAAGAAGTGAAAGATGATGATTCAGATGATGAGACTGCTGATGAGGTAATGAACTTAACTGAAAATGATTTCATGACCAAAATGGAAGCCATGAGGGTCGAACTTCAAGATCTTCAAAATAAATTGAAAAAGGAAAAAGACAGAGTTGCTAGGAGAAATGAAAAGGTCTTTGAGCTCAACACTTCAGTTATTGAGAACAAAGATTTAATTGATTCTCTACGCAAATCTGCTTCTGTTTTTCAAAATGAAAAAGATTGTTTTGAAAGTAAGATTTCTGAATTGCAAAAACAATTGTTTAAGTCTGATTCTGAAAAACAAGAATGTGTTCTAAAATCGTTTAAACTGCAGGTTGAGAACAAGACTTTAGAGAAAAAGATAAATGGTTTGGAAGCAAAATTGTATCTTAGAGGCCAAACAGATCAAACTATTTTTTTGAATACACCTGATGAAGATGCTTATTTTAAAGAAAAATGGGGATTAGGGTTTGATAATCCTCATTACTTAGAAAAAGCTATCAGAAAACAGCCAGGTCTATATAATGCAAATTATATGTATGTAGTTGATGAATATCCTCATTTGAAACCCAAATTTATCACCAAAGCATCAAAAGAAGTTGAGGAAAAAGAAGATGAGAAAAGAATGAATTTGAAGAAAATGCAACTACCATTCTGTTATGAAAGACTGAATGATAGTTATCTTTCTAAAACACCAAAATTTCTTTCAACTGATTATTTTGCTAGTTATTCTTCGACTGAGATGGAGGCAAAACCTGTTTAAGCCAAAATTTATGTACCTCCACTTGTCTTAGAGAGAAAAATAATTGAGTTAGAAAATATTTTATCTGATGAAAGAATTTTGAGTGATCTAACACAAAACGTATTTTCTACAGTATTAAAGAACACAGATTTTATTTGCAAATCTAAAGTGTGTTCTACATCTTCAAAAGTACCTCAAACTTCTAAGACTGATTTTGATGATCTATTTGAGTCTGCAAATGATTTTCTAAATTATGATGAAGGGTGTATCGAGGAAATTGATATGTTTGACTTTACTGCTCAACTTCCAAATCATTCTACTTTTATCATAAATGGAAAAGCTTTACCAAGTGTACATGAGAAAGGTGAATCATCAACTAAGGTTGGTGAATCAGTTTCTGGGAATGCTGATTATTATGCTAATGGTAAGAAACATAAGAAACAACATTCACAGAACAAGAATAACACTGGTAAACGCAAGAAAAATCAATCTCAGAAATCTGATTTTCCTAATAAATCTAAATCTTTTGTTTCAGATATAAGGAAGAAAAGGTCGAAAGCGAGAACCGAATGGCGACCAAAAAGGAAGGATGATGAGATAACTGAATCAGTTTCTGATAATTCTTGTACTAGATCTGATAGTAGTGATTATGATATAGTTGGTCAATATGCTTCTCATAAACAAAACCTTGTAACTTCTTACAAGCGTTATTCAATAAAGCAATTGATTCAATTATCTCCTATTACTACTAAATCTTATCATTATCGGAGAAATGATTTTGCTTATTCTCATAATTCTTCTGATTGGTTTGGATCTTATCATGTTTATTCTTCAAGATCAAATGTTTTTAAAAGTTTTCAACGAAAAGGAGGATCCATATTCAAATGGATACCAAAATCATGTACTAATCTGTTAGGACCCGTTTTTAAATGGGTACCTAAATCTATTGTTTCCTGATTTCTCTTGCAGACCCGGCATATGTGGTACTTGGATAGTGGATGTTCCAAGCATATGACTGGGCAAAAAGCTTTATTGTCTAACTATACAGAGAAATTCAGTGGAAATGTCAGATTTGGAAACGATCAGCTTTCACCTATCTTAGGATATGGTGACATTATTCAAGACAACATAACGATAAGTAAGGTGAGTTATGTCGAAGGCTTGGGGCACAACTTATTCAGCATTGGTCAATTCTGCGATAAAGGTTTAGAGGTCAATTTTAAATCTAAGAGTTGCTCGTTTCGTACTGAAGACGGCACAGAACTCTTAGGTGGACATCGAAAGACAAACCTCTATACCATCAATCTTTCCAAAGTTCAGATTGACAATCAGGTATGTTTAATGACAAAAGCTTCAACGCAACAAAGTTGGCTCTGGCACAGACGTTTATCACATCTGAATTTTCGTTATATCAACAAGCTAGTTAGTGGGAAATTGGTAAAAGGACTTCCTGAGCTGAAATATGAGAAAGAACACTTATGTGCTGCATGTGAGAAGGGTAAGATGAAGAGAGCTCCGCATAAACCGAAGCCTGAACCAAGCACTAGTTCTCCGTTAGAATTGTTACACATGGATTTGTGTGGTCCAATGAGAACTCAGAGTTTGGGTGGAAAGAAGTATGTGTTGGTTATTGTGGACGATTACTCAAGATATACGTGGGTCAAATTTCTTCGGTCAAAAGATGAGACATCGGAAGTTCTCATTACTTTCTTAAAGACGACCCAGGTGAAAATGCAGCGACAAGTCAAGTTTCTTCGAACTGACAACGGCACAGAATTCAAGAACAAGATTGTTGATGAATATCTCGAATCAGTCGGGATTTCACATCAGTATTCTGCTGCTAGAACGCCTGAACAAAATGGAGTAGTCGAAAGGCGAAATCGAACACTAGTCGAGGCCGCTCGGACTATGCTTAGCCAATCAGACTTACCTCTATTCTTGTGGGCAGAAGCTGTGTCGACTGCATGCCATACTCAAAATCGGTCCATAATACACCGCCGTTTTCAAAAGACTCCATATGAGCTGATTAACAACAGAACACCAACAATCAAGTATTTTCACATATTTGGGTGTAAATGTTTTGTGCTTAACGACAGAGAGAGTCTGAATAAATTCAGTGCTAAGGCGGACGAGGGTATCTTCATTGGTTATTCTTCAACATCAGCAGCATATCGTGTTTATCTGAAGAAGTCAAAGACAGTTGTCGAGAGCGTGAATGTAACATTCGATGAAGAGATGGCTTCTGAACAACTCAATTCAGAACCCGTTATCACTGGAGTATTAGCTTCTGGGCAGATCAGTCCAGAACCTGTTTCTACAGCGACAAATTCGAATAACGCTTCTACTTGTAGTTCTCATTTAACTGATTTAGATTTGTTATTTGAATTCTTTTATGATGAGTTTCTAGGTTCTAATATACCTAAATCTGTTGTGACTGACAGGTCTGAAGATACAAGTTGCAATCATCCAGTCACTTCAGATGTCATAACTGAACAAGCATCCCCTGTTCAGTCAGAAACTCACATTTCTACAATTACTCCTACAGTTGAAGATGTACAAGTAAATGTTGAGCCAGAAGTAAATGTTTCAGTTGGGTGTCATACAATGTCTACTCAACAGCTAGAGTCTGTTGTTCCAACTGATGCTTCTGTACCTGAAACTTCAACTGCAAACCCCCCCTCCTGTTATTCAAACTGAAGATTCTGACAGTGGATTTCTAGATGATGATCATGATCAAACTTCATCTACTCCACTTTCTCATGAGCATCGTTGGACCAAAGATCATCCATTACATCAAGTAATTGGAGATTTTGACAAGCTTGTACAAACGAGGTCAGCAACTCTTAATCAATGTATGCATGACTCATTTCTCAGTAAGATTGAGCCAAGGCGAGTATCAGAGGCTCTTTCTGATTCGGACTGGGTATCTGCTATGCAAGAAGAGATCAATCAGTTTGAAGCCCTAAAGGTTTGGAGATTAGTTCCAAAACCAGAAGGTAAAACAGTGATAGGAACTAAATGGGTATTCAAGAATAAAAAGGATGAAGATGGTATCATCATAAGAAACAAAGCTAGACTTGTTGCCAAAGGTTACCGGTAAGAGGAAGGCATAAACTACGATGAGACTTATGCTCCAGTAGCGCGTATAGAAGCAATCCGCATGTTTCTAGCCTACGCAGCTCATAAGAATTTCACAGTCTTTCAGATGGATGTGAAAACAGCCTTTCTGAATGGCATTCTTAAAGAGGAAGTGTATGTGTCTCAACCAGAAGGGTTCGTCAATCCAGAGAAGCCAGATCACGTCTACATCTTGGACAAAGCCCTCTATGGTTTAAAACAAGCCCCTCGAGCATGGTATGACGTTTTATCTAAATTCTTGGTCAAGTCTGGTTTTTCTAAAGGTAAGGTTGATACCACTTTATTCATCAAAAAGGAAAAAGTTGATATTATCCTTATTCAAATATATGTTGATGATATAATATTTGGTTCTACTAATCCTAAATATTGCAAAAACTTTTCTAACCTCATGGTGTCACGTTTTCAAATGAGTATGATGGGAGAGATGAATTTCTTTCTTGGATTACAAGTTAAACAATTTTCAACGGGGATTTTCATTAACCAATCTAAGTACATTTTGGATATTCTTCGGAAATACAAAATGGAAAATTGTAAACCAATTGGAACCCCGATGGCACCAGGTACTAAAATTAGCACTGATCCTTCGGGTAAAAGTGTTGATGTTAGAACTTATAGAGGTATGATAGGATCGTTAATGTATCTTACATCTAGTAGACCAGATATTATGTTTTCAACATGCTTATGTTCTAGATATCAGGCTGCTCCTAAAGAATCCCATTTGGCTAAAGGATTTTTAGGTATCTTAAGGGGACTGCAGATCTTGGTCTGTGGTATCCTAAGGATACTGGTTTTCAACTGACTGCCTATTCAGATGCAGATCATGCAGGTTGCATGTTGGACAGAAAGAGTACTTCAGGTCACATTCAATTTCTTGGAGACAAGCTCGTTAGCTGGGCATCAAAGAAACAATTATGCGTTTCCACATCGACTGCTGAAGTTGAGTACGTAGTTGCTGCCAGTTGCTGCTCTCAAGTCTTGTGGATGCGAACACAGCTGCGAGACTATGGATTCAAGTTTGATAAAATTCGAATCTATTGTGACTCGAAGAGTGCAATCGCGATATCTGCTAATCCTGTTCAGCATACGAAAACCAAACACATTGATGTCAGGTATCATTTTATAAAAGATAATGTCGAAAAAGGAACAATTGAACTTTATTTTGTAAAAACAGATTATCAACTTGCAAATTTATTTACCAAACCATTAGATGAAAAGAGATTTAATTTTCTTGTCTCTAAGATTGGTATGTTAAATCTTAAGACATAATCGGTTGTTACCTACTAAAGTTATGTATTGTTATTTTTCTTCATTTTCTTTATCTATATGTCTGAAGGATATCTGCACTTTAATTGTTTGCTCATGATTTCAGGGGGAGTAAGAGAAGATTAAAGGTGATCTATATTATTTTAAGGGGGAGCATAACTAATTTCTGCATTTTACTTAACTGACAAAATTTTTGTAATGCATGATTTTAGGGGGAGCTTATAAGCCAAGTCAAAAGGAGTAAGACTATGATTTATGATTATCTCATATAAAAACTCGTACATTAATCGTTTTATTGCTTTATGTCTTTTACTTTCGAATAAATTTGTGAATAAAGTTGCTTTGACTAGACTTTGAGATTTTTTCAGGATGAGAGAAGCTGACAAGATCATATCTTAATGACTTCAGCTTGACTTCATGAGATTTAAGATTGCGTGAAAAGGTAAATTTCTTATCTTAATCTCAAATATATTTGAAAGAAGGACAACTTTCAGATATAGAAAACATGTTCTTAAATGTTCAAACCACTTCCCGATTCTTAAACAGATTTCATGAATTGGAAGTGTGATTTTAAATGTTTTCATTTTTCATTTTAAGCTTCAATGATTAATAAACCGTGTGTTTCCAAAGATAAATACTTGTGTATTGTCTTTTCTATATACTTTCAAGTATTCACACACATCGGTTTAATTTTTGATCCAATTGTTCTTACCATGTCTTTAAATTGAAACAATTTTTCGATGGTAAGACACCCCGCTTGTACTTCAAAGAATTTTGAGCGTTAATTCATTTCGAAATGGTTTTTCAAGAATGTCTATATTTTGTTTCGTATAGACAATATCCATTATTCTTGACCTTAAGCTTTGATTGTTATATCATTCATTTCTGATCATTTTCATACAATGTCAGATTTTCAAACAAGTCTTTTGCATTCATATTCATTCATTTCATATACTTGTTTGAAAATACTTCCATGTTTAAAAATGCTCATATCTTCATGATTATTTTCTGAGCATATTCATATCTGACATTTGTATATGAGCTTTAACTGATAAAGTTAAACCATTTGAGCAACATTATGCTTTTATAGGATTATATGGGTTCTTTGTGCTAGGATTTAACTGAACTTCTATGAAATCACGTTAACCAGTGATTTCTACCCAAGAAGTTAATCCTTAGTGATTGAGTGTGAGGAGTCTAAAAGAAATGAGTGTGGGTGTGATGAGGTAAAATGTAAATGAGAGTTTGGTTAGAAGTGAGCATAATGATTAAAAGAAAGAGGGTGTGAGAACAGAGTAAAAGAATATTAAACTCTGCACCAACTACTTTCTGAGCTGGGCAGCCACATTACTAGCGTTTCACAATTCTTTGGTGAACGTTATTGAAACAGGCAACTAGCCCATGCCAACTCTTGCTAAAACCCCACCAGCCACTCATTTTCTTCTCAAAAAAAAAATGTTTCATATTTTATGGGGACGCAACATATAATCTATCTGATTTTCATTTGGAAAATCTGGATATTGAAAAAGAAGGAAGTCTGCCCCACCTTCGCACTTCAATCATGCACATTGAGTCTGTGTTTATCTACTGTTGTCTCAGTGGTTTACACTATGTTGAGCCTTAAAAAGCAATTATTCGTGCTTAATTCTTTCTACACATGCACGAACACACAAAGAATTTGTTTCTTTGTCATAACATTCATAGAAATTGCCTTTGTGGTATTTCGATGATTGGATGGAAGCCCTGGGGGAGTGAACATCAAAAAGCTCCTTTATATTGTGTATTCGTTACACACAGTGACTTCGTGTTACTGACAGACATTTTAACTGATTCATCTGTTGATTCAGGAGTTACCTGTTCTTATTTTGTCTGGATTTGCAAAGATCTAGATGAATACTTGGTTATGGATCACAGAATCAGAGGCTCAGTTTGACAGATCATAATGGTCAACGACATTTCTTGGGAGAAAAGTTTTGATGATATAGATGCTCAAATCATCAAAAAGGGGGAGATGATATCAAGAAATGCTAAAGTTTTGTAGTTTGGGGGAGATGGTATCAAGAAATGATAAAGTTTTGAGAGATGTTTTTCAGAAATGTCCAAGCCAGAAAAGTTCAAAGTAAAGATTTGAAGATTTGAAGAAGATCAAAGAATTTCTGAAGATTTGAGGAAATTTTCTTTGAAGATTATTTGCTAAGCAATTCGAGCCGATTCTGAAGATAATTTCTTTCCAAAGTCTGAAAGTGTTTTGTGAAAGTTTTGGGGAGATTGATAATCGTTTGAAGACAGTTTTGGAAAGAATACCGTCAAAGAAAAAAAGGGGAGATTGTACTGACAGAGCTTAAAGTGAAGACTGATTTGCTAGATCTTTCAATAGTGATCTTGAATCCAAAGGGGGAGATTGTTAGAGCAAGAAATAGTTGGATACAAGATCAAGAAGTCAAAAGTCAAAAGTTCAAGAAGTCAAAGCTAAGATAGTCAAATCTCATTAAAAGTCAAAGTCAATTTGTAATAAGTCAAAGTCAATTCTTTTGTATTTTATTTTCCTTGTATTAGAAGTTGGTATAAATAGCTTTCTATTTCTGTTTTGTAGAAGTAGTTGTCTGATTGAAAATCTGAGAGAGAGAATTCTGTAGAGAGAGAAAGTTCTAGAGAGAGAAAGTGTAAACGTTGAATTTGAAAGAAATCAAACAGGTAATTGATTGGTTAAATCTTGTTTGTTTGATTATCTTGTTTTAGAAACTAGAATCTGGAACAAACAATAACCATGTGTTATTCGATGATTGAATGGAAGACCTGGGGAGTCTACATCAAACCAGCTCCTTATATAGTAACTTTGTGTTACTCAGTAACTTTATGTTACTGACAGGCATTCTAACTGAGTCATTTGTTGATTCAAGGTTACAACTCTTAAACTGTTTGAATTTGCAAAGATTTAAACGGTTACAATTGACTATTTTTATCTGAAAAGATTGAAATAATCACTCTTTCCATCTGGGAAGACTGCTCTTATTTCCATACAGGACTCGTTACATGAAGACTGTGCTTACGTGATCATACACAATGGGGGAGATTGTCTTGAAAAGGGGGAGATTGTTTTGCAAAGTTTTGATGAAGATGATTCTCACCACTCATCAAAAAGGGGGAGAAGATACAAAAAGGGAGAATTATCAAAGAAGGAGAATATAATCTGAAGATTGCTGAAGTTTTTAAAGAAAGAAAAGATTTTAAAGCTACAAGTTTTGAAGCTATCAACGACATATCTGAAGAAAAGAGAATACAAGTGAAGACCTGAAGATTATTGACAAAAAAAATTTAATCTTGAATCCGAAGGGGGAGATTGTTGGATCAAATAATTGTATTCAGGATTAAAGGGTTGAAACTGTATTTATTCGATAGTTAAAGTTAGAGGGTCTAATTAGTATTTATTCAATAGTTATTAGCAAATCGGCCTAAAGTCTGTTAGAAAGCCCATTAAGGTTAAAGCCCATATGGCCTAAGTATTTAAAGTTTTAATTTTTTAGTTTTAGGGTTAACCTTTCATAATTTCATAATTATTGTTTAGAGAGAAAGGTAGCCATATTATTCTCTGTATTCAAGGGTATCAAGAACACTCAAGGGTTTCATTGTTTATTCAAGGGATTGGTATGCTACTCTGATTTATATATCTCTTGATTATTATTGTGTTGCTTGATTACTTGATTGATTATTTACCAACTAGATTAAACTGGGATAACACCATTGCATCTTGACCATCATGAGAAACTTGTGGTGAAGATTTTTCCTTTGTAAATTTTAGATTCTTGAAGTGTCAAGTTTTGTAATTTTGGAAGTTTTTAATTGTATGCTATTTTCAAAAAATTTGGGTGTTACAAGTTGATATCAGAGCTTTAGTTTAAGTGAACTAGGTATGAATTTTAGATGCCTAGACTTAAGCTGAGACTTTAAGTTATGATTGGTTTGTTATGAGTAGAACTTTTAAGATGAAAGTAGGTTGTGGTGATCGATAGAAATGCACTAATTAAGAGTTGTGACTATAGTGAAGAGGATTCTTATGTATATTATGTTCATAATTTCACTTAGCTACTGTTATTATGAATATACTGTTACGTGAGTATACTTGACTCTACCATTATTTCGATACTTGATGTGTGTAATAATACTGTTAGGTCCATAGATCACAGTTAATTCAATATACGAAAGATTAACATGAGGATTGGGGAGGAAGTTGTTTGTTTTATTCACAAATCTAGAGAGAGCAGAATGTTTCTCTCTCTAGAAACACACAGTGTACATATGGCTACATTGTTGAATGAAAGTTACAAACACAATTACAAACAAATCCTATTTATACCCCTATCACCCTTGTTAACAATTAAGCCCAAACCCAATGCTAAATACAAGGCCCAAAATACAATTAAATGATAACTGTATAAAACTTCTAAACATAGAACATTTTATGTTCTAAGATTCTCCCCCTAAGTTTTGTAAAGAAATCATCTTCTTCAAGCTTCAGCTCTTCTTCCCCTTGATTTCTTTAGAAAACTTAGCGTTGCTTAAACTTCAAAACAGCTCCGACTCCTCCTTGAAAATAGCTCTTATCCTTGGAGTTTCAGCTTTAATATCAGATCTGATGTAGACAATAACCTCGACTGAGTGCACAAAAAGACAAATTTTATCTCTTGTAAATTCAACACATTCGTTATGCCCACAAGAAAGAAATGTGTGAAGTATGACGTGACAACCAAAGTGCATCTTCAGTTTATAACACCTAATCTGCCTTTGAACCATGAGTTTAATAAGAATTCAGCTTAAGAACTTATTCTGATCGTCCGGATCTGATCTATCTACAGCTTGCAGGATGAAGCATCTTGTAGCAAACACTACTATGCAAGGGTTAGAATATTATTTTGAAATATGTTCAACAACTGATGAAAGACGCTCATTTTCTAACTGCTTTCCAGAACACTGAACGAATGAACTCAAAACTCCTTTCTTCACGAATCAACTGGATGATTATAAGCACTCAAGATTCTGAATCACAACCAAAGCATCAGAACAATGATTGAAGTCACTCACACTTCTAATTGATCAGGTCAGAAGAATGATTAAGATCACTCAAAGGTCTAACATCGTAGAGAAAAACTCCAGACTGATGATTGCAGATACTCAGGTTGCTAATCCAATCCAATCAGAGACTAAATCCAAACATCCAGTATTTGAAAATCTTGACAAGCATGAGCACTCATGAAAATTTAGATCAGTTGCTAAAAATATGTGACCAACAGAAGATAGGAATGATATCACATATTCATTACGCGAAAAATCTCGGGAACAGGGCAAACTTGTAGCAAAATGGGTTCAGAACAACAACTTTTCAGATACCACATGAAAACTTTTCGCATAACACACAATTCGCAGACCAATGATCTTTTAAGTGCACAATTCACATGAGGCATGAGCCGAAACCTCAACTTTTCGCATAGGCTTGTATGTGAATTCCTACATTTCGCATACGCCTATATTCAAATTCCTCGCATTTCGCATATAACTTCATGCGAATTCTGAACTTCTCGCATACTCTTTCAAGCGAATTCTATACTTAGAAAATAATTCATCCTGGAAGCCACTTTTCGCATACAATGTCATGCGAATTCCTCACTTTTCGCACAATGTGGCTTGCGAATTCTAACTTTTCGCCACAACTTAAGCACAGTAGCATGCGAATTCTCTACTTTTCGCATATAGCTACTTGCGAATTCCTGACTTAGAAATTTTTTTTGTGTCCAAGGATGATTTATCATGCGAACTCTTCAATATTTCACCATGCGAATTCTTCATGCGAGTTCTTCAAATTCATGCGAATTTTGTAGATCTATGAATGTTTTCGACTGATACATCCAAAAATCTTCGAATTCTCCTTCAATTCTTTGAATTTTGAGACCAAACTTTGTATGCATGTTCGAAATCAACATGTGAGCACATTTGTAGTTGATGATCTTCAACAAAAATAGCTCTATAATCAAAATTGATCCTAACACAGTGTAAAACAATATTTCGAACCAAAATCCTCAAAATCGATCAATTCTTCCAATTTGATTGAAATTAAACATTGTAATTGATTCACTCTGATTCAACTTTGATCTCTGAATCAATTTAACTTCATAGCTAGACCAATTAAGCACCAAATCAAACAAATAAAAAACAATTCTAGAGTATTGTTCATGCGAAGTTACTGTTCCATCAATAAAACTGTGATCTTGATCGAATCGATGATAAATTCTTCGATTTAGGCTCTGATACCACTTGTTATGTCCATAGATCACAATTAATTCAATATACGAAAGATTAACAAGAGGATTGGGGAGGAAATTGTTTGTTTTATTCACAAATCTAGAGAGAGTATAATGTTTCTCTCTCTAGAAACACACAGTGTACATACGGCTACATT
The DNA here is from genome assembly GCA_954870635.1 of Arctium minus. Taxonomy (NCBI): domain Eukaryota; kingdom Viridiplantae; phylum Streptophyta; class Magnoliopsida; order Asterales; family Asteraceae; genus Arctium; species Arctium minus. Next base: position 57,668,939 of record OX941088.1, on the reverse strand, counting down.
GTTGAATGAAAGTTACAAACACAATTACAAACAAATCCTATTTATACCCCTATCACCCTTGTTAACAATTAATCCCAAACCCAATGCTAAATACAAGGCCGAAAATATAATTAAATGATGACTTTACAAAACTTCTAAACATAGAACATTTTATGTTCTAACAAATACGTCTTTGTTGATAATCTAGTGTCAGTGTAAACTCTTAACATCATTCTCGTGTGTCTCAGACGGAAATGGCAGATGCGCGGAGAGAAAGGCAAGCACAAGAGGGCGGGTATGATACAGGCATGGCGACTCCAAGTCAAGCCATGGGAGTCAACCATGTGCTACCTCCTCCGTTGCCACCATTGTCTAATGTTGGACCGGGACACGCATAAGGAGTGAGTTTGAATCTCACGAACCCAGATGTTCGAGAGGTAAACCCTCATTTCGGACTGTTGGTTAGCGTGGTACAACTGATGAATTAAAGAAAACCTAAGAGTTTTGAAAATTAAAGACTAAATATTTTTATCGCATAATAACATTTTAACTTCGTCAAGAAAAAAAACTGTTAAAGGAAAAGCATAATAGAACAACAATATACGGAGAGAATGAATATGTAATTCTCATTAATCAAATGCCCTTTAAATAGGGATGAGTTACAAGTATATAGCTAAGAGATATTCCAGTTCTAATCTAATTTTGATATACTTATCTCTATCTCTATCTTTGTCTCTATCATCATATCCTTTAGACGATGACACATTTATCCTACAACACTCCCCCTTGTGCCGAGTTAAAAGAGTGGTGGTGCACAGTTATTGCCTCGTTAAAACCTTACGTCAAAATAAAACCCAGTGGGGAAAAATAAAAATATGATGAAAGAAAGAGTACAACGCACCAGCTTCTTTGCAATACATAGACTTATCCTTCAGTCTAGTTTTCTCTTAGATTCATACTTTAATCTTGAGAGTTAGGAAAGCATGATGGTATATAAACAGTTTCCTCACTAAAACCTTACACCAAGGAACAAAACCCAATGGGAAAAATAAAACCTTGGTTGAAGGAAAGAGCACAACATACCAATATCAAATATATAGTAGACTCCCCCTTTTGTCTACTACTCCCCCTGATTCGTGCATTAATCAAGGGAGTTTGGAAAGCATTTCCATTTACTTTCTTCATGTTTCCCAATATATGGTTTTAGGTAATGACTTGGTAAAATATGTCACATTCTTTTGACACCTTACTTGATTCACTTGAATCTAAAGGAGAGTCTTTTATTGCTGATTGTATAGAAACTTAAGCAGAATATGCTTTGTGTTATTACCCATGATGTATCTTATGTTCATTTCTTCGATACATGATGCATTATTTCCATATATGCAAGTAGGATACTGGTTGAACCCAAAATTACTAACTCCTCTAATATATGTAATGATAGTCCTTAATCATATACATTATTTTATTATCTCATGGAGAGTAATATTCTTGGATTAGTTCAAGGAGGTAGTTACAAAGGATTGCTTAGTTTACTTCCAAGCAATCGACGTGTTCCTTGTGGTAATTCTTTATCCAGTTTGGGAACAACCTTTGTATGGGTCAGACAGATACCTAATATCAGCAAACACATACCAAAACATTGTTTGGTGTTTTTCTATAAGAGCTAGTACTTTTGCTGCTTACATTCTAAGTAGGTATTGAAGTTCCATTATTAATCCCATTTTTCTTTCTATAGGGAAAGTATATACCCATGTCAATGGTTCCAAAAGATTACTTTGATATCATTCCAATGACTTTGCGTTGGCGCTGAGCTAAATCTAGCTAACAAGTTCACTGAGAAATACAATATATGGTCAAGTGTATTATGTTAAGTACGATAATGCGCATATTGTACTTAGATAGGGAATTCTAACTCCCAGCATTTTTCGTCATCATCCTTTAGACGAAATGGATCTTTCCTTATATCCGACACTTCGACCGATCATGGGAGTGCTAACCGGATTCGCTTTGTCCATATTAAATTTCCTGATTATTTTTTGGACATATGCGATCGGTGAACTAATATTTCACAAACTCGGTGTCCTAGCTCAAATATTTAGACAAAACCAAGTCTTCCCAAGATCTTTCCTCTCAAAATCATATTTCAAGTAGCTTATGGTTCCTCTCATTTCATCAAGAGTGCCTATTATGTTCATAACATTGACATATAGAGCTACTTTGAAAATCTAGAACTTGTTTTACATAATAAATATGCAAGAGAACAGTTCATCGTTCTTATATATCCTTTCCCAATCAAGTATTCCATTAGGCGGGTATACCACATCCGCTTAGATTGCTTTAATCTATAAAGTGGGCGTTTCAATTTTATTGCAAACGCATTTCGTGGTTTAGAGTTACTTGATTTTGGTAATGTAATATCATCAAGTACTTTTATATATCTCTAAATCTAGATCCCCATAGAGATATGTGGTAACCACATTCATGAGCTACATTTCCAGTCCTTCGGAAACTATTAGGTTAATTAATTAGCAGAACGTTATAGCGTCCATCACGAGAGAGTAAGTCTTCTCATGGTTAATCCAGGGCATTGTGAGAAACCTTGCGCCAAAGGAGAGCCTTACATATTAGGACTTCATTATTCTCGTTACGCTTTCTGACAAAGACTCAGTTATGTCCTACGGGCTTTACACTTGGTAGGTTAGCACTACCTAATCAAATACCCGATCCTTTATCAAAGAATAGAATTCTTTCTGGATTGTTTCTTTACATTTAGGCCAATATGCTCTTTGTTGATATTATTCAACTGATCCTGGTTCAATGACGTCGTGCTCGATCATTTTATGAGCCATTGTATATGCGAATAAATCATCAATGATTATATATGATCGGTCCATCGACTCATATGTACTCTCATAGTTCATTTGAGATTTCTAAACCGAACTTTTCCTCTCAAAACCCTAACCCTCATAAATACAACTCTCCTTGGTGGTTGGATATTCACTTTGGAGCGTCCTCTAGTGATGATTCATGGACATATTTATAATTAGAGACAATCTCATGAGAGTTTTGTGTATTGATGATAAATGGATGTGCCTCATGTAACATCCGTAAATTTATAAGGTAAGTATTTGTTTCCTTAAATACGTTAATTGCACCTATTTGAAAACATGAGCCTTTATATGCATTTAGTGATGGTTACTATGTTGTAATGTTGAGTAAATTGATTTACCATCTTTAATCATGAAATTCCTGTACTCGTTATCATTTTCGGTTGAGTTTAGGGTTGTTTTCGTGTGCCACGCGATTGTGCCCCACGATTGTGCCCTGGGCACTATCGCGAAGGGCACTATCGCCGAAGGTGTACCGAGAGTTCGGGGATGGTCGCGATTGTGCCATGGCACTATCGCGGAGGGCACTATCGCACGGTATGTATCATAAGTCTTTGGGTGCTCGCGATTGTGACTGGCGATAGTGCCAATGGCACTATCGCCGGGAACAATCGCCGTCGGGGGTAGTGCTTTAAATGAATCCTTATTAGACTTTAACCTCATTTCTCTTAAACCCTCTCTTCTCTTTGGCGATTTTGGAGACTTCCAAACCGAACTTTTCCTCTCAAAACCCTAACCCTCATAAATACAACTCTTCTTGGTGGTTGGATATTCACACTTGCAATAACTTCTCTCAAAGGCAAATTCTATGGTTCATAAAGCTCAACTTCTCCCCTTCAAGTCTCATCTTCTCCAACTTCTAGGGTTTGACACTTTTCTAGGTTTTTGGTCTAAAAACCTAAATTGTGAGTTTACTAACCTTTGTTAAAACTAGATACACATCATATTTTCTAGTTGTTGTTATTTAGCTCTATATGTTCAAGTATGTGGGATTTGATTATGAAGAAAAGTTGGGAATGTGATTTTGTGAGAAATGCCATGTTTTACTTTATTGATCGGGTATTTGGTATTAACTCCATGAATGTACACTTTGGATATCTTGGCATGATTTTGGGATGTATGTATTATAGTAGATGATAAATTCTACTTGGAATGCCTTTTTGGTGATTAAATGTCTAAACATTGATTATGTTGGTATTCGGGTCTCATAATGGATTTATGTGTTAGGATGGTAACATTGTACCCTTGGTTGGTATCGAATGGTTGGTATCGAAATGTGTTGGTTGAAATATACCTCAAGACCTCCTATAAATTATGTTGGACGAACCAAGTCAGTAGACACTAGGAGGATGTAGTCTTGGGCGCCACTGTGATGGTATGTGCCTAGACCTCCGCCATTCGAGGAATTTTCTTTGGTATAGTCCTCGGGTGTGTCGGGCCTTTCGGATGTCTCTTGGTAGATGGCATCAAGGTATATCGACTTTTTGGGTGGAACTTGATTGGTGTTATGGGTCTCCCCTATTGACTCCACACATATTGAAATCTGGTTAACTGCTGATAAGAATTGTAACTGATCATGCATGTCTATTATTGTTCAACTCACTAGGCTTTTTGGTCTAACACTTGTTTGGTGTCGATGTGTATCTCAGGTTCTAGCGGTGCCGTTCCTAAGCAGGTTTAGATGCTTCGGGTGAGAGCTTGGGGATTTTGAACTTGGACGCTTACTTCTTTGGAAATGAACCGTTGGGCTTATAGATAACAACCCTTTTGTAATCTCTTTTCTAGATGTAGAAATTAGATTAGTTGGTTGTTATTTTATTGTCCGTTTAAATTACAAATTGTGATTAAACAGGTTATTTATATATATTCCCCATTCTTGGGAGGCTCTTGCTATGGCAATTCTAGTATACCTCATGTCCGTTTTTCGGATTTTTGTTATCCCTATTTTTAGGGTGTTACAAGTTGGTATCAGATCTTTAGTTTAAGTGAACTAGGTATTTTTGGCATATCTAGACTTAAGCTTTAGACTTTTGACTTCACTGTCCACTTGGGTAGCAATCCTAGGTGGGGAGAGCGTTAAGATTACGGAATTACTTTAATTGAAAGTTGTGATGATGGTGACAAGAATTCTTGTGTATGGTCCGTTCATAATTTCACTTAGCTACTGCTATTATGAATGCATTGTTACGTGAGCATACTTGGTTTACTATTATTATTATAATTGGTGAAGGTAGTAGTACGTACAATGAGTTCAACTCGTTTAGTTTTTTCTCAATCTATTTCTCGTACGTGCATGGCAGATTGTAATGGTAAACACTCGAAGTAGGTTGCCGGACATGCCAGAGGGTCAACCAGAGGTGGAATCTGCAGCTGTACGACCTCCCGTGGATGTAACCACCGATGACATTCTTATACCCAGAATCTTGGGAAGCGGACCTGAACATATTCCGCGCCGGAACCTCAATACAGGTAACGCCATCATGGAAGAAATTACCATGGAAACCCGGCTTCGGGATAGCATGATGATGGCCATGAATGCGGCCTTGGCTCAGCAACAGTTGGCCATGACTTCGGCCATGACCCAACAGCAAGAGTTTTTCATGAAACTCCTAGAGGATCGAGACGCTAGCCAACGACAACCTGAGACGATGGCTGAAAACGTTATTGTGGGGTCGGGTGGACCAAACGTGGTAATGGTTGAGGAACCATCCGCTGAAGGGATCCAGACGAAGACTAAGGGGTGCACTTACAAGGCGTTTCTGGGGTACCACCCTAAGGAGTTTGAGGGTTCAGATAACCCGGTTGCTTGCATGTATTGGCTCAAAGAGGTAGAGATGGCCTTTGAGTCAAGTGAGTGTGATCCCTCTCAACGGGTCAAGTTTGCTTCTCAACTACTTCGGGGAGAGGCTTTGATTTGGTCGAATCTCACTCGATCAGTCCTCACTCCTGAAGTTCTGACTAAGTTAACTTGGCCGGTATTCAAGGAGAAGATTATGGACAAGTATTGTAGTGAGCGTTCGGTGGATAAGTTGGAGCAGGAGTTCCGAGATCTGAAGAAAGGGAACCTGTCTGTGGTTGGCTACTCCAAACTCTTTTTGGAGAAACTAAACTTGGTGGGACATCTAGTCCCCGATGAAAGGTCAAAGATTAAAGCCTATCATCAAGGGTTACCGGCCGGGATGCGATCGGCGGTAAGGAATGCTAAGTGTTCGACGTTACAAGAGGTTATCGAAGAGTCTTTGCTCGTTGAGGACGACATCAATACCGAAAGAGAAGAGAAGAGGGTTGCCGGTGAGAAAAGGAAGTGGGAAGGGCCATCTGGGCCCGTTCGACAGTCAAAACCTTTCGTAAGCGGGAGAGCGGGTGATCATCGTCGTGAAGACCGGTGGTGCCACAAGTTCAAGTCAAAGCACTCAGGGCCATGTGTTACAAGAACTTATTCCGGTCCAACGGGGTGTGCCAAGTGTGGTAAGAAGGACCACATGACTCGAGAGTGTCCCATCCGGGGGCCGGTATGCTATGAGTGCAGAGAACTAGGGCATATGAAGAGGGATTGCCCAAAGCTTGTGGGAAGTAATGGTGGAAATTCCGTGGGTTCGACGGCTAGAGTCGAGCAACCACCAAGGATGCCCAGTCGAGCTTTCTGGATGACTACCGAGGAGGCAAAGGAGACCGCAAATGTTGTTTCGGGTACGTTCCTAGTAAATTCCTTGCCTTCTCGTGTTTTGTTTGATTCGGGTGCTACATGTTCCTTTGTGTCGGATGCTTTCTGTAAACAATTCACCACTCCTATTAGTGTCCTTCCCGATGCGTTAATAGTAGAAATGGCTAATGGGGATCAAGTGATCATTCGTGACCGTTTTCGTGATTGCACTCTAGAGCTCGATGGAAATTCTTTCGGAGTAGATTTGCTACCTATGGCTATAGGAGGGTTTGATGTAGTCATAGGTATGGATTGGTTAGTAAGGCATAAGGCGGACATCTTCTGTTCCAAAAAGATGATCCAAGTACCCTTATCGGAAAATGGTGTGGCTACCATTTATGGGGAAAAAGGAAAGAGGAGTAATCCTATTATATCATCTATTAAGGCTCGCAAGTTTCTAGCGAAGGGTTACCCTTCGTACTTGGCCTATGTGGTGGACGCAAAGAAAGAAAAGAAGTCGGTTGAAGATGTGGAAGTAGTGCAAGATTTTCCGGACGTCTTCCCGGAAGACTTACCCGGATTACCACCGGAACGACAAGTAGAATTTCAGATCGACCTCACTCCGGGAGCGGCTCTGATAGCCCGAGCTCCATATCGTTTGGCACCGACATAAATGAAGGAAATGATGTCACAACTGCAAGAGTTGTTGGAGAAGGGCTTCATTCGACCGAGTTCGTCACCATGGGGAGCACCAGTGTTGTTCGTGAAGAAAAAGGACGGGTCCATGAGGATGTGCATAGATTACCGGGAGTTGAATAAAGTCACGGTGAAGAACAAGTATCCCTTACCTCGTATCGACGATCTTTTTGATCAACTTCAAGGCGCGGGATGTTTCTCTAAGATTGATCTTCGATCCGGTTATCATCAGGTGAGAGTGAAGAAGAAGGATATTCCGAAGACGGCTTTCCGAACGCGATACAGTCATTACGAGTTTTTGGTGATGCCTTTCGGTCTAACCAACGCTCCGGCCGTGTTCATGGATTTGATGAACCGTGTGTGTCGACCTTTCTTAGACAAATCCGTAATCGTCTTCATCGATGATATTCTAATATATTCAAAGGATGAGTCCGAGCATGGGAACACTTACGGGAAGTATTGGAAGTTCTAAGGAGGGAGAAACTGTTCGCGAAATTCTCGAAGTGCGAATTTTGGCTTCAAGAGGTGCAATTCTTGGGGCATGTGGTATCAAAGGACGGCGTAAAGGTGGATCCGGCAAAGATCGATGCAATGATGAGTTGGGAGCCTCCAACAAGTCCGACGGAGATTCGAAGCTTCTTGGGTTTAGCGGGTTACTACCGGCGTTTCATCCAAGACTTTTCCAAGATAGCTACACCGCTCACTTCTCTTACAAGGAAGAACGTCAAGTTTCTTTGGACCGATGCACAAGAGCAAGCTTTTCAGACGCTTAAGAGGAAGTTGTGCGAAGCTCCGATCTTATCCCTACCCGAAGGATCGGAAGATTTTGTGGTGTTTAGTGACGCTTCCAAGATGGGGCTTGGGTGTGTCCTAATGCAAAGGGGGAAGGTAGCCTACGCATCGTGGCAATTAAAGGATCATGAGAAGAACTATCCGACTCATGATTTGGAGTTGGCGGCGGTAGTTTTCGCGTTAAAGTTGTGGCGACACTACTTGTATGGGACCAAGTGTACTCTTTTCACGGATCACAAGAGTCTCAAGTACATCTTCGATCAAAAGGAACTCAACATGCGGCAAAGGAGATGGCTAGAGCTCTTGAAAGATTATGATTGTGATTTACTCTGTAAATGTAATCCCAGATTAAATCAAGCAATTCAAACACTCTCACTCAAGATGTAACAATGTTTATTGTAGAGAGAGAGTAGAGAGAGAAAGTAAATCTGATTTATTCATTAAGCTCTTACACAATTACAAGAAACAAACCTATTTATACCAACTATGAAACTCTCAAGTAATCCAACTAAACTCTCAAGTAACTTGAATAACTATCCATTTAAACTCTCAAGTACTTAAACAAACTCTCAAGTACTTAAGCACCCTCTAAAACTAATGTTGACTTTTTCACAATATGACTTTCATTGACTTCCTTTGACTTCACAAATACAAGGCTTTTTACAAGGTTTTCCCAATTAAATATTGTATACAATTAATGCACTAACATACTCTATCAACCTGGTAAGGCCAACGTGGTGGTGGATGCGTTAAGCCGAAGGAGCCATGATGGGGGTGTCAAAATGTCCCTTACGAGAATCGATGTAGTGTCGAGTCTGTTGGAGAGCATAAGAGCGAGTCAAGTGGAAGCACTTAAAGAAGAGAACCTCCAGGCCGAGGTTATGTCCAAGCAAAAGGAACTCTTAGCGGAAGATGGTCGTGGACTCAAACTCTTTCAAGGGCGAATTTGGGTGCCAAAGATTGGGAGAAATCGTGACTTACTTCTCGAGGAAGCGCATAAGTCAAAATATTCTATACATCCCGGTAGCACCAAGATGTATAGAAACCTAAAGTTGAATTATTGGTGGCCGGTGATGAAGCTGGATGTGGCTAACTATGTGGAAAGGTGTGTCACATGCCTTCAAGTCAAAGTGGAGCATCAAAGACCGTATGGGAGTTTGCAACCGTTGTCCATTCCCGAGTGGAAATGGAACAACATTACTATGGATTTCGTGACGAAGTTACCAAAGACCTTGCGTGGGCACGACACCATTTGGGTAATTGTTGACCGGTTGACAAAAAGTGCGCATTTCCTTGCAATGCGGGAAACCTTGCCAATGGAGAAGTTGGCCAAGCTTTATATTGATGAGGTGGTGTCGAGGCACGGAGTTCCGCAATCTGTAGTATCGGATCGGGATAGTCGTTTCACTTCGAACTTTTGGACTAGTTTAGAAAAGGAGTGGGGCACTAGACTGAATCTGAGCACGGCATATCATCCTCAAACGGATGGTCAAAGCGAGAGGACAATTCAGACGCTATAAGACATGTTGAGATCGTGTGTGATAGACTTCGGGGGAAGTTGGGACTCACACCTACCTTTGGTAGAGTTTGCGTACAATAACAGTTACCATTGTAGTATCAGAATGGCACCGTTCGAGGCTTTGTATGGACGGAAGTGTAGGACCCCAGTTTGTTGGCTAGAAGAGGGCAAAAAGCAATTCGCCGGGCCGGAAATAGTGCAAGAGACGGCGGACAAGGTGAAAGAAATCGAGAAAGACTAAAGGTGGCGCAAGACCGACAAAAGAGCTATGCAGACAAGAAGAGAAGACCGGTTGAGTTCCAAGTGGGTGACCGGGTCATGTTGAAGGTGTCTCCGTGGAAGGGGATCATACGTTTCGGGAAGCATGGGAAGCTTAGTCCTCGTTTCCTTGGACCATTCGTTATTCTGGAGAAGATTGGTTTGCAAGCCTATCGGTTGGATTTACCGTCGGAAATGGATGGGATACATCCTACATTCCACGTGTGTTATCTTCGGAAGTGTCTAGCCGAAGAAGAAAGTGTGATTCCTTTATCGGAAATTCGAGTGGACAATGGGAATCGTTGTGTGGAAGAACCGGAGTCGATTTTGGAATCGAAAGTGAAGAAGTTGAGGCATAAGGATGTGGCCATGGTTAAAGTTCAATGGAAGCATCATCGGGGTGCTAACATTACTTAGGAGTCCGAAGATGATATGAAGAAGCGTTATCCTCACTTGTTTGCTTAGAGTAAGATTTCGGGGACGAAATCCCATTTAGGTGAGGAGGATTGTAACATCCGTAAATTTATAAGGTAAGTATTTGTTTCCTTAAATACGTTAATTGCACCTATTTGAAAACATGAGCCTTTATATGCATTTAGTGATGGTTACTATGTTCTAATGTTGAGTAAATTGATTTACCATCTTTAATCGTGAAATTCCTGTACTCGTTATCGTTTTCGGTTGAGTTTAGGGTTGTTTTCGTGTGCCACGCGATTGTGCCCCGCGATTGTGCCCTGGGCACTATCGCGAAGGGCACTATCGCCGAAGGTGTACCGAGAGTTCGGGGATGGTCGCGATTGTGCCACGCGATTGTGCCATGGCACTATCGCGGAGGGTACTATCGCGTGGTTTGTACCGTAAGTCTTTGGGTGCTTGCGATTGTGACTCGCGATAGTGCCAATGGCACTATCTCCGTCAGGGGGCAGTGCTTTAAATGAATCCTTATCAGACTTTAACCTCATTTCTCTTAAACCCTCTCTTCTCTTTGGCGATTTTGGAGACTTCCAAACCGAACTTTTCCTCTCAAAACCCTAACCCTCATAAATACAACTCTCCTTGGTGGTTGGATATTCACTTTGGAGCGTCCGCCAGTGATGATTCATGGACATATTTATAATTAGAGATAATCTCATGAGAGTTTTGTGTATTGATGATAAATGGATGTGCCTCATGTAACATCCGTAAATTTATAAGGTAAGTATTTGTTTCCTTAAATACGTTAATTGCACCTATTTGAAAATATGAGCCTTTATATGCATTTAGTGATGGTTACTATGTTGTAATGTTGAGTAAATTGATTTACCATCTTTAATCATGAAATTCCTGTACTCGTTATCGTTTTCGGTTGAGTTTAGGGCTGTTTTCGTGTGCCACGCGATTGTGCCCCACGATTGTGCCCTGGGCACTATCGCGAAGGGCACTATCGCCGAAGGTGTACCGAGAGTTCGGGGATGGTCACGATTGTGCCATGGCACTATCGCGGAGGGCACTATCGCACGTTATGTACCATAAGTCTTTGGGTGCTCGCGATTGTGACTCGCGATAGTGCCAATGGCACTATCGCCGGGAACTATCGCCGTCGGGGGTAGTGCTTTAAATGAATCCTTATCAGACTTTAACCTCATTTCTCTTAAACCCTCTCTTCTCTTTGGCGATTTTGGAGACTTCCAAACTGAACTTTTCCTCTCAAAACCCTAACCCTCATAAATACAACTCCCCTTGGTGGTTGGATATTCACACTTGCAATAACTTCTCTCAAAGGCAAATTCTAGGGTTCATAAAGCTCAACTTCTCCCCTTCAAGTCTCATCTTCTCCAACTTCTAGGGTTTGACACTTTTCTAGGTTTTTGGTCTAAAAACCTAGATTGTGAGTTTACTAACCTTTGTTAAAACTAGATACACATCATATTTTCTAGTTGTTGTTATTTAGCTCTATATGTTCAAGTATGTGGGATTTGATTATGAAGAAAAGTTGGGAATGTGATTTTGTGAGAAATGCCATGTTTTACTTTATTGATCGGGTATTTGGTATTAACTCCATGAATGTACACTTTGGATATCTTGGCATGATTTTGGTATGTATGTATTATAGTAGATGATAAATTCTACTTGGAATGCCTTTTTGGTGATTAAATGTCTAAACATTGATTATGTTGGTATTCGGGTCTCATAATGGATTTATGTGTTAGGATGGTAACATTGTACCCTTGGTTGGTATCGAAATGTGTTGGTTGAAATATACCTCAAGACCTCCTATAAATTATGTTGGACGAACCAAGTCAGTAGACACTAGGAGGATGTAGTCTTGGGCGCCACTGTGATGGTATGTGCCTAGACCTCCGCCATTCGAGGAATTTTCTTTGGTATAGTCCTCGGGTGTGTCGGGCCTTTCGGATGTCTCTTGGTAGATGGAATCAAGGTATATCGACTTTTTGGGTGGAACTTGATTGGTGTTATGGGTCTCCCCTATTGACTCCACACATATTGAAATCTGGTTAACTGCTGATAAGAATTGTAACTGATCATGCATGTTTATTATTGTTCAACTCACTAGGCTTTTTGACCTAACACTTGTTTGGTGTCGATGTGTATCTCAGGTTCTAGCGCTGCCGTTCCTAAGCAGGTTTAGATGCTTCGGGTGAGAGCTTGGGGATTTTGCACTTGGACGCTTACTTCTTTGGAAATGAACCGTTGGGCTTATAGATAACAACCCTTTTGTAATCTCTTTTCTAGATGTAGAAATTAGATTAGTTGGTTGTTATTTTATTGTCCGTTTAAATTACAAATTGTGATTAAACAGGTTATTTATATATATTCCCCATTCTTGGGAGGCTCTTGCTATGGCAATTCTAGTATACCTCATGTCCGTTTTTCGGATTTTTGTTATCCCTATTTTTAGGGTGTTACACCTCACTATTCTCTTCCTTTAGAATAGTATCTATCGAACCAAGTAGCTTCCACCACTTCCATTTGGTAGCTACGACCTCAACCACACCTCCACTATGTGTGATTGCAACGCACTTTCCAACGGCGTTGTGCCCCTGTTGGGGACTTTTTAACCTTGCGAGTATATTTGCAGCTCGTATATGTGATCTTGTCACTTTTGGAATAATATAAAACGTATCAGGTATCGAGTCTGATTCGTTTGACTTCAACATTACGTAGTGAAGTTTTGGGGATCAAAATGAGACAGAGTGGGAATACTCAATGACACTTTCTGTCGTTCCCATGGAAAATCATTTTTCCTATCTCCCCCTAACGACGGAAAGACCGTCTCATGAAAGTGATAACCCGCAAATCTAGTGGTAAAGAGATCACTAGTCAAATATTCTAATTAGCGGATAATTGTTGGGGATTCATATCCAACATATACCAAGTCGTCTTTAAGGACCCATTTCGATGCGCTGTGGGGGCGCAATTGGCACATATACTACAGAACCAAACATGCGTAAATGTAAACTATCAGGCTTATTTCCAGTTATCAACTGGTAAGCGTGAGGCTAGTTAGCAAACAGTGGGTCTAAAAACGAAAAAAAAAAACTGCATATAATAATTGCATAATCCCAGGTAGATGTGGGTAAATTGGTGCGCATTACTAATACCCTAGATGTCATCATATTCTTTTGATAACAATTTCTATGAGACCATTTTAGATATACACATGGGGTATAGGAAACTCTACATTGATCCTAATACATATGCAATTAATATCAAATCCTTATGATGTAAATTCTCCAACATTCAAAGTCATGTAGACTTGATGAAATAATCAGGGTGGTGAGACCTTAAACGTATAGCTAGTGCTAGGAGTGCAGTATTTCATGTGGAAAATAATACGACATGCGTTCATCATGTCGAAACCAGAACCATAAAGTACTTTAATGGCCCGCATTCTGGATGTTTATGTCCATAAATATCACCTTGTATTCATTGTAACAATGGAATATTTTTGTATTATGTCCTTAGATTTAAGATGATCTCATTTTTGTCTTGGCTAAGGATTAGGGTATATACAAAAGTTTTAGGTATTCGAGAGGACATATTATGATGGCAATGTTGTTTCATATGCTGTAGAAGTCAACAGTTGTAATTTGCCTCATTTTGCCTTTCACTCGAAAGAGAATGTGTCTGTGTATTTGGCAATACACAGATCACTATGTCATAACTACGGTGTCCCACATGGTCATGCCGAAACATATAAGTGTTATTGCCCCCAAAAGTTCTTTATTAATGACAAAATATGATTCGAAGTCTTGCCCGAGTGAAACTCATACCTCTTTGTCGAGCTTCCATGACCCAATAATCTACTAGTTTGACACATTAGTTTCCATGATATATGTTTACTTTCATATTCATTAGAAATTATGTATATATGCTCATTTCCATTTCCATTTGATACGAATATCTTTACAAGGTTCCTATTAATCTTGTACCAACAAGAGAGTGACAGTCCATCGTCTAAGTAATTTGGTTGGATGTATTATAAAACAAGTATTAGTCTATCTTTTTTTCGATTGTGTGATAGGTCAAAAAAAATCAATTCTCCTCGATACATTCCTACACGGAACGGAGAATATTGAAATTTTTTGTATTTGTTTTGATGTATTTCTTTACATCTATAATGGTTACATATTCGATTTTACTTTAGCAAAGAAATTAATTTTGGTACTTAAAATTAATTTCAAATAAACATATGCTTAATCAATAATAAATATTAAACTAATATGTTATAGTTCATTTTCAACGCATTTCCTTTTTATAGAAGTACTTTTTTAGTGCATTTCTTATTTGATTGTCCATTCCTTCCTGACTCTTACCAAGACCCTGACCCTTTCTAAGGTCTCGTTCACATGGTGCAGAAATGTCACATGTGTGAAATTGTTTTTAACTCACAATCCTTTTGAGTTGTTTCCACCTCTAACACTTTCATTATTGATATCGGGAATTTTCTTTATCTCGACATATGTGGTGTTATTCGAAAGAACCTTGTTATGTCTCTCTACCACTTGCAGTAGGTTGATGAGTTTGTCTAAAGGTTACATTCCAACTTATATTGGTTCATTAATATTTACTTATATATGAAAAGTGGAAATAATATTAGGAATCATGTCATCTTCTGTGAGTTCCTTGCCACAGAGATTGAGACGCGTTTTGGATATAACATTTCTTTGTTGAAATCAGTTACCTTTTTGTAATCGAGTAAGTGGGTTTCATTCCACTGTACGATTAGTTCGGGAAGTACATATTCATAAGTACTCCCGATTATCCCTTTCGGAACATCCCACATTTCTTTGGGGGGGTTCTAGTAAAGGTATCCTATGAAACTTAAGATTTATATGTTGTCTCAGAACATGAGGGTATTTATTTATACCTTTTCAAGAGGTTGGTTTTAGAGTCAATGAAGAGTTGATGGACTTTAGGCATTTTCTTGTACCTTTTCAAAAGGAGGTTTATGTACTCATTTATGATACTCAGATCCTTTTGAGTTTACGACGTTGATTTTGGGATGAGTTGTCTCAACCATTTACATATATAAAGAATAATATATGATTTTCTTTTTTATAAGGAAATAGATTTTAGTTATGAAATTTCATTATCATAATAATATTGGATTTTTGTATGCTTTAATTTTATTGATAATACTTCATCAATATTTCAATTTGTGAAAAAGAAATCACTCAATCTATTGGATTTCCAGGTAGTAGGAGAATCACAATATGTATTTATTAAATCCCTACAAACCTTAGGGTTTTTTACACCCGTTTGACAAAATCCAGTCGATATTTTGTGATTCATTTCATTTAAATATAACATTATTAATTATAGAGATTTGGCATGAGACCAAAATGACTATGAGTTTGGCATACGAAGCCAATTTTAATATTTTAATACCTTAATAGTATTTTTAAAGCTTTTGGTAAAGACCAAAATATATGGGGTTAGAAGTGTAACTTCCAAAATTTAATTATATAGTCTAAAATTATGAGTAGGAACTCACAATCAAGATAAATGTTTGAATTTAACATTTTCATGCTATTTTTGGACCTTTTGGCAAAATAACAAAAGTTATAGGGGTTGGAATTGTGAATTCCAAAGATAATTTATAAGATTGAGGTTAATGAGTAGGAACTCATAACCAAGATAAACATTTGAATTATAACAATTATTAATTAGGATAAACATTTGAATATTAACATAAATAAATAAATAATATTGTAAACTAATTGGATAACCATCTAAATATATGAATATTAAGATGAACATCTATATTAACTATCTATATATATAAATATTGTGAACTAACTAGATAAAAATTAATAAATAATAATATTTGTTTAAAACGATAAATACTATCATATCCACATGAAATTAAAATGTGTTGAATCAAAATTAATGTAAGGTAATGATTTAAAAATTATTTGGATAAATCAATTTAAAAATGAAGCTAAATTCATAACTATATGAACAAATATTGAGATAAATCAATTAAATATGCACATAAACATTTAATGAACTTGTCGAAATACAAGTGATATATATAATAATAATAATGAGAAACATAGAATGAGAGATACTAACTTTTAACACCACAAATAAACTTACACTACATAATTAATAAAAATATAATTTAAAATTTAAAAATAATTTTGTAATTAGGTAAGAGACATGTGTCAACTTTTTTCTTGCTAAAAGAACTAAAATAATTACAAAAGTACATAAATATTCATCCAATTTTTTTAAAATCGATTAATTAGTAAAATGAAAGAGTTTTCTATTAAAGATTCAACAACATGAATAAAATGAATAAAAATATTTATTATCATCCATTAAAAAATTATATTCACATACGGGTTAATAATTAACAAAAACTTAATCAACTCTATTTATTATGAAAAGATCATTTTTTTTAATTGTTTTATATTTATAAAAATATTTGTATTGTTGTTCACGTCTTACCATCGAATAATTCGGTTATTTAAAGTAATATAATAGTATATAACATCTTTAATGACATATGAATTATAAAAAAAAATAACAACAAAACAACAACAGAAAAATAAGTATATATTTATCATCGTATTTGATTATTGTCATAAAAATATTAACAAATTATTTTTATAATCATATTCTATAAAGCAGAAAAACAACCCGTGAATTAAAATTTCATGAGATTTGACAAATCATATTTTACGTTTATAACATAAAACATAGTCGGATGATGTTTATAATTTAAACATATAATAAAAAAAACATGATTCTATGAACTCGTCATATTTGTTCATAACATAAAACATAATATGGTGATGTTGTATAGCTAAAATATATAAAAGTGACCTCAAATATCGAAGTGTAACTTGATTTCACGATCACTTTGTTCTAAGGAGCGTACGTGCTGATAACGTGTTAAAGGAAAAACATAATAGAACAACAATATACGGAGAGAATGAATCTGTAATTCTCATTAATCAAATGCCCTTTAAATAGGGATGAGTTACAAGTAGATAGTTATGAGATATTCCAGTTCTAATCTAATTCTGATATACTTATCTCTACCTCTATATTTGTCTCTATCATCATATCTTTTCCTACAACAAAAACAAAATTTTAACTAATAATGGACGAGTTTTTTTTTTAAACAGTAATAGACGAGTTGATAAATAGTTAAATACTAGTCTATGTTTGGCAAAAAAAAAAAAGATAGCTTATAAGCTAGCTTATCAACTAGCTTATAAGCTAGTGTACATGTTTGGATGACCATAAACTAGCTTATAAGCTAACTTATTGAAACACTACTTAAAGTAGCGTTTTAAAAAGCTAGCTTATCAGCTACAAGCTAGCTTATAAGCTAGTTTGACAAACAAATGATTTCCTTTTTAAAATTCGAAAATATTTGGTAGAAATGGATATGGTGATTAAATAAGAGTAAAAAGTCAAGTAATTTAAACAAGTAACGCATATCATAAAATCCAGTTGGCACGGTAGTACATCTTTGCTGGCCGGCCTTATCCCCTTCTTCTTTTATACCTTTATTATTATTTATTGGCGACTAAACTTCAATTTTGGTCCCTAATGTTTGAATTTTTAATAAATTTCATTCCTACACTTTTATAAACTCAGTTTTGGTCCCTCACATTATCAATTTCTAACAGTTCTGATCCCTTCTTCTAACGTTCATTAACTTTTTCCGTTAAATCTAACTAAATAAAGAGTATTTTAGTCATTTTACATAGTTTCTTAATTTTCTATTAAAACTAAAAAACATATTATGTATTATGATATCATAAAATTATAAAATTTAAAGCAAAAAAAAAAGGAGTTAATTGAATTCACTTCACCTACCTAACCCTAACCTCTCTCTTCCCCATCGTGTCTTCTTCATCTCTGAACCTTATAAACATCTATGTCCACCGCCAATTACAAAATGGCTCTGCGTTTCAACGACATTGCTTATCGTCTCTCTCTTCCTGACCTCTAGATGCTTCTTTATTGTTTGAATTCCTTTCCTATGCTCGTGTGTGGTCATGAGGTTCACAGTCAATCGTCTGTCATCAATTATGATTGAAGGAGTTAGTATGCTTTTTCCTTAGCTTGTTCAATTCTACAATACACATATCGTCACTCATGGTTTGGAGGGTATTATGGATTTCATATATGACAATATGGGAAACTCGACTTCGAATTTGAAAGGTTATGTAACAACGAATTCAACAAGTGATTTGGATCAACTACATTTTTGTCGATCTCTACATTCCCATCTTCATTTTATTTAGGTTTTTTTTAATATAAGTTTAGGTTTAATTCAGTTTTTGGGCTTTAGGGTATTGATTTTAGTGTTTGTGTCACATTGTTTTAATGATTTATGTACGGTTTTAAATCTCAGATTGTTTGTATTAATATATTGAAGAGATTTTTGAGTTTCTGATTTCTGTTTGACTTATAATTTTTAATACCACTCATCTGTGTTTGATTTAGAATTGTAAAATACCGCTCATTTGTTTTTTTGTTTGTGATGGTGGTTTGGTGGTGATTTTGGGTTTGATTTAGTTTAAGGTTTCATTTTTTTTTTTTTTGTATATTATTTTGTATTTCTTTAAAATAAAAAGGGGGAAATGACCACAATGTCCCTCATTTAAATGAATTTAACGGAAAAAGTTAACAGGCGCTAGAAGTAGGGATTAAAACCGTTGGAAATTAACAAACGTGAGGGACCAAAGCTGAGTTTATGAAATGCAGGGACGATATCAGTTAAGAAGTGAAAATATCAGGGACTAAAATTAAACTTTACTTTTAATCGGCAAATTTTGTATTCATTTCAACTATAAATATTTATTACTATTAATCAACAGAGCCGTGCGTTATAGCTTTTCTTCTGGGTGGAGAACTACTCTTCTTCTTCTTCGAACTTCAACACACGGAGACGAGATTCAAACTCTAGATTTTCTTCATTTTAATCTGAAAACTTCTCTCATTATCATCCATGGAGGTAATCTTCAAGATTTCTTCAAACAAACTTCAATAACTCTTATCATTTTGGGTCTAAAATGGCGATTTATGTGTTTCTATTTGTTCATCTGCTTCAATTTGAATTGATGGATTGTTGACCAAACTTTGCTCATTTTGACATTGATTTTGATCTCTTCAAACAAACTTCAAGAACTGTATCTTTTTGGTTAACGTTTGTGTCTAAAATGGCGATTAATGTGTTTCTATATATGAAACGATCATGATTACTTTGTTATTTTCATCTGATTCAATTAGAATTGATGATTTATTCACTACACTTTGCTCTTTTTGACATTGATTTTGGATATAAATGGCGTCTGTCGGGGGATTGCATGTATGATGTATCTGTTTGCTTATTAAATGTGGTGATTTCTTGAAACAAACTTCAATATATGTATCAGTTTGGTTATCATTTTGGGTCTGAAATGGTGATTTATGTGTTTCTATATGCGAAACGATCATGATTACTTTGTTGTTTTCATCTGCTTCACGTAGAAATTTAGAATTGATGGATTGTTTGCTCATTTTGGCATTGATTTTGGATATAAATTGTGGAGAATTGCAAGTATCAATTCGCTTATTTTGTTAATCTTGCCTTTAAATTTAGTGATTTTGATTACTTTTCAGATGATTGCTTGACCAGACTTGGTTTCCATAAAATCAAAATCTTGGGGCTTGATCTTTATTCAAAAGGGGTATTTCGTATTTGGTTGAATTTAGCTCATAAGATGTCAAAATCATATGCAAATTTGTTCGAAATTGCAAATGGGAACTTTTCTGCTGTGGAAGAACCCGAAAGAAAACGATTGCCTAGGGCTAAGACTGTTCCCGGGATCATATCCGAGCTCGATGATGATCAATCCGGTAGTGTTTCATCAGACGTCCCTTCGAGTTTCATGTCGGACCGGTTGATCATCGTGGCAAATCAACTACCCGTTAAAGCCACTCGAGAAACGGACGATAACGGAGGGTATTTTTGGAATTTCACATGGGATGAGAACTCCTTATATTTGCATATTAAGGATGGATTACCTGCAGAAATGGAGGTTATTTACGTTGGTTCGATTAGGGCTGACGTTGACCCTAGCGAACAAGATGACGTTTCACAAACGCTACTCGATCGGTTCAAATGTGTGCCCGTTTTTATTCCGCCTGCCCTTTTAGAAAACTATTATCACGGGTTTTGTAAGCGGCATTTGTGGCCCATTTTTCATTACATGCTTCCGTTATCAGAAAGCCACGGAGGCCGGTTCGATCGCTCGTTGTGGGAAGCTTACGTAACTGCAAACGTAATGTTTGCTCAAAAGGTCAGCGAGGTGGTCAATCCTTATGAAGATTACGTTTGGATTCATGATTACCATTTAATGGTGCTTCCAACGTTCTTAAGGAGACGTTATAATAAGTTAAGAATCGGGTTTTTCCTCCATAGCCCGTTTCCCTCCTCGGAAATATACCGAACTTTAGCAATGAGAGAAGAGATCTTGAAATCGCTTCTAAATGCCGATC
Organism: Arctium minus; assembly: GCA_954870635.1. NCBI lineage: Eukaryota > Viridiplantae > Streptophyta > Magnoliopsida > Asterales > Asteraceae > Arctium > Arctium minus. The sequence continues at coordinate 57,648,151 of OX941088.1, read as the reverse complement.
TTATTGGCTTCCATACCTTCGATTACGCTCGTCATTTTCTTGCTTGTTGTAGTAGGATGCTCGGACTGGAATACCAGTCGAAAAGGGGGTACATTGGATTGGAATACTATGGAAGGACGATCGGAATCAAGATTATGCCAAGTGGGATCCACATGGGTCAAATGGAATCTGTTCTGATGGAAACGGATAAAAGAACGAGGGTTGGAGAGCTCAAGCGTGAATTCGAAGGGAAGACGGTTTTGCTCGGCGTCGATGATACGGACGTATTTAAAGGTGTGAATATGAAGGTTTTAGCAATGGAGCAGATGCTCAGATCTCATCCAATTTGGCTCGGGAGTGCGGTTTTGGTACAAATCTTGAATCCGGCACGTGGGAAAGGGCGGGATGTGGAGGAGGTGGAAGCCGAGATTAGAGCGAGCTGTGAAAGAATCAATGAGGAGTTAGGAAGGCCGGAATACAAACCAATCGTGCTTATTGATCGACCCGTTTCGTTAACCGAACGGGCTGCGTATTACACCATTTCTGAGGCTGCGATCGTCACGGCCGTAAGGGACGGCATGAATCTTACGCCATACGAATATGTCGTTTGCCGGCACGGGATTCCAGGGTCTGATGAGTCGAATTCTCCTCAAAAAAGCATGCTAGTGGTCTCGGAGTTTATCGGGTGTTCTCCGTCTCTTAGTGGTGCGATACGGACCAACCCGTGGAATGTGCACGCAACCGCCGAAGCCATGTGTGAGGCCATCTCGACATCCGAGACGGAAAAACGTATGCGTCACGAGAAGCATTATCGGTACATCAGCTCGCACGATGTCGGTTATTGGTCACGAAGCTTCTTTCAAGAACTCGAGATCACTTGCTCCGACCATTTTCGGAGAAGATGTTGGGGTATGGGATTGAGCTTTGGATTTAGGGTTCTAGCGCTCGATCCCAAGTTCCGGAAGTTGACGACCGAGACCATCATTGATGCTTATGAAAACGCTCAGAATCGAGCCATACTGTTGGACTATGATGGCACCGTTATCCCACAAACATCGATCAATAAAAATCCGAGTAATGAGGTTATCTCGATCATCAACAAACTATGCAACGATCCTAAGAATATGGTGTTCGTTATCAGTGGCCGAGCTAAAGATTCTCTCGGAAAATGGTTCGCCCCGTGCCAAAAACTTGGCCTTGGGGCTGAACACGGATACTTTATCAGGTATAAATAATATACATTCTCTCTTAACATTTCTCCTTAGAAATGGATTAAATAAAGTAACGGGACAGGGAGGGGACCTGGGGACATGTGATCTGTATTCGCTCATCGACAAACACAAGTATTTATACACGAATGCTAAAAACACGATTGTTAAACCAGGTGGGATGCAGATAAAGAATGGGAAACGCTTGGCCAAAGTCACGATTTTGGGTGGATACTGATGGCAGAGCCGGTGATGGAGTTATACACAGAAACCACCGATGGATCATATATCGAGCGGAAAGAAAGCGCATTGGTTTGGCACCACCAACATGCCGATCCAGGTTTCGGCATGTCGCAAGCTAAGGAATTGTTGGAGCATCTTGAAAGCGTTCTTGCTAATGAACCGGTCGTTGTGAAAAGTGGTCAATACATTGTGGAAGTCAAACAACAGGTATTTCCTCCGATTCCCACTTTGTTAGTTTTTTGAATTCTTGTTGAAATATTGATTGGGTGATCTAAAATGCATCATCTTGTTCCGATGATGCCATCTTTAGACGTGTTATAGACGGTTTCATTTTGAACGATAAGCTATCGATTGCGGTAGTTTTGTCGGTTTCAACGTATAAGTGGTCGGTTCGTATCGAATGAAATCAAGAAGTTTTAAGAAAGTTAGCTTTACAAATGGTTGATATCTGTTATAGTTTGTTTCCGAATCAAGTAGATCGTTTTTGTCGGATCATACTTGATTTCACCATATGTTTTATATGATTCGGTTTGTTGATTTCCTTGTATACTTTTAGATATTTTTTTTTAAACATACTCAGGTGTGATTTCTATTCTATACAACTTTCAAAACCTTCATTTTGGTACCTCAGATATCATATCTCAAACATTTAGGGATCAGTCTGAAGTTTGTTACATTTTCATGCAATCTCATATAACCTAAATGTTTGAGATGTCACCTCTGAGGTACTAAACTGAAGGTTTTAAGAGTACGTTACACAAAATATATATGAATCAGACCAAAGTAGGTTGCATTTTTATGCAATTTTCCCCTTTCAGAAACCGACAAGTGTAGATAGTTTTCATGGCAAGTGCATATTTTCTTAACATCTCTGAAGCTTGAACCCTGGATATGTGAACTACCATTGTAGGGTGTGAGTAAAGGTTTAGTTGCAGAAAAGATCTTTGCATCCATGGCTGAAAACGGAAAACGAGCTGATTTCGTACTGTGCATCGGCGACGATAGAAGTGATGAAGACATGTTTGTGACTATCGGAAACGCAATAAACAATGGTGTGATCTTAAACGACGATTCAGTGTTTGCATGCACAGTTGGGCAGAAACCGAGCAAAGCTGAGTACTATTTAGATGACTCATTAGAAGTCATAACAATGCTGGAAACCCTCGTAGATATCTCTTCAGATTCTGAAGACCGGAGCTTCTCTTGAAGTTGTTCGTCTACCTGCCAGATTCTTGTTCGAGTTAAAGTTTCGTTTTTTATCGGTCGATCAAGATTCATGGCGGAGTTTGTAAATTCTCTCATCTTGATGGCAATCCAGAAAACAAGCAGCAGTAAATGGTTGTATATAGTTTGCGTTTGTCATTTTTAGAATTGTAAATATTACTTGCTAGACGTAATGCTGTTACCCCTTCCCTATTCTCTTCATAGTCAACACCCCTGCATTTACGTGATCAACTCTAACGACCTCCTAAAGTTACATATCGACTCTGTACCTTTACAAATGTCAAATTTTGAATTGATTTTTATTTTTGTTTATTATCATACTAGGCATATACCCGCGTGCGATGTGGCGCGAGTGTTAAAATTTTCTCTAAATTGTGATTGAAAAATTAATACGATTATTTATAGAATGTTTTAGACCACCTAAATTATGGGTTGTTTGCAAGTAAAATATTATCAACCAAATGAAAAAAAAAAGATGCCATCTTACATAGTTAACCATAATCAAGCAAGCGTTACAGCTTCATGATGAACGAGAGCACATCATACCAATTACAAAGTGTGTGTGTGTGTGTGTGTGCACGCATAATGAAAAGAAAAAAAAACATATAACTGGAAGAAACAAAAAAGGGAAAAGTAAAGGCTTCACTCACTCTTCAATGCCATTTCTTTACAATTGATTGAAGAAAATAGATTCAGATAATGGATGGTGAATTGGGAAATTATGTTTTGCCAATAAGGAAAAACAAGATCCATTCCTACAAGATGCACAACAGAGAAATTCAGAAAAACATGGAATTTGAAATGTAAACAGTGAAAATACAAATGGTTGAAGCTCCACCAAGATAATGATGTCAAATGGATTATGTTGGTCAAACCTCTTAATAGCATTTACATGATGAAAGTGATACTACACTAAGGGCGCGTTTGGTTTGCGGGATTGGAATGGATTTGGAGGGATTTGGATTTCAAATTCATTCCAATCCTGCGTTTGGTTTGCAGGAAAAGATTTCGTTGACCGGATTTCAAATCCGTTGACCATTTTAAAATCTCTTATATGATGGGTTTAGAAATCCTTGACATTGGGTCTGGATTTGAAATTCAAATCCGATGAATTCTAAAGCATGATTCAGACTTCAAATTGTATCGATCCAAATCCAACGTTTACCAATAAAAATAAATTCTTTATAAAACAAACAAATAATTAAAAAAAAAAAAAAACTCAATCCAAATTCAAATCCTACAAACCAAACACATGAAGTGATTTCAAATCCCCCCAAATCCAAATCCCTTCAAATCCAAATCCCTCCTTAAAATCCAATCCACTCAATTCCAATCCCGCAAACCAAACGCGCCCTAACATGCATAGTATTGATACAAGGATGTGCATAAGTTGCCATGCTTAGGCCTTACGCAGTGATATTATGAGCTCCTACAAGTTCATAAAGGTGTATTATGAAAAGCTACAACTTCCTAATATAATAATCCGTTTTGAGTTTCCACAACTAATTCATGTTTCTTTTCGTATGAATCTTGAAGAAAATAAATATCAACCACATGGATCAACAAATGTGGTGTTCCCAACACCCCCTGCCCCAAATAAAAAGAAGATAGAAAAGTAAAACCTAATCACTTTTCTAAATCAGTCAAGCCAAAAGAATCTGAATGCTTTCCAATTTACGATCTTATCTTGAATACATATACAAGGGAGGGTGTGTAACATGATTACTCTAGTTCTCTAAACTTGCAACCTTGAGAATAGAGTATAGAAAAGAGCATCCGTAATCCCATGTCCATTTGTGAGAGAGCACACATGTATCCGTTTGCGAAACATCTCGAAATCAAAATGACAACAAAGTTTTATTTTAAGTTTGTATTCTTCGTTCTTATCGATACTTTAGTTTATGAATACACGGTGCTTGAGTCGTTTGGTACACTTATATGTGAATCATGCATTGACTCTGAATTAATTTGTTATGTATTTTCAATCATATTTCATTTTTGTTTTATTTTTGTCCATATTAATGTTAGTTATATACCTTTATAATTTATCTGATTATAAATTTTTAATTAATTCAATAAAAAAACCTAATATAGATATGTATAGATTTGTATACCTTGTTTTTTTTCCTACAATAACCGTTATAAATATTTATCGGTATGCTATCTTTTATATATATATATATATATATATATATATATATATATATATATAGTAAAATTGATACGTCTTTATTCTATTTTATAATAGTACTAAATCAATCAATAAGTATTCAAAAATAAACTTAATTTGAAAATATTGACTACCAAATAATAGTGATGTAATTTATAAAAAAAAAATGAAACGTATATTTTCATTGTATTTTGTTCATATACAATTATTTGTGTTAATATGACAAAAGTATAAAATGAAAAATGAAAAAGCAAAAGATATAAAGTAAATTAAATAACTAATTAAGGACGCTAAATGTAACATTGAATTTTGAAAATAAACATTTTAATATAATAGTATAGATATAGATATAGATATAGATAGTATATATATAATGTTACATATTTATGTTACCCATAAAAATATTCAATAATTAGTTTATATTAAAATTATTGACGAAAAAATTATAATAATATAATTTATAATAATAATGAAACATATTTTTAATATATTTTAGTTGATCTACGATTATGTATTTTTAATATGTTAACGGTGAAAAAAAATAAAACGTATGGATAGAAAACAAATTAATTCGTAGATGGTCATTATATTTTATAGTACGGTTAAATTAAAAGAATATTCAATATTGGGTTCGTTTTGAAGGTATTGACGAGACGATTATAATAGTATAATTTGTAAAAATAAAGGAACGTATTTTTTCATTGCATTTTTGTTCATATACGATTATTTGTGTTAACATGATAAGGGTGTAAAATGAAAAATGAAAAAACAAGAGATATAATGTAAATTAAATAATTAATTATAAAGAAGATAATGTAATTAATATGGGAGAAATGCATGGCTTTCCAAAAACCGTCTAACTATATAGTTATATACCCTCACGCGATGTTGCGCGAATTTAAAGCCGAGAACTCGAAATAGCAATTTTGTTTCACGTTTTCTTCTATTTTCTATCTATGGTTTTGCTTCATATACAAATGTAAGGTCAACATATTCTATTGGTGGAAGAGGATTGCTAGATAGCGGGCCTTATGCAACTCATATTATTTGTAAAAATCCATATACAGGAAAATCTGGCCGGAATTATCAAACACATTTAAAGAAGCTTGGTTTTCAATAGCCACCACAAAACTGCATAAAGAATGAATCAATCTACAATCATCATTTAATTAACTCAACTCAACTCTATATAGCCATTTAAAAAGAAGACACTACGTTAACAAAGTCACAACATCTTTTCGATAACCTCGAACTATTAGCAGCTTTGGAATGTTCTCCACCAATAAGTCCATATATTCCATGTAAAAATACGATGGGTGGTTCACCGGCGGAGGTGGGAGGCTCACCAGCACAACCGTTGCCATTCTTGAATGCTTCATTATTGTCGAGTTCAAATTTAAAGTTGTATACAGGAATTTGTCCACGTGTTGTTCATTCACAACCACATTCTTCCCATCTGCCATTAGCGGTTTCCCCTCCCTTTCCCCCGTCTCCTTCATTTTCGATAAGTAATTTTTGATCCGCCCTTGAGCTGGCAGTAAACGCCTCCACAGTGAATGACCAAGAAATCAATAACATGATTACTTCAAAGTAAACCAAATGATTAGAACATCCGAATGATACACAAAAAACATACTGCAAAATTATATAATGAAAAAATTCACATAATTGACACAATAAGGCACATTAAGAGGCTCAAACTGATTTGGGTTGAAATCTATTTTTGCCATCACTATTTAACAGAATGTAAGTTTCTTCATTAGGAAGCTTAATCTGGCACTCATATCAAGCTTTTGATAGGGTGTATGCTTTTGATAGGGTGTACCAGACAGATGTAGACTCTTTAAGGATACAAGATATGGAAGGGATGGACTATAAAGAACCTACCTTGACCTATTTAACAGCCGAATGATAGTTTCTCCTATCATTTTTATGAAAATCAAGTTGATTAAAAAACATAACCAACCATTACAAACTATAGTGATATCACTAAGAGAATCACCCTATTCTATCTTCAATGTGATAGTCATAAGTCCAGAAATTCCCGTATGCTTGATCCAGCTCATCATTGATCTCTATAAAAGAAATTTGATCAGAGGATATGTCCTTGAGATGTGTATATTTATATATCAATATTTCTTACAAAGGGTGTGCTAATAATACTTGCATGCTTTTCCTTTATAGACAAAACCAATGGTTATAGCAATTGCGTAGAAATTCCCAATCTATGCTTGCTCTCATTAACCAAACATGTGATACTTTTCATTTGATCAAGAGACTGAATGTTTGAAAATGCTTTTCCAAAATTATTTTGAGGGAAGGATACTTCCATAAGCATCACATGATTAAATATCGATAAAATGATCGATCATAACAAAACCTTTTAATGAACATAGCCTAGCAACTTCTCATAGTATCAGATAGCAGCAACTAACTTCAACTATTGATGTATAATCGTAAATGCAATCATTCAAAAGTACAAAGATCATACTCAAATAGAATAAAGAGAAAATAAACCATAAAAGTTGTATAGATCCTGGTAGCATACCAATACAAAGAGATGCACCAAGAAGAGAGAGGCTCCAATGATGAAATTTCCACCGAGGATGCCAGCTAGGAGCATCCAAGAGATCCAGAAGAGAGCAGGATAAGTTCATACCTGCGTAACACAGCAGATAAAACATAGTTATGGTTAGGGAGATGAGATCAAGATTCCCAATTAGGACACATGCAATACAGAGGAATGTCGTCAAGAAGGTTGCAATATGAGGTTCACTGCCATCTGCAACCTTGAAGTAGTTAAGAACAGGTAAAATGTCATCATTGGCTATCGCTGGAAGTAGACGTGGGGCACCAGTCAGGCTCTATAGAGCAGCACCCAAAGTTGAAAGAATGATTCCTATGTATATGATTGTTGAAGAAGGCCAAGCAATGGTCGCAGTCAGTAATCTGCAAGAGAAGTTCAGTTAATGCAATTGGATAAAGTTGCCCCTGCTTAATGTCTTAAATTGATGTGTTTCTAAGCATCTTTTTACAACGACAGAAAACAGATCTATAACTCTAAGTTGTTCTAAATATGAAAGCAACTTTTAACATCTTAAAGTATCAGAAGATTCAGAACCATAGCATAAAGTATCATCAACCAAAATCAAATGAAACACACGCCATGGTTAAGGTAATATATAACTTTCATGCTTAAATTTAAATTTGGTAATATGAAAACGTGAAATTTCATGGTATAAGAAGTTAATATTAACAGTCGAAAAGAAATTGAACTTTTAGAGAGCACAGTGAAAAGAAAAAGGAGCAATTAAATTATCAACTTCAACAAGAGCTTTGTTAGGCAATATATAACCGGTACTTTCATCTTCTTAACGAGCAATAACATCTCTCCAATCCTAAAGTCCCTGCATACCATTAGGGGAAAAAAGAACTAAATTCCATAGTATTTCGTGTTTCTGACACTATGGCAACTTGGCAAGACTGATCCAAGCTGGGCTACATGACATCTAAGCCTACAATAACCGAGCATGTACAAGCCTGTGTTGCATGAGCCAAGCAAGATCGGGCACTGTTCGGCTAGAACAGGGCATCACAAACTAACATTAAAAAGCAAACAACTTACTGCAACAATGGCAAGTTGCTGATTGTTGAGATCAGCAGCAGGAAGCCTGAATCAGCCAGCAGCCAAAAAAAAAAGTGTCCTTTATTAGTAAATTTTCATAATTTCAAGTTGTAAAAATTTGAAATCATAAAATTTTTTACCCATAAATGCTTTGATACGAGTTCTCAGTCAGGATCACTTTCTGATAGAGTTGCATGCATAAAGGCCCTTTGGTATGAGGTACTAACTTTATGGCTCATACGTATCTTCTTGCTGTAGGGTATCAGGTAAAGAACCATTCTAGATGAAAATATATACATACAAAAAGAGAAATTAGGATTTTAGACAAACCTCTCAAGGTCAAGAAGGGGCAATTGAGAGTGAAGAGGAGAAAAGATGAGAAATCGATCTGACTCCATCGTTTTAGGGGTTTAGAGTTGAGTTTTTTTCAGTGATTGTGGTTCCACCGGCAGTTTTGACTCCATCGTTGGTCCTAAAAAACTCAAGAACATCAATTAGCATTAATAGCACAAGAACAATTTTGCTTAATATCGTTCAAAATATTTCTGATACATATTCAAATAAATCAAAAACCTAATTCGAATTTAAAGAATAAACACTAAATCATATTCAAACAAAAAACCCCTCAAAACCTAGAAACGAAATCGAAATCCAAGTACAAAACCAGAAACGAAATTGAAAACCATGTTCAAATCTAAAATCGAAATCAAAACCTAGGTTCAAACCCAAAAACAGAATTGAAAAGCAGGTTCAAACCTAAAATCGAAATCGAAACATTGGTTCAAACCCAAAATCGAAATCGAAACATTGGTTCAAACCCAAAATTGAAACCCATATTCGAACCTTGAAACAAAACCAAAAAAAGATTTAAACCCAAAATCGAAACCCAGATTCGAACCTAGAAACGAAACCGAAGAATGATTAATACCTAAATCAGAGCGTACCTTGGAAAACCAGAGCGTCGATTTCAGCTTTGAGAGGATCGCCATTAGCACTCTATATAACAAATAGCAAAGCAAATGCAGTACGTGGGGGGAAGAAGGCCTACGAAATCAGGGTTCCAAAAACTATTTTCAAGAACTGTAAATTCAAGAATCGTTTAAGCGCTTTCATTATATAGTAGAGATAACATTCGAGACCATCAAAATTGAATGTTGGTAGGAGTCTTAAACCCGGTAAGAACTTACTGGGTAAGATTCATTTCTCTCACTTACCGGGTAAGACTGTAAGTGCTTGTTATTGCTCTTACCGGTAAGATTCTAAGTAGTTTCCATGCTCAATAGGTAAGAATCGTAAGGTAAATGATACCGGTAAGCGCTTACCTGGATAAGTATATACTATTTAGTAAACGACCCCTTAAAGATTAATCTTTAAATGTAGTAGTTTTTCCTTTGATTTAGTCAAACCCCATGATTGTATTGTTGTGAAATCATGGGTAGTTATTTTCCTTTTTGTTTCTTTTCATTTTATGCAACGACAAATTGCATGAAAAAGTAACGTATTTTGCATTAATTCATATTTTGGGTAATGTATTTTCAAAACATTTGATTTGGTACTTAAGATGTGAAGTTTCAAACATTTAAGTACCTAAATAAGGGTCTGTTTGTTAGCTGTTTAATGAGCTTAATGTGACTCACAGCTTATTCAATCATACATGACTGTTTGGTAGTGACTTAATGATATAGAAAGTGGCTTATTCAGTAAGCTTTTAAGGGGGAGCTTTATGCAGAAAGCCCTGTCATTCCCGATTAAAAAACGCACTCTCTTCCATCTACAAAAAGCCCTTCCAAACAAAAACATTTCTAATCTATACAGACAGATTAATCCACACAGACAACTTTATACACTCAAGACTTAATGGAAAACCAACCAAACAACCCCTAATTGGTTTAAACATTAACCGGTTATCATGCTGATGTGGCAAGTGATGTGACATCCAACTTATAATATTATTTGTTGATATGACTACTGACATGAATTTTTAGTCTTAAATTTATTTTATTAAAAATTATATATTATAATTATTTGTAAATTATATATTTATAAAGTTGAAATATCAAGATTGGGGATAAATTTAACACTAATATTAGATTAAAAATCCATGCCTCTAGCCATGTCAGCAAATAATATTGAGTTTGATGTCACATCACACATCAACATAATAACCGGTTAATATTTAAACCGGATACTTAGGTACATAAATATTTGAAACTTCACATTTTGGGTACTTAAGCGGATGTTTTGAAAGTACATTACCCAAAATAAGAATTAAGGTAAAATACGTTACCTTTTTATGCAATTTGCCCCCTACAAAAAGCCAAAGGACTTGTACCGACCATGATGAGTTGCATATTTATATGAATCCTAGCTTTATTGGTTTTACGATTGCGGACGATTATGATCACTTTGATATCTTGGCAGTTGGCATGGTTGGAAAAAAAAAGGATTTTCGATTCTCTCCGTCGTTGCAAGAGACCTACCAACGGTACAAGCTAGCCCCATATCTTCATAATCTACTTTTTCTAAACGAAAGACAAGGCTTATATACATACCGCAATCGATCAAGACACTCAACCACTAGCGAGAATTATTTAGATAGTTACGATCGAATTCAAGACACTCAACCACTAGCGAGAACTTGCATACATCGATTAGAAAATGAGCAACGAAAAAGGAAGCACATATTCTGGGGGTCCACCATTAACAACAAATAGCGTAATATTTTGCTTACAATTAAACCGTAATGGAACATGAACATCAGCTTGAAAAATCAAATGATGATGATGATATTAATGGGAACTTTTTTCATGTATTTTTAAATAATTTATATAAGTTTCTGAGGGGAAAAAGGAAGAAGCAAAACGAAAACAAGATCCAACCATTTGTTTTTAGTTTTTCTAAATGGAATCACTTAGTTAGATTGTAAAATGATATATTAAAGTTTCAACCCCACCAACCCAACCCAACCCCGCATGGTTTTGGTTGGTTTGCACTTTTAATTGAGTTGAGTTGGGTTGAGATTTTTTAAACAGTAAACATTGGGTTAGGTTGTTCAAGTGCCTTCAACCCGGTCAACCCAACCCCTATCGTTGATGTATCAACAAAACAAGTTATAAAGGGTTTCAGGTCTACAAACAAAACTGTCTGTCTAAAAGGATCATATCTGAAACAAGAACCCAAGCACCTGCCTGCTAATAAAACTTAAAATCCGAACAAGCCTAGTTCGCTCGCTTTCTCCTTCTCAAAAGTCTCAAAGTATTGATATATGATTGTAACCGCAAGCAAAATTCCAGTCCCAGAACCAATGGCTCCCATGAAATCTGCTAAAACCGTCAACGCACCAATGCACATTCCTCCAAACGCAGCCGCTGTTGGGATGTACCGATTCAGTTCTTTCTGAAGGTTCGAGTCCCGGTGACCAGGCATCACCATTTGTTGCTCCTGTAAATTGATTACAAACTCAATATCATTTCAAACCAAACCAAACAAACCCAATGAGTTGAGTAGTCCTACATGGAGACTGGAGTATGGTCTGGGAAGGTAAGAAGATGTACACAAGCCAAGTCCAACAGTGTCTACTTCAACTTGTCCCAAAAAATGCAACATTTCCTTTTACTTTAGCAAGGTTCCAATCCAAGTCACTTATTTATCTATTAACATGTCGCAATCAATACAATCTATCCGTAATGTTTTTTGGTCCAGAAGTTATCCCAATTTAAGAGGCATTTAAGCATTTGGTTATGAATCATAGGCTCTCTTTAAACTAACAAAGACGATAAATATATATATATATATATACACACACACACACATATATTAGTGGGATAGGGTTTGACCACGCAATTCACAATCTAAACCTCATCCGACCCAAATGGCCTCTTGCCATACTCTTATGCAAAAGCATCAATAGAAACCAGAAATCATGCTAAGAGAAACACAATCACATGAAGCTTATTGATAATCTCAAATGAGCAATACCTTAAGTTGCTTGGCAACATCTCTGGCAGATGATCCAGAAACTTCAATCCAGGTTTTTGAAAATAGTGCACAAGCTGTTAGCATGAACACCAAGTAGAAAAGAGCATGGAATGGATTGGCTGCCATATCCGCCAAGCTGATGCGCGCAATCAAGATAAAATAAGGCATCAAAAAACAAAAATGTTTGTTAATCTGAAATCACAGTATGAATGAACAGCAGGAGGCATATAAATTGCTAATCAATCAGACAAAAAGGGGGAGTATCTTTACCTTGAAGGTGCAGTCACATAGTAAGCAATGCCACCAACTGGGACAGATTGGCCTGAGTATTCAGACTCCTTCCACTTTCCCAATAGATCAACCAAGAAATTCCCACTATATTTTCTGTGGAGCAACTGCACGCAATGGAGAATAATATAAGCAGTTTGCATAAGTATAAGTAGTACAGATGCTTGACCTCTACTGATTCAGATATAATATGGATACCTGAGAGATGAAATAAAGGTTGGATACAAGTGCAGACTGAAGAATGATTGGCATGTTGGAAGTGTAGAACAGCTTGATGGGATATGACCCTTGTTGGCCACGAGCATTCTTTGATCTCACAGGCAAAACAACACGGAAGCCTTGAAAGTAGATGACAATAAGGAAGATCAAAACAGTGGCCAGCAGATTTGTCACATTAGGAAGATTTTGCCGGTAGAAAGCTTCCCGCAATGCCCGGACTTTGTCTGATCTAGTAATCAAAAGATGGAACAAGGCAATGACTGCACCCTCAAATTCAGCACCACGTCCGCTGTTAATAGTGGTAGGGCTAAATGCTTTCCAGATAATGCTTTCACTGCATGATTAATCAAGATGCAAGTTAGGGAATTTCAGGGGAGAGTAACCAAAATATGTCTTGTTGAGGCATGGCATACCAGATATTAGTGGCTATGAACAACGAAATTCCAGATCCAAGGCCATATCCCTTTTGGAGAAGTTCATCTAGACATATGACAATGATCCCGGCAAAACATAGCTGAACAATTATCAAAATAGCATTGCCAACACCCAGTTGACCAACACTGCCATACATTCCCGATAGAACATACGCGACAGCCTCACCAACAGCAATCAAGATTCCGAGCAACTTCTGAGCACCATTCCTAGGAAAATCACAAGTATGAGTTGAATAATATGTGAAAGGTTAAAAGGAAAAGACTGCCTTATCAGTTACTACCAGGAACTTGCATAGGGAGATAGAATACTAGAAAGTGTAACAAACTGTAATGCTTTGTTAAACAACTCTAAAGCCTTTAGCAAATAGTCAAGTGGCAGCTAATGAATATTATTAAACTTACAATAGTGCACGGTCCTCACGAACATTGTTGTCCACTTCTATAATTTTCGACCCAGCCAATAACTGCATAACCAGTCCAGAAGTCACAATGGGAGTAATACCAAGCTCCATGACAGTCCCACGGTTCGAAGCCAGAATAACACGCATCCAGTAAAAAGGGTCAGCACCCGTTGTCGAATGTATGCCATACAGGGGAAGCTGACTGCACACCAGAAAGATGAAAAGAGAGATCACAGTGTATATGACTTTCTCTCTAAAAGGAACCTTCCTATCTGCGCTCTGCACTTCTGGCAAAAATGCAAGAAATGGTCTGACCAGATGTAACACTCTAAAACCGCCTCCCATGGTAACAAGTCAGAACCACCCAACCTGCTGCTCAAATTTGTGTAAATGCAATCATCAGTATCATATTGTATTAAGCAAACCAAATAAATATTATACATCAGTTACCACATAGAACTTATATCAAATTATCAATCACAAAATAGGGTTTCCCAAATGTGCATCATGAAAAATTAAACACGTCAAAAAGCACAAAACAGTCAGTCATAATACATCAATATTGGTGAAAATTGATCAAAATAATAAAGATTTCAACAAGATACAGAACTACACCCTCGTAATTTCAAACTGGTACAGCATACATACTGACGTGCTTAGAAGATACCCATCCTTGCGAAAGGACAAATGAGTAATTCAAGCAAGTAATTAAGCAAGGTATTCGTACATTATTCTTCCAGTTGAGACAATATTCTAACAGAATTAAAATTTGTTTTAGTTGAGACAATATTCTAACAGATTATACAAGTAAGATGACACCTCCTCTGCATTATAGAACTTTGTTTTAGATTTAACGCCTAAAATTTTCATAAAAGTAAAACACTTTCTTTCCAATTACTTCACATCACCATCAAATAGCAAAATAGAAAATTCAATGCATTCACTTTTATGTAATGCAACCTCCCAAGTTCTCAATCTATCAACACGTAAACCATTGATGAATACGATTCCAAAAAGATGACCAAACTAGAAAACGAAAATCAGTTGTTTAAGCACCGTTGACCAACCGATCCAAATCTTACACCCAAATTAACAGATCTAAAACTAATCAAAACATTAAAAAAAAAACCACGCATCAACGTAAAAACACAGAAATCCATCACTACGTAAGAAATCAGTACAGATCGAGTCGTGTAACAGTCGATTTGAAACATTTTATTCGATTTTTGAGAAGAAATAAGCGATTCAAGATGAAAATTATGCGTAAAAATAGACCTAAGAAGATTCATAATGTAGATCGAAGACTTACAGGCTTGAATTAATATGGAAGGAGAGTGAGCCCTAGGGTTTTATATCGGAGACGGAGAGAAGAGGGATGGTTATTGTAAACGTCCATGGTTAGCAAAAATCTTTTGCAATATAAAAAAGATAATGTTACACAAAGCACCCTTCTACTTCAACATAAATTTCAAAATAGTACCCTATAACTCTTGATTGTGAACAAGGAGTCCTTGTTTATGTGTTTAACTCAACTGAACTAAACTAAACTCAACAGTTGTTTACATGTGCATTTAGGGTGCGTTTGGTATACAAAACAGAGTGGAACATGACAGAACAGAACAGACTTGTACCCATAAGATATAGCGGGATATAAAATTTTACTTAAAATCAAGTATGAAAAATACATGCAATTCCTTGTTGATTTTTTTTTAAATTTATGTAGTATTCTACCGTATAAGTATAAGTAGGTCTCAATATTTATATTGTATTTGAACGTGTTTATTAGTTAGCTATTTATTTAGTTTTATAGAGTTCAATCGTACAACTTTACGAAGATGTATATATAAATAAGAAGTAAATTTAAATTTAAAAGATTTTAAGAATTTGGGTAATGTCTTACAACAGAGTAAAGATATTTGGAAATATTACCCGAATGGTATTTCTTTCCCGTATTTCAAATACTTCTACAGTACCCAAAATTTTTAATCCACATTGCAATAACAAGTTTCAGTGTTCACCAGAAAACTTAAAATAATTTTAATTTTTTGGTTTTTCATGGTCAAAATATGTTTAGTTAGATCAACAGGTAATAAGTTACTTGTAATAGTTTTTCAGTACTCTTCCATATGTGCATCATCTATGATGAAAAATGCATACATTGAAGCACAAACAGGATTTGGCATTTTCTTAGTATTAGTGATCACTGAAAATACATATAAACTACTCAATACAGGGATGGATACAATACAAGGATTGCACCTCCATGATCCCTGATCCGACTCCCTATTTATGCATCATGTCCTTGTCCCATCCTATCTAATCCTAGGCGGGTTTAGGCATAAAAAAAACTTTGTGGGGTACGAGAAACCCATTAGATACTCATGTAATAAAAAGTAATAATAATGTAGAATATATATATATATATATATAGCGTTGAGTTCCGGTGAAAAGTTGAATTAACGGTGAGAAGTGTGAGTAGTAGTTATCAACCGTTGGATGAGAAATGGATGCACATTAGGATGAGATGCACCAAAATAAGAGGCACCAAGATGCACCAGATCAATTCCTTTCTAAGGCGCAATTCATGAGAGGGTTTGAGATTAAAAGAGATCGATTCATATCCACTTCTCACGTTTCTCACCGTTAAATCAACTTCTCACACAATCATTCACCTATATATATGTGTGTGTGTGTGTAAAGCGAGATCAGATTATGGGAGGATAATATCATCCTCGACTCGATCTCGTCCAGAACCTACTTTAAGTCTGTAAATCAACACGTGTCCTCTCTCCTTACCCGTCAAGGCAGAAAATTCCCCACCCCTATTAGCAGTGGGTATCCACCATTAACCGTCTCTGTGAGTCAATTTCCATCTTACTGAATACCATGTAACTTGGGTGAACTTTGAATATGTGTATCAAAAGTTGTAAATTTGTGAACTATCATAAACTTTTAGTACTTGTGGGGCAATATTGACTTAACTTGAAGGGCGCTTTATGTAAATTTCAAAATGAAAAAAGTCAAGAAATTGGTTCGGATTACACGAGTTTCTAGCCACTAATGCTTTGCCATGTTGGAACGTCTTCCACGTGGGATATTTGT
This sequence comes from Arctium minus, assembly GCA_954870635.1. NCBI lineage: Eukaryota > Viridiplantae > Streptophyta > Magnoliopsida > Asterales > Asteraceae > Arctium > Arctium minus. The sequence goes on along the minus strand of OX941088.1, from coordinate 57,631,280 downwards.
TGGGTTGGCTTAAGATATAGAGTCTCGCTATGAAAAGATAAATAAAATGGTTCTTGTATTTTTTTTTAATTCTATATTTGAATACAAAATTCGTTTTCAAATATTATATTTTATTCTATCATTTTTTTTAATAACCGTGGGTTTTCGAGCCAACTTACGCGCACCGACTAATCCCCGGGCGACCACGAATCACAACACAATTACTTGATAGGTTCTCGATTCGTCTTGATGGATGTTGGGTTACGGTACTGAAGAATCGTGATGTCTTACGACGTTGAAGAAAGTGTTAAAGAAGGTGATGTCGAGTTACATACTTATGGTGTCGAAGCGTTGTACAAACTTGAACGTACATAAATATTCATAATGAATATAACACATATATAACATTTCACGTAAAAAACGGTTAAAACGACAAAAAAAAAACTATATCGAGATGGATGTCATATCGAAGAGCACGAAATTCTCGTTTTTTTGATGTAATTTGTTTGATTAAAATATTAGTAATTTTTAAGATAATTTATTTTAAACTTTAGTTGGGTAAAAAAAATTTAATTAAAAAAGAAAATAAAAAGTCAAATATGGTAGTCGTGTGTTTAATTTTCTTCCATTTTTACCTCTAAGCATTTTTAAATTAAAAAATTAATTTAATATGAGTTGGTGAATCAAAAGAGATCGAGTGACTGAGATTTGTCCTCACGTGCACAATGAAAATGAGTTTTCATTTGAACTTTCCTCTATATATATATATGTGTGTGTGTGTGTGTAGTGGTGGGTTCAAATGAAAACTCATCTTTCATTGTGCACATGAGGACAAATCTTAACCATTGATCAAAACTTAGAAAACTAATCAATGGTTAATACATAATAAGGTTAATTGAGAAGAGATTAAGAATAAAATTGGAAATTTGAATCAGTGTCTACCTTGTTTGACTTTTTATTTTTATTTTTAATCAAAAAAATGTACTCCCTTAAACTTTAAAATAAATTATCTTAAAAATTACTAATATTTTAATCAAACAAATTACATCAAAAAAACGAGAATTTCGTGCTCTTCGATATGACATTCATCTCGATATAGTTTTTTTTTGTTTTAACCATTTTTTACGTAAAATTCAATATACATGTTATATTCGTTATGAATATGCATACGCGTCTTCGTGTAACACCCTAAAATTTAGAGTGAAATTTTTTTTTGCAATATAATGACTGTAAAATGAAGAGCCAAAACCTGCGATTGAACATTTCATCCACAAGAACAACGAAGCTAAAATAGACGAAGATCACCCAAAAGGTAGGGAAAAGTAGTTAAGGCGTTTTACAACAAAATAAACTTGGAAATTAAGAATGACAACTAGTCAATCTAAGACATGATCATCTAGATTAAACCGTGTCACCAAATCTCCCAAAATGATCTATAATTTCATGTTTATACGCTAAGCCACCTAATATTTACTTCCAAAAAGTATTCGCTATACACTCAACCCCCAAAGCTCAGACTTTACGAGCCCCACCACTAATAGAACCTGAAAAGTGAAACATTTAAGAAACAAGTGTTAGGCTTACGCCAAGTGAGACAAATCATAATAATTTAAATAAAGGGTTAATAGTTATTGGAACATGATTTTATCAATGTTACTTTCATGAGTTGCTTAACTCTTCCTTGGGAAAGGATACAGTCTCACAATATGACCGGGGAGACCCGAGTTTACCATTGAGGCGACGGAACACAAAAGTAGGTCGCACACAAATGTTGTGGAACTTCTATTATAGCACCAAAGGTTATCGAGTTCAACCACCCACGGTCTCTAGTTCGAGCTCCCAATATGGTCTAAGAAAGTTCACTCGCTAGATTATACGCATCATGTGATACAAGGTTATCGTATTCAACCACCCACGGTCTATAGCACGAGCTCCCAAGTAGCACCCATCTAGCCCAATAGTTATTTATCTTGCAAGGTACAATTACCCCTGGTGCCTATGGATCCATTACACTGTCTTTGCCCAACATATACACCAAACATGTCATAATTTATATATTTCATGTATCATTACTAGTTATAATTCTAAAGGTAAGGGAAACCTATACTTATCAGCAGTTCATAAAAATAGCCAACTCGGTGTTTTTACCAAAAGTCCTTTAAATCATCTAAGGGTCATCATTTATATATTCAAAACCAAAACCTGAAATCTTTTCAACAAAACGTTGGGTTTGGCCAAAACCCTAGGTTTGACCTCAATCTCCCAAATATCATATGTATAAATTGGAGTAATAAATTGAACAAAAACCTTTATTAACAATATACACATGCATTTAGAAAATGGAGTTTAGAGATTGACTCACAAAGTAGGGTTTTGACGAAAACCCTAAACCCTAATTTCTTCTCTTGAAGAGGATGACAAGTAGGAGAAGTAGAAGCTAGATTAGCACCTTGGATCTTGGTTGGTGAAGATGGATTCTTCAATAAATGAGGAGTGAATGCCCCCTTTCCACCCTAGAATCGGTCTAAGCAAAAAGGGGAAGAGAGTTGAGAGAGTCTTGGTGAAATAAATGAAGAATGATAAGAGAAATGGTCAAAACCCCGTTTTTAAGTCACCAGGACCCCGACCACGAGATTGCCAGCGATAGTGACACTGTTTCTTTGCTTCCATTGAACCTTGACCATCGTAATCTCCTTGTGACGGAGTTTCTTTGATTTCCTTTCCAAAATGGAGTCGGGTTCCTCAATACATCGGTTACCTTCATCCACTCTTATTTTCGAAAGGGGAATGATACTTTCCTCTTCGGCTAAGCATTTCCGGAGATAACACACATGAAATGTGTTATGGATCTCGTTCATTTCGGGTGGAAGCTCCAATTGATAGGCTTGGAACCCAACCTGTTTCGTTATAGAGAATGGCCCAAGGAATCAAGGGCTCAATTTTCCCCGCTTTCCAAACCGAATGATTCCTTTCCAAGGCGATACCTTGAGCATCACACGATCTCCCACCTGTAATTCCATCGGTCGTCTCTGCTTATCCGAATAACTCTTTTGATGGTCTTGTGCCATCTTCAAACGTTCTCTGATACTCTTAACCTTATCCACGGTTTCTGGAACGATTTGGGGTCTAGCGAACTGCTTCTCACTCGCCTCTAACCAGCAAACCGGAGTTCGACATTTTCGACCGTACAAGGCCTCGAAAGGAGCCATGCCAATACTGGAGTGATAGCTGTTATTGGAAGCGAACTCCACCAAAGGTCGGTGGGAGTCCCATCTACCGCCAAAATCGATAACACACGATCTTAGCATATCTTCCAACTTCTGAATCGTCCTTTCACTTTGGCCATCAGTTTGGGGATGATAAGTCGTACTCAATTTTACTCTCGTACCCAATTCCTTTTGTAACCCATCCCAGAAATTGGAAGTAAAACGGCTGTCTCGGTCAGACATAATTGACAACGGTACCCCATGCCTTGAAACAACTTCATCGATGTACAACTTGGCAAGCTTATCCATGGGCAACGTCTCACGCATTGCCAAAAAGTGAGCACTCTTCGTCAATCGGTCAACTATTACCCAAATTGTGTCATGACCTCTGAGTGTTTTGGGTAACTTCGTCACGAAATCCATCGTGATATGCTCCTATTTCCACTCCGGAATCTCCAAGGATTGGAGACTTTCGTAGGGTCGCTGATGTTCTGCTTTCACTTGCAAGCACGTCACACACTTCTCCACGTAGCTTGCCACATCCAACTTCATCACGGGCCACCAGTATGTCAATTTCAGATCCCGATACATCTTGGTGCTCCCCGGGTGAATGGAGTATTTGGATTTATGGGAATCTTCTAGGAGAAATTCTTGGTTGCCTCCAATCTTGGGCACCCAATACGACCTTGGTATAATTTCAACCTCCGGTCGTCTTCGGTCAACAGCGATTGTTGCTTACCCATCACTTCACTATTGAGGTTCTCCTCGCGCAAGGATTATTTTTTAGACGACTTTATTTGGTCAATTAGATTGGACACTACATCTATCCTTGTGAGTGTGGCTCGAATACCGCCACTATACTCCTTCCGGCTCAAGGCGTCAGCCACTACATTCGCCTTTCCCGGATGGTAGAGTAATTCACAATCATAGTCTTTTAATAGCACCAACCAACGTCGCTGCCTCATATTCAGCTCCTTCTGGTCAAACACATACTTCAGACTTTTGTGGTCCGTGAACAAGGTGCACTTGGTGCCGTATAGGTAGTGTCGCCATATCTTTAGAGCGAACACCATGACCGCCAATTCCAAATCATAGGTTGGATAATTCTTCTCGTGCTCCTTGAGTTGCCTCGACGCATAGGCGATCACTTCGCCCCGTTGCATCAACACACAACCCAAACCCATTTTAGATGCATCACTGTAGACCACGAAATCTTCAGATCCTTCGGGCAGAGAAAGGATCGGGGCTTCACACAACTTCTTCTAAAGTGTCCGGAAAGCTTTCTCTTGCACTTCCCCCCACACGAACTTCACATTCTTGCAGGTTAAAGCCGTCAAGGATGAAACAATCTTTGAGAAGGCCTGAATGAACCTCCGGTAGTAACTTGCTAGACCGAGGAAGCTTCGAATCTTAGACGGGCTCTTGGGTGGTTCCCAATTCATCATCGCCTCGATTTTAGACGGGTCCACCTTCACTTCATTGCGGTTGACTACATGACCCAAAAATTGGACTTCTTCGAGCCAAAAGTCACATTTGGAGAATTTCGCATACAAATTCTCCCGCCTCAAAACTTCCAAAACTTCCCGGAGATGTTGCTCATGATGCGCCTCGTCCTTGGAGTAGACAAGTATATCGTCGATGAACACAATTACAGACCGATTGAGGAAAGATCGACACACTCGATTCATCAAGTCCATGAACACTGACGGTGCATTTATTAAACCGAATGGCATCACAAGAAACTCGTAATGGCCATAAACATGTTCTAAATGAGGTCTTCGCCACATCTTCACCCTTCACCTTCACTTGATGATATCCCGAACAAAGGTCAATCTTCGAGAAACATCCCACCCCTTGAAGTTGATCGAACAGATCGTCTATTCTCAGGAGTGGGTATCTGTTCTTCACAGTTACCTTGTTTAGCTCCCGGTAATCTATGCACATTCTCATTGTGCCATCCTTCTTCTTTACAAATAGGACTGGAGCTCCCCAAGGCGATGAGCTCGGTCTTACAAAACCCTTCTCTAAGAGTTCTTATAATTGGGACATCATCTCTTGCATCCCCGAGGGTGCTGAGTGGTAAGGCGCTCTAGCGATCGGTGTAGCCCCCAGAATCAAATCTATTCGAAACTCGACTTGCCGGTCGGGTGGCAAACTGGGTAATTCGTCGGGGAACACACCCGAAAAATCGTGAACAACTTTGACTTCCTCAAACTTCTTCTTTTTCAATTTGGCATCTACAACATATGCCAAGTAGGATGTACACCCCTTCACTAAACATTTGCGTCATTTGGCCATAGAGATGACTGCTACTTCTCTTTTCCTCCTCTCTCCGTATACCAACACTGCTCCATCACCCTCCAAAAGAATACAAATCAGTTTCTTGGAGCAAAGGAACTCCGCTTGGTTTTCTCCTAACCAATCCATTCCAACAATCAAGTCAAATTCAACAATAGACATTGGAAGGAGTTTGTAACACCCCGAATTTCGAAAGGTATCATTTCAAGTTAATGCGGAAATCAGTAATTTTAAGGGGAAAAATAAGATATAGGATTTTGGACTTGAATTCTAGATTTCATAGTCTTAATGGATGAAGGATCCAATTACGAGTCCAACGGTCCTTTCCGGAGCGGAAACGGAGCTATAACAAAGAAGTTATGACCAAAACAGTAAACGAGAAGAAAGTTGGGAGAACCAGCGACAATGACCAACGACAATGCCCTGGGCATTGTCGCATGGCAATGTCACCCAAAGAGGGCAGGCTGTTGTTAAGTCGCGAATTTCAGCTATTTTCCTTATTTCTTCTCACCCAAACTTCTTTTACTCTCTCCCAAACCGTTTTCCTTCTTTCCCCTTCAAACCCTAACTTATTTTGGCTCAAATCCGTGGATTTTGTGGAGGTGAAACATCATCAAGTGGTAGGATTGAAAGCTATGGTCAAGGATTCACCATCTCCATCTTCATCTTCAACCTTAAGCTTATTTTTGGGTTTTTTAGGTTTTCATCAAAACCTAAGTGGTAAGTGTATCCTTTCCATTTCTAAACCTTAACATAAGTTATAAATACTCTATTGATGATTATCCTAGTGTGTGGTTTATCAATTTCGCGTCTGATGGTTTTGGAGAAATCTAGGTCGAAATTTGGGTTTGGACCAAAATGGAGATTTTGATGTGTAATGTTTGGGGAATGTTTCTATATGGTTAGATGTGGTTATTTACGGTTGAAAATGTTTGGATCTAGGTTTTGGAGGTTTTGGCTTAGAGGATTCAAATTTCGTCAAGGAAGCTCAAAGTGGGGGGTAAAACCTAGATTTAGCCGAAATCTAGCAAGGTGAGTTCAAGTTGATTTGTGAAAACGGCGTACATGCCAAAATGTATATTTTAAAGTGTTTACATGTTTTATATGAAAATTGTTAACTGCTAATCATCTAATAAGTTTTGGTTATTTGGAAGTATTCAACTTTATAAACTTATAAAACACCGACATTTGGGATTTTGAGCATCTTAATAAATAAATCATATATTTTGGGTATTTAAATGATTTATTGCATGGAGCATATTTTTAGTATAAATTCATTCTATTAGGTGTCATGGGATGGTTTGAAAGAATAAAATGTATAAACCCACTTTGGAAAATGTTTTGTCCCGATCTAAATCATGTTGAAGTCATTTGGGTGTGTTGAAGCATGGGTCGCATTATTTCGGGTCGTTTACGTTCGATTTCATTTTATGATTTTCAACGTTGGGTCTTCGGAGTTGTTGAGCTTATGGATCGTTTGGATTTTGTTGGGTTTTGAGGATACTTGTCCGTTTTATTAGCTCATTGTAGAGCGTTTGGTTATGATTTGCAATTATTGCATCTTATTTGGGAATTACATGTTTTGAATGCTTTAGTTCATTCGTTTTGAGTCATGTAATGGTTCAGCCCCGTCTGCTATGGATCCATTAGCACTTTTGTTATTTTGGACGATGTTGGGACGACTAGCCTCTCACATCGTGGCACATTAGACATAGGATTGGGATTGTAAGTCCTTCGTGCGGCACGTTAGGCATAGGATTGGGATTGTATCATTGTATGTCCTTCGTGTAGTATCTATGGGTGTATGCTGAAAGATGCTGAGCTCGATACTTTTATTATTTGTCCAATGGTGGAACACTAGTTAACCCCCATTGCGGTGCGATTTGGCTTCTTCGGTATGGTGTAAGTCCTCTGTGCAAGTATCTATGGGTGTATTCTGAAAGATGTTGAGTCTGATACTTAATACTAGTTTAACGTAATGTATGGCTTACTTTGTGCACGTCGCATTATGCGGAATCGGGTTTCCCCCGTCACCGAAAGGTGTTGTCTTTGGGTTGAGTCTTTTATATATTTGTTTTCGGTGACATTTTGCATACATGAGTTCATTCCATGTTTTATGGGTTGAGTATTAATCCCTACCCGTGTTTTGGGGTGTCTGGGATATGAGGTATTATTTACATTATCATAGATTGGGAGTCAATTTATATCCACGTTTTGAGTTTGAGTTATCTCTCTTATGCTATAATCTTAGAAACTTGAGTTTACTCATATTTTGGTCGTTTATTTTATAAAGCTTACTCGAATTTCATTATTCGAGCATTACCATTATCCTCGTTTTGAATAAGTGTTGGATTTCGTTATTTCATGAAAGAATGTTTTGGCGTCGAGGCATCCATTTATAAAATGTATATTATTAGTAAATGAGTTGTTCTCTTATTTTCTTTAGTAAATCATTTTAAAGGATCATGATTATAAGTTACAATACTTCCCTTTATGTTTTCCTCTATAATCATGATATTAAACTCTTGAACTCACTAGGCGTTAGCCTAACCTTTTTATTTGTCGGCATGTGCATCAGGTTCCATTTCGGGATTAGTCTAGCGGCACTGTGATGAGATGAGTGCTAGTTGGTTGCTCGAAGAGGCGATTAGCTTGTTGAAGTCTTCCGCACTTATATTGGAATTAGCGATTGGTATTGGGTTATAGTAACACTCGACTTTAGTTAGTCTTTATGTAATCATTTATTTATTTGTTGATGGTTCAATTTAGAAATGTATTCCAATTATGGACTATTAGTAAGGGATTTTATTATCCTTTAAGGTAATTTTTGAAAGTTTTAATTAGTCGCTCTATCCAAATTTAAGGGTGTTACAAGTTGGTATCAGAGCTTAAGTTTGAGAGATTTAGGTATTGATTTTGGAATGCCTAGACTCAAACTAGCGTAATTTAAGCGTTTGAATGTGAAATCACACCATTAGGCACTTTAATATTTGATGATTCGAGGTGAGTGGATTCACTAGGAACGGGAATCACGCCGAAAATGGCAAGGATGATCATGTACAGTACGTTCATAATAGCACCTGGCCAGTGTTATTGAGTTTACGAGTTCCATAAGTATGCTTGATTTGCCTTGGTACGATAACCGTTGGGGTAGTGAAGAAGTTTCTTAATAAGTAACCGTTAGAAAGAGTCGATGATTTGAGTATTCGACGCTTGGAATGATAGTAAGCATGGTGATAGCATGAAGTGGACCGTTTCGGGTCAGAATGAACGGATGGGTTAGAACTGTTGACTTTTGGAATCGACATTATTCGAGGAGAATTGTAAGCCGAACCTATAGAACCTTGAATTATGGTCCTAAGATGATTGAGTATCTGGATGACGATTTTGTGTCGGGAAAATGGAGAAGTGTAGTCCTAAGATGCTGAGTGCCGACCAAATTCATGCACTAAATTTATTTCAAAAAAATAAAATAAAATAATTTTGCATAAATTGTTTCTCATGTTCTCAAAATATAAAGTGAGTTATACTATGAAGCCTTGATAAAGCATTTATTAATCATCAGATTTTAAACCGTGAGCTTGAGAATGCATGAAATTGTTTTGTTGCACGTGGTTGCAAATTTTTATTGAAAATCTCTTTATTCCCATTTCGTGTCTAACGCTATTTTTTTTTTGGATAATGTAATATCCGTGTGTTAATGTTATTTGGGTTATTGGGCAAGTTACTATAGAATTTTTGACTTTGACATTGGACCTCCTCCACGTATGTTAAGGTTTTAAAGGAAGAGTGCTCCCATGTTCTTGAGTCGGAATTTTCTCGTGAATTTTAGTCTGTACAAGTCGTGTTGAAATTTATGGGTATAGTTTTGCAGCGTTTGGGCGCGTGAGTGTACTTTGAGTTGCGTGGGTTTCAATCTTATTGCATGTAAATTTACGAACTTTTTGGGTGTCGTGTCTCATGAAGGTTTTGTTGAAAAGGGTCACTTTATCTTACGTTGTGATTTAGAACTTGACGCTTTGGATTTATTGTCGTATTACGTTTTTATTTATGTTGGGAAATGAAATTTTGACACCGTTTGATTTTAGCGTCATCGAGTTTTTATGAAAATTTAGTTGGATTTTATAGTGTCTTATCTTACGACATTTTACGTCGCGTAAATAAATTCTGGGGACGTGTACATATGCATCTTGGGTGCTTTAATTGATGAGTTTTGTTAATAAACGTCATCTCTCATGTTGTTTTGGGGAAGTTTCATTATTATGTGAATTATCTTCGGACTTTATACAGATGTCAATCATTGTATACTATTTGCATTAGATTAAAATTATAACGTTGGTGTGAGTAAACATATGTAAGGTTTACGTTATTTCAAACAGAGCTTTTATTCTGAACATATTTCAATCATTAACTTTTACTGTTAGAAATTTCCGTAGTGCATTTAACGAGTTAGCGGTATTCATGTCGTTGTAGTTATTATTTTGGTCAAATGTGTTTATCTATACGACTTAAAGCTTTAAACTCGATTGGAAACTTTATTTGCATTCCCATCATTCTACCGAGCTTTGGGGAATAAACTGATGCATATGGGGTTTGTTGTTAATTTTATGCCGCGACGTCTTTTGGTTAAAGAGGAAGAATTTTAAAGTTAAGATTGTAAAATTCTCTTTTGGAGTTGTACCAACTTTTATTGCACGTGTTGTGGTGCAGGAACCTATTTTCACGTATATAGTGTAAATTGTTGCGCATGTTTTATTATTGTCTTTATTAACATAAGTATTGAACAAATGAGTTTTGGAAATGGCTTTATATACGCTGTGTTGATGATCAATTTTGAAACCTATCGATTGAACGGTAGTGTATTTTTACCGCACGTTTAATCGTTAAAAAAAGCCTATGTATTTGAAAGTTTTATGAATTTCAAATTGGCATACTGGTTGAAAAACCTTGAACTCATTAGGATTATAGATTTAAAAACCCCTATCGTGATAGGAGTTGCAATTAAAGGACTAGAGGAGTCCTTGGGATTCAAGGTGTCGGATAGTCTGACTTGTGGTCAGCTTTGAATGTTGGGTTTCAGTTTTGGATCCGAGCAGGTATGAATAATTGAGGTATCAGACTTATATGTTACCCTTTTTTTAAGCGGTGATCTTTCTCTTCGATAATCATGCGGGATAAGGTCCTATGTGATTATCTGCGCTTAAATTGAGTTTGATTTGGTGGATTGTTCGTCGGTGTGACATTATGGTATATGTTGATGGTGTACCGTCTTGGTGGGTTTCGCGATCAAAAGGAATTCTTGTGGTTCGTTTGTTAGAAATGTAAGATTTGGGATTTTAGCATTATGTTAGGTGTCAACCTTAGTGCGACAATCCGTCTGGAATGGAATTTTGGGCGGGGTGTCCACATTTTCGAGGTCACCGTTTAGTCCTAGGCGTCGACTTGTTTCCTTGAAGTCAATGGATCTTGGAATGTTTGGAAGTATCCCGGTTGGATCATGAGAAATATTGACCTTTTAATGATGGATTTTAAAAGAAGGTTGGATGTTGTGGATTAAGTATCGATGGGTATGAGTTTCTAGTTGTGATAGAGGTCTTACTAAGGGAATGTTCAAGGTTGGAAGTAGATCGGAATTGAGAGATAGCCGGATCTGCACTAACCAGTTTCAGGGAGAGCGTATTGACACATCTCGGAAGGACGACCTTGTCAATATCAAGGACCGAGTATTGAGGATGTAGATGTTCCTTCGGAGGTTGATGTCGGACTTGGGTTTGAATTCAGAAGTATGTTGAGCTGGGGTGTTGTTCGATGCGAAGTTGAGGTCACAAACTACTCTAGAGGTAGTAAGTGTCACTCAAGGTTGGGAGACAGCCGTAGTCTTGTGGGTAAAGACTGCTTTAGTGAGTTAAGCGCTCACTCGGTTGTAAGGGTGATGTGTCCAATAGGACACTTGTGAAGACCATCATAATGTTATGGGAAATGTTTTGGCAAGCGGAGTGGGGGCAATCTTTTCTGCGGGTAACGCTTCATGGGAATCTACATTTCGAGGACGAAATCATTCTAAGGTTGGGAGGATTGTAACACCCCGAATTTCGAAAGGTATCATTTCAAGTTAATGCGGAAATCAGTAATTTTAAGGGAAAAAATAAGATATAGGATTTTGGACTTGAATCGTAGATTTCATAGTCTTAATGGATGAGGAATCCAATTACGAGTCCAACGGTCCTTTTCGGAGCGGAAACGAAGCTATAACGAAGAAGTTACGGCCAAAACAGTAAACGAGAAGAAAGCTGGGAGAACCAGCGACAATGACCAGCGACAATGCCCAGGGCATTGTCGCATGGCAATGTCGCCCAAAGAGGGCAGACTGCTGTTAAGTCGCGAATTTCAGCCATTTTTCTCATTTCTTCTCACCCAAACCGTTTTCCTTCTTTCCCCTTCAAACCCCAACTTATTTTGGCTCAAATCCGTGGATTTTGTGGAGCCATCATCAAGTGGTAGGATTGAAAGCTATGGTCAAGGATTCACCATCTCCATATTCATCTTCAACCTCAAGCTTATTTTTGGGTTTTCTAGGTTTACATCAAAACCTAAGTGGTAAGTGTATCCTTTCCATTTCTAAACCTTAACATAAGTTATAAATGCTCTATTGATGATTATCCTAGTGTGTGGTTTATCAATTTCGGGTTTGATGGTTTTGGAGAAATCTAGGTCGAAATTTGGGTTTGGACCAAAATGGAGATTTTGATGTGTAATGTTTGGGGAATGTTTCTATATGGTTGGATGTGGTTATTTACGGTTGAAAATGTTTGGATCTAGGTTTTGGAGGTTTTGGCTTGGAGGATTCAAATTTCGTCAAGGAAGCTCAAAGTGGGGGTAAAACCTAGATTTAGCCTAAATCTAGCAAGGTGAGTTCAAGTTGATTTGTGAAAACGGTGTACATACCAAAATGTATATTTTAAAGTGTTTACATGTTTTATATGAAAAATGTTAAATGCTAATCATTTGATAAGTTTTGGTTATTTGGAAGTATTCAACTTTATAAACTTATAAAACAACAACATTTGGGATTTTGAGCATCTTAATAAATAAATCATATATTTTGGGCATTTAAATGATTTATTGCATGAAGCATATTTTTAGTATAAATGCATTCTATTAGGTGTCATGGGATGGTTTGAAAGAATAAAATGTATAAACCCACTTTGGAAAATGTTTTGTCCCGATCTATATCATGTTGAAGTCATTTGGGTGTGTTGAAGCATGGGTTGCATTATTTCAGGTCGTTTACGTTCGATTTCATTTTATGATTTTCAACGTTGGGTCTTTGGAGTTGTTGAGCTTATGGCTCGTTTGGATTTTGTTGGGTTTTGAGGATACTTGTCCGTTTTATTAGCTCATTGTAGAGCGTTTGGTTATGATTTGCAATTATTGCATCTTATTTGGGAATTACATGTTTTGAATGCTTTAGTTCATTCGTTTTGAGTCATGTAATGGTTCAGCCCCGTCTGCTATGGATCCATTAGCACTTTTGTTATTTTGGACGATGTTGGGACGACTAACCTCTCACATCGTGGCATGTTAGGCACAGGATTGGGATTATAAGTCTTTCTTGCGACACGTTAGGCATAGGATTGGGATTGTATGTCCTTCGTGTAGTATCTATGGGTGTGTGCTGAAAGATGCTGAGCTTGATACTTTTATTATTTGTCCAATGGTGGAACGCTAGTTAACCCCCATTGCGGCGCGGTTTGGCTTCTTCGGTATGGTGTAAGTCCTCCGTGCAAGTATCTATGGGTGTATTCTGAAAGATGTTGAGCCCGGTACTTAATACCAGTTTAACGTAATGTGTGGCTTACTTTGTGCACGTCGCATTATGCGGAATCGGGTTTCCCCCGTCACCGAAAGGTGTTGTCTTTCGGCTGAGTCTTTTATATATTTGTTTTCGGTGACATTTTGCATACATGAGTTCATTCCATGTTTTATGGGTTGAGTATTAATCCCTACCCGTGTTTTGGGGTGTCTGGGATATGAGGTATTATTTACATTATCATAGATTGGGAGTCAATTTATATCTACGTTTTGAGTTTGAGTTATCTCTCTTATGCTATAATCTTAGAAACTTGAGTTTACTCATATTTTGGTCGTTTATTTTATAAAGTTACTCGAATTTCATTATTCGAGCATTACCATTATCCTCGTTTTGAATAAGTGTTGGATTTCGTTATTTCATGAAAGAATGTTTTGGCGTCGAGACATCCATTTATAAAATGCATATTATTAGTAAATGAGTTGTTCTCTTATTTTCTTTAATAAATCATTTTAAAGGATCATGATTATAAGTTACAATATTTTCCTTTACGATTTCCTCTATAATCATGATATAAAACTCTTGAACTCATTAGGCGTTAGCCTAACCTTTTTATTTGTCGGCATGTGCATCAGATTCCATTTCGGGATTAGTCTAGCGGCACTGTGATGAGATGAGTGCTAGTTGGTTGCTCGAAGAGGCGATTAGCTTGTTGAAGTCTTCTGCACTTATATTGGAATTAACGATTGGTATTGGGTTATAGTAATACTCGACTTTAGTTAGTCTTTATGTAATCCTTTATTTATTTGTTGATGGTTCAATTTAGAAATGTATTCCAATTATGGACTATTAGTAAGGGATTTTATTATCCTTTAAGGTAATTTTTGGAAGTTTTAATTAGTCGCACTATCCAAATTTGAGGGTGTTACAGAGTTTTATTGGAAATTTCCTCCCTTCGATTTCCAATACGCAATTGTTATAGACTTGACTAATCATAACTCGACTACCATTTGCTATTTCCACTACAAGAGTGTCCTTTAAAATACTAGCAATAATTGGCAACCTTGATAGGAAAGATATAGATAGGAAAGAATAACTTGCTTCCGTCTCAAAAAGAATATGTGCAGGTACGGAGTTAACAAGGAATGTACCCGACACCATATCCGTCGATGCCTTAGCCTCCTCAACTGGCATCTGGAAAGCCGTTTTAGGTAATCTTGGTGCACTCTCTTTCTTCCCAGAATTTCCTCCCGACTTGAGCTTCGGACACTTATTGCAGAAATGGCCCGGTTCTCGACATTCAAATCATACGGGCCCTCTGTCCGGACAATCTTTTTGTACGTGGACAAACTTGCCACACTTGTAACATGAGTCGGGCTTCGATTGGCAAGGGCCCAAATGCTTGCTCTTGCACTTCGGGCGCTACTTAGCCTCCCTCTTAGAATCATAGTTTCAGTTGGTGTTGTTGTGGAACGGTCTTGGTCGCTTGTAAGATCCGGCATTACCTTCCCACTTCCTCTTCTCCATCTGCACAACCTCTTATTCCTTCGTGCGGGCATACACATCCTCCATGAGCTTGGCCTCTTCGATAGTTTCTCGAAGGGTGGGAGCCTTAGAGTTTTGAACCATGGCCATCATGTCAGCCGGTAGGCCTTTAAGGTAGGCCTTGATCTTATCCTTTTCACTTGGAGCCACATGCCCAATAAGATCGAGCTTTTCGATGAAAAGGCGAGTATACCCCCTCACCGTTTTATCACCTTTCTTGAGTGCTCGAAATTCTTCTTCAATCAAATCGATAACCCGCTCATGACAGTACTCCTTCAGGATTTTCTTCTTGAACGTAGCCCAAGACAGTTGGGCAAGGACAACGGCATCAAGGGTGGACATGGTGACATTCCACCATCGATGTGTCTGCACTCTAAGCATCTTGGAGGCGAATTTTACCTTCTGCTACTCCCCACACTCACTGGAGCCGAAAGCCTGCTCGATGGCTTGGATACAATTTATGCAAGCAATTGGGTCATCAGACCCCTAAAACTCGGGTGGTTTGCTACACAAAAACGTCTTGTAGGTGCTAGTTCTTCTGCCTCTCTGAGCGCAAACAACCATATGCTCCTCTGTCCTGTTCCCATTACCAGTACCCCCTGAACCCGCCACAATATTCTCAGCAACTATCTCAGGCCTCCTGAAACTGGCATATCTATCCTCCAACATCTTTAGAAATGTTGTTGTTTCTCCATAGCCGATGTCACCATCTGCATGACACTGGCCATCATATCGGCTTGAGGGTTTGCTTCTTGGATAATTGGATTTGAGGACGCCAATTTCACTCTAGGTACGTGCTCAACCTCCCCAATGAATATCGGTGGCATACCGGGAGGTATAACATTTACCGCCCTAACCACGGGATTTGGGTTAGAGGTGCTACCTTCTCGGGCTTCCCTTTCAACCAACGGTCGACTCCGAGTATTCACCATGATAGAACACGACTGCCATAGAAGCACGAAAGAGAATAAGAGATTGATTGAGACATAAAAAAAATAACGTACTAACACATTCGTCAATCGTCATGACATTAGCAAGTCAAGCATACTCACGTAACAATATGTTCATAATTGGCATTAGCTACGTGCAATTCTGAACACATTATACACAAGAACTTTCATTACCATCATCACAATTCTTAAGTCATGCAATTCCGTCAATCCTAAGAACATCCTATCCCAAAATTCTGCCCAATTCTCGCCAATCATAGCCTAACGACTACAACTTAAGTCTAGACATCTTACTATCATGCCTAGTTCACTTAAAGTAGTGCTCTGATGCCAACTTGTAACACCCTAAAATTTAGAGTGAAAAAAAATGCAATATAATGACTGTAAAATGAAGAGCCAAAACCTGCGATTAAACATTTCATCCACAAGAACAACGAAGCCAAAATATACGAAGATCACCCAAAAGGTGGGGGAAAGTAGTTAAGGCGTTTTACAACAAAATAAACTTGGAAATTAAGAATGTCAACTAGTTAATCTAAGACATGATCATCTAGATTAAACCGTGTCACCAAATCTCCCAAAATGATCTATAATTTCATGTTTATACGCCAAGCCACCTAATATTTACTTCCAAAAAGTATTCGCTATACGCTCAACCCCCGAAGCTCAGACTTTACGAGCCCCAGCACTAATAGAACCTGAAAAGTGAAACATTTAAGAAATAAGTGTTAGGCTTACGCCTAGTGAGACAAATCATAATAATTTAAATAAAGGGTTAATAGTTATCGGAACATGATTTTATCAATGTTACTTTCACGAGTTGCTTAACTCTCCCTTGGGAAAGGATACAGTCTCACAATATGACGGGGGAGACCCAGGTTTACCATTGAGGCGACGGAACACAAAAGTAGGTCACACACAAATGTTGTGGAACTTCTATTATAGCACCAAAGGTTATCGAGTTCAACCACCCACGATCTCTAGTTCGAGCTCCCAATATGGTCTAAGAAAGCTTACTCGCTAGATTATACGCATCATGTGATACAAGGTTATCGTATTCAACCACGCACGATCTATAGCACGAGCTCCCAAGTAGCACCCATCTAGCCCAATGGTTATTTATCTTGCAAGGTACAATTACCCCTAGTGCCTATGGATCCATTACACTGTCTTTGTCCAACATATACACCAAACATGTCATAATTTATATATTTCATGTATCATTACTAGTTATAATTCCAAAGGTAAGGGAAACCCATACTTATCAGCAGTTCATAAAAATAGCCAACTCGGTGTTTTTACCAAAAGTCCTTTAAATCATCCAAGGGTCATCATTTATATATTCAAAACCAAAACCTAAAATCTTTTCAACAAAACGTTGGGTTTGGCCAAAACCCTAGGTTTGACCTAAATATCCCAAATCTCAAATATATAAATTGAACAAAAACCTTTATTGACAATATACACATGCATTTAGAAAATGGAGTTTAGAGATTGACTCACAAAGTAGGGTTTTGACGAAAACCCTAAACCCTAATTTCTTCTCTTGAAGAGGATGACAAGTAGGAGAAGTAGAAGCTAGATTAGCACCTTGGATCTTGGTTGGTGAAGATAGATTCTTACAATAAATGAGGAGTGAATGCCCTATTTCAACCCTAGAATCGGTCTAAGCAAAAAGGGGAAGAGAGTTGAGAGAGTCTTGGTGAAATAAATGAAGAGTGATAAGAGAAATGGTCAAAATCCCGTTTTTAAGTCACCAGGTCTTCGACCACGAGATTGCCAGTGATAGTGACACTGTCACTATCGCGAGGCATATTCATCGAAAATGTACCACGAGTTGTGACTCATTCGGCGATTGTGCCAAGCGATAGTGACACTTGTCACTATCGCGAGTCACTCTCGCACAAACGGTACCGAGCCCAAAATTGCTCAAAACTCAGACTTCTCACACGATTTGAGTTGGGGCTCTAAAGCATAACATAACCTTACCGAAATATCAACGAAAGGCATAGGACAAAAAAAGAACTTTAATTTCATTAATTCATTTTTCTTCTGTCAAAATCTTTACTTTCATCCAAAAATTCACTGTTTTTTTTATCTTGTTTTCCTTGCAAAATAGTGTATTTCTATGACACCATTCCTAGTCTTTAAATTCAAATTGAAAGAAATTAGAATTCTCAATTCTCTACGACGTCTTGACGATAAAATTTTTTCAGGAACAAGCAAATCATAATTCTTTTTGTCTCTATTTAGAGTTTTTATTTTATGTCTTGGAATGGATTCATCAAAATTATTCTTAATAAAAGATCAGAAAGGGCATGGAAAACTTACTTCGAAAATTCCGGGCGTTAAACTTCGGGTGTCCACATTCAGTATGAATAACAAAGGTGAACGTTCATTCACTATTCATGATGAATAATACCGTATGCAGGATGAATAATACAATATTCAGGATTTTTTTCGTTTTAACCGTTTTTACGTGAAATTCTATATATGTGTTATATTCATTATGAATATGCATGCATGTCCTCGGGTGTCCACATTCAGTTAGAATAACAAAGGTGAACGTTCATTCATTATTCATGATGAATAATACAATATTCAGGATGAATAATACAATATTCAGGATGAATAATACACGAATCCATGATTCATGTATTATTTATCATGAATCGTGTATTATTTATCCTGAATGTTCTATTATTCATCCTGACTGATACATTATTAATGATGAATAATATATATATATACACTAGAAACGTAGACGTACGCGATGTGACACGAAGTATCTTGAATTTAAAATTAAAACTGAAAACTCGAAAGAATAATTTGTTTCATGTTCACTTTTATTCTCCATCACACGATGTCAATTTTATGGTTTTATGTGTTTTTAAATCGTAAATAGGATATATAAAATTCAAGGTTTTGGTTAAAACAAATTGAAAAGGATTCGCTCAATTGTGCAGTCTTCAAACCTATAAGATTTGAGCTCATTTTGAAAATATTGATAAGACGATTATAATGGTATAGTTTAAAAAAACCATGTTTTTAATGTATTTTAGTTAAAATAAAATTATGTGCGTCAATATGATAAGGGTGTAAAATTAATATGTTGGGTTTGAAAGATGCCAAGGATGGATACTACTGCTGAATGTGTTAACACTGCTAGTTCAACATGGTTAATACTTCTGTTGTTAATACTTCTGAGGTTAATACTTCTGTTGTTAATACTTCTGAGGTTAATACTTCTGAGGTTAATGCTGCCAGTTGAAGTTAATGCTGCTCTTCAATATTAATACTGCTGAACTTAGTACTGCTCAGAGTATTAATGCTGCTTATGATTAGTACTGCTTATAAGATGGAGATCTGTATGGAAAGGATGACAGCTGGATAAACTGAAGATATTCATGGAAGCTTAGAGATAATGATGGAAGATATTCTGGAGATATTGTATTAATTGTAATTATCTTTTATCTTTAGTATATATATTGTATTGTTTAGAATAGTGAGATAACTTTTGTTTAAGATTATTATTCATTCTAAGTTTTTATTCTAGAGAGAATCAACCTCAAGGCATAGTTCCTAATTCTAGAGAAGTAGAATTCGTCTTGAAAGAGTCTGTTCTTCAAGATTGAGGTTGAGTGTGTAATCTTGTGATTTTAATCATTCAATACAAGTTTACAAGTTGTTAATCATACTCACTGTTTGTTTACTGTTACATTGAATATCAAAGTGTTTTTCCGCAACTTCTTTGATATTGTTTCTGAGTATTCATAATTCTTGTTGAGAATTCGATCCTGACAAGTGGTATCAGAGCTAGTATTCTCAGAAACATTCATTCAACATCAATCATCATGGCTAAAGAATCAGAATCGACAAGCACTGCCATTCCCACTGAGGTAACATCTAATCTTTGCTCTAAATCCTGTATTGAAACTGTTAAAAGGTACAGGGATCACAATCAGGGTATGTGTGATGATCTTAAAAGATTAGAGAGATATATAAAAGACTATGTAAGAATCGTTGAGAGCTTTGGGGAACAGATTAAAGGTTTCCAAGCCAATGAACTTCAACATTCATATGATACAAATTACTGGAAGTGGGAGAAAACTGACTTAGAACTTCAACTGAAAAAGTCTAAAGAGGAGAATGAGAAGATAAAGAGTGAGTTTGAGAAAGCCAAGCTGGATATTGAGAAATTCTAAAGCAATGGACTCTTTGCTCCAAACTCAAATCCATGACAAACTTAGAAGAGGAATAGGCTATAACACCACACCACCACCATACAACAACAATTACATTCCTCCTATATCAGACTTGCTAGAGACCAAGAATAGGAAGGAATTGTCTGATGAAGCCACTAAGGTAGATCCATTAGACAAAGTGGTGGTTGAAACAGACTCTGAAGAAGAGAATTCTAATGATAAGAGTAAGGAGAACACTGTATGTGGTGAGATTCCTCTAGAAAATCACATTATCACCAATGAGGGATGTGGAAAGACTTGGGTCAAATCTAAGGACATAGAGAAGACTGAGAGAAAGTCTGAGAAGGTCCATTATAAGCAGACCACAGTTGTGAATCCTGTCCCTTGCAAACAGTGTGCTTGCAATAAATCTGAGCCCCAAAAACATGATAAACCAAGGGGAAATCAGAGAAATTGGAATAATCAGTGGGCACAAAAACAAGGGGTTGATCTGAGTAAAATCAATAGACCAAAACCTTGTTTTATCTGTGGAAAGCTTAATCATGTTGCCAAATACTGTTATTTCAATCCTATCAACCAAAGAGTTAATTTTCAAAGACAAACTCAAAACTCCTTTGGTTATAGGAATCAAAGAAGGAATCAAATGGCTGAGAAAAGAGCACCTAAAAAGTATCATGCTCAGAACAAGTTTGCTAATACAAAGAAAAATGCTCCAAATAAGCCAAGGAGTAATTTAAAGACAAAGAAAGCAAACAACTTTGTTCAAGTTTGGGTTCCAATTGTAAAGAAACCTGTTAGTACTGCTATCCCAGATAGTACTGCTAACAGAAATAGTGCTGCTGCAACCAATACTACTGCTAACAAGGATAGTGCTTCTACTAGTATTAATGTTGCAAAGCCTATAATCTTGACAAAGTATTCCAGCCATGAGATTCCTAAACAACTCATCCAGACCAAACTGACATATTATATAAATGAGAAAGGACAACCCAAGACCACTTTGGCTTGGGTTCCCTCAAAGACTAACTGATTTATCAAGTGTGCAGGGCAATCAAAAGCTCAAGAGGAAGAGCATTTGGAATGAAGATAATGGTTGCTCTTGGCATATAACAAGGAACATGGACTGCCTTCAAATTCTTTAAAAGATTTGATGGAGGACATATTACTTCTGATCCAGCAGAAGGTAAGAAAAGTGAAAAAGGTATAGTTTCAAAAGATAAAGTAACTTTTGAAAATTTTATGGTATATGGTACTACTAACCTTGTGTCTGTAAGTGTTTCAGGTTGCTAATACTGAAAGGTAGTTAGTACTTCTAGTTCAGTGAATACTGTCAGACTGTGTTAATGCTGCTGGTATGTGTTACTACTGCCAGTCTGTGTTAATGCTGCTGATAAGTGTTACTACTGCTAATGTAAGTTTTCTATACCTAAAAACGATCTTCAATGATTTAATGTCAAACCTGGATATCAATCAAAAAGCTTTTATATGTATCCAAGGTTTGTACAAGAAGTACTTAATAAGGAATTGACTGATTAACCTCATTTTAATGAGATATATGTACCTAAAACCCCTAAGGGCAAGGTCTTTTCAATCATGAAGAGATCTGCTAAGGACTCGGAAGGAGTTGACACACCATTGTTCTCTACAATGATGGTGATGTCCCACAATCAAGAAGGTAAGGCATCAGGGTCAAAGCCCTCATTAGACCAACCCACTGATGACCTATCCACACCTTCCACTACCAAGCATAAATCTTCAGATTTCTTTTGTCAAACCAACATTCCCCATTACCATATTATATAAGGAAAAGATACTGAAGGTTCCTTCCCTTCTTGTATCTTCAACCTCAAAATCTACAAGCCCTCTGATGGAGCATTTTTCATCAGATAATATCCAAAGGGAAACCATAGGGGTATATCCCAACCTCAAGAAGGTGCTCAATAAGGAGATGCAAGAGCATATGGGTTGTAAGGCTCACACTACTGACTTTGCACAAAGTGCAGGACAGGACAGTGTGAACATATCTAAGACCTTCCCCATGGCAACTTTAGATGAGTAATTATCTAAAGGTCCCAGGTGCCAAGAAACCAAGGGAGTAGAAGGTGCTTCTGCTAGGCAGAAGATCTCTACTAAAAGATCCAAGGATCCTTCAAAGGTGGTAAACACACCTAAAGGAGGTGAGGGCAGTTTAACTACAAAGAATTGATGGATACACTTGGTACAATTAGTCTGAAAGTTCACAATCAAATTATGGAGATAAAAGAGATGAAAAGGTGATCACTTTTTATCACTAGCAGATAGATCATATCAAGAAGCTGGTACTGAAAAAGAAGAAAATTAAAGTTTGTATTGATATGAAATCTTATTTTGAGGGGGAGATAACTGAAGAAACTGAATCAAGAAGAACTAGTAATTGCAGAAAGTTTTGAAGTTATCATAAAGAGCCTATGCTGAAGAACTTAACTTCTCAGTTTTGAAAAGTTAAGTTAGGGGGAGATTGTTGGGTCTGAAAGATGCCAAGGATGGATACTACTGCTGAATGTGTTAACACTGCTAGTTCAACATGGTTAATACTTCTGTTGTTAATACTTCTGAGGTTAATACTTCTGTTGTTAATACTTCTGAGGTTAATACTTCTGAGGTTAATGCTGCCAGTTGAAGTTAATGCTGCTCTTCAATATTAATACTGCTGAACTTAGTACTGCTCAGAGTATTAATGCTGCTTATGATTAGTACTGCTTATAAGATGGAGATCTGTATGGAAAGGATGACAGCTGGATAAACTGAAGATATTCATGGAAGCTTAGAGATAATGATGGAAGATATTCTGGAGATATTGTATTAATTGTAATTATCTTTTATCTTTAGTATATATATTGTATTGTTTAGAATAGTGAGATAACTTTTGTTTAAGATTATTATTCATTCTAAGTTTTTATTTTAGAGAGAATCAACCTCAAGGCATAGTTCCTAATTCTAGAGAAGTAGAATTCGTCTTGAAAGAGTCTGTTCTTCAAGATTGAGGTTGAGTGTGTAATCTTGTGATTTTAATCATTCAATACAAGTTTACAAGTTGTTAATCATACTCACTGTTTGTTTACTGTTACATTGAATATCAAAGTGTTTTTCCGCAACTTCTTTGATATTGTTTCTGAGTATTCATAATTCTTGTTGAGAATTCGATCCTGACAAGAAATAAAAAAGAAAGAGATATAAAAATAAATTAAATAACTAATTATAAGAGTATAAAGTGTAATTTAAAAATAAAAAATAATCTTATTTTTAATTTCATGTTGAACGTAAGATGTTTTAAAACTTTTAAGCTTTTACATTATATATCGAGATTTGTATCTCTTAAAAATTCAAGAAAAACTGTAATAGATTTTTTTTAAACGAGTATAGATAAATAAATATAGACAAGGGTGTAAAATGTACAAGTTTAAAAAAATCTCGATACATCATTCTTGAAAAATCTTGATACGTGTTTATGATATTTTACAATATTATTAAATTAAAAAATCTTGATACAAGTAGATAAAAAATTAAAATGTAAAAAATATAAAACAAATTAATTTGTACTAGAAGCGTACTCGCGCAATGCAGCTAGATACATCACGATTTTAATGTTTCATTTTATTTTCTGTTTTTTGTCGATTTATATTACGATTTTGGACGGTTGTGAGAGAGTAATAATGATTTTTTTTTTATATAAATTTGTTTAATTTAGACTTGATAATATAATGTTTTTTATAAAAAAAAATAAGTATTTTGTTAGAATGCAATGATTATGAGTTAGTTATTAATTCAAACACATAACTTTAGAAATTTGTATTAATGCATCATCACTTGTATTCTTGAATTTTAGGTAAAAAAGTACAAAAACGACGACCAAAAAATAAATTGGTTCTAAAAATATAAAACCATAACTTATTACAATAAATTATAAGTTTAAAAATACATCAACAATAATCGAATAGGGATATATAAGATAGTAAAACATAATAATTGAACTCAATTACAAACTTAGCTACAAAATATAATATAATTTATTTTGGTTTGATAATATAATGTTTCTTTATAAAATAT
Source organism: Arctium minus (assembly GCA_954870635.1). Classification (NCBI taxonomy): domain Eukaryota; kingdom Viridiplantae; phylum Streptophyta; class Magnoliopsida; order Asterales; family Asteraceae; genus Arctium; species Arctium minus. The sequence continues at coordinate 57,607,201 of OX941088.1, read as the reverse complement.
TCTGTTAGATTTTTTAATTATATTTTAGATTTTTATTCTATATTTAATTATGCTGAGAATAATTTTAGGGGAGTTAAAATGAGAAATAATTTTAGGGGAATTAAAATGGTTAGAGATAATGATTGAAAGTTAATAAATATCATTAAATGTAGTACATAAAACATTAATAGTTGTTTTTTAAGAGATTTTAAGTAATTAACATTAAATAACAGTACATTAAGCTTTAAGAATTGTTTTTAAGAGTTTTTTATTTCTGCTTTATAATATAGTATAGATATGTTCATGATATTTAATAATATGATTAAATCCAAAATATTCAATATTGAGCTCATTTTGAAGATATTGACGAAACAATTACAATGGTATAATTCGTAAAAATAATAAAATATTTTTTAATGCATTTTAGTTTATGTGCGATTATTTATGTTAATATGGTAAATTACTAAAATAAAAAATAAAAAAAAGTAAATGATTAAAAGTAAATTCAATTAACGGTTTGTAAGAGTATTAAATGTAACTTAAAAATTAAAAAAAAAAATGGGATTTTCAATTTGTAATTAATTACATAGCTTAACAAGTTGTATGTCAAGCTTAAAGGGTGGTCCAAAATGAAAAAAAGGTAAAGGATTAAAAGTAAATTCAATAACTGATTATAAGAATATTAATTGTAATTTATAAATTAAAAAATTTGGGACGTGAGTTAAAGAGAGGTTGGTGTGAAGGGGTTGACATAGCTTAACAAGTTGTACATCAAGTTTAACATAAAGACTTTCAAGATTTTTAAAAAATAACTGTTTTAGAATTTTTATAGAATAGTATAGATCTTATTTTGAAATTATTGACAAAAATATTATAATGGTATAATTTGTAAAAAAAAATGCATTTTTATAACGTATTTTTGTTAATCTATAATCATTTATTTTTAATATGATGATGGTGTAAAATAAAAAAGTTAAAACACAAGGAATATAAAACAAATTAATTTGTATATATTTATGATATTTAATAATATGATTAAATTTAAAAATATTCAATATTGTGCTCATTTCGAAGGTTTTGACGAGATGATTACAATGGTATAATTTGTAAAAAGAAGAAATGTATTTTTTTAATGCATTTTAGTTTATAGAGTCTCATTCATTTGTTAACCATGACGTTGGTATTAACCGTGTTAACCAATTGTCAACCAATCAGATTCAATCTTAATTGTATGTCAATATACACGTGTAAACACAAACAAAGGGGTAATATTGAAATTTTCTTTTTCACACCTAATAATTACCTTTCCATATATTAAGGAAGTCTCTAAATTGGTATTGATATCTTTATTTATTAAATATAATCATTTAAAAATTAAAATTGTAACTTATCTCTAATTTGGAAGTTATCTACTTTTCCATATTTTCAACAGATTTTAATAAGGCAGTGCATATCTCTTCTAAAAAAAATGGAGAAATTGTCGCTACAACCACCGCCAATCTCTGCCACCACCACTACCACCAATGCCATAACGGCAACACCACTACCACCACTACACACCATGACTCCGTAGACTCCTCACCTCGTTCCCGAAAAAAACGATTCATGGGGCGAAGAAAACCCTCTATACCCACCAAATAACGGTCCTACAACGGCGGCGACTGGTGGTTTGACTAAGCTCCGACTTATGTGCAGCTACGACGGTCACATAGTCCCTCGTCCTTACGACAAATCCTTATGTTACATCGGCGGCGATACGTGTATCGCCGTCGTAGACCGCCACACCACACTTTCTGACCTCACTCACCGGTTCGCCAAAACCCTATTCCGATCACCTATCTCGTCCACGATGGTGTCGTTTACACTTAAATTTTGTGCATATGTGTAATATGCATGAATGTGCATTTGTGCACATATGAATAGCATAAATGTGCATACATGCATATCCACATATATAAGAATATGCATATATGCATTTGTGCATATGTGCATATTCTTTAAACAGTGCATATATGGATATACATTTATACATATTAATTTGTTGTTACAGTGCAAAAAGACCTAACACTTTATACTCATTCACAGTGCACGTAGGCACATTCTACAATATTGACACTTTATACTTTATGCACATATGCATGAAAATACCTAACACTTTATACTCATTAACAGTGGACGTAGGCACATTCTACAGCATGTGCACGTATGGATATTACTCACATTATGAACTTATGCATATTAAACGATTTTATCTATAATATTGACAAAAATACTTAATTTGGTAATTATCTCTTTATTTATTAAATAGAGTAATTGGTTGATGTTCAAATCCCTAATTTCTCTCATGTTTATTTGGTAACTCGTGGATATTAATTGGATGAGTATTTGTTATTTTACATATTTACCCATGTGCTCATATGCATCTTTCTTCCCAAACGTCTAATTTATTATTTCTAAAATAAAAATTCTAATTAAATGTGAACTATGGATGTAAATAATCAACGGTGAAGATTGGTTAACACGGTTAATACCAATGTCATGGTTAACAAAAGAAGGGGACCCTATATATATATATATATATATATATATATATATATATAAAGAAAAAGAAAAAGAAAAAAAAGAAGAAAAAGAAAAAGAAAGAGGGGCACGAAGCAAAAAAGCAAGAAAAAATGAGGAAAAAAAAGAAAAATAAGAGAGAATAATTTGGAGACCAGTATTGAAAAGTAATACAATTGTCTCTGTGATGTGCCTAGATAAATAAGAGCTCGAATTGAAGCAAAATCTCATAGCTTGGGTGTGTAAAGTGGAGGAGTAAACATTATTGTGCATAGTTTTATTTCCAAAGTCCAACTTTTAGTCACCTGGTGATAATTTCTTTCTGGAGTCTGAAAGAGGTTTTTGTTAATCTTGGGGGAGAATGTTATTATTCTTGAAAAACATATTTTGGGGAGAATACAACTATTCTGCTAAAGTTCAACAAAAAGGAAGATAAATTTGCTAAAGACTGACAAGGAGGGAGTTTGTACAAAGTGAGCTTAAAAGAGGAGATTGATTTGCAAAATCTTTTTAGAAATGATCTTGAATCCAAAGGAGGAGATTGTTAGTGCACATATTTGTTGGATGCAAGATCATAGAAGACTAAAGGTCAAAGATCAAGAAAGTCAAAGCTCAAAGGTCAACACTCAATGTGAAGTCAAAGTCAATGTAATAAGTCAAAAGTCAAAGTCTTTGTGTTAGTTTGTTTTGTAAGCGTGTAGATTAGTTTTTCTGTTATTAGATATATGACTAGGGTGTTAGAATTAGTTGTAGAATATTTGTAACAATTAGAACAGAGAGTGTTCACAGATTGTAGAGAGAGAAAGCTAGAGATAGAAAGTAATTATATACGAATTATTGAATTGAAATCGAGATAACAGGTTGAGTTTTTAATCTGTTAATTCATCTTGTTTGATTGTGTTAATCAGTAAGAACTTGAATCAGGGACATTATCATCCTTCTACCTTGAAGGATGAGTTTCCCGACGAGCATCTTCTATCTATACAAGAGACCACGCCCTGGTATGATGATATAGTAAACTACTTGGTTACAAACACCTTCCTTACCAGGTACGTTGACTAGAACTGAAAAGGGTAGGATTAGAAGTCATTTTAAGTTTTATGTTTGGGATGATCCTTACCTTTGGAAGCATTGTTCTGATCAAACCATCAGACGATGTGTCCCCCAACATGAAGTGCAAAGTGTACTTCGATTTTGTCTTGAATATGCTTGTAGGGGGCATTTTGGTCCAAAGTGTATGGCCCATAAAGTCTTAGATTGTGGAATGTTTTGGCCTTCCATTTTTAAAGACACATATCTGTTTTGTAAGAGTTGTGATAGGTGCCAAAGGACTGGGAATATCGGACCACATAATCAAATGCCCCAAAACCTAATTTTAGTTTGTGAAATATTTGATGTGTGGGGCATAGATTTCATGGGACCATTCCCGGTCTTTTCCAGTTTCACCTATATCTTATTATGTGATGATTATGTTTCCAAATGGGTGGAAGCCAAGGCCACCCAAACTGACGAAGCTCGTACTGTTTCATCTTTTCTTAGATCTAACATTTTCGCCAGAGTTGGGACTCCAAGGGAAATCATAAGTGATCGGGGAACACACTTTTGTAACAAGGTGATCGAGGCACTTCTCAAGAAGTATCATGTGACCTACCGGATTTCAACCGCATACCATCCCCAATCTAATGGGCAAGTCGAAGTATCTAACCGGGAGATCAAATCAATCCTTGAGAAGACCGTGAATCCTAACCTAAGGATTGGAACGAGCGTTTGGATGATGCTTTGTGGGCCGACCGCATGGACTATAAAACACTTATAGGTATGCCCCCTTTCCGGTTAGTTTATGGTAAACCATGTCATCTCCCTGTTGAATTTGAGCACATGGCTTACTGGGCGGTCAAAAAGTGCAATATGTGGATAGATGATGCGGGAGTTCTAAGTTACAATTGCAAGAGCTTGAAGAAATCATAAATGACGCTTACGAGAACTCCAAGATCTACAAAGAACGGACCAAGGCTTTTCACGACAAGCTAATCTCCTGGAAAGAGTTTATAGTCGGGCAAAAGGTTTTACTTTTTCATTCCCGTCTCAAGCTATTTCCCGGTAAGCATAGATCACGGTGGGTTGGCCCTTTTATCATTGTTATAGTTTATGCTCATGGAGCGGTGGACCTTGAAAGCCTGAAAATGGGTAAGTCATTCAAAGTAAAAGGGCATAGACTGAAACCTTTTTATGAAGGTTTTCAGTCTAACGACATTGATGTTATGGCTCTTGAGCCACCACCCGTAACTTTCTAGGTTTGGATAGTGTCGAGCCAACGACGTTAAAAAAAGGCGCTGATTGGGAGGCAACCCAATTTTACTGCTTTATTTCCATTCCTAGTGTAGTTGTTATCCTTGATGATTGATTGTTCCCAGGTTCCACCACTTTCAAGCTTGAATCATACCCCCCCCCCCCAAGTGCACGGAGGCACCCACCTACATCAAGAACCATATATCGAGCACACGTCATTAAATCAGGGGATATTTCTTGTTCCCTTTGTTCTTTTATTGCTTTTAGACTTGTGCTTTATCATGCTTATATTGAGGAAAATATATGGTTTAAGTGTGGGGAGGTAATTATTTGGGATTATTGGCTGAGGCCCATATAGTTGGGCTAGTTGGGGCTAAATTTTTCAAAATTTTGGCTATTTTTGGGCATATTTTGAGTGATACATATGAGTTGTTTGCTTTTCTTGTCATTACATGAACACCATAGCATAAATGGTTAGGTGGTTTGCATGAGTTATTTTGATTGACTAACTTGAGACAACCTTCATGAGATTTGCTAATTTTATAGACTAAATATGCACCCGTGAGATGTTTGAGCCATGATTGAACATTATTTTCAATCTTACTTCCTTTGTGTGTGCATTGCATCTTCCATGTTTATTTCACTCTAGAACTTGTGTTAGGACTCTTCAATATTGTATTTAGGCAATACTAGTGTGGAAATGAAAAAGGTCATATTTGATGTTATTTTTAAACCATTTAGCCTAAAAACCAACCCTTACATATGTATTCCTTTTTGATCACCCACTTTGAGCCTAGTTACCCAATTTTGTTGTCGTTACACCACATATTAACCCCTTAGCCAAATACTTCTCCTACCGGACTTTGGGAATTAATTTGTGTATTTTTTGTTAGTTAGACTCCTTGGATGCAAAAATGTAGTCTTATATATATATATATATATATATATATATATATATATATATATAAAGAAAAAGAAAAAAAAGAAGAAAAAGAAAAAGAAAAAGAAAAAGAAAAAGAAAAAGAAAGAGGGGCACGAAGCAAAAAAGCAAGAAAAAATGAGAAAAAAGAAAAAGAAAAATAAGAGTGAATAAATTGGAGACCAATATTGAAAAGTAATACAATTGTCTCTGTGATGTGCCTAGCTAAATACGAGCTCGAATTGAAGTAAAATCTCATAGCTTGGGTGTGTAAAGTGGAGGAGTAAACATTATTGTGCATAGTTTTATTTCCAAAGTACAACTTTTAGTCACCTAAACAAATTTTCCCCACCTTGACCCTTAGCCAAGTTACGACCCGATTAAAAAGACCTTTTGATCCGCACTTAGTGTTGACCATTAACAATGGAGAATCGAGACCTAGTTCAAGCTTATGGTAGCATATATCCATGTGAATTTGATGCAAAGAGTGTAAACACCCACCCTTTAGAGTGAATTGAGCGGATTTACTAATTTTATACCCTTCATGAGGGGTTTATGATAGGTCCAATTGAGATCATGATTGGTATTGATTGAAAGATAACAAGGAGATTAGGGATAGAAATCAGTAGTTTTATTCAAACGAAATGTAAACTACACAAGAGAGAAAACTCTAGCCGTATGTCTACATGGTGGCTGATTGAGAATTACACAAAATTGATAGTTAACCTAAAATATATTACATGATTCCTATTTATACCCCATACTCCCTTGTATACATTGTAAGCCCAAACCCAATACAAGGCCCAATACAATTAAGTAGATTACTTTATAAAATTTCTAAAGTGAACATAAAATATGTTCTAACATTCTCCCCCTAAGTTTTGTAAAGTAATCATTCTCTGATCAGCTCCAGCTTCAACTCCTCTCCCCCTTGATTTCTTTATAAAACTTAGTGTTGCATAAACTTCAAAGCTCCTCTTGCTCTCCCTAGAAAGTAGCTCTTATCCTTGAAGTATCAACTGAAATATCAGATCTGATGTAGACCATAACCTCGACTGAGTGCACACAAAGACAACTTTTATCTCTAGTAAACCCAACACATTCCTTAACGCCCATAAGAATGATATGTATGGATTATGAAGTGACATCCAAGTGCATCTTCAATTTATAGCATCTGATCTGTCTGTGAACCATGAGTTGAAATAAGAATTCAGCTTAAGAACTTCATCTGATAAGCTTATGGGTGGTAGCATCTGGTAGCAACACTACAAGGCAAGGGTAGAAAGCAAACACTGTTCAACAACTGATAGAAGATACTCATACTGACTTCTCTCATAAGGCAACTTGTAAAAATGGGTTCAGAACAGTCAATTTTCCCAAAAAGATCAAAATTCGCAGATCACTATTCACCATGAAGCACAATTCACAAGATGGCATAAGCCTTAACCACAATTCGCAGAGGCTTGCATTGCGAATTCCCAATTTTCGCAAGCCTCATATTAGCGAATTCTTGAATTTCGCAAAACTATTCTTCACGAATCCTTCAGAATTTGCAACACACTAACCTGCTGGAGAGAAGTCAGTATGAGTATCTTTTATCAGTTGTTGAACATTGATTGCCTTCTACCCTTGCCTTGTAGTGTTGCTACCGGATGCTACTGCCCGTAAGCTAATCAGATGAAGTTCTTAAGCTGAACTCTTACTTCAACTCGTGGTTCAAAGATAGACCAGATGTTATATACTGAAGATGCACTTGGGTGTCACTCCATAATCCACACATATCATTCTTGTGGGCGTTAAGGAATGTGTTGGGTTTACTAGAGATAAAAGCTGCCTTTGTGTGCACTCAGTCGAGGTTATGGTCTACATCAGATCTGATATTTCAGTTGATACTTCAAGGATAAGAGCTACTTTCTAGGGGGAGCAAGAGGAGCTTTGAAGTTTATGCAATGCTAAGTTTATAAAGAAATCAAGGGGGAGAGGAGCTGAAGCTGGAGTTGATCAGAGAATGATTACTTTACAAAACTTAGGGGGAGAATGTTAGAACATATTTTATGTTCTATTTAGAAGTTTTATAAAGTAATCTACATTTATTGTATTGGGCCTTGTATTGAGTTTGGGCTTACAATGTATATAAGGGATATGGGGTATAAATAGGAATCTTGTAGTTATGTTTTAGGTTAACTTTCAATTTTGTGTAATTCTCAATCAGCCACCATGTAGACATACGACTAGAGTTTTCTCTCTAGTGTAGTTTACATTTCATTTGAATAAAACTACTGATTTCTATCCCTAATCTCCTTGTTATCTTTCAATCAATACCAATCATGATCTCAATTGGACCTATCAGTTTGTGAAATTAGCTTATCTTCATCTTGGGTTTGTCTTGTTTGTTAGTTATTGATATGCTAGTCAAACCATATTCTCATGAAATGCTATGGATATTTATGAAAATTCGAAATCAACTCATGAGTTGTGTATTGTGCTAAAATCTTAGTATTTGCCCGAGGACAGTCAAAGTTTTAAGTGTGGGGATATTTTGATGGGTACATTTTATGTTATAATTTGGTTTTGAAAACCCAATTATCTTTATTGTTTATCTTCTAAAGTAGGTCCAATTAAGCTAATTGTTTTGTTTTGTAATTAGGCCCAAAAAGGAAAAGAACAAGTCCAAGTTAGGCCCATCTTTCCTCACATCAGTTGTCGATCGAGAGCAAGAGGAGATCGACCAGAGCACCGCGCGACCTCTACCGTGCCTGGAGCCGCCCCTAGGACTGTGCCCGACACTGTGTCAAGCAAAGTCAGAGCACCGTGCGACCATCGCGCGCCTAGATCCGCGCCGTCAACCGCGCCCAGCACTATTCGGTCCCCAATTCCTTCTCGGGTGAGTCCCCACGCATCCACAGCCGCGAGCAACCCGAAATCATGGGTTTTTTTATATTTTTGAGCGGTTTTCTTATTGGGAGGTATAAATAATGATTGGTAACTGCGGTTTTCTTATTGGGAGGTATAAATAATGGTTGCTAACTGTAAAAACAAGGGGGACTCGATTTTTGGAGGAGAGGAACGAAAACGCAGCAATAAGGGGTCGATTTTGGAGAGCATCTTATCAATTTCTCATCCATTTTGGTAAATTCTTGCAAATTTAACTTGTTAGCCCTAGTTTAGCCATGTGTGGCTAATTTCTTCATTCCAACATTGGTTAGTTTTGGATTTTGATGCTTTTCACTTTGAGATTTCGCTGTAATTGTTTGGAACAAGTTTATTTGTTTGATTTCTAGGTTAATGTCAATTTCATTTGAATGCTAATTGATTTGGCTAATTATTTGATGTTCTTGTGAATTATCGTTAGTCAAAATCCTAGATACGTAATTGTGTATTGATTTTGATATAGTAACAACGGAATTCTTTTGATTTCGATAAGGTTTTTAAATTGAGTTCTTGGAATCTCTCAATCAAAGTGATAATTAAGCCGAGCTTATGTGCTTAATTCTTTGAGTCGGTGTTTTCTAATTCATTAATGTTAACCACACCTGGAACATTGAGAGCTTGTTCATTGTTTCATTTGTAGTTAAGATTTAGCTAACGAGCTTATTTTAGCTAATGTCCATTTTGGTGAAAACTAAGGTTGTCAGTGCTCGTTGGTAACCATAGCCGGCTTAAGCTTGTCCTAAGTTTTACATTTGCGAAATCAATTTTAGGTATTAGCATCATCATCAAGATAGAACTAATGTTGGTTTTATAACTTCAATTGAACCGAATCCCTGTGGACTTGACCCGACTTACCGTTATCGCAATTTTAACTGTTGATAAAGGTCTAGTTGGTTAATTATTATTTGGTGGACTCGACATTCGTCAATATATATATATATATATATATATGGTGGATTCAAACGAGAATGCTAACTATTTAAGAAAACACGAGAACGACCGTTAATGTACAAAACCATACATGATTCACATACAAAATCATATATGATTCATGCGACTTTGCCCCGCGACTTAAGTCTTTCGACCAAAGTCACCTGCGTCCATTTTTTGCTAGTTAATGTAAAATCACATATGATTTTTTACATGATTTTTTGTCTTCTTAAATATTTAGCGTTCTCGTTTGAACCTTCCTATATATATATATAAAAGAATAAAAAAATACTAGCCTACTTAGTTTTTGCAAAATTTTGTTTGTTTAGTTAAATGAACCGGACAATGGTCTCGTTCGTTTATTTACGTTCTTTCATCTATGTTCGTTTAAGTCTGTTTATATATTAGATATATCTATATATTTTGACATTAATATGTAAAATAATTTCACTAAATCAATTTTTTAGGTTTCTTTGTTATCCCTCCAAATACCCGGGTTTCGTTATGTTATTTTTTAGAAACCAAACGATGATTAATGGTGGTTGTTTTTGTTCATTTGTGTTCATTCGTTTATGTTCATTTTTGTTTGTTTACATTCATTTAGCATCATAACGAACAAACACGTTTTTTTAACGAACAAACATGAACACAAAAGATTTCGTTCATTTACCGTTTGTTTGTTCGGTTAAGTTAAATGAACAACCATAAACAAGTCTCTATCCATGTTCGTTCTGTTCGTTTACAACCCTCTACTTGATTGATGATTTGGGCGGTTTGGAACATCTATTATTCAAACTTTTGAAGTATTTGATTGATGATTTGAAGTACTTGATTCTAAGACTTAAGGATTTAATTATATATTTTGATGATTGTAATAATTAATAACTTTGTTTTGTATATTTTAGTAGTATTTATTGTATTTCATTCCTTAATTTAATGTATACCAACAACCCGCCCAACCTGCTACAACCCGCAAGGGTTGTGTTATACTTTTGAATGAGTTGGGTTGGATTGAGATTTTTCCAAACCGCCATAATTGGGTTGAGTTGTAAAAATGTCCGAAACCGCCCAACCCAACTCATGTACACCCCTACCTGACCCTATATATATATATATATATATATAGAGAGAGAGAGAGAGAGAGAGAGAGAGGGGGGGGGGGAGGTTTAGAGGAAAACCTCAAAAAAACATAAAACTGAAGAACACTCTGGTAGCTCTTCATCTGGACAGTATGCACTTATGCATTCAGGTAAATTATGTTTTTTTTGTTTTTATGCACTTGTGCATATGCACATGTGCATGTTACAAATTACTTGTATGCACAAGTGTATACCATCCAGATGAATGGCTACCAGGGTGTTTTTTAAAATTTTTCCATGAACCTGACCCTATATATATATATATATATATATACTACATTAATAAGCATCTAGACAAAAAGTCTTAATTACAAGTCCCTAAGCATGGTGTACAACAATTTTATGCATAAAATTGAAAAACTCTTAATTACAAATAAGAGTGCACAATGTACAAGTCAACAAAGCTTACACCCTTCCCTCAAGTTTGTTTCAATGTAACTCCCGCTTCTCTCCCCACGAATTTGTTTAAAAATTCCCGCTTCTCTCTCCATCTGTCTCTTTCTCTGTAGGCTCCATCCCTTTAACATTCAATTATGAAATATCATCTCCCACGAAATCCACCGATTATCCGCCATTGAACAGCAAGCACTTCTAAAACACGATGAAGATCACGACTCTACACTCTACCCCAAAATCCACATCCAAATGCGTAAAGGACATCCTCACCGTGTTTTGTACCCTAACAAATCTGGCGGCGTGTCTCCGATCGGAAACGCCCGACGTCCGGTGACGACGGCGACCGGAGGTGTGGTAGGTCCTGAGGTTTCGCATTTGGGATGGGGACATTGGTATACGTTGAGAGAGCTTGAAGCATCTACTAATGGATTTGGATCTGAGAATGTGATTTATCAAGGAGGTTATGGTATTGTTTATCATGGTGTTCTCGAGAATAAATCTCAAGTTGCTGTTAAGAATTTGCTCAATAACAGGTCAATTTTTTACTTCGAAATCTTCGTGATTTTATGTTCAATTGAATGATTGATATTGAATTTGTTCAATAATTCTGTTTAGAGGACAGGTTGAGAAGGAATTTGAAGTTGAAGTTGAAGCAATTGGTAAGGTTAGACATAAGAATCTATTGAGATTGTTGGGTTATTGTGCAGAAGGAGTACACGCTGCAGAGTTTCCCTTCTTCTTTTACGCAGATTCCTTTCTTAACCTCACCACCACCGATAAGGCACAATTCTATGTTTCTTTCTTACAAAAAAAACTCTTCCTTCTATTTTCAGCTTTCATGATTTTTTATAGACTTTTAATCAGGTATATGACTATTGGATGCCACTATTCTTACTTAATGACATATGACTGCTGAATTGTTGTTGATTATTACTATTATTTCCCAATCAGGTACGACGAGATATGTTTTTTGGTGATCAACCAAAAAATAAGTATGTTTTATCAACATACAAATTGCTTTGTTGGTTGTAGGAAACTTTAATGGGACTAAATATCTGATGGCATTGTTTTTGTTCACTTCTTAACCCATAAGAGATGTGGAGAATTTAAGTTTTCAGTCCTGACTTTTGGCAGTAAGAGTATAATCAAATGCTCTCAAATATTGATGATATTCACCCACCTGGGGGAACAGGGATGCAATTGGAAGAACTATATTATCAAGTTCTTACTAATTCAATCACACAAACAAGATAACAACAAGATTAAAATTCAACCTGTTATTCAATTTCCAAATCAAGATCTCGTATACAATCTTTCTCTCTCTAGAACTCACTCTACAGTTTGTGTAAGTTTCTAGTTACGAGTATGTTCTACACTTATTACAACACAACTAGTCATAAGTCTATTAAAACAAAACTAAACACAAGAAATTATACGCGCTAAAACCAAAACTAAACAACACAAAGACTTTGACTTTGACTTATTACATTTTGACTTTGACTTTCACTAAGAGAGTTGACTTTTATCTTTGACTTTTTTGAACTTTGACCTTCAGTCTTCTATCATCTTGCATCCAACATATTTATGCTCAAACATTCTCCCCCTTTGGATTCAAGATCATCTCAAAAAGATTTTGCAAATCAATCTTCCACTTTAATATCATCTTGTACATTCTCCCCCTTTGTTAATCATTAACCAATTTATCTTCACCTTTTTGTTGAACTCTTATCAGAATAAACATTGAAGCTCAGTCTCTTCTTTATAATCAAAACAGTCTTCAAACTTTCTGAAATCTTCCAAAGTCTGTCTTCAAAAGTAGTAACAATCTTCCCCAAAGATGGTATAAACCTCTTTCAGATACTGGAAAGAAATTATCTTCAGTTTCAGCTCAGTTTGCTTTGGCAAAATTATCTTGAAAGAAAATTTCTGGAAAACCAACTTTCTTTCAGAATTCTTTGAACTTTTGCTTTCAGCTTTCAACAACTTTCTTCAAAGCAACTGTCTTGACATAATTTTCTTCATCACTTCACAAATTTCTTGATTTTGTCTCCCCTATTCATTTCCGATTCATACATTTCTTGAACTCTTCTCCCCCTTTTTGATGAATGCGACATGAAATCATCGAAACTATACAAGAAATGTCTTTGATAATCTGAACTGACCATTGATCTTTAAACACAAAAGCCTCTGATTCTCCGTCGATCCAAAAGATATTCATCCGAATCTTTACAAATTCAGACAAATTATGAGTGTAACACCTGAATCAACAAATGAATCAGTTAGAAGTGCCAGTCAGTAACACGAAGTTACTGTGTGTAACGAATACACATTGAAAAGAAGCTTTTTGATATTCACTCCCCCAGGGCTTCCATTCAATCATCGAAACACCACAAAGGAATTTCTATGAACGTTATGACAAGAAAAACAAATTTCCTTGTGTGTTCGTGCAAGTGTTTGAAAGAATTAAGCACATATGATTGATTTTAATAAGGATCAAAATTGTGTAAACCATTGAAACAACAACAGTTAAACACAGACTCGATTGTGCATGATCAAAGTGCGAAGGTGGGGCAAACTTCCTTCTTTTTCAATATCCAGGTTTTCCAAATGAAAATCAGATAGCATATGTGTTGCGTCCCCTTGAAATAATGAAACATTTTCTTGTTGAGAAGAAAATGAGTAGTTGGTGGGGTTTTTATCAAGAGTTGGCATGGGCTAGTTGCCTGTTTCAATAATGTTCACGAAGAATTGTGAAACACTAGTAATGTGGTTGCCCGGCTCAAAAAAAGTTGGTGCAGAGTTTGATATTCTTTTACTCTGTTCTCACACCCTCTTTCTTTTAATCATTGAGCCCACTTCTAACCAAATTCTCTTTTACATTTTACCTCATCACTTAACCCACACTCGATTGTTTTGACTCCTCACACTTGATCACTAAAGGAATAAATTCTTGGGTAGGAAACAATGCTTAACGTGAATCCATAGAAGCTTCATTTAAGTCCTAACACAATGAACCCATGTTATCTTATAAGAATATGTTGCTCAACTGGTTTAACCTTTCAGTTAAAGCATAAAATATGCAAGTCAGATGTATGTATGCTCAATGAGATAATCATGAATATTTGAGCATTTTATACATTTAAGATATTTCAAACAAGTATATTGAATGAAAGAAATGAATACAAAAAACTTGTTTGAAAATATGACATTGTATGAAAAAGATCATATAGAAATGATTTATCGATTAAGGCTTAGGTCAGCAAAAATTGGATATTGTCTATACGAAACAAGATATAGACATTCTTGAAAGAAATATTTCGAAATAAAATCACGCTCAAAATTCATTGAAATTCAATCGAGGTGTCTTACCATCGAAAATTGGTTTCAATTTAGAGACATGGTAAGAACAAATTCAATAAAGATTTAAACCAGTGTGTGAATACTTGAAAATATATGGAAAAGATAATACGCAAATATTTATCTTTGGAAACACACGGTTTATTGACATTTAAGCACAAATAAAAATGAAAGTATTTAAAATCACACTTCTAAAATTCATGAAATCGTTTTAAGAATCAGAAGTGGTTTGAACATTTAAAAACATATTTTCATATCTGAAAATTGTCCTTCTTTCAGACATGTATGAGATTAAGATTAGAAATTAACCAATTAGCTTAGTCTTAATTCTCATCAAGTCATCTCTAAGTCATAAAAGATATGATCGTTTAAGCTCACTCTCATTTCGGCAAAAGTCACAAAGTCGTCAAAGTGCAAAACTTTATTCACAACATTTATTAAAAAATAAAATGACATTAAGTAGTAAAACTTTGAAATTACGAGTTCTGATTGGAAGTAATCAGAAGTCATAATTCATACTTCTTATCTTTTAACTCTAACTCCCCCTGCATTTATGCATCAGAAAATTTATCAGTTAATAATGCAAAAAAATATATGAACTCCCCCTTCAAATATATGTAGATCATCTTTTCATCTTCTCTCACTCCCCCTGAAATCATGAATGCCTTTCAGTGTAGATATCTTATCAGAATAAAGATAAAGAAACGAAGAAAAATAACAATAAGAAAAACTTTAGTAGGTAATCACAGATTATGTCTTGAGATTTATCATACCAAGTTTCGAAACAAGAAAATTAAATCTCTTTTCGTCGAGAGGCTTGGTAAATAAATCAACAAGTTGATAATCAGTGTTTACAGAATAAAGTTCTATTGTACCTTTTTCGACATTGTCTTTGATAAAATGATATTGTACGTCTATATGTTTGGTCTTTATATGATGAACAAGATTTGATGATATTGCAATGGTACTCATTGAGTCACAGTATATCGGGATCTTGTCGAAATTGAAGCCATAATCTCATAGTTGCGTCCTCATCCACAACATCTGAGAACAGCAGCTTGCAGCAGCAACATACTCTGCCTCAGCCGTTGATGTGGAAACACATAATTGTTTCTTTGATGCCCAACTTACGAGTTTATCTCCAAGAAACTATATATGACCCGATGTACTCTTCCTGTCCAACATGCAACCTGCATGATCTGCATCTGACTAGGCTGTCAGCTCAAAACTAGTATCTTTAGGACACCACAGACCAAGATTTGTAGTGCCCTTCAGATATCTAAAGATCGTTTTGACTGCAGACAAATGGGATTCTTTGGAATTAGCCTGATATCTAGCACATAGACATGTAGAAAACATAATATCTGGCCTACTTGAAGTTAAATACATCAAAGAACCAATCATTCCTCGATAAGTTCTAACATCGACAACTTTTCTCGAAGGATTAGTGCCAATCTTAGATCCTGGTGCCATTGGGCTTCCAATTGGTGTACAATTTTCCATTTTGAATTTTCTAAGAACGTCGAAAATGTACTTTGATTGATTAATTAAAATCCCCGTTGAAAATTGTTTGACTTGTAATCCGAGAAAGAAGTTCATCTCTCCCATCATACTCATCTGAAATCTTGACACCATGAGGTTTGAAAAATTCTTACAGTATTTAGGATTTGTTGAGCCAAATATGTTGTCATCCACATATATTTGATATAATATGATATCGTCTTTTTCCTTTTTAATAAACAAAGTAGTATCGGTTTTACCTTTCGTGAAGCCCGACTTGACCAAAAACTTTGATAATACCTCGTACAGGCGTTTATTTCAGATCATAAAGTGTTTTATCTAGGATGTAGACGTGATCTGGTTTCTCTGGATTGATAAAGCCTTCTGGATGTGAGACGTAGACTTCCTCCTTTAGTATGCCGTTGAGAAAGGCTGTCTTCACACAAGGCCGTTCCTAGAGTTTTTGATGCCCTGTGCGAAAACGCAAAAAAATGCCCTTATGTCTATTTTTTTTAAGAAAATGAAACGACAAGATATACGATTTTTATAGGGTTTGAAACCTAGTTAAGATAGGTGACTCATCCTCACATTGATTTTTATTCATTGTAATTAAAAAAATTCAAACGGGGGACATAAAAACCAAAACCCCAAATTATAAAATACTGAATGATAAAAGGATAAAACCTGAATTAAGATTGTGTTTCCTTTTTTTTTTAGTTTTCCTTTTTTCCAAATGGAAATTAACACAATAGAACCTTTACTTCAATATATGGAACCTTTACTTCACGTCTTGATAGACGGTGAAGTTTTTGTGTGCAACATACGCAAGAAACACTTTGATTGCTTCAATGCGTGCCACTGGAGCGTAAGTCTCATCATAATCAATGCTTTCCTCTTGCCTGTAGCCTTTTGCGACAAGTCTGCTTTGTTTCTGGTTATGATACCATCTTCTTCCTTTTTATTCTTGAATACCCATTTTGTGTCGATGATTGATTTACCTTCCGGTCTTGGCACAAGTCTCCAGACTTTTAAAGCTTTGAACTGGTTCAGCTCCTCTTGCATGGCAGTCACCCAATCCGAGTATGCTAGAGCTTCTGATACACAAGTGGGCTCTATCTTGCTCAGGAATGAGTCATGCATACACATGTTCAAAGTATCAGACCTAGTTTGCACCGGTAAAGACGGATCTCCAATGATTTGGCTTATCGGGAACTCTTTGGTCCACTTGTGTTCATGAGGGAGTGGATTCGATGTAGATTGATCATGATTTTCATCTAGATATCCACTGTCTTTTTCTTGTTCAAGAAGGGGGACAGTTGAAGTATTTGGTACAGAAGTTTAAGTTGGGACAACTATTTATGGCTGTTGAGTAGACGTCACTGTACGACCAACTGAATCAGCAACTTTTGTCTCGACATGTTCAGATAAAACTTCAACTGAAGGAGTAATTGTTTGAATTAGAGTTTCTTTATGAATTGGGGGAACGAATTCAGTAGATACATCCGAAATGGTTGGATGATTAGTCGTTAAATCGTCTGACCTGTCAACCACAACAAATTTAGGCAGTTTAGATCCAAGAAACTCATCATAAAAAAATTCAAACAATAAATCTAATTCAGATAAATGTGATGTAGAAGTTGAAGGTTTATCAGAATTAGTTTCTTTAACCACACGTTCTGGATTGATTTGTCCAGAAGCTAACACTCCTGTAAGTACGGGTTCTAAACTGTTTTGTTCAGAAGCCAACTCCTCGTCAAATGTTACGTTAATGTTTTCTATCACTGTCTTGGACTTCTTCAAGTACACCCGGTAGGCAGCAGATGTTTGAGAGTAACCAATGAAGATGCATTCGTCAGCCTTCGGTCCAAACTTATTCAAGTTCTCTCTGTCATTTAATAAGAATCACCTGCATCCAAAAACATGAAAGTGTTTAATGCTAGGTGTACGATTGTTTATCAAAGCATAAGGTGTTTTACCAAACCGGCGTTGTACTATGGACCGATGATGTGTATAGCACGTAGTCGAAACAGCTTCTGCCCACAGAAACATAGGTAGATCGGATTGACTTAGCATAGTACGAGCGGTATTGACTAGTGTTCAGTTACGTAGTTCTACTACTCCGTTCTGTTCTGGCGTTCTAGCAGCAGAGAACTGATGTGTTATCCCGACCGATTCGAGATAATCTTCTACAGTTTTATTCTTAAACTCTGTGTCATTGTCTGTTCTTAGAAGCTTGATTGACTTTTGCAGATTTACTTGGGTAGTCTTTCAGAAATTGATGATGACTTCGGGCGTCTAATCCTTAGATCTCAGAAATTTGACCCAAGTATATCGCGAATAATCGTCACAATAACTAAGACATGTTTCTTGCCGCTTATGCTTTGTGTTCACATTGGACCACAGAGATCCATGTGTAAAAATTCTAGTGGAGAACTTGTACTTTGTTCAGACTTTGGCTTGTGAGCGGCTCTCTTCATCTTTCCTTTCTCACATGTTGCGCATAGGTGTTCTTTCTCATATTTAAGTTCAGGAAGTCCTTTCACTAATTTTCCAGTGACCAACTTGTTGATATAACGAACATTCAGGTGAGAAAGCATTTGGTGCCATAACCAGCTTTGTTACAGCGAGGCTTTTGATAGTAGACAAACCTGATTGTCAGTCTGGACTTTTGACAGATTAATGGTGTAGAGGTTAGACTTTCTCGTGCCGACCAAGAGTTCCTTACCATCTTTAGTACGCACAAAACATCGTTTGGCCTTGAAATTTACCTCTAGATCTTTGTCCCAGAACTGGCCAATACTGAACAGGTTCTGTGCTAAACCTTCCACGTAACTCGCCTTTGTAATCGTCACATTATCTTGAATCACGTCACCGTAGCCTAAAATCGGTGAAAACTGGTCGTTGCCGAATCTCACATTCCCGCAAAATTTCTCTGTATAATTTGACAATAAAGATTTATGCCCGGTTATATGCTTGGAGCAACCAGAATCCAAGTACCACATATGACGGGTCTGCATAAGAGAAATCAGGGAATAACAACTTTAGGTACCCATTTAAAAGTTGGTCCTATCGGATTAGCACAAGATTTTGGTATCCATTTGTATATGGATCCTCTGAACTTTTGAAAAACTTTTGATGCATATGACTTATAAAAACAAACATGATAAGTACCAAACCAGTCATCAGAATATCGGTGAGAAATAAAATCATTCCGTCTATAATTAGATGACTTAGTAGTAGACCGAGATAATTGGAATAATTGCTTTATTGTATATCTCTTGTAAGAAGTTACAAGGTTTTGTTTATTCGAAGCAACATTACCAACTACATCAGACATACTACTAGTAGATCTATTACAAAGAATATCAGGAATATATTCTGCTTTCTCATCAACTTTCTGTTTAGGTCGCCATTCTTTTCGTTCTTCAGACTTCTATTTTTCAAATCTGAAACACAAGATTTAGATTTGTTAGAAAAATCAGATTTCTGAGAATGTCTTTTCTTAAGCTTACCAGTGTTTTTCCGTTTCTGTGAGCGTTGTTTCTTTTGCTTCTTACCTGACTGATAGTAATCAGTACTCACAGAAACTGGTTCACCAACCTTAGTCGATGATTCACCAATTTCATACACACTTGGTAAAGCTTCACCATTAATAACAAAAGTAGAATGATCTAGAAGTTTAGCATTAAAGTCAAACATATCAATTTCATCAACACACCCTTCATCAGAATTTAAAAAATCATTTGCAGACGCAAATAAGTCATCAAGATCAACTTCTGAATTTTGAGGTGCCTTAGAAGATGCTGAACACTTATTAGATTCTATTTTGAAAACAGTGTTCTTTAATACAGTTGAAAATACATTTTGTTCTAAATCACTCAAAATTCTTTCATCAGTTAAATTATTTTCAAGTTCAATTATTTTGCTTTCTAATACAAGTGGAGGAATATAAATCTTAGTTTTAACTGGTTTTGCCTCCATCTCTGTAGTAGAATAACTAGCAAAATAATCATTTGAAAGAAACTTTGGTTTTTCAGAAAGATAACTATCATTTAGCTTTTGATAGCAGAATGGTAGTTGCATTTTCTTTAAACCTTTCTCTTTTCATCTTCTTTGGCCTCAACCTCATCCGATGACTTGGTAACAAATTTGGGGTTTAAATGATGATATTTACCAACAGCAAAAAGAAAATCAAAATTATATAGTGTTGGTTGTTTTCTGATGGCTTTATTTAAGTAATGGGGGTTATCATAACCGAGTCCCCATTTCTCTTTAAAATCAGCCTCCTCATTAGGTGTATTCAAGAAAATGGTTTGATCTGTTTGGCCTCGTGCATATAATTTGGCTTCCAAACCATTTACCTTTTTCTCTAAGTTCTTGTTTTCTACCTGCAAAATATGAGCTTTTAGAACACATTCTTGCCTTTCTAAATCAGACTTAGAAAGTTTAGAAATAAAATCAGAAATCTTATTTTCAAAACAATCTTTTTCTTGTTTAAAATTAGATGTAGATTTGTTCAGAGAGTCAATGAGATCTTTGTTCCCAACATTTACCTTGTTAAGTTCAAAAATCTTTTGACTTTTCTTAGCAACTCTGCTCTTTTCCTTTTTCAGTTTAGATTCAAGGTCTTGAAGTTCAATCATCATAGCTTCCATTTTCGTTAGAAAATCAGATTCAGAAAAGTTAAGTACCTCATCAGATGCCTCTTAATCAAATTCATCAAACTTCACCGTATCACCCATCAAGCACATGTGTGTTGTCTCTTCTTTTTCATCTTCATTCGAATGATCCAGCCAGAACTCGTCCTCAGCCATAAGTGCCTTGCCAGCCTCCTGCTGCTTGGCCAAGAGCATCTTATTCTTATAATATTATGAGTTTCTGCCTTTGGGCTTTCTACAATCTTTGGCGTAGTGACCAATCTTTCCGCAGTTGTAGCATTTGATCAGGTCATCTGTTTTCTTCTCAGCCCCATAATCATTCAGATATTTCTTCTTCTCATCTGGCTTCCTCTCCACATATCTCTTCTCCTCAAACTTCCTTCCTTATATTCTCTCCCTGTGTTCATCATTCTTCGAGCCCGATGAGTATCTCTGAGAGTTAGACCCCGGATTCTTGTAAAACTTTTTTTGAAATGCATGGGTTAGCAGTAACATTGCTTGTTTGAGGTTCTCCCCGTTGTCACTATCAGAATCAGAACTAGAATTATCTGAGCTTGGGAACACAATCTTCTTCTTCTTCTTCTTCTTCTTCTTCTTCTATTTCTTCTCACTCTCCTTTTGACCAACTACTAAAGCTATGGGATCAACAACCTTCTCAGCTTTCTTTTTCTTCTCACTCCTTTTCTCTTCAACCTTCTCCTCATTTTGTCTCAATGTCTCATAGACTTCATGGAGGGGTATGTCACTTAAATCCTTCATCTGCTTCATCCTGTGAGTGTGCTTCTTCCACTCGGGTTGTAGAATGTTGAGGAACTTGACATTGTTCTCAATTTGCTTCTTCTTGACCTTGTTCTTTAAAAGCTCGTTTAGAAGAAGTACAAATCTCTCATAGGTGTCCACAAGGCTTTCATTTTCTTTCGCCTTAAACTCCTCGTAGTTGTTGATGCAATTCGCTACTTTTATCTGGTTGCCAACTTTTGAACCCATCATCATCTTTTGCAATTGATCCCACATCTTATTGGCATTTGCTTTGTAGCTGTCAATCTTTATATAAATCTCATTAGGGATACTCTGAAGTAGAAGAGATTTGGCTTGTTTATCAGCTTTAAATCTGCTCTTCTGTTCGTTAGTGTACTGGGCAAAATCCTTAGGAACAGTCTTTGTTTTTCTCACCCTGTCCTCATCTCCGTCTTCACTGTCTGAGGATTCATCATCCGGTATCTCCATGGTGGGTGGTACCATAGGACCTTCCATAATATATTAAATAATGTTCTCCCCATTTGTGTGTCGGTCAACAAAATCAAGAAATCTGTCCTTCCATTGCTCGTACTCCCATTTGAACATAACAGGGGCTTTACATCCGTACCAATCGAAAGAGCATCCTTTGAAGTCATCCTGTTATAGAAAGATTGTTCAATAAGAACTTGAAAAGTTGATCGTTAGTTCAAGTGAAATCAGAAAATTTTCAGAAATTAAAATTTCCAAAAATCACCAAGTAAGGAATTCGCAGATCACAGTGAAGCACAAGGAATTCGCATGCAAAGTTCATATATAGAACAAAATCAGAATTCACAAGCAATAACAAGTCACGAATTCGCAGACTACAAAGGTTTCAGAATTCACAGACAAGACAAATACAGAATTAGCCCACTAGAATTAGCACACTAGAATTCGCACATAGGAATCACACGAATTCTGTACTTAGAAAAATATTTGAAAACTCAAAGAATTCGTATCAAACACTTATGCGAATTCTTAGGAATTCGTATGAAGGCAGATGCGAATTTTGAGGAATTCGTATCCTACTTTATGCGAATTCTACTCTTTTCGCAGATGAGTCTTAAACTAATTCTGTCCTTGTAATATTTTATTAAAAACTTTTCGAACAAAGGACTTATGCGAATTCTAGCCTTAGGAAAAAAATTCTCATAACTTTTCGCAAACTAGGCTTATGCGAATTCTTGGCAATTCGCAGATAGGCCAATACGAATTCTGAAGAATTCTTAACACACAGATATGCGAATTATATGTAATTCACATGAGACACATATGCGAATCCTTCACTTAATAAATTTTATCAGAATCAACTATGTGAAATTCTTTGAGATGCGAATTCTTCGTGCGAGTTCTTGAGGGTTCTGCGAGTTCTTCAGATCTTGTTGAAAAACCACACTAATTTACTCAAAAATATATCTACACTTCGAATTTCAATCTGAAACTCCAACAATTCGATCTTCTATACTTCTAGAATCGAATTCAAACAATGAATTTAGATATGAAGCACTGACTATTACAAATTGAATCAAAATACAGTGCGACTAACTTGTGAACTCAAAAATACATACACATTCCAAATTTGATCTCAATTACAGTGCAAAACTCGAATTAACCTATACAAACTCAATCTAAAACATTATACGAACTCAATTTTAACAATCAAACTCGTAAACACTAACAGAAATTCACTACTCAAACTAAACACGAAAATAGTTGTCGAAAACCATATTTCTCGATCGATTTCTACTTGAATCTGCTCTGATACCAATTGATAATGTCCCAGTTATCAAGTTCTTACTAATTCAATCACACAAACAAGATAACAACAAGATTAAAATTCAACTTGTTATTCAATTTCCAAATCAAGATCTTGTAAACAATCTTTCTCTCTCTAGAACTCTCTCTACAGTCTGTGTACGCTTCTAGTTACAAGTATGTTCTACACTTCTTACAACACAACTAGTCACAAGTCTAATAAAACAAAACTAATAAGTTATAGTGGTATGCATACTTTTGACACTTCTATACTTTACTTTAAATTATTACATTTTACAAGTATTGAGCATTGTTTCCTTTACTGCAGGTGTAAAGCATGGGGTTCTCTATTAGCACTCCACTTGTTAGGTACATACGTCATAGTGGTATGCATACACTACAGGTAATTTGAGATCCAAATGTGAAGATCATCATGTTTAATTTTATAGTGAACTTTGTCTTTATTATTATTATTATGTACTTGTGTTTCAAGTGTCGTTCTGTCATGAAAACATCGCAGCATTTGTGCCAATATGATATTCAAAATAAGCCCTATATCACCGTTCAAAATCGTTTATTTTGTTTGCACCTTTTGGTTTTATCTTAGTTTTGGATTATTGAAAGGAGCGACACTTGATTATGCAATCTTAAGCCAAGAAAGGAGAAGGTATTTTTCCCTAACTTAACTATTATGGTCACCGAGGTTGGATTGATTTCTTTGATATTTGGATCATTAATGATGAAACCGATGCATGCACGTAGATCTCTAACATTGATCTTTAGTTGTAGCACATTCCATCAAAAAGCTAGATAATAGTGTATCTGTGAATTAGATGATAACATACTAACCTGATTATTCAAATCTGCATCCAAAAATTTTCCCAAGGCTACAATCAGTGGTGTGGTTCAGGATGCTTTTTGAGGCATCCCATTTGTGTGCAATAATATCTTGATATTGGTTCATGCTGATTTTGAAAGATTTACCTGATGGGACAATCAGTAGGTGCGCACATTGCTGCTTGTTACCATTTCAATCTTAATTTGCATATGAGATATTCTTTGAAGTTGGCAAAATGAAGCGAGCATCAAACCACGATGATAAGGGTGGCTTATCAAATATATGAAAGGAGTGGCTGATCAATTGCAATCAAGTTTCGGAAAAGTTTATTCATGATGCAAAGTTGGTTATTTAGAGATTTGAGTATGTACGTCTAGATGATTAACATATATATTACATTTAGTGTAGCAATTGTACTGCACTACTGCTACCTATAAATTAAGAATATGTATATCATTAATGGGTTGGGTTTTGGTGAAAATGAATGTTATGGTGAGAAGGGTAAGAATAGATTACCATCATTGAATGCACATTAGGATGAGATAAACCGAGATGCACCACATCACTTCCCATACCATGTGCGCTTTATGGGTGGGTTTGAGATTAAAAGTGATCGAGGGTCCAGATATCTTTTTACCTTCTTACCTTAACTCATCTTCTCACATGATTCTTCGTCTGTCACTAATTATATAAATGTATATAAACATGATCACTTCATTCATCCACATCAATCATTCTTTGATCCATTGGAAACAAGGCTTATATTAGCTTTTTGATATATTCGCTTGTACAGTATATTAGCAAGGTTAACTAGAATAGACTAACAAATTTTTACTATAACAAAGACGTGCATCAAGGCATGAGAAGTTGGATTTACAATACATTGTGAAAATCTCTTAATTTAACATGTGAACCATCAAGTATTTTATGGATATCTTATAAAATTTTGGTATTTAAAAATTGATTGTATCTTGTTAGAACATTTGCATCCCACAACATTGCGCGGGTACACAACTAGTGTATATATATATATATATATATACACACACTACATTAATAACAATTATAACCAAAACTCTTAAATACAACCCTTTGAGCACAAGGTACTGCTCTTTAAAACAAAGATTTAGAAAATCTTTTATGTTTGGCAAACTAGTTGATAAGCTAGCTTATGACTGATAAGCTAGCTGGTAGCTGATAAGCTAGCTGGTGACTGATAAGCTAGCTGGTAGCTGATAAGCTAGCTGATGAAAAAGTCACGTTTGGCAAAAACTAGCTTATAATTATTTAAATTACCAAAAAAGACATTAATTATTTATTTATAATTAAAAGTTAATATATAATAATGAATATTAATGAGGGGCATAATTGGAATATTTACAAAAAGCTCCTAATAAGCTACTCCAAATAGCTTATCAAAAAGCTAACTTATAAGTTAACTTATGGTCATCCAAACATGTACCCAGAAAATAAACTAGTTTATAAGAGCATCTCCAACATCATTGCTAAATTTTTTCTAAAATAGAGAATGGAAAGTCAAAATCTCTAAAAACATTTTCTTCTAACTCCAACAGCTTTTCGATTTTAGAGAATCAATCATTATTTATATTATTATAATATTCCATAATTTATCATCCCAATACATTTTAAAAAAAAACTTAAAATAAAATGTTAAATATTGAATCTTTTTTTTTGGAAAGGGTATCCTGGGCCTATGGCCCAGACTAATCCCTGGCAATTAGGGCCTTTGGCCCAGCTGCTAAAGCGTGCAGCCCTGAGTTTATCCTCAATGACCACAAGTGCTGCGAGTGGGGCTCGAACCCGGGTTGAGCGCTATGAACTCCCCAAGCCTTTACCACCACACCACAGCCCTTGTGGTTATTAAATATTGAATCTTATTGGTTGGATTGAATAAAATAATATTTTCTCTATCCAATTTAGAGATTATAAAGAATTCTCTATATTTAGAGATTTTTTGAGTTTTCTCTATTTTAGCAAACCATATAGCAAAGCTGTTGGAGAGAAATAGCAAAGAAAAAACCAATTTTTTCTATTTTAGCAATGCTGTTAGAGATGCTCTAAGCTAGCTTATTTTTTCCAAACAATGCCTTAATCACAACTTGGTTTGCATGAGGTACAATTCTTTAATGCACCACTATCAAACCAAATGTTCAAGTTTGCTTTTGACCGTACTTCCTCCCTCACAGTCTTCTTCTTCTTCTTCCCTGTTTCATGTTCCACAGTAACAGGTAGCTTCAAAGTTCAATTAATTCATCCCTATTCATGCTACTTCAATCTGTTCATCTGTATTTTTCAAGGTTGCTTTATCCCGCCTATTCTATGTCAAAAATTTCAAAATATGATTCACGCTTCCAATTGCTCCTCGCTTCCCATTTCTCCTTGTTTCATCGTTGTTGTTCTAAAAAAAACCTTCAAACGATCGATGCCCTCGAAAAGTTCTCACCTAGAAACCTTCGTCTATGTGGTTACACCTTCTCCGCTCTTTCTCGTTTACCATTTTACATTCACAGTAGATCTATCTAGAGAGAAAGAGATAGAGGTTAGTTGAGTTAGGGATCTTGAGTTTTGTTGATTTGATTTTGCATTTGTTGGTTGCTTAATTCTTCAGAGCAACAAGATATGGCAAAATCGGTGAGCCCAGAAGCGATATCGATGATACTGTCGAATCCTACTCCAGATTCTTCGATTGTTCATCCATAAATCGTTCTCCAATACTCGATACCAAGTCTGCTGGCAACAGATACACGTAAGTTTCTACAAATTTTTATTGATGGTTTGTCCATTTGTAGATTTCTGTTTTTTAGGTATATATTTGTGTTTTATATCCAATTTTCAAAGTGACGGTCTTTATTTGGTTTATGACTAACTATTGATCGAAAAATGAATCTGTTAGAATGAATTAGGGTTTTATCCTCTAAATTTTGAACCCTAATTTGATATTTAGAAATACAACTTTTGTATGATTTGATTTATGTTTCCTTCTCCCCCATTCCTTTTTCTTTGAAATTCCTTTTATGGTTTGATGTATGCTTCCTTTTTCTTTGTTTTTGGTATGGTTTGATTTATAAATCTTCATTTTTCTGGTATGATCTGAGGCCGTTTTTCCCTCTTTTTCATTTTGATGTGTAGTGTTCGTGCATCTTTTTATAATTTCTTATATATGTATCGAAATATTCAGAATATGAATCCTCTTATTTAGTTTTGTATCCGTTTGGAGTAAAATTTCCAAAGTCTTGATTGACGTAAGATTCGTACGACCAAACATATCTCTAGACTAGGTCTTAATGACCACAGACAATAAGACTCACGGTCGCTACTTTTAGTATCGGTTGCAAGATTACCTACGACTCATGACTAGCGACCAGTTAGGCCTGGGCCATCCTATAGCAATAACTATCGGCCGTCGCATGTCTACTTATGACATTAATCATTTAATATACAATGAACGTTTCTCTTTGACTATTAAATGCATGTCTCAAGTCATTTATGGTTCAAACGACTATAACTTGAGACAATCATCAAGACCATTCAATACATGGACCGTTATTCTCATTAAAGCTCATTTATGACAACGGAAGGCTATATAAACTAGCAATGAGAGCTCATTTGAGGAGAAGCTGATTCCAAAGCACCTTACCACATAGAAAGCAAGCAAAGCTACTCTCTCTCTAAGAAACTTACAACATTTTGATCAAATTCATGACATACGAAGCAATCTTACGATTAGTTCATTTTCTTATACTATTGTAACTAATTGTACCTTTGATCACTGTTTTTAAAGGACGACGTCCCTGATTGACGTCTATAGTGCATCTACGACCTAATATGTCGTTCGCGGTTTTTGTAACACCCCGATTCTTCGAAAGGTATAATTTTAAGTTAATGTAGAAACCGATATATTAAGGAAAAGTAAGGTATATGACATTGGACTTGAATCTTAAATTTTATAGTCTTGATGGATAAACGATTCAATTACGAGTCCAACGGTTCTTTTCAGAGCGAAAACGGAGCTATAACGAAGAAGTTACGACCAAAACAGTGAACGAGAAGAAGGCTGGCTACGACTATGACCAGCGACATTGCCCTGGGCAATGTCACATGGGCAATGTCGCCCAAAGTGTCCAGAAGCTGTTAAGTTCGGGATTTCAACCCATTTTCTCATTTCTCTTCATCCAAACTTCTTCTACTCTCTCCCAAACCGATTTCCTTCTTTTCCCTTCAAACCCTAACTTATTTTGGTTCAAATCCTTGGATTTTGTGGAGGTGAAACATCATCAAGTGGTAGGATTGAAAGCTAAGGTCAAGGATTCATCATCTTCATCTTCATCTTCATCATCAACCTCAAGTTTATTTTTGGGTTTTCTAGGTTTTCATCAAAACCTAAGTGGTAAGTGTATCCTTT
Organism: Arctium minus; assembly: GCA_954870635.1. NCBI lineage: Eukaryota > Viridiplantae > Streptophyta > Magnoliopsida > Asterales > Asteraceae > Arctium > Arctium minus. The sequence goes on along the minus strand of OX941088.1, from coordinate 57,578,751 downwards.
CCATTTCTAAACCTTAACATAAGTTATAAATGCTCCATTGATGATTATCCTAGTGTGTGATTTATCAATTTTGGGTTTGGTGGTTTTGGAGAAATCTAGGTCGAAATTTGGGTTTGGACCAAAATGGAGATTTTGATGTGTAATGTTTGGGGAATGTTTGTATATGGTTAAATATGGTTATTTATGGTTTGGAATGTTGGGTCTAGGTTTTGGGTACTCGAGTTCAAGAGATGGATTGGGTGTCTTCGGAAAGTCTCATCATCTAAAAGGGTTTTGGAAGCTCTCGGCTTGAGGATTCAAGTGGCCTTCAAAAGAGCTCGTTGGGGGAAATCTAGATTTAGCCTAAATCTAGCAAGGTGAGTTCAAGTTGATTTGTGAAAACGGTGTACATGCCAAAATGTGTATTTTAAAGTGTTATACATGAAATGGTTAACTGCTGATAAGTTTTGAGTATTTAGAAGTAAAATATGTTTTACTTAGTCATTTGTCAAAGTGTGAGTATTTTGATAAGTTTTCTTACTTAGTAAACTTGGGTTGTGTTAACCTCTTAAAATTCTTCTATTGGGTTTTGAACGTTTCCAACAACTAAATAACATGAATTACGTATTCTTGGTGATTTTGTACAAGTAAGGTCTATTTTATGAGTTATACGTCTTTGACGATTTTGTACAAGTAAAGTCTAATTCACGTTATATGCATTTGGTGTATTTGCATTCATAAACACTTTGGAAATTGTCAGTTGTCAGGATCGAATTTCTTAACAAGAATAAAGTCTCAGAAACAATATCAAAGAAGTTGCGGAATAACACTTTGATATTCAATATAACAGTAAACAAACAGTATATGATTAATAACTTGTAAACTTGTATTGAATGAATAAAATCACAAGATTACACACTCAACCTCAATCTTGAAAAACAAGCTCTTTCAAGACGAATTCTACTTCTCTAGAATTAGGATCTATGCCTTGAGGTTGATTCTCTCTAGAACAAAAACTTAGAATGAATAATAATCTTAAAACAAAAGTTATCTCACTATTCTAAACAATACAATATATATACTAAAGATAAAAGATAATTACAATTAATACAATATCTCCAGAATATTTTCCATCATTATCTCTAAGCTTCCATGAATATCTTCAGTTTAACCAGCTGTTATCCTTTCCATACAGATCTCCATCTCATAAGAAGTATTAATCATAAGCAGCATTAATACTCTGAGCAGTAGTAACTCCAGCAGTATTAATTTTGAAGAGCATCATTAACTTTGTTCCAGCAGCATTAACTACAACTGGCAGCATTAACCTCTGTTATCCCAGTTTTATCTAGTTGGTTAACAATCAATCAAGTAATCAAGCAACACAATAATAATCAAGAGATATAAAGATTAATAATAACGTACCAATCCCTTGAATAAACAATGAAACCCTTGAGTGTTCTTGATACCCTTTGAATACAGAGAAAACTTACAGCGACTATTTAGAAAATTATCAGAGTTCTTACAAAGTTAACCTAAAACTAAACTAATCAAAACTTTAAATACCCAGGACATATGGGCTTTAACCTTAATGGGCTTTCTAATGGGCTTGGGCCCAATAGCTAATAAACTATTGACTTATTACACTTTAAACCCTTTAACTATAACTATCAAACAATTACAGTTTAAACCCTTAACTTTAACTTTAATCTTGAATACAATTATGATCCAACAATCTCCCCCTTTGGATTCAAGATTAAAAAAAATTTGCAATTGTCTTCGGGTCTTCACTTTTTTTCAGATATGTCGTTGATAGCTTCAAAACTTCAAAACTTGATATCTTTAAATAATCTTCAAATCTTTAAAATTTTGAAAATCTTCAGATCTTCAGATTGTATTCTCCCTTTTTGTATCTTCTCCCCCTTTTTATATCTTCTCCCCCTTTTTGATGAGTGGTGAGAATCAACATCATCAAAACTTGGCAAAACAATCTCCCCCTTTTCAAGACAATCTCCCCCTTTGTGTATGATCATCATGAAAAAAATAGTCTTCATCATGTAACGAGCCCTGTATGAAATAAGAGCAGTCTTCCCAGATGGAAAGAGTGATTATTTCAATCTTTTCAGATTCAAATAACATAAAAGTAGTAACTATTCGAATTTTTTGAAATTCAAACAGTTTAATAATTGTAACCCTGAATCAACAAATGACTCAGTTAGAATGCCTGTCAGTAACACAAAGTTACTGAGTAACACAAAGTTAAGGTGGGGCAACTTTCCTTCTTTTTCAATATTAGTATCTTCCAAATGAAGAACCAATAGCGTATGTGGTGCTTCCCCAGAAAATGTGAAACATTCTCTTTTTGAGAAAAGAATGAGTAGCTGGTGAGGTTGTATGCAAGAGATGGCATGGGCTAGTTGCCTATTTCAATGATGGTCACCAAAGAATGTTAACCAATCAGATTATGTGGCTGCCGGGCTCAGAAAGAAGTTTGGTGCAGAGTCTAATATTCTTTTACTCTGTTCTCTCACCCTCTTTCTTTTAATTCTCACTTCTAACCAATCTCTCTTTTTCATTTTACCTCTTCACAAACCATCACTCAGTTCTTTTTACCCTTCTCCCCTCAATCACTCAGGGAATACTTCCTGGGTAGGAAACACTGGTTATCGTGAATCCATGGAAGTTCTGTTAAGCTCACACACTGAATCCCATGTATTATCCTAAAAGAACATGCTGTTCAACAGGCTTTTTGTACATGTAAGCACAAATACCACTTGTTACATGAAGAATAAAATATTCGGAGATGTCAAAACAGAAGATGTTTGACGATACAATTCTCCCCCTCAAACTAAAACAGTTTGACAATTAAGCTCATAGGAGTTTTGTCATGAAGAACAATATGTTGAAGAATCAAAAACGAATGTTGTTTATATGAACAATATATAAACATATTTTCAATGAAAGCACATGAAATGACGTTTGATTCAATCAACAGTGAATACAAATAACGTGAGTATTACCATAGAAAGATTTTACTTTTGATACATGGTAATAACAAAGTCAAAATAGAATGTTCTGAACCGTTATGTGTATGAATACTTGACAAAGTATATTGACAAGATAAAACACAAGTATTTATCTTTAAGAACACACGGTCAGATAAGCATTTAAGTATCCAAAAATCTGTTAATATCACAGATATTCTCCCCCTTAAATCACTATAGGTTTTTTTTTTTTTTTTTTTTTTTTTTTTTTTAAATTAATAAGGAAATAAAGCATATAAAAAATAGATAGAGCACTGAAGTGCGGGTTCTAATCCGATGTGATTAGAAGCCATAGTCACTTGAACCAACCTGCATAAGTGAAAGAAACAATGGTAATCATTTATGAAAATGATTCCTTTCTTGTTAACAACAGTTGGAAAATAACACACTATCAAAATTTGGAATACTCCCCCTTGAATCATGAGTAAGGTTTAAGACATGTTCAACATACCAAGTTTGCTGATTAGAAATTGAAATCGCTTTTCATCTAATGGCTTGGTGAAAAGATCAGCTAACTGGAAGTCAGTTTGAACAAAGTGCATTTCAATATTACCTTTTTCTACATGATCCTTGATGAAATGATAGCGTACATCTATATGCTTGGTCTTCGAGTGCTGTACCGGATTAGCAGTTATAGATATTGCACTCTTGGAATCACAATAAATCGGAACGCGCTTGTAGTTGTATCCAAAGTCCCTTAACTGTGTCGTCATCCAGAGGACTTGAGAACAGCAGCTAGCAGCAGCTACATACTCAGCCTCGGCAGTGGATGTTGAAACACAGTTTTGTTTCTTTGAAGTCCAGCTCACAAGTTTGTCACCTATGAATTGACATGATCCAGAGGTGCTTTTCCGGTCTAGCTTACAACCTGCATGATCAGCATCTGTAAAGGCAGTTAGTTCAAAACGAGAATCCTTTGGATACCAAAGGCCTAGATTAGTAGAACCTTTGAGATATCTAAGGATTCGATTAACAGCAGTTAAGTGCGACTCTTTAGGATTAGACTGATATCTCGCACAAAAACATGTGGCAAACATTATATCCGGGCGACTGGCAGTCAGATAAAGTAAAGATCCAATCATGCTACAATACACCTTTTGATCAATAGGCTTCCCGGAGGGATCCGCGTCTAAGAGTGTACCAGTAGCCATTGGTGTTTTCATGACTGAACCATCTGACATATTGAACTTTTTCAAAATATCTTTTATATATTTAGCTTGATTAATAAATATGCCTTCGGGTAATTGCTTTACTTGTAGACCAAGAAAGAAATTTAATTCACCCATCATCGACATCTCAAACTTTGTTTCCATTATCTTTGAAAAGTTCTTACAAAATTTTGGATTTGTCGACCCAAATATTATGTCGTCAACATGATTGTGCTTTAGAAGCGTCGATGAGACAAGCGTCGATGCCACGTCCATGATTGTGCTTTAGAAGCTTTGGCTAGTAGACATACTGGACGTGTGGCAGACAGTGTAGGGAAATCTACATAGTATAGATTTCCATGGCGCTCAGCTTTGAAGACTTCGTAACCATCGTGATCTTCTAGATAGCAATGAGTGGTTGTGAAGCGGACTTGATATTGCATGTCAAAGAAGTGACTGGTACTGAACAGATTGTGATCAAGTCCTTCAACATATAACACTTTTTGAATCTTCACAACACCGTTATCGAGCATTCCATATCCTATGACGTGGCCTTTGGCTTCAGAATTTGCAAATCTAACTGCTCCGGCAGGCTCCTCCACATAGTTATGCAAGAGGTGCTTGAATCCTGTCATGTGGCGTGAACATCCGGAATCTATTACCCACAATCGACAGGCCTGCAAAAGAGACAATTAGTTTTGCTTAGGCACCCATATCAAGATGGGTCCTTCGCGGTTAGCATCAAGCAATTCAAGAATATCCTCAGGTTTGACTTTTACTCTCCATTCATAACGCGGTTTTGGAACCCATTTCCAAACCATCTTAACATTCAATTCCTGAAAGTGCTTTTTAGAAGTAGGATTGGCAACCTTAGCACGATACATTTTTGGTTGTGTAGAAGAATCAGAATTAGAATTAGACTTAGAGTTCAGCTTAGCTTTGCTTTTATTCTTTTTGGACTTAGGAGGGGAGTAGTATTTGGATGAATTATCCCAACAGTGTTTGCAATAAAGATTCTTTCGAGCAAAATTCATAAACTTAGATTTATCGGAACAAATCTTACATTCATGTTTATCAAAAGAAGTACTATTCAAAATAACACTGTCTGTAGGACAACTACTAGAATTCAAACTATTCTTTTTATTCAAACTAAGATCTTTATTCTTCTTACTCTTCCCAACTCCATTTCCTCTTATATCTGAAACAGAAACAAAAACCTTGTTAGTCTCTAACTTAGAAGGTGGTTCTTTTCTAGTGCTCTTTGAAGTCTCACCCTTTTCAAAAATACTCGGTGGATATTCAGGACAATCAGAGTAAGCAACTGTAGGTTTTGCAGGAGCATCAAATTCTGGATTGGTTCTTACCTTCCAGCTTGGATCATTTAACATCTGTTTTTCATTTGAAGCATTTTTAAACAAAGTAATTTTCAAATCATTGATCTCAGTGCAAAGCTCTTGATTTATTTTTAAAGACTTTTCAAGTTTATGTTTGAGATCAAAGTTTTCATCTTCAACCTCATCAAGAGATTGTTGCAACATATCAATTTGCTTCATCAATTCAGATGTATTACCATCCACAGAATTTGACCCCTTTGAATTAGAAACAGGATCAGAGTCTGAAGCATTCATCATTTCAGAGAATATATCTTCAGTCATGGACGCAATAAACTCCGTTTTATCATTTTGAACACAAGATTCATCCGCGGTAGCAGCAACTTCTTCAACCTCTTCAGGAAGTAAAGGTTTAGAAGCAATGGGAGTTGAGACTGATGGTATAGAAGATGGATCAACATCCGATTCATACTCATCAAATTTGCATGCAGTCTCAGGTAGAACTGTGTTGGTGCTCACTGATTCTTTAGAAGGTGTGGTAAATAGTGATTCAAACTCAGTAAATTCGATCTTTCGAGTTGCATAGCTTTCGTTCAAATCACCATATGTAAAACCAACAGATTTAAAAAGATTTTGAGAATCAGTGTCACCAGACTTGTTCTTTCCCATTTCTTCTTGACCTTTGGTCTCTTCAGAAGGTTTATGAGAACTTGCTTCAACAAAAGTAGCGCGAATGTCAGGAATGGGTTTTATTGCGGAGCCAAATTTATCAAAATTATATAGGTGCTCCGGTGCCTTTTTCAAAATTTCATTAATTGGCACACCCAAACCTGGTTTAAGTTTGTAAAACCTTTCGTCTTGGAGTTTATTGGTCAACAGATTTAATGTCTGTTCAGTCTGACCTCGTTTCATGTTAATGTCCTCCAGTTGCTTTATTTTGGTGTAAGCTTCATTTCTTTCTTTATAACAAACTTCAAATTTGATTTGAAACTCACCCTTTTCAGCATTAAGATTCACAAGATCTGTTTCTAAACCAGATATTTTTTCTTTTAAAGACTCTTTTTCAGCTTTTAAATCATCTTTTTCCTTTTCCTTTTCTTCCACAACAACTTTTAAAATAGCATTTTCATCACGAAAGCTTAAAACAGATTGATGTGCAGAGCTAAGTTTGCCTTTCAGTAAAGCAAATTCATCTTTCATGCCATGTATTTGGGCCATTAAAGATTCAATAAGTTCAGAATTTTCACTTACCTCAGAGTTTGCTTCTTCGGATTGTGTCTCAGAGTCTTCATCGTCACCTTCCAGCTTTGCCATGTAAGAAACTTGGGTGAAATGTGCTTGCTCCTCGTCATCAGAACTTTGGAACAGCCAGTTCTCTTCTTCAGCCATTAGTACTTTTCCTTCTTCAGCTTTCTTGGCAATCAGTGACTTTCTTGAGTAGTACTCTGAGTTCTTCACTTTCTTGAATTTGCAGTCCCTTGAGAAGTGCCCAAATTTGCCACAGTTGTAGCATCTTCCTGGTTCATCCTTTTGCTCTTCTCGCTTCTCCTCTCTCTTTCCTTCTCTTCTATCTTCCTTCCGATCTTCTCGTCCTTCCTCTCTCCTTCCATGCCTCGGCTTGTATCGCATCTCAGACTTCTCTTTCTTATATCCATCATACTTTGGCTTTGAGTAAAATCTTTTCTTGCCAAAGCTCTTCTTGAATCGTCGCATAATGAGAGCCAAGTCTTCAGAGAACTTTTGAATATCCGGATCAGAATCAACTTCCATTTCTTCATCGCTTGAATTAGAGTCAGATTCAGTAACTTCAGTAACTAGAGCTTTAGATGCCTTTTTCTTCGACCTTGCAGAGGATACAGAACCTTTGCCGGCTATGAGGGCAACAGAATCCTTCAGATGATTAGACTCATTATTCATAGATCTCACCTCATCCTCATGTTGAACAAGAGTAGAGAAGATATCGGTGACATTTTCTCGAGCCATATTCTTCGACATCTGGAGGTTGATAGCAAAGTTCTTCCATTCTGGATTCAGATTCTTGATGAACTTGTAGTTTATCTCAGAAGCAGATTTGGCGATTTTGTTCCTCCGCAAGTCATTGAGAATAATGTTGTACCTATTGTAGGTATTTAAAAGCAGCTCTCCTTCTTTGGCATGAAATCCCTCGTAAGCATTTATGCACAGATTCTGCTTAGCTTGAATAGAAGCTTCACTTCCTTCAAACTGCCTTGCTAGTTCATCCCAGATTCCTTTAGCAGTACTCTGACTGTCGACACGATTGTAGATGTCGTTTGGAATTGCCATCGTCAGATAGATTAGAGCTTCTTCTTCTAACTTGAGCTGGTCTTTTTGCTTTTCAGTGAAGAACTGAACAGGTTTAGGAATATCTCTGTCAGGGATTTCAGGAGAGGAATCTGTAGCAGGTTGACCCTTTACTGTGATCATTGGAGTTTTGGGACCTTCAATGATTATTGTCATGAACTCTCTGTTCTTGTGATTCAGAAACTGAATCATTCTTGTCTTCCACTGCTGATACTCATTTGCCACGAGGACAGGAGGTTTGACTTGAGAACCCATCGAGAGAAGCTGATTCGACATCTTAGCTGTACGGTTAGTAAATAGACTTTTCTGTACCAAGACAACCAACTAGATGAGATCGTTAGAATCAAAAGTAAAGACTACACTCAAAAATTTTCAGAAAAAATAAATTTCCAGAAATAATCAAATGCAGTCCTCGCACACAGTATAAAGCACTAATATCTATGAATAAAATACTGAAAAATTAAGAAGATTTTGATCAAGAGCAAATCTTTATCCCCCTTCGCAGACTTAGCACGGGGGTCCCGGGGATGTGCTTCGAAGAATGAACTGTATCGGTCGAAGGAAAGACCGGAGTATGCAAGGCACCGGTCGAATGGCAAGACCGGAGTAACAGGTATCCGGTCGAATGGCAAGACCGGGAATACAAGTATCCGGTCGAATGGCAAGACCGGAGTAACAAGTATCCGGTCGAGTGGGAAGACCGGAGAAACAATTATCCGGTCGAAGGTGCAAGACCGGATTAACAAGTATCCGGTCGAATACTAGACCGGAAACCACTAAGGTCCGGTCGATACTCCTATCCGGTCGAAGGAAAGACCGGGGAATACTAAGGTCCGGTCGAAGGAATGACCGGAGATCACAACTATTCGGTCGAAGTAAGGACCGGTGTTTACAAACACTCGGTCGAAGGCTAAGGTCGAATAGGTATCGGTCAAACAATAATATCGATAAACACGATGAATGACCGAAGAACACGATGAATAACTGGTATTAGACCGAAACCAAACCCAGAAAATTAATTCGACCGATAAACACAATTAAACCAACAAATAAGCAATCCTTCGATCGAATGTAACCCAAAAACACAAATAATCAAATACTAATCGACCGGATTCGATAACAGATTCATGAAATAGGATGAACAGTACTTCGCATGAATAGTAACTCGATGAACAGTGATTTTCGATGAATAGTAAAAATTTTTGATTTTTTGGCTCTGATACCAATTGTTATCCCAGTTTTATCTAGTTGGTTAATAATCAATCAAGTAATCAAGCAACACAATAATAATCAAGAGATATAAAGATTAATAATAACGTACCAATCCCTTGAATAAACAATGAAACCCTTGAGTGTTCTTGATACCCTTTGAATACAGAGAAAACTTACAGCGACTATTTAGAAAATTATCAGAGTTCTTACAAAGTTAACCTAAAAGTAAACTAATCAAAACTTTAAATACCCAGGCCATATGGGCTTTAACCTTAATGGGCTTTCTAATGGGATTGGGCCCAATAGCTAATAAACTATTGACTTATTACACTTTAAACCCTTTAACTATAACTATCAAACAATTACAGTTTAAACCCTTAACTTTAACTTTAATCTTGAATACAATTATGATCCAACAACCTCAGAAGTATTAACTAAGTTCTTCTAGCAGCATTAACTTCAGAAGTATTAACTAATTTCTTCTAGCAGCATTAACTGAAAGCAGTATTAACTAAAAGCAGTATTAACTTAAAGCAGTATTAACTGAAAGCAGTATTAACTTTGAAGTCCTCTGGCAGCAGTAATCTTGTACTAGCAGCATTAACCATACTTGGTAAATTCTTCAGTTCCCAACAATCTCCCCCTAACTTAACTTTTCAAAACTGAGAAGTTAAGTTCTTCATCATAGGCTCTTTATGATAACTTCAAAACTTTCTGCAATTACTAGTTCTTCTTGATTCAGTTTCTGCAGTTATCTCCTTTTCTGTTTCTGCTGTTATCTTCTTTTCTGTTTCTGCTGTAGTTAATGCTTTGTTTCAGCTTCTTCACTTATCTCCCCCTCAAAATAAGATTTTGTTGGTCCCGAAGGTGCTTAACAAGTTTGTAGAAGGGGGGGGGGTTGAATACAAACACAGAAATTTTAATAAATTGTTTATTGATAAATCAAAATACAATTTACAAGTTTGTTGCGGAATAAGATTAAGACAGACTCAATCTAAACAAACTTAAGAAACACTAAGATGGTTTCACAAGAAATTCAGAGAATGGGGGATTTTTAGAGAGATAGAAAACAAGAGTTTCTATTTTGGAGTTCAAGGATTGAGCACACCTTCAGATGAAGGAGTGAGCTTCCTATTTATACCCTATGCATTAAATGCATGGCAGGGTACTTTACACGTGGCATTCATAGATTGGCTTTGGTAGTCTCACTTTTGGAGACATGCTTTTGGCCACTTTATGAACAGTGTAGTTGACAGAGTTGGTGTACGATTTGTGGCAGAGATTTGTCCGTTCTGACACATCGTACTGGTTGTGCAAGGTAAGACAAAAGAAAACTTGAGGCATAAGCTTTGTGATCGTTGATCGCTGAGTATCTCTTCTTCCAGAGATAAAGAAGTTCAGCTATCGCTGAAGCTTTTCCTCAGGCTTCTTCGCGTAAGTAGATTTGTCTGGTATTCGCTGATATCCGCATCAGGTCACTAGTAGACTTATCTATTGTTCAGTGGCTTCGTCTTCGATTCAGCTATGAACTATGTTGACGCGAGACTTGTCTTCAGGGATTACGTTAACTGTGTTACATAGGAAACTATCAGTGATAACTGAACAGACTCAGTTTGATCGCTGAAAGTGAAACACATACATATTAAATGTTTACAGAAAGGTCATCAGCGATAACTGAACAGACTCAGTCTGATCGCTGATGATGAAACACTAATACATATAATAACGTAATTTTCACTAAGTATAAAAGAGGGTCGTTATCAAATCACTGAGAGAGTTTGGATCAACAATCTCCCCCTATTTGATAATGACAAAGTAACAAAAGAAAATTACTTTATGATTCAAAATATAGGAATAAAAAGGACTCATAGAATGCATGTCCCAATTACTATTTTGAGGGATCTTTTACAGTACTGATAGGGTTAAGTACATCACTGCAATTTTCATTTAATTCAGGGATAGAATTACAAGATATGAAAATCATAAGTACAAGTGACTAACTAACTACTGTAAGTATAACTAACAGATTACAGATAAGAAAACTAATCTATCAGCTATAAGAAGATTTGGGAGGATTGATCATATACTCAGGTATTTCTTCTCCTTTCTGTCTTCGTTCCAAAGATTCTTGACTGATAATTTCTTTAATTTTTTTCAGCAGCAGGGAAGAAGTCACACCATAAGCATAAGAGATCCTTGAGATGATTCAGAGGACAGATAGGAATCTCAGAGATTCTTTGAAATCTGAGTTCCTCATCATCATCTCTGAAGAATATTCCATAAGGCTTGTCGATTACTTGACCAGCTTGGAAGGGACCACCAGGAGGCAGAGATAAGTCCAGAACTGAAAGATCAGGAGGAGGACCGAACAGTGCATCTCTTGAAAATTTGATAGAAGTTTCATTCCTGATGATGGCGACATCTTCAGAGGAGGAGGACCCAATTTTTCTCTTGAGTTTCAAAGATTTGGGAGGAAGAGGAGATGGCAGCTTTAGTACAGAAACGACTCTATTTATGAGGGCTTCAAGGAGTCCTTCAACGTAGCCTCTGTATGTAGATTTGGATTTCTTCAGCGCATCCCAGAACTCTAACCATTCCGTAAATCCGAAGCTTTCAAGTTTTGATACGTACATTGCTTTTTGGGTTCCATCCTCTCTGGTAATCTCCATGGTCACTGAGAGTTGATCTTTCTTCTTGCGACCAGAGATAGTCACGACTGATATTGGAAGAAGATCAGAACGATAATCCATCTTTTGTTTGCACCATTCGATAGACTTATCGTTGATCTCTTGTTCTTTGAAGCGTTCCTCTTCAATTTCTTTCAGTAGTGCTGCTTGAACTTCCACAGGTTTGCTTTTTAGCTTTTTGTCCCTAACTTGAGAGGATTGAATCTTTAAAGCGAGTTGGGCATCTCGTTTGCATTCAGCGATCAGCTTCTCAGCTTTGGCAGATTCTTCTCTTTCAGCTTCAGTAAGGAAGTCGAGCTCTGTGGATATTTGAAGAGGAATTTTCAGCCGTTGACTTTCTAGTTGAGCGATCATTTCAACTCTTTTCTTCACCACTTCCTCTGACCAATGAGATGGTCGAGAGGGCCTTCCTGGATGGACCAGGGAATCTTCTTCTTCTTCTTCATCAATCTCAGCGATAGAGATTGGGATTATTTCTTCAGCGATAGCCGCTGGTATTATTTGTAGTTCAGAACCCTTAAGCAGGGGTGAGAACTGTCTGGTTAGAAAAAGAAGGAAAGAAGGGATAAGTGTATTTTTAGAACGAGAGAGATAAAGGCTAGAAAGACATAGGGGTTTGGAAAGAGTAGAAAAGTGGTACAATTGAAAGACATACCTGAGAAGGATGCTCCCCCTCAGATTGTGATCCAGTCCTCAAGCATTCTTCAGCGATTGGTTGCTTGTCTTTGCTTTGTGAAGGAACACTTGAAGATGTATCACCTCTCACCCCTGTTTTGACAACCTCTTGCGAAGTTGTCCCTGATACGACGTTCGGCTTAGAGAACCACATAGATTGGTCTTCATCGTCGTCGTCGTCATCGGAGGGCTGATCCTTTTCTTGATCATCAAGATCTAGATCATCTTCCTCTTCATCGTCTTCTTCCTCATCCTCTTCAAAGAGAATGGAGTGAATCGATGAGGATTCTTTTGCCTTCTCCCCCTCAGATTGAGAGGGAGGTTCCTTAGCTTCCCCAGCAGCAATAGAGGTTTCTTCAGTTTTCTCCCCCACTTTGTCATTATCAGCGGTAGGGGATTGTTCAGCTGCTGGAGTAGCTGTTGAAGCTTTTAGCACTTGAACGTCAGCCTCCAGACGCTTAACTCGGTCTTCAACCGCAGGTATGTCGCATGTGGCATCATGAATGAATTCCACAACGATGTTGAGGTTGGTACGATCATCTTCAGTGAAGGAGGGAGGCAACGCTGGAGCTGGTTCATTCACTTTCTGTAGAACTTGCTGAAGAAGGGACGTGCAGAGGTCAACCTTGGAAGAAAGACCCTGAACTTCAGCTGTAAGAGACTCAAATCGTCCTTGAAAGAGTCGAGAGGACTCTCTGAGTTGGACGACTTGTTCTTCAAGAGCTGAAAGTTGAGAGTTCTCAGCTTTAGATGAGCAAGTGGCGGTCAACTTCTTCAGTTCCTCACCAGCCTGATTGACGGCGTTGGTGGTTTCATTGATGGTGTTGGTGAGAGCATCCACCTTTTCTCCTAGACTGTTGACATGCGTGTCAACAGTCGCCAAGCTAGGACCTGAAAATAATGTTAGTTCAGATATGGGCTTATTTGGAGAGGGGGGGAGAGAAGTGTTTAGGAGTATAGGTGTACCTGACGTATCAAACATTTTGTAGAACTGCATAGATTCCTCAAAAGTTTGATGCTCAGGTCCTATAGGGAAAGAAGAGGTGGCAGGTTCAGAGACCAAATGAGGAGAGAAGGGAAGAGTTTTGGGGATAGAAGTAGGGATGGGATTAATCTCAGGGAATGAGATAGTAGGTGGGGTTACTGATGATGTGACAGCGAGTGAGATCGCTGACACGGCAGTATGAGTGACTGCTGAAGTTGTGGAGGAAAGACCCACAAAAGCATCTAAGGTAGCTTGTTGAGAAGCTCCCTCAGGTATAGTACTAGAAGGTGTACTTTCCTTAGTCTTTTTGGCCTTTTTGGAAGGACCAATCGGACTAGCTGATGGTCTTTTAGAAGTAGTGGTAGCGACAGGGATAGCAGACGAAGGAACCGTCTGCGTGGTCGCTGAAGATGAAGAAGAATGGAGAGAGAGACGAGAGCGAAGGAGAGAGATACTTACCTCGTCGGCGAGTGGCTTGACCTCCAGTGATCGTTGACCAACCCTGGCAAAGGTGCCATCATCTTTGGTGGGATAGGTGTTGGGATAGAGGAACTTGATATACGTACATATGAAACGTACATATGAGATCTTGGGATCTCGTTCAGGCTTCTCTAACTTCGACCTCAGATCTTCAAAGATGGCTGTGGCGTAGTCAAAGTTTTGACCAGCGATAACGGAGTATGCCATTTGCAGTTGTGTTTTGCTGGCTTGATCCAGCGAACCACTCTTCCCACTCATGCACTGAATTATGTGCGAGAAGATAAAGTTCAGTTGTGATGGCATCTGAGCTTTAAGAATCTTGGTGAGCTTCTTGTTAGGAATAGACGATCTTGGTTTGTTTTCCCAACAATAGCCCATTGCGTCCAGGAAGAATATCAGCTCATCATCAGTGGGGAGTGCGTCGAATCCACTCTTTGGTTTGTCAGGGAATCTTAAAGATTTCCTGAGGCTAAGAGCGGTCATGCTCCCTGGTCCTAATTCCGTGCTGAACGAGATAGCAGGGACTCGTTCGCCTTTCCTGTTGGTAAGTTCAGTTGCATCAGCAGTGAACCAGAACTGCTGAAGTAGAGTCTTGGAGGGCTTAGGATCCACAGTGATCGCGTAAGCTATGCATGATTGCTTGAGGAATTCAGCAGCTTCCACCAGATGTGGGTATTTGTCAGCTTTGAAGTCGAGTCTGGCCAAATGATTACATTTAGTAATCTCAACTTCAGTGATGGCGAATCGTACATGCTTGGAAGCAACGATTGAAGACTGTGTCATTTCTGTTATGGAAAGAGGCATAATAGAAGAAATGATTTAGATTAAAAATAATATGATTACCAGTTTCCATAGAAGAAGGGAAACTGGAAAATTATCAAGTTATTTTTAAGAGAAAAAAATAGTGTTCTGGGTAGAAAGAATGAAGAACACTTTAAAACCAAAAGGTTTTTATTTAAAAACATAAAATCAGAAGGAATGATCTTTAGTTTTTACAAAGAAAACGTTTTATAAAATCCATAGAAAGCGATTAGGATTTTAAAAGAATAAAAAGCATATGAACAAAACATATAAACATGAAATAAACCTGTGTATCTTGAAGAAAAAGAGTTGCAGATTCAATATTCAGGATTTACTTGCTTGAGTGTTCTTGAGAGACTGTTTCTTGCTTTGAAAGTTTTGAAAGCGTAAACCGTATAAGGGAGAGAAGAATTCCTTTTATACGAAGAGAGAGAAGAGAGATAAGAGAGAGAATGAAGCGGGAAAAGAAATCATCATGACATTGACACGTTCCACGAAGTTGATTGGATAGAAGGGCAACGGACGAACGTGTCAGAAAAGGCATGTCGTGGATTGTCGGTTCAAATGACGTCATAGAGGAGAGAGACTGTTCATTTGTCCGTTCAAATGATCACTGAAGAAAAGTCAGTGATAGATTTTCCTTTTTAAAAGTATCCCTGATTGAAAAGATAGGGATAGATTTTCCTTTTAAAAGATCACTGACTGGAAATATCAGTGATTAATGTATTTTTCAAAAAGCTTTTAATCATTTGAAGAAAGTTCAGTGATTAAAGTTTATATTTTGAAGAAAAACATCTTTGAGGGAGAGAGAACATACCTGAGAGTCAGAATGTTTATCAGAGAGAATGATGAGAGGGGAACTTTTGATTACTGACACAATACATGAACGCTGAAGAATTATTCTTCGAGGTTCAGCATTCCAAGTTCACTGATGAGAAAGTTGAACCTTGTCTCATCAAGAGGTTTGGTGAATATATCAGCAAGCTGAAAGTCAGTAGGGATAAAGTGAAGTTCAATATCACCATTCATCACATGATCTCTGATAAAGTGATATCTGATCTCTATGTGTTTTGTCTTTGAATGTAGCACTGGATTATTTGCTATAGCGATAGCACTAGTGCTGTCGCAATAGATAGGAATCTTTGACAGCTGAAGGTCATAATCTAATAGTTGATTTCTCATCCATAAGATTTGTGAACAACAGCTTCCAGCGGCTACGTATTCAGCTTCAGCTGTGGAAGTGGACACAGAATTTTGCTTCTTGCTTGTCCAGCTTACCAGCTTTCCTCCTAAGAGTTGACATCCACCAGTGGTACTTTTTCTGTCAAGTTTACAGCTTGCAAAATCACTATCAGAATAACCAGTTAGATCGAACCCTGAGTCTTTGGGATACCAAAGACCTAGGTTAGGAGTTCCTTTCAGATATCTGAAAATTCGCTTTACAGCGATCAGATGGGATTCCTTGGGTTCAGATTGATAGCGTGCACATAAACAAGTGGAGTACATGATGTCAGGTCGGCTTGCTGTAAGATACAGCAATGAGCCTATCATTCCTCTATAGGCAGTGACATTAACAGGTTTTCCAGATGGATCCTTGTTAAGTGTCAGTGGTGGTGCCATAGGAGTTTTCATCGCTGAAGTTTGTGTTAAATCAAACTTCTTCAGCATGTCTTTAACATACTTACCTTGGCAGATAAAAGTACCTTTGTCAGATTGTTTAATCTGAAGACCAAGAAAATATGTCAGCTCACCCATCATACTCATTTTATATTCTTTCTTCATTCTTTCAGCGAAGCGAGTACATAGAGATGGGTTAGTAGAACCAAATATTATGTCATCGACATATATTTGTACAAGAACTATATGACCTTTTATCTTCCTGAAAAATAACGTATTATCAATCTTGCCACGTTCAAAATTTTCAGAGATAAGAAAAGATGAGAGAGTGTCATACCAAGCACGAGGGGCTTGTTTTAAACCATAGAGAGCCTTATCCAATTTATAAACATAATTTGGATGCTTAGGGTCATAGAACCCTGGTGGTTGTTCTACATAAACTTCTTCATTCAGTTTTCCATTCAGAAAAGCTGATTTTACGTCCATTTGATAAACGATGAAGTCTTTATAGACTGCATAAGCTAAGAATAGTCGAATTGCTTCGAGCCTGGCCACAGGGGCAAAGGTTTCATCATAGTCTATACCTTCCTCTTGTCTGTATCCCTGAGCAACAAGTCGAGCCTTGTTGCGGGTTACAATTCCATGTTCATCTAACTTGTTTCTAAACACCCATTTGGTGCCTATTACAGTTTTATCAGATGGTCTAGGAACGAGATTCCAAACTTTGTTTCGAGAGAATTCAGTCAGCTCTTCTTGCATAGCGCTGACCCAGTTTGGATCTCTGAGGGCATCATCAGTCTTCTTTGGTTCTATTAAGGAGAGAAAGTTTACAAAGAGACAGATATTACCTGAGCTTCGTCGTGTCTGAATACCTGCATCTGGATTACCAAGAATTTGATCTATGGGGTGATCTCTGGTCCATCGCTGAGCAGGAGCAAGATTGCTTATTTCAGCGATAGGATCAACAATAGGAGCAGTCGCTGATGAAGATGCTTGAGGTTCATCAGCTAGTAATTGTTGAACATTAGATACACCAATGCTTTCAGAAGGGTTTTCAGACGTAGATGGATTTGATGGTAGAAGTGTGTTTAGAGGTTCAGCTGAAATCCATGAGTTGGATTCAGCGGTGGGAGGTATGATACTTGGTTCTTCATCAGCAGCTGGAGTTTCAGTGTGCTGTTGGTTTGAGAGGAAAGGTTCAGTTCCTCTATAGTGAGAGATCATCCAAGTATTCAGTTCTTCATTGTCAGCGATTGGTTTAGAGTTCGCTGAGCGCGTTTCATCAAACGTGACATGAATGGTTTCTTCTACGGTTTGTCTTTGTTTGTTGAAAACTCTGTAGGCTTTTGAGATGGAGGAATATCCTAAAAATATTCCATCATCGGCTTTTGGGTCGAACTTTCCAAGCTGATCTTTGTTGTTTAAGATAAAGCACTGACAACCAAAGATATGGAGAAAGCTGATAGAAGGCTTCCTTCCAAGAAAGAGTTCATAAGCTGTCTTCCCAAATCGCTTTATTATCAGCGATCTGTTTTGAGTAAAACATGCAGTGTTTACAGCTTCTGCCCAAAATTGAGTAGGGAGGTGAGAATCGCTGAGCATTGATCTAGCAGCTTCTATGATCGTTCTGTTTCTTCTTTCAGCGACTCCATTTTGCTGAGGTGTTCTTACTGAAGAGAAGTTGTGAGAGATTCCCTTGTTCTCAAAGAAATTGTTCAGGGAACTATTTTTGAATTCAGTTCCATGATCACTCCTTATTGATCGAACAGTAAGATTATTCAGCACTTCCATCTTTTTGACAAAAGATATTAGTTCTTCTGGAGTATCATTCTTGCAGCGAAGAAAAATAACCCAGGTGTAGCGAGAATATTCATCTACAATGACAAGCGTATATTTCTTTCCAGCTATTGATTGGATATTGACAGGGCCAAATAGATCCATATGCAAGAGCTGAAGAGGACTTGTTACTGAGGAAACTTGTTTCGACTTGAAACTAGCTCTTGTTTGTTTTCCTTTTTCACATGCTGAGCAGAGAGATTCTTTAGCATATGAGTGCTGAGGAAGACCAGAAACCAGTTCCTTAGATGAGAGAGAATTCAGGGTTTTGAAGTTTAGATGAGAGAGCCTTTTATGCCATAGCCAGTTGACATCAGAAGAGGCCTTAGAGAGAAAACATAAGTTATCAGTGATAGTAGAGTCCATATCTATTACATAGACATTTTCTCTTCTATAACCACTGAGAGCAAGTTTTCCTTTTTCATCTACCACTGAACATGCTTTCTTAGAAAAGCGAACTTCGTAGTCTTTGTCACATAGTTGACTGATGCTTAGAAGATTGTGCTTCAGTCCATCTACATAAGCGACTCTTCGAAAGGTAGTTGTCCCATTGCTGAGGACACCAAACCCTCGGGTAAATCCTTTTCCATTTCCACCAAAGGTCACAGAGGTACCTTTCTCTTCCTTGTATTCAGTGAGCAGGTCTCTTTGTCCAGTCATATGACGAGAACATCCGCTATCGAGATACCAGATGCCCTTTGATCCCTGCATACATAAGGAAGATTAAGCTTTGTTTGGTACCCACTTTTCAATGGGTCCTTCAGAGTTAGTGGATAAGGAAGATTCAGCTTCAGTGGTAATCTTCACTTTGGTTAATTTCTTAACCTTAGTGGTATTTTTCACTTTGGTGACTTTATTTGCCTTAGAGGCATTTTTCTTCACTTTGGCTGTTTTATCAGCTTCGGTGGTATTTGGACACTTGCTCGCAATATGGTCAGTGAATCCACAGTGATAACATTTTCTATATCTGATGGTGGATTTATAACCAAAAGGTTTTGAAAACTTAAGATGAGCAGGTCCAGCTCCAAGAATGCCTTTAGCACGAGATCTGGGAGGAATTTTTATTTCTTCAGATTTCACGGGCTTTAGATCAACCTTCAGCTTTGGAGGACAGATATCAAAGATTTCTGTCACTGAGCTAAAAGGTTTATCCACTGAAGGTTTGGAGGGAACTTTCAGTTTGGTTTTCTTGGAAGCCTTCTGAGAGAGAATAGACTTTCCTTTATCTGCAGGCTTAGATTTTGCAGATATCTCCTCAGGGATGGGATTAGAAGAAGAACAGGGATAGAATTGATTATAAGAAGTGTCAAAGAAAGATGTGACAAAAGTTCCAAACTTAAGCGAGGAACTTTCTTCTTTAGGATCATCCTGTGGTGTCCAAAAACCAAGACCAGATTTATCACTTTCAGGAGTTTGAGCATTTATTATCTCAGAGATCTTTGTTGATGATTTGCACCATTTTTCAACATGAGCCTTTTCTGCTTTTAGAGCAGCGATGGCTTGTTCGCGTTCAATGCTGATGATTTCATTTATAATGACTTGATCTTTTAGCTTTTCTTCTAAAAGATTTAGTTCACTGATCTTTTCATGACATTTCTCTAGCTCTTGTGTTAAATAAACATTTTTATTTTCAGCTTGAGTTTTGTCGTTTAGAGCATTATAAAGGTCAATCGTCAGCACATCAACAGCGCGACTTCTCTCAGCTTCAGGCAGAGAGGGATTTGTAGAGATAGATACCTGAGATGATATGTAGCTCATAGAAGGTTCAGATGGTTCTTCTACTTCTTCTTTAATCTCAGCCATGAGGCAAAGATTAGCGACTTCTTCTTCATCAGAAGATGATTCTTCTGATTCAGCCCAGTCATGTTCTTCAGCGATGAGACCTTTACCTTTTTGCTGATAGCTTTTCAGCTTTTGATATTTGTTTTTCAGCTTATGGTATTTGTCATCACTGGATCTTCTTGAGGTAGAAGGTTTGAAGACCTTTTTAGACCTGCACTCACTAGCAAAATGTCCAATTTTTTCGCAGTTATAGCAAGTGGCTGTAGCCTTATCAACCGGAGTTGATTTTGGCTTTTCAGTAAGAGAGAGAGGTTTACTTCTTCGGAAGTTACTCTTTCTTGCAAATCTCTTAAAATAGTTTGTCAAGAGTGCTAAGGACTCATTAAACTCTGAAAGATCAGGGTCTGATAAATCCTCAGATTCAGAATCTAACTCAGTGATGGTGAGAGTAGATCGCTGGGATGGAATTATCTCTGATGAGACTAAAGCAACAACAGTGCTTTTGGAGTCTTTAGAATCTTTTACAAGATTCTTCTTCAGGAGATTAGATTGCTCATAGTTGAGCAATATTCCATACAGAGTGCTTAGAGAGAGAGTATGTAAGTCCTTTGTCAGCTTAAGACATATTGAATAACTATCCCAGCTTTCAGGAAGACTTTCCAAGAATTTTGTTAGGACCTCAGAATTAGAATAGGTCCTTCCAACAGTTCTTAGGTCAATGATCAGGCAGTTAAACCGCTGATGAATGTCAGAAAGAGATTCATTCTTACCAGCGATAAAACTTTCATACTGTCTTACCAAGTTAATCTTTCGGGTCTCTTGGATTTCAGTGGTGCCCTCATATTGAACACATATGGTTTCCCACATTTCTTTAGAAGTTTTTAGATGCATGATGGAATGGAAAACTTCATCAGGCAGAGCCATTGATATAATGGTCTTTGCTCTTGCATCTATGCCTACCTTCTTTTTATCTTCATCACTCCACTGTCTTATTTCCTTAACGACATATCGTTCAGGGACAGCTTCAGTGGTGGCAGTAGCGGGAACCGCAGCTATAATTCTAACAGGTTCATAGGGTCCGTTTTCTATATATTCAGGTATAGTAGGATCCGCACCTTCAAGAAATAGCATCATTCGATTTTTCCATAGAGAAAAGTTATCTCTGCTAAATCGAGGAGGTTTAGAAAGTGAACCATTATCATAGTAGTTTGTGTTTGTGTTTAGTGCCATTTTAGAATAGCAATGAAGAGTATACAGCAAGATCTTGTTTATTAGATTAAACAGACTGCTCTGATACCACTTGTTGGTCCCGAAGGTGCTTAACAAGTTTGTAGAAGGGGGGGGGGGTTTGAATACAAACACATAAATTTTAATAAATTGTTTATTGATAAATCAAAATACAATTTACAAGTTTGTTGCGGAATAAGATTAAGACAGACTCAATCTAAACAAACTTAAGAAACACTAAGATGGTTGCACAAGAAATTCAGAGAATGGGGGATTTTTAGAGAGATAGAAAACAAGAGTTTCTATTTTGGAGTTCAAGGATTGAGCACACCTTCAGATGAAGGAGTGAGCTTCCTATTTATACCCTATGCATTAAATGCATGGCAGGGTACTTTACACGTGGCATTCATAGATTGACTTTGGTAGTCTCACTTTTGGAGACATGCTTTTGGCCACTTTATGAACAGTGTAGTTGACAGAGTTGGTGTACGATTTGTGGCAGAGATTTGTCCGTTCTGACACATCGTACTGGTTGTGCAAGGTAAGACAAAAGAAAACTTGAGGCATAAGCTTTGTGATCGTTGATCGCTGAGTATCTCTTCTTCCAGAGATAAAGAAGTTCAGCTATCGCTGAAGCTTTTCCTCAGGCTTCTTCGCGTAAGTAGATTTGTCTGGTCTTCGCTGATATCCGCATCAGGTCACTAGTAGACTTATCTATTGTTCAGTGGCTTCGTCTTCGATTCAGCTATGAACTATGTTGACGCGAGACTTGTCTTCAGGGATTACGTTAACTGTGTTACATAGGAAACTATCAGTGATAACTGAACAGACTCAGTTTGATCGCTGAAAGTGAAACACATACATATTAAATGTTTACAGAAAGGTCATCAGCGATAACTGAACAGACTCAGTCTGATCGCTGATGATGAAACACTAATACATATAATAACGTAATTTTCACTAAGTATAAAAGAGGGTCGTTATCAAATCACTGAGAGAGTTTGTTTAAGTTCAGTTGTTTAAGTCTCCCCCCCCCCCTTTTTTTTTTTTTAAATTATCATGATCTGTGCTCCTTTTCATCAATACAAACTTTAATTTTCTTCTTTTTCAGTACCAGCTTCTTGATATGATCTATCTGCTAGTGATAAGAAGTGATCACCTTTTCATCTCTTTTATCTCCATAATTTGATTGTGAACCCCGTACCTTTTAACAATTTCAATACAGGATTTAGAACAAAGATTGGATGTTACCTCAGTGGGAATGGCAGTGCTTGAAGATTCTGATTCTTTTGCCATGATGCTTTGAATTTGAATGTAGGTTTCTGAGAATACTAGCTCTGATACCACTTGTCAGGATCGAATTCTCAACAAGAATAAAGTCTCAGAAACAATATCAAAGAAGTTGCGGAATAACACTTTGATATTCAATATAACAATAAACAAACAATATATGATTAATAACTTGTAAACTTGTATTGAATGATTAAAATCACAAGATTACACACTCAACCTCAATCTTGAAAAACAAGCTCTTTCAAGACGAATTCTACTTCTCTAGAATTATGATCTATGCCTTGAGGTTGATTCTCTCTAAAACAAAAACTTAGAATGAATAATAATCTTAAAACAAAAGTTATCTCACTATTCTAAACAATACAATATATATACTAAAGATAAAAGATAATTACAATTAATACAATATCTCCAGAATATTTTCCATCATTATCTCTAAGCTTCCATGAATATCTTCAGTTTAACCAGCTGTCATCCTTTCCATACAGATCTCCATCTCATAAGAACTATTAATCATAAGCAGCATTAACTTTGTTCCAGCAGCATTAACTACAACTGGCAGCATTAACCTCAGAAGTATTAACTAAGTTCTTCTAGCAGCATTAACTTCAGAAGTATTAACTAATTTCTTCTAGCAGCATTAACTTCAGAAGTATTAACTGAAAGTAGTATTAACTGAAAGCAGTATTAACTGAAAGCAGTATTAACTTTGAAGTCCTCTGGCAGCAGTAATCTTGTACTAGCAGCATTAACCATACTTGGTAAATTCTTCAGTTCCCAACAGAAATCTTGAGTCCCATCTCGTATGGAGTTTTGGGTAAATCTAGTCTTTGAAGTACGTGTCTTCATAAACGTTAATTAAAGACATTTCACTATTTTGGAGACCGGTAATTATTGGTCAAACGGATTTCGAGCTCTTTAGTTCGGTATTGGCTTAAACGAGTCGTGTGGACATTTTTCCGGATTTTTTTAACCGTCGTGGGTTTTGGATATGATGACACTTAATTTGTGTCATTGGTGAGTTACATGTTTTGGGAGCTTTGGTCTTTCAATTGGAGTCATGTAACGTTAGACAGTGTGTAATGGATCCATAGGCACATGAGTCAGTCTGTCTTGGATGGTCAATTGGGTATTGCGGGGTTGAACTTCGGTACCTATGTTTTATGACTGGAAACAAATGATCGCTAGGAGGGTTGAGTCGGCTAGTGCTACCGGAATAGTTGGCGCTAGGACCTCCGCCGCTTGAAGTAATGCCTGGGAGGTAGTCATTAAGTGTGCCGGGCCTTCGGGATGGAGTTCTTCGGAATGATCCATCAAGGTCAACTGACTTGGGGTGACACATGTAAAGAAGTCGTAGGGACACCGGGCTGGGATGTCGAGAGGTGTCATGCGATTAACGTTGTTTGGGTGGTATACTTTTGTGTTCCCTCCACCCTCAACGGATACGGGTTTCCCCCGTTGTTGGCTATCAGTATGTTAAATATAAGAACGTCTTATGTTATTATCATTGGTTCCTTACAGTCGCGTGACTATTGGACCAAGTGTCCATGTTTTCGGACGTACGATATATGTAACACCCTAAAAATAGGGATAACAAAAATCCGAAAAACGGACATAAGGTATAATAAAATTGCCATAGCAAGAGCCTCCCAAAAATGGGGAAATGTAATAACAACCTGTTGGATTACAAAAGTAATTTAACGAACTACAAATAACTACCAACTAATCTGATTTCTACGACTAGAAAAAGAGATTACAAAAGGGTTGTCATCTAAGAACCCAAACGGTTCACTTTCAAAAGTATAGTATGTCCATGTGCAAAAATCCCCAAGCTCTCACCCCAAAGCCACTAAGCCTGCTTAGGAACGGCGCCGCTAGAACCTGAGATACACATCGACACCAAACAAGTGTTAGACCAAAAAGCCTAGTGAGTTGATCAATAATATGCATGCATGAACAGTTACAATTCTTATCAGCAGTTAACCAGTGTTCAATATATGTGGAGTCATTAGGGGAGACCCAAAGCACCAATCAAATCCCACCCAAGAGTCGATATACCTTGATGCCCTTAACAAGGAACACCCCAAAGGCCCGTCACACCCGAAGACTATCGCTAAGAAAATTCCCCGAATGGCGGAGGTCTAGGCACATAACATCACAGTGGCGCCCAAGACTACATCCTCCTAGTGTACTGACTTGGTTCGTCCACATAACACGTATAGGAGGTCCTTTAGGTGTATTTCAACCCAACATATTTCAATACCAACTACGGGTACAATATTACCATCCTATCCTCATGCAATCCAACAAAAGACCCAAATGACACTTATATTCATCATGCATATAAATATGTCATCAAAGTGGTATTCCAACTAGAACCATCATAACACCCATACATGCGTACATTTCATAGCAAGTTAATCACATTGTGTATCCATGAGAAAAGACCCAAATAATGGTACCCATAACATAAGACATAGCATATCACCAATATCTATATTTCCAACTATTTTCATCAAGAAATCCAAAATACTTGAACACATAGAGATAAAATGGCAAATAGGAGATTATGATGTGTATCTAGTTTTAACAAAAGTTTAGTAAACTCACAATCTAGGTTTTGAACCAAAACCTAGAAAATATAGAAACCCTAGAAGTTGCCCCAAGAAGACTTGATGTAGGAGAGGAGTAGCTTGATAAGGATCTTCAATAAATGCACTTGGTTGAGGTTTGAAGAACAAGAAATCACCCTAACAACCCAAAACCCTAGCAATAAATGTGTAGGTGTTTGAAACCCTCAAAAATTGCCCAAAAGAGAGTTCTTCCGTTTTTTGTAAAGTGTTAAGTGAGAAATGAGGTTGCCAAAGTGTTTTAATTGACCAGACCCCGCGGGCGATAGTGCCCGGAGATAGTGCCATAGGCACTATCACATGTCACAATCGCGGGGCTCTCAACACCCGCGGTACAAACCCGGCGATAGTGCCCTCCGCGATAGTGCCATGGCACAATCGCGTGGCACAATCGCGAGCAACCCCGAACCTACGGTACACTGTCGGCGATAGTGCCCTCGCGATAGTGCCAAGGGCACAATCGCGTGGCACCCGAAACAGCCCGAAAACTCAACCGAAAATGATAACGAGCACAAGGTTTGTATGATTAAAGATGGTAAATCAACATATGACATTTTAACATAATTCATGATCACAAAATGCACACAAAAACACATATTCACACATAAGCGAAATTAATGCATTTAAGGGAGACAAAATACTTACCTTATGAATTTACGGGTGTTACAATCCTCCCCACCTAAATGGGATTTCGTCCCCGAAATCTTACCCTAGGCAAACAAGTGAGGATAACGCTTCTTCATATCATCTTCCGATTCCCAAGTAACGTTACCACCCCGATGGTGCTTCCATTGGACCTTAACCATAATTACTTCTTTGTGCCGCAACTTCTTCACCTTCGACTCCAAGATGACCTCCGGTTCTTCAACGCAACGATTTCCATTGTCCACCTGAATTTCTGTCAAAGGAATAACGCTTTCCTCCTCGGCTAGGCATTTCCGAAGGTAGCATACATGAAATGTAGGATGTATCCCATCCATTTCCGGTGGTAAATCCAACCGGTAGGCTTGTAAACCAATTTTCTCCAAGATGACGAAAGGTCTAAGAAAACGAGGACTAAGCTTCCCACGTTTTCCAAACCGAATAATTCCCTTCCATGGTGACACCTTCAACATGACCCGGTCACCCACTTGAAACTCAACCGGTCTTCTCTTTTTGTTCGCGTAGCTCTTTTGTCGGTCCTGCGTCGCCTTTAGCCTTTCTCGTATTTCTTTCACTTTGTCCGCCGTCTCTTGAACTATTTCCGGCCCGGCGAATTGCTTCTCGCCCGCTTCTAGCCAAAAAATTGGGGTTCTACACTTCCGCCCATACAAAGCCTCGAACGGTGCCATTCCAATACTAGAATGATAATTGTTCTTGTACGTGAACTCTACTAGAGGTAGATGTGAATCCCAACTTCCCCCGAAGTCTATTACACACGACCTCAACATATCTTCTAATGTCTGGATCGTCCTCTCGCTTTGACCATCCGTTTGAGGATGATACGTCGTGCTCAAATTTAGTCGAGTACCCAACTCCTTTTGCAAACTAGCCCAAAAGTTCGAAGTGAATCGGCTGTCCCGATCCGATACAATAGATTGCGGAACTCCGTGCCTCGACACCACCTCATCAATATAAAGCTTGGCCAACTTCTCCATTGGCAAGGTCTCCCGCATTGCAAGGAAATGCGCACCTTTTGTCAACCGGTCAACAATTACCCAAATGGTGTAGTGCCCACGCAAGGTCTTTGGTAACTTCGTCACGAAATCCATAGTAATGTTGTCCCATTTCCACTCGGGAATGGACAACGGTTGCAAACTCCCATAGGGTCTTTGATGCTCCGCTTTGACTTGAAGGCATGTGACACACCTTTCCACATAGCTAGCCACATCCAGCTTCATCACCGGCCACCAATAATTCAACTTTAAGTCTCTATACATCTTGGTGCTACCGGGATGTATAGAATATTTCGACTTATGTGCTTCCTCGAGAAGTAAGTCACGATTTCCCCCAATCTTTGGCACCCAAATTCGCCCTTGGAAGAGTTTGAGTCCACGACCATCTTCTGTTAAGAGTTCCTTTTGCTTGGACATAACCTCGGCCTTGAGGTTATCTTCTTTAAGTGCTTCCGCTTGGCTCGTTCTTATACTCTCCAACAAACTCGACACCACATCGATTCTGTTAAGGGACATTTTGACACCTCCATCATGACTCCTTCGACTCAACGCATCCGCCACCACGTTGGCCTTACCGGGATGATAGAGTAGATCACAATCGTAATCCTTCAGAAGCTCTAGCCATCTCCTTTGTCGCATGTTGAGTTCCTTTTGGTCGAAGATGTACTTGAGACTCTTGTGATCCGTGAAAAGAGTACACTTGGTCCCATACAAGTAGTGTCACCACAACTTTAACGCGAAAACTACCGCCGCCAACTCCAAATCATGAGTCGGATAGTTCTTCTCATGGTCCTATAACTGACGCGACGCGTAGGCTATTACTTTCCCCCTTTGCATTAGGACACACCCAAGCCCCATCTTGGAAGCGTCACTAAACACAACAAAGTCTTCCGATCCTTTGGGTAGGGATAAGATCGGAGCTTCGCACAACTTCCTCTTGAGCGTCTGAAAGGCTTGATCTTATGCATCGATCCAAAGAAACTTGACGTTCTTCCTTGTAAGAGAGGTGAGCGGTGTAGCTATCTTGGAAAAGTCTTGAATGAAACGCCGGTAGTAGCCCGCCAAACCCAAGAAGCTTCGAATCTCCGTCGGACTTGTTGGAGGCTCCCAACTCATCATTGCATCGATCTTTTCCGGATCCACTTTTACCCCGTCCTTTGATACCACATGCCCCAAGAATTGCACCTCTTGAAGCTAGAATTCGCACTTCGAGAATTTCGCAAACAGTTTCTCTCTCCTTAGAACTTCTAATACTTCCCGTAAGTATTTTCCATGCTCGGACTCATCCTTTGAATATATTAAAATATCATCGATGAAGACGATCATGGATTTAACCAAGAATGGGCGACACACACGGTTCATTAGATCCATGAATACGGCCGGAGCGTTGGTTAAGCCAAAAGGCATCACCAAAAACTCATAATGACCGTATCTCGTCCGGAAAGCTGTCTTCGGAATATCTTCGTTCTTCACTCTCACTTGATGATAACCGGATCGAAGATCAATCTTCGAGAAACATCTCGCGCCTTGAAGTTGATCAAAAAGGTCGTCGATGCGAGGTAAGGGATACTTGTTCTTCACCGTGACTTTGTTTAACTCCCGATGTCACCATTTTGGTATTAGGCGTCGGCCCTTTTCTTGAGGACAATAACCGTTAGTGTGCTCAGTGCACGTCCGTTGAATTTTGGAGTATTCGCAGGTGAAGTGGTAACATTAAGAGAAGTAGATATTGATACTTAGAGATCGATCAGTGGTAATCCTGCAATCTACGAGGCTTCGCCGATCTATCAACCGACGCTTGAATGCATTATGGGAACTGTGTAACCGTGGGGTTGAAGTAATCCGCTATTTGTGGGTATTGTGCTTATGGAAACTTGAGGGTCGGATCTATGATTGTGTTGGGTCAGACCAAGCTAGTGCTAGGAATTGTTGTCAAGGAAGGGACGATGACTCTTTTACAGTATGGATTAGTGGGGTATTATTGGTTGAAATGACGGATTAAGGTCGTAAGTTACTCATAAGGTAATATGAGCAACATAAGGTTGGGAGACAACCGAGATTTAATGATTAAGAAAATTATTAAGCAATGACTCAACGTTCATCCTGACGTTGGTGAAATACATCGAACATTGAGATTGAGTTTTGTAACGACACGTTATGAGAAACTCAGCGACAACCTCAACAGGAATATAATCGGGTCCGTATATGAGGCGAGGTTTCGTGAAGGCATTCCTTTTGGATAGGAAATCAATCGATCTTTCCAAGTGTAATGTTGGGTTCTTGGTGGTTCCAAATTTCGAGGACGAAATCTCTTTTAAGGTTGGGAGGATTGTAACACCCCGATTCTTCGAAAGGTATCATTTCAAGTTAATGCAGAAAACGATATATTAAGGAAAAGTAAGGTATATGACATTGGACTTTAATCTTAAATTTTATAGTCTTGATGGATAAATGATTCAATTACGAGTCCAACGGTTCTTTCCGGAGCGAAAACGGAGCTATAACGAAGAAGTTACGACCAAAACAGTGAACGAGAAGAAGGTTGGCTACGACTATGACCAGTGACATTGCCCTGGGCAATTTCGCATGGGCAATGTCGCCCAAAGTGTCCAGAAGCTGTTAAGTTTTGGATTTCAACCCATTTTCTCATTTCTCTTCATCCAAGCTTCTTCTACTCTCTCCCAAACCGATTTCCTTCTTTTCCCTTCAAACCCTAACTTATTTTGGTTCAAATCCTTGGATTTTGTGGAGGTGAAACATCATCAAGTGGTAGGATTGAAAGTTGTGGTCAAGGATTCATCATCTTCATCTTCATCTTCATCTTCAACCTCAAGTTTATTTTTGGGTTTTCTAGGTTTTCATCAAAACCTAAGTGGTAAGTGTATCCTTTCCATTTCTAAACCTTAACATAAGTTATAAATGCTCTATTGATGATTATCCTAGTGTGTGGTTTATCAATTTCGGGTTTGGTGGTTTTGGAGAAATCTAGGTCGAAATTTGGGTTTGGACCAAAATGGAGATTTTGATGTGTAATGTTTGGGGAATGTTTCTATATGGTTAAATATGGTTATTTATGGTTTGGAATGTTGGGTCTAGGTTTTGGGTACTCGAGTTCAAGAGATGGATTGGGTGTCTTCAGAAAGTCTCATCATCTAAAAGGGTTTTGGAAGCTCTCGGCTTGAGGATTCAAGTGGCCTTCAAAAGAGCTCGTTGGGGGAAATCTAGATTTAGCCTAAATCTATCAAGGTGAGTTCAAGTTGATTTGTGAAAACGGTGTACATGCCAAAATGTGTATTTTAAAGTGTTTTACATGAAATGGTTAACTGCTGATAAGTTTTGAGTATTTAGAAGTCAAATATGTTTTACTTAGTCATTTGTCAAAGTGTGAGTATTTTGATAAGTTTTCTTACTTAGTAAACTTGGGCTGTGTTAACCTCTTAAAATGCTTCTATTGGGTTTTGAACGTTTCCAACAACTAAATAACATGAATTACGTATTCTTTGTGATTTTGTACAAGTAAGGTCTATTTTATGAGTTATACGTCTTTGACGATTTTGTACAAGTAAAGTCTAATTCACGTTATATGCATTTAGTGTATTTGCATTCATAAACACTTTGGAAATCTTGAGTCCCATCTCGTATGGAGTTTTGGGTAAATCTAGTCTTTGAAGTATGTGTCTTCATAAACGTTAATTAAAGACATTTCAGTATTTTGGAGACCGGTAATTATTGGTCAAATGGATTTCGAGCTCTTTAGTTCGGTATTGGCTTAAACGAGTCGTGTGGACATTTGTCCGGATTTTTTTAACCGTCGTGGGTTTTGGATATGATGACACTTAATTTGTATCATTGGTGAGTTACATGTTTTGGGAGCTTTGGTCTTTCAATTGGAGTCATGTAACGTTAGACAGTGTGTAATGGATCCATAGGCACGTGAGTCAGTCTGTCTTGGATGGTCAATTGGGTATTGCGGGGTTGAACTTCGGTACCTATGTTTTATGACCGGAAACTTTACAAGTGATCGCTAGGAGGGTTGAGTCGGCTAGTGCTACCGGAATAGTAGGCGCTAGGACCTCCGCCGCTTGAAGTAATGTCTGGGAAGTAGTCTTTAAGTGTGTCGGGCCTTCGGGATGGAGTTCTTCGGAATGATCCATCAAGGTCAACTGACTTGGGGTGACACTTGTAAAGAAGTCGTAGGGACACCGGGCTGGGATGTCGGGAGGTGTCATGCGATTAACGTTGTTTGGGTGGTATACTTTTGTGTTCCCTTCACCCTCAACGGATACGGGTTTCCCCCGTTGTTGGCTATCAGTATGTTAAATATAAGAACGTCTTATGTTATTATCATTGGTTCCTTACGGTCGCGTGAGTATTGGACCAAGTGTCCATGTTTTCGTACGTACGATATATGTGGTTTTGATAACGATTCATGGGTCGAGCATTCTGTCCTGCCCGCGTTTTGGGTACTTTGTGTTATAAATGGTTATTCATGTTTTTACCAA
Organism: Arctium minus; assembly: GCA_954870635.1. Classification (NCBI taxonomy): domain Eukaryota; kingdom Viridiplantae; phylum Streptophyta; class Magnoliopsida; order Asterales; family Asteraceae; genus Arctium; species Arctium minus. Next base: position 57,547,545 of record OX941088.1, on the reverse strand, counting down.
ATAAGTGTCGAACTATGATCCCGTTTGGGTGAGTTATGCGTTGCGCGTTATATAAGAAATGTGTGTCTTGGGAGCTTTGCCTTAAAAGTGCATATTATGGGAAAATGTGTCGTTTCCATTTTCAAGCGTAATATTTCAAAGGACCATGCTTTAAATTGAATTCTTTTCTTTTAAAGATATATACTTATGTTAAAACTTTTGAGCTCACTAGGCGTTAAGCCTAACCTTTTTATTTGTCGGCATGTACATCAGGTTTCAAGGTTGAGAGTTGGTTCTAGCAATCCTGTGAAGAGTAAAGCCTTAGCTAGATCCGAAAGTAAGTATTCGGTGAAGTCTTCCGCATTATGGAGATAGTGACTATGCATGGGTATTAGTAGCACCCGTCCCTTATAGTCTGTATATATATATATATATATATATATATATATATATATATATATATATATATATATATATATATATATATATAAGATGGTATATGTGTATAGTAGCTAAATCTGAATTCGTGGTTGTAGATGATTCATTTATCGATGTATGTAGAAAAATTTAAATAAGTTGCTATTTCCAGATTTGAGGGTGTTACAGTTTTTACCCTTGATGGGGTTTTCCGCGTCACCAAAATCTCGCGTCTTATTTACTTTCTTTATTTGTCATACGATTTGTCCAATATTTCTTTCTTTAGTTGTTAAAGCTTCACACCGAATTTAAGTCATTCTAAAGGGTGATTTTTGGCATTAACAGTGCCCAGATGTTTTTGTGTGGGTTAACTTATAATAATCATTTCTTTCTCTAACTTTCATATTAATTATTACCGATTTTCTGTATATCTTGATTTAATTGATTAGGCCCAAGAGTCTTGTTTCTGTGTGTTTTTCTTGGGATTTAAGTTGCCTATTTAATTTGGTATTGCAGAGTTACAGTTATCCAGGTTTGCTTCCAAAGTAAATTGATTTTTGTTCGTATGGTGCTTGTAGACAATATTCTGGATATTGATTTTTCATATTAGTTAATCAGTTTTGATATATGTATGCAGTAATTTAAAGAATCTTTTCACGGTATTGCATTCCAAAACTATGCCGTAAGGACTGTTTCTATTTTATAGCATTAAAATAGAGCTTGTTGCTATCATCCGCACTATTTGTGGCCAATACTAATTTCTGATCTATTTATTCGTAAATGACGCATTGATTGTTTATGTGTACACTAGCACATTCAGGAGTTTAGTCCTTTACACTGCACAAATTTGTGTAGTTCCCTCTCCTGTAGGAAAGTAATTCACTTGTCTCTCTCTTTAGTATAATATAGTGCCTTCTTGGAATTGATAAAAGATGCATATGTTGTTCGTTTTATTCATTCATTCATTTTGTAACATTTTGTGGTATGTGCTCTTAACAGGATTTTGTTTAAGACGTCTTTCAGACTCCCAAAAGATTTCAAAGTTGAGTTCTGATGTAAGTACTTGCTTTTCTTGTTTAACTTAAAGGAGGGAGGGGGGGTGATTGCGGTGTTGGAAGGAAGATGAATACATAGATTTGGATATATCTATATGTTTATTATTGTTATGTTGTAAAGAATTTCAATTATGTTTTGATGGCCTATCATTTAACGAAACCGATTCTGCTTATAAATCGGATTTGGAAAAATGGTTCTCCATATTGTATATTTTGATCACTATGGTATCACAGAAATGGTGTTGCCAAATCAAGGAAAAGTGATTTTTCTTATATGATCGTTGAAGGATTGTTCTGTTTTATGTTGTGTTGGGTTGAATGGAGGAAAACTGATTGGCAGGAGCTTTACTGCAAACTTTACAAGTCATCAAGATTACATTACGTTTCTTATAGTACTAAAATTTATCTTTAAAATTTGTTCAATTACACAGCCTCTGGAATGCTTCACTTATCACGCACAGGTTCTTGAATACTCCACTGATTGCTCCAGCATACTAAGGGGTCATTTACCCGACGCTTACATGGTAAACTCTTACCGGCAAGAGTCAACACAGTCACTTAGCTTACTGGGTAAGATTTTAGTCCGTTAAAATGACATCGTATGCAAGATTTCATCCGGTAAATGCTTACTTGGTAAGAATCGTCACTCTCATTTACGGGGTAAGACTCTTGGTTCTTGTCATCGCTCTTACCGGTAAGTGTTTGGTAAACGACCCCTAAGCTATCTGGTTTTGTGTGTTTTTCACTTCACATTGTACTATTTTTATTCCCAAAGGCTTATAACTTTAGCTCCTTGAAGCTGCATTTTTTTTTGTCAAATTTTTGTTCAATTGGAGTATTAATTTCTCCAGGTTAACTTGGAGATGGTGAGTGGTGGCATGTTTGTGGAGGTGTGTGATGTGCAACGACTGGTGGGTTTAAGAACCTAGAGGATGTTTGCTAATCATATGGTATTTTTTTTATATAATGTTGATTTTTAGTTCGCAAATAGGTATAATTAAGTTAATGTTGATGTGTCATATTCGTTAAAAAGTGTTTGTATTTGTTGGGTCATTTACTTTGTTGAAGTGGTGATGTAATGGGGTTACTTTTTGTTGGATGCATCATAATGTATAAGGGTTTTTGGATCTTGAAGTTGATGGCTAGAATTTGATCATGAAACTAAACCCTAAGATCTTGCAAATTGATCTTCATATTGTTGTAGCTGCTCAAGCATGTATTTTTAACCTCTAATGAGAAATTTATATGTGGATTTCTTCCACGTTTTTTTTTTGCTTAAAAGGTTATGTTTTGATCTTGTAAATCCGGTTAGAATGAGTACAAGGACCAATACCGATGTCTCCTGCTAATAGAACTCTGAAGTTCAATTGCAAAATTAGGCCGGTGATTATTTCCTTTATTAGATAAATAAATTGCTCTTGTCTATTTTGGAGAACTCCTAATGTAATTGTATGTTATCGCCACGAAATGGAATCTTAGTTCAAAAGCTTGTGCTCATGAACCAATTTTTTTTTAACCTTAGCTTTTATGGTTCAATGATGCATAAAAAGATAAGAAGCATGGAAAATAGAACAAATCAGAAACCAAGGGTTCGAGTTCATCGAGATGCATCCTGCAGCATTGCACAGGTACACAATTAGTATATATATATATAGGGAGAGGTTCATTTGAGAAATGGTAAATTTATGAGAAATAGAGAAGTAATCTTAACCATTCATCTGGTCAACATTTGCGGCTTTGACCGCGAAGCACTGGATAATTCCTTGTGTGGTCTATAGAAGGTAGAAGGGTAATTTCGTAAAATACATAGGATGAGTTCATATATGAATCTGTATGAATCACAAAGATTCATATATGAATCTGTTAATTAGTTCAACTGATTCATATATGAATCTTTGTGATTCATACAGATTCATATATGAATCAGTTAAAAGAGTTCAGTTGTGAATTGCACTGGTTCATATATGAACATATAGTTCATATGTGAATTATACATGTTCATATATGAACACAACCCGTGTGTTTTGTAAAATTTACGAAATTGTTCTTCTATTTTTGGGATAGCCGCAACTTTTGACCAGTCAAAGCCGAAACTTTTGACCGGTCAAAGCCGCAATATTTGACTAGTCAAATCCGATCTTGACCATATGAATGGCTATGATTACTTCTCTATTTCTCATATATTTACCATTTTTCAAATGAACCAAACACTATATATATATATATATAATCAAAGCCGCAATATTTGACTAGTCAAATCCGATCTTGACCATATGAATGGCTAGGATTACTTCTCTATTTCTCATATATTTACCATTTCTCAAATGAACCACACACACTATATATATATATGGGCCTAATCATATGAGACCCTATTAGATTGTGGTAACTATGAGATCCAATCTCATCCATCCATCCATCTAATATTATTTTATTTATTTATTTATTAATAATGAAGGATATTTTAGTCATTTGATAAATTAAATAATATTAAAAACAAAATTGTAACTGAAAAAATCAATCATTTATAAATTAAATATATTGTTTCCTAAAATTTCTCAACCAACTATTTATGAGATATTCTGTTTACTTTTTGATTTGGCCGTATGAAATTTTAAATTATGCATCCTTTTCATCGTTCACATTGTAACACGATGTTAATCACAGTGTAACACGATGTTAATCACAGTGTAACACAATGTTTTTTGAGTGCATCACAATAGTAATCACAGTGTAACACGATGTTAATCGCAGTGTAACACAATGTTCTTTGAGTGCATCACAATAGTAATCTTAGTGTAACACAATGCTAATCACAGTGTAACACAATATACTTTGAGTGTATCACATTGGTAATCACAGTGTAACAAACTGTATTTTTGGTATTCATCGGGATAAAGTTTGATTGGATGACAAGTTTCAATATTTTGAGATAATCTTATCTAATTTCATTCCAAAATTATCGGACCCGTCAAAATTAGATCACAATGAATTATAAAGTTTTTTGACAATTTTACCCTTTTTACCTATTTTAATGACCTAAAATTGTGTTTTTAATTATTATATCTCTTATTTATTTTAAACCATTGATTACTAAGATTGATGGATGAGATTGGATCTCATGGTTACCACAAAATACTAGGGTCTCCCATGAAAGGCCCCCTATATATATATATATATATATATATATATATATATATATATATATATATATATAGGGGTTGTTTAATTTGCAACCCTTAAAAAGGTTGCAACCCTTGCAACCCACATCTTAACCGTCGGATTCATGATCGAAGGTTACAATAGATATGGGGCCCAATATTTTTAATTAAAAAAAACAGAAAAATAAAAATAAAATAACCGTCGATCATGAATCCGACGGTTAAGATGTGGGTTGCAACCTTTTTAAAGGTTGCAAAATATCCTTCCACTATATATATATATATATATATATATAGGGAGAGGTTCAAATGAGAAATGTTAAATGTGTGAAAAATAAAGAAATGATCCTAACCCTTTATCTGATTAACATTTGCGGCTTTGAACTTGAAATACCAGATAATTCCTTGTGTGGTTTGTGGAAGATAGAGGAGTACTTTCGTAAAACACGTGGGACGAGTTCATATGTGAACCTATGTGATTCACATATGAACAAAGTTCATATGTGAATACGTTAATTATTTCATATGTAAATTTGTTAATTAGTTCAACTGATTCACGTATGAACCTATAATTAATTAGTTCATATATGAATCAATTAAAAGAGTTCATATGTGAATTATACTTGTTCACATATGAGCGTATAGTTCATATTTGAATCATAGAGGTTCATATATGAACTCGTCCCGTATATTTATAAAAATTACGAAACTGTCCTATATTTTTGGAATAGCCGCAACTTTTGACCAATTAAAGCCATAATTCTTGACTAGCCAAAGACGCGATATTTGACCACTCAAATCCAATCTTGACTGTATGAATGACTAGTATTACTTCTCTATTTCTCATACACTTAGGGGGCGTTTGGTTCGCAGAATGTGTTTGGATGGAATGGAATCTGTCAAAGGAATTTGACTTTGAAGAAATTGGAATGGAATGTTGTCAGGTTTGACCACCTGTTTGGTTGACAGAATTGGAATGGAATCTGTTAAATGAATTGAAAATTTTCTGTTTGGTTCACAAATTGTAGCTTTAGAATTGGAATGGAATTTTGGTAAATGACCAAAATATCTTTTTTGTTTATTTTAATTTTTTTCAACAATAATTACTTTAATTTTTAACTAAAATTGCTTTGATTATTTTAGCACACGAATGATGAGGAGAGAGAGAGAGGAAGAGAGAGAGATAGAGAGGAAAGAGAGATGAGAGGAGAGATAGAGGGGAGAGAGAGGGAGAGAGAGAGAGGGTGATGATAGAGAGAGGAGACAGGAGAGAGAGGAGAGATTGAGAGAGAGAGGAGAGAGAGAGGGAGAGAGAGAGAGAGGAAATGAGAGAGAGAGGAGAGAGAGGGAGAGAGGAGAGAGAGAGGATAGCTTGAGAGAGAGGAGAGAGAGAGAAGATAGAGGAGAGAGAGGGAGAGAGGGAGAGAGAGTTGGTGTCTGCTGATAATGTTGAACGGTAGTGGTGGCCGGTGGTGGTGGTTGCCGGTGGCGGTGGTGGCCGGAGGTGGTAGTGGCCAATGGCGGTGACCGGAGGTGGTGGTGGTGGTTGGTGTTGGTAGCCGGATGTGGTGGTAGCTGGTGGTGGTCGGTGGTCGGTGGTGGCGGTGGTGGCCAGAGGTGGTGGTGGCCGATGGTGGTGGCCGGAGGTGGTGGTGGTGGCCGGATGTGGTGGTAGCTGGTGGTGGTCGGTGGTGGTCAATGGTGGCCGGATGTGGTGGTGGTGGCCGGAGGTGATCGATGGTGGCCGGAGGTGGTGGCCGGTGTTGGTAGCCGGAGGTGGTGGTGGTCGGTGGTGGTCAATGGTGGTCGGAGGTGGTGGTGGCCGGAGGTGGTCGATAGTGGCCGGAGGTGGTGGCCGGTGTTGGTAGTCGGAGGTGGTGGTGGCTGGTGGTGGTCGGTGATGGTCAATGGTGGTCGGAGGAGGTGGTGGTGGTGGCCGGTGTTGGTAGCCGGAGGTGGTGGTGGTCGGAGGTGGTGGTGGTGGTGGCCGGAGGTGGTGGCCGATGGTGGTGGCCGGAGGTGGTGGTGCATATTAGGATGAGGGGCAATTTTGTCCAAAAAAAATATGACATTCCATTCCAATGAAATACCACCTCCCCCCCAAGGAATGTTGAATTCCTTCATTTGTGGAATTCATTGGAATTCAACATTCCAATTCCTTAAAAAGAATGAACCAAACGATGTAATGGAATCTGGTCAACGGAATTCAACATTCCAATTCCATCAGATTCCATCAGAATCTGCGAACCAAACGCCCCCTTTGCATTTCTCATTTGAATCTATGACTATATATAGCGAACGATCGTATGAGAAGTTGAGTTAACGGTGAGAAGCGTGAGAAGTAGATCTGAACCATTGATCTCTTTTAATCTCAAGCCCTCCCATGAATTACGGCTTAGAAGGGAATTGATGTGGTGCATCTTATCTCGGTGCATCTCATCCTAATATGCGTCCATTTCTCATCCAACGGTCGATAACCACTTCTCACGTTTCTCACCATTAACTCAACTTCTCATTGAAACCCAACCCTATATATATATATATATAGGGGCAGGTTCAAACGAGAAGCTAAACATTTTGCGAGAAGGCGAGAAGTGTTTAATCATATATGATACACAAGTTTAATCATATATGATTAAACACATGTTACATTGGCAATACATAGACGTTTAATCATATATGATTAAACACACCTGCACGCCGTGTAATCATATATGATATCACACTTCTCGCCTTCTCGCAAAATGTTTAACTTCTCGCATGATCCTCCGTCTATATATATACATATATATATATATATATATATATATATAATAAGAAAGATTTTTTATAAACTCAACATTAGTACAAATCATATAAACTGTTGTAGGATTATGTGCCATCATCAAAAGGAAGTGATTGACATAATATTTTCCTAGTATTAGAATTTACCATAATGAATGTTTCATTTTCTTTATAAACTCCTCCCTATTTAAAGGGCTTATGATTAATGAGAATTATAGATTTCATTGTCTCTCTATTCTATTGCTATTTTGTTTGGATTTTCCTTTAACACGTTATCAGCACGTACACTCTTTACAACAAAGTAATCACGAAATCAAGCTAAAATTCGGCATTTGAGGTAAATTTTATATGATTTGCCAATCTCATGAAATCCTAATTCACATATTGTTTTTTTTATGCTTATAAAAATTGCATAATATATGATATCATGATGCATTCAATTTAAAACAAAATACATGGAATTGTTCATATATATATGTTTTTTTTGGAGAATACTAAATTGTTATCAGCAATTTTCGTTTTTTCTTCTTTATCACTTATTGGTAGATAGATTGGTTAATATGATATTTCTTTATTACTGCTAAAATAAATAAATAAATAAAACCTAGCCTTTAATATGTTTGTTTTACGAGTAATTTGTATTGATGGATTAATTTATTTTTATTTAACATTATGTTTATTAATTGCATATTTCATTATTCGTAAAAAAAATCTAATTATATATATGAGTAATCATTTTATATTTTTCTTGTAAATCTAACTTTTAATATAAATAATAATGATATCTTTGTTATAAATTTATTTCTTAATTGATAACGAGTTTATAGTTTATTCTTTTTATTAAACTGATTTTCTTTCCATAACAAATAATACTATAATATGGTTATGTTTTAAAATCATTAGATCTCCTCGATAACGTACACATTATATTTACTTTGTTGGTTAATTTGATTGGTTAAAATTATTTAGGCGAATATTGCATAATTTATTTAGGCTCACTGCCATAAATTATTTTAGATGTTTAAGTTTATTCAAATCTATGTTTAATTTTATTTATTTATTTGCTTAGTCATAAATCATAATTAATTGGAAGTTACACTTCCACCCCTATACTGTCTTGTTTTGCTCTTTTGCCCAAGATATTAAAATCTTAGAATGTATGATATTAAGTCGTTCTTAAATACATAAGTATGTTTGTCTTGATCATAAATCGTAATATTCTTTTGGTTTCTTGCCAAAAGCTCCTAAAATACCAATATGATCTTAATTTCGTTTGAATTTTATCTCCCACACAATATATTCAATGAATACCTTAATTATAAGTTCATACTTATAATTCCAATCATATAATTAAGTTTTTAGAAGTTACACTTCCAACCTTCATATATTTTAGTATTTTCCAAAAGTTCCAAAAATATTATTAATATGTTAAAAGTTTGATATCGACTTTATGTCAAAACCAATATTTATTGTCTCACGACAGAATCTCTCAAAATACCATTAAGGTATTAAAACATTGAAATTGGCCTAATATGTCAAACTCATGTCAATTTTTGGTCTCATGTCAACTGCTCTATAATTAACAATGTTATATTTAAATTAAATAAATCACAAGATATCAACTGGGTTTTGTCAAACGGGTGTAAACAACCCTAAGGTTTGTAGGGACTTAAGAAATCCATGTGATTCCCCTACTACCTGGAAATCCAATAGATTGAGTGATTTCTTTTTACAAATTGAAATATTGATGAAGTATTATCAACAAAATGTAAGCATACAAAAATCCAATGTTGTTATGATAAAGAAATTTCATACATAAAATAATAGTTATAACCATAATCCATTGTTTTATCAAACAGAAAATCATATATTATCTCTTATATATGTAAATGGTTGAAACAACTCATTCCTAAATCAACGTCGTAAACTCAAAAGAATCTGAGTACCATAAATGAGTATACAAATCTCACTTTGAAAAGTACAAAAAAAAATTATCTAAAGTCCATCAACTCCTTATTGACCCTAAAACCAATCATCTTGAAAAGGTACAAGCAAATACCTTCATACTTTGAGACGACATATAGATCCTAACTTTCATAGGAATACCTTTATTAGAAACCCCCCAAATAACTGTGGGATGTCTCGAAAGGGAGAATCGGGTGTATTCATGAATATGTACTTCCCGAACTAATCATACAGTGGAATGAAACCCACTTACTCGATTACAAAAAGTTAACTGATTTCAACAAATAAATGTTATATCCAAAACGCGTCTCAATCTCTGTGGCAAGGAACTCACAGAAGATGACATGATTCTTAACATTATTTCCACCTTTCATATATCAAAAATATTAATGAACTAATATAAGTTGGAAAGTAACCTTTAGACAAACTCGTCTACCTACTACAAGTGGTTGAGAGACATAACAAGGTTCTTTCGAATAACAACACCACATATGTCGAGACAAAGAAAATTCTCGAGATCAATAATGAAAGCATTAAAGGTGGAAACAACTCCAAAGAATAGAGAGTTAAAACAATTTAACACATGTGATTTATCCACTATGTGGACGAAACCCTAGAACGGGGTCAGGGTCTTGGTAAGAGCCGGGAATGATTTTTCAACATCTGGAGTAGAGATACAACTACTGCCCCATGTGATAATGGAAAATCAAATAAGAAATGCACTAAAGAGTTCTCTTGTCAAAAAGGAAACACGTTGAAAACGAACTATAACATATTAATTTAATATTTAATATTGATTAAGCATATGTTTATTTGAAATTAATTTTAAGTATCAAAATTAATTTCTTTGCTAAAGTAAAATCGAATATGTAACCATTATAGATGTAAAGAAATACATCTAAATAAATAACAAAACTATTAATATTCTCCGTTCCATGTAGGAATGTATCGAGGAGAACTTGAGTTTTTGTAGAATACTCCACACAATCTAAAATGATAGACAAATACATATTACTTAGACGATGGATTGTCACTTTCTTGTTGGTACAAGATTAATAGGAACCTTGTAAAGATATTCGTGTCAAATGGAAATGGAAATGGGCATATATACATCAGTTCTAATGAATATGAAAGTAAACATATCATGGAAACTAATGTGTCAAACTAGTAGATTATTAGGTCATCGAAACATATTTTGTCACCAATAAGAACTTTGGGGGAAATGACACATATATGTTTCGACATGACCATGTGGGACACCATGGTTATGACATAGTGATCCGTGTATTGCAAAATACACATAGACACATTCTCTTTCGAGTGAAAGGCGGAATGAGGAAAATTGCAACTGTTGACTTCTGCAGCATAAGAAACAACATTGCCATCATAATATGCCCTCTCGAATACCTAAAACTTTTGTATATACCCTAATCCTTAGCCAAGACATTAATGAGATCATCCTAAAACTAAGGGCATAATACAAAAATATTCCATTGTTACAACGAATACAAGGTGATATTTATGGACATAAACATCCAAAATGCGGGCCATTAAAGTACTTTATGGTTCTGGTTTTGACACGATGAACGCATGTCGTATTATTGTCCACATGAAATACTGCACTCCTAACACTAGCTATACGTTTAAGGGCTCACCACCCTGATTATCTTATCAAGTCTACATGACTTGGAATGCTGGAGAATTTACATAATAAGGATTTGATGTTAATTGCATATGTATTAGGATCAATGTAGAGTTTCTTATACCCCAAGTGTATATATAAAATGGTCTCATAGAAGTTGTTATCAAAAGAATATGATGACATCTTGGGTATTAGTAATGCGCACCAATTTACCCACATCTACCTGGGGTTATGTAATTATTATATGCAGCTTTTTTTCTTTTCGTTTTTAGACCCACTGCTTGCTAACCAGCCTCATGCGTACCAGTTGGTAACTGGATATAAGCCTGATAGTTTACATTTACGCATGTTTGGTTCTGTAGTATATGTGCCAATTGCGCCCCCACAACGCATTGAAATGGGTCCGTAAAGACGATTTGGTATATGTTGGACATGAATCCCTAACAATTATCCGCTAATTAGAATATTTGACTAGTGATCTCTTTACCGCTAGATTTGCGGGTTGTAACTTTCATGAGACAGTCTTCCCGTCGTTAAGGGGAGATAGGAAAAAGGATTTTCCATGGAAACGACAGGAAGTGTCATTGAATATTCCCACTCTGTCTCATTTTGATCCCCAAAACTTCACAACATAATGTTGAAGTCAAACGAATCAGACTCGATACCTGATACGTTTAATGTTATTCCAAAAGTGACAAGATCACATATACGAGCTGCAAATATACTCACAAAGTTAAAAAGTCCCCAATAGGGGCACAACGCTATTGGAAAGTGCGTTGCAATCACACATAGTGGAGGTGTGGTTGAGGTCGTAGCTACCAAATGGAAGTGGTGGATGTTACTTGGTTCGATGGATACTATTCTAAAGGAAGAGAATAGTTAGGCACATCCATTTATCATCAATACACAAAACTCTCATGAGATTGTCTCTAATTATAATTATGTCCATGAATCATCACTGGAGGACGCTCCGAAGTTAATATTGATTCTAGAGATAAATATTAATCTCAAATGAACTATGAGAGTACATATGAGTCGATGGACAGATCATATATAATCATTGATGATTTATTCGCATACACGATGGCTCATAAGATGATCGGGCACGACAACATCAAACCAGGCTCAGTTGAATAATATCAACAAAGAGCATATTGACCTAAATGTAAAGAAATAATCCAGAAAGAATTATATTCTTTGACAAAGGATCGGGTATTTGGACAGGTAGTGCTAACCTACCAAGTGTAAAGCCCGTAGGACATAACTAAGTCTTTGTCAGAAAGTGTAACGAGAATAATGAAGTCCTAATATGTAAGGCTCTCATTTGGCGCAAGGTTTCTCATAACGCCCTGAATTGACCATAAGGAGACTTACTCTCTCATGATGTATGTTATGACATCCGAATAATTTGTTAGCCTAGTAGTTTCCGAAGGAATGGAAATGCAGATCATGAATGTGGTTACCACATATCTCTACGGGGATCTAGATTTAGAGATATATAAAAAGTGCTTGATGATATTACAATACCAAAATCAAGTAACTCTAAACCACGAAATGCGTTTGCAGTAAAATTGAAACGCCCACTTTATAGATTAAAACAATCTAAGCGGATGTGGTATACCCGCCTAATGGAATACTTGATTGGGAAATGATATATAAGAACGATGAATTGTTCCTTTGCATATTTATTATGGAAAACAAGTTCCATATTTTCAAAGTAGCTTTATATGTCAATGTTGTGAACATAATAGACACTCTTGATGAAATAAGAGGAACCACAAGCTATTTGAAATATGATTTTGAGAGGATAGATCTTGGGAAAACTTGGTCCTGTTTAGATATTTGAGCTAGGACACCGAGTTTGTGAAATATTAATTCACCGATCGCATATGTCCAGAAAATAATCAGGCAATTTAATATGGACAAAGCGCATCCGGTTAGCACTCCCATGATCGGTCGAAGTGTCGGATATAAGGAAAGATCCATTTCGTCTAAAAGGATGATGACGAAAAATGTTGGGAGTTGGAATTCCCTATCGAAGTACAATATGCGCATTATTGTACTTAGCATAATACACTTGACCGTATATTGTATTTCTCAATGAACTTGTTAGCTAGATTTAGCTCAGCGCCAACGCAAAGTCATTGGAATGATATCAAATTGATCTTTTGGAACCATTGACACGGGTTTATACTTTCCCTATAGAAATAAAAACGGGATTGATAATGGAACTTCAATACCTACTTAGAATGTAAGCAGCAAAAGTACCAGCTCTTATAGAAAAACACCAAACAATGTCTTGGTATATGTTTGTTGATATTAGGTATATGTCTGACTCATAAAAATGTTGTTCTCAAACTGGATAAGGAATTACCATAGTGAACACCCATATTGCTTGAAAGTAAGCTAAGCAAACCCTTGTAACTATCTCCTTGAACTATTCCAAGAATATTATTGTCCATGAGATAATTAAAGAATGTATATGATTAAGGACTATCATTACATATATTAGAGGAGCTAGTAATTTTGGGTTCAACCAATATCCTACGCATATATGAAAATAATGCATCATGTATCGAAGAAATGTACATAAGATACACCAAGGGTGATAACACAAAGCATATTCTGCTTAAGTTTCTATACAATCAACAATAAAAGAATTTCCCTTTAGATTCATGTGAGTCAAGTAAGGTGTCAAAAGAATGTGACATATTTTACCAAGTCATTACCTAAAACCATATATTGGGAAATATGTAGAAAGTAAATGAAAATGTTTTCCAAACTCTCTTGATTAATGCACGAATCAGGGGGAGTAGTAGACAAAAGGGGGAGTCTACTATATTTGTGATATTGGTATGTTGTGCTCTTTCCTTCAACCAAGGTTTTATTTTTCCCATTGGGTTTTGTTTCTTGGTGTAAGGTTTTAGTGAGGCAACTGTTTATATACCATCATGCTTTCCTATCTCTCATGATTAATGTACGAATCTATGAGAAAACTAGACTAAAGGAAAAGTCTATGTATTACAAAGAAACTGGTGTGTTGTACTCTTTCCTTCGTCCTATTTTTTATCCCACTGAGTTTTTATTTTGGCGTAAGGTTTTAACGAGGCAACAATTGTGCACCATCACTCCTTTGACTCGGCACAAGGGGGAGTGTTGTAGGATTATGTGCCATCATCAAAAGGAAGTGATTGACATAATATTTTCCTAGTATTAGAATTTACCATAATGAATGTTTCCTTTTCTTTGTAAACTTCTCTCTATTTAAAGGGCTTATGATTAATGAGAAATATAGATTTCATTGTCTCTCTATTCTATTGTTATTTTGTTTGGATTTTCCTTTAACATAAACCAATTAATTGAGATATTTATAGAATTGATGACGGTTTATTTATTATGATTTGATGATTTATGAAGATTATTGGATTTCATTTATTATCATCAATACTTTATATTAGAAAACAATCAAGATATTCATTAAATTAAATCAACGATTAAGGTTAATACATATATGTTGCCAATTAATCCGACTTTAGATGAGCCATAATCACCTAAGCTGGAAGACTACCGTGACACTTCCTAACCACCAACACCAATATAATTAATATAAATATATATATATATATACACGCCACATCAATCATTGTATATATATACTTACCCTGTAAGTAAGTTTACATATATATAATATATATGATATACCTTGGTCGTTCCTAGGTTAGCTAGCCAACACCACATACATACCATTGGTATACTTGAGTTGAAATTAAGATGGGCGGAGAAGGTGGAGAGAAGGCGGAGGAGAAGAGTGGTTGCATATGGAGGTGGAGATTGAAGATGGTGGTGCTAATATTAATGTTGAGGCTTCTTGCATTGCTTGCCACAGCTGCTGCTACACTTGTTATGGCTCTTAACAAACAAACCCACACTTTTGCTGTTGCTACCATTGGGAATACTCCTGTTAAAATTACCCTAACCGCCAAGTTTCAACACACTCCTGCAAATGTGTACGTAACCTTCCTTTTTCTCTTTTAATTAGATATACTCCAATATTAACCGGTACGGAAGAAAAGGAAAAAAAAAAAGACGGGTTTAATCAAAGTCTCGTAAATATGGTTCGAAAAAGTATGTATCACGTAAAGATCGAACACGAACTCGTAGTACTCGGGCATGCTCAAGTCCAAGAAAAGGAGAAATTGGTTCAAATAGCCATTTTATACTTTTAAGTTGGTTTTTTAGCCATTTCTCTTTCCTTTTACCAAAATATCACTACATCTGCAATTTTTAGGCCCAGGTCCACAATTTTCATGCCCAGGTCGCAAAAAAAAATGATCATGTTCGTTTTTTATGTCTTTTTAGCTAGGTTCGCAATTGTGGAACTAGTTTTAACGGATGTTGTGACCTGTTGATAAAAATGATAATAAAATGGCCATTTGAATAAAGGACTCCAAGAAAAGTCTTGTATGTACTTTTGCTTTGATCGTTAAGTAAGAAACATATGAAGATAATTTAATCAATATGATACCATTTTCAACATATTTTGTATGGTTTTTGTGAAGTTAGATCTATGAGTGTATCGTACGAAACGGTGTCGTGCATTTAACTTTATAAAGGAATCGTCATATGCCCACTAACACGATTAATAATCGTAATGTTAATATCAATGCAGAATGTTTGTAATCGCTAATGGTGTAGCAACTCTTCATAATCTCTTGATGTTAGCATTCAGTTTTGTTAACGATAAGTACAATCTCAAGGGCCTGCGGTTTTTGATTGTCGCTACGTTGGACATGGTAACTTCTACTGATCATAACTTCGTATACGATATATATATATATATATATATAGTGATGTTCAAATACAACCCTTTTACATAATGCAACTCATGCAACCCTTCTATCCACTACTCATTTTACTTTCACTTTTGTAATTAAGAAAAACGAAAAAAAAACTGAAAATAAAATGAGTGGTGCAGTGGATAGAGGGATTGAATGATAGCCTCAGTATAGATATCTAATAGAAGTTATTAATATCATATAATAATATATAACTGCTAATTAATGAGCTAAAGAGAACGAAATTTGATGTTGGTGGTGATCTTAGATGACGATTGCCGTAGTATCAGGTGCCGCGACTGCGATTGCTTTCATGGGGGAACTAGCAAGAAATGGCAACTCGCATGCACGTTGGAACAAAATCTGTGACAATTTCGAAAGATATTGCGACCAAGGATCTGGAGCCATGCTTGCATCGTACATCGGGATCTTGTTCCTGATGCTCGTCAACATCGTCAACATTTATGAACTCAGAAGACTAAACAGTGTTAATTAAGAACGCTACAGCCGCATGATCGATGCATTTTAGTTACGCATTTGTGTGATGTATTAATGGTTGAATTGAACTTTGTATCGTTTGAAGGTTTCGTATTCGTATGCCAATCAGGTTGTTTTCCTTTCTCGTTCCAAAATATATGGGTAACAAATTACTATTTTGGTTGTAAATTATGATTTTTGTCCCTCTGCTATGTTAATAATTTTGATTTTCGTCCCTGCGGTTTAAAAATGACGATTATTGTTCCTATAATTTGTAATTTATTATTATTTTCATCTCTAAACTAATTCTTGCCTTTATGTACAAGGGACTAATAGTAAATAGTTTTAAACCACATAGACCAAAGAACAATAAGTTATAAATCATAAGATATAAATAGCAATGAATTACAAACCTTAGGAACGAACCGTAATTTCTAAACCATAGAAACGGAAATCACAATTTTTAACAAATCACAGGGACAAAAAACATAATTAATATATATATATATATATATATATATAAAGAGAGAGAGAGAGAGAGAGAGGAAAGTTCAAATGAAAACTCATTTTTCATTGTGTATGTGAGAACAAATCTCAGTCACTCGATCTCTTTTGATCCAACAACTCATATTAAATAGATTTTTTAATTTTAAAATGCTTAGGGGTAAAAATGGAAGAAAATTTAAACACACGCCTAGCACATTTGACCTTTTATTTTATTTTTTAATTAAAAATTTTTTACCCAATTAAAATTTAAAATAAATTATCATAAAAATTACTAATATTTTAATCAAACAAATTAAATAAAAAAAACGAGAATTCGTGCTCTTCGATATGACATCCATCTTGATATAGTTTTTTTTTTGTCGTTTTAACCGTTTTTACGTGAAATGTTATATATGTGTTATATTCATAATGAATATTTATGTACGTTCAAGTTTGTACAACGTCTCGACACCGTAAGTATGTAACTCGACATCACATTCTTCAACGTCGTAAGTCATCACGTTTCTTAAGCACCGTAACCCAACACCCATCAAGACGAATCGAGAACCTATCGAGTAATTTTGTTGTGAATCGGGGAACAAAAGAGAGCACGTCACGTCTCCACATCTTCACAGGTCATTCATGTGTTATTCATCATGAATAATGTATCATTCAGGATGAATAATACAACATTCAGGGTGAATAATTCACGATTCATGAATCCATGTATTATTCGTCATGAATGTTGTGTAATTCATCCTGAATACTATATTATTCATCATGAATAATGTATCATTCAGGATAAATAATACATGAATGGATTCGTGTATTATTCATCATGAATACTGTATTATTCATCATCAATAATGAATGAACGTTCACCTTTGTTATTCATACTGAATGTGGACACCCGAGGACGTGCATACATATTCATAATGAATATAACACATATATAGAATTTCACGTAAAAAACGGTTAAAACGAAAAAAAATCCTGAATATTGTATTATTCATCCTGCAGACGGTAATATTCATCATGAATAGTGAATGAACGTTCACCTTTGTTATTCATACTGAATGTGGACACCCAAAGACGTGCATGCATATTCATAATGAATATAACACGTATATAGAATTTTAACGTAAAAAACGGTTAAAACGAAAAAAAAAACTATATCGAGATGGATGTCATATCGAAGAGCACGAAATTATCATTTTTTTGATGTAATTTGTTTGATTAAAGTATTAGTAATTTTTAAAATAAATTATTTTAAAGTTTAAGAGGTAATTTTTTTTTAATTAAAAATAAAAAGTCAAAGAAGGTAGGCGTTGATTCAAAATTACAATTTTGTTCTTAATCACTTCCCAAATAACCTTATTATGTATTAACCATTGATTAGTTTTCTAAGTTTTGATCAATGGTTAACATTTGTCCTCATGTGCAAGATGAGTTTTCATTTGAACTCACCCCTATATATATATATACTATATTATAAAAACGACATAAAAAACTCTTAATTACAACATTTTAAGCACAAGTTACAACTAATTAAAGTCAATTACTTAATTTACAATTTCTTAATGCTTTGGTACAACCTTTCCAAGCACAGTATCTCACATAATCATCTATTTGTGGAATGGATACTCATTTATTAATATAAATATTTGTTTTTTTGATTGAGGATTTTATAAAATAGATTTTATATTAGCATAATCTATTTTAAATGTAGATTTTACATTTAAATCTATATTAATGAGATGTAATATAAAAAAAATTTCATCCGTATTTTTTTATATTACATCTCATAATGATTTTTCCATATTTTATTTTATAAAATCTTTTTACATAATGAGATGTAATATAAAATCTTTTTTCTTCCGTATTTTTTTGCTAATATAAAATCTATTTTATTTTATAAAATCTACACGTATTTTATATGAGAAGATAATGCATTTTTGATAACTTATAGAGTTGATAATCTTATTTTTTTATGCGGTAACAGTTACTATAATAGCTTAATTAAGATGAACGATGCATTTATGACAAATTATAGAGTTAATATTAATCATATTTTTATAGGAAAAAGTTACTATAATAGCTTGCTATTGGGATTTTTAATGGGATCTGTCTTGCAAGTTGAACAACTAATTTGTATATTTATAATTATTTCAATAATAGTGATATGTTGTGAGACATGTCGTTTGAGCTTTAAATAATATAATACAAAACGATTACCAATATTATTGCACAAACTATAACAACAAACCATTAAGAATATATGCAAGTTAACCACTTATGAAAATACATTCGTTTTTCACATTGTATTTCATTAACTGTTAACAGAGAAATTACGTTTCATTTTAACTCGGTTCAATATTCCAACAAAAAATTTATCCTCCCGTGCAATGCACGGGCCCAACACTAGTATATATATATATTAAAGAAGGACTATGTATGATGTGACATTTTCTAAAAGCTAGGAACTCCTTCATCTTTTTTCTCCCTTTTTCAAAATTTTAAAATACTAATTAAGTTAAAGATTCTTATGCCTTTATATGTAACTTGCACGTTTCATAATAAATGGTATTTTTTGGTAATTTCAGATCCACCTTAAGTTTAACCTCCTAGACTATTCAACTTCTTGATAAACATTCAACTTAAGGTTAACTTCCAAACTATGTAGCTTCTTGGTAGATATTCCCTTTATTGTTTTGTTGCAATTGATTTATTTTCTCCAACTCTTCATCTCTCCATTTCTTTATTTCTTAATTTCTTCCCCTCCATTTAGCTTTGGCATAATTCCTATCAAGAAACAACCGATTATGTTCTTGAAACATTCACACACACCCAAGTTCAACCACAACAACTTCATAGCGGAAGATTAGTAGGGTGAATTTTTGCCGAGAATGGTAATTTTATATGTCTGTGCCTTTTTCTCTCGGTTGTTATAATTTTGATCTCTCCATTTCTTTATTTCTCAATCTCTTCCCCTCCATTTAGTTTTGACATCATTGCTACCAAGAAACAATCAATTATGTTTTTAAAAACATTCACAGGAACTTAAGTTCAACCACGACTACTTAATAACGGAAGATTAGTACGGTGAATTTTTGCCGAGAATGGTAATTTTTTATGTCTGTGCCATTTTCTCTCAGTTGTTATAATTTTGATCACTATATTTGTTTCCACACACGAAGACAAGCTATTTCTTTAAATGTCTGAGTGCTTTTTTGGTTTGAACTCACAACAACAACACTCTCTATCCTAAATAAGATAAAGATCAAAAAATCATCCTTTATGTTTTCCGCAACTACGTTCATTTAGGTGAAGTTTCTTTAACTATGTTATGTGACGGATGTCGAGTCCGGCAAATAATAAATAATTAAAATATAGCCTATTACCTCTAAACCACAACAAATTGTTATAATGGTAAGTAGGGTCGTCTCCTCAGGGACTCGGTGTTAACCGTGAGTCCAAGACATAATCACCTGCAAATTCATCGGAAACATTATAGGGGGGGGGGGGTGGATGATTTATAATTAAGCTAAGCATAAAAAAAATAGTTTAAATAATTTAAACAATAATAGAAGAGTTCTAGTAGTAGGCAAACACACTTTTCATTGGACGGTATATCATCAACTTGTATATAAAGTGCATATTCACGCCACATCAATATGGCTCGAACATTGACACGCAACAATGTTCCGTTTTCCATAAAGAATCAACTAGTCCGAGTAGCTCGAAAACTAGTCCTATCTAACTAGTCGAAACCGGTCACGAACTTGGTAACGATTGATAAATGCATTAAGATTTAACAAACACCATTCCTAGCTAATATTTAGACGCCAAATATGAAAACTAGAATATGCAAACTTGTAATGTCAAACAATCAACCAAACATGTCAATTGGAATATTACTTGCTACAATAACGAAACGAGAAATAATTACGAATTCCCTGTTTTGTTTAGTAAATCAAAACCAGATTATATAAAATAGGGGATCCTACCTAAATCAAAAACCCGACAAAGATTTAACACTAAAATCAAAGTTTGGATACATAAATTGACAATGAACTTGAAATCAAACAAGTCTCAACACCATCCAGTTCAAATGTTTACTTGCTTACTATTAGAAAGAGAGAAATTAGCTACTCATATCTAAAATTAAAAAAACCTACAAAAGGATTAGAAGTGCAGAAATTAATGAAGAACCTTAGAAAAAATCTCCAAAATCGTTCCCCAAATCTGGAAAAATCGGCCCTTTCTTTTTCCTGTCTCGTTGTAATCTTCAAGTCTTCTCTGATTCTCCAATCGTCCTTCCCAAATGACGGTTCTTGAACGCCATTTATACTCCTCTTTGAAAACCGCTCGGAAAAAAATCCAAAAAGAACGCACGTTTCAGCCGACCGTGACTTGGGGCGCGAGTTAAACCCGCGTGAAAACTCGCCCGGATACGTTTTGAAGCGATGGGCCAGTGGCTAACGAGAGTTTGACATGGGTTTAACTCACGGGAGAAGTCGCGCTGTTGGAGATTGAATATGGCAGTGTGTAAAGCGGGCTTTGAAGCGAGTTTTGTCACCCGGAACTCACCCGACGATGGAAACTGGAACACGATTTGGACCTCAAAAGCTAGCATCTGATCTGGGATTTTTTTTCCTTTCTTGGGCTGCTGCTTCGCATCAACACATGGGTCTGTTCTTTATTTTCTTTCCTTACTTTTTTAAATATATGTTCAACCCAAGTCCTATTTCAAAAATATGCCCGGTCTCATAATTCATCGAAATATACGATTTGTTTGTACTTAAATTCATCCTATTGGCATCAGTCAATTAACAATCAATAACCAAAGTCAATGGGAGGCTATTAACTATTAAAACATGATTAAATGCAAGGGATTCGATATAAAAATACGTTCAAATAAGTGTTTATCATTATGCTATCATGCACCTACATATACGAATTGTAATGTATGTTTGAGTCTTAAAACTTGTATTTTTTTTAAACTTAAAATAAATTATCTGTAACCCAAAATGGGTTTTACTAGGATTTGTAAGTTTAACGAAGTAGATCACTCACTACAAGGAATATGACTTTTAGAGAAGGAAGTTTTAGAGAAGGATTTAGAAGTGTATCTAAAGGTGATTTTTTAGAGAAGAAAATATATGACAAAAGTGAGAAGTGTTACTGAATGTAAGACGATTTTCAGATAAGGATTTGAAACCAAATCATTCTGTTACGAAAACCGTCTCTAAAGCTTTTAGAGACGTTTTTTAGGAAAATCGTCTCTAAAAGTCAAGTCTGAAGCTTTAGCAACGCTTTTCAAAGCGTCTCTAAAAAATAAAATGATTTTTATTTTTATTTCTAGATTAATAAAATCTTCAGCTACACTTTTATAACTTTGCAAAAGCGTGTCTAAAGAATCTTTCTTTTTAAAAAAATCAAAGTTATATTAAAAGTTATTATCAGAAATCAACGAGAGTTCAGCGGCTTCGATGATTTATCTTTGAATTAGGGTTTTGCGAGAGTACAAAGGCTTCGATGGTTCCACGATTTCTCTTTGATTTCATGATTTTGATTCTTGTGGACGGTCTTCGATGTCGACTTCGAGTCCACCTTTGGTGTTTAACATCGATTGCTCTCAGGTAAGTAATTTTCCTCTAATCTTTGCATCTCTGCATTTGTTTACTCCCTCTATCTCAATCTTTCTCTCAGTTTGTGGTAGCAACAATCGAGCGTGGGAACAATCGAGCATTGGAACAATCAGACTCTTCTCTCCCGTAACCCTAACTCTTTTTTTCTACATCTACATGTTCATTTCTATGTTAATCTTCTGATTGCAGTAACAAATCACTTTCTTCAATTCATATTGCTTTTTTGTTTGCTTCATTTCTGATTATTTCAAGCTAAATCGAAGATTTTTAAGCTTAATTTTACTTCACATGGAATTAGGTTAAGCTTTCGATTCGATTGAACTTTGACAAATTAGATATCTGCAGCAATAGTAGCTTTCGATTGTAAACTTAAGACCTAACCTAATCTCTTTGGCGTATAATTTTATCATATATTAGTATCAATATACTACCTGTTAAAACAAATTCCGAGATTTGATTCACGATGCAGCCTCGATCTCCTGCGATTTTTATTCCACGGATAGCAGATTGGTGTTTCCAGAAAGTTGTATTGTTGTTTTATTCATACCTGAGGTATGAAAATATTATTCTCTTGACTTTCTATGTATCCCCTTACAATTTACCTGACGTAGATTCTTGGATTAAATTAAGCACCCTTTGGCATTGATATATTAAATTTGGACAAAGAAATGTTCCTTGTTATCTGCTCCTCTACTTTTTTAACCTAATCAAGTGTTCTGATTCTTTCTTTTGCGTTTACGACTAACAAAGCTTATGAGTTTGTCTTAAAATGGCCTTTGATCTTGTGTCTATATCACAGAATACCATTCTAAGTCATTCTCTAAGGATTCTGTTTTATTGTTCTCTTGCAACATTTTAGGTGATCCTCTACAAATTGTGTTTTCATCGTTTTCTTGCGATTTTATCTAGTTTGCCCACATTTCGTCGCCTCTCAGTCGTATGAGTGGAGTTTGGAGGTTATCTACGAGGAGTAATATTGAAAAACCCATCGTAAACTCCAATGGTTACATTATCATAGCTTTTTTTAAGGGAAGAACAGAATACTGTATCTGCTTTCGGCCAAAAGACTATGGACACAAATTTCAAATGATAGTCCAAATACGTCCTTTTCAGATAATTCGTTGCACCGAACAAATCTATTAAGGCTATTGGAACCCTAACATTGCTCGTCACAGATGAACTCAGTCTTTCAGAATTGATACACATATACATTTGATACTTATGTTTGGAAATCAAAATTATGACTCTAATATCGGATATGGATTGTAAATTTGTAATTGACTGTAAAATACACACTGCTAGATGAAATGACTAACCTTAAAGAGCACGGATTCGAATTAAGAACATGATTAAGCTTTCTAATTCTTTTTAGAGTAAGCTTTCTAATATGTGGTCAATATGTAGCAGCTCTCTGCAACCAAGGTGACATTCCCTTTGGTATGGACCACCACATGTTGCATCCATCTGCAATACAAAGAAATCGAGCTTATTAAAGAAGATTCTCTTGGTAATACAAATTAAATTATAATCTAGATTAATTGTCGTTAGTAACGCACACTCATTTTTGTTCCTCTGAATTGCAATCAGGGGTCAGGAATGCTGCACAGGGGAAGCTTTTGGATGGACTCGGTATCCCTGTTGAAGATGTTTCGGTCGATCAGTTTACTCCCTTAGGTCGCATGTTGTACAAGGCCCCATCTGACGGAAAGTAGGAAGAACATGAACGTAAAATTTCTTATCCTGAAATCTTCTAAATCTTGGCTCAAGTTATTTCCCTTCATGATTTTAGAAATATAAGTTTACTATAAATTCAATTCAGTATAATTTATACTTATAGAGCCAAATGATTGATTGCTTGGCTATCCTGTTTAATTTTGATTTCCCCTAATTTGATGCTGCTAATACAAACAATGTTAGATTACTTTGGTTTAGGCCAAATTTCATGGCTTTGATATGATGTTTGATTGGAGGATTTGAAATTTGTTTACTTAGGAGATTGATTGCTTTCTTATATCAACTGTTTGTGTATTTTATTATTTATATGGTTTTATGATATGCTTTTTTGTAACACCCTAAAAATAGGGATAACAAAAACTTTCCATAAATGGAGAGGTGGTATAAAGTTCGCCATAGCAAGAGCCTCCCAAAAAGGGGAAATATACAAATAACCTGTTTAATCACAAATCTGTAATTTAACGGATAAATAAACAACAACCAACTAATCTAATTTCTACATCTAGAAAAGAGATTACAAAAGGGGTGTCATCTATAAACCCAAATCTTCCAAAAATAGTTCAAGTGCCAAAATCCCCAAGCTCTTGCCCAAAGCATCTAAACTTGCCTAGGAGACGCGCCTCTAACACCTGAGATACACATCGACACCAAACAAGTGTTAGGCCAAAAAGTCTAGTGAGTCGAACAATAATAAGCATGCATGAACAATTACAATTCTTATCAGTAGTTAACCAGTGTTCAATATATGTGGAGTCATTAGGGGAGACCCAAAGCACCAATCGAGCCCACCCCAAGAGTCGATATACCTTGATGCCCTTAACAAGGAACATCCCAAGGCCCGACACACCCGGAGACTACTCCAAAGGAAAATTCCCCGAATGGCGGAGGTCTAGGCACATACCATCACAGTAGCGCCCAAGACTACATCCTCCTTGTGAACTGACTTGGTTCGTCCAACATAATGCATATAGGAGGTCCTTTAGGTGTATTTCAACCCCAACATATTTCCATACCGCCTATGGGTATAATATTACCATCCTATCCTCATGAAGTCCAACAAAAGTCCCAAATGACAATTATATTCCTCATGCATATAAATATGTCACCAATGTGATATTCCAACTAAAACCATCACAACACACATATATGCATACATTTAACATATCAAGGTACACATCATATATATCCATGGGAAAAGCCCCAAATAATGGTACACATAACCTAGAACATAGCATATCACCAACATCCATATTTCCAACCATTTTTATCAAGAAATCCCAAATACTTGAACACATAAAGAATAAAATAACAAATAGAAGATTATGATGTGTATCTAGTTTTAACAAAGGTTTAGTAAACTCACAATCTAGGTTTTTGACCAAAACCTAGAAAAGATGAAATCATAGCTTTTGAAGAAGATGAGACTTGAAGAAGATGAAGATCTTGAAGGATGCTTCAATGAAATCACTTGGATGAACCTTCAATGATGATTTAAATCTCTTATCACCCAAAATCTGAAAATTATAAGGTAGGAGACGAAAACCCCAAAATCAAGCTTTTGGATACTTGAGGAAGATGAAGATGGAGATGGTGGTGAAGCTTCCAAACCGAAACCTTGGATGATGATCTTCACTCTAGCAATAAATGGTGGAAGATTGGTGGTTGAAGGAACCTTAGATGAAGTAGGTTGAGAGGAAGGGTTTGGGAGAGAATGTCATAAATGAAGAAGATGAGAAATGAGAAATATTTGGGAAAAATTCATTTAATGCCCGCACTGGACTGCTGCCTCATGCGCATGGCCCGTGCGTTTTTAATGAAGGATGGCGCACGGGTCGTGCGCCGCACACAGAAGCACATCAACTTCTTCTCATTTGGTCAAATCCCGTTTTGGTCATAACTTCTTCGATATAGCTCCGTTTTCGCTACGGAAAGAACCGTTGGACTCGTAGTTGAATCATTCATCCATTCAAACTATAAAATTAAAGATTCAAGCCCAAAATCAAAAATCTAATTTAACCAATGAAATTTCGGGGTGGTACAATCCTCCCCACCTAACGAGGATTTCGTCCCTGAAATCTTACCCTAACTAAACAAGTGAGGGTATCGTAACTTCATATCATCTTCGGACTCCCAAGTAATGTTAGCACCCCGATGGTGCTTCCATTGGACTTTAACCATGACTACGTCTTTATGTCGTAACTTCTTCACCTTTGACTCCAAGATCGCCTCCGGTTCCTCAACGCAACGATTCCCATTATCCACCCGAATTTCTGTCAAAGGGATAACGCTTTCCTCCTCGGCTAGGCACTTCTGAAGGTAGCATACATCAAATGTAGGATGTATTCCATCCATTTTCGGTGGTAAATCCAATCGGTAGGCTTGTAAACCAATTTTCTCCAAGATGACGAAAGGTCCAAGGAAATGAGGACTAAGCTTCCCACGTCTCCCGAAACGTATGATCCCTTTCCACGGAGACACCTTCAACATGACCCGGTCGCCCACTTGAAACTCAACCGACCTTCTCTTCTTGTCCGCATAACTCTTTTGTCGGTCTTGTGCCGCCTTTAGCCTCTCCCGAATCTCTTTCACCTTGTCCTCTGTCTCTTGCACTAATTCCGGCCCGGGGAATTGCTTTTCGCCCGCTTCTAACCAACAAACTGGGGTTCTACACTTCCGCCCATACAAGGCCTCGAACGGTGCCATTCCGATACTAGAATGGTAACTGTTGTTGTACGCGAACTCTACCAAGGGTAGATGTGAATCCCAACTTCCCCCGAAGTCTATTACACACGACCTCAACATATCTTCTAATGTTTGGATCGTCCTCTCGCTTTGACCATCCGTTTGAGGATGATACGCCGTGCTCAAATTTAGTCGAGTACCCAACTCCTTTTGTAAACTAGCCCAAAAGTTCGAAGTGAATCGGCTGTCCCGATCCGATACAATAGATTTCGGAACTCCTTGCCTCGACACCACCTCGTCAATATAAAGCTTGGCCAATTTTTCCATCGGCAAGGTCTCCCGCATTGCAAGGAAATATGCACTCTTGGTTAGCCGATCAACGACTACCCAAATTGTATCATGGCCTCGCAAGGTCTTTGGTAACTTCGTCACGAAGTCCATAGTGATGTTGTCCCATTTCCACTCGGGAATGGACAACGGTTGTAAACTCCCATACGGCCTTTGATGTTCCGCCTTGACTTGGAGACAAGTGACACATTTCTCCACATAGTTAGCCACATCTAACTTCATCACCGGCCACCAATAATTTAATTTTAAGTCTCTATACATCTTGGTACTACCGGGATGTATAGAATACTTCGACTTCTACGCGTCTTCTAGAAGTAATTCCCGATTTCCACCCAACTTCGGCACCCAAATTCGACCTTGAAAGAGTTTAAGCCCGCGACTATCTTCCGTCAAAAGTCCACTTTGCTTTACCATGATCTCGGATTTGAGATTTTGCTCCTTGAGTGCTTCCCCTTGCCACATCTTGATGCTTTCTACCAAACTTGATACCACGTCGATTCTTGTAAGGGACAATTTAACGCCACCATCATGGCTCCTCCGACTCAATGCATCCGCCACCACATTGGCCTTACCGGGATGATAGAGTAGATCACAATCATATTCCTTTAGGAGTTCAAGCCATCTTCTTTGCCGCATGTTGAGTTCCTTTTGATCGAAGATGTACTTGATACTCTTGTGATCCGTGAAAAGATTACACTTGGTCCCATACAAGTAGTGTCGCCACAACTTTAACGCGAAAACTACCGCAGCCAACTCAAATCATGAGTCGGATAGTTCTTCTCATGATCCTTTAATTGTCGCGATGCGTAGGCTATTACTTTCCCCCTTTGCATTAGGACACACCCAAGCCCCATCTTGGAAGCGTCACTAAACACCACAAAGTCTTCCGATCCTTCGGGTAGGGCTAAGATCGGAGCTTCACACAACTTTCTCTTGAGCGTCTGAAAGGCTTGTTCTTGTGCATCGGTCAAAAGAAACTTGACATTCTTCCTTGTAAGAGAAGTGAGCGGTGTAGCTATCTTGGAAAAGTCTTGGATGAAATGCCGGTAGTAACCCGCCAAGCCTAAGAAGCTTCGAATCTCCGTCGGACTTGTTGGAGGCTCCCAACTCATCATTGCATCGATCTTCGTCGGATCCACCTTTACGCCGTCCTTTGATACCACGTGCCCCAAGAATTGCACTTCTTGAAGCTAGAATTCGCACTTCGAGAATTTCGCGAACAGTTTCTCCCTCCTTAGAACTTCTAATACCTCTCGTAAGTGTTTTCCATGCTCGGACTCATCCTTTGAATATATTAAAATATCGTCGATGAAGACGATCACGGATTTATCCAAGAATGGGCGACACACACGGTTCATCAGATCCATGAATACGGCCAGAGCGTTGGTTAGACCGAAAGGCATCACCAAAAACTCGTAATGGCCATATCGCGTCCGGAAAGCCGTCTTCGGAATGTCCTCTTTCTTCACTCTCACTTGATGATATCCGGATCGAAGGTCAATCTTCGAGAAACATCCCGCTCCTTGAAGTTGATCAAAAAGGTAGTCGATGCAAGGTAGAGGATACTTGTTCTTCAC
This sequence comes from Arctium minus, assembly GCA_954870635.1. Classification (NCBI taxonomy): domain Eukaryota; kingdom Viridiplantae; phylum Streptophyta; class Magnoliopsida; order Asterales; family Asteraceae; genus Arctium; species Arctium minus. Next base: position 57,518,752 of record OX941088.1, on the reverse strand, counting down.
CATGACTTTGTTTAACTCCCGATAATCTATGCACATCCGCATCGATCCATCCTTCTTCTTCACGAATAAAACCGGTGCTCCCCAAGGTGACGAGCTTGGTCGAATGAAGCCCTTCTCCAACAACTCCTGAAGTTGCGTCATCATCTCTTTCATTTCTGTCGGTGCCAAACAATATGGGGCTCGATCTATCGGAGCCGCTCCCGGAGAGAGATCGATCTGAAATTCCACTTGACGCTCCGGTGGTAATCCGGGTAAGTCTTCCGGAAAGACATCCGGAAAATCCCGCACGACCTTCACGTTTTCCACCGTCTTATTTTCCTTCTTCGCATCCACCACGAATGCTAGATACGAAGGGTAACCCTTCGCTAAGAATTTCTGAGCCTTGAGAGAGGAGATTATAGGGTTGCAACCTTTTCCCTTCTCTCCATAGATGATGACCACATTGCTTCCCTCCAAAGGCACTTGAATCATCTTCTTAGAGCAAAAGATGTCGGCCTTGTGCCTTACTAACCAGTCCATGCCTATGACCACGTCAAAACCCCCTACGGCCATAGGTAGAAAATCTACCCCAAAAGGATTGCCATCGATTTCTATAGTGCAATTACAAAAACAGTCTCAGATGATTGCTTGATCTCCATTCGCTATTTCTACTACTAACGCATCGGGAAGGACACTAATAGGAGTAGTGAATTGCTTACAGAAGATTTCCGACACAAAAGAGCATGTAGCACCCGAATCAAACAAAACACGAGCTGACAAGGAGTTTACTAAGAACGTACCCGAAACGACATCGACGGTCTCTTTGGCTTCTTCGGTAGTCATTTGGAAAACTCGACTCGGTGCCCTTGATGGTTGCTCGAATCTAGCCGTCGACCCTACAGAATTTCCACCGATTCCTCCCACTAACTTTGGGCAACTCCTCTTCATATGCCCTGATTCACCGCACTCATAACATACCGGCCCACGAAGGGAATACTCTCGAGTCGTGTGGTTCTTCTTACCACACTTGTTACACCCGACTGGACCGGAGTGAGTTCTGGTAGTGCATGGTTCCGAGTGTTTTGACCCGCACTTGTGGCACCACCAATCCTCACGGTGTTGATCACTCGTTCTTCCATTAGTAAATGGCCTTGATTGACGCACGGGCCTAGATGGCCCTTCCCACTTCCGTTTCTCACCAACATGCCTCTTCTCTTCCTTTTCAGCGTTGATGTCATATTCAACGAGCAAAGACTCCTCGATAACTTCTTGCAAAGTCGAACACTTAGCATTTCTTACGTCTATTCGCATACCGGCCGGTAAACCTTGCTGATATGCTTTCATCTTCGACCTTTCATCGGGGACTAGATGTCCCACCAAGTTTAGTTTCTCCAAAAAGAGTTTGGAGTAGCCAACCACATACAGGTTTCCTTTCTTCAGATCTCGGAACTCCCGCTCCAACTTGTCCATCGAACGCTCGCTACAATACTTGTCCATAATCTTCTCTTTGAACACTGGCCAAGTTAACTTAGCCAGAACTTCAGGAGTGAGGACTGATCGGGTGAGGTTCCACCAAATCTAAGCCTCTCCCCGAAGTAGTTGAGAAGCAAACTTGACCCGTTGAGAGGGATCACACTCACTTGACTCAAAGGCCATCTCTACCTCCTTGAGCCAATACATACAAGAAACCGGGTTATCTGAAACCGCAAACTCCTTAGGGTGGCACCCCAGAAACGTCTTGTAAGTGCACCCCTTAGTCTTCGTCCGAGTCCCTTCAGCGGATGGTTCCTAAACCGTTACCACATTTGGTCCACCCGATCCCACAATAATGTTTTCAGCCATCGTCTCAGGTTGTCGGTGGCTAGCATCTCGATCCTCTAGGAGTTTCATGAAAAACTCTTGCTGTTGGGTCATGGCCAACTGTTGTTGAGCCAGGGCCGCATTCATAGCCAACATCATGCTATCCCGAAGCCGGGTCTCCATGGTAATTTCCTCCAGGATGGCGGTACCTGTGTTGAGGTTCCGGCGCGGAATATGCTCAGGCTCTCCTCCCAAGATTCTGGGTATAGGAATGTCATCGGCGGTTGCCCCCACCGGGGGTCGTACTGCTGCAGATTCCACTTCTGGTTGCCCCTCTGGTATATCCGGTAATCTACTTCGAGTGTTTACCATTGATCACTGCCACACAAGCACGAGAAGGAGATTGAGAAAAGACTAAGCGAGTTTAACTCATTGTACGTACTAATATCTTCATCAATTATTATAATAATAGTAGACCAAGTATGCTCACGTAACAATGCATTCATAATAGCAGTAGCTAAGTGAAATTATGAGCGAACCATACACAAGAATTCTTGTCACCATCATCACAACTTTCAATTACAGTAATTCCGTAATCCTAACGCTCTCCCCACCTAGGATTTCTACCCCAAGTGGACAGTGAAGTCATAAAGTCTAAAGCTTAAGTCTAGATACGCTAAACCATACCTAGTTCACTTAAACTAAAGCTCTGATACCAACTTGTAACACCCTAAAAATAGGGATAACAAAAACTTTCCATAAATGGAGAGGTGGTATAAAGTTTGTGAGAGTCCAAGATCTCTAAATCCTAGAGAGAGAAAGTAGAGAGAGAGTGACAAGAATGCGCAAAGTAGGAATTATCAATAATGTGCGTGAAGATCTTACAACAAACCAAGACCAAAGGGACTTAAATACCCTTGGTCAGATACAACACTGTATGACTCTAAACACAGTATTTGACCAAGCCCTATAAATACAATGATTACTATAAAATCAGACCTAACAATCTCCCCCTTAGTAATTATTGGCGCTTTGGTCTTCAAAAATCATCTTCAATAACAACACGGACCAACAAAGCGACTTTATGAAGCTTTCTGACTTTTTAAAGAAAATATTTCTTCTCAGCATCTTTCAGATTGAAATTGTCTTTGCTGCTTGAGCTCTAGACGATACACCTCTTTTTAATGATCTTGAATGAACTGTGGTGTTCGGAGCAGGAACAACAAAAGAATTGATATGGCTGAGAGAATAGAATCTTTGAGCGAATCTTGATCAGCAGATAAACTTTTGAGCTCTTTGTCTCTTTAATTTCTCCTTGACTTCTCCCCCTCATGACCTTGATGATCTTGATCAACTTGGTCATGCAAATGTTGGAGACGAGACAGTGTAAAATCTGCAAAATCAAAGAAACCGAGAAAACAGAGGAGGTTTGCGTATCCTTCATGAAACGCAAACCTTAGTTTGCGTGACCAACGGAATGCGCAAAGCTGACTTAAACTCAGAAAAATGTTACCTTTTTAAGCTCTTTGACTCCCCCTACACAAATGCACTAGATGTGACAATTCAATTTAGCATTCATATAAAGAAAATCAGATACTCCCCCTCAAAAACAGATATAATCTTTGAAAAATATTCTCTTTGTTCACTCCCCCTTGAATAATGCATAAACCCATTAAAATATAGTTATGAGAACACAATGATCAAATATTAATGTAGAAAGAAAAATATACTGAATGTAAATTTTGAAACGACTAAACATATAAAATTTTAAACACTAAACAAATAAAATTCTACTTAGTAAAATATCACAGATTTATCAATCATTTGAAATCAAATATATGTTGTTGGATACAGAAACAAGTTTCGTTGCATATCAAGTTAAAACATGTTTAGTTTCAAAAACTTCCATCAATCTATTCAATGTGCTCGCATGCGAATCTTTGATTAGCTTCAAGAAAATGAAATTCTAAAAATATTATAGAGAACTTTGCATGTACTCACACTAAACCATCAAGAATAAAGATATTCATAAATTTACAGATTTATCGCAACTCAAACATATCACCAAGTATCATGAGATGTGTGCTCATTGGCATCTTTTAGCATTGTGCACATTGACATCTTGACATGAGTGTGCTCTTTGGCATCTTTTAAGCGCGTGCACTTTGGCATCTTTTGATCAAAAAGTTTATTAAGTAAAGAGCATGCCGTAAACGTAACTTTCTATCTGACCCTATTGCAGGATTTGGGTCAGCCACTCCCAGACCAGTTGGCCTTAGGGGACTAGGTGTCAAGCACCCCTTGGAATTTACTCTCCCAGATCAGAAAGGCTACATCGACATATCCTAAACCCATTCATACCAGTAGAACATGACTTTTGATCTGGTTCTATTGAAGGATTTGGGTTTGATCACTCCCAGACCAATTGACCTTAGGGAACCAGATGACAAGCATCCCGAGGAACTTACTTTCCCAAACCAGAAAGGCCACAGGTACAAACTTTTAAACTTAGAGATTTCTGTATTTTATGAAATTATAATTCATCTCAATCACTTAGGTCAACATCTAAGTGTTTAGCCCATATTTTCATTCCGATCTATAATTCTGATTAATTAGGTAGTCTAAGCAAAGTAAACTATAAAAATTCCGAATCACACAACCTTAAAGCAGTAATAAAAGTTTCAAACATGTTGCTGACTTTTCGACTTTTGTAAGACTTGAAATTTGATCATATAAAAACTTTAATATAAACAAAAGAACTTGAAAATTTATCCTAGACACATATTTTATTCAAAAGAAACAAACAAAAATGTAAAACTTTTACTTTATAGACTAAAATTTGTAAAGATTTAAACTTTTAATTGATATTTAGTCAGAACAAAATAAAATTCAACTATTTCATCTTTTACATTTTATAAAATAAATTTGTGACTCATATTAAAAAAAATTGGGTTATACAAATTCACGAGATAGATAAACAAGCTCAGATTCTTAAAACATTGAGAAAAACTGGAATAACATCATATACAGAGATATATGCAGCGAAAATAAAATTGATGTACTCACAATATCTCATATAGTCAGAAGCTTAAAAGCTTTGAAGAACGAGTTCTAAACTAATTTGATTAGAAGTCGTAGTCTATGAAGTACGGGTCCTGAGCTGAAGTACTCAGAAGCCATAATTTTATTACTCCCCCTTGACTTGAGATGCCTGCAACTTTGAATCAGATTGAGATTTGGGAACCCACTTAAATTTGGGCCCATGTTTGTTAGTTGCAGTTCGTATGGGGAAATAATAAGCAGATTTGACATGAGAAGCACGATAAAGGTAATCAGAAAAATATGCACAATCATCAGAAGAGAAAGCATAATCATCTGAACTAGAATCAGAAGACGAATATGAGACATTTTTGGAAATTTGAAACATTTGCTTTATAGAGTATTTTGAAATTTTATTACAATAAGCAAATGAATCACTTTTATAACAATTGTCTACATATCTATCTTCCTCAGTCATAGAAACATTTGATGTCCGCCTCGCTCTCCAGATTTGCTTCTTTGATTGAGCTCTCAAAGTCCTATCTGTAAGAATTGAATTGGAAGAATTAGAACTGTCAGAAAGAACTGTATCTCGTTTCTTTGACTTCTTTGATCGTCTTCTTTTACGCTTAGGTTTATAATATTGATCATTGAGCGTAAAAGAATCATCAAGAATTTTAGACTTAATATTTAAATTAGAAGAGATATATTTATCTAAGCAACCAATCTGATCAACTAATAAATCTGAATTTGCCTCGGAGTCTGAAGAATTTTGAGAAAAGATTTTAAAATTAGAAATTTCCTTTTGGTTTTCCTTAGAATCAGAAGAAAGGCTAGAAATATAATCTGATTTTTGAGAAAATAAATTTTCTTCAAGACTAGAAGTCATAAAAGAAAGAATAATGTCAGATTCAATTTCTTTTAAAATATTTTGATCTTCTATCTTATCTTCAAGATCGATGATTTTTCCTTCTAAAACTAACGGAGGAGTATATTTCTTCGAATCATAAATGATTGGAGAAATATTTACTTTATCAGAATCAGGTGCATAAGGAGCAATAAAATCATCAGACATTGAAGATTTGATATGAGATATATCATTTAAAACTCTTCTTCCTCTTCTTGATTTTTCAGGAAAATATTTTGTATTTTCGGACGTATAAACAAAAGGAATTTCATTTTTCTTATTATTAGCCCTTTTCTCATTTTCGACTTCTAAAATTTGCTTTTCACTAGTCCAAAAGAATTTAAACTGTGGACCATAATGTGCAAGAGTTAGATAGTCGTATTTATATAAGGTGGGAACTTCGTCTATCACTTTGTTTAAACAATGAGGATTGTCAAAACCAAGTCCCCATCTTTGTTTTAAAGCCTCTTCACTCCTCGGTTTGTTCATATAAATTGTTTGTTCAGATTGGTCTCTTCGATAAAGTTTTTCTTCTAACTTATTTATTTTATCTGAAAATTCATCTTTTAAATTAGTCATAGCCGTCAAAGATTCAAGATAAGTCTTATTTGAATTTTCCAAATCATCCAATTTCTTTTGAAAGATGTCTTTAGTATTTTCTAAAATAGATTTTTCATCTTTCAAAGAAATTTTCAGTTTGTTAATCAAATCTGACTTTTCAGAATTTAAATTCTTTTCAGATAAAATCTTTGAACGCAAATCAGATAAAGCAGTTATAATGATATCAAACTGAGAGGTAATAAATTTGTAGTCAAATTCAGAATATACCTCATCCTCATCTGTATCAGAATCGTCGGACTGATCATCTCCAACGAAGCACATGTGAGCGATCTCTACGTTTGAAGCTTCGTCGTCAGAGTGATCCAACCAGAATTCTTCTTCAGCCAGCAAAGCAGTTCCGTTCTCTCTCTTTTCTGCTAGTTCCATTTTCTTCCTATAGTAAGCTGAATCCCTAACTTTCTTAGCTCGACACTCCTTTGAGTAGTGACCCAGCTTTCCACAGTTATAACAAGAAGCAGTCTTAGGCTCGGGCACTTTGACTGTAGAGCCAGAAGTGAAGCGAGAAGAGTTGGAACTCGATCGGGGTTGGAACTTTTTCTGATAGTGTTGAGAGAGAAGGATCATAGCTTTCTATAAAGCCTCGCCATCATCTTCAGTTGATCCGGTGTAAGCATTTTCAGACAATGCTTGTTCAGATATTTGCTTCGTGAGAAGAGCAACCGGGTCTACTGATTTCTTCTTTTTATCCAGCTTGGCCTTTTTCTCTATTACCAAGCTCTCATCAGTTAGCAAAATCTCATATAGTTCTTGAATCTGCATTGTGGAGATCCGAACATCGTTCCTCAGTCTGTGACATGTTTTGTTCCATTCAGGCTGAAGAGCATTAAGGAATTTCATATTCGTCTCAAGCTCTGTCTTGATCACATTTATCTTTCGGAGATCATTCAGCACTGCGCAGAATCTGTCGAAAACACTCTTTGTAGACTCGCTGTCTTTGGCCTTAAACTCCTCAAAGTAATTCATGAATCGTGTATGTCGAAGCTGAGTTGCGACCGAAGAACCAAGCATTATCTTTTCCAATTGTGCCCACAACAGATTTGGATAATCCTTGCAGTGATCAACCCGGTTGTAGACAGAGTTTGGTAAAGCCAACATCAGATTAGCTTTCAGCTCTCGATCAGCTTTCATTCGTGAAGCCTCTTCAGTTGTTGGAGGAGTCTCTTTATTAGGCTTTACGAAAGGTCCTTCAGTGAGAGATTTCATCATGTTATCTCCATTAGTTTGACGCTCGATGAAATTTAAGAACCTATCTTGCCATTGAGTGAATTCGTTTTCGTCAACTAGGACCGGAGGACGAGTTTCTGTACCCAATGACATCATGAGGTCACTCGTGTAGAACTTAGCTTGAAAGCCAAATTTTGCAGAATCCATAGATGACAAAACAAAAAAATTCCCAGACTTTTTTTTTAAACTAAGTCTGGAACACACGCAAACAGAAGGTTTGCGTAATCAAGGAGATCCGCAAACTAAACTTTGCGTTTGCTTAGAGAAACGCAAGATGAAGCTTTGCGTGAGTAGACTTTGCGGGTGAGGTGAGAAGAGAAAAGTAATCTTTGCGTTTGGTGAGAGAAGCGCAACGAAGACTTTGCGTTTACTGATTGATACGCAAACTGAGGTTTGCGTATGAAGCTAGAACCGCAAACTTGAAATCCTTTCTTTCTTGATACGCAAGAGAAGCTTTGCGTTTCAAACTAGATCCGAAAACCTGAAAATTCACTAACATCCAAATTAGACCACAATGAACCTTATGCAAAGTATAAGAATGAAACGCAAAGTAGCATGAATGAAGCGCAAAGTAGCATGAATGAGACGCAAACTTAAAAAAAACACACAATTTACGTAAGATCAACTACAACTTTGAAATTTAACCAAGAAAATCACATACTGATTTTCGAAAACACAATTCTAACAACTTTTAATAACCAAAATTGATTAAAATCAACAAATTCACAAATTTGACAAAGAACAGAACGTGAACCGAATTTTTCCAGAAAATACAAGATCTGCAAAAAGATGATCCAAACAAGATTTTTATGCGAAACACAAAGAAGCAAATATGATCGATTAGCAATAACGAATCAATTAAGTCCAATAACAAATCAAATTGACCAATATCCTGTCCAAATTTGATGAAGAAGCAAGAAAACGAGATTTTCTTGAAAAATCAAGAAAATCGATCGAATTTTCTTCTTCAATTCACAAATCCAGATACTAAATCACAAATCTCTCAATCCTCTCAAGATTCAGAAAGCTCTGATACCAATTGAGAGTCCAAGATCTCTAAATCCTAGAGAGAGAAAGTAGAGAGAGAGTGACAAGAATGCGCAAAGTAGGAATTATCAATAATGTGCGTGAAGATCTTACAACAAACCAAGACCAAAGGGACTTAAATACCCTTGGTCAGATACAACACAGTATGACTCTAAACACAGTATTTGACCAAGCCCTATAAATACAATGATTACTATAAAATCAGACCTAACAGTTTGCCATAGCAAGAGCCTCCCAAAAAGGGGAAATATACAAATAACCTGTTTAATCACAAATCTGTAATTTAACGGATAAATAAACAACAACCAACTAATCTAATTTCTACATCTAGAAAAGAGATTACAAAAGGGGTGTCATCTATAAACCCAAATCTTCCAAAAATAGTTCAAGTGCCAAAATCCCCAAGCTCTTGCCCAAAGCATCTAAACTTGCCTAGGAGCCGCGCCGCTAACACCTGAGATACACATCGACACCAAACAAGTGCTAGGCCAAAAAGCCTAGTGAGTCGAACAATAATAAGCATGCATGAACAATTACAATTCTTATCAGTAGTTAACCAGTGTTCAATATATGTGGAGTCATTAGGGGAGACCCACAGCACCAATCGAGCCCACCCCAAGAGTCGATATACCTTGATGCCCTTAACAAGGAACATCCCAAGGCCCGGCACACCCGGAGACTACTCCAAAGGAAAATTCCCCGAATGGCGGAGGTCTAGGCACATACCATCACAGTGGCGCCCAAGACTACATCCTCCTTGTGAACTGAATTGGTTCGTCCAACATAATGCATATAGGAGGTCCTTTAGGTGTATTTCAACCCCAACATATTTCCATACCGCCTATGGGTATAATATTACCATCCTATCCTCATGAAGTCCAACAAAAGTCCCAAATGACAATTATATTCCTCATGCATATAAATATGTCACCAAAGTGATATTCCAACTAAAACCATCACAACACACATATATGCATACATTTAACATATCAAGGTACCCATCATATATATCCATGGGAAAAGCCCCAAATAATGGTACACATAACCTAGAACATAGCATATCACCAACATCCATATTTCCAACCATTTTTATCAAGAAATCCCAAATACTTGAACACATAAAGAATAAAATAACAAATAGAAGATTATGATGTGTATCTAGTTTTAACAAAAGGTTTAGTAAACTCACAATCTAGGTTTTTGACCAAAACGTAGAAAAGATGAAACCCTAGCTTTTGAAGAAGATGAGACTAGAAGAAGATGAAGATCTTGAAGGATGCTTCAATGAAATCACTTGGATGAACCTTCAATGATGATTTAAAGCTCTTATCACCCAAAATCTGAAAATTATAAGGTAGGAGACGAAAACCCCAAAATCAAGCTTTTGGATACTTGTGGAAGATGAAGATGGAGATGGTGGTGAAGCTTCCAAACCGAAACCTTGGATGATGATCTTCACTCTAGCAATAAATGGTGGAAGATTGGTGGTTGAAGGAACCTTAGATGAAGTAGGTTGAGAGGAAGGGTTTGGGAGAGAATGTCATAAATGAAGAAGATGAGAAATGAGAAATATTTGGGAAAAATTCATTTAATGCCCGCACTGGACTGCTGCCTCATGCGCATGGCCCGTGCGTTTTTAATGAAGGATGGCGCACGGGTCGTGCGCCGCACACAGAAGCACATCAACTTCTTCTCATTTGGTCAAATCCCGTTTTGGTCATAACTTCTTCGATATAGCTCCGTTTTCGCTACGGAAAGAACCGTTGGACTCGTAGTTGAATCATTCATCCATTCAAACTATAAAATTAAAGATTCAAGCCCAAAATCAAAAATCTAATTTAACCAATGAAATTTCGGGGTGTTACATTTTTGGAGTGTCTTTAGGTTCATTTGGGCAAAGCTAACATGGAAAATCTTTGTGGTAATTGAATTTGTTAAGGTTAGGGAGGATTATGTAATCAATTGTTTCTCCAAAAGTGGAGAATTTGGTAGTGAATTGTGATATCAAGATAGAATCTTTCCAACTTAGAATCATAACTTTATAAGACTGATAAGCATGAAGGGACTCCCATGTATCAAGTCTCTTCAAAGTCCCTAAATTTTCGCATTGAAATTTGAAACTCACAAAGTAAGCATGAGTGTTGGCTGGTTTCTTTGAATTCTTATCGTGTTGGGTTGCAAATATCTTGTAATGTTAGCCAAATGTTGGTTGTTCGTATGCGTTTTCATGTGGGTTTTCCTAGGATTATTTAGTGCACAAACTTGGTGGTTATATTAAGAAATGTTAGATTAGATTATGTGATTATTCAGGTTTTAGCTAGAAGTGCTTGGCTTTAATGTAATTGATAGGCATGCTTTTAGATATAATGATTTTGAAATTCTTAGAGAAGCATGATTAGGGTAGTAGAATAGAGGCGGGGTTTTGTAGATAGCATAGACGAGAGGAAGGGAGTTGTATCATTTAAATGTGGCTTTTTTCAAAAAGATATGTAGGTCCGCAAGTTCGGGAGAAGTTCACATTTGAAGACATGCTGGAAAACATGGTATTATTCTATGCTTTCATCTTCACATTATGATTTTCATCTATTAATCTACTCTAATATTTGTAGAGAAATGGCCTCCCTAAATAAGATGATTTTCATCTATGAATTCACTTTTTCAGGCCTTAGACAACAGTGAGAGTTCACAAGTCGTTAAAAGGTATGTCAATAACATTTTTATCAACATTTTATATTTCTATATATGTGCTCTTGTATCCTTATGTTGTGTTAATTTCGTGATTGTTGTTCCAATTTTAACCACCTGCATCTCTAGACTCTAATTAGTGGTGAACTCAAACTTGTCTTCAAAGTTAACACACACATTTGATCATCATATTATTTGGAATAGAATCTTCTGTATTTCGATGTATTGTCCTATTGATTAGGCTAGCGTAGGGGTTCAAGTTCTTCTCCCGCATGATTTGAGCTTAAGCGAAGTCGCTCCACTCTTTTGCTGAGCTTGCTCTTGTTGATCCAAAGAGGGCCAAAAGGTAAAGTTGGTGTTTTTTTTTCTTTTCAATACTCATATAACTCAGGAGATTTGATTTAAATTTGCATCATTTTCTTTATAACAGCAAAAATCTGCAAGATATGTGATTAATTTGAACTACTATTGTTATCATCATGAAAGTTGAATGCCCTCATTGAAACTCTTAAATTTTATACGGTCTTGCTTTTGAGATTTAATTTTTCCATGTTGGCTAGGGATAACATAGTCTACTATATCCTATCCTGTATTGTGTAGCTACATAAGTGCAAGTAGCGAAATAGACATGGTAAATGGATTGAACATAGTCTATTGTTTATTTATGATCTTAATGCAGTTATTTCTTATGTGATAAATATTTTATATAGATTTCTTGACCGTCCATGTGGGTCATAGAATAAAAGTTGTATTCTGCCAATGGAGTTACGGAAGAGTGTGGAAGGACTTTTCATCTTATTGAGTTCGAACGAAGTAGTCCTTTTGTAATTATTCCATAAACCCTTCTTTAATACTTTCTAAGATAATTGAAATACTTGCATAAATCTTTCACTTTGTACTTCTGCAGGGTTTTGAGTTTAGCTGAGTTTAAATTAAGTAACTGCCTTTAATTTATGCCTACACCTTAATTTATACTATTTTTAATTTCCATTCTTTGTTGATCAAAGTGTTCTTAGTATTTCATTCGACCTTGATTTCATTTATCTGTTTTTCTTATTAATTAAACGCCAATGCATAATGGAAGAAAGTGTGAATGAGTTTTCATTTACTTAATCTTTTATGTTTCATGATTCTATCGTCTTGGTGACCATTTGTTGCAGTTCAACAGAAGGCAGCTGTTCGACCTTATGAAGCCAAACCATATGAGCGCCCTGATGCAAAACCTGTGAAGGTTGGTCTATAATTCTTTATTTATCTTATAAAGTCGCATCATGATTGTGTCCTCATACGTTTGCTCTACAATTTCAAATGGTGGGGTGCAACTTTCGCACATGTGATTAGTTTTACTCCGTGCCTTCATACCAACAAGATAATATGGACTTATTTTTTATTTTCTTATGGTTTGCTTGTGTCTTAACTAGACTAAATATGGTTCGACTTAATTAAAGAAGTTGTTGATATCCCACCATCTCATCAAGCAATGGTTTGACTTAACTAAAAACTTTTCTTTTGGTTTATCAGGTCTCGGAGTTGGTATGCCATGAAGCTGTTGCAGGTAAAAGAGAGGATTTTGGCACATTGAAGATCTTGGATGGTTGTAGTATGATTTTAGGAGTGTTTTTTTTTCTTTTTTCTATTTTGATAAATTTGAACAGATGTTTGGATTCATTGAAACATTATGGTTTGTTTTGAAAAACTCAGTCTTTTATGACAAATATATAAAAAAAATTGTTTTAGGATTTTGATGTTTTTCTTGTTTTGTATTGTTATTTATTTTATTATAATATATATTGTTGAAATATGGGCTACATATATATATATATATATGTGTGTGTATATATAGACGTCCTTTAGAGAAGGAAATGATTCTTTGAAGTGTAACTAAAGAATACGTTTAGAGAAGGTTTACAAAAAGTTTCACTAAAACCTATACTTTTAGAGAAGGTTTAGATTATATGTATCTAAAGATAACATTTAGAGAAGGTTTAAGAAGTGTAACTAAATGATACCTTTAGAGAAGGTTTACGAAAAGTGTCACTAAAGCTCAAACCTTTAGAGAAGCTTTTCCAGAAACCTTCTCTGAAGGTATCATTTAGTGACGCTTGAAAACCGTCACTGATGCTCAAAAAACGTCACTAAAAACATACTTTTAGAGAAGCTTTTCAAAATAAATCGGTCAATCTTTAGATAAGGTTTGAAAGCGTATCTAAAGCCCCAAAAAATCTTCTGTAAAGGTTAACGTAAATGTACCCTCCGAAAACCATCCCTAAAACCTTTAACTACCGTTATATAGGGAAGGTTATTGACGGAAGTGAAAAGCTTCTCTAAAACCTTTAGAGAAGTTTTTTAAACTTTTAAATACAAAAGAAAACCTTCTCTGAAGGTCAATTTTCTTGTAGTGACTTTTCAAGTTCAGACAGTTTCTTATTGCTCTAAACTCATTTAGGAACATGATGATAAAAGGATTACCAAAAAAATTAATATCGACTTTTGTAAAAAAATGTTAAACTAACAAACTAGAAGGTAAATAAAAATAAAAGTTTTTTAATTATATATATTTAATGTTGTATATATAAATATAGTAGTATAAATAAAACATAAAATAGAACTTCAAAGGATTAATCATTTAATTAATACTTTTCAATTGAAACTAAACAAAAATTGTAAAAAATCAATTGAATCGTTTTGTTTCTATGGTTGAAGACTTAAAGTACATTGCTTTCATATGATGTAACTTTTGTTTATTTAAAAAGTAGCTTGGAGTTGTACAAAATATATGTGTGTGTGTGTGTTTGTATTATATACATATATGTTATATAGGGATACAATCAAGTCGAGTTCCTACTTGAAAACAAGTTTTAGGTTACAATGAAAGATCTTTATCCCTATATGTTACAACTTCAACAACATTTATAAGAACAAAGGTATGTCTATTCTAGAATTTGTATATTTATCAGATTTCAAGAATTAGGTTATTTGTTTGATAAATTATAAATTGAAGTTTTTTTTCTTATGGTGAATCATGAACTAAGTTCCATTTTATGAACCTTTGAAAAGTTTTTCTATTGATTTTGTGTTTTGAGTTGGATCATGAATTAAGATTTGTTATTTTTTTAATCAAAGACGAGTTGGATATTTTTTGTTTGTTTGTTAGGATTATTAACTGAAAACTTTGCATATCGAAACTTTGATGGTCGGAGTATTAACGTCAGTTGGTGATATAGTGCCTCAAAAGCTCTCCAACATCAAGAAATTGCAAATATGTTAACTTTTTTTTCCTCAAAGTGATATGATTTGATTGTTTTCCATCTTAGGGTTTAACTGAATCTTTATAGAAGGGTTCTTTCAATTCTCTCTTGGGGTTTTATTATTTTAGTTTAAAACCCAATAAAAACTTGCTCTATTATCTTTGTTGTCAAGTTTGTGTATTGTTGTTCTTTGGCTTATGTTATGGTGTATCTCTTTGTTCTGATCTTATATAGTACTCTTTTTTGTTATGATCCTTCTAAACATGGGTGCAAGGTGGCATGAGTGAACGTGCAAGTATTGGTGTTAGTTTAATTGTGTTTTTATATATGTTGCACTAATATACTTTGCTGCTAGATTTTGGTTTCTTTTGTTTAATTACATATAGAAGATGCAAAAGCAATGAATTTTTCTGTTGAAATATTTAATTTGTTGATTAATTTTTTTGGGGCTATGCATGAGTTCTGTTAGGGAGTGAGTGGGCTAAGAATTTTAATGTAAGTAGAATGTTTGCTCTCGGAATTGCTTGACGAAAATGGTCATAGTGGTCATAGGATATTACTATGAGGGATTGATAAATAAAATGGTGGGTTGTTAATACATTTTTAATTTTAGATTGTTGGATCAATTGGTGATACAGAGATCGGCTAATAAAATTTACGATCTTACATTTGGATGATTGAATTTAAAAAATGTAAAGCGTTATACTTTTAGAGAAATTTTCATCGTCATATATCTCCCGTTATACTTAAATCACAAACTACACTTCTCTAACTGATATTATGTTCTCAACATATTTGTGTGCGAGATATTAGGCCAACCCAAAGAGTCACATCTTTCAACGGTCAAGCGTATTTTTAGATATCTGAAGGGCACCGCAGATCTTGGTTTGTGGTATCCTAAAGATACAAGATTCGAGCAGCATATTTAGATGCAGATCATGCAGGTTGCATGTTAGACAGGAATAATACTTCAGGATATATTCAATTTTTGGGAGATAAACTCGTGAGTTGGGCTTCAAAGAAACAACTGTGTGTATCTACTTCAGCAGCTGAAGCAGAATATGTAGTTGCGGTTAGCTGTTGTTCTCAAGTGTTGTAGATGCGAACGCAACTCCGAGATTATGTCTTCCATTACAACAAAATCCCGATCTACTGCGATTCTAAAAGCGCTATCGTTATTTCTGCAAACCCTGTCCAATGTACAAAAACAAATCACATCGACGTGCGATATCACTTTATCAAAGATAATGTTGAAAAAGGTACGATTAAACTTTACTTTGTAAATACGGATTATCAACTTGTTGATCTTTTCACCAAGCCATTGGACGAAAACATATTTAATTTTCTCATTTCGAAATTAGGAATGCTGAATCTCAAAACATAATGTTTACATAATCCGTCTTTACCTTGTACAGTTTGATTTATAGTTTTTTTTTCTTTTTTCTTCATGTCTTTATTTTTAATCTGAAAGATATATGCACTAAAGGTTGTTCATGATTTCAGGGGGAGTGATTCATAAAAAAAGATGATCATTACTCAAGGGGGAGTTAGAACTAGAGTTAGATGTTTTTGCATTTGATTTGTACTGATATATTGTTATGAGTGTATATCTTCAGGGGGAGTAAGAATATTGACTTTTGATTAATTCAGACCAGGACTCGTTTTCAATGTTTTATTTTAATTTCTTTTACTTTTAATAAAATTTTGAATTAAGACTTTGTTACTTTGACGACTTTCTGACTTTTTGCAGAATTTGAGGGGGAGCTTACAAGATTTATATCAATTTTGATTTGAGGCGATTTTATGAGATTTAAGTTGTGCGTAAGGATATTTCTAACCTTAATCTCATAATGTTTGAAAGATGAACGACTTTTGTAACACCCTAAAAATAGGGATAACAAAAACTTTCCAAAAATGGAGAAGTGGTATAAAGTTTGCCATAGCAAGAGCCTCCCAAAAAGGGGAAATATACAATTAACCTGTTTAATCACAATTCTGTAATTTAACGGATAAATAAACAACAACCGACTAATCTAATTTCTACATCTAGAAAAGAGATTACAAAAGGGGTGTCATCTATAAACCCAAAACTTCCAACAATAGTTCAAGTGCCAAAATCCCCAAGCTCTTGCTCAAAGCATCTAAACTTGCCTAGGAGCCGCGCCGCTAACACCTGAGATACACATCGACACCAAACAAGTGATAGGCCAAAAAGCCTAGTGAGTTGAACAATAATAAGCATGCATGAACAGTTACAATTCTTATCAGCAATTAACCAGTGTTCAATATATGTGGAGTAATTAGGGGAGACCCAAAGCACCAATCAAGTCCCACCCAAGAGTCGATATACCTTGATGCCCTTAACAAGGAACACCCCAAAGGCCCGGCACACCCGAAGACTATCGCTAAGAAAATTCCCCGAATGGCGGAGGTCTAGGCACATACCATCACAGTGGCGCCCAAGACTACATCCTCCTAGTGTACTGACTTGGTTCGTCCACATAACGCATATAGGAGGTCCTTTAGGTGTATTTCAACCCAACATATTTCAATACCAACTACGGGTACAATATTACCATCCTATCCTCATGAGTTCCAACAAATACCCATATAACAATTATGTTCATCATGTATATAAATATGCCACCAAAGTGGTATTCCAACTAGAACCATCATAATACCCATACATGTATACATTTAACATATCAAGGTACCCACGTTATGTATCCATGAGAAAAGCCCCAAATAAGGATACATATAACATACTTTATGGCATATCATCAATATCCATATCTCCAACTATTTCCACAAAGAAAACCCAAATACTTGAACACATAGAGATATGATAATAACAAATAAGAGTATATGATGTGTATCTAGTTTTGACAAAGGTTAGTAAACTCACAATCTAGGTTTTTGGACCAAAACCTAGAAAATATGGAAACCCTAGAAGTTGGAGGAGATGAGACTTGAAGGTGAGAATTGAGAATCTTGAAGAACACTTCAATGGGAACACTTGGATGAAGCTTTGATGATCACTTAATGCTCCCAACAACCCAAAACCCTAGCAATAAATGTGTGTGTGTTTGGAAGGCTCAAAAATAGACCAAAGAGAAGCTCTCCCGTTTTTTGAATGTGAGAATGTGACAAATGAGGGTTGAGAAGGGTTTAAGTCCAAGAGGACTGTCCCCCGCGGGCGACAATGGGCATTGTCGCGTGTCATAATCGTGAACACCCCCGAGGGCTCGGTACATCCCTCGCGACATTGACACGGCGACATTGACCGTGTCATAGTCGCGTGTCATAGTCGCCGCACACACACCCCCTTCGGTACACTCCCCACGACTTTGACACGGCGACAGTGACCATGTCATAGTCGCCTGTCATTGTCGCGCCACACCCCAAACGTCCCGAATTTTGACCTGAATCGATAACTAACGCGAGATTTGAACAATTAAGGATGGTAAGTCAGATTATACGTCATTTCAACATATCAATTATCATAAAACGCATACAAAGGCTCATATACTCACATAGGTACATTTAATGCATTTAAAGGAATAAATACTTACCTTGAGAATTTCCGGGTGTTACAATCCTCCCCACCTAAATAGGGATTTCGTCCCCGAAATCTTACACTAGATTAAACAAGTGAGGATAACACTTCTTCATATCATCTTCGGACTCCCAAGTAATGTTAGCACCCCGATGATGCTTCCATTGAACTTTAACCATGACCACGTCTTTATGCCTCAACTTCTTTACTTTCGATTCCAAAATCGACTCCGGTTCTTCCACACAACGTTTCCCATTGTCCACCCGAATTTCCGACAAAGGAATCACGCTTTCCTCTTCGGCTAGGCACTTCCTAAGGTAACACACGTGGAACGTAGGATGTATCCCATCCATTTCCGACGGTAAATCTAACCGGTAGGCTTGCAAACCGATCTTCTCCAAAATAACGAATGGTCCAAGGAAACGAGGACTAAGCTTCCCACGCTTCCCGAAACGTATGATCCCCTTCCACAGAGACACCTTCAACATGACCCGGTCACCCACTTGAAACTCAACCGGTCTTCTCTTCTTGTCCGCATAGCTCTTTTGTCGGTCTTGCGCCGCCTTTAGTCTTTCTCGAATTTCTTTCACCTTGTCCGCCGTCTCTTGCACTATTTCCGGCCCGACGAATTTTTTTTCGCCCGCTTCTAGCCAACAAACTGGGGTCCTACACTTCCGTCCATACAAAGCCTCGAACGGTGCCATTCCGATACTAGAATGGTAACTATTGTTGTACGCGAACTCTACCAAAGGTAAGTGTGAGTCCCAACTTCCTCCGAAGTCTATTACACACGATCTCAACATATCTTCTAGCGTCTGGATCGTTCTCTCGCTTTGACCATCCGTTTGAGGATGATAGGCCGTGCTCAGATTCAGTCTAGTGCCTAACTTCTTTTGCAAGCTAGTCCAAAAGTTCGAAGTGAAACGACTATCCCGATCCGATACTACATATTGCGGAACTCCGTGCCTTGACACCACCTCGTCGATGTACATCTTAGCCAACTTATCTATTGGCAAGGTCTCCCGCATCGCAAGAAAATGCACGCTCTTGGTCAACCGATCTACGATCACTCAAATTGTATCGTGACCACGTAAGGTCTTTGGTAGCTTCGTCACAAAATCCATGGTGATGTTGTCCCACTTCCACTCGGGAATGGACAATGGTTGCAAAATTCCATACAGTCTTTGATGCTCCGCTTTGACTTGAAGGCATGTGACACACCTTTCCACATAGCTAGCCACATCCAGCTTCATCACCGGCCACCAATAATTCAACTTTAAGTCTCTATACATCTTGGTGCTACCGGGATGTATAGAATATTTCGACTTATGTGCCTCCTCGAGAAGTAAGTCACGATTTCCCCCAATCTTTGGCACCCAGATTCGCCCTTGGAAGAGTTTGAGTCCATGACCATCTTCTGTTAAGAGTTCCTTTTGCTTGGACATAACCTCGGCCTTGAGGTTCTCTTCTTTAAGGGCTTCCGCTTGGCTCGTTCTTATACTCTCCAACAAACTCGACACCACATCGATTCTGGTAAGGGACATTTTGACACCTCCATCATGACTCCTTCGACTCAACGCATCCGCCACCACGTTAGCCTTACCGGGATGATAGAGTAAATCGCAATCGTAATCCTTCAAAAGTTCTAGCCATCTCCTTTGTCGCATGTTGAGTTTCTTTTGATCGAAGATGTACTTGAGACTCTTGTGATCCGTGAAAAGAGTACACTTGGTCCCATACAAGTAGTGTCGCCACAACTTTAACGCGAAAACTACCGCCGCCAACTCCAAATCATGAGTCGGATAGTTCTTCTCATGATCCTTTAATTGTCGCGACACGTAGGCTATTACTTTCCCCCTTTGCATTAGGACACACCCAAGTCCCATCTTAGAAGCATCACTAAACACAACAAAATCCTCCGATACTTCGGGTAGGGATAAGATCGGAGCTTCGCACAACTTCCTCTTGAGCGTCTGAAAGGCTTGCTCTTGTGCATCGGTCCAAAGAAACTTGACGTTCTTCCTTGTAAGAGAAGTGAGCGGTGTAGCTATCTTGGAGAAGTCTTGAATGAAACGTCGGTAGTAACCCGTTAAACCCAAGAAGCTTCGTATTTCCGTCGGACTTGTTGGAGGTTCCCAACTCACCATTGCCTCGATCTTTGCCGGATCCACTTTTACCCCGTCCTTTGATACCAAATGCCCCAAGAATTGCACCTCTTGGAGCCAGAATTCGAACTTCGAGAATTTCGCGAACAACTTCTCCCTCCTTAAAACTTCTAATACTTCCCGTAAGTGTTTTCCATGCTCGGACTCATCCCTTGAATATATTAAAATATCGTCGATGAAGACGATCACGGATTTATCCAAGAATGGGCGACACACACGGTTCATCAGATCCATGAATACGGCCGGAGCGTTGGTTAGACCGAAAGGCATCACCAAAAACTCGTAATGGCCGTATCATGTTCGGAAAGCCGTCTTCGGAATGTATTCTTTCTTCACTCTCACTTGATGATATCCGGACCGAAGGTCAACATTCGAGAAACATCCCGCACCTTGAAGTTGATCAAAATGATCGTCGATGCGAGGTAAGGGATACTTGTTCTTCACCGTGACATTGTTTAACTCCCGATAATCTATGCACATCCGCATAGATCCATCCTTCTTCTTCACGAGTAGTACCGGTGCTCCCCAAGGAGATGAACTTGGTCGAATGAAGCCCTTCTCCAACAACTCTTGAATTTGCGTCATCATCTCTTTCATTTCTGTCGGTGCCAACCGATATGGAGCACGAGCTATCGGAGCCGCTCCCGGTGTGAGGTCAATCTGAAACTCCACTTGCCGTTCCGGCGGTAATCCGGGTAAGTCCTCTGGAAAGACGTCCGGATAATCTTGCACCACCTCCACATCTTCCACCGACTTCTTTTCTTTCTTTGCGTCCACAACGTAGGCCAAGTACGAAGGGTAACCCTTCACTAAAAACTTGCTAGCCTTAAGAGATTAGATAATAGGATTATTCCTCTTTCCTTTCTCCCCATAAATGGTATCCACACCATTTTACGGCAATGGCACTTGGATCATCTTTTTGGAACAAAAGATGTCCGCCCTATGCCTTACTAACCAATCCATACCTATGACTACATCAAATCCTCCTATAGCCAAAGGTAATAAATCCACTTCAAAAGAACTCCCATCGATCTCTAGAGTGCAATCACAAAAACGATCACGAATGATCACTTGATCCCCATTAGCTATTTCTACTACTAACGCATCGGGAAGGACACTAATAGGAGTGGTGAATTGTTTACAGAAAGCATCCGACACAAAGGAACATGTAGCACCCGAATCAAACAAAACACGAGCAGACATGGAGTTTACTAGAAACGTACCCGAAACGACATCTGCGGTCTCTTTTGCCTCCTCGATAGTCATCCGAAAAGCTCGACTCGGTGCCCTTGATGGTTGCTCGACCCTAGCCGTCGAACCCACAGAATTTCCACCACATCCTCTAACTAGCCTTGGGCACTCTCGCTTCATATGCCCTGGTTCTCCGCATTCATAACATACCGACCCACGGAGGGAACACTCTCGAGTTGTGTGGTTTTTCTTACCACACTTGTTACACTCGGCTGGACCGGAGAGAGTCCTTGTAGTGCACGGCCCCGAGTGCTTTGACCTGCACTTGTGGCACCACCGATCTTCACGGCGTTGATCACCCGTTCTTCCGCTTACAAAGGGTCTTGATTGACGAACGGGCCCAGATGGCCCCTCCCACTTCCGTTTCTCACCAACATGATTCTTCTCATCCCTTTCGGCATTAATGTCGTCCTCAACGAGTAAGGACTCCTCGATAACCTCTTGCAGAGTCGAACACTTGGCATTCCTTACTGCCGTTCGCATCTCGGCCGGTAACCCTTGATGATAGGCCTTAATCTTTGACCTTTCATCGGGGACCAGATGTCCTACCAAGTTTAGTTTCTCCAAGAAGAGTTTGGAGTAGCCAACAACAGACAGATTCCCTTTCTTCAGATCTCGGAACTCCCGCTTCAACTTGTCCATCGAACGCTCGCTACAATACTTGTCCATAATCTTTTCCTTGAATACCGACCAAGTTAACTTAGCCATAAATTCAGGAGTGAGGACTGATCGAGTGAGATTCCACCAAATCAAAGCCTCTCCCCGAAGTAGTTGAGAAGCAAACTTGACCCGTTGAGAGGGATCACACTCACTTGACTCAAAGGCCATCTCTACCTCTTTGAGCCAGTACATGCAAGCAACCGGGTTGTCTGAACCCGCAAACTCCTTAGGGTGGCACCCCAGAAACGCTTTGTAAGTGCACCCCTTAGTCTTTGTCCGAATACCTTCAGCGGATGGTTCCTCAACCGTTACCACATTTGGTCCACCCGACCCCACAATAATGTTTTCAGCCATCGTCTCAAGTTGTCGATGGCTAGCGTCTCGATCCTCTAGGAGTTTCATGAAAAACTCTTGCTGTTGGGTCATGGCCGAAGTCATGGCCAACTGTTGTTGAGCCAAGGCCGCATTCATGGCCAACATCATGCTATCCCGAAGCCGGGTCTCCATGGTAACTTATTCCATGATGGCGTTACCCGTATTGAGGTTCCGGCGCGGAATATGCTCAGGTCCGCCTCCCAAGATTCTGGGTACAGGAATGTCATCGGTGGTTACACCCACGGGAGGTCGTACAGCTGCAGATTCCACCTCTGGTTGACCCTCTGGCATGTCCGGCAACCTACTTCGAGTGTTTACCATTAATAATTTGCCATGCACGTACAAGAAATAGATTGAGAAAAGACTAAGCGAGTTGAACTCATTGTACGTACTACTACCTTCATCAATTATCATAATAATAGTAAACCAAGCATGCTCACGTAACAATGCATTCATAATAGCAGTAGCTAAGTGAAATTATGAACGAACCATACACAAGAATTCTTGTCACCATCATCACAACTTTCAATAACAGTAATTCCGTAATCCTAACGCTCTCCCCACCTAGGATTTCTACCCCAAGTGGACAGTGAAGTCATAAAGTCTAAAGCTTAAGTCTAGATACGCTAAACCATACCTAGTTTACTTAAACTAAAGCTCTGATACCAACTTGTAACACCCTAAAAATAGGGATAACAAAAACTTTCCAAAAATGGAGAAGTGGTATAAAGTTTGCCATAGCAAGAGCCTCCCAAAAAGGGGAAATATACAGTTAACTTGTTTAATCACAATTCTGTAATTTAACGGATAAATAAACAACAACCGACTAATATAATTTCTACATCTAGAAAAGAGATTACAAAAGGGGTGTCATCTATAAACCCAAAACTTCCAACAATAGTTCAAGTGCCAAAATCCCCAAGCTCTTGCTCAAAGCATCTAAACTTGCCTAGAAGCCGCACCGCTAACACCTGAGATACACATCGACACCAAACAAGTGTTAGGCCAAAAAGCCTAGTGAGTTGAACAATAATAAGCATGCATGAACAGTTACAATTCTTATCAGCAGTTAACCAGTGTACAATATATGTGGAGTCATTAGGGGAGACCCAAAGCACCAATCAAGTCCCACCCAAGAGTCGATATACCTTGATGCCCTTAACAAGGAATACCCCAAAGGCCCGGCACACCCGAAGACCGTCGCTAAGAAAATTCCCCGAATGGCGGAGGTCTAGGCACATACCATCACAGTGGCGCCCAAGACTACATCCTCCTAGTGTACTGACTTGGTTCATCCACATAACGCATATAGGAGGTCCTTTAGGTGTATTTCAACCCAACATATTTCAATACCAACTACGGGTACAATATTACCATCCTATCCTCGTGAGTTCCAACAAAGACCCATATAACAATTATGTGCATCAAGTATATAAATATGCCACCAAAGTGGTATTCCAACTAGAACCATCATAATACCCATACATGTATACATTTAATATATCAAGGTACCCACGTTATGTATCCATGAGAAAAGCCTCAAATAAGGGTACATATAACATACTTTATGGCATATCATCAATATCCATATCTCCAACTATTTCCCCAAAGATACAAAGGATACAAAGGATCATATACTCACATAGGTACATTTAATGCATTTAAGGAATAAATACTTACCTTGAGAATTTCCGGGTGTTACAACTTTCATCATGAAAACATGTTTCTTAAATGTTCAAACCATTTCTTGATTCTCAAAAGATTTTATGAATTTTAGAAGTGTGATTTAAATGTTTTCATTTTATGAGCTTTAGTGATTAACTAACCGTGTGTTTCCAAAGGTTAATACTTGTGTATTATTTTTTCCATATATTGTCAAGTATTTATACACACCGGTTCAATATTTCTTGTTGATATTTGTTATTACCATGTCTCAAAATGAAACAATTTTTCGATGGTAATACACCCCGTTTGTACATTCAATGTTGTTGAGCATAACTTTCATTCAAAACTAAACGATTCTTTCAAGATTTGTCTATATTTGTTCATATAGACATATTCCAATTCATTCATGACCTAAGCTTTTTAATGATTATCATTCATATTTGATCTTTCTGATACATTGATTCTCAAACAAGTTTTTTGTATTTATTTGATTCATTCACTATACTTGTTGTGAGAATTCTTCAAAGTTCAAAATGCTCAAATTTTCATGATAATTTTGTTGAGCATACATTTATTTGACATTGTAATCCATATTACTGAGCTTTAAATGTCCAAGCTAAACTGTTGAACATTATATTCTTTTAGGACAAATTTCATGGGATCATATGTGAGCTTATAAGACTTCTATGGATTCGCGTTAACCAGTGTTTCCTACCCAAGAAGTTATCCTTGAGTGATCGAGAGGCGAGGGGTCAATATCAACGAGTCGGGGAGATAACTCAATGGGTTGAGTTTTTCTCATTAAGCCGAGGTAAAATGGAAAAGAGAGTTTGGTTAGAAGTGAGCATAATGATAAAAGAAAGAGGTTGTGAGAACAGAGTTAAAAGAATATGAGAACTCTGCACCAACTACTTTCTAAGCCGGGCAACCAAATTACTGTTGTTTCACGATTCATTCGTGAACATCATTGAAACGTGCAGTGAACCCATGCCAACTCTTAACTTAACCCCACCAGCTACTCATTTCTTTCTTAACAAATAAATGTTTCAATTTTTCATGGGGACGCAACATGTAATCTATTTGATCTTCATTTGGAAGATTTGGATATTGAAAAAGAAGGAAGTTTGCCCCATCTTTGCAGTTCGATCATGCACATTGAGTCTGTGGAATATTGTTGTTGTCTCAACAGTTTACACCATTTGAGTCTAAATAGCACAAAATGCTTAAATTCTTTCATACATAAGGCGTACACACAAGGAATGCGTTTTCTTGTCATAACGTTCATAGAAAATTCCTTTGTGGTTTTTCGATGATTGATTGGAAGCCTTGGAGGAGTGAACATCAAAAATCTCCTTTCCAAAGTACATTCGTTGTACTAAGTGGCTCTGTGCTACCTACAGACATCTTAACTGATTCATTTGTTGATTCAGGTTTTACAACTTAATTCGGAATTTGAAAAGATTCAGAATCCTTATGAATTGATGGATGTTACTTTATCAGTGAGAAAAGATCAGATGAGGTTCATGGTCAGAAATTGAAAGATGCCATTTCATGCAAAGTTTTGATGATGTTTATACTTACATTCATCAAAAAGGGGGAGAAATTGATAACAAGAAATGATGGATTTGGAAATAGCTCAATGTTAGAATAAGGGGGAGAAGATATGGAATGGGAGAAAGGATCAAGAAATGAAAGTTTGTGAAAGATTCAAGTTCAAAGATACGGAAAGAAGTAGAGAAAATTAAAGCAAGTTTAGAGAAAGAAAGAAAGTTTATTGAAGATTACAGAAATTTTCTTTGAAGATTGTTTGGAAAGAGAAAAGTGAGCTAAAGCTGCAGATAATTTCTTTGCTGAAAGCTGAAGAAGTTTTTTTTAAAGACTTCGGGGGAGATTGTTAAAGAATTTGAAGAGATTGTTATAAAAGTGGAGAATGTCTTTCAAAGCTAAAAGAGCTAAAAGGGGAGAATGTTGATTTTCTGAGAAGAACAAATTATTCTAAGAGGGAGAATATTTCACAAAGATTAAAAAGGAGGAGATTGATTTGCCCAAAGGGGGAGATTGATTTATAAAGGAGGAGATTATGATAATTCATATCAAAAGAGAAGATTGTTCGTTAATGCTGAAATTCTTTTTGAAGATGATCTTAAATCCAAAGGGGGAGATTGTTAGTGCACATTTGTTGTATCCAAGATCATCCTGCTTGATGTCAAAGCCCAAGTCAAAGCCGTTAAAGCTAAAGTCAAAGCTAAAAAGCTTAAAGGAAAAGGTCAAAGTCAAAGTCCTTGTTAGTTTTATTTGTTTTGTTCCTTATAGTAGATGTAGGTATAAATAGCTTGTCCTTGTAATTTCTATGTGTGCTTTCATTGCATACATTTGAGAGAAATATTGTAGAGAGAGATTATAGAGAAAGAAAGTTATCATCTTGATCATATCAATGACATATGAGATTCGGAACATGATTTGATTGATTGTTATTGATAATACTTGCATATTAGGACACACACAAGTGCATCCGTTGGTACAAAAGGTGTCTGACCGGCCGACATGAAAGCTCTCCAATCTCAAGTGTTAGAATCTTTGTGCCAAAATCTACAAAGGAACTAATATGGCTGATTATAACTCGAGAAAATGGGACGAGCCGAACTGACAAGCTGGAATGGCTAAAGACTTACGGTCTCAGTGAGTAGTTCGAAATCATTAACATTTTGAAGAAGAGTATGATTGCCTTTAGAGACCAAGTCTTGGATCATATCAACTCACTTCAGAAGAGGATGAAGACCTACCGAAGCAAGTACCGAATTGAACACTCGGTTGTCGAAAGTGAGTTCATTCAGAAACTCAAACCTCGATCATCACTCCTCTTCCTCCTCCAAGCCTAAGTCTCGATCGGTGAAGAAGGAAGGTGTATTCCAAGAAATGGCTAAGGAAGGAAAGGTCCTAAAGACCTCCAACCTTGACCTTTCTTTGCCTACTCTAGTGGCTCAACCTTCTACCACAGTCATCTTCGAGCCGACATATAGTATCTTCTTCAATGATGGCTTCGTCCAAATACGCTTCTTTAGAGCTGATCAGATCCATATTGCCGACAGTCTATTTCTTGCTGGGATTCTTCATATTAGTCCGATAGGGCCTAATGCAGTTCCTCTCTTCAAAGTTGTGACCGATGAGTTGAAGAAGAGAGAATATATTCAGGATGTTCCTTTTGAAGTTGTGATCGATGAGTATTTTTGCCTATAAAATTATACTTGTTTTTTTTGTCTTGTACTCAATCTCATGAGATCAATACAAGTGAAATTTTCTTTAGTATATATTGTAAATAGCTTATTCTTTTCATTCCTTTATACTTGTATATAACACCCTAAAAGTAGGGATAACAAAAATCCAGAAAATCGGACGTGTGGTATATAAAATTGCCATAGCAAGAGCCTCCCAAAAATGGGGAAATATTTAAACGTGTATAATTACAGTTGTAATATAGCGGGAAATAGACAACAACCAACTAATCTAGTTTCTATGCTAGAAAGGAGATTACAAAAAGG
The DNA here is from genome assembly GCA_954870635.1 of Arctium minus. Taxonomy (NCBI): domain Eukaryota; kingdom Viridiplantae; phylum Streptophyta; class Magnoliopsida; order Asterales; family Asteraceae; genus Arctium; species Arctium minus. Next base: position 57,490,991 of record OX941088.1, on the reverse strand, counting down.
GTGTCATCTATAGACCTCAAAATGTCTTCACAAAAAGTGTGTCCAAGTGCACTTTCCCCAAGCTCTCACCCACGAGCAACTATACCTGCTTAGAAGCGGCACCACTAGAACCTGAGATACACATCGACACCAAACAAGTGTTAGGCCAAAAAGCCTAGTGAGTTTGTACAAGAAATAACATATAAATCCAAATACAATTCTTATCAGCAGTTAACCAAAGTTCATTAAATGTGTAGTCAATAGGGGAGACCCATAGCACCAATCAAGTTCCACCTAAAGAGTCGATATACCTTGATGCCAACTACCATGAGTGACATCCGAAAGGCCCGACACATCCGAGGACTACAACCATGGCATTACCCCGAATGGCAGAGGTCTAGGTACATACCATTACGGTGGCACCCAAGACTACATTTTTCTAGTGTCTACTGACTTGGTTCGACCAACATAATTTATAGTAAGTCCTAAGGCACATTGTGAATAAGAATATTCTCAATACCAACCATGGGTACTGTTATTCCCAGATTCTAGTTTCTAAACACAATTAATCAAACAAACACAAACAAGAATTCAATTACCTGTTTGATTTCACTTTTAAATTCCAAGATTACAAACTTTATCTCTCTAGAACTCTCTCTCTCTCTCTACAATACTCTCTCAATCTGAATCGTGTATTTTCTGTTAGTTCTCCTACACATACTAAAAACAGAAATACAAGGCTATTTATACCTATATCTAAAATACAAGGAAATAAAGCAAAATACAAATACAATACATTTTGACTTTTATTACAAAAGACTTTGACTTTAATGAGAGTTGACTTTCTCAGCTTTGACTTTCTTGACCTTTGACCTTCAGTCTTCTTGATCTTGTATCCAACAGATTTATGCTCTAACAATCTCCCCTTTTGGATTCAAGATCACCCCTTTTATTTGACGGTATTCTTTCCAAAAATGTCTTCAAACAATTAACAATCTCCCCAAAACTTTCACAAAACACTTTTAGACTTTGGAAAGAAATTTTCTTCAGAATTAGCTCGGATTGTTGTAGCAAATAATTTTCAAAGAAAATTTCCTCAAAAATCAGCACATCTTCAGAAATTCTTTGATCTTCTTCAAATCTTTACTTTAAATCTTCTGACTTGGACATTTATGGAAATCATCTCTCAAAACTTTATCATTTCTTGATACCATCTCCCCCTTTTTGATGATTTGAGCATTGATATCATCAAAACTTTTCTCCAAGAAATGTCTTTGACCATTCTGATCTGTCCAAGAGCCTCTGATTCTGTGATTCATAACCAAGTATTCATCTAGATCTGTGCAAATCCAGACAAAATAAGAACATGTAACTCTTGAATCAACAAATGAATCAGTATTGCTTTGAATCACACATTTCTTGATATATTCTCCCTCTTTTTGATGAATAGAGCATCTGATCATCAAAACTTTCTCCAAGAATTATCTTTGACATCTTTCTGACCACTGATCTTTCAAGCTGAGCCTCTGATGCATTGCCAATTCGAACAAAGTATTCATCCAGATCTTTGCAAATCTAGACAAAACAAGAATGTAACACCTGAATCAACAAATGAATCAGTTAAAATGCCTGTCAGTAACACAAAGTTACTGTGTGTAACGAATACACATTGGAAAGGAGCTTTTTGATGTTCACTCCCAGGGCTTCCATCCAATCATCAAAACACCACAAAGGCAATTTCTATGAATGTTATGACAAGAAAACAAATTCCTTGTGTGTTCGTGCACGTGTAGAAAAAATTAAGCATATGATGATTACTTTTATAAAGGCTCAACATAGTGTAAACCACTGAGACAATAGTAGATAAACATAGACTCTAAGTGCATGATTGAAGTGCGAAGGTGGGGCAGACTTCCTTCTTTTTCAATATCCAGATTTTCCAAATGAAAACTAGATAGCATATGTACTGCGTCCCCTTTAAATTGTGAAGAAAATGAGTGGTTGGTGGGGTTTTAGCAAGAGTTGGCATGGGCTAGTTGCCTGTTTCAATAACGTTCACCAAAGAGTTGTGAAACGCTAGTAATGTGGCTACCCGACTCAGAAAGTAGTTGGTGCAGAGTTTGATATTCTTTTACTCTGTTCTCTCACCCTCTTTCTTTTTAATCATTAAGCTCACTTCTAACCAAACTCTCATTTCCATTTTCCCTCAACACACAACCCACACTCATTTCTTTTAGACTCCTCACACTCAATCTCTATGGATTAACTTCTTGGGTAGAAATCACTGGTTAACGTGATTCCATAGAAGTTCAGTTAATTCCTAGCACAAAGAACCCATGTAGTCCTAAAAGAGCATTGTTGATCCAAACTCTCTCAGTGATTTGATAACGACCCTCTTCTATACTTAGTGAAAATTACGTTTTAATATGTATTAGTGTTTCACCATCAGCGATCAGACTGAGTCTGTTCAGTTATCGCTGATAGTCTTCTTATAAGCATCTAGTATGTATTAGTGTTTCACTATCAGTGATCAAACTGATCCTGTTCAGTATCGCTGATAGTTTCTGATGTAAACAGTAACGTAATCCCTGAAGACAAGTTTCGCGTCAACAGATGTTCATAGCTGAATCGAAGATGAAGCTGCTGAACAAAGACAAGTCTACTAGTGACCTGATGCGGATATCAGTGAAGCAAAGACGAATCTACTTATACGCGAAGGAACATGAGGAAAAGCTTCAGCGATCGCTGAACTCTTGATATCTCTGATGAAAGAGATACTCAGCGATCGAATGATCACTTAGCTTATGTCTCAAGTTTCCTTTTGTCTCTCCTTGCACAACTTAGTACGATATGTCAGAACGAACATGTCTCTGCCACAATTCGTACAACACCTCTGTCATCTACACTGTTCACTATCCGGCCGAAAGCATGTCTCCCAAAAGTCAGACTCCCAAAGCCAATCAGTGAACGCCACGTGTAAAGTGCCCTGCCATGCATTTAATGCATAGGGTATAAATAGGAAGATCACCCCCTTCATCTGAAGAGTGCTCAATCCTTGAACCCCATATAGAAACCCTTGTTTTCTATATTTCTTAATTCCTCATTCTCTGAATTTCTTGTTCAACCATCTTAGTGTTTCTTAAGTTTGTTTAGATTGAGTCTGTCTTAATCTTATTCCGCAACAAACTTGTAAATTGTATTTGATTTATCAATAAACAATTTATTAAACTTTAATTTCTGTGTTTGTATTCAACCCCCCCCCCCTTCTACAAACTTGTTAAGCACCTTAGGGACCAACAAGTGGTATCAGAGCAGTTTGTTTAATCTAATAAACAAGATCTTGCTTTATTCTCTTCTCTACTGTTCTAAATGGCACTTAACACAAACACAAACTACTATGATAATGGTTCACTTTCTAAACCTCCTCGATTTAGCAGAGACAACTTTTCTCTATGGAAAAATCGAATGATGCTATTTCTTGAAGGTGCGGATCCTACTATACCTGAATATATAGAAAATGGACCCTATGAACCTGTTGGAATTATAGCTGTTGTTCCTGCTACTGCCACCACTGAAGCTATCCCTGAACGATATGTCGTTAAGGAAATAAGACAGTGGAGTGATGAAGATAAAAAGAAGGTAGGAATAGATGCAAGAGCAAAGACCATTATTTCAATGGCTCTGCTTGATGAAGTTTTTCATTCCATCATGCATCTGAAAACTTCTAAAGAAATGTGGGAAACCATATGTGTTCAATATGAGGGCACCACTGAAATCCAAGAAACTCGTAAGATTAACTTGGTAAGACAGTATGAAAGTTTCATCGCTGGTAAGAATGAATCTCTCTCTGACGTTCATCAGCGGTTTAACTGCTTAATCATTGACCTAAGAACTGTTGGTAGGACCTATTCTAATTCTGAGGTCCTAACAAAATTCTTAGAATGTCTTCCTGAAAGCTGGGACAGTTATTCAATATGTCTTAAGCTTACAAAAGACTTAAACTCTCTTTCTCTCAGCACTCTGTATGGAATATTGCTCAACTATGAGCAATCGAATCTCCTAAAGAAGAATCTTGTAAAAGATTCTAAAGACTCCAAAAGCACTCCTGTTGCTTTAATCTCTTCAGAGATAATTCCATCTCAGCGATCTACTCTCACCATCACTGAGTTAGATTCTGAATATGAGGATCTATCAGACCCTGATCTTTCCGAGTTTGATGAGTCCTTGGCACTCTTGACAAACTCTTTTAAGAGAGTTGGAAGAAAGAGCAACTTCCGAAGAAGTAAGCCTCTTTCTCTTACTGAAAAGCCAAAATCAACACCTGTTGATAAGGCTACTGCCACTTGCTATAACTGTGAAAAGATTGGACACTTTGCTAGTGAGTGCAGGTCGAAAAAGGTCTTCAAACCTTCTACCTCAAGAAGATCCAGTGATGACAAATACCTAAAGCTGAAGAACAAATATCAAAAGCTGAAAAGATACAAGCGAAAAGGTAAAGGTCTCATCGCTGAAGAACATGACTGGGCTGAATCAGAAGAATCAAGTTCTGATGAAGAAGAAGTCGCTAATCTTTGCCTCATGGCTGAGATTAAAGAAGAAGTAGAAGAACCATCTGAACCTTCTATGAGCTACATATCATCTCAGGTATCTATCTCTACAAATCCATCTCTGCCTGAAGCTGAGAGAAGTCACACTGTTGATGTGCTGACGATTGACCTTTATAATGCTCTAAACGACAAAACTCAAGTTGAGAATAAAAATGTTCATTTAACTCAAGAGCTAGAGAAATGTCATGAAAAGATCAGAGAACTAAATCTTTTAGAAGAAAAGTTGAAATATCAAGTCATTATAAATGAAATCATCAGCATTGAACGTGAACAAGCCATCGCTGCTCTAAAAACAGAAAAGGCTCATGTTGAAAAATGGTGCAAATCATCAACAAAGATCTCTGAGATAATAAATGCTCAAACTCCTGAAAGTGATAAAACTGGTCTTGGTTTTTGGACACCACAGGATGAACCTAAAGAAGAAAGTTCCTCGCTTAAGTTTGGAACGTTTGTCACCTCTTTCTTTGACACTTCTTATAATCAATTCTATCCCTGCTCTTCTTCTAATTCTATCCCTGAGGAAAAATCCAAAGACACTAAGTCTGCGGATAAAGGAAAGTCCATTCTCCTTCCTCAGAAGGCTACCAGGAAAGCAAAGCTGAAAGTTCCTTCTAAACCTTCAGCTAATCAATCCTCTAGCTCTATGATAGAAATCTTTGATCTCTGTCCTCCAAAGCTAAAGATTGATCTTAAATCCACGAGATCTGAAGAAATGAAAATTCCTCCCAGATCTCATGAGAAAAGCCTTCTCGGACCTGGCCCTGCTCATCTTAAACTTGCAAAACCTTCTATTGGTCCTTAAACCTTTTTCAAATACAGAAAATGTTATCACTGTGGTTTTACTGATCATATTGCAAGCAAATGTCTAACTGCCACTAAAGCTGACAAAACAGCTAAAGTGAAGAAAAATGCCTCTAAAGCTGAGAAGGTCACCAAAGTTGAAAAATCGACCAAGGTGAAGAAAACCACTAAGGTTAAGAAATTAACCAAAGTGAAGATCACCACTGAAGTTGAATCTTCATCTGCTGAGAAGACTGCTGAAACTTCCTTATCCACTAACTCTAAAGGACCCATTGAAAAGTGGGTACCAAACAACGCTTAATCTTTCTTATGTGTGCAGGGATAAAAGGGCATCTGGTATCTCGATAGTGGATGTTCTCGTCATATGACTGGACAAAAAGACCTGCTCACTGAATACAAGGAAGAGAAAGGTCCCTCTGTGACCTTCGGTGGAAATGGAAAAGGATATACCCGAGGGTTTGGTGTCCTCAGCAATGGGACAACTACCTTTCGAAGAGTCGCTTATGTAGATGGACTGAAGCACAACCTTCTGAGCATCAGTCAGCTATTTGACAAAGACTACGAAGTTCGCTTTTCTAAGAAAGCCTTAGTGGTGGATGAGAAAGGAAAACTTGCTCTCAGTGGTTATCGCAGAGAAAATGTCTATGTAATAGATATGGACTCTACTATCACTGAAAACTTATGTTTTCTCTCTAAGGCATCTTCTGATGTCAACTGGCTATGGCATAAAAGGCTCTATCATCTAAACTTCAAAACCCTGAATTCTCTCTCATCTAAGGAACTGGTTTCTGGTCTTCCTCAGCACTCATATGCTAAAGAATCTCTCTGCTCAGCATGTGAAAAAGGAAAACAAACAAAAGCTAGTTTCAAGTCTAAACAAGTTTCCTCAGTGACAAGTCCTCTTCAGCTCTTGCATATGGATCTGTTTGGTCCTGTCAACATCCAATCAATAGCTGGAAAGAAATATACGCTTGTCATTGTAGATGAATTCTCTCGTTATACCTGGGTTATCTTTCTTCGCTGTAAGAGTGATACTCCAGAAGAACTAATATTTTTTGTTAAAAAGATGGAAGTGCTAAATAATCTTACTGTTCGTTCAATAAGAAGTGATCATGGAACTGAATTCAAAAACAGTTCCCTGAACAATTTCTTTGAGAACAAGGGAATTTCTCATAACTTCTCTTCAGTAAGAACACCTCAGCAAAACGGAGTCGCTGAAAGAAGAAACAGAACGATCATTGAAGCTGCTAAATCAATGCTCAGCGATTCTCACCTCCCTACTCAATTTTGGGCAGAAGCTGTAAACACTGCATGTTTTACTCAAAACAGATCGCTGATAGTAAAGCGATTTGGGAAGACAACTTATGAACTTTTTCATGGAAGAAAGCCTTCTATCAGTTTTCTTCATATCTTTGGTTGTCAGTGCTTTATCTTAAACAACAGAGATCAACTTGGGAAGTTCGACCCAAAAGCTGATGATGGAATATTTCTAGGTTATTCCTCCATATCCAAAGCCTACAGAGTTTTCAACAAAAGAAGACAATCTGTGGAAGAAACAATTCATGTCACATTTGATGAAACTCGCTCAGCGAACTCTAAACCAATCACTGACAATGAAGAGTTAAATGCTTGGATGTTCTCTCACTACAGAGAAACTGAACCCGTCTTCTCAAACCATCAGCATTCCGATCCTCCAGCCACTGATGATGATCCAAACATTATACCTCCTATCGCTGAATCCAACTCATGGGTTTCAGTTGAACCTCTAAACACTTTGCTACCATCAGATCTACCTCTGTCTGAAAACCTCTCTGATAACAACCGTCTGTCCACTTCTCAACAGTTAATTGCTGATGAACCTCAAACGTCCTCATCAGTAAACATCCCAATTGTTGATTCAACCTCTGAGTTGAGCGATCATGCTCCTGCTCAGCGATGGACCAGAGATCATCCAATAGATCAAATTCTTGGTGATCCAGATGCAGGTATTCAGACACGACGAAGTTCAGGTAATATCTATCTCTTTGTCAACTTTCTTTCTCTAATAGAACCAAAGAAGACTGATGATGCCCTCAGAGATCCAAACTGGGTCAGCGCTATGCAAGAAGAGCTGACTGAATTCTCTCGAAACAAAGTTTGGAATCTCGTTCCTAGACCATCTGATAAAACTGTTATAGGCACCAAATGGGTGTTTAGAAACAAGTTAGATGAACATGGAACTGTAACCCGTAACAAGGCTCGACTTGTTGCTCAGGGATACAGACAAGAGGAAGGTATAGACTATGATGAAACCTTTGCCCCTGTGGCCAGGCTCGAAGCAATTCGACTCTTCTTAGCTTATGCAGTCTATAAAGATTTCATCGTCTATCAAATGGATGTAAAATCAGCGTTCCTAAATGGAAAGCTGAATGAAGAAGTCTATGTAGAACAACCTCCAGGGTTCTATGACCCTAAGTATCCAAATTATGTTTATAAATTGGATAAGGCTCTCTATGGTCTTAAACAAGCCCCTCGCGCTTGGTATGACACTCTCTCATCATTTCTTATCTCTGAAAATTTTGAACGTGGCAAGATTGATAATACGTTATTTTTCAGAAAGATAAAGGTCATATAATTCTTGTACAAATATATGTCGATGACATAATATTTGGTTCTACTAACCCATCTCTATGTACTCGCTTCGCTGAAAGAATGAAGAAAGAATACAAAATGAGTATGATGGGTGAGCTGACATATTTTCTTGGTCTTCAGATTAAACAATATGACAAAGGTACTTTTATCAGCCAAGGTAAGTATGTTAAAGATATGCTGAAGAAGTTTGATCTTACTCAAACTTCAGCGATGAAAACTCCTATGGCACCACCCCTGACACTTAACAAAGATCCTTCTGGAAAACCTGTTAATGTCACTGCCTATAGAGGAATGATAGGCTCCCTGCTGTATCTTACAGCGAGCCGACCTGACATTATGTACTCTACTTGTTTATGTGCACGCTATCAATCTGAACCCAAGGAATCCCATCTGATCGCTGTTAAGCGAATCTTCAAATATCTGAAGGGAACTCCTAACCTCGGTCTTTGGTATCCCAAAGACTCAGGGTTCGATCTAACTGGTTATTCTGATAGTGATTTTGCAGGCTGTAAACTTGACAGAAAGAGTACCACTGGTGGATGTCAACTCTTGGGAGGAAAGCTGGTAAGTTGGACAAGCAAAAAGCAAAATTCAGTGTCCACTTCCATAGCTGAAGCTGAATACGTAGCCGCTAGAAGCTGTTGTTCTCAGATCTTATGGATGAGAAATCAACTATTAGATTATGACCTTCAGCTATCAAAGATTCCTATCTATTGCGACAGCACTAGTGCTATCGCTATAGCAAATAATCCAGTGCTACGTTCAAAGACGAAACACATAGAGATCAGATATCATTTTATCAGAGATCATGTGATGAATGGTGATATTGAACTTCACTTTATCCCTACTGACTTTCAGCTTGCTGATTTATTCACCAAACCTCTTGATGAGACAAGGTTCAACTTTCTCATCAGTGAGCTTGGAATGCTGAATCTCGAAGAATAAATCTTCAGCGTTCATACATTGTATCAGTAATCATAAGTTCCCCTTTTATCATTCTCTCTGATAAACATTCTGACTCTCAGGTATGTTTTCTCAATCCCTAAAACTGAATCTTCATTCAGTTAAGATGATTTTCAAAATATAAACTTTAATCACTGAAACCTTCTTCAACTGATTAAAAGCTTTTTTGAAAAATAAATCAATCACTGATATTTCTAGTCTGTGATCCTTTTAAAAGAAAATCTATCCCTATCTTTACCATCAGGGATACTTTCAAAAAGAAAAATCCATCGCTGACTTTTCTTCAGTGATAATTTCAAAACGGACAAATGAACAGTCTCTCTCTTCTATGACGTCATTTGAACCGACAATCCACGACATGCTTTTTTTTCTGACACGTTCGTCCGTTGCTCTTCTATCCAATCAACATCATGGGACGTGTCCATGTCATGATGAGAATTTGCTTTCCCGCCTCTCACATTCTCTCTCCTCTCTCACACGTATAAAAGGAATGTTTTTCCATTCTTATCTTTTTACGCTTTCTGGAAATACTTTCAAAGCAAGAATACTCTCTTAAGCATTCTAACATTCTCAAGCATTTGCATCATCTTCTTCAAAGATCAACAGGTTATTCTTGATCTTGTTCTTTTTCTTATCTTAAATCTTTTTACATAAACCTTCATTTATGGGTTTATAAGATTCTAATCAAATAAAATCATTTTCATTTTTGATTTTATTCTTAAAAACCATTTTATTTTGATTATTCTTCATTCAAAATCCTGGTTTTTCTTCTTGGTCTTGTATCTTATATTAAGAACACCTTTTTAATCTTCAAATTTGTTGGTTTCTCTATGTTTCTTTCCCAAAATAGAAACTAGACAAATCTTCTTTATTTTTAGACTAAAACCTTTTCTTCTACTCTTTTATCTACTCATATTCAGAATGGCTCAATCTGCACTTGTCGCCTCTAAGAATGTCAAGTTCGCCATCACTGAATCGGAGCTTCCGAAGAACAATCATCTCGCTCGTCTCGATTTTGACGGTGTTAAGTATCCACATCTAAAGGAAGTTGCAATGTTCCTAAAGCAATCCTGCATTGCTTATGCTATCACTGTGGATCCCACACCCTCCAAAGCTCTTCTCCAGCAATTCTGGTTTACTGCTGATGAAACCTCTATCACCAACAAAAAGGGTGAACAGGTTCCTGCTATTTCTTTCAACACTCAACTTGGCTCAGGGATGATGACTGCCCTAGGCCTGAGGAAAGCTCTGCGTTTTCCTGACGAACCCAGGAATGGATTCGACGCCTTGCCAGCTGACGCTGAACTCATCCAATTCCTGGATGCCATGGAATATGCTTGGGAACCCAAACCAAGGACAACTATTCCAAACAAGAAGCTGACTCTTGTGAAGAAGGCACTGATGCCTTCCCAGCTAAACTACATCTTCTCACACTTCATCCAGTGTATGAGTGGGAAGAGTGGGTCACTGGACCAAGCCAGCAAGGTTCAGGTCCAGATGGCTTACTCAGTGATAGCTGGACGCAACTTCGACTACGCAACAGCTATCTTTGACGACCTGAAGTCAAAGATAGAGAAGACCGAGAGGGATCCCAAAGTTCCCTACGTACGCTTTATCTGCACGTACCTGAAGTTCCTCTAGCCTACCACTTACCCCACCAACTCGGATGCATATTTTCCGAAAGTGGGTTAGCGCTCCCTGGAAGTCAAGACGCTCCCCAACGAGGTAAGTATCTCTGAACTTCGCTCCCGACCCTCTCTCCTCACTTCTTCTACTTCAGCGGCCACACAGGAGGTTCCTTCTTCTGCTATCCCTGCCGCTACCTCTTCCAAACGACCATCAACTGGCTCCCTTGGTCCTTCGAAGAAGGCCAAGGTGACCAAGGAGAAAGCTACCTCTAGCTCTATCCCTAAGGATGTTTCTCTACAAACTTCCTTGGATGCTTTCGTGGGTCTCTCTTCCACATCCTCAGCGACAACCACTTCAACCGTGCCAGCGATCTCGGTCGCTGTCACAACAACAGTGACGCAACCTACAATCTCAGTTCAACAACCTGAGGTAACTACCCCTATCCCTACATCTTCTATCCCTATCTCTAGTCCTCCTATTTCTTTGATCTCTAACCCTCCATCTATCTCTACTCCACAGTTTGGACCCATAGGACCTGAACATCAATCTTTTGAGGAATCTTTACAATTCTACAAAATGTTTGATAATTCAGGTATCCCTATAACCTTAAACACTTCTCCCAACTCACCATATAAGCCTGTTTCTCAAAAACTAACTTATATTTCAGGTCCTAGTTTGGCGACTGTTGACACAAATGTCAACAATCTGAGTGCAAAGGTGGACTCTATGACTGCTTCTCTCAACAACACCACCAACGCTGTTCAATCAGCTGGTGAAGCACTGAAGACGCTGACTGCCACCTACGCCTCCAAAGCTGACGTTTCTCACATCGCTACTCTCCAAGAAGCGATTGACAAAGTCAGGAAAGACTCACAACAACAGTTTGCAGCTCTGACTACAAAGGTTGATGCCTGTGAGGTCCTTCTTCAGCAGATCCTGTCCCACCTGAAGGAACCAGCTCCAACTCCTGCTCCTTCATTTACAGAAGACGATCGCACCGCTCTAGACGTAGCTGTGGAATTTATTCATCAAGCTACGTCCGATATCCTTGTACTTGAAGACCGGCTCAAAGGACTGGAGGCTGAAGTCCAGAAGTTGTCCACCGCTGAGACCTCTACTCCTTCCCAAGATCTCTCCCTTCGTGTTAAGGACAAAGAGGGGGAGAAAGCATCTGAAGAAAATAAGGAGAAAGAAGTTGATGCTGCTGAACAACTGAAGGAAACTCCCTCTCAGGTTGAGGGGGAGATAGCTGCTGACAAAGCCCCTCCCACCATCGCTGATCTAGTCGATGATGAAGAGGAGGAAGAAGACGATGATGAAAACCTTGATCTTGAAGATCAAGAGGATGATTCTCATCAAGATGATGATGATGACGATGAAGATCAATCTCTATGGTGTTCTTCAGTCGTCACTTCATCAGCGATAGCTTCGAAAGAAGTTATCAAAGCAGGAGGGAGTCAAGAGACACCTTCAGGAACCCCTTCCCAAAGCAAAGGCACAACTGCTGAGGGAACCCTGAAGATGATTTCACTACCTGAGGAGAATCCTTCTTAGGTATGCCTTACTCTTGTTCCTTTTTCCTTCTATAAAAATCCCACCCCTGTTTCTTTCTAGCCTTTATCTCTCTCCTTCCCTAAAATAAATCTAACTTTTTTCTTTTTCTGACCAGACAGTTCTCTCCCCTGCTTAAGGGTAAAGAACTTCAAATAATACCAGCCGCTGAAGCTGATGACCAAATAATTCCAATCTCTGTCAGAGAGATTGATGAAGAGGGTGAAGAAGAAGAAGAAGAGTCCCTGCAACATCATGGAAGGCCCTCTAGACCATCTTACTGGTCAGAGGAAGAGAGAAAGAAAAGAACAGAGATGATCTCTCATCTGGAGAGTCAACGACGAAAGATCCCCTCTCAATCATCAGATCTGGAGTTCCTGACTGAAGCTGAAATTGAAGAATCCGTCAGGGCTGAGAAGCTGATCACTGACTGTCAAAGAGATGCCTCTCTGGCTCTCAAAATTCAGTCTTCTCAAGTCAAAGACAAGAAGCTGAAAAACAAACCAGTGGAAGTCCAGGCAGCTCTGTTGAAAGAGATTGAAGAGGAACGCTCCAAAGATAAAGCGGTCGGCGATAATTCTGTCGATTGGTGCAAGCACAAAATTGACTATCGCTCTGACCCAATGAAGATCGTAGCGGTTGCTATCTCTGGAAGAAAGAAGAAGGATAAACTCTCTGTCACCATGGAGATTACCAGAGAGGATGGAAGCTGCAAGGCTATGTTCATTTCAAAGCTGGAAGATCTTGGCTACATGGAGTGGCTTGAGTTCAAAGATGCGCTGAAGAAATCAAAGTCTACATACAGAGGTTATGTTGAAAGGGTAAATGATGCCCTCATCAACAGAGTCGCTGCTATACTAAAGGTGCCATCTACTCTTCCTCCAAAGTCCAAGCAAATCAAGAAGAAGCCTATCTCCTCCTCATCTGATAATGTCGCAGTGATCAGGAATGAAACCTCCATCAAATTCTCAAGAGAAGCTCTGTTCGGTCCTCCTCCTGATCTTTCAGTTCTGGATCTATCTCTGCCTCCTGGCGGACCATATGCTGCGGGACAAGTTCTTGAAGAACATTTTGGAATCTTCTTCAGAGATGACGAGGAACAGCTCAGATTTCAAAGGGTCTCTGAAATCCCTATCTGTCCCCTCGCTCTTCTCAAGGATCTCATGTGCCTATGGTGTACTCTCTCTCCTGCTGCTGAGCCAATCATAGCGATCATCTGCAAAGAATCTTTAGAGCGAAGGCAAAAAGGAGAAGAAATACCTGAGTATTTGATCAATCCTCCTAAACCCTCTTTAGATAGCTGATAGATTAGTTTCTTTTCTTGTAATCTATTAGTTTAACTTACAGTAGTTAGTACATCACTTGTACTTGTAATTTTCATTCCTTGTAATTCTTTTCTTGGATTAATGAGAATTTTCAGTGAAGTACTTAACTCTATCAGTACTGTAAAAGATTCCTCAAAATAGTAATTGGGACATGTATGATATGAGTCCTGATTATTCCATCATTTTGAATTATAAAGTAATTTTCTTCAATTACTTTGTCATTATCAAATAGGGGGAGATTGTTGATCCAAACTCTCTCAGTGATTTGATAACGACCCCCTTCTATACTTAGTGAAAATTACGTTTTAATATGTATTAGTGTTTCACCATCAGCGATCAGACTGAGTCTGTTCAGTTATCGTTGATAGTCTTCTTATAAGCATCTAGTATGTATTAGTGTTTCACTATCAGTGATCAAACTGATCCTGTTCAGTATCGCTGATAGTTTCTGATGTAAACAGTAACGTAATCCCTGAAGAGAAGTTTCGCGTCAACAGGTGTTCATAGCTGAATCGAAGATGAAGCTGCTGAACAAAGACAAGTCTACTAGTGACCTGATGCGGATATCAGTGAAGCAAAGACGAATCTACTTATACGCGAAGGAACATGAGGAAAAGCTTCAGCGATCGCTGAACTCTTGATATCTCTGATGAAAGAGATACTCAGCGATCGAATGATCACTTAGCTTATGTCTCAAGTTTCCTTTTGTCTCTCCTTGCAAAACTTAGTACGATATGTCAGAACGGACATGTCTCTGCCACAATTCGTACAACACCTCTGTCATCTACACTGTTCACTATCCGGCCGAAAGCATGTCTCCCAAAAGTCAGACTCCCAAAGCCAATAAGTGAACGCCACGTGTAAAGTGCCCTGCCATGCATTTAATGCATAGAGTATAAATAGGAAGATCACCCCCTTCATCTGAAGAGTGCTCAATCCTTGAACCCCATATAGAAACCCTTGTTTTCTATATTTATTAATCCCTCATTCTCTGAATTTCTTGTGCAACCATCTTAGTGCTTCTTAAGTTTGTTTAGATTGAGTCTGTCTTAATCTTATTCCGCAACAAACTTGTAAATTGTACTTGATTTATCAATAAACAATTTATTAAACTTTAATTTCTGTGTTTGTATTCAACCCCCCCCCCCCTTATACAAACTTGTTAAGCACCTTAGGGACCAACAAACATGTTGCTCATAATGGTTTAACTTGAACAGTTAAAGCTCATATACAAATGTCAGATGAATGTATGCTCATAAAATATAATCATGAAGATTTGAGTATTTTTAAACATTGAAGTATTTTCAAACAAGTATACTGAATGAATGAATGAACATGAATGCAAAAGACTTGTTTGAAAATCTGACATTGTATGAAAATGATCAGAAATGAAATGATATAGCAATTCAGGCTTATGGTCAAGAATAATGGATATGGTCTATATGAAACAAGATATAGACATTCTTGAAATGACGTTTCGAAATGAATTAACACTCAAAATTCATTGAATTACAAACGGGGTGTCTTACCATCGAAAAAATTGGTTACAATATGAGACATGGTAAGAACATTTTGAATAAAAATCAAACCAGTGTGTGTGAATACTTGAAAGTATATAGAAAAGACAATACACAAGTATATATCTTTGGAAACACACGGTTTGTAATTATTGAAGCACGAGTAAATTTGAAAAACATTTTTAAAAAATCACACTTCCAATTCATGAAATCAGTTTAAGAATCGGGAAGTGGTTTGAACATTTCAGAACATGTTTTCTATATCTGAAAGTTTTCCTTCTTTCAGATACATTTGAGATTAAGATACGAAATTTACCTTTTCGCTCAAACTTAATTCTCATAAAGTCAGCTGTAGTCATTAAGATATGATCGTGATAGCTTCCTCTCATCCTGCACAAGTCTCAAAGTCTAGTCAAAGCAACTGTAATTCACAAAATTATTCAAATATAAAAGACGTAAAGCAGTAAAACGATTAAAGTACGAGTTCTGATCAGAAGTAATCAAAAATTATCACCTTTACTCCCCCTGAAATTATGCATCTAAAATATGTCAGTTATAAATCACATGATAGAGATCTACAACTCTTTTTGGAATGTAGTTCGTCAAATCTATCGGATTGCAAAAATTTCAGAAAAATATGTACTCCCCCTTGAAGGTTGATATCCTCGTTGGAGTATCGGAATACAATCTCTTATACCAGCCCGGGAGTATCTTTCTTTAAGCATTGAAATACGGGTCCTGAACTGTAGTATTCAGAAGCCACAGTTCTATTACTCCCCCTTGACTGTAGATGCCTGCAACACTTATTCACTTTTCGGCTTTGGTACCCACTGGTATTTGGGTCCATATGTGTTAGTTGCAGTTCGAATGGGAGTAACTGAGTAAGAACCATACCAGAAATGATCACTTGTTTTGTGAACATGATCATGTGTACAACAGTAAGAACAGTAATATTTTTTACCTGATATCCTGACTAAGTGATCTTTCGTGTATATATGATCAGGTTTACATTTCAGCACATTGTTCTTCTTGGCTTTAGTCTCACGTACACATGTTTTACCTTTCAGCTCATCTTTCTTTCCATCTTTCTTCTCTTTTTCAACTGGTTTCACTCTCCATACCAGTTTCTCTTCTTTATATCTCCTTCTTTTCCTGCGTGTACCTGAACCATCTATTTTCCAATCATAGAAAATGTTAGTTGTACGAATCTGATCAGAATATTTAACTGACCTTTTGGAAGACACAGTCTTATGAAATGAGCTTGCAACTGTCTTGAATGAGCAATCCGAATCAGCTGAATCATCTCTAGGTGTGTGGATAATTGACTCTGGAGTCTTAAACTCAGTTACCACCACCATCTTAGAAATAACTTTCTCAAGTTGTTTTATCTTTGAAGAATAACTGTCTCTTTCTTTGATAAGTTGGTCAATCTTCGTCTTGAACTCAGACTTCGCTTTCTGCTCTTTTAATGCATTTGTAGATAGCTCAGATAGCTTTGCAGTTAATTTCCTTATCTCCTCCTCAAAAATACTTCTTTCATCTTCAAAACCCTTCTCAGCATCCTTTCTTCCATCTGATATCTCCTTAAAGAATCCAACATTCTTTTGCTCAATAACCTTCCTTTCCTTGGCAAACTTTTCTCTTTCTAAAATGATCACTTTCTCAAAATCAGAAATCTGTTGAGAAAGCTTAGAACATTTAAGCTCAATCACCTTCTTCTCTTCACAACTCTGCCTGGAAAGCTCTGAGAACTTCTTTTCAAACTCATCTTTGTCCTTAGCCATTTTTATCTCCAATTCTGATATTTTCTTCTTAAGCTCAGAGTTCTCAGTTATTAGACTTTGTTCCTTGTCTTCAAAGCTTTCATCATTAAAGATAGAAGAAGAATGATCTGGAAGTGGTGCATTGAAGTCAAACATATCAATTTCCTTAACACACCCACTATCAGAATTAAGAAAATCATTTTCAGACTCAAATAAATCATCAAAATCATCAATTGAAGATTGAGGTTCTTTAGAAGATGGAGAACACACTTTAGATTTAAAATGAAAATCTGTGTTCTTCAACACTGTAGAAAACACAACTTGTTCTATATCAACCAAAATTCTTTCTTCAGATAAAACATTTTCAAGCTCAACTATTTTGCTTTCTAGAATGAGTGGAGGAATATAAACTTTTGCAGTTGCAGGTTTTGCCTCCATCTCAGTAACAAAATAGCTAAGAAAATAGTCATCTGAAAGAACTTTTGGTGTTTTAGAAAGATAACTATCATTCAGTCTTTCATAACAGAATGGTAGTTGCATTTTCTTCAAATTCATTCTTTTCTCATCTTCTTTGTCCTCAACTTCTTTTGATGCTTTGGTGATAAATTTGGGTTTCAAATGAGGATTATTTTTACCAGGATACATATAATTTGCATTATATAGACCTGGCTGTTTTCTGATAGCTTTTTGTAAGTAATGGGGATTATCATAACCTATTCCCCATTTTTCTTTAACATCAGACTCTTCAATGGGTGTATTTAGAAAAATGGTATGATCTGTTTGACCAATCACATGAAGTTTAACTTCCAAATCATTTACCTTTTTCGTTAGACTCTCGTTCTCAACCTGCAATTTATAAACGGTTAGTACAGATTTTTTCTTTTCTAAATCAGACTTTGAAAATTTAGATTCAACATCAAAAATCTTCTTTTCAAAACAATCTTTTTCATGTTTAAAAACTGAAGCAGATTTTCGTAGAGAATCAATCTGATCTTTGTTTTCAATTACAGTCTTATTAAGCTCAAAGATCTTCTCATTTCTTCTAGTAACTCTGTCCTTTTCCTTTACCAATTTATCTTGAAGATCTTCAACTTTAACCATCATAGCTTCCATTGTAGTCATGAAATCATTACAGTGAAATCCTTTACCTCTTCTGCTGAAAAACTCATCTTGAATTATCTGTTACACAAAGAACTTGAAAAAAAAATGATCGTTAGTCCAAAATGAAATCTCAAGAATATAGAAATACTTGAAATAAAAATTCAGAGATTTTGATCATAAAAAGAACTATGTCCCCCTCTGCAGACTTAGCACGGGGGTCCCGCTAGCATATTGCAGTTTTGAAAATTTTGACTAAGTATGAAACTGTTTGCGCTAAAGTTGCTGGCGCAAGATGGTAGTTTGCTTGACGTGTAGCTAGCGCAAATCAAACTTTGCGCGACGCTAGGCTGACGCAAATCAAGCTTTGCGCGACGTGAGGCTGACGCAAACCAAGCTTTGCGTGTCTTGAGGGTGGCGCAAATCAAGCTTTGCGTGATGTGAGACTGACGCAAACCACACTTCGCGTGTCCTGTAGTTGACGTAAACTATACTTCGCGTGTCCTGTAGCTGACGCAAACTATACTTTGCGCGACACGTAGATGATGCAAACCATCTCTTTGCGTGACACTTAGTGAATTTGGCGAGTAACTCTTGAGGATCTGGTGCAAACCACTGATGAACTCGCACAAACCGTGAAGAACTCGCGCAAACTTTAGATCTAGCGCAAACCGACTGTTTCAATCAAATCTGAACCAAAACTCAATCTAGACTTTGAATTTCAATTTGAAAAATTGACAAGATGTTCGATTTCACAACTCGAACAGATTACTACACTTAATTTTGACAAACAAACACAAATTTAACCAAATTGACTCAAACACAGTGCGTAGAACTCGTGACTTACAAACTCAACAAAATCCAAAAATTCTAGAAAATTACAGTGCAATTGATGAATTAATCTATACAAACTCGATCTATTATGCTTTTCTAACACAACCTAATCAAAAACTACTCCAAAAACACACTAAAATTCGAAATCAGATCTGGACTTGAAGAACACAGTGTCGACTTTGTTTTCTTGATTTGATTTGAAATTGGATCTGCTCTGATACCAATTGTTATTCCCTATTTCATCAAGTTCTAATTGATACAAACAATCAAGATGAGAATTCGTAATCACAAGTCTTTGATTTCAATCACATATTACAAACTTTCTCTCACTACTCTCTCTCTAGAATGATATTCTCATTTACCTCTTCTCTGATTAGCTCTCTCTCTACAATCTGATTGATACTCACTTACATACACGCTTACTATGAATTACAAAGGACACAAGGTATTTATACCTCACAAACAAATACAAGAAAACAAAATACAAATGTTGACTTTGACTTTTATTACAAATAGACTTTGATTTTAATGAGAGTTGACTTTTCCAGCTTTGACTTCTTGATCTTTTGTCTTCAATCTTTATGATCTTGAATCCAACAATTCTGTGCTCTAATAGGTACAATATTACTATCCCAAATCAATATAATGCCCATAACAAGACTAGTATGACCACAATTTTAACCATGTAGTTGTGATTCCACCAAATGGTGTCTCAAGTAAGAAATCATCTCAATAACAAGATATGTATTCCATCAAATCATAGTAAGTTACATATAAACATGTATCCAAAGGGAAGCCCCAAGAACTTAAGCCTTAAGAGTGAACATTTCAAGTTAAGATGCAAAATAATAGCAAGTAGTAGATTTTGATGTGTATATAGTTTTAACAAATGGTTAGTAAACTCACAATCTAGGTTTTTGATTAAAACCTAGAAAATAGGAAACCCTAGATGTAGATGGAAGGGAGACTTGAAATCTTGAGATTCTTGATGGAACCACTCCAATAAATGATCCTCAAGGTAGTTTGAAGCTCAATAAATGATGTGCAACCACCCAATACTTGCAATAAGAGATCTAAGGTAACAAGAGGAAGAAAGTGGCCAAAGAACCCTAAAAATCGCTTTTCAAAACGAGTGTGTGTTTTTGTGATTTAAAATCGGGCAAAAAGGGGGGTTTTGGGGACCTGCAGGTCGCCCCGCGACTTGTGCTGCGGCTAAGAGCCCGCGCCATAAGTCGCGCGTATGCCCCGAGGCTTGCACTCTAGAGGGTTACGCAGCTTGTGCCGCGACTTGCAACCCGCGCTCTAAGTCGCGCAACACACTGTTTCCCAAGTGCTGATTTAAGGTTTCCAAAACATCACCAATAAAAGACTTTTAAACAAGAGTAGCAATTAACAGATATGTCCTACTTCATTTAGCACATAAACATAAAATTAGAGAAGTCCTATACTTACCTGAAATTCCGGGTGTTACATTGTAAATGTCGGATACTCTAAAAAAATCCAAAAAGAAACAAAAAGAATGGACTATGTGAAAAAGAACTCAAAAGAGTAAAATAGGGTCAAAATACACTATTCATTTATTTACTCTTTTATTTCAAGTATGGGATGTCATCATCAAACAGGGGGAGATTGTTGGGTCACAAGGATTTGAAGATGATCTCCCTTTCGATTTGTCAACTCTTACTTGAATTATTTGACCATCTTTTGTACTTAGATATTTTAAGGTTCTTTGTAATAGCTTAGTCATGCTTTAAAAGATCGGTGAAGTCGAAGACCAACCGAAATCGGTAAGAAGTAAATATTCAGATGCAGATCAAGATAAACTTCCAACCTCACTAAGCTATCTATCTACCGATTTACTTCTCACCAATCGGATGGTATCCCAGCTGCCGAATTACAACCCATCAATTTGACAGGACCCTCTTCTAGCTGATTTCATCTTCATAAATCGGCTAGTCTCCTCTTTGCCAACCTCCTTCTGAAAAAAATGGTAGAAACCCCTTATTGCACAGAAGATCTTCATATGAGTTATGAAATGGCGGAGACATTCTCCAAAGGTTCAGAAAAAAAGATGTCTATATTGTATATTATTTTCAGGTGTTGTCTTCTCAAGGTTCAAAGGTCAACTTTGCTCTATGATAAGTCACATCAAATACTTTATCCCTTTTGTAAGAAATATTTGACATCCAATACCAAGATGACAAGTGTCCTCTGTATTTAATGCACATGGTGGTATTTAAAGGTGAAGATTCCTTCCATGCAAGCCACGTTTTTGAAAAGAGATCTCAGTGCATTCAAGCAAAAAGTTGACAAACTTTCTCTCTCATCTCCATAGCTTTATCTTTGTGTTTTTAAGTTGTGTTCTTCTTTCTTTGTGAAAGATTGTTAGAATAGTTTTATATGTTCTTTCCGCGACAATCTTAAAACTTTTCTATGTGTAATTCTTGATTTTATATCAATAAAGAATTAAATTAAGTAAAAACTTTTGTGTATTGTATTCGACCCCCCTTTTACAATACTTGTTTATTATTGCCATTACTTTTTGGGACCAACAAGTGGTATCAGAGCAGGTCAGTTTAATCTAATAAACTTGATCTGAAATGGCATCTTCTTCATCCACAAAAGTTTATTCTTCCTCTTTAAACTCCTCTGCTACTTCATATGACAATGACTCTATAGCCAAACCACCAAAGTTTAATCCCAATAACTTTTTGTGGAAAATTCGTATGATACTCTTCTTGGAAGGGGTTGACAACAGATTCATTACTGTTCTTCTTGAGGGACCCATTGTCCCTAGAGTCTAGGCTCGCTTTGATACCCAAAAGACTCGTTCTGATTCAAAAAATAAAGATACTGTTATAGATGTTTCTGATAATTCTTCAGATGAACTAAAAGGGAACTAAAAGACCATTCCTTCAAATTACTTTATTCTAATCATCAACTGATTTGCGTTTTCTGATGGAATGGAGAAGCGATCGATTTTTTTGGGAATCGATTAAATAAATTATTTATTTATTTTTGGTGAATTTAATAGTTTTTAAATAAATATAAAGATTTTTATTTAATATGTATTTTAGTTTAAGAAATTAGATTTGTTATTGGATATATAAAATATTTTTTAATTAAAAAAATATGAATCCAATTAAATTTAATAGTTCCAATTATTTGTTCAAAGACCGATTAGTCCTTTCTAACGGTTACTAATTAAGAGCATCTCCAACAGCTATGCTAAGTGAAAGGGACCATAAATGTTATGAAAATGAAAAGCTAGGGACCACGATATAGATAGTTTGTTTTAGGGAAAATTGCATTAAAATGGAACCAACTTTGATTTGATTCATGTTTTAGGGAACTAACTTTCAAACTCATCATTTAAGGGTCTCAAACAAAGTTCACGTTTATTTAAGGAACTCGTTAACCTTTTAACTTGCTAAATGATGACTTGGCACAAGTAATTTACAAAAATAAATATAAAATATGACATGGCTCAAAGTTTTTTGTTAAACTAGGAATAAATATATATTTAAAATCTTCATCCTCTTCCCCATCAAAAACATCAAGAACAATTCAACTTTAAAGTTAAAAGTAAAATCTTAAATCAAACCTAAATCAATATTAAATCAGATATATTTAAATTAAACCTTATATCAACACTCTTTAAGTTTCATCCAAAATCGTTCATCAAATTAGAATAGACAGATTCTATTGTAGAAAAAAGACTTGTAACAAAATTTGGTTCTATCCATAAAATCAAAACGGTGGGAGTTTCTTTTTTCATAAAATTAACCCATGACTCCAACCAAACCAGTTTTCTCTCCAGTAGTCCTTTTCACACGATCGAGATTTTGAAGCATCCAACATTTTGTGTTGCAAGGATGAATGGGTATTAGTTTGCAGAAATGAAAACCCGATCTGAAAACTAGATCTGAAATCGAGATTCACCATCTGAAATGGGATGAAATCTGAATCCGAAAACCATGTATGAAATCGAGATTCACCGTCTGAAAAAGGGATGAAATGCCAATTTGAAAACCAAATTTGAAATCAAGATACGTCCGTTTGAAATTGGGTGAAATCCTTATATAAAAAACCAGGACAAGTCGTCTAAATCCGTTTTCTTACAACAACAACCTTCTGTCGTTCACCACCGGAGATCCCTAGCTCTGTTCAC
Organism: Arctium minus; assembly: GCA_954870635.1. Taxonomy (NCBI): domain Eukaryota; kingdom Viridiplantae; phylum Streptophyta; class Magnoliopsida; order Asterales; family Asteraceae; genus Arctium; species Arctium minus. Next base: position 57,468,122 of record OX941088.1, on the reverse strand, counting down.
TTGCCGGAAATTTCGAACTTTGTTTACCTGAGATGATTCCTAACTCCATTCAAGGTGCCGAGGATTGCAGATCTAGGTGGAGCTGACATATCAGTTTCATGTGGGTGTGTTTTGCATATGTGTTTCTTGCGATTTCTTTTCTATTCCTCCTCTCGAGATTCATTTTTGAGTTAGGGTTTATATATGTCTTTATGATCTACGAAAATATTTTGTATAATGAGCAATGTTCTAAAAAACTCGCCTCATAGCCGCCGTGGCACGCCATGGTACCAAGGCTTGTGTAACACCCTCAAATCTGAAAATAGCAACTTATTTAAAATTTTTAAATACATCAACAAATACCTTGAACTACAAACATAAATTGAGAATCAACCTCAATATTCCCCTTTCATCTTATACATACATTCTATGAACAGAACGGGTGTTACTAAACCCAATAACAATACTATCTTCAATCCTGCGGAGGACTTAATGCTCATGCTTAGTCTCTATCTCCAACTCGTGGAAGACTTAATACCCGAGCATAGTCACTACCTCCGAACTGGGACCTGATGCACATGCCGACAAATAAAAAGGGTTAGGCTTAACGCCTAGTGAGCTTAAGAGTTTTATCATGAATGAATGCACAAGTAAAATCATGCTAGAAACAGTTACAGTTCTTATCAGCAGTTAACCAATTAATCACGTAGATGTGGAGTCAACGGGAGCGACCCATATCTCCGATCCGGTTCACCCAAAGAGGCAATGCACCTTGAAGTCACTTCACTGACAACCCAAAGGCCCGACACGCACCGGGGACTACCACTTAGGAAATTCCCCGACGACGGAGGTCTAGGTACATGGGAGACTACCGCCTTAGGAAATTCTCCAAATGTCACCCACCTACATTCCTATAGTGAATCACAGACTTGGTTCGTGCACATAATGCATATAGGAGGTCTCAAAGATGTGTTTCAACCCGTTAGTCATTCGGGTATCAACCAAGAACACAATATTACCATCCTAAGCATGTAAGTCCATCATATGACATAATATCCATTCAAATACTTCGTGAGAATATAAGGTCGCCAAAAAGGCATTCCAAGGGGGAATCATCATAATACCAAGATATGCATAAATGTCTCATGGTAAGTTAATCATATACAAATTTCCACATGAATCCCCAAACACTTGTACATTAAATAAGAACACTTGAGAAATCACATCAATGACAACCCTTTAGATTCAACTTATTTCCGGACCGGTTCACCCCAAAGAGGCAACTTGAAATAGCAAATGCCTACACGACTCATTTTAGTGAAAACCGAGCTAAGATACTCAAAAGCCTTTTTATCAACAATTGACGTCTTCCAAATAATGAAATGCTTTCAAACATCGTTTATGAAGACACATATCCCAAAGACGTGGTTAAACCGAAACTCGATACGTATTGGGACCAAAGATTTTCCAACGGTTATATGAATGCAACATACTCGGAATGCATAACCCATGAACTTAGGTTTCAATTGTACAAAGTCATTAAGAATGCATAATGCCATGAAATGAACTCCATTTATACAAAATTGCTAAGAACCCAAATATGAGCATTTTATATAATTTCACAACCCAAGTTTACCAAACATGAGACTTATTAAAATACCCACACTTTGACAAATATCAAGTAAAACACACTTTTACTTCGAAATACCCATTTTTGGCATGTACACCGTTTTAGCAAATCAACTTGAACTCACCTTGCTAGATTTAGGCTAAATCTAGATTTTACCCCACTTTGAGCTCCTTTGAAGAAACTTGAATCTTCAAGCAAAACTTCCAAAAACCTAGATCCACAAGTTTCCATCCATCAAAACATATAAACAATCACCTAGAATCATTCCCCAAACATAAATACCAAAATCCCCAAAAGAGATCAAAAACCCTAATTTCTCCAAAACCAACAAATACGAGATTTGAGATATCGAACCTTAAGAAACCACCAATGGAGCATTTATAACCTTAATACAAGAAAACTTACCCTTGAAGACGATGAGACTTCCGAGAACACCCAATCCAACACGTCAACCAGAACTCCTAACCGTTGAACTTGATGAGGAAGATGAAGATGAAGGTTTTGTGGGTTATCACCCCAACTATCTAGATGATTAAGAATCTTGTGGTATGAAGAAGAAAAGTCTTCAAAATGGGTTAGGGTTCGGTTTTAGGGTTTGGGAGAGAAAGGGAAGAAGATAGAAGTGAGAAATGAGGAGAATGGTGAGAAATGAGGATTTAACAGCCTCTCAGCCCTCGTCCGCGACATTGACACGGCGACTATGCCCTTGGCATAGTCGCGGGGCATAGTCGCCCGCTCCCTAGGGGCCGTGGTACCTCTCCCGCGAGAGTGACACGGTGACTATGCCCTTGGCATAGTCGCGGGGCATAGTCGCCCAAACTTCTTCAAGTCCCATAACTTGACTTCTTTCATGCCAACATTCTCGAAACCCTTAGGGACTTTAAACGAAGCATTTCCCAACAAAACCCCAAGGCTTACGAGTCACAGAAACGTCCGGTTGACAATTACTTATCGAAAATTACGGGTGTTACAGCTTGTGTCTCACGCCACGTAACCCCGTGGCACGCCATGGCCTAATGCACAATTTCGTAATGCAATATTTGATTTTTCTTTACGTTTTTAATGTCTTGTTTGCAAGTTTTTTAATATATACCATAATTTAACTTGCTTATTACTATTGACTTATTGAATAACAATACAAAACATATGTTTTTATATATAATGATATATATGAATTGGAAAAATAACGCCATAAGTCACGCTTTGAAAACGCCATGGTTTCGCCGTGGCTCCTAAAGCTTGAGGCTTGGCCTCGCCGCCACGCCACGTCTCACGCCATTTAGAACCTTGATAATGAGTTGGTGAATGAATCCAATGTTTGCTTAATTTGTTTGTAAAATGGGTTTAAGATCTAAAAAGGATTTGGGAATGGTTATTATGAGGAGGAAGATGAAGATTTGTTGAAAGGAGAAGACTTTTCAGATACATATCAGAATTCACAAAGACTTTTCCTAAATTAATAATGACATGGCACCTTAAATATCCATGTAATATTTATTTAATTTAAATTTTTACCACATCATATTAGGGTAACCGATTACCTACTTAACCGGTCAACGAGTCCCTTAAATAAACGTAAACTTTGTTTTAGATCCTTAAATGAAGAGTTTGAAAATTAGTTCCCTAAAATAAAAATCAAGTCAAAGTTCGTTCCATTTTGATGCAATTTTCCCTTTGTTTTAAGTACCAAATCAAAAATTTAAACAAATCACACTGTTATCAAAATAATTCACTCGACTTTTTTTAATAATAAAAAATGATATTTGGAAAAGAAACTTGAGTTCCAAGTGAAATGAAGTCGTTCTCTAGATTTATTTATTTATTTATATATTGATATTTTATTCGAATTAAATTAATAATATCTTATTATTCTGGTAAAGCATCTCCTCCAGTTCGGATTTCAATGCGGAGAACCAAAGTGGACTCCCATCTCCCTCCCTCCATCCCTTCCGCCTGCTGTATACAGCAATCGTTGATTGATTCCCTCACATTTTCTTATTAAAAAAAATTCAAGAGCTCGTAACACAAACTTTGTCAACCAAACCCCATTTCAAAATATTATTTTGCAGGATAGATCACCGGAGCTGTCAGCATGGGCTGTTCTGGATCAACGAGTGCCAACGGGGACGGTATACACTCCAATTTTTAGGATTTTATTGGGTTTTTCTGTTAATTTTCTCAACTATGTTTTTAATTTTTCTGTGGATATGATCGATAATCGTGGTACGGGTTTTATGTTATTCATTCCAATCTATTTTCTGGCCTATCATGATGTGATTTGACTTCGTGGTTTAATTTGATTTAATTGATATTTGGGTCTTTTCCTTAGGTGTTTGCGTGTCTAACGAATGGTGCTTAGTTTAGCTGCTGATCTACAGGATTATAAATATTTAAGAGGGTTTCCATGAATTTCTTGAAAAATTTAAAGCAAATGGCAATGTTATGTTCCCAATGAAGCTTCTGTCAAAGATCCCAATTTTTTTTATGATGTTTTGGGTGTTTTAAGTTGAATCAAATTTATGTAATGCTATGTAATGTAGAAGAGAAGGGTGGGGAATGATTAATGAATATATCATAAACTAGCTGATGAGCAAGTTGTTTGGTAATAAGCTAGCTGTTTATGATATATTCATTAATGAAAAATTAATGGGAATTTTATTGAAACACTACTTGAGGTAAAAGTAGCTTATGGCTTACCAAATGGGCTTTTTTCAATTAACTCAAAAAGTAAGCTAGCTTACCAAAGTACACAATCTATACCACTGATTGATGCTGAAATTGGGCACTAAACAATCATGAGCTTTATACCGTAAGGTACTAGGTACTGCTGACTGTTGTCAGTCAACAATCATCCATGAACTCTATAATGTATGTTGGGTCTTGTGCACAATCTGGTTGGGCTTAAACATGTTGTCAATATTGAAATTTCTGACAGCAGGCTATGCTGACTTTCCTAATTTAGAATTGATGTATGTGTTTTTTTGAAGTATATGATTCATTATATACAACAAATATATATGAACTGTGTTAGGGATTGACAAAGTGTCAAGGGACCAATTGCTCAGGCGTGGAAAGATTTCAAACAAAGGGGATTGTTTAAATAATTCCATGATGGAAGAGTGCTTGTCTTTACTAAGACCTGTTCATTCTCATCTTTAATATACACCTTACGTTTCCTAAGTCCTGGCGCCTCCGCTATCTGGCTTTTGCCAACTTTTATATTCCAATCTCCTCTTATCTTGTATTTGATCCCTGTACATGTGCTCATATGCCTTTTTCGCGTCTCGTTTTGCTTCCTTGTACACTTTCTTCAGCCTGCTCCTTTCCTCATCCTCCGGGCACATCATTAGCTCTTTAAAATACATTTATTTTACCTTGGTAAGCATCTTCGATGGGCATTAGTTTTCAATAGTCCATAACAAGATGAGTAAACGCTATCATGTGTGCAATCCTTACCTAGTTTTGTTTAGGCGATCATCTTGCAATCATCTTTTGTTTTAAAGTGAAATCATTCTTCATCAGGGTAGGGCATAAGCCTTACCATGGTTGTAGTTGCTTTGACGAATAGGCCTTAACTACATTCATACCAACATTGTCAGATAGACAGGATGTTATCGAGGATTCTCTTAATGACCTGAACAATTACACTAAAAGAGTGGGAACCGATTGGGATTTGCTTTTACCAAGTCAGATGATATATTTAGGTCAATATTTCTCTTGGAATTCCCATCTCTTGAATTCAATTTTGTCAAAGTGGTTTTATTAGTGAAGAATTGGAGAGAATCTTGCCGAGTCAGGGGTCTGGAGAACATGGGTGATTATCTTGCAAAGCCTTATTGCATTCATCTGCAATAGAAAGCAGCTAGGATAAGTAGGTTTGAAGTGAGTTGAGGAAAGGGGGTGTGGAGATTGCAAATCGGTCATAGTTGCAAGAAGAGAATACGATGAGGACCAGTATGCTGGTGGTCCATGTCTGATTAGAGATCATGACATATATGAAAAGGAAAAGCAAGGAGATGTGAAATTTAAGCTGCTAGGAAAATCAAGAGTTAAGAGCTGGGATTTGGGATTCATGCAGGAGGAAATTTAAAAAGAGTTCATTAGAAATCAGTGGACAATCACATTAAAGAATAGTGAATAGCTTTGCCACAGGGGAAACATCACAACTTTACTACAAGGATGAAATACCAGTCTTTGAGAACCTATCAACCACTGTGAATACAAAACATCCTGTATATGTTCTTGGCAACCTTGATACAAAGTCCATACTAATATCTTCCTATGCCTTGGAGAGTTCAAGGAGAGGGGTATAGAGACTGGTGTTTTGCTTCCTACTTTTTGCAGTTTGGCTCATGTGATATCTTATGTATTACAATAAAATGAAGGATGTTTTCCAATGCGAGGTCTATATGATTTTATCTCGATTAGTGTCCCGGTAGTTCCCAAACTAGAAAGTGTCTCAGAGATGTAGGGACAATAAACAAATGGGTGTCACTAATATAAAAGCCTGACGAAGGTTGTGAATTTCCATCCTTAATGTTCTTATAAAGCATAATAAAGTAGCATTCAGGGTGTTCACCAACCAACTTTTCAAATCTCATTACTACTTCTGCTTTCATGGTGTGTTAAGGTTGGGTGCGGGGACACCTACTCTAGGCATCATATTACTTGAAAGACTTTGGTAAAATATGAAAGTGCAAGAACATCGGATTCTCTCTCTCTGAGCTCTAAAGAAGGCCTTAGCGGATGTCTTGACATCGGCCATATCAACCTCCCTCCTCTTCTAAAAACAATCAATCACAGGGACAATGATGGTGTTGAACCCTACGACGGACCTTTTATTAAAGGTAGAAATTCCATGGAAACTTCATGCTTCATGGAAGCTAGAAGCTTTGGGACTTTTTCTAATGGCTCTAACTTTCTTTGGATCTGCTAAGACATGATCATTTGAAACCACAAATTCAAAGAATATGACCAATGTTTTGGCAAAGGAGCACTTCGTCATGGTTGCCTAAAGTTTCTCATGACACAAGGCTTCTAGTACTTGACGTGGGTGTTCCTCCCAAGTCTTACTATAAAATGGCCAATAAATGGCCTAAAAACCTGATTCATAAACCTCATAAAGATATTGGGTCCATTAATTAGGCCAAACAACATGACTATCCATTCATAAAGGCTAATAACATTCTTAAAGGTTGTTTTCCAGTCGTACCCCTCTTGGATGCAAATTTAATGATTGGCACTTCTTAGATCTGTTTTTGAAAAAATTGAGCTTCTATCACCATATAATAGGAACCTGTACTTAATAATTTTGTTAATAGCCTGACTATCAAACACATTCTTAGATACCCATCTTAGGTGGTAGTTCACTTGGCAACAGTGTCAGAAAACTCTCTGTTTGGTTAAGTCTATGACCTTCCGACAGGGTTGAGAGTGCCACCGTTTAACAGAAGAATGCCACTATCCTTGTTAGAAGGTTATATTGTGAATAAATTCTCGTTTCAGGTCAATGGCCTAAATAGCCCCTGTCAGGATCTCATCAACACTTGATAGTATTCCCTCCGGCTCGTAAAATTGCAACGACATTCACTTTGACACGTTCCATTTAACTTGCACTATTTCCTTCATATCAAAGTTTCAAGCTTAAAAATATCGTATTTTCCCATTAATATCATTACACATTATTGATGGTTCACAAGATTCCTTATTTGGTATCTATTGAAACACAAGTCGCACATTTGACTTACAGTCAAAGACTTCATAAAAACTGTGTGCTGAGTCATATGTTGAGAATTTCAAGGGACAAAAGTTCATATCAATTTTTAACATGAAAAATTACTCTTAAAGTGACTTCAAAATTCAAGTGTGTGAATTTTTTTAATGGGATTAAGGGAGTATATTTGAAGACTTTCCCATGCCTAGTACCTTGAATGTGTTTCATTGCTAAAATGGCAATCGGATGGCCTCTACCTAACCACTCGCATCCCTCTATTCTCTCCTATCTATAAGGCCGCATCTCTGTTTTTATCTTAATCATTCAAGTTCTTTAATACCTGTACATTATGTTTTTGTTAGTTTATGATCCCCTTATTTATAAAGTAACTTCTTTTCAGTGGTAAAGTTAAAACACTACTATTGAAGCAGATCAATCTTAATCCCCCCCCCCCCCCCCCCCCCCCCCCCCCCCCCGCCCCCCGCCCCGGGCGCGCGCGTGCCCGGTGGTGGGGGGGGGGTTGGGATGGTTGCTTCATTCAGGAGTATTTATGTTAAATAGGCACATTTTTATGATAACAAAAGGCGGTGAATACAAGCTGATTTTCTCTTTTACATGCACTACTTAGAAATATGACGTTCTCGGCATTTTTGAATAACTTTTTGACGTTTTTAGCTTGTGTTATGGTTTCTGTGATCTGCTTTTCATTGATTGGGATTTCTGTGACGTGTTTTCATGTTTCAATTTGTATTCACTTTGAATTTGTTAATGTCTCACTGACATGACACTGGGTTAAATCAATTTATCATGTGGAACTTCATTAGCTTTTTTTTGTTGCAGAACCTATTAAGAAAATAACCAAACCGAAGCCGTGGAAGCATTCGGAACCCGTAACTGGGGAGCAGCTTAAGCAGATGCGTGATGAATTCTGGGATACTGCTCCACATTATGGTGGCAGAAAAGGTGATTTTTTGTGTTAAAATGTTATAAAAAAATATATTACATAGCTGTCGAATATGATAGACCTGGTAGCCACTTCTTTTTCGAAGCATTCTTGAACTTATTATTACAAGTTTTTCACAGCATTCTTGGTAGCCACATGATATATTACACATTGGTTGCCCCACGTTTCTAGCTTTACGAATGTCTTAAGAGGCTTCTAATTTCTTGTCAACATTCACTAAATATAGCAGGGAGCAATTTTTCTTCTTTGTCCCGCTTAATCTACAACTCAATACGAAATAAGGCTGAACTTTGTCTTTTCGGAAACGAAGACTTGTAACATCAACCCACCAATTCCCCGTCAAAGAGCTACAGTTTGAGTTTGGAAACTCACATAGGCTAGTTTCCAAGCTTAAAATTGTTGTGGGTTCTTAACGTTTGAACCAAAAGATTGATATTAAGCATGCTCGACATGGAGGTTATAAGTAGATTAAAAAAGTGTGCTTAGATCTTGTTCTACACCAACACTGCAATTCTTGGAAGTTTTCACTGGGAACGGATCTCAATGGATACATATTTGAAGATTTTACTATCCCTAGCAGACAAGAAAGAACTGATTTTTTTTAATGTTTGGGGGTTTCAAACATTTCCATCATATGATGCCTTTCTTTGTCCCTCTCGTTTTTTCTAGTTTCTTTCTTTAACCCAAGTTGCATATAGCCAAAACCGTGTAACATGCAACTCTGCTGTCCATTTCTAGTAACCAAACGAGCACAATATATTCCACCCGGAGGTAGGGTTGGGGGTAAGATTTACGCAGACCTGACCTCTACCCTAAAAATTAAAATGGTAGTTTCCGTGCCACCCTTGGCTAGTGAGAAGTGTGTGAAACGGAGAAATACAGATATGCTAATATATGAAAAGCTAGATATGAGTAGCAATAGCCATACAAATTGAAAGAGAGACAAATATGCTAAATTTTGAGAAACTAGATATGAGTAAGCAACAATTGTATAAATAGAAGTACAGGAAAACAAAACCAAGATGTGGAAACAATACAACTCTAGTCTAACTTAGGGTTCTGGTAACCTACTTGCTGACTCACTAACCCTATCTCCTACTCTCTACCTCTCCTACTCTACCTCTCCGGTTCTCTTTCTCCCGACTAGATCCCCACCCCTAGTCTGCTACCCTAGTCATAGCTAGTCCATTTCTAATATCATAGGATATTGCATATTCAAAATGTTGGTATGGGTCAAACTTTTTTTACTCTAAGGGTCCGTTTACCCAACACTTACCTGGTAAGCGCTTACCGGTGATATTCAACACTTTCACTTAGGGGTCGTTTACCAAATTCTTACCACGTAAGCTTTTACTGGCAAGAGATTCACCTTCGTTTACCTTATCATGTAATATCCTTGGCCATGAAAATGGATTGTTGGTAAGCATTTTAAACCCGGGAAGCGCTTACCGGGTAAGAGTCATTTCCCACACTTCCTGGGTAAGACTCTCGGTCCTTCCCTTGTCTCTTACCGGGTAAGCTTCTTGGTCATCGCCATGCTCAATCAATAAGGTAAACGATATTGGTAAGCGTTTACCCGGTAAGGGTTAGTAAACGGCCCCTTAAATTATTGGGTAGGATTTCAGTCCTTTAAAACGGTGTCGTATGCAACATTTTTTATCCAATAAGTGCTTGCCAGGTAATAGTCGTCACTCTTACTTACCGAGTAAGACCCTTGGTCCTTGTCATCGCTTTTACCAGGTAAGATTTTCAATCCTTGTCATGTTGATCCGATAAGGTAAAGTGAGCCGATAAGCACTTACCGGGTAAGCGTTAAGTAAACGGTCCCTAAGAAGCTTGTGTAAACTTAATAGATGTTAGCCTTTTCTAGTTTTGGGGGTGGCAGATGAAGGACTTTACTAGCTTCTCCTATAATACGTGCTCTCTTCTTTCTGGTCGACGAAAATGGATGCATCTTAGCAATAAATTTGGTGCCAAGGAGAGAGAGATCTCTCTATAAACAACTCTAATCGTGTATACTTTTCAGATGTGATATCTTTATCAGTGATCCAATTAAATACTTTTTGTACATGATTTGGATGTTGCAGAAAGATTTTGCAGTGATAGCTGACAATGTACTCCTTCGCCCTATTTACATAGAGTAAATTTAGTTGTATGCAGTCTTTGTTTGAATCTTAGTTCTTCATATACGCCATCGTTGTAGAGATTCAGGCCATGTTTGCAACATAAGCTAGCTTATTTTTTGAGCTTAGTGAAAACCCCCCGTTTGGTAAGCGGTGAACTAGCTTATAAGCTAACTTTTTAAAACGCTGCATGAAGTGGTGTTTCAATATGCTCCGGAGGCTTGTTTCCAGTTTTTTTTCAAGTTATGCCCATTATATTTTTCTAATTAATTTTTTCAACACGTTCTTTAAGTTCATTTTACATTGTCATTTATCTTATCAGCTAGTTTCACCAAACGTGATTTTGCTTATCAGCCAACAACAAACTTATCAACTTTTGCCAAACATAGCCTTAGGCAATATGGACAAATTATAAAGCAAAATTACATCATAAAAACAATTTTATGTGGGATATCAATGATGACTCACAATCTACTCGACTTCGTATGTGAACGGATTAAATTCCAGTTATTCACATCTTTCTGTGTAAAAGTTGGTAGAAACCACCTTCTATTCATACTATAAACTCGCTGCATTCCTAGTAGCTTGTGATATAATGGGTGTGTGATTGACAGAGATCTGGGATGCACTTCGAGCTGCTGCTGATGCTGATTTATCCCTTGCCCAAACAATAGTTGACAGTGCTGGCATTATCGTTCAAAAGGCTGATTTGACCATTTGTTACGATGAAAGAGGTATTATGCCTTCAAATTCCTCAATCCCCTGCATATTGAATACCAAACAAAGTCAAATGAGGCTAGTATATCCCACACAGAAGTAGGGTCCAGATGTACACAAATATCCCAAACGATATTTTCAGTGCTTACCCTTTGCTTTTTGCAGGTGCAAAGTACGAGTTGCCAAAGTACGTTCTGAGCGAGCCAACAAATTTGGTTCGTGGAAGTTGAGAACGAAGACATGGACACCGTTTTATTCTAGTTTCAAGACCTGAAATCATGTATAGTTTTTAGTCTTATTCATAATCCATTTCCAACATGTTTTGTGACGAAAACGCGCTGATGCGAGTTGACCAACAACTTGTACATGATGTGGATATTTTGAGTAGAAGTTGTGGGCATGTAACACTTGTTTTCCATGGATATATATATATATATATATATATATATGCTTTCATTGTGCCATTTTTACCAAGAAATCATGAATAATGTTTCCAGGAGTGTTATGGATTGCATATATGAGAAAATGTATTAAAAAAGGATTGTGAAAAAAATAGTATTCTTTACATTAAGTAAGAACTTAACAAAACTTTGTTACGTTTTGTTCGTTGCAAATTGCTAGCAGAAAAATGGTATATTAGTCCTTAAATTGCCAAGGAATGGGGGAGGGGGTGGTGTCATCAAATTGCTAACTTTCTTGGCTCTAATCATTTGTACCAAAATCATATCTTACAAACCATTATTTACAAATATGTGTAAGATGGCAATAAAATTCAATCTCCAAGTGTTGAAAGCTCATCTTCGGTTTCATCCTCATCAGTCGGAGAATCTAATTCTATGTTGTTTGAGATCCCATCGGTTTCATCCTCGGAAGAGTCAGAATCTGATTCTATGTTGTTTGAGATCCCAGATTCGAACCTCTGCCGCCTTTGAACAGCAGTCTCTACTCTTTGATGAAATTCTTCGTCTGTGCTCGACAGCATGTACCGAAGCTTAAAATTTACACGATTCTCCACTAGAATCTTGTGCCGAGGTATGATTCGCTCTTCAAGAGAATAGCTAAAGAAGCTGCAAACAATTGCTTAGCATCATCAGTGTCAAGGGACTTCATGCAAGTTGGAAGTAAAAAACCAACTCATTTGACCTTCAAAGTATATCTCCAAATTATTAGTAAACCAAACCAAACCAAACCAAAGGGGTCATTGGCCCACCGGTAGCCGGGTTACTGATATGGCCCAGCCAAACCTCAACAAAAGGTGAGTGTGCGTTTGCCCATATATAATTATTATATACTTCAAAACCATTAGTAAATCAAACATTATAACAATCAAATCTATGCTAAATGCACTCGAACGTGTAGCTCAGTTGGCAAAGGGGCGGAGCGATTTTGCTCAAATACACAACAGGTTCAAGTTCGAATCCTGCCGGAGACAGACTTGAACCCCTCCGCTAGCCTCAGCCTCCTTATGTGGTACCTAGGGGGGGGGGGGGGGGTTCCAAGGCCGGTCGAGATTACTGGTAATCAACCTTTTTGCTCAAAAAACAAACTATGCTACCACTTTTACGCCAGAAAGCACACGGTATTGGAAGATGAAGTATACCGTGGAAACTCTATGAGATCGTTTAGAGGGCGAACCATGGTTCTTCTCAAATACCGATACTTGGGCCGAAGAATGTCAATATTGTACCGAAGGAGTATTGGGAAATCGGCAATCATTTCACCCAATGTTTTAAGATCTATGCCAAGTGACAAGAAGTATTTGACATTAGGTTCCAATTTCTTTGATATGCTGCACCCCAAGAGCTCTGGCCCCAACCCTATCACCTTTCCAATGTTCGTCTGAGAAACTCCGGCTTTCGTCAACAAAAATATTACCTGCAAAAATTTAGCCAAAATAATGTCCACAAATCAAGAGCCTGGCTAACGGTTTGAATTTTTCGGAGTCCAACTTCCACTTCTTATCACATCTGAAATAAAAGGGCAACCATAATGCATAAAAAAAAAGGGTTTGATGTATACCACGGGCCGTATTTTCTTGTAAAGACTATAAGTTAGTAGTGAAGGAAACTTGACAAGCATACTAGCAATCCCCTTTTCTTGAACGCCTATGTCACGAAAGAATTGCACCTTCAAGTAGAAAGGTTATAACGTCAATATAAGTTATATAATTCTTTCGTATTTATAAAAGGGAAGCCTTTACTATAAGTTTTATTCGAAACCCCGTAAGTCAATTTTTGACTTTTCCTTAGCTGAGGTTGATCTATTGAAAATCAGAATAGCACAAGTAGAAAAAGACCATACCTTTTGAACTATATTACTCTCCAAATCAAAGCAAAAGACCATCGGTTTAACAGTAAGAATTCTCCTCATACCATCTCGAGAAATCCCAAGATAATAAAGATACTTAACCAGAGGCTTCCATCTTTCTTCAATGCTACATCCCATCAATTGTGGTCTAAATGCTAATAATCTCCCCACATCTTCGTTACCGAGGCCAAACTCCTTCAGATATGCAACCTGAAAAGCCAAAATGCATCATAAATACATAATTGCTTTTTGTATTTTGGCAAAAGAGAAGATGTTCCGTTAATATTGAAAGGTGAATACATCTGCTACAATTAGTTGATTTGATCTCAACCAAAAAAAAAAAAAAAATCGAAATTCTACCCGTGGGTTGTGGCGGCACCGTCTAAAGTTGTAGAATACATATTACATTTCCGAAAAAAGAGGTACTCTTTCACTATATGGCCAAAGCCTTAAAGAAAGAGGTATCTTGGTATAAATATCACAAAATCTTTCATATCTATCGTTATTTTGAATACCAGTCTTGTTTGACTTTAAAAGTCAAAGTGTATCGCTATGCAGGAGTGAAAAGAGTTGTAACGTAATGGTTTTGTAAATGTATATCCAGAGAGTGTGCACAACGATGAAAGAAACTCATGGCTTGAAAAAAACGCAATCTTTGCATACCTTTTGGTTCATTTCATCAAAAGAATAGAATCCAAGCACTTTGGGGAAGTCAAAAACCATCGTCCCAAAATCTTTCTCGTTCATACCCATATCAAAGTAAAAATTTATGCGATTCTCGAGTTCCTCCATGCTAAAAGACAACAACTCGGGACACCTGCTAACGACATAACCCATCCACTCCCTTCTAACTCCGTTTTTCTCCAAGTACCAAACTATCTCCTCCAACTCTTCGATGTTGCGCTCCAATATATTCTGTCCTGCTCTAAGTAATGCAACTCCAATAAATCTCCCGTTCACATGAATTGACTTGAGCCAGTCGGCGGTACTCCGAATTGACTCAATATTTCCTCTTGAAATGCAAATTAGCTTCCCAATTTGGGGATATGATAACCCATTGTGTTTCAGCCACCTAGAAGAATACAAATCCCATAAGGCATAAGTTTTTCGTTTATGAAATTTGGCACCAGATTGACCTATCTTTACATGATCATGGGATTGTTCGATAACGGAAACTCATAAGAATTCAAAGCAACATCAAAAAGGGTATTTTTATTTCAAACTCAATCAAGTATTTTTGTTTCTATAACACCCAAGTACCACTATAAGCATAACTCAATCCAAGTATGTTATAAAACAACCCCTCAGTGCCAATAATTTCTAGACAATTTTGAACTTCAACAAGAACAAAAGAGAAGAAAAACTATATCTTTATTGAATCTTCACTTGAAGTAAGGTAATTTAGGTATATCAAATTAATAAACCAATGCACGTATACGTTACCTCTAACCCGAGGATCAAATTGATATTAATGTTAAAATGGGAAACACCATGCCTTCTAGATAGTTTACAACAGCTATTGTATGGCATTATTGCAGTAAAAAAATAATGTACAAAATTAGGACAAAATTGCAAATTGACTCACAAATTTCACAAATGCATATCTAATTGATTCAAAATGCATCACCTTTCTTTGCAAAGATACTGTGGAAAATTGTTATTATATATTTATCAGAGTTTAGAAGAGCTTACTACATTAAAACTAAGAACATCTATGTGAGTTAATAAGCTTGTTATATGCAAAACAAACACTAAAATATGGTGAAATGGACAATTCTAACCATAGAAGTTGCAGTTTCTGTAGCAATAAAACCATAAGAAAAGTGTAATCATTGCTCAATCTGGCATTCGAAATCCAAATACTTGTTGTTGTTGTTGTTGTTGTTTTTACATTTTACCTTATTAGAGGGACTACATTGGAGGTTTCTATGCAGGCTTTGGCACGAACATTGAAGGATGAATTAGCAAATTCAGGTAACTGTTTCATCGAGGCAGCTTGGATCATAACGTAATCGATGAACTCAGGGAACAGTTTCGAAGCCAAATTCGTAGAATATGTGATCCCAAATTTCCCTTTCCTCATAGCTTCCTTAAAAATCTCCAATGTCACTTCCCTCCTAATCTCAAGTGCCCTCATAATCACCTCAAAATCATAATCATCATTTTCTCCATTAAAAACTTCTTTGATTGCTGGCAAGGAAGAGTTGACATCGACGTCGGCCGGAGATTGAACGTAGATTGAGCCTGGAAACTGAGGGGTCCTTTTTCTAGCCATTGACAACTCCAAAAGCTTCAACATTTCTTCGTATTCGTACCCATTTTGATTTTCTCCTTTCGGAGAAGGTTTATCTGTTAAGAAGAGGAGGGAGGTGGATTTTGCGTTGTGTGTTCGGAGAATTTTATCTGAGGTGGAGGTGGAGGTGGAGGTGGGGTTAGGATTTTGGATGGTTTCTTGGTGTTGGGAGTGAGAATGGTGGAGAGACGATGCGGATATGGGTGGCGGGTGACGGCGGATGAAGGCGACGGTGGTGGTTGTGGTGGTGGAAACGGGGAACCGGAGGATGGGGAGGTGGTGGTGGCCGGAATTTTGTTGGCAAGAGATCATTGTGGATAAGGGAGGCGCGAACTATCTCGTGAAATATTAAGCTATTTTTAAGTTCAATACTTCAATGGAATGAATGGATGCTGGAATGTGACCAAAAAGAAAAGAAAAGTAAAGTTTGGGCAAAAAGTGTAATTAGTGAGAACTTCGTGGATGAAAAATGAAAAAGGCAAAACCCCATCTCGTTGTCAAAAACCCCTGCCTCACTCTTCTCTGTTAACTTCGTTTTCTTCTTCCATCTTCCAAAAGCTTCTGTTCATTCCATCAGCTTCTCTCATTCGGCTTCAGCTTCATCTTTAATATATTGATTCCTTGTGGTAAGTTTTTATGCCATTTCAAGCTTAAATACCTTTTTTTGTCGTTCAATTATGTAGAAAACTTTGAAACCCTAATCCTAATTAACAAGAACAAGAGAAATGTTCTAGTAATTGCTCATTTTTTGCCCGAACCACTCTCAGTGATGGGTAGGTGAGCTCCAAAAACATGATTTTCAGGTCATAACTTATGACGGTTTGGGTTTTGTGGTCAAAGTGCATTAGTTGCAGTTGGATTGATAATGATTTAGATGAATATTGGTTTAGATGACTTGGGTATATGCATGTCAATGCATTTGTGATGTTTTAATTCCAATGTGAATTTATGTTTTTTAGACTGTGTCTTACGTATCTTTCACTCTATTTATTAGTTCTGTTTTCATCAATTTTAGACGGATGTCAATGAGGTATTATAGGAAGAGATCATGAGAATTTATGTTAGGCTAGGGGATTTGAGCAGCATATATCCTAAACCTCTCCGTAGACCTGACAGCATATTCTTGATGTATTTTGCTCTTGTTTTGAATATATATATATATATATATATATATATATATATATATATATTAGAGTGAAGTTCTTGCAAAGACTGATGTGTTTGCTTGTTGGTCATTGGAGAATTGGAAATGATGTGTTCTAATTCTTATCACCAATGTGTACATAATAAAGGTAATATACGTCCATCTTTTACATGACATCTACTTACCTCAGGTTGAACAACGTTTCCAAGAAGTGTTTTCTCAAAGGAAGTACAAAGTGGCTGCTCAAGGCATTCTTCATGTACCAGATATAGTTGCAAATTTTCAGGTACTTTCTCCGTTAACTGCAACGCTATCACTGAAAGTGCAACCTGTTGAGCCACCTAGCAGTTGAGTAGTTTGTTTGCAGACCCTTCGATTGTTTATACCTTAGCTCTAAGCTAGAGAGCATGTACTTCAAGAGATCTCAACATAATTTGGCTTAAACCACAGTAGGATATGAAGGTGAGAGTCTCGTGAATGGTAGTGGGTGCTCTTGGTACCAAGTACCAACCATATCTTTGGTTTTTTTTTGTCTTCGATAACACTAGTCGTGGAGTTGTTTTTGATGAACCAATCAGGTGCCCTAAGTACATCTCTAGCTCTTTGAGGGTGTTTCTGCCTACCTTAATCAATATGGATATAGAATGAGAATAATGATGATAAAGTTCATCGAAACCGACCATGCAGTCAAGAACACTCAAGAGAACATAAAGAGAAAGAAAGAATGCTCAAGATGCGTACTACCACTTGCGAAGTCTTTACCCTTTACAAATCTTTGTTGGATGATTTGCAAACGGAAGCCACCCTATTCATCAGTCTCCACCTCCCTAAACAGATGGTGAGAATCAACCTTAATTATCAAAGCATGTACAATGGCACAATCCAGAATGCAATGACACAACTTCTAAGTTTGGTAAAGCAAATCTAAAACGTTGGGACCCTTAGTTTTTATTATACAACGAGTCCATAAATTCTTTTAACCCACCAATACAATTACCATAAAGCAGAAAAATGACATGGAAAACAACAAGACCTCATCACTAAGTATTCAATGTTTATACTTCTAAGTGAGTAAGTTCTCAATGTTTATTTATTTCACAAATTAAGTTTTAGCATGTTCCTCTATCTCTTGTTGATCAAAAATAGTGCTTGCATTTTATCCCAAGTTTTCTTCACGCGTATCTTCAATTTGCCAGCAAGTGTGCTATGATGGATGCATCTCCGTCACTTAATCTCGGTTTTATTTCTTATTTTTCAACTGTAAACAGCTAAATTACACTGTTTTGCTGCTTATGCAATGGTCACTTCTGTTTATTCACTGTTGTTCATTTGCATGCGGCGGGTTACTTGTGATACATTTGTTTAACTTAATCAGCCTTTTGTCGTTAAAGTACCAGCTATATATTTTTTAATTTATTAAGTCAGTCTAAAATAGATTTATTATGAGCTACTTCCCGTTTCTTTCATATTTCATAGAAAAACTGATATAAGATAGATTGTTTATGCCTTCACATTTTTTTAGTTACATACTTAACAAAAATATTTATCAAACACACACACACACACACACACATATATATATATGTGTGTGTGTGTATCGGTTCAAATAAGAAGGCTAAATATCATGATAAGGTAAGAAGGGAAGGTTAAGAGAAGGTTCATATGTCAAATCACTGAAAAAATCCTGAAAAAATCTATTTTGAAGATGCATATGTGAACATCAAACAAGCATTATAGATTATTCATATGCGTTTACATATGCATGTTTAAAATGGATTTTTTTAATGATAATTCACATATGAACTTTCTCTTAACATTCCCTTCTTACGATATTTAGCTTTCTTACCCAATAAAAGTAACCTCACCAGAATGTTTTGGCTGTTGACAACTTCTTCCTTCGTTTCCCCAACTTTTAAGTTTTTATCACACTCAGAGCATGAGCATCTCCAACAAATTCTCCAAAATGGAGATTTTGGGGATTTTTGCTCCAACACATTCTCCAAAACCTTCTCCTAAATGGAGAAATAGGAGAGAGATGTTGAGCATCTCCGACAGATTCTCTATAATTTCTCTAAAATCGTGAACCAAAAGTCAAAATCTCTAAAAAGAATTACATTTAACTCGAACAGATTCTCTAAAGAGAATTACATATCTATAACTTTATCATTCTATTATACTTTTTAAAAAAAATTCATATAAAATAATTATAATTCAACCTCATTGGTTCGAATGAATAAAAAATCAATTTCTCTCTCCACTAGGGGTGTAAATAAGTCGAGTCGAGTAGTAGGTTATTTGAGGAGCTTGGTTCGAGAAAGTAATATTAGGCTCGAGCTCGACTCGAGCTCGAATAACTGATTCAAAATGGTGCTGAAGCTCGAACTCTAATATTTTTTCAATGATTGAGCTCGAGTTCCATGCTAGTTTACGAGTTCGAACTCGAGATCGATTAACTCGTTTATTTGCTCAGTCTCAATACTTTTTATATTCTGATTATAATTTATAAACATGTAAATATGTTTGGCTCGAAAAAGTGTATGCTCGAATGGCCCGGCTCGACTCTACTCGTAAAGTTTAATTGAGCTTTTGCACGAGCCGAGTCGAACATTGGTGTTATGGAGCTAGACTCGTTATGTTAATCAAGCTTTATTTTGTGTTGGAGATTGACCTGAACTCGAGAATTATTAAGCTCGAGCTTGAGATAAACGAGCTCGAGCTCGAGTAGCTCGTTAAAAGCTTGTTTGCACCCCTACTCTCCACACATCAAGTTTTAGGGTCTTTTTGGTTTGTAGGAATGGAAAGAATTTGGGGGGATTTGGAATTCAAATCCATTCCAATCTCGTGTTTGGTTTGCAGGATTGCTCGGATTTGAAATCCTAGGATTTCTTTGACATCCCTCAAATATAGGATTTCTTTGACATCCCTCAAACATAGGATTTTGAAATCCCACGGGGGATTTCACGGGATTTCGTTGGATTTGTATGTAATAATGTTCAAAATATTTAAAAGACATTTGTTTTCTAATAATCAATTAAATAAAAGGTAATTTAATTATTTTTATATAAATAATGGAATTCAATTCCATTCCAAAAATTCTACAAACCAAACACATCAAAGATTCCAAATCCAAATCCCTCCAATTCCAAATCCTTCCACGAAATCCAAATCCCTCAAAACCATTCCATCAAACCAAACGCCCTCTTAGAGAATTCTTGAAACTTGGAGTTTTCTTTCTCTATTTTGGAAAATAATATAGAGAATCTGTTGAAGTAAAATAGAGAACAAAAACCATATTTTCTCTCTATTTTAGAAGAATCTATTGGAGATGTTCTACAGCCCCTTTTTTCCCTTCCCTACCCTTCATGAAAAGATGCTCTCCTAGTCCCCTGAATCAACAAATAACACACTCTCCTACCCCTGAATCAACAAATAAGACACTCTCCTACCCCCTTTCCCTCATTGTTAGTTCTGCCCAAGGGTTTCTTTCAAACTCAAAGTCTGAGTCGATTTTTTTATATCTGAAAGCTTTCCCCTCCAATAGCTGCTCAAACTCAAAGTTACTGCTTTTGTTTTTGTGCAAAACCCCTAAAAACTTCCCTTCTGATTTCATCTTGATTTCTACTGATCTCTTCTCAAGTACCTTCACCATCCCTTTAGATTTTTTGTGATTTTCTTATGGACAAATTGAAGAGTTTACCTTTTATAATAGTCTGTACAGCATTTGGACCATGAAATGATTCCTTTGTTGATGCTGTTTGTTGCTGCTGCTGCTTATGCTTATGCTTGCTGTATTTGACAAAATGGTGTGCATTGATGCCCTTTGTGATTTATTTGGTGATTTCTCTGTTGATGCTGTTTGTAATTGAAAAATTGGTGGTTTATGCTGTTTTTTTGTGGCTGCTTCTTATTCATGTTAACTTTTTTATTTAATTATGATTATGTTGTTTTGTTGTGGTTGGTTATGCAAATTGATGTGAAACAAATAATGGGACTTGACAAATAATCAAGCTGGTGATAAGTTTGAGTTGAAGAATAACCATCGTCAAAAGAATTGTGATGTGGGTTCCTTGTTAAGGAAAAATTATGAAGGAAGAAACAAGCACCATTGTTGTCTGTATCATCGAAAGAAAGTATCAATTGACCAAACAGGCTAGTAGTAGTTGCACAATACAATAGCTCTGACAGCCATTGATTATAATACCAAAGTGCACTGGTCTGAAGAAAACAAAAAACAATAAGCAAGGGTCAAATGGTCATTTTCATACGGTTTATTCTGCTCAACAAACAAGCAACAATTTAGCGGAATCCATACAGATAACTTAATTTATACAAGTCAAAATTTAAAAACAACCGAATAAAAGTTATCTCCCAGGCTTTGGCTGTTGACAACTTCTTTCTTCATTTCCTTATCTTGTAAGTTTTTCTTATCACACCCAATTACTTGGAGATATTGATTATAACGAAAAGGGGATGATCAGAATAAAGACATCTGGGTAGAGTTTAGTTCAAATGGTTCTAATAGGTAAGCTTTTATTTTGTTTGTGCCGACTTGCTTTCTTAATGTACCATGTCAGTATTGCATTGTTCTCCAACGATGAGTAATGAGATGCCTATATGATCATGTAATGTAAGATGAAAGATAATTATTGAGTGCTCTTTAATTTACCTTCATTTATTATAACAAGCAGTTGATATTGGTAATATGTTACCAGCATGCCATTTTCTCCGACTTATTTGTTTTTTAGGATGTTTTTTAGATGCTTATGCGACAATTAAACAAGTCTTTGCACGTACAACAGAAATATATTGAATCCCAGGCTTGTGTACTAAACAGGTCTTGAGCTATAGCATATGGACTTGATTGAATCAATCCATGATATCCCTGTGCAAAATCCATCAGTTGAAGATTTCTCTGCTGCCGACCTAAAGTGGATCAAGTTTGGCACTCCAGAACATCATGATGACGTTGCCCTAATTCCTTATGCTAGAGTCGAGGAGTTTATTGTTGGAGAGTGTTCTAATGTAGAATGTCCAACCCGTTTCCACATTGAGAGAGGAAGGAAACGTTCCAAAGGCAGCTTGTTGGAGTTCAAGAGCGATGAATATTTGGAATACAGGCTGTAAGTTCTCAAGGGTTTTCAAATTTAATTTTTAAGCTTGCACAATCTTCTATATCCAATTACACTTCTGTAGGGTTCAACAGCTTATGAGTCAAGTTTCTTTTGAATATGTGTCAGTATGAACTTTAGTCTTCTAAATGATTTTATAGAAACGTGGATCTTAATGTTGTACTCCTTTTCCCAGGGGGAGGGGACAGGAGGAGGTTGCTGATGCTGCTACAAAGATATATGTTTTGAATCTTAATGTAATTTGATGATGCATTGTTCTTTCTTTTTATTTATGGCTTCCTTAACTTTCTAAGTTTGGTTGGCTATAGTACCTATATATAAATTCTATGAAGGTTAGCTAGAATTACCTCGAAATATAATATGGATTAGGTAATATCACCACTAATTGTGTATGATTTTGCTTCAAAAAGAATTCAAGACATGACATCCTCTCCAGACCTTGAGCTTAAACTTTGTTATCTTGTTTTATCCTACTCTTGGAGCTCTTTAACCTATGCCATATGATTTATTGTTATGCTAGATCTTAATAATTATGAAAACTCCAAATCAATCAGTGATTGGATTTTGTGTTAAGCATTACATATGCTGAAAATTGGATCTGGGATTCGAATTGTTGCGGTTGACAAATACCCGAACTTCAAAAAAGCACCTTCAGTTTTGAAGGACAAGTTGAATGATTCAGTCCATGTACAATTGCTTGTTCCAAGTAAACACTTAAAAGGTTCTCATGATGTTTCTGTATAACTTCTGCTCCTTTTAAAGGTACTGGTGCTCGTTTGGTCCTGAAAATTATGGGGAAGGTGGAGTTATATTGCCAAGCCGAAGATATCGACTCAACACTCGAAATCGTGCAGCTAGACCTCAGTCCATGAGAGGTTGCACATGCCATTTTGTAGTAAAACGTTTGTATGCCCGCCCATCTCTTGCACTTGTAGTATACAATGACCGGCGTCATGTGAATAAGTCTGGATTTATCTGCCATGGTCCCCTTGACAGGGATGCAATTGGTCCTGGAGCCAAGAAGATTCCATATGTAGGCAACGAGATTCAACAGCAAACTATGTCAATGATTTATCTTGGTATTCCTGAGGAGAATGTTTTAGAGAAGCACCTAGAAGGGATTCAGCGTTACTGTGGTTCAGATGTGAAAGTGAACTCTCTTGCTTCCCAGTATGTTCATAAACTTGGGATGATAATCAAACGCTCTACCCATGAACTGGATTTAGATGACCAAGCAAGCGTACGCATATGGGCTGATCGTAATAAAAAATCCATTTTCTATCATCAGGATTCTTCAGAAACAGAACCTTTTATCCTTGGTATTCAAACTGAATGGCAGTTACAGCAGATGCTTCGTTTTGGACATCGCAGCCTTATAGCAGCTGACTCAACATTTGGAATCAAGAGATTAAAGGTGCATACTAGTAGCCACTGAATATTTCTTAGCTTCTAAAAACCTATATTTTTTCTTAATTTTTCTTTCTGATGGCAGTATCCTTTGTGCACTCTTCTTGTGTTTGATTCGAGACAACATGCACTCCCTGTAGCATGGATCATTACTCCGAGTGTTGCCAAACCTGATATATCTAAATGGATGAAAGCTCTACTTGCTCGTGTTCGTGCTGTTGACCCTGCATGGAAGGTCAATGGGTTTCTTATTGATGATGCAGCAGCAGAGACTGATCCCATAAGGTATGTTTTTCATACTTGAAACTAATGCTTCTTTTTTCCATTTTACTTATATATTTATCTTGTATGGGCAGTAGGTGATAAAGAATTTGATGTTTCAAGTGGATCTTCACTTTGTTTTTCTGCATTTCTTTCCAGGGAGACGTTTTCTTGTCCTATATTATTTTCTGTGTGGCGCGTTCGTCGGTCATGGCTGAGACATATTGTCAAGAACTGTAGGAACATTGAAGTTCAACGAGAAATCTTCAAACGCCTCGGAGAAATGGTTTACAGCATTTGGGGTGGAGTAAATCCTTTTGTTGTCTTGGAGAAGTTCACCCAAGATTTTGTTGATCAAACTGATTTCATGCAATATTTCACAGCCACATGGGTGCCGAAAATCGGTAAGCTGATACTCCTTTTCCTTGTGTGTGTTGATGTGCTGGATTCCTTCTATCTTCTGTGTTTCTTTCTTATGTTGGGGCAAAATGCATCAAAATGCCTATGAAGTTTGCCTTAGTTCCTATTTAGTGTAACCTCTGGTCTTGTAACATTTGATGACGTGGATGTCAAGTTTATCGTCCACTTCGCCATAACCCTTTCGCAAAACATTTCGTAAATGGGTATCTACGTCATCAAATGTTACAAGATCAACAACCGGTCAAAATAGGAAATTTGGAACTTTGTTACATCAATTAAGGAAAAAATTATTCGTTCATCAAATAGGAACTAAACCAAACTTTATTGCATTTTGCTCTATGTTTTATCTTAGTTTTGTAGAGTTGTTATCTGATTCATCAATGATTGCTGAATCCAGAAATGTGGTTAACAACAATGAAAACACTCCCACTTGCTAGTCAGGAAGCATCTGGTGCAATTGAAGCTTATCATGTGAAGTTAAAGGTGAAACTTTTTGATGATTCACATCTTGGTGCACTCAGAAGAGTTGATTGGTTGGTGCACAAGTTAACAACCGAATTGCACTCTAGCTACTGGTTAGATCGTTATGCAGACGAAAGCGATTCGTTCCAAACTGTGAAGGAGGAATACATTAATTCTACATCATGGCACCGTGCATTGCAAATTCCCGATACAGATGTTACTTTAGACAACGGCAACAACCTCTTTGCTAAGATAGTGAGCCGAAATGATAGAAACCATATGCATCTGGTGTGGAATCCGGGGTCCGAGTTTGCTTTTTGTGATTGTGAATGGTCATTGCGAGGGAATCTCTGCAAGCATGTAATAAAAGTCAACACAATATGTGAGAATCTTCGAGGGTTTCAAAGTTCAATGTCGTTTCAGTCATATCAGGAGATACTTACGAGCATGTTCAAGAAACCACCAGATGATTCACTTGAACTTGATCTGTCAGTAGCTTGGTCGCACCAGATTCACGATCAAATTCAGAAACTCGTTGAATTGAACAGGTCAACTGATATCGGCACTGTAGTCAATAATCTTCCATTGAAGTGGGGCAACAAGAAAAACAGAACGTTGTTAGGCAGGCCAGCAACCGTGGGGCCTTCTGTGGCACTGACCTCCCCTTCGAAGAACAGTAATGTTCGTAAGAAGAGTCGAAAGAGGAAAAGATTGTCACGCTTGAGGTAAGAGATTCTTTAATGCCGGCTATCTTAATAGTTTTGTTGTCTTTGTCTTCAAATCCCATACTACACAAATTCTTTACTAGTAAGCAAGAACAATGTGTGAGCCCAATGTTGTTCGTTATGCGGTTTAAGGTTCAAGTACAATAGGATTACCAAAAGTTGTAGATAACATTATTCTGATTAGCTGCCTTAAAGTACAAGCATACGCCTTTTTAAGCCGTATAAATTTTTTGTATCTGATTACACTTACTTCTAATTGCAAGGATCGATGTCCTTTCTTCAGTTGAATTTCTCTAGTAATGTATTTTCTACTTTATTGTGTACCATCTGTTTGGTAGCTGTATCATTGGTTTGTGGACTAATATGCATATGCTAAATTTTAGATCAATGGTGTTAAGAGACCTAGGCTCATAGCAAATGTAGATGCTCTTTTAGGGCTGTCCTAGCTGTAAATCTTCTAGGGCCTTGTGTATAATGTGGCATTCGGGCTATGTTTGACAAACTAGCTGATAAACTGGTTGTTGGCTGAAAAGTTAGAGGTTGGCTAATAAACTAGCTGGTAATTGGTAAACTAGTCATATTCAGTAGAAACTAGTTGATAACCTATTGTAAAATTGGACCAGAATGCTGGTTGTATGTCATATCTCCCCAGTCTTTGCCCTCATAAACCCAAGGATCCTTCAAGTGTTTCTCGGTAGATACTAGATAGGGTGTATGTCGAAACAAGTCCTAAACTTAAGGGCACATGAATGGAATTCAATTCATTAGCCATCGGATGGAATGAAATTCAATTCCTTCTCCCTTGTGATGGAATAGCCAAATCCATGAATGATAGAATGTGTGAAGTTCAATTCCATTCCATATATAAACCAAACACCGGAATGAATTGTTGATCATTCCAATTCCTTCAGATTCTGCTAGAATCCTGCAAATCAAACACCTTGTTAGCAATAGGGGTGTTTTTTTTTTTTTTTGGGGGGGGGGGGGGACTTATAATTGTTTTGGGTTTTGTTATATAGAAGTCTGGGGGATCTAATGGGTAACAATGAGAAACTCGTGCCTTGCTTTCAATCTGTCATATGGGTTGTTAGAGAGCAGCAGGAAGTTGCATTCATCTTATTTGTTTACAGTAACTGCTCACTGGTGACAAGTAAACAATTATGTAAAAAAAAACCTTGAAATTTTAGTTGTTAGATGTTCAAGCTAATTAACGCATGTAGTCATGTTTATAGTTTTGCATCAATTAATTGTACACAACCTTGCTCATATTACTCTATGCTTGGTATCAGAGATGCATAAAAGGACCGAGAACCGGACCAAGAAGGACCAAGACCAGGGTCGGGATCGGATTGATCTCATTTCTTAGAACAAGCACCGGTGGGGAAAATGATGGGGTTAGATTGGACTAGTCAAAACTTGATTTTAAAAGATTTGGTAGCCAAAAAAAAAGCCCAATTAGGACTGTTGGACCTAGATCAGGCTTGGTTTTCAATCTGAGGTCCGACTAAGGACGAGGTCTTGAGTGGTCTTTTTCTTTTCTTGCTCATGGGATCGGACGTACGAGAATCGGACGTCAAACAAGATAACCAAAATTGTTCCCGATCCATGTCAGGGACTTTAACGGGTATCCCAATTGGGGCCCCACGGTTTCCCGAATCTTCGTTGGGGAACCCGTTTCTCGGTGGCTTCTTCGTCCGGTGTTCCCATTGGCTTCTCTGTTCACCGTACCCGTTGGCTTCCCCTTTCACCATTGGTTATCCTCAAACCACAAACCAAAACCTACCCGAGAAAAATTACATGTAAAGTTTCAAAACTAAAAGTAAATTTCAATTTTCTTATAAACATACAAGCCCAAATTTCTCAAACATGATCAAACCAACTGCTAACAATGTCTTAAATTACAAACCAAAAGTAAATAGAAGTGTCAAACATTATCCAACTAACACGGTTACACAAATAAAATGTACAATGTAAAATAATATACATAAATATATCATAAGCATACTCAATAGTACATCTTTCATGCCACAATCATATTCAATGGTACAAAAATATGTATCGGTCTCATCGGAACAAGTTCCTATATAAAGAACACTTATAAATATAAATAAATGATTAAGATGTATGAGTAAAATGATAATTTCTAATTGAAATATGAAATCAGACATACATTTACCTCGTATTTCACTCAATGGCCAACTTTGAATACACATTAGAGCCTCCAATATTTTGTAGGGAAGTCGACTAAGATGTGGACTTACCGATCTCCCACTAGTGTCGCATGCATACTCGAATGCGATGATAGTGTTGCATGTTGACTTACCGATCTTCCATGGGTTATCTCTAGCTATCCTATGAAGTGTTGGGTATTTAAACTCTCCTTCCACCAAACTAACAAATCAACCTCCATGTCTGTAGGCAAAAGTTTTTCTTTCAAGTAATTGTCCAACTCAGAGGTAACAACTGAATCATCATGGTAGTTGGCACTTGAAGCAATGTTTGATGTATAAGAGTTCTGAATTAAACATAATGACCGACTGAAGACCTTGAATTGAAAGAAGACAAATGGGAATAAACTTCATGATCATTGCTTGCGCTCGGATCACTAGATTCATATTCTTGAAACGAATCTTGACCATTCTTTGAACTTTTCAATTTCAATCTCTGATTTCTCGTCTGTAAAGCACAAGAAACAATAACTCAACAAATTTCAATTTATACCTAGAGTCTAAAACCACTACCATTCCTATAATCTCATGTATAACAAATCAATACTTGAGAAACTTCAAAAACATCTTGAAATCTATTTCAATGTTTCATTAATCACTTCATCAGGAGAACATGATCAATCGACCAAAGAATATCTAATTTCGCATATCAATGGAAAAAAACATTTGTTGTAGGATACTTTGATGAAGAGAATATTATACTTACTTAAGGATTGCCAAAAAGACAAAGACCAATAAATAAAGTTACCTCATGTAAACAACACAAAAGTAGTGTTCAATAAGAATTAATGTTTCCTCATAAAGAAAACTGCAATCTATCACAAATCTCTTTAGCAAACATCCACCCCCGCGTACTTGGCAAACATTTATACTGAGACTCTCTTGCTTCAAGTGTTTGAAGACATCCTTGTAAATTATAGCAACATTGAGCACAAAAAAGCAGAGTTCCACCGAGTCTAACAATCAACTGCTAATTTCTTGGTGGATAATATTTCAGATTGGCGGGCTGCTTTCTCAAAGTTTTGTTCCCTTTTTGGTGGTTCAATAAAAAAGGCAACACTGTCTCTAATTCTTTCAATCTTGTCCCCGGTAACAACCAATCCATCTTAACACATTGGGTGTGAAACAACTTCCCACCCATCATAAGTGAATTTAAATAAAGTTTGTCCAACATAATGATTGCATCATTTGTATTGCATTTATCAACAATTAGTACGGACAATTTTCTCAAAAGATTCCATTCACACAAAAAATCATAAAGTACATCAACAAGACTTCGGATATATTTTAACAAGGTATATAAACAAATTTGGCTCACCATTTGATACATTAATAAGAATGAAAATAATCTAAGAAAATTAACATTAGAGATGTAAATAATAAAGATATACCTCATAATTCGGCTTTGCATATTCCAATTCTTACCAATAAGCGAGTAGTGATCGCCATAAATTCTTTTTCTTTTATTGCTAGTCATCCACATAGCAGTGTTAATTGCGAATTGTTACCTCACAGATGTTCTTCTCTAACAACTTCATTGTCTTCTATTTCTCAAAATTATAAATCTTCAATATGTCACTTTTAATGGTTTTTCATGAAGGAACCTTAAACAAAGGTTGAAGACTTCCCACGAACTTCTGATACCCAAGATGCTCTTACCATAGAAAGTGGATACTCTTGTATGATTATCATCTTTGTGAGATTTCTCTATGACTTATCCGTACTAAATGTATAGTTAGATACACATGATGAACTACACCGACCTGTTTTGCTCCCTTACTAAGATATGTTGGCGTATATCTCAAACCGGTCGCCTTGCACAAGACTTGAAATGATAATGTAAATGGCTTGTACCATTTTTAATATTCTCTCCCAATTTTTTCTTGCAATAGTTGCATTCTGCTTTACCATCACCGTTCACTTTTATTTTCTTAAATTGGTTCCTAAGTACTTATTGTGCTTTCCTCTTTCTACCATCGGCTCAACTTCATCAAAAACATCATTAGTTTGAGTTTCATTTTGCGTCATAGAATCGTTGGTGATGATGCCATTGGTGGACTTAGTGAATTAGGCTTATTTACTACCGGGCTACTATCATAGAAGTGTTTGTGAATTGTCACATTCTCTTTCCATGTCACCAAAGGCATGCAAAAGTACACCTTCAAAAAATACCCAAAACAGTTTGTAAACATTAGTGGTCATTTATAAAAATCATGATCTCAAGCAACAAAAAGAAATGTTCAAGCGGAACAAGTGTAGTAGCAAGTGTATCATTTTGATTCAGCTCTATTTTGTATTGCAAGTGTTGCAGCAGAACAAGCAAGCCAATATTAATAGAATAAGACAATACACATTTAGTATAATGATGAAACCAAAATGGAAATGAAGAATGGAAACAACTGGAAATCAATTTTATTAGTAGTTCCAAATAGAGAAGATCGAATACACTAACTATATAATTGGAATACAAACGTATGAAAATCTTTTCTAAGCAAAAACATCCATATTACCCACATAATTAATGAAAACCTTTCTATGTGTTTAATGGAACCTTCAACTTGGATGTTGGATCGGTCCATTAATGAATGGTTAGGGTTTATGTGTAGGGTTAGAGTTAACAGGGTTGGTTGTAATAATACGGATGAAGCAACATCCAAGTTGAAGGTTCGATTAAGCACCTCAAAAGATTTTTATTAACTCTATGTGTAATATGGATGCTTCTGCTTAGAAAAGATGATTTTCATACTTTTCTTTTCCGATTGTATATTTAGTGTATTCGATCTTCTCAATTTGAGAGTACTAATAAAAATGTTTTCCGGTTGTTTCCATTTTTCATTTCCTCTTTGGTTTTTTCATTACACTAATTAATGATGTTTTTGATGAAGTTGAGTTAGGTGGTTGAAAGAAGAAAGCACAATGAGTAGTCTAGAACCACTTTAAGAAGATCAAAGTGAATGGTGATGACAATGCAGAATATAACTATTGGAAGAAAAAAATTGGGAAAGAATATTAAAAATGGTATAAGGCATTTACATGGTCATTTAAAGTCTCGTGCAAGACGATCAGTTCAAGATATACGCAATATATCTAGTAAGGGAACAAAAGAAGGTCAATGGTAGTTCATCATATGTCTATAACTATACATTTTGTTGCAGATAGGAGAAATCTCATGGAGTTGATACTCATACATGAGTATCCATTTTTAATGGTAGAGCATCGTGGGTTTCGAAAGTTTGTGGGAAGTCTTCAAATTTCATTTAAGGTTCCATCTCGAAATACAATTAAAAGTGACATGTTGAAGATTTATGATTTTGAAAAACAAAGGACATTGAAGCTGTAGAAGAAGAACACTAGTAGGGTAGCAATTACTACTGATATGTTGACGGGTAGCAATGGAGAAAAGCATTTATGGGGGTCAATGGTCACTCTATCGGTCATAATCGGAATATACAATGCCTAATTATGAGGTATAACTTTTATTATTTACATTATTTAATGTTAATTTAGGTAGATTATTTTCATTCTTATTAACGTATCAACTGTTAAACCAAGTTTATTTATGTGCATTGTCCACATACATCTGAAGTTCTTATTGATGTACTTTACGATTGTTTGTGTGATTGGAATCTTGATACGAAATTGTTCACATTAATTGTTGATAATTTCACCACAAATGACGCAATCTTCAAACATATTGTTGGACAAGCTTCCTTTGAGTTCACTTATGATCGACGAGAAATTGTTTCACATGCAATGTTGCACTCATCACGAGTTTGATCGTTCAAGATGGATTGAATGTTATTTGGATGGGATTGAAAGGATTAGACTACATTGCCAAAAAAAGGTACAAAGATTTGAGGAAACAACTTGCCAATAAGAAATATTATCACCAAGAAACTGGCACTTGAATGTAAGATTCGAGCTCTCTAGGAATAAGTTCGGCTGCAGATCACGAAATATTGGTCGTCTTCTCTATTCTAATGAATGGGGAGTCTCCTTCAAAATAGTCTTCCATGCACTCAACCCATGGCCATTCTTGGCTTCTTCAATGTTGCCCTTCACCCTCTTCTCAAAGTCATCGATAAAAGTCTACTTTTTTTATGCTCAATGTCCTTATAGTTTACAAGGACGTCCTAAGGCAATGAGAATCTCAGTATAAATGTTTGCCAAGTGAACGAGATTGGGAGTTTGCTAAAGAGATTTGTGATAGATTACAATTATTTTACGAGGCAACTCTAATTCTTATTGAACTCTACTTTTGTGTTGTTTAGAGGTAACTTTAGTTATCGGTTTTTGCTTTTTGGCAATCCTTAAGTAATTGTAACTTTTTCTCGTTCGAAGTATCCTACACCAAATGTTCTTTGACATCGATATGCAAAATTAGATATTCTTTGGTTGGTTTTGCATGTTTTCCTAAAAAAGTGATTAAGGAAATGGCTTCCAATCTGCCTTTGAAGTTTGACAAATATTGATATGTTATACATGGGATCATGGAAAGGGTTAGGTACTAATTGAAATTTATGGAGTTACTTTTTTCTGTGTTTAATGGACAAGAAAAATCAGATATTGTAAGTGAAAAGCTCAAGGAACTGTTTCTACAATTCGTTTCAAGAATATTAATTTAGTAATCTCGATGCAAGAAACGAGTATGAAGGTGTCGGTAGTTCATATTCTTTCAGTTTAGGGGTCTTCAGCCGGTCATCGTGTTGAATTCAAAAAACTCTTATCAAATATTGCTTCAATTGTCAACCAACATGATGATTCAGGTGTTATGTCTGAGTTCAACAATTACTTGAAAGATAAAGTTTTGCCTAAACACATGGAGGTTGATTAGCTAATTTGGTGGAAGGCAAATGAGTTTTATTACTCAACACTTCAAAGGATAGCTAGAGACACATTACCCATTCCTATTTCTACCGCGCCTCGAAATCTGCATTCAAAATTAGTCGAAGATTGTTAAGTTCACATTGTAGTCGACTTCACTAAAAAACATTGGATTCTTCAACGTGTGATCAAAGTTGGCTATTGAATGAAATAGGAGGTAACCATATATTTGATTTCAGATATAAATTTTCATTTAAGTTATAAATCTTAATCATTATATTTTTATTGATAATATTTTGTGTTTTTCATCTAGAAACTTGTTCTGATGAGACCGTTGCACATTGTCGTATCATTATGACGTGGAAGAGGTATCATTGAATATGATTATGATGTATTTATCTCTATTTCTTTTTACACATCGTACATGTTATTTTGTAGGAAACTAATGAAAGTGAAATCCCGGTTGACAAGTTTAGGCAGTTTGAGTCGGTAATCTTATTTGTGTAATTGTGATGTTAATTGGACTGTGTGTAATTAGTTTGATAATGTTTGAGACATCTGGATTTGTATATTTATAAGAAAATTGTAAGTTACTTTTATTTATAAAAATGACACATTGTAAGTTACCCCCCTCTCAAAACGTGAATAAAAATCAAACTCCCAATTTATGAAGACAAGAGTAAAAACTTTATTATTCAACTACCGAAATACGAGTAAGACTCAAGCCCCAACATTATAACATATGGAGAAAACCCCATACTCAAATGTCACCGAAAACATGGATAAAACTAAATACCCAAAACACCACCTTTCGGTGACGGGGGAGACCCGAATTCCATGGCTAGTGGCGGAACACAAAAGTAGGTCACATTTCAAGTTATTGAGCTCACCATACTAGGATCAAAGCCATGAACTCGCCGACTCGTACTCAGATGTGGGGGAGGGCACCCAATGATTCCTAGTCATACTCATTCACTAGGATTACATTTACGACCTAGGGCTAGTATCCGGTCCCACATAACCTACCAAGTTGCCATCGTAGGGTCCAATGTCTCAACTAGCTACAAATGGGAAATGACTATCCCATAAAAACAGACTCAGAAATTACATCACGGGGTCAATAGCACAATGAGGCCCTCGATGATCCTATAACTAATCCTGGTCCCAACATGAAATAATAGCCCATTTTTAAAATATTAAAGACCGACTCATATGCCTATGGATCCATTACATTACAGTTTATAACAATAAATGACTCCAATTGAATGACCAACACACTCAAAACATGTAATTCTCAAATGATGTGCAATAACCGCCATCATACTCAAAACTCCACAACGGGCTATTAAAACCGGATGAATGTCCCCAAGACTCATTTTAGTTAAAAACCGAGCCGAAACTCCCCAATTTACTTTATCGTACAATAAATGTCAGTGTAAACAATAAAACACATTTAGCCAACGATTATGCAAACGCAACGACCAAAAATATGATTAACCCAAAACTCATCATTGGTTGAGACAAACCATTTTCCAAATGAATTTACACCATTTATTCTTTCAAAACGTCCTAAAACACAAGAACAAACATTTCTCCAAACACACACTAAAAGCGCGTTTATACCAAAAGATCTTCATTCATAAGATAAATCATTAAAATACTTATACTTATGATTTATTTAACAAAACACCCAAAAATCCCAAACATGGGTGTTTTACAAGGTATATAAAGCTAAACACGTTAAATAATCAAAACCCATTAAATGACTCAAACCTTGATAATTTCATGTAAAATACATAAACACTTTAAAATGGACATTTTGGCATGTACAACGTTTTCACAAAAAAACTTGAACTCACCTTGCTATATTTAGGCTAAATCTAGATTTTCCCAACTTGAGCTTCCTTGAAGGAACTTGAATCCCCAAGCAAATCCTTCCAAAAACCTAGATCCACTAGTTTCCAACCATAAATATCCATATTCAACCATATAGAATTGTTCCCCAAACATTTTACATGAATATCTCATCTTAACCCAAAACCCTAATTTCCATAGATGAAGAAAAGAGAATATTACCTTTGCCATAGTTGAATCCATCGAAAATACTTCTCCTAGAACCCCAAAATAAACCACAACTCCTAAATCTTCAAAATAATGAAAAGGGTTAGATGGAACCCTAGAAAGCTTGGTGAAGAAGATGAAGATGAAAGGGTTATAGTGCTAGCTTCCAAAGCTTACTAGATGATGAAGAATCCTTAGATTGTAGGAGGAAAAACCCCCCAAAATAAATTAGGGTTCGGTTGAGAAAGTGAGGGGTCGTTTTGGGAGAGAAAATGGGAAGGGATTTGAGGGTTTACGCACATGGCGCGGATCGACTCGTGCGGAGAGTCGCGCGGGCCACTGAAGTCACGAGCAAACAGAGCCTCGCGCGGTTCCCGGCGCGACTCAACTCGCGCGAGGCACTTTTGGCGTTTTTCGCCTTCTCTTCAGCCAGCGATTTCGGGGTGTTACAATCCTCCCAATCTTAAAAGAGATTTTGTCCTCGAAATCTGGCACCGACCAAACACCCATTATCGCATTTAGCGAGATCAATTGGTTCCCTATCCAAAAAGGGAAACCTTCACGAAACCTTGCCTCATAGACGAAACCGATTACATCCCGGTTAAGGTTTTCATTTTATTCCTCATAACAAGCAGTCACGCACCCGATCTCGGCATTCGATGTACCTTACCGATGACGGAAAGAGCATCGAGTCCTTATTTAATCATTTTCCTAACATTAAGATCTCGGTTTCCTCCCAATCTTTAGTTCTTCTCATTACCTCAAGAATAATGTACGACCTTGTCTAACCATTTCCACCAAGGGTATCCCAAAGAGAACTTTACCTTTAAATATTTCCAACCGTCCCTCATCGAATTACGTTACCCTATTTTCCTGCCTTCAAGAATACAACCACCTTTGCGGAAAGAGTCCAACCATAGATCGACCATACTCCTTTCAATTCCGAGTACCCATAACCATGCTGACTGTACCCGGGTGGTGAAGGAATCCGTATACTGTTGAGCTGATCACCCGTCATTTTTATAGAACGATATTTCTAATTCCGACAAATCAAGGTCTCCTCAATAATCGACTTCTACTTAAGGCCCACCTCAAGATTCTTACTAAATTTCTCCAATAATCAAAACCATAAAAATTTATCCTCCTTTCCTTGACGAAATGCCTAACAACTAGTTTGGTCTGATTCAACATAACAATAGTTTCGTTCCCCAAGTTGACACAAAGCACAACATCTGTAAGGAGTCCCAAAACTTACATAGATCAAAGCATTGGTATGATGTTTCATCCGAAAACGTACCATTACACTCTACAGATAGTCGATTATCCCAAACTCCATGGTTACACAACTCCTATAATGCATTCAAGCATTGATTGACAAAATAGCGAAATCCTTGCTGATTACAGAATACCAGTGATTGATCCTTAATTACTGACATCTAATCTCCTTAAAGTTACCACTTAACTTGCAAACACATCAGATTCAACGGAAGTGCACCGAAGCACCCCAACGGGTATTGTCCTCAAAATTGAGTGTCGACACCTATCCTGGAAATAACTATACCACAAACGTAGGTGTAACGTCAAATATTCCATTTCAGATTGCATTGCCGAATTAAAGTTGACACCTAACAGGGCACTAAAATTCCCATCTTACATCCCTAATAAACGAACCACAACAATCTCTTTATTCCTGAAGACTAGCCCGGATGGCACACCTCCAACTCATACAAGATGTTGAACAATCAACCCATTAATTCGTATCCAACCATATGCAAGCAACCACACAATGCTTTAACCCGAATATTTACCAAAACAGAAAGATCACAACTTAAATAACTGGGAGACTACATAAATCTAATACCTCAATTATTCATGCGTGAACCAGTTCGTGAAACTGAAGTCCAAAATTCAAAACTAAACATAAGGCATGTCCTCCGACACCTCAATCATCGAGGACCCCTATAATCCTTAATCATGACCTCTATCACGAGAGGGTTTACATCTATCGCTCTAATGAGTTCAAGATTTTTCAAACTACTATGCCAATTTGAACCTTTATAAAACTTCTAAATGTAAAAGCTTTATAACAATTAGTCGTACGAATAAAAATCCATTACCGTTTACTCGGTAGGTGTACAAGGTGGTCACCAATGTCACACATATAGAATCATTTCGAAAACTATCTGATTATTATTCAAGCTAATAATGACGATGAACAAGCATATACAACAAGCTTTTCGAATGGACCACTATGGTCCTAACATGCATCAATTTACGCCATAGATGAGAAATAATTTTACGTACTAAAACAGTGTATAACAAGACGTTTGTACAAGACTCCCAAAGGGTAAATTCACATAACCAAGTTCCGAAAATCTCTCATTTAACCATATAATGACATGAGATAAAATTTTCCACATCCATCAGTTTATTTCCCAAGCTTATTTAAACGATAAGTGCTTGCGATTTAGTCATACATAAAATAATTATATCAACTTCAAACTTTTAGCCGCACGGATAAAACACTATTTGACCCAAAATGGTGGCTATAATGCCATGCATACGAGTAATTCAATATAATGCATTGCGGGAGACTATAATAGTAAAATCAACAACCGAAGGATGTTTAACGCAAAATTTTAACTTGATCCATTACAAATTATTTATATGCTTACTCACACCAAAAGTATAAATCAAATATAATACTAAGTAATGTGCAACGAGATATACTCGTATAAAACTCAAAAGAGAAATCACCTGGTATTGAAACTCCAAAATAGCATATGGGATACATCCACCAACAAAACTCTCATGAAATAAGTTTCTCAATAAACCATAAACCAACACACGCAATGAATCTAGCCGACGCATTTCAATGTTCGTTCATACGCTGCAGGACACCGCAAAATAATACTCCATAAACTCAACGAGACTCGCATGGAATAAAATTTCCAATAAACTCAAACATCAAAATAATGGAAGATAACTCTTCGTCCAAAACCTTAGCATATGTGGATGAGATCCAATATTAAAGTCATAAACCATAGTTACTTGTCCAAAACCCTAGACAACATCAAAATACGAACATCGCAATATCCGAGAATAACATTGGGCAACAATGAGAAAAAGAAAGTCTCAGGAAAGTTTGCAACCTCATGAAATCAAATAGTTTTATGCATGTTTAAATTCATGGTTTAAAACCTTGCGTGTGCTAAACATCTTTCCAAATTTTCATAATAAAATTTCACATGATGATTTCGGAAACATGAGGAATAATTGATGCAATTTATTTTAGAATAAATTTCGTGCATGAATTTTGATCGACACTCAACGTCTTGGAACTACACGTCTCAATTTCCCAGACCAAAGATCCTCAATTTCCAGTCTATCGTCATCCAAATGCTTAAACATCTTAAGACAATAATAAAGGGTTTCATGGGTTCACCTTACAATTTCTCCTCGAATAGTGTTGATTCCATAATTCTACGGTTCTAATCCAACCAATAATTCTGACCCAAAACGGTCCACTTAACACAATCATCATGCTTACTGTCACCCCACGTGACGAATGTTAGAATCATCCACCTCTTCTAACGGCTACCCACTTAGGAACTTCTCTACTACCCCAACGGTCGTCACATTAAAGTAGTCCAAGTATACACATGTAACCCGTAGGTTCACCATAACACTGGCCAGGTGCAATTATGAACGTACTGTACATGATCATCCTTGCTACTCTCGACGTGATTCACGTTCTTAATGACTCCATTATCCTCAAAACATCCAATCTTAAAGAGCCTATTGGTGCAATTTTTTTCTCCCATTCACTTAAAAGAACACTAGTTTGAGTCTAGGCATCCAAAATGAACACCTAATTCTCTCAAACTTACGCTCTGATACCAACTTGTAACACCCTTAAATTTGGTAAGAGCAACTAATTAAAAACCTCGATATAAAATCAAATAAAGGACAAAACTTCCACTTATAAATCAAAACTCCATATACCTCAATTTAAAATTCTATCATTCACCACAACAATTATAAACTCCAGTCTTATATACAAAGACTAAACCGAAGTCCGGTGTTACTTAACCCAAATACCAGTCGCTCTTCCCCAAAACAATGCGGAAGACTTCACTAAGATATTCACTTCTCGAGCATAACTAGCACTCCTCTCTTCACGGTATCACTAGAACTATTCTTAACCAGAACCTGTTGCACATGCCGGCAAATAAAAAAGTTAGGCTAACGCCTAGTGAGTTCAAGAGTTTTCAACATGGATAAAATATATTGTAAAAGGAAAGGACGAGAGTTAAATCAAAATCTTTTAAAATGATTTACTTTAAATATGAAGGCGACCCTTTTCCAGTAATCTCACATTTTTAAAGATGAATGTCGCTTACAAAACTTTCTTTCATAAGGTGATGCCACTCAAAACTCACTCAAAACGTGAATATAAATCAAACTCCCAATTTATGAAGACAAGAGTAAAAACTGTTAGTCCCAGAATACGTAAATAAGGTTTTGTAGAGGGGGTGGGTTGAATACAAAACATGAGTCATAAATCAGCAGATGAAAAGCATATGTTTTATCTCTGAAGATTCAGAAAAGAAGAAATGGCTCTGGCATAAACGTCTCTCTCATCTGAACTTTAAGACGTTAAATGCTCTCTCCAACAAAGAGCTGGTTATAGGGGTGCCGAAAATTTCCTTTGTCAAAGAAAAACTATGTGCCGCCTATGAAAAGGGCAAGCTGACAAAGTCCTCATTCAAATCTAAGCAGTGTTTTTCTATCACTACCCCTCTTCAGATGCTGCATATGGATCTATGTGGGCCTGTCAGCACACCAAGTCTAGGTGGAAAAAGGTACATTCTTGTGATTATTGATGAGTTTACACGTTACACTTGGGTATCTTTTCTCAGGTACAAAAGTGATACATCTGAAGAAATCATCAATTTCATCAAGAAGTCTGAAGTGCTGAATGGACAACTTGTTCGATCTATCAGAAGTGACAACGACAACGAGTTCAAAAATGCTACCTTAAATGCCTTTTTCAATGATAAAGACATCTCACAAAACTTTGCAGCTGTTAGAACTCCACAACAAAATGGTTTGGTGGAAAGAAAAAAACTGAACTCTATGTGAAGCTGCAAGGTCTATGCTGAGTGAATCAAATCTTCCTACCGAACGTCATCCTTGCCGAATTATCTTCTTAGCCTACCGAACATTTTGATACCGAAGTTTCTGTCTAAACCCTTTCGGTAAGTCTGACAACTACCAAACCTTTCCCTGCCGAATATTATATTCATTATTCGGTACCCTTTCTATCTCCTGAACAATTCACTCAAAATATCTCTTTCGGTATTCCTTTCATTTGCCAAATCATATTTCGGCAACCAAGCTGAGTCGTTGTCCTTATCCTAAACCCCTACCAAAACCCTCTTTCGGCACCTATGATCTATCCAATGAAAGTGTGATACGTGGCACGATGTGACTAGTGTGTCAGGGACAGGACGACTTGCGTCACCCTACGGATCTGCAAACGCCGTTTTCGGCCGTTCCACTTTCCCACGTTTCCACTACCATCATTACATTTTTTTTTACTAAACTGCCCATGTTTTGAACAATTCTTTTATCCTCATGCCTCACTAGCGCCCATTCAGTCGGCGGTGCACTCAGGAGAGTAGAAGGGAAGTTTAGAAAAGGAAGGAGGATTTTGAGAAGAAGAAGGAATGTCTTGGGAAGAAGTCTAATCAGCATCCTCTTTCCAATTACCAAGCCCAAACTTGTCATCACCTATTATTTGGTCTTTGAAAATCTTTTCTAAGTTTTTGGAGGAAGTGTTCCATTTATTGACTATCTCCTCTTCCTTTTGAAGACGTTTGAATCGTTTATTCTTTTCTTTTGCCATTACTAAATTTATGGTTTTTAAATCTTCTAGCTCAACTTTTATTTTATCAAAAAGATTTATCTTAGAAAGACAGACTTGAAGTTGTGTAGAAAGAGACTTGATTTGAGCATTGGATCTTTTCTTAGCATCCTTTTCGTTATGATAAAGTACAATCAAAGAGTCATATGCTTCAATCTTTTCGTCGTCAGAGAGAGAGAGTAGAAGGGATGTACCTGAGAGGAGGAAGAGGAGCACTCGGCTGAGAAGTCCATCTTTGAGCTGGAATCTTTGATCTCATTATCAAGTTTTGCCATAAGACATTTACTTGAAATTTCTTTCTCACTGTCAGAAGTAGGCTCATCAGCCCAGTCAAGAGCTTCAGCCATCAACCCTTTCCCTTTTTGGTGAGAATTTACATTCCTTTCCTTTTCCCTTTTGTATTTAGCTTTGTACTTTTTAGCTTTGTAAGAAAGATCTTTGAAAGATGAGGAAAGGGAGGATTTTCGAGGATGAGACCTACCAGTAGAGATAGATCTGAACTTTCTTCCCTTAGAAGAGTTCGGGGAGTTGGACTTAAACTTCATAGGAGGATTGCTTCTACACTGAGAAGCAAAGTGGCCTTTCTTACCACAAGCATAATATTCCTCCTTGGATTTGTCTATAGAATTTCTAGAGGAAGAAAGAAATTTTCTGTTGGCCTAGAATCGGTTGGAAGAAGAGTTGTTTCTAAATTTGGAGAAGTTAGCAAACATGCTCATTTCCTCCGTCATTTGATCGACAGAGATATCTTCACCTTCGTCATCGGCTTCACTCAGATAAGACTCCGAAAGGTGATCCGAGTCATCGTGACTCTCTCTGTCCGAATCGTCAGAAGGATAGGTTATACGGGGAATACACATACATTTCTTGGAAACATCACTGATAAGATCCATAGAAGGGGATTTTATCTCTTTGATGATGGTTTTCCTTTGAATGTGAGTTTGCTCGTAGTTAAAGAAGGTTCCATAGAGAGCAGTAAGAGGAAGACTTTCCAAATCTGTGGTTGTCTTAATACAAGTACTGAGGTTTTCCCAGAAGTTTGGAAGACCATCCATGAACTTGCACAAGATTTCCTCATTGTCATAAAGTTTTCCCAGAAGTTTGAGGTCATTAAGAAGACTATTAAAACGATTATAATAGTCAGAGAGAGATTCTCCCTTTTCATGAGAGAAGAGTTCATATTTCCGAACAAGAGATTTTTTTTTTTACTTTTCTTTACTTCATCTGTACCTTCGTACATAATACATAGGGTGGACCACATTTCCTTGGCAGTGTTAACATTTACCAGGGAGTGATACACTTCATCTGGAAGAGATTGAGCGATAATTTCTCGAACCTTGGAGTCAAGCCCAATAGTGCACTTGTCTTCCTCAGTGTAGTCCTTAGGCCTTTTCTGAACATATCGGCCAGTAGCAGAGGTTCTTTCCTCGTTAGAAGAGTCATCGGAAACTTGAAAGAGAGAATTTTTTTCTTTATCTTTGTCTTTAGGAGTTTTGACAAATTTGTCCTAGACTTTAGGGACAAGGGGCCCTTCACGAAGAACAGTCAAATAACGACTGTCGGACCCTTCTAGGAATAGCATCATCCGACTTTTCCATAAAGAAAAGTTGTTCGGATTAAACCTAGGAGGTTTGACAGTCGAACCATTGTCAAGGTGAAAAGAGTTTTGAGAAGACAGAGAATCAACTTTAGTGTTGGAAGGTGATGCCATGACGGATCTGGTTTATTATATTAAACCAACCGCTCTGATACCACTTGTTAGTCCAAAAATACGTAAATAAGGTTTTGTAGAAGGGGGGTTGAATACAAAACACAAAATTTTACTTAATTTTAATTCTTAT
The DNA here is from genome assembly GCA_954870635.1 of Arctium minus. NCBI lineage: Eukaryota > Viridiplantae > Streptophyta > Magnoliopsida > Asterales > Asteraceae > Arctium > Arctium minus. Next base: position 57,425,965 of record OX941088.1, on the reverse strand, counting down.
TGATAAGAGTATCAAGAATTACACTTAGAAAACAAAGATTGTTGCGGAAAAGAACAGTTAAACTATTCTAACAATCTAGCACTTAGAACACTTTTTAACACAAAGACAAAAAGCTTAGAGAGAATACAAACTAACAACTTGCTAAAAATTGCACTTGGAATTTCTTGAGCTGAAAGCGTGAGATGCATGGAGTCACCTTCATCCTTTATATACTATCCAATGCATTTATTGCAAAAGACACTTGTCATCTGATGAGTGGATCCTTGGATATCTTTAATAAGTTATTAGATATTTGAAATGACTTATCAAGATACAAAAGGTAACTTTTGTACTATGATAAGACAATATCCTAATATAATATAATTGGTACAAATCTTTTTGAGATCCTTAAAAGAGAAGGTCTCAATCAGATCAGAACACAAGTGAATATCCTTTATGCAATAGAAGTTTTCATTCCCTATGTCAGAAGATCATTGGGAATAAGGAAGTATGTCAAATCGTGAAGATTTGACATAAGTTGGTGTCGAACAGAGGAGGATCGGCATAAGGATTTTCTGCCGAAGGATCGACAGAGAAATGCCTTAGAGAAATTCGACAAGAGAGCAATTTGCCGAAATCTGAAGATACTTCGGCAGAAGAGGTGTCTGCCGAAGATATTGCTAATCTTCGACAGGGGTGACTTAGTTTTTCTTTGAAGTGCACCTTGATCCGCATCAGTAGGTTTGCTTCATGTTGAATTTGGTTGGTCTTCGATTCACCGATCTTTTAGAGCATAACTAAGCTTTTACAAAGAACCATGAAATTTTCTAAGTATGAAAATGTACAAACATTTTACAGATGAACAATTACAAGTTAAAGGAGAGATCATCTTCAAATCTTAGATGACCCAACAAAAACTTTATTGTTCAACTACCGAAATACGAGTAAGACTCATGTTAAGTCCTTGAGATCATAGATTGAATTGATTGATAAACAATAACAAGGAATCAGGGATGGAATCCGTAGTATTATTCACAATATTAAGGGGGAGATATATCAAGGTTTCAAGTCAGTTTCCAGATTTGGAGAGAAGTTTGTCAAAGTTCAAGTCAGATCAAAGTTGATATTATTAAAAAGGGGGAGAATTTCAAAATCAGAGTTTTGAAGACTTCAATGATTGTGAAGAAAGTGTTAAAGTTGATTGAAAAGCTAAAGGTAGAGTTTTACTTTCAAGTATTCAAGGTATCAAAGTTTGGGTTTGAAGAATAGTTTTCTGAAGAATATGTAATTTTGTTGAAGAAAAAGAGGAGATTGAAGATTGATCAAAGTTACAAAGTTTGTTGAAGATGTCAAGGTTTTCAAGGTTTAAAGCTGAAAAAGATTTATGCGGAAGATCATTTCTGAAGATAAGAAGACCTGAAGATAATTGTCAAAAAAAATTTAATCTTGAATCCAAAGGGGGAGATTGTTAGTATAGAATTGTATTCAAGATTAAAATAGAGGGTCTAGTTTGTAAATATTGTAAAGTCAAGGGTTTGAGTTGTAAAGTCAACTTAGTTTGACTTAGTATAAATAGTGAGTCTTTGTGTTAGATTTGTAGACACACGCATAGACATACGAATTCAAAGGATTGGTAAGAGAGAACTCACACACACACTGAGAACATACACATACGTGAGATCTGTGACTACGTGTTAGATCTATGACTATTCTGTAATCATATGATTTGATCTATAAAAGTTGTGTTCTTAATTTGTGTATTGAATATATGCTAGTAATCTGGGTCACAAATTCAGTAACTTTTTCATCAAGAACTTTTCTCTCTTTTGCAAAATCTTTTCAAATTCGGACACTTGCTTAGAGAGTTTCATACATCTATGCTCTAAATCTTTCTTTTCCTGTAAAGCTTTCTTGGAAAAATCAGATAATTTTTGGTTGTAATTTTTCTCCAGATTGACTTTTTCTTCAGCTTTTTCTTTTTCTGCTAGAAGACTTTTCAATAAATTAGCATTCTTTGCTTCCAGGGCAGAAATCTTCTCTTCAAACTCTTTCAATTTGCTGAGTAGACCAACTGATTCAACTTTAATTTCTGAAGAATTCTTTTTAGTCGTCTGTAGTTTAGTTTGAAGAAGATTTATCTCTCTTTCTCTCAGTTTAATCTCTTTCTCTTTTGTGCTGAGAATACCTGCAAAATCAGATTTGGAATTATTAGCACATTTTGCACAATCAGAAGTTTTATCAGATTTTAACAATTTATTTTTAAAGTCCTAAATCTGTTTTAGAAGAGCTGAATTCTGATCCTTCAGTTTATCACGTTCAACCTCTATTGCAAGTATTTCAGGCATGTACATGACGGCAACATCTCTCTTTGACAATATAGTATTCCCTCTTTCATCAGTAGTAGGCATCTTGAATGAAAAAAATAGCTTGAAATGATTGTTCCCAAAATATTCAGAAAAAGTTGACTTGAAAAGTCAAACTCAGATCACCACTTGAAACAGAATAGAAAATTTTTCTAACTCTGAAACTCGCAGACCACAGAAACACGCAGATCAAAGAACTTGCAAGCTACTGTTCACTGAACTTCTCGCAGACAGCTTTATGTGCAAAGTTACTTCTCGCAGAGCGTTACGTGCTTGTTCCTCAAAACTCGCAAACAACGATGAGCTCGTTTCTTCTTCTCGCATACTGCTACGTGCGTGTTTTGTACTTAGAATCTTTTGATCAACTTTGGTTCTCGCAAATGAAAGCAAACTCGTAGATCAATCAACCCTTGCGCGTTCCATACTTAGACAATTTTCGATAAATTTTGAAACTCGCAAAATGCAAACTCGCTAAACCCAAGAACTCGCAGAATGAACACAGAAACTCGCACCCTTTCTTTGCGTGTTTTCCCTTCTCGCAATACACTCTATGCGCGAACTAGGCACAAACTCGCAGAAATCATGATCATCATCATCGTGCGTGTTCTTCAATTTTGCGTGTTCTTCCTTAGCGCGAACTATAGATCTTGCGCGTTCTTCACTTAGTCTCACGGATTCAATCCAAAATTCAATTCAACCTGCAAATCTCTTATCAAACTGAACCAAAATGATCGAAAATCAATACTAAACACTTTTCTAATCAACAAACATGATTAGAAACACCAAAATACAATGCAATTCGACAAGATACAGTGTTCGAAAACTTTTTCAAGAAAAATCAAGAAATCCAAAATTCAATCTGTTCTAGTGATTAATTCTTGAATTAGTGTGAACCAGAATGATTCTATGACATAAAACGAATCCTATGGAACCATTTTTACAATCTAAAAGCAACAATCCAAAGATAATTCGATCTAACAGTGAAAACCAAAATCGTTCTGCGTGTTCTTGATGATTTCAAGAATTAGATCCAATTCAAGTGAAGTAATTCGTCTGAATATGATTGGGGTAGGCTCTGATACCAAATGTGAGTTCCCAATTCAAGCCATTACATTCAATTCACACAAATTAATATAAAATTGTAGAGAGAGAATCTAGAGAGAGAATGTGGAAGTCATATATCTCTTAGTGCTGAATGATTACAATACGCTCAAGACACTGTCACATCCTTATCTCACACCATTACAAGGTATTTATATGAAGAAATAAAACTCTTATAAAGCTAAACTCTCATCACAAAGAAACTTTCAAAAGACTAAAACTCTCAAAGACTTAACAAAGTCAAAGTCAAACTAACAAAGTCAAACAATTGATCTAAACCAAAATACATTTACAAATTTCTTTCCGATATCTGGAAGAGGTTTTTACAACCTTGGGGGAGATTGTTACTATTCTTACAGAGAGTATTTACAGACTTTGGGGAGACCACAAAAGTTTGAAGACTGTTTTGAGCATAAAGGGGAGACTGAGCTTCAATGATTATTTTGCTAAAGACCAACGAAAGGGGAGAATGAATTGCAAAATCCTTTAGAGATGATGTTGATCCAAAAGGGGAGAATGTTAGAGCATATAATTGTTGGATGCAAGATCATAAAGACTGAAAGTCAACAAGTCAAAGCCAAAGTCAACTCTCAAGCATAAAAGTCAAAGTCTCTTTGTAATAAAAATAGTGAAAGTCAAATGTAATGTGTTTTGTAAGTGTTGTTTAGCACGTGTGTTAAATATGTATATGACTTAGGGTGTTTGTAACAAGCGTGTGGTTAGATTTGTAATACGCAGAACTTAGATTCTAGAGAGAGAAAGTATCATAGTGTTCTCTGTATGAATTCTGTGGATTGAATTGGAATTGAAACATGTTGAGTAATTGTTTGATTGTCATCTTGTTATTGATTAATTGAAATTGCAATTAGAACTTGATTCTAGGGATTAATATCTAGTCTACTAGTTGTAAGATATAACAAATAACCTATTATCCCTCTATAAGTTTTAACATCAATTGTTTTCCTGTTCGGGTCAGAGTCAAGCTTAGAACATGGGAGTTTTCATTGGAGTGCAATTCTCCATTTTAAAGGTTTTCAAAATATCATGAATGTATTTTGATTGATTAATGAAAATCCTAGTTGAAAGTTAATTTACTTGTAAACCTAAGGAAAAGTTCATCTCTCCCATCATGCTCATTTCAAACCTTGACACCATTAGAGCAGAGAAATTCTTGCAATACTGAGGATTTGTAGAGCCAAAAAATATATCATCCACATATATTTGTATGAGAATAATATCCTCACCTTGCTTCTTGATGAAAAATAGTTGTATTGATTTTACCTTTTGCAAAACCGACGTTTATAAGGAAAGTAGACAGTACATCATACCAGGCTCAAGGTGCTTGCTTCAAACCATAAAGTGCTTTGTCAAGAATATATACATAATGCGGTTTAGATTCATTAACAAAGGCTTCAGGTTGAGACACGTACACCTCCTTTTTAAGAATTATGTTGAGGAATGCAGTCTTCACATCCATATGATATATAGTGAAGTTCTTGTCAGCCGCATAGGCTAGGAAGATCCTAATAGCTTCAATTCTAGCCACTAGTGCAAATATCTCATCGTAGTCAACTCCTTGTTGTCTATATACTTTTGCTACCAGTTGTAACACCCCTAAAATTTAAAAATAACTGACAAATTAAAACTTCCAAAACTCCCTTAAATACATAACTTGAAATAACAAATATCTAAAGTTTACAAAGGAAGTAACACTACAAAATGTATCAGAGTTCTAACGGAACCATCTAGTCCCACAAACGAGGACTAAGCCAGTCGGGTGTTACTAAAACCACAAAAATTGCTATCTTCTCAAAATTGAATGACATCTCTAAAGCCATCCGACTGGAACTTCTACCCAGATCCACTCACCACTCATATCCATCTAAGACCTGATATACATGTGGAAAGAAAAAGTGTTAGACTTAACGCCCAGTGAGTTAAACCAATTTTCATCATATAATCATAAAACGTTTAAAAAGAATACTTTATTCTAAAAACGACCGTCCCTGAAATATTAGTTATAAAAAGGATTTGATCCCAAGCCGTATTATTCTCAATACCAAATATCCCTTTTTAAATAATGTTCACCATTCAATTTCCCCAAAACGCACCCACGAGATATTCCATCAAAATGTTATTTATATAAATAAGATGGTACGTTTTTCACACCGAAGGTACGGGTTAGGGAATACCCGAATATAACACCTTTCGGTGACAGGGGAGACCCGATTCCACCGAATGTGGCGGAACACATAGTTAAACCACTTATCAACGTTTACGAGATTCACTTTGGGTCATGGATCCCCGTATACGGCTCCTCTGAGCAACCACTGCAAGATGCCCAAATGACCCTAATGTCTACTCGACCTCTAGATGAGTGTCAACACAAAAGTCACAAGTCCCCGTATCCGGCTCACCATGGGTACCATTGCAAGACTTAACTCCGTATACGGCTCTCCAAGAGCACCACCACAAGCTTACATAAAAACATGACTTGTGGACCACTCACTAGACTCAAACATGGACATCAAAAACTCCATGATGAACAAAACGACTCCTATGCCTATGGATCAATTGTATTACAATCTAAAAATTACATTACTCCAAATGAATGAACTAATACATTCAAGACATGTAATAATCAACTTTTGTACAATAATTGCATTTCCATAAAAATGCTCCATAATGAGTTTTTTAAACCGGACAACGTCCCAAAATTCATTAGAGTATTAGTTAAGCCAGAAGGCATCATAAAATGTTTGACAACAACATAAAGTCAATATAACTACATAAGCCGAGGTACAACTTTCCCAAAATTGGTATATTTCCAACGTATAAGTGGTCGAAGGCCTAAACCAAAAGGTTCACATTTTCCAAAATACTCATAAGGTCAAGAATGAACATTTCCATTAACTCACAGTTTTAAAGCTAAAAGAACTTAAATCTTTGATATCCAAAATTCATAAATTGGTTAAAGTTCCAAAATAGAGAATAAACAATTAATGTCCACAAAATCCTAATGTCCCTAAAATCAATTCTTTTAGAAACCATTTGTAACCCAAGTTGCCCTTTTTAGAAACCAATGAAATATATTACCCAAAGTCTCCAAATATTCAAGAAATCCTTATAAATGGTTCAACATCCCTTTTCGGTGGCCAAAACGCCAAATAACACATTGTAAATCATTTATAGATGTTTAACACTCAATATGCTCAAGAATATCAAAATCACAAAACTTGTTAAGTATAAAACGAGCATATAAATGTATTTCCAATAATCCAAAATATTTATATTTTGACATATATATAGTTTTGTAAAGCAACTAAAACTCAACTTGCTAGATTTAGACTAAATCTAGGTTTTACCCACAAGGCTTCTAGAACGAGATCCGGAAATCCCTTCACTAGCTCCAAGTTTTTTCCACAACAAAACTTAGACACAAACAAACCTAAGTTAAACCAGTTCCCAACAAATGGAAAGAAAAGATAACCTTCAAACCCTATTCTCTTGGGTGAAGGAAAAGAAGAGGTTACCTTGATTACAACTTGAATACACCAACAATATACTTCTAGGTCACTAATATGACCTTAAATTCCAAAGCACTAAAGGAATGGGAAAAGGGTTTGGTAAAAACCGAAAAACTTAAGTAAGGAAGATGGAGCCTTAGATGAGGAACTCTTAGTGTAGCATCTAAATCTCACCATTTACGAGGTCCAAACATGTAGAAGTAAGGAAGATGGAGCCTTAGATGAACTTAAACCGACATTGGTGAGGTTTAAAGAGTTGAGAGAGAGTTTGGGGTGGAAGGGTGAGAAGTTATGAAGAAAACCTCTCAAAATTGCGCTTAAAAGCCTCTTGGACACTTCGGGCGATAATGCCACGCGATAGTGACAATGTCACTATCGTCGGTTACAATCGCCGGGTTCGTACCGCGACACTCCCTCTTCTAGCGACTATTCCCCGCGATAGTGACCACTGTCACAGTCGCGGGCATACTTGCATTACTTGTACCGAGCCTCCTTCTACATTCGTCGGGCGTTGTCGCCCGATGCTTTCTCGACCCGAAAATGACCCTTTTCACATCCGAAGGTTCCCGATCCGATGAGCGACTCTCGTAAGGCACTAACCCGTCCTTATCCACTAACTAAGACTTTTCAAGGGTCACGAAAGTACTTTGTTTAATCTTGGTAAAATTCTAGACTTGAATCAACAGTAGGTACCTCCACTTGAACTTGAGATTCATCACTTGATGGTGTAGTCTATGAATTATCATTCTGGGGAGTCTTAGTGACATGTGTTGCATTAGATTCATCAGATGCTTGTGACATAGAAAGACCGAATAAAGAGACTGGTTCTTCTTCACTTGCAACACCATCACCATTTGGAACAAAAATATTTGATTTGTAGGTTCCAAAATACTGTCATAAAAATTTTCAAACAACAAATATAATTCAGAAATGTTAGCGTTTGACGTTGAAGCATTATTTGAATTATCTTCTTGTGGTACATGTCTTGGACTGATATGTTCAAAAGCTAACATACCAGATAATATATAGGTTCTGAATTGACTTGTTTAGACACTATATATGCTAATTCATCAAATGTAACATTTACGCTTTCATTAACAGATTTAGTCCTTTTATTATAAACTCTATATACAGCAGACTCCTTTTAAATAACCGATGAAAACAACTTCTTCCGCTTTTAAGTTAAACTTTCCAAGATCATCCTTTTCGTTCAGCACAAAACGCCTACAACCAAAAACATGAAAGAACATAATATTAGGTATTCGTTGATTAATGATCTCATAAGGAGTTTTGCCGAAATGCTTATTAATGATGGATCTCTTCTGAGTAAAGCAAGCAGTTACTACAGCCTCAGCCCACAAGAATGAAGAAAGTTTTGATTGTACCAACATTGTACGAGCAACTTCCACTAGAATACGGTTTTTTCATTCAACGACTCCATTCCGTTGTGGTGTATAGGCAATTGAGAAAGTATGAGGTGAATCTAAATGATTCGAGATAGGAATCTAACACTTTATTGTTGAACTCAATTCCATTATCAATCCGAATTGTTTGAATTGACAATTGCAAGTTGACTTAAATACTCTTGATAAATGAAATGATCAGTTCAGGAGCTTCATCCTTAGTCCTCAAAAACTTTACCCATGTGTATCTTGAATTGTCATCAACCGTCACTAATACGTAATTCTTTCCAATAATGCTTTGTATGCGTATTGGGCCACACAAGTCCATGTGTATAAACTGTAGAGGTCGCTTAATACTATGTTCAACTTTAGTCTTGTGAGATAATCTCTTCAGCTTACCCATTTCACATGCCATACACATATGTTATTTCTCAAACTTTAAATCCGGTAAGCCTTTGACTAACCCTCCTGTTACCAACTTGTTGATATTTCAAAAATTCAGGTGAGAAAGTCGTATATGCCACAACTAGCTCTGTTGCATAAAGGCTTTTGACATTAAACACACAACATTCGAATATTTCGAATTTGATAAATCAATCGTATAGAGGTTTGATCTTCTTGTTCCAGCTAAGATTTCTTTCCCATCTTAAGTCCTTACACTACAACACTTAGCCTTGAAATTAACCTTCAAATCTTTATCACAAAATTGACTAACCAAGTTATGCCCTAAACCTTCAACATAAGAAAATTTCTTTATGGTCAGATTACCTTGCACCACGTCACCATAACCCACAATTGGAGAAAAATGGTCATTCCCAAACCACACTGTTCCACTATATTTATCAGTGTAGTTGGTCAAGATTTCTTTTCTTCCAGACATGTGTTTTGAACATCCAGAATCTAAATAGCACACATGATCGGCCTGCAAAACAGATTAGGCGGTTTTAGCTACCCATCGGAACATGGTTCCTCATTTGTCAGGTACAATATCATTTGTAGGTACCCATATAAACATGGATCCTTTCTTTTTCGGTGTAAAATCTTTGACATTATTAGTTGGGGTTTTGTATGTTCCAAACCAGTTGTGAGCATTATTTTTAACTACAAAATCATTCAATCCACATGAAGAACAACATACTTTTTCTTGTGACAAACAGATCAAGTGCTTTATTGAATATACCAAACATAGAAATTTAACATAAGGTTTATGAAAAGTAGCAACATCACGATCTACATCACAAAAAAAATATGTTCTTCTTTACATTTGAACTATAACCAAATGATTTATTCCTTTGGTAGACTTATTAACTCTCCAGACTTGTTTAATACTTTTCAACTGATTATCTGAAACATAAAAAACCAGAGTTAGAAGAGCTTGAATAATAAGCATGCTGTTTAGAAAAATGTCCGGGTTTTTGATTTTTCTGAAAATACCGCATTGTTTTATTCGAAGAATAATATGTATTTTTAGGAACTTTTTGAGAAACACTTCTGGAAGATTCACCTTTGTAAATCTGAACCGGAATTTCCTTTTTTTACCTTTGCCTTTTCAATCAAAATGAATAAAACTCTTAAGTTTTGCAGAAAAATCAAAACAATCAGTTTCATCATTCAAACATACCTCAACATTCATTAAGGAATCAAACTCTTTTTCATTATCTAATTTTATAAAATCATTCGAAGATGATGAAGCTTTTAATTCACAAGAATTAATTCCAATGAAAGCTTTACAAGAAGAAACTTCTGAATCAGTTGAAATATTTTTAGATAAAATCACTGTTGGATCAGAAATTTCTTGGACTTGAGATTTAACTGCTTCTTCAAGTTCTTTGATTTTGTTCAAAAACCGATTTTTTTCTTCATCAAACAACTTTCTTTCGTTTGCAAAATCCTTCTCATGTTCTGATATTTTCTTTTCAAGAATTGAACTTGGAACAAAAATTTGATAGTTAACAGGTTTTTCAGAAAGCTCCTCTTTTGAATAACTATGAAAGTAATCATCCGAAAGAGTAGTTTCTCTCGTATCGTCCGAAAGAGTAGTTTCTCTCGTATCGGTTCTTTTTCTATTCAAATCTTCTTGAGCTTAAATTTCCTCAGATGGTTTTCTGAAAACCATTTTAAAATCATAATCGATGTATCTCATATCATACATGGTTGGAGCTTGAGAAATGCCCTTTTTCATTATTTAGGATTATCAAATCCTAAACCTTCTTTAGGATTGTAAAACATGAACTCTTTCAGTTTATTTAAATGAATTGTTTGATCAGTTTGACCTCTTTTCAAAAAAAATTATTCAAGGTCCTTGGTCTTAGCATAAAGATATTTTCTTTCAACAAAAATGGATTCATACATCACAACTTTTTTACTAATCAAGTTTTCTGAAATCTCAAGCATTTATGTTAATTCAGATATTTTCAATTTCAACTTTTCACTTTCTTCTTCAATAACCTTCTTGCTCTCTTACAAATAAGTAACAATTTTAAAAGCTTGAGCATTTTCAAAAGAAAATTATAAAACTAAATCATGCTCACTCTTTAATTTCTTTTCGAAAGAAATAACTAAACTTCTTTCTTTCTACGACTTACCTCTATTTTTATCATCATGTTGTTCATTTGTTCCTCAAAATCATTAAAATGAATAGAATGTACCTCAGATGTCGATTCATTGTAACACGATCCAAGATCATCATTATCAGAATCATACTGCTCATTCTACCAAACCAAGAAAAACAGGTGAGCATGGGCAACAACTTCATCATCACTTGACAGATTTAACTAGTGATCATCGTCGGCCATCAACGCTTTACCAACTTCCTTCTGTTTTGCCAAGAACATCTTATTCTTGTAGTATTTTGAGTTCCTCTCCACTGGTTTCTGACATTCTTTGGCATAATGTCCTGGCTTTCCACAATTATAACATTTAAGAACGTCATCAACAACTTTCTCCTCAGTTTTCTTTCCTTCAAACTTGTCTTTATACTCATCTCTCCTTGAACCAGATGAATATCTTTGCTTGTTAGAAAAAGGCTTCTTATAATATTTCTTTTGAAAACCCTTTGTCAATAACACCATTTCTTTCTTCAAGTCTTATAACTCATATTCCGAACTACTTCCATCTTCTTCTCCTTCAGTAGATTCACTCTGCTCTTTATCATGTTTAGAAACTCTTGAAGAGTACTTATGTTTCTTCTCAGCAACTAAAGCCAAAGGATCAACAATTGACTTCAGTCTCTGCTTCTATGTCTCCAAAATCTCTGGCACTTCTTCCTGATTTTGACTCAAATTCTCATAAACGACATGAATATGTAATTCAGATAAACGTTTATTCTGAACGATATTATTTTCAAACCTTTTCCATTCTGGTCTCAGATTGTTCACAAACTTGATATTAATCTCAATATTTCTCTTTTGAATTTCATTCTTTCTCAATTTGTTCAACAAATTGTAGTACTGATTGTACGTACTTTCTAACATCTTTCCTTCTCTTGCTTTAAAACCTTCATAGTTTGTCAAGTAGTTTGTTACCTTGACCTGAGCACCCATATCTGTTCCCATCATCTGTTTGGATATCTCATCGCACATTGCCTTGGCAGTCTTATAAATATCGACACTTGTATAGATTTCATTAGTCATTCCTTGCAACAAGTAAGACCTAGACAATTTGTCAGCTATCTGACGATTCTTTTCCTTTTCAGTTAACTTGGATGGATCCAGAGCTACTCTCCAAGATGGAATTGGTGGATTTCCTTCAGGAACCGTGGGAACATCAATCATGAATTTAGCTGGACCCTCTTGTAAAGATTCTTAGGGGTTGTTTGTTTACCTCTTAATAGTTCCATTAAGAGGCAATCCCTGAATCGTTAAGAGGTGAATCTTCTTTGGCAAAGATATGTATGTCTCTTAAAGGTTCTAAAACCCTCTAAATGATTTTGTATCTTGGGCCTCCCTTAACCATTAAGAGCCCTAATTTCATTCTGAACATTTACCAAACAACCATATTTCATTTTGCGGTATATCATAAAAGCCTCTTAATCATTCTGACCACTTACTCATTGTAACACCCGGAAAATTCTCAAGGTAAGTATTTGTTCCCTTAAATACGTTAATTGTGTCTATTTGAAAATATGAGCCTTGGTACGCATTTAATGATCATTGCTATGTTGAAATGTTGTGTAAATTGATATACCATCTTTAATCGTTCAAACCTCGCGCTCGTTATCGAAATTGGTCAAGTTTTGGGATGTTGGGGGTTTGGTGCGACAATGACACGCGATTGTGACATGGTCACTCTCGCCTTGTCACTCTCGCGGGGAGTGTACCGTGAGTGGGTTAGAGCTCGCGACTATGACACGCGATTGTCACATTGTCACTATCGCGGTGTCAATGTCGCAGGAGGCGTACCGTGGCTTAGGGGGAGCTCGCGACTATGACACGCGACAATGCCCATGGCATTGTCGCCGGGCACTGTCGTCGACGGGGTTTTTGGGTTTAAATGAGATCTTTGACCTAAATTGCTTCATTTTATCACATTTCACTTCAAAAAAATGGGAGAGCACTCTTTTGGGAGATTTTTGGGTCTTCATCACTTACCTCCATAAATTTCTAGGGTTTGGGTTGGTGAGAGCATTAAGTTGCCATCAAAGCTTCCTTAAAGTGTTTTCATTGAAGTGTTCTTCAAGATCCTCATCCCTCATCTTCAAGTCTCTTCTTCTCAAAGGTAGGGTTTCATCTTTTCTAGGTTTTGGTCCAAAACCTAGATTGTGAGTTTACTAAACCTTTTGTTAAATCTAGATACACATCATAATCTTTTACTTGTATTATTGAAACATTTCTCAAGATGTTTATCTCTATGTGTTTAAATATTTGATGGTGGTTTCATGGTTAACATGTTGGGAGATTTATTTTGAGTATCTTGCCATGATCTACTCTAGTTGCCAAGTATTTGGGATTTATTTCATATATACATGATATTGGCATTTTGGCATGATTTGGGGTATATGTGACAAAGTAGATGATGTATTCTACTTGGAATGCTTATTTAGCAATGTTGTATCTAAACATTGGTTATGTTGGAATTTGGTCTCATATTTGACTTATGTGATAGGATGGTAGCATTGTACCCATGGTTGGTATCGAAATGTATTGGTTGAAATATACCTCAAAACCTCCTATAAATTATGTTGGACGAACCAAGTCAGTAGACACTGGGAGGATGTAGTCTTGGGCGCCACCATGATGGTATGTGCCTAGACCTCCACCATTCGGGGAATTTCCTTAGTTGTAGTCCTCGGATGTGCCGGGCCTTTCGGGTGTCTCTTGGTAGATGGCATCAAGGTATATCGACTCTTTGGGTGGAACTTGATTGGTACTATGGGTCTCCCCTATTGACTCCACCTTTGTTGAACTATGGTTAACTGCTGATAAAAATTGTAACTGGTCATGCATGCTTATTATTGTTCAACTCACTAGGCTTTTTGGCCTAACACTTGTTTGGTGTCGATGTGTATCTCAGGTTATAGTGGCGCCGGTTCTAAGCTGGCATAGTGCTTGGGTGAGAGCTTGGGGAATACTTACAAATGGACATTTATTGGATAGAAGAATTTTGGAATTATAGATGACAACCCTTTTGTAATCTCTTTTCTAGTTGTAGAAATTAGATTAGTTGGTTGTTAATTTATTGTCCGTTAAATTACAACTGTGATTAAACAGGTTTGTATTATTTCCCCAGTTTTGGGAGACTCATGTTTTGGCAATTTTATATACCACATGTCCGTTTTTCGGATTTTTGTTATCCCTATTTTTAGGGTGTTACAAGTTGGTATCAGAGCTTTAGTTTAAGTGAACTAGGTATTGTTTTATCATATCTAGACTTAAGCTTTAGACTTTATAGATTCACTATCCACTTGGGGTAGGAATCCTAGGTGGGGAGAGCGTTAGGTTACAGAATTACTTTAATTGAAAGTTGTGATGATGGTGACAAGAATTCTTGTGTATGGTTCGTTCATAATTTCACTTAGCTACTGCTATTATGAATGCATTGTTACGTGATCATACTTGGTTTACTATTATTATGATAATTGATGAAAGTATTAGTACGTACAATGAGTTCAACTCGTTTAGTCTTTTGTCAATCTAATTCTCGTATATGTATGGCAGATTGAAATGGTAAACACTCGAAGTAGGTTACCAAATACACCGGAGGGCCACTTGGAATTGGAGTCTACAGTTGATCGGCCTCCTGTGGGCATAACTACCGAAGGACCTCCCATACCTACAATCTTGGTAGGAGGACCTGAGCATATTCCGCGCCGGAACCTCAATGCGAATAATGCCATCATGGAGGAAGTGACCATGGAGACCCAGATTCGGGATAGTATGATGTTGGCCATGAACTCAGCCATGGCCCAACAACAAGAGTTTTTCATGAAGCTTTTAGAAGATCGAGACGCCAGTAACCGACAACCGGAGACAATGGCGGAAAACATTGTTATGGGGTCGGGTGGACCGGTGGTAGTATCTGTTGAAGACCCAGTGGATAATGGGAATAAGGCAAAGACTGAGAGGTGCACCTACAAGGCGTTTCTGGGGTGCCACCCTAAAGAGTTTGCGGGTTCAGATAACCCGGTGGCTTGTATGTATTGGCTCAAGGAGGTGGAGATGGCCTTCGAGTCCAGTGAGTGTGATCCCTCTCAACGGGTCAAGTTTGCTTCTTAACTACTTCGGGGAGAGGCTCTGATTTGGTGGAATCTCACTCTATCCGCCCTTACTCCGGAAGTTATGGCTAAGTTAACTTGGCCGGTGTTCAAAGAGAAGATCATGGATAAATATTGTAGTGAACGTTCATTGGATAAGTTGGAGCGGGAGTTCCGAAATCTGAAGAAGGGGACCCTGTCCATTGTCGGATACTCCAAACTCTTTTTGGAGAAATTGAACTTGGTGGGACATCTAGTTCCCGATGAAAAGTTGAAGATCAAGGCCTATCAGCAAGGTCTACCGGCTGAGAAGCGAACGACGGTGAGAAATGCTAGGGGTTCGACCTTGCAAGAGGTCATCGAAGAGTCTTTGCTCATTGAGGATGACATAAATGCGGAAAGGGAAGAAAAGAGGCGGGTTGGAGAGAAACGGAAGTGGGAAGGGCCATCTGGGCCAGTTCGTCAATCAAGACCCTTTGTAAGCGGGAGAGTGGGTGACCAGCGTCGTGAGGATCGGTGGTGCCACAAGTGCAAGTCAAAGCGCTCGGGCCCATGTGCTACAAGAACTTACTCTGGTCCAGCGGGGTGTGCCAAGTGTGGTAAGAAGAGCCACACAACTCGAGAGTGTCCCATCCGGGGGCTAGTGTGCTACGAGTGCAGAGAACCGGGGCATATGAAGAGGGATTGCCCGAAGCTAGTAGGAGGAAATGGTGGAAATTATGTGGGTTCGACGGCTAGAGTCGAGCAACCACCAAGGGCGCCAAGTCGAGCTTTCCGGATGACTACCGAGGAGGCAAATGAGACAACTAATGTTGTTTCGGGTACGTTTCTAGTAAACTCCTTGCCACCTCGTGTTTTGTTTGATTCGGGTGCTACGTGTTCCTTTGTGTCGGATGCTTTCTGTAAACAATTTACCACTCCTATTAGTGTCCTTCCCGATGCGTTAATAGTAGAAATAGCTAATGGGGATCAAGTGATCATTCGAGACCGTTTTTGTTATTGCACTCTAGATTTTGATGGGAATTATTTCGGAGTAGATTTATTACCTATGGCTATAGGAGGGTTCGATGTGGTCATAGGTATGGATTGGTTAGTGAGGCATAAGGATGACATCTTTTGCTCCAAAAAGATGATCCAAGTGCCATTGCCGGAAAATGGTGTGGCTACCATTTATGGGGAGAAAGGAAAGAGGAATAATCCCATTATTTCATCTCTTAAGGCTCGCAAGTTTCTAGCGAAGGGTTACCCTTCGTACTTGGCCTATTTGGTGGACGCGAATAAAGAAAAGAAGTCGGTAGAAGATGTGGAGGTGGTGCAAGATTATCCGGACGTCTTTCCGGAAGACTTACCCGGATTACCGTCGGAGCGGCAGGTAGAGTTTCAGATCGACCTCACCCGGGGAGCAACTCCGATAGCCCGTGATCCATATCGTTTTGGCACCGAAAGAAACGAAAGAGATGATGACACAACTGCAAGAGTTGTTAGATAAGGGCTTCATTCAACCGAGTTCATCACCTTGGGGAGCACCGGTTTTGTTCATAAAGAAGAAGCATGGATCCATGCGGATGTGTATTGACTACCGAGAGCTAAACAAAGTCACGGTGAAGAATAAGTATCCTTTACCTCGCATCGACGATCTTTTTGATCAACTTCAATGCGCGGGATGCTTCTCAAAGATTGATCTTCGATCCAGATACCATCAAGTAAGAGTGAAGAAAGAAGATATTCCGAAAACGGCTTTCCGAACGAGATACGGTCATTATGAGTTCTTGGTGATGCCTTTCGGCTTAACCAACGCTCCGGCCATATTCATGGATTTGATGAACCGTGTGTGTCACCCATTCTTGGATAAATCCGTGATGTCTTCATCGACGATATTTTAATATATTCAAAGGATGAGTCCGAGCATGGGAAACACTTACGGGAAGTATTAGAGGTTCTAAGAAGGGAGAAACTGTTTACGAAATTCTCGAAGTGCGAATTCTGGCTCCAAGAAGTGCAATTCTTGGGGCATGTGGTATCAAAGGACGAAGTAAAGGTGGACCCGACAAAGATCGAGGCAATGATGAATTGGGAGCCTCCAACAAGTCCGACAGAGATTCGAAGCTTCTTGGAATTGGCGGGTTACTACCGACGTTTCATTCAAGACTTTTCTAAGATAGCTACACCGCTCACTTCTCTTACGAGTAAAAACGTCAAGTTTCTTTGGACCGATGCACAAGAGCAAGCCTTTTAGACGCTCAAGAGGAAGTTGTGCGAAGCTCCGATCTTGTCCTTACCCGAGGGATCGGAATACTTTGTTGTGTTTAGTGACGCTTTCAAGATGGGACTTGGGTGTGTCCTAATGCAAAGGGGGAAAGTAATAGCCTACGCATCGCGACAATTAAAGGATCATGAGAAGAATTATCCGACTCATGACTTGGAGTTGGCGGCGGTAGTTTTCGCGTTAAAATTGTGGCGACAATACTTGTATGGGACGAAGTGTACTCTTTTCACGGATCACAAGAGTCTCAAGTACATCTTCCATCAAAAGGAACTCAACATGCGGCAAAGGAGATGGCTCGAGCTTTTGAAGGATTACGATTGTGACCTACTCTATCATCCCGGTAAGGCCAATGTGGTGGCGGATGCATTGAGCCGAAGGAGTTATGATGGTGGTGTCAAAATGTCCCTTACGAGGATCGATGTGGTATCGAGTTTGTTGGAAAGTATAAAGACGAGTCAAGTGGAAGCACTTAAATAAGAGAACCTCAAAGTCGAAGTCATGGTGAAACAAAAGGAGCTCTTAACATAAGACGGTCGTGGACTTAAGCTCTTTCAAGGACGGATTTGGGTGCCGAAGTTGGGGGGAAATCGGGAGTTGCTTCTTGAAGAAGCGCATAAGTCAAAATATTCTATACATCCCGGTAGCACCAAGATGTATAGAGACTTAAAGTTAAATTATTGGTGGCCGGTGATGAAGCTTGATGTGGCTAGCTATGTGGAGAAGTGTGTCACTTGCCTCCAAGTCAAGGCGGAACATCAAAGAGCATATGGAAGTTTACAACCATTGTCCATTCCCAAGTGGAAATGGGACAACATCACTATGGATTTCGTAACGAAGTTACCGAAGACCTTGCGTGGGCACGACACCATTTGGGTAATCGTTGACCGATTGACCAAGAGTGCGCATTTCCTTGCAATGTGGGAGACTTTGCCAATGGAGAAATTGGCCAAACTTTATATTGATGAGGTGGTATCGAGACACGGAGTTCCGCAATCTATCGTGTCGGATCGAGACAGTCGGTTTATTTCGAACTTTTGGGCTGGCTTGCAAAAGGAGTTGGGTACTAGACTGAATTTGAGCACGGCGTATCATCCTCAAACGGATGGTCAAAGCGAGAGGATCATCCAGACGCTAGAGGATATGTTGAGGTCGTGTGTAATAGATTTCAGGGGAAGCTGGGATTCACATCTACCGTTGGTAGAGTTCGCGTACAACAACAATTACCATTCTAGTATCGGAATGGCACCGTTCAAGGCATTGTATGGACGAAAGGGCATAACCCCGGTTTGTTGGTTAGAAGCGGGCGAGAAACAATTCGCCGGGCCGGAAATAGTTCAAGAGACGGCGGACAAGGTGAAAGAAATCCGAGAGAGGCTAAAGGCGGCGCAAGACCGACATAAAAGTTATGCGGACAAGAAAAGAAGACCGGTCAGGTTTCAAGTGGGTGACCGTGTCATGTTGAAGGTATCACCATGGAAGGGAATTATCCGGTTTGGGAAGCGTGGGAAGCTTAGTCCTCGTTTCCTTGGACCTTTCGTCATTTTGGAGAAAGTTGGGTTGCAAGCCTACCGGTTGGATTTACCACCGGAAATGGATGGAATACATCCTACGTTCCACGTGTGTTACCTTCGGAAGTGTCTTGCCGAAGAGGAAAGCGTGATCCCTTTGTTGGAAATTCGGGTGGACAATGGAAATCGTTGTGTGGAAGAACCAGAGTCGATTTTAGAATCGAAAGTGAAGAAGTTGAGGCATAAGGACGTGGTTATGGTTAAAGTCCAATGGAAGCACCATCGGGGTGCTAACATTACTTGGGAGTCCGAAGATGATATGAGGAAGCGATATCCTCACTTGTTTAATTTAGGACAAAAACCCAATTAGGTGGGGAGGATTGTAACACCCGGAAAATTCTCAAGGTAAGTATTTGATCCCTTAAATATGTTAATTGTGTCTATTTGAAAATATGAGCCTTGGTATGCATTTAATGATCGTTGCTATGTTGAAATGTGGTATAAATTGATATACCATCTTTAATCGTTCAAACCTCGCGCTCGTTATCGAAATTGGTCAAGTTTCGGGATGTTGGGGGTTTGGTGTGACAGTGACACACGATTGTGACATGGTTACTCTCGCCGTGTCACTATCGCGGGAAGTGTACCGTGACTGGGTTAGAGATCACGACTATGACACGTGATTGTGACATTGTCACTATCGCGGTGTCAATGTCGCGGGAGGCGTATCGTGGCTTAGGGGGAGCTCGCGACTATGACACGCGACAGTGCCCATGGCATTGTCGCCGGGCACTGTCATCGACGGGGTTTTTGGGTTTAAATGAGATCTTTGACCTAAATTGCTTCATTTTATCACATTTCACTTCAAAAAAACGGGAGAGCACTCTTTTGGGAGATTTTTGGGTCTTCATCACCTACCTTCATAAATTTCTAGGGTTTGGGTTGGTGAGAGTATTAAGTTACCATCAAAGCTTCCTTCAAGTGTTTTCATTGAAGTGTTCTTCAAGATCCTCATCCCTCATCTTCAAGTCTCATATTCTCAAAGCTAGGGTTTCATCTTTTCTAGGTTTTGGTCCAAAACCTAGATTGTGAGTTTACTAAACCTTTTGTTAAATCTAGATACACATCATAATCTTTTACTTGTATTATTGAAACATTTCTCAAGATGTTTATCTCTATGTGTTTAAATATTTGATGGTGGTTTCATGGTTAACATGTTGGGAGATTTATTTTGAGTATCTTGCCATGATCTACTCTAGTTGCCAAGTATTTGGGATTTATTTCATATATACATGATATTGGCATTTTGGCATGATTTGGGGTATATGTGACAAAGTAGATGATGTATTCTACTTGGAATGCTTATTTAGAAATGTTGTATCTAAACATTGGTTATGTTGGAATTTGGTCTCATATTTGACTTATGTGATAGGATGGTAACATTGTACCCATGGTTGGTATCGAAATGTATTGGTTGAAATATACCTCAAGACCTCATATAAATTATGTTGGACGAACCAAGTCAGTAGACACTAGGAGGATGTAGTCTTGGGCGCCACCGTCATGGTATGTGCCTAAACCTCCGCCATTCGGGGAATTTCCTTAGTTGTAGTCCTCGGATGTGCCGGGCCTTTCGGGTGTCTCTTGGTAGATGGCATCAAGGTATATCGACTCTTTGGGTGGAACTTTATTGGTGCTATGGGTCTCCCCTATTGACTCCACTTTTGTTGAACTATGGTTAACTACTGATAAGAATTGTAACTGTTCATGCATGCTTATTATTGTTCAACTCACTAGGCTTTTTGGCCTAACACTTGTTTGGTGTCGATGTGTATCTCAGGTTCTAGCGACGCCGGTTCTAAGCTGGCATAGTGCTTGGGTAAGAGCTTGGGGAATACTTGCAAATGGACATTTATTGGATAGAAGAATTTTGGAATTATAGATGACAACCCTTTTGTAATCTCTTTTCTAGTTGTAGAAATTAGATTAGTTGGTTGTTAATTTATTGTCCGTTAAATTACAACTGTGATTAAACAAGTTTGTATTATTTCCCGATTTTTGGGAGGCTCTTGCTTTGGCAATTTTATATACCACATGTCCGTTTTTCAGATTTTTGTTATCCTATTTTTTGGGTGTTACACTCATTCTGCATCAAACCATTCAACAACTAACAAACAACCCCTAAGAATCTATCCTTCCATTGTGAGTAGTCTTCTCTGAACAAGACTGGTGGTTTTTGGTCAAAGAAATAGCCATTGCTTCTCTCGATATTATCATATACTCGAAGTGATCGTTTGAGCGGTATTGATTTGAACTAACCTGAAACTTTTGATCAAAAGTCAACTTTTGACCAAAAAGTAAACACCTCAGAAGTCAACCTTTGAGAAGTCAAACATTGAAAAGTCAAACTATAGCACAAAGTCAATCGTAGCAGAAAGGTTAAGGATGTCGCAGAGAGGTGTAATATATTGCATAGACTTGTGCGATATCCCCTATATGTCGTAGAAGAGTTGTGCAATAGATCCTCTTGTTACACGATATGTTGTGCGATATACTACCTTGTCGCACGCTGTATTGTGCGACAAACTCACTTCTCGCACGTCTATTTGCAATAAAATCAATATGTCACAAGAGTCTTATGCGAAAAAAACAACCTTTCACCCTTTTGATGTGTGATGAATGATCCAAAAATAGCAACTTTTCCTTAATCGTGCAATAAACTCGTAAAATCTCAGAAAACATATTGTTCAAAATTTGAACTTTCCGAACTCAAGTTTACTTGTTAATCCTCTGAAATTTAGATCAAAACTTTCTTAAAGATACAATTAATGAATGTTCTAACAACTCATTTCGATTAGAACGCCCAAATTTCACAAAAATGACAAGATCACTAAGAACAGTTCGTGAAAACTCAAGAATGCCAAATCTTCAAAATCTATCAAATTCTTGATCAAAACTTGAGATCGTGGAATGAAATTAAATCAGATCAATTGTATATTGAAAATCGAGATGATTAGATAAAAAATTCAATCAAGAAACTTCAAAATCTTCAAAAATCCAAGATCATAGTCGACTTTTTCACGAACGAACAATTTATTCAAGAAATCTTCAAAAACTTTAAATTCTTCCAAGATGTTGTTCAACTCAGATTCAAATCACAGTATTAGCTCTGATACCAATTGATAGTCCAAGATTTAAGTATATAAACACAATGTAAGAGAAAAATCAATAGCTCAATAGTGGCTTCGAAATCTCATATGCAATATTGAGAGAGAAAAAGATTTACACCTTTGAAACACACACTTAAGATCTTACACAAATTACATGAGTTAACAAAATAAACTAACAAAATCTTTCTATACTAAGGAAAGTCACAAGGTTGACTTCTCATAGTATTTACAATTATGCCCGTGTATTATACTACTACATTATAGCTCTAACGCATATATTTGTTTCACAATGTGTTTATTTCACATATATTTGCTCCACAATGTGGACGATTTTTATGTGTCTGTGAAACAAAAAATACCATTAAAAAGTTTCACATTGTGAACCAAATACATATTGAACAAACACATTATAATTCAAATATATGTTAACAAATATATTAAATTTTAGCCTTAGTTGGAAAAATCATGTGATATAATACCTTACAATAATAATTCTCACATGTATTACAATATATGGGGTTGTCAATTGATAATTAATCCTATATATATATATAGAGGGAGGTTCAAGGGAAAACCTCAAATAACCGAAAAACTAAAGAACACCCTTATAGACATAGGATGGGATAATCCAATGGTTATTATCACAATGGCAATTTTGTAAATAAAAAGAAGCTAGGGGTATATTGTATAAGGCATTAAGCTGCATTAGAGGGTAAAATTGGAATGAAATTATACCCTTTTCCGTTTACCATTTTTTTAGCCATAATCAAATCCACCACCAATCTACACTCAAACTTAATCACTCTCAAGAATCCCAAAATTGAAGGGGTTTTCTCTCCTACTACTCTAAAGCAAAATTGGTTCCTCACCTCTATTCATACGATTTTGGGGAAATTAGGTTACCATCTTCAGTCAATCCAACCAGGTACATTCAAAATCCATTCAGTCGTTCTAATATTGCAATCGATTTCTGTTTCCCACTCATTCTCTGGTGCGATTTTCAGACCAGTAGCTAGGTCAGTGGCGGTCAATACATTACGACCTTCAGTCGATCCAACCAGGTACTGACGTTATCCATTCAAATAGGTCTATTTTGAAGTCGATTACGGGAATAAAATCATTCTTGGTTGCGATTTTCAGGTCAGGAGCAATCAGATTCAGTCAATACATTAAAATCGTGTTGTTTGTTCAAGCTAGCATCAATGGCTGATGAAGGTATACTCTTTGTGTTTCTTTCATCGATTGACCTATCCGTTTTATAATGCATATCCAGAGTAGTATATGCACAAGTGCATGATTACATCATTTCTCCTGTATATGTGTTTCTTTCATATACCATGCACTTGTGCATGATTACATCATTTATCCTGTATAGGTCAGGCTTCTATATAAAAGTTATGCATATAGAGAGCCCTTTTGTATAAAAGATTTACAAATGTCTGGGGAAAACTCATATAAAATATCATACTCTTTGGACCATAAATATGAACCTCAACATTGCTAGAAGATTGCTTTACTATACCCCCCAACTTATGAATTTTGAACTTTAAGATAACTAGATCATTTAGTTAAGATTGTATTTTTTAGAATAATCCTAACGTTAGAAATTACCAGCATCTTCAATTTGCTTCTGGGTTCATAGATAATCTTTGGAGTTTCCTTTGGGATTATATTTGTTAGAATACATTAGATGCACTTGTGCATCACATGAACTTTTTCAAATACACACTGTTATTTGAAAAATCTGTGTGTATGCATATACATTAACATGGGCATATTCTATCACGTGTGATTTTATGAGCAGTAATCGATTTGCAGAGGTGACTGGATCTTATATCTTGCAGTTTTAGGGCACAAATCCTATTACGGGAATAAAATAATTCTTGGTTGCGATTTTCAGGTCAGTAGCAATCAGATTCAATCAATACATTACAATCGTGTTGTTTGTTCAAGCTAGCATCAATGGCTGATGAAGGTATACTCTTTGTGTTTCTTTCATCGATTGACCTATCCGTTTTATAATGCATATCCAGAGTAGTATATGCACAAGTGCATGATTACATCATTTCTCCTGTATATGTGTTTCTTTCATATACCATGCACTTGTGCATGATTACATCATTTATCCTATATAGGCCAGGCTTCTATATAAAAGTTATGCATATAGAGAGCCCTTTTGTATAAAAGATTTACAAATGTCTGGAGAAAACTCATATAAAATATCATACTCTTTGGATCATAAATATGAACCTCAACATTGCTAGAAGATTGCTTTACTATACCCCCCAACTTATGAATTTTGAACTTTAAGATAACTAGATCATTTAGTTAAGATTGTATTTTTTTAGAATAATCCTAACGTTAGAAATTACCAGCATCTTCAATTTGCTTCTGGGTTCATATATAATCTTTGGAGTTTCCTTTGGGATTATACTTGTTAGAATACATTAGATGCACTTGTGCATCACATGAACTTTTTCAAATACACACTGTTATTTGAAAAATCTGTGTGTATGCATCTACATTAACATGGTCATATTCTATCAATCACGTATGATTTTATGAGCAGTAATCGATTTGCAGATGTGACTGGATCATATATCTTGCAGTTTTAGGGCACAAATCCTAGTTTGAATTATGATATTGTTAAAATGGATTCAACTTTGGTTCAGTTGTAGGACAAAAATCCGATTTTCAGGCAATTAAAGAAGCTAGATTCGGTTAATGGCTGAAGAAGGTATATTTTTGTGTTACTTTCACTGATTGACTTATTTTTCATCATACTTTCTTCCCATATATCATAACATCGTTTTTTTTTTCCAGGTTTACCTAGGAAAAGCCCTAGGTTAATTAAGAACTATGATCTGTCGGAGAATGTACTTAGTAAAGGTTAGTATCTTTAAACATTTATGTTCAAATAGTATTTAATATATGTGTCAAATCCATATTTTGGTTTATGTTTGTTCCAGTATGCATTTGTGCATATAGTTAGTGAAAACCTCAAATAAACAAACAACCTATGTGTTGGGTTTGATAGAAATGCTTTATTTGGGTCTTGTATTCTGTCAAAATATGAAACTTTATTTTGTATTTAGTGGGGGTTTTGAAAATCCATCATGTATCTTATTCATTTTTTATATATATTTGTTCCAGTATGCACTTGTGCATATAGTTATGTCACACACAAAAAAATATGTCTATGAGATAGAAACACACCAAATCATTACTGATTATGTTCGGTGTGCACATGGATCATCAAATTAATCAATTTTGTAACAGGTTTAACAAGTACATCATTCGTTGTTGGGAATCCCGACAAGGATATGATCACGGACAAACGAAAACGTAGGGAAGGTGAGAAGGAAACAGTTCCCAAGGCCATGAAACGAGAAAGAGTACTTGTAGATGAAGGGGACTTAGAGGAGGTCAATCATCCAATTATTAGAACCCGAATATCCCCCAAGAAATTGTTAGGAGTTTGGAAAAGTTTTTGGTTTATGGTTGTTTGGATTATGGTTTTTTGTACTTTTGTTTGTTGGGGGTTGATACTTAAACAATTTGATTGATGTTTATCTTATGAATCAGTTATCATTTTTCACTTAAATAATGGTTTTAACTTTAATTTATTTCTATTACGCGTCAATGTCATGGAAGGAATTCTATTACAGGGTACTTTTGCATAACATGCACCTGTGCATAACATGCACTAATTCGATCATGGGCACTTATATGGGTGTCAAACACTAGTCTACCATGTCATCTTTTGCATACTCAATGTAATCCAATATGAGATAGAGCCCGATGTTGGTAGGATGGCCAATTGATTTGTGCCTAACATTCATGCACTTGTGCATAACATGTGCACTATTCTATCAAATGTTATTTGTGTATATCATATAATGCATAATCGGACTAAGATTCACATAATCTTCGTTTTCACTCTAAAAAATTATATGAAAATTCTCAAACAAATAATGAACACAACTTTAGGTATAACACAATGGCTTTATCAATTGACTCATACACCCACCCAATTTTAGGTATAACACAATCCTCCACCCTTGGTATCCAAAACATTGATCCTCTTGGAGTACTGATTTCAATTGCTCGTACTGCATATTTAGATAGGTAGTTAATTAAAATAAGTATTCATTCACAATTTCATACATTCACACATTTGCATAATGCAAATAGTACACTACCTCATATGCACATTGGATCACAAATCCATTCATTTCAGTTATGCACTTGTGCATTACATTTACATGCACGTTCACATCACATGATAATCTATTTATAACATGAATTTGTGTATAACATGCACCTGTAACAGGTTATTAGTTCATAACATGCACTTGTGCATGTTTTCCACAAATCCATTCATTTCAGTTAAGCACTTGTGCATTACATTCGTTTGTTCACAACATGCACTTGTGCGTGACAGGATAATATATTTATAACATGAATTTGTGCATAACATGCACATGTAACAGGTTATTAGTTCATAACATGCACTTGTGCATGTTTTCCAACTGTTTTATACTTGCATTCACAAATGCATACATGCAGAATCTTAAATACTCTCAATATGATCCATTTCAATCACTTCGTCACTCAAACTCATGATATACTACATACTAACAATAGACTATTATCTTCGATGGTTCAATAACAAAAGCAAACTCATAAGAACAAACATTCTTAGTTTCACCCGTATATGCATTTGTGCATATACGACCTGCAACCATTAATTTCGACTATGGCAATTATAGAACTAAAAAATTAGGTCACGATGATTGAATCAGAATTCAATCATCATACTAAACGTTTGTAAATCGTTAATTGCCATTTAAATAATGGTTTATAATGATTACCTGATTGTAAATCGTTACCCTCTAAATCACAATCAACGTCTTCATCATCATTGAATCCATCTCTGCCCAGATTTCCTCCATTAGCGGATTCTCTGTTTACGTTTTCTACCATCAATTCCATTTCGATAATCTAATCGATTGGTTGCAGGTTGATATGCACTGAAATCTGTGATATGATTCTTCTCAATTGGTACTCCTAAACCATCGACCATATGCACTGAAAATTTTGTTATGAATCTTCTCAATTGGTACTCCTAAACCATCGACCATATGCACTGAATTTTTTCATAAGAATCTTCTCAATTGATACAATTAAACCATCGAACAGATTTCCTATAATGTAGGCAACGATTTTGTTGCTTTGATTGTTAGCTTTCCTTATCTCAATAGGTGGCTAATTTCCTATAATACCCTTTTTATTAATTTAAAAGGCTTTAATTGATGATTATTAATGTCCTTTAGATTGAGTTGAATCTATGCTTATAAGGGTGTTCTTTAGTTTTTCAATTATTTGATGTTTTCCCTTGAACCAGACCCTATATATATATATATATAGAGAGAGAGAGAGAGAGGGGGGGGGGGGGAGGAGTTTCAAATACAAATTAACCATGTCATTGTTACAAACCTTACAAACCACATCTTGACCCTTGATTTTGAATGTAGAGGCGGTTATCAAATCAATTAAAATTTCTAAATAAGATTAAATTTGGAAATGAATCCACGCCATCATGGGCGTGATTGGTTTGTAAGGTTTGTAACAATGGCTTTACTTTTATTTGAAATTCTCTCTCTCTCTGTATATATATATATATATAGGGGCATGTTCAATTGATAAAATAAGTTATGTTGTGAACCTGAGGACAAAGGAGAGAATGACACATGTCCCATACAATCACAAGTTATTCCTCATGAATGGTGTATCACTTATTATGATACACATTCATCATAAATAATGTATCATTCGTCATTGTTAATGTATATGTGTAGAGGGCCCAGGCCCATGTTAGTATAAGGCCCAAGCCCATATGTCCATGTATAAATTCTTTGTATCTTGTAGTCTAGGTTAGATTACTCATTATTTACTTTTCATATTGTACGTTTTCTCTCAATCAATATATCGAGGTTTCAAACCTTCAGCATATTCATCGTCTCCTTCAATCATATTCATCTTCTAACATGGTATCAGAGCTATAGGTTTATTCTTCGACATCACTGTTCATCACTGTTCATCGATCTTGTTTACTGTTCATCACTGTTCATCGATTTTGTTTTTTGAATTGTAACACCCTAAAAATTGGGGTCAATTTAAAATTGAAAATTCGGCTATATAACGTCCGTAAATGGAAGAAACCAATCTACCCAAAGGGAAGATCCAATGACCTGTAAGATAAAAGTGTAACAATCTAACCCAAAGTATGTCAACCCAATACGGGGACCAAGTATGGCTATTACAACCCAAAAACAGATGAAGAATACAATTAAACAACCTAATAATCTAACTTGTATAATCAAGATTAATGTCGGGTGTCTCTATCCTCCCAAAAGGTATGATCTCTATATACTTCAAATATTGGTCACTAAGTCATCAAAAAGACCACTCTCGACCCCAAGGTCGTCCGCTCAATCCCGACGTGTCCCACCGCTAGAGTGACCTGCCATACATGACAACCAAACAAGTGTTAGGCTAGAGCCTAGTGAGAATATATATATATATATAAGCAAAGAAATGATTTAAACCATAAACCCGATTACAGTCATGTAGCCGGTCTAGCCGTGAGCTAAGCCAAAACAAATCCAATAAACCATTAGCATTCAGTAAATACTGACAAAAGTTCAAAACCACATAACGAGCATCAACTACTCCAAGTCTATAGCTTGAAAACATCAAGTCAACCACTCCAGGTCTATTCTTGAGAGTTCCCAAAACAGGGCAACTCAAGCACAATGGGATTACACCTTACTGTCCATGGGACGCTGCCCGACCGTATAGGCCCACACCCTACTTACCATGGAGCCCGATGCCTATCCCATCCCAAGGGTAACCAAATGTCCGGACAAGACATTGGGTTACCATGCCTATGGATCCATTGCACTAAACCAAAACCCAACTTACCATTATAACCAAATACAATCATGCATATATTTCATGAGACCAATTTCCAAACATATGAGCTACTAACATGGCTCGTCTCACACTTGTTAGGAAACTTCATAAACGTACTCCCACCAATGACAATGTCTTAGTTTCTTTTCAAGAGCCATTGTGCCCAATAATTAATCAAATATTCCCAAAACCCTAGTTTTCTCTTCATGTGATATCAATACCCCAAATAACAAATATTAGTTAACAAATGATTGAGTAAATGTGAACACCATTACTTTCTTTAACATATCATCCCATAAAACTTATTTAGTCAAATAACCATAGTATCTTCAAAATCTCTAGTTAGGTCAAGACCCAAAAAAATCCAACTATGATTAGGAGACAAGGAAAGATTATAAATACAACAACTAAAGCATATATGAGGGAGAAGTGCCTAAGAAAACTCACCTTGCAAGGGTTACACACCAAACCCTAGATGATACTTGAGAGAAGGAAGGAATGGCACTTGAGCTTCTTAATCACAAGCAAGAACCTTTTAACTCTCCAAAATCGCCCTTCAATGCTTCCCAAACTGACCAAATGACTTAAAAGTTCGAACTCAAGCATTTAAGGTCCTGGAGCCCGTTCACGATAGTGCCACGCGATAGTGACACTGTCACAATCGCGTGTCACAACCGTCCGAAGTAATGGACCCTCGGTACATCTTCAGCGATAGTGCCATGCGATAGTGACTCTTGTCACAATCGCTGGTCACTATCGCGCCGAGTCCAAGACTCTCGGTACAACTCCCGCGAGAGTGCCTCGCGAGAGTGACCTCTGTCACAATCGCGGGCACTATCGCCCCAGGCGTACCGAGCCCGAAATTCACCCGATTTTGACCCGAATGCACACGTGATCAAAACTACGGTTCTATAAATGAATTTATAACCAAAATACGTACATACCGGAATTGAGGGTGTTACATGAATCAATCGCTTGCCATCGCCTTTGAATCGATTTTGTTTTGAATCGATTGCCATCGCCTTTGAATCGATTTTGTTTTGAATTGATTTCGATCTGTGTGTTTGATTTGCCGCCGCCGCTGTTTTTTGAAACCCTTGCCGCAGAATCGAACATTTTACCGGTCGAACCCTTTACCGGTCGAAGCATTCTACCGGTCGCATCTCTTTACCGGTCGAAACATTCTACCGGTCGCAACTTTTACCGGTTGAAGCACTCTACCGGTCGAACCCTTTATCTGAAATGTTTCTTGCTCCCATGGATGCCAATCTCAGTCACTCAAATCCCATCTCGGTTATTTTCAATGGTAGCAACTACATTCTCTAGCATCATCATATGACAATTCTGCAAAAATCCCATGGCCTTTACACCTATGTTACTGGTGCATCCAAAGTTCCAGTTCAGGAAGCAACTGAGAATGCAGTTGACTTTGCAAAACGCATGAATGAGTGGGACATCAATAATGCTCGTATTCTGGGCTTTATTAATGCCTCAACTACTCCTGAGATCAACCAACAGTTTCTTGGTTATCTTACCGCCAAAAGTCTCTGGGATTTCCTTGCCAAGCGGTACACGTCATCAGGCTTATCTCATCAGTATCAACTGTGGATCACCTTTCAGAGTAAACGTCAACTTCCTGATCAATCCATAAACTCTTATATCACTGAAATGCAGTCTCTCAGAGATCATATAAGTCTTGGATCACCACAGATTTTTGATGAAACAGCTCAACAATTCACTGCCTACTTCAACCAGCTACATTTGATCACTATTCTGATGGGTCTGACTGATAAATTTGAGAATGTTCGTGCTTCTATTCTTCATAGGCAACCATTACCTACTCTTGAAGAAGCAATATAAGAATTGATAAGTGAAGAAACCCGTCTTCATATGCACTCTCCGATGCCTGCTACTGATAGCGTTCTCTACACGTCTCATCCCAAGTCCAAAGGCAAATGGACCAACAACAATCATTCCAAATCTGTGGGAAAGACGAACACATTTGAGTGTGCCTTTTGCCATTCTACTTCTCATCTTCTCCTTGATTGTCCTATCCGTAAGTGCCGTAGGTGTGGCATCACTCATCCGCGTCATTATGAGTCTGACTGCCCGAAGAACTCAAAGCACACTGGTTCTCAGAACCGGACTCACGCTGTTGTTGGGTCTACTAGTGTTGATACCGAGGTTTCTTCAGCCTCCTCACCTGACCTAATGGAACTGATGCGTCGCAATCAGGAACTCATGGAGCAGATCATGTTTGGTGCTATGGGTATGAATTCTCCACACTCAGCTGCAACAGGTAACGTATGGCTTTTTGACTCCGGGTGTTGCAATCATATGACACCTTTCCCTGATGGTTTCGTTTCTAAGAAACCACCTCAGCAATTTACGTCAGTAAGAACTGCTGACAACACTGGCCTATCGGTATCCTTTAGTGGAAACGTTTCCATTCCTCATATATAATTACCGAATGTTCTAAATGTTCCGAAACTATCTCTGAGCTTAGTTTCGATTGCGCAACTTCTTGAATCTAATTTAATCATTTTATTTCATTCTTCTGGTTGTGTTGTACAGGATCCAAAGACCAAGCAGATCCTTGGACTCGGCCGTAAAGTTGGACGGATGATTGAAGTGGTCTACCTTCGCCTTCCATTACCCTCTTCAAGTCTTGTTTCCTCAGTTTCTAGAACTTCTTCTTTTGAGTTGTGGCATACCCGGCTAGGTCACTTATCTCTAGCCAGAATAAAATCTTTAGCTCATTTAGGAGTGTTAGGAAATTGTGTATCAACTGATAATATTTCTTGTTTATCATGCAAACTTGGCAAACATCATGCTTTACCTTTTGAAATGAATGAGTTTAGTTCTACTTCTTCTTTTGATCTTATTCATTCTGATGTATGGGGACCAACACCTCATCCATCCATGGGGGGTGCTCGATATTTTTTTATTTTTATTGATGACCGTACACGTTTCACATGGATATATCTCATGAAACATCGTTCGGAACTACCCAATATTTATATTATGTTTGCCCGGATAATTCACACCCAATTCTCAAAATATATAAAGATTCTTAGAGCTGACAATGCTATGGAATACAAAGAGTCATCTCTTCTCTCCTTTCTTCAATCTCAGGGGACTCTCTCTCAGTACTCCTGTCCCAGCACATCTCCTCAAAATGGTCGTGCCGAACGCAAACATCGTCATATTCTTGATACGGTTCGCACTCTTCTCATCTCTGCTAAATGTCCAGAACGTTTTTGGGGTGAAGCTGCTTTCACTGCAGTTTATACTATCAATCGTTATCCTACTCCCATCCTTAATAATAAGTCTCCTTATGAGGCTCTTTATGAGGTCACCCTTGCCTATGAACTTCTAAAAGTTTGGGGTAGTGCTTGTTTTGTTCAACTACAACCTCATGAACATACCAAACTTGAACCTCGCTCCAGACTTTGTTGCTTTCTTGGATATGGTATTGAGCACAAGGGTTATCGCTGCTAGGATCCTATCTCCCAGCGTCTTCGTATATCTCGTCATGTTACCTTCTGGGAACATGTTCCTTTTTCTTCTATATCCAAGTTTCGTGAGTCTCCTAACTTCACCACTCCGTTCTTCACTGATGCTTCCGTCTTATTGGAATCACTCCAATCTGACATCATATCACCTCCACCTGTTGTTCCAACTCCTTATGAGTTTGCATCTCCTTCAGAGTCTCCTGCACCTACACAACCTGCCTCTCCTAGTTTTCCTGATCAACATCAATCATCTGCTCCACCCGCTCAGCCAACATCTGAGGTGCCTGCTGATTCTTTGGCTCCTGGAACTTCTCAATCTCAGAATGTTAGACGATCAGATCGGGTAAGACAAGTTCCTTCTCATCTCCGTGATTATCATGTTTATGCTACTCTGCTGTCAAATCACGAACCTACTTCCTACAAGGAAGCCTCCTCTAACCCTGATTGGCAGAAAGCTATGGATGAGGAACTTCAGGCTCTTGATAAAGCTCAGACATGGGAATTTGTCCCTCTTCCACCAGGCAAGTCATCCATTGGCTCCAAATGGGTGTTCAAAATCAAGACAAAATCTGATGGCTCTATTGATCGGTACAAAGCTCGTCTGGTGGCCAAGGGCTTCAATCAAGAGTACGGTATTGATTATGAGGAGACATTTGCACCTGTTGCTCGAGTCACTTCTGTTCGCAGTCTCCTAGCCATCGCAGCTACAAAACAATGGCCTCTCTTTCAGATGGATGTTAATAATGCCTTCTTGAACGATGACTTATCTGAGGAAGTCTACATGACACCTCCTCCAGGCGTTCGACTTCCACAAGGTCATGTTTGTCGTCTTCGGAAGGCTCTTTATGGACTCAAGCAAGCTCCACGAGTGTGGTTTGAGAAATTCAGTTCCACAGTCACCTCTCTGGGCTTCTTACCCAACAACTATGATCCAGGACTGTTTACTCGGACCACTGAGGCTGGCACAATCTTACTTCTCCTGTATGTGGATGATATGATTATTACTGGCAGTGACTCTACAGGCATAGCTAATCTCAAGACATCTCTCAGCTCCTATTTTGAGATGAAGGATCTTGGCTCTTTACACTATTTCCTTGGCCTTGAGGTTCTTTCAGATCCATCGGGAATTTATCTTTGTCAAGCCAAATACACCTAAGATCTTTTGTCCAAAGTTGGGATTACTGACAACAAAACTGCATCCACTCCTCTTGAGCACAACCTTCATTTGGCTCCGAATGTTGGACCTCCTCTGCATGATCCTACTTTATATCGCCAGTTAGTGGGGTCACTTGTCTACCTGACAGTGACTCGACCTGACATTGCCTATGTTGTTCATACTGTCAGTCATTTCATGTCTGCACCCTGTTCTGATCACTATGCTGCTGTCCTGCGCATTATTCGATATTTAAAAGGAACCATGTTTCATGGTCTTCATTTTCCATCCACATCCTCATTGACTTTGCGAGGTTTTTCTGATGCTGATTGGGACAGTGACATGACTGATCGTCACTCCACTACCGGTTACTGTTTCTCTCTTGGCGACTCTCTTATATCTTGGCGGAGTAAGAAACAATCTCTCACAGCTCGATCCAGTACTGAAGCTGAGTACTGAG
This sequence comes from Arctium minus, assembly GCA_954870635.1. Lineage (NCBI taxonomy): Eukaryota > Viridiplantae > Streptophyta > Magnoliopsida > Asterales > Asteraceae > Arctium > Arctium minus. The sequence goes on along the minus strand of OX941088.1, from coordinate 57,391,851 downwards.
CACTAGCTGACACGGCTCAAGAACTTGTGTGGTTACGCTGGCTACTCTCTGACATGGGGGCTCCTCAACAGTCTCCAACTCCATTGTGGTGTGACAACAATAGTGCGATTCAAATTGCTCACAATGATGTCTTTCACGAGCGAACGAAGCATATTGAAATTGACTGTCATTTTGTTCGTCAACATGTGACTCGTAAGACTATCCAGCTTCTTCCTATTTCAACTCTTGATCAACCGGCCGACATTTTCACTAAAGCTCATCTACCAGGACGGTTTCGTGATCTAGTTTCCAAACTCCATCTGGCTCATTCTTCTCCCGATTGAGTTTGAGGGGGGATGTTAATGTATATGTGTAGAGGGCCCAAGCCCATGTTAGTATAAGGCCCAGGCCCATATGTCCATGTATAAATTCTTTGTATCTTGTAGTCTAGGTTAGATTACTCATTATTTACTTTTCATATTGTACGTTTTCTCTCAATCAATATATCGAGGTTTCAAACCTTCAGCATATTTATCGTCTCCTTCAATCATATTCATCTTCTAACAGTCATGAATGTCAATACAAGAAACCGACTCTATAGCAACAAAGGCTATAGCGACAATACAGAAATCGTCGTTGTAGGTATGAAAAAAACTTTTCCTTGAAATTTGAACATTTTTATTTTTTTTAAAAGACGCCTAGAGCAATGACATGTCATTGCAGTAGGTGTCCAAGGTAAACTTTCAGCACCTAAAAATATGTTTTGTAAAAAAATAAATTTCAAGGGGATAGCGTCGACATGTCATCTCTATATATTAAAAATAATTATAATTTATCTAAATTATTTAAATAAAATTCATGATTTTGTGTTTTCTTAAAAAAAAACTTAGGGATTCAACAGCTACGAGTTTGTCGTCGCTGTAGGTTAAAAATACTACTTTATTATATAAATTAAATTTTAATTTTTGTTTATGTTTTTATTAGAAATGAAATTAAGCAAACCCTATTCTCCTATGTTACGACTCACGATCCCAAGTTGTCTGTTTTCGATTCCAGTTAAGCAAACGATATGTTACGACTCGTGAACCCTATTCCTCGCTCCTCTGTTTGATCGATTCCAGTTAAGTTTCTTCACATATCGTCAAATTGTTCCTCGAATTGATCTATCAAATTGATCTGTCGAATTGATCTATCGAATTGCTCGTCAAATTTCTTCAATCTGAACGAATCTGGTATCCCATTTAACTCCTAAGGGTTCGATTCCAGTTAAGTTTCTTCACATATCGTCGAATTGCTCCTCGGATTGTTAGTCGAATTGATCTATCGAATTGATCTGTCGAATTGATCTATCGAATTGCTTGTCAATTTTCTTCAATATGAACGAACTTGTATCCCATTTAACTCTCAATCTGAACTTCTCCTCTGATATATTTTTTTAATCCTTCACTTTACTGAATTTCATACAAGTTTGTTGTATTGATGTTTGTTTCGAAATTTGTTTTACAGAAATTTGTTGTAAGGGGCTTATGATTACGTTTAGCCCGATGATTGATTTTGAAATAGGAGAAATAAGGTCAATTGAATCTAGAATTCAGATGAGTAGTAATTGGGATAGAGAACTAGGTAGGATTGAGATTGGTTATTGAACAAATCTTGATAGAAATATATGGTTTCAATGTCAGTCATGATTAATCTAGATGTTTATGGTCAGATTCTACATATGTTGTTTTGGTTTTCTGAATTATCAGTATGCATGGAATTTTTTTAATTCTATCATGATGGTTGTTGTTTGGGATCTGCCTCATAACCATGTTTGGTTATTGATTTTACTCTTTTAGAGGCTTCTATTTGCTCTCTCCATTGATTTTACCTTGGTTTGATCAATTTCAAAAGAGGTTGTTGTTGTTGAATATGATTATTGTTTGTATCTGGTGGCTGCAAGTTAACTTTATGATTATTGTTGAATATGTTAAATATCAACATCTTCATCCTGATATGTTTTAAATAAATGTCACTTTAAAAGAGGTTGTTGCTGTTGTTGTTGTTGTTGTTTGGACATTTGGTTTCAATTAGCCTAATCTGTTTGGTATATGCTAAGGCGCATGTTAATTCTAGTTTTATTACTAGAGTTGTTTGGATGTTGGGGATCAGTTTTGACTTCTAAGTGTCTAATGTTTTGGTATTGGCTAATTTTTAGGAGTTATAAGGTAGGATATGCTGATTTATACGCCAATAAAGTCCAGATGTGGGGCTACTGTGCTTTACATATGGTTATGGACTTATCTGAGTGTCCATTTCAATTCCGACATACTAATTTGTAGATATAAGCTCTTATGGTGTTAGCAGTTTACGATAAACCATTGTGTAATAGGTCATATTCTGTTACATATTCTCCCAATTCCAGTTTGTCATGGGTTTTGTCTTTGGTATTTTATTTACTTAGGAAACATTGATATAGGAGCTCATAGTTAAGAACTTTACAAGTTGATGACTATAAATGGTAGCTTATAAAGGTCTAAGACTCTAAGGTCACATGTTTTACTGTTCTAGTCACCCCATATGTTAATTTAGGGTTAAGGGGAATAGTAGGGAAAAAAATGTCTTAAACTAATAACGAAAGAGCTAGGAATTCATAGGCAACAAAATGCTTAGAAATTATAAAAAATATCAACTATTTTTCCTCCATTAACTAATTTCCTTTCCACAAATTAGAGATGTGTGATGAATATCCACAAATTCTGAAGTTACCTAAGGAACCGCTACCTGTCCAATACCAAGATGTAAATATGGGATATGGCCAATGTCTTTTAACTCATTTTATTAATGATAAACTACTACAACAAGGTCAACAATGTAAGAAAATGAGAAACTAATAAGAATGCCTGCACTAACTTGTCCAAGAAATACTTTGACGATTAAGTATTTGTATCAATGTTAAATTATATGTCTTGATATTTTGGGTATCACATTAACAGGAACATTTTATATTGTAACACAAGGAACTGATAATGTGTTTCCATCAACAACGAAACCAAGAAACCTTATTTCCTAAATTGTATATACAAAATTCTCAGTATTAAGTTGTATAATATATAGAAATTACACTTATGATAATTTCCTTAATCGTCAAAGTATATAGTCTAACTATGTGGTGATGAAGTAGTACATTATGACGATTGATAAGACTTGGACAACGTGTAAACGTCATAACTCTGAGGAGTTTTAGACCAGTCTTCAAGCTTTTATCGAGGTAGCAAAGAGATATGTAAATAGTGATGGCAAAGTGAGATGTCCATGAAAAAAGTTCTTGAACTTTATACGTCATACACCCGATGTCGTTAAGGCTCACATACATAGGTATGGGTTTCAAGTTGCATATACGGAGTGGGTTTATTGCGGTGAAGTAGATACTCCTTATCCAATTGTAGCCAATGTAGCTCTAACAACTGATGAGACGAATGATGTCATAATTGACATCATTGGGGAGACAAACACTAATGAAGAAGATGCAAATGAAGGAATGGATGAAGGTGGAAGTGGTGTAGACAAGGAATTTGTTGGATTGTTTGAGGAGGCCGAAACTGAGTTATACCCAGGTTGTACTTGGTTTTCTTCCTTGAACTTTTTAACAAAAATGTTGCATATGAAGGTTGTGAATAAATGGACTAATAGTTCATTTGACCAGATTTTAGAGTTTCTGAAATTTGCATTCCAGAAAGAAAAAAGAACCCGGTTTCACACTATGAAGCTAAGAAGAAAATGAAAAAGATTGGGTTAGGGTACCAGTCGATCTATTTTTGCAAAAATGATTGTTGTCTGTTATGGAAGGAGAATGAATTGAAGCATAATTGTCCAGTTTGTGGTGAGAGTAGATGGGTTGACAAAAACACAAAGGGGAAAAGAGTTGCCCATAAAGTGTTGTGTTATTTTCCTTTGACTCCTAGGCTTAAAGGTATGTATGGTTCTAGGCATACTGCAAAAGATATGACATGGCATTCTAATGGACGGTCAATAGAAGTTGGTACGATGTGACACCGAGTCGATGTGAGTGAATGGAATGATTTTGGTACAAGATATCCGGTGTTCGTTGTCGAACCTAGAAACATTCGTTTAGGTTTGGTTGTTGATGGTTTTAATCCATACGGTAATTTGATTCTATCTTACAATATGTCGCCGGTTATATTGAAAATATATAACGCACCTCCATGGTTATGTATGAAAAAGTCTTATTTCATGTTGACTTTGTTAATTCTAGGCCCGAAGTCACATGGGGAGGACATGGATGTGTTTTTTAGGCCTTTGGTGGATGAATTGAAAATGTTGTGGGCTGAAGGAGATCAAATGCAGTAACAAATACCTTCTTCACAATGCGTGCTGCAATATTATGGACTATTATTGATTTTCCTGCTCGTAGTAGCTTATCTAGTTGGAGTGGTTAAGGATATAAAGCAAACCCTACTTGTAATGAAGACACTCCTTCATGTCGAGTACTTGGGAAGACATCTTATGTTGGTCATAGAAGATTATTATCCTCTAACCATCGTTGGAGGATGAGTAACTTGTTTGATGGTAAACCTGAGAAAAGGCCTCCTCCTAGACGATTCAATAGTGAAACTATATTGAAGAAATTAACTCATGTTACCATTCGTTCTTCAGGAAAATATCTGAGGTTTGGAGTCGTGAAAAGAAAATGTGATCCAAAATAGTTGAATTGCACCAAACAAAGTATCTTCTTCGAGCTTGAGTATTGATCTTCTCTTGAACTAAAACATAATTTGGTTGTTATGCATGTGGAGAATGAAAGTCCAAGATCTACCAAATCTTAGAGAGAGAAAGTAGAGAGATAGAGAGAGTATGCGTCAAATGTAAAATGTGTATTCAAATGAGGTTCCAAAGTTACAAAACAAAGGCACCAAGGGGACTTAAATACCCCAAGGCTTAAACAGAACAGATAAACCAACTAAACACAGTTTAGACCACAGATAATAAATACATTGATTATTATTCAAAATAGACTTAACAATCTCCCCCTTAGTAATCAATGACGCTCTTCTCTTTGACGAAATCTATTTAGTCCAAGCAATACTTCTAGGCGCCTTAGAGTTGAGCGAAAAATCAACTTCTCACCAATAATATTCAATGTCTTCTTGAGAAGTTGAATTTCATCATTTTCAAGCTGGAATGCATTTCTTCTTGTCTCTAAAAATATTCTTTCAGCTGCTTTTAAACGTTGCTCCAACTGTAGCTTGATCACCTTCAAGGTTCCATCAGAGTAATGACTTATCTCTTCAAATCTGAGGAAGCAGTTTTGACTTGAACCATTCCTGTAGATAACTCCAAATGGATCTTGAAAAATGGTGAATAGAGGATAAGAATCTAAGTTCGGCAAGCTACGATTGGGCCTTAGAAGATTAACCACTGGCTGAAAGCTTTCAACAGCCATTTGAAAATCAAACACTCTATAGAATCTGATTTGGCGCCGAATAAACCTTTTGATCACAAACAGTGCTTGAAAGACAACTTGTGTTCTATGATAAAGATTCCTGAAATGATCATACAGAAACTCAACGTCATCAATGGATAGATAATTAAAATCAACCTCCGAGAAAGTATATAACTTGCAATCTCTTCTTTCCACTTCAAAATCCGGATACCAGATATTAACAAACTTATTTATCGTGACGCTGATAACTCGAACAATCAGATGCGGAGAAAAAACGAGATTCTTTCCACGGCGCTGGCACTTGATGAACATTAAGTATTCATACTGATATTCGTCTGACTCCTTTTCAATACCAAGAATTGCATGAATGTTGATCTGTCTTCTTCTAGAAACAAAAATATTACTCTAAGAGTCTTCTAGAAAAGCAGATCTTAGCCTTGAATCCATATACCGTTGTTGCAAACTTCTTTGTCTTTGCTGTCTAGACAAAGTTGGTCCTTCTTCTAGGATAGTCGATGGAATCACAGGTTCAGAAGGAGGAACATCAGCTTGTGCTCTGGATGACTGACCAACTTCAAATGAGCTTGAAGGAGCAGTGGTAGTCGGAGCTTTACAATCAACAGGAGTAGAAGTAGCTGGAGCAGTTTCAGGAACTTGAGGGAAGATCTCTGTACAGCATGTTTGCAATTTCTTCATCCTTAGCATCCATAAAAACAGTATAATCTTCAGTATCAGAAATGATGATTATGTCATCGCAATCCTCTTCTTTAACTTTGCAAAGCTTCTCATATCTGATGTCATCGTCATCATCTGAGTTGATTTCTATGAAGTTTGCGAAGAAGGATCTCATGTCATTTGCAATTTTCAGAGTCATCTAAGTCATATGACCTTTTTGCAATGTCAGGATCAACATAAACGACGATCTGCATATTGTTCTCAATATTCTGCTCAGAAATGTTCAAAGAATTAGACATCGCAGACAAATCTACATTTTCTATAATAATCTTCACAAGATCTTCAACGTTGCAGTCTTGAACATTGTCAGCACTCTTTTCTCTGCCAGCCACCTCTTCTTGAGTTTGATCTTCTCTAGCTAAAGACCCTTCCACTCTCTGTCTCTTCGTCATCTCCCCCTCATGAGCTTGATGATCTGGATCATCTTGGTCATGTCGCCGTTTATGAGACAAACCTACTTCAGTTCTGCAGCTTTCATCGTGAAGATCAAACCTGTTAGATAGCTCAGAGAAGGCTTGAGTCATGAAAGATTTGAGATCAGAAAAATTTGTTCGAACTTCAGATCTGAAAGAATTGAACTCTTCAGATAACGCATAAATCATAGCAGAATCAGAAGTAGGAGCGGGAGGTGGAGTTGGCTGGAAAGTCAGCAGAGAAATCAAGTCCTGATTTTGTTGATCAGGCGGAGACATAGAAATAAGGCGAGCATAGAGCAAATCTGATAACTCTGTAATCGGAAGATCTTGAACTGTAGATCGTGAAGTAGAAACAGGAGGAAATGAAGTAGATACGCCAGCAAACTGAGTGAATGGTGGAGGAAGTGGAATAGAGACGATCGCAGGAGCCGTAATAGAAATATTAGTAGACGGTTCACGGATCACCACCCCAGATGGGCGTCTAAGAGGAATCTCTGGCGGAATCAAAGTAGTATCAATCTCTGGCATCTTGCCTTTGAAAAGAGCCCGCATCTTCTGAATTTATTCATTCTTTTGTTCTTCAAACCGTTCACTCATTTATCGGATGACTTCATTCAAAATCATAAACTTTTCGGTTAGATCTCGATCTTGAACGGATGAAGATTCAACAACTGGAGTAGATGTTGCTGAAGAAGGAATAACAGAGAAAGAAGAGGTTGTACCTTGACTTAGTATCTGAGCTGAAGCATTAGCAAAAGCTAAATCCAATTCGTCAACCTGAATATTAACAACTGCTGTATTGATAGGCTCAAATTCTTCATCAGACATAACCACCACCGGTTCATTCAAGTCTGGTACTCTAATCTCCTTTTCTAAAACAGTAAGAGTTGGTTGATCATCATCTGATTCTTGACCAGGCGATCCATATATTTAAAGTTGAGATGAGCTAATCGTCGGTGCCAAATCCAGCTTTCATGAACAGAGGCTTTAGATAACAAGGAAATATCTGATGGAACTTTAACCTTGGAAAGATCAATGGTATACACATTGGATATTCTCTTGCCAACCAGTAAATCTCTGCCACTGTCATTCTTCACAGCAACTCGTTTAGATTTGAAGCTGACTTCAAGATCTTTATCACAAAATTGTTCG